>CM062376.1:7698681-10632881 GCA_031216125.1 Dalbergia cochinchinensis
AGATCAAGCTCTAGAGTTTGTTTCAAGTGATGAACATCATCATGAAACTTTCATCATCAAGCTCTCATTTCTTTGAACTCCAAGGCCCATGGCCGAAAATGAGCAAGAACAAGGAAAGGAAAAGAAGTTCTAAAAAGAATCAAGAGAAACTATGAACATAAAGCTTGAAGCAAGAACTCTAAAGAAAGAATTCATGAAAGAAAATCCCTACTTGGTGTGATGAACTTGAAGATGGAAGAAGAAGATGAAGAACTTGAAGAACTCCAAGAACTTGAAGAACACAAAGACTTTGAGAGAAAAAGAAAAGCTTTGAGTGTTTTCTAAACTTAGCAAATGATCTAAAAGTGGTGCAAGCTCCTCAAGGCATTCTATTTATAGAGAAATGAAACAAATGGAGGGAGCTCATGGAGGATGATGGCTTCGGCCATGAGGTGCAGATTGGAGGCATTCCATGAGTTCCATGAGGTGAGATAATGTGTTCTTGAGGTATGGTAAGGTATGGCTTAAGGTATGGTGAGGTATGGTTCAAGGTATGGCCTCAAGCATGGTTCTTTGAGTGAGAAAATAATTAAACATGTGGTCAATGGGAAGGGATGTGGCCGAAATGCATCAGCCCATGGGGAGGATTAGTTTGCATTTTAATTGTGGTTTAGAGTTGTGTTTAGGTGTATCTTTGATTATGCTTAAGATTAGGAATTTGTAAGAAAGTGTTTGGGTAAGGTAAATGGGTAATTAAGGTGGTCTAGACATAATTAAGGAGTGGTCTTGCACCATTAGAGAGTTAAATCCTCAATTTAGAGTCTAAACAACTCTAGACACATTTCCTTGATTTAAGGAATTGGAGAGAGAAAACACTATTCAAGATTCCAAGACTAGGAATCTTGAGTTCTAAAAAAGGGATTTAAGTTTAATCTAAGCAATTTTAGGTTCTAATTAACTTTAATAAATTATTTTGACTCTAGATTAATTAGGGAAATAAATTAATCTTCGTTTAGAGCCTAATATTGCTTAGGTTTGCTTAATTACGTCATTAAGCTCAAAAACACTATTCTAGGGGCAAAATCGTAATTTTGCACTAAAACTGCCCGGGACCACCGGGACTTGAACAGAGACCTCTAGGCACATGAAAACATGTTTTTAAACCTCTGGGGAAAGTTCCAGGCTCAAACGGCACCTTTACCCGCGTAAAAACGCTATAGGGGTATTTTGGTCATTTTGACCCGAAACTGCGGAAAACGAAATTTTCGCTTCCGAAAGCATTCAAAGGCCATTCAATCCCCTTCAAACATTGAGTTGACCCTTCGAGGATGACCGAGTTGGTTACCCTCGAGTTCGGGTCAGGAAATGACCTCAGGGGCATTTTGGTCATTTCCCTCGGACAGAAAAATCGGGGTGTTACATCACCTAAGAGTATAAAATGGTACCGATGTCACATGAGTTCTATGGAGGTGCTCGGCCGAACCGGTGTCATCCTAGAACCCATCTTAGTACCTTAATTTTCAAAATCTCTTTAAGTCCCCAAATTTGTCGGAAATTAGTGACTGCTTGGTCATTACACCGAATTTCCTTCCAAATTTGCTTTATGCCACATTAACATATAATCTCATAAATTCCTCATATGAATAACATCATCATCATTAGCATACTTCATGCATCATCATAAATCATCCAAACGCTTACCCTTACAGTAGCTTATGCTTTGACCCTTACGGGTCTTAATCTTGAGATATAGTTCTCTACGTCCGTTGTTCATATTTTAAGCACCTAAGGCTCATAATTAAACATCATTCATAATCCTCTCATTTTACTTTTAAATCTGAATAGCATAGGGTGGAAGTCCTAACATGTGAATACGGGGTTCTAGAACTTACGTTTTAGACCCTTTCTTGGTTCCGTTTTACTTGAAGAAAGCTATATGTTAAATCTAAATCAATTATAAGGCATTCCTATGCTTAAGGAGTAATTATTAATCATGTTTACCATGTTGTAAGGGTGCTGGACAGAATCTAGAAAATTAAATGTTCTAAGAGTTCTACATTTGCATTTTTACGGTTTTCTAGTTACTAGTTTCCCCATAGGTGCTAGAATTCAATTCTAACTCAAATGATACCAAGTTTTTCATGTCTAAACAATCTAAATATGATTATGTCCCCATTAAAACAGTTTGGAAAAGTTCCATAAACAAATGGGTCAAAACTATGTTAAATTCTAGCTTTACGGTATTTCTAGTTAGCTAGTTTCTTACCTATCATGCATAGGATCGCTTCTACATCATCATATGATATTTTCACACATTCCAACACATCAAAACATCATCATACAGCATCACACTCATCACATCAGAATCGAAAACATTTGACTTAAATGAGAGAGTTAAATTGACATTTCTAGGTACATAAGTTAACTAGTTTCTCTTGGAATCGATCTAGAACTTCTAAAACTCTTTGCAAAACATTTTAATTCCTCAAGAGGCTAAGTGAAGCCTTAGGTCACTGACCAAAACATATTCCATCCCCTAAAAGATAATAAAATCACAACTTGTGATGACATAACCTTATAACGATTTGTAAAGCTTTGAGGAAAACTTAAACATAGACTATTGGTCCTAGTAGCTAGATGAAAACTCATTGCAAGTCCATCATCACTACTTGGCCGAAATTATGCATTCAAGGAATGCATTCACATTAAACTTTAACTTGGAATGAAATGGGCAAGTCTTTGAGCTCTAGGTTCTTAAGTTACGACATAAGCTAAACGTGCTCATGCTTTTCATTTTAAATCTTGCTTACAAAGTAAAGTGATGACTTAAATTTAAATATGCAAGGCATAAACTTAAACGTGCAAGCTTGAAAGTAAATATCCAAGGCATAAACTTAAACGTGCAAGCTTGAAGGTAAATATGCATGGTTCAATTCTTTATTTTAGTGCTCTTGGCCCAACAACAATCGACTTTAAGGCCGAAATAGATAGGCATTCGAGAAATTAATTAGGTGATAATGCAAGTTCAATTCTTTATTTTAGTGCTCTAGGCCCAACAACAATCGACTTTAAGGCCGAAATAGAAAGGCTTCGAGAATTAAATTAAGTGATGATACAAGTTCCATTTTAATCTTTATGTTCTTAAGTGATAGCTAGAAAGCAAAGATGCATAGCAAGAATGTAAATATGGATGTAAGCATAAAATAAATTATGCAAGTTCATTTTATCCTTTCTAGAGCTCTTGACAAGACTTTAAAGGAATTTAAACCATAACCCAAACTCATCCAAACAAGGTAAAGTCAAGCTTAGAGTTCTTAAAACTCAACATAATATTTTTAGGAAATCAACCATGAAACTTAGAAAATTAATGGATTTGGCCGAAATCATCAAGAAGAAAAGGAACATTTTAAAACTCTAGAGTTCATGATCTTGGTGATATATTAACACCAACATCATGAGTCCTCATCATTGGGTTCATAGAGCCATTTAAAAACATCATCAAAGCTAAAGTTCTTAAGAGTTCAAGAAAAGAAAAACTAGAAACATTTTTGCTCAAGAACAAAGATCAAGCTCTAGAGTTTGTTTCAAGTGATGAACATCATCATGAAACTCTCATCATCAAGCTCTCATTCCTTTGTTCTCCAAGGCCTATGGCCGAAAATGAAAAGGAAAAAGGAGTGGAAATGAAGTTCTAAAGAGAAACAAGAGAAACTATGAACATCAAGCTTGAAACAAGAACTTTAAAGAAAAGAATACATGAAAGAAAATCCCTACTTGGTGTGATGAACTTGAAGATGGAAGAAGAAGATGAAGATGATGAAGAACTTTGAAGAGCTTGAAGAACTTGAAGAACACTAGAACTTTGAGAGAAAAGAAAAGCTTTGAGTGTTTCCTAAACTTGGCAAATGATCTAAAAGTGGTGCAAGCTCCTCAAGGCATTCTATTTATAGAGAAATGAAACAAATGGAGGGAGCTCATGGAGGAAGAGGTTTCGGCCATGAGGGTGCAGATTGGAGGCTTTCCATGAGTTCCATGAGGTGAGATAATGTGTTCTTGAGGTATGGTGAGGTATGGTTCAAAGCATGGTGAGGTATGGCTCAAGGTATGGCTCAAGCATGGCTCTTTGAGTGAGAAAACAATTTAATATGTGTGGTAATTAGAGAGTGATGGCCGAATATGCATCAGCCCATGGGGGAGGTTTCTTTGCATTTTAATTGTGGTTTAGAGTTGTGTTTAGGTGTATCTTTGATTATGCTTAAGATTAGAAATTTGTAAGAAAGCGTTTAGGTAAGGTAAATGGGTAATTAAGGTGGTCTAGACATAATTAAGGAGTGGTCTTGCACCATTAGTGAGTTAAATCCTCAATTTAGAGTCTAAACAACTCTAGACACATTTCCTTGATTTAAGGAATTGGAGAGAGAAAACACTATTCAAGATTCCAAGACTAGGAGTCTTGAGTTCTAAAAAGGGATTTAAGTTTAATCTAAGCAATTTTAGGTTCTAATTAACTTTAATAAATTATTTGACTCTAGATTAATTAGGGAAATAAATTAATCTTCGTTTAGAGCCTAATATTGCTTAGGTTTGCTTAATTACGTCATTAAGCTCAAAAATACTATTCTAGGGGCAAAATCATAATTTTGCACTAAAACTGCCCGGGGCCACCGGGACTTGAACAGAGACCTCTAGACACATGAAAACATTTTTTTAAACCTCTGGGGAAAGTTCTGGACTCAAACGGCACCATTACCCGTGTAAAAACGCTATAGGGGTATTTTGGTCATTTTGACCCGAAACTGCGGAAAACGAAATTTTCGCTTCCGGAAGCATTCAAAGGCCATTTTATCCCCTTCAAACATTGAGTTGACCCTTCGAGGACGACCGAGTTGGTTACCCTCGAGTTCGGGTCAGGAAATGACCTCAGGGGCATTTTGGTCATTTCCCTCGGACAGAGAAATCGGGGTGTTACAACAAGTGGTATAAGAACTAGGCCTGTGAGGGGTTGAACAATCCAACGATTATAGAGGACAAAAATCTGAAGGACAGAATAACATATATCCATTACACAAGATCAATCTATCACTAACCATCTTTCACTGATAAGGTACCAGGATCTAGTATAGCACACTCAAATGGTTAAAGGGATTCCAAAAGGCCTATGGACAAGAACAACAAAAGGAAAGAGCTCAATTGAACCACTAAGCCAAGCTCTTATTCACATATGCACTAAGCAGAAATTGAATATGATACATTTGTATTGCTTGTGACATATGAAAAGCTGTATAGAATTAACTATGCATGATGTTTGATGATCTTAAACCGTCTTAAGATATCCTTAACCCTAAGGTTGTCATATCAGATATAATGCAATGCTAAAGCAATGAAAATTGCTGAAACTTCATATGAAGAGGAAAGATCTAATATAGAAATAGGAGATTGAATATGGAGATGAGATCTCTCTGTCTGTGGAAAATGTCAAAAGTCTATAAAGACTAAAACAAGTAGACATCAATCTCAAGAAAAACAAAAAAGGCAAAGATTATTTTGAAAAAATAACCTACTAACCATAATTAAAAAGAAACATTATGTATTAGGAGGTTTAAGTTTAGAGCATCATAAAAATATCCCATCTTTAAGAAGAAGAGTATGTTGGCTACTTAGAGCATCTCTGAAAATGAAAAGAGCAAGTCAGAAAGTCATGATGACCTAGAATATGCTGCCATTCTATGTTTCATGAATGATGAGCTAGAATATGCTGCCATTCTATCTTTCATGACTAAGGACATTTCAACAGAAATAAGCCAAGTAAATGTATCTGCATCTTATCCTTCATATCATGGTTTAACTACTTTATATGATGGGCTACTAGAAATGTTTTAAACATATTCTTCTATATATCTCAAATCAGTCAAGGAACTCACAAGGTTGCTATGAAGACTTGAGAAGACCAAGCCTTAAGCTGGAAAACTGGAAGTATGTTATATCTCAAGGAAATTTTCTTCTTCTCAAATTCTACAAAACTGAAGCCTCCAAAAGATATGTGAAGAATTTCATAAAGTTATTTTTGAATCTTAAAGAGGACTTCATACTTCTAATGATTTGACCTAGAACATTCGATATATTTCAAAAATTTTGTTTTTGTGAAAATGGTCAAAATCTATAGTTTCATAAAACTAGTCTGGGATATACAGAGGAAACAGAATATGAAAAATCTATGCAACCCCATCTATTATGTAACACCCTCATAATTACCATGTTTTACTCGAGTGTTAACATAGTAATTAGAAAAGTATTACTTACATTCATAATCTATACTAGTTGAAAGAAATGAAATAAAGTAATATATATGCATATGTTACATTCATAAAACTATACATATGTTGCAAATGTGCATCGTACTGGGAAACAAACTGGTTAACTTCTAAGCTAGTCAAGAACTCAATTCACAAAAAGAAACACCTCCAGTATCTAGTCTAGCCTGCTCAAAGTCGAGGCCCAATAAAATTTTATATAAACAGAAATGGACCTCATAACATTTAACAGGATCAATCCATAGACTAGTGGGTTTCTAGTACTAAACTACTACTATATGCAAGTCGAGAGTCCCTAACAATCTCACATCCTACTAGATGAAACCATTGGCCATCGGTATGATAGCCTCACCTGTACCAGGGGCATCAGGACCCTCAGATGGGTCTGAGTCTGAAGGTGAGGATGACGAAGGAGCATCTGCTAGAAAGGGTGCTAGTGGTTCATGCAAAATATCAAATATCACTGGGTGTGCTGTAACATCCCCTGCTGCTTTATGGATTGACGACTGTCCCCACAAACCAACACGGGTCTTTTTAGCATGCTTTGTCCTCACTTGCACGCTTCCTAGGAAAACTTCCCAGGAGGTCACCTATCCCAAAATTTCTCCAAGTCAAGCACGCTTAACTGTGGAGTTCTTTCAGTTTGAGCTACCGAAAAGAAGATGCATCTTGTTGGTATAGGTAGTACAAATCAATTCATATAAGCCCTCCTCAATCGTATAGTCCCATACCTATACAGTCTTAGGATCCCTCTCATTCGGGTGTGTAATCAGTTCATTCATGTACCCCTCCGCTTTCAAAGTTTGCCAGGAGCCACTCCTTGTCCGTGCTTCCTTGCACAGGTGATCACTCCCCAACTTTGCAATCCCCGGGCGTTACATGCCCACCAGCTTCTGCTTAGTTCGTCCCCGAACCACACCGTACTGGGAGAGGTGCAGGCTTTGATACCATTTGTAACATCCCCTGCTGCTTTATGGATTGATGACTGTCCCCACAAACCAACATGGGTCTTTTCAGCGTGCTTTGTCCTCACTCGCACGCTTCCTAGGAAAACTTCCCAGGAGGTCACCCATCCCAAAATTTCTCCAAGTCAAGCATGCTTAACTGTGGAGTTCTTTCAGTTTGAGCTACTGAAAAGAAGATGCATCTTGTTGGTATAAGTAGTACAAATCAATTCATATAAGCCCTCCTCAACCATATAGTCCCATACCTATACAGTCTTAGGATCCCTCTCATTCGGGTGTGTAATGTAACACCCTAGTAATTAACTAGATACACGTAGGTTGAATCTGATTAATGACTAAACTTTACTCCTTGCTTTGGTTCTTTCTTCATAATTTGAAAATACTTAGTGAAATTATGAGCCATTTTTTTTTTAAACACATAATTGAAAACGTGAGCCGAGTACAACGTGAACGAGTAAGCAGAGTATAATAAGACGTTTAAGAATATATCACATCATATCACTTAGGCTCCATCATATAACATCCATAAGCACATTATAGCATATATTTACATACAATAACCTCACTCAAAGGGTGGGTTATGTTCATACATCATTATCTTATGCAAACCCATAAAAGAAAATATACATAAGGAAATACATGCCCCTAAACTAGATTACTCCATAAGCCGGGAAGGTTATCCTAAAACTAGGGTGCATGATCACACATAAATCTACTAAGAACCTTCTATGGCCACTGTCCTGGAAATGGGGGAATAAATCCGATCCACTGATGAGCTCCCTCAGGAGGGGACACACGAGATGCACCAGGCTGGGGTCGCATGGACGGCCTTCTTGCTAACCTCGGCTGAACAACTGTTTCTTTACTACCCTCTCTTACACATGTGGGAGTAGGAGCAGAGCTCTTAGAATATACATGAGTAGGAGTGTCCTTTGAAGGATCAGTTTCAGAATATCTCGTCTCGGGAACATACTCTGAAAATCCATGGACAGCAGATGAAGCGGGATAAGAACGTAACATCCTTTCATCAAGTGGACGTGCATGTTCGAAAACCATTTCATCGCCATAAGGAGAAGTAGGAGAAAATCGATAACTAGGGACAGGATGTGCAAATGGACGACCTATGTAAATAAAAACACGAACTGTGCACCTCCCTTCAAAATGATACGAGCGATGCACCGAATCATAGTGAAATTCCCAAGTAGGGGTATCAACGAACAGGACGAATGTCACCATCTGAATCTGGAGACAATGACGGAAATAAAGAAAAGGGAGTGAGAATCTTGCTAAAGAATTCTCAGTAAGGTACCTTCTTCTACAGTGTCATCATCAAAGTCCCCAGGAACCTCAGGATTATTCTAAAATAGTGAGCATGCAAAGATTCATTTTAAGTTTGGACAAATACTTAACCGAGGTTCATCAATTTTTAATCATGCGTCTTATAATGCATCATAATCTTAACATGACATATTTACAATGAACTTTTCCTTTATCATTACATCATTTTCCTCATCATCATTATCAAATAACATGCATAAAAGAACGTCATATAATATTAGCTACACGTAGACATAGTGCACATATTTCATTTCTTTAGTGCCTTAGGTGACTTAAAATCTTATCATCATCATTATTTTCCTTAGGCCACCCTATACTCCACCCTTTTGGGAGTAATTTAGGTTATGAGCTCATACTTTACTAGTCGTCACTAGCATATACTTATCCCTTTTGATAAGCTAAAGTCCCGACTCTACCCTTTTGAGAGAACGGGTTAGGGGGCTAAAATCACCTTTTCACCACCTATAGTCTGATAGTTCCAAAGGATCATTTCCTTATAAGTTTAAGTCACCATTAAATCTTTGCATGTTATATCACAATACAATTCATAAACATCATACCATTTTCTCATTTATAGTCTTAAGCTAGAATAATATATATCAACTGTAATCATGCATATGGGAGATTCCCAGGAAAGAGAAGTGGGTCACAATGGACACGCTTAAATACCAAGTCTTTTAGCCAGAACCTTTCCAAATTACACTTTTACAATGATACACTTTCTTCTAGCAACAAAGGTAAATTTTACATAATAAAGAACATTTCATGTATAAGCATTCTCATTGTTTGCAACAGCAACTATAACATGCAAGCCAGGAAATCATTCAATGATATCAAGTACTTAATAAGCATCCAATCCTTACATAGAATTATCAATTATAGAACTAATTAGTTACTAAACCAATTATGAATCATTCTCTTAACAATAAACCATAATTATCACAACTTCAATCATATCAAATCACTATCACACATTGATACTAAACTCAGATCAGTGGCCGAATCATGAATCTCATGCAATTACATAGAATCATATTTTAAGTGCATATAAAATACCAGTTCCCCGTAAAATCCTTGCAAAGCCTTAAAACTCATTTAGAAACTAGTTCTTTTGTCAAATTTGGGAGGATCTTCACAATTAAAATTCTCACTTAAGATAAAAGGAGTAAGTCTTGAGCTTTAGAGATTTAGGTGACATCTTAGAATTATAAACATGCTATGCAACCTTATTTTAATCTTATCTTTATAAGGTGATAGCTTGGAATTATAAACATGATATGCAATTCTATTTCTTTATCTTTAAGATTTAAGGTGATGACTTGAAAATTAAACATGATGCAAGAACTTGAAATATAAACATGATACAAGAAACTGGAGCGCGGTAATCCGCACAGACCAGAGAGAGGAGAAGAGAATATTAAGAAACCGGAGCGCCGGTAGTCCGCACAGGACCAGTAGAGAGAGAAGAGAATTATTATTACATCTTTTTAAGCTCCAATCTCAAGACTTTTTAAAGAATAAATTCTTTAACTCCAATAATCATATTTCTTTGCTTGTGATACATGGGCAAGTCTTTGAGCTCTAGGATCTTTAGGTGATGGCATAAAATAAACATGCCATGCGTTGATTCTTTTAGCCATTATAAAATATAGTGAGAGCATAAATTAAATATGAGATGCAACCTCTTTATTATCTTGAAAGATTAAGTGATGACTTGAAACATAAACATGAAATACAAGCTTGGAATTTAAACATGAGAAATGCAAGTTCATTTATTCATTCTTGAAAATTTAGTGATGACATAGAAGGTAAACATGGTTATGCAAAGCATAAACTTAATCATGGATGCAAATTCATTTTGTTTCTTTACTAGAGCTCCTTCAAGACTTTAAAAGAATTATAAATTCAACCCAATACATATCTTAACAAGAAATAAAACATAAAAGGAAAATACATCTTTCAAGTTCTAAACTAAAAATCTTTGTTTTAGCATCATAAAGCATTATTCTTTAAAGTTTTGCATCAAGTGGAATTTTCAAGCTTTAGAGGCCTAACTTGTGATGGATTTACAACCCACCCTCAAGGTCCTCATCATCAAGCCATCATCTTAGTTCCAACTAGGCCATATGGTTGAATTGGTTAAATAAAAATTGCAGAGGAAAACCAAAATGAAAAGCTAAGGTAAGTTCATAATTTCATCATTTTGAGCTAAAAACACAACTCCTCAAAGCATAGAAATAAATTTAGAAACTACTCCCTACCTAATCTGAGTTGAAGAAGAGGAAGAGAACTTGGTTTCTTGAAGTGAAATGAAACAAAATCTCTTTGAAAAAATTGAAGAAAGAATTCAGCCAAAGAGGAGGAAGAAAGAAAGTTTTTGGTGCTCCTAAAAACTAGTTATGAACCAAGCATTCCAAGACCACTCAAGCAAGCCTATTTATAGAAGATTTTGAGGCTTCTAATTGGCCAAAATGATGAGGTAGTGGACGGAATTTTACAGGAGAAATAAGGGAGGAAAAATCATTTTAGACAAAGTTGTATGAAATTAAGGAATTATGTCTCTTATGGTGACATTTTGGCATTTTATTTTAGTGCAACTTTTGGCAATAATTCAGCTGCATAATGGCATCAATAATTTCATCCATTACAGCCCAAAGAAGTGAAATTTGTGTGTTCCATGCATTATTTAGATGTAGGCAAGGTATTCATGTAATTTAGAGAATTTACGGTTAAGGGTTTAAGTGAATTAGTAAGCAATTTGGGTGTTTTTGAGCAATTTTGGGTTCTAATCAATCTAAATACATAATTTTGACTCTAGATTAATATTTAGAATTTAATAAGCTTTAATTTGAGCCTAATATTGCTTAGGTTTCGGTATACGAATCAAAAATCCTGAAATTCAAAACGCCAAAAACAGGGGCAAAATCGTACTTTCACTTAAAAACTGCCCGAGGCCACCCGAGCTTAACCAATGGTTAATCATGGCTTAAAAACACATTTTAAAACATTTTAGTGAGGTTCGGGCTCAGTCGGCACGCACATCAGAGTTAAAACAGCCGCAGGGGCGTGTTGGTCATTTCGCGCGTCGGAACTCAAAATTGAGATCCTTCTGGTCTATTAACACACATAACACAAACAATCCCTTATTATCCTCAAAATATCCCCTTGAGAATAGGTGGGGCCCACGATCCTCATTTTCTGAGTAAAATAACTTCAGGGTTATTTTGGTCATTTTATACGTACAGAAATTCGGGATTTGCGACTCTCGCATGAATCATTCCTAACCTCTCTTCTAATGTTATATTCCTTTATTGAGGATTGTTCGGCCTCAAATCTTATGTAATAATTACCTACGGTAATTCGGTAATTGAGTAATTTCTAATGACAGTAAAAATTACAGTAAAAATTGGGGCGTTACATGTAATCGGTTCATTCATGTACCCCTCCACTTTTGAAGTCTACCAGGAACCGCTCCTTGTCCGTGCCTCCTTGCACCAGCGATCACTCCCCGACTTCGCAATCCTCGGGCGTTACATGTGCCATGTGGAGAAACACACCATCATAAGGAAAAGCAGGGTCAAAGTCAATTGTAAATACAGAAGTACTAAAGGAACAGCCAAAAAATACATAAACACGAACTTGTGAGTAATCGACTGCGTAAAGAAAGTTAAGAGCAGGATCATAATGCCACACCTACTGTGGCGAGTCAAGGTAAAACACTAAAGACAGCATCTGCTGGATCTGAATAATACAAAATGAATACAGCTGTAGGGATGAGAATATTATAAAATTCTCAGTAAGGTACTCCCTTAAATGTAAACATAATATAACCAGCAAATTCATTCATATAGGAATCATCATGCTAAATCATATGCATAAATATTAATGTACATAATTCATGTAAAGTCAAATGCAAAATAGTAATAATTATGTGTTTTTCTCTTGTAATCCATAGAATTCAATTTAGTGCAGTTATCTCTTTTCATAAACATAGAGAAGGCTTAATTTCACACTGAGTGGTATCTATAGTGGATGACTCCACAATGAACAATAGACTGCTAGGACATGAGCTCATTCTTATACGTGATCATCGAACTTCATTTTTTTCCATTTCCGAATCACACACAGTTCTATTTCTAGCCAATACGTCTATCGATTCATAAAATTCCTAGGGGAGTCCTTATTTTTGCATCCCCTCTTTAACCCACATAAGCCTTGTCTCTGTTTTCCCCATATGTTAAAACGTGCACAGTTAAAATTCACATCTTCTCTTGTGCCACAATTATGTAACCGCATCATGTACTTCTCTTTTTTTTTCCTAGGCATGATTACATCACATGTAGGAATTCAATTACATTGGAGTCTTATTCATGCCTCATAAACAAATGTTTAAAGTAGCTAGCATGTATTCATAAAACATATACTTGGACTAAATGTCATTCTATCATTAATATAAGACATTCTCACCATTCCAGCATCTTTATAGACCTACCATTTTAGTAACGACATTTAATTTCTCTACCAAATGGCCAATTCAAGGGCCACAAAAATTCCCCATGACACTTCAATGTGTCTAAAAGGACCTGTGAAATTTTGATAGCAAGCATAGTTCTCTAACTATATTAACTAAATTATACAAATTTAGTGGTCAGAGACCACTTATTCACAGCTTAGGACAGGATTCTTATAAATTTTAACCGTAGCAAATGATTGAATCAATTCAAGAGAAAAATCATGGTTATACTTCAAATGTTATCCAAACTCTGTAAAAAGTTCAAAGGAAAAATCAATCATTTGCTATGGTAACAAAATTAGACAAATTTGTAGCTTTAGTTCTAAGAGTTCAGGTAGCATAGGTACCAATTCAGTCCTAGATTTTTTTTAAGGAAATATAATCGAAATCAAGGCTCAAGAAAATTCATGGAACTAGGATAAGATGTTGGCTACAACATAAAATTTTTCTAGCTCATAAAAATACCTACAACAATGTCAAAAAAATTGTGATCATACACTGCTTGTAAGAAAACTGAAAATCCAGCATGTATCACTCAACATCCTTTTGGCAAAATTGATTTTTCCACAACACCAAACTAATCCACCTATGCAAATACATCAATATCTAGGCATAACATCACATAAAAACTAGATTTATCACATTGAAACCAGCTAAAATCAGCAAGAACAGAAATTACAAAAATAAGACACAAAAACCCTACTTTGAAAGCTTTTGAGCTCTATGCTCCAAAGGATGCTCTACTTGATTTCTCTTCACTTTGAGGGCTCTTAATCAAACACCAAAGCTCCTTTAAATAGTGAGGAAGTGAGGGATCAAAGTGAGAATTGGTGGAGAATAGAAATTTCAATAAGTTATATTAGTAGGTATTGAGGTGTAGAATAATTTTAGTGAATGAAGCTTTTGATTTTGACAAGGTTTGGCTTAGGATTTTTGAGGTTGAAGATCAAGGTTTTGGTGAAGAAGAAATTGGAGATTCTGCTGCTTCTTGCTAGCTGAACTTGAGGATGCATATATTATGAAGTTAGGTGAGTTAACTTAATGTTATAAGGTGTGATATCATTGGTTGGCATAAAGTGTAATTCTTTTCATTCAAAGAAATCTACATCAATAGCTAAGATTTGATCTTTCATCCAAGATGAAATCTTAGCCATTTGTTTGGCACTCAAAGAGATAGACTTCATTATTTTGTAGAGATTAACTAGCTTTTGGGGTTAAAAATCGCACACCAAAATTGCACCAAATGGGTGAAACACTGTACCTGAGTAACCAGATATTACCCAAAAATTAATTCTAAGCACAAAATTTTCATTTCCAAATATTTATAAGCTCATTCCCATATTTTCCCAATTTTCAGCACTTCCAGGTCCTGAATCTAGGGTTTCAGCTGTCCCAACGGGCCCGTAGGCCCGCAAAACACTATTCACATCTTTTTTTTGCTCGTTGAATTATTCTCATCATTTCTACATCTGACAGATATTTGAAATTATGACTAATGAAGCCCAAATAATTTTTAGGGTGTTACATATTATATTTGTATTCTGTTACTTGCTCTCACTATTGTAAGAAGAGACACTTGCTTGACAAATGGATCTTGAGAAAGATATCTATTTGAAAGGTTGAAAAATCTCTTTTTTTGAAACTAACCAAAAGGACCCAAGGATGTCTAGGTACCAAAATCAAATCTTTTTCCTACAGGTATGTCTAAAAAATTCTCTGGTAAAGTATCAAGAAGCAAAAAGATGATGATAATTCCAGATGCCTTGTTCTATAAGCTTGAGAGTTTCTCTAAAACTTGAAGGATAACAACTTAGTACTTTTGAAGTACAATGATGAACAAGCTTAAACAAGACCTTGCTGATAATCTCAATTATCTTGTTGAAAATACCTGAGAAGATAAATCTCAAGGAAGTTCCAAAAAAGCTAGGAGATGAAAAGCCAAACCATCAAATTGTGAGCTCCAAAACATCATCCTTTCAGAAAACATGCTCAACTCCCAAGCCATCAGAAAGTGACTTTTTCTTAACTCAAAAGATGAGCAATTTGAAGGTGAAGAAGAAGCTAAAAAATCTCAATGTACAGAAACTACAAAAGAGTCTTTGTTTTAATAACAGTCTTCTCAAAACAAAGTTTGTGGAGACAATGCCAAGGGTATGAAAACCAGGTCATTCCTTGGATATACATCAAACTGTGCTTTCATCTTCACCATTGATCCTGAATGTATTAAAGAAGCTTTGAGTAATCAAAGTTGGGTGGAAGCTATACTAAATATGCTGACCAAGTTCGAGAGAAAGGCAAAGTCTACACAACATGTTGACACATCATCATTAGTACAAGTTGATGATCAAGGACATTTGCATAAAGCTAACATCATCAGGGCGAGCATGGCTACACAAGGTTATACCAATCAACAGAAAACAAACTATGATGAAGCCTTTGTGTCAAAATGCTATTTGCTGCTGCTAACTTCTCCAAGGAAAAGGCTGAAAGAACAAGCACAAATAATGCTAAAATCTGTTGCATTCAAAAGCTGCAGATAAGGAACAAACTGGAAAAAATTTCTTGAGGTATTTCATATTTTCTATCTTTTAAGATTATACTAGTGTTATTTATCTTATCAAGAATCCTTTCAGCACTCTAAATCCAAGCTCACATTGTAAAACATTTTATTTGTTTTCTTGCTCAAAAACAGAGATGTTGAGTAAATAGATATGAATACTGAAGACTTGTGTCAGATATATTCATCTGTTGCTAAAGATCTCTTGTATGCCTTTCTATTTTGAAAAAGTTTTTCTTTAAAAATTTTCACATCTACATAAACATACATGCATAAAACATCTCTATGGATTCTCTCTTCATAACTCCCATTAGAAGATCTACCAAAGCCATCAGAAATCATCAGGCAAAGTATTCTCTTGAAGATATAATATGTTAGCCTACAAGGATAGTAGAAGTTTAATCTACATGATCAACTAGTTAGTTAGAACAACAAAAAGTCAAGTTACTATATCAGAAGTCCAGTTTGCAAGATCAAAATAAAGATAGATTGATCAGATAGAATACGGTTTGTTCAAAAAGAAGATGGGTTAGTCAGAAGAAGAAATTATGAGTCAAAAAATAATAGATATATGGGAGCATAGAATTAAGTGCAGGAAGATGAGCCTATGATGAGTTTATGAAAATTCTTCAGAGGGTTAGAAAGTAAACCGTGAAGTTCAAAATGTAATTCTTTCAGAAAGTGATCACAAGAGTCAGAAAACTCTCTTTCTGAAAGAAAGATGAAAAGGTGGGATAATTCCTACACTTTTGTGTTTTTCTCCCTCACGTCGCTTCATCTTTAGCTAGTCACGTCACATCACTTATATAACCCTTACTCCCCATACGTTACCACTTTTACCATCGTCTTCAATCTCAAATACTTAACCTTAATCGTTTCACCTTTTATCTCTTCCCTGTAACCATAATCTTCTCTATAAAACCCTTTGTCTTGTAACTGTATTTTCAATCCCTTTCAAGCTTCAACCTTTGTTCTTGTTCCATCTACATACACCTCTCTAAAATGGCTAAAGGAAAACACTGTTCCTGCCACATCGCAGATATAGGAACTCTTCTCATGTTTGAAAAGCCTCTGCATCAGCAACACTATGCTGAAAACTTCTCACAATGACTTGTAGCCCCTAGGAAAAGGCTCACTTAAGAGCTAATGGCTCAGGTTCTCATCCTTCTAGAGGTCATTTCTTTTCAACAATAAGAAGAGTTCTTTGACCTGACAAATTGAGTCTTCGCTGGGATGGTCATGACCTTCTACTCCCAGTGATTCAAGTGTCTGATTCAGGGCTAACCTTTTATGTCAAAGGGGTTGATATGGGATTGAGCATAAATGACTTTTCAAACGTCGTTCATGCTCCTAACGAAGGAGTCAAATGCTCCTCTGAAAATAGCTAGTTTGAGAAGCTTAGTGTCATGTCAAAAGAAGTATCATAATCTCTGACTGATTCTCCTAAATATCAACCTCAGGAGATAAACACTTCTATGCTAAATTTCAAAGCTCGTCAAATCTTCATCCTTATCTAGTTCTCCTGCTTCCATGGTTGAGGAGCACACATCTGCTAGTTGGAATGGATTGTATGCTTCTGTTCTATCTATTAGCAAAAAGAAAGGTAAACTTGCCCAGACTGATCTTTGATTACATGCTGAATACAATTTCTCTAGAAAAGAAAAGAACTGCTGCTGTTCCATATGGGGTTCTGATGATAAAAATCTTTGAACACCTACACTACCCTCTTGAAAATGAATAGTATGAGTTTATAGAAGGAACTATATACTCTTTCAACTAGTTTAGGACCCTAAGAAGACTAACAGGCGCTGCCTTATCCAGTGAAAGAGGGCAAAGCCAGAGGATAAAAGATGCTTTGCTCAACTTTGCTAAACGAGATACAGAGGAAAGGGATAAGAAAATGAAAAGAACTGTGATAGAGATTGAAAGCAGCCCAAAGGAAGATACTACTGTGTCTGAAAAATCTTCTAAGTCCTCTCAATCATATCATGGACTTACTATGTCTTATGGTAGGGGAAGACATCATCGACCTGGTCATGGGATAGATGAGAAAGAACAGAGGTCCACTTTCACTTCTGAACCCTCAGGTTCTAATATCTAAAGATCATCTTCTTCATCTGAGTCTTCAAGGTCTGACTCAAATCCTTTCGATCATAAGAAGTCTTCAAACTCTGAGTTAGAGTCTTTAGAATATGAACATATAAGCACAGCCCCTACTCTGAATATTCCTCTAGCTGCAGATCCTAGTCCTGCTCTCATGAAGGAGCCAACTCCTCCTCCTGCTCCAACTATTCCTAAGTCGTCTTAAACTCAGAACGCTGAACCCTCATCAAGCCAACCTTTACTAGCAACATAACCAAGCATCACAAGAGAACAAGCACTGCTACGAGATTTACACCTTATCAATGACAGGTTGGATAAGGTAGAAGCCATGACCACTATGCATCATGCTCAACTTCAACATCATAAAGAACTTCTGTCTCAAATTCTTCACATCTCTCAGGAAATTCTTCTTGAAATTAGGCACCATAGCTGAAGATAGTGGTTCTATTTTAGGCACACCTCTGTTTTGATGATACCAAAAGGGGGAGAAGATTAGAATTAAAGAAAATCAAGTGCTATAGAATTCAAGGGGAGCTTATGCTGAGGGGGAGCTCAAAGATTTTTGTTTAGCATGCATTTTTTATATCTTTTTTTGTAAATCCCTAGCAGCTCGCTTTTTATGCTTTATACAAATCATTTCTTTTCCTACTCATATTCTTTTTATGATGCATAATGTCATTCATGTTTCATGCTCTATTTCATTTAAGCTCTAATTCATATCCATGCTCTTTTTTATGCTCAACTAATCATATATCTTTCTATTAAATGTCTGTTTCTTATCTTTTATGTGTGTGCATTATCTATCTTGTTTAATCTTCAGCACGTTGGCATACTCAGCTTACATGCATTCTATGATTAGCTTTGGCAAGTATCTTCAAAAGCGTAATTTGTTTGTTACCTTGATACTTGTTTTTTTCTATTGAGCCTCGATATGTATGATGCGCTTGACCAATTTTCTTTAGCTTTTACAAAACACATTATCTTTGACATGCATATGACATGTCTTTAAAGGGCTGTGTATAACTTGATCAAAATATAGTTGTGTATAGTTTCTGACAAGTCTTCAAAAACTCATGTTTACATGTCTTGATACAACTAAGATCAGTTAACAAGCTTTTGAACTCTCTTGAAGTATGCTGAATTTCTATGTCACAAAATGTGCTATGTTTTTGCTTCACATAGTATCAAACACAATTTCTTTTAAAAGATCATATACCTTTGTTTTGTAAATATCTTTCCATGCTCTAATACTTATGAGAAAAGATTCACAGCTCAATGCAAAAAGCTCATTCTTGCTTATTCTGGGATTAAACCCTAATGAGCTTCAGAAACCTCGCATAGTAATATATTGATATTATCATATTAAGGTTTCTCTGGGTGTCAGAAACTACATAAGCATTAGTGTGTTTTTCCCCAAAATCATAAATACTCTAATGAGTTTATTTTATATCTTTAAGCATTCATTTCTTAAATCATTTGGATAAAAAAGTGTTGAAAATGGATCTAATCAAGACAAAATATCATAAGTATTACTTGTTAAGTTTTTCAAGCATGTAGATCTTCAGAACGTTTCTTTTATGACTAAAGATCAAGTTGTTTGTGTAATCTAGGCCTAAACAATTTCTTTCTTTAACTTACTACTCTGATACTCTTCAGAAAGTACGTTAAGCCTAACCTAAGCTTCAATAAAACAATAACAAACTATGATTCAAGTCACTTAAGGCCAAAAAATATTTTTATAAGATTCATATCATGCCTTAAGACAAAGAACTTTATGAAAATCACTTTCAATGATATGGTTGAAGAAATTTGAATTATCATGCTTATATTTCAACAATATTTCTTTCAATATCCCTTTAAAAGATTTTCTTCAAATTGGTTTATCATCATCAAAAGGGGCAAATTGTTAGCTCTAAAACCCTGTCAAAATGCGCTAATTAGTTTTGAATGACAACAAAGCTAATTTGAAGAAAATGCTTTGAAGAATGACTGATGTTTGTCTTGACTTTCTTGTAAGATTATAACAGGATTCTATCATTTAACAAGAGCAAGACTTACTCAAATGAGAATATATTCTACTCTACATATGTAAACACATTTTTCTCATGTTACGAGATATGAACTGAAATGGAAGTGAAATTATATCCTTATTCAAACAATAGATAGCTAATGGTGTAAACAAGATATGTTGTAAGAAACCAAGTCTTGAGACTTCAGAAAGTAGCAATGGACATCAGAAAGTACATTTACAAGAAGATATCAAGCAACTATAAAGACCAGATGTTACACTATCTTCAGTCAATACTATCGCAAATTGTAACATCCTAATTTTTAACCCAATGAACATATTTAGGTTAATCATTAGTCGGTTACGTCATAGTTTCCTTTTTACTTTAAAATACTTAGCGGAAATACTGGTAAATTTTTTTTTTTTGAATTATAAAAGCAAAGTGAGAGCCGCGCATCGTGACAAGCAATGAAACGAGCTATGAAGCATAAAGGCAATAAATCACAAATCCAAATAAACACGTCATGAACGTCTGATCATAAAGCATGTCATAGCATAATAAAACAACTGCATTTATAGATATATAATATGCCCACTCAAAGGTGGGACTTAGTTTAGTACAACATCAAGTGAATACAACTAAAAATGGAAATACATGGAAACATAAAAAGGGAGACATCCACACCCTAGTGCACCTAAAATGGGTAACCTTTTTGGACAAAAGAAGGCTACCCTAATCTACGTGTGGTGTGTACACTATCACTCCTCGAGCATTTCTACTACTAGCGGTTCGGATAGGGCGAGATATAGTCGATCCACGGACGAAGCTCATCCGAAGTAGACACTCACTGCGGCTGGACATGAGCTCCTCGATGGGGACGCATGGACTGCCTTCGAGCCAGCCTCGGCTGTGTGACCGTCTCCTTGCTACCCTCCACCCTCAGTAGGGGCATAGGGGCGGAACTCTCGGAGTATGGATGGGTGGGTGGATCCTCTGATGGGTCGGTCTCCCAATGCCTCGAACGGGGGACATAGTTGGGGAAGTCGTGGGCGGCGGACTCAGTAAAGTACGTGCGGAGCACCCTCTCATTGTGTGTCCGCGCTCGCTCAAATATCATGTCGTCGCCATACGGGGAAGTCGGAGAAAATCGATAGCTATGTACAGGGTGAGAGAAGGGGCGTCCCAAAAACATAAACACTCGAAGTGTGCAGCTTTCCTCAAAATGATACAACCGGTGCTTCGGGTCGTAGTGCACCTCCCAGGTAAAGGTGTCAATGAACAGCACGAAGGTTGCCATCTGAAGACGTGATGGAAAGAAAAGATAGAGGGAGTGAGAATCTTGTTAAAGAAACTCAGTAGGGCCTCCTACTACCTAGGTGTCATCATCTACGTCCTCAGGAACCTTGGGTTTAGTATACAAAATAAGTAAGCATGCATTAAGTCCATTTTTTCTTAAGCTTTTGAAACATAGTTAGTCAAGGTCCATTCATTTTAGTAGGATTCTTAATGTCATGGATGCAACATATTAAAAAATGTATGCATGGCTCTACTTAATGCAAGAATAATAATCATAACATTAAGAACATCATAGTAGTGGCTTAAAGTGGCAATTGAATTCTCATATGGGAAAACTTTGTGACATAATCATCATACTTTACTTCCTCATAGGGCCACCCTAAAAGACATTCGTTCTAGGGGTGCTCGACCGAACCGGTGTCACCCAGAACGTGTCACATCTCTAGGTTATGAGTTCATACCTGACTAGTCGTCACTAGTTCTTACTTATCAATCCCGATAAGCGTATCATAATCATAATCCCGACTATCTAGTACGGGCTAGGGGGCATTTCTTGGGGGTGCTCGGCTAAACCGATGTCACCCAAGAATACATCTTGGTACCGATGTCACATGAGTTCTTTGGAGGTGCTCGGCCGAACCGGTGTCATCTAAGGACACATCTTAGTACCCCATCTCTTTTTAAGAAAATCTCATGGATTTTTCAAAAACTTTCTAAGTCCCCAAATTTGTCAAAAATTCGGCAGCATAACAGCGGCATGCCGGATTTCTTCCAAATTTGCTTTATGCCACATAAACAATTAGAACATGTATCCTCAATCATAATTTCATACGTTTACATAATCATTCTCAAATAAAACATACATCCACATGTAACATTGAAACTCATTATGCTCTTGATTCTACAGTATCTTATGCTTTGACCCTTATGGGCCTTAAACTTGAGATGTAATTGTTCTATCATTCCCTACCGACCTCTTATGCACCTAGGGATAAATCTTACTTTCACTCATGTTCTTTAATAAACTTGGGCAGCACCTTACTCCAAGGGTAGAATTATATATCTATGATCACGGGATGCTAGAACTTGCATTTTAGACCCTTTCTCGGTTCCGTCTTCACCTAAGATGCTATAAATTAAATCTAAACCAATTATGAAGTATTCCTAAGCCTTTGAACTAAATATAAATCATTTTCACTACATTATAAGGGTGTTGTACAGAATCAGAAAATTAAATATTCTAAGAGTTCTAGAATTGCATTTTTACGATTTTCTAGTTACTAGTTTCTCTATAGGTGCTAAAATTCAATCCCATTTCAAATGTAACCAAATTTTTCATGATTAATCAATCCTAAACTGATTGCTATCATACTAAAATAGTTTGGGCATTGATTAAGATTAAAGGGATTAAACCCATGTTAAATTCCAACTTTACGATTTTTTTCTATGAAGCTAGTTTCTCTCCTATCATGCATAGAAGTGTTCCTACCTCATCATATAATTTTCACACATTCTAACACATCATAACATCATCATACAGCAGCAAACTCATCATGGTAGAACCAAAATATCAAGTCCCAAAAAGATACACAATTTGACTTTTCTAAAGCATATAAGTTGCTAGTTTCTCTTGGAACCAATTTAGGACTTCTAAGACTCTTTGCAAACCATTTTATTTTATCAAAGAGGCTAAAAACAACCTTAGGTTAGTAACCAACTTAATTCCTCCTTAAAAGAGGATTAAATTCATAAATCTTGTTGGTCTTAACTTCATAAAATTCATGAGACTTAAAGAAAATCTTAAAACTTAGATTGTTGGCCCTTGTAGTTAGATGAAACTCATTCCAAGTTCATCATGAATGCTTCCATATTATGCATTCAAGAATGCTTCCATATTAAACTTTAACTTGGGACAAAATGGGCAAGTCTTTGAGCTCTAAGGTATTTCAGTGATGACATAATCTAAACATGCTATGCACTTCATTTTTATTCTTCGTTACAAAGTAAAGTGAGAACTTTAAAGTAAATATGCAAGACTTGGAATTTAAATATGCAAGACTTGAAATTTAAATGTACGAGACTTGAAGTAAATATGCAAGGCTTGGAATTTAAATATGCAAGACTTAAAATAAATATGCCATGCAAGTTCATTTCTTTATTTTAGTGCTCTAGGCCCAGCAACAATTGACTTTAAGGCCGAAATAGAAAGGCTTTGAGAATTAATTAGGTGATATGGCAAACTCTCATTTTAAATCTTTATGTTCCTTAGTGATGAAAAGTAAATATGCTAGACAAGAACGTAAATATGAAATGCACTCCATTCCTTATCCTTTAACATTAAGTGATGGCTTGGAAACTAAATATGAATGCAAAGCTCAAAGTAAATATGCAATTCATAAGCTCGAATATAAATATGAATGCGAGTTTATTTTATTTCTTATCAGAGCTCCTACAAGACTTTTAGAGGAACTTTAACCTTAACCCAAACTCATCATGACAAGATAAAGTGAAGACAAGAGTTCTTAGAACTCAAAATAACATTCCTTAAAGAAACAAAGCTATAAGTGCACTATATAACATTTTCATGAAAACTCAAGCTTTAGAGATTTCTTTGTGGTGAACATAAAGTCACCATTTAGAACTCTCATCATCAAGCTATCTTGTTGGATCATCTAACAAGTGTTGGCCGAAATTGTGAAGAAGAGAAAAGGAAAGAAACCGAAATCATGGGAAAGAAAAGGAAAGAACCGAAACTTTTAAGAAGGAAAAGGAAACATTTGAAATTCTAGAGACCATGATCTTAGTGATGTATTAACACTAACACCATGGGTCCTCATCGTTGAGTTCACATAACCATTTTAAGATATCATCAAAGTTAAGGATCTCAATGTTCAAAAAGGAAAGAACTAAAAACATCTTTAACTCAAGAACAAAGATCAAGCTTTAGAGATTGTTCAAGTGATGAACATCATCATGAAACCTCATCATCAAGCTCTTATTCCCTTGTCCTCAAAGGCCCATGGCCGAAAATGAAGAAGAAAAAGGAGAAGGAAGGAAGTTCTAAAAAGACTCAAAAGAAACCATAAACACATAACTAGAATAAGAACTTAAATGAAGGAAATACTTGAAATAAAATCCCTACCTAGTGAGATGAGGTTGAAGAAAATGAAGAAGAAGAAGTTGAAGAAGAGGAACACTTGATACTTGAGAGAAAAGAAAGCCTTTGAGTGCTCTAGAAAACTAAAACTTGCCAAGTGACTAAAGGTGTCTCAAGTTTACTCACGTATGCTATTTATAGAGAAACAAAACATGGGGAGGTGAGTGGAGGGAAGGGTGGCCGAAATATTGAAGGGAAAAAGGAGGGAAAATATCTCTTGGTTGTGTCATTTCAAGGTAAGGTGTAGGCATGGGTTTAGGCATAAGTTTAGGCATGGTTCTTTAAGTGTATGAGTGAACAAACTTGTGAGGTATAGGGTATGAGGTGGAACCACTTATAGGGGAATCCAAGGGGAGGAAATTGTTTTATTAATTGTGGGTTAGTGATGTGTTTAAGTGTATTTTTTGGATTAGGCCTAAGATTAGGAGTTTATAGTAAAATGTGTAAGTGAAAGGATAGGTAATTAAGGCTATGTAGGTTATGATTAGTGGGCATTCTAGCCTTTTAGGGGGCTCTATCTCTATTTATCCTAGGCTTTCAACTATATCCTAGGCTTCCTTTTGAGGTATAGATGGTGAATAGTGAAAATACTATTCAAGATTCTATGTTCTAGAAGCTTTGAGTTCTTTAAAAGAAAAGGGGTTTTGAGTTTAATCTAAGCAATCTTAGGTTCTAATTAATTTTAATGACTTATTTTGACTCTAGATTAATTATGGAAATTAATTAACCTAAACACTATTCCAGGGTCAAAATCGTAATTTTGTACTAAAACTGCCCGGGACCACCGGAACTTAAATAGACACTTTTAAACACATGAAAACATTGTTTTGAACCTTCGGGAAAAGTTTCGGGCTCAACGGTACCTTTACCCGCGTAAAAATGCTATAGAGGTATTTTGGTCATTTTGACCTAAAACTGCAAAAAATGAGGTTTTCGCCGCCAAAACCGCTCAAGACCATCTAATCCCCTTCAAACATTGAGTTAACCCTTCGAGGACTGCCGGCCGGCCATCCTTGAATTTCGGGCAGAAAATGACCTTAGGGGCATTTTGGTCATTTTCCTCTCAGACAGAAAAATCGGGGCGTTATACAAATCAATCATCATCATAAAAGCATGGATTGAAGATTAGAAAGTAATGAAATCATCAAGGATCAGTTACTACATGCTAGAAGGCTCACTTCACTGTGGAGTGATGAGCATTACTAGAAATGGAGGAAAATTTGAATTTGAATTTGAAAGAGTCAAATCCTTGTGTCAGAACCGATCAATCATCTCTTTTGCCTTTGACGTCAACTATCCCAAGTCTTAGAAGAAGAAGTTCAGAAATCATGGTTCAGAAACTAAGAGTGATTTCTAAAGGACATTAGAAATCTCTATTCCACAGTGGCTTCTACAAACTGATATGACTGACAAACAGGCTGCACTTCTAGACTATCTTTCCAAGACAGAAATAGATGATCAACATGTGTCCTTGGAAGAACTTATCAAAGGCAATGGTTATAAGGAAGACCTTCCTTAAACAGAGATGTTGTGCTTTAATGTTAAAATGAGAGAGACTCCTCGCTTCAAGAGGAAATTCTGCAAAAATCTCTCTTCATCTCTAGTAAGGTTCATATCATAATATAATCAGATTCCTTACTTGTGATAATCTTCCTTTTATATTCTTAAATAGATTTATGTTCTTCCTAGGAAAAAATGATAGAAGGAACTTATTCAAGTTTTCTTAGGTTCTTTCATGTATGTGTTAAGGAAACTTGAGTGTAGGTTAGTTTGAGTGGCAACCTAAACACTAAACCTTTGTATCCTCGAATGTAAAACTACTTGAAACGCAATAGTGAGGTGTTCTTGCTAATCACAATTTATCTTGGAGAGGCTAGTTAAAGACCACTTTCAACAGGATGGTAACAAGTGGTTTACTTGTCACAGGTTTAGTTTGAAGAGGCTGGTAAAAAACTACTTGGTTCAGCTTGAAGTGACTAGTGAAAAACTACTTGTCACAGGTTTAGTTTGAAGTGACTAGTGAAAAACTACTTGGTTCAGCTTGGAGAAGCTGGTGAATAACTATTTAGGTTTGTGACAGTATTGAGTTGCCTACTGGTCACAGGAGTTAGCTTGGAGAAGTTAGTACAAGACTACTCAGTTCAACTTGGAAAGGCTGGTGAATAACTACTCAGTTCAACTTAGAGAGGCTGGTGAATCATTACTTAATTTATGGCAGCAAGGGTTGTCTATTGGTCATAAATGAGAGTTTGGAAAAGCTAATGTAAAGACAATCCAGCTGTTCTTTCTCTGGTTTGAGAAAAATGTTTAGTAGAACCTCAACATTTGTTGAGTACTAGATGTAGGCATTTTTGGCTGATCCACTATAAAAATATTTGTGTCTCATCTTCTTCTCCTTGATCTCCTTTACATTTATCTGCTATGCGTTATTCTTTAACATATGTTAATATAATGCTTTTTCCGTTTATACTTTAGAAATCTACTTTCTGAAACTACTAATTGAGTACCTGCTGCACTACAAGTTTCATACTTGATAGCATTTGATTTAAATATTTCAAATAAGTGAAACGAAGCAAACACAATTCAACCCCCCTTCTTGTGCACATTTCCACCTACAAAGGTAGTTTTCTCTTAGTCTTCAAGAGTGATATGGATCTTGTGAACACCCGATTTTGTCCGGCCAAAAACAAAATTTTTCTTTCAACCTATTCCATTTTTTTTTTAGTACTGTTGCTGTTTAGGTAAGCCCATTTTAGGTTGTTTCAGTTTTATTGTACAAAAATAAAAAAGCCCATTCTGTCTTTTTTTTTTTTTTAAAACAAAAAAAAACTTTAAACCTATTGATTTTGCTGTTTTGGTCCGTTTATCTTAGTTTCTTTTTTTTAAAAAAAAAAGGACAAAAAGAAGAAAAATGAAATAAAGAAATCGAGGAGTGTCTCCCTCAGTTGATTGAAAGGAAAAAAAAACAAAAAATAAAAGAAGGGAACAATGGAGGTGGAGTCAAGCACGCGCCGGTTGTATTGACATTTTGTAAAAAAAAACAAGGAAAGATGCATGTGATTGAAGCTGAAAATCAAAAAATAACGACATGAAGAATCCAAAGAATCCCAAAGAATCAAGCAACGGGGAGGAATTTTCAAAGCTCACCTACCATGTTCATGATATATAAATTCAGACAACAATAGGGGTTCAGACAATCAGTATTCGAATGAAAAAATCTCTCATCACCACATTTCATCTGAAGACATTTTGCAATACACACGGGGAAAGGAATAAGCAAGAATTACAGGTAAACCATTTTTAATCACTGGTTCATTTTTTTTCATTATCAGCCAAACCATATCAATAAAACCAGAAACCAAGTCCCTGTTAGCAACCCAAAAATCAACCCCAATAAAAATCCAACATTCTCGGCCAAACACAGATCAAATCAAAACCCAGAATCACAATCCAAAGTTCATCAACAGTCCAGATTAACAACAAAAGTTTCAGAAGCAAGAATGAAAAAACAGAAACCGTAAAGGGGGGAGGAGCTGTGGTGGCGCCGGTGGCGCTCCACCACCATTAGCCGCCTCTGTCTTCCTCCTTAGATCATCAGCCACCGCCATTAAGGGGTCCAGCATCGCTCGCGAAGCCCCCTAAAAGCCTGTGCCGGAGCCGCCGCGGGCCTTCCCTTCTCCTGCATCGCAACCATGAGCTCCCCTCTCGGAGCCACCTTCCACCGTGCCGACCTCCATCGCGGCCTCCATCCCCTTGAAGCGTCGCCGAATCTCACCTCCTCCCACACGCGCCGGCCAATTCCTCCATTGCAGCGCCCCTTCTTCTCTTCCTCCACCGCGCTTGCACCTCTACCGCGGCCTTCATCCTCAGCAACCACCGACTCAAGACCACCGCACCATCTCCCCTCAACGACTGTGCCACCCTCAGGCCACCACTACTCGTCGTGAAGACGGCGACTGTAACACCCTAATATTTAACTCAACACACCTAGGACGCATTTAAGTTAATTATTAGTTGATACTCTTTTGTTCCAGATCTTAATTCAAACTTCTTGAAAGTACTTTAGTGAAAATATGGGTAAATTTTTTTTTTGAACTTAAATACCAAAACATGAGCCGCGCTTTGTAAGTATCTAGCATCATTCATCTTACCTGTGTAAGAGATGTTAGAGACAAATAACAGTTAAATACATAATACAATCATAACATAAACTCGAATAACATATTAATAACAATATCATAATAGTGATGTCCTCTAAACGTAAGGAAATTAATGTATATCCATTAATAGAATACAAACTGATAAATAAGATACGATCACTTTAAATATCCAAAGGAAACTATCTCCGTAGCTCCTCGTCCAGTTTTAGGGTAAATCATGAACTACCCCATCATTCCTGTCTAGAGACGACACGGAAAAAGAAAAGGGATGAGAAACTTATACAAGAATCTCAGTAGGGCTTCCCGACTCTAACACAAGTGTCAGTGTCAGCGTCATCGTCCCCAGGAACCTCGGGTTTAATTATGAAAATGGTGAACATATATATAAGGTTCATTTATTAAGTTCTAAATATCATTAGCCGAGACCCGTATCTTTTAGCATGAATCTTAATGTCATGAATGCAACATATTAATCATGGATGCATGTCAATATCATATACATAATATCATAAAATTCATAAAACAATGCATATGATATAAAGAACATCATGATCATCATTCTTACAGGTGACTTAAACTTCTTTATTCTCTTTTCCTTGGGGGCCGCCCTATAATTCTCTCTTTTCTCGAGAGTTCTAGGTTATGAGCTCATACCTCACTAGTCGTCAATAGCGCAATCTTATCCCTTTTGATAAGTTAAATTCCCGACTCTTAAGGTACAGGATAGGGGGCATTAGGATCACCTTTCATAACCTTTAATTCAGGGAGTCTAAAGGATCATTTCCTATTTGGATCACCTCTCATAACCTTTAATTCGGGGAGTCTAGAGGATCATTTCCATGTGTCTTATGTCACCTTTAACCTTGGCATGTTATATAGAGATGCAAATATGAATAACTCATCATTTCAACATTTCATGCTCATAAACTTCATGGAATCATGCATCTCAATTTATCAAGCATAATTATAACATACCATAACTTAAACTACATAAACATGCATCATACTTCATTGCATATATCCATAAGCCATATAAGTTTCAACACATGAATATAGCCTTCACAAGATATCAACCGCATTCATGCCATCAAATTTATCAACATTTACGCTTAAGCCCCAAAGGGTCAAATCACAATTTCTCAAAGGTTACGGGTCAAAATGCAAATACCCCTTTGTAACACCTTCTCACAAACTAGAGATCTTTAACATTAACCAATACTTTTAATAGACATATAACTATTAGAAACCGTTATAAACTCATCGTAAAAACCTTTTAAGGCCATAAACCAAATTTCAATACATTTTAGGGGTCAAAGTGCAAAATCGCTTGTTTTTAATATTTAACGACGACCGAAATTTCTAAAACTTTATATAAACTTCATAAATGGTATTTTGGACTCATGGACACATTCAACATCATTAGTAGCTTTAAATAAAATCATTTGGCTGAAATAACATAGTTGATAGTTCAAAACACAACTTTCTGTATTTTGCAAAACGGCCCAAACTAACACTTGTAACTACCTTTTTATGCATCTATGGTACCAAAAATAATTTTTACAATAACTATTAGCGATTTAAACTCATCTAAACATCCTAAATCAGTAACCTTTCCAGTTCTAAAGGATTAGATCAGAATACTACAATTTTAGCATCATGAGAAAAACCGTATTCTTAATCCTTTATAATTTCTAGGACTTTCAAAATTTCTTTGTACAAATTTAAAGACAAGATCATACCTAAAAATGAAGTATATCAAGCTTTAAATCAGAATTATATAAGTGCCAAAAATAAATAGATGAGAAGTGTCCATGATCAAAGTTGTCATTTAAAATAAAACAAGTAAATCTTGAACTTTAGGATTTAAATGATAACTAGAATCATAAACTTGTCTTGTAACCTTATTATTATCTTTATAAGGTGATAACTTGGAAATATAAATATGAAATGCAAGGCTTGAAATATAAATATAAAGATGCAAATTCATTCTTAGGTATTTATGATTTAGGTGACAACTTGAAAGTAAATATGAATATGCAAGTTCATATTATTATCTTCGAGAATTAAAGTGATAACATGGAATATAAATATGATTATGAAAAGCTTGAAATATAAATATGATATGCAAGAACTTATAACATAAATATGGATGCAAGTTCATTTTTATGTCTTATTAAGCTTAAAACTCAAGACTTAGTAACTCCTTTAGAAATCTTTTGTCATCAAGAATTAAATCTTGGGCTTTAGAGGACATTTAAATGATGGATTCACAACCACCACCATGATTCCTCATCATCAAGCCATGGTCATTATCAAATCATAAAAATCAAAAATATAAAGGAAGAACAAAAGAAAGAACATGAAATAAAATCCCTACCAAGTTGTTTCTTTGTTAATTAAAGCAAGAGCTTGATCTTGTATGAGATATCAACGACAAAAATCTGATCTTAGTGATGGTATATATTTGGCCAAGTGAAGATGAAATGGTGGGAGGATTTTTGTTGTGTTCTTGTGTTTGGATATGGAAAGTTTAGGTGCTTAGGGGTTGGTTTATGGTATGTATGTGTTTGTTTGAGCTTGGGAACTTGGATGGATATCAAGAATGGAGTCTCACGGAGGTGGAGAAGGAAGAAGAAGAGAGCTTTGTATTTAGAGAGAGAAGAGAGGATTTTTGGCTAATTTTTGTGAGCAAGACTACAACCAAAAATGCAAATGGTAAGAATGAATGTTTGTGTGTGAATTAGGCTTGGAAAAACACATATTTATAGGGATTTTGGGGGGTGAGGCAGCTGCATTAATGGCTATAATGGGGAGTATTTTTTTCAATTTTTGTGAGTGGTAGGACATATATTTGATGGGTATTTAATTTGTAATGGTTTAGAAATGATAAATTAGTGTAAGTGGCTTAACCATCAAGAGTTTAAAATTCCTCAAGACAAGATTAAATGGCCAACACTTATAGTGGAAATTTTAGTGCTAATTATCTGAAGTAATAAAACAAAAATAAATCTAAAATATATTTTATTTTTGAGAAAAAGAAATTGTTAGTGGAAAAGAAATTGATAAACTAAAGTAAGTGCTTAATAATCAAATATTTAAGGTGCTCCATTACAAAATTAAATGGCCAACATATGTAGTGGAATTTTTAGTGCAAATAATCTGAAGTAATAAAAATAAATAAATCTAAAATATATTTTATTTTTAAGAAAAAGAAATTTAATACACTAATTTCCTATTATGTGTCTTAAGAACTCCTTTTTAATTAAGAAAGAAAAACAATCTTTTCTAAAATAATCTTATGCTTTAAAATTACCTCAAATAATTATTTTGACTCAAGATAAATAAATAAAATTAATTTATCTTTAATTAGAGTCTAATATTGCCTATATTTATTTGATTACGTAAATAAGCTCATTTATTGTTAATTAGGGGCAAAATGGTAATTTCACACAAAAACTCCCCGAAACCATCCGAACATTTTCAAATATCAAATTACACATGTAATAAACATTTTGAACTCCCGGACGATGACTAGGTTCAGAAATTACTTAATCTCGTGTTAAATTACCACAGGGGTATTTTGGTAATTTCACTTACGGTAAAAAAATTGAAGTTGATATTTTCACATCTACAACACACATAATCCCCTTCAAGCATAAAACTAACCCCTTGAGGATAGCCTGGACTGGCCGTCCTTGATTTCAGTGCAAAAATGACCTTAGGGGCATTTTGGTCATTTGTACATTGAAAAATTGAAAATCACAATTTTTGCACATATTGCTATTTAATCACCATATAATGTTATTCTAATATCAAAATATCCTGTTGAAGATGGCTTGGACTATTTTGGCCTCAAATCTTGTGTAGAAATGACCTAGGGGTATTTTGGTCATTTTGCATAGCAGTAAAAATCGAGGCGTTACAGCGACCTTTGCGGTCTCTGCCACCCGATCTGCATCGCAGCGATCGGTCCCCGGCTTATTTACCTCCACGCGCCGGTGGCTGCAACCTCCTCCCTTCCTCGCGTGGCGGTCTTGTGCGCTAACCGACGCAGCCAGGACCTCCGTCCGCACCCTCCTCTCTTCCCTCTTTCTCCCTCACTCTTTTGGACTCCCTCTCTCTTTCTCTCTCCCTCCCTTCCCTTCTCTCTCAAAATCACTTTCTCTCTCTGTTTCTCATTCCTTCTCTCTCTGATTCTCCAATTTTTTTTTCTTTATTTTTGTGTGTATGTATGTGAGTTATCAGTGGATTGTGAGCGTGCGTGTGTGTTTTGAGTGGGTATGCATGTAAGAGTGGGTGAGCGTACGTGTGCGGAGTGTGTGAGCGTGTATGTGCCTGTGTGGAGTAGGTGCGTGTGTGAAGTGGGTGAGCATGTATGTGAGTGTGTATGAGCGTGTGAGTGTGTTTGGGAATGGGTAGAATAATTTTAGGGATAGAATTAAAACAGGATTAGGTTAAATAAAATTTAAAATTAATAAAGGAAGAGTTTTAGATTTATTTTTCAATTTGAGTTAGTGTTAGAATAAGTCTTGAATTCTTGAGTGTTCATTCAATCTTTAATTTTGCTTGTTTTAGAATTAGCTTAGTTTAAGTTTAAAAAAGAGATTTGTTTTCTTTTGAGTAGAATTAAATAAATTAGTTTAGGGATAGATATAGTCATTTGTTTAATGTTTTGGTAAATTTTATATGTAAAACCTTAAAATAAAAAAATAATAAAAAATGGTAGTTAGAATCCTTGATTTACTTTTAATCTTTAATTGTTATATTTGTTCACTTTTTTTTTTACTAAAATAAATAATTTTGTCTCTAAATTAATGTTGTCAACTCATAATTAAAATTAGCCTTTTCTTCTCTTTATTAAAAGTTTATTTAATTCATCAATTGAGTAATTGGATTTTTAAATAAATAAATAGGATTAATTGAGCCGTGACGGCTTATTAATTCTGGAATATTTTAGCTGTGACAGCTTGATATTCTAAAAATTCATTTTCAAAAAAAATTAGTTTATAAATTCACAAATATTTTATACAGAACTACGTAACTTTGAATTCTCTATTGCACCAGGGGATACGTAGGAGCAGGCGATTCCGATCCCTGTCAAGTCAAAATTAAATTTTCATAATTCATTTTACTTGTAAGATAATTTTCTAATTTTTTTTATAGAGGAATATTCTGTTAAAAATGTTAATTTAGCCGAGACGGCTTGTTAACTCAATAATTTGGACATTTGAGCTGTGACAGCTTAATGATCTGAAATTTCCTCGAAAAAATATATTTATTCTCGTTTGTATTTATTCTTTTTCTTTCTTTTATAAAAAGATACCAAAATTTTTTTTTTTTTTTGTAAATATTTATAATATTTTTTTTCACTTATTTATCAAATATTTTATTTCAAATAAAAGTGTTAATTTAGCTGGGACGGCTTGTTAACTCAATATTTTGAACATTTGAATTGTGACAGTTTGATGCTTCAAAATTTCTTTTTTAAAATAATTTTTTTTTATCTTCTTTGTAAATAAAAAATCAAAAAATAAGGGTTATTAATAATCTGCACAAATCAATTATAGGTACCGTCTAAGGACGGGTGTACTAGGGGTGCATAGGATTAAATGCCTGTCCTTCTCTATGTATAACCGACTCCCGAACTCGAATCTGGTTTCAAAGACCATTTGTAAAAACAATGGGTTTTTCCATATTTTTTCCAATTTCAATAAACTTGGTGGCAACTCGAATTTTTAAAAGCAAGTAATGCTTTTTTCGCCGTCCCCATCGCGATCCCAGTTGCAACAGATCTTAAAGTACCCTAAGAAGCCATCCAGAAAGTAGTAGTAGGATTGATCTGCCAGGTGCTCCAACATCTGATCTATGAAGGGGAGTGGCAAATTATCTTTTCTTGTGGCTTGGTTTAGTTTCTTGGTAATTGATGCAAACCCACCAACTATTTTGAACCCTTGTATGTACCAATTCATTATGATCATTCTTTACCACTATGATGCTGGACTTCTTAAGGACAACCTGGACCAAGGTGACCCATTGGCTATAAGAGATTGGGCATATGATACCCGCAACCAATAATTTGGTGGCCTTTTTTTTTTATCATATCCAATATAAGGGGATTCAAGCACCTTTGAGGTTGTCTCACGGGTTTAACATCCTTCTCCAAGAAAATGTGTAATGCCCGATGACGAAGTCGAGGAGTGATCGCCGGTGCAGAAAGGCACGAACAAGGAGCGGCTCCTGGCAGACTTCCAAGTGGAGGGGTACATGAATGAACCGATTACACACCTGAATAAGAGGGATCTTGAGACTGTGTAAGTATGAGATTATACAGTTAAGGAGGACTTATATGAATTGATTTGTACTACTTATATTAACAAGATGCATCTTCTTTTCAGTGGCCCATCACTAAAGAACTCTACAGTTAAGCATGCTTGACTTGGAGCAATTTTGGGATGGGTGACCTCCTGGGAATTTTTCCTAGGAAGCGTGTGAGTGAAGACAAAGCACACTGAAAAAACCCGTGGTAGTTTGTAGGGACGGTCGCCAATCCATAAAGCAGCAAGTGTAACACCCTAAAAATGTTTTAAAAATTAATTTGGACTTTACTAGTTGTAATTTAAAAATTCTAACAGTTTTGGTAATGATGAAGACAGTCTAAGAGATTTGTTAAAAAAAAAATATGAATAGTAAACTTGTAGGCCCCATGGGCCCGTCAGAACAGCCGAAACTGTATGACTGGGACCGGAGATGCCCAAAACTAAGGAAACATAGGGTTAAGGCCAGAAATAGTTATAAATATATATTTTATATCTATTATTAGTTTTCAGGCAATGTCTTATTATCCGGGTACGGTGTTTTGTAACATCCCCTGCTGCTTTATGGATTGACGACTGTCCCCACAAACCAACACGGGTCTTTTCAGCGTGCTTTGTCCTCACTCGCACACTTCCTGGGAAAACTTCCCAGGAGGTCACCCATCCCAAAATTGCTCCAAGTCAAGCACGCTTAACTGTGGAGTTCTTTCAGTTTGGGCTACCGAAAAGAAGATGCATCTTGTTGGTATAGGTAGTACAAATCAATTCATATAAGCCCTCCTCAACTGTATAGTCCCATACCTATACAGTCTTAGGATCCCTCTCATTCGGTTTGAGGGTGATAGGCAGTGCTTAAACACAATCTTGAGCCAAATGCCTTTTGCAAGGCTCCCCAAAATCTCGAGGTGAACCTTGGATCCCTATCTGAGACAATAGTCTTGGGTACTCCATGGAGTCTTACTATCTCTTGGATGTATAGCTGAGCTAACTTTTCCAAGGGGTAGTTTGCTCGGATGGGTAAAAAGTGAGCAGATTTGGTCAATCTATCCACAATTACCCACATGGAGTCATGTCCGGTAAGCGTTCTTGGCAATCCCATCACGAAATCCATGGATATTCCTTCCCACTTCCATTCGGGGATTTCGAGAGGTTGCGATACTCAGAAGGGTTTTGATGTTCTATCTTCACTTTCTGGCATACCAAACATTTTCCCACTATATTTGCTACATCTGCTTTCATCTTTGGCCACCAAAACATTCTTTTAAGGTCATGGTACATCTTGGTTATACCGGGGTGTATACTAAATTGACTCTTGTGGGCTTCTTCCAAAATCTTGGTTCTCAATCCTTCCTTTGCTGGTACACAGATTCTCCCTTGGTATCTCCACACTCCTTCCCTATCTTGAACAAACTCTTTCACCTTTCCCGCCTCTACAAGGCTTAAGGTTCTAAGGAAATCCTTGTCTTCTCTTTGAGCTTGGATTATTTGATCCTTAAAACTACTAGTTATGCTTAGTTGACTTAACCAAATTTGTCCAGAAGTTTCCCTATGCCCTAAGTTGAGGTTCCTAAAATTTTCTATCAGCTCGCCTTCCTTCACCATGAGCCACGCGGCATGCAAAGACTACGACTTAAAGCATCTGCTACCACATTTGCTTTTCTGCGTGGTAGTTCAACCCAAAGTCATAGTCATTGAGAAATTCCATCCAACGCCTTTGTCTCATATTGAGTTCCTTTTGGTTGAAGAGGTATCTCAAACTTTTGTGGTCGGAAAAGACTTCAAACCTTACACCATAAAGATGATGTCTCCAGATTTTTAAAGCAAAGACAATAGGTGCTAGTTCTAAGTCATGGGTTGGATAATTAACTTCATGAGGTTTGAGTTGTCTAGAGGCATAGGCTACTACATTCCTATTTTGCATTAAAACACATCCTAGTCCTTTTCCCGAGGCATCACAATACACCTCAAATTTTTCCTTTGGGTCGGGTAGGATTAGGACAGGGGTAGTGGTCAACTTCTTTTTTAGTTCTTGGAAACTTTCTTCACATTCTGGGCTCCATATAAAAGCTGAATTCTTCCTTGTTAGCTTAGTGAGGGGTAAAGCAATTTGGGAAAAGCCTCTAATGAACCTTCGGTAGTACCCGGCCAACCCTAGAAAACTCCTAATCTCCGTCACAGATGTAAGGGTTTCCCATTGTTGCACTGCTTCTATCTTGTTTGGGTCCACTGCTATTCCCCCATGTGAAACCACATGACCCAAGAACTTAACTTCCTTCATCCAAAATTCACACTTTGACAACTTTGCATAAAGTTTCTTATTCCTCAACACCTCCAACACCACTTGTAAGTGTTCTTCATGCTCCTTTTCTGTTCTAGAGTAGACTAGAATGTCATCGATGAACACTATTACAAACTTGTCCAAGTATGGTCTAATAAGAAGGGGAGAAATGTAACATCCTTAAATTCATAAATAACATAAATATCGATTAATGCTAATTAGAAATTAGATAAAATATAGCAAAAACCAAGAGAACCTGGACCAGTTTTATGAAACATAACAAATATTATTAGAATATTCTTGTGTTTCTAGAGAAAAATGCAAAGAATTACAAAAATACCATCATTTAACAGAAATAACGAAAATACCCTTGCTATGTAAAGGAAATTACCAAACTACCCTTGCTTTATTAGTAAATGACAAAGATACCCTTACTCTGTAAATAGAATTACAAGAATATCATTGTCATTGTATAATTACAAAAGTATCCTTGTCTTAGTTAAAGAAATTACTACAATGACAATTACAACAATGCCATTGCACAAATCCCTAGATTTGTCTTTGGGCAAGAATGAATCTAAGCCATTGGATTAAGATGACAATACAATAATTCAACCACATACATCATACACATTCTTAATCACATACATGCACATAGATAATCTCATGCTAAAAATTAAAAACACTTATTAAAGCATAAGAACACATGATATAAATCTATGATGCATACATACATTAAAGGTTAGAAAATTTCTACTAACATTTTTGCATAAAACATGGAACATGATTTCATAAAACTAGGCCAACATGTTTCCAAAAACCATGGAGTGTTTTCATCCAAAGTTTGGCCAACATGTTTCCATAAAACATGGAGTGTTTTCATCCAAAGTTTGGCCAACATGTTTCCATAAATCATGCTCCAAGAATTAATTCTCTAAATGTTTCTTGTCTTGATCCTTCCACTATAAATACTCTTCAAACTCTTTTCCATTCCTTACATTTCCAAAACACAAAGAGGCCTTACATGCTTTGCAAGAGATACATTCTCTAGCTCTTATAAAATACATACACTTTTACTAGTTTCCATGCCTTAGAAACTCCCTAAGTGCTCTTTCTTTCTTATATTTTTCTCTACCATTCTTCTTATGTTCTCCTCTTCAAAGATTTCTCTAACCCTCTAAACCTTATTTTAAACACTTAAATTCTAAACTCAAACCTTCACTAGAGTTACAATCTTTAACTCTGGTGAGAAATATTTTCTTAAGCACTCAAGTTCTAGAGCCAAGATTCAAGGAGGGTCATCTACTCCAAGGACTCTTGCTTAAGCTCAAGAAAGAAGAGAAGGACTCTTTTTAGACCCTACATAAGAGGTAGGAGTTTCTTCTTTATTTGTTCAAGCATTATTGGCTTCTAACCATGGATAGAATGCCTCAACCTTGAGTTATTGTCAAAAGTTTTGAATGATTATTTGTAAAATATATTTTTAGATAGCACAATATATTCCATTATGTTCCTAGCACTTCTATGATGCTATCATACTCAAATATAACATAAAATGATACTATGTGAAACTTGATTTTTAATAAAAATTACTAAAGACATAAAAATGGTAGGTGCTGGAATTTCCGGTTGATTCTGGCAAAGCACTTGAAATGTAATGATCATAAAATATGAAGTATCCCGAAATAAAAATATTTTTTTATCATAAACTAGACTCATTATAGAAGACTCTCCAAAAAGAATCACCCAAAACGGAGTTCTCTAGCTCAAGATATAAATTTTCAAACCTAAGCCAAAAACTGAAACTACATATGACCTTGCAGTAGTAAAATAAGTGTAACTCACTATATAAAAATCCAAATGGACTGATTTCAACTCCTTAGGAAAGCTAACATATAGAGAAACACATCTATGTATGTTATACATAATGCTTTGCACCACGTAAATATAGGATGAGAAATAAATTTTGAGACCTTGTCTTTGTGAGAATGTAGTTTGGAGCAGTTACGGCTAAGGAAAGACTTGGTATTTAAGCGTGTCCATTGTGACCCACCTCTCTTTCACAGGAACCCTCCTGTACCTGATTACAGTTGAAGGAATCTAAAACTACCTTTTCTAGGCTGAGATAACAAGTATATAGAGAGCTACAAACTTTTTCTTCTAAAAGATGTTTGAAACTGAAATAAAAGATTCAAGTCTTGCAAGAAAACTTAAATATTTAAGTAGTAAAAATTGTCGAGAGGATATATATATATATATATATATATATATATATATATATATAAATAAAAGTCATAGGGGAGCATTAAAATATGTAAAGAACATTTAATAATATTTTAAGGTGCGTTAATGTATTACTAAAAATTAAGTGTACAAAGAAGACTAAGAGAATCTATATGAAATCTTATATAAGTCTATCCACTAAATACACCTTAACATGAATACTATTTTTATTTACCATGAGACTTAGTATGAAATGTCTACTACTTGATATAAGATTGTGTATGAAATGTTTCTATGATATCCAAGCTGATATATAGTATTATGAATATATATTGATGAGTTATGAAATGATAAGAATGGATGATTGATTGTACCATGATCTATTTATGATTGCATGATTATTATTTTTACTCAATGAGAATAAAGTAAAGCGTGAAAAAGTAGCAATGATAGTCCGGAAAAGTGGACTTGAGCTAAGCTCACGGCTTAACCCCTAAACCGTTGAGATCACGACAACGGAAAGAACTCCAAAAGCTTGTGGCGCCGGCCACGGTATGAGCTTATTACCCTTTTAGGGTGGTCTAAGGCATTGATGTATTCATCCCGTGAGTAATTATGAGACATGTCAATAAAAGAGAATAAAGTGTCATGCATGAATACTACTAGTAGAAATGCTTGTATGATTACAAAAAAAAGAGATGCATGAAATCATTAAGTAATGTGTTGACTTGTAATTGATGAGTTAAGTTAGATATGTATGACTCGCTAATAAGAATAGTTTAAAAGTAACTCTACCTCGGCTAATCACGTTTATGCGAAAATCTTGATAAATGAACCTTTACCTGTCCATCACTTTGTAAATAAACCCGAGGTGGTGGAGTGACAACGATGACACGATCGATACCAAGTTGAAATTCCTCTTGAGAAATCCAGCATTTCTCACTCCTATGTATGTTAGTTGTCACCACCAGATCTTGATGGATCCCAACTATTCGAGAAGGGGAAGTCTCGCTTCCCTGAGTCAAGATGCACGGAATCGGGGAGCTAGGGAGAATGACCACTACTAGCCTAGCCTCATATTAGACATCGATAGGCTAAGAACCACTGCCACCACCTCTGTAGTTATCTATGCTAGAAATTTTCACTTCTCCACTTTATTGCTATTAGGTATCTTTGTACTTTCTTCTATGTACTATTTGTTAGAAGTACAAAAAGCCAGTACTGTATTTACCCATGTAGGTGCTACTCTGTAAACTCATGTTGGTAACAATGTATAATTATTCCATGTTATGTTAAGTATTCTAAATTTCTACAATGATATTACTGATCAGTAAACTTCAATTTTAGAAATTATATTATATCGGAACTATGGCGCACATACCATTCACATTACAGGCTTAGTTTTTAAAAGTAGATTCGTATAAAAAAAAAATTACCCTTATCTTATTATCATTAATTTAAAAATAAAATTGATTAAAGAATATAGGTAACAGCTAATAGAGTCCGGGTCTATTAGGGTGTTACATTATGGTATCAGAGCAATGTGAATGGTATGTGACCCATTAAGGTATCAGAGCAATATAGGTAACAGCTAAGCCTGTAATGTGAATGGTATGTGCGCCATAGTTCCGATATAATATAATTTCTAAAATTGAAGTTTACTGAGCGAGAATATCATTGTAGAAATTTAGAATACTTAACATAACATGGAATAATTATACATTGTTACCAACATGAGTTTACAGAGTAGCACCTACATGGGTAAATACAGTACTGGCTTTTTGTACTTCTAATAAATAGTACATAGAAGAAAGTACAAAGATACTGAATAGCAACAGTGGAGAAGTGAAAATTTCTAGCATAGATAACTACAGAGGTGGTGGCAGTGGTTCTTAGCCTATCAGATGTCTAATATGAGGCTAGGCTAGTAGTGGTCATTCTCCCTAGCTCCCGGACTCAGTGCATCTTGACTCAGTGAGGCGAGACTTCCCTTCTCGAATAGTTGGGATCCATCAAGATCTGGTGGTGACAACGGAACATACATAGGAGTGAGAAATGCTTTGGATTTCTCAAGAGGGAATTTCAACTTGGTATCGATCGTGTCATCGTTGTCACTCCAGCCACCTCGGGTTTATTTACAAAGTGATGGACAGGTAAAGGTTCATTTATCAAAATTTCGCAAACGTGATTAGCCGAGGTAGAGTTACTTTTAAACTATTCTTATTAGCAGAGTCATACATATCTAACTTAACTCATCAATTACAAGTCAACACATTACTTAATGATTTCATGCATCTCTTTTTTTTGTAATCATACAAGCATTTCTACTAGTAGTATTCATGCATGACACTTTATTCTCTTTTATTGACATGTCTCATAATTACTCACGGGATGAATACATCAATGCCTTAGACCACCCTAAAAGGGTAATAAGCTCATACCGTGGCCGTCGCCACAACCTTTTGGTTTTCTTTCCGTTGCCGTGATCTCAACGGGTTAGGGGGTTAAGCCGTGAGCTTAGCTCAAGTCCACTTTTCCAGACTATCATTGCTACTTTTTCACGCTTTACTTTATTCTCATTGAGTAAAAATAATAATCATGCAATCATAAATAGATCATGGTACAATCAATCATCCATTCTTATCATTTCATAACTCATCAATATATATTCATAATACTATATATCAGCTTGGATATCATAGAAACATTTCATACACAATCTTATATCAAGTAGTAGACATTTCATACTAAGTCTCATGGTAAATAAAAAATAGTATTCATGTTAAGCAGGTATTTAGTGGATAGACTTATATAAGATCTCATATAGATTCTCTTAGTCTTCTTTGTACACTTAATTTTTAGTAATACATTAACGCACCTTAAAATATTATTAAATGTTCTTTACATATTTTAAAGCTCCCTATGACTTTTATATATATATATATATATATATATATATATATATATATATATATATATATATCCTCTCGACAATTTTTACTACTTAAATATTTAAGTTTTCTTGCAAGACTTGAATCTTTTATTTCAGTTTCAAACATCTTTTAGAAGAAAAAGTTTGTAGCTCTCTATATACTTGTTATCTCAGCCTAGAAAAGGTAGTTTTAGATTCCTTCAACTGTAATCTGTGCAGGAGGGTTCCTGTGAAAGAGAGGTGGGTCACAATGGACACGCTTAAATACCAAGTCTTTCCTTAGCGTAACTGCTCCAAACTACATTCTCACAAAGACAAAGTGTCCTGAAAATTTATTTCTCATCCTATATTTACATGGTGCAAAGCATTATGTATAACATACATAGATGTGTTTCTCTATATGTTAGCTTTCCTAAGGAGTTGAAATTAGTCCATTTGGATTTTTATATAGTGAGTTACACTTATTTTACTACTGCAAGGTCATATGTAGAGTTTCAGTTTTTGGCTTAGGTTTGAAAATTTATATCTTGAGCTAGAGAACTCCGTTTTGGGTGATTCTTTTTGGAGAGTCTTCTATAATGAGTCTAGTTTATGATAAAAAATATTTTTATTTCGGGATACTTCATATTTTATGATCATTACATTTCAAGTGCTGCTGCCGAATCAACTGTAAATTCCAGCACCTACCATTTTTATGTCTTTAGTAATTTTTATTAAAAATCAAGTTTCACATAGTATCATTTTATGTTATATTTGAGTATGATAGCATCATAGAAGTGCTAGGAACATAATGGAATATATTGTGCTATCATCAAATATATTTTACAAATAATCATTCAAAACTTTTGACAATAACTCAAGGTTGAGGCATTCTATCCATGGTTAGAAGCCAATAATGCTTGAACAAATAAAGAAGAAACTCCTACCTCTTATGTAGGGTCTAAAAAGAGTCCTTCTCTTCTTTCTTGAGCTTAAGCAAGAGTCCTTGGAGTAGATGACCCTCCTTGAATCTTGGCTCTAGAACTTGAGTGCTTAAGAAAATATTTCTCACCAGGAGTTAAAGATTGTAACTCTAGTGAAGGTTTGAGTTTAGAATTTAAGTGTTTAAAATAAGGTTTAGAGGGTTAGAGAAATCTTTGAAGAGGAGAACATAAGAAGAATGGTAGAGAAAAATATAAGAAAGAAAGAGCACTTAGGAGTTTCTAAGGCATGGAAACTAGTAAAAGTGTATGTATTTTACAAGAGCTAGAGAATGTATCTCTTGCAAAGCATGTAAGGCCTCTTTGTGTTTTGGAAATGTAAGGAATGGAAAAGAGTTTGAAGAGTATTTATAGTGGAAGGATCAAGACAAGAAACATTTAGAGAATTAATTCTTGGAGCATGATTTATGGAAACATGTTGGCCAAACTTTGGATGAAAACACTCCATGTTTTATGGAAACATGTTGGCCAAACTTTGGATGAAAACACTCCATGTTTTTGGAAACATGTTGGCCTAGTTTTATGAAATCATGTTCCATGTTTTATGCAAAAATGTTAGTGGAAATTTTCTAACCTTTAATGTATGTATGCATCATAGATTTATATCATGTGTTCTTATGCTTTAATAAGTGTTTTTAATTTTTTAGCATGAGATTATCTATGTGCATGTATGTGATTAAGAATGTGTATGATGTATGTGGTTGAATTATTGTATTGTCATCTTAATCCAATGGCTTAGATTCATTCTTGCCCAAAGACAAATCTAGGGATTTGTGCAATGGCATTGTTGTAATTGTCATTGTAGTAATTTCTTTAACTAAGACAAGGATACTTTTGTAATTATACAATGACAATGATATTCTTGTAATTCTATTTACAGAGTAAGGGTATCTTTGTCATTTACTAATAAAGCAAGGGTAGTTTGGTAATTTCCTTTACATAGCAAGGGTATTTTCGTTATTTCTGTTAAATGATGGCATTTTTGTAATTCTTTGCATTTTTCTCTAGAAACACAAGAATATTCTAATAATATTTGTTATGTTTCATAAAACTGGTCCAGGTTCTCTTGGTTTTTGCTATATTTTATCTAATTTCTAATTAGCATTAATCGATATTTATGTTATTTATGAATTTAAGGATGTTACATGTTTCGCCCGTTCGGTAGAGTTTTGATGTGCTGTTTTTGACACCATAAAAGTTACTTGGTGACCAAGTAACCTTTACCAACCACTTTATGCCAAGTGGATGGCAAGGATTGAAACTTGAAAAGTAAGTTTTACTCATTGCCTTTCATTAATTATTGTTTTACCCAAGAGCTAATATTTCATCTATTCGGTAGAATTTTGGTGTGCAAATTTAACACCAAAAAACTATTTTCTCCCCAAGTTAAAGTGATCCAATGATCTTGAGCCAAGTGGATGACCAAGAAAACAATCCTAGCCATCCATTTTACAATATTTAAGAATTCTCCTTTTACATTATTATAATTAAGCTTCCTTTACAAGCTTTCTTACAAGATAAATACAAAGCCACCACCCTTATCACCCCACCATCATCACTTTTGGCCAAGAGGCCTAGAAACACAGCCCTCCATTGCTCTTTCTCTCCAACCTTCATTCTTGCTTTCAAACCCCCAAAACCTAAGCTCAAAGTCACTAAAACACCAAGATCATTTCACAAAACTTGTTCTACACCTCAATCCCTATAAATCTAACCGATTAGAATTTAAATCTATCACTATTTTCCTACTTTGAGCCATCACACATCACTAGAAAGAAAGGTTTAAGGGCTGTTTGGAAGGATTTTGAATGAAGAAAAGCACTTGGGGAAGATTGTTTTAGGCTAGGAGCTATGGAGATTCAAGTAGGGTTTTATTTGGTCACTTTTCTTTCCAATTTTGCTTTGATTGTTTCTGATTGAATTGGCTGGAATTTTTTTGATATATTGGTTGATGATAGATAGATATTGATGTGTTTAATTTGGTGGAGAGTTTGGATGATGTTAACAATCATTTTTGCTAAAGAGAAATTCAAACATGCATGCTGGATTTTCGGTTCTGTTCCAAGTAACAACTAGTCACGAATTTTCTGGGTGAAATATGGGTATTTTCATGAGCTATAAAAATTATATGTTGAAACTAACATCCTAAGGCAACCCTGAGAATTTTCGTTGAACATGATAATGATTCTAACTACCTGAAAAAAATCATGAACCGAGACTATGTTTGTGCTGTCTGATTTTCTAGTCTTGAAGTTGTGATTTTGTTTAATTTTGTTGCCATAGCAAATGATTGATTTATCACTTGAAATTTTTACAAGGTCTTTTAAACATCTTGAGGTTACCTTGATTTTTTAGTTTGAATTGATTCAATCATTTGCTAGGGTTAAAAGTTATGACATTCTGGTTCTGAGCTGAGGCTGAGTGGTTTGTGACCACAAAGTTTGTCTAATTTTGTTAAACAAGTTAGACAAGGATTTTTTGTTCTAAACTTTTACAAGGCCTTATGGACACATTTAGGTGTCTTGGATAATTTTTTTAGCCTTGGATTTGATGGTTTGAAATGCACAATAATTTGTGTTATGGATATGTGAAATCTGTCATTGTGCTGAAAATGAATTGATGCTTGGAATTAATGAAATAATGACATTGCATTGAAGTATGATATATATGAATGCATGTGAGTGACTTTAAGGAATAGTTTGAGGCATGATTAGAATCATATTTTGAATGAATGTGTATATGTGCCTCATGCATGCATTTGGAAAAGTAAAGTGAATGGTATACACACGTGGCAAAAGAGAATATATGAACTTTAATCGTGCATATTCTGATATATAGAGAAAACAGAAACAAGACTTAGATTGAATGGGGGGAAGTCAAAAGTAAGAACTTTCCCAAAATACTATGAGTGGGCCTATTCTGACATATGGAGAAAACAGAAATAAGACTTAGATTGAACAAAGGGAAAGGGAAAAAGAGGAAATTCCCCGAAATATTATGAGTTGGTAGACGTATCGGCTAGGAATAGAACTGTGTATGATTTGGAAATGGAAAAAAAATGAAGTCCGATGATCACGTATAGGAATGAGCTCAGTCCTGATAAGTAGTCTATTTCTCTTGTGTGGTGTAATCCACTATAAATACCATATGGTATAAACTATCTATTGTGGAGTTGTCCACGGTAGATACCCGTTGAGTATAAACTAAGTCTTTTCTATGTCAATAAAGAGCAAAAGTTGCACTGAATTGAGTATTACAGCATGATATAAGCTATGTCTTTCCTATGTCAATGAAAAAAGAAAAATGCACTAGATAAGTTCTTTGGCCACGAAAAGGAACGCATAATTTATTATTATTTCTGCATATAAGTTTACTTGATAACGCTTGTAAAAATGAAATTTCTACTTATGTTTTGGTTGTTATTTTTGAATGTCTGCTTAGGATAATTTACTAGATATTTGACATTATAATACATATGCATTAGGTGATTGATTATTAAAAGCTACCCACTTTGGAAGTACGATTTGGAACTTTAAAAATGAACCATTGGTATGAAATATGTAACAGCCCAGCACCCCCGGCATGCAGATATTGTTCGCTTTGGCACCATCTTACCCCACTGTAGCGGGAGGCACTTCACGGTTTTCCTCTTGCACCCACCATAGCGGGTCGAAACGCGTCTACAAGGAAGAGGTATCCACATCGGCTGGGGAGGGGAACAAAGCATGCCTTATAAGAGTGTGGATACCTCCTCCTTGTAGATGCGTTTTGACCCGCTGCGGTGGATGCAAGAGCAAAACCGTAAGGTGCCTCCCGCTACAGTGGGGTAAGATGGTACCAAAGCGGACAATATTTGCATGCCGGGGGTGCTGGGCTATTACAAAATGCATAATCACTCTTTTTCTAATAAACCGAAGTGGCTGGGGTGATGACGATGAAATTATGAGTGAGTTTTTGGGGAGTTACCTTACTGAGAATTATATAATTCTTACCCCTATGTGTTTTGTGTTCCTATGTCACCTCTAGGTTTATCCAGAGAACAATTGTCTACTATATGAAAGAACTTGGAATCACAGTTGTTTAGTAGTTGATGTTGTTATTATGTTGTATATAGTTGTAGGCATATGTGTATGTAAATGTAATAGAGATTGAAAATGTATTAAAGTTCATACCATAGAGCTTTCTTATGTAATTGAATTTATACTAAATAGATATTTTGTATCTTTGTTATATATTTTAGTCAAATTACGCTAGTTATTACACAATCCCATCGAATTTTCTATAGTTATTTAAGAAAGGTCCGCTAATTTATACGTAACAACTCTCGAGTCCGATGTCATGACTTAAGGATGACGCTTTACTTGGGAGGATGTTACAGCAGGGGATGTTACAAATGGTATCAGAGCCTACACCTCTTTCAGTACGGTGTGGTTCGGCGATGAATCAAGCAGAAGCTGGTGGGCATGTAACGCCCGGTAACAAAGTCGGGGAGTGATCGTCGGTGTAGGAAGGCACGAACAAGGAGCGGTTTCTGGCAAACTTCCAAGCGGAGGGGTACATGAAAGAATCAATTACACACCCTGTCGCAACCGGGATCGCGACGGGGACGGCGAAAAAGAGAAGAAATTTTTTTGAAAATATTGGAGTCGCCACCAAGTTTATTTAAAATTGGGAAAACGTTGGAAAAATCCATTTTTTAGAGAATAGTCTTTGAAACCAGTTTGAGTTCGGGAGTCGGTTATGTATAGGGAAGGGTAGGAATTTAATCCCACGCACCCTAGTACACCCGTCCTTGGACGGTACCTTTAATTAACTGTGCAAATTAAATAAATAACCTTTTTCAAACACTTATTTTCTGTTTCAAGACAATTAAAAGGAATTTATTTTTCTTAAAAAAAATTTTAGTACACCGAACTGTTACAATTCAGATGTCCTAAAAATGAGTTAACTAGTCGTCACGGCTAAGTTAACCGTTCTTTATTTGAAACGAAGCATTTGATAATAAGCATATAAATTTTTTAAAAAGGAATTGTTCTAAATAATAAATACTTGCAAAATAGAATCTAAAAAGAAGCGAAAATTTATTTTTGGTGTTTTTGTAAGAGAAAATATACAAACCTTATGAGAGATATTTAGAATATCAAATTGTCACAACTCAGATATCCAAATATCAAGTTAACAAGCCGTCATGGCTAAATTAACCTCTTTATTTGAAATAAAATTTTTGATAGATAAAAGAATAAATTTAAATCGAAAATGAAATTAAATTATAAATATTTGCAAATAGGATAAAAAGAAATTTATTTTTTATAAAAGGAAAAACAAATATAAAAGAAAAAAAACAAATATTTTTTAGAGAAATTTTCGGGTTATTAAGTTGTCACAATTCAAATGCCCGAAATTTGGAGTTAATAAGCCGTCACGGCTAAATTAACACCTTTATCTAAAATTTCCCAATTACCCACATAAATGAATATTAAATAAAATATTCTAGAAAAAAAGAAATTATTTATAAATACAACAAAAAAAAGATTTGCATAAAAAACAAGTAAAGAAGCATTAAAAATTTACGAATAAAATGAATTGTGAAAAGATAATTTTGACTTGACAGGGATCGGAATCGCCTGCTCCTACGTATCCCCTGGTGCAATAGAGAATTCAAAGTCACGTAGTTCTATTAAATATTTATGTATTGTTTAATCTTCTTTTGAAAGAGAATTTTAGAATATTAAGCTGTCACAGCTAAAATATTCTGAAATTTAAAGTTAACAAACCGTCGCGGTTAAATTAACTCTATTTTTTAAAAAGAGATTTTGAATATCAAGCTGTCACAGCTAAAATATTCCATAATAAAAAATTAGCAAACCGTCACGGCTCAACTAATCTTATTTTCAAAATGCAATTTAATGATTATTTTTTAGTAAAATAAAAGCAAAATACCCCAAAATTTATTCTAAGGCAAAATTAAACAAAGCCTTCCCCCTTTATACAAATCGAAATAGAGACAAAAAAAAAGAAGGAAGCAACGAAGTTCAAATCCGTATGACCTAAACTCGAATTGAGAACTAAAGCGCAAATAATAAAAAAAAATTATAAACACAAACACAAATAGCTTAAATAAAACATATAAACATATAAAATAATGAAACTAAAAAACATATAAACATAGAACAAATAAACAAAAAAACAAACATAAACACAAACATAAATAATTTAAGCACAACACATAAATATACGAAGTAATTAAATTAAACAAAGTAAAATTACACAATAAATTTAAGCAAAACATACAATAAAAAAAATAAAAATAAAAAATCCATAAACACAAATACACCACCAATTCAAGTAAAACGCATAAACATATAAAAAAAATTAAATTAAAAAAAAATTATGCATTTAATTTAAGCAAAAACATATAAACATCAAGTAGTTAAACTAAATAAAAAAAATAAAATTAATTCATAAATATAGACATGCAATTAAACTTAACATAAAAAAAACTAAACTAAAAAGGAGGGCCCTAATTACCTTCTTTTTTATTAAGAAACACTAGCATTAAAACACCCAAAAATCAAGAAAATATTAAGTCACTCTTTCTTTTCATTTTGTTTTTATAACTAATTTATTTAACTCCACTCAAATAAAAAAAAGGATAAAAGAGAACATATTACAAATTAAAAAAAGTATTTATTTTTGAATCAAATAAAACCCCTTAGTTTATTTTAGATCAAAATCAAACCCAAACCCAGCAAATGAATTCAAGAACTAAAATCAAAGTAAACACTAACCACGCAAACACAAGTACAAACCCAAACAAATTCAAAATTTAACTTAAAATGGAATAACAACTAACTAAAAATAAATAAAATAAGGAATGAAATTTAACTTAACTTAATTCTATCTTTTTATTGATGCAACATAAAAACACTAAAACATAAAAAAAAATGTCACTCTCTCTCACCTCACGTGCACACACCCACCAACTCTCTCTTTCACTCACACTCACAGTGTCCTCTCTCACTCACCACACCCATACCCACTTGCAACCCACGCTCACTCACTTACACTCATACTAACTTAAACCATTAACTCACTAACACTAAAAAAAGAAACGGAGACACAGAGAAGGAAAGCAAGAGAAGGAGACGAATTGAGAGAGAGGGTGGGCTGAGAGGGAGCGCGTGAGAGAAATGAGGTGAGAGAGAGAGAGATCCGGCCGAGAGATCAAGGCTGAGAGCACGGCGGAGGCAACGACGGTTGACGCGGCGGCTGGGCTTGGTTTCGCGAGGTGTTGCTCGCGGGTGAAGGGTGGCTCGCCGGTGAGGGATCTCGTGGAGGTGGCTCGCGGGTGAGAGCTCGCGGTGGGGGTGGCTCGCGGGTGAAGGGTGGCTCGCCGGTGAGGGATCTGGAGGTGGCTCGCGGGTGAGAGGTCGCGGTGGGGGTGGCTCGCGGGTGAAGGGTCGTGGTTGGGCTTTTGTTGTGGCTGTGATGGAAGGTGGTGTATGGTGGTTTCAGGGGTAAGGATGATGGGTTGAAGGAGTTCATGGAGGTTGAGGGGTTGTGATGGAAGCGGTTATAGAGGAGGGAGTGGTGGTGTATGGTGGTTTCAAGTGGTGATGTTGAAAGAGGAAATGGAAGGGGAAGATGATGATACATAGAGGGGAAGCATGTTGATCTTTGGAAGGGGCCATGCGGTGTTGATGATGATGAAAGCCCACGGCCGCGGTGGTGGCGGCTGAAACCACCGCGGCCACTCCCTTCTTTTTTTTTAAATTTTGTTTTGTGTTTTTTTTTAAAAAAAAAAACTGATGATCTGTTGTTGATGAATTAATGATTTTACCTTGCTACTGAGTTCTCTCTTCTGGAATTGTTCTTTGGATGTTTCTTTTCAAGTTCTGATGTTTTTTAGTTCTCTGAAAAAAAAATTTGTTGATGATATGGTCTCCATCCCCCCCATGTATACCCTCTGTGTTCTCTTTTTTTAATTCCATCGAAAGAGGAAATAAGAATCAAGGACCATCATCATGGTGTCTGTTTGATTTTTATGCTTTATCTCCTCCCCATGGTTACTGTTAACTCACATGCAAGGGAACAGAAAGGGAAGGAGTCCGTGACACTCCTCAAGCTCCCTTTCAATTTTGTCATTCATTTTCTTTTTTTATTCTTCAACAGAAACAATCAATGAAACTACAACTAAAATAACAAGGTAAATTAAGTGCGAATTGTTGGACCCTATTATTAAAAAGCTCGAACAAAATCAGGTGTTCACAGTTGCCCCTCTTTATTCATTTCTTATGAAAGTATATGAAAAAAAAACTTAAGTTTTATATTTTCTTCATAAGGAATGAATAAGGACATGAACATTGATTTTGTTTGACAAATGCATGAAATATAAACAATCTGAATCTAAACGACAAATAAACATGCACATATGAGAAAGTCAACTGCAAATGCACAAGCTAGCAAGAATCTAAAACAGACGATGCTGACCAAAACTTAAAAACCAACAAGGGGTTGACTGGAAATGTAAAATGGCAATCTGAGGCCGATTGAAAATGTAAATTGGCATCTGAGGCCAGCTGAAAACGTAAATTGGCATCTGAGGCCGATTAAAAACGTGAATTGGCAGCTGAGGCCGACTTGAAATGTAAATTGGCATCTGAGGCCGACTGAAATGTAAAATTGGCATCTGAGGCCGACTGAAACGTAAATTGGCAGCTGATGCCAACTTGAAACATAAAATTGGCAGCTGAGGCCTACTTGAAACGTAAAATTGGCAATCTGAGGCCGACTGGAATGTAAAATTGGCATCTGAGGCCGACTGGAATGTAAAATTGGCATCTGAGGCCGACGTGAAATGTAAATTGGCATCTGAGGCCGACTGAAATGTAAAATTGGCATCTGAGGCCGACTGAAATGTAAATCGGCAGCTGAGGCCGACTTGAAATGTAAAATTGGCATCTGAGGCCGACTGAAATCGTAAAAATTTGCATCTGAGGCCGACTAAAAATGTAAATTGGCAACTGAGGCCGACTTGAAATGTAAATTGGCATTTGAGGCCGACTTGAAATGTAAACTGGCAGCTGAGGCCGACTGAAATGTAAATTGGCAGCTGAGGCCGACTTGAAATGTAAATTGGCAGCTGAGGCCGACTGAAATGTAAATTGGCAGCTAAGGCCGACAGAAATCGTAAAATTGGCATCTGAGGCCGACTTGAAATGTAAATTGGCATCTGAGGCCGACTGAAAATGTAAATTGGCGGCTGAGGCCGACTGGAAATGTAAATTGCCATCTGAGGCCGACTGAAAATGTAAATTGGCAACTGAGGCCGACTTGAAATGTAAATTGGCAGCTGAGGCCGACTTGAAACATAAAATTGGCAGCTGAGGCCTACTTGAAACGTAAAATTGGCAATCTGAGGCCTACTGGAATGTAAAATTGGCATCTGAGGCCGACTGGAATGTAAAATTGGCATCTGAGGCCGACTGGAATGTAAAATTGGCATCTGAGGCCGACTGGAATGTAAAATTGGCATCTGAGGCAAACTGAAAATGTAAATTCGGAAAAGAAAACAATCTTTTTTTTTTCTTTTTTCAAATCATATGCAAAAAGCCTTGAATTATTCACCTTCAGTTTATGCAATATTGAAAAACTAACCGTAACTCAATTGAGCAAGCCTCGAGGAGAACTTTAACCGATCAAACTCACAATCTTAGCATTGGACCTTCTGGCTCATCCAAGACTTTGTTTTCTTCTATGACCTTGCTCATTTTATTCTTCTTTCATTTCCTTTTTCAGAAGGATGATTACTTTTCTGTCTAGCTTAGCTGAAATTTCTAAATTAATGCTAATCATTGATGTATTGCTGTAAACATTGTAGATTGCATAATTGAAGCTTAAATTTATCCTACTTGAGACATTATGAATAAAACATGCATTCAAAGAGAAGGTGGATGGATCAACTGAATGGACATTTTCATTGTTTGGTGTATTAGATGACAAAATGTTTTGGACAAAATAAATGCGAAAGATAAAATTTTGGGAGACACAAAATTTTTGCCCCAGTTTAGGTTCTTGGTGGCTCAATCAATTGACTTCTTAAAGCAAGTTGAATACCATAGCCATGATATCTATCGCCACGTCTTCAAATTCTTTTTCAAAATTGCCCCAGTTTCAGTCCTTATCTGCTTGGTTCGCTGGACTATCAAAAATTGCCCCCAGATTTCGGTTGCCAAATGAAGATGCTTATCTTTTCTGCTCTAACTTCTGCCTAGGTCACTCTTTTGAGTTTTCAACCTAGCGAGCTCTTTTGTTTTGTTGTTTTGCCCTAATTTTTGCTTAGGTCGCTCTTTCGAGTTTTCGACCTAACGAGCTTTTTAAGTATCTGCTTCGCCCTAACTTTTGCTTAGGTCGCTCTTTCGAGTTTTCGACCTAACGGGCTTTTTAAGCATCTTTTCAAGCATAAAATCTTTTAACCGCATCACTGTTGATTGGTTTAGGCAATTCTTGTCCCTCCATGTTTTGCAAAATCAACGCTCCACCTGAGAATGCATGCTTGACAATGTAAGGACCCTCATAACTTGGAGCCCACTTTCCCCGTGTGTCCTCTTGATTAGGGAGAATTTTCTTCAGAACCAAATCTCCTGGATGAAAATCTCTAGAGCGGACTTTCTTATTAAAAGCCCTAGCCATTCTGCCTTGATACAATTGGCCGTGGCAAATGGCTGTAAGTCTCTTCTCTTCGATCATGTTCAATTGCTCATATCGAGCTTTCACCCATTCAGATTCTTCCCAAAATCGGCCTCCATTAAAACTGTGAGCGAAGGGATTTCAACCTCTATAGGAGATACGGCTTCCATTCCATATACCAATGAAAAGGAGTTGCCCACAGTGCTTGATCGTATGTTGATGCGATCGCATGCAGAGCATACGGCAGCATTTCATGCCAATCTTTGTAGTTCACAACCATTTTGGCGATGATTTTCTTGATATTTTTATTTGCAGCTTCAACCGCACCATTCATTTGAGGTCTATAAGGAGCTGAGTTGTGATGCTTGATCTTGAAAGTCTCAAAGAACTTCTGAACTTCGGCACCATTGAGGTTAGGAGCATTGTCTGTAATGATCCTTTCTGGAATTCCATATCTGCAGATAATGTCCTTTTGATGAATCGAGAAACACCTTCTGTGTGATATTAGCATATGAAACAGCTTCCACCCATTTAGTGAAATAATCTATCGCCACCAAGATGAAACGATGACCATTAGATTCTTTAGGGTTAATCGGACCGATAACATCCATGCCCCACATCGAGAAAGGCCAAGGAGACACCATGTTGTGCAACTGAACTGGGGGAGCATTGACTCGATCTGCATATATTTGGCATTTGTGGCACTTCCGAACATAAGCGTCGATCATTCTCCATAGTGGACCAGTAATAACCGCTTCTTAAGATTTTGCGAGCCATCATATGTCCATTGGCATGAGTTCCACAGATCCCTTCATGAACTTCAGTCATGATTATTCGAGCTTCATGAGCATCTACACATCTGAGGAGAGTCGTGTCATAGTTCCTCTTGTAGAGAACTTCACCATTCAGGAAGAAAGCCATGGCTAGTCTTCGAATTGTCTTCTTATCCACCTCATTTGCACTCTTTGGGTATTCTCCTCTTTGAATGTACTGTTTGATATCATGATACCATGGTTGGCCATCTGGCTCAATCTCCACATTGCCACAATAAATTGGTTCACTTTGGACTTCTACATGGATGGGTTGGACATTAGCATGGACCTTCAAGTTAGTCATCACGGCCAAAGTCGCTAAAGCATCTGCAAACTGGTTCTTGTCCCGAGTTAAATGAGAGAATGATATGTCATCAAAGCGCTCAATTAACTGAGACAAATGCTTCTGATAAGGTACCAATTTCGGATCCTTTGTGCGCCATTCTCCATTAACTTGATAGATTATGAGCGCAGAGTCTCCAAAGACCTTTAGTTCTTTGATTCCCAAGTCAATCGCAACTTGCAAACCATTTGCACATGCTTCATATTCTGCCATGTTGTTGGTACATTCAAAGTCTAATTTGATGGAAACTGGGTATTGTTTCCCAGCTGGTGAGACTACTCTGACTCCTATTCCACATCCATTCATATTGGTTGCTCCATCAAAGTACATCTTCCACACATTCCCCTCTTCTTCATCTTCTCTTTCTAGTGTCAACACTTCGTCATCAGGGAATTCAAGCATAGTGGGCTGTACACCCTCCATAGGGTTTTCAGCTAGATGATCAGCAATTGCACTTCCTTTGATGGACTTTTGAGTGACATATTTGATATCAAATTCAGACAGCATCACTTGCCATTTTGACATTCTCAATGACACATGAGGACTATCAAATATGTACTTTAACGGATCCATTCGAGAAATTAGCCAAGTAGTGTAGTATAACATGTACCGCCTCAACCTTTTGGAAGCCCATACTAACGCACAACAGGTCTTTTCAATTGCCAGATAGCGAGATTCGCATTCATTAAACTTCTTGCTCAAATAATAAATGGCATGTTCCTTCTTTCCGGATTTATCATATTGCCCCAACATTGCCCCGAGTGAAGTAGGTAACACTGTAAGATACAGTATTAAAGGACGGCCTGGCGTAGGAGGAATCAGAACTGGAGGTTTCATTAAATAAGCCTTTATTTTGTCGAAGGCTTCTTGGCATTCTTCATTCCATTCTCCAGGTTGATGTTTTCGCAGCAACTTGAATATAGGCTCACAAGTACTGGTCAAATTGGCAATGAATCTAGCAATGTAGTTGAGCCTCCCAAGAAAACTTCTTACTTCCTTTTCAGTTCGGGGAGCTGGCATTTCTTGTATTGCTTTCACCTTGTCCGGATCCACCTTTATCCCTTCTCTGCTGACAATGAATCCCAGTAATTTCCCTGTGGAAGCTCCAACAACTTGTATTTTCTGAGTCTTTCAAACAGCTTTCGCAAGACTACTACATGACTTTCTCCCTCTTTGGACTTAGCGACCATGTCATCTACATACACTTCAATTTCTTTGTGCATCATGTCATGGAACAGCGCAACCATTGCACGTTGGTAAGTGGCACCGGCATTCTTCAACCCGAACGGCATGACTGTGTAGCAAAATGTTCCCCACGGAGTTATGAACGTAGTTTTTCCTTTGTCATGAACATCCATGAGAATCTGATTGTACCCAGAGTATCCATCCATGAATGAAAATCGGTGATTCCTGGCCGTATTATCAACAAGGACATCGATGTGAGGGAGTGGAAAATCGTCTTTCGGGCTAGCTTTATTTAGATCCCGATAATCAACACACATCCTAACCTTCCCATCCTTTTTAGGCACAGGCACGATGTTGGCCACCCAATCCATGTGTCTCGACACCTCTAGAAACCCAGCCTCTAGCTGTTTAGTCACTTCTTCTTTTATCTTTAGTGACATGTCAGGCCGCATCCTTCTCAACTTTTGCTTTTTCTACCAAACACGGGTACAAAGGGATCTTGTGTGAAGCAATCTCTGGATCCAATCCTAGCATATCATGATAAGACCATGCAAAAATATCCAGATATTCTTCGAACAAGGCGATCATTTCTGTTCGCTCAGGATTCTCCACTATTTTCAGCTCTTTCCTTTCTTCTTCGGTGCCCATGTTAATTACTTCGACCACCTCATTGTCTAAGTCAAATCCTTTATCCATGTGTTCTAGTAACCCTGAAAATTTCTCAACAGTTTCTTCATCTTCTTCAGATTCATAGCTATCATACTCAAGTGCAGTAAGAGAGTCAATTGATTGGCCTTCAAAATCCCTTTCATGTGGCAAAATTCCTACACTTAAATCCCTGGAAAGTAATTGCGGTGGGTTGGAATGCCAAGACAAATAACAGGTAAACATGAATAAAAAGCGCAAATTAATGGCTTGAGGAAATAATGCTAAATAAAGAGAATAGCGGATAGAAAAGAGAACAATTGCTGGATGAACATGCAAGTTTATTCAAATGATGTCTCAAAGTAGCATACATAAAAGCAAATACAATTAATACAATCCCAAATGATTACTTTGAAGTAACAACATCAATCACTGGTTCAAATTTGTCCAATTCATCAGCATCTCCTCACGGTTAACAGCATAAGCATTGTTGTATTCCTCAGACTTCTCGATGTCCACCATATTGATGGTTGAACAACAGCTATCTTCATAACTTTCCTCAGCCACAATCACTTCAGCCGGGTAAGGAAATGTCTCTTTTAGATGAGGGATCTGCTTCATCTTCTCTTTTGGTTCCTTTTGCTCAAGAGCCATGGTCTTGATCTGCTCCTCCAATGACGCCTCATATCCTAAACCAAATCGGTTAGGCTTCCCTGAGATAGGTAGAGGTGTCTTGATACCCTGCAACCGTGGTCCCAGTCCTTTGCCGTACAAATAACCACTTTTGGTCATGATATGAGCCACTATCTGATTGACATCTTGCCCTGGGAACTCATTCTGTTCTTGCTTCAGCCGTACCACCTCCAGACTGTGCCATAAGCTATTTTCCACTAACTCCACATTTTCAACATATGGAAGTGAGACAGGTTTAGATACAATGATTTCCTTCTCTCCATGGATTGTAATGACTGAATCATTTTCAATGTATTTAACCTTTTGATGCAAGGTTGAAGGAACAGCACCAACATTGTTAATCCATGGTCTTCCCAGCAGCATATTGTAATCAGACTCAATCTCCATCACTTGGAATAGAACCTCAAATCGGCTTGGGCCGATCTCCAACGGCAGCACTATTTCCCCCAGGATGTTTTTCTTCGCTCCATCAAAAGCTCTTACGATCATCATTTGTGGTGAAATGTCATCCTTGCTTATTGACAAGTAGCTCAAAGTTGACGCTGGCAAGACATTCAGACCTGATCCTCCTTCAATAAGCACTTTAGGAACTATATAGCCTTTGCATTTAAGGGTTATATACAGTGCTCGTGGGTTAGCCTGTGATACGATCTCTTCATTTGAGAAAGTGATCATATTGACACGCTTTACTGGATCCACCATGTTCACCATATTCTCCAATGAGACATCCGGTTTCACATAAGCATCTTTCAAGACCTTTAGCACTGCCTTTTGATGAGATTCAGATGACAAAATCAGTGACAACAGGGAGATTCTAGCAGGAGTCTTTTTCAATTGCTCCAGTATGTCGTACTCACTTTGTTTCATGATCTTCAGGAACTCCTCTTCTTCATTTTCTTCTCTTCCCCTTCTTTCCGCACCAAAACCCTTTCCCACGTTCTCTTCTTCGACAAATTTTCCTTTTTCCAGCTCTCCGGGCCCATAAATCCTTCCACTTCTTGTTATTCCTTTTACCTCCGCTATCACTTCACTTGTTTGGGCTTTCGAAGTTTCCCCTATGTCTCCATTCGTCTCCACATTAGTTTCATAGTTCCAAGGGACAGCATGTGTATTCTCGTAGCCGAATGGTGCTGGTTTCTTCACAGTGATCACCACTTTCTCTGGTTTCGGAGTTCGATTCAGTAGAGGGATGCGGAGTACGAAACGATCGATCACATTCACCTCTTCAAGAAGATTCGACCTCTTTTTTGCTTGAATCTCACCTAGGTCGAGTAATTCTTGTACTCGAGCTTTGAAACCCCAACAATGTTCGACATCATGTCCGAGACCTCCACAATGATATGCATAACTTGATTCCAGATCATATTTCTCTTCCTCCTTCACCATAGATGCAGGTGCTGTGATGTGATACCCAGCTTCCTTCAAGCCATTGAACACTTCCTCCATTGATGTTCGAAGATTCAGAACTTTCTTAACTAGAGGTTCTTCCACCTCCAAGGCGTTCACACGACTTCCTCCTTCGTGTTTTGGGATCGGGTTGTTAACAATGTCTGGCTTCGAATCTTCTTGAAGGTCTAGTCTCCGACAAGCAATTAACCTTCTTACTGCTGTTTTGAAACCTTCGCAATCCTCAATGGAATGCCCTGCTATGTCCATGTGGTATTTATAGGTTAGGTTCGAGTTGTACCAGGCTGGGTATGGTGGTTCCAACGGGTGTACAGGATATGCTGAGATCAGATGTGCGTCAACTAACTTTTGAAACAAGTCAGCATTCAAAATAGATAGTTTGGGAAAGGTGGGAAGTTGGGGAATCGATTACGATTTTGGTTTTGGAAATTTGGTCTAGGTGTTGGGGTGTATGTTGGGCGAGTAGGTTGATATGGCCTTATATGGATGTTGTTAACTTGGGGTTGAGAATATGGAACAGTGTTTGTGGCTGGTGTGGCTTGGTAAGATGAGTAAGGAGGGATATGTGTTTGGTATGATCGTGGTCGGGTTGGTGTGTATCGTGGGACGAAGGATTGCTGACCATGCACATAATTCACATCTGTCTCCTTTTTCCTTGGTGGGAAACTGTTTCTTGCGTCTTCACTACTCACGGGAAGCTTGCCGGCTTTTGCTAAGCTTTCAATTCTTTCTCCAGCAGTTATCAACTCAGATAAGTCTTTGTATGCTGCTCCTACCATTGCCCCAATGTAAGGGGATCCCAAGGTTCCCAAGAAGTAAGAACACATTTCAGTTGGGATGAGTGGTGGCTGAACTTGAGCAGCCAAGGCTCTCCATCTTTGTGCATATTGCTTGAATGATTCATCCTTCTTCTTCTGCATAGAGCTTAATTGCTCCCGTGTAGGTGCCACCTCAAGATTGAACTTGTATTGGCTCATGAACAGATCTGCCAATTTTCTCCAGCTAGAAATCTTCGAATGGTCTAGTTGAATGTACCACTCCAGAGCGAGTCCAGTCAGGCTTTCATGGAAGAAGTTGATGAGAAATTTTTCATCCTTTGACCATATCGCCATCTTAGTACAATAACTCTTCAAGTGAAAAAGAGGATTACCCGTCCCGTCATACTTTGAGAAGTTAGGAACCTTGAAGTCCCTAGGAATTACTACATCAGTAGAAGGGCAGAGTTGTTCAACTTCCACATACCCATAGGGGCTAGGTCCTTGAATAGCTCGAATTTGCTCTTGAATCTTCTCCATCCATTCCTCTTTGAACTTTCCTTTTTCTGCCTCTGCACGACTATTTTCTGAGGAGGACGGCTGCTTCTGGATGACCATACGAGGTTGCTCCCAGACAGGGGTAACATGCCCATGCTCATGAGTTTGCACATTTTCTAAGGAATGATAACCTTCTCCAATAGGGATTACCAATGGTATCGCGGGCGGTGGTTGCCCATGGAGATTATTCGGGATTTCACCCATATCATTCATCCCTACAGTGACATTTAGAGTCGCACTTGCACCACGGCATACCCAGTGTCGTGGTATTTGGTTGCACATTTGCTGAATGAGCTCCCAATAGGTTAAGTGATTCCTGTATGGCCCGCATCATATCCTCCAATCTTCCTTGGTTGTTTGACAGTTCATTCAGTTTTCCTCTCACCGCATCAACTTCATCGCTCAGATTTCTTCCTCCTTCAGAAGTAGTTGTGATTGGGATACCCCTTTCTGTGTCACCATTCCCTCCAGCCATTTTGGTCCGGGCTCTGGTATTGTGAATTCGAGTTTGATCGGTATCGGTTTTCCTTGGGTGCCCAATTGTGACGAATTTTTACCTAATAAAAACAAACTTTAGTGAAAAGTCAAAGACAAAAACAAAAACATAGCTATTTGTTAGAAATCATCAGTTGAACCGAATCTTGATGTGAGTATCTTTGATGATAACCGTTCCTCAGAACGTCTCGTTCAAAAGTACTAAGTCATGGACATTGCTATGAGACCAACACAATGCAGAGAAACAGAGATTTTTCATTCATAAAGGGGTATTGTACCCATCGTCCTTTTTTACATTCATTCCCAAAACAACAAAAGACAATACATCATAAAGCCATAACTGCCATTCTCAAAGATCTCTCAGCAATTATTTGTTTCATTCTCCCAATCAAGTCTTTACAGTAGTCAACAAAATTACAAATCTCGATTGGGGTCTTGAAAGGGATTATTCCTTGCTCGGCCAATCCTAAGTATCTTGGAACATCTTCGATGGCCGCATTAGCTAATCCTGCCAAGTTTGAGAAGCGAGTCTTCAGCTCATGAATAATGTGGTTCTGATGTTGTATTTCGGAATCCAAACTTGCAACTCTTTCCTTTTTCTTCTTCCAAAGGCAACTTGATATTCCATGATCTCATCATTCATGTGTTGACTTAGCTCTTCAATCTTCCTTTGGTATTCATTGTTCAATTCTTCCATTTGTTGTTTCATTTGTTCTTCACCTCTTAGCGCAGTTTCTTCAGCAATTTTGGCCTTTCGAAGTAGATCTTTCAGCTGTTGATTTTCGGCTAATGCTTTATCACGCTCCTGTCTCCGGAGTCCTAGCTCTTTGTTGGCTGCTTTGAGGCATTCCTTAGTCTTCATCATGTGTTCATGCCCCATCTTCAGCTTCTTGCTTGTTCCTTCTAGAGCTTAATCCTTTTCGGTGCTTTCTCGTTTTAACGTCGTATAGTTATGGCGAACACTTTTCAACTCAGCTTCTATTTGCACCTTTTCTTGTTCAACCTTGTCTAGTTTCTCCTTCACTTTCTTGATTTCTTCATTTTCATGGAAACCCCAGGTTGATACATTGTCCAGAGGAGTAATAGTTATGACTTTGAAGGGCAGCTTGATCTCTTGAGCCCTATTTTTCACCCATTGATGATAACTTTCTTTCACAGCACAACTTCTAACTCCCAATTCCTTTCCCTTCTTGACAACCTTGTTCCAAGCGGACCGGATCTTCTGGAATAGGTCAATGTCTTTGGAGTCTTGATAATATGAGACAAATGGAGTAATCGCAGCCTTGAAGGAGGTCCCATCATGGGATACCATACCGGCGTAATACCAAGACAGGATTGTAGTTTATGCATCCTCGGGTACCCATGAGAGGTACATTTGGAAAGCTTCCGCACTGATAAATCAGAGTTTGACCCTCCTCCCTCCAAGGATACCATCGTATCATCTTTTCATCCAATTTGGCCAGGTCTTGAGCCCACTCTTGTCCATTCTTCTTCTTAATATTATACATTCGTAGGTCTTCAATCGGACAAGGTGCCTTGTAATTCCTCTGGAATATGTGCGAAGTAACCCACACATATAGCATTGGTAAACAGCACAGAATTCTCTTACCATTTCTCTCATGGCAAAAGTTCAGAGTACAATAAACATCTGCCAGGAGGGCTGGAACAGATTATGGCCATGGAACTTGCGAGCAAGGAATACGTCAATAGCAGCAAAGTCTACAAGGCCTTCAATGTTCGGAAATACGACAGTGCCGTAGATGGTGAGGGCCAGTACATCTGCAAGAGTATCCCAATCTTCTGCTTGCGCTAGATGGTGCATGTGCTCTTCCAGGTAATCTCTTGAGAATCCATAGGTCCCATTCCTACATTTCTGTACTTCATGCAGATTCTTTACACCTACCCTTAGGACAGTTGATAGGGTTTGTAAAGAAGGATAATGGCCTTGGTAGTGATAGGGTTTTTCTCCTTCTAGTGGTAATCCCAGAATCTTCTCAAATTCTTCGATGGTAGGTGCTAGTTGGAAGTCTTGAAAAGTGAAACATCGGAGCGGAGGATCATAGTACTGTGCCAGTGCTGTGATTGCTTCTTCCTGTTCTTCCACTTCTAAGAGATTCAAGATCTTTCCATATCTTCTGGTGAGAGACAGGCGTTGTGGTAACTTCAGCAACTGACCCAAAGATCTCAGACTTTTAGTGTCGGGTGTCTTGACTTTGAGACGTAGAGTTCTTTTCAACTTTTCACCTTTCTGACTGTCTGGTCTCATATTCGTTTCCATTTTACAAAGATACTCACAATAAGATTTCAGTTCAACTTTCTAACAAACCTGCCGTAATAGAAAGAAAAAAATTTGATTTAAATGAAAGAAGGAATAGTAAACAATTTAGGAAATGAACCGAAATTATGTACAAAGAACAATGATAGGAAATTATGTACAAAGAAGGGAGTTAAGGAAAATGCACGCTCTCTTTGTGTCCTATGTGAGGTAGATTCTGGAGATTCGTTCTATGGTCCTATGGTCATTCTACTTTGTGAACACTTTCGCCGGGTGGGTCTATATTCTCAGATTTCTACGGCCTCTAGAGTTAAGACTCATTTCAGAATGTTACCCACAACAGCAGGTGAACCGCTAGGTGTAGGGCATTCATGAAAGAATCACGCTCTAGATGAGATTTTCGCGATAACCAAACAGGATGAACATCCAAAATGGCTACCACTACACAATCTCTTACCTATCTCAAGTTACACTCAGACCCGGGTATAGGGCCCCACTCGTGTGTGATTAACGTGTAAGTGTTGTGTGTGAAGAGAGCATACGAACCTGAAATCCTAGGACTACCCATGACTTATACCTGCAAAAACAACTCAAACCAACACGTACGGAATCCAATAACAGTCATCTATCCTAAGGTTTTAACAAATAAAGCTATCACTATAAATAAACACATGAAAAATGAAATTCTGTAAAGAGACGAAGCATACAATATTAGACAAAGTAAAATAAGGAAAGGAAAACAACATCAAAAGGTTATATTTAATTTGCACAACTAAATAAAACAGGTCTGACTCTCTTGGAAGTCCCCAGTGGAGTCGCCATCTGTCGCAACCGGGATCGCGACGGGGATGGCGAAAAAGAGAAGAAATTTTTTTGAAAATATTGGAGTCGCCACCAAGTTTATTTAAAATTGGGAAAACGTTGGAAAAATCTATTTTTTAGAGAATAGTCTTTGAAACCAGTTTGAGTTCGGGAGTCGGTTATGTATAGGGAAGGGTGGGAATTTAATCTCACGCACCCTAGTACACCCGTCCTTGGACGGTACCTTTAATTAACTGTGCAAATTAAATAAATAACCTTTTTCAAACATTTATTTTCTGTTTCAAGACAATTAAAGGAATTTATTTTTCTTAAAAAAAATTTTAGTACACCGAACTATTACAATTCAGATGTCCTAAAAATGAGTTAACTAGTCGTCACGACTAAGTTAACCGTTCTTTATTTGAAACGAAGCATTTGATAATAAGCATATAAATTTTTTAAAAAGGAATTGTTCTAAATAATAAATACTTGCAAAATAGAATCTAAAAAGAAGCGAAAATTTATTTTTGGTGTTTTTGTAAGAGAAAATATAAAAACCTTATGAGAGATATTTAGAATATCAAATTGTCACAACTCAGATATCCAAATATCAAGTTAACAAGCCGTCATGGCTAAATTAACCTCTTTATTTGAAATAAAATTTTTGATAGATAAAAGAATAAATTTAAATCGAAAATGAAATTAAATTATAAATATTTGCAAATAGGATAAAAAGAAATTTATTTTTTATAAAAGGAAAAAACAAATATAAAAGAAAAAAAACAAATATTTTTTAGAGAAATTTTCGGGTCATTAAGTTGTCACAATTCAAATGCCCGAAATTTGGAGTTAATAAGCCGTCACGGCTAAATTAACACCTTTATCTAAAATTTCCCAATTACCCACATAAATGAATATTAAATAAAATATTCTAGAAAAAAAAGAAATTATTTATAAATACAACAAAAAAAAAAGATTTGCATAAAAAACAAGTAAAGAAGCATTAAAAATTTACGAATAAAATGAATTGTGAAAAGATAATTTTGACTTGACAGGGATCAGAATCGCCTGCTCCTACGTATCCCCTGGTACAATAGAGAATTTAAAGTCACGTAGTTCTATTAAATATTTATGTATTGTTTAATCTTCTTTTGAAAGAGAATTTTAGAATATTAAGCTGTCACAGCTAAAATATTCTGAAATTTAAAGTTAACAAACCGTCGCGGTTAAATTAACTCTATTTTTTAAAAAGAGATTTTGAATATCAAGCTGTCACAGCTAAAATATTCCATAATAAAAAATTAGCAAACCGTCACGGCTCAACTAATCTTATTTTCAAAATGCAATTTAATGATTATTTTTTAGTAAAATAAAAGCAAAATACCCCAAAATTTATTCTAAGGCAAAATTAAACAAAGCCTTCCCCCTTTATACAAATCGAAATAGAGACCAAAAATAATAATGACAACGAAGTCCAAATCCGTATGACCTAAACTCGAATTGAGAACTAAAGCGCAAATAATAAAAAAAAATAAAATTTATAAACACAAACACAAATAACTTAAATGAAACATATAAACATGTAAAATAATGAAACTAAAAAACATATAAACATAGAACAAATAAACAAAAAAAACAAACATAAACACAAACATAAATAATTTAAGCACAACACATAAATATACGAAGTAATTAAATTAAACAAAGTAAAATTACACAATAAATTTAAGCAAAACATACAATAAAAAAAATAAGAATCCATAAACACAAATACACCACCAATTCAAGTAAAACGCATAAACATATAAAAATAATTAAATTAAAAAAAATAATTATGCATTTAATTTAAGCAAAAACATATAAACATCAAGTAGTTAAACTAAATAAAAAAATAAAATTAATTCATAAATATAGACATGCAATTAAACTTAACATAAAAAAAAAACTAAACTAAACTAAAAAGGAGGGCCCTAATTACCTTCTTTTTTATTAAGAAACACTAGCATTAAAACACCCAAAAATCAAGAAAATATTAAGTCACTCTTTCTTTTCATTTTGTTTTTATAACTAATTTATTTAACTCCACTCAAATAAAAAAAAGGATAAAAGAGAACATATTACAAATTAAAAAAAAATTATTTTTGAATCAAATAAAACCCCTTAGTTTATTTTAGATCAAAATCAAACCCAAACCCAGCAAATGAATTCAAGAACTAAAATCAAAGTAAACACTAACCACGCAAACACAAGTACAAACCCAAACAAATTCAAAATTTAACTTAAAATGGAATAACAACTAACTAAAAATAAATAAAATAAGGAATGAAATTTAACTTAACTTAATTCTATCTTTTTATTGATGCAACATAAAAACACTAAAACATAAAAAAAAAATGTCACTCTCTCTCACCTCACGTGCACACACTCACAAACTCTCTCTTTCACTCACACTCACAGTGTCCTCTCTCACTCACCACACCCATACCCACTTGCAACCCACGCTCACTCACTTACACTCATACTAACTTAAACCATTAACTCACTAACACTAAAAAAAGAAACGGAGACACAGAGAAGGAAAGCAAGAGAAGGAGACGAATTGAGAGAGAGGGTGGGCTGAGAGGGAGCGCGTGAGAGAAATGAGGTGAGAGAGAGGGATCCGGCCGAGAGATCAAGGCTGAGAGCACGGCGGAGGCAACGACGGTTGACGCGGCGGCTGGGCTTGGTTTCGCGAGGTGTTGCTCGCGGGTGAAGGGTGGCTCGCCGGTGAGGGATCTCGTGGAGGTGGCTCGCGGGTGAGAGCTCGCGGTGGGGGTGGCTCGCGGGTGAAGGGTGGCTCGCCGGTGAGGGATCTGGAGGTGGCTCGCGGGTGAGAGGTCGCGGTGGGGGTGGCTCGCGGGTGAAGGGTCGTGGTTGGGCTTTTGTTGTAGCTGTGATGGAAGGTGGTGTATGGTGGTTTCAGGGGTAAGGATGATGGGTTGAAGGCGTTCATGGAGGTTGAGGGGTTGTGATGGAAGCGGTTATAGAGGGGAGGGGAGTGGTGGTGTATGGTGGTTTCAAGTGGTGATGTTGAAAGAGGAAATGGAAGGGGAAGATGATGATACATAGAGGGGGAAGCATGTTGATGCTGGAGAAGGGGGGGCCGCGGCGGTGTTGATGATGATGAAAGCCCACGGCCGCGGTGGTGGCGGGTGAAACCACCGCGGCCACTCCCTTCTTTTTTTTAAAATTTTGTTTTGTGTTTTTTTTTAAAAAAAAAAAACTGATGATCTGTTGTTGATGAATTAATGATTTTACCTTGCTACTGAGTTCTCTCTTACTGGAATTGTTGCTGGATGTTTCTTTTCAAGTTCTGATGTTTTTTAGTTCTCTGAAAAAAAAATTTGTTGATGATATGGTCTCCATCCCCCCCATGTATACCCTCTGTGTTCTCTTTTTTTAATTCCATCAAAAGAGGAAATAAGAATCAAGGACCATCATCATGGTGTCTGTTTGATTTTTATGCTTTATCTCCTCCCCATGGTTACTGTTAACTCACATGCAAGGGAACAGAAAGGGAAGGAGTCCGTGACACTCCTCGGGCTCCCTTTCAATTTTGTCATTCATTTTCTTTTTTTATTCTTCAACAGAAACAATCAATGAAACTACAACTAAAATAACAAGGTAAATTAAGTGCGAATTGTTGGACCCTATTATTAAAAAGCTCGAACAAAATCAGGTGTTCACACACCCGAATGAGAGGGAGCTTGATACTGTGTAGGTATGCAACTATACAGTTAAGGAGGGCTTATATGAATTGATTTGTGCTACCTATACGAACAAGATGCATCTTCTTTTCGGTAGCCCATCACTAAAGAACTCCACAGTTACGCGTGCTTGACTTGGAGCAATTTTTGGATGGGTGACCTCCTGGGAAGTTTTCATAGGAAGCATGTGAGTGAGGACAAAGCACGCTGAAAAGAACTGTGTTGGTTTGTAGGGACAGTCGCCAATCCATAAAGCAGCAGGGGATGTTACAGATGGTATCAAAGCCTGCACCTTTTCCAGTACGGTGTGGTTCGGGGACGAACCAAGCTGAAACTGGTGGGCATGTAACGTCCGGTGACGAAGTCGAGGAGTGATCGCCGGTGTAGGAAGGCACGGACAAGGAGCGGCTCCTGGCAGACTTCCAAGCAGAGGGGTACATGAATAAATCGATTACACACCCAAATGAGAGGGAGCTTAAGACCGTGTAGGTATGCGACTATACAGTTAAGGAGGGCTTATATGAATTGATTTGTACTACCTATACCAACAAGATGCATCTTCTTTTCGGTGGCCCATCACTAAAGAACTCCATAGTTAAGCGTGCTTGACTTGGAGCAATTTTGGGATGGGTGACCTATTAGAAAGTTTTCCTAGGAAGAGTGTGAGTGAGGACAAAGCACGCTGAAAAGACCCGTGATGGTTTGTGGGGACAGTCATCAATTCATAAAGCAGCAGGGGATGTTACAAAATACGATGAACATATGTGGAAGGGCTTATGCTTGTGTTGTCAGCGAAGGTCCAACCAATGGCCTTTTTGTGATTCCTGACAACTCCAAGCAATTTCTCCTCTTGGTCCCTTTTTAGGTCACTGGCAATGATCATAGGAAATTCTTCACCCTCCCCTATGTATGTATATTTCAAGTGGTCGGGGAAAGGTTTTAGTTTAAGGGTTGATGATGGTTGTGATGGTGAAGCATCTGCACCTTTAACTTCATACAAACTTGAAACAAACACATTATCATACCTAATAAAAGAAGAAGTAGCAGAAAAAATGGAATTAGCATTAGCAATAGAGAAAGAAAGAGGGGAATTTTGTGTTTCAGTGTTAGAAACTGAGTCATGGGTGCCCAAACACCCAAAAAATTCCCAATTGTGCAATTTTATAGAATCTTGGGTAGGTTCACTAGGTGGAGTGAGCCAGGCTTGCTATAGTGAGTGTGTTTGCATCGAAATGTTCGCTGTAGTGAGTCTGTTCCAAACTTTGATTCTGCAGACTGTTTAGAATTTGCAAAGGGTGTGTTAGAGCCGTGCTTTTCACATAGAAATTCAACAGTGTTGCCAGCAATATTTTCAGTCAAAGAAGCATCAACTTTAGCACACTCCTTACACAAGTTTGATATTGCATCACAGTTAGGGCATTCAAAATCATTTTCAAATTCCAACATCCTAGAAGATTTTCCCATTAGATCACCACCATATGCATTTTCTACCAAAGAATCAATTAAATCAATTGCATAAGTAGAATGGTTTTTTGTGGGAAATTTCATGACATCATGTAAATTAAATTGTACTCTTAAATCAGCACATTCCAAGGAAAGTGTGGCAGCATACACATCAACCTTGGCTTTTGCAGTTTTCAAAAATAGTCTTTCTAGGATCAATGTATGTTGGTGCACTTTCTCATCATTGGCCATCTCTAAAACATAAAAGCCAACAAGAAAGATAAGATCTTTTGCCCTCACAAGGACATCCTCAAGGAGTCCATCTGGTTGCTGAATGCTCCTATTTGCAAACTGCAAAATAACTCCAGTGGACTTCAACTGTCCCACATGAAGAAGACGGTAAACTGAACGAGGCATGACATTGATTCCCGCTCTAAGATCTACCAAAGCTTCTCCAAACTTCATGTTCCCAATTGTACATGGGATAGTAAAGGTGCCTAGATCTTTACACTTCTATGGAAGACTTGGGTTGATGATAGAAGAGTTTATGTTTAAATTAAATAAATCATAAGAATTTATGTTTAAATTCATACATTTTGGATAACTTGATATTAATTTTATAGTAAAATGTTTTGTTTTGAAATATATATCTTAAAATATCTTTTGAATTTTGTTTCTTATTTATAAGATTTTATAACTTTATTATGTATAATTTCAAAATCTTCATAGGTTGTTTAAAAGTCAGGTTGATCTGGTCTGAGTTGATCATTTATCCGGTTATTATCGGGTTTTAAAAAATGACCCGGTCTAAAAATCAGATCGGGTTAAAATTTGGTTCAACCTATCCTGACCCATTCCTTATACACCCCTAGTCGCGTATATGCGTGGATTTTGTGCGGCAAAATATCATTTTTTTTTTCGAGTAGTGTTATTTTGACTTATATTTGGTGGGACACCATGTCAACACATTTTCATCGACTTTTGGATTGAATGTGGGCTCCATGTAGTTTGAGTCTCACACCCCATCCAATAGTGGATGTGAGTGTATCGGCACGGTATTCCATAAAATGTGAGTCAAAATAACATTTCTATTTTCTTTGAGAAGTAATAGGATAACTGGTGGAGGCCCACCGACAGCTCTGAAATTCTTGAACCCCAACCTCTTTTTCCATCTTTCAGTGGCGCAATGAAAATATTATGATGAGAGCGGCACTGCCACCGGGGCAATGGCACTTAAAATAAACTCTCCTCCCGCGAAAAAGCTGTTCCCGTGAAATACAATATTGCACCCCAGAACTGTAAAGCCAACTCTCCCTCGTGACCCCTCCATTCCCATTCTTCCTCTCTCTCTCTCTCTCTCTCTCTCTTTCTTTCTTTCTTTGGTTTTCAGCGTCTCTTCAGTTCCTCCTTCCCACCCTATTCGATCTTTGGACACAATATGGTGAAGGAAACAGAGTACTACGATATTCTCGGGGTCACTCCCTCTGCTTCCGAAGACCAAATTCGCAGGGCTTATTACCACAAGGTTATTTATTAACTGGTTTTCCTTTTCGCTGTTTCAATGTAGCATTTTCGTCTTTTCTGAAATGGCGATTATCGATATTGAAATCGATGAATTTGTGCAGGCAGTGCTAGTTCATCCCGATAAAAACCCAAACGATCCTAACTCAGCCGAAAAATTCCAGGTTTTGATTTTTCTTTTATTTTCGCTCGACCTTGTTACCACTGAATGATAAGTTAACGAATGCTGCAATTTGCGGAGTTGGCAGGTTTTGGGTGAAGCCTACCAAGTTTTGAGCGATCCGGTACAGAGGAATGCATACGATCAGAATGGAAAACATTCTATATCCAGGTACACATGAGTATTATGATGATTGTGATGTTGATAATGAGTTTCTGCTTAGCCTCTTTTTCTCGCAAAGCATTTCAGCACTGAATCTGAAAGCTTCGGTCCCTTAGTCTTGTTGATCGACAATGGGCACATTTAGGTTTGATGATGCTGATGAGTTCGGCTGAAAATATCATATTCGGCATGATTAGCATCCTATATTTAAATGTGTTATGCATAACAACATCACGCGGTTCTCCATCACAGAAAGTGTGGGTGTCTGCTGGCTCTAGAAGTCTAGTATAGGTTTCTAGTTGTGTTGTTGATATTAAATAATGTTATCTTATTCTTTCAGTACTAGCCATTCCTGCATTGCTGGACTCATAAGAAACACAAACATCTACACTTGGGAACCTAACAAAGGTCCAAAGTGCAGTCTGGGTTAAGAAAATGAACTATCCTGAAAATGAATGGGGGGAAATAAAAAGGCTACCATCATATGAATAGAAATGAAGCTATGATCAGTATGGACCCAGTTTAATTGTTCTTAGTAGCTATCTTTTTCCTTGAAATGGAAAGATCTTCCCTTAAATCATTAGTGGGTTACTCCTTCCTTGACAGAGAAACTATGCTTGACCCCACGGCTGTATTTGCCCTGCTCTTCGGAAGTGAATTGTTTGAGGACTATATAGGGCATCTAGCTGTGGCATCAATGGCTTCTTCTGAACTAGCTGAAGAAAGTGTTGATCCTGATAAAATGCATGAAAGGCTAAAGGCAAGTATGTTTTACTTTTCACTATTTCAGTACACATTATAAAACTCTGTCGAAGGAATTTTCCCAGAAGAAAGAATAAGCACAGGCTATAGTTTAGGATGTAATTTTGTTGTTAATGTTCTTTCTTTAGGTTCGTCGACCATGACTTATAACCAGCAAAGTTCCTGTTCCTCACTTTCACCTATTGTGAATAAAATTCAATCTCGGGATTTTGTCTACAATGAAGATTAACATTTTTTCTTACTTGACACTCCTAGAACATTCAGTCCAGTTGTGGCCAGGTTATTTTAACAGTATAACTTGGTTTATCTGAAACACACCAATTGGACTGAGTCATGACAGTAACTTACGTAATGCTTGTAGCAACCTAATAGAAACCAGAAAAGAACAGCAGAAATGGAAGAAGATGTTAGGGACTACATAGTTAGGCTTTATTGTAATTACCGAAATGTGAGATGAGAGAGAGTAAGGGGGCTCACCCTCTAACCAACTGCTGAGTTGGCAGAGAGAAAGTGGAGGGAAGTGAGGATTTTGTGGGATTATATTAAAGGAGGTTATTTATAGGGAGAAGGGGTGTGGAGGGAATCATTCAGGAAATTAGTGGGAAAGTCTTGGGAGAGTAGTAGCCTCTTTAAGAGCTACTTGGAAGAGATTTGGCCTCTTGAAGTGCCATATCTAGTTTTACCATTTTTTATTAATGTTCATCTTGTTATTCATTCCTTCAAGCTCAATAACACACTGATATTGTAGCACTGTGTTAATTCTAGAATATAATTCTCAACAATTGTTCTATTCTAGTTCACTACTGCTCCATAAGTCCCAGGTTCCTTACAGCTAGTATCAGAGCTCCCGATCTTGGGAGCCTTGTGCTGAAAACCATGCGAACTACTACTGTAAAGTTAGAGTTAGAGATGGAGAAGAAGATGAAACAGATGATGAAGATGAAGCAGAAGAAGAAGGTGAAGCAAAATCTACAGAACACAAAAAAGCAAGTGCGAAAAAAGTACATCCGACATCGTCAACGATCGGTTTGGGAGGATGATGAAGATCGGTAGTGGAGGAGAAGAAAGAGATCCTCAATGGAAGATTGGCCTCTTGATGTTCGAGCATTTTTTAAATTCATGCAAAATACAGAGGAAGAAGAGGCTGAGGATGTCGAACCAGAGGAAATGGAGATCAATCACCAATTTTTAGATTCGGATTCGATTGAGATTAAGGAGCCGATAGAAGAGGAGGAGGAAGTAGTCGAGGATGAAGGTGATGATACGCACAAATCTGAAGAGGAGTTGAAGCTAGAGATAGTGAACAAAGCAGAATCGTGGAAGGAGATCAAGCAACTGATGGATTTCAAGGTGATGATAATTGGAAAGAGTGAAGAGGTTATTGAATCAGTGGACAAAGCTCTTATGGCAACACTAGACTTTAAAGAGGAGGCTCATGCCAGAGAGGACGTGTGATGGACTCCCGCGGGTGAGCAGCAGAAGGGAGAATATCTCAAAATCGTCGAAAAAATCTGGCCTCAGAAACAATTAGCCAAACTCGCACCATCGGAGCCAACAAATTCATCGGAGTATGGGTGTTTGCTGGTGCAAATTGAGTTGCCACTGCTGAAGCCATTGGATTCCGACAAAGGTATGAAGATCACAGCAGATATGGTACCACCACCAAGCCCAGCTTCATCAGGGGGCACAGTAAGGGCACATGTCGCGACCCATTTCAAACTATCATACGCGTCGCCACAGCTTCCACCGATAGAATCTTCGGAGCCATTGAGTTGAGCGGCTGCGATGTTAAGTGCTGAGGCGAAGAGTACTACAAAGACCTTGGCAGAGAGTAGGTTGCATGAGTATGATGCAGAGAATGACGTCAACGAAACCAAGAGTGGGAATGTTGGCTTACTTGTGCTACTAGAGCTACCCAATTCAAAAGTCACAGTCACAGTCCCAGCGGAGGAGTGGCCAGAGATGGCTGCAAGACGAATTATCACAAGGAACTATGTGAGTTAGAAGAAGGGAGAGGAGCACGCCACGGTGGAGGAGTTTCTAGTTTCGAGAGTGTTAACCCAACTACCTCCGCCAAAGTTATTGAATTCATTGCCGCATATGGCGAGCAGTGGGATGACAACAAGGGAAGTGCTGCCAGTCGCAGCCCCAATTCATTCCAGCGGCTGCAAGGAGAGGGAGGAAGAAAGATGTGTGACAAGTAGGGCAAGGCAGGAATAGGGTCACCACCTAATGGGCCAGGCCCAAGTCAATGGAGATAATAATTAGGGTTATGCTAAAAAGGTCTATGATATGAAGTTATTAGGTAGAGCCCAAATTGAGGATGGGAGTGCTGGAGAAGGAAACTCACTTGTGACATTAATAAGCAAGGCCCAGAAGGATGAAATGCACAAGCTATGTGCATATTCAGGATTAGGCTCCAAGAATTGAAGCCATTCTCAGCCCAACTGTTAGGAGTTGGTGCTATATATGGGTCCAGCATGGAGGAAATCCTTTACTTGACTCCACTAAGTCTTGATGGTGAGAGAACTGAAGACGCTCGAAATGAGAATGCAGGGATGGTTTGAGATGCAATTGCTGGGATAGTCGAAAGGCCACATCATGCTTACAACTAGAAACATAGTTGGGAGCTTGTGGGGACACATACTGGCTTTTCAAAAACGCATGAAGATAAAGTCAAAGTTGAGCAATAGTGTTATAGGTTGGATGTCACCTTCACTTGAAGGGTCCATTAGTGATGCTATTGACGAAACAGGAAAAATCAGGTTGCTGCAAAGGTGTCAAGAAACTAAAAATGCAGTTATTGAACACAATGGTGAGAGGGACAAGCAAGATGTGCAGAAGGTGAATTTTTATGCACCAACAGTCATTTCATTTAGTGTTACTGAAGTAAAATTAGAATTCCTTAAGCGTGATCTTGAACATTTCAACTTCATTTGCAAGTACACTTTGGACCTTTTGCTGCTTGGGCTTTTGAAAGAAATTGGAAGAATCAAGTCTCAGGGAAAGGGTTTAGAAACTAGTTGTGCTATTGCTGAACAAAATGGTGACAAGAATATGGAAGATGCATTGAGTTTGCAGGGAGTTTCATACAAGATCAAGAGGGATCTAATGCTTCTTAGTGCAATTGTTGTAGACAGCAAATTCCAAAATGGGGTTCCTAACTGCATTGACAAGCTCACCTAAGCAGGAATCTTGATTTGGGCTTTGATTAGGAATAAAATGGAGACTACAATCAAAGATGGTTTTGCTTATAGTTAGCCTAGACAAAGACTTCAGCAGATGATAATATATTTGGAAACTCCTAATATTCAATCATTGCAGATTGGGGCAGATGAGGTTAGTATGCTTTGTGAACAAGAAAATTATTTGCTGTTAATTTCTAAAAAACAAGGAAGCCTAGGTATCGGACTGGGATCTGATCCTTTGGACCCAGGGGGACAACTCAACAATACAAGCTCACTTTCCTTATTTTTCAAGATATGGGATCTAGGGGGAAGTCTTCCTTTAGCACTATGGTTTTTCCTTTCCACACATCACCTTGAGGACAAGGTGATTCTTTTAGGGGGTATTGTTAGGGATTGAGCCAATACATAGTTAGGCTTTATTCTAATTACTGAAATGTGAGATGAGAGAGAGTAAAGGGGCTCACCCTATAACCAATTGCTGAGTTGGCGGAGAGAAAGTGGAGGGAAGTGAGGATTTTGTAGGATTCTATTAGAGGAGGTTATTTGCAAGGAGATGGGGGTTTTTAGGGAATCATTCAGGAAATTAGTGGGAAAGTCTTGGGAGAGTGGTGGCCTCTTTAAGAGCTACTTAGGAGAGATTTGGCCACTTGAAGTGCTATACCTAGTTTTACAATTTCTTGTTAATGTTCATCTTGTTATTTATTCCTTCAAGCTCAATACCACATTCATATTGTATCATTGTGTTAATTCCAAAATATAATTCTCAACAATTGTTCTATTCTAGTTCACTACTATTCCATGAGTACCAGGTTCTTTACTGAAGAATAGTGTTGTATTGCACTATGGAGAATTGGATCAGTACAAATAATGGAATATGTTAGAATCTGTGAATATCTGTAATTATCTATAATTAGGAAAATTATATCTTTGTAATTATTGTATATTTATTATACATTGTCTATATATATTCTCTCCATTGTGTAGTTTAGACACACGGATTCATCCTATGTTTTTCTCTCTTTCTCTGTTTCTCAATATGGTATCCAGAGCCTAAAAAAGAAAACCCTACTCTATGCCGTCAGAGGGCCCACTACCCTTTGGAGAAATATTTTTTTTCGGCCAAACTGTGTTTCCCTTTTGGTTTGCCCGCCTTTCCTTTCTGTTGTGCCGCCATTCCAGCGCATATAGCCTTAGTCCATTATCCTTTCTCACCACCGCCCTATTTTTCCAAGGAAGTTCAAACCTTCGACCCTACCCCCAGCTTCACCCTTCCCTGCGCAACTTATAACCAATCTGGCCTTCCATGCGCCTTCATACGCCGCCACTGTCTGGCACGGTACTATTCATCCGTGGCCCTCTTCGCCGTATGTGTAGGCGCATCCGATGAGCTTTCTGATCGCTTCCACTGCCGCCGACCTCACCATATCCTTCTCTTTCTGGATCTGCCCTCTTCCTTGCTATCCGTGCATTTTGCAGAAGTCGTCTTTTTTGAAATACTGCTTCTGCCTGTCTTCTTGTGACCTATGGTTGTTGGTACCACTTCCTCTGATGATAAAGGTGTTCCAAGGGCTGAGCCTCCAGCGTTCACTAGTTATGTTAGTGTGCCTCCTTCCACTGACAAACTTGATGGCAACAACTATGATACTTGGGCATCAGACATCAAACTTTGGTTGACAAGCAAGACTGTGCTGGCCACCTCACCACGAAGGCTGTAGACATTCCGATGGATGGGCGCCCCTGCTGGGTTAAGATTGATGCCCAGTTGTGTAGCATCCTTAAGTCCACCATTGCTCTTTCCATCAAACAGATCTTTTGGGCCCATGTCACTTGTAAATCTGTTTGGGCACAAGCGCAGACTCTTTTCACCAATGACACTCAATGTGTTTATCATGTTTGTCAGGATCTCATGGGTATCATTACTCCTCGCCAAGTTGATAGTTCTATGTCCTCTTATTTGGGTAAGATTCATGGTGCTCTTTATGACTTCAACGAACTCTTGTCCCCTGCTGATATCCCAAAGAAGGAGTTGGAGCAACGTAGCTCTTTCTTTATGCTCTTGGCCCTTTATGGTTTACCTCCAAAGTACTTTGCTACTCGTAATCAGTTTTTGGGATCACCGACTGGGCCTACTCTCTCTATGTTGTCTGCCTCTCTCCTTCGGTTTCCCGCCAAATCACCTACCGAGTTGCTCCTTCCTCTAGCCTTGGTCGATACCTCTGCATTGTCACGCAGAATACCAATCGTGGCCGTTCTCGGAAGCCCTGCCTTAAGTGTGATCACTGTCATAAGCTAAGCCACACCATTGATCACTGTTACTCTTTGCATCCTCATTTGCGCCCTATTGTAAATGTTGCCCAAGCTGGTGTTCCTGCTCCCTCGGATTCACCTGCTCTGCATCCACCATCTCCAGCTAACTATGTTGATTTCCTAAAGTGGTTTGAGCAATGTCAGAACTCTGGTTCCACTGCCTCTGTTGTACACACTAGTAATTCTTTTGCTTGTCTTTCTCAGTTGGCCTCATTGGGTTCTTGATTCCGCCACCACTGATCATATCTTTGGTAATAAAGTTTTATTTTCTACACTTTCTACTTCTGGATATTTACCTACTGTCACTTTGGCCAACGGTTCTCACACACTCTCACGTGGTGGGCATTGCTCATCTCCTTCCTTCTATGTCAATTGATTTTGTCGTTTATGTTCCTAGTTCTCCATTCAACCTACTCTATTTCTTGGTTGACTAAAGCCTTTAAGTGTATTATTTCATTCATTGAAAATTCTGTTTACTTGTAGGACTGGAGCACGGGACGGATGATTGGCACTGGATGTGAGTCTCGTGTCCGCTACTGGCTTTGTCCCCCATCAAGTGTTTGCTCTCTGACCTCTGATCTTCTCACCCTCCATGCCCAGTTAGGTCATCCCAGCCTTGCCAAGTTACAGCGTATGGTGCCTAGTCTATCCAAACTATCCAGTTTGCCTTGTGAATTGTGTCAACTTGGGAAACACACGTGGAGTCATTATCCAGATAGTGTTAGTAGTTGGGCTGCATCTCCCTTTACTTTAGTTCATTCAGATATTTGGGGTCCTAGTCGCACGGTGTCTAGTTTAAGATTTCGTTATTTTGTCACGTTTATTGATGACTATTCTCGTTGCACTTGGTTATTTTTATTAAAATATAGGTATGAGTTATTTTCTATTTTTACTAAATTTTATCAAGAAATAAAACTCATTTTGGTGTTCCTATTCGCACTTTACGTAGTGATAATACAAAAGAGTATTTGTCTCATTATTTTCAATAGTTTTTAGTTTCTCATGGCATTCTTCACTAGACGTCCTGTGCTCATACACCTCAACAGAATGGGGTTGCTGATTGCAAGAATCGTCATATCATTGAAACCACACGTACTCTTCTTCTTCATAATCATGTCCCTTTTCGTTTTTGGGGGGATGCCGTTTTAACTGCCTGTTATTTAATTAATCACATGTTCTTTTCTGTTTTGGGCCACCAAGTTCCCCATTACATTTTATTTCCCTATGACCCCTTGCATTCCCTTTTCTCGCACGTTTTTGGGTCAACTTGCTTTGTTCACAACTTAGCTCCGGGTCTTGACAAACTTTCTGCATGTTCACTTAAATGTGTTTTCTTGGTTATACTCGGTATCAAAAGGGTTTTTGGTGTTTTTCTCCTACTCTGAGTTGTTATCTTGTCTCCGTGGATGTTACCTTTTTGACACTATTCCTTTCTTTGAGCCATCTACCCATTCCACCTCTCCCGCTTTTGAGGAACTCCCACTTCCTGTGATCCTTGTGCCTTTACCACCCCTTCTGCCTACACCTACACCCATACCCCACCCACCCCCTTCAAGTCTACCATTGTCAAGCCCGTCCACTAGTCAAGCCAGTTCCACCTCAAATGCCCATTGCACCTAACCGGCAGCTGCTGCCTACTCCTGCTCTTTCCTCCGAGCCTATCTTGGTTGATGTGGACTCTCCTCCGGTGCCTGATCTTCCGTCATCTTCGGTCCTGCCGGTTACTCTTGATGTTCCCATTGCCCTTCGGAAAGGTATTCGTTCCACTCGTAACCCATCTCCTCACTATATTGCTTTGAGTTATCACCGTCTATCTTCTTTACATTATGCTTGTTTGTCTTCTTTGTTTTCTGTCTGTATTCCTAAGACTATAAGTGAGACCCTCACCCATCCTGGGTGGAAATAAGCTATGGTTATTGAGATATGTGCACTTCAGGATAATGGTACTTGGGAACTGGTATCTCTCCCTCCAGGTAAATCTGTGGTTGGTTGTCGATGGATTTTTACGGTTAAGGTAAGGCCTGATGGCCAAATTGATCGTTTTAAAGCCCATCTTGTAGCCAAAGGGTACACTCGGATCTTTAGTTTAGATTATGGCGATACATTCTCCTCTGTTGCCAAGATGGCTTTTGTTCGTCTGTTTCTCTTTATGCCTGCTATGCTTCGTTGGCCTCTTCATCAGTTGGATATTAAGAATGCTTTCCTCCATGGTGATCTTGAGGAAGAGGTTATAGGGAGCAACCTCCTGGGTTTGTTGCTGAGGGGGAGTCTTCTAGCCTTATTTGTCGTCTTTGAAAATAATCCTATGGTCTTAAGTAGTCTCCTCAGGCTTAGTTTGGAAGGTTCTCTACAGCGGTTCAGCAATTTGGTATGACTCAGAGTGAAGCTGACCACTCTGTGTTTTATCATCAGACTCAGAAAGGTTGCACCTACTTAGTTGTGATGTTGATGACATTGTCATTACAGAGAGCGACACTCAGGGTATAGCACAGATCAAACAGCACCTATGCAAGTATTTTCAGGCCAAAGACCTTGGTAAACTTAGATACTTCCTGGGTATTGAAGTAGGACAGTCCAAAGATGGCATAGTTCTTTCTCAGAGAAAATATACTGTTAACATTCTAGAGGAAACAGGTTTACTTGCTGCAAAACATGTTGATACTCCTATGGATCCTAATATCAAGTTCTTACCAAATCAGGGGGAGCCACTATTTGACCTTGGGAGATATAGAAGATTGGTTGGGAAATTGAACTATCTCATAGTTACTCGTCCGGATATTTCTTTCGCAGTAAGTGTGGTAAGTCAATTCCTAAACTTACCATGTAAAGCTCACTGAGATGTTGTTATATGTATTTTGAAGTATGTCAAAGGAGCATTAGGGAATGACCTTATTTATGAAGATAAGGGGCATACTGATATAGTTGGGTATTCTGATGTAGATTGGGTGAGATCCCCTTCTGATAGGCATTCACTTCCGGGTATTGTATACTTATTAGAGGCAATCTCATATCCTGGAAGAGTAAGCAGCAAACTGTAGTGGCACGGTCTAGTGTTGAGACAGAGTACCATGCCATGGCCTTAACCACATGTGAGCTTATCTAGCTTAAGCAACTCCTCAAAGAGCTTCAATTTGGGGAAACCAAGCACATGACACTTGTTTGTGACAATCAAGCCACTTTACACATTGCCTCAAATCTAGTTTTTCATGAGAGGACCAAACACATTGAAGTTGATTCTCACTTTATCAGAGAGAAGATTCTATCTGGAGACATCTCTACAAGCTTCATTAATTCAAATGACCAACTGGCAAATGTTCTCACTAAATCATTGAAAGGTCCTAGAATAAGTACCAATATAACAAGCTAGGTGCATATGATCTATAAGCCCTAGTTTGAGGGGGAGTGTTAGAATCTGTGAATATCTGTAATTAGAGAAAATAAATCTTCATAATTATTGTGTATTTATTACACATTGTCTATATATATTTTCTCCGTTGTGTAGTTTAGACACAAGGATTCATCCTATGTTCTCCTAAGCCTAGCCTTTGTCCAAAATGAAAATGTCTGCCTCATTCTATCCGTACCTAATAATTATACCTTTCTCTTTAATAAAATTCCTCACACGCACACACTATACACTCCTTATCAGCACATAAACAAAATAGGTGCCAATATGCAAGTTAGTTAGGATGAAGGGAGCTCCACATGATTCACAATAGATCCTGATCCGTATTATCCATAATACCCTTGTATTCTTTTTCTCTTATACGATCTAATTCCCTCAGCTACTTAGTCTCTATCAACACCTTCCCCTTGAGCAATCACCTTGTCCTCAAGGTGAAGGTTTGGACAACAAAGGCTTCCTCCTGGGTCCCAAATCTTGAAAATGGAGGAAATTATGCTTGCAGAGTAATCATGTCCTTTAAAACTTCTTCTTATCTTCTAATAGAAATAGAAAATAATAGAACAGCCATTATATGTAAACAAACACTGGAATGTAGGAGTGTGTATTAAATTGAAGGAGAAATAGATAAATAGTAGCAAAAGCAAAGAGGAAAATCATAACACTAAGTAGCTCAAGCTCTCCGTGCCTAAAACAGCAAAATATCCTAAGAAAAGATATTCCCTCCACTAGCAGCCAATTGATTCCTTTCCTTTAATAGAGAATTCACATGACTCAACCCTTACTAAGCCTCAGCAAAAGTAACTCCTTCTCTACCCACCCAAAATCATTAAGGTCTTGGCCGATGACTATCAGTTCCAATTGCTAAGTTAGTCGACAATGTTTTCCCAAAACTACCTTTAACTCTTTTTCTTTGATATACTTTTAGTCCTTCTAGGAATTTGTCCTAAACAATGCCCCCTATTGAACTGCCACCTTGTCCCTAAAGTGGAATTGAGGAAAACTGTAATGTATGTTTGGTGCCAATTCCCAAGCGTTCTTGAACTCTAGCATATCTTGCCACTTGATCAACACTTCAGTTTCTCCTTGAGTATTCATTCACGTGGCCAACACTTCAACAGACTGAAGCTTGAACTCCCATTCTTCAGAGAGTCTAGGTGGCAAAGGTTGGCACTTTGCATCAGGGGTAAGGCACCTTCGAAGTAAAAGAACATGGAATACCAGATGCACTAATGAGTCCTGGCGAAGCTGCAGTTTATAAGCCATTTTTCCAACCCTTTCAAGCACCCCAAAGGCTCCATAATATCTAGGACTCAGCTTTTGATTGATGTGTTTAGCTAGCGTTTTCAGCCTATACAGCTGAATCTTAAGATACACATGTTTGCCCACTTCATATTCTACTTCCCTTCTTTTCTGGTCAGCATAATGCTTCATTCTTTCTTGGGCATTGTTAAGGTGTCATTTTAGCTCTTCCAAGATGGCATTCCACTCAGCTAGCATCTGATTCACCTTTTCTATAGTAGAGTGACATATCTCCTTTAATTTGGTGCTAGCCTGCTTGAATAACTCAATTCAAAAAGAACTCATGAAAATCTTGTCTCAGTTAGTGACAATGGCAAAGGGAAACCTATGCAACCGCGCTATCTCCTTGATAAACACCCCAGCCACATCTTTAGTGGAGAAAGGATGACCAAAGCCAATAAAGTAGGCTTATTTTGATAGCCTATCCATACCTTGTGCCTTAGGGAGCCCTCTAATAAAATCCATAGAGACATCTTCCTATACGTGCAAGGGAATAGGCAACAGTTGAAGCAGTCTTCCTGGGTTGAAGGTCAGGTATTTGTTCCTATAGCACACTTCACAAGCTTAATGTACCTCTGAATTGTCCTCCTCATGCCTTCCTACCAAACCAAGCTCGCTATGCATTTGTAGGTGCGAAAAAACCCCGAATGACTTCCCATGGCTGAGTCATGAAATTCCTATAAAATCACAGGAATCCTTGAGGAACCCTCGAGAATGACCAACCTCCCTTGATAAAATAATCGCCCTTTTTTTAGCTCATACCTTGACTGCACTTCAACCCCCTAGATCAGCCACTAAATGATACCATTCAACTTTCCATCAGCCTAAACCTCTTCTTCTAGCCTTTCCCAATTCTGAAAAGTCACGGTCGAGATTGTATCATGAACCCTTCTAGAAAGTACATTAGCAGCTCCATTTTTTTTCTTTGCCTTATATTGTATCTCAAGATCAAAGCCTAGCAAATTGATTACCCACTTTTGCTATCTTTCCCCCATGATTTGTTGATCTACTAGAAATCATAAACTTTTCTGGTTTGTGTGCATAATGAATTGCCTTCCCAATAAGTAGTGCCTCCATTTTTGTACAGCCGTTACATTGGCCATTAGCTTTTTCTCGTAAACTAATTTGTGTTGGGCTTTCTCTAACAACTTTTAACTTAGGAAAGCTATTGGGCGTCCTTCTTACATGAAGACAGCCCCTAACCTTTTCTTTAATGCATTAGTTTCTATCACAAATGTTTTCTCAAAGTCCAAAGTTACCAATACGGGCAAGGAAGTCATGGCTCTCTTTAGTTTCTCAAAGGCTAGCTGAGCCTCTATCTCCCTTTGAAAATTATCCTTCCTCAAGAGTTGTGTTAGGGGCTAAGCAATCTTCCCATATCCCCTAACAAATCTGCAATAGTATCTTGTGATGACTAAAAACCCTCGCAATCCTTTCAAGTCTGTAGGGACTGGCCACACAATCATGGCTTCAATTTTTTATGGATCAGCAGATACTCCCTTTCTTGAAATCACATGGTCCAAATATTTTCTCTTTCATTGTGCAAAAGAACACTTCTTTTGGTTTATGTATAAACTATGCTGCCTAAGTAACTCCAATACCTTCTCAAGTGCCCTACATGGTCATCCATTGTTCTATTATAAATTAATATGTCGTTGAAGAAGACTAAAACAAACCTCCTTAGATACGATTTTAGGATTTGTTTCATCAAAGCTTGAAAGGTCGAAGGTGCATTAGTCAACTCGAAGGGCATCACAAGGAATTCGTAATGCCCTTCATGGGTTCAAAATGTTGTCTTCTCAATGTCACGCTCCCTCATCCTAATTTGGTGGTACCCTGATTTCAGATCCAGCTTGAAAAAATTTGGGCTCCACTAAATTCATCTAGTAATTCGTCAATCAGTAGGATTGGGTCAAGATTGGTTACCTTGTTTAGAGCCCGGTAATCAATACAGAACCTCCATCCGTTGTCGTTCTTCTTTACCAAAATTACCAAGCTAGAATAGGGGCTGATGTTAGGCCTTATAATAGCAGAAGTCAGCATTTCAGCAATAATCTTTTCCATTTCATTTTTCTAAAAATGTGGGTACCTGTAAGGCCTAACATGTGAGATCATGTGAGATTGCTGCTCCTTCTTTCAGGTTGATCGCATAGTCATCAACCTCTTGATGGTGTTAGGCCTTCTAGAAGTTGGCAAAGGTATTTATACTCCTTCAACAACTTCTAAATTTCTTTCGGCACTTTGTTCTTCCCTGATGGTGCTTCTTGTAGTTCAAGAATCAATTCCTCAGTGCAGCGGGCGATAAAATACCCCTCTCCATCTGCTTGGAGAGCTTTAAGGGTAGTTCTCCAAGATGCATGGGCCTTGCTGAATGAAGGTTCCCCTTTGATGCAATGCTATCCCCTTCTATCCTTCCATTGAATCCTTTGCTTTTGGAAGTTAGCCTTGATATCCCCTAGACTCGCTATCCAGTCATAATCTAGAACCACATCAATGCTTCCTAGTGTCAATTGGAAGAACGATTAAGTAATACAGGTCCCTTGTACTTCAATCTCGAGGTTTTTACAAACCCTTAAGCCTGTCGCGCTTCCTTTTTTGCCCACCTTCATGATGAAGTGTAGGTCCTTAACCTCTAGTCCAAGTTGCTTTGTCAGTGGATCGGAAATGACACTGGGCTCAGCTCCACTATCTACTAATATTTCCACCTTCCTCTCCCCAGTTGTACTATACACCTTAAAGGATTTATTGGTCATGGTTAAACCTTGAAGCTACGAAGCACGGATACTCCAAAATCCTTATTGCACCCGTATCAGACACTTTGGCAATACTTGGACACCCATGTCCAAGGGGTGTCTTACTGTGCTGTTTTATCTGTCGATCTCGAGAACCCTTGATAAGCCACTGACACAGTTCTGACTCAGGCAAACAAGGCAACAAACTCTATTTTCATTATTCAAACATTTCTTCATTATTTTTTATGGATAAAAATTTGTGTAGATTATTTTATTCTCATAACTTGTTTGGTCAATTCTTGGTTATAGGGTGCTTTTAGTCATAAGAGTGCTTAGATTTGGTTTTGCTCATCATAGAATATTATTTTTATATTTTTTATTATACAATGTATTCTAACCGTATCATATATTTTGTAAAAATTGTCATGTCCTTGTGTTCGTGTCGTGTCATGTCGTGTCCGTATCGTGTGTCGTATTGGTGCTTCCATTCCTTGAAGACTATTGAATACAAAGTGGAGCGACTTCATCATGAATGTTGCTGTTGGTTTATCGGTCTCTACCGATGGCATCTCCCTTATTGGGATCTTCTAGTAGTATCAGCTGCAAGTGCTTGAACTTGCACACATGATCATGCCCCCACTATTCACCACACTTGAAACATAATCCCTTGCGACTTCAATCTTAGAGCTCTTCTTAAGTTAGTTGTCTTCCACACCCACCACTTGTTGCCGCAGAGCCCTTCATGCCCCCACTTGTCCCCCTATCCGTGTGAGCTCCATATTTGAAGAAATGAGGGGCTGCAAAATATGGAGCAGCACATGTTGTTGGTCCTTTACACTGACCCGATAGTTTGTCCACTGGGCCCATACCTCCATTTTTCCATTCTTTGTTTCTTTCTTGTAATGCAAGGGATTGGTCCTTCATTTCAGCTAAGGAGCCTAATTCCAAACTTTTTAATTGTGCTCATAAACTTCCTCTGAGTCCATTGAGAAATACCTCCTTCAATTCTCATGATCCACCTACTGCATAGGCCTAGAAACCTTCTTAAATTACTCAATGTAATCCATAATGGAGCCCACTTGTTACAATCTTAATAAGGGCCCATAAGGGTCTTTGATAACCCCTAGCTGAAACCTCTACAATAGCCATTCCCAAAATGCCTGCCATGATGGGAATAACGTCTGCTACTCCTAAGCCTGAAACCAATTGAGGGCATTGCCTTCCAAGGCCAAGATAACCACTTCTAAGCGTTCCTCTCCTTCAATCCCATTCACGGTAAAATAGTGCTCGATCTTCACAAGCCACCCAAAGACATCATCACCTGAGGGCATTGTCGTGATCTCACTGGCATGATGGAGGACTACCATGGTTTGAATTTGGTAGTTGACTATGCCAAGAATCACGATCATTATGAGGAAGAGGGCCATTGTGGGAGTAGGGGGAGTCTAGTCATCGCAATCATGAGGCTGTGAATGACAAGCTCTGTGCTGTGAGGAGGGCATGAGTGGTGGGATACCCTATCCCAACTCGTACCCCTATTTCATCGGTCCTGCAGTTCCATCTAGAAATGCGATCGTCTTAGCAGTGGTGATCGGCTGCAAGACCGAAGTCATCGTGGTTCCCTCAGCTATTGCACTACTTGGTCCAGCTTTTTCTCTAACTTCTCCACTTTGTTTTCCATGTTGCAGCTTCAATGAAAAGGCTCACACAACACCCAAGAAGAAGGGCCTCTGATGCCAAATAATAGAAACAATAAATAATGGAATAGGCAGTATATGTAAACAGATACTAGAATGTTCAAGTGTGTATTAAATTGAAGTAGAAATAGACAAATAGCAGCAAAAGCAGAGAGGAAACTTAAAGCACTAAGCAGCCTAACCTTTCCTTACCTAAAATAGCAAAATAGCCTAAGAAAAGATATTCCCCCCACTAGCAACCAATTAATTCCTTTCCTCTAATAGAATTCACATGACTCAACCCTTACTAGGCCTCAGCAAGAGCCACTCCCTCTCTGTCCCCTTCCCAAAAAACAAAAAATCATTAAGGTCCTAGCCAACGATGATCAGTTGCAATTACTGAGTCAACCAACAATCTTTGTCCAAAACTACCCCAAATTCTTCTCCTCTAATATACTTTTAGTCATTTCGGGAATTTGTCCCTAACATCTTCCCTTCCTATCAACTGAACAAGTGTATCAATATATTCTGTATTCGAGCCTTGGACTATCTCAATGGCTCCTTTTTGATGTATATGAATTTCAGAGCAAGGCATTTGTGTTTCAGCCCTACCTTGTTCTTTATCATCATCATTACCAGCTACTAGCTGATAAATTCTGAAACTAGTGTTCTATGCCACACTATTAATAGGCAGAACACAAAGCATAAAAGAGAGCTTTGACTTCTTATGAGGGGATCAATCCCCTTCCTGCTAAAGTAAGCCTCAAACTCGATCATCCTATTCAAACTAAAGAATTCAAGCCCATACTTTGCCAAATGTATGGCAACTCTATTACTAGTAGATAGAGATAGTGTGATTGGTCCATTAATACAAAAACCTAGCATAATAACGATGATTCCTCCACCACCACTGATTCTAGCCATAGACACCCTAAAACTAAATGAGTTTCACTGGACACTAGGTTCTCTGCTAGCATAAGAATAGGAGCTAATGTAATGGAAGTGACTCTTGCCCACAACCATCCCCATGTTGAATAGAGATGAGCAGGCTATTGCCCTTCACGAGTAAACTTCTTCACCATTTGATTAGATCCATGGAGAACCTTATCATATAGAAAATCACCAGCCCTTGCTTTACCATCTTGACTCTAAAGTGTTTCATGTAACATCCTCCCAAGTGCAACGTCATCCTTAAGTCATAACATTAGGCTCGAGAGTTGTTACTTCTAAATTATCGGACCTTTCTTAAATAACTATAGCAAATGCGATAAGATCGTGTAATAACTAGCGTAATTTGATTAATATGTATAACAAAGATACAATTCAATTACATAAGGAAGCTCTACTGTGAGCTTGAATATATATACAATCACTATTACATTCACTTACACATATGGTATAACTATATACCACATAAGAAAAGCATCAACTCCTAAACTACTGCAATCCTGAGTCCTTCCATGTAACAGCTCCATAGTCCACTGGATCAACCTAGAGAGGACACGGGAACACAAACACATAGGGGTGAGAATTCTAAAATTCTCAATAGGGCATCCCCAAAACATATACTAAAATATCTATCATCGTCATCATCCTCACCACTTTGGTTTATTAGAAAAGAGTGATCATGCACTTTATAACAATGGTTTATTTTTAGAGTTCCAAATCGTACTTCTAAAGTGGGTAGCTTTTAATGATCAATCACTTAATGCACACATATCATAAAGCTCAAACATATAGTTAATAATCCTAATCAAGAAATTAAATATGATATGAGTATGCATATGCTAAATATAGTAAACTTTTCTCAAAGTGACCTGGTTTTACTTGTGGTTATAGAACTCAACTCGGTGCATTTTTCTCTTTTCATTGACATAGGAAAGACTTAGTGTATACCCAACAGGTATCTTCCGTGGACAATTCCACAATAGATAGTTTATACCAAATAGTATTTATAGTGGATCACACCACATAAGGGAAATAGACTGCTTATCAGGATTGAGCTCATTCCTACACATGATCATTGGATTTACTTTCTCCAATTCTCACACAGATCTATTCCTAGCCGATACGTCTACCGACTCATATTATCTCTAGCGAAGTTCCTCTTTTTGCCTTTCCTTTTATCTCTAGGGAAGTCCCTCTTTTTGCCTCCTCCTTTATCTTTAGGGAAGTTCATCTTTTTGCCTTCCCCTCATTCCACATAAGTCTTGTTTCTGTTTTCTCCATATGTCAGAATATGCACGAGTGAAATTTATACATTCTCTTTTCTCATATAACTGCATCATGTATTTTCTTTTCTCAAATGCATGCATAAGCCACATGTAGGCTTTCAATCACAGGTAATTCTCATTTTTGCCTCATAAATCAATCTTTAAATTGTCTAGCATGCATTCATACTCATCATACTTAAATCAAGAGTCATTATATCATCAACTCAATACTTAAATTCATTTCAGCACAAATATGGCAGGTTGGCAGAATTCATGCCAAAGGAGTACAATTTATTCTGTCCATCAAACATAAATTGCAAGGGCTATAAAAATTCTCCAAGACACCTCAATGTGTCCACAAGGCCCTGTAAAAATTTCAGAAGGAAAATCCTTCTCTAACTTGTTTAACAAAATTAGACAAACTTGGTGGTCAGAAACCACTCAGCCTCAGCTCAGAACCAAAATCTCATAATTTTTTAATCCCAGAAAATGATCGAATAAAGTCAGAATAAAAATCATGGTTATAGTTTGAGATGTTATCAACACCCTGTAAAAATTTCAAAGGATAATTTAATCATTTGCTATGGTAACAAAATTGGACAAATTCACAGCTTTAATTCCAAGAGTTCAGGCAGCATAGGTACTAGTTCAGTCCTAGATATTTTTAAGGCAGTATAAATCAAAATCAGAGCTCAAGAAAATTCATGAAACTAGCCTAAGATGTTAGCTTCAACATATAATTTTTATAGCTCATAAAAATACCAAAAATTTATCTAAAAAATTCGTGATTATCTGCTGCCTAGAACAGAACCGAAAATCCAGCATGCATGTTTCAATTTCTCTTTAGCAAAAATGATTTTTAACATCATCCAAACTCTCCACCAAATTAAACACATCAATATCTATCTATCATCAACCAATACATCTAGAAATTTCGAATTAAAACCAATCAGAAAGTTTCAGAAAATTTTCAAACTAAAAGACCAAAGAAAACTCTACTTTTGGTGTCTTTTGGATCCTTGGCTCCAAGGTGCTCCAAGGTTGATTCCTTCCACTTCAAAGCTCCTAAACCCACACCAAACCCTTCCTTAGGCAGTAGTACATGAGGTATCAAGGCGAGAAATGGTGAGGAAATGAAATTCCAATTGGTTAGAATTGTAGATTATGAAGAGTAGAACAAGTTTTGTGAAGGAAATTGTAAGTTTTATCAACTCTAGGTTAAGGTTTTTGAGGTTGGAAATCAATTTTGGAGCTTTTGAGAAGAAGAAATGGAGGTTTCTGTTCTTACCCCTTTGCTACCCGAGAATGAAGAATGAAAATGACAAGGTTTTGGTGGCTTTAAATGATTATATATTGGTTTAATCTTTATCTAATATAAAATTCAAACTTTTTTTACAAGAAAGCAAGATAAATGGCCATGATTTAATCTTGTAATTCAAGATTAAATCTTAGCCTTACACTTGGTATATAAAGGATAGACACTATCTTTTTATTAAATCAAACTATCTTTCGGTGTTAGAAATCGCACACCAAAATTTCATCGAACAGACGAGTTATTGGCCCCCGAGTAAAATATACTAAATGAAAGGTCAAGATTAAAATTTGCTTTTCAAGTTTTAATCTTTGCCATCCACTTGGCATAAGGTGGTTGGTAAAGGTTACTTGGTTAAGTAACCAAGTAACCTGTACGGTGTTAAAAACTACACATCGAAACTTCGCTGAACGGGCGAAATACTGTACCTGGGTAATAAGACATTACCAGAAAATTAATTCTAGGTATAAAATCTCTATTTTTAACTATTTCTAATCTCAATCCTATAATTACTCAGTTTTGGGCATCTCCGGGTTCTAATTCTAAGGTTTTGGCTGTCCCGGCGGGCCTGTGGGGCTCACAAGGTTACTATTCACAACTTTTTTGTTTTACAAATCCGTTGGACCGTCGTCATCATTACTAAAATTGTCGGATTTTTGAAATTATGACTAGTAAAGTCCAAATTAATTTTTAAATAATTTTTAGGGTGTTACATTTCAGAGCCCTTAGGATCCCTATTATGTAAGCAATTTACCACCTAAAATGTTTCCTTGAAAGAACAACAACTTCCCATATGGGCAACCATTGGCTAAGATTATAACATACCATAATCAACTTAATAACAAAATAGTCATCCAACTTTACTGACATTAGCAGCTGTATAATAATAGTTTTTGTTGGAAGGTAGATAATGAGAGATCATGGTGAGAGAACATACTCCTTCCAAACATGGCACAAAAAGAACATCCTACAAGACAATTTAGCCAATATGATTGTTCTTTCAGCCCCAAGTACTAAGTTGACCCTATAACCCTTGTCACTACTCAAAGATAAGAGAACTAAAATGGATTCTGTAACATCACCTATGTGGTTTGTGTGAATTGAATTTTGACTCAGCTTCTGACAACTGAAGGTAGAAGGCCTATCTTCCCTTAGCAGATAACTAGGCCTTGAGGCTTCAATATGGTAACCACCATCATCACATAGAGGGCTTGCCATGAAGGAGCCATTAGCACCAAGTGTCATTTCAAGTACTAATTCACCATCTTTAAGTGCAGTGATGCTATCTTCACCAGCAAAGGAACTTATGTGAATGCCAAAAATAAGAAGCGAAGCTAATCCATTCTCCCATAGTTTGTTACATAGCAGATACAGATACAGGATGTGTGAATTGAGAGAAGACTTAGAAGAAGTGATGCCTAATGAATAATATTTACCATCGACTTGGGCTTGGTACGACTTCAATTCTTTGGAACCAATCTTTCTCACTTTGAAAATAAGCTCAACTTGTGTATTTCCATTGTTTTGGGCCTTTCTAATTGGCTATAAAATTTATTTCTTGCCATTATACCACCAAGGCACCTCTTCAGTCAATTGGGCCAAGCCTATCAGGTTCAACAATTTGCACAATTTTTGACTTGCCATTACTGCCCTCCTCCCATTTAGATCCTTCTATCTTCCCCATAACGAATTGGGCCGGATCCATTAACACAAATCTTTGACCTAATTCTTCACTAAACCTAGCCACTTCACCTCCTTCCTTCTTTCTCTTTGCATAGCAGCTAGAGGAGACTTGTTCGGCGACCTCTATCTCCGATGACACTCCGTCAGCCAAGGTCTCACCAGTTTTGGAATTCGGTGGTTTTGACAATGGTAAAGGGTTTGCCGGCGTTTGTGGAACTCCGTGCTTCACCTTAGCCACGCGCTCCTCTCCTTTTTGCTTTTTCCTTCTATCGCTAGCATTCACTGTCACCATTGTTTCTCCTACTTTCAGTGATGGTAGTTGAACATGTTTCATGCAACAGCTAGTGTGGCCTTTAGTCACTTTCATCTCTGTTCTCTTCTTCGCTGCAGCTGACGGCTTACGATTTGGTGGTTCGCATGGTGACTTTGGACTGACCAACATTGTCAAAGCCCAGAGCTCCTCTACAATCTCAAGCCCTCCACCATTCTGCTTCTCCTACTCCACGCGATACTCGTTGCTATGCGATTCTGTGTTTCGGCTTCAATCTCCTCCGGCAATGGCTCACAGTCTGTTGCATGAGGCTCTGTGTTCGGTGGTGGTCAAGCAAGCTTCAAGCAGCAGCTGGGAGTGAGTTCCCTTAGTTGCCTCGCTTTCCCTAAAATTCTTCTTTGGTCTGTCAATCACCCCTCGTTTTCATTGCTCATATAGAATCACCGTTGCATGTTGATGTCGGCAAAAACAGGGAGCTTTATCTTCCTCTCTTGCGTGCCGCGGCGTGGTTGTGGAATACTTCGGGATAACTTCGACAGCATGCTACTCCAAGAGGAACCATCCTAGTGATGCGAACAACCTCCACGTCAGTGAGAATAGGGGGAGTCCCTGTCATCCTAATGTTGAGATTGAGAGTTTTGGTTTTCTCTTTGATGAGGAGGGGAGTATCGCGATTTCCTTTCCCCTCTGGAACTCCTGTTCCATCGTTCACTCGAATTCACCTAGGGGTGAGTCTTCCTTGGCAACATCCTCTCTCGAGGCTGAACTCGCCTCCGGTCGCTCATGAGTCGCATCATCTATTCCAGCGTCTTCTCTACGTTGTCCAATCGACTCTCTATAGCAGCTTCCGCGAATAAGGATCCCACAGCTCTAGGAAAGAGCTCTGCTTCCAAATAATAGAAACCATAAATAGAATAGCGGAAATGCAAGAACAGTGTTATATTGCACTGTAAAGAATTGGTTGAGTACAGATAATGGAATAGAAGTGAGAAAATTAGGACACTATAGCGGTCCTTACTTTCCTAAGCCTAACCTTTGTTCAAAATGGAAAATGTCTGCCTCATTCTAATCTTACCCAATAGTTATACCCTTCTATCTAACAAAATTCCTCACACGCACACACTGCACATTCCCTTCCAGCACATACACACAACAGGTGCCAAAATGCAAGTTAGTTAGGATCAAGGGGACCCCACATGATTCACCACAAACCCTGACCTATATTATCCATAATACCCTTGTATTCTTTTTCTTTTATGCAATCTAATTCCCTCAGCTACTTGGTCTCTATCACATCCTTACACCATTTGAATTTTGAAAGAATTATATTAGGTGAGATTTTGAAAGAACTATAAAATGTCAGTTTAATTTAACTAGAACTGCAATGCTGGATAATGTGCATTTTTCCCTCTATTCTAGAACTTAATTAATTTAAAAAGTTTAATTTATTTATTTGTACGATTATATTATTTTGTTTAGACATTTTCTGTAGTTTTATTATATCTGTAGTAAAAATATCATTTTAATTTTATTACTGTGATTATTCTTTCTATCATTTTAATTTTAACCATAACACTTCACTCAGTACCTTGGATCATTTGACATCTTGATGTATATTGCATCATCAGTATTGTCTTCTTGGACGTAGTCTATGGGGGGGATATCATAATGCCATGGATGGGAAGGCATAGATAATTAGCTATGCATTAAATCGTCAACTTTGAGTAAAATGAAAATATTATCCACTTCTTGCATTACAAATTGCAGGCTGTTCAAAAAGAAAGGGAAGAAAAACTAGCAAGATTTTTGAAAGATTTTCTTGGCCAATACGTGCGTGGTGACCCAAAAGGATTCTTACAGCATGCAGAATCCGAAGCAAGACGGCTCTCTAATGCTGGTTAGTTAAACATCCAACTGCTTTCAACTGCTTTTCTTTGTATTGTGTCCTTTGAAACTAAACTCGTGGTGGTATTTCTCATTCTGAGTGCAGCTTTTGGAGTCGATATGTTACATACCATTGGCTATATATACTCAAGACAGGCAGCACAAGAACTCGGAAAAAAAGCCATTTATCTTGGAGTGCCATTTTTGGCTGAGTGGGTTCGCAATAAAGGACACTTCTGGAAATCACAGTTCACTGCTGCTAAAGGTATAATGACAGGCAATAACATCATTGTCAGCCTTTCCCTTAAATGTCAGTTGCTTCTTGAAATTTATTCGAAATTTGATGTCTGATTTTGCTGTGCACATAAAATTTAGGTGCTTATCAGTTACTTCAGCTTCAAGAAGACATCCGCAAGCAATTTAAAATGGATGGTAGTGGCCCTGAAACTGATGATGACTCTCATATTCGCCTTAATAAGGACACATTGATGAATTCTCTGTGGAAGTTAAATGTAGTTGACATAGAAGTAACCCTTGTCCATGTGTGTCAAATGGTGAGTTCTTAACTTCTTTTGCTTGCATAAAATACTGTGTTTGTATGTTCGTGTAATCTGGTATAGGTAACTCACGAAACAGGTTATTTTGCTCCTTTTCATTTATCCAGATAACACGAAGCTATTGACTTGAAAAGATAACTGTTATTTTCCCAAGGAGAAATGAATTTTAAGATATGAAGCCCGAGAATTAAGGCTAAGCCTAATGTAACCTAAGAATGATAATGAACTGAAGATATGACCAACATTTTAAGAGCTGGATTTTATAGCCCCACATGTAAAAATCGAATCTACTGATTTATCATTAGGCATGTGATATTTGAACCCCTCGACCCCCCGACCCCTCGACACCCTATACTGAAAAAGAAAGACAGGGAGGAGTAAAAATTAAAAGGGGCATTGGATGTCTTTTAAAATTTAGGTGTACAAATTGTAAAAATTTATGTTACAATGTAGTTATGTCGTTAGTTTCATGCTCATCCATGATTAGTTGTAATTGGGGCAGCTTATTTGAGCTGCTTAGCATAAGGGACACTAGTTCTTATTCGTACTATGATCTATTCTTGCAGGTGCTAAGGGAACATAACGTTAAGAAAGAGGAACTTAAAGTTCGGGCAAATGCTCTTAAAATTCTTGGGAAGATATTTCAGGTGCCCATTTTATGTTGCATGACATCAAGTATTCTAGATTTCAGTTGTCCAGGAATAGCGGCTAAGAATTGTTTTCTATATTAATTTTTTGACAGCGGGACTAAAATCTTAAATTTGTCCCTAACTAATTGTGTGGGACAAATTAGTCTTTTAGGATTTAAGAAGTCTTCTTGTGGCCAACTATCTTTCACAAAATGGGGACATGTTATTTCATTTGTTAATTTATTATTTCAACACTTAACAGAAAAGGACATATGAACCTTTAAATTGTTTATTTGACTCATTAAGCTTCACAACGACATATTGGTAATCACTTTTATGAAAATGATCAAGTTTTGATCTTCTTCTTTATTAACCATTGTTATGCATTCTCAAACCCTTGCCCCCCTTTTTTCCCAATGCCTTTTTTGTTTTTACACATCTTAAGTCAAAATGATATCATTTAGTGTTATTATGGAGTTTAATTAATGGAGTTACATCATTAATAGCAAGTCACATGTGTTTGTTTATTAAGTGTTGTAATGAGAAATTAATAGAGGAATTAACATGTTCTTTTTGTGAATAGTAAAGGACCATAAAATCTTTTCAACTTTGATAGAGTAATTTGTCCCCACTAATATTAGTTGGGAAGAAAATTTTGGGTTTTAGTTTAATTCTTGTTACCCACACGAGCCCCCACCACAAGACCCTATATTTCACACATATATACAAGCAATATGCATGTAATGACTAGGATACATATTATTTAGCTATAGTGGAAAATTTTTGGAGTTTATTATGTACCTTGCATTCTAAAACAGTGTAATTGTGGAATGAAAAGATCACAAGATTAATTGGTCTTTAATATAGATTAATTTGTATCATAATATACGCCAAATCCATGTTCAATAAGGAATTAAAGCTAACTATCAGCAAGTCACAATGACGATAAACTGCATTTTCATCTAGTAACTGATATAATATTATCAGGAAAAGAATCCAAAAGGAGGAGAAACATTGAAGAAGAAAATTGCTGCAGATTCTGACTATGAAGGAAGCAGTTCTGATTCTTCAGACGTTGAATCACCTAGAGCTCTTTCCTATCGAACTCCCTTTTTTACTCAGGCATGTATATTTTAAACCTACTTACATGCATGCGCACCAGATCTGCCTCCAAACTTAGTCTTTATAATATCTAAACATAGCTGTTAGATATCAGTTTGTTTTATTGTATATTATTATATACTGATTTATTCTCCTATTACCATTTATTAAGATAGATACGTTACAAATATTAGCACCTTAACATAGGGAAATTAGTATTAAAAAATAATTATCAATAGTAAACTGTCTATATAAGTTATTTTCAACTGTCTATACCTTGTAAACTCCTTGTATAAGTGTATCAACAGTAAAATTATATTCGGCCATCATGTTAGTTAATATTGTATTTTTTCAATCAGAACTTTAGACAAACGTGCATATATGCATGTGGTAGACACTACGTCTATGATTATACAAATTAAAAAAAATTATTGTAACACCCAAAAATGTTGTCCCAATTGGATTTAATAGGACTTCTATTTTTTGGTATTAATATAGCGTTGCTCTAATGCAAATACAGCAGGATATGCACATATTATTTCTCCCATTGGTTCTGCAGGGTCTTGGTAGGCTGTTCAAATGCCTTTGCAATCCAGCATTTGATGTGGACGATGAAGAGATAGTTTACAAATGCAAATGATCCATATAAATGTAAGGACTAAGAAACGAAAATTTATCCCTTGTCAACATTTTGTTGGTGAGATAGTAGACTGACGCGGTTTGTCTGGTGTCGTCTGAACGTAATTTTGGGAAGAAAATGGTGCAAACCACCGATAAACGTGTTGGTTGCTTCATGTAATTACCATTGTCCTAAAGTTACATTTCGCATTGCACTTGGTGAAGAGTCAGCCCTTCTGTCAGTTCAAACAGATTTATTTTCTCTCCCTACTTTTGTACTTTGTGTTTTACGAAATTGAAAATTCGTAGCATTAGGACAAGTTTAGCAAGCGCTGGAACTATCCTTGAGAAGTGCGTATGCCCAACTTTGAAATCCAAGCACATTGCACTTTTAGTAACACTAATAAATATTTTTTGCCTTATATTTGCTGACTTAAATATATTTTTAATCCTTGTGAATAAATAAATTGGGTTTGGATGTTCATAATTTTCTTTTTATTTTGATTAGCTTTTTTCAAAAAATGTTTGCTTTTTATCTTTACTAGTCGTTTGATCCGTGCAATGTACCGAAAGATAATAAAAAATAGTTTGTTATTGAAAATAAATGATAATTTATTTAAATATATTTTATAGAAAATTGATTATATAAATTTATTTTAAAAGTAAGCTAATAGTTAAATAATTAAATAAATGGATAAAATTTAAATGTTTCATTCTATATTATATATATTTTTAAATATTATATTTATAAGGTTGAAAAAATTTTGGTAGATAATATATAGCTAACAATAAAGAAATTTTATATACTTTGAAAGTTAAAATTATTAAATAAAGAAAGAATAAGCATATAATTCTACTATATTATGAGCTATTTATAGGGATGATAATGAGTATCTATGAAGAAGGAAGATGTGTCCCATGCCTCCTATCAGCATCAAGGGATTTTGCCTCTCATCCCAATCTTCATCCCCCTTATAGTTCTCCATTTTCCATTCTCTTTGGGGGAGTTTGAATTGCTATGGTATCCAAGAGTTTATTAATAAATTTTAAAAAGGAAAAAACTTTTAAAATATTTTATAATTTAAAACATAAATATCCATAATAACAAATACTACTAATGCAACATAATCCAAATTAAAATTAAAAAATGCACATATAATGCAAATCCAATAAAGATAACTAAAAAAGAAATGTTGTGTTGTAACATCCTTTAGCAACACAGCAAAGTTGATACTATGGTGAGATGAGAATTGTTTATAAAGAATTGATCTGGGGATATTAAGAACTAGTATATGATTTGTGCTTTGATCATGGTGTCTTGGTGTTGTAACTCGAGTTTTTCAAGCTAGGAATTGGAGTTTGAAGAAGAAGAAATGAATGTGGCTAAAAGGAGAAGCATGGCCGAGAATGACTTGGTGGAGTGATAAGGTTTGGTATTTAATTCTTGTCTTATGATAGGTTGAGCAATTATATAAGTAAAGTATAGATTTTTTCTTTTTAAAAAAATAAAAAGATGGAAGGCTAGGATTTAATCTTGTTAGTCAAGATTAAATCTTGGCCATCAACTTGGCCTTAATAGATAACCATTAACCAATCTTAAAGACTTAGCTATTGATGCAACCGAGATCGTGACGGTACAACAAAAAAAGAAATATTTTTTTTTGAAAATATGGAGTCACCACCAAGTTTTATTAAAATTTGGGAAAACATAGAAAAACCAGTTCATTTTGAAAAAATTGGTCTTTGAAATCAGATTTGAGTTCGGGAGTCAGTTATGCATAGGAAAGGGTAGGCATTTAATCTCACGCATCCCTAATACCCCGTCTTTAGACAGTACCTTAGTAAATTATGCAAATTAATTAATAACCTTTAAAAGAAATCAAATAAATGAATAAAAAGAAAGAGCAAACATATTTACAAATTAAACAAACATATTAAGAAAATTTTTTTTGGCTTGACAAGAGTCGCTTGCTCCTACGTATCCCCTGGTACAATGAGGAACTTAAAGTTATGTAATTCTATAGAAAATGATTTTGTTGAATTAATTTTATTAAAAAAACTAATTTTTAAGAAAACTAAAACCCATTCTTGCACAGGATTTAAGATAGTATAAACTATACAATAAACCCTTACATTATGGTGAAACTTGAGAATAGCAAGCCATACATCAATATCACAAGTTGTTGCGTGGATTTTATTTTTGAAAATAAGAATTTTAAAATAAATTAATTTACAGAAATGTGTTGATCGATTTTAATTTTTGAAAGGATTTTCGTTATTAAATGAAGGAAAACATTTCTTAGAATCACTAATTTCAAAAGGACCTGACAAAAGCTAATTCGTAACAAATACACAATTAACTTAAACAAAATATATAAACATATAAAATAATTAAACTAAAAAGTAAAATTACTTCATAAACACAAATACACAACTAGTTTAAGCAAAACACATGAACAGATAAAATAATAAAAAGGAAAATTAATTTATGAACACAAGTACACAATTAAACAAAGCATAATTAAATAAAAAGGGTCCCAATTACTATTTTTTATCCTTTTTAATTAATAAAAATTTAACACTAAATTCACTTAAAATCAAAGAAATAATTAAATCACTCTTTTTATTTTGTTTTGCATAATTAAATTGCCTTAAAAATAATTTATTTAATTTCACTGGAATATTAAAAAAAAAAGCTAAGAAAGACATATCATAAAATGTTTTTCTTTTTTCTATATAAATCAAAATGATCAAATATTAATTTTGAATCGAATTAAATAAAATCTTTTATTCATTTCAAACCATAATAATTGAATCTCCAATCAAGTCAAAAAATAAAATTAAAATAAACAAACATCATGCAAACAAATCCAAACAGACAAACTCAATTTCTAATCCAATAAAATAAAACAATACTAACATAATAATAATAATAATAATAATAATAATAATAATAATAATAATAATAATAATTTAAAAAATGGGGCTTATCACCGCACCTACTAACACAACTTTCTCTCTTATGCTCTCAACTCACACACACTCTTTCATTAATGCACTCTCACACTCTCAACCCACACGATCACTTTCACCAACTCACCTCTCACTTGCTCAACACACACACACACACACACACAAACACATTCTGACTCTTTTCTCTTTTTTTCTCACATGCACACACACTCACTAAAAGAAAAGAAAGAAAGACATACAGAGGGATATGAGAGAAACGACAAAGAGGGGCAAGACAAAGGGGCGAGGGAAAGGAGAGGAAGGCCACCACGGGGGTGGCCTAGTCCGCGGAGGGCAGCGAAGGCATTGGCGGGCAACCATGGAAGTTCAGGGGTGCGGTCTCCGCAGCGGGCAAGGGAGCCTGAGCGACGAGAATGGAGTAGAGCTTCGGCCGTGGGTGGGTAGATCTGTCGCGGGGAAAGGAAAAGAGCCCATTAGCGGGGTTGGCGGTGGCAGGGTGCGTGCGACTGTGGAGAAAGGGAAATAGATCGATGGTTGTTCACGGTGGGTGTTCTACAGCTAGCATAGGGGATGAGCGGAGATGAAAGGAGGAGGAAGATGGTGGTGGCCGCGGAAGGGGGTGATCATGAGTTCTTGGAATGGGGTGGTGATTGGAGGTGGTGAGAGAAGGGTGGCTTTTGAAAGGGAGGATGATATGATGGTGATTTGAGGGGAGGCCACGCCGATACTGGGTGAGGCTGCAGTTGAGAAAAGGATCACAGTGGCTAGGTGGTTAATGGCTGTGAAGATAGATCCGGGAAAAGAGGCTCCAGCGTGGTGGTGGAAGAGATGCTGGGAAAAATGAAGAAGATGATGGAGGCTGTGGCGGCGAGGGGAAGCTGCGGCCGCTCTGTCCCTTTTTCTTTTACATTTTTTTATGATGATGATGATGATATTGTTATTGATGCTGAACTTTACCTTGTTCTTTCCTTTGTTATTTCTGGATTGTATTACTAGAATTATTCTTGGCTGATGATTACTCTCTGGTGCCGCTGATTATTTTTCTGTGTTTGGAATTTTTCTACCGATTGATTGCTCTTTGGTGCTGCTGATTATTTTTCTATGTTTGGAATTTTTCTGCCGATTGATTGCTCCCTCTTCTCTGGTTGATCATCGATCACTATATGACATTGTTGGTCAAATGAAATTATCATTGATCCAATTTTACATCTCATTGTAATCATGAAAGGAAAATGAATGATGCCATTGAGGAGAGCAGTTCATCATGATGTTCCCTATTTCCTCCTCTTTTAGGAAATGGCCAAAAATGGAAAACAAGGAATCCGACGCCCCTTTTCTCTCTTTTTTTTATTGTTTAATATATGTATATATTTTTTTGAATTTGAATTCATGGGCCAACAAATTATGGGGCTTCAACAAATAAAATGAGCTAGAAAAACTGGGATGAGCTAAAATGGAATTAAAATGGGTTGAACAACAAATTTTGGTTTAAAAGAACTAAATGAAAATACTTATAAAGGAAATTCATAAATTATGAAATATGCAAATTCTGCTTTTTATATTTTATGGGTCGGACAAAATCGGGTGTTCACAGTTGCCTCTCTTTACTTATTTCTTATAAGAGAATATGAAAAACCTAAGTTTTATATACTGTCTTCATAAGGAATGAGTAAAGACATGAACATTGATTTTGTTCGGCAATGCATGAAATGCAAACAATCTAAAAGAATATACACATATAAGAAAGTCAAATGCAAACCATGTAACTCAAAAAATCAATAGTGTATGAATCAAAGAGAATAAAGTGAATAGAAACAAACTAATTTGAAATGAATTCATGAATGACACGAGGTGGTAAAACTTGCGAACAACCCAATATGGGTTCATAAATGACAAGAAAAGTAAAAGTCATCTGGGGCAAAAATAAAAAAAGTAAAAGGTGACGGGGGTAGATAGTAAATTTTAAAACCGATTAAGGCTGACAGGAATTTACAAACCAACAGGGGTTGACGAGAAATCTAAAAACTTTGCTACCAATTGGATACAGGTCAACAGGTGACAGGAAAATTAAAAGCAATGGCACTCTGAGGCCGATTAGAAATGTAAATGGCAATTTGAGACTGACTGAAAAGTAAAGTGGCAATTTGAGGCCGACTAGAAATTAAATGGTGGCAATCTGAGGCCGACTCGAAAGTAAATTGGCAATCTGAGACCGACATGAAAATTAAATTGGCAATCTGAGGCCGACTGAAAAGTAAATTGGCTTAGAAAACAATAATTTTCACAGTTTTTTTTTCAAAGTTATATGCAAAAGTCATCAATTTCAATTTATTTCAGGCACATTCTTGAAAAACTAACCACAACCAAATCGAGCAAACCTCGAGGGAAACTTTAACCGATCAAACTCATAATTCTTGCATCGGACTTTCTGGCACAACTAAAACTTGCTCATTTCTTTTCTTCTTGTTTTTCCTTTTTCTTTTTAGAATGATGAATACTCTTCTACCAAGCTTAATTGAAGTTTTGCATTCTTCTGGTATGATACTAATCATTGATGTATTGTTGTAAACATTTATTAGATTGTATAATTTAAGCTTAAATTCATCCTACTTGAGCTATCATGAATAAACATGCATTCAAAGAGAAGGTGGAAGGATTAACTGAATGAACATCTTTATTGCTTGGTGTATTGGATGACAAAATATTTTGAAAAAAGGTGACAACATAAAAGCGAAATACAAGATTATGAAAGACACGAAATTTTTCCCCAGTTTAGGCTCTTTGTGGCTTAATCAATCGACTTTTTGTAGCAAGTTGAACACTATAGCCATGATCTTCGATGATATGTCTTCAAACTCTTTTTTCAAAATTGCCCCAGTATAGGCTGTAGGCGATGGTGCTTATCTTTTTTTTTTTTTTTTCTCTAACATTTGCCTAGGCCGCTCTTTCGAGTTTTCAACCTAGCGAGCCCTCTTCTTCTTTTTTTTCCTCTTTTTTTTTTGTTTTGCCCTAACTTTTGCTTAGGTCGCTCTTTCAAGTATTCGACGTAACGGGATTTTCTGTAACGCCCCAGTTTTTACTGCTATGTTAAGATTACCAAAATACCCCTAGGTAATTTTTATACATTATTCGAGGTCAAATAATTCTCAATAAAGGAATATAACATTAGAGAAACATCATAGGAGACTTGTTTAGCGATTCCTGCAAAAGTCGCAAACCCCGATTTTTCTGTACGTGTAAAACGACCAAAATGCCCCTGAGGTCATTTTTACCTAGAAAGTCAAAGATAACCAATCTAGATTATCTTTGAGGGGTTAGTTTAAGGCTTGATGGGGATTATATATGCCTTAGAGGTAAAAATCTCAATTCTCAATTTTTACCGTAAGTAAAATTACCATTTTACCCCTGCAGTAATTTTTCATGAAATTACATAATTTCTGAATTTGATTTTCACTCAAAGATTCAAAATAGCTATTTCAAGTATGATTTGAGATTGTCCAATATTTACTGAGTGTTTTTATGTGAAATTACCTTTTACCCCTAGTTGTGGTAAAATAGGTTTACTTGTGTAATTAAGGTAGTATTAAAACTCTATTTGAACTCAAATTGATTTTATTCATTAACCTGGAGTTTAAAATTAATTACCCAAGGTTAAAAATAATTACTTGAGGTAATTAGAGTCAAGATTTACCTAAGATAAATTTAAATTACCTTTCCTTGTCTTTTTAGAAGCTCATAAAGTTAGTGATGTTTTAGGTCAAAATTAAAATTACGGTTTCGGTAAAATCTTGTACATTTACATTTTCTTATCCTAAGATTAGAACCTAAGTTACAAATTGGTTTTTACACATTTGAAATTAACCTCATTTACTAGCGTAAGATTTCTCTTTTTACCTTGTCTTGATTTGTCCTAAACACTTGACCTTTTACGCTTTTCACTAACCTATCAATTACTAATCTTTTACCTAAGTAAATACACATCTAATACATGATTTATCACTTATAAAATAACACAAATCTGATCATGAAAGCATCAGAAACCAGCACCCATGATCAGCCCAAATAACCATATTTTATTGCTTTTCTTTCAACATGAAAACATATCCAACATGACACCATACCTTTAGCTTTCTTTTTGATTATTTTTTTTGGCTAAATATAATCAAAAGAAATCCATCCATGTTCAGCCTCATCAGCCATGATTCCTTGCCTCCCATTTACATAATATTTTATGCATTTTCAAGCCATGATACATGAACACAATTATGACTACACATTATGCTTTCTTTCTCTATGTTTCTTTAATTGAAAAATGAAATTAAAATCCCATTTTTCCAGCCTTAGATGCACGGTTTTATGGCCTTCCTTGGCCTATAAATAAGAGCTCTTCCATTGCTAAAATGTACACACAAACATCCATAGCCTTGGTGCTTAGTTACTTGATAGTTTTCTTGATCAAAGTTTGCTCAAAGTTCTCAAATTCTCTCAATACTTCAAGCTTTCTTCTTCTTCCTTATTCACATTCAAGAGCCTCCATTCCCAACCTCTAACCAAGCTCTAAACCTCAAGCATACACATTCCAACCATAAACCAACTCCTAGACACATAACCTTTCCATTATCAAACACAAATCACAAGAAAAATCCTTCCTCCATTAGTTCTTGTCTTGGCCGAAGCCATCATCATCATCTAGAGGAGATTTTCTTCTTTTCACTTCTTAAGACATCAAGCTTTAACATTTGAGAACAAGAAACAACTTGGTAGGGATTTTATTTCATGTTCTTTCCTTTATTTCCTCCTAATGACTTCTAATTTATGGCTTAATGATAAGACTATGGAATATGGTTCTTGGGATCTTGATAATAAGGACTCTAATGCTAACTTCCTTTATTTAAGATTGATTGAGGTTAAAGAGTTTAATTCTCTAAAAGTTTTGAGCTTAACAAGATAATCAAATGAAACTATATCCATTGTTTATGTTTCAAGCTCTTGCATATCATATTTAAATTTCAAGCCTTGCATAATCATATTTAATTTCAAGTCATCACCTTAAATCTTGAAGATAATAATATAAATTTGCATTCTCATGTTTAAATTCAAGTAATGCATTTTATGATTCAAGTTATCACTAAAGATCTAAAAATAAGCTTGCATATTCATATTTATATTTCAAGCTTTGCACAATTATATTTATATTTCAAGTTTTGCATCTTCATATTTATATTTCAAGTTATCATTTTAATTCTTGAAGATAATAATATGGACTTGCATATTCATATTTACTTTCAAGTTATCACGTAAATTATAAAGACCTAAGAATGAATTGCATCTTCATATTCATACTTCAAGCTTTGCATAATCATAGTTATATTTCAAGTATTGCACATCATATTTATATTTCCAAGATATCACTTTATAATGATAAAAATGGATTGTATAGCATGTTTATGATTCTTGCCATCACCTAAACCTTTAAAGCTCAAAACTTACCTCTTTAATCTTAAATAGGAATTTTATTTTTGTGGATATATTTAAATTATGTTATTTCTTGCCTCTTGATGCTCTTGATATTAAGGTTGGCTTATTTTATTTCTAAGGCTTTGATATTGTCTTTAAGCTACTTAAATAATTTTGTTAGAGTTAGAAATCTAAAGATGTTTGAATTTATGCTTTTCTCAAGCTTTATGATTTGAAAATTATGCTACTGACCTGATTTAAATAAAATAGTTAGGATATTGATTTAAAGGCTTTGAATGTTTATAAATTACTTATAATTGATGTAAGAATTGTTTTTAGCATTTTTGTGATAAACTAGTAGATAAAAAGGATCAAAATCGTAATTCTACAAAGCTTTAGACAATGAATTTTCTGAATTAATTCCTCACTGATTAGATACTGATCATATGTTTTATATACCTTAGAATTATTAGTATTAGATGTAAAAATTGTTTTTGGTATCTTAGAGGTTGAAAAGGATAATTATAAGTGTTAGTTTTGACCATTTTGTAAAATGTAGAAAGTTGTGTTTCTAAACTATCAATTATGTAATTTTGATGAAAGGATTTTAATTAGGGTTAGTAATAATATCTGATGTTATTATGTGTTCAAAATACTATTTATAATGCTTAGAAAAAGTTTTACAAGAATAAGTAACTTTATACTTTGACCCCTATAATGTGTTAAATTTAGTCTATGGCCCTAAAAGGTTTTTATGATGAGTTTTGATGGTTTCTAATAGTTATATGCCTCTTGAATTGTATTGGTTAATGTTAGAGATCTTTAATTTATTAGTAGATGTTAAAAAGGGGTAATTATGTTTTGACCCGTAATCTTTGAGAAATTGTGATTTGACCCTTTGGGGCTTAAACGTAAATATTGACAATATGATGAGATGAATGTGAATGATGTGTTGTGAAGAATGAGTTGATGTGCTGAAATTTATATGGCTTATGGATATTTGCAATGACATATGATGCATGTTTATGCGATTTACATTATGGCATGTTATAATTATGTTTGATTCATTGATATGCACATGAAATAATGAATCAATGAGTTATAATTGTGATATTCATGTTTACATCTCCATATAACATGCCAAGATTAAAGGTGACATAAGACACATGGAAATGATCCTCTAGACTAATTAAAGGTTATGAGAGGTGATCCGAATAGGAAGTGATCCTTTGGACTCCCCGAATTAAAGGTTATGAAAGGTGATCCTAATGCCCCCTATCCCGTACCTTAAGAGTCGGAAATTTATCTTATCAAAAGGAATAAGAATACGCTAGTAACCTCTAGTGAGGTATGAGCTCATAACCTAGAACTCTCGAGAAAGAGAGAATTATAAGGCGGCCCCCAAGGAAAAGAGAATGAAGAAGTTTAAGTCACCTGTAAGAATAATGATCATGATGTTCTTTATATTATATGCATCGCTTTATGGATTTTATGATATTATGTATATGAAATTGACATGCATCCATGACTAATATGTTGCATTCATGACATTAAGATTCATGCTAAAAGATACGGGCCTCGGCTAATGATATTTAGAACTTAATAAATGAACCTTATATATATATGTTCACCATTTTCATAATTAAACCCGAGGTTCCTGGGGACGCTGACGATGACACTTGTGTTAGAGTCAGGAAGCCCTACTGAGACTCTTGTATAAGTTTCTCATCCCTTTTCTTTTCCGTGTCGTCTCCAGACAAGCATGATGAAGTAGTTCGTGGCTTTGAGTAATGGTCGTGGGAGCTTTGCTATAGAACAAGAGATTTAACGAAGATAGTTTCTCATTGGATATGTGCCTTTAGAGTGATTGCATCTTATTTATCAGTTTGTATTTCTATTTATGGATATGTATGTCCTTACGTTTATAGGACATCATTATTATGACACACTTATTGATATGATATTATTATTTGAGTTATGTTATGCCATGATTGTATTATGTGTTTACTTGTCATTTGTTTCTAACACTTCTCTTATGCAGAAAAGGTGAACGATGTTAGATACTTAGGATGCGCGGCTCACATTTTGGTATTTAAGTTCAAAAAAAGATTTACTCATATTTTCACTAAAGTATTTTAAAGAAGTTGATTTAAATCTGGAGCAAAAGAGTAATAACTAATAATTAACTTAAACGCGTCCTAGGCGTGTTGAGTTAAATATTAGGGTGTTACATTTTCCAGCATCTTTTCAAGCATAAAACCTTTTGACTGCATCAACATTGATTGGTTTAGGCAATTCTTGGCTATCCATATTTTGCAAAATCAACGCCCCACTTGAGAATGCTTGCTTGACAATGTAAGGACCCTCATAATTTGGAGCCCACTTACCCCGTGCGTCCTCTTGATTAGGGAGAATTTTCTTCAGAACCAAATCTGCTGGATGAAAATCTCTAGGGCGGACCTTCTTGTTAAAAGCCCTAGCTATTCTACTTTGGTATAATTGGCCATGACAAATAGATGTAAGCCTTTTCTCTTTGATCATGTTTAATTGCTCATATCGAACCCTCGCCCATTCAAACTCTTCTAATTCTGTTTCCATCAAAACCCTTAATGACGGGATTTCCACTTCTATGGGAGACATAGCTTCCATTCCATAAACCAATGAGAAGGGAGTTGTTCCTGTACTTGACCGTATGTTGGTACGATATGCATGCAAAGCATATGGTAGCATTTCATGCCAGTCTTTGTAATTCACCACCATTTTGGCAATGATTTTCTTGATATTCTTATTTGCAACTTCAACCGCACCATTCATTTGAGGCCTATAAGGAGCTGAGTTATGATGCTTGATCTTGAAAATCTCAAAGAATTTTTGAACCCTGGCACCATTGAGGTTAGGAGCATTGTCTGTGATGATCCTTTTGAGGTTAGGAGCATTGTCCCTTTTGATGAATATAAGAAAAAGCCTTTGTGTGATGTTGGCATATGAAGCAGCTTCCACCCATTTAGTGAAATAGTCTATCGCCACTAAGATGAAATGATAACCATTAGATGCTTTGGGATTAATCGGGCCAATAACATCCATACCCCACATTGAGAAAGGCTAAGGAGATGCTATGTTATGTAACGGAACTAGAGGAGCATTGATTCGGTCTGCATATACTTGGTATTTGTGGCACTTCCGAACATAATTCATATAGTCATTCTCCATGGTGGACCAGTAATATCCACTCCTTAGGATTTTGTGTGCCATCATATGCCCATTGGCATGAGTTCCACAGATCTCTTCATGGACTTCGGTCATAATTATTTGAGCTTCATGAGCATCTACACATCTAAAGAGAGTGGTGTCATAATTCCTCTGGTAAAGGACTTCACTATTCAGGAAAAAGGCTATAGCCAGTCTTTGAATTGTCTTTTTATCCACCTTATTTGCACCTGCTGGGTATTCTCTTTTTTGAATATACTGCTTGATATCATGATACCATGGTTGACCATGTGGTTCAGTCTCTACGTTGCCACAGTATACGGGTTCACTTTGTACCTCTACATGGATGGGTTGGACATTGGTGTGGACTTCCAATTTAGTCATTACAGCCAGAGTTGCCAATGCGTCTGCAAATTGGTTCTTAGCTCGAGTTAAGTGGGAAAACGATATGTCATCAAAGTGCTCTCAATTAGTCCAGACAAATACTTCTGATAAGATACCAATTTTGGATCCTTTGTATGCCACTCTCCATTAACTTGGTAGATTATGAGTGCAAAGTCTCCAAAGACCTTTAATTCTTTGATTCCCAAGTCAATCGCAACTTGCAAACCATTTGCACATGCTTCATATTCTACCATGTTGGTACATTCAAAGTCTAGTTTGATGGAAACTGGGTATTGCTTCCTAGCTAGTGAGACTACTATAGCTCCTATTCCACATCCATTCATATTGGTAGCCCCATCAAAATACATCTTCCAAACATTCCCTTCTTCCATTTCTTCTCTTTCTACTGTCAATACCTTGCTATCAGGGAATTCAGGCATGGTAGGTTGTCCACCCTCCAAAGGGTTTTCAGCTAGATGATCAACAATTTCACCTCCCTTAATGGACTTTTGGGTCACATACTTAATATCGAATTCTGAAAGTATCACTTGCCACTTTAACATTCTCAATGAAACATGAGGACTATCGAATATGTATTTTAGTGGATCCATTCGAGAAAGCAACCAAGTAGTATAGTATAACATGTATTGCCTTAGCCTCTTGGAAGTGCATACTAATGCACAACAGGTCTTTTCAATCGCCAGATAGCGAGATTCACATTCATTAAACTTCTTGTTCAAATAATAAATGGCTTGTTCTTTTTTTTCCAGATTCATCATATTACCCTAACATTGCCCTGAGTGAAGTGGGTATCACTGTAAGATACAGTATTAAAGGATGGCCTGGTGTAGGAGGAATCAATACTGGAGGTTTCATTAGATAAGTCTTTATTTTGATGAAAGGATTTTAATTAGGGTTAGTAATAATATCTGATGTTATTATGTGTTCAAAATACTATTTATAATGCTTAGAAAAAGTTTTACAAGTATTGGTTTTTGATAAGTGTCAAAATAAGTAACTTTGTACTTTGACCCCTATAATGTGTTAAATTTAGTCTATGGCCCTAAAAGATTTTCATGATGAGTTTTTATGGTTTCTAATAGTTATATGCCTCTTGAATTGTATTAGTTAATGTTAGAGATCTTTAATTTTTGAGTAAATGTTAAAAAAGGGTAATTACGTTTTGACCCGTAATCTTTGAGAAATTGTGATTTGACCATTTGGGGCTTAAACATAAATATTGACAATATGATGAGATGAATGTGAATGATGTTTTGTGAAGGATGAGTTGATGTGCTGAAATTTATATGGCTTATGGATATTTGCAATGACATATGATGCATGTTTATGCGATATACATTATGGCATGTTATAATTATGTTTGATTCATTGATATGCACATGAAATGATGAATCGATGAGTTATAATTGTGATATTCATGTTTGCATCTCCATATAACATGCCAAGTTTAAAGGTGACATAAGACACATGGAAATGATCCTCTAGACTCCCCGAATTAAAGATTATGAGAGGTGATCCTAATGCCCCCTATTCCATACCTTAAGAGTCGGGAATTTATCTTATCAAAAGGGATAAGATTACGCTAGTGACGATTAGTAAGGTATGAGCTCATAACCTAGAACTCTCGAGAAAAGAGAGAATTATAGGGCGGCCCCCAAGGAAAAGAGAAGTTTAAGTCACCTGTAAGAATGATGAATCATGATGTTCTTTATATCATATGCATTGTTTTATGGATTTTATGATATTACGCATATTGATATTGACATGCATCCATGACTAATATTGTAACGCCCCGATTTTTGCTAAACTTACATAATGACCAAAATACCCCTGAGGTCATTTTCACCTGAAACACGAGGACGGCCGGCCTTGGCCATCATAGGGTTCATATGTTATATGAAGGGGATTGTATGAGCATGAGTGCCTAACAAAGCGGGAAAACCTCATTTCTGAGATTTCTGCGCGTAAATGACCAAAATACCCCTGTAACAGGATTAAGGCAGTATTAAGTTTTGTTTTGACCCAGACTTTGTTCTGAGGTTCAAAACAATGATTTTAAGGCATAAACTATGTTGGTTTAAGTCCCGGAGATCCCGGGCAACTTTTGATAAAAATTACGGTTTTGCCCCTGCATATTGCATTTTCGGCTTAATGAGCCGTTTAACTCCAAACCTAAGCAATATTAGGCTCTAATTAAAGGTTAATTAATTTTCATAATTAATCTAGAGCCAAAACCATCATTTAGAATTAATTGGAACCTAGAATTGTTTAAGGAAATTTAGAACTCTTTCCTAAATTCTTTTCTTTTTTTTAAAAGAAAAAGCAACTATGAATAGTATTTTCACTATTCACACTCCCTTTCCCAATGACACTCTCTTTTCCAAGAAAGTTGTCACTCTCAAATAATCATGATCACATTTGAAAAATATATGTCATTCAAAATTCAAAAGAATAAATTGTTTATGTTGTCACTCAAAGCTTTCAATCAAGCTTCATAATCAATCATACCTTCCATACTTTCTTCCATACCTTTGAATGACAACACATATAGATATTTTATCTTGTGGCCATGAAATTTTCTCTCCCTTGGCCCTATAATTTTCAGCCACTTCCCCCAAGAATCCAAAAGAATTTTATTTTTATGTAGTCAATCAAGTTGTCTTTCAAGCTACCCTATGACCTATGCCTACCTATGGTTTCAATCACACCAAGAATGACCACACAAGAAGATATTTCTCTCTTCCTTCTTCAAGAAGCTTCAACCAACTCCCCTTCACTCCTTCATTTGCCTATAAATACACCACACTCCACAACTCCATCACTTTTGGATCCTTCTCCAAAGTCTCAAACTCTCTCATTTCCCCTCTCAAGCTTTCTCACTTTTCTCTCAAACTCTCAAAGAGTTCCTCAAGCTCAAGTTCTCTCCTTCATTTTCAAGACACAAGGTAGGGAACTCTTTCTAAACATGTCTTTGATTCTTATGCTTGAATCTTGTTTGGGAGTTGATGAATGGTTGAACCTCTATGTTGCTTTATTTTTTTGGTTTCTTCCTTTTCTCCCCTTAGATTTTCGGCCTCAAGGCCTTGAATATGATAGCTTGATGATGAGTGTTCTCTAGATGTGACCATGAGTCCATCTCTCATGAGACCTCTAAAGCTTGAGTTTTTCTTAAAGAAAGTTTCATTCTTTATAAGTTTAGTTAAAAGAGTTTATGTTTCTCTTGAACATTTTGGATCTTCTTCCTTCTTCTTCTCATGTTTTGCGGCCATGAAGCCTTTTTACATGGGAAAAATGTAAGCTTGATGATGAGAGCTTCATGTTGATGCTTGTCACATGAACAAACTCTAAAGCTTGAAACTTTGGCCCTAAACCAAGCATGGTTTTGGTTTTGCTTTCTTCTTTATCATGAACTTTGTTTTAAATATTTGTTTTGAAGGAAGCTATGTACTCAATGATGAGGACTTAGGATGTTGATGCTTGGATCATCAAGATCTTGGTCCCTAGAGATTTAAAAATGGTTCCTTTCTTTTGTTAAGATTTGACCACTTTCATGATTCTTGAAGTCATGTTTTCTCTTGATGCCTTGGTACCAATGGTTTTTCTTTTCTTGTGAAGATGAGTTTTGGGTTAGGACTATGTTCCTTCTTAAAGCCTTGCAAGAGCTCTAGACAAGATATAAAAGTAACTTGCATTCACGTTTACGTTTATGCTTTGCATGGCACGTTTATTTCTATGCAATCACTAAACCCCAAGACTAAGAATGAACTTGCATTATGCACGTTTAAAATTCCAAGCTTTGCATCTCATTTTATATTTCAAGTCCTCACTAAACTCAAAGAATGAAAATGGATGTGCACCTCATATTTACCTTGAGCTATCACTTTACTTTCTAAAGGACTCTAAAATGAAATGCATAGCACGTCTATTTTATGTCATCACCTAAGATACTAGAGCTCAAAGGCTTGCCCATTTCATCCTGAGAAGAGGTTAACCATGGAAAACATTCTTGGAATGTACATTTTGGCCATGTGATGAAGATAGCTCCAAGAGGAGTTTATTAGTCACAAGAGCCTATAGCTCATGTTTTAAGTCTTTCTAAAACATATGTTGTACTCAAAAACATTTTGGGTATGTTCTTAGATTTATAAGGGTTTTGACAAGTTAAAATGTTTGACAAGATGTTTTGAAGTTCAAAAATTGTTCCAAGAGAAACTAGCCACCATAAGTATTTCAAAGGAATGACTCGTATATGTTTAGACCCCATATTTCAGTTTTTAAGATCTTTGGTAATCGACACGTAAAACTTCGGACAAGCTCAAACACTAACTTTTGCCCAAAGTAATCGATTACTATATAGTGTAATCGATTACACATTCTGGATTCTAGTAATCGATTACCTATTAATGTAATCGATTACCCAGATGTTCCAAGGGCCCAAAGAAAGTGTTTTTAAACATACTAATCGATTACCTATTAATGTAATCGACACCCAGATGTTCCAAGGGCCCAAAGATGTTTTAAACAAAATAATCGATTACAATTACATGTAATCGATTACGTAACCCCTATCCGCCTTGATTTGAAATCTGAAAGTGTAATCGATTACAAGTCCCATGTAATCGATTACGTAACTCCTGACCTTCATGTTTTGAAATCTGAGAGTGTAATCGATTACAATATTTATGTAATCGATTACGTAACCCAAGTTTACAAGCAGAATGCTTTTCTGATTTAATGACTTGAAGATATGATCTTGCATTGCTTGAATCGAGAATTGTTATGACATGAGTCTATGCTTTAGCCTAACATGAATACATGATCTTATATGTTCGATTTCAAACATGATCAAGTTAAGAGGCTTATTGCTCTTGCTTACCCTATGACGATTTTACTCCATGACTCAAGTATGATGATACCATGTGAACCATTATTCTTCAATGATAGTTTTATGTTTGCATGTTATTGTTCTTTAAAGACTTCAAAGATGCCTATGATGTAATTATGTTTGACATGCATGAATTATGTGGCATCTTGCATTTAACATGCTAAGACTTAAGGTGACATAGACCATGAGAGGATGATCCTTGAACCACCGGATTAAGGGTGGGGATAAGATGATTCTAGCCCCCTAGACCCGTACCTTAGGTCGGGATCTTTAAACTTATCAAAAGGGATAAGTCCATGTACTAGTGACGACTAGTGAGGTATGAGCTCATAACCTAGAATTTTTCTCCACAAGGAGATCAGTTAGGGTGGCCTCAGGAAAATAATGATGATGTTTTAATGTCACCTCAAGTAACCAAGACATGTACCATGTTCCATGAGCTATGTTTTTATGCACCATAATCATATGAATTTGCGTGCTATGCCCCATGATATGAGAACCATAAAGTTATGAGTTTATGTGCTATGACCCATGATATAGGAAATCATGTTCCATGAGTTAAGATATATGATTTATGTTCTATGATCCACGTTATGTGATTTATGTCTATGATACAAGTGATATGTTAAAAGGAACGGATCTCGGAAATTGGGACTTTAGAAAACTCATAATTGAACCAATAGATGTCCATGGTTTTCATAAATAAACCGAGATTCCTGGAGACGTAAATGATGACACCTAGGATAGGAGGAAAACCCAACTGAGTTTCTTTAGTAAGAAAACTCACTCCCTCTATCTCTTTCTTTCCATTACGCTCTTGAGCGAGATGGCGACGTTCGTGCTGTACGTTGACACGCCACGGTGGGAGATCCACCATGACCTGGAGCATGGGTCATTCCATTTTGAGGGCCGGTGTACTGTGCGCATCTTCATGTTTGTAGGACGGCCATTCGCACACCCCTTGTATAGTTTTCGCTTCTCCCCAGCATCCCCCTATGGTGACCCCGCGATCTTTGAGCATGCACGGCCACGACATGAGAGGAACCTGCGGACCCACTCTGCCGATTCGGCGGACGCGCCGCAGTACGTGCCATCATCGCAAAGACTCGTGAGGAGGACCTTCAGAGGAATCCCCATGGACCATGAGGGCTCTCGCCTACTCCGCCTCTGCGGCGGATGAGCGGCAAGAGAGACAATACTCAGCGTCGGAGGGCTTTGCGTTCTGACCACGACCCCGACGTGGACTTCAGTCACAGGGCATGCCTGCACCTGCCGAGCTCCGCCCGTGGATTGGCTACGTTCCTCCGTACCCGTGAGTCTGCTATGGATATTGGAGGGTAGTCCTTAGTACACGCATGTCACATAGTATGGATAATACCCCTTTTGTGTTGAGGTTATCCATCTTAGGTTGCACATGGGTAGCGATGCTTCTTTCCAGTTCTTTTCCATGTATTCTATTTTTCTGCCGTATTCATGTTACTATGTACTTGAAGAGTCTTGCCCTTTAGGGTAGGCGTATTATATATATGAAATAGTTCAGTTATGATGATGCTATGTTTTGGAGCCACCTCTATGTTTATGTTCGGCACTTTATAATACCGACCCGATAGGATACACGCGGCTCTTATCTTAAGTAATGTTTTAAGAAAAAAAAAATTGGCTCGTATTTTCTCTAAGTTACTTTTTAAAGAACCATGTCAGATAGTAACGACTAGTATTTGGCCTAAGTAATGCATTTAGTAGTATTGGGTCGAATATTAGGGTGTTACATTTTGGTATCAGAGCAGTTCGGTTCTCACGGAGCCTGAGGATTGGACTGGCTATGCTTCTTAAGCATATTCCGCTAGAAATGTCATGAATAGGAGTTTTTAGGATTAAGTTATACATGACTTCTGTTTGTTGCACGTGCCATGGTAACTTGCTCACTTTACTAGGAGGATTGAGCCTGATCAACTCAGTGTTGCTGTTTTGTGTGTATAGGGACCAATGGCACCGCGACGACAGCCTAGGACTACACCAAATGTTGACCAAGACAATGCGATCGCCGCCGCCGTCGTCAGATGGCTGCAGCCATGACACGACTGTTCGAGCGAATGGACCAACGTGAGAATGCTGTACCAGCTCCCCCTGCTGCTGAGATTCCGGAGCATGTTCGCTTCGGCGAATTTCGTAGGGCGAATCCACCCACCTTCAAGGGAACTGCTAACCCAAACCATGCCGAAGAGTGGATCCGAAACATGGAGAAGATCTTTGGCGTGATACCGTGCTCTGAGGAGCAAAAAGTGAGGTTCGCCACATACATGCTCGAAGGTGACGCCGCTTCTTTGGTGGATCGAGCCCAGAGGTCGCCGAATCGCCATCGAGGCCATCAACTGGGAAGTATTCAAAGTTCACTTCTATGAGAAGTACTTCCCAGAGTCTGTTCGCAACGCCAAGGAAGTGGAGTTCATGCAATTGTTCCAGGAGAATCGGACGGTTGCACAATATACCGCCAAATTCGAGGACCTCATCAAGTTCTCAAGGATGTACCAGGCCAACCCCGATTTAATACCGGAAATGTCCAAGTACGGCTGGGGTTGAGAGCGAGCTCAAGGTAGCGGTCGCTCATCTAGAAATCGTGACTTCCCAACCTTGGTGAACAAATGCCGCATTATTGAGGAAGCGGCAACCCGGAGTTGAATGCGACAAGGTCCGCAACTCCAAAGACAAGAAGCCTGCACCTCAAGGCCAAGCCAGCTTCAAGAAAAAGGGGTCGCAAAAGTTTCAACCCCAACAGAAGTCCCAATCCGGGTCCAAGCCTCAGGGACCTCGGAAGGACTTCAAACCGAAGAATAACAACAACAGCCACAACAACAACAAGAACAAGCCCGCGAATAATAAGGGGAAGGCACCTCAAGGGACATCTTCCACCCCACATGCGGAGTGTCCCAAGTGCGCGGACCCCATGGAAGCTTGCCGTGTCGGGCCGGGTTAGATGTGTGCTACCGATGCGGAGAATCGGGACACAACTCCAAAGATTGTCCCAAAAGGAACTAACCAACCCCAACCCGGTCCGCAACGCCAAGGAAGGGTCTACACCCTCAATGCGGAAGAGACGACAACGTCCCCAGACCTCGTGGAAGGTAAGTGTGAAATGAACGGTGAAAACCTAGTTGTACTGTATGATTCTGGCGCAACCCATTCCTTTATATCATATTCTTGTGTAGAGACCCTAGGTTTGACTGTGTCTGAACTCCCTTTTTATCTTGTTGTCTCTACTCCCACGGGAGACCAGTTAGAACTAGCAAATGTTGTTTGGAATGCGCTTTCATTCTAGAAAATAAACCGTTTGTTCTAGATTTCGTATGCTTACCCATGAAAGGACTAGAGGTAATTCTGGGCATGGATTGGCTTTGGGCCAACCGTGTGTTGTTAAACTGCTATGAGAAAACCATCACCTTTCTCCCCATTCCCCCTGAACCTAGGGAAACCATGAGAGTGTACCTAAATGTCAGAGACCTAAAGTCAGTGGTAAGGATGAAAAAGGTTACATTCTTTTGGCCGCTAGTGATGTTGACTTTGAGCAAAGTACCGAGGAGATACCCGTAGTAAGAAATTATCCCGAGGTATTTCCAGATGAAATCCCAGAATTTCCCCCTAAGAGAGAAATTGAGTTCTCGATAGAGTTACTCCCAGGTACCGGACCCATATCCATAGCCCCATATAGAATGCCCCCTTTGGAATTGGCCGAGTTGAAAACCCAGTTAGAGGACCTTTTGGAAAAGAATTTCATTAGGCCGAGTGCATCACCCTGGGGAGCCCCGGTGTTGTTTGTGAAAAAGAAGGACGGAAGCATGAGGATGTGTGTCGATTACAGGCAATTGAACAAAGTAACGGTGAAAAATAAGTACCCTTTGCCTAGAATTGACGATTTGATGGACCAGTTGAGAGGTGCGGTAGTGTTTTCTAAGATTGACTTGAGGTCTGGTTATCATCAGATTAGAGTTAGGGATGAGGATATACCCAAAACGGCTTTTCGCACTCGATATGGACATTTCGAGTTTGCGGTTATGTCTTTTGGATTGACCAATGCTCCAAATTAAGCTTTCATGGATTACATGAATAGGATCTTTAGACCCTATTTGGATAAGTTCGTGGTTGTCTTTATAGATGATATACTCATTTATTCAAGGACCCACGAAGAGCATGAGCAACATTTAGTCATAATATTAGAGATTTTGAGGGAGAAGAAACTGTATGCCAAGTTGTCTAAATGTGAATTTTGGTTGGAAGAAGTGAGATTTCTAGGGCATGTAGTGTCTAGGGGAGGAATTGCAGTCGATCCTAGTAAGGTGGAAGCAGTGATGAATTGGGAACAACCTAGGACCGTGACTGAGATAAGGAGCTTTTTGGGATTAGCTGGCTATTATCGTAGGTTCATCAAGGGATTTTCCCAGATCGCACTACCTTTAACCAAGCTTACTAGGAAAGACACTCCTTTTGTCTGGACCCCAGATTGTGAGAAAAGTTTTCAGGAACTAAAGCATAAGTTGACTTCCACCCCAGTCCTAGTTTTCCCCGACCCTAAGGAGCCTTTTGAGGTATACTGTGATGCTTCTGGTAAAGGTTTAGGTTGTGTCTTGATGCAAAAGAGGCAAGTGGTAGCCTATGCATCAAGGCAACTTAAGCCACATGAGACAAACTACCCCACCCATGACCTAGAATTGGCAGCCGTTGTGTTTGCTCTCAAGATCTGGAGACACCATCTGTACGGGGTAAGGTTCGAGGTGTTCTCTGATCACAAGAGTCTGAAGTATCTTTTTGATCAGAAAGAGCTAAATATGAGGCAAAGGAGGTGGATGAAGTTCCTGAAGGATTATGATTTCGGATTGAACTACCATCCCGGAAAAGCTAATGTTGTAGCCGATGCCTTAAGTAGGAAGCCCTTACACTTGTCCCACTTGATGATTAAGGAGGAGGAACTGATCGAGGCTTTTAGAAACCTAAACCTAGGAATAACCATAACCCCTACGGGTATGAGAGTTTGCCACCTTAGTGTGTCAAGTGAATTCCGTGGGAGAATCACTCAAGCCCAAAGGGTAGATGACGAGTTTCAAGAGCCCCTAAGGGCAGTAAAGGTGGATAAACTGAAAGGTTTCGTCCAAGGAAATGATGGTATGTGGAGGTTTGAAGGACGTATATGTGTACCTGCTAGTGGTGACCTCCGGAAAGAGATTCTTGAGGAGGCCCACAAGAGCAATTTTTCAATTCATCCTGGTGCCACCAAGATGTACCAAGACTTGAAGAAGATGTTTTGGTGGCCCGGATTGAAAAAGGATGTTTGCAATTGGGTTAGTAAGTGCCTAGTATGCCAGAAGGTGAAGATAGAGCACCAAAAACCCTCTGGTATGTTGCAACCCCTATCGATTCCCGAATGGAAGTGGGATAGCATCTCGATGGATTTTGTGACTGGACTACCAAGGACCCAAGCGAATCATGACGCTATATGGGTAATAGTGGATAGATTGACAAAGTCAGCCCACTTTCTGCCTATTAAAGTGACATATTCCTTGGATAGGTTGGCACAATTGTATATCCAAGAGATTGTGAGACTACATGGAGTACTGTCGATGATAATCTCGGATCGAGATCCGCGGTTTACATCACGGTTTTGGGGAGCCTTTCAGAAGGCGTTTGGTTCAAGTCAGAGCTTGAGCACGGCTTACCACCCACAAACAGATGGCCAATCCGAGAGAACAATCCAAACCTTGGAGGATATGCTTAGGGCGTGTGTCCTAGACCAGAAAGGGAATTGGGACAAATACCTGCCACTAATCGAATTTGCGTATAACAATAGTTATCACGCGAGTATTGGTATGGCACCATATGAGGCCCTTTATGTGTAACATCCTAATTTTTAACCCAATACTCTAGAACATATTTAGGTTAATCATTAGTCTGTTACTTCATAGTTCTCATTTAACTTTGAATTACTTAGCGAAAAATACGGGTAATTTTTTTTTGAAATGAAAGTGAGAGCCGCGTGATGCGATATAACTTGCGACGGACAAAACATACATCTTATAACGTCATAGCATAAAGCATATAAGGGCACATCAAGAGAGACACTGAATAACATCTCATATATAATTATAATTTGCCCACTTATAAGCGTGGGACTTGATTTAGTTCATGGAAATACATGAAAGAAAATACAACATAAACATAAACATAATCTACTCCCCTACCCGAGTGCATCTAATAGGATAACCTCTAAACAAAAGAAGGTTTATCCCCATCTAAGTGGTGTGTGCTCTAACCGGGTACTCCATCGGACGATCGCCACCTCTCATCAAGGCCCATCTCGTGAACGAGGCAGATATCCGGGAAACTGGGCGAGCTCCTCGGACGTGAAGAGGCGGAATGGGGATCGAGGGTGACCCACACGGTATGGTTGCATCTCCGGTCGTCGCGCAAGCCGTGGCTGAGTCACGGTATCCTCACTGCCCTCCCTTATCTGTGGTGGAGAGTGGCGTAGTTCTCGCTATACGGATGGGTAGGCGGGTCCTCGGATGGGTCGGTTTCCGAGAAGTAGGTCCGGGGCACGTAGTTGGGATAATCTCGCATGGCTAAGGCGGCGGTGTGCCTACGGAGTACTCTCTCGTCGTGCCGCACGCCAAAAACCCGCTCGTTGCCGCCATAGGGTGCAATCGGGAGAAGTGATGGGTGTGCACGGATGAGCGGCGGGCGCCCTACGAACATGAAAATCCGCACCGCACGCCTCAAAATGGTATGACCCGTGAGTCGGGTCATAGTGCACCTCCCATGTCGGGGTGTCCACGAACACTACGAACGTCGCCATCTGAAGATGTGACGGAAAGAAAGAGATAGAGGGAGTGAGAATCTTGCTAAAGAATCTCAGTAGGGCCTCCTACTACCTAGGTGCCATCATCTACGTCCTCAGGAACCTTGGGTTTGATTATGCGAAAAGTCTGAACATGCATTTAGTTCATTTTAAACTTCAAAATATACGTTAGCCAAGGTCCATTCATTTTAAGATGATCTTAATGTCATGAATGCAACATAATAGAAAATGTATGCATGGCACTACCTAATGCACATACATAAAACATAACATCAAGCATCATCATCATTGGTGGCATAAAGTGGCAATAGTAACATTCATATGGGACAAAACTGAGTGACATAATCATAATCATGAACTTCTCTTTCTCATGGGCCACCCTAAAAGACAATCGAACTGGGGGTGCTCGGCCGAACCGGTGTCACCCAGAACGTGTCATACATCTAGGTTATGAGCTCATACCTTAACTAGTCGTCACTAGTTCTTACTTACCACTTAACGATAAGCGTATCATAAATCCCGACTATCTGAGTACGGGTTAGGGGGCAAAACTCTTAGGGGTGCTCACCGAACCGTGTCACCTAAGAGTATAAAATGGTACCGATGTCACATGAGTTCTATGGAGGTGCTCGGCCGAACCGGTGTCATCCTAGAACCCATCTTAGTACCTTAATTTTCAAAATCTCTTTAAGTCCCCAAATTTGTCGGAAATTCATGCCTAAACGGTCATTACAATCAATTTCCTTCCAAATTTGCTTTATGCCACATTAACATATAATCTCATAATTCCTCATATGAATAACATCATCATCATTAGCATACTTCATGCATCATCATAAATCATCCAAACGCTTATCCTTACGGTAGCTTATGCTTTGACCCTTACGGGTCTTAATCTTGGGATATAGTTCTCTACATCCGCTGCTCATATTTTAAGCACCTAAGGCTCATAATTAAACATCATTCATAATCCTCTCATTTTACTTTTGAATCTGAATAGCATAGGTGGAAATCCTAACAGTGAATACGGGTTCTAGAACTTACGTTTTAGACCCTTTCTTGGTTCCGCTACTTGAAGGCGCTATGGATTAAATCTAAATCAATTATGAGGCATTCCTATGCTTAAGGACTAATTATTAATCATGTTTATCATGTTGTAAGGGTGCTGGACAGAATTCAAAGAATTAAATGTTCTAAGAGTTCTACATTTGCATTTTTACGGTTTTCTAGTTACTAGTTTCCCCATAGGTGCTAGAATTCAATTCTAACTCAAATGATACCAAGTTTTTCATGTCTAAACAATCTAAATCTGATTATGTCCCCATTAAAACAGTTTGGATTAGTTCCATAAACAAATGGGTCAAAATTATGTTAAATTCTAGCTTTACGGTATTTCTAGTTAGCTAGTTTCTCACCTATCATGCATAGGATCGCTTCTACATCATCATACGATATTTTCACACATTCCAACACATTAAAACATCATCATACAGCATCACATTCACCACATCAGAACCGAAAACATCTTGCCTCAATAAGAGAAGTAAATTGACATTTCTAGGTACATAAGTTAACTAGTTTCTCTCGGAATCAATCTAGAACTTCTAAAACTCTTTGCAAAACATTTTAATTCATCAAGAGGCTAAGTGAAGCCTTAGGTCGGTGACCAAAACATATTCCATCCCCTAGTAGCTAGATGAAAACTCATTGGAAGTCCATCATCACTACTTGGCCGAAAAACATACATTCAATGTATGGTTTACATTAAACTTTAACTTGGAATGAAATGGGCAAGTCTTTGAGCTCTAGGTTTTTAAGTTACGACATAAACTAAACGTGCTCATGCTTTTCATTTTTAATCTTGCTTTCAAAGTAAAGTGATGACTTGAAATTAAATATGCAAGGCATAATTTAAACGTGCAAGCTTGAAAGTAAATATGCGAAGCATAATCTTAAACGTGCAAGCTTGAAAGTAGATATGCAAGATTCAATTCTTTATTTTAGTGCTCTTGGCCCAACAACAATCGACTTTAAGGCCGAAATAGATAGGCATTCGAGAAATTAATTAGGTGATAATGCAAGTTCAATTCTTTATTTTAGTGCTCTAGGCCCAACAACAATCGACTTTAAGGCCGAAATAGAAAGGTTTCGAGAATTAAATTAAGTGAAGATGCAAGTTCCATTTTAATCTTTATGTTCTTAGGTGATAGCTTGAAAATAAAGATGCATAGCAAGAATGTAAATATGAATGCAAGCATAAAATAAATTATGCAAGTTCATTTTATCTTTCTAGAGCTCTTAACAAGACTTTAAAGGAACTTAAACCTCAACCCAAACTCATCAAACCAAGACAAAGTAAAAGTCTAGAGTTCTTAGAACTCAACATAACATATTTAGAAAATCAAACATCTAGCATGAAAAGGAAAGGTAATGGCCGAAACTTCAAGGAAAGAAAAGAAATGTTTGAAACTCTAGAATCCATGATCTTGGTGATATACTAACACCAACATCATGAGACCTCATCATTGAGTCATTAGAACCATTTTGAAACAACATCAAAGTTAAAGTTCTCAAAGGTTCAAGAAAGGAAAAACTAGAAACACTTTTGCTCAAGAACAAAGATCAAGCTCTAGAGTTTGTTTCAAGTGATGAACATCATCATGAAACTCTCATCATCAAGCTCTCATTTCTTTGAACTCCAAGGCCCATGGCCGAAAATGAGCAAGAACAAGGAAAGGAAAAGAAGTTCTAAAAAGAATCAAGAGAAACTATGAACATTAAGCTTAGAACAAGAACTTTAAAGAAAGAATACATGAAAGAAAATCCCTACTTGGTGTGATGAACTTGAAGATGGAAGAAGAAGATGAAGAAGATGAAGAACTTGAAGAACTCCAAGAACTTGAAGAACACAAAGACTTTGAGAGAAAAGAAAAGCTTTGAGTGTTTCCTAAACTTAGCAAATGATCTAAAAGTGGTGCAAGCTCCTCAAGGCATTCTATTTATAGAGAAATGAAACAAATGGAGGGAGCTCATGGAGGAGGAGGTTTCAGCCATGAGGGTGCAGATTGGAGGCTTTCCATGAGTTCCATGAGGTGAGATAATGTGTTCTTGAGGTATGGTGAGGTATGGTTCAAAGCATGGTGAGGTATGGCTCAAGGTATGGCTCAAGCATGGTTCTTTGAGTGAGAAAATAATTAAACATGTGGTCAATGGGGAAAGGTGCTGGCTGAAACTTCATCATGCATGGGGAGGATTAGTTTGCATTTTAATTGTGGTTTAGAGTTGTGTTTAGGTGTATCTTTGATTATGCTTAAGATTAGGAATTTGTAAGAAAGTGTTTAGGTAAGGGAAATGGGTAATTAAGGTGGTCTAGACATAATTAAGGAGTGGTCTTGCACCATTAGAGAGTTAAATCCTCAATTTAGAGTCTAAACAACTCTAGACACATTTCCTTGATTTAAGGAATTGGAGAGAAAACACTATTCAAGATTCCAAGACTAGGAATCTTGAGTTCTAAAAAGGGATTTAAGTTTAATCTAAGCAATTTTAGGTTCTAATTAACCTTAATAAATTATTTTGACTCTAGATTAATTAGGGAAATAAATTAATCTTCGTTTAGAGCCTAATATTGCTTAGGTTTGCTTAATTACGCCATTAAGCTCAAAAACACTATTCTAGGGGCAAAATCGTAATTTTGCACTAAAACTGCCCGGGACCACCGGGACTTGAACAGTGACCTCTAGGCACATGAAAACATGTTTTTAAACCTCTGGGGAAAGTTCCGGGCTCAAACGGCACCTTTACCCGTGTAAAAACACTATAGGGGTATTTTGGTCATTTTGACCAAATCGCTGAAACGAAATTTTCGCTTCCGAAAGCATTCAAAGGCCATTCAATCCCCTTCAAACATTGAGTTGACCCTTCGAGGATGACCGAGTTGGTTACCCTCGAGTTCGGGTCAGGAAATGACCTCAGGGGCATTTTGGTCATTTCCCTCGGACAGAAAAATCGGGGTGTTACATTATGGACGAAAGTGTCAATCACCCCTATGTTGGTACGAACCTGGAGAGCAAAGTCTAATAGGACCAGACTTAGTTAGGGAAACGACGGAACAGATTAAAAGGATAAGGGATAGGATTCTTACTGCTCAAAGCCGACAGAAAAGCTATGTGGACAAACGGCGTAAGCCGATTGAGTTCCAAGAAGGGGAACATGTTTTTCTCAAGATAACCCCCACCACAGGCATAGGTCGAGCTATGAAGGTGAAAAAGTTAAGCCCCAGATTCCTTGGCCCATTCGAAATCGTCAGTAGAGTAGGGTCCAGAGCATCGCATAGCCCTACCCCAAATCTATCCAATCTCCACGATGTTTTCCATGTCTCCCGATTCTGAAAGTACCAACGACCCAAGTCATGTGCTAGAACCAGAACATGTACAATTAAGGGATGACCTGACATTTAACCTGCCTCCCACGAGAATTGTGGACCGAGGAGTCAAACAAATTGAGAAATAAGTCGCTGCCGTATGGTCAAGGTCGCGTGGGGACGCGTGAGAAAGCGAAGGTTTCACATGGTAGTTGGAGGCCAACATGCGAGCACAATACCCCGAGATGTTCTCAGGTAATGAATTTCGAGGACGAAATTCTTTTTAAGGAGGGGAGTAATGTAACGCCCCGATTTTCGCTAAACTTACATAATGACCAAAATGCCCCTGAGGTCATTTTCACCTGAAACACGAGGACGGCCGGCCTTGGCCATCCTCATAGGGTTCATATATTATATGAAGGGGATTGTATCAGCATGAGTGCCTAACAAAGCGGGAAAACCTCATTTCTGAGATTTCACAGAATGACCAAAATACCCCCAGAATGTGATTAAGGCAAGATAAGTTCCGCTTTGACCTGCACTTTGTTCTGAGGTTCAAAACAATGATTTTAAGGCATAAACTATGTTGGTTTAAGTCCCGGAGATCCCGGCAACTTTTGATAAAAATTACGGTTTGCCCTCAAGATATTGCATTTTCGGCTTAATGAGCCGTTTAACTCCAAACCTAAGCAATATTAGGCTCTAATTAAAGGTTAATTAATTTCCATAATTAATCTAGAGCCAAAACCATCATTTAGAATTAATTGGAACCTAGAATTGTTTAAGGAAATTTAGAACTCTTTCCTAAATTCTTTTCTTTTTTTTAAAAGAAAAAACAACTATGAATAGTGTTTTCACTATTCACACTCCCTTTCCCAATGACACTCTCTTTTCCAAGAAAGTTGTCACTCTCAAATAATCATGATCACATTTGAAAAATATATGTCATTCAAAATTCAAAAGAATAAATTGTTAATGTTGTCACTCAAAGCTTTCAATCAAGCTTCATAATCAATCATACCTTCCATACTTTCTTCCATACCTTTGAATGACAACACATATAGATATTTTATCTTGTGGCCATGAAATTTTCTCTCCCTTGGCCCTATAATTTTCAGCCACTTCCCCCAAGAATCCAAAAGAATTTTATTTTTATGTAGTCAATCAAGTTGTCTTTCAAGCTACCCTATGACCTATGCCTACCTATGGTTTCAATCACACCAAGAATGACCACACAAGAAGATATTTCTCTCTTCCTTCTTCAAGAAGCTTCAACCAACTCCCCCTTCACTCCTTCATTTGCCTATAAATACACCACACTCCACAACTCCATCACTTTTGGATCCTTCTCCAAAGTCTCAAACTCTCTCATTTCCCTCTCAAGCTTTCTCACTTTTCTCTCAAACTCTCAAAGAGTTCCTCAAGCTCAAGTTCTCTCCTTCATTTTCAAGACACAAGGTAGGGAACTCTTTCTAAACATGTCTTTGATTCTTATGCTTGAATCTTGTTTAGGAGTTGATGAATGGTTGAACCTCTATGTTGCTTTCTTTTTTTTGGTTTCTTCCTTTTCTCCCCTTAGATTTTCGGCCTCAAGGCCTTGAATATGATAGCTTGATGATGAGTGTTCTCTAGATGTGACCATGAGTCCATCTCTCATGAGACCTCTAAAGCTTGAGTTTTTCTTAAAGAAAGTTTCATTCTTTATAAGTTTAGTTAAAAGAGTTTATGTTTCTCTTGAACATTTTGGATCTTCTTCCTTCTTCTTCTCATGTTTTCGGCCATGAAGCCTTTTTACATGGGAAAAATGTAAGCTTGATGATGAGAGCTTCATGTTGATGCTTGTCACATGAACAAACTCTAAAGCTTGAAACTTTGGCCCTAAACCAAGCATGGTTTTGGTTTTGCTTTCTTCTTTATCATGAACTTTGTTTTAAATATTTGTTTTGAAGGAAGCTATGTACTCAATGATGAGGACTTAGGATGTTGATGCTTGGATCATCAAGATCTTGGTCCCTAGAGATTTAAAAATGGTTCCTTTCTTTTGTTAAGATTTGACCACTTTCATGATTCTTGAAGTCATGTTTTCTCTTGATGCCTTGGTACCAATGGTTTTTCTTTTCTTGTGAAGATGAGTTTTGGGTTGGGACTATGTTCCTTCTTAAAGCCTTGCAAGAGCTCTAGACAAGATATAAAAGTAACTTGCATTCACGCTTACGCTTATGCTTTGCATGGCACGTTTATTTCTATGCAATCACTAAACCCCAAGACTAAGAATGAACTTGCATTATGCACGTTTAAAATTCCAAGCTTTGCATCTCATTTTATATTTCAAGTCCTCACTAAACTCAAAGAATGAAAATGGATGTGCACCTCATATTTACCTTGAGCTATCACTTTACTTTCTAAAGGACTCTAAAATGAAATGCATAGCACGTCTATTTTATGTCATCACCTAAGATACTAGAGCTCAAAGGCTTGCCCATTTCATCCTGAGAAGAGGTTAACCATGGAAAACATTCTAGGAATGTACATTTTGGCCATGTGATGAAGATAGCTCCAAGAGGAGTTTATTAGTCACAAGAGCCTATAGCTCATGTTTTAAGTCTTTCTAAAACATATGTTGTACTCAAAAACATTTTGGGTATGTTCTTAGATTTATAAGGGTTTTGACAAGTTAAAATGTTTGACAAGATGTTTTTGAAGTTCAAAAATTGTTCCAAGAGAAACTAGCCACCATAAGTATTTCAAAGGAATGACTCAGGTATCTTTAGACCCCATATTTCAGTTTTTAAGATGCCGTAATCGATTACGTAAAACTCTGACAAGCTGAAACACCAACTTTTGCCCAAAGTAATCGATTACTATATAGTGTAATCGATTACACATTCTGGATTCTAGTAATCGATTACCTATTAATGTAATCGATTACCCAGATGTTCCAGGGGCCCAGCAAAGTGTTTTTAAACATAGTAATCGATTACCTATTAATGTAATCGATTACCCAGATGTTCCAAGGGCCCAAAGAAGTTTTAAACAAAATAATCGATTACAATTACATGTAATCGATTACCGTAACCCCTATCCGCCTTGATTTGAAATCTGAAAGTGTAATCGATTACAAGTCCCATGTAATCGATTACGTAACTCCTGACCTTCATGTTTTGAAATCTCGAGGCTGTGTAATCGATTACAATATTTATGTAATCGATTACCAGAACCCAAGTTTACAAACAGAATGCTTTTCTGATTTAATGACTTGAAGATATGATCTTGCATTGCTTGAATCTGAGAATTGTTATGACATGAGTCTATGCTTTAGCCTAACATGAATACATGATCTTATATGTTCGATTTCAAACATGATCAAGTTAAGAGGCTTATTGCTCTTGCTTACCCTATGACGATTTTACTCCATGACTCAAGTATGATGATACCATGTGAACCATTATTCTTCAATGATAGTTTTATGTTTGCATGTTATTGTTCTTTAAAGACTTCAAAGATGCCTATGATGTAATTATGTTTGACATGCATGAATTATGTGGCATCTTGCATTTAACATGCTAAGACTTAAGGTGACATAGACCATGAGAGGATGATCCTTGAACCACCGGATTAAGGGTGGGGATAAGGTGATTCTAGCCCCCTAGACCCGTACCTTAGGTCGGGATCTTTAAACTTATCAAAAGGGATAAGTCCATGTACTAGTGACGACTAGTGAGGTATGAGCTCATAACCTAGAATTTTTCTCCACAAGGAGATCAGTTAGGGTGGCCCCAGGAAAATAATGATGATGTTTTAATGTCACCTCAAGTAACCAAGACATGTACCATGTTCCATGAGCTATGTTTTTATGCACCATAATCATATGAATTTGCGTGCTATGCCCCATGATATGAGAACCATAAAGTTATGAGTTTATGTGCTATGACCCATGATATAGGAAATCATGTTCCATGAGTTAAGATATATGATTTATGTTCTATGATCCACGTTATGTGATTTATGTCTATGATACAAGTGATATGTTAAAAGGAACGGATCTCGGAAATTGGGACTTTAGAAAACTCATAATTGAACCAATAGATGTCCATGGTTTTCATAAATAAACCGAGATTCCTGGAGACGTAAATGATGACACCTAGGATAGGAGGAAAACCCTACTGAGTTTCTTTAGTAAGAAAACTCACTCCCTCTATCTCTTTCTTTCCATTACGTCTTCAGAGCGAGATGGCGACGTTCGTGCTGTACGTTGACACGCCACGGTGGGAGATCCACCATGACCCGGAGCATGGGTCATTCCATTTTGAGGGCCGGTGTACTGTGCGCATCTTCATGTTTGTAGGACGGCCATTCGCACACCCCTTGTACAGTTATCGCTTCTCCCCAGCATCCCCCTATGGTGACCCCGCGATCTTTGAGCATGCACGGCCACGACATGAGAGGAACCTGCGGACCCACTCTGCCGATTCAGTGGACGCGCCGCAGTACGTGCCATCATCGCAAAGACTCGTGAGGAGGACCCTTCAGAGGAATCCCCCATGGACCATGAGGGCTCGCCTCCCCACTCGCTCCTCGCGATGAGATAGGCAAAGCGAGGAGACAGTACCAACGGCTTGAGGGCTTTTGCGTTCTGACCACGACCCCGACGTGACGACACGCTCAAACAGGGCATGCTCGCACCGCCGAGCCCCGCCCGTGGATTGGCTACGTTCCTCCGTACCCGTGAGTCTGCTATGGAGATTGGAGGGTAGTCCTTAGTGCACGCACGTCACATAGTATGGATGATACCCCTTTTGTGTTGAGGTTATCCATCTTAGGTTGCACATGGGTAGGGATGCTTCTTTCCAGTTCTTTTCCATGTATTCTATTTTTCTGCCGTATTCATGTTACTATGTACTTGAAGAGTCCTGCCCTTTAGGGTAGGCATATTATATATATGAAATAGTTCAGTTATGATGATGCTATGTTTTGGAGCCACCTCTATGTTTATGTTCGGCACTTTATAATACCGACCCGATAGGATACGCGCGGCTCTTATTTTAAGTAATGTTTTAAGAAAAAAAAAATTGGTTCGTATTTTCTCTAAGTTACTTTTTAAAGAACCATGTCAGATAGTAACGACTAGTATTTGGCCTAAGTACGTACTAGTAGTATTGGGTCGAATATTAGGGTGTTACAAATATGTTGCATTTATGACATTAAGATTCATGCTAAAAGATACGGGCCTCGGCTAATGATATTTAGAACTTAATAAATGAACCTTATATATATGTTCACCATTTTCATAATTAAACCCGAGGTTCCTGGGGACGATGACGATGACACTTGTGTTATAGTCGGGAAGCCCTACTGAGATTCTTGTATAAGTTTCTCATCCCTTTTCTTTTCCGTGTCGTCTCCAAACATGAATGAAGGTGTAGTTTGTGATTTGTCTTGAGAGTGGACGAGGAGCTAGGGAGATAACTTCCTTTTGGATAATTGCCTTTAGAGTGATCGTATCTCAGTTATCAGTTTGTATACTATTGATGGATATATATTGATGTCCTTAAGATTACAAAACATCACTATTATGATACAGTTATTGATATGTCATTATTATTCGAGTTATGTTATGGTTGTACTATGTATTTACCTGTTATTCGTTTCTAACATCTCTCTTACGCAGGCAAGGTAATGACGTTAGATATTTAGTATGCGCGGCTCACGATTTGGTATTTAAAGTTTAAAAAAAATTTACCCATATTTTCACTACAGTATTTTAAAGAAGTTTTGAGTTAAAAACTGGAACAAAAGAGTAATGACTAATAATTAACTTAAATGCGTCCTAGGCGTGTTGAGTTAAATATTAGGGTGTTACATTTTCCACTATTTTCAGCTCCTTCTTCTCTTCTTCAATGCCCATGTTAATCACCTCAACCACCTCGTTGTCTAAGTCAAACCCTTTTTCCGTGGTTCGAACAGATTTGAAAATTGCCCAATAGCTTCTTCATCATCCTCGGATTCATGATTATCGCAATCAAGTGCAGTAAGAGAATCAATTGATAAGCATCCAAAGTCCCTTTCATGTGGCAAAACTTTTGTAATATTTAGGTCCTTGGAAAGCATTTGTGGGGGTTGGAATGCCAAAATAGATAGTGGATAAAACACAAACAATACAGGAAAATGCCAATTAATGGTTTGAGAAAATGGTGATAAAGATAAAAAGGAAACAAAAGAATAGAGGTTGAAACAAAGAGAATGGAAGACATGAAGAAAATGTAAAAATTACTGGATAATCATACAAATTCATTCAAATGATATCTCAAAATAGCATACATGAAAGCAAAAACAATTAATACAATCCCAAATAATTACTTTAAAGCAATAACATCAATCAATGGTTCAACTATCCAATTCATCAGCATTTCCTTGTTGCTGGCAGCATGAATCTCATTGCTTTCTTCAGTTATTTCGGCATCCAAGGTGTTGATGGTGAAGTGGTAGCAAGTTGAGGGAACTTCTCTAGCTGTAATTACTTCAGCTGGACCAGGAAATGTCTCATTCAAGTATGGGATCTCTTTTATTTTCACCTTTTGTTTTTCCTGGTGGAGAACCATGGCCCCCATTTCTTCTTCTAATGATGCTTCATATCCGAAGCCAAATCTGTTGGGCTTCTTGGAGACTGGTATGGGTATTTTGATACTTTGCAACTGCAGTCCCAATCTTTGCCCTTCAGATATCCACTCTTAACCATGATTTGAGCCATTATTTGATTGACATTTTACATTGGGGTGTTACTACCTTCATGTCTGGGTTTTACCAACTCCAAGCTATGCCACAAATTATTATTTATTGGCTCTAGATTCTCCACATATGGCAGTGAGACCGGTTTGGATATAATGATGTCCTTTTCACCATGGACTATAATAACCGATCCATTTTCAATATACTTAACCTTTTGATGCAAAGTTGAGGGACAACATCAACATCATTAATCCATGGTCTTCCCAGTAGCATGTTATAATCTGAGCTTATCTCCATCACCTGGAATAACACTTCCGACCTGCTTAGGCCAATCTTTAGCGACAACACCACTTCCCCCAGAATGCTTTCCGTAGTTCCATCGAAAGCCTTTATAGCCATTACTTACGATGATACATCATCTAAATTCATTGATAGCTGATTCAAAGTTGCTACCGGCAACACATTTAACCTTGATCCTTCATCAATAAGGACTCTGGGAACTATATGGCCTTTACATCTGGGGGTTAAATGCAGCGCTTGTGGCTTAGTCCGTGACACAATTTCTTCATCTGAAAAGGTGATCATATTAACATGCTTCACTGGATCCACCATATTCACCATGTTCTCCAACGAACTGTAAGGCTTGACAAAGGCTTCCTTCAGGACTTTTAGCATTGCCTTTTGGTGGGGTTCAGACAATAGAATTAATGACAAAAGGGATATTTTGGCAGGAATCTTTTCCAATTGTTCCAAAATATCATATTTACTCTGTTTCATGATTTTAAGGAACTCTTCTTCCTCCCCATCTTCCTTTTTCTTCTCTCCAACATCTCCTTCGTCCACAAACTTTCCTTTTTCCAGTTCTTTGGGCCCATAGACTCTTCCACTTCTTGTTATTCCTTTTACCTCGGCTACCACTTTACTTGTTTGGGCCTTTGAGGTTTCCCTTATGTCTTTATTTGTTTCCACTTTGGTTTCATAGTTCCAAGGCACCACATGTGTATTCTCATAGCCAAAGGGCATCGGCTTTTTCACAGTGACCACTACTTGTTCCAGTCTTGGAGCTGGATCAAGTGGTGGTACTTGAAGTACAAAGCATTCGATCACATTTATTTCCTCATGAAAAGTCGGTCTCTTTTTAGCCTGAATCACACCCAGATTGAGTAATTCTTGTGCTCGAGCTTTAAAATCCCAACAACTTTCTATATCATGACCGAAACCTCTGGAGTGGTATGCAGCTCAACATCATGTCATCTTTCTTATTCTCCTCTATTGAGAGAGCAGGCACTATTGTGTTGTAGCCAGCCTTCTTTAAACCAATGAAAATTTTCTTCATAGGTGTTCCAAGATTTAAAACCTTTTTGATCAGTCCTCCAAAGCATTTACCTGATCTCCTCTTTTGTGATTTGGAATCAGGTTATTAACAATATCTGGCTTTGAATCTTCTTGAAGGTCTAGCCTCCCGCAAGCAATTAGTTTCCTCACTGCAGTCTTGAATCCTTCATAATCCACAATAGAATGCCCTGCTATGTCCATGTGGCATTTACAAGTAAGGTTTGGGTTGTACTAAACTGGGTATGGCGGTTCTAATAGGCATACAGGATATGATACGATTAGATGGGCATCAACCAATCTTTGAAAAAGGTCAGTGTTTGAAATGGTCAGCTTTGAGAAAGGTGGAAGGTTAAGGAATCAGTTACGGTTCTGGTTTTGGAAATTTGGTCGGGGTGTTAGGGTATATGTTAGGCGAGTTGGTTGATATGGCCGCGTATGTATGTTATTAATTTGAGGCTGGGAGTATGGGATGGTGTTTGTGGTAGGTGTGGTTTGATAAAATGGGTAAGGAGGGATAGGGGTTTGGTATAATGGCATCTGGGGTTGTAGACGTGTTGGTGCATACCTTGGGATGAAGGATTGCTGACTTTGAACATAATTCACTTATGTCTCCTTCTTTTTAGGAGGAAAACTTTTTCTTGTGTCTTCGCTGTTCATGGGAAGTTTGCTAGCCTTAACCAAGCTCTTGATCCTTTCTCTAGTAGCTATCAACTCAGAGAAATCCTTATATGCTACTTCTGCCATTGCCCCGACATAAGGGGATCCCAAGGTCCCCAAGAAGTAAGAACACATTTCAGTTGGGATGAGTGGTGGTTGAACTTGGGCAGGCAAGGCTCTCTATCGTAGAGCGTATTGCTTAAAGGATTCATCTTTCTTCTTCTGCATGGAGCTTAATTGCTCCCGGGTAGGTGCTACATCAAGATTGAATTTGTACTGGCTTATGAATAGATCAACCAATTCCCTCTAGCTGGTGATTTTTGAATGGTCTAGCTGAATATACCACTCCAAGGCAGGTCCAGTCAAGCTTTCATGGAAAAAGCTTACAAGAAATCTCTCATCTTTGGACCATATTGCCATTTTTGTACAGTAACTCTTCAAGTGGAATAGAGGGTTACCGGTCCCATTGTACTTCGAGAAATCAGGGACTTTGAAGTCTTTGGGGACTATCAAGTCCATAGGCGGGCATAATTGCTCAATCTCCACACCGCTATAAGAGCTAGGACCTTGGATGGCTTTAATTTGTTCTTGTATTTTCTTCATCTATTCTTCCTTGAACTTGTCTTTTTCAACCTCTGAATGATTATTCCCTTGGGAAGATGATTTTTTTAGGATAGTAACACTAGGATGTTCCCAAACAGGGATAGCGTGCTCGTGTACCTTTGCCTGTCCACCTTCCAAGGCATGATAGCCTTCTCCGATAGGGAGTGCCAATGGCATCGTGGGTGGTGACTGTCCATAGAGGTTAGTTGGGATTTCCCCCATGTCATTCACCTCCTGAGTAACACCAATAGTCTCATTTGACATTAGAGGCATAGTGGCAATATTATTTTGCTCTGTCATAGGCATACTTATTCTGCTTCCTTCCCAAAAGTCAAATGACTCTTTCATGGCCCTTATCATATCCTCCAATCTGGCTTGGTTGTTGGATTCATTCATGTTTCCCCTTCCTGCATCAACCTCCGAGCTCAGATTTCTTCCTATTTCAGAAGTAGTTATGACTGGGATAGTATTTCCTGATTCAATATTACTTCCTTCGGCCATCTTAGTTTGAGCTCTGGTATTGTGAATACGGGTTTGATCGGTATCTGTCTTCCTTGGGCACCCAATGGTTGCGAGTCCTATGTTATTTAGTCACAAAGAGCAAGAAAAGATGAATTAATGGAAAATAAAGACTTTAAAGAAAACTTTGATGGCAAGGAATAACATCTGTATTTGACAGCAATGAACTTAATTTACTTCCTATTCAGAGGACATATTGTCCATAAGACAGGGTATATGGTGAACAAAAGTATAGGGAATTATTATTCCACAGTATACTTTGTTAAAAATACACTAGCATTGTAAAATTTGATATATATATTTTTTTACAGTCCACACAAGGAAGAATTTCCTATAAGGTAGAAACGTAATTGACAAATTAGATACATTGCTAGTGTGTTATGCTTTTTTGTTTCAGCATTTACTGTCTAACACGATGTTATTCCTTCACCACCAACAGGTCCTTTAAAGAGAGGAAAGAAAAAAAAAGTATGCTACATGAAAAGAATGCATGTGATATTAAAATATGGATTTTTTTTGGCTTAAATAAACATGTTAAATGAGAAAAGTGCATATGTCATGCATGATTGAAATATGAATTATTTATGCAGAAAAAGGATGATTATGTATGTTGTAATGTTTATGATGATAACAAGAATGCATGATGTATAGTAAAAAGTAAAAAGTATGCTCCCTTGTGTCCTAGCAGGGTGGAGCCTAATGTTTGATGGTTCTATGGTCAACCCTATTTGAGGTGGCCAACTGAGGTCATTCTAGCAGTGCTCGACTTTCGGATAGATCTAGACCCCTAAAGATTATGGTCCCTAGCTTGCCTTTACCAATAAGGTAAAGACCCAACTCCATGAGTCAAATCACAGGGACATGAAAGTCACAAATGGCAACCCATGGTTCTAGTAACAACCTGGGTGAATGAGTCAATGACTGTCAGGGAAGCATAAGCCTCACAATAACAACGTCAAAACCCCTTCTTGCCCATTAGTTTTCCAAGGCTTGGGTATAGAGGCCAAATAGTGTGCGAGGACAATGATGGTGAAGTGTGTGTAAGGAGCATATAAACCTTTCAATCCTAACACTGCATATAGTCTTGCAAAACATAATACAAACAACGAATATATACAATAATAATGGTCATTTACCCTAAGGTTTTGACAAATAAAGCCAACATTATGAATAAACACAAGAAATAGTAAACTATAAGAAAAACAAAACATAAAGGAAAACACGGTATAAAATGAAATAAGTAAAGGAAAAAACAAAAATCAAAAGGTTATATTTAATTTGCACAAATAACTAAAACAAGCTTGACTCTCTTACCGTAGCTCCCTAGTGGAGTCACCATCTGTCACAAACGAGATCGCGACGGAACGGCGAAAAAAGAAATATTTTTTTTGAAAATATGGAGTCGCCACCAACTTTTATTAAAATTTGGGAAAACATAGAAAAACCAGTTCGTTTTGAAAAAATTGGTCTTTGAAACCAGATTTGAGTTCGGGAGTCGGTTATGCATAGGAAATGGTAGGCATTTAATCCCATGCACCCCTAATACATCTGTCTTTAGATGGTATTTTAGTAAATTATGTAAATTAATTAATAATCTTTAAAAGAAATCAAATAAATGAATAAAAAGAAAGAGCAAACATATTTACAAATTAAACAAACATATTAAGAAAAAAAAATTTGGCTTGACCGGGGTCGCCTGCTCCTATGTATCCCTTGGTACAATGGGAGTTGTATAGAAAATAATTCTGTTGAATTAATTTTATTAAAAAAAACTAATTTTTAAGAAAACTAAAACCCACTCTTGCACAGGATTTAGGATAATATAAACTATACAATAAACCCTTACATTCTTGTGAAACTTGAGGATAGCAAGCTATATATCAATATTATAAGTTGTTGCGTGGATTTTATTTTTGAAAACAAGAATTTTTTAAAAAATTAATGTGTTGATCGATTTTAATTTTTGAAAGAATTTTCATTATTAAATGAAGGAAAACATTTCTTAGAATCACTAATTTCAAAAGGAACTAACAAAAGCTAATTCGTAAATACATAACAAATACACAATTAACTTAAACAAAATATATAAACATATAAAATAATTAAACTAAAAATTAAAACTAATTCATAAACACAAATACACAACTAGTTTAAGCAAAACACATGAACAGATAAAATAATAAAAAGGAAAATTAATTTATGAACACAAGTACACAATTAAACAAAGCATAATTAAATAAAAAAGGGTCCCAATTACTATTTTTTATCCTTTTTAATCAATAAAACTTTAACACTAAATTCACTTAAAATCAAAGAAATAATTAAATCACTCTTTTTGTTTTATTTTGCATAATTAAATTGCCTTAAAAATAATTTATTTAATGTCACTGGAACATTAAAAAAAAAGCTAAGAAAGACATATCATAAAATCTTTTTCTTTTTTTCTATATAAATCAAAATGATCAAATATTACTTTTGAACCAAATTAAATAAAATCTTTTATTCATTTCAAACTATAATAATTGAAACTCCAATCAAGGGAGAAACTAAAATTAAAATAAACAAAAATTATGCAAACAAATCCTAATGTAACACCCTCCAAATTACCATATTTTACTCGAGTATCAACACAGTAATTAGAAAAGTATTACTTACATTCACAATCTATACTAGTCGAAAATAATTGAAATCAAATAATTCAGACACATATATGGCCAAACTCGTATATACATATATAAACATCATTTTTAAGTTTGCAATGTGTACACCGTACTGATAGTACACTGGTTAACTTCTAAGCTCATCAGGAACTCAGTTCACAAAAGGAAGGAACACCTCCAGTATCTAATCTAACTTGCTCAAAGTTGAGGTCTAGCAAAAGTTTGTACAAACAGAAATAAACCCCACAACATTTAACACGATTAATCTGCTGGTTAGAGGGTCACTAGTACTAAGCTACCACTACATACATATCATGAGTCCCTGAAGATCTCATGTCCTACTAGATGAAACCGTTGGCTATCGGCATGATAGCCTCACCTCCGCCTGGGGCATCAGGACCCTCCGATGGGTCTGAGTCTGAAGACGAGGATGAAGAGGGATCATCTGCTGGAGGGGGTGCTGGTGGTGCAGGTGGGACATCAAATATCACTGGGTGTGCCAAGTGGAGAGGCACACCATCATAAGGGAAAGCAGGGTCAAAGTCAGCTGTAAATACTGATGTACTAAAAGAGCGGCCGAAAAATACATAGACACCAACTTGTGAGTAACCCACTACATATAGAGAGTCAAGAGCAGGATCATAATGCCACACCCACTGTGGCGAGTCAAGGTAAAATACTAGTGACGGCATCTGCTGGATCTGATTAACACAAAGTAAATGCAACCATAGGGATGAGAATATTATAAAATCCTCAGTAGGGTATTCCCTCAGGTATAATGTGAAACATAATTGATAAGCTCATTCATGTGGGAATACTCATGCAAAACTATGTATAGCAATATCAAGGTATATACATAATGTAAAATCAAGTACAAGTATAATAATAATTCATGCATTGTTCTTCTTCTCATTAACATAGGGAAGGCTTAATCTCACATCAAGTGATGTCTGTAGTGGAATCACTCCACAAGAACTATTGACCATTAGGACATGAGCTCATTCCTATATGTCGATACGTCTACCGACTTATCAAATTCCCAGGAAAGCTCTTACTTTTGTCTTTCCCGTTCAACCACATAAGCCTTGTCTCTATTTTCCCCATATGTTAAAAATTCCACAACTAAAAGTCATGTTATTTTTCTTTTCTTTTCCTTTATCCTCACAATGATCACATAGTGTACTTCTCCTTTCAAAGGCCTGCTCAGATCATAGGTAGGCATACAATTATGTTGGAGTCTCATCCATATCTCATCAACATTTCTTTCAAACAATTAGCATGCATTAACATAATATATACTTGTATCTAAAGCCATTCTTACCATTTTTAGCAATCAGCAGATTTATCACTCTAGAATTCAAAATTAATTTCCCTATCAAACAGCGAATTTAAGAGCCATAAAAATTCTCTATGACATGTCAATGTGTCTAAAAGGCCTTGTACAAATTTCCAAACAAACGGTGTTCTTTAACCTTATCAACTAAATTTTTCAAATCTGGTAGTTAGAGACCACTTGTTCACAGTTTAGATCAGGACTCTCATAATTTTCGACCCCACCAATTGATTAAATCAACTCAAAATAAAATTCACAGTTGCAATTCAATGTGTTATCAGCTTCCCATAAAATTTTCAAAGAATAAACCCATCGTTTACTATGATAATAAAATCACACAATTTTACTGCCTCAGCTTCAATATTTCAGGCAGCATAGTCGCAACTTCGGTTCTTGAATTTTTAAACACAGAAAAAGTGCCCAGAATAACCCTAAATTTTTACTAGAGACTCCATAACATGTTAAATACATTACATAAAATTTGCAACTGAATCTAAGATCTCTAGATATATTAGAAAATTTGACAAAATTTGCTGCTTGCTTCAAACTGGGATTTTCCAGCAACAATGTTCAAGAATCATGAATTTTTTTCAAGTAGAGAAAATCGTTCACATGACCCAAGGAAAATCATGGCGTTGTCTTAGGATGTTACCTTTAACATATAATTTTTATAGCCGATAAAACTGAACACAATTGCACCAGAAAATTTGTCAACAAGTTCTGCCTTGTTGAAATCCGAAAATCCAGCAAACTAATTCCAAGTCTCTCTTGATGAAAATGATTTTTCCACCACACCAAACACTCCACCAAAATTCATACATCAATATCAACATATGATTAACCAATAAAATCAGCAATTTTAGGACAAAACCAATCAGAATTTTCAGAGGAAATTTTTGAAACAAAAGAGAACAAATAAACCCTACCCTTGGAAGCTAATGCTTCTTTAGCTTTTGTATACTTCAAGATAGATGTTCTCCACCCCAAAACTCTTGAAACACACCTAGATCCTCCACTAATCAGTGTTGAGTGAGGTACTAAAGTGAGGTTTTGAAAAATCTAATCGGTTATATTTGTGAAGGTTGAAGTGTAGAACAAGTTTGCTTAAAGGAGTTTTTGATTCTAACAAGATTTGGTCTAGGATTTTGGAGGTTGAATTCAAGGTTAGCAAAGGTTTTTAGATGAGAAAAGAAATGGTTCTCTGCTGCTTCTCATATGGCCGAAGGTGAAGATGAAAAAGATGAGGTTAGGTGAGTTAAATATATCTATTAAGGAGTGTTTTGATTGGTTGAAAAATAAAATATTGTTCTTTCCATTAAAAGGCTTTAAAATCAATGGCTAGGATTTGATCTTTCATCCAAGATGAAATCCTAGCCATTCCCTTGGTATTCAGGTGGATATACTTCATTATTTGTATATATTAATTAGTTTTCGGTGTTAGAAATTGAACACTGAAATTTCAGCAAACGGGCGAAACAATGTACCCGAGAAATCAAACATTGCCCGAAAAATAATTTCGAGTATAAAATCATTATTCCTACCTATTTCTAAACATAATCTTATAATTTCTCAATTTTGGGCATCTCCGGGGCCCAATTCTAGGATTTCGGCTGTCCCGGCGGACCTATGGGGCCTGTAAGACACTATTCACATTTTTTTTTTTGCTTCCTTGAGTTAGTCTCATCATTTCCACATCTATCAACATCCTAAAATTCTCATTAATAAAGCTTCATTTAATTTCTAAAAAGAATAGGATATTACACCAAACACACAAACTCAATTTCTAATCCAATAAAATAAAACAATACTAACATAATAATAATAATAATAATAATAATAATGATATAAAAAATGGGGCTTATCACCACACCTATTAACACAGGTTTCTCTCTTACACTTTCAACTCACACACACACTCTTTCACTAACTCACTCTCACGCTCTCAACCCACACGATCACTTTCACTAACTCACCTCTCACATACTCAACACACACATACACACAAACACATTCTAACTCCTCTCTCTCTCTCTCCCTTTTTCTCACATGCACACACACTCACTAAAATAAAAGAAAGAAAGACACACAGAGGGATAAGAGAGAAACGACAAAGAGGGGCAATACAAAGGGTGAGGGAAAGGAGAGGAAAGCCACTGCAGGGGTGGCCTAGCCCGCAGAGGGCAGTGAAGGCGTTGGCGCGAAGTGGCAGAAGTTTAGGGGTGCGGTCTCTGTAGCGGGAAAGGGAGGCTGAGTGACAAGAGTGGAATTGAGCTTCGGCCGCGACTGGGCAGAGCGCAGCTGTAGAGAAAGGGAAGTAGATTGGCGGTTGTTCACGATGGGTGTTCCGTAGCTAGCATAGGGAATGAGTGGAGATAACGGGAGAATGAAGATAGTGGTGGCCACGAAGGTGGCGATCATGAGTTCCTGGAGTGGGGTGGTGATTGGAGGTAGTGAGGAAATGGTGGCTTTTGAAAGGGAGGATGATGATGATGATGGTGATCTGAGGGGAGGCCGCGCCGATGGTGGGTGAGGTTGCGGTTGAGAAGAGGATCACGGTGGCTGGGTGGTCAATGGCTGCGAAGGTAGATCCAGGAAAAGAGGCTCCAGCGCGGTGGTGGAAGAGATGCTAGGGAAGACAAAGAAGATGATGAAGGCTGCGGCGATCAGGGGAGGCCGTGGATGCTCTGTCCCTTTTTCTTTTACATTTTTTTTATTATGATGATGATATTATTATTGATGCTGAATTTTACCTTGTTCTTTCCTTTGTTGTTTCTGGATTGTATTACTGGAATTGTTCTTGGCTGATGATTGCTCTCTGGTGCTACTGATTATTTTTTTGTGTTTGGAATTTTTCTGTTGATTGATTGCTCTCTGGTGCTGCTGATTATTTTTCTGTGTTTGGAATTTTTCTGCCGATTGATTGCTTCCTCTTCTCTGGTTGATCGTCAATCATTATATGACATTGTTGGTCAAATGAAATTATCGTTGATCCAATTTTACATTTCACTGTAATCATGAAAGGAGAAAGAATGATGCCGTTGAAGAGAGCAGTTCATCATGATGTTCCCCGTTTCCTCTCCTTTTGAGAAATGGCCAAAAATGAAACAAGGAATCTAATGCCCCTTTTCTCTCTTTTTTTTTATTGCTTAGTATTTTTTTTTCAATCTGAATTCATGGGCTAATAAATTATGAGCTTCAACCCGTCTGTACAACATGCACCACATCCAAGAGAACGATTGATTCGTATGAGCCACGAGAACTATTAGAACACACGATTCACGCAGACCACACGGCTCAATTCGGGTTCCCCCGACAGCCCCACACGAGAGCGTCAGGATGGAAAAGGATCCTACGGGACATACCATGTGCCACTTTGTGGGTAGGCAACACAGGAACCACGAGCAGCACACCAGGAGCACAACGGCTCATGATAACAATTGAAAAAAACTGCGTGCAGGCCGTTCAATGCACATGCAAGGAGCCAGCTAGTATTCACAGTCAAATCACCACTCACACGCCTGCACGTTTGCTAGACCCAACACCGCCGGACCAACCACACCCCGCATGGCCAAAGCCATGCAAGCAAATGGAAACATCCAACAATGCTGTGTCCGCACCGCTAGGCATGAACTCAAGCAACATGTCAAACTGATACGCTTCCCCAATGCAAAAAACCATCCATCACTCGGTGGCTCAACCATGGACTCAACCATGAGGATGCATCCCGGGGCCTCCACCCCGCTCCGTCGCGGCCGAGTTCGCCCCGCGATGCATCACACACATTTTGTCGATGGTCAAATCGTCCCACGATCACTGTAACCATCCCCAGGACAAAAAGGGGTCATCCAATGCACAACGCCCCAAGCGCACATTCCGGAGGTGTATTTCACAGGCTGCGGGTGCCCTCAGTAGGCATATAACCTAGCCCACCCTCATCCGTGATGTGCACGCCGCATCCTTACCTATGCACGCCTCGTAATCGGGCGAGGCCCTCTACTACTGGTCGGCAAACGGGCGGCGGGCGCACGCATCGCTTTTAGCCCGGATTTTGACTTAGAGGCGTTCAGTCATAATCCAACGCATAGTAGCTTCGCGCCATTGGCTTTTCAACCAAGCGCGATGACTAATTGTGCGAATCAACAGTTCCTCTCATACTAGGTTGAATTACTATTGCGATACTATCATCAGTAGGGTAAAACTAACCTGTCTCACGATGGTCTAAACCCAGCTCACATTCCCTATTGGCGGGTGAACAATCCAATACTTGGTGAATTTTACTTTACAATGATAGGAAGAGCCGACATCGAAGGATCAAAAAGCAACGTCGCTATGAACGCTTGGCTGCTACAAGCCAGTTATCCCTGTGGATGAGCTAGATAAACTGGGATGAGCTAAAATGGAATTAAAATGGGCTGAACAACAAATTTTGGTTTAAAAGAACTAAATGAAAATACTTATAAAGGAAATTCATAAATTATGAAATATGCAAATTTTGGTTTTTATGTTTTATGGGTTGGACAAAATCGGGTGTTCACTGCTATCTTTCGGTGTTAAAAATCGCACACTGAAATTTTACCAAATGAGTAAAACATCGTACCTGAAAAATCAAATTGTAGGTGGAAATGTGCACTAGAAGGGGGGTTGAATCGTGCATTGCTTCTTTTCGCATTTATGTTTTCAAAAAAAAATTCTACCCATATTTTCCACTAAGTATTTTAAAGAAAGGTTTTAAAGAATGAGACTAAGAAAGTAATGTAACGCCCCAATTTTTACTGTAATTTTTACTGTCATTGGAAATTACTGAATTACCATAGGTAATTATTACATAAGATTTGAGGCCGAACAATCCTTAATAAAGGAATATAACATTAGAAGATAGGTTAGGAGCGATTCATGCGAGAGTCGCAAATCCAATTTACAGACGTGTAAAATGACCAAAATGTCCCTGAAGTTATTTTACTCAGAAAATGAGGATTGTGGGCCCCACATATTCTCAAGGGGATGTTTTGAGAATAATAAGGGATTGTTTGTGTTATGTGTGTTAATAGAGCAGAAGAATCTCAATTTTGAGTTTCGGCCTTGAAATGACCAAAACGCCCCTGTTGCTGTTTTAACTCCGATGTGCGTGCCGAGTGAGCCCGAACCTCACTAAAATGTTTTAAAATGTGTTTTTAAGCCATGATTAACCATTGGTTAAGCCCGGGTGGCCTCGGGCGATTTTTAAGTGAAATGCGATTTTGCCCCGTTTTTGGCGCTTTGCGAATTTCGGGATTTTCGATTCATATACCGAAACCTAAGCAATATTAGGCTCAAATTAAAGCTTATTAAATTCTAAATATTAATCTAGATTCAAAATTATGTATTTAGATTGATTAGAACCCAAAATTGCTCAAAAACACCCAAATTGCTTACTAATTCACTTAAGCCCTTAACTGTAAATTCTCTAAATTACATGAATACCTTGCCTACACCTAAATAATGCATGGAACACACAAATTTCACTTCTTTGGGCTATAATGCACGAAATTATTGATGCCTTTATGCAGCTGAATTATTTCCAAAAGTTGCACTAAAACAAAATGCCAAAATGTCACCATAAGAGACATAATTCCTTAATTTCATACAACTTTGTCTAAAATGATTTTTCCTCCATTATTTCTCCTGAAAAATTCTGACAACTACCTCCTCATTTTGGCTAATTAGAAGCCTCAAAATCTTCTATAAATAGGCTTGCTTGAGTGGTCTTGGAATGCTTGGTTCATAACTAGTTTTTAGGAGCACCAAAAACTTTCTTTCTTCCTCCTCTTTAGCTGAATTCTTTCTTCAATTTTTCAAAGAGATTTTGTGTCATTTCACTTCAAGAAATCAAGTTCTCTTCCTCTTCTTCAACTTAGATTAGGTAGGGAGTAGTTTCGAAATTTATTTCTATGCTTTGAGGAGTTGTGTTTTTAGCTCAAAATGATGAAATTATGAATTTACCTTAGCTTTTCATTTTGGTTTTCCTCTTCTTCTTTTTTCTTCAACCAATTCAGGCCATATGGCCTAGGTGGAACTAAGATGATGGCTTGATGATGAGGACCTTGAGGGTGGGTTGTAAATCCATCACAAGTTAGGCCTCTAAAGCTTGAAAATTCCACTTGATGCAAAACTTTAAAGAATAATGCTTTATGATGCGAAAACAATGATTTTTAGTTTAGAACTTGAAAGATGTATTTCCTTTTATGTTTTATTTCTTGTTAAGATATGTATTGGGTTGAATTTATAATTCTTTTAAAGTCTTGAAGGAGCTTTAGTAAAGAAACAAAATGAATTTGCATCCATGATTAAGTTTATGCTTTGCATAACCATGTTTACCTTCTATGTCATCACTAAATTTTCAAGAATGAATAAATGAACTTGCATTTCTCATGTTTAAATTCCAAGCTTGTATTTCATATTTATGTTTCAAGTTATCACTTAATCTTTCAAGATAATAAAGAGGTTGCATCTCATATTTAATTTATGCTCTCACTTTATTTTATAATGGCTAAAAGAATCAAGGCATGACATATTTATTTTATGCCATCACCTAAAGACCCTAGAGCACAAAGACTTGCCCATGTATCACAAGCAAAGAAATATGATTATTGGAGTTAAAGAATTTATTCTTTAACAAGTCTTGAGATTGGAGCTTAAAAAGATGTAATAATAATTCTCTTCTCCTTTTACTGGTCCTGTGCGGACTACCGCCGCTCCGGTTTCTTAATATTCTCTTCTCCCTCTCACGGTCTGTGCGGACTACATGCTCCAGGTTTCTTAATATTCTCTTCTCCCTCTACTGGTCACAATGCGGATTACCGCGCTCCAGTTTCTTGTATCATGTTTATATTTCAAGTTCTTGCATCATGTTTAATTTTCAAGTCATCACCTTAAATCTTAAAGATAAAGAAATGGAATTGCATATCATGTGTATAATTCCAAGCTATCACCTTATAAAGATAAGATTAAAATAAGGTTGCATAGCATGTTTATAACTCTAAGATGTCACCTAAATCTCTAAAGCTCAAGACTTACTCCTTTTATCTTAAGTGAGAATTTTAATTGTGAAGATCCTCCCAAATTTGACAAAAGAACTAGTTTCTAAATGAGTTTTAAGGCTTTGCAAGGATTTTCAGGGAACTAGTATTTTATATGCACTTAAAATATGATTCTATGTAATTGCATGAGGTTCATGATTCGCCACTGATCTGAGTTTAGTATCAATGTGTGATAATTATGGTTTATTATTAAGAGAATGATTCATAATTGGTTTAGTAACTAATTAGTTCTATAATTGATAATTCTATGTAAGGATTGGATGCTTATTAAGTACTTGATATCATTGAATGATTTCTGGCTTGCATGTTATAGTTCTTTGTTGCAAATAATGAGAATGCTTATACATGAAATATTGTTTATTATGTAAAATTTACCTTTGTTGCTAGAAGAAAGTGTATCATTGTAAAAGTGTAATTTGGAAAGGTTCTGGCTATCGAAAGACTTGGTATTTATGCGTGTCCTTTATGACCCACCTCTCTTTCTGGGAATCTCCCATATGCATGATTACTGATTGATATATATTATTCTAGTTTAAGACTATAAATAAGAAAATGTTATGATGTTTATGAATTCTATTGTGATATAACATGCAAAGATTTAATGGTGACTTAAACTTATAAGAAAATGATCCTTTGGAACCATCAGACTATAGGTGGTGAAAAGGTGATTTTAGCCCCCTAACCCGTTCTCTCAAAAGGGTAGAGTCGGGACTTTAGCTTATCAAAAGGGATAAGTATATGCTAGTGACGACTAGTAAAGTATGAGCTCATAACCTAAATTACTCCCAAAAGGGTGGAGTATAGGGTGGCCTAAGGAAAATAATGATGATGATAAGATTTTAAGTCACCTAAGGCACTAAAGAAATGAAATATGTGCATTATGTCCACGTGTAGTTAATATTATATGACATTATTTTATGCATGTTATTTGATAATGATGATGAGGAATATGATGTAATGATAAAGGAAAAGTTCATTGTAAATATGACATGTTAAGATTATAATGCATTATAAGACGCATGATTAAAAATTGACGAACCTCGGTTAAGTATTTGTCCGAATTTAAAAAGAATCTTTGCATGCTCACTATTTTAGAATAATCCCGAGGTTCTTGGGGACTTTGATGATGACACTGTAGAAGGAGGTACCCTACTGAGAATTCTTTAGCAAGATTCTCACTCCCTTTTCTTTATTTCCGTCATTGTCTCCAGATTCAGATGGCGACATTCGTCCTGTTCGTTGATACCCCTACTTGGGAATTTCACTATGATCCGATTGCATCGCTCGTATCATTTTGAAGGGAGGTCTTGTGATTCGTGTTTTTATTTACATAGGTCGTCCCTTTGCACATCCTGTCCCTAGTTATCGATTTTCTCCTACTTCTCCCTATGGCGATGAAATGGTTTTCGAACATGCACGTCCACTTGATGAAAGGATGTTACGTTCTTATCCCGCTTCATCTGCTGTCCACGGATTTCCAGAGTATGTTCCCGAGACGAGATATTACGGCCGATCCTTCAGAGGACACTCCTACTCATGTACATTCTGAGAGCTCTGCTCCTACTCCCACACGTGTAAGAGAGGGTAGTGAGGAAACAGTTGTTCAGCCGAGGTTAGCAAGAAGGCCGTCCATGCGACCCCAACATGGTGCATCTCATGTGTCCCCTCCCGAGGGAGCTCATCAGTGGATCGGATTTATTCCCCCATTTCCAGGACAGTGGCCATAGAGGGTTCTTAGTAGACTTATGTGTGATCATGCACCCTAGTTTTAGGATAACCTTCCCGGCTTATAGAGTTATCTAGTTTAGGGGCATGTATTTCCTTATGTATATTTTCTTTTATGGGTTTGCATAAGACAATGATGTATGAACATAACCCACCCTTTGAGTGAGGTTATTGTATGTAAATATATGCTATAATGTGTTTATGGATGTTATATGATGGAGCTAAAGCGATATGATGTGATATATTCTTAAACGTCTTATTATACTCCACTTACTCGTTCACGTTGTACTCGGCTCACGTTTTCAATTATGTTTTTTTTCTAAAAAAAAAAATGGCTCGTAATTTCACTAAGTATTTTCAAATTATGAAGAAGGAACCAAAGTAAGGAGTAAAGTCTAGTCATTAATCAGATTCAACCTAGGTGTATTTGGTTAATAACTAGGGTGTTACAAGTAATAGACTAATGGTTAACCTAAATACGTTCTAGGAGTATTGGGTTAAAAATTAGGATGTTACATTTTGGTATCAGAGCAGTTCGATTCTCATGGAGCCTGAGGATTGGATTGACTATGCTTTTTAAGCATGATGCGGTAGTTATGTCATGTATAGTGCTTTATTAGAATGAGCTTTAGGATTAGAAATGCATGACTGCTGTATGTTGCACGTGCCATGGTAACTTGCTCACTTTGCATGGAGTACTGAGCCTGATCACCTTGGTGTTGCTGTTCCATGTGTATAGGAACCAATGGCACGTCGACAACAAAATAGGAACTCGGGCCCTAGTGTTCAGAACGACAAGACCGCCGAAGCACTCCGCGACGTGGCAAGAACAATGAGGATGATGATGGAAAGGATGGATCAAGATCGCCGGACTGGCGCAGGTCATGGTCCCAATGGCAACGAAGTCCCCGAACACGCTCGTTTTGGGGAGTTCCATAAGGCAAACCTGCCAACCTTTAAAGGGACCATAAACTCGAACCTTGCTGATGAATGGATTAGGAGCATGGAAAAGATCTTTACTGTGGTCCCATGCACGGAGGAGAAGAAAGTAACCTTCATAACTTATATGCTCGAGGGAGACACTGGTTTTTGGTGGACCGGAGCCCAAAGACTCTTGGAAGCAACAGGTGCGGTCATTGATTGGGAGCTATTCAAGGCTCATTTCTATGAGAAATATTTTCCCGAGTCTGTCCGAAATGCCAAAGACATTGAGTTCATGTAACTCATTCAAGGAGCCATGACTGTTGCTCAATACACCACCAAGTTTGAAGAGCTTATCAAATTTTCAAGGATGTACCAAGGCAACCCAGACGAGTACTGGAAGTGTATCAAGTATAAATCTGGACTGAAAGCCGAGCTCAATGTTGCGGTCGCACATTTGGAGATTAAGGACTTCCTTACCTTAGTCAACAAATGCCACATCATTGAGGATGGGCAAAGGAAGTTGAACGCCACGAGATACGACAACGTCACAAAGAAGTTGGCACCCCAAGGCCATAAGTTCAAGAAACAGAACCGACCCCCGCAAAGACCCTGGAAGGATTTCAATCAAGGTGAAACAAACAACAACAATAACCAAGGGAAGACACCCTAAGGAGCCCCAGTTGTACCTCCGGGATTCTCACTATCCACCGAATGTCCCAAGTGTCGCAAAAACCATGGAAGCTTACCATGTCGAGCTGGAACGAATGTCTGTTATTGGTGCGAAAAGCCTGGACACATCTCTCGAGACTACCCGGAAAGGAACCAGTTAACCCATAACCCCAAACCACAACGCCAAGGAAGGGTCTTCACCCTCAATGCTGAGGAAACGACGGAGTTAGAAATGCAAGCATGACATCCCTAGCTATTCTCAGGTAATGAATTTCGAGGACGAAATTCTTTTTAAGGAGGGGAGTAATGTAACGCCCCGATTCTTCTGTCTGAGAGAAATGACCAAAATGCCCCTGAGGTCATTTTCTGCCCGGAATTCGAGGATAGCCGGCTCGGCAGTCTTCAAAGGGTCAACTTAATGCTTGAAGGGGACTGGATGATCTTTGAGTGTTTTCGGAAACGAAAAACATGTTTTCTGCAGTTTTGCGTCAAAATGACCAAAATACCGCTATAGCGTTTTACGCGGGTAAAGGTGCCGTTTGAGGCCGAAACTTCCCCCAAAGGTTTAAAACGATGTTTTCATGTGTTTAAAAATACCAGTTTAAGTCCCGGTGGTCTCGGACAGTTTTTATGCAAAATTACGATTTTGCCCCTAGCATAGTGCCATTTGAGCTTAATGATGTAATTAAGCAAACCTAAGCAATATTAGGCTCTAATCGAAGATTAATTAATTTCTATAATTAATCTAGAGTCAAAATAAGTTATTAAAATTAATTAGAACCTAAGATTGCTTAGATTAAACTCAAAACCCCCTTTTTCTTTTAAAAATTCAAGTTCCCAAGACATAGAATTTTGAATAGTGTTTTTACTATTCACTTTCCATACTCCAAGAAGCCTAGGTAGAGTAGGATTTTGACCCCACTAATGAGCTAGAGTGCTCACTAATCATACCCTAACATAGCCTTGAGTACCTATCCTTTCACTTACACACCTACCTACATGTTCCTAATCCTAAGCCTAATCAAAGTTACACCTAAACACACCTCTAAACCACAATTAAATGGAAGATTTTCCTCCCCCATTCCATGGAGGAGATAGCGCCACATCACCCTCCAATATCCACCACATGTTTGAATTCTTTCATTCAAAGAACCATGCCTATACTATGCCTAAACCTATGCCTAAACCTATACTTCCAACCATGTCTAACCTTACCTATGAATGACTACATGTAAGAGATATTTTCTCTCCTTCCTCCACTCAAATTGTGCCACCTAGCCTCCTCCCCTCACTCCTCTCATGCTCATTTCCTCTATAAATAGACACCCAAGGAGCTTGCTAGAATCTTTACTCATTTATTTCACACCCCCAAATACTTTCTTTTTCTCAATCTTCAAGAAGTTCTTCTTCTTCTTCTTCTTCCTCAAGAGCAAGTTCTCTTTCTCAATCAAGAAAACACATCCAAGGTAGGGAGTTATGTAGGGATTTTGTTCTTTAAAGTTTTGTCTTTTAAAGTTTTGTCAAAAAATGAGCTTTTGCTAGTTTCTCTTGGCTTTTAGAACTTCTTTTTCTTCTCTTTGATTTCGGCCTTGGAGCCTTTCTTTTTAAAGAAAATGATGCTTGATGATGAGGGTTCAAGATGTAGATCATGAGAATCTTCACTTGTGATACCTCTAGAGCTTGGAACTTGGTTCTTGGACCAAGCATGTTTCAGTTTTTCCTTTTCTTTTCATGCTCTAGTTTTGGTTTCCATTTCTTTTTCCTTAGTTCTAGTTTTGATTTTAAAGGCTTATGTTAGTTAGGAAATGACTCAAGGATGAGAGCACATGATGTTGGTGTTGATGTATCATCAAGATTATGGCCTCTAGAGTTTCAAAGTTTTATATTTTCTTCTTCATGGTTTCGGCCATGGTCTCCTTTTCTTTGATATTTTGGTTTTGTCACCAAAGACAAGGTGAGATGGTTTCTAAAACCCAAAGATTGGTTCTTTAACTTGATGCCTTTTGATTCTTAAAAATAAAGTTGGTGTATGATTTGCCTTTCTTCTAATCCATTCCTCAAAGCTTGATGATGATGTTCAAACCATATGGTTTCTTTGTAAACCTTGGTGCAAGGAACTCTAGTAAAGATTGGGTTAAGGCTTATGTTCCTTTAAAGTCTTGTAAGAGCTCTAGTAAAGATGTAAAAATGAACTTGCATATTTATATTTCTAGCCCCTCATATTTATATTCCAAGTTCTTGCATCTCATATTTACTTTTCTATGTCATCACTAAACTCTACGGATCTAAGAAAAGAACTTGCATTATCACGTTTAAGTTTCAAGCTTTGTATTTCACGTTTATATTTCAAGTCATCACCTAAGAACTTAAAGATTAAAACAAGAATTTGCATATCACCTAATTAATCTTGAAGCCTTTCTATTTCAGCCTTAAAGTCGATTGTTGCTGGGCATAGAGCACTAAAATAAAGAATTGAACTTGCATATTTACTTTCAAGTTTTGCATATTTACTTTGAGCCTTGCTTATTTACTTTCAAGTCTTGCATATTTAATTTCAAGTTCTTGCATTTCATATTTACTTTGAAGCTCTCACTTTACTTTTTGATGAAGAATAAAATGGAATGCATAGCACGTTTATATTTTGTCATCACTTAAAGAACCTAGAGCTCAAAGACTTGCCCTTTTATCTCAAGTTAAAGTTTGGTTATGGAGACATCCCCATGGATGCATATTTCGGTCATGTGATGATGATGAGCTTGGAGTAAGTTTCATCTAGTCACAAGCGCCAATAACCTATGTCTTAGGATTTTCTTAAGCATAGGTGAACTCAAAGAACGATTCAAGTGCAAATTTTATGTTTTAAACTCCAACTATGAACAATTTAAATAAGCTACTGCCCTTACTCATTTGACAATGATTTTAATGAAGTAAAATGGTTTACAAAGAGTTTTAGAAGTCCTAAAATGATTCCAAGGGAAATTAGTAATTTATATGCTTTGAAAGTGTGAGATTATGAGTTCGTTGGAACCCATGTTATTCAATTCTGCCATGATGTGTTTGCTGGTATATGATGTGATGTTTTGACATGTTAAAATGTGTAAAAATTATGTATGTTGAGGTAGGAGCCTTTCTATGCATGTTAGGAAAGAAACTAGTCTTACCGATAAACCATAAAGTTGAGTTTTAACATAGTTTTGACCCCTTTATTTTTAGTCACTCCCAAAAATTTTTTAATGGGATAATAATCAGATTAGGATTGTTTAATTATGAAAAACTTGGTAACATTTGATGTAGAATTGAATTTTAGTACCCATAGAGAAACTAGTAACTAGAAAATCGTAAAAATGCAATTCTAGAACTCTTAGAACATTTAATTTTCTGTTTCTGTTCCAGCACCTTTGAAGGATTGTAAAACCATGTTATTCCATGTTTACTTGAGTGAGAATGACCCATAAATGGTTTAGGAATTAATTCTAGCATCATAAGAAAAGTCGGTAATGAGAAAGAGCATAAAACGCAACTTCTAGAACACCTCAAATCATAGAATTTCATTTACTACCTATGCTGCCCAACTTTGATTGATGATGTTCTTGAGGTTAGTAATTAGTGGTAATGATGATGATTAGTCCCTTAGATGCATAAGGAAATAATTTGACAATTTGAGTTACCCAATTTAAACGTTTGGCCATTTAAGGGAATGTTTATGAGATGATGATATGAGATGATGCATTCATGTGATATTTGATGTTATGTGAGGTATTGGCATAGGATTCATCATTTGCATGTTATGGTTTCATTTCAAACATTAGAGATACATATGTTAGAAATATATGAAGAATTATGACATTTATGAGATATGTGTTGCATCTTGTTATAACATGCCAAGACTTAAGGTGACTTGAAACATAAGAAAATGATCCTTTGGACTCACCAAATGATAGGTGATGAAAATGTGATTCTTATTTAAGGTGATGTGAAACATGAGAAAATGATCCTTTGGATTCACCAAATGATAGGTGATGAAAAGGTGATTCTTGCTTAAGGTGACTTAAAATATGAGAAAATGATCTTTTGGACTCATCAAACTATAGGTGACGAAAAGGTGATTCTTGCCCTCTAACCCGTACTTATCAAATCGGGACTTCAACTTATCAAAAGGGAATAAGTTTATGCTAGTGACGACTAGCGAGGTATGAGCTTATAACCTAGAAGTACTCTCAAAAGGGAAGAGTAATAGGGTGGCCCCAAGGATGAAAAGAAACTAATTTAAAGTCACCTAAAGAAACAAGGAATGTCATTCATGAACCATGTTCTATGCACACCATGCTTGCTATGAAGTTAGATGTATGATTTAGAGTTAATGTTGCATAAAGTATTGACATGCATATCATAAAGAGGTATGTTGCATTCATGACAAGACTTATGATAAAATGAACGGGCCTCGGTTATGGATGTTTTAGAACTTAATAAATGAATCTTTGCATGCTCACTATTTCATAACTAAGGCTGAGGTTCCTGAGGATGATGATGATGAAATATGTGTGAAAAAAGGGAGCCTATTGAGATTCTTGTATAAGTTTCTCACCCCATATCTTTCTTTTCCATCTTCGTCTTTAGACAAGGCTGACAAGGACGTCTGTGGACTGCCCTGAGGTGCCGACATGGAAGTAGCTTGATGGTCAAGAATAGAGTGACACAGCGGGAGTGAGGACATAGTCTTAGCTTATTTACACCATAAGTTATGTATGATTTTTGAGTTGTTGTATGCTCAACCTTTAAAGGTGGGCTTAATATGTTAATGCGGCATTGTGGTGGGATGTCCCTATGTCATTAATACTATTAATGTTTGACTTGATATCTAATGTTAATGTTATATGATGATGTGCCGATGGTTGTTCTTTCTATGAAGTTTACTTGGTGTTTCTCTTCGTGTTATTCTTTTATGCTTACGCTTCATGGTACGCGAGGCTCACGTTTTGTTTATGTTTTCAAAAAAAAAAATTCTACCCATATTTTTCGCTAAGTATTTTAAAGAAAGGTTTTAAAGAATGAGACTAAGAGAGTAATAGACTAATGGTTAACCTAAATACGTTCTAGGAGTATTGGGTTAAAAATTTGGATGTTACAGAAATCAAATCTTAGCCATCCATTTCATTATTTCATTTTGAAAAAGGAATAAATACCCATTTTGACTACTTTTACACCTAGATAATGATAAATCACCAAACCTTATCACACTACCTCATAAATTTCGGCCAAACCACCCTAAGTTATAGCCTTCATCTTCTTCCTTTCAAGCCACCATTGACAAGCTTCAAAGCTTGCAAAATCCTAGCTCAAAGTCACTAAAACACCAAGATCCTTTCACAAAATTTGTTCTACTCCTCATAATCTATCAAACTAACCGATTGAAATTTCATTTCCTCACCATTTCTCACCTTGATACCTCATATACTACTGCCTAATGGAGGGTTTGATGCTAGTTTGAAGGCTTTGAAGTGAAGGGAATCATCCTTGGAGCATCCTTTGGAGTCAAGATCCCTAAAGCCACCAAAGTAGGGTTTTTAAATATCTTTTTCTTCAAATCTATTTTTCTATTTTGATCACTGATTTAAATTGACATTTTTGGTTTTATTGGTTGATGATAAATGGATGTTGATGTATTAATTTTGGTGGAGTGGTTTGATGTTGTGAAAAATCATTTTTGTCAAAAGAGAATTTGACACATGTTGCTGGATTTTCGAATTTCAACAGGGCAGTATTTGTTCACGAATTTTCTAAACCAGTTAGAGGATTTAGATTGAGCTAAAACTTTTATATGATGTAGTTAACGTGTTAAGGCATCTTCTGTAAACATTTTGAGGTATTCTGGTCAAATTTGCTATGTTTAAAAAATCATGAACCGAAGTTGTAACTGTGTTGCCAAAGATGTTGACTCTGAAGCTATGAACTTTGCTAATTTTGTTACTATAGCAAATGATTGATTCTTCATTTGAAATTTTTACAGGGAGTTGATAACATATTGAAGTGTAATCGTGATTTTTATTTTGAATTGATTCAATCATTTTCTAGGGTTAAAAATTATGAGATTTTGGTTCTGAGTTGAGATTGAGTGGTTTTTGACCACCAAGTTTGTATAATTTTGTTAAACAAGTTAGAGAAGGATTTTCCTTTTGTAATTTTTACAAGGCTTGTGGACACATTGAAGTGTCTTGGAGAATTTTTATAGCCCTTGTAATGGATGTTTGATAGACAGAATAAATCGTACTCCTTAGGCATGAATTTTGCTAACATGCTGTATTTGTGCCGAAATGAACTCAAGTATTGATTTGATGATATAATGACTCTTGCTTTAAGTATGATGAGTATAAATGCATGCTAGCCAATTTAAAGATTGAATTATGAGGTAAAAATGAGAATTACTTGTGATTGAATGCTTACATGTGGCTTATACATGCCTTTGAGAAAAGAAAGCACAGGATGCAATTATATGATAAAAGAGAATGTGTACATTTCACTCGTGCATGTTCTGACATACAGAGAAAATAGAAACAAGACTTATGTGGAATGAGGGGAAGGCAAAAAGAGGAACTTCCTTAGAGATAAAGGATGAGGAAAAAAGCAGAACTTCATTAGAGATAAAGGGGAAGAAGGCAGAAAGATGAACTTCCCTAGAGATAATATGAGTCGGTAGACGTATCGGCTAGGGATAGATCTGTGTAAGAATTGGAGAAAGTAAATCCACTAATCATGTATAGGAATGAGCTCAATCTTGATAAGCAGTCTATTTCCCTTGTGTGGTGTGAACCACTATAAATACCATGTGGTATAAACTGTTCTTTGTGGAGTTATCCATAGTAAATACCCATTAGGTATACAGTAAGTTTTTCCTATATCGATGAAAAGAGAAAAATGCATCGAGTTGAGTTCTATGGCCACAAGTGAAACTAGGTCATTTTGAGATAAGTTCAATACATTTAGCATATGCATATTCACATTATATTTAATTGCTTGATTAGGATTATTAACTATGTATTTGAGCTTTATGATATATGTGTATTAAGTGATTGATCATTTAAAAACAACCCACTTTGGAAATATGATTTGGAACTTTAAAAATGAATCATTATTATATAATGCTTGATCACCTTTTCTTAATAAACCGAAGTAGTTGGGGTGATGACGATGACATTATGGTTGAGTTTTTGGGGAGTTACCCTACTGAGAATTGTATAATTCTCACCCCTATGTGTTTTGTGTTCCCATATCATCTCCATGTTAATCCAGAGAATGATGCGGCTGCTATGAGAAAGAACTCAGGATTATAGTAGTTTAGTAGTTGATGTTTTTAATTTACTATACTTAGTTGGAGTTATATGTATGTAAATGTAATAGAGATCATATATGTATTAAAGCTCTTAGAAGAGCTTCCTTTTGTACTTAGCTATGTATTCAATAAATGTTGTGTTTCTCTATTATATATTTTAACCAAATTACGCTAGTTATTACACGATCTTATCGCATTTGCTATAGTTATTTAAGAAAGGTTCGATAATTTATAAGTAACAACTTTCAAGTCTGATGTCATGACTTAAAGATAATGTTGTACTTGGGAGGATGTTACAATAGACATAAAGGATTTTATACTGGTTCGGTCAACTGCCTATTCAGTACTCAACAGATGTTGAGGTTCCATTAAAAATATCTTTCTCAGGTATAGTCTGTACATTAGCGTTCCCAAGCTCTCATTTGTGACCTTTAGAAATCACCTGGTACCATAGATTGGGTAGCTTTGCACCAGCCTCTCCAAGCTGAACCAAGTAGTATTGACACTGGCCTCTCCAAGTCCAATAAAGTAATATTGACACTGGCCTCTCCAAGCCAAACTTGTGACTAGTAGCAACCTCTACTATCACATTGAAAGTAGTCTTGCCCTAGCCTCCCTAAGCTGCAAGTAGTCTTGCTTCAGCCTCTCCAAATTGCAAGTTGTCTTTTCCCAGCCTCTCCAAGCTGCAAGTAGTTTTTGACTAGCCTCTCCAAGCTAAACCGTGATTAGTAAGAACATTTTACAATCGTATTGCAAGTAGTTTTATAGTAGCCTTTCCAAGCTATCTCACAGTGATCATTATCGGATTGAGGATACAAAAGTTTAGTGTTTAGGTTACCACTCAAATTAACATACACTCAAGTTTCCTTAACATATACATGAAAAGTTTTTGGGAAAACTTGAATGACTTCTTTCTAGCACTTCTTCCCTAGGAAGAGCATAAATCTAATTAAAAACATAGAAGGAAAATTTAAATCTAATTAAAAATGTAGAAGGAAAATTTTCTTACACTTCAAGGATAAAACTAGTTACATGTTATATTGAATCTACCAGGAAGTGGGAAAATTTTTTTTGCAAAGTTTTCTCTCTTGAAAAATCAAATCTCTCATCGGCCTTTAAGCACAACATCTCCATTTATAGTGGTCTTGTAACATCCTCCCAAGTACAACATCATCCTTAAGTCATGACATCAGACTCAAGAGTTGTTACTTCTAAATTATCGTACCTTTCTTAAATAACTATAGCAAATGTGATAAGATCGTGTAATAACTAGCGTAATTCGATTAACATTTATAACAAAGATACAAGTCAATTACATAAGGAAGCTCTACTGTGAGCTTGAATACATATACAATCTCTATTACATTCACCTACACATATACCTACAATTATATACCGCATAAGAAAAGCATCAACTACTAAACTACTGCAAATCCCGAGTTTCTTGCACGTAGCAGCCGCATTGTTCTCTGAATCAACTTGGAGACGACACGGGAACACACAAAATAGGGGTGAGAATTATACAATTCTCAATAGGGAAACTCCCCAAAAACTCACTCATAATGTCATCGTCATCGCCCCAGTCACTTCGGTTTATTAGAAAAAGAGTGATCATGCACTTCATACCAATGGTTCATTTTTAAAGTTCCAAATCGTACTTCCGAAGTGGGTAGCTTTTAATAATCAATCACTTAATGCAAATGTATTATAATGTCAAGCATCTAGTAAATCGTCCTAAGCAGACATTCAAATATAACAACTAAAACATAACTAGAAATAATAATGAATTATGCATTTCTTTTCGTGGCCAAGGAACTTAATCTAGTGCATTTTTCTCTTTTCATTGACATAAAAAAGACTTAGCTTATATCATGCTGTAAAACTCAATTCACTGTAACTTTCGCTCTTGATTGACATAGGAAAGACTTAGTTTATACCCAACAGGTATCTGCCGTGGACAACTCCACAATAGATAGTTTATACCAAATGGTATTTATAGTGGATTACACTACACAAGGGAAATAGAATGCTTATCAGGACTGAGCTCATTCCTATACGTGATCATCAAACTTCATTTTTTTCCATTTCTGAATCATACACAGTTCCATTCCTAGCCGATACGTCTATCGACTCATAATATCTCGGGGGAAGTTCCTCTTTTTACCTTTCCCTTAATTCAATCTAAGTCTTGTTTCTGTTTTCTCCATATGTCAGAATATGCACTCATAGTACTTTGGGAAAGTTCCTACTTTTGCCTTCCCCTCATTCAATCTAAGCCTTGTTTATATTTTCTCCATATGTCAGAATATGCACGATTAAAGTTCATATATTCTCTTTTGCCACATGTGTATACCATTCACTTTACTTTTCCAAATGCATGTATGAGGCATATATACATATTCATTCACAATATAATTCCAATCATGCCTCAAGCCATTCCTTAAAGTCACTAGCATGCATTCATATATCATACTTGAACCAAAGGTCATTATTCCATCAATTCAAAACATCAATTCATTTTCAGCACAAATACAACATGTTCATAGAATTCATACCTAAGGAGTACAATTTATTATGCTTATCAAACATCCATTGCAAGGGCTGTAAAAATTTTCCAAGACAGCTCAATGTGTCCACAAGGCCCTGTAAAATTTCAGAACAAAAGTCCTTCTCTAACCATGTTAACAAAATTAGACAAACTTGGTGGTCATAAACCACTCAACCTCAGCTCAAGAGTCAAAATTCATAACTTTTAATCCTAGCAAATGATTGAATCAATTCTAAAGAAAAATCATGGTTGAATTCCAATATGTTTCCAATTCTCTATAAAAATTTCACAGGAAAAATCAATCATTTGCTGTGATAACAAAATTAGCAAATTTCGTAGCTTCAGCTTCAACAATTCAGGCAGCATAGGTAGGGCTTCGATTCATGATTTTTTTTAACATAGCAAAAGTGCCTAGAATGTCTCAAAATTTTTACTGGAGACACCTAACATGTTAGATACATCACATAAAATTTTTAGCTCAATCAAAGATCTCTAAATATGTTAGAAAATTTGCCAGTAAGAAAACCAAAAATCCAGCAGCATAGTCCAAAATTCCTTTTAACAAAATTGATTTCTAATATCATCCAAACACTCCACCAAATTAAACACATCAATATCTAGGTGTAATCATGTATTAGAACCAGAAAATTTGAAATTCCAAGAGGACAAAATCTGGAAAAATAGAACCACAACAACAAGAACACAAAAAACCCTACTTGAATTTCCATAGCTCCTTGCGTAGAACAATCTTCCCCAAGCACTTTTCTTCATTCAAAATCCTTCCAAACAGCCCTTAAACCTCTCTTTGGTAGTGATGTGTGATGGATCAAAGTGGAAAAATAGTTATGGATTAAAATTCTAATCGGTTAGTTTTGTAGGTATTGATGAGTAGAATAAGTTTTGTAAAGGGAGTTTGTGGTTTTATCAAGTTTAGGCTAGGTTTTGGATAAAGTTTTCATGGTTTTGAAGAAAAAGAAATGGATATGGCTGTGTGCTCTTGTCATGGCCGAGAATGAGCTTCTTGGAGAAGAAAAGATATTGTATTTATCTTATAATTAATGTAGGAATATAATAACATATATAGTTGGATAATTTTTAATCAAAGGAAGTAAAATGGATGGCTAGGATTAGATTTTGTTATTCAAGATTGAATCTTAGCCATTCCTTTAATTCAAATGGATAAGCATTCTCTTTTTGTAAAGTCAAACTAGCTTTTGGTGTTAGAAATCGCACACCGAAATTTTACCGAACGGATAAAATAGTATACCTGAGAAATCAAACATTGTTCAAAAATCAATTCTAGGTATAAAATATTTATTTCTAACTATTTCTAACTTTATTTCCATGTTTTCCTAACTTCGAGCACCTTTGGGTCTCAAATCAGGGGTTTCAGTTGTGCAGGCCAGCAAAACACTATTCATATTTTTATTTTTATTTTTACAAATCCATTGGATCGTCCTCATCATTATTAAAATTGTCAGATTTTTGAAATTATGACTAGTAAAGCTCATATTAATTTTTAAATAATTTTTAGGGTGTTACAGGTCTTCCTTTGTGATCGTTGCCCTTGATCAGTTCTCCGAATGACGCATGTTGATCATCAGTTGTGTCTTGAAAAAGACAACTGAAGAGAGGTTGACAGATTTGTCACATCGATTGTAGAAGTTGTTTAATGTTGAGTTTTCTAATGTTACTTCAGAAACTACTTTTCAACTTTTTGAACATGCTTTCTGAACTCCTCCTTTGTGAAGTAGGGTGGGTTGATCAATTAGTTAGAAGAGATGACGTACCTGTTTGAAACTAGGTTTGACTTAAACATTTGAAATTCAAAATTCAAATTTCCTTCCTTTTCCTGTAGCATTTGGTGCTCCACAGTGAAGTGAGCTTTCTGATATGCGCAATCAGTTCCTTGATGAATTCTTCACTTTTTGATCTTCAATCCAATCTTCTTTGCTGATGATTACTTTACGATTGTGATGATTGAAGATTAAGTCACATGTTGCTTTTGGACATGAGTTGATTTCTTCATCTTGAGTGTACTTTTTGATGTTCTGTGCTACTTTCTGAAGTCTTAGAATTTGGTTTCTTGTAGCATTACAATCTTCTTCGGATTGTTAGTTATCAGTTGCTTGAATAAAGATATAATTTTACTTCTATTTCGATTCAAATCTCGTAACATGAGATAAACATGTTTACACATGTATAGTGAAATATATTCTCATTTGAGTAAGCCTTGCTCTTGCTAAATGATAGAAACTTGTTATAATCTTACAAGAAACTCAATAGAGACATCAGTCGTTCATCAAACCATTTTCTTTAAGTTAGCTTTTTTGTCATTCAAAACAAATAAGCACGTAGGGTTCTAGAGCTAACACAAATATTGTCCGAAATTAAATTATAGATATAAAATCTCCATTTCTAACTATGTCTAACCTTAACCCTATCTTTTCTCAGTCTCAGGCATCTCCTGGTCCTAGTTCTAGGGTTTTGATTGTCCCAATAGGCCTGTGGGGCTCACAAAGTCACTATTCATGTTTTTTTTACACATCCACTAGATTGTCCTCATCATTGTTAAAACTATTAGATTTTTGAAATTCTCACTAATAAAGCTCAAATTAATTTTTAAATAATTTTTCAGGTGTTACATTACCACCCACCTTAAAAAGAATTTTGTCCTCAAAATTCAGTTGAAATGTAATGCCCCAATTTTTACTGTAATTTTTACTGTCATTAGAAATTACTCACTAATTAACATAGTAATTATTACATAAGATTTGAGGCCTAATAATCCTCAATAAAGGAATATAACATTAGAAGAGAGTTAGAACGATTCATGCAGAGTCGCAAATCCCGACTTCAGACGTATAAAAATGACCAAATGCCCCCAAGTTATTTTACTCGGAAAAGGATCAGTGGGCCCCACCTATTCTCAAGGGGATATTTTGAGGATAATAAGAGATTGTTTGTGTTATGTGTGTTAATAGAGCAGAAGGATCTCAATTTTGAGTTCCGACACAAGGAATGACCAAAACGCCCTCAAGGCTTTGTTTTAACTCCGATGTGCGTGCCGGTGAGTCTAACCTCACTAAAATGTTTTAAAATGTGTTTTTAAGCCATGATTAACCATTGGTTAAGCTCGGGTGGCCTCGGCAATTTTTAAGTGAAAGTACGATTTTTGCCCTCGCTTTTTGGCGCTTTTGAATTTCGGGATTTTTGATTCAGATAATCAAACCTAAGCAATATTAGGCTCAAATTAAAGCTTATTAAATTCTAAATATTAATCTAGAGTCAAAATTATGTATTTAGATTGATTAGAACCCAAAATTGCTCAAAAACACCCAAATTGCTTACTAATTCACTTAAACCCTTAACCGTAAATTCTCTAAATTACATGAATACCTTGCCTACACTCTAAATAATGCATGGAACACACAAATTTCACTTCTTTGGGCTGTAATGGATGAAATTATTGATGCCATTATGCAGCTGAATTATTGCCAAAAGTTGCACTAAAACAAAATGCCAAAATGTCACCATAAGAGACATAATTCCTTAATTTCATACAACTTTGTCTAAAATGATTTTTCCTCCCTTATTTCTCCTGCAAAATTCCGTCCACTACCTCATCATTTTGGCCAATTAGAAGCCTCAAAATCTTCTATAAATAGGCTTGCTTGAGTGGTCTTGGAATGCTTGGTTCATAACTAGTTTTTAGGAGCACCAAAAACTTTCTTTCTTCCTCCTCTTTGGCTGAATTCTTTCTTCAATTTTTCAAAGAGATTTTGTTTCATTTCACTTCAAGAAACCAAGTTCTCTTCCTCTTCTTCAACTCCAGTTAGGTATGGAGTAGTTTCTAAATTTATTTCTATGCTTTGAGGAGTTGTGTGTTTTTAGCTCAAAATGATGAAATTATGAATTTAGCTTAGGTTTTCATTTTGGTTTTCCTCTTCTTTTTTTTCTTTAACCAATTCAGGCCATATGGCCTAGGTGGAACTAAGATGATGGCTTGATGATGAGGACCTTGAGGGTGGGTTGTAAATCCATCACAAGTTAGGCCTCTAAAGCTTGAAAATTCCACTTGATGCAAAACTTTAAAGAATAATGCTTTATGATGCTAAAACAATGATTTTTAGTTTAGAACTTGAAAGATGTATTTCCTTTTTATGTTTTATTTCTTGTTAAGATATGTATTGGGTTGAATTTATAATTCTTTTAAAGTCTTGAAGGAGCTCTAGTAAAGAAACAAAATGAATTTGCATCCATGATTAAGTTTATGCTTTGCATAACCATGTTTACCTCTCTCTGTCATCACTAAATTTTCAAGAATGAATAAATGAACTTGCATTTCTCATGTTTAAATTCCAAGCTTGTATTTCATATTTATGTTTCAAGTTATCACTTAATCTTTCAAGATAATAAAGAGGTTGCATCTCATATTTAATTTATGCTCTCACTATATTTTATAATGGCTAAAAGAATCAAAGCATGGCATGTTTATTTTATGCCATCACCTAAAGATCCTAGAGCTCAAAGACTTGCCCATGTATCACAAGCAAAGAAATATGATTATTGAGTTAAAGAATTTATTCTTTAAAAAGTCTTGAGATTGGAGCTTAAAAAGATGTAATAATAATATTCTCTTCTCCTCTCGTCCTCAGGCGGACTACCGCCATCTCGGTTTCTTAATATTTTCTTCTCCCATCGTCCCCATGGATTACATCGCCTCCAGCTTTCTTTGTATCATGTTTATATTTCAAGTTCTTGCATCATGTTTAATTTTCAAGTCATCACCTTAAATCTTAAAGATAAAGAAATGGAATTGCATATCATGTTTATAATTCCAAGCTATCACCTTATAAAGATAAGATTAAAATAAGGTTGCATAGCATGTTTATAATTCTAAGATGTCACTCTAAATCTCTAAAGCTCAAGACTTACTCCTTTTATCTTAAGTGAGAATTTTAATTGTGAAGATCCTCCCAAATTTGACAAAAGAACTAGTTTCTAAATGAGTTTTTAAGGCTTTGCAAGGATTTTATGGGGGAACTAGTATTTTATATGCACTTAAAATATGATTCTATGTAATTGCATGAGGTTCATGATTCGCCAATCGATCCGAGTTTAGTATCAATGTGTGATAATTATGGTTTATTGTTAAGAGAATGATTCATAATTGGTTTAGTAACTAATTAGTTCCATAATTGATAATTCTATGTAAGGATTGGATGCTTATTAAGTACTTGATATCATTGAATGATTTCCCGGCTTGCATGTTATAGTTGCTGTTAAATAATGAGAATGCTTATACATGAAATATTCTTTATTATGTAAAATTTACCTTTGTTGCTAGAAGAAAGTTTATCATTGTAAAAGTGTAATTTGGAAAGGTTCTGGCTAGGGAAAGACTTGGTATTTAAGCGTGTCCATTATGACCCACCTCTCTTTCCTGGGAATCTCCCATATGCATGATTACGCTTGATATATATTATTCTACTTTAAGACTATAAATAAGAAAATGTTATGATGTTTATGAATTCTATTGTGATATAACATGCAAAAATTTAATGGTGACTTAAACTTATAAGAAAATGATCCTTTGGAACCATCAGACTATAGGTGGTGAAAAGGTGATTTTAGCCCCTAACCCGTTCTCTCAAAAGGGTAGAGTCTGACTTTAGCTTATCAAAAGGGATAAGTATATGCTAGTGACTAGTAAAGTATGAGCTCATAACCTAAATTACTCCCAAAAGGGTGGAGTATAGGGTGGCCAAAGGAAAATAATGATGATGATAAGATTTTAAGTCACCTAAGGCACTAAAGAAATGAAATATGTGCATTATGTCCACGTGTAGCTAATATTATATAACGTTCTTTTATGCATGTTATTTGATAATGATGATGAGGAATATGATGTAATGATAAAGGAAAAGTTCATTGTAAATATGACATGTTAAGATTATGATGCATTATAAGACGATGATTAAAAATTGATTTAACCTCTAAGTTAAGTATTTGTCCTAACCTAAAATGAATCTTTGCATGCTCACTATTTTAGAATAATCCCGAGGTTCCCTGGGACTTTGATGATGACACTATAGAAGGAGGTACCCTACTGAGAATTCTTTAGCAAGATTCTCACTCCCTTTTCTTTATTTCCGCCATTGTCTCCGATTCAAATGGCGACATTCGTCTGCTCGTTGATACCCCTACTTGGGAATTCCACTATGATCCGTGCATCGCTCGTATCATTTTGAAGGGAAAGTGCCTTGAGTTCGTGTTTTTATTTACATAGGTCGTCCATTTGCACATCCTCGGCTCCCTAGTTATCGATTTTCTCCTAGTTCTCCCTATGGCGATGAAATGGTTTTCGAACACGCACGCCCACTTGATGAAAGGATGTTACGTTCTTATCCCGATTCATCTGTTGTCCATGGATTTCCGAGTATGTTCCGAGATGAGATATTCTAAACTGATCCTTCAGAGGACACCTCATGTATTCTCGAGAGCTCAGCCCTACTCCCACACGTGTAAGAGAGGGTAGTGAGGAAACAGTTGTTCACTGAGGTTAGCGAGAAGGTTGCCCATGCGACTGCACTGGTGCATCTCGTGTGTCCCCTCCCGAGGGAGCTCATCAAGGATCGGATTTATTCCCCCATTTCCAGGACAGTGGCCATAGAAGGTTCTTAGTAGATTTATGTGTGATCATGCACCCTAGTTTTAGGATAACCTTCCCGGCTTATGGAGTTATCTAGTTTAGGGGCATGTATTTCCTTAAGTATATTTTCTTTTAAGGGTTTGCATAAGATAATGATGTATGAACATAACCCACCCTTTGAGTGAGGTTATTGTATGTAAATATATGCTATAATGTGCTATTGGATGTTATATGATGGAGCCTAAGTGATATGATGTGATATATTCCTAAACGTCTTATTATACCCCGCTTACTCGTTCACGTTGTACTTGGCTCACGTTTTCAATTATGTGTTTAAAAAAAAAAATGGCTCGTAATTTCACTAAGTATTTTCAAATTATGAAGAAAGAACCAAAGTAAGGAGTAAAGTCTAGTCATTAATCAGATTCAACCTAGGTGTATCTGGTTAATTACTAGGGTGTTACATGAAATCAATTTTCAAAAGACATTTTTCATAATTCAAGCAAGCAATTCATACACGGATCAAACAATTCAATCAAATCCTAAATGTTCCTACCTTGGATTGGATTATCAAGTGGTGATGTCCTCTCGACTCTTGGTACTCTTGCGTAGTGACTTCCCAACAAGTTTTGGATATCGCTTGGGACACTCCCACCTCTTATGTCTTGGTTTTCAATAGTGGTAGCATACGTATTACCTAGCCAAACAAGATTTGCTCCCATGGTTTTTCCTACATTTTAGGTAACCTTGCCACGTGGTTGACTTTTATAGCTGTTTGTCCTCAAAAGGAATTAGTTGAAATTGCTTGTTTTAGGGTGGAGCCTCCTTATAGCCTTGGTCTTCAAGTGTTAATCTTTTGCTAGAAGTGTCCTTAGCAGATTGGCAAGTGCTAGTCTTTTGTTAAAGTCTTCTGCATGACGGCGTTTGTTTATCAAAGTTGCATAATCTCTTATCTCTAAGAGTCCTACGGTAGCTTCAATGTCCTCATGTAACCCTCATTCAAACTTCATGCACTTCCAAGTTTCATCAGGATTGCACTGATGAATAGTTGAAAATTTGTAGAGGTCTTTAAACTTTGCTTTGTATTCTGCTATACTTTTGGATCCTTGCTTAAGTGCCTAAACTCCAGCTCTTTTGCATTTCTCACGGAAGGAGGGAAATACTTGTGGTAAAAAGCTTTCTTGAAAACATTCCAGGTGACTTTAGTGTAAGAAGCTTCAAACAGTCCATTGGTGCCTACCCATCAGAACTGTGCATCCACTTCTAGCATGTAATTAGCAAAAGCCACTTTTTGGATCTCCGTACAGGGCAAAGCCAAGAAAATCTTCTCTATAGCCTTGATATTTTCTTCTACTTTGTTCAAATCGAAAGTTCCTTGGAATGGTAAAAGGTTTGCCTTTTTGAATTTAGTAAATTTTTGATACTCCACATCCATCTCTATTCCCTCAACGTTCCTAGCTGGGTTTCACTCATCATGGCAATCCAACCTTTCCATCATTCGATTGGCTACCACAGCTTGTTCTCTCATAGTCATGGCCATCCCATGAAAAGTATCCATCATACCAACTTCATCTCCAACACCGTTCCTAGTATGCCGATTTGAAGTCATCGATTCCTATCACACCAAACAAGAAATATTGAGTTGATTAGGCTCAATACCAAGCTAAGTGTGGTAGTAATCCACAACATTCCTAATCGGCTGTCACATACATATATAAAATTATAATGTATGACATTTACTAAGGAAGCATAACCAGCCTAATCCTCAGGCTTATTAGGATAGTCTAGCTCTGATACCATAATGTAATATCCTCTAGTAACACAGCAAAGACAGTAGCAAACTTGATACTATGGTGAGATGAGAATTGTTTATAAAGAGTTGATTTGGGGATATCAAGAACTAGTATGTGATTTGTGCTTTGATCATGGTGTCTTGGTGTTGTAACTTGAGTTTTTCAAGCTAGGAATTGGAGTTTGAAGAAGAAGAAATGAATATGGCTGAAAAAGAGAAGGATGGCCGAGAATGACTTGGTCGAGTGATAAGGTTTGGTATTTAATTCTTGCCTTATGATAGGTTGAATAATTATATAAGTAAACTATAGATTTCTTTTTCTTTAAAAGAAAATAAAGAGATGGATGGCTATGATTTAATATTGTTAGTCAAAATTAAATCTTGGCCATCCACTTGGACTTAATGGATAACCATTACCCAATCTTAAAGATTAAGCTATCTTTCTGTGTTAAAAATTGCATGCTGAAATTTTACTGAACGGGTAAAACTATAAGGAAGAATGCGCATGAGAAGGAAGGTTGAATTGTGCTTTGCCTTTTCTTGTCCTGTTTGTCTTCTAAAAAACTTGATCAATAAACTATCAAACAATGAGCTTGAAGTACAGCGGAAACAGCGTCAGTGGCTTCAAAAAGTGTACTTTCTGAAATAGATATAAAATGAACTCGTGAAATAAAGCTTTCCAGAAATATCAAAGTAAATAAATCAAATAAGGAAATAAAATAAGAGATGAAGGAGAAGGAAGGGGTACTACACAAGAGATTTATACTGGTTCGACCATCTACTTACATCTAGTTCTCAACAACAATTAAGTTCCACTAAACCTTTCTCAAACCAGAGAAAGTACATAGATAGCCTTTACAATAACCTTCATAAGCTCTCACCAGTGACCAGTAGACAACACCTACTATCACAAACCAAGTAGTTATTTACCAACCTTTTCAAGCTGAACCAAATAGTCTTTGACTAGCCTTTCCAAGGTAAACAGAGTAGTCTTTGACCAGCCTCTCCAAGCTAAATCGTGACTAGTAAAACACCTTTACTATTGCATTGCAAATAGTCTTTGACTAGCCCCTCTAAACTAACTCATACTGATCACTACTGGATTGAGGATACAAAAGTTTGTGTTTGGGTTTGCAACTCAAACTAACCTACACTCAAGTTTTTTTAGGATTTACAGTGAAAGACTTAGGATAACTTGAATGACTTCTTTCCTCCTATTCGTTCTTGGAAGAATGTATGAACAATGAAGGACCAAAGAAAGAAGATTTGTACAATCAAAGAAAATGATCATGAACAGTAATGAACTTTTACAAAAGAGGAAATTTTTTTAGAGTTTTTGCTCTTTGTTTAGCATTAATCCTTCTCTATTTGAGAGCACAACATCTCTATTTATAGATGATCTTTCTTATGACTGTTGCCCTTGATCAGATTTCTAAGTGACACGTGTTGATTATCCATTTGTGTCCTAGAAAAGCAGTCTAGAATAGTAGGTTGACAGTTTGTCAAATTTGTTGCAGAAGTCGTTGTGGCGTTGAGGTTTCTAATGTCCCTTCAGAAACTACTCTTACTTTCTAAATGTGGTTTCTGAACTCTTTCTTCTAGAAGCTGGGTTAGTTGATCTAATTGGTATAAGAGATGACATGCCAGTTCTGACACTGAGTTTTGACTTTTCAATTTCAAATTTGAATTTCAAATTTCTCTCTTTTTCTTGTAGAGTGTACTATTTCACTATATTTGAGCTTTCTGAAATGTGGCAATATTTATTTGATAATTCTTTGATCTTCTTGTCTACAATCACAACTTTATGATGATGAAACAATTGCGATCATGATAATTGAAGATGTGTAACACGTTGTTCTTAGAATTTGGTTGATATCTTCATTGCAAGTGTTCTTTCTGATGCTTAATGCTACTTTCTCAGGAACTATGCCTTGGTTCCTTGTTCTTTATTATTTTTCGTCCGTAAGGCATGTATGCATACTTTACTCAATATAATATTCACTTCTATTAGGTTCAATCTCTTCAAATGAGAAAAATCATGTTTGTACATGTAAAGTGAATTTATTCTTGCTTCAAGTACACGTTATGCAATCCGGTTATACTTGTATGCTATGTCAAGAAACTCAAGGAAGACATTAGTCGTTCTTCAAAGAATTTTTCTTTAAATTGGTTATGTTGTCATTCAAAACATATTGCATTGAAACTTTCTGAAAGATTCTGGAGCTAACAAAAACATCGTAGCTAGAATCAAATATTGTTCGAAATTAAATTATAGATATAACATTTTCATTTCTAACAATTTCAATCCTTAACGCTATCTTTTCTCAGTCCCGGGCATCTCCTGATCCCGATTCTAGGGTTTCAACTGTCCCGACAGGCCCTCGATGGGGGCAAAGGCGTTTGTTAAATGGGGGTAAGGACGTGGATAACACATGTAACAACCAAAAAATTATTTAAAAATTAATTTTGGCTTTATTAGTGAGAATTTCAAAAACTGAGAGTTTTAGCAACGATGAAGACAATCCAATATATGTGTAAAAAAAAAAGTGAATAGTGATTTTATGAGCCCCGCGGGCCTGTTGGGACAGTCGAAACCTTAGCCCCTATCGATCATCCCTATGAAGATAAAATATGTCTTCATTGCCCTTCACATTGTGGGTAATTCCTTCATGTACCCACTTTCAACTTTTTTTATCATCCCTAACTATTTATATCATTTTAGTAAATTAAAATATATAATTTATAAAAACATAAAAATAGTGAATAATTTAATTTGTGATTTTAATTACACATCACTTCCTTGTACATCCTTTTAATAAATTAAAATATCAATTTTAAGATATATGTTATAATTAATGTGTAACATTTAGTAAAAAAATCATATATAATCCTAATTTACATTCCAATGCCCTAAAAATTATTTAAAAAATTAATTTGACCTTTATTAGACATAATTTCAAAAATCTAACAGTTTCAATAATGATGAGGATAATCCAACAGATTTGTAAAAAAGAAAAAAAAATAAATATAACTTGCAGGCCTGCCGGGACAGCCAAAACCCTAGAATTGGGCCCTGGAGATGTCCAAAATTGAGAAATTATAAGATTATAGTTAGAAATAGGTAGAAATAAAAATTTATACCCAAAATTATTTTTCGGGCAATATTTGATTACTCGGCTACACTGTTTTCACCTGTTCGGTGAAATTTTGATTTCAAATTCTAATACCAAAAACTAATTGGATCTCTACAGAACAAATGAACCTATCTCTTTAAATCAAATGAATGGCTAAGATTCAATCTTAAATTACAAGATTGAATCACAACCATCCATTTCACTTTATTGGATTAGTAATTATCTAAACATAATATTTAATATTCATGTCATTAAATACATGATAAACTCAACATTTAGCTTCTTCAAGAAGCCAAATTGTCTTCTTCTTTAAGCCTCAACTTCGGCTAGCCTTAGAGAAGAACAACAACCATCATTTTCATTTCTTCAAGATCTTACAACTTGCTTCAAATCACCAAAACTCTTGCCTAAAGTTCCTAAAACCACAAACTCTTTTCACAAAACTTGTTCTACACTTCAACCTCTACAAATATAACCGATTAGAATCTCCAAACCTCACCTTATTACCTTATCCATCACTGATTAGAGGAGGTTTGAGTGTGTTTTAAGAACTTTGGAGTGAAGAACTTCCATCTTGGAATAAGCTAGAGACAAGAAGTCGATAGCTTCTAAGAGTAGGGCTTTCTTTGACATCTTTTATTTCAAAATTTATTCTGAGACTTTCTAATTGAATTGGCTAGAACTATTTAGTTATATTGATTGATTTTACATAGATACTCATGTATTAATTTTGGTAGAGAGTTTTGATGAAAACCCTTTTTGCAAAAGCATGTTATGAATGAAGTTGCTGGAAATCTGAAATTTAGCAAGCAGGTAAAACGTTTTGATTTTTCTCATTGATTTTGAGATATCATCATGAGCTAAAATTTTTATATGATAAATTATGAATGATGCTGCTGGAAATCTTGAATTTAGCAAGTAGGTGAAATGTTTTGATTTCTCTTACTGATTTTGAGACATCATCATGAGCTAAAAGTTTTATATGATAAACCTAACATATGGAAGAGTTTTTAGTAATTTTCTTAGGCCTTCTTTATCACTTTTACTATTTTTAAAAAATGGAAAACCGAACAGGTCAGGGGTGCTATCCTGCCAATCCAATTTGTAGTGCTGAATTTGTCTAGTTTCATTACCCTAGCAAATGATCGAATTATTAGCTGAAATTTTCACAGGATGTTGAGGACATATTGAGGTCCAACTCTAATTTTTGGTAAAAAGTTATACATTCATTTGGTAGGGTAAAAAAATTAAGACTTCTGGCTATTGGCTGAGAGTGTGTAGTTTCTAACCTCTGAAATTGTGAGATTTTAATATAGTTAGAGACCTTTTTATGCTCTGAAATTTTTATGGAACCTTGTGGACACATTGAAGTGTCCTAGATAATTTTTATGGCCTTGGATTTGACGGTTTGAAATGCAGAATAAATTATGCTACGAATATGTGGAATCTACCATTGTGATGAAATTGAATTGATGCTTTGAATTGATGAAATAATGGCATCTTGTATTAGAATGACATGAGCACATGAATGTGAAAATAAATAATTGAGCATGTGAACTTATTAATTAGGTTAGGCACACATAGATATGAATACTCTTTATAATTATGTGCATGTGAGAGAAAAGCATAAGATTGCATTTCTTGGACTAGAGAAAGTAAATCTAGTTTGATAGGAAAAGTAAACCTAACTACCACAAAGAGCGTAAGATTTATGATTCTTGGGCTGGAATAAGTAAATCCGGTCTGTCGGGGAAAGTAAACCTGACTACCCTTGAATTGAATTGGGAAAAGTAGACCTGACTAGGAATAGGTCTATGTGAGAATTAGAGAAAATAAATCCAATGATCATGTATAGGAATGAGCTCAGTCCTGAAAAATAGTCTATTACCCATTATTGCCACGTTGGGGACGGCGGTGCGTAACGCCCAGACGAGACAAGATTAGTTAAGGGCCAAGACAAGTTGAAGTAGAAATTGTTTTAAGTAGTCTTTTATCTTATGTGCTAAGTGAAGAATTTTAGTATCGATATTGAGGCTACTATGTTTAAGTGTGATTTTGGCAATGTATGGTTTATATTAGTATGATATGTGATTGAATGATAAAAGCTACCCATTTTGGAAGGATGATTTTAGAACTTTAAAATGAATCATTAATATTTATTGTATGATCACATTTTCTTGAGAAACCGAAGTGGCTAGGATGATGACGATGACATTGTAACACCCTGATTTTTCTGTCTGAGAGAAAATGACCAAAATGCCCCTGAGGTCATTTTCCACCCGGAATTTGAGGATAGCCGACCTGACATTGCTTGAGGGGTCATCTCAATGTTCGAAGGGGATTGCATGTGAATGAATATTAATAGAGCAGAAAAATCTCTTCTTCTGAGTTTTCGGGTCAAAATGATCAAAATACCCCTATACCGTTTTTATGCTGGTATAAGTGCCGTTTGAGCCCGAGAATTTCCCGAAAGGTTTAAAATAATGTTTTTATGAGTCTAGGCATGTCTGCTTAAGTCCCGGTGGTCCCGAATAGTTTTTGTATGAAAATTATGATTTTGCCTCTGGAATAGTGATTTTGGGATTAATGACCTAATTAAGCAAACCTAAGCAATATTAGGCTCTAATTGAAGATTAATTAATTTACATAATTAATCTAGCGTCAAAATAGGTTATTAAAATTAATTAGGACTTAAAATGGCTTAGATCAAACCTAAATCTCTTTTTAAAACTCAAGATTTCTAATCTTGAAATCTTAAATAGTGTTTTCTCTCTCAAATTCCTTAAATTAAGAAATTATGTCTATAATTGTTTATACACTAAAATGAGTTTTTATCTCACTAATGAAGTAAGAGCACTCCTTAATGTAACACCCAAAAAAATTCTTTAAAAATTAATTTGGGCTTTACTAGTCGTAATTTCAAAAATTTAACAGTTTTAGCAATAATGAGGACGGTCCAAGGGATTTGTAAAAAAAAAAAACATGAATAGTATTTTGCGGGCCCCGCGGGCCTGTCGGGATAGTCGAAATCCTAGAATTGGGCCCCGGAAATGCCCAAAATTGAGAAATTATATGATTATGGTTAGAAATAGGTAGAATTAAAGATTTTATACCCGAAAATATTTTTTGAGCAATGTTTGATTACCCGAGAACATTGTTTCACCCGTTCAGTAAAATTTCGGTATGCGATTTCTAACATCGAAAGTTAGTTTGACCTTTACAAAAAGAGAATGCTTATCCATTTGAAATAAATGAATGACTAAGATTCAATCTTGAATGACAAGATCCAATGCTAGCCATCCATATTAGTTTCTTTTATGAATAAATTAGACTCTACATTAAAATAATACTTTCAACATCTTATAAGATAACTACAAGTCACCTAATCTCATTATTTCATCTTTCTAAGTTCGGCCAGCATATGTGAAAGGCAGAACCTCCATTTTTGCTTCTTCAAACACAAGAAAACTTGATTCAAATGCCTAAACACCTAGCCTAGAGTTCATAAAACCACAAAGTTCCTTCACAAAACTTGTTCTATACCTCAAACCCTACAAATCTAACCGATTGAAATCTCAAATTCTCACCTTAATACCTCATTTCCCCACTGCCTAAGGAAGGTTTAGGACTAAAATTGGTGTCTTGAAGTGAAGAGGGATCACTTAGAACATCCTTTCAAGTATCAAGCTCAAAAGCTTTCAAAATAGGGTTTTCTTTGGTCTTTTCTTTCCAATTTTATGCTGGACTTTTATGATTGTGTTTAGTCCAAAATTTCTAGATATATTGGTTGATAATATGCTGATATTGATGTTTTAATTTTGGTGGAGTATTTGGTGTTGTGGAAAAATCATTTTTATCACAAGAGATTTTGAATTGGTTTGCTGGATTTTCAGATTTCAATAGGGTAGCTTTTGTTCACGAATTTTCTGACCTAGTTAGAGGATTTAGACTGAGCTAAAAATTTTATATGATGTATTTAATATGTTAAGGAATCTGCAGTAAACATTTTGAGGTATTCTGGTCACTTTTTCTATGTTTAAAAAAATTATGAACCGAAGTTGTAACTGTGCTGCTTGAGATGTTGGCTCAGAAGCTGTGAATTTTGCTAATTTTGTTACCATAGAAAATGATTGATTCTTCCTTTGAAATTTTTACAGGAAGTTGATAACATATTTAGGTGTAACCATGATTTTTATTTTGAATTGATTCAATCATTTGCTAAGGTTAAAAATTATGGATTTCTGGTTCTGAGCTGAGGCTGAGTAGTTTCTGACCACAAAGATTGTCTAATTTTGTTAAACATGTTAGAGAAGGATTTTCCTTCTGAAATTTTTACAGGGCCTTGTAGACACATTGAGGTGTCTTGGAGAACGTTTATAGCCCTTGCAATGGGTGTTTGAGGGACAGAATAAATTGTACTCCTTTGGCATGAATTCTGCCAACCTGCTGTATTTGTGCTGAAATGAATTTAAGTATTGAGTTGATGATATAATGACTCTTGATTTAAATATGATGAGTATGAATGCATGCTAGACAATTTAAAGCTTGATTTATGAGGCAAAAACAAGAATTACTTGTGATTGAAAGCCTACATGTGGCTTATGCATGCATTTGAGAAAAGAAAGTACATGACGCAGTTATATGAGAAAAGTGAATGTATAAATTTCACTTGTAGGATCCTAATTTTTAACCCAATACTCCTAGAACGTATTTAGGTTAAACATTAGTCTATTACCCTTTTTGTCCTATTCTTTAAAACCTTTCATTAAAATACTTAGCAGTTCTTTTTGAAACTTGAAAGCAAAATGCGAGTCGCACGCTAACCTTACATTCGTCATAACCATAACGTGCAAAAAAAGAAATCACACCATACATAATCATGAAACATAGTACTATACTTAACAATCATAATATCATTACATCTTCATAGATACATAGATTACTAGCATTATTGTACAATCATTACATCAAAACATGCCCATATATATGAAGTGGTCCTTATCCACTTGTAGCGACCATAGCGACCCTCTGCTCCGTTTGCTAGTGTGACCTTTAAGCACGAGCCTTAGAAGAAGTCACGAACCTCATTGTAATCCTTGTCTAGGGACGTCACGGAAAAGAGAGAGGGATGAGAAACTCATTCAAGATTCTCAGTAGGGATTCCCGACTCTAACACAAGTGTCATTGTCATTATCCCCAGCCACCTCGATTTTAATTATGAAAAAGGTGTACATGCATAAGGATTGATTTTAGGCTTTTCAAATCTATTTATCCGAAGTGGGTGTCTTTTAGTATGAGTCTTAATGTCATGAATGCAACAGATATTAGATGAATGCATGGCAATACCATATGCACTTTAACATGAAAATCATAATGCTTGGGCACATCGTAAGGAAACATAAATCATATACGTGGCATAAGAGGCACAATACTTTTCATGTGACATCCTTCTCATAAGTCAAGTCTTGAATTCTTTTTCGTAAAGACCACCCTCTTAACGTATCCACCAAAAATCTAACCAACATGCCAGCCTCGGCGATAATCTGGTCACCAAACTACATCTCACCTATCGCCTAGGAATGAGCTCAATCCTAACTAGTCGTCACTAGATTTAATATGGGGTAATAGAGGGGGTATACATAACGGAACGCGTCGCACCGGTATCAAGTACACGGCGAATATTGTCCTCTTTGGGGCGTTACGTATCGCTGTCCCCCTCAAGGATTTGTTTCTAGGGCGTTACATATCACCGTCCCCCTCAAGGATTTGTTTCTAAGGCGTTACGTATCGCCGTCCCCCAGAATGCGTTCTCACAGTACTACGTCACATCTGTTCTGGGGGTGCTCGGCCGAATCGGTGTCACCCAGGAGTTTTCGCAAACTTTTCTCAAATCCTCAAGTTTGATGGGAAATTTGGCAGCGTAACGGCGTACACCGGATTTCCTTCAAACTTGCTTTATGCCACGAAACATATAGAAAATGCATAGCCATTCAACATCACCATAAGACATCAAGTCATATAGTCAAACTTATCATAGAAACATCATCACATCATTACTTTGACATCCTTAAAAGATAGCATGCTCCTAACCAGTTCGTCGGAATCAAGGACCGGGCTCAGCTAATGCATATGCCATGCTCAAGTCATTCTCATAACTAAACATACATCTACTTGGAGTCATAAAGCTCGTTATGTCTTGGGACCTATGGTGTCTTATGCTTTGACCCTTACGGGTCTTAATCTTGAAAACCAATTATGCTAACATCCATTTTTATTCTTTTATACACCCATAGGTTCACCACTAATAATCCTTTCTTATTTTTTTGATCATAAACAAATCTGGACAGTATCATAAGGAGGTGGACTGAATTAATATCATATACTTATGGGGTTCTAGAATCTACGTTTTAGACCCTTTTTAAGTTCTGTCTTCATCTAAGTCACTATAAATTAAATCTAAACCAATTATGAGAGATTCCTACACATTTGCACTAATTATAGATCACTTTTGCTATGATTAATCATGCTGTAACAGAATCAGAAAATTATATTTCTAAGTGTTCTAGAATTGCACTTTTATGGTTTTCTAGTTACTAGTTTCCCTATAGGTGCTAAAAATCAACCCTACGTCAAATGTTACTAAGTTTTTCATAATTAAACAATCCTAAACTGAATGTTATCTCATTAAAATAGTTTTGGCAGTGTCTAAAAATAAATGGGTCAAAACTATGCTAAAACTCAGCTTTACGGTTTTTCTGTAAGACTAGTTTCTTTCCTAACATGCATAGAAAGGTTCTACCTCAACATATATAATTTTTACACATCCTAACATATTAAAATCATCATCAAACAGTAGCCAAATCATCAAGGCAGAACCGAATTCATTCATCATTACACCAAGCATGAAATTTCACTTTCAATACATATAAGTCACTAGTTTCTCATGGATTCACTTTAGCACTTCTAAAACTCTTTGGAAACCAACTTATTTTATTAAAAATCATCATAAACTATGTAACACCCTAATATTTAACTCAACACGCCTAGGACGCGTTTAAGTTAATTATTAGTTATTACTCTTTTGCTCCATATTTAAATCAACTTCTTTAAAATACTTTAGTGAAAATATGAGTAAATCTTTTGTTGAACTTAAATACCAAAACGTGAGCCGCGCATCCTAAGTATCTAACATCGTTCACCTTTTCTGCATAAGAGAAATGTTAGAAACAAATGACAAGTAAACACATAATACAATCATGGCATAACATAACTCAAATAATAATATCATATCAATAAGTGTGTCATAATAATGATGTCCTATAAACGTAAGGACATACATATCCATAAATAGAAATACAAACTGATAAATAAGATGCAATCACTCTAAAGGCACATATCCAATGAGAAACTATCTTCGTTAAATCTCTTGTTCTATAGCAAAGCTCCCACGACCATTACTCAAAGCCATGAACTACTTCATCATGCTTGTCTGGAGACGACACGGAAAAGAAAAGGGATGAGAAACTTATACAAGAGTCTCGAGAGGGCTTCCCGACTCTAACACAAGTGTCATCGTCATCGTCCCCAGGAACCTCGGGTTTAATTATGAAAATGGTGAACATATATGTATAAGGTTCATTTATTAAGTTCTAAATATCATTAGCCGAGGCCCGTATCTTTTAGCATGAATCTTAATGTCATGAATGCAACATATTAGTCATGGATGCATGTCAATTTCATATACATAATATCATAAAATCCATAAAGCGATGCATATAATATAAAGAACATCATGATCATTATTCTTACAGGTGACTTAAACTTCTTCATTCTCTTTTCCTTGGGGGCCGCCCTATAATTCTCTCTTTTCTCGAGAGTTCTAGGTTATGAGCTCATACCTCACTAGTCGTCACTAGCGTAATCTTATCCCTTTTGATAAGTTAAATTCCCAACTCTTAAGGTACGGGATAGGGGCATTAGGATCACCTTTCATAACCTTTAATTCGGGGAGTCCAAAGGATCACTTCCTATTCGGATCACCTCTCATAACCTTTAATTCGGGGAGTCTAGAGGATCATTTCCATGTGTCTTATGTCACCTTTAATCTTGGCATGTTATATGGAGATGTAAACATGAATATCATAATTATAACTCATTGATTCATTATTTCATGTGTATATCAATGAATCAAACATAATTATAACATGCCATAATGTAAATCGCATAAACATGCATCATATGTCATTGCAAATATCCATAAGCCATATAAATTTCAGCACATCAACTCATTCTTCACAACACATCATTCACATTCATCTCATCATATTGTCAATATTTACGTTTAAGCCCCAAAGGGTCAAATCACAATTTCTCAAAGATTACGGGTCAAAACATAATTACCCCTTTTTAACATCTACTAATAAATTAAAGATCTCTAACATTAACTAATACAATTCAAGAGGCATATAACTATTAGAAACCATCAAAACTCATCATAAAAACCTTTTAGGGCCATAGACTAAATTTAACACATTATAGGGGTCAAAGTATAAAGTTACTTATTTTGACACTTATTAAAAACCAATACTTGTAAAACTTTTTCTAAGCATTATAAATAGTATTTTGAACACATAATAACATCAGATATTATTACTAACCCTAATTAAAATCCTTTCATCAAAATTACATAATTGATAGTTTAGAAACACAACTTTCTACATTTTACAAAATGGTCAAAACTAACACTTATAATTATCCTTTTCAACCTCTAAGATACCAAAAACAATTTTTACATCTAATACTAATAATTCTAAGGTATATAAAACATATGATCAGTATCTAATCAGTGAGGAATTAATTCAGAAAATTCATTGTCTAAAGCTTTGTAGAATTACGATTTTGATCCTTTTTATCTACTAGTTTATCACAAAAATGCTAAAAACAATTCTTACATCAATTATAAGTAATTTATAAACATTCAAAGCCTTTAAATCAATATCCTAACTATTTTATTTAAATCAGGTCAGTAGCATAATTTTCAAATCATAAAGCTTGAGAAAAGCATAAATTCAAACATCTTTAGATTTCTAACTCTAACAAAATTATTTAAGTAGCTTAAAGACAATATCAAAGCCTTAGAAATAAAATAAGCCAACCTTAATATCAAGAGCATCAAGAGGCAAGAAATAACATAATTTAAATATATCCACAAAAATAAAATTTCTATTTAAGATTAAAGAGGTAAGTTTTGAGCTTTAAAGGTTTAGGTGATGGCAAGAATCATAAACATGCTATACAATCCATTTTTATCATTATAAAGTGATATCTTGGAAATATAAATATGATGTGCAATACTTGAAATATAAATATGATTATGCAAAGCTTGAAGTATGAATATGAAGATGCAATTCATTCTTAGGTCTTTATAATTTACGTGATAACTTGAAAGTAAATATGAATATGCAAGTCCATATTATTATCTTCAAGAATTAAAATGATAACTTGAAATATAAATATGAAGATGCAAAACTTGAAATATAAATATAATTGTGCAAAGCTTGAAATATAAATATGAATATGCAAGCTTATTTTTAGATCTTTAGTGATAACTTGAATCATAAAATGCATTACTTGAATTTAAACATGAGAATGCAAATTTATATTATTATCTTCAAGATTTAAGGTGATGACTTGAAATTAAATATGATTATGCAAGGCTTGAAATTTAAATATGATATGCAAGAGCTTGAAACATAAACAATGGATATAGTTTCATTTGATTATCTTGTTAAGCTCAAAACTTTTAGAGAATTAAACTCTTTAACCTCAATCAATCTTAAATAAAGGAAGTTAGCATTAGAGTCCTTATTATCAAGATCCCAAGAACCATATCCCATAGTCTTATCATTAAGCCATAAATTAGAAGTCATTAGGAGGAAATAAAGGAAAGAACATGAAATAAAATCCCTACCAAGTTGTTTATTGTTCTCAAATGTTAAAGCTTGATGTCTTAAGAAGTGAAAAGAAGAAAATCTCCTCTAGATGATGATGATGGCTTGCCAAGACAAGAGCTAATGGAGGAAGGATTTTTCTTGTGATTTGTGTTTGATAATGGAAAGGTTATGTGTCTAGGAGTTGGTTTATGGTTGGAATGTGTATGCTTGAGGTTTAGAGCTTGGTTAGAGGTTGGGAATGGAGGCTCTTGAATGTGAATAAGGAAGAAGAAGAAAGCTTGAAGTATTGAGAGAATTTGAGAACTTTGAGCAAACTTTGATCAAGAAAACTATCAAGTAACTAAGCACCAAGGCTATGGATGTTTGTGTGAACATTTTAGCAATGGAAGAGCTCTTATTTATAGGCCAAGGAAGGCCATAAAACCGTGCATCTAAGGCTGGAAAAATGGGATTTTAATTTCATTTTTCAATTAAAGAAACATAGAGAAAGAAAGCATAATGTGTAGTCATAATTGTGTTCATGTATCATGGCTTGAAAATGCATAAAATATTATGTAAATGGGAGGCAAGGAATCATGGCTGATGAGGCTGAACATGGATGGATTTCTTTTGATTATATTTAGCCAAAAAAATAATGAAAAAGAAAGCTAAAGGTATGGTGTCATGTTGGATATGTTTTCATGTTGAAAGAAAAGCAATAAAATATGGTTATTTGGGCTGATCATGGGTGCTGGTTTCTGATGCTTTCATGATCAGATTTGTGTTATTTTATAAGTGATAAATCATGTATTAGATGTGTATTTACTTAGGTAAAAGATTAGTAATTGATAGGTTAGTGAAAACGGTAAAAGGTCAAGTGTTTAGGACAAATCAAGACAAGGTAAAAAGAGAAATCTTACGCTAGTAAATGAGGTTAATTTCAAATGTGTAAAAACCAATTTGTAACTTAGGTTCTAATCTCAGGATAAGAAAATGTAAATGTACAAGATTTTACCGAAACCGTAATTTTAATTTTGACCTAAAACATCACTAACTTTATGAGCTTCTAAAAAGACAAGGAAAGGTAATTTAAATTTATCTTAGGTAAATCTTGACTCTAATTACCTCAAGTAATTATTTTTAACCTTGGGTAATTAATTTTAAACTCAAGGTTAATGAATAAAATCAATTTGAGTTCAAATAGAGTTTTAATACTACCTTAATTACACAAGTAAACCTATTTTACCACAACTAGGGGTAAAAAGGTAATTTCACATAAAAACACTCAGTAAATATTGGACAATCTCAAATCATACTTGAAATAGCTATTTTGAATCTTTGAGTGAAAATCGAATTCAGAAATTATGTAATTTCATGAAAAATTACTGCAGGGGTAAAACGGTAATTTTACTTACGGTAAAAATTGAGAATTGAGATTTTTACCTCTAAGGCACATATAATCCCCATCAAGCCTTAAACTAACCCCTCAAAGATAATCTAGATTGGTTATCTTTGACTTTCTAGGTAAAAATGACCTCAGGGGCATTTTGGTCATTTTACACGTACAGAAAAATCGGGGTTTGCGACTTTTGCAGGAATCGCTAAACAAGTCTCCTATGATGTTTCTCTAATGTTATATTCCTTTATTGAGAATTATTTGACCTCGAATTATGTATAAAAATTACCTAGGGGTATTTTGGTAATCTTAACATAGCAGTAAAAACTGGGGCGTTACAAACTAAACAAGGGCAGCAACCATTTGAGTTGGCCCAAGATCGGAATTTAAAACGTAAAATCATACTTGAAATATTTTTTGAGTTCTCCTATGCTTAAGAAAATCCTACGACATAGATTATGAGCACTTGAGACTAGATGAAATTCACACCAAGCTCATCATCATCACATGGCCGAATTGTGCATTCAAGGGAATGCTTCCATAACCAAACTTTAGCTTGAGACAAAAAGGGCAAGTCTTTGAGCTCTAGGGTCTTTAAGTGATGACAAAAAGTAAACATGCTATGCATTCCTTTTTATTCTTCATTATAAAGTAAAGTGAGAGCTTCAAAGTAAATATGCAAGACTTGAAAGTAAATATGCAAGACTTGAAAATAAATATGCAAGTTCAATTCTTTATTTTAGTGCTCTAGGCCCAGCAACAATCGACTTTAAGGACGAAATAAAAAGACTTCGAGATTAATTAGGTGATATGCAAGCTCTCATTTTAAATCTTTAACTTCTTAAGTAATGACTTGAAAAGTAAACGTGCTAGATAAGAACATAAATATGAGATGCTCTTCGTTCCTTATCTTTAACTTTAAGTGATAGCTTGGAAGGTAAACATGAATGCAAAGCTCAAAAGTAAACATGCAAATGAAAAAGCTTGAATATAAACATGAGTGCAAGTTGTAACACCCTGATTTTCTCTAAGCGTAAAAATGACCAAAATGCCCCTGAGGTCATTTTTACCTGAAAATCGAGGACGGCCGACCTCGGCCATCCTTATAGGGCTATTGTAATGTTTGAAGGGGATTATATGTGATGGCGTGTTTAATAGAGCAGAAGAATCTCATTTTTGAGGTTTCTGCGTGTAAATGACCAAAATACCCTTATAGTAATTTAAGGCAGTTTTAAGTTCCGTTTTGACCCGGACTTTTCCCGGAGGTTCAAAACAATGATTTTAAGGCATGAACTATGTTTGTTTAAGTCCCGGTGGTCCCGGGCAGTTTTTGAGTAAAATTACGATTTTGCCCATGCTTAGTGCATTTTGGGCTTAATGAGTTATCTAACTCAGAACCTAGGCAATATTAGGCTCTAATTAAAGGTTAATTAATTTTCATAATTAATCTAGAGCCAAAATCATTATTTAAAACTAATTGGAACCTAGAATTGCTTAAGGAAATTCAAACTTAATTCTAGTCTCTTCCTTTAAAGAGAGAAAGTATCTATGAATAGTGTTTTCACTATTCATGCTCCCATTTCAAAGAAAGGTTGTCACACTCACATCACTAGTCAAAGAGGTTTTGACTCCATTAAACCTACAAGACCACTTCTAACCTAAGGAATTGTAGCTTTAATTAACTAATTAGTTTACTTAAAGTACCTACTTAACAACCCTTAATCCTAAGTCTAATCCATAACACACCTAAACACACCTTTAAACCATGATTAGCGGAGATGAATTTTGCCCCCATGGCTGCCAAAAAATGGCACCACTTTTCCCTTCACTTTGCATCACATGTTGTTTGAATGTGTGGCACACAAATGGCCATGTCTCTAAGACAACTTCTCATTCATTCTCCTCCACACACTTCCCTCATTCTAGAAGAAAACCACATGGCCTCTTCCCCTCCACTCATTCATGACTCAAGGCTCTATATATAGCTTTCCTTGGTGAACATTTTGCTACTTTAGTTCATTTGCAAAGTTTAAACTTCCAAGAGCAAGTTCTAGTCTCTCCAAGTTCTCTCAAATTTTCCTTTCTTCCTCCTTGTCCAAGCCAAAACCGCCACCTTCTCCACCTCCAATCTTCATCTCTTTTTCTTCTAAACACACATCCAAGTCCAAACACAAGCCAACAACACATCCTTCCTCCATTTCCTTGTTTGGCCAAAAATACATACCCAAGTTCAAAGGAGATTTCTTCTTCTTGTTTTTCAAGATCAAACCTTTCTCCATCTTCAAGAGCACAAGTACTAGGTAGGGAGTTTTTCTAAAAATGATTTCCTTGTTCTCTATGTCTTGATCTTGTTGGAAAAATGTTGTTTGGATGAACATCCATGAAGTTTTATTTTCGGTTTCATCCTTTTCCTTTTCTTTTATTTTCGGCCTCAAGGCCAAGATGATGATGGCTTGATGATGAGTGCTCTCCAAGATGTAACTATGAGTTCATCTCAACATGAGGCCTCTAAAGCTTGAATCTTTTTGAAGAAAAGCCTCACTTTTTTTCAAGTTTTAGTCAAGTATGAGCTATATTTCTCTTGAATCTCTTGGAACCTCACTTTCTTTTCCTTGAATGTTTCGGCCATGTAGGCCTTGGATGCTTGGAAAAATGGAAGCTTGATGATGAGGGTTTCATGTTGATGCTTGTCACATGAACAACCTCTAAAGCTTGAGTTTTTAAAAAGAAAAGTTTCATCTTTTTCAAGATTTATTCAAGAATGGGTTATGTTTCCTTTGAACCCTTAAAAACCTCATTTCTTTCTCTCAAGGTTTCGGCCATGAAGGCCTTTGAAACTTGGAAAAATGTAAGCTTAATGATGAGGGTTTCATGATGGTGCTTAGCACTTGAACAACCTCTAGAGCTTGATCTATGTTTCAAACAAACATGGTTTTCGGTTTTCTCCTTTCCTTAACTTGTCATGAACTTTGTTTTGATGATGGTTTAGAATGATGTTAAGTACTCAATGATGAGGACTCATGATGTTGGTGTTAACACATCACCAAGGTCTTGGTCCCTAGAGTTTAAGAATAGTCCATTATTCCTTGCTAGGATTCGGCCATTTCCATTCTTTTGAGGTTACCACCTCTATGAGTTCATTCTCTTTATGTTTTGCTTAACTCACCATGGTTTTATCCAAGAAAAAAAAAGAAATTAATAATGTTTTCAAAAAGTCCATAACCTACCCTTGTCAACCTTAAAGTTGGCCGGCACGTTCTAGAGTTCTCTCTAGATAGGGGTTATTAGGCATTAATAAAAAATATGACATAGGTCCCTTTATGTTTATATCTTTAAGGCTTAGTAAAGCTTCTTATCTTTTCTTGTGAGGATGAGTTTTGGGTTGGAACTTAGTTCTTTTTAAAGTCTTAAAAGAGCTCTAGTCAAGATGTAAAAGTAACTTGCATTCACGTTTATTTCACGCTTTGCATAGCACGTTTATTTTCTATGCCATCACTAAATCCCAAGATAAAGAATGAACTTGCATTATGCACGTTTAAATTCCAAGCTTTGCATCTCATTTTATATTTCAAGTCCTCACTAAACTCAAAGAATGAAAATGAATATGCACTTCATATTTACTTTGAGCTATCACTTTACTTTCTAAAGGACTCTAGAATGAAATGCATAGCATGTTTATTTTATGTCATCGCCTAAGATACTAGAGCTCAAAGACTTGCCCATTTCATCTTGAGAAAAGATCTATCAAGGAGGTATTTCTTGGATATGCATTCAGCCATGTGATGATAATGGCTCAAGCATGAGTTTCATTTAGTTACAAGGGTCTATAACCTATGTTTTAGGATTTTCTTAAGCATAGGTAGTCTTGAAGAATGCTTCAAGCATGTTTTTATGATTTAAATCCTAACCATGAAAGAAAATAGATAGGTACTGCGCTATGTCTTTTGTAAAGGTTTTTGACAAGATAAATTGATTTCCAAAGAGTTTTAGAAGTTTCAAAAGTGTTCCAAGAGAAACTAGCAAACTATGTGAACTAGAAATGTTTTATTTTGAGCATTTACATGCCTTCAAGTTTTGATTCTGCCCTTTTATTTTCCAGCACCTTAAATTCGGTTGGGTGGTCTATATGTGTTTAAATACCTTGCCTTATGTATGATAAAGGTTCTAGGCATCTTAGGCATGCCTAGTAACTTGAAATGCTTGAAAATGTGAATTCTAGAACACTTAGAATCAAAAGTAAAACTGTTTCTGTCCAACAACCATTAGGTGCAGAAATCATGTTTTATAATTAGTTTATATGTATAGGAATCCCTTACAATTGGTTTAGGGATGATTTATAGCGCTTTAGGCGAAGACAGAACTTAAAAAGGGTCTGAAACGTAGTTTCTAGAACCCCTGCGGAACTGAACTTATACATTCTGTTCCAACCTTGTTTAAGTGTATAGAATCACATTATATGATGTCTAGATGAGTGAAGGTGACTCATAATTGGCTTAGGTATTAATTCTTGCATCATAGGAAAAGTCGGTAAAGAGAAAGGATCTAAAACGCAACTTCTAAAACACCGTAATCCATCAAAACTATGCTTACTGCCTATGCTGCCCAGCCATAATAAATTAGGTTCTAGGACTTAATAAATTATGGTAATGAGATTAATCAATCCTTTAGAGGCATAAGGAAATAATTTGGAAGTTTGAGGTTATCCGATTTAGGGGTTTATTCTTAAGGGAATGATTTATATGTTCTATGTGAATGATGATGGATTATTGTGTTGTCTCATGACCACTATGATGCTATGCGAGTTATTGCTCTTAAATGATGATTGTATCATTTGCATGTTATGGTTCCCTTTAGAACTTTAAAGATGCCTATGTTAGAATTACACGATATATGTGACATGCATGAAATATGTAGCATCTTGCTATGACTAAACTATGAGAAAATGATCCTTTGGAACCATCAAACCATAGGTGGGGATGAGGTGATTCATATGTAACATGCATGAACTATGGGGCATCTTCTCATAACATGCTAAGACTTAAGGTGACATTAAACTATGAGAAAATGATCCTTTGGAACCATCAAACTATAGGTGGGGATGAGGTGATTCTATGCCCCTTAGACCCGTACTTTAAGTCGGGATTTTTAACTTATCACAATGTGATAAGTCCAGATGCTAGTGACGACTTTTGAGAAATAGTAGGGTGGCCCCCAGGAAGAAAAGAATAATATGTCAACATCACCTAAGTAACCAAGTTAAGCTACCATGCACCATGTTTTAAGTACCAAGTTCTATGTTCCACGATTCATGTTTTATGTACCATGTACTATGTATCAAGTTCCATGTTCTATGTTTTATGATCTATGTTTTTATGACCCATGTATCATGCACTATGTCTATGAATGCTATACTTGCTAAAAAGCTAGTACTGTTTGCATATGGTATTGACATGCATTCATTCAATATCTATTGCATTCATATCATTAAGACTCATGTTAAAAGACACCCACTTCGGATAAATAAATTTAAGAAGTTTAAAATCGATCCTTATGTATGCACACCCTTTTTATAATGAAAACCAGAGTGGCTAGGGACGATGACAATGACATTTGTGTTAGAGTCGAAAATCCCTACTGAGAATCTTGAATAAGTTTCTCATCCCTCTCTTTTCTTCCGTGTCGTCTCCAGACAAGGATAGTAACGAGGTTCGTGACTTCTTTTGAGGTTCGTGCTTAAAGGTCACTTCAGCAAATAGATGCCGAGGATCATTGCGGAAGAATAGATAGGATAGTTTCTAGGTTGTTACTTATCCAACCTCATAGGTGGATAAGAAGTATTTCATATATATATGCATGTTTTGGTGTGAACACTGATGCTAGTACTATGTAACTATAATGATGTGGTTATGATATGTGGTTAATATAATGTTGTATTTCATGCTTATATGTGATTTCTTTTCCTTGTAAGTTATGTTTATGACGAACAAAAGGTTTTATATTAATGCGAGGCTCACGTTTTTGTTTTCAAGTTCAAAAAGAAAAATTTATTCGTATTTTCCGCTAAGTAATTTAAAGAAAAGATGAAACTAAGAAGTAATAGACTAATGGTTAACCTAAATATGTTCTAGGAGTATTGGGTTAAAAATTAGGATGTTACACAAGTTCATTTTATTTCTTGATAGAGCTCATCCAAGACTTTAAAGGAACTTAAACCTCAACCCAAACTTATCACAACAAGCTAAAGTGAACCTCAAGGTTCTTAGAACACAAAGTATCTTTTCTTGAAGCAAAGTCATAAATAACATTTTCATTAAAACTCAAGCTCTAGAGGTCTCATTGTAATGAACACATAGTCATCATCTAGAAACCCTCATCATCAAGCTATCATGTGTATTATTAACAAGCATGGCCGAAAATTTGAAGAAAAGAAAAGAAAAGGGGCCGAACTATGAGTAAGAAAAAGAATCATGTTGAAACTCTAGAGACCATGATCTCGATGATGCATTAACACCAACATCATGTGTCCTCATCATTGAGTTCATACACTCATTTTAGAATAACATCAAAGTTAAGTTTTTCAAGATAAAAAGGAAAGAATCTAAAAACACCTTTTCCTCAAGAACTAAGATCAAGCTTTAGGGGTTGCTCAAGTGATGAATATCATCATGCAATCCCCATCATCAAGCTCTCATTTCCAAGCTCACCAAAGGCCCTTGGCCAAAAATAAAATAGGAGGAAGAGAAGAAGTTCTAAAACATTCAAGAGAAACCATCAAGTCAATGACTAAATAAGAACTTTTAATGAAAGAAACATTTAAAATAAAATCCCTACCAAAGGTATGTTTCTTGGAGGATGAACAAGGCTTGGTCTTATGAGGAGAATGAAAGGAAAAATCCTCCCTAAAGCTTGATGGAGCTTCAGCCAAGAAGAAAGGAAAAAGGAAAGGAAGTTGTGTTTCTTGAGCTTGATCTTGAGAATGATATGGCTAAGTGTTTTAAGGAAGATTTAATAGTGGTTGTGTGGTGGTAGAAAGGATGAAGAAGATGAGAGGAAGAAAGAACTCTTAAGTTCTTTGAAAGAAAAGAAAGAAACCAAGACAACTCTTGAAACTCAAAGCTAGCAAATCAACTAAAGGTTCTCACAAGTTCATTTACATGTGTATTTATAGAAAAACAACCCAAGGGTGAAGGAATGGAAGGGGTGGCCGAAATTTTGAGGAAGGAAAGGAAGGAAAATATCTTCTTCAAAGTATGGTTGTGGTCATTCAAAGGTATGGCCAAGGGTTCAAGCATGGTGTAGGCATGATGTAGTATGGGTGGCCATGAGGGAGGTATGGGTGGCCATGCCTTTCTAGAAGAACTTGGGGAACAAGTTGTTCCTTAATTGTGGGTTAGGATGTGTGTTTAGGTGTAGCTTTGATTAGGCTTAGGATTAGGAATTTGTGAGAAAGTGTTTAGGTGACTAAGGATGTAATTAGAGACTTGTAAGACTAGATTTAGGAGGTGGTTTTACTAAATTAATGAAGTCAAACTTCATTAACTTGGAATCCAATGCCAACACAATTCCTTGATTTAGGGAGATTGGATAGAGAAAACATTATTCCAACACTATTCAAGATTCCAAAACTAGGAATCTTGAGTTTTAAAAAGGAATTTAGGTTTAATCTAAGCAATTTTAGGTTCTAATTAATTTTAATAACTTATTTTGACTCTAGATTAATTATGGAAATTAATTAATCTTCAATTAGAGCTTAATATTTCGTAGGTTTACTTAATTACATCATTAAGCTCAAACGGCACTATTCCAAGCGCAAAATTGTAATTTTGCACAAAAACTGCCCGGGACCATCGAGACTTAAACAAATACTTTTTAACACATGAAAACATCATTTTAAACCTTCGGGAAAAGTTTCGAGCTCGAACGGCACCTTTACCCGCGTAAAAATACTATAGGGGTATTTTGGTCATTTTGATCGAAAATTGCAGAAAACACGATTTTCGTTTCCGAAATCACTCAAGGACCATCCAATCCCCTTCAAACATTGAGTTAATCCTTCAAAGACTGCCAAGCCGGCTATCCTCGAATTCCGGGCAGAAAAGGACCTTAGGGCATTTCGGTCATTTTTCTCTCAGACAAAAAATCGAGGCGTTATATCACTCGTGCATGTTCAAACATATGGAGAAAACAGAAATAAGACTTATGTGGAATGAGGGGAAGGTAAAAAGAGGAACTTCCCTAGAGATAAAAGCGGGGCCAAAAAAAGGAACTTCCCTAGAGATAAAGGGGAAGGCAAAAAGATGAACTTCCTTAGAGATAATATGAGTTGATAGACGTATCAGCTAAGAATAGATCTGTGTGAGAATTGGAGAAAGTAAATCCAATGATCATGTATAGGAATGAGCTCAGTCCTGATAAGCAGTCTATTTCCCTTGTGTAGTGTGAACCACTATAAATACCATGTGGTATAAACTGTTCATTGTGGAGTTATCCATAGTGAATACTCATCGGGTATACACTAAGTCTTTCCTATGTCGATTAAAAGAGAAAAATGCACTGAGTTGAGTTCTATGGCCACAAGTGAAACCAGGTTATTTTGAGATAAGTTCAATACAGTCAGCATATGTATACTCACATCATATTTAATTGCTTGATTAGGATTATTAACTATATATTTGAGCTGAATGATATATGTGTATTAAGTGATTGATCATTTAAAAACAACCCACTTCGGAAATATGATTTGGAACTTTAAAAATGAATCATTATTGTGTAATTGTAACGCCCCGATTTTCTATCTGAGTGGAAAATGACCAAAATGCCCCTGAGGTCATTTTCGGCCCGGAATTCGAGGATGGCCGAGCCGGCAGTCCTCGAAGGGCCAACTCAATGTTTGAAGGGGATTGAATGATCATTGAGTGGTTCCGGAGGCGAAAGTCTCATTTTCCGTAGTTTCGGGTCAAAATGACCAAAATACCCCTATAGCGTTTTACGCGGGTAAAGATGCCGTTTGAGCCCGAAACTTTCCCCAGAGGTTCAAAACCATGTTTTTACATGTTTCAAAACATCTGTTTGAGTCCCGGCAGTCCCGGGCAGTTTTAGTGCAAAATTACGATTTTACCCCTAGAATAGTATTTTTGAGCTTAACGATGTGATTAAACAAACCTAAGCAATATTATGCTCTAAACGAAGATTAATTAATTTCCATAATTAATATAGAGTCAAAATAAATTATTAAAATTAATTAGAACCTAAAATTGCTTAGATTAGATTTAAATCCCTTTTCTAAAACTCAAGATTTCACTCTTGGAATCTTGAATAATGTTTTCTCTCTCCAATTCCTTAAATTAAGGAATTGTGTCTAGAATTGTTTATACACTAAAATGAATTAATAACTCACTAATGATGCAAGAACACTCTTTAATTATGTCTTGACAACCTTAATTACCCATTTTCTCACCTAAACACTTTCTTACAAACTCCTAACCTTAATCCTAATCAAAGATACACCTAAACACAACTCTAAACCACAATTAAAATGCAAGAAACCCTCCCCCCATGGCTGATGCATTTCGGCCACCTCTCTCCCTTTTACCTCACATGTTGAATTGTTTCTCACTCAAAGAACCATGCTAGAGGCCATACCTTGAACCATACCTCACCATGCCTCAAGACCACACTATCTCACCTCATGGAACTGATGGGCTTCCTCCATTCTGCATGGCCGAAGCCTCCCCCCCTCAAATGCACCTTTCATTTGCTTCATTTCTCTATAAATAGCTTGCTTGGGTGAACTTGCATCATTTTGGGTTCTTTTGTAAAGTGTAAGTTTTCAAAGAAACACTTCAAAGCTTCCTTTTTCTCTCAAGTTCAAGTCTTCAAGTTCTTCATCCTCTTCTCTCATTCCAACCTCCTAATCACTAGGTAGGGATTTTCTTTCAAGAGTTATTTCATTTAAAGTTCACAATTCCTTTATGTGTTCATAGTTTCTCTTGAATCCTTTTTAGAACTTCTTTTTTTCTTCCACTCCTCTTTGTTTTTCGGCCATGAGGCTTGTGAATCAAAGAAATGAGAGCTTGATAATGAGAGTTTCATGATGATGTTCATCACTTGAACAATCTCTAAAGCTTGATCTTTGATCTTGAGTTAAAGGTGTTTTTATTTTTCTTCTTAAATCTTTGAAACCTTTCACTTTGATGATATTTTAAAATGGTAAACATGAACTCAATGATGAGAGCTCATGATGTTGGTGTTAATGCATCATCAAGATCATGATCTCTAGAGTTCCAAATGTTTCTTTTCTTCTCCAACAATTTCGGTTCTTCTTCCTTTTCTTTCTTTGTGGTTTCGGCCATGTTGGTCAAGGGGACTCATAATGGCTTGATGATGGGAGCTTTTAGATGATGACTATGTGTTCATCACAATGAGGCCTCTAGAGCTTGAGTTTTAATAAAAATGTTATTTATGTTTACATTCCAAGAAAAGAAACTTTGTGTTTAAAGAACCCTTGAGGTTCACTCTTGTTTTACTTTATCTTGTCATGATGAGTTTGGGTTGAGGTTTAAGTTCCTTTAAAGTCTTGTAAGAGCTCTAACGAGAAATAAAATGAACTGGCATTCATATTTAAATTTAAGCTTATGCATTGCATGTTTAATTTGAACCTTGCATTCATATTTAATTTCCAAGCCATCACTTTTAATTAAAGGCTAAAGAATGGAGTGCATCTCATATTTATATTCTTGTCTAGCATATTTACCTTTCATCACTAAAGAACGTAAAGATTTAAAATGAGGTTGCACTATCACCTAACTAAATCTCAAAGCCTTTCTATTTCGGCCTTAAAGTCGATTATTGTTGGGCCTAGAGCACTAAAATAAAGAATTGAACTTGAATATTTATATTCCAAGTCTTGCACATTTATATTCCAAATCTTGCATATTTATATTCCAAGTCTTGCATATTTATTTTAAGCCTTGCATTTTTATATTCAAGTCTAGCATGTTTACTTTAAGTTCTCACTTTAATTTGTAATGAAGAATAAAAATGAAGTGCATAGCATGTTTAAATTATGTCATCACTTAAAAGATCTTAGAGCTCAAAGACTTGGCCATTTTATCTCAAGTTAAAGTTTAATAAGGGAGCATTCTTTGAATGCATGATTTCGGCCATGAAGTGATGATGATTTTGGAATGAGTTCCATCTAGCTTCAAGGACCAATAAGTAAAGTTTTAAGAATCCTTTTAAATCTCATGATTTTGTTTAAGTTTAAGACCAACAAGGTTTTAGGAATTTAACACTCTTTTAAGGAGGGATTAAGTGGTCACTAATCTAAGGACGTGTTTAGTCTCTTTGACATGATAAAATGGTTTGCAAAAGAGTTTTAGAAGTCATGAAAATGATTCCAAGAGAAACTAGTAACTTATGTGTTTTAAAAAATCAAGTTATGTATCTTTTTGGAAACTTAATGTTTCGGTCCTTCCGTGATGGGTTGCTGCTGTATGATGATGTTATGATGTGTTATGATGTGTGAAAATTATGTATGAAGAGGTAGGAACACATTTAGGCATGTTAAAAGAGAAACTAGCTTTCTAGGAAAACCATAAAGTCAAGATTTAGCATAGTTTTAACCCATTTATTTATGGACACTGCCCAAACTGTTTTAATGGGAATATAATCAGATTAGGATTGATTAATCATGAAAAATTTGGTTACATTTGAAGTAGGAATGAATTTTGGCACCTATAGAGAAACTAGTAACTAGAAAACCGTAAAACCGCAATTCTAGAACTCTTAGAACATTTAATTCTTAGAATCTGTCCAGAAAACTTATAAAGTAGAGAACATGGTTTATAATTAGTTCCTTGATGTAGGAATGACTCATAATTGGTTTAGGTTTAACTTATAGCGCCTTAGGCGAAGACAGAACCAAGAAAGGGTCTAAAACGCAAGTTCTAGAACCCCGTAACCATAAGTCTATAACGCTGCCCCTAAGGAATGATATTGTTCAGATTTAATAGAGAGCATAAATAAATGATAAGATTTGATAAGAGAGGACCCTTAGGTGCATAAACGTTTGGTAAGAGATGATAGGTTAACTTCATCACAAGTTTAAGGCCTGTAAGGATCAAAGCATAAAATACCGTAGGACCAAGTGAATAACGAACTTTTAATGTTGCTTGTGAAAGTATGAGGATGAATATGTGAATGCATGAAATTATGATGAAGGATGCATGTTTGATTGACTCATGTGGCATAAAGAAGAATTTGGAAGAAATTCGGCATGCTGCAGTTATGCCGTCAAATTTCTAACAAATTCGGGACTTAGAAAGTTTTTGAAAAACTATGAAATTTTTATGAGGTACTAAGATGAGTTCTCGGATGACACCGGTTCGGCCGAGCACCTCCAGAGAACTCATGTGACATCGGTACCAAGATTTAATTCTTGGGTGACACCAGTTCGGCCGAGCACCCCCAAGAAATGCCCCCTAGCCCGTACTGGATAAGTCGGGATTATGTTTATGATTATGTTACGCTTATCGAGATTGATAAGTAAGAACTAGTGACGACTAGTTAAGGTATGAGCTCATAACCTAGAGATGTAACACGTTTTAGGTGACACCGATTCGGCCAAGCACCCCCAGAGCGTTTGTCTTTTAGGGTGGCCTATGAGGAAGTTATGATGATTATGTCACAAAGAGAATTTAATTGCCACTTTATGCCACTATTATGAAGTTCTTAAGGATATGATGATTGTTCATGTATTAATTAGAGCCATGCATACATCCTTTAATATGTTTGCATCCATGACATTAAGAATCATGCTAAAATGAACGGACCTTGGCTAAACTATGTTTTAGAACCTAAAAATGGACTTAATGCATGCTTACTTATTTTGTTTATTAAACCCAAGGTTCCTGAGGACGTAGATGATGACACCTAGGTAGTAGGAGACCCTACTGAGATTCTTTTGCAAGATTCTCACTCCCTTTATCTCTTTCTTTCCGTCACGTCTTCAGATGGCGACGATTGTAACATCCTAATTTTTAACCCAATACTCTAGAACATATTTAGGTTAATCATTAGTTTGTTACTTCATAGTTCTCATTTAACTTTGAATTACTTAGCGGAAAATACGGGTAATTTTTTTTTTGAAATGAAAGTGAGAGCCGCGTGATGCGATATAACTTGCGACGGACAAAACATACATCTCATAACGTCATAGCATAAAGCATATAAGGGCACATCATGAGAGACACGAATAACATCTCATATAATTATAAATTGCCCACTTATAGCGTGGGACTTGGTTTAGTACATGGAAATACATGAAAATACAACATAAACATAAACATAATCTACTCCCCTACCCGAGTGCATCTAATAGGATAACCTCTAAACAAAAGAAGGTTTATCCCCATCTAAGTGGGGTGTGTGCTCTAACCGGCTACTCCATCGGACGATCGTCACCTCCTATCTTGGCGTCCATCTCATGACAGCGAGATATCCAGGAAATCGGGCGAGCTCCTCGGACGTGAAGAGCGGAATGGGGATCGAGGGTGACTCTACTCATGATCGCATCTCCGTCATCGCGCAAGCCGTGGGCAGTCACGGTATCCTCCACCGCCCTCCCTTATCTGTGGTGGAGAGGCGGAGTTCTCGCTATACGGATGGGTAGGCGGGTCCTCGGATGGGTCGGTCTCAGAAGTAGGTCCGGAGACGCGTGGTCGGGATAATCTCGCATGGCTAAGGCGGCGGTGTGCCCACGAGTACTTCGTCATCGCGTCTGCACGCGGCTCAAAAAACCGCTCGTCGTCGCCATAGGGTGCAATGGGGAGAAGTGATGGGTGTGCACGGGATGGCGAAAAGGGCGCCCCACGAACATGAAAATCCGCACCGTGCCCCTCAAAATGGTATGACCGTGAGTCGGTCATAGTGCACCTCCCATGTCGGGGTGTCCACGAACACTACGACGTCCGCCATCTCAAGACGTGATCGAAAGAAAGAGATAGAGGAGTGAGAATCTTTTGCTAAAGAATCTCGGTAAGAGGCCTCCTACTACCTAGGTGTCATCATCTACGTCCTCAGGAACCTTGGGTTTATTTATACAAAATGATCTGAGCATGTATTCGGTTCATTTTAAACTTTAAAATATATTTTAGCCAAGGTCCATTCATTTTAGGATGATCTTAATGTCATGGATGCAACATAATAGAGAATGTATGCATGGCACTACCTAATGCACATACATAAAACATAACATCAAGCATCATCATTCTTGGTGGCATAAAGTGGCAATAGTAACATTCATATGGGACAAAACTTAGTGACATAATCATAATCATGAAACTTCTCTTCCTCATAGGCCACCTAAAAGACAATCAACTGGGGTGCTCGGCCGAACGGTGTCACCCGAGCGTGTCATACATCTAGGTTATGAGCTCATACCTTAACTAGTCGTCACTAGTTCTTACTTACCACTTAACGATAAGCTTATCATAAATCCCGACTATCTGAGTCTGGTTAGGGGCAAAACTCTTAGGGTGCTCTGGCCGAACCGGTGTCACCTAAGAGTATAAAATGGTACCGATGTCACATGAGTTCTATGGAGGTGCTCAGGCCAGACCGGTGTCATCCTAGAACCCATCTTAGTACTAATTTTCAAAATCTCTTTAAGTCCCCAAATTTGAGTGGAATTCATGCCAAAACGGTCATTACACAATTTCCTTCCAAATTTGCTTTATGCCACATTAACATATAATCTCATAAGTTCCTCATATGAATAACATCATCATCATTAGCATAACTGCCATGCATCATCATAAATCATCCAAACGCCACCGGTAGCTTGTGCTTTGACCTACGGTCTTAATCTTGAGATATAGTTCTCTACATCCGTCGTTCATATTTTAAGCACCTAAGGCTCATAATTAAACATCATTCATAATCTCTCATTTTACTTTTGAATCTGAATAGCATAGGGGTGGAAATCCTAACGGGTGAATACGGGATTCTAGAACTTACGCTTTAGTCCCTTTCTTGGTTCGTTTACTAACTATGGATTAAATCTAAATCAATTATGAGGCATTCCCTATGTTTAAGGACTAATTATTAATCATGTTTATCATGTTGTAAGGTGCTGGACAGAATTCAGAGAATTAAATGTTCTAAGAGTTCTACATTTGCATTTTTCGTTTTTTCTAGTTACTAGTTTCCATAGGTGCTAAATTCAATTCTAACTCAAATGATACCAAGTTTTCATGTTCTAAACATTCTAAATCTGATTATGTCCCCATTAAAACAGTTTGAATTAGTTCCATAAACAAATGGGTCAAAACTATATTAAATTCTAGCTTTACGGTATTTCTAGTTAGCTAGTTTCTTACCTATCATGCATAGGATCGCTTCTACATCATCATATGATATTTTCTACACATTCCAACACATTAAAACATCATCATACAGCATCACATTCATCACATCAGAACCGAAAACATCTTGCCTCAATAAGAGAATTAAATTGACATTTCTAGGTACATAAGTTAACTAGTTTCTCTTGGAATCAATTTAGAATTTCTAAAACTCTTTGCAAAACATTTTAATTCATCAAGAGGCTAAGTGAAGCCTTAGGTCACTGACCAAAACATATTCCATCCCCTAAAAGAGATTGGAATCACAACTTATAATGACATAACCTTATAAAGAATTGTAAAACTTTAAGGCACTTAAAACATAGGCTATTGGTCCTAGTAGCTAGATGAAAACTCATTGCAAGTCCATCATCACTACTTGGCAAATTATGCATTCAAGGAATACATTCACATTTAACTTTATCTTGGAATGAAATGGGCAAGTCTTTGAGCTCTAGGTTCTTGAGTTATTTGACATAAACTAAACGTGCTCATGCTCTTCATTTTTAATCTTGCTTTCAAAGTAAAGTGATGACTTGAAATTAAATATGCAAGGCATACTTAAAGCGTGCAAGCTTGAAAGTAAATATAAGCATAATCTTAAACGTGCAAGCTTGAAAAAGTAAATATGCAAGATTCAATTCTTTATTTTAGTGCTCTTGGCCCAACAACAATCGACTTTAAGGCCCGAAATAGATAGGCATTAGAAATTAATTAGGTGATAATGCAAGTTCAATTCTTTATTTTAGTGCTCTGGAGGCCCAACAACAATCGACTTTAAGGCCGAAATAGAAAGGCAGGAATTAAATTAAGTGAAGATGCAATTTCCATTTTAATCTTTATGTTCTTAGGTGATAGCTTGAAAATAAAGATGCATAGCAAGAATGTAAATATGAATACAAGCATAAAATAAATTATGCAGAAGTTCATTTTATCTTTCTAGAGCTCTTAACAAGACTTTAAAGGAACTTAAATCTTAACCCAAACTCATTCAAACAAGGTAAAGTCAAGCTTGGAGTTCTTAGAACTCAACATAACATCTTTGGGAATCAAACTATGAAACTTAGAAAATCTCAAGGAAATGGCCGAAATCTCCAAGAAGAGAAAAGTGCATTTTAAAACTCTAGAGTTCATGACCTTGATGATATATTAACACCAACATCATGAGTCTCATCATTGAGTTCATAGAGCCATTTTAAAACACCATCAAAGTTAAAGTTCTCAAAAGTTCAAGAAAGGAAAATCTAGAAACACTTTTGCTCAAGAACAAAAAATCAAGCTCTAGAGTTTGTTTCAAGTGATGAACATCATCATGAAACTCTTATCATCAAGCTCTCATTTCTTTGAACTCCAAGGCCCATGGCCGAAAATGAGCAAGAACAAGGAAAGGAAAAGAAGTTCTAAAAAGAATCAAGAGAAACTATGAACATAAAGCTTGAAGCAAGAACTCTAAAGAAAGAATTCATGAAAGAAAATCCTACTTGGTGTGATGAACTTGAAGATGGAAAGAAAGAAGATGAAGAAGATGAAGAACTTGAAGAACTCCAAGAACTTGAAGAACACAAAGACTTTGAGAGAAAAAGAAAAGCTTTGAGTGTTTCCTAAACTTAGCAAATGATCTAAAAGTGGTGCAAGCTCCTCAAAGCATTCTATTTATAGAGAAATGAAACAAATGGAGGAGCTCATGGAGGAGGAGGTTTGGCCATGAGGGTGCAGATTGGAGGCTTTCCATGAGTTCCATGAGGTGAGATAATGTGTTCTTGAGGTATGGTGAGAGTATGGTTCAAAGCATGAGTGAGGTATGGCTCAAGGTATGGCTCAAGCATGGTTCTTTGAGTGAGAAAATAATTAAACATGTGGTCAATGGGGAAAGGTGCTGGCCAAACTTCATCATGCATGGGAGGATTAGTTTGCATTTTAATTGTGGTTTAGAGTTGTGTTAGGTGTATCTTTGATTATGCTTAAGATTAGGAATTTGTAAGAAAGTGTTTAGGTGGGAAATGGGTAATTAAGGTGGTCTAGACATAATTAAGGAGTGGTCTTGCACCATTAGAGAGTTAAATCCTCAATTTAGAGTCTAAACAACTCTAGACACATTTCCTTGATTTAAGGAATTGGAGAGAGAAACACTATTCAAGATTAAGACTAGGAATCTTGAGTTCTAAAAAGGGATTTAGAAGTTTAATCTAAGCAATTTTAGATTCTAATTAACTTTAATAAATTATTTTGACTCTAGATTAATTAGGGAAATAAATTAATCTTCGTTTAGAGCCTAATATTGCTTAGGTTTGCTTAATTACGCCATTAAGCTCAAAACACTATTCTAGGGCAAAATCGTAATTTTGTACTAAAACTGCCAGGACCTCCGGGACTTGAATGAGACTCTAGACACATGAAAACATGTTTTTAAACCTCGGGAAAGTTCCTGCTCAAACGGCACCATTACTCGTAAAAACGCATAGGAGTATTTTGGTCATTTTGACCCGAAAACTGAGCAAATTTTTACTTCAAAGCATTCAAAGGCCATTCAATCCCCTTCAAACATTGAGTTGACCCTTCGAGGATGACCGAGTTGGTTACCCTCGAGTTCGGGTCAGGAAATGACCTTAGGGGCATTTTGGTCATTTCCCTCGGACAGAAAAATCGGGGTGTTACAACGTTCGTGGTTATCATGGACACCCCGACGTGGGAGGTGCACTATGACCCTAGTCACGGGTCATATCATTTTGAGGGATAATGCACGGTACGAGTCTTCATGTTCGTAGGACGCCCCTTCACTCATCCCGTGCATACTCATCGCTTCTCCCCGACAGCACCCTACGGCGACGACGAGTGGGATTTTGAGCGCGTGCGTAAGCATAACGAGAGAGTGCTCCGCATGCATACCGCCACCTCAGCCATGCGTGACTACCCCGATTACGTGCCCCGGACCTACTTCTCGGAGACCGACCCGTCCGAGGACCCGCCTACCCATCCGTATAACGAGAGCTCTGCCCCACTCCACCACTAATGAGGGAGGGCAGTGAGGACACCATGACTCAGCCACGGCTTGCACGACGACCAGAGATGCAGCCACATCGCGGGGGTCACTCTCGATCCCCGTTCCGCCTCTTTACGCCCGAGGAGCTCGCTTAGTTTCCTAGATATGTGCCTCGCTCGCGAGATGGACGTCTGTAGGAGGTGACGTACGACCGATGGAGTACCCGGGTAGAGCACACACCACTTAGATAAAGGTGAACCTTCTTTTGTCTTAGAGGTCATCCCGTTAGTTGCACTTGGGTAGGGTAGTTGCTTTTATAGTTTCTGTGCACTTTCTCTTGTATTTCCTTTTTAGTTGTATTGTTCATGATGTATCAAACTAAGCCCCACTTTATACAAGTGGGCATTTCATATATTATATAAATATGCAGTTCAGTGTTATCATGATGTGCCTTTATTTGCTTATGTCATGTTGCTATGCGATGCTTGCTTTATTACCTTTCGTGCATTATTAATTAACGTGTCGCGCGGCTCTCACTTTGCTTTTATAATTCAAAAAAAAATTTACCAGTATTTCCGCTAAGTATTTTAAAGTAATAAGGAAGCTATGATGTAATAGACTAATGAATAACCTAATTATGTTCTAGAGTATTGGGTTAAAAATTAGGATGTTACAGTAATGCTTGATCACCTTTTCTTAATAAACCGAAGTGGCTGGGGCGATGACGATGACATTATGGTTGAGTTTTTGGGGAGTTACCCCATTGAGAATTGTATAATTATCACCCCTATGTGTTTGTGTTCCCGTGTTATCTCCAAGTTGATCCAGAGAATGATGCGGCTGTTGCATGAAAGAAACTCAGGATTGTAGTAGTTTAGGAGTTGATGTTTTTCTCACATGGTATATAGCTGCAAGTAATCATGTAAATAAATGTAATAGAGATTGTATATGTGTTAAAACTCATAGTAGAACTTCCTTATGTAATTGACTTTATAGTAAATAAATATTTTGTATCTTTGTTATATATTTTAATCGAATTACGCTAGTTATTACACGAACTCAACGAATTTGCTATAGTTATTTAAGAAAGGTTCGATAACTTATAAGTAACAACTCTCAAGTCTGATGTCATGACTTAAGAATGATGTTGTACTTGGGAGGATGTTACACCTAACCTTGTCTTGAAATCCTTAATTACCTAAACACTTTCTTAACAAAGTCCTAATCTTAAGCCTAATCCAAGAAACACCTAAACACATCAACTAAGCCACAATTAATGAAAGATTTTCGTCCCCCTTGGATGCTCCAAGAATGGCACCACCTCACTTCCCATATCCATTACATGTTTGAATTCTTACACTCAAAGAGCCATACCTCACCATGCTTGAGCCCATGCTTGAACCCATACTTGGCCATACCTTTGAATGACCACAACCATACATTGAAGGAGATATTTTCCTCCCCCTTCTCCTTAAAGTAGGGCCACCTAGCCTCCTCCCCTCACTCCTCTTATGATGAAAACTCTATAAATAAGAGAAGCTTCCTCAAAGGACCCCTTTGTTCATTTCTCTCACACCTCTAAAAGCTTTCTTTCTTTCAACTTCAAAGAGCTCTTCTCCTTCCTCTCCATTCTTCCAAGAGCAAGCTTATTTTCTCAATCAAGAAAACACATCCAAGGTAGGGATTCTCTGTTGAGTTTTCTTCCTCTCCTTGTTCTTTTCCTTTTTCGATTTTTGAGCTTCTTTTACTTGTTCTTGTTTTGTTAAATGTTTGAAGACCATGGCTTGATGATGAAGATCTTTGATGTTGGTTGTAAAACCATCATTTGCTTGACCTCTAGAGCTCAAGGTTTCACTTCTAAAAGTTTTTAACAAATAAAGTTGTTATGTGATTTTTTTAAGAGTTAAGATGGGATCTTAAGCCTAGGTCTTAAAGGATTAATAAATGGATTGCATTCATATTTACCTTTCAAGTTCTTGCATTACATATTTACTTTTGAGTTTTGCATATCATGTTTATTTTCAAGTTATTACTTAAAGTTTGAAGATAAGAAATGAAAGTGCATATCATATTTATGTTTCTCGTCTAGCACATTTATTTTTCATGCCATCACCTAAGAACTCAAAGATTAAAACAAGGGTTGTATATCACCTAATGATTAATCTCAAAGCTCACCTATTTCGGCCTTAAAGTTGATTGTTATGGAGCCTAGAGCACTAAAATAAAGAATTGGGCTTGCACTACATGTTTATATTCCAGCTTTGCATCTCATATTTACTTTCCCATTGCCATGTAATCGATTACTCAGGTGTTCTTGAGACCCAGAATGCATTTTCAATCGAGGTAATCGATTACAAGGTTCATGTAATCGATTACCAGTATCTAAAATGTGTAGATAAGTGTTCCTTCCTTATGTGAATATGAATTGATGATCTTGCATGCCTATTCTCGGATTATGAACATGATGATTTATAGTTTGGTGAATGTATATACATATGAAATGAAGGTGAAAGCATGCTTGCATGATAAATTGCATGAATGACTATTATTGATAGAAATGCATATATGAAGAGTTATGACATTTATGAGTTATGTATTTCATCTTATTATAACATGCTGAGGTTTAAAGTGACTTAAAATATGAGAAAATGATCCATTGAACTCATCAAACGATAGGTGATGAAAAGGAGATTCTTGCTTAAGATGACTTAAAATATGAGATCCTTTGGACTCATAAAACTATAGGTGATGAAAAAGTGATTCTTGCCCCCTAACCCGTACTTATCAAAAGGAAATAAGTTTATACTAGTGACGATTAGTGAGGTATGAGCTCATAACCTAGGGGAAGAGTAATAGGGTGGCCCCAAGAATGAAAAAAGACTTAAGTCACGGAAAGAAACAAGGAATGTCATTCATGAACCATGTTTTATGCACATCATGTTTGCTATGAAGTTAGATGTATGCTTTAAAGTTAATGCTTCATAAAGTATTGACATGCATATCATAAAGTAGTATGATGCATTCATTACAAGACTCATGATAAAATGAACGGGCTTCGATCATGGATGTCTTAGAACTTAATAAATGAACCTTTGCATGCTCAGTATTTCATAATTAAACTCGAGGTTCTTGAGGACGATAATGATGACACGTGCATGAAAAGGGGAGCCCTACTGAGATTCTTGTATAAGTTTCTCACTCCTTATCTTTCTTTTCCATCTTCGTCTTCAAACAAGGTTGACAACGACATCCACGGATTGCCCTGAGGTGCCGACATGGAAGTAGCTTGATGGTCAAGAATAGAGTGACACAGCGGAAGCGGGGACATAGTTTTAGCTTATTTACACCATAACTTATGTGTGGTTTTTGAGTTGTTGCATGCTCAACCCTTACAGGTGGGCTCAATATGTTTAATGTGGTATTATTATGGGGTATTCCTATATCATTAATACTATTAATGTTGTTTGACTTAATATTTGGAGTTAATGTTATATGATGATGTACTAATGATTCTAATTGTAACACCCTAAAAATTATTTAAAAATTAATTTGGGCTTTACTAGCCGTAATTTCAAAAATTGACAGTTTTAGAAATGATGAGGGCGATCCAATGGATTTGTAAAAAAAATAAAAATTCATGAATAGTAACCTTATGGGCCCCACGGGCCCTCGGGACAGCCAAAACCCTATAATTGAGACCCGGAGGTGCCCAAAACTGAGAAATTATAGGATTGAGATTAGAAATAGTTAGAAATGAGGATTTTATACTTAGAATTAATTTTTGGGTGATGTTTTATTACCCGGGTACAATGTTTCGCCCGATCGGTAGTTTTCGGTGTGCGATTTTGACACTGTAAAAGCTATTTATTCTACAAGTTAAAGAGAGCCACTTATCTTGAGCCAAGTGGAAGACCAAGACCCATTCTTTGCCTAAGAAAACAATCTTGGCCATCCATTTTTCTTTCTTTGGTCAAAGATTACTTAATTGCACATTATAATATTCATTCTTTATATATAAGATCAACACCAAACCAAGCTTCTCCAAGAAGCCAAATTTTCTTCTTTTTAAAGCCCAATTTCGGCCAGCCTTTGAAGAGAACACCAGCCACCATTTTCATTTCTTCAAGAGCTTACAACTTGCTTCAAATCACCAAAACTCTTGCCCAAAGTTCCTAAAACCACAAACTCTCTTCACAAAACTTGTTCTACACATCAAAACCTACAATTCTAACCGATTGGAATTTCATTTCCTCACCTTGGTATCTCATACATCACTGATTAAGGAAGAGCTTGGTGCTGATATGGTGGCCTTGAAGTGGGCAAAATCAATCTTGGAGCATCCTTTGGAGTCAAGATCCCTAAAGCCATCAAAGTAGGGCTTTTGAACCTCTTCTTCTTCAAATCCGTTTTTCTGTCTTAATCACTGATTTAAATTGATATTTTTGTTGTATTAATTGATGATATATGGATATTGATGTGTGAATTTTGGTGGAGTGTTTGGATGATGTTAGATATAATTTTCCTCAAAAGGAATCTTAGACTATGCTGCTGGATTTTCGGATTTCTTCAGGACAGGTTATAGTTCATGAATTTTATGATGTATTTGTAGTAATTGTTATGAGCTATAAACATTATATGTTGAAGCTGACATCCTGAGGCAACTCCATGATTTTTCTTGGGTCCTAAAAATGAGTTTTACTATTTTATAAAAATCAAAAACCAATACTGTTCTTGAGTTGTCTGGACAGCCAATTCTGAAGCTTTGAGCTTGTCTAATATTGTTACCACATCAAATGATTGATTCTTCCAATGAAATTTCTACAAGATATTGAGGACATGGCCTGAATTGTTGTATGATTTTATATGATCATTGGATAGGGTAATAAGATTGGAACTTTGGCTGTTGGTTGCAAATAAAGGGTTTCTGGTCTCCTAATTTGTTGAATTTTGTTATCATACTTAGAGAACCTTTTAACTCCGAAATTTTTAGAGGACCTTGGGGACACATTGAAGTGTCTTGGATAATTTTTATAGCCTTGGATTTCATGGTTTGGAATGCAAAATAATTTTTCCTATAGATATGTGAAATCTGCCATTGTGCTGAAAATGAATTGATGCTTTGAGTTGATGAAATAATGACATTGGGTTCAAGTATGACATATATGAATGCATGCTAGTGACTTTCAGGAATGGTTTGAACGAATGTGTATATGTGCCTTATGCATGTATTTGGAATAGAACAGTGAATGATGTGTATATGTGGCAAAAGAGAATATGTGAATTTTAATCGTGCATGTTCTGACATATGGAGAAAACAGAAACAAGACTTAGATTGAATGAGGGGAAGGCAAAAGTAGGAACTTTCCCAAAACACTGAGTGTGCCTATTCTGACATATGGAGAAAACAGAAACAAGACTTAGATTGAATTAAGGGGAAGGCAAAAAGAGGAACTTCCCCCAAGATATTATGAGTCGGTAGACGTATCGGCTAGGAATAGAACTGTGTGTGATTCAGAAATGGAAAAAAATGAAGTCCGATGATCACATATAGGAATGAGCTCAGTCCTAATAAGTAGTCTATGTCCCTTATGTGGTGTGATCTGCTATAAATACCATTTGGTATAAATTATCTATTGTGGAGTTGTCCACGACAGATACCCGTTGGGTATAAACTAAGTCTTTCCTATGTCAATGAAGAGAGAAGGTTGCACTGAATTGAGTTTTGCAGCATGATATAAACTAAGTCTTTCCTATGTCAATGAAAAGAGAAAAAAGCACTAGATTAAGTTCCTTGGCCATGAAAAAGAATGCATAATTTATTATTATTTTTGTATATAAGTTTACTTGATAATGCTTGTAAGAATGAAATTTCTACTTATGTTTTGGTTGTTATTTTTGAATGTCTGCTTAGGATGATTTACTAGATGCTTGACATTATAATACATATGCATTAAGTGATTGATTGTTAAAAGCTACCCACTTCGGAAGTACGATTTGAAACTTTAAAAATGAACCATTGGTATGAAAGGCATGATCACTCTTTCTCTAATAAACAGAAGTGGCTGGGGCGATGACGATGACAGTATGAGTGAGTTTTTGGGGAGTTGCCCTACTGAGAATTGTATGATTCTCACCCCTATGTGTTTTGTGTTCCTGTGTCGTCTCCAGGTTAATCCAGAGAATGATGCGGCTGCAGCATGAAAGAACTCAGGATTGCAGTAGTTTAATAGCTGATATTTTTCTTATATGGTATATAGTTGTAGGTATATGTGTAGGTACATGTAATAGAGAATGTATATGTATTAAAGCTCTTAGAAGAGCTTCCTTTTGTACTTAGCTGTGTATTCAATAAATGTTGTGCTCCTTTGTTATATATTTTAACCAATTACGCTGGTTATTATGCGATCTTATCGCATTTGCCATAGTTATTTAAGAAAGGTCCGATAGTTTATAAGTAACAACTCTCAAGTCTAATGTCATGACTTAAGGATGACGTTGTACTTGGGAGGATGTTACACTAATTATGTTATTATTTTTATGTTTATGCTTTATGTTAACAACCTTTTACGTTACTTAAGGCTCACGTTTTGTTTATGTTTTTTTTTAAAAAAAATTTCTACCTGTACTTTCCGCTAAGTACTTTAAAGAAAGGTTTTAAAGAATGATACTAAAAGAGTAATAGACTAATAGTTAACCTAAATACATTCTAGGAGTATTGGGTTAAAAATTAGAATGTTACAAACATTATGATTATATATTTAAGGAATTTCCCTACTGAGAATTGTATAATTCTCACCCTTATGTGTTTTGTGTTCCCGTGTCTTCTCTAGGTTGATGCAGAGAACCAAGAGGCTGCTATGCAAAAGAACTCAGAAGTGTAATAGTGTAGTAGTTAATGATTTTATTATGTTGTATTTTGTAACACCCTGATTTTCCTTTCCTGTGTACAAATGACCAAAATACCCTTATTATGATTAAGTACGGTTTTGATTTCTGAATTGACCCGGACTTTGCCCGGAAGTCTAAAGCTATGTTTTCAAGGCATATTTAAGGTTTGATTTAGTCTTGAAGGTCCCGGGCAGTTTTTGAGAAAAATTATGATTTTGCCCCTGCATAGTGTAATTTGGGCCTAATAATATGTTTAGCAAAACCTAAGCAATATTAGGCTCTAAATAAAGGTTAGAAAATTCTAATTACTAATTTAGAGTCAAAATAATTAATTGAAGCTAATTAGAACCTAAGATTGCTTAGAGAAAACTCAAAACCTAAGATTGCTTAGGTTAATTCTTTGAGAAAAGAATCTAGAAATAGTATTTTCTCTCTCCAATTCCCTAAATCAAGGAAACATGTTGGCATTCGATTCCTACTTAATGAAGGTTGACTTCACTAAGTGAGCAAGACAACTCGCTAATCATGTCTTGAGTAGGTTAATCATGTAACATCCTCCCAAGTACAACATCATTCTTAAGTCATGACATCAGACTTGAGAGTTGTTACTTATAAATTATCGGACCTTTCTTAAATAACTATAGCAAATGGGATAAGATCGTGTAATAACTAACGTAATTTGGTTAAAATATAGAACAAAGAAACACAACATTTATTTACTATAAAGTCAATTACATAAGGAAGCTATACTATGAGCTTTAACACATATGCAATCTCTATTACATTTATTTACATGATTACTTGCAGCTATATACGACGTAAGAAAAACATCAACTCCTAAACTACTACAATCCTAAGTTTCTTTCACGCAGTAGCCGCATCATTCTCTGGATCAACCTGGAGACAACACGGGAACACAAAACACATAGGGGTGAGAATCATACAATTCTCAGTAGGGCAACTCCCCAAAAACTCACTCATACTGTCATTGTTATTGCCCCAGCCACTTCGGTTTATTAGAAAAAGAGTGATCATGCCTTTCATACCAATGGTTCATTTTTAAAGTTTCAAATCGTACTTCTGAAGTGGGTAGCTTTTAACAATCAATCACTTAATACATATGTATTATAATGTCAAGCATCTAGTAAATCATCCTAAGCAGACATTCAAAAATAACAACCAAAACATAAGTAGAAATTTCATTCTTACAAGCATTATCAAGTAAACTTATATACAGAAATAATAATAAATTATGCATTCTTTTTTGTGGCCAAGGAACTTAATCTAGTGCATTTTTCTCTTTTCATTGACATAGGAAAGACTTAGTTTATATCATGCTGCAAAACTCAATTCAGTGCAACCTTCTCTCTTCATTAACATAGGAAAGACTTAGTTTATACCCAACGGGTATCTGCCATGGGCAACTCCACTATAGATAATTTATACCAAATGGTATTTATAGTGGATCACACCACATAAAGGAAATAGACTGCTTATTAGGACTGAACTCATTCCTCTATGTGATCATCAGACTTCTTTTTTTCCATTTCCGATTCACACACAGTTCTATTCCTAGCCGATACGTCTACTGACTCATAATATCTCGGGGGAAGTTCCTCTTTTTGCCTTCCCCTTAATTCAATCTAAGTCTTGTTTCTATTTTCTCCATATGTTAGAATAGGCACACTCAGTGTTTTGGGAAAGTTCCTACTTTTGCCTTCCCCTCATTCAATTTAAGTCTTGTTTCTGTTTTCTCCATATGTCAGAACATGTACGATTAAAGTTCATATATTCTCTTTTGCCACCTATACATATCATTCATTGTTCTTTTCCAAATGCATGCATGAGGAAAATATATGCATTCATTCATAATATGATTTCAATCATGCCTCAAACCATTCTTAAAGTCACTAGCATGCATTCATATATGTCATACTTGAACCCAATGTCATTATTTCATCAACTCAAAGCATCAATTCATTTTCAGCACAATGGCAGATTTCACATATCTATAGTACAAATTATTTTGCATTTCAAACCATGAAATCCAAGGCTATAAAAATTATGCAAGACACTTCAATGTGTTCCCAAGGTCCTCCAAAAATTTCAGAGTTAAAAGACTTCTCTAAGTATGATAACAAAATTCAACAAAATATGAGGCCAGAAACCCCCTATTTGCAGCCAACAGCCAAAGTTCCAACCTTATTACCCTATCCAATGATCATATCAAATCATACAAAAATTCAGGGTTGGAATTTAACATGTCCTAAATATCTGGTAGAAATTTGATTGGAAGAATCAATCATCTGATGTGGTAACAAAATTATACAAACTCAGAGCTTCAGAATTGGCTGTCCAGACAACTCAAGAATAGTCTCGGTTTTTTATTTTTATAAAATAGTAAAACTCATTTTTAGGACACAAGAAAAATCATGGAGTTGCCTTAGGATGTTAGCTTAAACATATAATTTTTATAGCTCATAAAAAGTACTACAAATATATCAGAAAATTCATGAACCATAACCTGTCCAGAAGAAATCCGAAAATCCAGCAGCATAGTCTAATATTCCTTTTGACAAAAATGATTTCTAGAATCATCCAAACACTCCACCAAAATTAATACATAAATATCCATATATCATCAACCAATACAACCAAAAATATCAATTTAAATCAGTGATTAACACAGAAAAATGGATTTGAAGAAGAAGAGGTTCAAAAACCCTACTTTGGTAGCTTTAAGGATCTTGGCTCCAAAGGATGCTCCAAGATTGATTTTGCTCAACTCAAGGCCACCAAATCAGCATCAAGCCCTTCCTTAATCAGTGATGTATGAGATACCAAGGTTAGGATTGATGAGGAATTAAAATTCCAATCGGTTAGATTTGTAGGTATTGATGTGTAAAACAAGTTTAGTGAAGGGAGTTTAGTGTTTTAACAAGTCTAGGCTAGGAGTTTGGGAACTTAAATCAAGTTTTGAGCTCTTGAGAAGATGAAAATGGTGGCTGCTATATTCTCCCCTTAGGCTGGCCGAAATTGGCCTTTAAAAAGAAGAAAATTTGGCTTCTTGGAGAAGCTTGGTTTGGTGTTGATCTTATATATAAAGAATGAATATTATAATGTGTAATTAAGTAATCTTTGATCAAAGAAGGAAAAATGGATGGCCAAGATTGTTTTCTTAGGCAAAGAATGGATCTTGGCCTTCCACTTGGCTCAAGATAATTGGATCACTTTAACTTGGGGAGCAAGTAGCCTTTTCGGTGTAAAAACTGCACATCAAAATTCTACCGAATGGGCAAAACACTGTACCCGGGTAATAAGACATTGCCCGAAAATTAATTCTAAGTATAAAATCCTCATTTCTAACTATTTCTAATTTCAATCCTATAATTTCTCAGTTTTGGGTACCTCCGGGTCCCAATTCTAGGGTTTTGGCTGTCCCGACAGGCCCGTGGGGCCCACGAGGTTACTATTCATGATTTTTTTTTTTTACAAATCCGTTGGATCACCCTCATCATTTCTAAAACTGTCAGATTTTTGAAATTACGGCTAGTAAAGCCCAAATTAATTTTTAAATAATTTTTAGGGTGTTACAAATCACTTACTTACTAGGTCAAACACTCCATTAACAATTCCTAATCATGTTTTCCTCTAAACTCCATTCCTAACATGAAAGAAAGAAAAATATCTCCTCATGCCCATACCTTCATGATGGTCACCCATACCTCTATCATGGGCACCTATACTTTCCACCACACCTTCACATGTGGAAATTACACACTCAAGGAACCATGCCTAAGCCCATACCCAAGGCAATACCTAGCCATGCCTATACCATACCTTACAAAGAGATATTTTCTTCCTTTTCCTTCCATGTATGTCACGGCCTCCCCCTCCATTCATTCACCCTTGATGTTGTTTTTCTATAAATACCATGCTTGGAAGAACTTAGGCATATTTGGAGCATTTGCTAAGAGAAAGTTTCAAAGAGCATTCTTGAGTTTCTCTCATTTTCTCTCAAGAGTTCAAAGAGTTCTTTTCCTCTCATCTTCTTCATCTTTTCTTACTTACCAAGAGTGACCTCCTCTCCACCATACACTTAGCCTTATCAAAGACCAAACTCAAGAAACATAACCTTCTTCCTTTCTTTTTCCTCTTGACCAAATCTTCCTCTCCACTTCAAGGAAGAATTTTCTTCTTATTCTCTTCAAAGGATCAAGCTCTACACCTTGCTAAAGAAAAGTTCTTGTGGTAGGGAATGTTGTTCTAAATTGCTTTAATCCTTTGATGTTTGTTTAAAGACAAATTTTGTTGGTTTCTCTTGGCTTTTTGAACTTCTCTCTCTCTCTCTTTATTTTTTGGCCTTGGAGCCTTTAGAACTTGAAAATGTTGGCTTGATGATGAGGGTTTCAAGATGATGATCATGAGAGTCATCACTTGTGTAACCTCTAAAGCTTGGAACTTGGTTCTTGGACCAAGAATGATTTTGGTTTCTCCTTTTCTTTCCTTGTAAAGGATTTGGTTTTCATGTTTATTTTGAAGGAAAAATAACTTAAGGATGAGAGCACACGATGATGGTGTTAGTATATCACTAAGTCATGGCCTTTAGAGTCCTAAAGATTTCTCTTTTCTTCCTCCTTGGCTTCGGCTATGTTACCTTTTCTTCAAGTTTGGGGTTTTTATTTTAAAAGAATATGGAAGGCTAATAGCTTGATTTATTCTCTCAAATCCATTTCCTTGAGCATGATGATGAGGTTCACACTATAAGGTTTTATTTGAAACCTTGGTATAAAGAACTCTATAGCTTGCTTTATCTTGCTAAGATATGTTTGAGGTTGAGGTTTATGTTCCTTTAAAGTCTTGAATGAGTTCTAGTAAGACATAAAATGAACTTGCATTCATATTTATATTTCAAGTCTTTGCATGGCATATTTATATTCAAGCCTTGCATTCATGCTTATATTTCCTTGTCATCACCTAATAATTAATCTCGAAGCCTACCTATTTCAACCTTAAAGTTGATTGTTGATTTAGAGTGAATACTCTAAGGGTTTAAGGTTTAGGGTTTAGGGCCTAGAGCACTAAAATAAAGAATTGGACTTGCATATCATATTTATTTCCAAGTTATCACTTAAAGCTTAAAGATATTAAATGAACTTGCATTTCATATTTATATTTCAAGCAATCACCTAAACTCAAGGACTAAAAATGAACTTGCATCTCATTTTTACTTTGAAGCTCTCACTTTATTTTATAATGAAGAATAAAATGAAGTGCATAGCATATTTATGATTTTGCCATCACTAAAAGTTCCTAGAGCTCAAAGACTTGCCCTTTTTATCTCAAGAAAAAGGGTTTGGATGTGGAGGTATTCTTGTGAATGCATAATCTCGGCCATGTGATGATGACGAGCTTGGTATAAGTTTCATTTAGTCACAAAGGCCAATAATCTATGTCCTAAGATTTTTCTTAGGTAGTAAGAGTTTAAAGAAAGCTACAAACATGATTTCATGGATTAAACCTCTTTCAAGAATGTTTTAATTTAGCTACTACCCTATGACCCTTTTTTAGCACCCTTGAGAAAATAAAATTGGCTTTCAAGAATTTTAGAAGTTCTAAATTGATTTCAAGAGAAACTAGTAATTTATATGCCTTAGAAATGTGATTTTATGCATTCTTTACAATTGAACTTTTCAGTTACGGTCTCAGCAAGTTTGCTACTATATGATGTTGTTTTGATGTGTTAGAATGTGTAAAATTATAATTATTGATGTAGGAACCATTCTATGCATGTTAGGAAAGAAACTAGTGTTCTAGAAAGACCGTAAAAGTTAGGATTTGCAAGTCCTTGACCCATTTAATTTTAGCCACTGCCAATAATGTTTTAATATGATGAAATTCTGTTTGGGATTGTTTGATCATGAAAACTTAGTAACATTTGGTGTAAGATTGATCCTTGGTATTAAAAGTGAAACTAGTAACTAGGAAATCGTAAAAATGTGACTTCTAGAACTCCTAAGGAAAAGAATTATGCATTCTGTTCCAACACCTTTAAAGTTTGTAAAATCATGTTATACCATGTTTACTTGAGAGAGAATAACTCATAAATGGTTTAGGAATTAATTTTAACATCATAAGAAAAGCCGGTAACGAGAAAGGGCGTAAAATGCAACTTCTAGAACACCTTAAATTATAGAAATTCATTTCCTGCCTATGCTGTCCAACTTTGATTGATGGTGTTCTTGAGGTTAATAATTAGTGGTAATGATGATAATTAGTCCCTTAGATGCATAAGAAAATGATTTGACATTTGAGTTACCCGATTTAGGGGTTTGGCTATTTAAGGGAATATTTATGTGATGATGATTTGAGATGATGCATTCATGTGATATTTGATGTTATGTGAGGTATTGTTATAGAGTTCATCATTTACATGTTATGGTTTCATTTGAAATACTAGAGATGCATATGCTAGAGATATATGAAGAATTGCAACATTTATGAATTTTGTATTGCATCTTGTTATAACATGCTAAAACTTAAAGTGACTTAAAACATGAGAAAATGATCCTTTGGACTCATCAAACTATAGGTGATAAAAAGGTGATTCTTGCCTTTTAACCCGTACTTATTAAGTTGGGACTATAACTTATCAAAAGGGATAAGTATACGCTAGTGATGATTAGTGAGGTACGAGTTCATAACCTAGAACTCTCACAGGAGAGATTAATAGGGTGGCCCCCACAGAGAGGGATAAGAAATTTAGCCCACAGAGAGGGATGAGTGTAACACCCTAAAACATTATTTAAAAATTAATTTGGGCTTTACTAGTCGTAATTTCAAAAATCTAATAGTTTTGGTAATGATGAGGATAGTCCAAGGGATTTGTTTAAAAAAAAAAAGTGAATAATAACCTGCGAGCCTTACCGGTCCATTGGGATAGCCAAAACCCTAGAATTGGGACTTGGAAGTGCCCAAAACTGAGAAATTATAGGATTGAGATTATAAATAGTAAGGAATGAGGATTTTATACTTGGAAAATAATTTCGGATAATGTTTGATTACCCAGGTACGGTATTTTACCTGTTTGGTAAAATTTCGGTGTGTGATTTTTAACACCGAAAGATAGTTTATTCTTATAAAAAGGATAATGTCTATCCGTTATATGCCATGTGGAAGGCTAAGATTTAATCTTGTAAAGCATGATTAAATCCTAGCCATCCATCCTACATTCTTTCTTTAAGAATTCATACCTTATATTATATAATATTCAAGCTTATTCTACAAGATACATGCAAGACAAATCTTCTTCATTACTCCATTTCTCATTCACGGACAGCACCAGCAGCAAGGAGAAAAGCTTCATGTCCATGAGCTCCAAGCTTATTTCCAATGCCAAAATCACTAGCTTAGAATTGATAAAACCATAAACTTCCTTCTCCAAACTTGTTCTACACATCAAAACCTACAATTCTAATCGATTAGAATTTCATTTCCTCACCATTTCTCACCTTGATACCTCATATACTACTGCCTAATGGAGGGTTTGATGCTGGTTTGAAGGCTTTGAAGTGAAGGGAATCATCCTTGGAGCATCCTTTGGAGTCAAGATCCCTAAAGCCACCAAAGTAAGGTTTTTAAATCTCGTTTTCTTCAAATCTATTTTCTATTTTAATCACTGATTTAAATTGACATTTCTGGTTTTATTTGTTGATGATATATGGATGTTGATGTGTTAATTTTTGCGGAGTGGTTTGATGTTGTGAAAAATCATTTTTGTCAAAAGAGAATTTGACACATGCTGGATTTTCGGATTTCAACAGAGCAGCTTTTCTTCACGAATTTTCTGACCTAGTTAGAGGCTTTAGATTGAGCTAAAACTTTTATATGATGTATTTAACATGTTAAGGAATCTTCAGTAAAATTTTTGAGGTATTCTGGTCACTTTGCTATGTTTAAAAAATCATGAACCAAAGTTGTAACCGTGCTGCCTAAGATATTAACTCCGAAGCTGTGAATTTTGCAAATTTTGTTATCATAGAAAATGATTGATTTTTCTTTTGAAAGTTTTACAGGGAGTTGATATCATATTTAAGTGTTACTGTGATTTTTCTTTTGAATTGATTCAATCATTTGCTAGGGTTAAAAATTATGAGATTTTGGTTCTGAGCTGAGGCTGAGTGGTTTCTAAACCACCAAGGTTGTCTAATTTTGTTAAACAAGTTAGAGAAGAATTTTCCTACTGAAATTTTTATAGGGTCTTGTGGACACATTTAGGTGTCTTGGAGAATTTTTATAGCCCTTGCAATGGGCGTTTGATGGATAGAATAAATCGTACTCCTTAGGCATGAATTCTGCCAACATGCTATATTTGTGCCGAAATAAACTCAAGTATTGATTTGATGATATAATGACTCTTGCTTTAAGTATGATGAGTATAAATGCATGCTAGTCAATTTAAAGATTGAATTATGAGGTAAAAATGAGAATTACTTGTGATTGAATGCTTACATGTGGCTTATGCATGCATTTGAGAAAAGAAAGTACATGATGCAATTATATGAGAAAAGAGAATGTATAAATTTCACTCGTGCATGTTCTGACATATGGAGAAAATAGAAATATGACTTATGTGGAATGAGGGGAAGGCAAAAAGAGGAACTTCCCTAGAGATAAAGGGGAAGCCAAAAAGAGGCAAAAAGAGGAACTTTCCTAGAGACAAAGGGGAAGGCAAAAAGATGAACTTCCCTAGAGATAATATGAGTCAGTAGACGTATTGGCTAGGAATAGACCTTTGTGAGAATTGGAGAAAGTAAATCCAATGATCATGTATATGAATGAGCTCAATCCTGATAAGCAATCTGTTTCCCTTGTGTGGTGTGAACCACTATAAATACCATATGGTATAAATTGTTCATTGTGGAGTTATTCATAGTAAATACCTGTCGGGTATACACTAAGTCTTTCCTATGTCGATGAAAAGAGAAAAATGCACCGAGTTGAGTTCTATGGCCACAAGTGAAATTATGTCACTTTGAGATAAGTTCACTATATTTAGCATATGCATACTCATATCATATTTACTTTCTTGATTAGGATTATTAACTATATGTTTGAGCTTTATGATATGTGTGCATTAAGTGATTGATCATTAAAAACTACCCACTTCGAAAGTACGATTTGGAACTCTAAAAATGAACCATTGTTATAAATTGCATGATCCCTCTTTTTCTAATAAACTGAAATGGCTGGGACGATGATGATGACAGATATTTTAGTATATTTTCTAGGGATGCCTTACTGAGGATTGTATAATTCTCACCCCTATGCGTTTGTGTTCCCATGTCATCTCCAGGTTGATCCAGAGAATCATGCGGCTGCTACGTGAAAGAAACTCGGGATTACAGTAGTTTAGGAGCTGATGCTTTTCTTATGTGGTATATAGCTGTAAGTAATTATGTAGGTAAATGTAATAGAGATTGTACATGTGTTAAAGCTCATAGTAGAGCTTCCTTATGTAATTGACTTTATAATAAATAAATGTTGTGTTTCTTTGTTATAGATTTTAACCAAATTACGCTAGTTATTATACGACCTTATCGCATTTGCTATAGTTATTTAAGAAAGGTCCGGTAAGTTATAAGTAACAACTCTCAAGTTTGATGTCATGACTTAAGGATGACATTGTACTTGGGAGGATGTTACAATGAGAAGTTTAAACCCCCACAGAGAGGGGTGAGATATTTAAGTCACCTAAAGAATAAAAAGAAAGAGATCATGCTAGAAGAGTTTGCATTCTTTATTACATGATGTTTAATTGTGGCATTACTTATGTGGTTATAGTATGTCATGTTGCATCCTTGCATTAAGACACATTCTAAAATAGATGGGCCTCGGATAACAATATTTGAAACAATAATTGAATCTTATGTATGCCCACTACTTCATAAAGAAACTCGAGATTCCTGAGGACGTAGATAATGACACTTGTTAAGAGGTGAATTCCTTATTGAGTTTCTTTTATAAGATTCTCATCCCCTGTTTCTTTCTTCCATCACGTCTTCAGAGGACGAAGGCTTTGTTCATGAGTAGCAGTAGGAGGTGATCGTGGATCTCATCAAGGACCTATGCACTGTCACGTGAAGGATAGCCTCCCTTTGCTCGAGGGGCTATCTGATTAGATGCAAAGAGTGTGGATACCCTAACTAGCTATGACTGTTATTCCATTTTATGTTTTTATATGATTGTACTATCCCAACCATTACTGGTGGGCGTAACTCCATTATGTTAAAGTACTTATGTAATGTGAACATTTGATAATATTTATAAATATCTTCATGATGCTGTGTTATGTTTTGAGTCTTGCTTTAATCCTTGAATGCTTATGGCAAGTCTTGTTCCTTATTGGCTTTTTGGGCGTATCATACGATGTAGTTCTCTTAAGTTACGTGGCTCAAGATTTGTTTTAAATTTCAAAAATTTTTATCCATATTTTCTGCTAAATATTTAAAAGGAACATTTTAAAGGACGAGACTAAAAGAGTAATAGACTAATGATTAACTTAAATACGTTCTAGGAGTATTGGGTTGAAAATTAAGATGTTACATATTTAGTGGAATAGATATGTATGTATATATGTTAGAGAACAAAGGTGTGTTATAGCTCTTAGAAAAGCTTCCCTTATGTACTTAACTTTGTATTAAACAAATGTTTTGGTTTCTTTGCTATACATTTTAATAGAATTAGGACATAGTTATCTCGTGAATCAATCGAGCTTGCTATAGATATTTAAGAAAGGTCCGCTAATCTGTAAGTAATAACTCTTGTGTCCAATGTCATGGCTTAAGATTGATTTTGTATTTGAGAGGATGTTACGTACATCATCTTAATTATTAGAGTAGTATATTAATGAAAATATTATTTGCAATAAAAATGTAATGTAATTACTTAATTTTATAAAAATTAATAAATATTTAGTATCATTATCAAAGAAGTGTAAATTGTGGAATTTTTTTAAAAATATTTTAATATTGAAAAATTGAAGTTTTTTGTTCAAAAACAATTAGTATGAAAAAATTATGGAATTGATAGATTGGAATGTTCAAGTTGTAAAAAATTAAATAGGGTATAGTGAGAAAGGTAGATAGATTTTTTTTTTTTGTTATGATTTTCAAAAATTTTAGATTTGATGTTAGAAACTTTTTCCCTAATCCCGTCATCATATAGAATTTTGCTTTCATTCCCATGCTCATCCCCGTAATGGGTCCTTATTCCTCATTCCATATGGGGATTTGAATCCTAACTGATATTTGGTGGTTTATTAAAAAAATTTCAAAAAAATATTTTGAAATTCAAAACATAAATATCCATCATAATAAATACTACTAATGCAACATAATCCAAATTAAAAATGAAAATACACATAATACAAATTGAATAAAGATAATTAAAAAAATAAAGGTGTGATAAGGTTTTCTTGTTATAATTAATTATCATAATTATAATAGTTTTGCTATAATTAATCTGATCATTATAATCCTTCGTTATAATAAGTAAAATCAATATATTTATTATTAATTGTAATTTTTTATAACATAATTATAATAGCTTTGTTATCATTAATACTATAATTGTGTGTGTGTATATAATTTTTATGGTATAATATATTCAATTGTAATTTTGTTTATGTTATTTTTTTATTTTTTATATTACTTTTCTTAATAGTAGAAAGCTATGAAGGTATGATTGGATAAAATAATTAATAATTAGAAGGTAAATTAAATTCAAAAACTTAGTTTAAATATTAAAATTATGAAAATGATGGGCATAATTTTCTCTATGAATAACACATGGAAGACTTTCCATGTAATGAGTCTTGAATATTTGATTGATAATAAATTTGGTACAAATTGAATTTTGAATTATTATCATATAAAAATCAACCAATTATTCACAATTCATTGATAATTTGACCTGCCCATTTTTTTTAGAGCCAAAAAAATAAGCTGATCTTAAACGTTATTTATTTTGAAAATATTTTCTTTTTAATTTTTTATAATACTCTCTTAATGCAAGGCTATTAATGGTTATTACTTTTAATCATAGATCGTAATTATATTGACATGGGTCCTCTCTTAGTGCAAATTGTAATATTTAATGATTGTAATATTTGATTTCATTTCATATAGAAGATTATATTGACATGGGTCCTCTATTAGTATAGAAGATTGCATTGTGTTTTTAAATATAGTTTTTGCTTTTGGTAAGAATGATTAAAAGAAGATTCTTATAATATTTATATTAGATCTAGTGCATACTACTAGTCCAAAAATTATAACAGTTAGTCAGAATGAAACTCTTTATTTTAAATTCTGTTATCAAGTATCATGGTCCGATTTGAGTCCAACCTATGTTGGACCTTAAAAAAAAAAAAACTCCAACCCATGTGGGTTTATACAAGGCATGATGCTAGCCCACAAATAACAATTTATAAAGACCATATCGAAAAGGACCAAAAAGATCAAATTTATACTATAGCCAACTAAGACATACTTGTGACTCCCTAGCTTCAAATTCTAAGATCCCAATTCTGTAACACTCTAAAAATTATTTAAAAATTTATTTGAGCCTTATTAGTCATAATTTCAAAAAATGATAGTTTTAGAAATGATGAGGATGACTTAATGAATTTGTAAAATAAAAAAAAATATGAATAGTAACATGTAGGCCCTGCAGGCCTGCCAAGACAGTTGAAACCCTAGATTCTGGACTTGGAGATGCCCGAATTTGAGAAAACATCAGAATAAGGTTAGAAATAATTAGAAATGAAAATTTTATACTTAGAATTAACTTTCATGTAATATGTGATTTTCTAAGTGCAGTATTTTACCCGTTTGACGAAATTTCGGTGTGCGAATCTAACACTAAAAACTAATTTGATCTCTACAATATGAATAAGATTATCTCTTTAAATCAATGAATGACTATTACAAGATTGAATCATAACCATCCATCTTCCTTTATTAGATTTGATATTATCTAATTATAATATATGATAATCATGCATTTATTACATGATAAACTTAAAACCAAGCTTGTCATTGAAGCTTGCACATTCTCGGCCAGCAACATTAAGATAGCCAACTCCATTGTTGCTTCATGAACAACCTCAAAACTTGATTTCAAACTTCCATTTTCGTAACCTACACTCACTAAAACCACAAACTCTCTTCACTAAACTTGTTCTACACTTCAACCTTTACAAGTATAACCGATTAGAATTTCCAAACCTCACCTTTTTACCTCACACATCATTGATTAGAGGAGGCTTTGAGGGTGTTTTAAGAGTCTTGGAGTGAATAACTTCCATCTTGGAGCAAACTAGAGATTGGGTTTATTCTTTCAAAAGTAGGGTGTTCTTTGGCCTTTTTCTTTCAAAATTTTTCTGAGAATTTCTGATTGGGTTTAATCCAAAAATTCTAGTTATACTAGTTGATATTGATGTGTTAATTTTAGTGAAGTATTTGGATGAGGTTAGAAAATCATTTTTGTCAAAAGAAGTTTTGACTAGGTTTTTGGTTTGACTGTAGACAGGAAAATTTCATGAATTTTTAGACATATCTGTAGTCATGGTTATGAGCTGGAAAAATTATATGTGGAAGATAAAATCTTGAACTAACTATATGAATTTTCCTAAGCACTGGTTTTTAGGGATACTTGCTTAAAAAAAGTAGAGACCAAAATGGTACTTATGCTATTAAAATTACTAAAACTAAAACTGTAAAATTGTATAATTTTGTTACCATAGCAAATGATTGATCTACATTTTGAAACTTTTACAGGAAGTTGATAACATATGGAGGTGTAACCATGAATTTTATTTTGAATTAATTCAATCATTTGCTAGGGTTAAAAATTATAAGAATCCTAGTCTGAGCTATGTATATGTGGTCTCTAGCCACCAAATTTTTACAATTTATTTGGCTTGGTTACAGAACTCCATTTGCTATGAAATTTTTACAGGACCTTTTAGACAAATTGAAGTGTCTTAAATAATTTTTATAGCCTTGGATTTGATGTTTTGAAATGCAGAATAAATTGTGTTACGAATATGTGAAATCTACCATTTTGCTGAAAATGAATTTTGATGCTTTGAATTGGTGAAATAATGGCATCTTATACTTGTATGACATGAACACATGAATGTGAATATGAATAATTGAGCATGTGAGCTTATTAATAAGGTTAGGCACACCTAGATATGAATGGTTATTACAATTTGTCATATATGAAAGAAAAGCATAAGATTATGTTTCTTAGGCTGGAAAAAGTAAATCCGGTTTATCGGGGAAAGTAAACCTGACTACCAAGAAAAGCATAAGGTTTATAATTCTTGGATTAGAGAAAGTAAATCCGATTTGTCGGGGAAAGTAAACTTGACTACCAAGAAAAGTACAAGGTTTATAATTCTTAGGCTAGAAAAAGTAAATCCGATTTATTAGGAAAAGTAAACCTGACAACCAAGAAGAGTGTAGGATTTATAATTCTTGGGCTGGAGAACCTGACTACCAAAATTGCTCCAAGTCAAGCACGCTTAACTATGGAGTTCTTTAGTGATGGGCTACTGAAAAGATGATGCATCTTGTTGGTATAGGTAGTACAAATCAATTCATATAAGCCTTCCTTAACTGTATAGTCCCATACCTACACAGTCTCAGGATCTCTCTCATTCGAGTGTGTAATCAGTTCATTCATGTACCCTTCTGCTTGGAAGTCTGCCAGGAGTCGCTCCTTGTCCATGCCTTCTTGCACCGACGATCACTCCCTGACTTCATCCCTGGGCATTACATGCCCACCAACTTTCGCTTGGTTCGTCCCCGAACCATACTGTAACACCCTAAAAATTATTTAAAAATTAATTTGAGTTTTATTAGTCATAATTTCAAAAATTTGATAGTTTGAACAATGATGAGAACGATCCAACGGATTTGTAAAAAAAAAAAAGTGAATAGTAACTTATGGGCCCCACAGGCCTGCTGGGACAGTCGAAACCCCTGATTCGGGACCCGAAGGTGCCCAAAATTGGGAAAACATGGAAATAAGGTTATAAATAGGTAGAAATAAATATTTATACCCAAAATTATTTTTCGGGCAATGTTTGATTACCCGAATACACTGTTTTACTCATTCGGTAAAATTTTGGTGTGCGATTTCTAGCACCGAAAGCTAGTTTGACCTTTACAAAAAGAGAATGCTTATCCATTTGACTTAAATGAATGGCTAAGATTTAGTCTTGAATAACAAGATCCAATCCTAGCCATCCATTTTGTTTTCTTAGATTATGAATTATCCAAATATAATATAAGATATTCATGGCATTTAATAAGAAGATAAACACAAGTTAAAGCTTCTTTAAGAAGCCAAAAGTTTCGGCCATGAACATAAGGAAAGCAGAAACTGCATCTCCATTCTCAAAGAGCTCCATAATTTTCATTCCAAGCCCAAATACCTTAGCCTAGAGTTGTTAAAATTTCCAAGTTCCTTTATAAAACTTATTCTACACATCAATATCTACCATTCTAACCGATTGAAATTTCAATCCCTCACTTTGATATCTCATACTCCTCTGCCCAAGGAAGGGTTTGGTGTGGGTTTAGGAGCTTTGAAGTGGAAGGAATTAACCTTGGAGCACCTTGGAGCCAAGGATCCAAAAGACACCAAAAGTAGGGTTTTTGTGACTTATTCTTGTGATTTCTATTCTTGCTGATTTTGGCTTGTTTCAATGTGATAAAATTTGGTTCTTATGTGATGTTACACTTAGATATTGATGTATTTGCATAGGTGGATTGGTTTGATGTTGGGGAAAAATCAATTTTGTCAAAAAGATGTTGAGTGATACTTGCTGGATTTTCCATTTTTGTATAGTCAGCCACTGATCATGAATTTTCTGACCTAGTTAGAGGCTTTAGATTGAGCTGAAAATTTTATATGGTGTAGCTGACATGTTAAGGCATCTTCAGTAAAAACTTTGAGGTATTCTGGTCACATTTTCTATGTTTAAAAAATCAAGAACCGAAATTGTACCTATGGTGCTTGAACTATTGGAACTGAACCTGCGAATTTGTCTATTTTTGTTACCATAGCAAATGATTGACTTTTCCTTCGAAATTTTTATTAGAGACATCTTAAGGTTTTACCAGGATTTTATTCCCAATTTTTTGGTTTCATTTGCTAGGGTTAAAAATTATAGACTTTGGGAATTTAGCTGAGAATCAATGGTCTCTAACCACCAAATTTGTCTAATTTTGTTAACATGGAGAACTCTAGTTACCCTGAAATTTTTATGGAACCTTTTGGACACATTGAGGTGTCATTGAGAATTTTTATAGCCTCTGAATTGATTATTTGATATAGAAATAAAATTGTGCTACAATGGTGTGAAATCTGCCCAATTGCTGGAAATGAACCAAAGACTTGAATTGGTAATGTAATGGTAATTTGGTTCTAGTATGACATAAATACCTGATGTTAAATCTTTGGCTGTAACACCCTAATTCTCTTTAGAAATTAAATGGGGTTTTATTAATGAGAATTTTAAGATTTTGATAGATGTAGAAATGATGAGAAGGATTCAAGGAAGCCAAAAAAAAAAGAAAAATGTGAATAGTATTTTGCTGGCCCCGCAGGCCTGTCGGGACAGCCGAAATCCTAAAATTGGGCCCCGGAGATGCCCAAAATTGAGAAATTATATGATTATGGTTAGAAATAGATAAAATTAAAGATTTTATACCTGAAAATATTTTTCGGGCAATGTTTGATTACTTGGGTATACTGTTTCACCTGTTCGGTGAAATTTCGGTGTGTGATTTCTAACACCGAAAACTAGTTAGATCTCTACAAAACAAATAAACCTATCCCTTCAAATCAAATGAATGGTTAAGATTCAATATTGAATTACAAGATTGAATCACAACCATTCATTTTACTTTATTGGCTTTGTAATTATCTAAACATAATATATTTTATTCCTTACTTTAATACAAGATAAACATCATTTTTGGCTTCTTTAAGAAGCTCATTCTTAGCCATTTCTTCAAGAATACAGTAGCTCCATTTCTTCCATGGCTAAGACCTTTAACATGCTTTCAACTTCATATATGTTAGCTTAGAGTTACCAAAATCCAAAGTTTCCTTCACAAAAATTATTCTACACCTCAACATCTACACATAGAACCGATTAGAATCTCAATCACTCACCAAATCTCAATCTTGATCCCTTGTACCTCACTATTTGTAAAGGGTTTAGGGTGTGTTTTGAGAGCCTTGAAGTGGAGGGCACCATCTTGAAGCATACTAGGGACAAAGACATCACTTGCTTCCAATAGTAGGGTTTTATTTGGTCTTTTCTTGCCAAATTTATATTTCACATCTCTGACCTGTTCGGCTCGAAATTTTTCATTATGGTGGTTAATGATATATGGTTGTTGATGTGTGAATTTTGGTGAAGGGTTTGGATGAGGTTGGATAACTCATTTCATCAAGAGAAGTTTTAGTTAGAGTGCTGGATTTTCGGTTTTCCTGCAGAGAGCAAAATTTTATGAATTTATAGACAAGTTTACAGTGATATTCATTGCTGGAAAAAATATATGTTGGTCCTAATATCTTGAAATATCTACACGAAATTCCTTAAGCATTGGTTTCAAGGAATACTATCTTAAAAAAATCAAAAACGAAAATAGATCTCATGCTGTCTGGATTTCTGAAACTGAAGCAGGGAAATTGTATGATTTTATTATCATACTAAATGAGTGATTTCTCTGTTGAAATTTTTACAGGGAGTTACCAACATCTTGAAGTGTAACTGTAAATTTTATCTTGGGTTGATTCCATCATATGGTAAATTTAAAAATTAGGAGAACCTTGTCCTAGGCTGTGAAAAGGTGTGCTGTGACCACTAAATTTGGAGAATTTAGTGACATGGTTATAGAACTCTGATTGTTATGAAAATTTTACAGGATCCTTTAGACATATGAAGGTGTCAAATCTGCTAATTGCTGAAAATTGCTGACAAATCTGCTAATTTTACAGGATCCTTTCCCATAGAATTCTAAAGTGACAAATCTGCTAATTGCTGAAAATGGTAAGAATTTCTTGAACTAATGATAGAATGGCTTTAGATGCAAGTATATGTCATGTTAATGCATGCTAATTATTTGAAAGAAATGTTGATGAGATATGGATGAGACTCCAACATACTTGTATGCCTACCTGTTATCGAAGCAAGCCTTTGAAAAGAGAAGTACACTATGTGATTATTGTGAGGATAAAGGAAAAGAAAAGAAAAATAACGTGACTTTTAGTTGTGCAATTTTTAACATATAGGGAAAATAGAAACAAGGCTTGTGTGGTTAAGAGGGGAAGGCAAAAGCAAAAGCTTCCTTAGGAATTTGATGAGTCGATAGACGTATCAACATATAGGAATGAGCTCATGTCCTAGTAATCAATAGTTCTTATGGAATGACTCCACTACAGATACCACTTGATATGAGATTAAGCCTTCCCTATGTTACTAAAAAGAGATAATTGCACTAAATGAATTCCACGAGTCACAAGAGAAAAACACTTGATTATTACCATTTTGCATTTGACTTTATATAAATTATGCACATTAGTATTTATGCATATAATTTAGCATGATTAATTCAACATGAATGAATTTACAGATTATATTATGTTCAAATTGGAGGGAGTACCTTACTGAGAATTTTATAATATTCTTATCCCTATGGTTTTATTTACTTTGTATTATTCAGATCTAGCAGATGCCGTCACTAGTGTTTTACCTTGACTCGCCACAGTAGGTGTGGCATTATGATCCTGTTCTCGACTCTCTTTATGTAGTGGGTTACTCGCAAGTTCGTGCGTATGTGTTTTTCGGCCGTTCTTTTAGTACCTTTGTATTTACAGCTGATTTTGACCCGGCTTTCCCTTATGATGGTGTGCCTCTCCACTTGGCACATCCTATGATATTTGATGTCCCGCCTGCACCACCAGCACCTCCTCCAGCAGATGATCCCCCTTTCTCCTCGTCTTTAGATTCTGACCCACCTGAGGGTCCTGATGCCCCTAGCGAAGGTGAGGCTATCATACCAATGGCCAATGGTTTCATCTAGTAGGACATGAGATCTTCAGGGACTCCTGATATGTATATAGTGGTAGTTTAGTACTAGAGCCTTGCTAGCCCATAGATTTGATCTTATTAAATGTTATAAGGTCCAATTTTGGTTGTATAAAATTTTGCTGGACCTCGACTTGAAGCAGGTTAGACTAGATACTGGAGGTGTTTCTTTCCTTTTTGGTGAACTGAGTTCCTGACTAGCTTAGACATTAACTAGTGGGTTTCTTGGTACGATGTACATATTGTAAACTTAAAAATGATGTTTATATGTGTATATACGAGTTTAGCCACATACGTGTCTAAATTATTTGATTTCACTTCTTTCGACTAGTATAGATTATGAAGATACGTAATACTTTTCTAATTACTGTATTGATACTCGAGTAAAGTATGGTAATTAGGAGGGTGTTACATTGGCCATGTGACTTGTGATGTATAAATGCATATTAGAGGAAGCAAATATTGGTTTATGAGGCATGATTGAGATCACAATGTGAATGAATGCCTATATGTGTTTTATACATGCACAGGAAAAGAAAGTGAATGATATATTGAATTAAGTTCTATAGCCATAAGTAAAAATGAGATCCTCTTTGACTTGTCAAGGGCAAATAAGAAACATGAGATCCTCTATGACTTGTCAAGGGAAAATGAGAAACATAAGATCCTTTCGACTCGTCAAGGGCAAATAGAGAGATATGAGATCCTTTCAACTTGCCGAGGGCAAGTAGAGAGATATGAGATCCTTTCAACTTGTCGAGGGCAAATAGAGACAGATGAGATCCTCTTCGATTTATCAAGGACAATTAAAGATAATTTCTCTGCTTTTGGTATATACATATTTGTATCACATCAAATCATTTTGATTGACATTATTTACTATGATTATGAGCTTATGATAAATGTGTACAAGAGATTGATTCTTAAAAACAACCCACTTCGAAAATATGATTTGGAACTTTAAAAAAAACTGAACCGTTATTATGTAATGCTTGATCACTTTTTTTCTTAATAAACCAAAGTGGCTGGGGCAACGACGATGACATTATGATTGTGTTTGGGGGAGTTACCCTACTGAGAATTGTATAATTCTCATCCCTATGTTTTTTTGTGTTCCCGTGTCGTCTCCAAGTTGATACAGGAAATCAAGAGACTGCTATGCAAAAGAACTTGGAAGTACAATAGAGTAGTAGTTAATGCTTTTATTAGGTTGTATTTAGTGGAATGGATATGTGTGTAAATATCTTAGAGGACAGAGGTGTGTTAAAGCTCATAAAAGAGCTTCCTTTATGTACTGAACTTTATATTAAATAAATATTTTGGTTTCGTTGCTATATATTCCAGTAGAATTATGACCTAGTTATCTCGCAAATAAATCAACATGGCTATAGATATTTAAGAAAGGTCTGCTAATTTATAAGTAACAACTCTCGGGTCTGATGTCACGACTTAAGGATGACGCTGTACTTGGGAGGATGTTACACATACCATATTAAGAGAAGTGCAGGCTCTGATACCATTTGTAACATCCCCTGTTGCTTTATGGATTGATGACTATCCCCACAAACCAACACGGATCTTTTCAATATGCTTTGTCCTCACTTACACGCTTCTTGGGAAAACTTCCCAGGAGGTCACCCATCCCAAAATTGCTCCAAGTCAAGCACGCTTAACTATGAAGTTCTATAGTGATGGGCTACCGAAAAAAAGATGCATCTTGTTCGTGTAGGTAGTACAAATCAATTCATATAAGCCCTTCTTAACTGTATAGTCCCATACCTACACAGTCTCAGGATCCCTCTTATTCGAGTGTGTAATCAGTTCATTCATGTACCCTCTAGTTGGAAGTTTGCTAGGAGCCGCTCCTTGTCCGTGCCTTCTTGCATCGGAGATCACTCCCTGTCTTCGTCCCCGGGCATTACATGTAATGTAACATCCTCCCAAGTACAACATCAATCTTAAGCCATGACATTGGACTCAAGAGTTGTTACTTACAAATTAGCGGACCTTTCTTAAATATCTATAGCAAGCTCGATTGATTCATGAGATAACTATGTCATAGTTCTATTAAAATATATAGCAAGGAAACCAAAACATTTGCATAATACAAAGTTAAGTACACAAGGGAAGCTCTTCTATGAGCTTTAACACACCTTTGTTCTCTAACATATTTACATACATATCCATCCCACTAAATACAACATAATAAAAGCATTAACTACTACACTATTGCACTTCTGAGTCCTTTTGCATAGTAGCCTATCGATTCTTTGCATCAACCTGGGGACGACATGGGAACACAAAAATATAGGGGTGAGAATTATACAATTCTCAGTAGGGTAACTCCCCAAATACACAATCATAGTGTCATCGTCATCGCCCCAGCCACTTCGGTTTATTCAGAAAAAGTGGTCATGCATTACATAATAACGGTTTGTTTTTAAAGTTTCAAATCATACTTCCAATGTAGGTTACTTTTAACATTCACTTAATTAATACACACATGCCATACTACACAATGTCATATACTGCTAACTTTCCACTTAAACATATTGGTATCAATAACAATACTAAACTTCTTCACTTGACATACAAGATAAAGGATTACTTAGAAAATTTACTTCTTCAACTTGCCTTGGCCCTCAACTAATCCTATCACGTCTGGGCATTACGTACCGTCGTCCCTAGTGTGGCAATAATGGGTAATAGACTGCTTTTCAAGACTGAGCTTATTCCTATACATGATCATTGGATTTGCTTTCTCCAATTCTCACACAAACCTATTCCTAGCCAGGTTTACTTTCCCCGACTCAATTCAAGGGTAATCAGGTTTACTTTTCCTGACATATCGGATTTACTTTCTCCTGCCCAAGGATTATAAATCTTATGCTCTTCTTGGTAGTTAGGTTTACTTTCCCTAATAAACTGGATTTACTTTCTCTAGCCCAAGAAATATAATCTTATGCTTTTCTTTCGCATATGAGCAATTATAATAAGCATTCACATCTGTGTGTACCTAACCTCATCAATAAGCTCACATGCTCAATTATTCATACTCATATTCAGGTATTCATGTCATACTAGTACAAGATGCCATTATTTCATCAATTCAAAGTATCAATTTATTTTCAGCACAATGGTAGATTTCACACTAATGTGGCACGGATTTATTTGCACATAAAATAATCATTTCAGAGGCTATAAAAATTGTCAAGGGCACCTCAATGTGTCATCAATGTTCTATAAAAATTTCAGGGTAATTACAGTTCTGTAACTATATTAACAAAATTCTACAAATTTAGTGGTCAGAAACCCCTCCACCTCAATTCAAGAACCGTAATTCATAATTTTTAACCCTAGCAAATGATTGAATCAATTCAGAATAAAAATCATGGTTATACTTCGAGATGTTATAAGCATCCTATAAAAATTTCAAAGGATAATTCAATCATTTCCTATTGTAACAAAATTATACAAAATTATAGCTTCAGTTCCCACACTCCAGACAACATATGCTTAATTTCGGTTCTTGATTTTTCTAAGGCAGTTTGATTCAAAATAAGAAGCCAAGAAAATTCATGGGATTACCCCAAGATGTTAGCTCCAACATATATTTTTTCCAGCTCATGAAAATGCCCACAACATGCCCAGAAAATTCGTGATCATACACTGCCTGTAAGAAAACCGAAAATCCAGCAAGTATCACTCAACATCTTTTGACAAAATGATCTTTCTAACCTCATCCAAACACTTCACCAAAATTCATACATCAATATCAACCAAATTAACCAGAAATTTCGGACTGAAACTAGTAAGAATTCCTCAGCAAAATTTTGAAAGAAAATGGCCAAAGAAAACCTTACTCTTGAAAGCTAATGTATCCTTGTCTCTAGTTTGCTCCAAAATGGAAGTTCTTCACTCCAAAGCTCTTAAAACACATTCAAACCCTCCTCTAATCAGTGATGGTTGAGGTAATGAGGTGATGTTTGAAGATTCTAATCGGTTATATTTGTAGAGGTTGAAGTGTAGAATAATTTTTATGAAGGAAGATTTTGATTTTATCAAGGTTTGACTTAGGATTTTTGAGGTTGAAATCATAGTTTTGATGAAGAAGGAAATGGAGGTTCCATGTATGTGTCTGGCCGAGGCTGAAATGCCTTCTTGGAGAAGAAATTTGGTCATATATATCCTGTAAGAAGTAATGTGATTGGTTAATCATAAAGCACAATTTCTTTTTATTAAAGAAACTTAATATCAATGGCTAAGATTTGATTTTTCATCCAAGATAAAATCTTAGCTGTTTATTTGGCATTCAAAGGGATAGACTTCATTATTTTATAGAGATTAACTAGCTTTCGGTATTGAAAATTGCACATCGAAATTTCACTAAACGGGTGAAACATCGTACCCGAGTAATCTAATATTACCTGAAAATTAATTTTAGGCCTAAAATTTTCACTCCTTATCATTTCCAATCTCAATCCTATAATTTCTTAGTTTTGGGCACCTTCGGGTCCCAATTCTATGGTTTTGGTTGTCCTGATGGGCCTATAAGGTTTGCAAGTTACTATTCATATTTTTTTTTTTTACAAATCCGTTAAATCATCTTCATCATTATTAACACTGTCAGATTTTTGAAATTATAATTAATAAAGCTCAAATTAATTTTCAACTAATTTTTAGGGTGTTACACTAGGCATACTGTATGAAAGTTAGGTTGTTACATAAAACTTGTGATATTTTATCTTAGTTAGATCCATTTTTAGCAAGTCTTAATCGAAAAGAGATTGCAAAAATAATGCTCAAAGGTATGAAAAATGAAACAAAGCATTCATAAATTTTGAAAGGCAGACTGATGCTTATGTAGTTTCTGATGCTCAAAGAAACCATAAGAAGGATAGGATCAACATATTGCTATGCAGGGTTTCTAAAGCTCATATAAGGATCAATCCCTAAATAAGCTAGAAAGAGCTTTTTGGACAAAGCTATGAAACTTTCCTATAAGAATCAGATAATGAAAACAATATTTTCAAAATAAAAGATGTAAGATCATTTTTAAAATAGGTTTTGCAAAAACAAAAACACATTACTCTTCGAGAGATTTTTGAAACTTGTTAACTGATCTTGGTCTTTTTAACACATATACATGCAGGTCTCTGAAGACAAGTCAGAAACTATTTACAACTACACTTTGATCAAGTTATACACATCATTTTAGATACTCATCTCTTTCAAGAGTAAAAGGTAAAGAGAAAAACGATTAAGCTTATTATACATTCCAAGACTCAGCATATTAATATGAGTATCAGTGCCACAAATAACTTGCGCTCCTAAAGATACTTTGCCATAGCTAATCATAAAACATATGTAAGCTCATATCCTGTGTATATATGAATAAACAGATCAAATCATATGCATACCAGATAAGAAGCAAACATATGTCAAGGATATATGTAATTAGCTGATCTTAGATAGAGCAATGATATGAATAAGAGTATAAAGAAATCATGAATGTGATATATGCATTATGAAGGATTATGATAAAAGAAAAAGAGTGATTCATATAAAAAGAAACTATTAATAGATATACAAAAGAAGTATGAATACAAAAAAAAATCTCTGAGTTTTCCCTCTTAGCATGAGCTCCCCCTGAATCTCTCAGCATAACCTTAATGTCTTCACATAGCTCCCCCTAAATCCCATAGGCAGGCACAAGATTCAAGATTTTCTTTAATCTACACTTTTCCCCCTTTTGGCATCATAAAAAAGGAGGCGTGCTAGGAAATGCACACCGCATCCACTGAAACATCTGAAATAGAAGATATTCTTTTTGTCTCAGCTGAGCACCATGTGCAGCCAGGGTTACTTCAAAGCTATCTTGTCTGGAGGAAATCTCTCTAAGATTTCACAGGATGACCAGATAACTTACTGAAGATGCAGTTGAAGATGAAGGTGGCATGTTGATGGGTGTAGGAGCGGCTCTGGGAGATGGTGTAGGGATATCTAGAGGCACAGTTTCCCTTTAATGAGGTGATTTAGCCCAAGTAATTCTCTGTGTAGCAGAAAGATGTGGCTAAGCTATTGTAGAAGTGGTAAGATCAAAAGCAGCATGAGCAGAGGAGTGCTTAGGAAAGGCAGCACCAGTGTCAGATGTTTGATGTAGGGAAGGAACAATAGCTTCTTGAATAGACGCATAGGGAATAGGCACTTCTTGAATAGACGTAGAGGCAGCAATATTTTTCACTATAGGAGCTTCAGAAGGCTTAACCACTTCTTCCTCCACTAGAGTAATGCGGATGGAAGGAGGAGGTTGAGGTACCATAAAAACAATTGCCATCTATGGTTCAAATGCTTCTTCCTCAGGTTCTTTTACAATTGGTTCCATGTTAGAGAAGACCTCATTTGTAAAAAAGTGCAGACCATCCATATCCTTTTCCTTTGAGCATGGCTTTGGTTCCTTAAACTTTGACATGATTTCCAGGACTTAAGTAATAGTGATAAAGTCTTTAGAGACATCAAAAGCTGACTTATCTAAAACTATAGAAGTAGGACCAGAGGTATACCCAAATTGTTGAGCCATAGGTTGAAAAGGTAGTTCGTCGATAACCACAAAGGGTTCAAGAACATTATCTACCCTTTTACTGCTTGAGCCCTGAATTCCTTTAGCTTCTGTCTTTTCCTTGCTACCTCAAGTTTTCTTTTCTCCTGCAAAATCCTCTATTCCTTAAGAAGGAGGTCTTCCTCTTCCTTATTATCAGATGGCTCTGCCTCCCTGGTTGCTGCAGCGATACGCTCTGCCTCAATTATATCTTTCAGAATGAGTACAGTCCCTTGAACTCTTTTAGGGAAAGACCATGTCTCCTTTTCTTGAACTTTTTTTTTGAATGGGGAGCTTATCCAATCTACCTTGAGGAAGCTCACTTTTTGATGTTTCTACTTCTTTGTCATGCTGCCTTTGTGTTTTTGATAGCTTCTGTCTCTTGGTTGATTTGCCTTGACTTTTTGAAGAAGTTTTGATATAGCTTCCTCAGACTCTTTTTTAAAGGATGTCTGTTCTTCCTCATCAAGACTTTTTGAGGTGCTTTCAAAGAGAACAACAACTTTCTTAGCCTTTCTTTTCTTCTGATCTTCTGCTCCCTTCTCCCTTTTTGTAGACTTCTTTTCTAGTATTGTTTCTTCAACCAGATGGCTTGTCTTCTGTGAGCTTGTTTTCACAGGAAATGATCGAGTCTTCTTCTTTAACTTGAAGGAATTGATGGTGTAGTCGGAACATACTTAAACTATTCTTCAATAAGAGGGTATTAGAAGTACTAGAAGACTTTTGTCAGCAGCATTCCATAAGGTACAGCTGAGGTTCTTCTCTTGTCTTTGGTAATGGCACTAAGCATGTAGTCCATTATCAGCTTTAGCAAGTTCACTTTTTGTTTGCTCATTAGACAAAAATGTAACATACAGTCCATTCCTATTAGAACATTTGTGCTTTCTCTACTAGGAAGAATAGTAAATTGAAGCACAGAAAATACTTTTTCTTACCCTGGAACTGAGTAGGGCTGTAGTAATATTACCATGTTTGTATTTGTGGAATCAGTAAGGCATTTTGACATTTCCTCAGCACTCACCCCAAGAAAATTTGCCCAATCTTTGCTAGCAAGACAGGTGACTCCAGCATCAAGTGCCCTGACCACAACTGCCAAGTCTAACAGCTCTATCTTCGTGAAAACATCTTTGATTGTTATGGAGAAAGTGGTGCAGTGTAACACCCGATTTTTACGTCAGAAATGACCAAAATGCCTGAGGTCATTTCTTGACCGAACTTCGAGGGTAACCAACTTTCGATCACCCTTGAAGGAGTCAACTCAATGTTTGAAGGGATTGAATGGCCTTTGAATGCTTTCGGGCGAAAATTTCATTTCGCGATTTAGTCAAAATGACCAAAATACCCTATAAGCGTTTTTCACCGGGTAAAAGTGCCGTTTGAGCCGGAACTTTCCCCAGGTTTAAAAACATGTTTTCATGTGCCTAGAGGTCTCTGTTCAAGTCACAATGGTGGTCGAGGCAGTTTTAGTGCAAAATTACAATTTTGCCCTAGAATAGTGTTTTTGAGCTTAATAATGGCGTAATTAAGCAAACCTAAGCAATATTAGGCTCTAAGCGAAGATTAATTAATTTCCCTAATTAATCTAGAGTCAAAATAATTTATTAAAGTTAATTAGAACCTAAAATTGCTTAGATTAAACTTAAATCCTTTTTAGAACTCAAGATTCTAGTCTTGGAATCTTGAATAGTATTTTCTCTCTCCAATTCCTTAAATCAAGGAAATGTGTCTAGAGTTGTTTAGACTCTAAATTGAGATTTAACTCTCCTAATGGTGCAAGACCACTCCTTAGTATGTCTAGACCACTTTAATTACCCATTTACCTTACCTAAACACTTTCTTACAAATTCTAATCTTAGCATAATCAAAGATACACCTAAACACAACTCTAAACCACAATTAAAATGCAAACTAATCCTCCCCATGCATGATGAAGTTTATTGAACCTCATCCCCATTGGCCACATGTTTAATTGTTTTCTCACTCAAAGAACCATGCTTGAGCCATACCTTGAGCCATACCTCACCATGCTTTGAACCATACCTCACCATGCCTCAAGACCACATTATCTCACCTCATGGAACTCATGGAAAGCCTCCAATCTGCACCCTCATGGCCGAAACCTCCTCCTCCATGAGCTCCCTCCATTTGTTTCATTTCTCTATAAATAGAATGCCTTGAGGAGCTTGCACCACTTTTAGATCATTTGCTAAGTTTAGGAAACACTCAAAGCTTTTCTTTTTCTCTCAAAGTCTTTGTGTTCTTCAAGTTCTTGGAGTTCTTCAAGTTCTTCATCTTCTTCTTCTTCTTCTTCCATCTTCAAGTTCATCACACCAAGTAGGGATTTTCTTTCATGTATTCTTTCTTTAAAGTTCTTGTTCTAAGCTTAATGTTCATAGTTTCTCTTGATTCTTTTTAGAACTTCTTTTTCTTTCCTTTACCTTTTCATTTTCAGCCATGGGCCTTGGAGAACAAAGGAATGAGAGCTTGATGATGAGAGTTTCATGATGATGTTCATCACTTGAAACAAACTCTAGAGCTTGATCTTTCTGCTTGAGCAAAAGTGTTTCTAGTTTTCCTTTCTTGAACCTTTGAGAACTTTAACTTTGATGTTGTTTCAAAATGGTTCTAATGACTCAATAGTGAGTCTCCATGATGTTGGTGTTAGTATATCACCAAGATCATGGATTCCTAAGTTTCAAACATTTCTTTTCTTTCCTTGAAATTTAGGCCATTACCTGTCCTTTTCATGCTAGATGTTTGATTTTCTAAATATGTTATGTGGGGTTCTAAGAACTCTAGACTTTACTTTGTCTTGGTTTGATGAGTTTGGGTTGAGGTTTAAGTTCCTTTAAAGTCTTGTTAAAAGCTCTAGAAAGATAAAATGAACTTGCATAATTTATCTTATGCTTGCATTCATATTTACATTCTTGCTATGCATCTTTACTTTCAAGCTATCACCTAAGAACATAAAGATTAAAATGGAACTTGTATCATCACTTAATTTAATTCTAAAGCCTTTCTATTTCGGCCTTAAAGTCGATTGTTGTTGGGCCTAGAGCACTAAAATAAAGAATTGAACTTGCATTATCACCTAATTAATTTCTCGAATGCCTATCTATTTAAACGCTTAAAAAGTCGATTGTTGTTGGGCCAAGAGCACTAAAATAAAAATTGAATCTTGCATATTTACTTTCAAGCTTGCGTTTAAGATTATGCTTAGCATATTTACTTTCAAGCTTGCGTCTATATTATGCCTTGCATATTTAATTACAAGACATCAGTATACTTTGAAAGCAAGATAAAAAATGAAAAGCATGAGCAGGTTTAGTTTATGTAAGTAACTTAAGAACCTAGAGCTCAAAGACTTGCCCATTTCATTCCAAGTTAAAGTTTAATGTAAACCATACTTTGAATGTATGTTTTTAAACCAAGTAGTGATGATGGACTTGCAATGAGTTTTCATCTAGCTACTAGGACCAATAGCCTATGTTTTAAGAGTTCCTTAAGTTTTACAATTCTTTATAAGGTTATGTCATTATAAGTTGTGATTCCAATCTCCTTTAGGGGATGGAATATGTTTTCGTCAGTGACCTAAGGCTTCACTTAGCCTCTTGATGAATTAAAATGTTTTGCAAGAGTTTTAGAAGTTCTAGATTGATTCGAGAGAAACTAGTTAACTTATGTACCTAGAAATGTCAATTTACTTCTCTTATTGAGGCAAGATGTTTCGGTTCTGATGTGGTGAATGTGATGCTGTATGATGATGTTTTCATGTGTTGGAATGTGTGAAAATATCGTATGATGATGTAAAGCGATCCTATGCATGATAGGTGAAAAACTAGCTAACTAGAAATACCGTAAAGCTAGAATTTAACATAGTTTGACCCATTTGTTTATGGAACTAATCCAAACTGTTTTAATGGGGACATAATCAGATTTATATTGTTTAGACATGAAAAACTTGGTATCATTTGAGTTAGAATTGAATTCTAGCACCTATGGGGAAACTAGTAACTAGAAAACCGTAAAAATGCAAGCGTAGAACTCTTAGAACATTTAATTTTCTGGATTCTGTCAGCACCCTTACAACATGATAAACATGATTAATAATTAGTCCTTAAGCATAGGAATGCCTCATAATTGATTTAGATTTAATCCATAGCGCCTTAGCGTAGCGGAACCAAGAAAGGGTCTAAAGCGTAAGTTCTAGAACCCGTATTCACATGTTAGGATTTCCACCTATGCTATTCAGATTTAAAAGTAAAATGAGAGGATTATGAATGATGTTTAATTATTATGAGCCTTAGGTGCTTAAAATATGAGCAGCGGATGTAGAGAACTATATCTCAAGATTAAGACCCGTAAGGAGTCAAAGCATAAACTACCGTAGTAAGAATTAGCGTTGGATGATTTATGATGATGCATGAAGTATGCTAATGATGATGATGTTATTCATATGAGAATTTATGAGATTATATGTTAATGTGGCATAAAGCAAATTTGGAAGAAATTGATTGTAATGACCGTTTGGCGCAATTTCCGACAAATTTGGGAACTTAAAGAGATTTTGAAAATTAAGGTACTAAGATGGGTTCTAGGATGACAGGTTCGGCGAGCACCTCCATAGAACTCATGTGACATCGGTACCATTTTATACTCTTAGGTGACACAGTTCAGCGAGCACTAAGAGATTTGCCCTAACCCGTGCTCGGATAGTCGGGATTTATGATTTATGATATGCTTATCGTTAAGTGGTAAGTAAGAACTAGTGACGACTAGTTAAGGTATGAGCTCATAACCTAGATGTATGACACGTTAGGTGACACCGGTTGGCGAGCACCCCGATTCGATTGTCTTTTAGGGTGGCCCATGAGGAAGAAGTTCATGATTATGATTATGTCACTCAGATTTTGTCCCATATGAATGTTACTATTGCCACTTTATGCCACCAATGATGATGATGCTTGATGTTATGTTTTTATGTATGTGCATTAGGTAGTGCCATGCATACATTTTCTATTATGTTGCATCCATGACATTAAGATCATCTAAAATGAATGGACCTTGGCTAAAATATATTTTAAAGTTGAAAAATGAACCTAATACATGCTCAGTCATTTTTAGTATAAATAAACCCAAGGTTCACGAGGGCGTAGATAGCGACACCTAGGTAGTAGGAGGCCCTCTTGAGATTCTTTAGCAAGATTCTCACTCCTCTATCTCTTTCTTTCAAATCACGTCTTGAGATGGCGGCGTTAAGTAGTGTTCGTGGACACCCCGACATGGGAGGTGCACTATGACCCGACTCACGGGTCATACCATTTGACCGAGTGCGGTGCGGTTTTCATGTTCATAGGGCGCCCGCTTGCTCATCCGTGCACACCCATCACTTCTCCCCATTGCACCCTATGGTGGCGGCGGCGGGTTTTGGCGTCTTGTCGCGCCATGGCGAGAGAAGTACTCGTAGGCTACGCCGCCTTAGCCATGCGAGATTATCCCGACTCGTGCCGGACCTACTTCTCGGAGACCGACCCATCCGAGGACCCGCCTACCCATCCGTATAGCAAGAACTCCGCCCCCTCTCCACCACAGATAAGGGAGGGCAGTGAGGATCTGGCTGACTCGATACGGCTTGCTGACGGCCGGAGATGCGACCATCTGAAGTGGGGTCACCCTCGATCCCGTTCGCCTCTTCACGTCCGAGCTACCTTGATTTCCGGATATCTGCCTCGTTGGCGAGATGGGCCTTGATGGGAAGGTAGCCGATCGTCCGATGGAGTACCCGGTTAGAGCACACACCACTTAGATGGGGATGAACCTTCTTTTGTTTAGAGGTTATCCTATTAGATGCACTCGGGTAGGGGAGTAGATTATATTTATGTTTATGTTGTATTTTCTTCCATGTATTTCCATGTACTAAATCAAGTCCCACGCTTATAAGTGGGCAAATTATAATTATATATGAGATGTTATTCAGTGTCTCTCATGATGTGCCCTTATATGCTTTATGCTATGACGTTATGAGATGTATGTTTTGTCGTCATAAGTTATATCGCATCATATGCGGCTCTCACTTTCATTTCAAAAAAAAAAAATTACGTATTTTTATTCTAAGTAATTCAAAGTTAAATGAGAACTATGAAGTAACAGACTAATGATTAACCTAAATATGTTCTAGAGTATTGGGTTAAAAATCAGGATGTTACATCTGGTCCTTTGCTTCCAAAAAGCAATAGAAAGTAGTGACCATTCCTGAAAAATTCTATTTGAGATGTCCAGAAATTATTCCCATCCTTGGAAGGTAAACACTTCTCTAAGTATCTAAACTTGATTTAGTAAGGCATTGCTTATCCTTTTTCAGGGGGCAATGGTCCTCTCAGAAAAATCTTCTTCATATGTCTCCTATATACGTGGCTCATTGTACATGAGAAAATCTCCTCGTCTAGATGTATTTTTTTTTATCTCTTGACCTTTAGCCATGAATAAGGACCTTGAAAGAAAATGAAAGTGAGTTAGTATTTGGTAAAGTATGAGAGAAGACAAGAATAGAAGAGGCAAGGCTGAGAAAAAGGTTGTAGATACTGAGGTTTGTGAAGATGCAGAAAAGGTTTTAGGAAATAGATAACAAGAAGGATGATTCAGTGTTTGAGGTTAGGATGATGGTAAAAGAAGCTTGTTCCAAGAGATGAAGGGAAAGGTGAAAGGCAAGACGTAAGGGTTTAAAGAAATGTGACGTAAATAAAGGTGAGGCGACTTGGGAGAGAAAAACTCTGACATAGTGAGTAAAAAAAAATCCCGCCTTTTCATCATTCTTTCAGAAAGAGAGTCATCTAGCTCTTGATCTCACTTTCTGAAGAAATTTGTAATGCCCCAATTTTTCCCCTAATACAAAATGACCAAAATGCCCCTAAGATCATTTTCACTCGAGAATGTAGGGCGGTTGACCTCGGCCATCCTCAAAGGTTTATTTTAATGATTGAAGGGGATTATATGTGTTGTGCATGATGATAAAGGTGAAAATCTCAGTTTTTGGTTTTCCTTACGGTAACTTAACGTGGGATTAGTTGCTGACTGGACCTAGACATTACTCGAGAGCTTGAAATATTGATTTTAATGGATGCATGATATCTGTATATGGCCAGGTGGTCTTGGGGATTTTTATACAAAATTACCATTTTGCCCTTAACTAAGTGCATAATGAGCTTAATTAAATGATTAAGAAAATGCATGTAATATTAGGCTCTAATTAAAGATAAATTAATTTTAATTATTAATCTTGATTCAAAATAATTAATTAAGGTTAATTGAGGCTTAAGATTACTTAGAAAAAGTTAAATCCTTTTTCTTAATCAAAGGAACTCATGAGACATGAGATAGTCAAAGCATAAATAGTATTTTCTCTCTCATTTTCCTTAAAATTAGGATTTGTGTTGGCTTTTGAAATTCAAACTAATTGGATTTAATTCAAATTAGAGCTTAAGTTTTAATAAAAATGTTATTTATGTCTACATTTTAAGAAAAGAAGCTTTGTGTTTTTAAGGAACCCTTGAGGTTCACTCTTGTTTTTACTTTATCTTGTCATGATAAGTTTGGGTTGAGGTTTAAGTTCCTTTAAAGTCTTGTATGAGCTCTAATAAGAAATAAAATGGACTAGCATTCATATTTAAATTCAAGCTTATGCATTACATATTTACTTTGAGTTCTGCTTTCATATTTATTTTCCAAGCCATCACTTAAAGTTAAAGGATAAAGAATGAAGTGCATCTCATATTTCCATTCATGTCTAGCATATTTACTTTTCGCCACTAAAGAACGTAAAGATTTAAAATGAGAGTTGCACTATCACTTAACTAAATCTCAAATCCTTTCTATTTCGGCCTTAAAGTCGATTGTTGCTGGGTCTAGAGCACTAAAATAAAGAAATGAACTTGCATATTTATATTTTAAGTTTTGCATATTTATATTTCAAGTCTTACGTATTTAATTCAAACTTTGCATATTTATAATTCAAGTCTTGCATATCTACCTTAAGCTCTCACTTTACTTTGTAATGAAGAATAAAAATAAAGTGCATAACATGTTTAAATTATGTCATCACTTAAAGACCTTAGAGCTCAAAGACTTGCCCATTTTATCTCAAGTTAAAGTTTAATGAGGGAGCATTCTTTGAATGCATAATCTCGGCCAAGTAGTGATGATGAACTTGGAATGAGTTTCATCCAGCTACAAGGGCCAACAATCTAAGTTTTAAGAATTTTCCTTATATAACACCCCGAAAATTATTTAAAAATTAATTTGAGCTTTATTAGTCATAATTTCAAAAATTTGATAGTTTGAACAATGATGAGGATGATCCAACGGACTTGCTAAAAAAAAAAAATCATGAATAGTAACTTGCGGGCCCTACCGGTCCGTCGGGACAGCCGAAACCATATAATTGGGACCCGGAGATGCCCGAAATTGAGAAATTATATGATTATGGTTAGAAATAGGTAGAAATAAAGATTTTATACCCAAAATTATTTTTCGGGCAATATTTGATTACCCGGGTACGGTGTTTCACCCGTTCGGTGAAATTTCGGTGTGTGATTTTTAACACCGAAAGCTAGTTAATCTCTGCAAAATAATGAAGTCTATCCCTTTGAATACCAAATGAATGGCTAAGATTTTATCTTGGATGAAAGATCAAATCTTAGCCATTGATATTAAGTTCCTTTAATGAAAAGCAATTATGCTTTATGTTAACCAATCACAATTTTTCTTATAAGATATATATGAGCAAAATTCTTCTCCAAGAAGCCATTATCATTGTCATCCTCGGCCAGCATCTAGAGCATCAGAAAACTCCATTTTTGCTTCTTCAAACACAAGAAAACTTGATTTCAAATGCCAAAAACACTAGCCTAGAGTTCATAAAACCACAAAGTTCCTTCACAAAACTTGTTCTACACCTCAAACCCTACAAATTTAACCGATTGAAATCTCAAATCCTCACCTTAATACCTCACTTCCCCACTACCTAAGGAGGGTTTAGGACTGAAATTGGTGTCTTGAAGTGAAGGGAGATCACTTAGAACATCCTTTGAAGTATCAAGCTCAAAAGCTTTCAAAGTAGGGTTTTCTTTGGCCTTTTCCTTTCAAAGTTTTTCTGAGCAATTCTTACTGGTTTCAATCCGAAATTTCTGGTTAATTTGGTGGATATTATGTTGTTATTGATGTATTAATTTTGCTGAAGTATTTGGATGAGGTTAGAAAGATCATTTTGTCAAAAGATGTTGAGTGATACTTGCTGGATTTTCGGTTTTCTGACAGGCAGTGTGTGATCACGAATTTTCTGGGCTTGTTGTGGGCATTTTCATGAACTGAAAAAAATATATGTTGTAGCTAACATCTTTATCTAGTCCCACGAATTTTCTTGGGTTTTTATTTTGAGTCAAACTGCCTTAGAAAAATCAAGAACTGAAATTAAGCATATGCTGCCTGAAATGCTAGAACAGAAGCTGTAAATTTTGCTAATTTTGTTACTATATCAAATGATGGAATCATCACTTTAAATTTTTACAGAGTATTATAGACATATTGAGATTTTACTAGGATTTTTATTTATAATTTTCTGGGTTCAATTGCTAGGGTCAAAAATTATGAATTTTGGTTCTTGAGCTGAGGTTAGATGGTTTATGACCACTAAACTTTTAGAATTTTGTTAATATAGTTAGAGAACTCTAATTACCCTGAAATGTTTATAGGATCTTGGTGACACATTGAGGTGTCACTGAGAATTTTTATAGCATTTTAATTGATCATTTGGTATGAGAAATAAATTGTGCTACTTGAGTGAAAAATCTGCCAGTGTGCTGAAGTTGTGATGATGCCTTGAATTAATGACCTAATGGCATTTGGTTTAAGTTGATGTGCATGAATGCATGCCATGAACTTCCAAGATTATGTTATGAGGAATGAATGAATAATATATATAGGTTTGAAGTATTATGAGATCAGAGAATTATTTTCATGCATATAGAAATGCAATGCATGTATATGTGAGCTTGAGGATAATGTATGTGCTAAGTGAACAATGAAGTCCCCTTTAGTATAAAAAGGGCACGAAGAGGTCCCCAGTAGGGCACGAAGAGGTCCCCAATAGGGCACGAAGAGGTCCCCAATAGGGCACGAAAAAGTCCCTCTTTAGGGCACGGAAAAGTCCCCTTTATTATGTCAAGGGCACGAAAAGATCATTGTAATTGCCATATGTATATGTATATCTTGTTAAATTACTGGTCTTGAAGGAATTCCTATGATGTTGAATGTTATGAAATACATGTTTTAAGTGATTGAATAATAAAAGAGACCCACTTCGGAAAGGTGATTTTATAATCTTAAAATGAACATTTGATATGTACATATTGCATGCTCACACTTTCTTAATAAACCGAAGTGGCTGGGGCGATGACGAAGACAGTATGAATGGGTAATTGGGGAGTTACCCTACTGAGAATTGTATAATTCTCACCCCCATATTTTTGTGTTCCTGTGTCGTCTCCAGGCTGACACAGAGGACCGAGGGACTTCTATGCAAAAGAACTCAGAAGTGCAATAGTGTAATAGTTAATGCTTGTATTATGTTGTATTTAGTGGAATGAACATGTGTGTAAATATGTCAGAGAACAAAGGTGTGTTAAAGCTCATAAAAGAGCTTCCTTTATGTACTGAATTTTGTATTAAATAAATATTTTGGTTTCATTGCTATATATTTTAGTAGAATGATGACCTAGTTATCTCGCGAATCAATCAAATGGCTATAGATATTTAAGAAAGGTTCGCTAATTTAGAAGTAACAACTCTCGGGTCTGATGTCATGACTTAAGGATAATGCTGTACTTGGGAGGATGTTACACCTTAAGCCTCATGGATTCTATGAGATTAAGACCAACAAGATTTATGAATCTAATACTCTTTTAAGGAGGAATCAAGTGGTCACTGACCTAAGGATGTTTTTAGCTCTTTTACAAAATAAAATGGTTTGCCAATGAGTTTTAGAAGTCTTGAAAATGATTCCAAGAGAAACTAACAACTTATATATTTTAAAAATATCAAGTTATGCATCTTTTTGGAGACTTAATGCTTCGGTTCTTCCATGATGAGTTTTCTGCTGTATAATGATGTTTTGATGTGTTTGAATGAGTAAAAATTATGTGTGTTGAAATAGGAACATTTCTATGCATGATAGGAGAGAAATTAGCTTTCTAGAAAAACCGTAAAGTCAAGATTTAGCATAGTTTTAACCCATTTATTTTTGGACACTGCCCAAACTGTTTCAATGGGAATATAATCAGATTAGGATTGCTTAATCATGAAAAATTTGGTTACAATTGAAGTAGGATTGAATTTTAGCACCTATAGAGAAACTAGTAACTAGAAAACCGTAAAACCGTAATTCTAGAACTCTTAGAACATTTAATTTTAGAACCTGTCCAGCAACCTCATAATATGGTAGACATGGTTTATAATTAGTCCTTAGACATGGGAAGGTCTCATAATTGGATTAGGTTTAACTTATAGCGCCTTAGGCGAAGACAGAACCAAGAAAGGGTCTAAAACGTAAGTTCTAGAACCCCGTAATTTTAAGTTCATAATGCTGCCCCTAAGGAATGATGTTGTTCAGATTTAATAGAAAACATAAACAATAATGAGATCTATTAGAAGAGAACCCTTAGGTGCATAAAAGGTTGATAGAAGATGATAGGTTAATTACATCACAAGTTTAAGGCCCATAAGGGTCAATGCATAAGATACCGTAGGATCAAGAGCATAATGGATTTTTAATGTTGCTTGTGAACGCTTGAGAATGATTATGTGAATGCATGAAAAATATGATGGAGGATGCATGTTTGAATGACTTATGTGGCATAAAGAAGAATTTGGAAGAAATTCGGCATCTTTCGATCATCTTTGCCGAATTTCTGACAAATTCGGGACTCAGAAAGTTTTTGAAAACCTATGAGATTTTTATTATGAGGTACTAAGATGAGTTCTCGGATGACACCGGTTCGGCCGAGCACCTCCAGAGAACTCATGTGACATCGGTACCAAGATGAATTCTTGGGTGACACCGGTTCGGCCGAGCACCCCCAAGAAATGCCCCCTAGCCCATACTGGATAACTCGGGATTATGTTTATGATTATGTTACGCTTATCGGGATTGAAAAGTAAGAACTAGTGATGACTAGTTAAGATATGAGCTCATAACCTAGAGATGTGACACATTCTGGGTGACACCGGTTCGGCCGAGCACCGCCAGAGCGCTTGTCTTTTAGGGTGGCCTATGAGGAAGTTATGATGATTATGTCACAAAGAGAATTTAATTACCACTTTATGCCACTATTATGATGTTCTTAAAGATATGATGATTATTCTTGCATTAGGTAGAGCCTTGCATACATTCTTTAAAATGATTGCATCCATGGTAGTAAGATTCATGCTAAAATGAACGGACTTTAGCTAATTATGTTTTAGAACCTAAAAATAGTTGTTTATGCATGCTCACTTATTTTGTATAACTAAACCCAAGGTTCCTGGGGACGTAGATGATGACACCTAGGTAGTAGGAGGCCCTACTGAGATTCTTTAGCAAGATTCTCACTCCCTCTATCTCTTTCTTTCCATCACGTCTTCAGATGGCGACGTTCGTGGTTTTTGTGGACACCCCAACCTGGGAGGTACATCATGATCCGGACCACGGGTCATACCATTTTATGGGTCGCTGCGTCGTTCGAGTGTTTATGTTCGTGGGACGGCCCTTTAGTCACCCCGTACATAGTCATCGATTCTCTTCTGTCTCACCCTTCGGCGACGACTTCGTGTTCGAGCGCGCCTGCCCTCGAGAGGAGCGGATCCGCCGCACCCCACCGATGGCCTCTGCCATCCGGGACTACCCATAGTATGTACCCTGCTCGCCCTCATTATTCTCCGAGATGGACCCTTCGGAGGACTCTACCACTCAGGTACCCTCCGAGGGATCCTCCCCTACTGTACCGATGGATGTTGGGGAGGGTAGCAAGGCCTCTGTCGTTCAGCCAGTACGTGGAGGGCGGGTAAGGATGATTCCCCGCCGTGGAGCTCATGCCCGACCGATGCAGCACATCGCCACCTCGGCCGAGATAGCCCAGTGGATCGGGTACATCCTTCCTTTCTAGAGTGGCCTGTAACATCCTAATTTTTAACCCAATACTCTAGAACATACTTAGGTTAAACATTAGTCTGTTACCTCATAGTTCTCAATTTTACTTAGAAATACTTAGCGGAAAATACGGGTAAATTTTTTTTTGAAATACAAAGTGAGAGTCGCGTGATACGATAAGCGGTAAACCATGCAAAGTAAAACAATCATCTCACAATCATCATAACATAAGGCACATCATGAACATCACTGAATATCATCTCATATATATATAACTTGCCCACTTATAAGTGTGGGTCTTAATTTAGTACAAGGGAAATACATAAAAGGAAATACAACATCAAACATAAACATAATCTACTCCCCTACTCGAGTGTATCTAATAGGATAACCTCTAAACAAAAGAAGGTTTATCCCTATCTATGTGGTGTGTGCTCTAACTCGGGCCATCCTCGACCTCCTACTGGCGACCATCTCGTGATCGGCGCGGATATCTGGGAAGCTGGCGAGCTCCTCGGGTGTGAAAAGGCAGTGGGGATCGAATATGACTCCCAGTATGGCCGCATCTCCGCCGTCGTGCCTCATTGGAGTCACGTTGGGCTACTTATCCTCCAGAAGTCCATAGGTATGGTGGGGAAGATCCCTCGGAGGGTATCTGGGTGGCCGAATCTCTCTGGAAGGATCCATCTCAGGAAGGGACGATGAGCAGCAGGGCATACTCGGGGTAGTCTCGAGCGGCGGATGTGGAAGGTGAGTGCGTAGCTCTCTCCTCTCGGGGGCGTGCCGGCTCGAACACTAGGTCATCGCCAAGGTGAGGCGGGGAGAAATGATGGGAATGTATAGGGGAGTGAAGGGAGTGGGCCATGAACATGAATACTCTGGCTGTGCAGCGACCCACAAAATGGAATGACCCGTGGTCCGGGTCATGGTGCACCTCCCATGTCGGCGTGTCCACGAACACTACTGACGTCGCCATCCCGAAGAGGCGTGGCGGAAGAAAGAGATAGAGGAGTGAGAATCTTACTAAAGAATCTCAGTAGGGCCTCCTACTACCTGCATGTCGTCATCGTCCTCGGGAACCTTGGGTTTAATTATCTGAAAAGTTTGAACATGCATTTAGTTCATTTTTAAACTTCAAAAATACGTTAGCCAAGGTCCATTCATTTTAAGATGATCTTAATGTCATGAATGCAACATAATAGAAAATGTATGCATGGCACTACCTAATGCACATACATAAAAACATAACATCAAGCATCATCATCATTGGTGGCATAAAGTGGCAATAGTAACATTCATATGGGACAAAACTTAGTGACATAATCATAATCATGAACTTCTGTTCCTCATGGGCCACCCTAAAGACAATCAACTGGGGTGCTCGGCCGAACCGTGTCACCCAGAGCGTGTCATACATCTAGGTTATGAGCTCATACCTTAACTAGTCGTCACTAGTTCTTACTTATCACTTAACGATAAAGCGTATCATAAATCATAAATCCCGACTATACGAGTCACGGGTTAGAGCAAATCTCTTAGGGGTGCTCGGCCGGAACCGGTGTCACCTAAGAGTATAAAATGGTACCGATGTCACATGAGTTCTATGGAGGTGCTCGGCCCCGGTGTCATCCTAGAACCCATCTTAGTACCTTAATTTTCAAAATCTCTTTAAGTCCCCAAATTTTGCCTGGAAATTTGCCTAAGCGGTCATTACAATCGAATTTCCTTCCAAATTTGCTTTATGCCTACATTAACATATAATCTCATAATTCCTCATATGAATAACATCATCATCATTAGCATACTTCATGCATCATCATAAATCATCCAAACGCTTACCCTTACGGTGGCTTATGCTTTGACCTCACGGGTCTTAATCTTGAGATATAGTTCTCTACATCAAAGTCGTTCATATTTTAAGCACCTAAGGCTCATAATTAAACATCATTCATAATCCTCTCATTTTACTTTTGAATCTGAATAGCATAGGGTGGAAATCTGGCAGGTGAATACGGGGTTCTAGAACTTACGTTTTAGACCCTTTCTTGGTCTCGTCCATTACTTAGCTCTTATGGATTAAATGTAAATCAATTATGAGGCATTCCTATGCTCAAGGACTAGTTATTAATCATGTTTATCATGTTGTAAGGGTGCTGGACAGAATTCAAAGAATTAAATGTTCTAAGAGTTCTACATTTGCATTTTTACGGTTTTTCTAGTTACTAGTTTCCCATAGGTGCTAGAATTCAATTCTAACTCAAATGATACCAAGTTTTCATGTCTAAACAATCTAAATCTGATTATGTCCCCATTAAAACAGTTTGGATTAGTTCCATAAACAAATGGGTCAAAACTATGTTAAATTCTAGCTTTACGGTATTTCTAGTTAGCTAGTTTCTCACCTATCATGCATAGGATCGCTTCTACATCATCATACGATATTTTCACACATTCCAACACATTAAAACATCATTATACAGCATCACATTCACCACATCAGAACCGAAAACATCTTGCCTCAATAAGAGAAGTAAATTGACATTTCTAGGTACATAAGTTAACTAGTTTCTCTCGGAATCAATCTAGAACTTCTAAAACTCTTTTGCAAAACATTTTAATTCATCAAGAGGCTAAGTGAAGCCTTAGGTCACTGACCAAAACATATTCCATCCCTAAAGAGATTGGAATCACAACTTATAATGACATAACCTTATAAAGAATTGTAAAACTTTAAGGAACACTTAAAACATAGGCTATTGGTCCTAGTAGCTAGATGAAAACTCATTGGAAGTCCATCCTCACTACTTGGCCGAAAAACATACATTCAAAGTATGGTTTACATTCAACTTTAACTTGGAATGAAATGGGCAAGTCTTGAGCTCTAAGGTTCTTAAATTCTGACATAAACTAAAGCGTGCTCATGTGCTTCATTTTTAATCTTGCTTTCAAAGTAAAGTGATGACTTGAAATTAAATATGCAAGGCATAATTTAAACGTGCAAGCTTGAAAGTAAATATCTGGCTTATAATCTTAAACGTGCAAGCTTGAAAGTAAATATGCAAGATTCAATTCTTTATTTTAGTGCTCTTGGCCCAACAACAATCGACTTTAAGGCCGAAATAGATAGGCATTCGAGAAATTAATTAGGTGATAATGCAAGTTCAATTCTTTATTTTAGTGCTCTAGGCCCAACAACAATCGACTTTAAGGTAGAAATAGAAAGGCTTCAGAATTAAATTAAGTGATGATACAAGTTCCATTTTAATCTTTATGTTCTTAGGTGATAGCTTGAAAGTAAAGATGCATAGCAAGAATGTAAATATGAATGCAAGCATAAAATAAATTATGCAAGTTCATTTTGTAACACCCTAGTAATTAACCAGATACACCTAGGTTGAATCTGATTAATGACTAGACTTTACTCCTTGCTTTGGTTCTTTCTTCATAATTTGAAAATACTTAGTGAAATTACGAGCCATTTTTTTTTTTTTAAACACATAATTGAAAAGCGTGGAGCGAGTACAAGCGTGAGAACGAGTAAAGCGGGTATAATAAGACGTTTAAGAATGTATCACATCATATCACTTAGGCTCCATCATATAACATCCATAAGCACATTATAGCATATATTTACATACAATAACCTCACTCAAAGGGTGGGTTATGTTCATACATCATTATCTTATGCAAACCCATAAAAGAAAATATACTTAAGGAAATACATGCCCCTAAACTAGATAACTCCATAAGCGGAAGGTTATCCTAAAACTAGGGTGCATGATCACACATAAATCTACTAAGAACCTTCTATGGCCACTCTCACGGAAATGGGGGAATAAATCCGATCCAGCGATGAGCTCCCTGGGAGGGACACACCACGAGATGCACCCAGCCGGGTCGCATGGACGGCCTTCTAGCTAACCTCGGCTGAACAAGCTGTTTCCTCACTACCCTCTCTTATCGTGTGGGAGTAGGGCTGAGAGAGCTCTCGGAGAATATACATGAGTAGGAGTGTCCCTCAAGGATCAGTTTCAGAATATCTCGTCTCAGAGAACATACTCTGGAAATCCATGGACAGCAGATGAAGCGGGATAAGAACGTAACATCATTTCATCAAGTGGGCGTGCATGTTCAAAAACCATTTCATCGCCATAGGGAGAAGTAGGAGAAAATCGATAACTAGGGACGGGATGTGCAAATGGGGCGACCTATGTAAATAAAAACACCAACTGCACACCTCCCTTCAAACTGATACGAGCGATGCCCCGGATCATAGTGGAATTCCCAAGTAGGGGTATCAACGAAACGGGACGAATGTCGCCATTTAAATCTGGAGACAATGGCGGAAATAAAGAAAAGGGAGTGAGAATCTTGCTAAAGAATTCTCAGTAAAGGTACCTCCTTCTATAGTGTCATCATCAAAGTCCCAGGAACCTCGGGATTATTCTAAAATAGTGAGCATGCAAAGATTCATTTTAAGTTAGGACAAATACTTAACTTAAGGTTCGTCAATTTTTAATTATCGTCTTATAATGCATCTTATTCTTAACATGTCATATTTACAATGAACATTTCCTTTATCATTACATCATATTCCTCATCATCATTATCAAAATAACATGCATAAAAGAACATCATATAATATTAGCTACACATGGACACGATTGCACATATTTCATTTCTTTAGTGCCTTTGGTGACTTAAAAATCTTATCATCATCATTATTTTCCTTGGGCACCCTATACTCCACCCTTTGGGAGTAATTTAGGTTATGAGCTCATACTTTACTAGTCATCACTAGCATATACTTATCCTTTTGATAAGCTAAAGTCCCGACTCTACCCTTTTGAGAGAACGGGTTAGAGGCTAAAATCACCTTTTCACCACCTATAGTCTGATGGTTCCAAAGGATCATTTTCTTATAAGTTTAAGTCACCATTAAATCTTTGCATGTTATATCATAATACAATTCATAAACATCATAGCATTTTCTCATTTATAGTCTTAAGCTAGAATAATATATATCAACTGTAATCATGCATATGGGAGATGCCCGGGGAAAAGAGAGGTGGGTCACAATGTACACGCTTAAATACCAAGTCTTTCCTTAGCCAGAACCTTTCCAAATTACACTTTTACAATGATACACTTTCTTCTAGCAACAAAGGTAAATTTTACATAATAAAGAACATTTCATGTACAAGCATTCTCATTATTTGCAGACAACTATAACATGCAAGCCAGAAATCATTCAATGATATCAAGTACTTAATAAGCATCCAATCCTTACATAGAATTATCAATTATAGAACTAATTAGTTACTAAACCAATTATGAATCATTCTCTTAACAATAAACCATAATTATCACAACTTCAATCATATCAAATCATTATCACACATTGATACTAAACTCAGATGAATTGGCGAATCATGAACCTCATGCAATTACATAGAATCATATTTTAAGTGCATATAAAATACTAGTTCCCCAGTAAAATCCTTGCAAAGCCTTAAAACTCATTTAGAAACTAGTTCTTTTGTCAAATTTGGGAGGATCTTCACAATTAAAATTCTCACTTAAGATAAAAGGAGTAAGTCTTGAGCTTTAGAGATTTAGGTGACATCTTAGAATTATAAACATGCTATGCAACCTTATTTTAATCTTATCTTTATAAGGTGATAGCTTGGAATTATAAACATGATATGCAATTCCATTTCTTTATCTTTAAGATTTAAGGTGATGACTTGAAAATTAAACATGATGCAGAACTTGGAAATATAAACATGATACAAGAAAGCGGAGGCGGCGGTAATCACAGACCGATAGAGGAGAAGAGAATATTAAGAAGCCGGAGCGGCGGTAGTCACTGTACGGGACCCGATAGAGGAGAAGAGAATTATTAAGAAACCGGAGCGGTAGTCCGTCTGGGACGATAGAGGGAGAAGAGAATATTATTATTACATCCTTTAAGCTCGAATCTCAAGACTTTTTAAAGAATAAATTCTTTAACTCCAATAATCATATTTCTTTACTTGTGATACATGGGCAAGTCTTTGAGCTCTAGGATCTTTAGGTGATGGCATAAAATAAACATGTCATGCGTTGATTCTTTTAGCCATTATAAAATATAGTGAGAGCATAAATTAAATATGAGATGCAACCTCTTTATTATCTTGAAAGATTAAGCGATAACTTGAAACATAAACATGAAATACAAGCTTGGAATTTAAACATGAGAAATGCAAGTTCATTTATTCATTCTTGAAAATTTAGTGATGACATAGAAGGTAAACATGGTTATGCAAAGCATAAACTTAATCATGGATGCAAATTCATTTTGTTTCTTTACTAGAGCTCCTTCAAGACTTTAAAAGAATTATAAATTCAACCCAATACATATCTTAACAAGAAATAAAACATAAAAGGAAAAAAAATACATCTTTCAAGTTCTAAACTAAAAATCTTTGTTTTAGCATCATAAAGCATTATTCTTTAAGGTTTTGCATCAAGTGGAATTTTCAAGCTTTAGAGCCTAACTTGTGATGGATTTACAACCCACCCTCAAGGTCCTCATCATCAAGCCATCATCTTAGTTCCACCTAGGCCATATGGTTGAATTGGTTAAAGAAAATTGAAGAGGAAAACCAAAATGAAAAGCTAAAGGAAGTTCATAATTTCATCATTTTGAGCTAAAAACACAACTCCTCAAAGCATAGAAATAAATTTAGAAACTACTCCCTACCTAATCTGAGTTGAAGAAGAGGAAGAGAACTTGGTTTCTTGAAGTGAAATGAAACAAAATCTCTTTAAAAAATTGAAGAAAGAATTCAGCCAAAGAGGAGGAAGAAAGAAAGTTTTTGGTGCTCCTAAAAACTAGTTATGAACCAAGCATTCCAAGACCACTCAAGCAAGCCTATTTATAGAAGATTTTGAGGCTTCTAATTGGCCAAAATGATGAGGTAGTGGACGGAATTTTGCAGGAGAAATAAGGGAGGAAAAATCATTTTAGACAAAGTTGTATGAAATTAAGGAATTATGTCTCTTATGGTGACATTTTGGCATTTGTTTTAGTGCAACTTTTTGGCAATAATTCAGCTGCATAATGGCATCAATAATTTCGTCCATTACAGCCCAAAGAAGTGAAATTTGTGTGTTCCATGCATTATTTAGGTGTAGGCAAGGTATTCATGTAATTTAGAGAATTTCACGGTTAAGGGTTTAAGTGAATTAGTAAGCAATTTGGGTGTTTTTGAGCAATTTTGGGTTCTAATCAATCTAAATACATAATTTTGACTCTAGATTAATATTTAGAATTTAATAAGCTTTAATTTGAGCCTAATATTGCTTAGGTTTCAGTATACAAATCAAAAATCCCGAAATTGCAAAGCGCCCAAAATAGGCAAAATCGTACTTTCACTTAAAAATTGCCCGAGGCCATGAGCTTAACCAATGGTTAATCATGGCTTAAAAACACATTTTAAAACATTTTAGTGAGGTTCGGCTCCGTCAGCACGCATCAGTTAAAAGCATGAGGCGTTTGTAGTCATTTCGGCGTCGAACTCAAATTGAGATCATGCTCTATTAACACACATAACACAAACAATCCCTTATTATCCTCAAAATATCCCCTTGAGAATAGGTGGGGCCCACGATCCTCATTTTACAGTAAAATAACTCAGGGGAAGCATTTTGGTCATTTTATACGTCTGAAATTGGGATTTACGACTCTGCATGAATCATTCCCTAACCTCTCTTCTAATGTTATATTCCTTTATTGAGGATTGTTCGGCCTCAAATCTTATGTAATAATTACCTACGGTAATTCGGTAATTGAGTAATTTCTAATGACAGTAAAAATTACAGTAAAAATTGGGGCGTTACACATTTTATCTTTCTAGAGCTCTTAACAAGACTTTAAAGGAATTTAAAACTTAACCCAAACTCATTCAAACAAGGTAAAGTCAAGCTTGGAGTTCTTAGAACTCAACATAATATATTTAGAAAATCAAACATCTAGCATGAAAAGGAAAGGTAATGGCCGAAACTTCAAGGAAAGAAAAGAAATGTTTGAAACTCTAGAATCCATGATCTTGGTGATATACTAACACCAACATCATGAGACCTCATCATTGAGTCATTAGAACCATTTTGAAACAACATCAAAGTTAAAGTTCTCAAAGGTTCAAGAAAGGAAAAACTAGAAACACTTTTGCTCAAGAACAAAGATCAAGCTCTAGAGTTTGTTTCAAGTGATGAACATCATCATGAAACTCCCATCATCAAGCTCTCATTTCTTTGAACTCCTAGGCCCATGGCCGAAAATGAGCAAGAACAAGGAAAGGAAAAGAAGTTCTAAAAAGAATCAAGAGAAACTATGAACATTAAGCTTAGAACAAGAACTCTAAAGAAAGAATTCATGAAAGAAAATCCCTACTTGGTGTGATGAACTTGAAGATGGAAGAAGAAGATGAAGAAGATGAAGAACTTGAAGAACTCCAGAACTTGAAGAACACAAAGACTTTGAGAGAAAAAAGAAAAGCTTTGAGTGTTTACAAACTTAGCAAATGATCTAAAAGTGGTGCAAGCTCCTCAAGGCATTCTATTTATAGAGAAATGAAACAAATGGAGGGAGCTCATGGAGGAGGAGGTTTCAGCCATGAGGGTGCAGATTGGAGGCTTTCCATGAGTTCCATGAGGTGAGATAATGTGTTCTTGAGGTATGGTGAGGTATGGTTCAAAGCATGGTGAGGTATGGCTCAAGGTATGGCTCAAGCATGGTTCTTTGAGTGAGAAAACAATTAAACATGTGGCCAATGGGGATGAGGTCTGGCGAAACTTCATCATGCATGGGAGGATTAGTTTGCATTTTAATTGTGGTTTAGAGTTGTGTTTAGGTGTATCTTTGATTATGCTTAAGATTAGGAATTTGTAAGAAAGTGTTTAAGGTAAGGTAAATGGGTAATTAAAGTGGTCTAGACATAATTAAGGAGTGGTCTTGCACCATTAGAGAGTTAAATCCTCAATTTAGAGTCTAAACAACTCTAGACACATTTCCTTGATTTAAGGAATTGGAGAAAGAAAACACTATTCAAGATTCCAAGACTAGGAATCTTGAGTTCTAAAAAAGGGATTTAAGTTTAATCTAAGCAATTTTAGGTTCTAATTAACTTTAATAAATTATTTTGACTCTAGATTAATTAGGGAAATTAATTAATCTTCGTTTAGAGCCTAATATTGCTTAGGTTTGTTAATTCGTCATTAAGCTCAAAACACTATTCTAGGGCAAAATCGTAATTTTGCACTAAAACTGCCAGGACCACCAGGACTTGAACAGAGACCTCTAGACACATGAAATCATGTTTTTAAACCTCTGGGGAAAGTTAGGACTCAACACCTTTACTAGCAGTAAAAAGCGCTATAGGGTATTTTGGTCATTTTGACCGGCTATGAAAGCAATTTTCGCTTCGAAAGCATTCAAAGGCCATTCAATCCCCTTCAAACATTGAGTTGACCCTTGAGGATGACCGGGTTGGTTACCCTCGAGTTGAATTGAGAAATGACCTCAGGAGCATTTTGGTCATTTCCTCGACATGAAAAAATCGAGTGTTACATGGCCCGCAGTGGGAGACGACCGTCGCGTTTTGGTGCTCGAGCTTTGACTAGGATAGCCCCTTTTGTCTTAAGGCTATCTATACGTAGGCGCACTATAGTTAGGAGAGAGTTTCTTTTATCACCTTTGTTGTACTTTCGTTTCCATGTATTTCCATTCTAAATGTACTAAATTAAGCCCCACTCTACACAAGTGGGCATATCATATATTATATAAATATGCAGTTCAATGTTATTATGATGTGCCTTTACTTGCTTATGTCATGTTGCTATGCGATGCTTGCTTTATTACCTTTCGTGCAATGTTAATTAACGTGTCGCGCGGCTCTCATTTTGCTTTTATAATTCAAAAAAAAATTTACCAGTATTTCCGCTAAGTATTTTAAAGTAATAAGGAAGCTATGACATAACAGACTAATGATTAACCTAATTATGTTCTAGAGTATTGGGTTAAAAATTAGGATGTTACATTATGGTATCAGAGCAAATCGATTCTCATGGAGCCTGAGGATTGGACTGGCTATGCTTTTAGAGCATAATGCGGTAGACATGTCATGTGTAGAGCTTGCTAGAGACAAGCTATAGGTTAGAGATGCATGACTCCTGTTTGTTTGCAAGTGCCATGGTAACTAGCTCATTTCACATGAAACGTTGAGCCTGATCAACTCAGTGGTTATTGTCTTATGTGTTTAGGAGCCAATGGCACCCAGACGACAGAATAGGACCCCGACCGAGGGTAACCAAGAGGATGCAACTACCACTGCTGTCCGTGACATGGCAAGAGCCATGGAGCGGATATTTGAAAGAATGAACCAACAAGGGGACACCGGACGTGCTCCCCCTACTGCTGAAATGGTCGAACAAGCAAGGTTTGGTGAGTTCCGCAAGGCAAACCCACCGGCCTTTAGAGGAGCCATGGATCCCGACAGAGCTGACGAGTGGATCAAGAACATGGAAAAGATCTACTCCGTGGTCGCTTGCTCGAAGGAGCAAAAGGTCACATTCGCTGCCTACATGATGGAATCAGATGCCGAATTCTGGTGGACCGGCACCCGAAGGCTGCTAGAAGCTTCTAGTACTGCTGTTAACTAGGAGCTGTTCAAGACTTACTTCTATGAGAAGTACTTCCCGGAGTCAGTAAGGAACGCGAAGGACATTGAATTCATGCAGCTAACTCAAGGAGGAAGGTCTGTTGCCCAGTACACGGCAAGATTTGAAGAACTGATTAAGTTCTCGCGGGTGTTCCAAGGGAACCCCGACGAGATATAGAAATGCGTTAAGTACGAAGTCGGGTTGAAGCTGGAGCTGAAGTACGCTGTAGCACATATGGAGATCAGGGACTTCCCCACCCTGGTTAACAAGTGCCACATCTTGGAGGAAGGACAAGGAAAGCTCCAGGCTGCAAGGGCAGAACGAGCTAAAGGGCTAGGACCTCAAGCCCCGAAGTTCAAACCACAACACCAAAACCAATTACGAAACCATTACAACCTCTACCACACCAACCAATTCAAGCCACATCAACAACAACAAAGAACCCCCTTCCACCAACAACCCAAGCAACACTACAGACCACCATTCTAGTACAACAACCACCGAAACAACAACAACAGTAACCGACAAGGAGTGTTGGGAGGCCCCCGGAGCAATGCTCAACAAGGAGGGTCTAGTGAGACTAAGAACAAGACGCCCCAAGGAGCCCCCGCCACCTTCGCTAGACCCACACCGGCAATGGTGTGTCCCCAGTGCAGGAAGGACCACGGCAACCGTCCCTGCCTGGCTGGGCAAAACGTTTGCTTCAAGTACGGAAAGCCTGGCCACTACGCCAACAGATGCAATAACGAAATGCCAGCGAATCAGAACCCTAGGCTGCAACACCAAGGGAGGGTCTTCACCCTCAACGGGGACGAAGTAGAAATGTCCAATGATCTCATCGAAGGTACGTGCGAAATAAATGGCAAACCTTTAATTGTACTTTATGACTCTGGCGCTACACATTCTTTTATTTCGTATGCTAGTGTCGAGTCTCTCAACTTAAAGACTTCCAAACTTTCTTTTGATCTTATTGTTTCTACCCCCACAAATCAGCCTGTAAATACTTGTTTTTGTTGTTTAAATTGCCATCTCACTGTAGAAAATAGATCCTTTGTCATAGATTTAATTTTCTTACCCATGAAAGGTATAGGTATAGTCCTTGGCATGGATTGGCTTCACGCTAACCGTGTATTGTTAGATTGTAACACCAAAATAGTTGTCTTTCCTTCTCCCCCTAGCGAAACCAGTCAAACCTTGAAACTCTACCTCAATGTCGTAGAGGTCAACTGTCGTAGGCAAAAGACTAAGGGATATGTTCTCCTAGCCACTAGCGAGGTAGACTTTGAGCAGAACCTAGAGAATATACCGGTAGTAAGAGACTATCCCAAGGTATTTTCAGAAGAGATACCTGAGTTTCCCCCCAAGAGAGAAGTGGAGTTCTCCATCGAGTTGGTTCCTGGAGCGGGACCAATCTCAACCGCCCCCTATAGGATGTCACCCTTGGAGTTAGCCGAATTAAAAACCCAACTTGAGGAGCTTTTGGGAAAGAGTTTCATTAGACCTAGTGCCTCACCTTGGGGAGCCCCAGTTCTGTTTGTCAAGAAAAAGGATGGGAGCATGAGGTTGTGCATAGATTATAGGCAATTGAATCGTGTAACAGTGAAAAACAAGTACCATTTGCCTAGGATAGGTGATCTTATGGACCAATTGAGAGGAGCGGAAGTATTTTCCAAGATCGATCTAAGGTCAGGATACCACCAAATTAGGGTGAGAGACCAAGATATACCAAAGACCGCCTTTAGAACTCGGTATGGACACTTTGAGTTCACGGTGATGTCTTTTGGATTGACGAATGCTCCTGCAGTATTTATGGATTACATGAATAGGATCTTTAGACCCTATTTGGATCAGTTCATGGTCATTTTCATAGATGATATACTCATCTATTCGAAGACCCACGAGGAGTATGAGCATCATTTGAGGATAGTTTTGGAGATTTTGAAGAAGAAAAAGCTGTATGCAAAACTCTCTAAGTGTGAATTTTGGTTGGAGGAGGTTAAGTTTTTAGGGCACGTTGTGTCAAGAGGAGGTATAGCCGTTGATCCTAGTAAGGTAGAAGCCGTAATGAATTGGGATAGACCAACCACTGTAACAGAAATACGGAGCTTTTTGGGTTTAGCAGGCTATTACCGTAGGTTTATCAAAGGATTCTCTCAAGTTACCCTACCCCTGACCAAGCTAACTAGGAAGAATGCACCCTTCGAGTGGAGTCCTGAGTGTGAGAAGAGTTTCCAAGAGCTTAAGGAAAAGCTAACCACAACCCCAGTTTTGGTTCTACCTAGCCCCGATGTACCCTTCGAGGTATATTACGATGCCTCGGGTAAAGGTTTAGGCTGTGTGTTGATGCAAAATAGGCAAGTGGTAGCCTATGCGTCAGGGCAACTCAAGCCGCACGAAGCAAGCTACCCCACCCATGACTTAGAGTTAGCAGCCGTAGTGTTCTCCATGAAGATGTGGAGACACCATTTATATGGTGTAAGGTTTGAAGTTTTCTCCGATCACAAGAGTCTCAAGTATCTCTTTGATCAAAAGGAGCTAAACATGAGGCAGAGGAGGTGGATGGAGTTCCTCAAAGACTATGACTTCGGTTTAAGTTACCACCCTGGCAAGGCTAATGTAGTCGCCGATGCCTTGAGCCGAAAGTCATTGCACCTATCTCACATGATGGTCAAGGAAGTTGAGCTAATAGAGAAGTTTAGAGATATGAATTTGGGAATGTCTGTGACCAATGAGACCATGAAAATGTGCTATCTTACCGTAACAAGTGGGTTTAAACAAAGAGTCATGCTAGCACAAAGAGAAAGTGAGGAATTTAAGGAGCTCATAGAGGCAGTTAAAGTGGGAAAACTTAAAGGATTCGAACAAGGTTCTGATTGGGTATGGATGTTTGAAGGAAGAATCTGTGTGCCACAAGATGGTGACCTTCGAGAGAAGATCTTGGAGGAGGCCCATAAAAGCTATTTCACCATCCATCCTGGTGTTACCAAGATGTACCAAGATTTAAAAAGGATGTTTTGATGGCCCAGATTGAAAAAGGATGTGGTCACCTGGGTTAGTAAGTGCTTGGTGTGTCAAAAGGTAAAGATCGAGCACCAAAAGCCATCAGGTTTGTTGCAACCCCTGTCAATCCCCGAATGGAAGTGGGAATGCATATCGATGGACTTTATGACAGGATTGCCTAGGACCCAAGCTGGCCATGATGCCATATGGGTGATAGTGGATCGACTAACCAAGTCGGCTCACTTTCTGCCTATTAGAGTGACATACACTTTGGACAAATTGGCTCAGCTATACATCCAAGAGATTGTGAGATTACATGGAGTACCGTTGACAATAATCTCGGATAGAGATCCGCGGTTTACGTCACGTTTTTGAGGAGCCTTTCAAAAGGCATTTAGTTTGAATTTGTGTTTGAGCACAGCTTACCACCCACAAACAGACGGACAATCAGAAAGAACGATCTAGACCTTGGAAGACATGTTAAGAGCTTGTGTTCTAGATCAAAAGGGAAGTTAGGACAAGTACCTGCCACTGATCGAGTTTGCATATAACAACAGGTATCATGCGAGCATCAGCATGGCGCCCTACGAAGCCCTATATGGACGAAAATGTCAATCCCCTCTATGTTGGTATGAGCCCGGAGAACAGAGCATGTTAGGACCTGATATAGTGAGGGAAACGACGAAGCAGGTTAGAAGAATCCGGGATAGGATGCTTACAGCTCAAAGTAGACAAAAGAGCTATGCGGATAGGCGGCGTAAGCCGTTGGATTTCAACGAGGGAGAACATGTGTTCCTTAGGATCACCCCCACTACAGGCATAGGAAGAGCCATGAAAGTTAAAAAGTTGAGCCCCCGATTCCTTGGTCCTTTTGAAATCCTTCAAAAAGTAGGGCCAGTAGCCTACAGAATAGCCTTACCCCCCAACCTTTCCAACCTCCATGACGTCTTTCACGTCTCCCAGTTAAGAAAATACGAGTCCGACCCTAGGCATGTCCTAGAGCCAGAGCATGTACAGTTAAGGGAGGACCTAACTTTCAATCTGCCACCAACGAGGATCGTGGATCGTGGAGTCAAGCAGTTGAGGAACAAGTCTGTTCCTTTGGTGAAAGTGGCATGGGGACGGGACAAGACCGAAGAATTCACGTGGGAATTAGAATCGGAGATGAAGACCAAGTATCCAGAGCTCTTCTAAGGTATGAATTTCGAGGACGAAATTCTTTTTAAGGAGGGGAGTAATATAACGCCCCGATTTTCTATCTGAGTGGAAAATGACCAAAATGCCCCTGAGGCCATTTTCGGCCCGGAATTCGAGGATGGCCGACCTGGCAGTCCTTCAAGGGCCAACTCAATGTTTGAAGGGGATTGAATGACCCTTGAGTGGTTCCGGAGGCGAAAGTCTCATTTTCTACAGTTTCGGGTCAAAATGACCAAAATACCCCTATAGTGTTTTACGCGGGTAAAGGTGCCGTTTGAGCCCGAAACTTTCCCCAGAGGTTTAAAACAATGTTTTTACATGTTTCAAAACATTTGTTTGAGTCCCGGTTGTCCTGGGCAATTTTAGTGCAAAATTATGATTTTGCCCCTAGAATAGTGTTTTTGAGCTTAATGATGTAATTAAGTAAACCTAAGCAATATTAGGCTCTAATCGAAGATTAATTAATTTTCATAATTAATCTAAAGTCAAAATAAATTATTAAAATTAATTAGAATCTAAGATTGCTTAGATTAGATTTAAATCTCTTTTCTAAAACTCAAGATTTCACTCTTGGAATCTTAAATAGTGTTTTCTCTCTCCAATTCCTTAAATCAAGGAATTGTGTCTAGAATTGTTTATATACTAAAATGAGTTTATAACTCACTAATGATGCAAGAACACTCCTTAATTATGTCTTGACAACCTTGATTACCCATTTTCTCACCTAAACACTTTCTTACAAATTCCTAATCTTAATCCTAATCAAAGATATACCTAAACACAACTCTAAACCACAATTAAAATGCAAGAAATCCTCTCCCCATGGCTGATGCACATTCGGCCATCTCTCTCCCATTTACAACACATGTTGATTTGTTTCTCACTCAAAGAACTATGCTTGAAGCCATACCTTGAACCATACCTCACCATACTTTGAACCATACCTCACCATGCCTCAAGACCACATTATCTCACCTCATGGAACTCATGGGCTGACCTTGTGCTGATGGCCGAAGCCCTCCTCCCTCCTTGCACCTTGCATTTGTTTCATTTCTCTATAAATAGCTTGCTTAGATGAACTTGCATCATTTTGGGTTCATTTGCTAAGTGTAAGTTTTCAAAGAGCATTTCAAAGTTTCCTTTTTCTCTCAAGTTCAAGTCTTCAAGTTCTTCAAGTTCTTCATCCTCTTCTCTCATCCCAATCTTCAAACCACTAGGTAGGGATTTTCTTTCAAGAGTTCTTTCATCTAAAGTTCTTAATCTCTTTATGTGTTTATAGTTTCTCTTGAATCTTTTTAGAACTTCTTTTCTTCTTCCTCTCTTTCTTTGTTTCGGCCATGGGCCTTGAGAACAAGGGAATGAGAGCTTGATGATGAGGTTTCATGATGATGTTCATCACTTGAATAATCTCTAAAGCTTGATCTTTGTTCTTGAGTTAAAGATGTTTTTAGTTTTTCTTCTTAAATCCTTGAAACCATTCACTTTGATGATGTTTTAAAATGGTTACAAGAACTCAATGATGAGGACTCATGATGTTGGTGTTAATGCATCATCAAGATCATGGTCTTTAGAGTTTCAAATGTTTCTTTTCCTCTCAAAAGTTTCGGATTCCTTTTCCTTTTCTTTCTCCAAGTTTTCACAATGGCTTGATGATGAGAGCTTCTAGATGATGACTATGTGCTCATCACAATGAGGCCTCTAGAGCTTGAGTTTTAATAAAAATGTTATTTATGTCTACATTTCAAGAAAAGAAGCTTTGTGTTTTTAAGGAACCCTTGAGGTTCACTCTTGTTTTTACTTTATCTTGTCATGATAAGTTTGGGTTGAGGTTTCAGCTCCTTTAAAGTCCTGTATGAGCTCTAATAAGAAACAAAATGGACTAGCATTCATATTTAAATTCAAGCTTATGCATTACATATTTACTTTGAGTCATGCTTTCATATTTATTTTCCAAGCCATCACTTAAAGTTAAAGGATAAAGAATGAAGTGCATACATTCTTGTCTAGCATATTTCCTTTTTGTCACTAAAGAACGTAAAGATTTAAAATGAGAGTTGCACTATCACTTAACTAAATCTCAAATCCTTTCTATTTCAGCCTTAAAGTCGATTGTTGCTGGGCCTAGAGCACTAAAATAAAGAAATGAACTTGCATATTTATATTTTAAGTTTTGCATATTTATATTTCAAGTCTTGCATATTTAATTCAAGCTTTGCATATTTATAATTCAAGTCTTGCATATCTACCTTAAGCTCTCACTTTACTTTGTAATGAAGAATGAAAATGAAGTGCATAGCATGTTTAAAATTATGTCATCACTTAAAGACCTTAGAGCTCAAAGACTTGCCCATTTTATCTCAAGTTAAAGTTTAATGTGGGAGCATTCTTTGAATGCATAATCTCGGCCAAGTAGTGATGATGAACTTGGAATGAGTTTCATCTAGCTATAAGGGCCAACAATCTAAGTTTTAAGAATTCTCTTTAAGCCTAATGGATTCTACGAGATTAAGACCAACAAGATTTATGAATCTAATACTCTTTTAAGGAGGAATCATGTGGTCACTGACCTAAGGATGTTTTTAGCTCTTTTACAAAATAAAATGGTTTGCAAATGAGTTTTAGAAGTCTTGAAAATGATTCCAAGAGAAACTAGCAACTTATATGTTTTAAAAATATCAAGTTATGCATCTTTTTGGAGACTTAATGCTTCGATTCTTCCATGATGAGTTTGCTGCTGTATGATGATGTTTTGATGTGTTTGAATGAGTAAAAATTATGTATGTTGAAATAGGAACATTTCTATGCATGATAGGAGAGAAACTAGCTTTCTAGAAAATTCGTAAAGTCAAGATCTAGCATAGTTTTAACCATTTATTTTTGGACACTGCCCAAACTGTTTCAATGGGAATATAATCAGATTAGGATTGTTTAATCATGAAAAATTTGGTTACAATTGAAGTAGGATTGAATTTTAGCACCTATAGAGAAACTAGTAACTAGTAAACCATAAAACCACAATTCTAGAACTGTTAGAACATTTAATTTTAGAACCTGTCCAGCAACCTCATAATATGGTAGACATGGTTTATAATTAGTCCTTAGACATGGGAAGGTCTCATAATTGGATTAGGTTTAACTTATAGCGCCTTAGGCGAAGACAGAACCAAGAAAGGGTCTAAAACGTAAGTTCTAGAACCCCGTAATTTTAAGTTCATAATGCTGCCCCTAAGGAATGATGTTGTTCAGATTTAATAGAAAACATAAACAATAACGAGATCTATTAGAAGAGAACCCTTAGGTGCATAAAAGGTTGATAGAAGATGATAGGTTAATTACATCACAAGTTTAAGGCCCATAAGGGTCAATGCATAAGATACCGTAGGATCAAGAGCATAATGGATTTTTAAAGTTGCTTGTGAACGCTTGAGAATGATTATGTGAATGCATGAAAAATATGATGGAGGATGCATGTTTGAATGACTTATGTGGCATAAAGAAGAATTTGGAAGAAATTCGGCATGTCGATCATCTTTGCCGAATTTCTGACAAATTCGGGACTCAGAAAGTTTTTGAAAACCTATGAGATTTTTATTATGAGGTACTAAGATGAGTTCTTGGATGACACCGGTTCGGCCGAGCACCTCCAGAGAACTCATGTGACATCGGTACCAAGATGAATTCTTGGGTGACACCGGTTTGGCTGAGCACCCCCAAGAAATGCCCCCTAGCCCATACTGGATAACTCGGGATTATGTTTATTGTAACATCCCCTGCTGCTTTATGGATTGACGACTGTCCCCACAAACCAACACGGGTCTTTTCAGCGTGCTTTGTCCTCACTCGCACACTTCATGGGAAAACTTCCCAGGAGGTCACCCATCCCAAAATTACTCCAAGTCAAGCACGCTTAACTGTGGAGTTCTTTCAGTTTGGGCTACCGAAAAGAAGATGCATCTTGTTGGTATAGGTAGTACAAATCAATTCATATAAGCCCTCCTCAACTGTATAGTCCCATACCTATACAGTCTTAGGATCCCTCTCATTCGGGTGTGTAATCGGTTCATTCATGTACCCCTCCACTTTCGAAGTCTGCCGGGAGCCGCTCCTTGTCCGTGCCTCTTTGCACCGGCGATCACTCCCCGACTTCGCGATCCCCGGGCGTTACATGCCCACTGACTTCCTGGTTCGTCCCCGAACCACACCATACTGGGAGAAGTGCAGGCTCTGATACCATTTGTAACATCCCCTGCTGCTTTATGGATTGACGACTATCCCCACAAACCAACACGGGTCTTTTCAGCGTGCTTTGTCCTCACTCGCACACTTCATGAGAAAACTTCCCAGGAGGTCACCCATCCCAAAATTACTCCAAGTCAAGCACGCTTAACTGTGGAGTTCTTTCAGTTTGGGCTACCGAAAAGAAGATGCATCTTGTTGGTATAGGTAGTACAAATCAATTCATATAAGCCCTCCTCAACTGTATAGTCCCATACCTATACAGTCTTAGGATCCCTCTCATTCGGGTATGTAATCGGTTCATTCATGTACCCCTCCGCTTTCGAAGTCTGCCGGGAGCCGCTCCTTGTCCGTGCCTCTTTGCACCGGCGATCACTCCCCGACTTCGCGATCCCCGGGCGTTACATTTATGATTATGTTACGCTTATCAGGATTGATAAGTAAGAACTAGTGACGACTAGTTAAGGTATGAGCTCATAACCTAGAGATGTGACACGTTCTGGGTGACACCGGTTCGGCCGAGCACCCCCAGAGCGCTTGTCTTTTAGGGTGGCCTATGAGGAAGTTATGATGATTATGTCACAAAGAGAATTTAATTTCCACTTTATGCCACTATTATGATGTTCTTAAAGATATGATGATTATTCTTGCATTAAGTAGAGCCATGCATACATTCTTTAAAATGATTACATCCATGTCATTAAGATTCATGCTAAAATGAACGGACCTTGGCTAGTTATGTTTTAGAACCTAAAAATAGCTGTTTATGCATGCTCACTTATTTTGTATAACTAAACCCAAGGTTCCTGAGGACGTAGATGATGACACCTAGGTAGTAGGAGACCCTACTAAGATTCTTTAGCAAGATTCTCACTCCCTCTATCTCTTTCTTTCCGTCACGTCTTCAGATGGCGACGTTCGTGGTTTTTGTGGACACCCCAACCTGGGAGGTACATCATGATCCGGACCACGGGTTATACTATTTTGTGGGTCGCTGCGTCGTTCGAGTGTTTATGTTTGTGGGACGACCCTTTAGTCACCCCGTACATAGCCATCGATTCTCTCCTGTCTCACCCTTCGACGACAACTTCGTGTTCAAGCGCACCCGCCCTCGAGAGGAGCGGATCCACCATACCCCACCGACGGCCTCTGCCATCCGGGACTACCCACAGTATGTACCCCGCTCGCCCTCATCATTCTCCGAGACGGACCCTTCGGAAGACTCTGCCACTCAGGTACCCTCCGAGGGATCTTCCCCTACTGTGCCGATGGACGTTGGGGAGGGTAGCGAGGCCTCTGTCGCTCAGCCAGTACGTGGAGGGCGGGTGGGGATGATTCCCCGCCGTGGAGCTCATGCCCGACCGATGCAGCGCATCGCCACCCCGGTCGAGATAGCCCAGTGGATCGGGTACATCCCTCCTTTCTAGAGTGGCCCGCAATGGGAGACGACCGTCGCGTTTTGGTGCCCGAGCTTTGACTAGGATAGCCCCTTTTGTCTTAAGGCTATCTATACGTAGGCGCACTAGAGTTAGGAGAGAGTTTCTTTTATCACCTTTGTTGTACTTTCGTTTCCATGTATTTTCATTCAAAATGTACTAAATTAAGCCCCACTCTACACAAGTGGGCATATCATATATTATATAAATATGCAGTTCAATGTTATTATGATGTGCCTTTACTTGCTTATGTCATGTTGCTATGCGATGCTTGCTTTATTACCTTTCGTGCAATGTTAATTAACGTGTCGTGCGGTTCTCACTTTGCTTTTATAATTCAAAAAAAAATTTACCAGTATTTCCACTAAGTATTTTAAAGTAATAAGGAAGCTATGACGTAACAGACTAATGATTAACCTAATTCTGTTCTAGAGTATTGGGTTAAAAATTAGGATGTTACAGTTGAAATAGGTAGACTTCGAGTTTAATTATTTAGGTGATGACATAAATGTAAATATGCTAAAGTAAACTTCATTTTAGTCTTTAATATTATAAGGTGATGGTAAGGAAATATAAATATGAATGCAAAGCTTGAATATAAATATGAAAATGCAAGCTCTATTTTTAATCTTTAAGTTTAGGTGATGGCTCGAAAATTAAACATGCTAGGCAAGAAATAAATATGAATGCAAGTCCAATTCTTTATTTCAGTGCTCTAGGCCCCTCAGACCATTCACTCTAAATCAACAATCAACTTTAAGGTTGAAATAGGTGGGCTTCGAGTTTAATTATTTAGGTGATGACATAAATGTAAATCTGCTAATGTAAACTTCATTTTAGTCTTTAATATAATAAGGTGATGACAAGGAAATATAAATATGAATGCAAAGCTTGAATATGAATATGAAAATGCAATCCATTTAATTATTTCTTTGAGTCCTAGGCTCAAGACTACCATTTAACTCTTTAATACAACATAATATCTTTATTTGCTAAAAGCTCTTAGAAGTGAAACCTTCAAGCTTTAAACGTCAAATAAATGATGGTTTTACAACCAACACCCAAGATCCTTATCATCAAGCCATGGTTTCTCCAATATGTAGGCCATCAAGGCCGAAAATAAAGAGAAAGGAAAAGGAAAATATGGAATCGAAAATGAGAAGGAAAAAGGAAGAATCAACATTACAACATCTCAATCCAAGAGTAATATAAAAGAAAAGAATAGTAATCTTTAAAACAACTCCCTACCAAACGTATTTTTCTTTGAAAAGAGAAAAGCTTGGTCTTGGAAATGAGATGAGAGGAATGAATCCTCCGTGGTGCTTCAATGGTGGTTTCGGCCAAGAAAGAAAAAAAAGAAGGAAGATGTGTGTTGAGTTTGATCTTTGAAGTGGAGAGGTTATGTGTTTAAAGGAATATCTATGGTGGTTATGTGGTGGTTTAGGGTTGAGAAGTGGTGGAGGATGGTGGCTCTTAGAAGAATGATGATGATGAAGAAGAAGAAGAAGAAGAAGAAGAGAACTCTTTGAAAATTAGAAAGAAGCTTGAGAATTCTTGAACTTAGGATTGTAAGAAATTAACAAATGGCCTTGTGAGCTTGCCTTGTATTTATAGAAAATTTTCAACATTGAAAGGATGAGGAGGAGGAGTGGTCATGACACCCATGGAGGGAAAAGGAAGAAAACATCTCTTTTCATGGTATGGTGTAGGCATGGCTAGGTATGGTCTTGGGTATGGTTCTTTGAGTGTATAATTTCAACATGTAATGGATGAAAATGGAGGGTGTAACGCCCTGATTTTCTGTCTGAGAGAAAAATGACCAAAATGCCCCTGAAGTCATTTTCTGCCTGGAATTCGAGGATAATTGGCCCGGCAGTCCTCGAAGGGTCAACTCAATGTTTGAAGGGGATTGGATGGTCCTTGAGTGATTTCGGAAACGAAAATTGTGTTTTCCACAGTTTCGGGTCAAAATGACCAAAATACCCCTATAGCATTTTTACGCGGGTAAAGGCACCGTTTGAGCCCGAAACTTTCCCCGAAGGTTTAAAATGATATTTTCATGTGTTGAAAAGTATTTTTTTATGTCGCGGTGGTCCCGGGCCCTTTTTGTGCAAAATTATGATTTTGCCCCTAGCATAGTGCCATTTGAGCTTAATGATGTGATTAAGCAAACCTAAGCAAATATTAGGCTCTAATCAAAGATTAATTAATTTTCATAATTAATCTAGAGTCAAAATAAGCTATTAAAATTAATTAGAACCTAAGATTGCTTAGATTAAACTCAAAACCCCTTTTTCTTTTAAAAACTCAAGTTCCCAAGACATAGCATCTTGAATAGTGTTTTCACTTTCACTCTCCATATTCCAAGAAGCCTAGGTAGAGTAGGATTTTAACCCTACTAATGGACTATAATGCTCACTAATCATGCCTTAAAATAGCCTTGATTACCTATCCTTTCACTTACACACTTGCTTACAAATTCCTAATCCTAAGCCTAATCAAAGCTACACCTAAACATACCTCTAAACCATAATTAAATGAAAGATTTTCCTCCCCTTGGATCCCCAAAAAGTGGCACCACCTCATCTGCTCTTTCATCACAAATTTGTTCACTCACACACTCAAAGAAGCATGCTACACCATGCCTAAACCTATGCCTTCACCTTACCTTGAAATGACATAACCAAGAGATATTTCCTCCCTCCTTCCTTCCCTAAAAATGGCGCCATTCTTTCCCCCTACTCTCACCCCTCATGTTTCATTTCTCTATAAATAGCATGCTTGGATAGACTTGAGCCACTTTTGGTTCATTTGCCAAGTTGAGTTTTCAAGAGCACCTCAAAGCTTTCCTTTTTCTCTCAAGTTCAAGAATTCCTCTTCTTCATCTTCCTCCCTCATCTCAACCTCCAAATCACTTGGTAGGGATTTTATTTTAAGTGTTTCATTCATTAAAGTTCTTATTTGGTTATGTGCTTTGTGATTTCTCTTGAATCTTTAATTCTTCCTTCCTTCTCTTTTCTTTCTTTTTTTCAGTTCTTGGCTTCCTTTCTCCTCCTTCTAGTTTCGGCCATAATGGCCTATCTTGGGAGAAAAACCATGGCTTGATGATGAGGTTTCAAAATAATGGACTCATGATTTTCATTTGAGAAACCTCTAAAGCTTGAAGCTTAGTCTTAATCTCAACACATTTTGGGTTATCCCTTTCTTTTCTTTCAAAGGTTTCGGTTTCTTTTCCTTTTCCTTTTCTTGTTTTGGTTTAAGTTTCTCCTTCTCCTTTCCTTGCTATGGTTTCAGTTTTGAAGGTTTGTTTTTGGATAAAGATGACTCAAGGATGAGAGCACATGATGTTGGAGTTTATGTGTCACCAAGATCATGGCCTCTAGAGTTTTAAAGTTTTGTTCTTTTCCTCCTCATGGTTTCGGCCTTGCTTTCCTTTCCTTTGGTGTTCACGGTTTTGTTTTGAATAATGTTGGTTGTTAGTTATTTTAATCTCTTGATCCATTTCCTTGAACTTGATGATGATGTTCAAACTTCAAACCATAAGGTTTCTTTGACACCTTGGTACAAAGAACTCTAAAGTTCACTTTATCTTGCTATGATAAGTTTAGGTTAAGGTTTAAGTTCCTTTAAAGTCTTGTAAGAGCTCTAGTGAAGAATGTAAAATGAACTTGCATTAATATTTACTTTCCTTGCCTAGCATATTTATTTTTGAGCTAATCACCTAAAACATAAAGATTAAAACAAGAGTTGCATTCTCATATCACCTAATAATTAGTCTCAAAGCTCACCTATTTCGGCCTTAAAGTCGATTGTTCTGGAGTCTAGAGCACTAAAATAAAGAATTGGACTTGCATTCATATTTATATTTCAAGTCATCACTTAAATCCTAAAAGATAAAATGAGCTTGCATATTTACTTTCAAGCTTTGCAAATTTATTTTCAAGTCTTTCATATTTATATTCCTAGCACCTCATGTTTATGTTTCAAGTTCTTGCATCTCATATTTACTTTGAAGCTTTCACTTTACTTTATAATGAAGAATAAAATGGAATGCATGGCAAGTTTATATTTTGTCATCACTTAAAGAACCTAGAGCTCAAAGACTTGCCCTTTTATCTCGAGCTAAAGTTTGGTTATGGAAGCATTCCCTTGAATGCACAATTCGGCCATGTGATGATGATGAGCTTGGCATGAGTTTCATCTAGTCACAAGTGCCCATAACCTATGCCTTAGGATTTTCTTAAGCTAGGAGAACTCAAAGAATATTTCAAGTATGATTTTACATTTAAATTTCAATCTTGGGCCAACTCAAAAGGTTGCTGCCCTTGTTTAGTTTATGATGATTTTAATGAAATAAGTTGGTTTCCAAAGAGTTTTAGAAGTCCTAAAACGATTCCAAGAGAAACTAGCAATTTATATGTCTTGAAAATATGAGATTATGTGTTCTTTGGAACCTATGCTTTTTGATTCTGCCGTGGTGTGCTTCCTACTATATGATGATGTTTTGACATGTTAGAATTTGTAAAAATTATATATGTTGAGGTAGGAGCCTTTCTATGCATGTTAGGAAAGAAATTAGTCTTACAGAAAAAAAAAACCGTAAAGTTGAGTTTTAGTATAATTTTGACCCATTTATTTTTAGCCACTGCCAAAACTATTTTAATGGGATAATATTCAGTTTAGGATTGATTAATCATGAAAAACTTGGTAACATTTGATGTAGGATTGATTTTTAGCACCTATAGAGAAACTAGTAACTAGAAAACCGTAAAAGTGCAATTCTAGAACACTTAGAAATATAATTTTCTGATTCTCTTACAGCATGATTAATCATAGCAAAAGTGATCTATAATCAGTGCAAATGTATAGGAATCTCTCATAATTGGTTTAGATTTAATTTATAGCGCCTTAGGCGAAGACGAAACTTAGAAAGGGTCTAAGACGTAGATTCAAGAACCCCATAAGTATATGATATTAATTCAGCCCACATCCTTATGATACTGTCCAGATTTATTTATGATCATAAAAATGAGTAAGGATTATTAGTGGTGAACCTATAGGTGTATAAAATGATAAAAGTGAATGTTAGCATAATTAGTTTTCAAGATTAAGACCCGTAAGGGTCAAAACATAAGACACTATAGGTCCCAAGACATAACGAGCTTCATGACTTCAAGAAAATGTATGTTTAATTATGAGAATGACTTGAGCATGGCATATACATTAGCTGAGCTTGGTCCTTGATTCTGGTGAACTAGTTAAGAGCATGCAATCTTTTAAGGATGTCAAAGTAATGATGTGATGACGTATATGCTATGATGAGTTTGACTATATGACTTGATGTCTTATGGTGATGTTAAATGGCTATGCATGTTCTATATGTTTCGTGGCATAAAGCAAGCTTGAAGGAAATCTGGTATATGTTGTTACACTGCTGAATTTCCCATCAAACTTGAGGATTTGAGAAAAGTTTGCGAAAACTCCTGGGTGACACTGGTTCGGCTGAGCACCCCCAGGAAAGATTCTGGGTGACACCGGTTCGGCCGAGCACCCCCAGAACAGATGTGACATAGTACTGTGTGAACGTGTTCTGGGGGACAGCGATACGTAACGCCTCAGAAACAAATCCTTGAGAGGGACAGCGATATGTATCGCCCCGAAGAGGACAATATTCACCATGTATTTGATACCGGTGTGACACGTTTTGTTATGTATACCCCCTCTATTATCCTATATTAAATCTAGTGATGACTAGTTAGGATTGAGCTCATTCCTAGGCAATAGGTGAGATGTAGTTTGGTGACCAGATTATCGTTGGGGCTGGTGAGACAGTTGGACTTTTGGTAGATATGTTAAGAGGGTAGTCTTTAAGAAAAAGGACTTAAGAGTTTGACTTATGAGAAAGATGTCACATGAAAAGTACTGTGCCTTTTATGCCACATATATGATTTATGTTTCTTTATGCTGGGCCCAAGAGCTATGATTCTCATGTTAAAGTGCATATGGTATTGCCATGCATTTATTGAATATTTGTTGCTTTCATGTTATTAAGACTCATACTAAAGGACACCCACTTCGGATAAATAGATTTGAAAAGTCTAAAACCAAACCTTATGCATGCACACCTTTTTCTTAATTCAAACCGAAGTAGCTGGGGACGATGATGATGACACTTGTGTTAGAGTCAAAAATCCCTACTGAGAATCTTGAATGAGTTTCTCATCCCTCTCTTTCTTCCGTGTCGTCTCTAGACGAGGATTACAACAAGGTTCGTGACTTCTTCTAAGGCTCGTGCTTAAGAGTCACACCAGCAAACGGAGCAGAGGTTGCTATGGAAGCATAGATGGTTTAGCTTTTGGGATTGATACTTATCCATCCTCATAGGCGGATAAGTAATACTCTATATATATGTGCATGTTTTGATGTAAATGAAGTTACAAGGATGCTAGTAAATTATGTATCTATGAAGATGTAATGATATTATGATTGTTATGTATAATTCTATGTTTCATGATTATGAATGGTGTGATTACTTTTCTTGCACGTTAGGTTAGCACGCGGCTCGCGTTTTGCTTTCAAGTTTCAAAAAGAAAAATTTATTCGTATTTTCCGCTAAGTATTTTAATGAAAGTTTTTAAAGAATGGGACTAAAAGGGTAATAGACTAATGTTTAACCTAAATACATTCTAGGAGTATTGGGTTAAAAATTAGGATGTTACAGAGGGAGGGTGGCTGGTCTTGCTTAAGGAAAAATGAGGAGGAAAATATCTCATTTTAATGTTGGTCTAGGAGTGTGTTTAGGAGTTGATTTGATTAGGCTATGGATTAGGAGTTGTAATTAAGTGTTTTGGTGAGAAAGTACATGATTAAGGCTACTCAAGACAAAGTTTAAGAGGTGCTCTTGGTCAATTAGTGCAAATCTACCTTTATTAGAGAGGAATCTCATCATGTAACCATTTCTATAATTTAAGGAAATTGAAATTGGAAAAAAGCTATTCATGAAAATGTGACATAAAGTCTTAAATCGAGAAAAGGATTTTGAGTTTCATTAAGCAATCTTAGGTTCTAATTAACCTCAATCGACTCTAGATTAGTAATTAGAATTTACTAATCTTTAATTAGAGTCTAATATTGCTCAGGTTTCGTTAATCGTATGATTAGGCCCAAAATGCACTAGCCGGGGGCAAAATGATAATTTTTTAGAAAAGCTTCCCGGGACTGCCTGAGCTCAACATCACCTAAAAAATATCATTTCAAACTTTTGGGTGATGTTCGGGCTCGGGCTCAATTGGCACTTAATTCTGTGTTAATTAGTTGCAGGGGCATTTTGGTCATTTTGTGTGAAAAAACCAGAAATCGAGACTTTCATCTCTAACAATACACAGAACATAATTAATCCCCTTCAAGTGATAAGACATTCCCTCGAGGTTTGCCTGGACTGGCTTTCCTCAATTCTCGGGCAGAAATGACCTCAGGGGCATTTCAGTCATTTGTATACAGGGGAAAATCGGGGTGTTACACAAAAAGCTCCTAACCTCCATTACCGTGGCAGGTCTCTCCCAGTTCATCACAACTTCTATCTTACTAGGGTCAACAACAATACCCCCTTTTGACACTACATGCCCTATGTAACACCCTCCTAACTACCATGTTTTACTCGAGTGTTAACATAGTAATTAGAAAAGTATTACTTACCTTCATAATCTATACTAGTCGAAAGAAATGAAATCAAATAATTTAGACACATATATTGCTAAACTCGTATATACGTATATGAACATCATTTTTAAGTTTGCAATATGTACATCGTACTGGGAAACACACCGGTTAACTTCTAAGCTAGTCAGGAACTCAGTTGAAAAAAAAAAACACCTCCGGTATCTAGTCTAACCTGCTCAAAGTTGAGGTCCAACAAAATTTTATACAAACAGAATTGGACCTCACAACATTTAATAGGATCAATCTGCAAGCTAGTGGGTCTCTAGTACTAAACTACCACTATATACATATCAGAAGTCCCTGAAGATCTCACGTCCTACTAAATGAAACTATTGGCCATCGGTATGATAGCCTCACCTCCACCAGGGGCATTAGAACCCTTAGGTGGGTCTGAATCTGAAGATGAGGATGAAGATGGATCATCTGCTAGAGGGGGTGCTGGTGGTGCATGCGGGATATCAAATATCACTGGGTGTGCCAAGTGGAGAGACACACTATCATAAGGGAAAGCAGGGTCAAAGTCAGCTGTAAATACAGAAGTACTAAAGGAACGGCTGAAAAACACATAAACACGGACTTGCAAGCAACCCACTACATAAAGAGAGTCGAGAGCAAGATCATAATGCCACATCCACTATGGTGAGTCAAGGTAAAACACTAGTGATGGCATTTGCTGGATCTGAATAATACGAAATAAATACAACCATAGGGATGAGAATATTATAAAATTCTCAATAGGGTACTCCCTCAAATGTGAACATAATATAACCAGTAAATTCATTCATATCGAATTCATCATGCTAATTATATGCATAAATACTAACGTGCGTAATTCATGTAAAGTCAAATGCAAAATGGTAGTAATCAATTGTTTTTCTCTTGCAACTCATGGAATTCAATTTAGTGCAATTGTCTCTTTTTATTAACATAAGAAAGGTGAAATCTCACATCAAGTGGTATCTGTATTGGAATCACTGCACAAGAACTATTGACTACTAGGACACGAGCTCGTTCCTATATGTCGATACGTCTACTGACTCATCAAATTCCTAGGGAAGTTCTTACTTTTGCCTTCCCTCTTTAAGCACACAAACCTTGTCTCTTTTTTCCCCATATGTTAAAAATTTGCACAATTACAAGTCATATTTTCTCTTTTATAACATAATACTCACATCGTACACTTTAAAATATCTAGTAGGTATCACAAGTAAGTATCTAATTCCATTGGAGTCTCATAAGCATTTCTTTAAAATATCTATTGTAACACCCTAAAAATTATTTAAAAATTAATTTGAGCTTTACTAGTCGTGATTCCAAAAATCTGACAGTTTTAGTAATGATGAAGACGATCCAAGGGATTTGTAAAAAAAAAAAAACATGAATAATAATCTTGTGGGCCCATGGCCCCGTTGGGATAGTTGAAACCCTAGAATTGAGACTCCATGGTCTCCAAAACTAAAAAATTATAGGATTGACATTAGAAATAGTTAGAAATAGAGATTTTATACCTAGAATTAATTTTCAGGTAATGTCTTATTACCCAGGTACAGTGTTTCACCTATTCGGTGGAGTTTTGATGTGTAGTTTTTAACACTGTACAAGTTACTTGGTGGCCAAGTAACTTTTACCAACCACTTTATGCCAAGTGGATGGCAAAGATTAAAACTTGAAAATCAAGTTTTAATTTTGACCTTTCATTTATTATATTTTACTCGGGAGCCAATAACTCGTCTGTTCGGTGGAATTTCGGTGTGCGATTTTAACAGCAAAAAAGCTACTTGCTCACTGTAACATCCTCCCAAGTATAACATTATCCTTAAGTCATGACATCAGACTTGAGAGTTGTTACTTATAAACTATTGTACCTTTCTTAAATAACTACAGCAAATGCGATAAGATCATGTAATAACTAGCGTAATTTGGTTAAAATATATAACAAAGAAACACAACATTTATTGAATGCATAGCTAAGTACAAAAGGAAGCTCTTCTAAAAGATTTAATACATATACATTCTCTATTACATTTACATACACATATGCCTACAACTATATACAACATAATAACAATATCAACTACTAAACAAGTATGATTCCAAGTTCTTTCATGTAGCAGCCACATCGTTCTCTAGATCAACCTGGAGGGGACACGGGAACACAAAACACATAGGGGTGAGAATTAAACAATTCTCAGTAGGGCAACTCCCCAAAAACTCACTCATACTATCATCGTCATCGTCCCAACCACTTCAGTTTATTAGAAAAACAGTGATCATGCCTTTCATACCAATAGTTCATTTTTAAAGTTCCAAATCGTACTTTCGAAGTGGGTAGCTTTTAATAATCAATCACTTAATGCATATGTATTATAATGTCAAGCATCTAGTAAATCATCCTAAGCAAACATTCAAAAATAACAACCAAAACATAAGTAGAAATTTCATTCTTACAAGCATTATCAAGTAAACTTATATGCAGAAATAATAATAATAAATTATGCATTCCTTTTCGTGGCCAAGGAACTTAATCTAGTGCATTTTTCTCTTTTCATTGACATAAGAAAGACTTAATTTATATCATGCTGCAAAACTCAATTCAGTGCAACCTTATCTCTTTATTGACATAGGAAGGACTTAGTTTATACCCAACAGGTATCTGCCGTGGACAACTCCACAATAGATAATTTATACCAAATGGTATTTATAATGGATCACACCACATAAGGAAAATAGACTGCTTATCAGGACTGAGTTTATTCCTATACATGATCATCGGACTTCATTTTTTCCATTTCCGAATCATACACAGTTCTATTCCTAGCCGATACGTCTACCGACTCATAATATCTCGGGGGAAGTTCCTCTTTTTGCCTTCCCCTTAATTCAATCTAAGTCTTGTTTCTGTTTTCTCCATATGTCAGAATAGGCACACTCAGTATTTTAGGAAAGTTCCTACTTTTGCCTTCCCCTCATTCAATCTAAGTCTTGTTTCTGTTTTCTCCGTATATCAGAACATGCACGATTAAAGTTCATATATTCTCTTTTGCCACATATACATATCATTCACTGCTCTTATCCAAATGCATGCATGAGGCACATATACACATTCATTCATAATATGATTTTAATCATGCCTCAAACCATTGCTTAAAGTCACTAGCATGCATTCATATGTCATACTTGAACCCAATGTCATTATTTCATCAACTCAAAGCATCAATTCATTTTCAGCACAATGGCAGATTTCACATATCTATAGCACAAATTATTTTGCATTTCAAACCATGAAATCCAAGGCTATTAAAATTATCCAAGACACTTCAATGTGTTCCCAAGGTCCTCCAAAAATTTCAGAGTTAAAAGACTTCTCTAAGTATGATAACAAAATTTAACAAAATATGAGGCCAGAAACCCCCTATTTGCAGCCAACAGCCAAAGTTCCAACCTTATTACCCTATCCAATGATCATATCAAATCATACAAAAATTCAGGGTTGGACTTTAACATGTCCTCAATATCTTGTAGAAATTTGATTGGAAGAATCAATCATCTAATGTGGTAACAAAATTAGACAAACTCAGAGCTTCAGAATTGGTTGTCCAGACAACTCAAGAATAGTCTCGGTTTTTGATTTTTATAAAATAGTAAAACTCGTTTTTAGGACACAAGAAAAATCATGGAGTTGCCTTAGGATGTTAGATTCAACATATAATTTTTATAGCTCATAAAAAGTACTACAAATACATCAGAAAATTCATGAACCATAACCTGTCCAGAAGAAATCCGAAAATCCAGTAGCATAGTCTAATATTCCTTTTGACAAAAATGATTTCTAGAAACACTCCACCAAAATTAATACATCAATATCCATATATCATCAATCAACACAACCAAAAATATCAATTTAAATCAGTGATTAACACAGAAAAATGGATTTGAAGAAGAAGAGGTTCAAAAACCCTACTTTGATGGTTTTAGGGATCTTGGCTCCAAAGGATGTTCCAAGTGTAACGCCCCGATTTTCTGTCTAAGTAAAAAATGACCAAAATGTCCCTGAGGTCATTTTCAACCCGGAATTCGAGGATGGCCGACCCGCCAGTCCTTGAAGGGCCAACTCAATGTTTGAAGGGGATTGAATGACCCTTGAGTGGTTTCGGAGGCAAAAGTCTCATTTTCTGCAATTTCGGATCAAAATGACCAAAATACCCCTTAGCGTTTTTACGTGGGTAAAGGTGCCGTTTGAGCCCGAAACTTCCCCTAGAGGTTTAAAACAATGTTTTTACATGTTTCAAAGCATCTGTTTGAGTCACGGTGGTCCCGGACAGTTTTAGTGTAAAATTACGATTTTGCTCCTTAAATAGTGTTTTTGAGCTTAATGATGTAATTAAGCAAACCTAAGCAATATTAGGCTCTAATCAAAGATTAATTAATTTTGATAATTAATCTAGAGTCAAAATAAATTATTAAAATTAATTAGAACCTGAGATTGCTTAGATTAGATTTCAATCTCCTTTCTAAAACTCAAGATTTCACTCTTGGAATCTTGAATAGTGTTTTCTCTCTCCAATTCCTTAAATCAAGAAATTGTGTCTAGAATTGTTTATGCACTAAAATGAGTTTATAACTCACTAATGATGCAAGACCACTCCTTAAACATGTTTTGACAACCTTGATTACCCATTTCCTCACCTAAACACTTTCTTACAAATTCCTAATCTTAATCCTAATCAAAGATACACCTAAACACAACTCTAAACCACAATTAAAATGCAAGAAAACCCTCCCCCATGGCTGATGCACTTTTGGCCCTCTCTTCCTCAATTACATCACATGTTGATTTGTTTCTCACTCAAAGAACCATGCTTGAGCCATACCTTGAACCATACCTCACCATACTTTGAACCATACCTCACCATACCTTCCCTCCCTCCTTGCACCTTGCATTTGTTTCATTTCTCTATAAATAGCATGCTTGGATGAACTTGCATCATTTTGGGTTCATTTGCTAAGTGTAAGTTTTCAAAGAGCACTTCAAAGTTTCCTTTTTCTCTCAAGTTCAAGTGTTCAAGTTCTTCATCCTCTTCTCTCATCCCAATCTTCAAATCACTTGGTAGGGATTTTCTTTCAAGTATTTTCTTTATTTCAGTTCCATCTCTAGTTATGTGTTTATGGTTTCTCTTGAAGTCTTTTTAGAACTTCTTTCCTTCTCCTTTTTCTTCATCATTTTCGGCCATGGGCCTTGAGGACAAGGGAATAAGAGCTTGATGATGAGGTTTCATGGTGGTGATGTCCATCACTTGAACAATCTCTAAAGCTTGATCTTTGTTCTTAAGTTAAAGATGTAACACCCTAATATTCGACCTAATACTACTAGTACGTACTCAGGCCAAATATTAGTCGTTACTAACTGACATGGTTCTTTAAAAAGTAACTTAAAGAAAATACGAGCCAATTTTTTTTCTTAAAACATTACTTAAAATAAGAGCCGCGCGTATCTTATCGGGTCGGTATCATAAAGTGCAGAAACATAAACATAGAGGTGGCTCCAAAATGTAGCATCATCATAACTGAAATATTTCATCTTTATAATATGCCTACCCTAAGGGGCAGGGCTCTTCAAGTACATAATAACATGAATACAGCAGAAAAACAGAATACATGGAAAAGAACTGGAAAGAAGCATCCCTACCCATGTGCAACCTAAGATGGATAACCTCAACACAAAAAAGGATTCATCCATACTATGTGATGTGCGTGTACTAAGGACTACCCTCCAATCTATGCAGCGGGATCACGGGTACGGAGGGACGTAGCCAATCTACGGGCAGAGCTCGGCGGGTGCAGGCGTGCCCTGTGACTGGATGTGTCGTTCCCGTTGGGGTCGTGGTCCGGGCACCGAGGCCCTCCGACGCTGAGTGACTGTCTCCTCGCTGCCCCTCGGTCGCTGAGACGGAGTGAGGGCAGAGTCCTCGTGGTCCATGGGGGAATCCTCTGAAGGGTCCTCCTCTAAGTGCTGCGATAATGGCACGTCTTTGCGCGCACGTCGGTGAACCGTAGAGTGGGTCCGCAGGTTCCTCTCATGTCATGGTCGCACATGCTCAAAGATCGCGGGGTCACCATAGGGGATCTTTGAGGAGAAGCGATAACTGTACAAGGGGTGTGCGAATGGCCGTCCTAAAAACATGAAGATACGCACAGTACACAGGCCCTCAAAATGAAATGACCCATGCTCCGGGTCATGGTGGATCTCCCACCGTGGCGTGTCAACGTACAGCACGAACGTCGCCATCTCGCTCTGAAGACGTAATGGAAAGAAAGAGATAGAGGGAGTGAGATTCTTACTAAAGAAACTCAGTAGGGTTTTCCTTCTATCCTAGGTGTCATCATTTACGTCTCCAGGAATCTCGGTTTATTTATGAAAACCATGGACATCTATTGGTTCAATTATGAGTTTTCTAAAGTCTCAATTTCTGAGATCCGTTCCTTTTAACATATCACTTGTATCATAGACATAAATCACATAACTTGGATCATAGAACATAAATCATATACCTTAGATCATGGAACATGGTTTCCTATATCATGGGTCATAGCACATAAACTCATAACTTTATGATTCTCATATCATGGGGCATAGCACGCAAATTCATATAATTATGATGCATAAAAACATAGCTCATGGAACATGGTACATATCTTGGTTACTTGAGGTGACATTAGAACATCATCATCATTATTTTCCTGGGGCCACCCTAACTGATCTCCTTGTGGAGAAAATTCTAGGTTATGAGCTCATACCTTACTAGTCGTCACTAGTACATGGACTTATCCCTTTTGATAAGTTTAAAGATCCTGACCTAAGGTACGGGTTTAGGGGGCTAGAATTACCTTATCCCCACCCTTAATCCGGTGGTTCAAGGATCATCTTCTCATAGTCTATGTCACCTTAAGTCTTAGCATGTTAATACAAGATGCCACATAATTCATGCATGTCAAACATAATTACATCATAGGCATCTTTGAAGTCTTTAAAGAACAATAACATGCAAACATAAAACTATCATCGAAGAATAATAGTTCACATGGTATCATCATACTTGACTCATGGAGTAAGATCATCATAAGGTAAGCAAGAGCAATAAGCCTCTTAACTTGATCATGTTTGAAATCGAACATATAAGATCATGTATTCATGTTAGGCTAAAGCATAGACTCATGTCATAACAATTCTCAGATTCAGGCAATGCAAGATCATAGCTTCAAGTCATTAAATCAGAAAAGCATTCTGTTTGTAAACTTGGGTTCTGGTAATCGATTACATAAGTCTTGTAATCGATTTCACCCTCGAGATTTCAAAACATGGAGGTCAGGGGGTTCTGGTAATCGATTACATGGAATTGTAATCGATTATTTTGTTTAAAACACTTTCTTTGGGCCCTAGAACATGTGGCTAATCGATTACATGATTAGGTAATCGATTACTAGAATCCAGAATATGTAATCGATTACACTATATGGTAATCGATTACTTTGGGCAAAAGTTCATGTTTGAGCTCGTCTGAAGCTTTACGTGTCGATTACATGGGTTGGGTAATCGATTACCAGCATCTTAAAAACCGAAATATGAGGTCTAAACATATCTGAGTCATTCCTTTGAAATGCTTATGGTGGCTAGTTTCTCTTGGAACAATTTTGAACTTCAAAAACATCTTGTCAACCATTTTAACTTGTCAAAACCCTTATAAATCTAAGAACATACCCAAAATGTTTTTGAGTACAACATATGTTTTAGAAAGACTTAAAACATGAGCTATAGGCTCTTGTGACTAATAAACTCCTCTTGGAGCTATCTTCATCACATGGCCAAAATGTACATTCCAAGAATGTTTTCCATGGTTAACCTCTTCTCAAGATGAAATGGGCAAATCTTTGAGCTCTAGTATCTTAGATGATGACATAAAATAAACGTGCTATGCACTTCATTTTAGAGTCCTTTAGAAAGTGAAGTGATAGCTCAAAGTAAATATGAAGTGCATATCCATTTTCATTCTTTGAGTTTAGTGAGGACTTGAAATATAAAATGAGATGCAAAGCTTGGAATTTAAACGTGCATAATGCAAGTTCATTCTTAGTCTTGGGGTTTAGTGGTTGCATAGAAATAAACTTGCTATGCAAAGCGTAAAGTAAACGTGAATGCAAGTTTCTTTTGTATCTTGTCTAGAGCTCTTACAAGATTTTAAGGAGGAACATAGTCCCAACCCAAAACTCATCGTCACAAGAAAAGAAAAACCATTGGTACCAAGGCATCAAGAGAAAACATGACTTCAAGAGTCATGGGAGTGGTCAAATCTTAACAAAGGAAGGAACCACTTTTAAATCTCTAGGGACCAAGATCTTGATGATCCAAGCATCAACATCCTAAGTCCTCATCATTGAGTACATGGCTCCCTTCAAAACAAATATTTAAACAAAGTTCATGATAAAGGAGAAAGCAAAACCAAAACCATGCTTAGTTTAGGGCCAAAGTTTCAAGCTTTAGAGTTTGTTCATGTGACAAGCATCAACATGAAGCTCTCATCATCAAGCTTACATTTTTCCCATGTAAAAAGGCTCCATGGCGCAAAACATAAGAAGGAAAAGGAAGAAGATCCAAAATGTTCAAGAGAAACATAAACTCCTTTAACTAAACTTGTAAAGAATGAAACTTTCTTTAAGAAAAACTCAAGCTTTAGAGGTCTCATGGACTCATGGTCACATCTAGAGAACACTCATCATCAAGCCATCATATTCAAGGCCTTAAGGCCGAAAAACTAAGGGAAGAAAAGGAAGAAACCAAAGAGAAAGCAACATAGAGGTTCAACCATTCATCAACTCCCAATCAAGATTCAAGCATAAGAATCAAAGACATATTTAGAAAGAGTTCCCTACCTTGTGTCTTGGAAAAGGAGGAGAGAACTTGAGCTTGAGGAACTCTTGGGAACTTGAGGGGAAAAGAAATGAGAAAGCTTGAGACTTTGAGAGAAAACTAGCACCTACTCTTGGCTCAAACCTTTGCAAAAGACCAAAGTGATCAAAGGCTCACCAAGGCAAGCTATTTATAGACAACTAAACCATGGGTGTGTGGATGGGAGGGCTGGCCGAATATGTGGCCACAAGGAGAAGGAAAATCTCTTTGAGTTGTCATTCCAAAGTATGGTCATAAGTGTAGCTAGGTGTAGCCTATGACATGTCTTGAAAATGTGACCTATTTTTTTAAAATCTTGAATGAACAAAATCACTAAAATTGGGGCTGCAAAAAGGAGGAGGAAATCGTGTGGTTTCATGGCCCAAGAAGAAGAAAATATCTTCTTGACTTGTCAACTCAAAGCATGGTTTAGATGTAAAGGAAGCATAGTCTATGTATAGCCTTTAAAGAAAACTTTGAATGACTAGATAAAATATAGTTCTTTTTGAATCTTGAAAGACATAAATATTTAAATTTAGAAATGAATTGAAAACCTTGATTGACTATATACTTTATTCTTTAAATCTTTGAATGACATTTTTCTTGAAAGATGGACATTGATTGAAAAGAGTACAAGACATGTGTCATAGGGTAGCTTGACAACCTAGACTAACCTTTATTGACTTCTAGAGAGAGGGTGGTGCCAATTGGGCAACCTTGGGGAGGAAGGATATATCCTCAAACCATGTTCTAGAAGTGTGCTTTGGTGTGACATAGATTAGGCTTAGGATTAATGGCCGTTAACTGTGTACTTTGAGTAAACTAATTAGTTAAATAAAGCTAAGATCCTCAAGGTTAGAAGTGGTGTTGTAGGTTTAATGGAGTCAAACTCCATTTGACTAGAATTACAAAGGTGACAACTTTCCTCAAATTTAGGGAGTGAATAGTGAAAACACTATTCTAGGATGCTTTCTTTAAAGAATAAGACTAGAAATAGATTTTGGATTCCCATAAGCAATTTTAGGTTCTAATCAACCTTAATTAATGATTTTGGCTCAAGATTAATTATGAAAATTAATTAACCTTTAATTAGAGCCTAATATTGCCTAGGTTCTGAGTTAGATAACTCATTAATCCCAACATGCACTAGCGAGGGCAAAATCGTAATTTTGCTCAAAAACTGCCCGGGACCACCGGGACTTAACCAAACCTTAAACAACATAGTTCATGCCTTAAAATCATAGTTTTAAACCTCGGGACAGGGTTTGGGTCAAAACAGAACTTTAAAACTGCCTGAAATCTGTCACAGGGGTATTTTGGTCACTTATGCGCAGAAATCTCAGAAATGAGGTTTTTCTGCTCCGTTAAACATTCACAATCATACAACCCCCTTCATATAACATATGAACCCTATGAGGATGGCCAAAGCAGGCCGTCCTCGTGTTTCGGGTGAAAATGACCTTAGGGGCATTTTGGTCATTTTGAAAGTTTAGCGAAAATCGGGGCGTTACAAAAGATGTTTTCCTTTGTTCTTTCTTCTTGAACCTTGAAACCTTTCACCTTCATGATATTTTAAAATGATTACATGAACTCAATGATGAGGACTCATGATGTTGGTGTTAATGTATCATCAAGATCATGGTCTCTAGAGTTTCAAATGTTTCCTTTTCTTCTTAAAAGTTTCGGTTCCTTTTCCTTTTCTTTCTTCAAGTTTTCGGCCATGTTGGCCAGTAAGGTTCACAATGGCTTGATGATGAGAGCTTCTAGATGATGACTATGTGTTCATCTCAATGAGGCCTCTAGAGCTTGAGTTTTAAATGACCACATTTCAAGAAAAGAAACTTTGTGTTTTAAAGAACCCTTGAGGTTCACTCTTGTCTTTAGTTTATCTTGGCATGATAAGTTTAGGTTGAGGTTTAAGTTCCTTTAAAGTCTTGTATGAGCTCTAATAAGAAGTAAAATGGATTACCATTCATATTTAAATTCAAGCTTATGCATTACATATTTACTTTAAGCTTTGCATTCATATTTATTTTCCCAAGCCATCACTTAAAGTTAAAGGATAAAGAATGGATTGCACCTCATAGTTACATACTTGTCTAGCATATTTACTTTTCATCACTAAAGAACACAAAGATTTAAAATAAAGAAATGAACTTGCATATTTATATTTCAAGTCTCGCATATTTATTTGAAGCCTTTCATATTTATATTCAAGTCTTATACACTTATTTTAAGCTCTCACTTTACTTTGTAAAGAAGAATAAAAATGAAGTGCATAGCATGTTTAAATTATGTCGTCACCTAAAGACCTTAGAGCTCAAAGACTTGCCCATTTTATCTCAAGTTAAAGTCTAATGTGGAGGCATTCTTTGAATGCATAATCTCGGCCACGTAGTGATGATGAACTTTGAAGGAGATTCATCTAGCTACAAGGGCCAACAACCTAAGTTTTAAGATTCTCTTTAAAACCTCATGAAGTTTATGAGATTAAGACCAACAAGATTTATCAATTTAATTCTCTTCTAAGGAGGGATTAAGTGGTTACTGACCTAACGATGTTTTTAGTCTCTTTTACAAAATAAAATGGTTTGCAAAAGAGTCTTAGAAGTCCAAAAAATGATTCCAAGAGAAACTAGCAACTTATGTGTTTTAAAAATATCAAGTTATGCATCTTTTTGGGACATAATGTTTCGGTTCTTCCATGATAAGTTTGCTGCTGTATGATGATGTTTTGATGTGTTAGAATGTGTGAAAATTATGTATGATGAGGTAGGAACATTTCTATGCATGATAGGAGAGAAACTAGCTTTCTAGAAAAATCGTAAAGTCAAGATTTAGTATAGTTTTAACCCATTTATTTTTGAACACTGCCCAAACTGTTTCAATGGGAACATAATCAGATTAGGATTGTTTAATCATGAAAAATTTGGTTACAATTGAAGTAGGATTGAATTTTAGCACCTATAGAGAAACTAGTAACTAGAAAACTGTAAAATCGCAATTCTAGAACTCTTAGAACATTTAATTTTTAGAATCTATCCAGCAACCTTATAATGTAGAGAACATGGCTTATAATTAGTTCTTAGGCATAGAAATGCCTCATAATTGGTTTAGGTCGAACTTATAGTGCCTTAGGCGAAGACAGAACCAAGAAAGGGTCTAAAACGTAAGTTCTAGAACCCCGCAATTATAAGTTTATAATGCTGCCCCTAAGGAATGATGTTGTTCAGATTTAATAGAGAGCATAAATAATAATGTGATCTATTAGAAAAGAACCCTTTGGTGCATAAAAGGTTGATAGAAGATGATAGGTTAATTACATCACAAGTTTAAGGCCCGTAAGGGTCAAAGCATAAGATACCGTAGGACCAAGAGCATAATGAATTTTTAATGTTGCTTGTGAACGCATGAGAATGATTATGTGAATGCATGAAAATTATGATGGAGGATGCATGTTTGAATGACTTATGTGGCATAAAGAAGAATTTGGAAGAAATTCGGCATGCTGCAGTTATGCTAACGAATTTCTGACAAATTCGGGGACTCAGAAAGTTTTTGAAAACCTATGAGATTTTTATGAGGTACTAAGATGAGTTCTCGGATGACACCGGTTCGTCTGAGCACCTCCAGAGAACTCATGTGACATCGGTACTAAGATTAATTCTTGGGTGACACCGGTTCGGCCGAGCACCCCCAAGAAATGCCCCCTAGCCCGTACTGGATAAGTCGGGATTATGTTTATGATTATGTTACACTTATCGGGATTGATAAGTAAGAACTAGTGACAACTAGTTAAGGTATGAGCTCATAACCTAGAGATGTGACACGTTCTGGATGACACCGGTTCAGCCGAGCACCCCCAGAGTGATTGTCTTTTAGGGTGGCCTATGAGGAAGTAAAGTATGATGTTTATGTCACAAAGTTTCCTATATGAGAATTTAATTGCCACTTTATGCGACTATTATGATGTTCTTAAAGTTACGATAATTATTCTTGTATTAAGTAGAGCCATGCATACATTCTTTAATATGTTGCATCCATGTCATTAAGAATCATGCTAAAATGAATGGACATTGGTTAATCATGTTTTAAAACCTAAAAATAGACTTAATGCATGCTCACTTATTTTGTATACTAAACCCAAGGGTCCTGAGGACGTAGATGATGACACCTAGGTAGTAGGAGGCCTTACTGAGATTCTTTAGCAAGATTCTCACTCCCTCAATCTCTTTCTTTCCGTCATGTCTTCAGATGGCGACGTTCGTGGTTTTTGTGGACACCCCGACGTGGGAGGTGCACTATGATCTGGATCACGGGTCATACCATTTTGAGGGACAGTGCACGGTGCGAGTCTTCATGTTCGTAGGACGTCCCTTTGCTCACCCCGTGCATACCTATCGCTTCTCCCCGACAGCACCCTACGGCGATGACGAGCGGGTTTTTGAGCGCATGTGTACGCATAACGAGAGAGTGTTCCACATGCACACCGCCGCCTCAGCCATGCGTGACTATCCCGACTACGTGCCTCAGACTTACTTCTCGGAGACCGATCCGTCGGAGGACCCGTCTACCCATCCGTACAGCGAGAGGTCCGCCCCCACTCCATCACTGATGAGGGAGGGCAGTGAGGATACCGTGACTCAGCCATGGCTCGCATGACGACCGGAGATACGGCCACATCACGAGGTCACTCTCGATCCCTGTTCCTCCTCTATACGCCTGAGGAGCTCGCCCAGTTTCCCGGGTATGTGCCTCGCTCGTGAGATGGACATTAGTAGGAGGTGACGTACGACCGATGGAGTACCCGGGTAAAGCACACACCACTTAGATGAGGATGGACCTCCTTTTGTTTAGAGGTTATTCCTTTAGTTGCACTTGGGTAGGGGAGTCGCTTTTATATTTTCCGTCGTACTTTCCTTTGTATTTTCTTTTTAGTTGTATCTGTTCATGATGTACTAAACTAAGCCCCACTCTCCATGAGAGGGCATATCATATAATATTATATAAATATGCAGTTCAGTTCTATTGTGATGTGCCTTTACTTGCTTATGTCATGCTGCTATGCGATGCTTGCTTTAATTCCCTTTGTGCTTTATTATTTATCATGTCGCGCAGCTCTCACTTTGCTTTTATAATTCAAAAAAAAAATTTACCAGTATTTCTGCTAAGTATTTTAAAGTAATAAGGAAGCTATGACGTAACAGACTAACGATTAACCTAAGTATGTTCTAGAGTATTGGGTTAAAAATTAGGATGTTACAGCAGGAGTGATCTTGCTCACTTCAAGGCCACCAAATCAGCACTAAGCCCTTCCTTAATCCATGATGTATGAGATACCATGGTGAAGATTGATAAGGAATTGAAATTCCAATCGGTTAGTTTGATAGATTATGAGAAGTAGAACAAGTTTTGTGAAAGGATCTTGGTGTTTTATTGACTCTATGTTAGAGATTTTGAAGGTTGTTAATGGAGGATTGAGAGGAAGAACAATGGAGGGCTGTGTTTCTAGGCCTCTTGGCCGAAAATGATGATGGTAGGGTGATAAGGATGGTGGCTTTGTATTTATCTTGTGAGAAGGCTTGTAAAGGAAGCTTAATTGTAATAATGTAAAAGGAGAATTCTTAAATATTGTAAAATGGATGGCTAGGATTATTTTCTTGGTCAAAGAATGGATCTTGGTCATCCACTTGGTTCAAAATAATTGGATCACTTTAACTTGGGGAGCTAGGAGCCTTTTCGGTGTTAAAACTGCACACCGAAATTCCACCGAACGGATGAGTTATTGGCTCCCGAGTAAAATATAATAAATCAAAGGTCATGATTACAACTTGTACAACATTCTAATTTTTAACCCAATACTCTAAAACATATTTAGGTTAATCATTAGTCTATTACATCATAGTTTCCTTATTACTTTAAAATACTTAGCAGAAAATAATGTTAAATTATTTTTTTGAATTATAAAAGCAAAGTGAAAGCCGCGCGACACAATATGCAATAAAGCACGTAAGGAAATAAAGCAAGCATCTCATAAACATCATAACATAAAGCAGGTAAAGGCACACCACGGTAAAACTGAACTGCATATATATATATATATAATATGATATGCCCACTTATGAAGAGTAGGACTTAGTTTGGTACAACATGAAAGGAATACATCTAAAAAGAAAATACAAAGGAAAGTGCGACGGAAAGCCTAACAGCAAACTGCCCTACTCAAGTGCAACTAAAGGGATAACCTCTAAACAAAAGCAGGTTTATCCTCATCTAAGTGGTGTGTACACTAGCCTGGGTACTGCATCGGTCACCCACTACCTCCTACTGACGTCCATCCAGTGAGCGAGGTACATACATGGCAAACTGGGCGAGCTCCTCCGATGTATAAAGACGAAGCGGGGGTCGGGAATGACTCGCACGACGTGGCCGCATCTCTGGTCGTGGTGCTAGCCGAGGCTGAGTCACGGTGTCCTCACAGCCCTCTCTCATCAGTGGAGTGGGGGCAGAGCTCTCGCTGTACAGATGGGTAGGCGAGTCCTCCGACGGGTTGGTCTCCGAGAAGTATGTCCGAGACACATAGTCGGGGTAGTCGTGCATGGCTGAAGTGGTAGTGTGCATGCGGAGCACTCTCTTGTTGTGCGTACGCACGGGCTCAAAAACCCGCTCATCATCGCCGTAGGGTGCTGTCGGGGAGAAGCGATGGGTATGCACAGGATGAGCGAAGGGTCGTCCAATGAATATGAAGACATGAACCGTGTACTGACCCTCAAAATGGTATGATCCGTGCTTCGGATCATAGTGCACCTCCCACGTCGGGATATCCAAAAAAACCACGAACGTCGCCATCTGAAGACATGACAGGAAAAAAAGATAGAGGGAGTAAGAATCTTGCTAAAGAATCTCAGTAGGGTCTCCTACTACCCAAGTGTCATCATCTACATCCTCAGGAACCTTGGGTTTAGTGTATAAAATAAGTGAGCATGCATTAAGTTCATTTTTAAGCTTTTGAAACATAGTTAGCCAAGGTTCGTTCATTTTAGTATGATTCTTAATGTCATGGATGAACATAGTAAAGAATATATGCATGGCTCTACTTAATGCAAGACTAATAATCATAATATTAAGAACATCATAATAGTGGCATAAAGCAATTGAAATCTCATATGGGAAAACTTTGTGACATAATCATCATACTTTACTTCCTCATGGGGCCACCCTAAAAGACATTCATTTCTGAAGGTGCTCGGCCGAGCCGGTGTCACCCAGAACGTGTCACATCTCTAGGTTATGAACTCATACCTAACTAGTCGTCACTAGTTCTAACTTATCAATCTCGATAAACGTATCATAACCATAATCCCGACTATCTAGTATGGGCTAGGGGGCATTTCTTGGCGGTGCTCGGTCGAACCGGTGTCACCCAAGAATACATCTTGGTACCGATGTCACATGAGTCCTTTGGAGGTGCTCGGCCGAACCGGTGTCATCCAAGAACTCATCTTAGTACCTCATATCTCATAAAGAAAATCTCATAGGTTTTTCAAAACAACTTTCTAAGTCCCCAAATTTGTCAGAAATTCGGCAGTATAACAGCAGCATGCCGGATTTCTTCCAAATTTACTTTATGCCACATAAACAAATAGAACATGTATCCTTAATCATAAATTCATACGTTGTCATAATCATTCTCAAATAGAACATACATTCACATGTAGCATTGAAACTCATTATGCTCTTGATCCTACGGTATCTTATGCTTTGACCCTTACGGGCCTTAAACTTGAGATGTAATTATTCTATCATTCTCTATCAACCTCTTATACACCTAAGGATTCTCTTCTAACAAATCTTAATATCATTTATATTCTTTAATAAATCTGGGAAGCACCATACTCCAAGGGTAGAGTTATACATCTATGATTACGGGGTTCTAGAACTTACGTTTTAGACCCTTTCTCGGTTTCATCTTCGCCTAAGGCATTATAAATTAAATCTAAACCAATTATGAGGCATTCCTATGCCTAAGAACTAATTATAGACCATGTTTTCCATATTATGAGGTTGCTGGACAGAATCTAGAAATTATATGTTCTAAGAGTTCTAGGATTGCACTTTTACGGTTTTCTAATTACTAGTTTCTCTATAGGTGCTAAAATTCAATCCTACTTCAAATGTATCCAAATTTTTCATGATTAATCAATCCTAAACTTATTGTTATCATACTAAAACAGTTTTGGCATTGATTAAGATTGAAGGAGTTAAACACACGTTAAATTCCAACTTTACGGTTTTTCTATGAAACTAGTTTCTCTCCTAACATGCATAGAAGTGTTCCTACCTCATCATATATTATTTCCACACATTCTAACACATTAAAACATTATCATACAGCAACAAACACATCAAGGCAGAACCAAATTTTTTCAAGTCCAAAAAGACACATAATTTGACATTTCTAAAGCATATAAGTTGCTAGTTTCCCTTGGAATCATTTTAGTACTTCTAAAACTCTTTGCAAACCATTTTATTTTATCAAGAGGTTAAAAAAAATCTTAGGTCAGTAACCAATTTAATTCTTCTTTAGAAGAGGATTAAAATCATAAATCTTGTTGGTCATAACTTTATAAAACTCATCAAGCTTAAAGAAAATCCTAGAACATAGGTTGTTGGCCCTTGTAACTAGATGGAACTCATTCCACGCTCATCATTATTACTTGGCCGAAATTATACATTCAAGGAATGCTTCCATATTAAACTTTAACTTGAGATAAAATAGGCAAGTCTTTGAGCTCTAAGGTCTTTAAGTGATGACAAAATATAAACATGCTATGCACTTCATTTTTATTCTTCATTACAAATTAAAGTGAGAACTTTAAAGTAAATATGCAAGACTTGGAAATAGATATGCAAGGCTTGAACTTTAAATATGCAAGACTTGAAGTAAATATGCAAGGCTTGAAAATAAATATGCAAGACTTGAAGTAAATATGCAAGGCTTGAAAGTAAAAATGCAAGACTTGAAATAAATATGCAATGTAAGTCCATTTCTTTATTTCAGTGCTTTAGGCTCAGTAACAATCGACTTTAAGGCCGATATAGAAAGGCTTTGAGAATTAATTAGGTGATATGCAAGCCCTCATTTTAAATCTTTACGTTCTTTAGTGATGAAAGGTAAATATGCTAGACAAGAACGTAAATATGAGATGCACTCCATTCCTTATTTTGTAACTTTAAGTGATGGCTTGGAAAATAATTATGAATGCAAAGGTCAAAGTAAATATGCAATGCATAAGCTTGAATATAAATATGAATGCGAGTTTATTTTATTTCTTATTAGAGCTCATTCAAGACTTTAAAGGAACTTAAACCTTAACCCAAACTCATCATGACAAGATAAAGTGAGGTCTAGAGTTCTTAGAACTCAAGATAACATTCCTTAAAAGTATAACAATAAATGAACTTTATAACACCTTTATGAAAACTCAAGCTTTAGAGATTTCTTTGTGGTGAACATAAAGTCACCAACTAGAACTCTCATCATCAAGCTATCATGAGGGTTCATCCAACAATTATTGACCAAAATTTTAGAGGAAAAGGAAACAAAAGAAACCGAAACTTAAGAGCAAGAAAGAACCATTTTGAAACTCTAGAGACCATGATCTTGATGATGTATTAACATTGACACCATGGGTCCTCATCATTGAGTTCATGTAACCATTTTAAAATATAATCAAAGTTAAAGATTTCAAGGTTCAAGAAAGAAAGAACTATAAATATTTTTAACTCAAGAACAAAGATCAAGCTTTAAAGGTTGTTCAAGTGATGAGCATCATCATGAAACCCTCATCATCAAGCTCTCATTTCTTTGTTTCCAAAGGCTCATGGCCGAAAATGAAGAAGGAAGAGAAGAAGAAAAGAAGTTCCAAAAAGATTCAAGAGAAACCATAAAATACATAACTAGATTAAGAACTCAAATGAAAGAAACACTTGAAAGAAAATCCCTACCAAGTGATTGGAGGTTGAGATGAGTGAAGAGGATGAAGAACTTGGACACTTGAACTTTGAGAGAAAAAGAAAACTTTGAAGTGCTATTTGAAAACTTACACTTAGCAAATAAACCCAAAATGATGCAAGTTCACCCAAGCATGCTATTTATAGAGAAATGAAACAAATGAGGGGTGTTTGGGGACGGAATGGCTTTGGCCATTACAGCCACAAGGAGGAGAAATCTCCAAGGTATGGTTCAAGGCATGGTGGAAAGCATGGCTAGGTATGGGTTTAAGTATGGGTGTAAGTATGGGTCAAGCATGGTTCTTTGAGTGAGGAACAAATCAACATGTGATGCAAATGGGGGAGGAATGGCCGAAACATGCATCAGCCATGGGGGAGGATTTCTTGCATTTTAATTGTGGTTTAGAGTTGTGTTTAGGTGTATCTTTGATTAGGATTAAGATTAGGAATTTGTAAGAAAGTGTTTAGGTGAGAAAATGGGTAATCAATGTTGTCAAGACATGTTTAAGGAGTGGTCTTGGATCATTAGTGAGTTATAAATTCATTTTAGTTCATAAACAACTCTAGACACAATTCCATGATTTAAGGAATTGGATAAAGAAAATACTATTCAAGATTCCAAGATTGGAATCTTGAGTTTTAAAAAGAGATTTAAGTTTAATCTAAGCAATTTTAGGTTCTAATTAATTTTAATAGCTTATTTTGACTCTAGATTAATTATGGAAATTAATTAATCTTCGATTAGTGTAACGCCCCAATTTTTACTGTAATTTTTACTGTCATTAGAAATTACTCAATTACCGAATTATCGTAGGTAATTATTACATAAGATTTGAGGCCGAACAATCCTCAATAAAGGAATATAACATTAGAAGAGAGGTTAGGAACGATTCATGCGAGAGCCGCAAATCCCGAATTTCATGCGTATAAAATGACCAAAATGCCCCTGAAGTTATTTTACTCAGAAAATGAGGATCGTGGGCCCCACCTATTCTCAAGGGGATATTTTGAGGATAATAAGGGATTGTTTGTGTTATGTGTGTTAATAGAGCAGAAGGATCTCAATTTTGAGTTCGACAATGACCAAAACGCCCTGCGTTTTTAACTCCGATGTGCGTGCCGACTGAGCCCGAACCTCACTAAAATGTTTTAAAATGTGTTTTTAAGCCATGATTAACCATTGGTTAAGCTCGGGTGGCCTCGGGCAATATTTAAGTGAAAATGCGATTTTGCCCCTGTATTTGGGGAGTTTTGCGAATTTGGGATTTTTGATTCGTATACCGAAACCTAAGCAATATTAGGCTCAAATTAAAGCTTATTAAATTCTAAATATTAATCTAGAGTCAAAATTATGTATTCAGATTGATTAGAACCCAAAATTGCTCAAAAACACCCAAATTGCTTACTAATTCACTTAAACCCTTAACCGTAAATTCTCTAAATTACATGAATACCTTGCCTACACCTAAATAATGCATGGAACACACAAATTTCACTTCTTTGGGCTGTAATGGACAAAATTATTGATGCCATTATGCAGCTGAATTATTGTCAAAAGTTGCACTAAAATAAAATGCCAAAATGTCACCATAAGAGATATAATTTCTTAATTTCATACAACTTTGTCTAAAATGATTTTTCCTCCCTTATTTCTCCTGCAAAATTCCGTCCACTACCTCATCATTTTGGCCAATTAGAAGCCTCAAAATCTTCTATAAATAGGCTTGCTTGAGTGGTCTTGGAATGCTTGGTTCATAACTAGTTTTTAGGAGCACCAAAAACTTTATTTCTTCCTCCTCTTTGGCTGAATTCTTTCTTCAATTTTTTCAAAGAGATTTTGTTTCATTTCACTTCAAGAAACCAAGTTCTCTTCCTCTTCTTCAACTCAGATTAGGTAGGGAGTAGTTTTTAAATTTATTTCTATGCTTTGAGGAGTTGTGTTTTTAGCTCAAAATGATGAAATTATGAACTTACCTTAGCTTTTCATTTTGGTTTTCCTCTTCAATTTTCTTTAACCAATTCAACCATATGGCCTAGGTGGAACTAAGATGATGGCTTGATGATGAGGACCTTGAGGGTGGGTTGTAAATCCATCACAAGTTAGGCCTCTAAAGCTTGAAAATTCCACTTGATGCAAAACTTTAAAGAATAATGCTTTATGATGCTAAAACAAAGATTTTTAGTTTAGAACTTGAAAGATGTATTTTCCTTTTATGTTTTATTTCTTGTTAAGATATGTATTGGGTTGAATTTATAATTCTTTTAAAGTCTTGAAGGAGCTCTAGTAAAGAAACAAAATGAATTTGCATCCATGATTAAGTTTATGCTTTGCATAACCATGTTTACCTTCTATGTCATCACTAAATTTTCAAGAATGAATAAATGAACTTGCATTTCTCATGTTTAAATTCCAAGCTTGTATTTCATGTTTATGTTTCAAGTTATCACTTAATCTTTCAAGATAATAAAGAGGTTGCATCTCATATTTAATTTATGCTCTCACTATATTTTATAATGGCTAAAAGAATCAACGCATGACATGTTTATTTTATGCCATCACCTAAAGATCCTAGAGCTCAAAGACTTGCCCATGTATCACAAGCAAAGAAATATGATTATTGGAGTTAAAGAATTTATTCTTTAAAAAGTCTTGAGATTGGAGCTTAAAAAGATGTAATAATAATTCTCTTCTCCCTCTCTGGTCCTGTGCGGACTACCGCTCCGGTTTCTTAATATTCTCTTCTCCTCTCTTTGGTCTGTGCGGATTACCGCCGCTCCAGTTTCTTGTATCATGTTTATATTTCAAGTTCTTGCATCATGTTTAATTTTCAAGTCATCACCTTAAATCTTAAAGATAAAGAAATGGAATTGCATATCATGTTTATAATTCCAAGCTATCACCTTATAAAGATAAGATTAAAATAAGGTTGCATAGCATGTTTATAATTCTAAGATGTCACCTAAATCTCTAAAGCTCAAGACTTACTCCTTTTATCTTAAGTGAGAATTTTAATTGTGAAGATCCTCCCAAATTTGACAAAAGAACTAGTTTCTAAATGAGTTTTAAGGCTTTGCAAGGATTTTACGGGGAACTAGTATTTTATATGCACTTAAAATATGATTCTATGTAATTGCATGAGGTTCATGGTTCGGCCACTGATCTGAGTTTAGTATCAATGTGTGATAATGATTTGATATGATTGAAGTTGTGATAATTATGGTTTATTGTTAAGAGAATGATTCATAATTGGTTTAGTAACTAATTAGTTCTATAATTGATAATTCTATGTAAGGATTGGATGCTTATTAAGTACTTCATATCATTGAATGATTTCCTGGCTTGCATGTTATAGTTGCTGTTGCAAATAATGAGAATGCTTATACATGAAATGTTCTTTAATATGTAAAATTTACCTTTGTTGCTAGAAGAAAGTGTATCATTGTAAAAGTGTAATTTGGAAAGGTTCTGGCTAAGGAAAGACTTGGTATTTAAGCTTGTCCATTGTGACCCACCTCTCTTTCCTGGGAATCTCCCATATGCATGATTACAGTTGATATATATTATTCTAGCTTAAGACTATAAATGAGAAAATGTTATGATGTTTATGAATTGTATTGTGATATAACATGCAAAGATTTAATGGTGACTTAAACTTATAAGAAAATGATCCTTTGGAACCATCAGGACTATAGGTGGTGAAAAGGTGATTTTAGCCCCTAACCCGTTCTCTCAAAAGGGTAGAGTCGGGACTTTAGCTTATCAAAAGGGATAAGTATATGCTAGTGACAACTAGTAAAGTATGAGCTCATAACCTAAATTACTCCCAAAAGGGTGGAGTATAGGGTGGCCTAAGGAAAATAATGATGATGATAAGATTTTAAGTCACCTAAGGCACTAAAGAAATGAAATATGTGCACTATGTCCACGTGTAGCTAATATTATATGACGTTCTTTTATGCATGTTATTTGATAATGATGATGAGGAAAATGATGTAATGATAAAGGAAAAGTTCATTGTAAATATGACATGTTAAGATTATGATGCATTATAAGAAGCATGATTAAAAATTGACGAACCTCGGTTAAGTATTTGTCCGAACTTAAAATGAATCTTTGCATGCTCACTATTTTAGAATAATCCCGAGGTTCCTGGGGACTTTGATGAGGACACTGTAGAAAGAGGTACCTTACTGAGAATTCTTTAGCAAGATTCTCACTCCCTTTTCTTTATTTCCGTCATTGTCTCTAGATTCAGATGGCGACATTCCTCCTGTTCGTTGATACCCCTACTTGGGAATTTCACTATGATCCGGTGCATCGCTCGTATCATTTTGAAGGAAGGTCGCTTGATTCGTGTTTTTATTTACATAGGTCGTCCATTTGCACATCCTGTCCCTAGTTATCGATTTTCTCCTACTTCTCCCTATGGCGATGAAATGGTTTTCGAACATGCACGTCCACTTGATGAAAGGATGTTACGTTCTTATCCCGCTTCATCTGCTGTCCATGGATTTCCAAAGTATGTTCCCGAGACGAGATATTCTGAAACTGATCCTTCAGAGGACACTCCTACTCATGTATATTCTGAGAGCTCTGCTCCTACTCCCACGTGTAAGAGAGGGTAGTGAGGAAACAGCTTGTTCAGGTGAGGTTAGCAAGAAGGCCGTCCATGCGACCCGACTGGTGCATCTCGTGTGTCCCCTCCGAGGGAGCTCATCGATGGATCGGATTTATTCCCCCATTTCCAGGACAATGGCCATAGAGGGTTCTTAGTAGATTTATGTGTGATCATGCACCCTAGTTTTAGGATAACCTTCCCGGCTTATGGAGTTATCTAGTTTAGGGGCATGTATTTCCTTAAGTATATTTTCTTTTATGGGTTTGCATAAGATAATGATGTATGAACATAACCCACCCTTTGAGTGAGGTTATTGTATGTAAATATATGCTATAATGTGCTTATGGATGTTATATGATGGAGCCTAAGTGATATGATGTGATATATTCTTAAACGTCTTATTATACTCCGCTTACTCGTTCACGTTATACTCGGCTCACGTTTTCAATTATGTGTTTAAAAAAAAAATGGCTCGTAATTTTACTAAGTATTTTCAAATTATGAAGAAAGAACCAAAGCAAGGAGTAAAGTCTAGTCATTAATCAGATTCAACCTAGGTGTATCTGGTTAATTACTAGGGTGTTACAATTAGAACCTAATATTGCTTAGGTTTGCTTAATTACATCATTAAGCTCAAAAACGCTATTCCGGGGTCAAAATTGTAATTTTGCACAAAAACTGCCTGGGACCACCGGGACTTAAACAAATGCTTTTAAACATGTAAAAACATTGTTTTAAACTTTCGGGGAAAGTTTCGGGTTCAAACGGCACCTTTACCCGTGTAAAAATACTATAGAGGTATTTTGCTCATTTTGACTCAAAACTGCAGAAAATGAGATTTCATTTCCGAAATCACTCAAGGATCATCCAATCCCTTTCAAACATTGATTCGGCCCTTCGAGAATGGCCGGGATGGCTTTCCTCGAATTTCGAGCAGAAAATGACCATAGGGGCATTTTGGTCATTTTCCTCTCAGACAGAAAAATCGGGGCGTTACAACTTGGTTTTCAAGTTTTAATCCTTGCCATCCACTTTGCATAAAGTAGTTGGTAAAGGTTACTTAACCACTAAGTAACTTGTACAGTATTAAAAACTACACATCGAAACTCCGCCAAACGGGCAAAACATTGTACCCTGGTAATAAGACATTGCCCGAAAATTAATTCTAGTTATAAAATCTCTATTTCTAACTATTTCTAATCTCAATCCTATAATTTCTTAGTTTTGGGCACCTTCGAGTCCCAATTCTAGAGTTTCGGCTGTCCCGATGGGCCCGTGGGACCCACAAGGTTACTATTCATATTTTCTTTTTTTTACAAATCCTTTGAACCGTTCTCATCATTACTAAAACTATCAGATTTTTGAAATTACGACCAGTAAAGCCCAAGTTAATTTTTAAATAATTTTTAGGGTGTTACACTCACCAAGTTAATGTGAGCCACTTATCGAGCCAAGTGGATGGTCAAGCTTCATTCTTTGACCAAGAAACCAAATCTTAGCCATCCATTTCATTATTTCATTTTGAAAAAGGAATAAATACCCATTTTGACTGCTTTTACACCTAGATAATGATAAATCACCAAACCTTATCACACCACCTCATAAATTTCGGCCAAACCACCCTAAGTTACAACCTTCATCTTCCTCCTTTCAAGCCACCATTGACAAGCTTCAAAGCTTGCAAAATCCTAGCTCAAAGTCACTAAAACACCAAGATTCTTTCACAAAACTTATTTTACTCCTCATAATCTATCAAACTAACCAATTGCAATTTCATTTCCTCACTATTCCTCACCTTGATGCCTCATACACTACTGCCTAATGGAGGGTTTTATGCTGGTTTGAAGGCTTTGAAGTGAAGTGAATCATCCTTGGAGTATCCTTTGGAGTCAAGATCCCTAAAGCCACCAAAGTAGGGTTTTTAAATCTCTTTTCTTCAAATATGTTTTTCTATTTTAATCATTAATTTAAATTGACATTTCTGGTTTTATTGGTTGATGATATATCGATGTTGATGTATTGATTTTGGTGGAGTGGTTTGATGTTGTGAAAAATCATTTTTGTCAAAAGAGAATTTGACACATGCTGCTAGATTTTCAGATTTCAACAGGGCAGCATTTGTTTATGAATTTTTTCACCTAGTTAGAGCTTTAGATTGAGCTAAAAATTTTATATGATGTAGTTAACGTGTTAAGGCATCTTCAGTAAAAATTTTGAGGTATTCTAATCACTTTTGCTATGTTAAAAAATCATGAACCGAAGCCCTACCTGTGCTGCCTGAATTGTTGAAGCTAAAGTTGCGAAATTTGCTAATTTTGTTATCATAGCAAATGATTGATTTTTCTTTGAAAGTTTTACAGAGAATTGGAAACATATTGAAATTAAATCGTGATTTTTCTTTAGAATTGATTCAATCATTTGCTAGGGTTAAAAATTATGAATTTCGGTTCTTAAGCTTAGGTTGAGTGGTTTCTGACCACCAAGTTTGTCTAATTTTGTTAAACTAGTTAGAAAAGGATTTTCCTTTTGAAATTTTTACACGACCTTGTAGACACAACCCTTACAATAGATGTTTGATAGACAGAATAAATCATACTCCTTAGGTATGAATTCTGCCAACATGCTGTATTTGTGCCAAAATGAACTCAAGTATTGATTTGATGATATAATGACTCTTGCTTTAAGTATGATGAGTATAAATGCATGCTAGCCAATTTAAAGATTGAATTATGAGGTAAAAATGAGAATTACTTGTGATTGAATGCTTACATGTGGCTTATGCATGCATTTGAGAAAAGAAAGTACATGACGCAATTATATGAGAAAAGAAAATGTATAAATTTCACTCGTGCATGTTTGACATATGGAGAAAATAGAAATAAGACTTATGTGGAATGAGGGGAAGGCAAAAAGAGGAGAGGAACTTCCCTAGAGATAAAGCGGAAGGCAAAAAGATGAACTTCTCTAGAGACAATATGAGTCGGTAGACGCTAAGAATAGATCTGTATGAGAATTGGAGAAAGTAAATCCAATGATCATGTATAGAAAGGAGCTCAGTCCTAATAAGCAGTCTATTTCCCTTGCATGGTCTGAATGCACCGAGTTGAGTTCTATGGCCACAAGTGAAACCAGGTCATTTTGAGACAAGTTCATTACATTTAGCATATGCATACTCACGTCATATTTAATTGCTTGATTAGGATTATTAACTATATGTTTGAGCTTTATGATATATGTGTATTAAGTGATTCATCATTTACAAACAACCCACTTTGGAAATATGATTTGGAACTTTAAAAATGAATCATTATTATGTAATGCTTGATCACCTTTTCTTAATAAACTGAAGTGGCTGGATGATAATGACATTATAGTTGAGTTTTTGGGGAGTTACCCTACTAAGAATTGTATAATTCTCACCCCTATGTGTTTTGTGTTCCCGTGTCGTCTCTAGGTTAATCCAGAGAATGATATAGCTACTACGTGAAAGAACTCAGGATTACAGTAGTTTAATAGTTGATGTTTTTAATTTACTATACTTAGTTGGAGTTATATATATGTAAATGTAATAGAGAACATATATGTATTAAAGCACTTAGAAGAGCTTTCTTTTGTACTTAGCTATGTATTCAATAAATGTTGTGTTTCTTTGTTATATATTTTAACCAAATTATGCTAGTTATTACACGATCTTATTGCATTTGTCGTAACGCCCCGATTTTCTGTCTAAGAGAAAATGACCAAAATGCCCTTGAGGCCATTTTCTGCTCGAAATTCGAGGATAGCCGGCCCAGCAGTCCTCAAAAGGTCAACTCAATGTTTGAAGGGGATTAGATAGTCCTTGAGTGGTTTCGGAAACGAAAATCTCTTTTTCTACAGTTTCGGGTCAAAATGACCAAAATACCCCTATAGCATTTTTACGCGGGTAAAGATGCCGTTCGAGCCCGAAACTTTCCCCAAAGGTTTAAAATGATGTTTTCAAGTATTTAAAAGTATCAGTTTAAATCCCGGTGGTTTCGAGGAGTTTTTGTGCAAAATTATGATTTTGCCCCCGGAATAGTGCCATTTGAGCTTAATGACGTAATTAAGCAAACCTAAGCAATATTAGGCTCTAATCAAAGATTAATTAATTTTCATAATTAATCTAGAGTCAAAATAAGTTATTAAAATTAATTAGAACCTAAGATTTCTTAGAATAAACCTAAATCCCCTTTTAAAACTCAAGATTTCTAGTCTTGGAATCTTGAATAGTGTTTTCTCTCTCCAATTTCTTAAATTAAGGAATTGTGTCTAGAATTGTTTATACCCTAAAATGAGTCTCTATCTCACTAATGAAGCAAGACCACTCCTTAATTGTGTCTAGACAACCTTAATTACCTATTTCCTTACCTAAACACCTTCCTACAAATTCCTAATCTTAAGCATAATCTAAGACACACCTAAACACACTCTAAACCACAATTAAAATGTGAAAACTCCTCCCCCATGGCTGATGCATTTTCGGCCACATCATCATCCCATTTCCACCACATGTTTTAAAATTCAAACACTCCTTGAGGCCATACCTTGAACCATACTTGAAGCCATACTTAGCCATGCTTCCACCATGCTTTGAATGAGATATTTTCTCTCCCTTTGACCATGAAGCTCACGGCCAACACACCCTTCAATCACTCCTCCATGTTTTGTTTTTCTATAAATAGTAAACTTAGGTGAACTTGAATCACCTTTAGTCATTTGCTAAGTTTTATTTCCTAAAGCACTCAAAGCTTTCCTTTTCCTCTCAAGATCAAGAGTTCTTCCTGTAACGCCCCGATTTTCTGTTTGAGTGCAAAATGACCAAAATGCCCCTGAGGTCATTTTCGGCCCGGAATTCGAGAATGGCCGGCCTGGCAGACCTCGAAGGTCCAACTCAATGTTTGAAGGGGATTGAATGACCCTTGGGTGGTTCCGGAGGTGAAAGTCTCATTTTCCGTAGTTTCTGGTCAAAATGACCAAAATACCCCTATAGCGTTTTTATGCGGGTAAAGGTGCCGTTTGAGCTCGAAACATTCCCCAGAGGTTTAAAACAATGATTTTACATGTTTCAAAGCATCTGTTTGAGTCCCGGTGGTCCTGGGCAATTTTAGTGCAAAATTACGATTTTGCCCCTAGAATAGTGTTTTTGAGCTTAATGATGTAATTAAGCAAACCTAAGCAATATTAGGCTCTAATCGAAGATTAATTAATTTCCAATATTAGTCTAAAGTCAAAATAAATTATTAAAATTAATTAGAACCTAAGATTGTTTAGATTAGATTTAAATCTCCTTTCTAAAACTCAAGATTTCACTTTTGGAATCTTGAATAGTATTTTCTCTCTCAAATTCCTTAAATCAAGGAATTGTGTCTAGAATTGTTTATACACTAAAATGAGTTTATAACTCACTAATGATGCAAGAACACTCCTTAAATGTGTCTTGACAACCTTGATTACCCATTTTCTCACCTAAACACTTTCTTACAAATTCCTAATCTTAATCCTAATCAAAGATACACCTAAACACAACTCTAAACCACAATTAAAATGCAAGAAAACCCTCCCCCATGGCTAATGCACCTTCGGCCATCTCTCTCCCATTTGCATCACACGTTGATTTGTTTCTCACTCAAAGAACCATGCTTGAGCCATACCTTGAACCATACCTCACCATACTTTGAACCATACCTCACCATGCCTCAAGATCACAACATCTCTCCTCATGGAACTCATGGGGCTGCTCCTCATGGCTGAAACCCCCTCCTCCTCCTTGCACCTTGCATGTGTTTCATTTCTCTATAAATAGCATGCTTGGGTGAACGTGCATCATTTTGGGTTCATTTGCTAAGTGTAAGTTTTCAAAGAGCACTTCAAAGTTTCCTTTTTCTCTCAAGTTCAAGTGTTCAAGTTCTTCAAGTTCTTTATCCTCTTCTCTCATCCCAATCTCCAAATCACTTGGTAGAGATTTTCTTTCAAGTATTTTCTTTATTTAAGTTCCATCTCTAGTTATGTGTTTATGGTTTCTCTTGAGTCTTTTTAGAACTTCTTTCCCTCTCCTTTTTCTTCATCATTTTCGGCCATGGCCCTTGAGGACAAGGGAATGAGAGCTTGATGATGAGGTTTCATGGTGGTGATGTCCATCACTTGAACAATCTCTAAAGCTTGATCTTTGTTCTTAAGTTAAAGATGTTTTCTTTTGTTCTTTCTTCTTGAACCTTGAAACCTTTCACCTTGATGATATTTTAAAATGGTTACATGAACTCAATGATGAGGACTCATGATGTTAGTGTTAATGCATCATCAAGATCATAGTCTCTAGAGTTTCAAATGTTTCTTTTTCTTCTTAAATGTTTCGGTTCCTTTTCCTTTTCTTTCTTCAAGATTTCGGCCATGTTGGCCAATAAGGTTCACAATGGCTTGATGATGAGAGCTTCTAGATGATGACTATGTGTTCATCCCAATGAGGCCTCTAGAGCTTAAGTTTTAATAAAAATGCTATTCATGACCACATTTCAAGAAAAGAAACTTTGTGTTTTAAAGAACCCTTGAGGTTCACTCTTGTCCTTATTTTATCTTGTCATGATAAGTTTGGGTTGAGGTTTAAGTTCTTTTAAAAGTCTGGTATGAGCTCTATTAAGAAATAAAATGGACTAGCATTCATATTTAAATTCAAGCTTATGCATTACATATTTACTTTGAGTCTTGCATTCATATTTAATTTCCAAGCCATCACTTAAAGTTAAAGGATAAAGAATGGATTGCATCTCATATTTACATTCTTGTCTAGCATATTTACTTTTCGTCACTAAAGAACATAAAGATCTAAAATGAGAGTTGCACTATCACCTAACTAAATCTCAAAGCCTTTCTATTTCAGCCTTAAAGTCGATTGTTGCTGGGTCTATAGCACTAAAATAATGAAATGAACTTGCATATTTATATTTTAAGTCTTGCATATTTAATTCAAGCCTTGCATATTTATAATTCAAGTTTTGCATATTTACTTTAAGCTCTCACTTTACTTTGTAATGAAGAATAAAAATGAAGTGCATAGCATGTTTAAATTATGTCATCACTTAAAGACCTTAGAACTCAAAGACTTGTCCATTTTATCTCAAGTTAAAGTCTAATGTGGAGGCATTCTTTGAATGCATAATTTCGGCCATGTAGTGATGATGAACTTAGAAGGAGATTCATCTAGCTACAAGGGCCAACAACCTAAGTTTTAAGATTCTCTTTAAACCTCATGAAATTTATGAGATTAATACCAACAAGATTTATGAATTTAATTCTCTTTTAAGGAGGGATTAAGTGGTCACTGACCTAAGGATGTTTTTAGTCTCTTTTACAAAATAAAATAGTTTGCAAAAGAGTCTTAGAAGTCCAAAAATGATTTCAAGAGAAACTAGCAACTTATATGTTTTAAAAATATCAAGTTATGCATCTTTTTGGGGACTTAATGTTTCGGTTCTTCCATGATAAGTTTGCTGCTATATGATGATTTTTTTATGTGTTAGAATGTGTGAAAATTATGTATGTTAAAGTAAGAACATTTCTATGCATGATAGGAGAGAAACTAGCTTTCTAGAAAAAACCATAAAGTCAAGATTTAGCATAGTTTTAACCCATTTATTTTTGGACACTGCCCAAACTGTTTCTATGGGAACATAATCAGATTAGGGTTGTTTGATCATGAAAAATTTGGTTACAATTGAAGTAGGATTGAATTTTAGCACCTATAGAGAAACTAGTAACTAGAAACCCGTAAAACCGCAATCCTAGAACTCTTAGAACATTTAGTTTTTAGAATCTGTCCAGAAACCTTATAATGTAGAGAACATGGCTTATAATTAGTTCTTAGGCATAGGAATGCCTCATAATTGGTTTAGGTCGAACTTATAGCGCCTTAGGCGAAGACAGAACCAAGAAAGGATCTAAAACGTAAGTTCTAGAACCCCGCAATTATAAGATTATAATGCTGCCCCTGAGGAATGATGTTGTTCAGATTTAATAGAGAGCATAAATAATAATGAGATCTATTAGAAAAGAACCCTTAGGTGCATAAAAGGTTGATAGAAGATGAAAGGTTAATTACATTACAAGTTTAAGGCCCGTAAGGGTCAGAGCATAAGATACCGTAGGACCAAGAGCATAATGAATTTTTAATGTTGCTTGTGAACGCATGAGAATGATTATGTGAATGCATGAAAATTATGATGGAGGATGCATGTTTGAATGACTTATGTGGCATAAAGAAGAATTTGGAAGAAGTTCGGCATCTTTGCATTATCTTTGCCGAATTTCTGACAAATTCGGGGACTCAGAAAGATTTTGAAAACCTATGAGATTTTTATGAGGTACTAAGATGAGTTATCGGATGACACCGGTTCAGCCGAGCACCCCCAAGAAATGCCCCCTAGCCCGAATTGGATAAGTCGGGATTATGTTTATGATTATGTTACGCTTATCGGGATTGATAAGTAAGAACTAGTGATGACTAGTTAAGGTATGAGCTCATAATCTAGAGATGTGACACGTTCTGGGTGACACCGGTTCGGCCGAGCACCCCAGAGCGATTGTCTTTTAGGGTGGCCTATGAGGAAGTAAAGTATGATGTTTATGTCACAAAGTTTCCTATATGAGAATTTAATTGCCACTTTATGCCACTATTGTGTTGTTTTGAAAGTTACGATGATTATTCTTGCATTAAGTAGAGCCATGCATACATTCTTTAATATGTTGCATCCATGTCATTAAGAATCATGCTAAAATGAACAGACCTTGGTTAATCATGTTTTAAAACCTAAAAGTAGACTTAATGCATGCTCACTTATTTTATATACTAAACCCAAGGTTCCTGAGGACGTAGATGATGACACCTAGGTAGTAGGAGGCCCTACTGAGATTCTTTAGCAAGATTCTCACTCCCTCTATCTCTTTCTTTCCATCACGTCTTCAGATGGCGACGTTTGTGGTTTTTGTGGACACCCTGACATTGGAGGCGCACTATGATCCGGTTCACGAATCATACCATTTTGAGGGACAATGCACGGTGCGAGTCTTCATGTTCGTAGGACGTCCCTTCACTCACCCCGTGCATACCCATCGCTTCTCCCCGACAACACCCTACGGCGACGACGAGCGGGTTTTTGAGCGTGCGCGTACGCATAACGAGAGAGTGCTCCGCATGCACACCGCCGCCTCAGCCATGCGTGACTATCCCGACTACGTGCCCCGGACTTGCTTCACGGAGACTGATCCGTCGGAGGACCCGCCTACCCATCCGTATAGCGAGAGCTCCGCCCCCACTCTACCACTGATGAGAGAGGGGAGTGAGAACACCGTGACTCAGCCACGGCTCGCATGACGATCAGAGATGCGGCCACGCCACGGGGGTCACTCTCGACCTCCGTTCCGCCTCTATATGCCCGAGGAGCTCGCCCAGTTTCCCGGGTATGTGCCTCGCTCGCGAGATGGATGTCAGTAGGAGGTGACGTATGACCGATGGAGCACCCGGGTAGAGCACACACCACTTAGATGATGATGGACCTCCTTTTATATAGAGGTTATCCCTTTAGTTGCACTTGGGTAGAGGAGTTGCTTTTATATTTTCCGTCGTACTTTCCTTTGTATTTTCCTTTAGTTGTATCTGTTCATGATGTACTAAACTAAGCCCCACTCTCCATGAGTGGGCATATCATATAATATTATATAAATATGCAGTTCAGTTCTATTGTGATGTGCCTTTACTTACTTATGTCATGCTGTTATGCGATGTTTGCTTTATTTCCTTTCGTGCATTATTATTTAACGTGTCACGCAGCTCTCACTTTGCTTTTATAATTTAAAAAAAAAATTTTACCAGTATTTCCGCTAAGTATTTTAAAGTATTAAGGAAACTATGATGTAACAGACTAATGATTAACCTAAATATGTTCTAGAGTATTGGGTTAAAAATTAGGATGTTACACTTCAGCAGGCTCGATGTCCATACCCCCTACGGTTTTGCTTTCTCCTCACCGTAACAGGAGAAATGCATCTCGGCATGCTGTACATGAATACAAAATAAACACATGTTCTCAAATGTCAACATGACATATCACTTAATACTTCATGCTTATCAATTCATTATCATCATAGCATGCTATAATTTACATAGTACTCGTGTCTCGGATTGATATATTCTTATGCATACATCATCAACACTTTTTGCAAAGCGATAAACATGCTCCTACCCAGCATGCCAAAGTAAGGGATCGAGCTCAGCTAATGCAAATGTTATGCTTAGCAAGTCATATAAATAAACAATCGTACACTTGAAATACTTACTCTTATTGCCTCCCTTATCTTATAGTATTTTATGCTTTTGATCCTTACGGGTCTTAAACTTACGATCTAATTAACCTAGCATCTAAGGTAGTTCTTTTATGCACCTAAGGGATCATAATTAATAATTCTCACTAATTTTTACGCTCATGAACAGTACCAAATAGCATCACACAGTTTGGACAGAAATATTAAACTTCAAAAATGGGGTTCTAGAAGTCACGTCTTTGACCCTTTCTAAGTTTTGTCTTCCACTAAAGTGCTAAAATTAATTCCTAAACCAATTATGAGTGGTTCCTACACTTATGCACTTAATATAACACATTTTTCCCATTTTTAAACATACTAAAACAGAATCCACAATTTCATCCTTAAGAGTCCTAGACATTTTTTACGATTTTCTAGTTACTAGTTTCACTTTTAGTGCTAAGGATCAATCTTACACCAAATGTTACCAAGTTTTTCATGTTCAAACAATCCCAAACAGAAATCCATCATACCAAAACAGTTTTGGCATTGGCTAAAATTAAATGGGTCAAAGACTTGCAAAATTCTAACTTTACGATTTTCCTAGAAGGCTAGTTCCTTTCTAACATGCATAGGATGATTCTTTCATCAATAATTATAATTTTTACACATTCTAACACATTAAAACAGCATCATACAGTGGTCATAAATCCAGGGCAGTGGCTGAAACATATATCTCACATAATCACATAAAATCTCATTTCAAGTGCATATAAGTTACTAGTTTCCCTTTGGAATCATTTTAGAACCTCAAAACTCTTTTAGAAACTAATTTATTTCATTAAAATCATAAAATTATAAGGCTAGGGTAGTAGCTATTTTAAATCACTCTTGAATGAGCTTTAAAACATAAAATCACACTCAATGTATTCTTTGAGCTTTTCTATGCTTAAAAAAATCTTAAGACATAGATTATTTGCACTGGTGACTAAATGAAACTCACACCAAGCTCATCACCATCACATGGCCGAATTGTGCATTCAAGAGAATGCTTCCATATCTAACTTTTCCTTGAGATAAAGGGACAAGTCTTTGAGCTCTAGAATCTTTAAGTGATAACAAGAATGCTTAAAGTAAAAATGTAACTTTAAGAGAATCTTTAAGTCTTTGAGCTCTAGAATCTTTAAGAGAATGCTTCATTTTATTATTCATTAGAAAAGTAAAGTGAAGGCTTAAAATAAATATAAGATGCAACTTCATTTTTATCTTTAAAGTTTAGGTGATGACTTGAAAAGTAAAAATGCTAGACAAGGAAATGTAAATATGAATGCAAGTCCAATTATTTATTTTAGTGCTCTAGGCCCCTTAGAGTATTCACTCTAAATCAACAATCAACTTTAAGGTTGAAATAGGTGGGCTTCGAGTTAATTATTTAGGTGATATGAAAATGCAAGCTCTTGCTTTAATCTTTAAGTTTTAGGTGTTAGCATGAAAAGTAAATATGATATGCAAGGCATAAATTTAAACATTAGTGCAAGTTCATTTTTATATAGTTATTAGAGCTCATACAAGACTTTAAAGAACCAACATCTTAATCCCAAACTTAATCTCATCAAGACAAAGTAAGCTCTAGAGTTCTAAGTACCAAGGTTTCAAGAAACCTTTTGGTGTGAACATCATCATCAAGCTCAAGGAAATGAATTCAAAAGGTCAAAATAATTAACAACCTTTCTTTAGAATCAAAAACAAGGCAAGGAAGGAGGAACCGAAACTGAAACCGAACCCGAAAATGAAAGGAAAGGAAAAGAAAAGGAAAATCGAAACCAGGATTAAAGAAAATGAAAAGAGAAACCACAATGTGTTAAGATCAAAACTAAGTTTCAAGCTTTACAAATTTCTCAAACGATAACCATAAGACCATTGTGTTGAAACCTCATCATCAAGCTAAAATCTTTCCTTTTAAAACTAAACTTCATAGCCAAGAATAAAAAGAGAGAAAAAGTGTTTGGACCAAGAGAAACTAGAACTTTTCATATCAAAACATCAACATAAAAGTTAAAGCTTTTGAAAAACAAAACCCCTACCAAGTGGTGAAGAGGAAAGCTTGATTCTTGAAGTGAAAATGAGAAGAAGACTTCTTCCCAAGGTGGCTTGGAGTTTTGGCCAAGGTGAGGAGAAAAGGAAGGTGAGATGTTTTCTTTGAGCTTTGTGTTTTAAGAGGTAGTGTATGGTTGAAAGGTGGTGATATGAGGTTGAAGTGTGGTGGCTCTTTGAGACGAAGAAGAAGAAGATGAAAAGAACTCTTGAACTTTGAGAGAAAAAGAAAGAACTTGAAGTTGCTCTTGAAAACTCAAAGCTTAGCAAATGATCTAAAGGTTCTTACAAGTTCATTTGCATGTGTATTTACAGAAAACAAAACCAAGGGTGTATGAATGGAGGGGGGCCGTAACCTCATGTTTCATGAGGTTAGAGAATTGGTTTCATGAAAGCATGGTGAGGTATGGTGTAGGTATGGCTAGGTATGGTCTTGGATATGGACTTAGGCATGGTTCCTTGAGTGCATAATTTTCCACATGTGAAGGTGTGGTGGGAGGTATGGGTGACCATCATGGAGGCATGGGCATGAGGAGATATTTCTTTCTCTTCTGTATTAGGAATTGAGTTTAGAGGAAAACATGATTAGTAATTATTAATGGAGTGTTTGGGCTAATAAGTAAGTGATTAACCTACTCAATACATAATTAGAGAGTTGTCTTGCTCACTTAGTGAAGTCAAACTTCATTAAGTAGGAATCCAATGCCAACATATTTCCTTGATTTAGGGAATTGGAGAAAGAAAATACTATTCCTCGATTCCTTTCTTAAAGAATTAAAACTAGAAAAGAGTTTTGAGTTTCTCTAGGCAATCTTAGGTTCTAATTAACCATAATTAATTATTTTGACTCTAAATTAATAATTAGAATTTACTAATCTTTAATTAGAGCCTAATATTGCTTAGGTTTCGCTAAACATATTATTAGGCCCAAAATGCACTCTGCAAGGGCAAAATCGTAATTTTTCTCAAAAAGTACTTGGGACCTCTAGGACTTAAACAAACCTTAAATAACTTTTAAAAATGACATTCCAAACTTCTGGGTGAAGTTCGGGCCCAAATCGGCAATTAATTCTGTGTTAATTAGCCGCAGGGTTATTTTGGTTATTTGTACGTAGGAAAAAATCGAGGGGTTACAAACTCGATATCTCTTTCCTTACAGACTCAAGGAAGTACTTCTCATAGAAATGAGCCTTGAACAGCTCTTAGTCGATCACAGTGCTGGCCGCCTCCAACAACCTCTGGGCACCGGCCCACCAGAATTCGACATCTCCTTCCAGCATGTACGTGGCAAAAGTCACCTTCTGCTCCTCTGTGCAGGGGATTACTGTGAAGATCTTCTCCATACTTTTTATCCATTCATCGGCATGATTTGGGTTCAAGGTTCCCTTGAAGGACGGTGGGTTTGCCTTGCGAAACTCCCCGAAATGAGCATGCTCAGGGATTTTAGCAGCATTGGGACCATAGCGGGCATCAGGCTGGCGGTCACGGTCCATCCTTTCGAACATTGCCCTTATGGTCCTATCCACCTCTCGAAGGGCTTCAACAGTCTCGTTGTCCTGAGGACAAGGAGTCGAGGTCCTATTTTATTGTTAACGTGCCATTGGTTCCTATGCATACAAAACAACAAACACTGAGGTGATTGGGCTCAATACTTTATGTAAAGTAAGCTAATTACCGTGGCACGTCTAAACATACAGTAGTCATGCATCTCTAACCCTTAAGCTCATCCTATTGATAGAGCAACTATGCATGACATATCTATTGCATTTTGCTTAAGAAGTATAGTCAATCCAATCCTTAGGCTCCGTGAGAACTACACTGCTCTGATACCAAAATGTAACACCCTAATATTTAACCTAACACGCCTAGAACGTATTCAAGTTAATTATTAGTCATTACTCTTTTGTTCCAATTTTTAATTCTAAATTTTGAAAATACTTAGTGAAAATATGGGTAATTTTTTTTTTTGAAACTAAAGATGAAAACATGAGCCGTGCATCAGATGAACACTGTATCCGTTTGATGCATGAACAATAATATGAAGCCATACACACTGAGAATAAATAACATAACCACCATCATATCATATATATAAAGGTTTTACCATACATTAAGTTAAATAGTAGCATAGGTACAGTCATCTGATGGAATACATGGAAACATAAAATACTTAGACTAGAAAACCTCATCCACTAGAGTGCATCTAAAAAAAGATAACCTCAAAAGCAAAAGAAGGCTATCCTATGCAGACTATATGCACAAGCACTACCAAGCCTGCTGCCAGCTCCTACCGTGAGAGGGAGGACATAACCAACCCACTAGGCTATATCATCTTCACTCATCTTCCATGAACCGGCTGTGTCACTATGGCCTCGCTGCCCTTACCAAACTCTATCAGCACAGTGGGGGAGGAACCCTCGGAAGGTACCTGGCTAGCTGATCCTCAGATGGGTCCGTCTCTGAATGAGCCATAGGGGAATGGGGTACATACTCTGGGAGGTCACGGATAGCAGAAGTGTCCGGCTGGGTGCGGCTAATCCGCTCCTCACATGGACGTGCCTGCTCAAAGACAAGATCATTGCTAAAAGGGGAAGCAAGAGAGAACTGAAAGCTAGAAACTGGGTGTGCAAAGGGGTGGTCCATGTGCACAAAAAAGCAAATGGCACAACGACCCATGGAGTGATATGACCGATGGGCAGCGTCGTAGTGCATCTCCCAAGTAGGTGTGTCAATGTAAATCATGAACGTCACGATCAACCTCTAAAGACACGATAGAAAGAAAAGATAGAGCGAGTGAGAAGCTTAACAAAGAATCTTAGTAAGGTGTTCTCCTATCTTGGTGTCATCATCTACATCCTCAGGAACCTCGAGTTTTCATTATAAAGTAGTGAGCATACATAAGGTTCAATTATTAAGTCCTAAAATACCATTAGCTGAGGCTCGTATCTTTTAGCATGAATCTTAATATCATGAATGCAACATGCTAATCATAAATGCATGTCAATATCATATATCATAGAATTTATAAAACAATGCATATGATATAAAATCATGATATCATTCTTATAGGTGACTTAAACTTCTTATTCTCTTTTCCTTGGGGGCCGCCCTATATTTTCTCTTTTCTCGAGAGTTTTAGGTCATGAGCTCATATCTTACTAGTCATCACTAGCGTAATTTTATCCGTTTTGATAAGTTAGATTCCCGACTCTTAAGGTACAGGATAGGGGGCATTAGGATCACCTTTCATAACCTTTAATTCGGGGAGTCCAAAGTATCACTTCCTATTTGGATCACCTCTCATAACTTTTAATTCGGGGAGTCTAGAAGATCATTTCCATATGTCTTATGTCACCTTTAATCTTGGCATATCATGTAGAGATGTAAACATGAGCATATAATCATGAAATATATATTCACAAGCATGTCCTCAGTCAACAACTTATAACAATAACATGCTCCTACCCAGTATGCCGGAATTCAAGGACCAGACTTAGCTAATACATATGCATGTCTTACTACTCAACATCATAATAATTCATTCTCCAAAGAAATAAAATAAAATTAAGGAAAGAAGAATCAAATAATAATAATAACAATAATAAAAGGAAAGTAAAATTTTAGGAAAAATTAATTTTGGCTTGATAGCTGTTAACTGCGCCGACGTATCCCTTGATGCAATGAGGAACTCAAAGCCAGGTCATTCTCAATAAAAAAATTTAGTGGTTAATTGATTTTATTTTCCTTGAAATGAAATTAAGAATATCAAACTATTGATCAAAATATTGAGTGTAAATGGAAAGTGTATCAGCATTGCAGAATACTTGTAGATCTATAATATTATAATTATAGACAAAATTGCATGTGTAATATTCTATCATATAGTCTTTGATCATAATAATCAATCCGTAGCATAACCTTATCATATATAACACTTAGTGCGAAATATATGTTAAAATAAAATAATAAAACAATTAATACTTGACAGTATGTCCCTTAAAGAATGTTATAATTAAAATGTGTCAACATAGTACAATAATGTTGTTATCACAATTAAATATACAACTATATAAAATTAATTAAAGAGTAAATAAGTACAGGATAAATCAAGAGACAATGACAATTGTTAAAAGTTGAATTGAGCTAAAAATTAAACAAACATTCAAATACCTTATCTTTCTTGTTTTATTTTTATTTCTATTTATTATTATTGTTGTTGTTGTTGTTGTTATTGTTATTTTTTTTAAACAGAGGTCTACAATGAAGCCTCGAAAAGATGTCTAGCCCAAAATGCTCATCATTAAAGCAAGGCCCAAAACCCAAACGGAAATAAAATTTAATAAAAAAAGAAAAATAGCAACAACTCAACTCTTTCTTGTCATTCAGCCCAAAAGAGTTTACCTATGGTCCGAATAAAACAAAATGGAGCCTCGGACCAAAAAATTTAAAAACAAATGGACCATGGACAGCTTAACGAATATATCATTATTTGGGAACTGAGTGGGAATGTCAAGGACCTATACTTTGGCTGAAACAAAGAGGGAAAGTTAAAATTGCAAACATAGAGAAAAGGGAATGGGGTTTTTGGAGGTATTGTCATATACACACACATTAATCTCTCACTCTCTCACCCACACACTGTGATACCTACGTTCATACATACCACGCACATTCATCCAAGCAAAAAAGAAAACATTGAAAGGAAAAGAAGGAAACGGAGACAGGGAGAGAGTGAGCGAGAACAAGAGAAAGTAAGGCAGAGAAGAAGGAGGTGCAGAGGTCTTACATGCGATCGGCGAGGGACTCACAGAGGAGGCACAAGTGAGTTGTGCCTTGACCACGGAAGAGAGCTCATGGTGGAGGGAGAAGAGGTTGGCGGCGGTCCGTGATGAAGGAAGCTTGGGTTGAGGAGAAGGGAGATCAGGTGCGGTGGTGGCTGGAAGGCCGCAATTGCAGTGGTGCGAAGGTGGAAAGAAGGAGGAAGCGGCGGTAACTGGTGGCTCCGACGATGGTGGTGGCTAACGGCAATTTCTTGGCTAAGGGAGAAGGTGCGCCGGCTGAGTGAGAAGCAGAGGTGATGTCGCGATAGTTAGGTGGAGGCCGTGACGAGGTCGCGGCCCTCCTTCTCTTTTCTGCTTCTGAGTTTTCTTTCCTTTTCCCTTGATTTTTCTGAGTTTGATTGTTATTGTTTGGTTGTGCTTGATCTTTGGTTGCGTGGCAGATGATGGTGGCCAGAGCTGGTAGTTCACAGCCTTAGGGAGTGCTAGTGGAAGGCCAAAAGAGAGGAAGATAAGGCTATGGGAGTGGAATGGAGGCAGGTGGCTCACGGCTCAGATAACAGCACCAGTGGTGGCAGCCGTAACCAGTGCTCATGGCGATGTGGCCACCAGAACCACCAACCCTTATCTGTAATCTTTGTGTGTGTATATATATATTGTTTGGTTGTGTTTGGCTATGAATGATTGATCCTTGGGTTTGTTTATTGTGACACTAAAACTGAGATTGTTTCTGGATTCAGATTGGTAAATGAATCTTGAATGTGTTTGTTGTAGCCTTGAGATTGAGCCTGGCTTTAGGTTTAGATTGGTTATTGAAGATAGTGCTGATTGTGCTAGATGCATATGTATGATCAAATGAAAAATGTCAAAACTAAATGATAATAGAAATTAAAACAAAATACCATTAATTGTGTTATGTTTTCTTCCCCAGTATCTCAACTTCGAAAATCTCTACAATGGCAATTGATTTTTATAAGAAAAGATTATGATGATGAATCCCCCGTTTTTTCTTAGTTTTGATTTCTCAAACTCTCAAGCTCTATGATTTAGCTTCAACTTCTCTTTGAGTCTCTGCAAAACAGACGACTCTTCTATTTCTTTTTAAGGTGAAGTTCGTAATAGGACATGAACAATTTGCCCTATCCTTCAATCTTTCCCATCATCCTCGTTTCATGGTCTTAGCAAGATGGAATCTTGCCTATGATTATAGGAAAATGGGAGTGTAGAGGATGGAGAGAAATGTTACAAAACTTGAATGGTATGGTAGAATGACAAGTGTTCATATATGACTACAACAAGTGTGAAAGAAAGAACTGTGGAGGACAAGTGTGGAAAAAAGAAATGTACATTATATCCATATGTTCCTTATCGTTAAAAATTTTAATGTTGTATCCTTATAACAAGCATATGAACGTTCATGACAATGCTTTATGGGCTACATACACCAATTACCTATGCATATGCCCAAGACATGTTGTCTCCATACTTTTCCTTTAAACGACACCAAGGTGATTATTAAAAATATTAAATATTTTCAAATTTAGGAGGATAATATATTAAAACAGATTAGATGTTTTGGGACAGTATTTTCACAAGTCTGTTTCCTTTTCTTAATTCGATTAATAGTAGTGAATGTTCTTGAAAAAAAAAATCACAAAAACATATAAGAAAATATTTTAAGGTGTTATTATAATCCTACCCAAAATTGCAAGGTTTAATAAAATCAATTATTTGCTGCTATCCAGAAATTTTGATTTCTCAGTACTTTGTTTCATCGTCTCTACACATAGAAAATAAATAAATAAATATGCAATGTGCATCAAATAAAATAATACTACATGCATAGAGTAACATATAGCTATTGAACACAACCTGTAAGCACGAAATAAGCAAAGACAAGCAATAAAATCAAAGAAAACCATGAGAATTTTTAGCATGGAGGTGAGAAGAAAAAGTCTCTACTTTACCCGGTCATTACTTGGTTCCTGCATTAGATTCCTTCAGGGGCATTTTGGTTATTTTGCACAACCACAAAAATTCGGGGTATTACATATATAAGGTTTATTTATTAAGTTCTATATACTATTAACCGGGGCCGTATCTTTTAGCATGAATCTCAATGTCATGAATACAACATACTAATCTTAAATGCATGTCAATATCATATACAAAATATCATAGAATTTATAAAACAATGTATATGATATAAAGAGCATAAAATCATGATCATCATCTTTATAGGTGACTTAAATTTCTTATTCTCTTTTCTCAAGAGTTCTAGGTCATAAGCTCATACCTCACCAGTTATCACTAGCGTAATTTTATCCCTTTTGATAAGTTAGATTCCCGACTCTTAAGGTATAGGATAGGGGGCATTAGAATCACCTTTCATACCCTTTAATTCGGGGAGTCTAAAGGATCACTTCCTATTTGGATCACCTCTCATAACCTTTAATTCAGGAAGTCTAGAGGATCATTTCCATGTGTCTTATGTCACCTTTAATCTTGGCATGTCATGTAGAGATGCAAACATGAGCATATAATCATGAAATATATATTCACAAGCATGTCCTCAGTCAACAGCTTATAACAATAACATGCTCCTACCAAATATGCCGGAATTCAAGGACTAGACTCAGCTAATGCATATGCCGTGCTCAACAGGAACTATTCAATATATTAGAGATCATTACTTAACATATACTTGTCTTACTACTCAACATCATAATAATTCATTATCTAAAGAAATGAAAATAAAATAAAATTAAGGAAAGAAGAATCAAATAATAATAATAACAATAATAAAAAGAGAGTAAAATTTTAGGAAACAATTAATTTTGGCTTGATAGCTGTTAACTACGCCGACGTATCCCCTAGTGCAATGAGGAACTCAAAACCATATCGTTCTCAATAAAAAGAATATTCAGTGATTGATTTTTATTTTCTTTGGAAAAGAATTAAGAATACCAACTGCTAATCAAAAATATTAAGCATTAATAGAAAGTAAATTTCATCAGCATTGTAGAATACATGTAGATTTATAATAATATTATAATTATGGACAAAAACAACATATTTAATATTCGATCATACAGTCTTAAATAATAAAAAATCCCCAGCATAATATTATCATTATTATTATTATTATTATTATTATTATTAGTATATTTAACGGAATTACTGAGATTTCAACAGGATGCTGGGTCAACCCAAAATTATACCGAAAAAAATTTCAAATGTAGAGGGGTACATGTGAACGAAGCAATTGTAACAATTGCAAAGATTAATCCATTTCATGAAATTAATTTATAAATTGAAAGCTACATGTAAAGCAAATAAAAATACAAATAGTTTAGCTAAGGGACAAGAATAAAATCCAACGTATGTCTCAACAATCTAATGCTGACAATATGCTATCAAAACTAATGGGAACAAGACAATGGGTCCACATTTCATAAGTTCAAAATGTTCATTCACATGCATACGTACTATACTGAAAGCAATCTCCATTCACATAAAATAATAACATGGAAATAAGGACAGCAAGGTAATAAAAAAAAGAACATGGGACCTTTGGGGGTTGAGTTTCACAGTTTTAAGGGATGGTCAAACACTAGTTTTATATTTATTTAAAAAAAACAAAGCTCTCTCTCCCTCTCAAACTCTTGAACGCTACACACACATAAAAGAAAAGGAAAGAAATCATGATTGGTTTGCTGAAGTATGGGTTAAAAATCGCTAGCTATTGTACATTCAACTAGCAAGAGTTTCTTCATTTCTTTGGGTTTATAAGTTGTCCCACATTCATTGCACAGCGAGGCATACATACAATCACACATAAAATAATGGGTTTAAAGGCAAGTAAAAGGGAATGGGGGCATGAGGCTATCCGAAAAGAAGTTTACTCATAAAATAATGGAGTAAAACAACAAGAAGCTGGTAAGGGGGTTCGTGTATCATCAATGCATAAAATAATGGAGTGAAAATAACCAAGCAAGTAAAGAGGTCTGAAATGTTTGGGAACTTTGAACTAAAGTGTAGGGTTTTATGAGGAGTGTTGCACACACACATACTGGTCCCTCACTTTCTCACCCAAAGCGAGACATACATATGCAAAATAATAGATTAAAAGTAAATAAAGGAATTAAAGCTGTCTGTAAAGCACATAAAATAATGGACAAAAAGGCAATAAAGAGTAAAGATAGTGGAACTTCTGCACTTGAAGCATGGGTTTCATGAGGGAATGCTTGCTCAGACAGGGGATTGGGGTTTCATTTTTTTCTTTCATCTGGGAAGGGTTCCATAACACGCCCACACACTCACACTCACATTCATACATTGTTCCTCCTCTCTTTCATACTCACACAATTATTTCTCTCCTTCACACACACACTCGGTCACTGAGAGGAAGAGAGAGATAGAGAGGGCGGCAAAAAGGGGAATGCTGAAGGGAAAGAGTACAATGCAGCTAGGGAGGGAAAGCACAGGAAACCAGTCACCACACGATGGTGGTTGGGTCTGTCACACACACACACCCCCCATACATGCCGAGACACATACACCCATCGCGAGGGTGAGAGATGCAGGGGTCTCGGAGGCTAGTCACCACCGTGATGGGAGGCGCGCGACGGAGGGGCTATTCTAGTTCATCAGGCATGCGGCGGAGGTGGCACATGGAGGTGCGCGATGTGGAGAAGGAGGCTGGCAGTCATGGTTGAGGGGCCAGGTTGGTTAAGGGAAGGCCGCGACCTCCTTTCCTCTCATTCTCTCATTTTAGGTTTTGTTATCCCCTCTTTAACCATGGATTTCTTTTGTCTTGAAAGATTGGGACCTAATTTCATATATTTGTGTTTCATTGTGCCCTTTGTATTTTGTGTTTGATTCAGGTGTTTGCATAGTGATGGAAGGGAGATGGGGCAGCCGGGCAGCACTGGGTGCAGTGGAGGAGCTCATGGCGGTGGTGAACAACGTCAAGGTTCACGGCTACATGATAGCAGTGAAGGGAAACCATCACCCTTTTCTTTGTATTTCTCACATTCTTCCCTTGTTTTATTTGTATTAATATGGACTTTTGAACCCTTTGGTTATGTTTGGCTGTGAATGGTTGAGTATTGGATTTCTTTCTTATGACCGTAAAACTGAAATTGTTTATGGACTTGGTTAGTTGTAATAATGCAGGACTGTTTGGTTTGATATTGTTTACTGATAGGTTTTGGTTCGTGATTTGAGAACAGAAGAGCTATGGTGTACGTTGGTACATGTGTGATTTGTGATATCAAAATAGAGGAACATAAAATTAGGCAATGACAAATAGGAGAACTGTAACATCCTCCCAAGTATAACATCATCTTTAAGTCATGACATCAGACTTGAGAGTTGTTACTTGTAAATTATTGGATCTTTCTTAAATAACTATAGCAAATGTGATAAGATCATGTAATAACTAGCGTAATTCGATTAATATGTGTAACAAAGATACAAGTCAATTACATAAGGAAACTCTACTGTGAGCTTGAATACATACATAATCTCTATTACATTCACCTACACATATACCTACAACTATATGCCACATAAGAAAAACATCAACTATTAAACTACCGCAATCCCGAGCTGTTCCATGTAACAGCTCCATAGTCCATTGGATCAAGCTGGAGACGACACGGGAACACAAACTCATAGGGGTGAGAATTCTAAAATTCTCAGTAGAACATCCCCAAAACATATACTAAAATATCTGTCATCGTCATCGTCCCAGCCACTTCGGTTTATTAGAAAAGAGTGGTCATGCACTTTATAACAATGGTTCATTTTTAGAGTTCCAAATCGTACTTCCGAAGTGGATAGCTTTTAATGATCAATCACTTAATGCACACATATCATAAAGCTCAAACATATAGCTAATAATCCTACTCAAGAAACTAAATATGATATGAATATGCATATGCTAAATATGACGAACTTATCTCAAAGTGACCTGGTTTTACTTGTGGCCATAGAACTCAACTCAGTGCATTTTTCTCTTTTCATCGACATAGGAAAGACTTAGTGTATACCTGACAGGTATTTACTATAGATAACTCCACAATGAACAGTTTATACCATATAATATTTATAGTGGTTCACACCACATAAGGGAAATAGACTGCTTATCAGGACTGAGCTCATTCCTATACATGATCATTGGATTTACTTTCTCCAATTCTCACACAGATCTATTCTTAGCCGATACGTCTACCGACTCATATTATCTCTAGGGAAGTTCATCTTTTTGCCTCCCCTTTTATCTCTAAGGAAGTTCCTCTTTTTGCCTTCCCCTTATTCCACATAAGTCTTGTTTCTGTTTTCTCTATATGTCAGAACATGCACAAGTGAAATTTATACATTCACTTTTCTCATATAACTGCATCATGTACTTTCTTTTCTCAAATGCATGCATAAGCCACATGTAGGCTTTCAATCACAAGTAATTCTCATTTTTTCCTCATAAATCAATCTTTAAATTGTCTAGCATGCATTCATACTCATCATACTTAAATCAAGAGTCATTATATCATCAACTCAATGCTTAAATTCATTTCAGCACAAATACAGCATGTTGGCAGAATTCATGCCTAAGGAGTATGATTTATTCTATCTATTAAACATCCATTGCAAGGGCTATAAAAATTTCCCAAGACACCTCAATGTGTCCACAAGGCCCTGTAAACATTTCAGAGTTAAAAGAGTTCTCTAAGTATGATAACAAAATTCAACAAAATAGGAGGCCAGAAACCCCCTATTTGCAGCCAACAGCCAAAGTTCCCATCTTATTACCCTACCAAATGATCATATCAAATCATAAAAAAATTCATGGTTGGAGTTTAACATGTCCACAAAATCCTGTAGAAATTTCAGTTGAAAAATTAATCATTTGATATAGTAACAAAATTAGAAAATCTCAGAGCTTCAGAATTGGCTGTCCAGACAACTCAAGAACAATCTTGGTTTTTTTTATTTATAAAATAGTAACCTCATTTTTAGGACCCAAGAAAAATCATGGAGTTGCCTTAGGATGTTAGCTTCAACATATAATTTTTATAGCTCATAAAAACATCTAAAAATACATCAGAAAATTCATGAACTATAACCTGTCCAGAAGAAATTCGAAAATCCAGCAGCATAGTCTAATATTCCTTTTGACACAAATGATTTCTAGAATCATCCAAACACTCCACCAAAATTAATACATCAATATCCATATATCGTCAACCAACACAACCAAAAATATCAATTTAAATCAGTGATTAACACAGAAAAATGGATTTGAAGAAGAAGAGGTCCAAAAACCCTACTTTGGTGACTTTAGGGATCTTGGTTCCAAAGGATGCTCCAAAATTGATTTTGCTCACTTCAAGCCACCAAATCAGCACCTACCCCTTCCTTAATCAGTGATGAATGAGATACCAAGGTGAGGATTGATGAGGAATTGAAATTCCAATCGGTTAGTTTGATAGATTATGAGGAGTAGAACAAGTTTTGTGAAAGGATCTTGGTGTTTTAGTGACTCTAAGTTAGAGTTTTTGAAGCTTGAAGCTTGTTAATAGAGGTTTGGGAGGAAGAACAATGGAGAGGCTGTGTTTTCTGCCTCTTGGCCGAAAATGATGATGGTGGGGTGATAAGGTTAGTGGTTTTGTGTTAATCTTTAAAGGAAGCTTGTAAAGAAAGCTTGGTTATTGTAATGTAAAAAGATAATTCTTAAAGAAAGCTAACAAAATGGATGGATAGGATTGTTTCCTTGGTCAAAGAATAGATCTTGGGCATTCACTTGGCTCAAGGCAATTGGATCACTTTAACTTGGGGAGCAAGTAGCCATTTTGGTATTAAAACTGCACACCAAAATTCCACCAAACGGATGAGTTATTGGCTCCCAAGTAAAATATAATAAATCAAAGGTCATGATTAAAACTTGCTTTTCAAGTTTTAATCCTTGCCATCCACTTGGCATAAAGTGGTTGGTAAAGGTTTCTTAGCCACTAAGTAACTTGTACGACGTTAAAAACTGCACATTGAAATTTTATTGAACGGGCAAAACACTGTACCCGGGTAATAAGACATTGCCCGAAAATTAATTCTATGTATAAAATCCTCATTTCTAACTATTTCTAATTTCAATCCTATAGTTTCTCAGTTTTGGGCACCTCCGGGTCCCAATTATAGGGTTTCGGCTATCCCGACGGACCCGTGGGACCCACAAGGTTACTATCCATATTTTTTTTTTTTTACAAATCCGTTGGATCGTCCTCATCATTTCTAAATTTGTCAGATTTTTGAAATTACGGCTAGTAAAGCCCAAATTAATTTTTAAATAATTTTTAGGGTGTTACAAGAACACATGGCTCCTTACTTCTGTCTTTTTTCTCTAGAATCCTACTCTCTTCCTTTATTTTGTTTATCACAATGCCTACATTCTTTGCTCCTGCAATTTCTCTTTTTAAAGCAAATGTGGTAATAAATGATCTTGATAAACAATAATTTCTTTTTCCTATGCTTTAGTCTTGCTCATCCTCTTTGCTTCACAGTGTTGGCAGGATGGCCATATGTCTTTTGGGGAAAACAAACACATGGATATCAATGAAAGAAAAAAAATGTTGCACTATCATAGGAGCAGGGAATGTTTTCTTTTCTTTGAAAAAGAGTCAAATACAAAGGAATCAGCATTTCTTGTAACTTGCAAATTAAGATTTGGCTTTTAATATTGTTTCTCTCTTTTTCTAAAGACACGACACATATAGAGAGGATGACACACATATATAGGGAGAATGACATGTATGGAGAGAATAACTCACATAAAAGTTTGAATGAAAATTTTTTGTCTAGAAGGCATGGCAGAATTTCTTCATATAAATATCAAAACAAAACAAAAGTTCAATTCGATGAATAAAATGACAGCAAGAATAGAAACCAAACCAATACACTTGAATATAATTCATGATAATATCCATTCCCTTCATAATTGAATTTTCAGTAACAATGGTGCTATGAAATAGAATGATGGAGTTGGATGTTAAATTATTTATCGTGAATGATAGATAATTACTAAGCCCCACACGAAGACATCATGTAACTTCTAAAATCAACATTCCCCATTTCCAGCTAATGACCGGGTTCAGTCGTCACCTAATTCCCGCGTTAAATTATCTTAGGGGCATCTTCATAATTTTTGCATAGCAACGAAAAAATCAGGGTCTTACACTACAAGTTTTACACTTGATAATCCTTGTTTTCAGATATTTTAGAAAACGTGAAAAAAAGCAATGCACGATTCAACCCCCCTTTTCATACGAATTTCCACCTATAGAATTGTGCTTTAATTCCTTTGAGGTTCTAAAATACTAAACAAGGTTTATGAAGTTATTCACTAGAAGGCCATAGAAATTATAGTTAGTATGCTTCAGAAAGTTACTTTCTGAACCAAGTAATAAGCATAGAAGCTTCAAAACCTATCTTAAAAAGTTTTCAGAAAACATACAATAAAACATAAATAAATACTAATCAATAAAAAGATAAGGATAGAGAAAGGTTACCTAGAGTTTTTATATTGTTTCAGCTAAACAATGCCTACATCTAGTTCTCAACAAAATAGTTGAGTTCCACTAATCAACCACTATAGCCTTCTTAAGCTATCTCCAGTGAACAGCAATTCCAATTTACTCTCACAACAAGTAGTCTATTTATTAGCCTCTTCAAGCTAACCTCACTTGATCACTATTGGATGAGGGTTCAAATTTATGATTTGGGTTGGTTCTCTCTGGCAAAGAGCACTCAAGTTTTCTTAATGATAATACAGTGTTTGATATAGAAACTTGAAAAACTTCTTTCTAAATTCTTCATAAGAAGATGTTATCTAACGAATACAAGAAAGAACATTTCTTTTTGAGAAACTATTTACAAGAAGTAAAAGATTAATTTTAGAAGATATTTTGAAGATATCAACATTCAAGCTGCAAAAGTTCCTTCTCGTATGAAGGCTCTATCCTTTTATACTTGGATTTTGAATTTAGTCATTGTCCCTTGATTTTACTTCTTGTTGACATGTGTTGATTTTCATTTTGCATCCTAGCAACTATGCTCTAGAAGAGTGGTTGAGCTGTATTAGACTATTCTTGTATGTATAAAACCATTGACAATGTAGTTTTTGAATAGAGTTTCAGAAACAACTTTTACTTTCAAAACGTGGTTTCTAATTTTTTTTTCTTCTAGAATACAAGGATTTGTCAAGTAGAAAAGTGATGTGAAAATGTCAATACTTTTTTGAAAGTTGACTAAATTTAAAATTCAAGTTTCCCTCAGTTTCTATTGACTCAGCATTCTAAAGAATGCGTGCTTTTTGTACCTCACTTTCTGAGCTTAGTTTTGTTCTTCTTTTCTTATCTCAGAGCTTGATGATGATCTTCTAAGCATCTTGAAAGCCTTTAGAGATAACATTCCACCAGATTGAATATTATAATCATGATATGATCATGAGTGATTGATTTCTTCAATGAATATCACACTTTTTGGATACAGGAAATGCAATGCCCTGATTTTTCTTTTGTGTAAAATGACCAAAATACCTCTAAAGTCATTTTGCACGAGAATCAAGGACGATTGGTCCCATCCATTCTCAAAGGATTAGTTTTGTAATCCTAATTTTTAACCCAATACTCTAGAACATATTTAGGTCAATCATTAGTCTATTATGCCATAGTTTCCTTATTACTTTAAAATACTTAGCGGAAAATACTGGTAAACTTTTTTTTGAATTATAAAAGCAAAGTGAGAGCCGCGCAACACGATAAGCAATGAAGCACGTAAGGAAATAAAGCAAGCATCTCATAAGCATCATAACATAAAGCAGGTAAAGGCACATCACGATAAAACTGAACTGCATATATATATGATATGATATGCCCACTTATGAAGAGTGGGACTTAGTTTGGTACAACATGAAACGAATACATCTAAAAAGAAAATACAAAGGAAAATACGACGGAAAGCATAAAAGCAAACTCCCTTACCCAAGTGCAACTAAAGGGATAACCTCTAAACAAAAGAAGGTTTATCCTCATCTAAGTGGTGTGTGCACTAGCCCGGGTACTCCATCGGTCATTCGCTACCTCTTACTGACGTCCATCCCACGAGCGAGGCACATACCCAGTGTAATACCCTAAAAATTATTTAAAAATTAATTTGAGCTTTATTAGTCATAATTTCAAAAATTTAATACTTTGAACAATGATGAGGACGATCGAACGGATTTGTAAAAAAAAAAAAATATGAATAGTATTTTGTGGGCCCCGCAGGCCTGCCGGGACAGCCAAAACCCTAGAATTGGGACCCGGAGATGCCTGAAATTGAGAAATTATATGATTATGATTAGAAATAGGTAGAAATAAAGATTTTATACCCGAAAATATTTTTGAGGCAATATTTGATTTCTCGGGTACATTGTTTTACCCATTCGGTAAAATTTCGGTGTGCGATTTCTAACACCGAAAGCTAGTTTGACCTTTACAAAAAGATAATGCTTATCCATTTCAATTAAAGGAATGGCTAAGATTCAATCTTGAGTAACAAGATCCAATCTTAGCCATCCATATTGCTTTCTTTTTATTAAAAGGTTAGGCTTTATATTAGAATAATGATTTATCACCTTATAAGATAAACACAACTCACCTAACATCATTATCTCATCTTCTCATCCTCAGCCAACTTTAGAAACTGCAAAAACTCCATTTCTTCTTCACATAAACCTTGCAAACTTGTTTCCAAACTCCAAACTCATAGCCTAGATTTGTTAAAACCCCAAACTTCCTTCACTAAACTTGTTCTACATATCAATATCTACCATTCTAACCGATTGAAATTTCAATTCCTCACTTTGATATCTCATACTCCTCTACCTAAGGAAGGGTTTGGTGTGGGTTTAGGAGTTTTGAAGTGGAAGGAATCAATCTTGGAGCACCTTGGAGCCAAGAATCCAAAAGACACTAAAAGTAAGGTTTTATTTGTTCTCTTTTCTTTCAAAATTTGTTTTTAATTTCTCTGATTGGTTTGGCTGGAAATTCTGGATGTATTGATTGATGATAGATAGATATTGATGTGTTTAATTTGGTGGATTTTTTGGATGATGTTAGAAATCATTTTTGTTAAAAGAGATTTTGAACCATGTTGCTGGAATTTCGGTTTTTGTACAGGCAGTATTTGTTCACGAATTTTCTGGGCTTGTTGTGGACATTTTCGAGCTGAAAAAAATTATATGTTGGAGCTAACATCTTGAGCTAGTCCCATGAATTTTCTTGGGTTTTGATTTTGAGTCAAATTGCCTTAGAAAAATCAAGAACAGAAATTAAGCGTATGCTGCCTAAAGTGTTGGAACAAAAACTGTAAACTTCGTAAATTGTTTTACTATATCAAATGATAGAATTATCACTTAAAATTTTTACAGGGTATTAGAGACATATTGAGGTTTTACCAGGATTTTTATTTCTAATTTTCTGGGTTCAATTGCTAGGGTTAAAAATTATGAATTTTGGTTCTTGAGCTGAGGTTGAGTGGTTTCTGGCCACCCAATTTGTCTAATTTTGTTAACATAGTTAGAGAACTATTTTTACCTGAAATTTTTACAGAACCTTGGTGACACATTGAGGTGTCCTTGATAATTTTTATATCCTCTGAAACGATTGTTTTATGTGCAAATAAATTCATGCCACAATAGTGTAAAATCTGCCATTGTGCTGAAAATAACTTGATGCTTTGAATTGATGAAATGATGGCATTTTGTACTAGTATGACATGAGTACCTGAATATGAGTATGAGTAATTGAGCATGTGAACTTATTGATGAGGTTAGGTACACATAGATATGAATGATTATTACAATTGTTTATATACGAAAGAAAAGCATAAGATTATGTTTCTTGGACTAGAGAAAGTAAATCCAGTTTGTTAGAGAAAGTAAATCCAGTTTGTTAGAGAAAGTAAACCTAACTACCAAGAAAAGCATAAGATTTATAATACTTGGGCTGAAGAAAGTAAATCCGATCTGTGAGGGAAAGTAAACCTGACTACCCTTGAATTGAGTCAGGGAAAGTAAACCTGGCTAGGAATAGGTCTGTGTGAGAATTGGAGAACGTAAATCCAATGATCATGTATAGGAATGAGCTTAGTCCTGAAAAGCAGTCTATTGCCCATTATTGCCACACTGGGGACAGCGGTACGTAACGCCCAGATGTGACAAGATTAGTCAGGGGCCAAGGCAAGTTTAAAAAGTAAATTTTCTAAGAAATCCTTGTCTTATATGCTGAGTGAAGAAGTTTAGTATTGACATTGAGATCAATATATTTAAGTGGAAAGTTAGTAGTATATGATGTTGAGTAGTATGGTATATGTACATTAAGTGATTGAATGTTAAAAGTAACCCACTTCGGAAGTATGATTTGGAACTTTGAAAATAAACCGTTATTACATAATGCATGACCACTTTTTCTTAATAAACCGAAGTGGCTGGGGTGATGATGATGACATTACAATTGTGTGTTTGGGGGAGTTACCCTACTGAGAATTGTATAATTCTCACCCATATTTTGTGTGTTCCCGTGTCGTCTCCAGGTTAATCCGAAGAACGGTGAAGACACTATGAGAAAAACTATACCGGAGTTGCAGTAGTTTAGTAGTTGATGTGTTTATCTTACCATAACTTTATTGTGGTTATATATATGTAAATGTAATAGAGAACAGATGTGTTAAGCTCATAGAAGAGCTTCCCTAGGGTACTTAACCTTGTATTAAATAAATGTTTTGGTTTTCCTTGCAATATATGTATTTCAATAGAACTACAACATAGTTATCTTGCAAATCAATCAAACTGGCTATAGATAATTATGAGAGGTCCCTAATTTATAAGTAACAACTCTCGAGTCTAATGTCATGACTTAAGGATGACGTTGTACTTGGGAGGATGTTACACCCGGTAAACTGGGCGAGCTCCTTCGACGTGTAAAGACGAAGAGGGGATCGGGAGTGACCCCCATGACGTGGCCGCATCTCTGGTCATCATGCTAGCCGAGGCTGAGTCACAGTGTCTTCACTGCCCTCTCTCATCAGTGGTGGAAAGGGGCAGAGCTCTCGCTGTACAGATGGGTAGGCAGGTCCTCCGATGGGTCGGTCTCCGAGAAGTAAGTCTAGGGCACATAGTCGGGGTAGTCGCGCATGGCTGAAGCGGTAGTGTGCATGCGGAGCACTTTCTCGTTGTGTGTACGTGCGCACTTGAAAACCCGCTCGTCAACCCCGTAGGGTGCTGTCGGGGGAAGCGATGGGTATGTACAAGGTGAGCGAAGGGTCGTCCAATGAACATGAACACACGAACTGTGCACTGACCCTAAAAATGGTATGATCTGTGCTCCAGATTATAGTACATCTCCCACGTCGAGGTGTCTACAAAAACCACGAACGTCGCCATCTGAAGACGTGACGGAAAGAAAAGATAGAGGGAGTGAGAATCTTGCTAAAGAATCTCAGTAGGGCCTCCTACTACCTAGGTGTCATTATCTACGTCTTCAGGAACCTTAGGTTTAGTGTAAAAAAAATAAGTGAGCATGTGTTAAGTTCATTTTAAAGCTTTTAAAATATAATTAACTAAGGTCCGTTCATTTTAGAATGAATCTTAATGTTATGAATGCAATATAGTAAAGGATGTATGCATGGCACTACTTAATGCAAGGACATCAATCATAACATCAAGTAACATCATAATAGTGGCATAAAGTGGCAATTGAAATCTCAGGTGGGAAAAACTTTGTGACATAATCATCATACATTACTTTCTCATGGGGCCACCCTAAAAGACATTCGTTCTGGGGGTGCTCGGCCAAACCAGTGTCACCCAAAATGTGTCACATCTCTAGGTTGAGCTCATATCTAACTAGTCGTCACTAGTTCTTATTTATCCCTTACCGATAAGTGTATCATAAATAAATCCCGACTCTCTAGTACAGGCTAGGGGGCATTTTCTTAGGGTGCTTGGCCGAATCGGTGTCATCCAAGAACACATCTTACCTTATCTCTTTTAAAGAAAATCTCATGGGTTTTTCAAAAACTTTCTAAGTCCCCAAATTTGTCAGAAATTCGGCAGCATAACAGTGGCATACCGAATTTCTTGCAAATTTACTTTATGCCACATAAACAAGTAGAACATGTATCCTCAATCATAATTTCATACATTCACATAATCATTCTCAAATAAAACATACATTCACATGTAACACTGAAACTCATTATGCTCTTGATCCTACGGTATCTTATGCTTTGACCCTTACGGGCCTTAAACTTGAGATGTAATTATTCTATCATTCTCTATCAACCTCTTATGCACCTAATGATTCACAACTAATAATTCTTACTAGTATTTATGTTCATTAATAAATCTGGCCAGCATTATACTTCTAAGGGCAGAATTATATATCTATGATTACGGGGTTCTAAAACTTACGTTTTAGACCCTTTCTCGGTTCTGTCTTCACCTAAGGTACTATAAATTAAATCTAAACCAATTATGAGGCATTTCTATGCCTAAGAACTAATTATAAACCATGTTTGCCATATTATGAGGTTGCTGGACAGAATCCAGAAATTAAATGTTCTAAGAGTTCTAGGATTGCACTTTTATGGTTTTCTAGTTATTAGTTTCTGTATAGGTGCTAAAATTCAATCCTACTTCAAATGTAACCAAATTTTTCATGATTAATCAATCCTAAACTGATTGTTATCATACTAAAATAGTTTTGGCATTGATTAGGATTGGAGGGGTTAAACACACATTAAATTCCAACTTTACGGTTTTTCTATGAAGCTAGTTTCTCTCCTAACATGCATAGAAGTGTTCCTACCTCATCATATATAATTTTCACACATTCTAACACATCAAAACATCATCATACAGCAACAAAAACATCAAGGCAGAACCGAATTGTTCAAGTCCAAAAAGACACATAATTTGACATTTCTAAAGCATATAAGTTGCTAGTTTCCCTTGGAATCATTTTAGGACTTCTAAAACTCTTTGTAAACCATTTTATTTTATCAAGAGGCTAAAAATAACCTTAGGTCAGTAACCAATTTAATTCTTCTTTAGAAGATGATTAAAATCATAAATCTTGTTGGTTATAACTTTATAAAACTCATCAAGCTTAAAGAAAATCCTAGAACATAGGTTGTTGGCCCTTGTAACTAGATGGAACTCATTCTAAGCTCATCATTAATACTTGGCCAAAATTATACATTCAAAGAATGCTTCCATATTAAACTTTAACTTGAGATAAAATGGATAAGTCTTTGAGCTCTAAGGTCTTTAAGTGATGACAAAATATAAACATGCTATGCACTTCATTTTTTGTTCTTCATTACAAAGTAGAGTGAGAACTTTAAAGTAAATATGCAAGACTTGGAAATAAATATGCAAGGCTTGAAATTTAAATATGCAAGACTAGAAGTAAATATGCAAGGCTTGAAAGTAAATATGCAAGACTTGAAATAAATATGCAAGGCTTGAACGTAAATATGCAAGACTTGAAATAAATATGCAATGCAAGTTCATTTCTTTATTTTAGTGCTCTAGGCCCAGCAACAATCGACTTTAAGGCTGAAATAGAAAGGCTTTGAGAATTAATTAGGTGATAATGCAAGTCTTGTTTTAATCTTTGAGTCCTTAGGTGATGACTTGAAAATAAAGATGCAAAGCAAGAATATAAACATGAGTGCAACCTCAAAATAAATATGCAAGTTCATTTATATCTTATTAGAGCTCATTCAAGACTTTAGAGGAACTTAAACCTTAACCCAAACTCATCATGACAAGATAAAGTGAGGTTTAGAGTCCTTAGAACTCAAGATAACATTTCTAAAGAATTAAACCACAAGTGAGCTATATAACATTTTTATGAAAACTCAAGCTTTAGAAGTTTCATTGTGGTGAACATAAAGTCTCCATCTAGAACTCTCATCATCAAGCTACCATGTTGGACCACCCAAGTTGGTTGGCCAAAATCATGAAGGAAAGAAAAGGAAAGAAACCGAAATCTTGAGAAAAGAAAAAGGAAGGAACCGAAATCATAAGCAAGAAAAGATCCATTTTGAAACTCTAGAGACTATGATCTTGATGATGTATTAATACCAACATCATGAGTCCACATCACTGAGTTCACTAACTCATTTTAAATCAACATCAAAGTTAAGAATCTCAAGGTTCAAGAAAGAAAGAAACTAAAAACACCTTTTGCTTAAGAACAAAGATCAAGCTTTAGAGGTTGTTCAAGTGATGAATATTGTAACGCCCTGATTTTTCTGTCTGAGTGGAAAATGACCAAAATGCCCCTGAGGTCATTTTCGGCCCGGAATTCGAGGATGGCTGACCCGGCAGTCCTTGAAGGGCCAACTCAATGTTTGAAGGGGATTGAATGACCCTTGAGTGGTTCCGGAGGCGAAAGTCTCATTTTCTGCAGTTTCAGGTCAAAATGACCAAAATACCCCTATAGCATTTTTACGCAGGTAAAGGTGCCGTTTGAGCCCAGAACATTCCCCAAAGGTTTAAAACCATGTTTTTACATGTTTCAAAACATCTGTTTGAGTCCCGGTGGTCCCGCAATTTTAGTGCAAAATTACGATTTTGCCCCAGAATAGTGTTTTTGAGCTTAATGATATAATTAAGCAAACCTAAACAATATTAAGCTCTAATCGAAGATTAATTAATTTCCATAATTAATCTAGAGTCAAAATAAATTATTAGAATTAATTAGAACCTAAGATTGCTTAAATTAGATTTAAATCTCTTTTCTAAAACTCAAGATTTCACTCTTGGAATCTTGAATAGTATTTTCTCTCTCCAATTCCTTAAATCAAGGAATTGTGTCTAGAATTGTTTATACACTAAAATGAGTTTACAACTCACTAATGATGCAAGAACACTCCTTAATTATGTTTTGACAACCTTGATTACCCATTTTCTCACCTAAACAATTTCTTACAAATTCCTAATCTTAATCCTAATCAAAGATACACCTAAACACAATTCTAAACCACAATTAAAATGTAAGAAAACCCTCCCCATAGCTGATGCAAGTTTCGGCCATCTCTCTCCCTTTTACATCACATGTTGAATTGTTTCTCACTCAAAGAACCATGCTTGAGCCATACCTTGAACCATACCTCACCATACTTTGAACCATACCTCACCATGCCTCAAGATCACAACATCTCACCTCATGGAACACATGGGGGCTGCCCATGATGCTGTAAATGGCCGAAGCCTTCCCTCCTCCTTGCACCCTTGCATTTGTTTCATTTCTCTATAAATAGCTTGCTTGGGTGAACTTGCATCATTTTGGGTTCATTTGCTAAGTGTAAGTTTTCAAAGAGCACTTCAAGGTTTCCTTTTTCTCTCAAGTTCAAGTCTTCAAGTTCTTCATCCTCTTCTCTCATCCCAATCTTCAAAACCACTAGGTAGGGATTTTCTTTCAAGAGTTCTTTCATTTAAAGTTCTTAATCTCTTATGTGTTCATAGTTTCTCTTGAATCTTTTTAGAACTTCTTTTCTTCTTCCTCTCCTTCTTTGTTTCGACCATGTGCCTTGAGAACAAGGGAATGAGAGCTTGATGATGAGGTTTCATGATGATGTTCATCACTTGAATAATCTCTAAAGCTTGATCTTTGTTCTTGAGTTAAAGATGTTTTTAGTTTTTCTTCTTGAATCCTTGAAAACCTTTCACTTTGATGATGTTTTAAAATGGTTACATGAACTCCATGATGAGGATTCATGATGTTGGTGTTAATGCATCATCAAGATCATGGTCTCTAGAGTTTCAAATGTTTCTTTTCTTTTCAAATGACTCGGTTCCTTTTCCTTTTCTTTCTCCAAGTTTTCGGCCATATTGGCCAATGAGGTTCACAATGGCTTGATGATGAGAGCTTCTAGATGATGACTATGTGTTTATCACAATGAGGCCTCTAGAGCTTGAGTTTTAATAAAAATGTTATTTACGTCTACATTTCAAGAAAAGAAGCTTTGTGTTTTTAGGGAACCCTTGAGGTTCACTCTTGTTTTTACTTTATCTTGTCATGATAAGTTTGGGTTAAGGTTTAAGTTCCTTTAAAGTCTTGTATGAGCTCTAATAAGAAATAAAATGGACTAGCATTCATATTTAAATTCAATCTTATGCATTACATATTTACTTTGAGTTCTGCTTTCATATTTATTTTCCAAGCCATCACTTAAAGTTAAAGGATAAAGAATGAAGTGCAACCTCATAATATGGTAGACATGGTTTATAATTAGTCCTTAGACATAGGAAGGTCTCATAATTGGATTAGGTTTAACTTACAGCGTCTTAAGTGAAGACAGAACCAAGAAAGGGTCTAAAACATAAGTTCTAGAACCCCGTAATTTTAAGTTTATAATGCTGCCCCTAAGGAATGATGTTGTTCAGATTTAATAGAGAGCATAAATAATAACGAGATCTATTAGAAGAGAACCCTTAGGTGCATAAAAGGTTGATAGCAGATGATAGGTTAAATACATCACAAGTTTAAGGCCCGTAAAGGTCAATGCATAAGATACCGTAGGATCAAGAGCATAATAGATTTTTAATGTTGCTTGTGAATGCATGAGAATGATTATGTGAATGCATGAAAATTATGATGGAGGATGCATGTTTGAATGACTTATGTGGCATAAAGAAGAATTTGGAAGAAATTTGACATGCTGCAGTTATGCCGCCGAATTTCTGACAAATTCGCGGACTCAGAAAGTTTTTGAAAACCTATGAGATTTTTATGAGGTACTAAGATGAGTTCTCGGATGACACCGCTTCGGCTGAGCACCTCCAGAGAACTCATGTGACATCGGTACCAAGATGAATTCTTGGGTGACACCGGTTCGGCCGAGCACCCCCAAGAAATGCCCCCTAGCCCGTACTGGATAAGTCGGGATTATGTTTATGATTATGTTACGCTTATCGGGATTGATAAGTAAGAACTAGTGACGACTAGTTAAGGTATGAGCTCATAACCTAGAGATGTGACACGTTCTGGGTGACACCGATTTGGCCGAGCACCCTCAGAGCGCTTGTCTTTTAGGGTAGCCTATGAGGAAGTTATGATGATTATGTCACAAAGAGAATTTAATTGCCACTTTATGCCACTAATGTAACATCCCCTGCTGCTTTATGGATTGACGACTGTCTCCACAAACCAACACGGGTCTTTTTCAAAGATGCTTTGTCCTCACTGCGACGCTCCGGGAAAAACTTCTCAGAGGTCACCCATCCTAAAATTGCTTCCAAGTCAAGACGCTTAATCATGGAGTTCTTTCAGCTTGGGCTACCAAAAGAAGATGCATCTTGTTGGTATAGTAGTACAAATCAATTCATATAGTTCTCCTTAATCAGATAGTCCCATACCTATACAGTCTCAGGATCCCTCTCATTCAGGTGTGTAATTGGTTCATTCATGTACCCCTCCGCTTTCGAAGTCTGCATGTAACATCCTTAAATTCATAAATAACATAAATATCGATTAATGCTAATTAGAAATTAGATAAAATATAGCAAAAACCAAGAGAACCTGACTCGCTTTTATGAAATATAACAAATATTATTAGAATATTCTGTGTTTCAGAGAAAATGCAAAGAATTACAAAATGCCATCATTTAATGTAAATAACGAAAATACCTTTGCTATTTAAAGGAAATTACCAAACTACCCCTTGCTTTATTAGTAAATGACAAAGATAATTCTTACTCAGAATAGAATTACAAGAATACCATTGTCATTGTATAATTACAACAGTATCCTTGTCTTAGTTAAAGAAATTACTACAATGACAATTACAACAATGCCATTGCACAAATCCCTAGATTTGTCTTTAGGCAAGAATGAATCTAAGCCATTGGATTAAGATGACAATACAATAATTCAACCACATACATCATACACATTCTTAATCACATACATGCACATAGATAATCTCATGCTAAAAATTAAAAACACTTATTAAAGCATAAGAACACATGATATAAATCTATGATGCATACATTAAAGGTTAGAAAATTTCCACTAATATTTTTGCATAAAACATGGAATATGATTTCATAAAACTAGGCCAACATGTTTCCATAAACATGGAGTGTTTTCATTCCAAAGTTTGGCCAACATGTTTCCATAAACATGGAGTGTTTTCATCCAAAGTTTGGCCAACATGTTTCCATAAATCATGCTCCAAGAATTAATTTAAATGTTTCTTGTCTTGATCCTTCCACTATAAATACTCTTCAAACTCTTTTCCATTCCCTTACATTTCCAAAACACAAAGAGGCCTTACATGCTTTGCAAGAGATACATTCTCTAGCTCTTGTAAAATACATACACTTTTACTAGTTTCCATGCCTTAGAAACTCCCTAAGTGCTCTTTCTTTCTTATATTTTTCTCTACCATTCTTCTTATGTTCTCTTCTTCAAAGATGTCTCTTAACCTCTAAACCTTATTTTAAACACTTAAATTCTAAACTCAAACCTTCACTAGCTCTCATAAGAGTTACAATCTTTAACTCCGTGAGAAATATTTTCTTAAGCACTCAAGTTCTAGAGCCAAGATTCAAGGAGGGTCATCTACTCCAAGGACTCTTGCTTGCCTAAGAAAGAAGAGAAGGACTATTTTTAGACCCTACATAAGAGGTAGGAGTTTCTTCTTATTTGTTCACATTATTGGCTTCTAAACCATGGATAGAATGTCTCAACCTTGAGCTATTGTCAAAAGTTTTGAATGATTATTCGTAAAATATATTTTTAGATAGCACAATATATTCCATTATGTTCTTAGCACTTCTATGATGCTATCATACTCAAATATAACATAAAAATGATAGTATGTGAAACTTGATTTTTAATAAAAATTACTAAAGACATAAAAATGGTAGGTGCTGGAATTTCGTTGATTCTGGCAGCAGGCACTTTGAAATGTAATGATCATAAAATATGAAGTATCCCTGAAATAAAAATATTTTTATCATAAACTAGACTCATTATAGAAGACTCTCCAAAAGAATCACCCAAAACGGAGTTCTTCTAGCTCAAGATATAAATTTTCAAAGCTAAGCCAAAAACTGAAACTCTACATATGACCTTGTGCAAGAGTAAAATAAGTGTAACTCACTATATAAAAATCCAAATGGACTGATTTCAACTCCTTAGGAAAGCTAACACAAAGAAACACATCTATGTATGTTATACATAATGCTTTGCACCACGTAAATATAGGATGAGAAATAAATTTTCAGGACACTGTGTCATGAGAGTGTAGTTTGGAAACCTCAAGCTAAGGAAAGACTTGTATTTAAGCTGTCCATTGTGACCCACCTCTCTTTCCCCTGGGAACCTCCCAGTGCAATGTGGATTACAGTTGAAGGAATCTAAAACTACCTTTTCTAGGCTGAGATAACAAGTATATAGAGAGCTACAAACTTTTTCTTCTAAAAGATGTTAGAAACTCCAAATAAAAGATTCAAGTCTTGCAAGAAAACTTAAATATTTAAGTAGTAATAATTGTTTTAGGAAATATATATATATATATATATATATATATATATATATATATATATATATATATATATATATAAAGTCATAGCGGAGCTTTAAAATATGTAAAGAACATTTAATAATATTTTAAAGTGCATTAATGTATTACTAAAAATTAAGTGTACAAAGAAGACTAAGAGAATTTATATGAGATCTTATATAAGTCTATCCACTAAATACCTGCTTAACATGAATACTATTTTTATTTACCATGAGACTTAGTATGAAATGTCTACTACTTGATATAAGATTGTGTATGAAATGTTTCTATGATATCCAAGTCTGATATATAGTATTATGAATATATATTGATGAGTTATGAAATGATAAGAATGGATGATTGATTGTACCATGATCTATTTATGATTGCATGATTATTATTCTTACTCAATGAGAATAAAGTAAAGCCCTGGAAAAGTAGCAATGATAGTCCTGAAAGTGGACTTGAGCTAAGCTCACGGCTTAATCCTCAAAAACCGTGAGATACTAAGAACGGAAAGAAAAACCAAAAGGTTGGGCGATGGCTACTAGATGAGCTCATTACCCTTTAGGGTGGTCTAAGGCATTGATGTATTCATCCCGTGAGTAATTATGAGACATGTCAATAAAAGAGAATAAAGTGTCATGCATGAATACTACTAGTAGAAATGCTTGTATGATTACAAAAAAAAAGAGATGCATGAAATCATTAAGTAATGTGTTGACTTGTAATTGATGAAAGTTGGGTTAGATATGTATGACTCGCTTAATAAGAATAGCTTTAAAAGTAACTCTCACTCCGGCTAATCACGCTAAAAATCTTGATAAATGAACCTTTACCGCTCCATCACTTTGTAAATAAAACCCGAGGTGGTCGGAGGACAATGATGACACGATCGATACCAAGTTGAAATTCCCATCGAGAAATCCAAAGATTTCACCCTATGTATGTTCCGTCACCACCGGGACATCGATGGATCCCAACTATTCGAGAAGGGGAAGTCTCGCCTCCTCGAGTCAAGATGCACGGAGTCCGGGGAGCTAGGAGAATGACCACTACTAGCCTAGCCTCATATTAGACATCCTGAGATAGGCTAAGAACCACCGCCACCACCTCTCAGAGTTACCTATGCTAGAGATTTTCACTTCTCCACTGCTATTCAGATGCTATACTTTCTTCTATGTACTATTTATTAGAAGTACAAAAGCCAAGATCGTATTTACCCATGTAGGTGCTACTCAGAACTCATGTTGGTAAATAATGTATAATTATTCCATGTTATGTTATATTCTAAATTTCTACAATGATATTACTCACAAAGAAACTTCAATTTTAGAAATTATATTATATCTTAACTATGGCGCATATACCATTCACATTACAGTGCTTAGTTTTTAAAAGTAGATTCGTGATAAAAAAATTACCTCTTATCTTCTTATCATTAATTTAAAAATAAAATTGATTAAAGAATATAGGTAATAATAATAGAGTCCTGGTCTATTAGGGTGTTACATAGTGGTATCGTGAGCGCTTCATCCCTGCTTAAGCCTGGGGAATGGATCGACTTTGCTTCTATCATGCTATTAACCTTATCTATATAAGATGGCAGGATTTAGAAATGCATGATCGGCCTTGTGATAACCGCCATAGTTGCTACCATGCTTAGTTATAGTATTGAGCCTGATCAACTCGATGACCTGTTTGGTGTGTCTAGGAACTAATGGCAAAGAAATGACGTGACGCGCACGGACACGTGATAGAGGAAATCGTGGATGAATCGCAAAATGCACTCAGAGATGGCTAGGGCTATGCAAGCACAAGCGATGATGGAACAAATGAATAGGAGGTCGTGAGTAGTCGGGTTGGAAACCAAGAACATGGAAATTCTCGCATTCAAGAGGGCCGACCCCGTAATTCAAAGGACAACTAACCCTAAATAGCTGATGGATGGATTCAAGAAATGGAGAAAGTTTTCAGAGGGAATGCCTGGGATGAACAAAAAGTAGCATTCTCCACTTACATGTTGAAAGGAGAGGTCGCCCGCTGCGGAAAGGTGCCAAAGGTTTGCTTGAAAATACCAAACGCAGGTTACGTGGGAGGTTTTCATACATTCTATAAGAAGTATTTTCTGCACTCAAAGAAAGAAGGCAAAGGAAGTAGAATTTCTACCGCTAACACAGTGAGAAATCAAGTGGCCGAGCACACCAAGTTCAAGAATTAATAAAACATTCAACTAGCTATCAAAGGATCCCAATGAAGTTTAGAAGTGTATGAAGTATGAGAGTGGCTTGAGGCCGTACATTCTAGCATCCTGTAGTCTCAGTTACCGACCATGCATCTTTAGTCGCCAAAGCCAAGTGGCTGAAAATTGCAATCGCCAGCTGATCACCCATCGAGTTGAAGAGAATAATAAGAGATCTCGCCTCCACAAGGTTACTGCCGCTCCCACCTCATAAGAAACCGTACTAAGCGAAGTGGATTCTGGGTGAAACGACCTCAACACCCTATGACTAACCGACCTAGATGCAAATCATTAATCGACCTAGACAATGGGCATTCTAACTCGCTATTAGACCACCTTGTGCCACTTGTGTGGAAAGCAACATGGAGGAGAATGTAGATTTGGGGAAGAATGTCTCATATTCCGGTGGACAACAGTGGCACTATTCTAGGATTGCCCAAAGATCAACCAGCCTTTCTACACCTAAGCCAAGGGCAATGTGGACGGTGTTTGCTATCATCACGACGAGATGGCCTTTAATCCGCATCTCATTCAAGGTAAGTGTATAATTAATGGAAAATCCTTAATTGTATTGTTTGACTGGCGCAACGCATTCATTCATTTCATATGATCAGGCATATAAGTTGAAACTTCATATATCCCACTTGAACATTCTCTTAGTTGTTTCTATACCTACTATAGATGTCAAGTAGGATTGATCAAGCATGTCTAAACTGTGGAATTTGAAGTAGCCGATAGGATTTTTCATCATGATTTAATATGTCCGCCCTGCTTGGCTTTGATGTAATTTTGGGCATAGATTGGCTTTCACAACTATGTGCTACTACATTGTCCAAATAAGACAATAGTGTTTCTTCCTAAACCCAAGCCTTCTACACCCAATAGAAAGCTACGCTTATACCTAACTCCATAATCATGGGGATAGTAGGAATAAAAAGCGAGGGTATGTTTTCCTAATGACAAGTGAGGAAGAAGTGAAACAAGACCTAAATGAGATTGGTCAGAAAGGAATTTCCTGATGTATTCCCCGATGACATACCCTAATTTCCCCACAAAGGGAGATTGAGTTTTCATAGATTTGTGCCGTGAACAGACCCATATCTATAGCTCCTTATAGGATGTCACTGTTTGAGTTGACATGTAATTGAAGAAACAATTGGAGGAATTACTAGAGAAGAAATTTATTAGGCCAAGTGCTTCGCCATGGGGAGCTCCAAAGGTCGTCGTGAAAAAGAAGGATGGGAGCATGCGATTATGTGTGGATTATAGGCAACTCAACAAGGTAACCATTAAGAATAAGTACTTTGCCTGAATAGATGACCTCATGGATCAATCGAGAGGAGCCCAGATTTTTCTAAAATAGACTCTACGATCAGATACCACCAGATCCTGCAGAAGGAGGAAGATGTACCAAAGACTACTTTAGGACTAGATATGGACACTATGAGTTTAATGATGTCATTTGGGTTAACCAATGCAATCGGCAAAGTGTTTATGGACTATATGAATAGGATTTTTAGACCATACTTGACAAGTTTGTAATAGTGTTCATCGATGACATTCTAGTCTACTCTAGAACAGTAAAAGGAGCATGAAGAACACTTACAAGTGGTGTTGGAGGTGTTGAGGAATAAGAAACTTTATGCAAAAAGTTGTCAAAGTGTGAATTTTGGATGAAGGAAGTTAAGTTCTTGGGTCATGTGGTTTTACATGGGGAATAGCAGGACCCAAACAAGATAGAAGGGTAACAATGGGAAACCCCTACATCTCAGTGGATTTTAGATTAGAGTTTTCTAGGGTTGGCCTGGTACTACCAAGGTTCATTAGAGGCTTTTCCCTAAATTGCTTTACCCCTCACTAAGCTAACAAGGAAGAATTCAGCTTTATATGGAGCCCTGTAATGTGAAGAAAGTTTCCAAGAACTAAAAGAAGGACTACTACTCCCGCCCTAATCCTACCCGACCCAAAGGAAAATTTGAGGTGTATTGTGATGCCTCTTAGTGTTGACTAGGATGTGTTTTAATGCAAAATAGGAATGTAGTAGCCTATGCCTCTAGACAACTCAAACCCTCATGAAGTTAATTATCCAACCCATGACTTAGAACTAGCAACTATTGTCTTTGCTTTAAAAAACTGGAGACATCATCTTTATGGTGTAAGGTTTGAAGTCTTTTTCCGATCACAAAAGTTTGAGATACCTCTTCAACCATTAGGAACTCAATATGAGACATAGGCGTTGGATGGAATTTCTCAATGACTATGACTTTGGGTGAACTACCACCCAGAAAAAGAAAATGTGGTAGCGATGCTTTAAGTCGAGTCTCTTGTGATGGCTCATGGTGAAGGAAGGCGAAATGGGAGAAAATTTTAGGAACCCCAACTTAGGCATAGGGAAACTTCGACAAATTTAAGTTAAGTCTAACTACATAACTAGTAGTTTTAAGGATCAAATAATCCAAGCTCAAAGAGAAGACGAGGATTTCCTTAGAACCTAAGTCTTGTAGAGGCGGGAAAGGTGAAAGAGTTTGTTCAAGATAGGGAAGGAGTGAGATAACAAGGGAGAATCAGAAGAAAGGAAGGATTGAGAACCAAGATTTTGAAGAAGCCCACAAGAGTCAATTTAGTATACACTCCAGTATAACCAAGATGTACCATGACCTTAAAAGAATGTTTTGTGGCCAAAGATGAAAGCAGTATGTAGCAATATAGTGGGAAAATGTTTGGTATGCCAGTAAAGTGAAGATAGAACATCAAAACCCTTCTCGAGTATCTTAACCTCTCAAATCCCCGAATGGAAGTGGGAAGGAATATCCATGGATTTCTGGTGGATGGATTGCCAAGAACGCTACCTGACATGACTCCATATGGGTAATTGTGGATAAATTGACCAAATCTGCTTCACTTTTTACCCATCCGAGCAAACTACCCCTTGGAAAAGTTAGCTCACTATACATCCAAGAGATAGTAAGACTCCATGGAGTACCCAAGACTATTGTCTCAGATAGGGATCCAAGGTTCACCTCGAGATTTTGGGGAGCCTTGCAAAAGGCATTTGGCTCAAGATTGTGTTTAAGCATTGCCTATCACCCTCAAACCGATGGACAATCGGAAAGAACAATTCAAACCCTTGAGGATATGCTAAGAGCGTGTCTTAGACCAACCAAAAGTTAGGACAACAAATGCCATTGATTGAGTTTAATATAATAACAAAGCTACCACACTAGCATTGGGATGGCACCCTATGAAGCCTTGTATGGCAGAAGTGTCAATCGCCACTTTGTTGGTATGATCCCAAGTAGCAAAGCATTTTGGGCCCAGATTTGGCAGAGGAGACAACCAAACAAATAAGGAGAATTAGGAAAGAATCTCACCGCCAAAGCAAAGTGTAAGAGCTATGTCGATGTAAGAAGGAAGCTCTCTCAATTTCAAGAAGGAGAACACATATTGCTAATTACTCCTACTACAGGTATAGGCCGTGGCAATAAAGGTCAAAAAGCTCAGCCCTAGGTTCTAGGACCCTTTCAAATACTCAAAAAGATAGGTCCCTCTCGCTTACCAAATTGCATTACCTCCAAATCATTCAACCTACACAATGTTTTTCATGTGTCCCAATTAAGAAAGTATCAGCAGACTTAGTCATGTGTTTGAGCCATGGTTACTATGTAATTAAGAGATGACCTAACTTTTGAATTACCGCCAATGAGGATCGTGGGATCATGGTACCAAGCAATGAAGAAGCAAATCCAGATCTCTCAGTCCGAGTGGCCTGGGAAAAGATGGAATGGAAGAACACACGTGGGAGCTCGAGGAAGACATGCGAAAAGAATTTCCTAACCTATTCACAGTGTATCAAATTTTGAGGACAAAAATTTTTTAATACAGAAGGAGAAATGTAACATCCTTAAATTCATAACAACAATATAAATATCGATTAATGCTAATTAGAAATTAGATAAAATATAGCAAAACCAAGAGAACTCCTGGACTAGCTTTTATGAAACATAACAAATATTATTAGAATATTCTTGTGTTTCTAGAGAAAATGCAAAGAATTACAAAAATGCCATCATTTAATGTAAATAACGTAAAATACCTCTTGCTATGTAAAGGAAATTACTAAACTACCCTTGCTTTATTAGTAAAATGACAAAGATACCCTTACTCAGAAATAGAATTACAAGAATACCATTGTCATTGTATAATTACAAAAGTATCCTTGTCTTAGTTAAAGAAATTACTACAATGACAATTACAACAATTCCATTGCACAAATCCCTAGATTTGTCTTTAGGCAAGAATGAATCTAAGCCATTGGATTAAGATGACAATACAATAATTCAACCACATACATCATACACATTCTTAATCACATACATGCACATAGATAATCTCATGCTAAAAAAATTAAAAACACTTATTAAAGCATAAGAACACATGATATAAATATATGATGCATACATTAAAGGTTAGAAAATTTCCACTAACATTTTTGCATAAAACATGGAACATGATTTCATAAAACTAGGCCAACATGTTTCCATAAAACATGGAGTGTTTTCTATCCAAAGTTTGGCCAACATGTTTCCATAAATCATGCTCCAAGAATTAATTCTCTAAATGTTTCTTGTCTTGATCCTTCCACTATAAATACTCTTCAAACTCTTTCCATTCCTTACATTTCCAAAACACAAAGAGGCCTTACATGCTTTGCAAGAGATACATTCTCTAGCTCTTGTAAAATACATACACTTTTACTAGTTTCCATGCCTTAGAAACTCCCTAAGTGCTCTTTCTTTTCTTATATTTTCTCTACCATTCTTCTTATGTTCTCTCTCTTCAAAGATGTCTCTAACCCTCTAAACCTTATTTTAAACACTTAAATTCTAAACTCAAACCTTCACTAGCTCTCATAAGAGTTACAATCTTTAACTCCTGGTGAGAAATATTTTCTTAAGCACTCAAGTTCTAGAGCCAAGATTCAAGGAGAGGGTCATCTACTCCAAGGACTCTTGCTTGCTTCTAAGAAAGAAGAGAAGGACTATTTTTAGACCCTACATAAGAGGTAGGAGTTTCTTCTTTATTTGTTCAAGCATTATTGGCTTCTAACCATGGATAGAATGCCTCAACCTTGAGTTATTGTCAAAAGTTTTGAATGATTATTTGTAAAATATATTTTTAGATAGCACAATATATTCCATTATGTTCTTAGCACTTCTATGATGCTATCATACTCAAATATAACATAAAATGATAGTATGTGAAACTTGATTTTTAATAAAATTACTAAAGACATAAAAATGGTAGGTGCTGGAATTTCTGTTGATTCTCGCAGCAGGCACTTCTGAAATGTAATGATCATAAAATATGAAGTAAGCTGAAACAAAAATATATTAATCATAAACTAGACTCATTATAGAAGACTCTCCAAAAAGAATCACCCAAAACGGAGTTCTCTAGCTCAAGATATAAATTTTCAAAGCTAAGCCAAAAAACCTAAACTCTACATATGACTCCTGCAGAGTAAAATAAGTGTAACTCACTATATAAAAATCCAAATGGACTGATTCCAACTCCTTAGGTAAGCTAACACATAAAGAAACACATCTATGTATGTTATACATAATGCTTTGCACCACGTAACATAGGATGAGAAATAAATTTTCAGGACATCGTGGTCAGAGAGTGTAGTTTGAAACTAGCTCAAGTAAGGAAAGACTGTATTTAAGTTGTCCATTGTGACCCACCTCTCTTTCCCTGGGAACCCTCCTGCACAGATTACAGTTGAAGGAATCTAAAACTACCTTTCTAGGCTGAGATAACAAGTATATAGAGAGCTACAAACTTTTTCTTCTAAAAGATGTTAGAAAACTCCTAAATAAAAGATTCAAGTCTTGGCAAGAAAACTTAAATATTTAAGTAGTAATAATTGTTTAGAGGAAATATATATATATATATATATATATATATATATATATATATATATATATAAAAGTCATAGGGGAGCTTTAAAATATGTAAAGAATATTTAATAATATTTTAAAGTGCATTAATGTATTACTAAAAATTAAGTGTACAAAGAAGACTAAGAGAATTTATATGAGATCTTATATAAGTCTATCCACTAAATACCTGCTAACATGAATAATACTATTTTTATTTACTATGAGACTTAGTATGAAATGTCTACTACTTGATATAAGATTGTGTATGAAATGTTTCTATGATATCCAAGCTGATATATAGTATTATGAATATATATTGATGAGTTATGAAATGATAAGAATGGATGATTGATTGTACCATGATCTATTTATGATTGCATGATTATTATTCTTACTCAATGAGAATAAAGTAAAGCCTGGAAAAAGTAGCAATGATAGTCCTGAAAAGTGGACTTGAGCTAAGCTCACGGCTAATCCCCTAAAACCGCTGAGATCACTTAACGGAAAGAAAACCAAAAGGTTGTGGCGATGGCCACTTTGATGAGCTCATTACCCTTTTTAGGTGGTCTAAGGCATTGATGTATTCATCCCGTGAGTAATTATGAGACATGTCAATAAAAGAGAATAAAGTGTCATGCATGAATACTACTAGTAGAAATGCTTGTATGATTACAAAAAAAAGAGATGCATGAAATCATTAAGTAAGTGACTTGTAATTGATGAGTTGGGTTAGATATGTATGACTCGCTTAATAAGAATAGTTTAAAAGTAACTCTACCTCGCAATCACGCTTATGAAAAATCTTGATAAATGAACCTTTACTGGGCCCATCACTTTGTAAATAAACCCGAGGTGGCCGGAGGACAATGATGACACGATCGATACCAAGTTGAAATTCCCACCGAGAAATCCAAAGATTTCTCACTCCTATATGTGTTCCGTTGTCACCACCTCGTGACATCAATGGATCCTAACTATTCGAGAAGCGGGAAGTCTCGCTTTCCCCGAGTCAAGATGCACTGAGTCCTGGGGAGCTAGGGAGAATGACCACTACTAGCCTAGCCTTCATATTAGACATCCGAGCAGGCTAAGAACCACCGCCACCACCTCCTCAGAGTTACCTATGCTAGAGATTTTCACTTCTCCACTGCTGTTATTCGTGATGCTATACTTTCTTCTATGTACTATTTATTAGAAGTACAAAAGCCAAGATCGTATTTACCATGTAGGTGCTACTCAGAAACTCATGTTGGTAAATAATGTATAATTATTCCATGTTATGTTATATTCTAAATTTCTACAATGATATTATCGCCAAAAGAACTTCAATTTTAGAAATTATATTATATCTAACTATGGCGCATATACCATTCACATTACAAAGGTGCTTAGTTTTTAAAAAGTAGATTCAGTGATAAAAAAAAATTACCCTTATCTTCTTATCATTAATTTAAAAATAAAATTGATTAAAGAATATAGGTAACAGCTAATAGAGTCCGGGTCTATTAGGGTGTTACAACTAATATGATGATTATTCTTGCATTAAGTAGAGCCATGCATACATTCTTTAATATGATTGCATCCATGTCATTAAGATTCATGCTAAAATGAACGAACCTTGGCTAATTATGTTTTAGAACCTAAAAATAGATGTTTATGCATGCTCACTTATTTTGTATAACTAAACCCAAGGTTCCTGAGGACGTAGATGATGACACCTAGGTAGTAGGAGGCCCTACTGAGATTCTTTAGCAAGATTCTCACTCCCTCTATCTCTTTCTTTCCGTCACGTCTTCAGATGGCGACGTTCGTGATTTTTGTGGACACCCTAACCTGGGAGGTACATCATGATCCAGACCACGGGTCATACCATTTTGTGGGTTGCTGCGTCATTCGAGTGTTTATGTTCGTTGGACGGCCCTTTAGTCACCCCATACATAGCCATCGATTCTCTTCTGTCTCACCCTTCGGCGATGACTTCGTGTTCGAGCGCGCCCGCCCTCGAGAGGAGCGGATCCGCCGCACCCCACCAACGGCCTCTGCCATCCGGGACTACCCACAGTATATACCCCGCTCGCCCTCATAATTCTCCGAGACGGACCCTTCGGACTACTCTGCCACTCAGGTACCCTCCAAAGGATCCTCCCCTACCATGCCGATGGACGTTGGGGAGGGTAGCGAGGCTTCTGTCGCTCAGCCAGTACGTGGAGGGCGGGTGAGGATGATTCCCCGCCGTGGAGCTCATGCCCGACCGATGCAGCGCATCGCCACCCCGGCATAGATAGCCCAGTGGATCGGGTACATCCCTCCTTTCCAGAGAGGCTCGCAGTAGGAGAGGACCGTCGCGTTTTGGTGCCCGAGCTTTGACTAGGCATGGATAGCCCCCTTTTGTCTTAAGGCGATCTATACGTAGGCGCACTAGATTTAGGAGAGTTTCTTTTATCACCTTTGTTGTACTTTCATTTCCATGTATTTCCATTCTAGATGTACTAAACTAAGTCCCACTCTACCAAATGGGCATATCATATTATATATAAGTATGTAGTTCAATGTTATTATGGTGTGCCTTTACTTGCTTATGTCATGTTGCAATGCGATGCTTGCTTTATTACCTTTCGTGCATTATTAATTAACATGTTGCGTGGCTCTTACTTTGCTTTTATAATTCAAAAAAAAAATTTATTAGTATTTCTACTAAGTATTTTAAAGTAATAAGGAAGCTATGACGTAACAGACTAATGATTAACCTAATTATGTTCTAGAGTATTGGGTTAAAAATTAGGATGTTACAAATATCATCATGAGACCCTCATCATCAAGCTCTCATTCCTTTGTTTTCAAAGGCTCATGGTCGAAAATCAAGAAGGAAGAGAAGAAGAAAAGAAGTTCCAAAAAGATTCAAGAGAAACCATAAAACACATAACTAGATTAAGAACTTAAATGAAAGAAACACTTGAAAGAAAATCCCTACCAAGTGATTGGAGGTTCAGATGAGTAAAGAGGATGAAGAAGTTGAAGAACTTGGACACTTGAACTTTGAGAGAAAAAGAAAACTTTAGAGTGCTCTTTGAAGACTTACACTTAGCAAATGAACCCAAAGTGATGCAAGTTCACCCAAGCATGCTATCTATAGAGAAATGAAACAAAATGAGAGGTGTAAATGGGGAGGAAAGCTTCGGCCATTTACAGTCATGGGGAAGAGAAAATATCTTCTCCAAGGTATGGGTTCAAGTATGGGTGCAAGTATGGATCAAGCATGGTTCTTTGAGTGAGAAACAAATCAACATGTGATGCAAATCAAGGAGGAGGTGGCCGAAATGCATCAGCCATGGGGGAGGATTTCTTGCATTTTAATTGTGGTTTAGAGTTGTGTTTAGGTGTATCTTTGATTAGGACTAATGTAACACTCTCCCTACTATAGTGCTATGCTCGAGTCATAACATTACAGTAAGTAGTCGTTACCCATAACTTATATATTTGCAATTTCTTAACTATATGAAATATACACGTATAAGTTGTAATAAATATGAGCCTTGTACTAAAAACTATACTAACTTGTCTCAAATCAAGTTTGCGCATAAAGTGATAGTCAACTTATAGGAATAGCAGAAATGTAATGCGCATCCTAAGAAGTCGGTCACATGATAATTTACATCTTATATCACATCCATAGTACGTTAAGTCACACAGTCATACTATATACATTCATACCTAATTACATATATATTATAAACAACCCTACCCTAGTCCTCGCAGTGACCACCTAGTTCGGGTTAGGGCCCAACAAAAATATAAGCAACTACAGACAGATAAAACTAACTCCCTCAGTCAGTGGCTCTTCAAAAGGTCAAACGTAAGAGCCTATGATGGTCATATAATATGAGGGAATTTAGGTCATGCTATGTCTATAAATAAGGTGGATACGAGACTCAATAACCAGATATAGTGACCTTAACTCTGGGTCGTAGTGCCACTACTACTCAGGCATCTCGAGAAGGAGCACGATTGAGGCAATCTATATAAAATACATCATACAACAAGGATGAGAATTAATGATCCCCAGTAGGAAAATGTACCAGTCTATTACTCAATGATATTCAACTTAATACAAGATAAGCAAAGTACTTTAGTTATTTATATAATGGTTTCATTAGTTAGAATCATTATTTCTTATGACTTAATTTTATTAGAAAATTTTGAACTTAATGGTAAAACTCATAAGACCCTTCTGATATACTTCTCTTTGGATCGTACTATCAACGATGTAATGTTGTCACGTTACAACCTGATATAGTTCACTAGATGGAGTACGTCTACTACATCTCATCTAGAATAGCCTCGTTATTCTCAGTATATCCCTTTCCTCATAACGATGTAATGCTGTCACAATTACAACCTAATATAGTTCTAAGGGCATAGCACGTCTACTACTATCCATGAATCCATGAGCTTACCACTAAGCAAATTACATTGCACAAGATTTATTTTCTTAAGTTTCCTTTCTTTATGTGCACTTTTATTATTTGTACAAAAATTCTCTTAAAATATCTTGAATATGTATAATGCCTCTCTTTAACTTTTATGAGATATTTCCCATAACATTTGGTATACTGTTGTGATGTTTTTCTGCAAAGTCTACTAGGTTTTTAACAGATTTTATACTATCAAAATTTTTCATTACATCCCTTCGTTAGCAATAATTCTTATCAATTCTTTCAACCATTGAACCAAGTTTCCTGTGATGGATCTCAAATTATTTCTACTATAAATTATCATTCCTCGGACAACCATTTCTTCTAAATCTTGAAGATACAAGCCAAGTTTTGTTGCCACTTCTCAAGCTTTGATTAATATGTATCTCAAGATCACATAACCTAAGAACTAATGCTGTAAATATTTCAGCACATAAAATTCCAGCACATACCCACTTAGAGCACCTGTTATATCATACAAACCAAGAGCTAATGCTGTAAATAATTCAATTAATAAAATTCCAGCACCTATTATATCGCATAACACAAGAATTAATGTTGTAAGGATTCAACACATACAATTCCAGCACATCAAAATTTCCAACACACAAGATTTCATCATAGTCCAAGCCCTTATAAATTCTGCAACAAAATTTGAGGTCCCAATATACATAATCTCATCACAACTCCATCTATTAGGAAATCTAAAATTTAGCTTCAGATTTTTCAGCAACATAACCACAAAATTCAAGCACTTATCTTGACAAAATAGTTAAACATCAAGAAGTAAAAGACTAGAATAATTTTCCTACCTCCCTCAAAGATTTTTCTCTAGTTTTTCCTCTCCAACCAAGCCTCAAACCCCCCTTTATTCAGCCTTGTTTTGTGCTGGAAAATGGACCAAGTGCAAGGAAAAACAAAGTTTTCAATTGATCTTGATGTAGAGAAGATGTTCTTGAAGTAGTTTGGATGCTTACCTAAGATTATCCTTTATAGATATGGTGGTTTTCATGGAGCTTCCAAAGAGAAAATTTTTGAAAATGGAGAAAGAAAGAAATGAAGAAGAATGGGATTTGTAACATCCTTAAATTCATAAATAACATAAATATCGATTAATGCTAATTAGAAATTAGATAAAATATAGCAAAAACCAAGAGAACTTTGGACGGTTTTATGAAACATAACAAATATTATTAGAATATTCTTGTGTTTCTAGAGAAAAATGCAAAGAATTACAAAAATGCCATCATTTAACAGAAATAACGAAAATACCCTTGCTATGTAAAGGAAATTACCAAACTACCCTTGCTTTATTAGTAAATGACAAAGATACCCTTACTCTGTAAATAGAATTACAAGAATATCATTGTCATTGTATAATTACAAAAGTATCCTTGTCTTAGTTAAAGAAATTACTACAATGACAATTACAACAATGCCATTGCACAAATCCCTAGATTTGTCTTTGGGCAAGAATGAATCTAAGCCATTGGATTAAGATGACAATACAATAATTCAACCACATACATCATACACATTCTGTCACATACATGCACATAGATAATCTCATGCTAAAATTAAAAACACTTATTAAAGCATAAGAACACATGATATAAATCTATGATGCATACATACATTAAAGGTTAGAAAATTTCCACTAACATTTTTGCATAAAACATGGAACATGATTTCATAAAACTAGGCCAACATGTTTCCATAAAACATGGAGTGTTTTCATCAAAGTTTGGCCAACATGTTTCCATAAAACATGGAGTGTTTTCATCCAAAGTTTGGCCAACATGTTTCCATAAATCATGCTCCAAGAATTAATTCTCTAAATGTTTCTTGTCTTGATCCTTCCACTATAAATACTCTTCAAACTCTTTTCCATTCCTTACATTTCCAAAACACAAAGAGGCCTTACATGCTTTACAAGAGATACATTCTCTAGCTCTTGTAAAATACATACACTTTTACTAGTTTCCATGCCTTAGAAACTCCCTAAGTGCTCTTTCTTTCTTATATTTTTCTCTACCATTCTTCTTATGTTCTCCTCTTCAAAGATTTCTCTAACCCTCTAAACCTTATTTTAAACACTTAAATTCTAAACTCAAACCTTCACTAGAGTTATAATCCTAACTCTAGTGAGAAATATTTCCTTAAGCACTCAAGTTCTAGAGCAAACCTTCAAGGAGGGCCATCTACTTTAAGGACTCTTGCTCAAGCTCAAAGAAGAAGAGAAGGACTCCTTTTAGACTCTACATAAGAGGTAGGAGTTTCTTCTTTATTTGTTCAAGCATTATTGGCTTCTAACCATGGATAGAATGCCTCAACCTTGAGTTATTGTCAAAAGTTTTGAATGATTATTTGTAAAATATATTTTTAGATAGCACAATATATTCCATTATGTTCCTAGCACTTCTATGATGCTATCATACTCAAATATAACATAAAATGATACTATGTGAAACTTGTTTTTAATAAAATTACTAAAGACATAAAAATGGTAGGTCTTGGAATTTAGTTGATTACGCGTGAGCACTTGAAATGTAATGATCATAAAATATGAAGTATCCCAAATAAAAATATTTTTTTATCATAAACTAGACTCATTATAGAAGACTCTCCAAAAGAATCACCCAAAACGGAGTTCTCTAGCTCAAGATATAAATTTTCAAAGCTAAAAACTGAAACTCTACATATGACCTTGCAGTAGTAAAATAAGTGTAACTCACTATATAAAAATCCAAAATGGACTGATTCCAACTCCTTAGGAAAGCTAACACATAGAGAAACAAATCTATGTATGTTATACATAATGCTTTGCACCACGTAAATATAGGATGAGAAATAAATTTTCAGGACAACTTTGCTGTGAGAGTGTAGTTTGGAGCAGTTACGCTAAGGAAGACTTGGTATTTAAGCGTGTCCATTGTGACCCACCTCTCTTTCCTGGGAACCCTCTGCAATGTGATTACAGTTGAAGGAATCTAAAACTACCTTTTCTAGGCTGAGATAACAAGTATATAGAGAGCTACAAACTTTTTTCTTCTAAAAGATGTTTGAAATCAAATAAAAGATTCAAGTCTTGCAAGAAAACTTAAATATTTAAGTAGTAATAATTGTATCAGAGGAAATATATATATATATATATATATATATATATATATATATATATATAAAAGTCATAGGAGCTTTAAAATATGTAAAGAACATTTAATAATATTTTAAGGTGCGTTAATGTATTACTAAAAATTAAGTGTACAAAGAAGACTAAGAGAATCTATATGAGATCTTATATAAGTCTATCCACTAAATACACCTTAACATGAATACTAATTTTTTTTTACCATGAGACTTAGTATGTAATGTCTACTACTTGATATAAGATTGTGTATGAAATGTTTCTATGATATCCAAGCTGATATATAGTATTATGAATATATATTGATGAGTTATGAAATGATAAGAATGGATGATTGATTGTACCATGATCTATTTATGATTGCATGATTATTATTTTAACACAATGAGAATATAGTAAAGCGAGAAAAAGTAGCAATGACAGTATGGAAAAGTAGACTTGAGCTAAGCTCACGGCTTAACCCCTAAACCGTTGAGATCACGCAACGGAAAGAAAACCAAAGGTTGTGGCGGCAATCACGGTATGAGCTCATTACCCTTTTAGGTGGTCTAAGGCTTTGATGTATTCATCCCGTGAGTATTTATGAGACATGTCAATAAAAGAGAATAAAGTGTCATGCATGAATACTACTAGTAGAAATGCTTGTATGATTACAAAAAAAGATGCATGAAATCATTAAGTAATGTGTTGACTTGTAATTGATGAGTTAAGTTAGATATGTATGACTCGCTAATAAGAATAGTTTAAAAGTAACTCTACCTCGGCTAATCACGTTTGGCGAAAATCTTGATAAATGAACCTTACCTGTCCATCACTTTGTAAATAAACCCGAGGTGGCCTGGGTGACAACGATGACACGATCGATACCAAGTTGAAATTCCTCTTTGAGAAATCCATTTCTCACTCCTATGTATGTTCCGTTGTCACCACCAGGAATCTTGATGGATCCCAACTATTAGAGAAGTGGGAAGTCTCGCTTCCCAGTCAAGATGCAGTCACTGGGGAGCTAGGGAGAATGACCACTACTAGCCTAGCCTCATATTAGACATCGATGAGCTAAGAACCACCGCCACCACCCTCTGTGAAGTTATCTATGCTAGAAATTTTCACTTCTCCACTTTGCTATTAAGTATCTTTGTTACTTTCTTCTATGTACTATTTATTAGAAGTACAAAAAGCCAGTACTGTATTTACCCATGTAGGTGCTACTCTGTAAACTCATGTTGGTAACAATGTATAATTATTCCATGTTATGTTAAGTATTCTAAATTTCTACAATGATATTACTGCTCAGTAAACTTCAATTTTAGAAATTATATTATATCGAAACTATGGCGCACATACCATTCACATTACACGCTTAGTTTTTAAAAGTAGATTCGTATAAAAAAAATTACCCTTATCTTCTTATCATTAATTTAAAAATAAAATTGATTAAAGAATATAGGTAACAGCTAATAGAGTCCGGGTCTATTAGGGTGTTACAAGATTCTAAGTAACCGTGAAGAGAATGAATTTTCTTTGCCATTTTTCCTTTTTGTAAAGTCAATAACTTGGAGACAAAGAAAGGGAATTGAACTTTCCAGATCAATTTGCCTTCTATCAGTGTTGAAAATACCTATATTTATTTAACTATTCTAAGTAAAAATTTATTTAAGATATGATAATGTTCATTAATTGGGCCAATCTCTATGTTTCGGTATACCAATTATTACCATTTCGGTGTACCGTTTCTTATTATTTCAGTACCTAATTGACATAAAAAAAATTTACCGAGTAAAATTATCATTTTAAATCCTAATTTTTATTTTGTCCTAATATCATTTATAAGATCTCATCCTATATTACTGATTAAAATATTATTATCCTAAATTTTGATTAATATTTAATTAATTTTCATTTTTTTTGAAAGAATTCTTATGTTGTTCTGATCCTAATTGTGTCGATCGAAATTTTTAAAATCCCTACTGATTACTTACAATTAATTATTTTATCAAAGAAAATACAGATAGACGAGTCGTTACAATTAAGATTAGGAATTTGTAAGAAACTGTTTAGGTGAGAAAATGGGTAGTCAAGGTTGTCAAGACATGTTAAAGGAGTGGTCTTGCATCATTAGTGAGTTATAAATTCATTTTAGTTCATAAACAACTCTAGACACAATTATATGATTTAAGGAATTAGAAAGAGAAAATACTATTCAAGATTCCAAGATTGGAATCTTGAGTTTTAAAAGAGATTTAAGTTTAGTCTAAGCAATTTTAGGTTCGAATTAATTTTAATAGCTTATTTTGACTCTAGATTAATTATGGAAATTAATTAATCTTTGATTAGAGCCTAATATTGCTTAGGTTTGCTTAATTAAGTCATTAAGCTCAAAATACTATTCCAGGGGCAAAATCATAATTTTGTACTAAAACTGCCCAGGACCACCGGGACTTAAACAGATACCTCTAAACACTTGAAATTACCATTTTAATCCTTTGCGAAAAGTTTCAAGCCCAAACGGCACCTTTACCCGCGTAAAAACGCTATAGGGGTATTTTGGTCATTTTGACCTGAAACTGCAGAAAATGAGATTTTGTTTCTGAAATCACTCAAGAATTATCTAATCCCCTTCAAATATTGAGTCGGCCCTTCGAGGATGGCCGGGATGGCTTTCCTCAAATTCCGGATAACCTCAGGGGCATTTTGGTCATTTTCCTCTCAGACAGAAAAATCGGGGCATTACAAGTTTGACATTTGAAAGGGGCTATATATGTTTTTGTTAGCAGACGATGCGAAAATCGTAATTCTTGATTTTTCTTGTCCACAAAATTATTAAAATACCCTTGAGGTAATTTAACACGGGATTAAATGACGACCGGACCTAGTTATCAGCTAAGAGTTGGGTATGTTAATTTGAGGGGATATAAAATTTTGGAGAGTTTCAAGAGTTTTTGTGTAAAATTACTATTTTACCCCTAGTTAGTGCTAATTAAGCTTAATCTAATCATTAAAAGGATATAGGCAGTATTAGACTCTAATTAAATATTAATTATTTTTATTAATTAATTTTGTGTCAAAATAATTATTTTGAATTAATTAGGCCGAAGAATTGTTAAAGAAAGTTAATATCATTCTTAATCAAGGATTAGCAAGAAAGAGATAAAAAGTGCTTTCTGAGACACAAAAGTACAAATAAGGGACAAATAATACTTTATCTTTCCTATTTGCCCTAAAGATTAGGGGCATGTTGGTATTTGAATTTTGAATTAATTGATGTTAGCCTAGTTAATCATACAAGACACCCATATAACCTTGAAATATTTTGAAATATTGGAGCCGCCATCAAGTTTATTTAAATTGGAAAACACATGGAAAAACCCATTATTTTTAGAAAATAGTATTTGAAACCAGATTTGACTTCGGGAGTCGGTTATGTATAGGGAAGGGTACAAACTTAATCCTACGCACCCTTAATACACCCGTCCTTAGACGGTACCTTAGTAAGTTGTGCAAATTAATTAATAACCTTAAAAAAACAAAAAAAAAGAGACAAAACATATTTACAATTTAAACAAAAACAATTTGAGAACAATTAATTTTAGCTTGACAGGGATCGCCTGCTCCTACGTATCCTCTGGTGCAATGAGGAACTCAAAGTCACGTAGTTCTATAGAAAATATTTGTGAATTGAAGGATTTCAATTATGAAGAAAAGAATTTGTAACAAGAAATAAAAAATTCGTTATTGCATAGAATCCAAGTTGGTACTAGGCCATTCAATGAATCCCTATGATTCAAATAACGATGAAGGTAAGATTTTTGTGAAGAAAGCAATTCCTTTGGAAAGTAAAATCTGCCCTCGCACAGGATTAAAGTTAGTACTTAACCATTCAATAAATCCTTATGATTCAACAACAATGAAGATAACATTTGCTATTTAATCATCATTATCGATCATTGCACGAATTAAAACAAAATTGAAAAGATTTTTTTTTTTGAAAGAGAACACATTTTATAAAAAGGCTAATTTTAATTATGAACTGACAAAAATAACTCAAGGATTAATCTAAATAAAAAAGAACAAAATATAATAAAAAAACTAAAATAAGTCAAGGACCCTAGGTACTAATTTTTTTTTTATCTTTTTAATGGCTCTTAACACAAAACTCACCTAATATTAAATAAATAGATCACTTCCTAAACCAATTTATTTAATCCTACTCAAATTAATTGAAATGATTGCAGAGAGAAAGGGAAAAAACAAATTCTTTCTTCTTATTTTTTATATTATTTGAAAACAAAACCAACCCAGAGAAAACAAGCTTTAATAAAATAAATCCCGTCCAAATTCTTTCATGTTTAATCCCTTTTTATTTTAAGAAAATCAAAATGAAACAAATGCCAAAAACGGCCCAACAACAAGTATTCTTCAACCAAGACTCTGACCCTAAAAAAAGGATAACACTCAAATAACCAAATAAATAAACAAAAAATTAAAAATCTAAATCAAAAGGTACGAGCACCGAAGACACGGAATGGGATTTTGGAAGACACACCCCACTTTTCATCTCATACACAAACCCACACTAAACATACAGCTCTCTTAGTCTCTCACACAAGAACACATGCGGCACTCTCATATTCCCTTTAACTTATGCACGTACACGGTCATACACTCTCATACACTAAACCCACTCTCTCTCACACACACTAACCCAGACTCACTTACCAAACCACACACACCCGCTACATTTCCACGTGGAGAAAGAAAGGGGAACACATCTTCAGTTAAATCCAACACATTTCTGAAAAAGAAAAAATGAAACAAAGAGGAGGCGAGAGAAAAAATGCTAGGAGGGAAGAGAGAAAGGGGGCCGCGGCGGTGGCAAGGAGAAAGCCGCGGCTTAACCATGCAGAGGAAAAAGGAGGAAATACGGTGGCGGAGCTTGTAACACCCTAGTAATTAACCAGATACACCTAGGTTGAATCTGATTAATGACTAGACTTTACTCTTTGCTTTGGTTCTTTCTTCATAATTTGAAAATACTTAGTGAAATTACGAGCCATTTTTTTTTTTAAACACATAATTGAAAACGTGAGCCGAGTACAACGTGAACGAGTAAGCGGAGTATAATAAGACGTTTAAGAATATATCACATCATATCACTTAGGCTCCATCATATAACATCCATAAGCACATTATAGCATATATTTACATACAATAACCTGACTCAAAGGGTGGGTTATGTTCATACATCACTGTCTTATGCAAACCCATAAAAGAAAATATACTTAAGGAAATACATGCCCCTAAACTAGATAACTCCATAAGTCGGGAAGGTTATCCTAAAACTAGGGTGCGTGATCACACATAAATCTACTAAGAACCCTCTATGGCCACTGTCCCGAAATGGGGGAATAAATCCGATCCACTGATGAGCTCCCTCGGAAGGGGACACACGAGATGCACCAGGCTGGGGTCGCATGGACGGCCTTCTTGCTAACCTCGGCTGAACAAGTGTTTCCTCACTACCCTCTCTTACACGTGTAGGAGTAGGAGCAGAGCTCTCAGAATATACATGAGTAGGAGTTTCCTCTGAAGGATCAGTTTCAGAATATCTCGTCTCGGGAACATACTCTGGAAATCCATGGACAACAGATGAAGCGGGATAAGAACGTAACATCCTTTCATCAAGTGGACGTGCATGTTCGAAAACCATTTCATCGCCATAGGGAGAAGTAGGAGAAAATCGATAACTAGGGACAGGATGTGCAAATGGATGACCTATGTAAATAAAAACACGAATTGCGCACCTCCCTTCAAAATGATACGAGCGATGCACCGGATCATAGTGAAATTCCCAAGTAGGGGTATCAATGAACAGGATGAATGTCGCCATCTGAATCTGGAGACAATGACGGAAATAAAGGAAAGGGAGTGAGAATCTTGCTAAAGAATTCTCAGTAAGGTACCTCCTTCTACAGTGTCATCATCAAAGTCCTCAGGAACCTCGGGATTATTCTAAAATAGTGAGCATGCAAAGATTCATTTTAAGTTCGGACAAATACTTAACCGAGGTTCATCAATTTTTAATCATGCATCTTATAATGCATCATAATCTTAACATGTCATATTTACAATGAACTTTTCCTTTATCATTACATCATATTCCTCATCATCATTATCAAAATAACATGCATAAAAGAATGTCATATAATATTAGCTACACATGGACATAGTGCACATATTTCATTTCTTTAGTACCTTAGGTGACTTAAAATCTTATCATCATCATTATTTTCCTTAGGCCACCCTGTACTCCACCCTTTTGGGAGTAATTTAGGTTATGAGCTCATACTTTACTAGTCGTCACTAGCATATACTTATCCCTTTTGATAAGCTAAAGTCCCGACTCTACCCTTTTGAGAGAACGGGTTAGGGGGCTAAAATCACCTTTTCACCACCTATAGGTTCCAAAGAACGGGTTAGGGGGCTAAAATCACCTTTTCACCACCTATAGTCTGATGGTTCCAAAGGATCATTTTCTTATAAGTTTAAGTCACCATTAAATCTTTGCATGTTATATCACAATACAATTCATAAACATCATAACATTTTCTCATTTATAGTCTTAAGCTAGAATAATATATATCAACTGTAATCATGCATATGGGAGATTCCCAGGAAAGAGAGGTAGGTCACAATGGACACGCTTAAATACCAAGTCTTTCCTTAGCCAGAACCTTTCCAAATTACACTTTTACAATGATACACTTTCTTCTAGCAACAAAGGTAAATTTTACATAATAAAGAACATTTCATGTATAAGCATTCTCATTATTTGCAACAAAGAACTATAACATGCAAGCCAGAAATCATTCAATGATATCAAGTACTTAATAAGCATCCAATCCTTACATAGAATTATCAATTATAGAACTAATTAGTTACTAAACCAATTATGAATCATTCTCTTAACAATAAACCATAATTATCACAACTTCAATCATATCAAATCATTATCACACATTGATACTAAACTCAGATCAGTGGCCGAATCATGAACCTCATGCAATTACATAAAATCATATTTTAAGTGCATATAAAATACTAGTTCCCCGTAAAATCCTTGCAAAGCCTTAAAACTCATTTAGAAACTAGTTCTTTTGTCAAATTTGGGAGGATCTTCACAATTAAAATTCTCACTTAAGATAAAAGGAGTAAGTCTTGAGCTTTAGAGATTTAGGTGACATCTTAGAATTATAAACATGCTATGCAACCTTATTTTAATCTTATCTTTATAAGGTGATAGCTTGGAATTATAAACATGATATGCAATTCCATTTCTTTATCTTTAAGATTTGAGGTGATGACTTGAAAATTAAACATGATGCAAGAACTTGAAATATAAACATGATACAAGAAACTGGAGCGGCGATAATCCGCACAGGACCAGTAGAGGGAGAAGAGAATATTAAGAAACCGGAGCGGCGGTAGTCCGCACAGACCGATAGAGGGAGAAGAGAATTATTATTACATCTTTTTAAGCTCCAATCTCAAGACTTTTTAAAGAATAAATTCTTTAACTCCAATAATCATATTTCTTTGCTTGTGATACATGGGCAAGTCTTTGAGCTCTAGGATCTTTAGGTGATGGCATAAAATAAACATGCCATGCGTTGATTCTTTGAGCCATTATAAAATATAGTGAGAGCATAAATTAAATATGAGATGCAACCTCTTTATTATCTTGAAAGATTAAGTGATGACTTGAAACATAAACATGAAATACAAGCTTGGAATTTAAACATGAGAAATGCAAGTTCATTTATTCATTCTTGAAAATTTAGTGATGACATAGAAAGTAAACATGGTTATGCAAAGCATAAACTTAATCATGGATGCAAATTCATTTTGTTTCTTTACTAGAGCTCCTTCAAGACTTTAAAAGAATTATAAATTCAACCCAATACATATCTTAACAAGAAATAAAACATAAAAGGAAAATACATCTTTCAAGTTCTAAACTAAAAATCTTTGTTTTAGCATCATAAAGCATTATTCTTTAAAGTTTTGCATCAAGTGGAATTTTCAAGCTTTAGAGGCCTAACTTGTGATGGATTTACAACCCACCCTCAAAGTCCTCATCATCAAGCCATCATCTTAGTTCCACCTAGGCCATATGGTTGAATTGGTTAAAGAAAAATTGAAGAGGAAAACCAAAATAAAAAGCTAAGGTAAGTTCATAATTTCATCATTTTGAGCTAAAAACACAACTCCTCAAAGCATAGAAATAAATTTAGAAACTACTCCCTACCTAATCTGAGTTGAAGAAGAGGAAGAGAACTTGGTTTCTTGAAGTGAAATGAAACAAAATCTCTTTGAAAAAATTGAAGAAAGAATTCAGCCAAAGAGGAGGAAGAAAGAAAGTTTTTGGTGCTCCTAAAAACTAGTTATGAACCAAGCATTCCAAGACCACTCAAGCAAGCCTATTTATAGAAGATTTTGAGGCTTCTAATTGGCCAAAATGATGAGGTAGTGGACAGAATTTTGCAGGAGAAATAAGGGAGGAAAAATCATTTTAGACAAAGTTGTATGAAATTAAGGAATTATGTCTCTTATGGTGACATTTTGGCATTTTGTTTTAGTGCAACTTTTGGCAATAATTCAGCTGCATAATGGCATCAATAATTTCGTCCATTACAGCCCAAAGAAGTGAAATTTGTGTGTTCCATGCATTATTTAGGTGTAGGCAAGGTATTCATGTAATTTAGAGAATTTACGGTTAAGGGTTTAAGTGAATTAGTAAGCAATTTGGGTGTTTTTGAGCAATTTTGGGTTCTAATCAATCTAAATACATAATTTTGACTCGAGATTAATATTTAGAATTTAATAAGCTTTAATTTGAGCCTAATATTGCTTAGGTTTCAGATACTAATCAAAAATCCCGAAATTTGCAAACTCGCCAAAAACAGGGCCAAAATCGTACTTTCACTTAAAAACTGCCCGAGGCCACCCGAGCTTAACTAATGGTTAATCATGGCTTAAAACACATTTTAAAACATTTTAGTGAGGTTCGAGCTCAGTCGGCACGCACATCGGAGTTAAAACAGCCGCAGGGGCGTGTTGGTCATTTCGCGCGTCGGAACTCAAAATTGAGATCATTCTGCTCTATTAACACACATAGCACAAACAATCCCTTATTATCCTCAAAATATCCCCTTGAGAATAGGTGGGGCCCACGATCCTCATTTTCTAAGTAAAATAACTTCAGGGGCATTTTGGTCATTTTATACGCATGTAAATTCTGATTTGCGACTCTCGCATGAATCGTTCCTAACCTCTCTTCTAATGTTATATTCCTTTATTGAGGATTGTTCGGCCTCAAATCTTATGTAATAATTACCTACGGTAATTCGGTAATTGAGTAATTTCTAATGACAGTAAAAATTACAGTAAAAATTGGGGCGTTACAGAGCTCGCATGAAAAGGCAGCGGCTCGCACGGAAGAGGAAGAACGCGCCGCGCGGTGTATGGTTAGGAAGCAACCGGTGATGGAGCTTGGGAAGCAGAGACTGTGAGTTTCACGGCTAAGAAAGGAAGAGGAGAGTGATGGTGGGTGGGTGGCGGTTTCAATGGAGGATGAGGAGTTGAGGGTGATGGAAGTTAGCTTGCATGACGGTGGTTATGGACTTTTGGCGGCTGATGGTGATGGAAAAACAAGAAGGGGCCGCGGCGGTAGTGGTGGAAGAGAAGCTGGGGAAGACGAAGAAGATGATTAGGAAGAGGAAGATGGTGGTTCCTGGTAATGGTGGTTTGCAACGAGGAGAAGGAAAAAGAGGTTGAAAGAGGAGGCCGCGGTAGGGAAGGTGGCCGTGACCTCCCTCTAATTTTTGTTTCCTTTTCTTTTTTTTATTTTATTTGTTCTGAACTGGGACTGGAATTTTTGAATTGAAATGGACTGTTGATGGACTCTTTTTGCTGTATTTAACTGTGAATGATTAAGTTATGAATGTGTTTACTGATGGCTCACCTCTATTAATCTCTGGCTATGGTCTGAGCTTTTATTTGCGGAATGGATATGGGTCTCTGGAATTTGGTCTGTGTGGCTGAGAATGCTGGATTTTAGTTTTGTGGTTTGGCTAGGATTTTGGTTGTTGTATGTGTTTCAGTCCAGAATGGTGATGAAGTTTTTCTGTGTTTAGAGGTCAGGATGGGTCTCTGAGAGTTCTCTCTAGCGCTAGTAGCTCCCTTCTTTTATATAGCTATTTCTCGTTGAACCAAAATTATTGTTCATCCTTCCTTTACAGGTTGCTTCATCATTGTGGAAAGAGTGGAGGCAGGTCATCATTCTGCCAATCTTCATCATTGTGCAAGGAGTGGAGAGGAGCATTATCATGTCCTCCACTTCCGTCACCTTTTTTCATCTTTTTATTTTTTTTATATTTATCAGAAAAGGAAAAGGGTTGTAAAGGAGATAGGCTAAAATGAGAAAGGCCCTTTATATTTATTTCTCTCTTTTTTTATGGGTTGAAGAATTCTTTTTATTTTTGAAATAGGCTGAATTGAAATTTTTTATTTTCTTAAAATGGGCTGAAACACTTGGACCCCTTTTTTTAACATAGGTCAAAATGTAAAACAACAATAATAATAAAAATAAAAAAATCTAAAAATATGGTTTGAACTAAATTGACTATCATGAGTCTACAAATTGGCTAAATTCCAAAAATATGTCGATTTTGATGATGATTTTTTTTTTGTTTTAAAGCCGGACAAAATCAAGTGTTCACAGTTGCCCCTCTTTACTTATTTCTTATAAGAGAATATGAAAAATATAAGTTTTACATATTATCTTCGTAAGGAATAAGTAAAGACATGTACATAGATTTTGTTTGGCAATGCATGAAATGCAAATGCAAGAAAAATCAAATTCTAACATTAAAAAAAACTAAACATTCAAGAAAGTCACATGTAATGCTGCAATTCAAAAACTAACTGTATGAATCATGTAAAGAAAAGAAACTAAGTTGACACAAATCCACAAATGACCAGAAATGTAAAATCTAATGGGACTGATTGGAAATTTACAAGTTGGTGAGACTGACAGGAAATCAAAAATCTTGTGACCAATTGGATGCGGGTTAACAAGTGATAGGAAATTAAAACTGATGGGGGCTAACAGAAATTTACAAGCTGACGAGATTGACAAGAATTTACAAGTTGACGAGGGCTGATAGAGATTTACAAAACTTGTGACCCACTGGATAGATCAATAAGTGACAGGAAAATAAATGGTGGCAATCTGAGGCCGAAAGGAAATCAAATCGGCAATCTGAGGTCGACTAAAATGTAAATGGCAATATGAGGCCGACTAAAAATTAAATTAGCAAGGATACTTACTAAAAAGTAAATTGAAAAGTAAATTGGCAAGGATACCAACTGGAAATGTAAACTGGCAAGGAGGCCGATTGAAAATTAAATCGGCAAGGATACCGATTGGAAATGTAAACTGGCAAGGAGGCTGACTGGAAATTAAGCCGGCAAGGATACCGACTGTAACATCCTAATTTTTAACCCAATACTCTAGAACATAATTAGGTTAATCATTAGTCTGTTACGTCATAGCTTCCTTATTACTTTAAAATACTTAGCGGAAATACTGGTAAATTTTTTTTTTTGAATTATAAAAGCAAAGTGAGAGCCGCGCAACACGTTAATTAATAATGCACGAAAGGTAATCAAACAAGCATCGCATTGCAACATGACATAAGCAAGTAAAGGCACACCATAATAACATTGAACTGCATATTTATATAATATATGATATGCCCACTTGTATAGAGTGGGGCTTAGTTTGATACATCATAAACAGATACAACTAAAAGAAAATACAAAGAAAAATACTACGGAAACATAAAAGCAACTCCCCTACCCAAGTGCAACTAAAGGGATAACCTCTAAACAAAAGGAGGTCCATCCTCATCTAAGTGGTGTGTGCTCTACCCGGGTACTCCATCGGTCATACGTCACCTCCTACTGACGTCCATCTCACGAGTGAGGCACATATCTGGGAAACTGGGTGAGCTCCTCGGGCGTAAAGAGGCGGAACGGGGATCGAGAGTGACCCCCGCGATGTGGCCGCATCTCCGATCATCGTGCAAGTCGTGGCTGAGTCACGGCATCCTCACTGCCCTCCCTCATCAGTGGTGGAGTGGGGCCGGAGCTCTAGCTATACGGATGGGTAGGCGGGTCCTCGGACGGGTCGGTCTCCGAGAATTAGGTCCGGGGCACGTAATCAGGATAGTCACGCATGGCTGAGGCGGTGGTGTACATGCGAAGCACTCTCTCGTTATGCGTACACGCGTGCTCAAAAACCCGCTCGTCATCGCCGTAGGGTGCTGTCGGGGAGAAGCGATGGGTATGCACGGGGTGAGCGAAAGGACGTCCTACGAACATGAAGACTCGCACCGTGCACTGTCCTTCAAAATGATATGACCCGTGATCCGGGTCATAGTGCACCTCCCACGACGGGGTGTCCATGAAAACCACGAACGTCACCATCTGAAGATGTGACGGAAAGAAAGAGATAGAGAGAGTGAGAATCTTGCTAAAGAATCTCAGTAGGGCCTCCTACTACCTAGGTGTCATCATCTACGTCCTCAGGAACCTTGGGTTTAGTTATACAAAATAAGTGAGCATGCATAAACATCTATTTTTAGGTTCTAAAATATAATTAGCCAAGGTCCATTCATTTTAGCATGAATCTTAATGACATGGATGCAATCATGTTAAAGAATGTATGCATGGCTCTACTTAATGCAAGAATAATCATCATATCTTTAAGAACATCATAATAGTGGCATAAAGTGGCAATTAAATTCTCTTTGTGACATAATCATCATAACTTCCTCATAGGCCACCCTAAAAAACAAGCGCTCTGGGGGTGCTTGGCCGAACCGGTGTCACCCAGAACGTATCACATTTCTAGGTTATGAGCTCATACTTTAACTAGTCGTCACTAGTTCTTACTTATCAATCCCGATAAGTGTAACATAATCATAAACATAATCCCGACTTATCCAGTACGGGCTAGGGAGCATTTCTTGGGAGTACTCGGCCGAACCGGTGTCACCCAAGAATTCATCTTGGTACCGATGTCACATGAGTTCTCTGGAGGTGCTCGGCCGCACTGGTGTCATCCGAGAACTCATCTTAGTACCTCATAAAAATCTCATAGGTTTTCAAAAACTTTCTGAGTCCCGAATTTGTCAAAAATTCGGCGATAATCACAGATGCCGAATTTCTTCCAAATTCTCCTTTATGCCACATAAGTCATTCAAACATGCATCCTCCATCATAATCTTCATGCATTCACATAATCATTCTCATGCGTTCACAAGCAACATTAAAAATCCATTATGCTCTTGATCCTACGGTATCTTATACTTTGACCCTTACGGGCCTTAAACTTGTGATGTAGTTACCCTATCATCTTCTATCAAACTTTTATGCACCTAAGGGTTCTCTCTTAACAAATCTTATTATTATTTATACTCTCTATTAAACCTGAACATCATCATTCCTTAGGGGCAGCACTTTAAACTTATAATTACGGGGTTCTAGAACTTACGTTTTAGACCCTTTCTTGATTCTGTCTTTGCCTAAGATGCTATAAGTTAAACCTAATCCAATTATGAGACCTTCCTATGTCTAAGGAATAATTATAAACCATGTCTACCATATTATGAGGTTGCTGGACAGGTTCTAAAATTAAATGTTCTAAGAGTTCTAGAATTGCGGTTTTACGATTTACTAGTTACTAGTTTCTCTATAGGTGCTAAAATTCAATCCTACTTCGGTTGTAACCAAATTTTTCATGATTAAACAATCCTAATCTGATTATATTCCCATTGAAACAGTTTGGGCAGTGTCCAAAGGTAAAGTGGATTAAAACTATGCTAAATCTTGACTTTACGATTTTTCCTAGAAAGCTAGTTTCTCTCTTAACATGCATAGAAGTGTTCCTACCTCATCATACATAATTTCCACACATTATATCACATCAAAACATCATCACACAACAAAAAACTCATCATGACAAGGCCAAAACACCAAGTCCCCAAGAAGGTGCATAACTTGATGTTTCTAAGACATATATCTCTCTTAACATGCATAGAAGTGTTCCTACCTCATCGTACATAATTTCCACACATTATATCACATCAAAACATCATCACACAACAACAAACTCATCATGACAAGGCCGAAACACCAAGTCCCTAAGAAGGTGCATAACTTGATGTTTCTAAGACATATAAGGTGCTAGTTTCTCTTGGAACCAAATTATAACCTTTAAAACTCTTTTGCAAACCAATTTATTTTATAAAAGAGGCTAAAACATCCTTAGGTCGGTGACCACTTGATCCCTCCTTAAAGAGAGTTAAATTCATAGGACCTTGTTGGTCTTAAACTCAAACAAATTCATGAGATTCAAAAGGATTCTTAAAACTTAGATTGTTGGCCCTTGTAGCTAGATGAAACTCATTCTAAGTTCATCATCACTACTTGGCTGAGATTATGCTTCAAAGAATGCTCCCATATTAAACTTTAACTTGAGATAAAATGGGCAAGTCTTTGAGCTCTAAGGTCTTTAAGTGATGATATAATTTAGACATGCTATGTACTTCATTTTTATTCTTCATTACAAAGTAAAGTGAGGGCTTAAAGTAAATATGCAAGACTTGAACCATAAATATGCAAAGCTTAAATTAAATATGTAAGACTTGAAATATAAATATGCAAAACTTTAAAATATAAATATGCAAGTTCATTTCTTTATTTTAGTGCTCTAGGCCCAGCAACAATCGACTTTAAGGTCGAAATAAAAAGGCTTTGAGATTTAGTTAGGTGATGGTGTAATTCTCATTTTAAATCTTTATGTTCTTTAGTGATGAAAAGTAAATATGCTAGACAAGAATATAAATGAGATGCACTTCATTCTTCATCCTTTAACTTTAAGTGATGGCTTGGAAAATAAATATGAATGCAAAACTCAAAGTAAATATGTAATGCATAAGCTTGAATTTAAATATGAATTCTAGTCCATTTTATTTCTTATTAGAGCTCATACAAGACTTTAAAGGAACTTAAACCTCAACCCAAACTTATCATGACAAGATAAAGTAAAAATAAGAGTGAACCTTAAGGGTTCCTTAAAAACACAAAGCTTCTTTTCTTGAAATGTAGACATAAATAACATTTTTATTAAAAATCAAGCTCTAGAGGCCTCATTGTGATGAACACATAGTCATCATCTAGAAGCCCTCATCATCAAGCCATTGTGAACCTTATTGGCCATCATGGCCGAAAATGTGAAGAAAGAAAAGGAAAAGGAACCGAAACTTTTAAAAGGAAAAGGAAACATTTGAAACTCTAGAGACCATGATCTTGGTGATGCATTAGCACCAACATCATGAGTCCTCATCATTGAGTTCATGTGACCATTTTAAAACATCATCAAGGTAAAAGGTTTCAAGGTTCAAGAAGAAAACTAAAACATCTTTAACTTCAAGAACAAAGATCAAGCTTTAGAGGTTTGTTCAAGTGATGAACATCATCATGAAACCCTCATCATCAAGCTCTCATTCATTTGCTCTTAAAGGCTCGTGGCCAAAACAAGGAGGAGAAGAAGAAGAAAAGAAGTTCTAAAAAGATTCAAGAGAAACTATGAACACATGAAGAGATTAAGAACTTTAAATGAAAGAAACTCATGAAAGAAAATCCCTACCAAGTGATTTGAAGGTTGGCATGAGAGAAGAGGATGAAGAACTTGAAGACTTGAACTTGAGAGAAAAAGGAAACTTTGAAGTGCTCTTTGAAAACTTACACTTAGCAAATGAACCCAAAATGATGCAAGTTCACCCAAACAAGCTATTTATAGAGAAATGAAACAAATGAAAGGTGCAATGAGGGAGGAGGGCTTCGGCCATCAGCACAAGGGCAGCCCATGAGTTCCATGAGGTGAGATAATGTGGTCTTGAGGCATGGTGAGGTATGGTTCAAAGTATGGTGAGGCATGGTTCAAGGTATGGCTTCAAGCATGGTTCTTTGAGTGAGAAACAAATCAACATGTGATGCAAATGGGAGAGGGATGGCCAAAGGTGCATCAGCCATGGGGGGAGGATTTCTTGCATTTTAATTGTAGTTTAGAGTTGTGTTTAGGTGTATCTTTGATTAGGATTAAGATTAGGAATTTGTAAGAAAGTGTTTGGGTGAGAAAATGGGTAATCAAGGTTGTCAAGACATAATTAAGGAGTGTTCTTGCATCATTAGTGAGTTATAAACTCATTTTAGTGTATAAACAATTCTAGACACAATTCCTTGATTTAAGGAATTGGAGAGAGAAAACACTATTCAAGATTCCAAGAGTGAAATCTTGAGTTTTAGAAAAGAGATTTAAATCTAATCTAAGCAATCTTAGGTTCTAATTAATTCTAATAATTTATTTTAACTCTAGATTAATTATGGAAATTAATTAATCTTCGATTAGAGCATAATATTGCTTAGGTTTGCTTAATTACGTCATTAAGCTCAAAAACACTATTCCTAGAGCAAAATCGTAATTTTGCACTAAAACTGCCCGGGACCACCGGGACTCAAATAGATGTTTTGAAACATGTAAAAACATTGTTTTAAACCTCTGGGGAAAGTTTCGGGCTCAAACGGCACCTTTACCCGCGTAAAACGCTATAGGAGTATTTTGGTCATTTTGACCCGAAACTGCAGAAAATGAGATTTTCGCCTCTGGAACCACTCAAGGGTCATTCAATCCCCTTCAAACATTGAGTTGGCCCTTCGAGGACTGCCGGGTCAGCCATCCTCAAATTCCGAGCCAAAAATGACCTTAGGGGCATTTTGGTCATTTTTCCACTCAAACAGAAAATCGGGGCGTTACACCGACTGGAAATGTAAATTGGTGGCAATCTAAGTCCAACAAGCAATTAAAAGCTGACTTAGAGAACAAAAATTTTCACAGTTTCTTTTTCTTTTTTCCTTCTTTTTTTTTTAAAGTTATATGCAAAAGTCATGAATTTCAGCTAATTTCAGACAGATTCTTAAAAAACTAACCACAACCAAATCAGGCAATACTCTAGGAAACTTTAACCGATCAAACTCATAATTCTTGCACTGGACTTCCTGGCACAACTGAAACTCATTCACTTCTTTTCTTCTTCTTTTCCTTTTTCATTTTTAGAATGATAAATACTCTTTTACCAAGCTTAATTGAAGCTTTGCATTCTTCTGGTATGATACTGTTCATTGATGTATTGCTGTAAACATTTGTTAAGTTGTATAATTTAAGCCTAAATTTATCCTACTTGAGACATCATAAATGAACATGTATTCAAAGAGAAGGTGAAAAGATCAACTGAATAAACATCTTTATTGCTTGGTGTATTGGATGACAAAAGATTTTGAAGAAGACAACAAAATAAAAGCGAAATACAAAATTATGAGAGACACGAAATTTTGCCCCAGTTTAGGTTCTTTATGGCTCAATCAATTGACTTCTTATAGCAAGTTGAACACTATAGCCATGATATCCGATGACATGCCTTCAAATCCCTTCTTCAAAATTGCCCCAATTTTAGACTTTGATTTGATTGATTTACTGGACAAATTCAAAAATTTGCCCCAGTGTAGGCTGCATCATCACCTGCTCTAACTTTTGCCTAGGCTGCTCTTTCGAGTTTTCAACTTAGAGAGCCCTCTTTTTCTTTTTCTTTTATCTTTTTCTTTCTCTTTTTTTTTTTGTTTTGCCCTAACTTTTGCTTAGGTCGCTCTTTTGAGTTTTCAACCTAACGGGTTTTTTGAGCATCTTTTCAAGCATAAAATCTTTTGACTGCATCACTGTTGATTGGTTTAGGCAATTCTTGTCCATCCATGTTTTGCAAAATCAATGCCCTACCTGAGAATGCTTGCTTAACAATATAAGGACCCTCATAACTTGGAGCCCACTTTTCCCGTGCGTCCTCTTGATTAGGGAGAATTTTCTTCAAAACCAAATCTCCTAGATGAAAATCTCTAAGGCGGACTTTCTTATTAAAAGCCTTAGCCATTCTGCTTTGATACAATTGGCCATGACAAATAGCTGAAAGCTTTTTTCCTTTGATCATGTTTAACTGCTCATATCGAGCTTTCACCCATTCAGATTCTTCCAACTTAGCCTCCATTAAAACCCTAAGCGAAGGGATTTCAACCTTTATAGGGGATACAGCTTCCATTCCATAAACCAATGAGAAGGGAGTTGTTCCTGTGCTTGACCGTATGTTGGTATGATACGCATGCAAAGCTTATGGCAGCATTTCATGCCAGTCTTTGTAATTCACTACCATTTTGGCAATGATTTTCTTGATATTCTTATTTGCAGCTTCAACCGCGCTATTCATTTGAGGCCTATAAGGAGATGAGTTATGATGTTTGATCTTGGAAGTCTCAATAAATTTATGAACCTCGGCACCATTGAGGTTAGGAGCATTGTCTGTGATGATCCTTTCTGGAATTCCGTATCTGCAAATGATGTCCTTTTTGATGAATCTGAGAAACACCTTCTGTGTGATGTTGGCATATGAAGCAGCTTCCACCCATTTAGTTAAATAGTATAGTGTCATGAGGATGAAACAATGAAAATTGGATGCTTTGGGGTTAATTGGGCTGATAACATCCATGCCCCACATTGAGAAAGGCAAAGGAGATGCCATGCTATGTAACAGAACTGGAGGAGCATTGACTCGGTCTGCATATATTTGGCATTTGTGGCACTTTCAAACATAATTCATACAGTCGTTCTCCATGGTGGACCAGTAATATCCACTCCTTAGGATTTTGCGTGCCATCATATGCCCATTGGCATGAGTTCTACAGATTCCTTCATGGACTTCGGTCATGATTATTCAAGCTTTATGAGCATCTACACATCTAAGGAGAGTGGTGTCATAATTCCTCTTATAAAGGACTTCACCATTCAAGAAAAAGGCCATAGCCAGTCTTCGAATTGTCTTTTTATTCACCTTATTTGCACCTGCTGGGTATTCTCCTTTTCGAATATATTTCTTGACATCATGATACCATGGTTAACCATCTGGTTCAGTCTCTACGTTGCCACAGTATACAAGTTCACCTTGTACTTCTACATGGATGGGTTGGACATTGGTGTGGACTTCCAATTTAGTCATTACAGCTAGAGTTGCCAATGCATCTGCAAATTGGTTCTTGTCTCGAGTTAAGTGGGAGAATGATATGTCGTCGAAGTGCTCGATTAGTCGAGACAAATATTTCTGATAAGGTACCAATTTTGGATCCTTTGTACGTCACTCTCCATTAACTTAGTAGATTATGAGTGCAGAGTCTCCAAAGACCTTCAATTTTTTTATTCCCAAGTCAATTGCAACTTGCAAACCATTTGCACATGCTTCATATTTTGCAATGTTGTTGGTACATTCAAAGTCTAGTTTGATAGAAACTGGGTATTGCTTCCCAACTGGTGATACTACAATAGCTCCTATTCCACATTGATTCATATTGACAGCCCCATCAAAGTACATCTTCCATACATTCTCTTCTTCCTCATCTTCTCTTTCTAGTGCCAACACCTCATCATCAGGGAATTCAAGCATAGTGGGCTATACACCCTTCATAGGGTTTTTCGCTAGATGATCAACAATTACACTTCCCTTGATGGACTTTTGAGTAACATATTTGACATCAAATTCAGACAGCATCACTTGCCATTTTTACATTCTTAATGACACATGAGGACTATCAAATATGTATTTCAATGGATCCATTTGAGAAATCAACCAAGTGGTATAGTATAACATGTATTGCTTCAACCTCTTGGAAGCCCATACTAATGTACAACAGGTCTTTTCAATCACTAGATAGCGGGATTCATATTCATTAAACTTCTTGCTCAAATAATAAATGGCCTATTCTTTCTTTTCGGATTCATCATATTGCCCCAACATTGCCTTAAGTGAAGTAGGCAACACTGTGAGATACAGTATTAAAGGACGGCTCGGCATAGGAGGAATCAAAACTGGAGGTTTCATTAGATAAGTCTTTATTTTGTCAAAGGCTTCTTGACATTCTTCGTTCCATTCTCTAGGTTGATGTTTTCGCAGCAACTTGAATATAGGCTCACAAGTACTAGTCAAATTGGCAATGAATCCAGCAATGTAGTTGAGTCTCCCAAGAAAACTTCTCGCTTCCTTTTCAATTCGGGGAGCTGGCATCTCTTGTACCACCTTCACCTTGTTTAGATCCACCTTTATCCCTTCTCTGCTAACAATGAATCCAAGTAATTTCCCTTTAGACGCTCCAAAGATGCATTTATTCGGGTTCAGTCGCAACTTGTATTTTTTGAGTCTTTCGAATAGCTTTCGCAAAACTGCCACGTGACTTTCTCCCTCTTTAGACTTAGCGACCATGTCATCAACATACACCTCAATCTCCTTGTGCATCATGTCATGGAACAGTGCAACCATAGCACACTGATAAGTGGCACCAACATTCTTTAACCCGAATGACATGACTGTGTAGCAAAATGTTCCCCACGGAGTTATGAACGTGGTTTTTCCTTTGTCGTGAATATCCATGGGAATTTGATTATACCCGGAGTATCCATCCATAAACAAAAATCGGTGATTTTTGGCTGTATTATCAACAAGGATATCAATGTACGGGAGTGGAAAATCATCTTTTGGGCTAGCCTTATTTAAATCCCGATAGTCTACACACATCCTAACCTTCCCATCCTTTTTAGGCACAGGTACAATATTGGCCACCTAATCAGTATGTCTTGATACCTCCAAAAATCCAGCCTCTAGTTGTTTAGTCACTTCCTCCTTTATCTTTAGTGACATGTCAGGCCACATTCTTCTTAACTTTTTCTTTTTCGGCTCAGTTTCTGGATATAAAGGAATCGTGTGTGAAGCGATCTCTCGGTCTAATCCTAGCATATCACAGTAAGACCATGCAAAGACATCCAAGTATTCTTCAAACAACGCAATCATTTCTGTTCATTTAGGTTTTTCACTATTTTTAGCTCTTTCTTCTCTTCTTTAGTGCCCATATTAATCACCTCAACTACCTCATTGTCTAAATCAAGCCCCTTTTCTGTATGTTCCAACAGATTTGAAAATTGCCCAATAGCTTCTTCATCATCCTCGAATTCATGATTATCGCAATCAAGTGTAGCAAGAGAATCAATTGATAAGCATCCAAAGTCCCTTTCATATGGCAAAACTTTCATAATATTTAGGTCCCTGGAAAGCATTTGTGGGGGTTGGAATGCCAAAATAGATAGCGGATAAACACAAATAATACAGGAAAATGCCAATTAATGGTTTGAGAAAATGGTGATGAAGATAAAAAGGAAACAAAAGAATGGAGGTTGAAACAAAGAGAATGAAATACACGAAGAAAATATAAAAATAACTGGATAATCATGCAAATTCATTCAAATAATGTCTCAAAGTAGCATACATGAAAGCAAAAACAATTAATACAATCCCAAATAATTACTTTGAAGCAATAACATTAATCAATGGTTCAGCTGTTCAATTCATCAGCATTACCTCACGGTTGACAGCATAGGCATTGTTGCATTCTTTAAGCTTCTCAACATCCACCATGTTGATAATTAGACAATAGCTAGAGGCACAACCTTCTTCAGCCATAATGTAACATCCTAATTTTTAACCCAATACTCTAGAACATAATTAGGTTAATCATTAGTCTGTTACGTCATAGCTTCCTTATTACTTTAAAATACTTAGCGGAAATACTGGTAAATTTTTTTTTTTGAATTATAAAAGCAATGTGAGAGCCGCGCGACACGTTAATTAATAATGCACGAAAGGTAATAAAGCAAGCATCACATAGCAACATGACATAAGCAAATAAAGGCACATCATGATAACACTGAACTGCATATTTATATAATATATGAAATGCCCACTTATATAGAGTAGGGCTTAGTTTGATACATCATGAGCAATACAACTAAAAAGGAAATACAAGGGAAAATGCAACGGAAACTATAAGGCAACTCCCCTACCCAAGTGCAACTAACGAGATGACCTCTAAAACAAAAGAAGGTTCATCCCTATCTATGTGGTGTGTGCTCTACCCGGGTACTCCATCGGTCGTACGTCACCTCCTACTGATGTCCGTCTCGTGAGCCAGGCATATATCCGGGAAACTGGGCGAGCTCCTCGAGCGTGAAGAGGCGGAACGAGGATCGAGAGTGACCCTTGCGGTGTGGCCGCATCTCCGGTCGTCGTTCAAGCCGTGGCTGAGTCGCGGTATCCTCACTGCCCTCCCTCATCAGTGGTGGAGAGGGGGCGGAGCTCTCGCTATACGGATGGGTAGGTGGGTCCTCGGACGGGTCGGTCTCCGAGAAGTAGGTCCGGGGCACGTAATCAGGATAGTCTCGCATGGCTGAGGCGGTGGTGTGCATGCGGAGCACTTTCTCGTTATGCGTACGCACGCGCTGAAAAACCCGCTCGTCGTCGCCATAGGGTGCTGTCGGGGAGAAGCGATGGGTGTGCACGGGGTGGGCGAAGGGACGTCCTACGAACATGAAAACTCGCACTGTGCACTATCCCTCAAAATGGTATGACCCATGAGTCGGGTCATAGTGCACCTCCCACGTCGGGGTGTCCACGAAAACCATGAACGTCGCCATCTGAAGACGTGACAGAAAGAAAGAGATAGAGGAAGTGAGAATATTGCTAAAGAATCTTAGTAGGGCCTCCTACTACCTAGGTGTCATCATCTACGTCCTCAGGAACCTTGGGTTTAGTTATACAAAATAAGTGAGCATGCATTGAGTCCATTTTTAAGTTCTAAAACATAATTTAACCAAGGTCCGTTCATTTTAGCATGATTCTTAATGTCATGGATGCAAACATATTAAAGGATGTATGCATGGCTCTACTTAATACATGAACAATCATCATATCTTGAAGAACATCATAATAGTGGCATAAAGTGGCAATTAAATTCTCTTTGTGACATAATCATCATAACTTCCTCATAGGCCACCCTAAAAGACAAGCGCTCTAGGGGTGCTCGGCCGAACCAGTGTCACCCAGAACGTGTCACATTTATAGGTTATGAGCTCATACCTTAACTAGTCGTCACTAGTTCTTACTTATCAATCTCGATAAGCGTAACATAATCATAAACATAATCCCGACTTATCCAATACGGGCTAGGGGGCATTTCTTGGGGGTGCTCGGCCGAGCCGGTGCCACCCAAGAGTTAAATCTTGGTACCGATGTCACATGAGTTCTCTGGAGGTGCTCGGCCGAACCGGTGTCATCTGAGAACTCATCTTAGTACCTCATAAAAATTTCATAGTTTTTCAAAAACTTTCTAAGTCCTGAATTTGTCAGAAATTCGGCGGCATAACTGCGGCATGCCGAATTTCTTCCAAATTCTTCTTTATGCCACATGAGTCAATCAAACATGCATCCTTCGTCATAATTTCTTGCATTCACATAATCATTCTCATACTTTCACAAGCAACATTAAAAGTTCGTTATTCACTTGGTCCTACAGTATTTTATGCTTTGATCCTTACAGGCCTTAAACTTGTGATGAAGTTAACCTATCATCTCTTACCAAATGTTTATGCACCTAAAGGTCCTCTCTTATCAAATCTTATCATTTATTTATGCTCTCTATTAAATCTGAACAATATCATTCCTTAGGGGCAGCGTTATAAACTTATGGTTACGGGGTTCTAGAACTTGCATTTTAGACTCTTTCTTGGTTCTGTCTTCGCCTAAGGCGCTATAAGTTAAACCTAAACCAATTATGAGTCATTCCTACATCAAGGAACTAATTATAAACCATGTTCTCTACTTTATAAGTTTTCTGGACATATTCTAAGAATTAAATGTTCTAAGAGTTCTAGAATTGCGGTTTTACGGTTTTCTAGTTACTAGTTTCTCTATAGGTGCCAAAATTCATTCCTACTTCAAATGTAACCAAATTTTTCATGATTAATCAATCCTAATCTGATTATATTCCCATTAAAACAGTTTGGGCAGTGTCCATAAATGAATGGGTTAAAACTATGGTAAATCTTGACTTTACGATTTTCCTAGAAAGCTAGTTTCTCTTTTAACATGCCTAAATGTGTTCCTACCTCTTCATACATAATTTTCACACATCATAACACATCATAACATCATCATACAGCAGCAACCCATCACGGAAGGACCAAAATATTAAGTTTCCAAAAAGATACATAACTTGATATTTTTAAAACACATAAGTTACTAGTTTCTCTTGGAATCATTTTCAAGACTTCTAAAACTCTTTTGCAAACCATTTTATCATGTCAAAGAGACTAAACACATTCTTAGATTAGTGACCACTTAATCCCTCCTTAAAAGAGTGTTAAATTCCTAGAACCTTGTTGGTCTTAAACTTAAACAAAATCATGAGATTTAAAAGGATTCTTAAAACTTGACTTATTGGTCCTTGAAGCTAGATGGAACTCATTCCAAGTTCATCATCACTTCATGGCCGAAATCATGCATTCAAAGAATGCTCCCTCATTAAACTTTAACTTGAGATGAAATGGGCAAGTCTTTGAGCTCTAAGATCTTTTAAGTGATGACATAATTTAAACGTGTTATGCACTTCATTTTTTATTCTTCATTACAAATTAAAGTGAGAACTTAAAGTAAACATGCTAGACTTGAATATAAAAATGCAAGGCTTAAAATAAATATGCAAGACTTGGAATATAAATATGCAAGTTCAATTCTTTATTTTAGTGCTCTAGGCCCAACAGCAATCGACTTTAAGGTCGAAATAGAAAGGCTTTGAGATTTAGTTAGGTGATAGTGCAACCTCATTTTAAATCTTTACGTTCTTTAGTGATGAAAGGTAAATATGCTAGACAAGAATATAAATATGAGATGCACTCCATTCTTTAGCCTTTAACTAAAAGTGATGGCTTGGAAATTAAATATGAATGCAAAGCTCAAATTAAACATGCAATGCATAAGCTTAAATTTAAATATGAATGCCAGTTCATTTTATTTCTTGTTAGAGCTCTTACAAGACTTTAAAGGAACTTAAACCTCAACCCAAACTCATCATGACAAGATAAAGAAGAACAAGAGTGAACCTCAAGGGTTCTTTAAACACAAAGTTTTTTTTCTTGAAATGTAAACATAGATAGCATTTTTATTGAAACTCAAGCTCTAGAGGCCTCATTGTGATGAACACATAGTCATCATCTAGAAGCTCTCATCATCAAGCCATTGTGAGTTCCCTTGGCCAACATGGCCGAAACCACAAAGAAAGAAAAGGAAGAAGAACCGAAATTGTTGGAGAAGAAAAGAAACATTTGGAACTCTAGAGATCATGATCTTGATGATGCATTAACACCAACATCATGAGCTTTCATCACTGAGCTCATGTTAACCATTTTAAAATATCATCAAAGTGAAAGGTTTCAAAGATTTAAGAAGAAAACTAAAAAGACCTTTAACTCAAGATCAAAGATCAAGCTTTAGAGATTGTTCAAGTGATGAACATCATCATGAAACTCTCATCATCAAGCTCTCATTTCTTTGATTCACAAGCCTCATGGCCGAAAAACAAAGAGGAGTGGAAGAAGAAAAGAAGTTCTAAAAAGGATTCAAGAGAAACTATGAACACATAAAGGAATTGTGAACTTTAAATGAAATAACTCTTGAAAAAAATCCCTACCTAGTGATTAGGAGGTTGGAATGAGAGAAGAGGATGAAGAACTTGAAGAACTTGAAGACTTGAACTTGAGAGAAAAGGAAGCTTTGAAGTGTTTCTTTGAAAACTTACACTTTGCAAATGAAGCCAAAATGATACAAGTTCACCCAAGCAAGCTATTTATAGAGAAATGAAACAAATGACGGGTGCAAATGGATGGGGAGGCTTCGGCCATGCAGAATGGAGGGAACCCATGAGTTCCATGAGGTGAGATAATGTGGTCTTGAGGCATGGTGAGGTATGGTTCAAAGTATGGTGAGGTATGGTTCAAGGTATGGCCTCAAGCATGGTTCTTTGAGTGAGAAACAATTCAACATGTGAGGTAAAAGAGAGAGAGGTGGCCGAAATGCATCAGCCATGGGGGGAGGGTTTCTTGCATTTTAATTGTGGTTTAGAGTTGTGTTTAGGTGTATCTTTGATTAGGATTAAGGTTAGGAGTTTGTAAGAAAGTGTTTAGGTGAGAAAATGGGTAATTAAGGTTGTCAAGACATAATTAAAGAGTGTTCTTGCATCATTAGTGAGTTATAAATTCATTTTAGTGTATAAACAATTCTAGACACAATTCCTTGATTTAAGAAATTGGAGAGAGAAAACACTATTCAAGATTCCAAGAGTGAAATCTTGAGTTTTAGAAAAGGGATTTAAATCTAATCTAAGCAATTTTAGGTTCTAATTAATTTTAATAATTTATTTTGACTCTAGATTTATTATGGAAATTAATTAATCTTCATTTAGAGCCTAATATTGTTTAGGTTTGCTTAATCACATCGTTAAGCTCAAAAACACTATTCTAGGGGCAAAATCGTAATTTTGAACTAAAACTACTCGGGACTGCTAGGACTCAAACAGATGTTTTGAAACATGTAAAGACATGGTTTTGAACCTCTGGGGAAAGTTTCGGGCTCAAACGGCACCTTTACCCGCGTAAAACGCTATAGGGGTATTTTGGTCATTTTGACTCGAAACTGCGGAAAATGAGACTTGCGCCTCCGGAACCACTCAAGGGTTATTCAATCCCCTTCAAACATTGAGTTGGCCCTTCGAGGACTGCCGGGTCGGCCATCCTCGAATTTCGGGCCGAAAATGATCTCAGGGATAGAAAATCGGGGCGTTACACATAATCACAGCAAGGTAAGGAAATGTCTCTTTTAGATGAGGGATCTACTTCATCTTTTCTTTTGGTTTCTTTTGCTTAAGAGCCATGGTCTTGATCTGCTCCTCCAATGACATCTCATATCCTAAACCGAATCGGTTAGGCTTCCCTGAGATAGGTAGAGGTGTTTTGATACCCTACAACCATGGTCCCAGCCCTTTGCCGTGCAGATAACCATTTTAGATCATGATATGAGCCACTACCTGATTGACTTCTTGCTTTGGGAACTCATTTTGTACTTGTTTCAGCCCTACCATGTCCAGACTATGCCATAAGCCGCTTTCCATTAACTCAACATTTTCAATATAAGGCAATGTAACTGGTTTAGATACAAGGATCTCATTCTCTCCATGGATTGTAATGACTAAGCCATTCTCCATGTACTTAACCCTTTGATGCAAGGTTGAAGGAACAGCACCAACATTGTAAATCCATGGTCTTCCCAACAGCATATTGTAATCAGACTCAATCTCCATCACTTGGAATAACACCTCAAATTGGATTGGGCCAATTTCCAATGGCAGCACCATTTCTCCAAGAATGCTTTTCTTTGCTCTATCGAATGCTTTCACAATCATTATTTGCAGTGAAATATCATTCTTGCTTATTGACAAGTACCTTAAGGTCGACACTGGTAAGACATTTAATCCTGACCCTCCATCAATAAGGACTTTGGGCACTATGCGGCCTTTACATTTGAGGGTTATACGCAGTGCCTGTGGGTTAGTCCTCAACACAACTTCTTCATCTGAAAAGGTGATCATATTGACACGCTTAACTGGATCCACCATATTCACCATGTTCTCCAACAAAGTGTCAGGCTTAACAAAAGCTTCCTTCAGAACTTTTAGCACTGCCTTTTGGTAAGGTTCAGACGATAGGATTAATGACAAAAAGGATATTCTGGCAAGAGTCTTTTTCAATTGTTCCAAAATATTATATTCGCTCTGTTTCATGATTTTAAGGAACTCTTCTTCCTCTTCCTCTTCTTTTTTCTTCTCTTTAACATCCCCTTCGTCTACAAATTTTCCTTTTTCCAGTTTCTTGGGCCCATAGACCCTTCCACTTCTTGTTATTCCTTTTACTTCAGATGCCACTTTACTTGTTCGAGCCTTTAAGGTTTCCCTTATGTCTTTATTTGTTTCCATTTCGGTTTCATAGTTCCAAGGTAGTGCATGTGTATTCTCATAGCCAAAGGACATTGGCTTTTTCACAGTGAGCACTACTTTTTCCGGTCTTGGAGCTGGATCAAGTGGCGGTACTCAAAGCACAAAGCGTTCGATCACATTTATTTCTTTAGGAAAAATTGGCCTCTTTCGCCTGAATTACGCCCAAGTTGAGCAATGTAACACCCCGATTTCTCTGTCCGAGGGAAATGACCAAAATGCCCCTGAGGTCATTTCCTGACCCGAACTCGAGGGTAACCAACTCGGTCGTCCTCGAAGGGTCAACTCAATGTTTGAAGGGGATTAAATGGCCCTTGAATGCTTTCGGAAGCGAAAATTTCATTTTCCGCAGTTTCGGGTCAAAATGACCAAAATAACCCTATAGCGTTTTTACGCGGGTAAAGGTGCCGTTTGAGCCCGGAACTTTCCCCAGAGGTTTAAAAACATGTTTTCATGTGTCTAAAGGTCTCTGTTCAAGTCCCGGTGGTCCCGGGCAGTTTTAGTGCAAAATTACGATTTTGCCCCTAGAATAGTGCTTTTGAGCTTAATGACGTAATTAAGCAAACCTAAGCAACATTAGGCTCTAAACGAAGATTAATTTATTTCCCTAATTAATCTAGAGTCAAAATAATTTATTAAAGTTAATTAGAACCTAAAATTGCTTAGATTAAACTTAAATCCCTTTTTAGAACTCAAGATTCCTAGTCTTGGAATCTTGAATAGTGTTTTCTCTCTCCAATTCCTTAAATCAAGGAAATGTGTCTAGAATTGTTTAGACTCTAAATTGAGGATTTAACTCTCTAATGGTGCAAGACCACTCCTTAATTATGTCTAGACCACCTTAATTACCCATTTACCTTACCTAAACACTTTCTTACAAATTCCTAATCTTAAGCATAATCAAAGATACACCTAAACACAACTCTAAACCATAATTAAAATGCAAAGAAACCTCCCCCATGGATGATGAAGTTTCGGCCAGCACACTCCTCCTTTGACCATCTATTAAATTGTTTCTCACTCAAAGAACCATGCTTGAGGCCATACCTTGAACCATACCTCACTATACCTTAAGCCATACCTCACCATGCCTCAAGAACATAATATCTCACCTCATGGAACACATGGAACCCTCCAATTCTGCACCTCTTGGCCAAAAATACATCAGCCCATTCACACCCTCCATTTGTTTTATTTCTCTATAAATAGAATGTCTTGAGGAGCTTGCACCATTTTTGGATCATTTGCTAAGTTTAGGAAACACTCAAAGCTTTTCTTTTCTCTCAAAGTTCTAGTGTTCTTCAAGTTCTTCAAGCTCTTCAAAGTTCTTCATCATCTTCATCTTCTTTTTCCATCTTCAAGTTCATCACACCAAGTAGGGATTTTCTTTCAAGTATTCCTTTCTTTAAAGTTCTTGTTCTAAGCTTTATGTGTATAGTTTCTCTTGATTCTTTTTAGAACTTCTTTTCTTCTCCTTGTTCCTTCCCATTTTCGGCCATAGGCCTTAGAGAACAAAGGAATGAGAGCTTGATGATGAGAGTTTCATGATGATGTTCATCACTTGAAACAAACTCTAGAGCTTGATCTTTGTTCTTGAGCAAAAATGTTTCTAGTTTTTCCTTTCTTAAACTCTTGAGAACTTTAGCTTTAATGATGTTTTACAATGGCTCTATGAACTCAATGATGAGGACTCATGATGTTGGTGTTAATATATCATCAAGATCATGAACTCTAGAGTTTTAAAATGTTCCTTTTTCTTCTTGAAGATTTCGGCCATTACCTTAAATTTTCTAAGCTTCATGGTTTGATTTCCTAAAAATATTATGTTGAGTTTCAAGAACTCTAAGCTTGACTTTACCTTGTTGGATGAGTTTGGGTTATGGTTTAAGTTCCTTTAAAGTCTTGTTAAGAGCTCTAGAAAGATAAAATGAACTTGCATAATTTATCTTATGCTTGCACTCATGTTTACATTCTTGTTATGCACCTTTACTTTCTAGCTATCACTTAAGAACATAAAGATTAAAATGGAACTTGTATCATCACTTAATTTAATTCTCGAAGCCTTTCTATTTCGGCCTTAAAGTCGATTGTTGTTGGGCCTAGAGCACTAAAATAAAGAATTGAACTTGCATTATCACCTAATTAATTTCTCGAATGCCTATCTATTTCGGCCTTAAAGTCGATTGTTGTTGGGCCAAGAGCACTAAAATAAAGAATTGAACCATTCATATTTACCTTCAAGCTTGCACGTTTAAGTTTATGCCTCGCATATTTACTTTCAAGCTTGCACGTTTAAGTTATGCCTTGCATATTTAATTTTAAGTCATCACTTTACTTTGTAAGCAAGATTAAAAACGAAAAGCATGAGCACGTTTAGTTTATGTCATAACTTAAGAACCTAGAGCTCAAAGACTTGCCCATTTCATTCCAAGTTAAAGTTATATGTGAATGTATTCCTTGAATGCATAATTTCGGCCAAGTAGTGATGATGGGCTTGCAATGAGTTTTCATCTAGCTACTAGGGCCAATAGTCTATGTTTTAAGTTTTCCCTAAAGCTTTACAATCTTTATAAGGTTATGTCATCACAAGTTGTGATTTTATTATCTTTTAGGGGATGGAATATGTTTTGGTCAGTGACCTAAGGCTTCACTTAGCCTCTTGATGAATTAAAATGTCTTGCAAAGAGTTTCAGAAGTTCTAGATCGATTCCGAGAGAAACTAGTTAACTTATGTACCTAGAAATGTCAATTTAACTCTCTCATTTAAGTTAAAAGTTTTCGGTTCTGATGTGATGAGTGTGATGCTGTATGATGATGTTTTGATGTGTTGGAATGTGTGAAAATATCATGTGATGATGTAGAAGCAATCCTATGCATGATAAGTAAGAAACTAGCTAACTAGAAATACCGTAAAGCTAGAATTTAACATAGTTTTGACCCATTTGTTTATGGAACTAATCCAAACTGTTTTAATGGGAACATAATCAGATTTAGATTGTTTAGACATGAAAAACTTGGTATCATTTGAATTAGAATTGAATTCTAGCACCTATGGGGAATCTAGTAACTAGAAAACCGTAAAAATGCAAATGTAGAACTCTTAGAACATTTAATTTTCTGGATTCTGTCCAGCACCCTTACAACATGATAAACATGATTAATAATTAGTCCTTAAGCATAGGAATGCCTCATAATTAATTTAGATTTAATATATAGCGCCTTCGGCGAAAACGGAACCGAGAAAGGGTCTAAAACGTAAGTTCTAGAACCCCATAAATACAAGTTAGAGGTTCTGCCCTATGCTTTTCAGATTTAAGTATGAACATGGGGATTAGGAATGATGATTAAATATGAGCCCTTAGGTGCATAAAGATATGAGCGACGGATGTAGAGAACTATATCTCAAGATTAAGACCCGTAAGGGTCAAAGCATAAGCTAACGTAAGGGTAAGCGTTTGGATGTTTTATGATGATGCATGAAGTATGCTAATGATGATGATGTTATTCATATGAGGAATTTATGAGACTATATGTTTATGTGGCATAAAACAAATTTGGAAGGAAATTCGGTGTAATGACCGTTGTCACTAATTTCCGACAAATTTGGGGACTTAAAGAGATTTTAAAAATTAAGGTACTAAGATGGGTTCTAGAATGACACCGGTTCGGCCGAGCACCTCCATAGAACTCATGTGACATCGGTACCATTTTACACTCTTAGGTGACACCGGTTCGGCCGAGCACCCTTAAGAGTTTTGCCCCCTAACTCGTACTCAGATAGTCGGGATTTATGATTTATGATACGCTTATCATTAAGTGGTATGTAAGAACTAGTGACAACTAGTTAAGGTATGAGCTCATAACCTAGATGTATGACACGTTCTGGGTGACACCGGTTCGGCCGAGCACCCCCAGTTCGATTGTCTTTTAGGGTGGCCCATGAGGAAGAGAAGTTTCATGATTATGATTATGTCACTAAGTTTTGTCCCATATGAATGTTACTATTGCCACTTTATGCCACCAAGAATGATGATGCTTGATGTTATGTTTTATGTATGTGCATTAGGTAGTGCCATGCATACATTTTCTATTATGTTGCATCCATGACATTGAGATCATCCTGAAATGAATGGACCTTGGCTAAAATATATTTTAAAGTTTAAAATGAATCTAATACATGCTCAGTCATTTTGCATAAATAAACCCAAGGTTCCTGAGGACGTAGATGATGACACCTAGGTAGTAGGAAGCCCTACTGAGATTCTTTAGCAAGATTCTCACTCCCTCTATCTCTTTCTTTCCGTCACGTCTTCAGATGGCGACGTTCGTAGTGTTCGTAGACACCCCGACATGGGAGGTACACTATGACCCGGCTCACGGGTCATACCATTTTGAGGGGCAGTGCACGGTGCGGGTTTTCATGTTCGTAGGACGCCTCTTCGCTCATCCCGTGCACACCCATCACTTCTCCCCGACTGCACCCTATGGCGATGACGAGCGGGTTTTTGAGCGTGCGCGTACGCATGATGAGAGAGTGCTCCGCATGCACACCGCCTTAGCCATGCGAGACTATCCCGACATGCGTGCCGGACCTACTTCTCGGAGACCGACCCGTCCGAGGACCCACCTACTCATCCGTATAGCGAGAGCTCTGCCCCCTCTCCACCATTGATGAGGGAGGGCAGTGAGGATACCGTGACTCAGCCCCGACTTGCATGACGACCGGAGATGTGGCCACACCGCGGGGGTCACTCTCGATCCCCGTTCCGCCTCTTTACGCCCGAGGAGCTCGCACAGTTTCCCAGATACTTGCCTCGTTCACGAGACGGACGTCAGTAGGAGGTGACGATCGACCGATGGAGTACCCGGTTAGAGCACACACCACTTAGATGGGGATAAACCTTCTTTTGTTTAAAGGTTTCCCATTAGATGCACTCGGGTAGGGGAGTAGATTATGTTTATGCTTATGTTGTACTTTCTTTTATGCATTTCCCTTGTACTAAATTAAGACCCACACTTATAAGTGGGCAAGTTATATATATATGAGATGATATTCAGTGATGTTCATGTTGTGCCTCATGTTATGATGTTGTGAGATAATTGTTTCACTTTACATGGTGTACCGCTTATCGCATCACGCGGCTCTCACTTTTATTTCAAAAAAAAATTACCCGTATTTTCCGCTAAGTAATTCAAAGTTAAATGAGAACTATGAAGTAACAGACTAATGATTAACCTAAATATGTTCTAGAGTATTAGGTTAAAAATTAGGATGTTACAAGCAATCCCTGTACACGAGCCTTGAAATCCTAGCAGTTTTCTATATCATGGCCGAGACCTCCACAATGGTATAAACAACTTGATTCCATGTCATATTTCTCCTCTTCCTCCATCATGGATGCGGATGCTGTGATGTTGTACCTAGCCTCCTTCAAGTTGTTGAACACTTCTTCCATCGGTGTTCAAAGATTCAAAACTTTTTTAATCAAAGTTTCTTCTATCTCCAGGGCATTTACCCCACTTCCTCCTTCATGTTTTGGGATTGGATTATTAACAATGTCTGGCTTCAAATCTTCCTGAAGGTCCAGCCTCCCACAAGCAATTAATCTTCTCATTGCCATTTTGAATCCTTCACAATCTTCAATGGAATGTCCTGCAATATCCATATGATATTTGCAAGGTTTGGGTTATATCATGCTGGATATGGTGGTTCTAATGGGTGCACTGGATATACAGAGATTAGGTGAGCATCAACCAGTTTTTGAAAGAGGTCAGCATTTGAAATGGATAGCTTTGGAAAGGGTGGAAAGTTAGGAAATCGATTACGGTTCTGGTTTTGGAAATTTGGTCGGGGTGCTGGGGTATATGTTGGGTGAGTTAGATGATATGGCCTTATATGGATGTTGTTAACTTGAGGCTGGGAATATGGGATAGTGTTTGCGGTTGGTGTGGCTTGGTAAAATGAGTAAGGAGGGATAGGAGTTTGGTATGATGACATTTGGGGCCATGGACGTGTTGGTGTATACCTTGGGACGAAGGATTGCTGACCATGCACATAATTCATATTTGTCTCCTTTTTTCTGGGTGGGAAGCTTTTTCTTGTGTCTTCACTGCTCATAGGAAGCTTGCCGGCCTTTGCTATGTTCTAAATTCTTTCTTCAATAGTTATTAATTCAAAGAAATCCTTGTATGTTGCTCCTGCCATTGCCCTGATGTAAGGGGATCCCAAGGTTCCCAAGAAGTAGGAGCACGTTTCAGTTGGGATAAGTGGTGGTTGAACTTGGGTAGCCAGGGCTTTCCATCTTTGAGCATATTGCTTAAATGATTCATCTTTCTTCTTTTGTATGGAGCTTAATTGCTCCTGGGTAGGTGTCACATCAAGATTGAACTTGTATTGGCTCATGAATAGATCTGCCAATTCTCTCCAGCTAGAAATCTTTGAATGGTCTAATTGAATATACCATTCAAGAGCAGGTCCAATCAAGCTTTCAGGGAAGAAGCTGATAAGAAATTTTCATCCTTTGACCATATCACCATCTTAGTGCAATAACTCTTCAAGTGAAAAAAAGGATTACCCGTCCCATCGTATTTTGATAAATCAGGGACTTTGAAGTCTTTGGAGACTATTAGGTCCATAGGCGGGCATAGTTGCTCAATCTCTATGCCGCCATAAGAGCTAGGACCTTGGATGGCTTTAATTTGTTCTTGTATTTTCTTCATCCATTCTTCCTTGAATTTCCCTTTTTCTACCTCTGCATGACTATTCTCTGAGGAAAATGACTGTTTCTGGACAACAACACGAGGCTGCTCCCAAACAGGGGTAGCATGCCCATGCCTATCAGTATGCACATTTTCTAAGGAACGATAGCCCTCTCCAACAGGTAGTATCAATGGTATCGTAGGTGGTGGTTGTCCATGGAGGTTATTTGGGATTTCTCCTATGTCATTCATTCCTAAGGTGACATTTGGAGCTGCACTTGATACTATAGGCATACCTAATATCGTGGTATTTGGTTGTACACTTACTGGATGAGCTCCCAACAGGTCAAGTGACTCTTGTATGGCCCTTATCATATCCTCGAGTCTTCCTTGGTTGTTTGATAGTTCATTTAATTTTCCTCTTACCGCATCAACCTCATTGGTCAAATCTCTTCTAGCTTCAGAAGTAGTTAGGGTTAGAATAGTACTTCTTGTGTTACCATTTCCTCCAGCCATTTTAGTTCGAGCTCTGGTATTGTTAATACGAGTTTGATCAGTATCCGTCTTCCTTGGGTGCCCAATGGTTGCAAAATTTTACCCTATTCAAAGCAAAACCAAAAGGTTAGTTTTTTTCTTTTTAAGTATATGGAAAACTAACAGATAAAAGAACAATAGTCATCAAGAGTTCTTTGTGCAAATGAGGATGCCCCGTATCCGTTCTTATGGATATATCACCCTATAAGTCAAGGTATAGTTAATAGAAAATCTCTAGGGAGAATCCACTCCTCTATAGATGCTATATAATGAGCACTAGCAATGCAGTTCTTCATGATTGAGCTTCTCATTTTCTTGCACAAAGATGAACAATCTCAAGGTAAGAAAAGTGATTGATCACTTTCTAAGGGAACATTTGATCCTCTGTAGAAAGTATCGAGTATACTAGGAATGTCTTGATTGGTAATTTGCAATTGACACACAAACATTGAAAATTTCATTCATTTCCAGGCAAAGTTCTGAGTACAAATTATTTCAGAATACATCACACATGTGCTGACAAAGAAACAATTACATCAAGAAGATCTTTGGTAACTACATCAACAGCTTCATCTTTTTCTTCCTGAGATTTTTAGTGATACTCTCACATGCATCTATGAACTCCACCACTTCTTGAGGTAATTTGAATGGGGGCATCTTATTGATTTCCTTGCTCGCCTTCTCAAATCAATAAATAAAATTTGGAATATAATGACTCAACTTGTTAGTTAGCTTTCCATATTCTTCTTTCCACTCGAGGGCCTTTTCCTCTCCATGATTTCCCAAATTCAGTCGCATCAGCAAACAAGTCATGATACTGGTTTGCCGATGTCCATCCACGAATGGCATCATGTTTTGTCTGTGCTAACATTGTTGACAAGTTTTCTACCTCCTCTTCCAACTCCTTTCTCTTGTCTTTCTCTTTGTTGACCTTCATCTTCAGGGTCAAAATGTTTTTATCCCTTTTGTTGATCTCTTGTTCTACCCTTTTCACTATGCGACTCTTTATATTAATCTCCTCCTTTAACTTGTTCCTTTCTTTCTCAAACACATGGAGTCTTCCTTCTAACTCTTGGATTTCGGCTAAATGAGTAGTTAGGATCCTTTCTTTGCCTTTCTTGGACTTTGTAATTTCTGTCATGACAGTATATTCTTCTTTTAAGACTTCGATTTCCTTAGCCATTTTCTCGCATCGGCTTTGAAGGGTGAAATTTTTCAGATCAGCTGCCTCTTTTTTCTCTTCCAAGAATCGTATTTGTGCCTTCAGTATCTCTACCTGGGATGTTGATAGAGGTGTTTCTGTAGTTTTTATAGGAGCCAAGTTGCTTAGAATATCTTTTGGGATATTATTTTTCCTTGTTTTCCTCCACTCTCTATATTCTTGAGAAGAGGTCAGTCGTTGTTGCCCGAATTCTTTTCATCCTAGGATTTTAACATCGTTCCATGCCATCTTGATCCTCTTTTCTTACTCCATGGTGCTTTTATCCTTTTGATTCAAGAAGCTAAACCCCTCTAGTTGCTTTTCTTGTGGCTTTGTTTGAGTCCAATGAAGTTTTCTGAGCACCAATGCAGGTGTGTAGGAGATACATCCCCTTGGTCCCATCAAAGGAACGTTGTGAAAGTCACCATAGCTATATATAACATTTTCTCCATGGTACCAAGGGCAAACCCACTTGAAAGAATTTGACTGGATCTTTGAGAACTCCTTTTTCCATGCTGGTGCTTCTTGATGGCTTATCTGCATATGACGGAAGCTTCCAAATGGATCAGGAAAAAGGCCCATGCGGTTATTGGCGAATGCATGAGTCATAAACCAAATATATAAAATTGGCAAACAACACCATAATCTGCCACCATTTTTCTTGAGACAAACCCTTAAGGAAAGAAAAGTATCTGCCAATATTGCCGGAATAGGATTCATGCCTTGTGTCTCAAATTTGAAAAACACATCCATGGCAGCCTGGTCAACAACATCTGGTGTGAATGGAAATAGGACCAATCCATAAACAGTCAATGCCAATATTTGGTTGAAGAAGTCCCAATCTCCTTGTCAGGCCAACATTTGCAAATGGGCTTCAAGAAAACCCCTCTTGATTCCCTGAGTGGATCCCCTTACTTCCATTTCCATCTGATTTGCTTCAACTCCAATTATTTTGGCAATCTTTTCTTTACTGACATAATGCCCCTGATAGAGATACACACCAAATCTTTTTCGAACTGGTAGCCTTATCATAACCATGTACTCTTCAATAGTTGGTGTCATATCAAAATCAGGTAATTCAAAAACAACAAAGAGAAGGATTCCAAAATTGTAAGAGAGCACTCAATGCTGGTGCTTCTATTGGGATAAGTAACAGGTCCAATATATGCCCATATGTATCCTTGAAAGATGACCGGACTTCACGATGCATCAACTAAACTATTTCCTTTACTTGCTCTAGCTCATTATTAGTCACTGTAACTCTGATATTTCCTTTCCAATCATGTGCATTGCTAGTGTTCATTTGTAATGCTTCCATTTGCTTTGAACTGATGATGACTTTTGCCTTATTAATAATCAAAAGACCACTGTGGGAAAGAAAAAGATAAATGAGTAAAATTAAAAAGATGGAAAGAAGATACAAGAAACAAAAGGGACATGCTCCTGTTGAGAATATGAGATGCTTTCCTAAGAAAATGATAATGCACAAGCCTACCAATTTTCATGAAAGAGTAAATTATGAAAAGAATAAGATTTGATAAAATGAATGCATATAGTAATTAATGGAATGCGTATCTACACTATATATGCCTAAACACCTAACAATACAAAGCATGACCAAGTTAGAGAGGAAGTAATGGCTAATCCTAAATGCAATATGACAATGTTTTGATGCAAGATTAACTTGTTTAAAGTAAAGCATAAAGAAGTGCAAAGTGAAAGGATGAAATAAGCATACTCCCATAATTCTAACAGGGTTGAACTTAATAAATGGGGAGTTCTAAGGCCAAAACCCTAATTTGGGTGTTTGCTAAGTTCAACTATGCATGCACACATTCATGGTGGATCTAGACTTCTAATAGTCATGGTCCCCAGATTACCCCTATCCATAGACAAGGATCCGACTTTTGAATCAACCACAAGTAGGGATGAACCCTCTCAATATGATTGACCCATAAAGCCAATAACAATCTGAGTGGTGTCCCAACAACTATCAAGTGAGCATGAAGCCCCTCATGACAATGTTAAGAAACCCTCTATCCTTGGTTCCCATAGGCTTGGGTATAGAGCCCAACAAAGTGTGTAAGATAAGTGATTGTGAAGTGTGTGCAGGGAGTATACAAACCTTTCAATCCTAACACTATACACTCCTATAGAACAAAAATACAAACAACAAATATATACACAATAATAATGGTCATCTATCTTAAATTTTTAACAAATAATGCCATCATCATAAATAAACATATGAAATACAAAATTCTATAAAGAAATAAAGCATAAAGAAAAAAAATGTACAAAATAAAATAACAAAAGGAAAACAAAGATCAAAAGGCTATACTTAATTTGCACAACTAACTTAAATAGGCCTGACTCTCTTGGAAGTCCCCAGTAGAGTCACCATCTGTCGCAACCGGGATCGCGATGGGAACGGCGAAAAAAAGAAATTATTTTGAAATATTGGAGTTGCCACTAAGTTTATTTAAATTAGGAAAAACATGGAAAAACCCATTATTTTTAGAAAATAGTCTTTGAAACCAGATTTAAGTTCGGGAGTCGGTTATGTATAGGGAAGGGTACAAACTTAATCCTACACACCCTTAATACACCCGTCTTTAGACGGTACCTTAGTAAGTTGTGCAAATTAGTGAATAACCTTAAAAAAATTTTAAAAAAAAGAGACAAAACATATTTACAATTTAAACAAAAACAATTTGAGAAAAATTAATTTGAGCTTGACAGGGATCGCCTGCTCCTACGTATCCTCTGGTGCAATAAGGAACTCAAAGTCACATAGCTCTATAGAAAATATTTGTGAATTGAAGGATTTCTATTATGAAGAAAAGAATTTGTAATAAGATACATAAAATCCGTTATTGCATAGAATCCAAGTTAGCACAAGGCCATTCAATGAATCCCTATGATTCAAATAACGATGAAGGTAACATCTGCTACTCAATCACCATTATTGATCATTGTACGGATTAAAAGGATTTTTGTGAAGAAGCAATTCCTTTGGAAAGTAGAATCCACCCTCGCACAGGATTTAAGTTAGTACTTGACCAGTCAATAAATCCTTATGATTCAACAACAATGAAGATAACATTTGCTATTCAATCATCATTATCAATCATTCCGTAGATTAAAATGAAAATGAAAAGTTTTTTTTTTCTGAAAGAGAACACATTTTATAAAAAGGCTAATTTTAATTATGAACTAACAAAACTAATTCAAGGATTAATCTAAATTAAAAAAGAACAAAATATAATAAAGACCCTAGGTACTAATTTTTTTTTATCTTTTTAATGGTTCTTAACACAAAACTCACCAAATATTAAATAAATAGATCACTTCCTAAACCAATTTATTTAATCCTACTCAAATTAACTGAAATGATTGTAGAGAGAGGGGGGAAAAAAATTCTTTCTTCTTTTTTTTTAATATTCTTTGAAAACAAAACCAACCCAAGGAAAACAAGCTTTAATAAAATAAATCCTATCTAAATTCTTTCATGTTTAATCCCTTTTTCTTTTAAGAAAATCAAAATGAAACAGATGCCAAAAACGGCCCAACAGCAAGTATTCTTCAACCAAGACTTTGACCCCAAAAAAAGGATAACATTCAAATAACCAAATAAATAAACAAAAAAGTAAAAAAGTAAATCAAAAGGTAAGAACATCGAAGACACAGAATGGGATTCTGGAAGACACACCCCACTTTTCATCTCATACACAAACCCACACTAAACATACAGCTCTGTCAGTCTCTCATACAAGAACATACGCGGCACTCTCATATTCCCACTAACTTATGCACGTACATGGTCATACACTCTCACACACTGAACCCACTCTCTCTTACACACATTAACCCAGACTCACTTACGAAAGCATACATGCCCGCTACATTTCCATGCGGAGAAAGAAAAGGGAACACATCTTCACTAAAATCCAACACATTTCTGAAAAAGAAAAAACGAAACAGAGAGGGGACGAGAGAAAGAATGCTAGGAGGGAAGAGAAAAAGGGGGCCGCGGTGGTGGCAAAGAGGAAGCCGCGGCCCAACCATACAGGGGACGAGGGAGGAAACGCAGTGGCAGAGCTCGCATAGAGAGGCGGCAGCTCGCACGGAAAAGGAAGAACGTGCCGTGCGGTGTATGGTTAGGAAGCAACCAGTGGTGGAGCTTAGGAAGCGGAGACCGTGAGTTTCACGGCTAAGAAAGGAAGGGGAGAGTGATGGTAGGTGGCGGTTTCAATGGAGGAAGAGGAGTTGAGGATGATGGAAGTTAGCTTGCATGACGCTGGTTATGGACTTTTGGTGGCTGATGGTGATGGAAAAACAAGAAGGGGCCGCAGCTATGGTAGTAGAAGAGATGCTGGGGAAGACGAAGAAGATGATGGGGAGGAGCAATGGGAGGAGGAAGATGGTGGTTCCTGGCCACAATGGGGGACTCTGGTGGTGATGATAATGGTGGTTCGCGGCTAGGAAATGGAAAGAGTGGTTGAAGGAGGAGGCCGCGGGTGGGGAAGATGGTCGCGACCTCCCTCTGATTTTTGCTTTTGCTTCATTTTTTTTTATTGTATCTGTTTTGAACTGTGATTGGAATTTTTGAATTGAAATGGACTGTTGATGGACTCTTTTTGCTGTATTTAACTGTGAATGATTAAGTTATGAATGTGTTTACTAATAGCTCACCTCTATTAATCTCTGGTTATGGTCTGAGCTTTTATTTGCGGAATGGATATGGGTCTCTGGAATTTGGTCTGTGTGGTTGAGAATGCTAGATTTTAGTTTTGTGGTTTGGCTAGGATTTTGGTTGTTGTATCTGTTTCAGTCCAGAATGGTGATGAAGTTTTTCTGTGTTTAGAGGTTAGGATGGGTCTCTGAGAGTTCTCTCTAGCACTAGTAGCTCCCTTTTGTTATATAGCTGGATCTCCTTGAACCAAAATTATTGCTCATCCTACCTTTACAGGTTGCTTCATCATTGTGCAAGGAGTGGAAGCAGGTCATCATTTTGCCAACCTTCATCATTGTGCAAGGAGTGGAAAGGAGCATTATCGTGTCCTCCACTTCCGTCACCTTTTTTCATCTTTTTACTATTTTTTTTGTATTTATCAAAAAAGGAAAAAGGCTATAAAGGAGATGGCCTAAAATGAGAATGGCCCTTTTTATTTATTTCTCCTTTTTTATGGGTTGAAGAATTCTTTTTATTTTTGAAATGGGCTGAATCGAAATTTTTTATTTTCTTAAAATGGGCTGAAACACTTGGACCTTTTTTTTAACATAGGTCAAAATGTAAAACAATAATAATAATAAAAATAAAAAAATCTAAAAACATGGTCTGAACTGAATTGACTATCATGAGTCTACAAATTGGCTAAATTCCAAAAATATGTCAATTTTGATGATGATTTTTTTTGTTTTAAAGCTGGACAAAATCAGCTGCTCACACATCTAATTACCAATCCTTCACCATTCCCCTAATCAAACCTACCCCTAACCCTAATCCCTACACTCACAAAATGCAAAAAAATATCCCCACAACCCCATAAGTACCACAAAAAAATACCCTCTCTCACTCTCATATTTTGATTTTTTTTCAAACACTGTTACATGCATACTCTTTTATTTCTTTCCATCCACTTTTTTGGCCAAAACTTGAGCATAAAGTTGTGTCAAAAATCTTCTTTTCCTATTCATTTCAAACTCTCTTCTTCCTCTTCTTCAAGAACCTCCATTGTTGCTCTACATCCAAGCTCTTAAACCTTAAACAAATCCACCATAGATCAAACCCCAAACACATAAGCTTTCATCCCCACGCTCTAGAACCCTGTCAATATATGTTTATTTGTTTTGAATGACAACAAAGCCAATTTAAAGAAAATACTTTGAAGAATGACTAATGTTTGTCTTGAGTTTCTTGTAAGATGCTAACAAGCCTCTATCATTTAGTAAAAGCAAGGCTTACTTAAATAAGGATAAAATTCACTTCTGTGTAAACGTTTATCTCATGTTAAGAGATATGATTTGAAAAGGAAGTGGATATTATATCTTTATTCAAGCTTTAAAAAAGGCTAACATGTTGAAGAAGATATTAGTGCTACAAGAAACCAAGCTTTTGAGACTTCAGAAAGTGTAGTTGAAATGAAGATATCAAATAATCTATAAAGCCAAAGTGATCTACTATCTTCAACCATCTCTTTCGTAAAGTTTAAATCACCAATGAATAATGATTGAAGACACGAAGACTCATTTTGTATTAAGCAAATGATACCGAAGTTCAAAAAGCTTACTATCAGTAAAATAGTGTTTTTAATAAGAAGAATGGGGGAAAATTTGAAATTCAAAATTTGAATCTAGTTTTGAAAAAGTCAAATCTCGGTGTTAGATTTGATCAATCATCTCTTTTTTTCTTAGAAGTCAACTATCCAAATGTTCTAGAAGAAAGTTTAGAAACCATGGTTCAGAAAGTAAGAGGTAGTTTTTGAAGGTTATTAGAAACCTTCTTTTTCACAACGGCTTCTGCAAGCTGATCTGACAAGCAGGGAGGCTATTTTTTTAGACTATCTTTCCAATACGCAAATGGATGGTCAACATGTGTCTCTAGAAGATCTGATTCAAGGCAATGGTCTCAAGGAAAGCCACTATAAATAGAGATGTTGCACTCTTCAAAGACATGAGGACTTAATGCTGAAAAATAGAGTAGAAATGCTGCCAAGTTTTCCCTTCATTTCTTTGTAGATTTCTTTACTATTTGTAAATCATTTCTTGTGTATAAAATCTTCCTTCTACGCTTTATAGATCATACGTTCTTCCGGGGAAGAAAATCTATAAAGAAGTTATTCAAGTATTTCCAAGATCTTTTCATTGTAAATCTAAGGAAATCTTGAGTGTAGATTAGTTTGAGTGGCAACCCAAACATACAATGTTTGTATCCTTGATCCAGAAGTGATCAGTGTGAGATAACTTGAAAAGGCTCGTCAAATACTACTTGCAATATGACAGTAAGAGTATCTTACTCATCATAGTTTTATTAGCTTAGAGAGGCTAGTGCAAGACTACTTATTTTAGCTTGAAGAGGCTGGTTAAGAACTACTTGGTGTGTGATAGTAGAGCTTGTTTACTGGTCACTGAACATAGCTTGGGAAGGCTACCGTAAAGACTATCTTTGTTCTTTCTCAGGTTGGAGAAGGATTTAGTGAAACTCAATAGTTGTTGAGAATTGGATGTAGGCTAGATTGGCCCAACTAGTATAAAACTCCTTGTATTGTACCTTTCTTCCTTTCTATCTCATTTTTATTTCCTTATCTGTCTTACTATTTGTATCTGTTTTGAAAAATTGTTTATGTTTCTCTATTGCGCATTGATGAGAGTTATAACATCCCCCCAAGTATAACGTTATCCTTAAGTCATGACGTTAGACTCGAGAGTTGTTACATATAAATTAGCGAACCTTTCTTAAGTATCTATAACCAGTTTGATTAATTTGCGAAATAACTACGTCATAATTCTACTAAAATATATAGCAATGAAACCAAAATATTTATTTAATATAGAGTTAAGTACACAAGGGAAACTCTTCTATGAGCTTTAATACACCTTTGTTCTCTAACATATTTACATATATATCCATTCCACCAAATACAACATAATAAAAGCATTAACTACTACACTATTGCACTGCTGAGTTCTTTTGCATAGCAGGCCCTCAATTCTCTGCGTCACCTTGGAAACGACACGGGAATACAAAAACATAGGAGTGAGAATTATACAATTCTTAATAGGGTAACTCCCCAAATACATAATCATAATGTCATCGTCATTGCCCCAACCACTTCGGTTTATTAAGAAAAAAATGGTCATGCATTACATAATAATGGTTTGTTTTTAAAGTTCCAAATCATACTTCCAAAGTGAGTTACTTTTCACAGTCAGTCACTTAAACATATTAGTCTCAATATCAATACTAAACTTTTTCACTTGGCATATAAGACAAAGGATTACTTAGAAAATTTACTACTTCAACTTGCCTTGGTCCTCGATTAATCCTGTCACGTCTGGGCATTACATATCGCCATCCCCAGAATGGTAATAATGGGTAATAGACTGCTTTTCAGGACTGAACTCATTCCTATACATGATCATTGGATTTACTTTCTCCAATTCTCACACAGACCTATTCCTAGTCAGGTTTACATTCCCTGACTCAATTCAAGGGTAGTAAGGTTTACTTTCCCCGACAGACCAAATTTACTTTCTTCAGCCCAAGGATTATAAATCTTATGCTTTTCTTAGTAGTCAAGTTTACTTTCCCTGACAAACTGGATTTACTTTCTCCAGCCCAAGAAACATAATCTCATGCTCTTCTTTCACATATGAGCAATTGTAATAAGCATTCATATCTATGTATGCCTAACCTTATCAATAAGCTTACATGCTCAATTATTCATATTCATATTCATGTACTCATGTCATACTAGTACAAGATGCCATTATTTCATCAATTCAAAACATCAATTCATTTTCAGCACAATGGAAGATTTCACATATTGATAGCACAATTTATTTTGCATTTTGAACCATCAAATTCAATGCTATAAAAATTCTCAAAGACAATTCAATATGTCCCCAAGGTTCTTCGAAAATTTTGGAGTAAAAAGAGTTCCATAAGTATAATAGCAAAATGCCACAAATTTAGTGGTCAGAGACCACTTATACTTAGCACAGAACTAGAATCTCATAATTTCTAACCCTAGCAAATGATTGAATCAATTCAGAATAAAAATCATGGTTATACTTTGAGATATTATAAGCACCCTGTAAAAATTTCAAAGGATAATTCAATCATTTACAATGATAACAAAATCACAACTTTAGTTCCCATAATCCAGGCAGCATATTTACAATCTCAGTTCATGAATTTTTAAACATAGAAAAAGTGCCCAAAATGGCTAATTTTTACTAGAGACTCCCTAACATGTTAGGTACATCCCATAAAATTTTCATCTGAACCCAAGATCCTTAAATATGTCAGAAAATTCGACAAAATTCCCTGCTTGCTTCAAATTAGGGTTTTCTAGCAATAATGTTCAGGAATCATGAATTTTTTTTGAGGCAGTTAGAGTCTTTATCATGCTCCATGAAAATTCTCAGAGTTGCCTTAGGATGTTAGCTTCAGCATATAATTTTTATAGCTCATGAAAATACCTACAATTAACCCAGAAAATTCGTGACTATTTTCTCCCTGGAACAGAACCGAAAATCCAGCATGCATGTTTTAATTTCTTTTTAGCAAAAATGATTTTTAACATTATCCAAACTATCCTCCAAATTAAACATATCAATATCTATCTATCATCAACCAATATATCTAGAAAATTCCAGCCAATTCAAGCAGAAACTTTTAGACCAAAAATTGAAAAGCAAAAGAACAAATAAAGCCCTACTTTTGGTGTCGTTTGGATCCTTGACTCCAAGGTGCTCCAAGGTTGATTCCTTCCACTTCAAAGCTCCTAAACCCACACCAAACACTTCCTTAGGCAAAGGAGTATGAGATATCAAAGTGAGGAATTGAAATTTCAATCGGTTAGAAGATATTGATGTGTAGAACAAGTTTTGCGAAGGAAACTCATGGATTCAACATGTCTAGGCTTAGAAATTTGAGGTTGGAAACAAGGTTTCAAGGTTTTTATGAAGAGAAAAATGGAGTTCTTTGCCTTCTCCTTGCTGGCCGAGACTAGAGGAAAGGAATTAATGAAATTAGGTGAGTTAAGTTTATCTTATAAGATGATAAAATCATTATTCTAATATAAAGCCTAAGCTTTTAATAAAAAGAAAGTAATATGGATGGCTAAGATTGGATCTTGTTATTCAAGATTGAATCTTAGCCATTCCTTTAATTGAAATGGATAAGCATTCTCTTTTTGTAAAGGTCAAACTAGCTTTCGGTATTAGAAATCGAATACCGAAATTTTACCGAACGGGTAAAACAGTGTACCCAAGAAATCAAACATTACTCAATATTTAATTCTAAGTATAAAATTTTCATTTCTAACTATTTCTAACCTTATTTCCATTTTTTCCCAATTTCGGGCACCTCCAGGTCCCGAATCTGGGGTTTTGGCTGTCTTGGTGGGCTTGCGGGGCCATCAAAACATTTTTTCCTAATTTTGGACCGTCCTTATTATTATTGAAACTGTCGGATTTTTGAAATTATAACTAATAAAACTCAAATTAATTTTTAAATAATTTTTAGGGTGTTACATTACCATCTACCTTAGAAAAAATTTTGCCATCAAAATTCATTTGAAAACAATTTCAAGAGACAATTTCATGAATCAAACAAGGAATTCAGTCAAAAAGATAACAATCGAATCCTAAAACATTCCTACCTTAGGTCAGATTCTTTGGTGCTAACGTCCCTTCAGCGCTTATGGTAAAGACCCTACTTTGGTGTTGTGGCTTTGTAGTTGGTATTGAATGCCTATCCGGGCACTCCCAAATCTTGTCCTGGTCTTTTCACAACCTTAGCACATATTTTGTCCAACCAAGCAAACTCTATTCCCATGATCTCTTCCACATTTTGGGCATGAACTTGATTTTTGTTGCTGTTTATCCTTATATGGACTTGGTTGAAACCACTTCTTCCAGGGCGGGTCATCCTCATAGTCTTGGTCTTCGAGTGGAAATCTTTTGTTGGAAGTTTTCTTAGCAAATTGAACGATTGCTAACTTCTTGTTGGAGTCCTCAGCACGACAGCACTTGTTTACCAAGTTTGCATGATCCTGGATCTCTAAGAGACCTACGGCAACTTCGATATCCTCACGTAACCCTCCTTTATACTTCATGTACTTCTAAGCTTCATCTGGATTACGCTGATAAATAGTAGAAACTTACAAAGTGTAACATCCTCCCAAGTACAACCTCATCCTTAAGTTATGGTGTCGTACTCGAGAGATGTTACTTCTAAGTTTGCGGACCTTTCTTAAATATCTATAGCCAGTTTGGTTAGTTCGCGAGATAACTAGGTCATAATTATACTAAAATATATAGCAATGAAACCAAACTATTTATTTAATACAGAGTTAAGTACATAAGGGAAGCTCTTCTATGAGCTTTAACACACCTTTGTTCTCTAACACATTTACGCACATATCCATTCCACTAAATGCAACATAATAAAAGCATTAACTACTACACTATTGCACTTCTAAGTTCTTTTGCATAGCAGTCCCTCGGTTCTCTGCATCAACCTGGAGACGACACGAAAACACAAAAACATACGGGTGAGAATTCTAAAATTCTCAGTAGGGTAACTCCTTAATTACACTTTCATAATGTCATCGTCATCGCCCCAGCCACTTCAGTTTATTAAGAAAGCGTGAGCATGCAATATGTACATATCAAATGTTCATTTTAAAATTATAAAATCACCTTTCCGAAGTGGGTCTCGTTTATTATTCAATCACTTAAAACATGTATTTCATAACATTCAACATCATAGGAATTCCTTCAAGACCAATAATTTAACAAGATATACATATACATATGGCAATTACAATGATCTTTTCGTGCCCTTGACATAATAAAGGGGACTTTTCCGTGCCCTAATGGGGACCTTTCCCGTGCTTTTTATAAACAAAAGGGACCTTTCCTGTGCCCTTTTATAAACAAAAAGGGGAGCTCTCCTGTACTCTTGATAAACAAAAGGGGACCTTTTTGTGCCATTTACATATTAAAGGGGACTTCTTCGTGCCCTTTTTACGTTAAAGGGGACTTTATTTTTCACTTACTACATATACCATCCTCAAGCTCACATATATATGCATCACATTTCTATATGCATGAACATAATTCTCTGATCTCATAATACTTCAAACCTATATATATTATTCATTCCTTCCTCATAACATAATCTTGGAAGTCCATGGCATGCATTCATACACATCAACTTGAACCAAATGCCATTAGGTCACTAATTCAAGGCATCATCACAACTTCAGCACATTGGCAGATTTTTCACTCAAGTAGCAAAATTTATTTCTCATACCAAATAATCAATTCAAATGGTATAAAAATTCTCAATGACACCTCAATGTGTCCACAAGGTTTCATAAAATTTTCATAATAAAAATAATTCTCTAAATATGTCAACAAAATTAGACAAATTCGGAGGTTAGAAACCCCCTATTTACAGCCAACAGCCATAGTTTCCAATTTTATTACCCTACCAAATGATCATATCAAATCATATAAACATTCAGGGTTTCACTTCAATATGTCCTTAATATCCTGTAAAAGTTTAAGCTCATAATTCGATCATTTACTAGGTTAGTAAAATTTCACAAATTCACAGCTTCAGATTCAACATTTCAGGTAGCATAGTTACCACTTCAGTTCTTGAATTTCTCAAGGCATTAGGATTCAAAACTAGAGCTCAAGAAAATCCATGGAACTATCCTAGGATGTTACCTTCAACATATAATTTTTATAGCTCATGAAAACACCCACAATTCCCTCAGAAAATTCATGAACAATCACTGCCAGTAGGAAAACCAAAAATCCAGCAAACCACTTCAGAATCTCTTTTGATAAAAAGGATTTTTACACAACCCCAAACACTACCAAGATTAACACATCAATATCATCATATTATCAACCAATATATCCAGAAATTTCGGACCAAACACAATCAGAAAAGTCCAGCATAAAATTGGAAAGAAAAGGTAAAAGAAAACCCTACTTTGAAAGCTTTTGAGCTTGATACTTCAAAGGATGTTCTAAGTGATCTCCCTTCACTTCAAGACACCAATTTCAGTCCTAAACCTTCCTTAGGTAGTGGGGAAGTGAGGAATTAAGGTGAGGATTTGAGATTTCAATCGGTTAGATTTGTAGGGTTTGAGGTGTAAAACAAGTTTTGTGAAGGAACTTTGTGGTTTTATGAACTCTAGGCTAGTGTTTTTGGCATTTGAAATCAAGAGGAAGTTATTGAAAATGGAGGATGGAGCTGCTGCAAGAAGATGGCCGAGAAAAATGGCTTCATGGAGAAGATAAAAGTCATATTTATCTTGTAATGAATACAATAATATTATAATATATAACTGAATCATCATTACTTCAAGTAAGAAAAATGGATGGCTAGGATTGAATCTTGTAATTCAAGATTGAATCTTAGCCATTCATTTGATATAAATGGATAAGCATTATCCTTTTGTAAAGGTCAAACTAGTTTTCGGTGTCAGAATTCGTACACCGAACGGGTGAAACAATGTTCTCGGGTAATCAAACATTGCCTGAAAAATAATTCGGGTATAAAATCTTTATTTCTACCTATTTCTAACCATAATCATATAATTTCTCAATTTTGGGTATCTCTGGGTCCCAATTCTAGGGTTTTAGCTATCCCAGCAGGGCGATGGGGCCTGCAAGTTACTATTCACAATTTTTTTTTTTTTACAAATCAGTTGGATTGTCCTCATCATTGTTCAAACTATCAAATTTTTTAAATTATGATTGATAAAGCTCAAATTAATTTTTAAATAATTTTTAGGGTGTTACACAAAGCTCCTCAAACTTGGCTGTGTATTCCGATACACCCATAGACCCTTGCTTGAGTGCCATGAACTCTAATTCCTTTGCATTTCTCATATATGTGGGGAAGTACTTGTGGTAGAAAGCTTCCTTGAAGACATCCCAGGTGACTTCAGTTTGAGAAGCTTCGAATAATCCCTTGGTGCCAATCCACCAGAATTCAGCATCTGCTTCTAGCGTGTAAGTAGCAAAAGCCACTTTCTGGATCTTTGTACAGGGAAGAACAGAGAAAACCTTTTCCATAGCCTTGATCCATTCTTCTGCTTTATTTGGATCAAAAGCTCCTCGGAATGGTGGAGGGTTTGCCATCCTGAACTGAACAAATTTCTGGTATTCTATGTCCACTTCTACTCCTCTAGGATTCCCAACCGGATTTCCTTCGGCATGTCGGCCCAACCTTTCCATCATGCTGTTAGCTACTGCAGCTTGTTCTCTCATGGCAACCGCCATCTCATAGAAAGTGTCCATCATACCTACTTTGTTTCCGACACTATTCCTAGTATGCCGATTTGAAGTCATCGGTTCTTGTCACACCAAACAAGAATTATTGAGTTGATCAGGGTCAATACCAAGCTAAGTGTGGCAACAACCGACAACATTCCCAACCAACAATCATACATATATATAGAGTTATAATGCATGACATTACTAAGGAAGCATAGCCAGTCCATTCCTCAACGTCCTACAAGGATGAACTGCTTTGATACCATAATGTAACAGCCCCCCAAGTATAATGTTATCCTTAAGTCATGATGTCAGACTCGAGAGTTGTTACTTATAAATTAGCGGACCTTTCTTAAGTATCTATAGCCAATTTGATTGATTTGCGAGATAACAAGGTCATAATTCTATTGAAATATATAGCAATGAAACCAAAATATTTATTTAATACATCGTTAAGTACACAAGGGAAACTCTTCTATGAGCTTTAACACACCTTTGTTCTCTAACATATCCATTCCACTGAATACAACATAATAAAAGCATTAACTGCAACACTATTGCACTTTTGAGTTCTTTTGCATAGTAGTCCCTCAATTCTCTGCATCACCCTGGAGACGACACAGGAACAAAAAAACATAGGGGTGAGAATTATATAATGCTCAGTAGGGAAACTCCCCAAATACATAATCATAATGTCATCGTCATTGCCCCAGCCACTTCGGTTTATTAAGAAAAAAATGGTCATGCATTACATAATAATGGTTTGTTTTTAAAGTTCCAAATCATACTTCCGAAGTGTTACTTTTAACATTCAGTCACTTAAACATGTTAGTCTCAATATCAATACTAAACTTTTTTACTTGGCATGTAAGACAAAGGATTACTTAGAAAGTTTACTGCTTCGACGTGACTTGGCCCTCGACTAATCCTGTCACGTCTGGGCATTATGTATCGCCGTCCCCAGCATGGCAATAATGGGTAATAGACTGTTTTTCAGGACTGAGCTCATTCATATACATGATCATTGGATTTACTTTCTCCAATTCTCACACAGACCTATTCCTAGCCAGGTTTGCTTTCCCTGACTCAATTCAAGGGTAGTCAGGTTTACTTTCCCTGACAAACCGGATTTACTTTCTCTAGCTCAAGGATTATAAATCTTGTGCTTTTCTTGATAGTCAGGTTTATATTTCCTGACAAACTAGATTTACTTTCTCCAGCCCAAGAAACATTATCTCATGCTTTTCTTTCACATATGAGCAATTGTAATAAGAACTCATATCTATGTATGCCTAACCTTATCAACAAGATCACATGCTCAATTATTCATATTCATATTCATGTACTCATGTCATACTAGTACAAGATGCCATTATTTCATCAATTCAAAACATCAATTCATTTTCAGCACAATGACAGATTTCACATATTCATAGCATAATTTATTTTGCATTTCAAACCATCAAATTCAATGCTATAAAAATTCTCAAAGACAATTCAATATGTCCCTAAGGTTCTCCAAAAATTTCGGAGTAAAAAGAGTTCCATAAGATAATAACAAAATGCCAAAAATTTAGTGGTCAGAGCTCAGAACCAGAATCTCATAATTTTTAACCCTAGTAAATGATTGAATCAATTCAAAATAAAAATCACAGTTATACTTCGAGATGTTATAACCACCCTATAAAAATTTCAAAGGATAATTCAATCATTTACTATGATAACAAAATTATACAAAATCACAGCTTCAGTTCCCATAATCCAGGCAGCATAGTTACAATCTCGGTTCATGAATTTTTAAACATAGAAAAAGTGCCCATAGTTGCTCCAAATGTTTACTAGAGACTCCGTAACATGTTAGGAACATCCCATAAAATTTTCAGCTGAACCCAAAATCCTTAAATATGTCAGAAAATTCGACAAAATTCCTTGCTTGCTTCAAATCGGGGTTTTCCAGTAATAATGTTCAGGAATCATGAATTTTTTCAGGTAGTTAGAGTCTTTATCATGCTCCATGAAAATTCTCAGAGTTACCTTAGGATGTTAGCTTCAACATATAATTTTTATAGCTGATGAAAATACCCACAATTCACGCAGAAAATTCATGACTGGTTGCTGCCTGGAACAAAACCGAATATCCAGCATGCATGTTTTAATTTCTCTTTAGCAAAAATGACTTTTAACATCATCGAAACTCTCCACCAAATTAAACACATCAGTATCTATCTATTATCCACCAATATATCTAGAAAATTCCAGCCAATTCAATCAGAAACTTTCAGAGTAAAAATTGGAAAGCAAAAGAACAAAAAAGCTCTACTTTTGGTGTTGTTTGGATCCTTGACTCCAAGGTGCTCCAAGGTTGATTCCTTCCACTTCAAAGCTCCTAAACCCACACCAAACCCTTCCTTAGGTAGAGGAGTATGAGATACAAAAGTGAGGAATTGAAATTTCAATCGGTTAGAATGGTAGATATTGATGTGTAGAACTAGTTTTACGAAGGAAACTCATAGATTCAACAAGTGTAGGCTTAGAAATTTGAGGTTGGAAACAAGGTTTCAAGGTTTTTGTGAAAAGAAAAATGGAGTTCTCTGCCTTCTCCTTGCTGGCCAAGACTAGAGGAAAGGAATTAATGAAATTAGGTGAGTTAAGTTTATCTTATAAGATGATAAAATTATTATTCTAATATAAAGCCTAAGCTTTTAATAAAAAGAAAGTAATATGGATGGCTAAGATTGGATCTTGTTATTCAAGATTGAATCTTAGCCATTACTTTAATTGAAATGGATAAGCATTCTCTTTTTGTAAAGGTCAAACTAGCTTTTGGTGTTAGAAATCGAACACCGAAATTTTACCGAACGGGTAAAACAATGTACTTGGGAAATTAAACATTACTCGATATTTAATTCTAAGTATAAAATTTTCATTTCTAACTATTTCTAACCTTATTTCCATGTTTTCCCAATTTTAGGCACCTCCAGGTCCCGAATCTGGGGTTTCGGCTGTCTCGGTGGGCTTGTGGGGCCATCAAAACACTATTCATATTATTTTTTTACAAATACGTTGGACCGTCCTCCTTATTATTGAAACTGTCAGATTTTTGAAATTATGACTAATAAAACTCTAATTAATTTTTAAATAATTTTTAGGGTGTTACAAGAGTAATCGCAACTCACAAACAAATTAAAATTTATAAAGTGCTAAGTTGCACCAAAAATGTAATAAAGGGCACAACCTAGGTCGTCTCTCAAGGAGGCTTCAATACTTAGTTGAAAAGATTTGGGGGTTTTAAAGAATTAAAGCAATAATTAAATTGAAAGATAATAGCAATAATAGAGAAGACACTAGTGCAAGGTATTCTTAGGATTGAAAATCAATTATCACTGACTAAATATTAAACTCATTGATAGCTATTAGTAATAAATTATTTGCAATTCTCCTAGTGATTAATCAATCCCTAGTGTTGATCAATGAAATTAACAAATAAATGAGATCTCAATTTAATTGGTAATTACAATGATCCAAGGTACCAATTGCTATAGCCTAACCACCAATCAGAAAGTTAATTCTAATGTTCTTCCTCAAACATAAACTAATAGATCTATTAATTTATGCCCAAAGGGTTTTCCTAAACGACAATCGCCAAGTTAATTAGTCCAATAAAGATTATAGCAATCACCACAATAATTAAAGGAATAGAAACTGTAGAACATTAAGAAAACCAATGCATTCAATTAAACAAAGGGTTTCAAATGTCATCCCAATCCATCCGGAAATCCTTACACTAGTAAAGAAATCTACTCCTCCATCTCTAGAGGATTACAACAATGAAGATAAAAGAACTAGAAAATAATAGCAATAATTCTTGCCATGATCTCCAAAATAAAGCACCTTCACCAATGGAACCCTTAGAGAGAGAAGAGAGAGATGTAGAGAGAGAATAATAGCAATCTAAAATTAAGTAAAAACTGAGTGAAAAGGTTCGATAAAGGTCTATAACAACCTTTATATACTACTCTCTAAAATAGATCAAAATGGGGCCCAAAAATATATTAAATGAGCTATTCTACGTCATCGCATGACCGCTATAGTGCTCATTGATCGCTACAACGGTCAGCAGTGAGCTATGTTGCTGAATATCACATTTTTAGGCGCCGTTGACGATGATAGCGGTTAAAGACCACTACAGCAGTGGACAGAATTGAAATTGGCCTCGGCACTATAAATAAAAGTTGTAGCCCTTTGAATTATCTTTCCAATGCCACCAAAATCACCTCAATCAGACATCTGTAGCTCTAGATATTGCGAAAATACCAACTAGAGATCAAGTTGGACAGCATCAGAATATCAGCAACCTTTAATCTTGAAACTCAATTTTCACCAAGATACTCTTAGAACTAGGTTTTACGCTGAACATGAAAGTTGTAGAGGACTTCTTGAGATTTCTAAAACATTATTATTTGTCTTAATCTGATCTCTGTAGAAAGAGATACAGATTTTCTCTTACAATGCTTCTTGTAATTTTGCTTGAATGAACTCAAGAATTCTTCTATTTTGCTTGAAGTAACAACTCTCGAGTATGATATCATGACTTAAGGATGACGTTATACTTAGGAGGATATTACACATCCAATAGAGGAATATTCACTTGCACGCTTTTCAATGTTTCCCATGTTTCAGAATCTAATTTTGATGCAGCAAACTTCCTGGGTTGGATCCTTTGTGGGAATGGCAATGGAGGAGAAGGATTTTCGCTTCTTTCAACTTCTGGACACTACTGTAGCGCTGGATGAGCGTTGTAGCGGTCATCAGAATCTCTTCTGGGCCTCTTTGTCTCCTTAATTTGATTTTCTTCAAGTCTAATCACTTCTGGAATTTTTGTTCCAAACCTCAGAGTGATTACACAAACATTTCTCCTTGGATTGGGCACGATTTGAGAGGGTAACTGGGCTGTTGGGGCCTGTTGGCTTTGATTATTTTTCATCTGAGTCTCCTCCTCTCTCAACTGGGCATTTTTCTTCTAATTTCCTATATTTGCTCCATCATCATCTTCATCATCTCAGTCATACTAGGATTTGATGAAGGAGGTACAGGAAGGGTCGGTTGCCTCTGATGAGGTGCCTAATACTTCTGCTGTAAAGGTTAGCCCTGTGGTTGTGAATTATTTCCCCACTTCAAATAGGGTGATTCTTTCAGCTGGAGTTATAAGTGTTCCCAAATGGGAACTGGGCTGCCTAATTCTAAGATTGACTCTGGAAAGGGTTTGTTGTTGCTACCCCAACGGTTGAGTCATCTTACAATGTTGGGCACATATCAGTATGATGATCATTGGAAGTACATATGCCACAGATCTTGGAAATCACTGGATTTGCTACCTGGCTAGCCATCAGTTGCTGCCTAAGGCCAGAAAGTTGTTGCAAAGTCTGAGCCAACAATGGATTCTCTGGTAGGCTCACTCCATGAAGGCCTCTAATAGTTGTGGCTGCCCTGGAACCAAATTGCTAAAATTGGTAGCCATATTCTCAATCAAAGCATGGGCCTCTTCCAGTGTCTTATCCAAGAGCGCCCCTCTACTAGCAGCATCAATCTGCACCTATCAGCAGCAAGTATTAGAGAAGGAGTTACTCTAGAGTCTAATGGTTGGGGCAACTTGCACAGAGGAGCTTGAAATGCTCCCAATACTCATGGAGAGTCTCATCTGACTGGCAGATTCCAGAGATCTCTTTTCTGATAGAAGCCACTCTAGAGGCAGGAAAATACCTTTCTAAGAAAAGTCTTCTAATTCCAGTTCAACTATTGACAACCCCATCGGGAAGGTTGAAGAACCAATTTTCTGCTACACCTTCAAAGGAAAAAGGGAATGTTCTTAGTTTAACATCATCCACTTTACCTCATTGGGTCTCATGCTAAAACACACCATATGAAGCTTCTTCAAATGTTGATAGGGGTCTTCTCTACACAGCCCATGGAACTTAGGCAAAGCATGAACCATGTACCTTTTAAGCTCAAAATCATTGTCTAGCCTGGGGTATGTAATGGTCATGGGTTGCTGGGTGAAATCAGCAGCAATGAGCTCCCTAAGTAACATTGTTCCTCCATCTCAAGCACATTTTGATCCTGTAACACTGAACAAAGGATCAGAATGCTCAGATGGTTCCACTTGTTGACGATTTGCCTGTCTGATTTTTCTCAAAGTTTTCTCAATTTCAGAATCAGGATGTATTAAATTTCCAATAGATAGGGAATACCTCATACAAAGGAACAGAAAAATTTTTTTTTGGGTGTTTTTTTTTCAGAAAAATTAAAAATGATAATTAAATAAAAAATTGGAAAAATAAATTAAAAAATAGTAATTAAATAAAATAAATAAATAACTGGAAAAGAAAGGAAAAAATAGAAACAAAGAAAAATAAACAACTAAGTTCTAATGCCTCCCCAGCAGCGGTGCCAAAATTTGATGCGAGCAGTCGCAACTCACAAACAAATTAAAATTTATAAAGTGCTAAGTTGCACTAAAAATGTGGTAAAGGGTACAACCTAGGTCGTCTCTCAAGGAGGCTTCAATACTTAGTTGGAAAGATTTGGGGGTTTTAAAGAATTAAAGCAATAATTAAATTGAACGATAATAGCAATAACAAAGAATGTAACATCCTCCAAAGTGCAACGTCATCCTTAAGTCATGACATCATACTCGAGAGTTGTTACTTATAAATTAGCGGGCCTTTCTTAAATATCTATAGCCATTTTGATTGATTCGTGAAATAACTAGGTCGTAATTCTACTGAAATATATATAGCAATGAAACCAAAATATTTATTTAATACAGAGTTCAGTACATAAAGAAAGCTCTTTTATGAGCATTAACACACCTTTGTCCTTTAACATATTTACATATATATATATATATATATATATATATATATCAATTCCACTAAATACAACATAATAGAAGCATTAAGTACTACACTATTGCACTTCTGAGTTCTTTTGCATAGCAGTCTCTCAATTTTCCGCATCAACCTGGAGACGACACAGGAACATAAAAACATAGGGGTGAGAATTATACAATTCTCAGTAGGGTAACTCCCCCAAATACACAATTATAATGTCATTGTCATCGCCCTAGCCACTTCGGTTTATTAAGAAAATATGGTCATGCATTATATGATAACAGTTTATTTTTAAAGTTCCAAATCATACTTCCGAAGTGGGTTACTTTAACATTCAATCACTTAATGTACATATACCATACTACTCAGCATCATATACTACTAACTTTTCACTTAAATATATTGGTTTCAATATCAATACTAAACTTCTTTACTCGGCATATAAGATAAATGATTTCTTAGAAAATTTACTTCTTAAACTTGCCTTGGCCCTTGACTAATCTTGTCACGTTTGGGCGTTACGTACCGCAATCCCCAGTGTGGCAATAATGGGTAATAGACTACTTTTCAGGACTGAGCTCATTCCTATATATGATCATTGGATTTATTTTCTCAAATTTTCACACAAACCTATTCCTAGCTAGGTTTACTTTTCTCGACTCAATTCAAGGGTAGTCAGGTTTACTTTCCCTGACAGACCGGATTTACTTTCTCCAACCCAAGGATTATAAATCTTATGCTTTTCTTGGTAGTTAGGTTTACTTTCCCTAACAAACTGGATTTACTTTCTCCAGCCCAAGAAACATAATCTTATGCTTTTTTTTCGCATATGAGCAATTGTAATAAGCATTCATATCTATGTGTACCTAACCTTAGCAATAAGCTCACATGCTCAATTATTCATACTCATATTCAGGTACTCATGTCATACTCATACAAAATACCATTATTTCATCAATTCAAATCATTAATTTATTTTCAGCACAATGGCAGATTTCACACTATTGTGGCATGAATTTATTTGAACATAAAAAAATCATTTCAGAGGCTATAAAAATTATAAATGACACCTCAATGTGTCACCAAGGTCCTATAAAAATTTCAGGGTAATTATAGTTCTCTAACTATACTAACAAAATTCTACAAATTTAGTGATCAGAAACCCCTCAAACTCAGCTCAAGAACCGCAATTCATAATTTTTAACCCTAGCATGTGATTGAATCAATTCAAAATAAAAATCATGGTTATACTTCAAGATGTTGTAAGCATCCTGTAAAAATTTCAAAGGATAATTCAATCATTTGCTATTGTAACAAAATTATACAAAATCACAGCTTCAGTTCCCACAATCCAGACAGCATATGCTTAACTTTGGTTCTTGATATTTTTTAAAGCAGTTTGACTCCAAATAAGAACCCAGAAAATTCGTGGGACTACCCCAAGATATTAGCTTCAACATATATTTTTTTTAGCTCACCGAAATGCTCACAACATGCCCAGAAAATTCATGATCACACACTGCCTGTAAGAAAATTGAAAATCCAGCAAGTATCACTCAACATCTTTTGAGAAAATTATCTTTCTAACCTCATCTAAACACTTTGGAAAAATTCATACATCAATATCAACATAATATCAACCAAATTAACTAGAAATTTCAGACTGAAACCAGTAAGAATTGATCAAAAAAATTTTGAAAGAAAAAGGCCAAAGAAAACCCTACTCTTGAAAGCTAATGTATTCTTGTTTCTAGTTTGCTCCAAAATGGAAGTTCTTCACTCCAAAGCTCTTAAAACACAATCAAACCCTCCTCTAATTAGTGATGGTTGAGGTAATGAGGTGAAGTTTGAAGATTCTAATCGGTTATATTTGTATTGCATCACATGTTGATTTGTTTTTCACTCAAAGAACCATGCTTGACCCATACTTGCACCCATACTTGAACCCATACCTAGCCATGCCTTGAACCATACCTTGGAGAAGATATTTCTCTTCCCCATGGCTATAAATGGCTGAAGCTTTCCTCCCCATTTACACCTCTCATTTTGTTTCATTTCTCTATAAATAGCATGCTTGGGTGAACTTGCATCACTTTGGGTTCATTTGCTAAGTGTAAGTCTTCAAAGAGCACTCTAAAGTTTTCTTTTTCTCTCAAAGTTCAAGTGTCCAAGTTCTTCAACTTCTTCATCCTCTTCACTCATCTCAACCTCCAATTACTTGGTAGGGATTTTCTTTCAAGTGTTTCTTTCATTTCAGTTCTTAATCTAGTTATGTGTTTTATGGCTTCTCTTGAATCTTTTTGGAACTTCTTTTCTTCTTCTCTTTCTTCTTCATTTTTGGCCATGAGCCTTTGAAAACAAAGGAATGAGAGCTTGATGATGAGGGCTTCATGATGATATTCATCACTTGAACAACCTCTAAAGCTTGATCTTTGTTCTTAAGCAAAAGGTGTTTTTAGTTTTTTTCTTTCTTGAACCTTAAGATTCTTAACTTTGATGTTGATTTAAAATGAGTTAGTGAACTCAGTGATGAGGACTCATGATGTTGGTGTTACTACATCATCAAGATCATGGTCTCTAGAGTTTCAAAATGGATCTTTTCTTGCTTATGATTTCGGTTCCTTCCTTTTTCTTTTCTCAAGATTTCGGTTTCTTTCCTTTTCTTTCCTTCATGATTTCAGCTAACCAACTTGGGTGGTCCAACATGATAGCTTGATGATGAGAGTTCTAGATGGAGACTTTATGTTCACCTCAATGAAACCTCTAAAGCTTGAGTTTTCATAAAAATGTTATATAGCTCACTTGTGGTTTAATTCTTTAGAAATGTTATCTTGAGTTCTAAGAACTCTAAACCTCACTTTATCTTGTGATGATGAGTTTGGGTTAAGGTTTAAGTTCCTCTAAAGTCTTGAATGAGCTCTAATAAAATATAAATGAACTTGCATATTTATTTTGAGGTTGCACTCATGTTTATATTCTTGCTTTGCATCTTTATTTTCAAGTCATCACCTAAGGACTCAAAGATTAAAACAAGACTTGCATTATCACCTACTTAATTCTCAAAGCCTTTCTATTTCGACCTTAAAGTCGATTGTTGCTGGGCCTAGAGCACTAAAATAAAGAAATGAACTTGCATTGCATATTTATTTTAAGTCTTGCATATTTACTTTCAAGCCTTGCATGTTTACTTCGAGTCTTGCATATTTAAATTTCAAGCCTTGCATATTTATTTCCAAGTCTTGCATATTTACTTTAAAGTTCTCACTTTACTTTGTAATGAAGAATAAAAAATGAAGTGCATAGCATGTTTATATTTTGTCATCACTTAAAGACCTTAGAGCTCAAAGACTTGCCCATTTTATCTCAAGTTAAAGTTTAATATGGAAGCCTTCTTTGAATGTATAATTTCGGCCAAGTAATAATGATGAGCTTGGAATGAGTTCCATCTAGTTACAAGGGCCAACAACCTATGTTCTAGGATTTTCTTTAAGCTTGATGAGTTTTATAAAGTTATGACCAACAAGATTTATGATTTTATTCCTCTTCTAAAGAAGAATTAAATTGGTTACTGACCTAAGGTTGTTTTTAGCCTCTTGATAAAATAAAATGGTTTGCAAAGAGTTTTAGAAGTCCTAAAATGATTCCAAGGGAAATTAGCCACTTATATGCTTTAGAAATGTCAAATTATGTGTCTTTTTGGACTTGAACAGTTCGGTTCTTCCTTGATGTGTGTGTTGCTGTATGATGATGTTTTGATGTGTTAGAATGTGTGAAAATGATATATGATGAGGTAGGAATACTTCTATGCATGTTAGGAGAGAAACTAGCTTCATAGAAAAATCATAAAGTTGGAATTTAATGTGTTTAACCCCTTCAATCCTAATCAATGCCAAAACTGTTTTAGTATGATAACAATTAGTTTAGGATTGATTAATCATGAAAAATTTGGTTACATTTGAAGTAGGATTGAATTTTAGCACCTATAGAGAAACTAGTAACTAGAAAATCGTAAAAGTGCAATCCTAGAACTCTTAGAACATTTAATTTCTGGATTCTGTCCAGCAACCTCATAATATGGCAAACATAGGTTATAATTAGTTCTTAGGCATAGGAATACCTCATAATTGGTTTAGATTTAATTTATAGCGCCTTAGGCAAAGACGGAACTGAGAAAGGGTCTAAAACGTAAGTTCTAGAACCCCATAATCATAGATATATAATTCTGCCCTTAGAAGTATAATGCTGCCTAGATTTATTAATGAACATAAATGCTAGTAAGAATTATTAGTTGTGAATCTTTAGGTGCATAAGAGGTTGATAGAGAATGATAGAATAATTACATCTCAAGTTTAAGGCCCGTAAGGGTCAAAGCATAAGATACCATAGGATCAAGAGCATAATGAGTTTCAATGTTACATGTGAATGTATGTTTTATTTGAGAATGATTATGTAAACGTATGAAATTATGATTGAGGATATATGTTCTACTTGTTTATGTAGCATAAAGTAAATTTGGAAGAAATTCGGTATGCCACCGTTATGCTGTCGAATTTCTGACAAATTTGGGGACTTAGTTTTTGAAAAACCCATGAGATTTTCTTTAAAAGAGATGAGGTACTAAGATGTGTTCTTGGATGACACCGGTTCGGCCGAGCACCTCCAAAGAACGCATGTGACATCAGTACCAAGATATATTCTTGGGTGACACAGATTCAGCCGAGCATCCCTAAGAAAATACCCCCTAGCCCGAACTAGAGAGACGGGATTTATTTATGATACGCTTATCGGGAAGGGATAAGTAAGAACTAGTGACGACTAGTTAGGTATGAGCTCATAACCTAGAGATGTGACACATTCTGGGTGACACTGGTTCGGCCGAGCACCCCCAAATAAATGTCTTTTAGGGTGGCCCCATGAGAAAGTAAAGTATGATGATTATGTCACAAAGTTTTCCCCACATGAGATTTCAATTGCCACTTTATGCCACCATTATAATGCTTCTTGATGTTACAATTGATGTCCTTGCATTAAGTAGTGCCATGCATACATCTTTTACTATATTGCATTCATGACATTAAGATTCATTCTAAAATGAACGGACCTTGGTTAATCATATTTTAAAAGCTTAAAAATAAACTTAACGCATGCTCACTTATTTTACACACTAAACCCAAGGTTCTTGAGGACGTAGATGATGACACCTAGGTAGTAGGAGGCCTTACTGAGATTCTTTAGCAAGATTCTCACTCCCTCTATCTTTTCTTTCCATCACGTCTTTAGATGGCAATGTTCATAGTTTTTGTGGACACCCCGACTTGGGAGGTGCACTATGATCCAGAGCATGGATCATACCATTTTGAGGGTCAGTGCACAATTCGTGTCTTCATGTTCATTGGACGACCCTTCGCTCACCCTGTACATACCCATCGCTTCTCCCCGACAGCACCCTATGGCGACGACGAGCAGGTTTTCGAGCACGCACGTACGTACAACGAGAGAGTGCTCCGCATGCACACCGCCGCTTCAGCCATGCACGACTACCCCGACTATGTGCCCCTGATGTACTTCTCTGAGACTGACTCGTCGGAGGACCCGCCTACCCATCTGTACAGTGAGAGCTCTGCCCCCACTCCATCATTGATGAGAGAGGGCAGTGAGGACACCATGACTCAGCCTCGATTAGCACTCTCTGGTCATGTCGTAGGGGTCACTCCTGATCCCCGCTTCATCTTTACATGTTAGAGGAGCTTGCCCAGTTTGCTGGGCATGTGCCTCGCTTGCGGGATGGACGTCAGGAGGAGGTAGCAGATGACCAATGGAGTACCCGGGCTAGTGCGCACACCACTTAGATGAGGATAAACCTTCTTTTGTTTTGAGGTTATCCCTTTAGTTGCACTTGGGTAGGGGAGTTTGCTTTTATGCTTTCTGTCGCACTTTCCTTTGTATCTTCTTTTTAGATGTATTCGTTTCATATTGTACCAAACTAAGTCCCACTCTTCATAAGTGGGCATATCATATCATATATATATGCAGTTCAATTTTATCATGATGTGCCTTTACCTGCTTTATGTTATGATGTTTATGAGATGCTTGCTTTATTTCCTTATGTGCTTCATTGCTTATCATGTCGTGCGGCTTTTACTTTGCTTTTATAATTCAAAAAAAAAATTTACCAGTATTTTCCGCTAAGTATTTTGAAGTAATAAGGAAACTATGACGTAATAGACTAATGATTAACCTAAATATGTTCTAGAGTATTGGGTTAAAAATTAGGATGTTACAAGCATCCTAACCATTTTATTTAAATTAGGTCAGTAACCTAAATGTTTTAATCAAAAGCTTGAGAAAATCACAATCTTTAACATCTTTAAATTTCTAATCCTAACAAAAGTTATTTGAGTAATTTAAAGACAAGATTAAAGTCTTAAAAATAAAATAAACCAACTTTAATACCAAGAACATCAAGAGGCTGAAAATAACATAAATTAAATATATCCATAATAAAATTTCCTATTTAAGATTAAAGAGGTAAGTTTTGAGCTTTAGAGATGTAGGTGATAGCAAGAATTATAAACATGCTATGCAATCCCATTTTTAATCTTTATCATTATAAGGTGATAACTTGGAAATATGAACATGATATGCAATACTTGAAATCTAAATATGAAGATGCAAGTTCATTTTTAGATCTTCAAAGTTTAGGTGATAACTTGAAATATAAACATGGAATGCATTATTTGGAATTTAAACATGAATATGCAAATTCATATTATTATCTTCAAGAATTACGGTGATGACTCGAATTTAAACATGATTATGCAAGGCTTGAAATTTAAACATGATATCCAAGAGCTTGAAACATAAACATGGATGCAAGTTCATTTATTATCTTGGAGAATTAAACTCTTTAACCTCAATTAATCTTAACAAAAGAAGTGAGCATTAGAGTCCTTTATTATCATGGTTCCAAGAACCTTATTTCATGGTCTCATCATCAAGCCATAAATCAGAAGTTATTAGGAAGAATTAAAGGAAAGAACATGAAATAAAATCCCTACCAAGTTGTTTCTTGTCAACAAAAGATAATGCTTGATCGTTAGAAAGGTTAGAAAAAGAAAATATGTCCTTGATGAGTCCTCTAATTTTGGCCAAGATGAGAACTAATGGAGGGAGGATTTTTATTATCATTTTGTGATTGATAATGGAAAGATTATGTGTTTAGGAGTTGATTTATGGTTGGAATGTGTATGCTTGAGGTTTAGAGCTTGGTTAGAGGTTGGGAATGGAGTCTCTTGAATGTGAATGAGGAAGAAGAAGTAAGCTTGAAGTATTGAGAGAATTAGAGAACTTTGAGCAAGGAAACTATCAAGTAAGCAAGTGCTAAGGCTATAAGTGTTTGTGTGAACATTTTAGCAATGGAAGAGCATCTATTTATAGGCTCATGAAGACTGTTTGGCCGCTGCCTTGTGGTTGGAAAATGGAGGGTTTATTTCATTTTTTAATTAAAGAAAACTTAGAAAAGAAAGCATAATGTGTAGTCATAATGTCGTCCATGTATCATTGTTTGAAAATGCATAAAATATGATATTAATGGAAGGCAAGAAACCGTGGCTGATAAGGCTGGATATGGATGGATTTCTTTTGATTAAACATAGCCAAAAAAATGAAAAAGAAAGCTAAAGAAATGGTGATAAGGTTGGATATGATTTTATGTTGGAAAAATAATAAAATATGGTGAAATGGGATTGATCATGGGTGCTGGTTTCTGATTCCTTTATGATCAGATTTGTGTGGTTTTACAAGTGGTAAAACATGTATTAGATATGTACTTACTTAGGTAAAAGATTAGGAATTGATAGACTAGTGAAAATGGTAAAAGATAAAGTGTTTAGGACAAATCAAGACAAGGTAAAAAAGAGAAATCATACACTAGTAAATGAAGTTTGTAACATCCTAATTTTAACCCAATACTCCTAGAACATATTTAGGTTAACCTTACTGTAACGCCCCGATTTTCTGTCTGAGTGGAAAATGACCAAAATGCCTCTGAGGTAATTTTTGGCCTAGAATTCGAGGATGGCCAACCCGGCAGTCCTCGAAGGGCCAACTCAATGTTTGAAGGGGATTAAATGACCCTTGGGTGGTTCCGGAGGCAAAAGTCTCATTTTCTGCAGTTTTGGGTCAAAATGACCAAAATACCCCTATAGAGTTTTTACGCGGGTAAAGGTGCCGTTTGAGCCCGAAACTTTCCCCAGAGGTTTAAAACAATGTTTTTACATGTTTCAAAGCATCTGTTTGAGTCCCGGTGATTTTGGGCAGTTTTAGTGCAAAATTACAATTTTGCCCCTAGAATAGTGTTTTTGAGCTTAATGATGTAATTAAGCAAACTTAAACAATATTAGGCTCTAATCAAAGATTAATTAATTTCCATAATGAATCTAAAGTCAAAATAAATTATTAAAATTAATTAGAACCTAAGATTGCTTAGATTAGATTTAAATCTCCTTTCTAAAACTCAAAATTTCACTTTTGAAATCTTGAATAGTGTTTTCTCTCTCCAATTCCTTAAATCAAGGAATTGTGTCTAGAATTGTTTATACACTAAAATGAGTTTATAACTCACTAATGATGCAAGAACACTCCTTAAATGTGTCTTGACAACCTTGATTACCCATTTTCTCACCTAAACACTTTCTTACAAATTCATAATCTTAATCCTAATCAAAGATACACCTAAACACAACTCTAAACCACAATTAAAATGCAAGAAAACCCTCCCCCATGGCTGATGCACCTTCAGCCATCTCTCTCCTATTTGCATCACATGTTGATTTGTTTCTCACTCAAAGAACCATGCTTGAGCCATACCTTGAACCATACCTCACCATACTTTGAACCATACCTCACTATGCCTCAAGATCACAACATCTCACCTCATGGAACTCATGGGGCTGCTCCTCATGGCCGAAACCCCCTCCTCCTCCTTGCACCTTGCATGTGTTTCATTTCTCGATAAATAACATGCTTGCATGAACTTGCATCATTTTGGGTTCATTTGCTAAGTGTAAGTTTTCAAAGAGCACTTCAAAGTTTCATTTTCCTCTCAAGTTCAAGTGTTCAAGTTCTTCAAGTTCTTCATCCTCTTCTCTCATCCCAATCTCCAAATCACTTGGTAGGGATTTTCTTTCAAGCATTTTCTTTGTTTAAGTTCCATTACTAGTTATGTGTTTATGGTTTCTCTTGAAGTCTTTTAGAACTTCTCTCCCTTTCCTTTTTCTTCATCATTTTCGGCCATAGGCCTTGAGGACAAGGGAATGAGAGCTTGATGATGAGGTTTCATGGTGGTGATGTCCATCACCTGAATAATTGTAACGCCCCAATTTTTACTGTAATTTTTACTGTCATTAGAAATTACTCAATTACCGAATTACCGTAGGTAATTATTACATAAGATTTGAGGCCGAACAATCCTCAATAAAGGAATATAACATTAGAAAAGAGGTTAGGAACGATTCATGCGAGGGTCGCAAATAAAATGACCAAAATGCCCCTGAAGTTATTTTACTTAGAAAATGAGGATCGTGGGCCCCACCTATTCTCAAGGGGATATTTTGAGGATAATAAGGGATTGTTTGTGTTATGTGTGTTAATAGAGCAGAAGGATCTCAATTTTGAGTTCCGATGCGTGAAATGACCAAAACGCCCCTGCGGCTGTTTTAACTCCGATGTACGTGCAGACTGAGCCCGAACCTCACTAAAATGTTTTAAAATGTGTTTTTAAGCCATGATTAACCATTAGTTAAGCTCGGGTGGCCTCGGGCAGTTTTTAAGTGAAAGTACGATTTTGCCCCTGTTTTTGGGCAGTTTTGCAAATTTCGGGATTTTTGAATCGTATACCGAAACCTAAGCAATATTAGGCTCAAATTAAAGCTTATTAAATTCTAAATATTAATCTCGAGTCAAAATTATGTATTTAGATTGATTAGAACCCAAAATTGCTCAAAAACACCCAAATTGCTTACTAATTCACTTAAACCCTTAACCGTAAATTCTCTAAATTACATGAATACCTTGCCTACACCTAAATAATGCATGGAACACACAAATTTCACTTCTTTGGGCTGTAATGGATGAAATTATTGATGCCATTATGCAGCTGAATTATTGCCAAAAGTTGCACTAAAACAAAATGCCAAAATGTCACCATAAGAGACATAATTCCTTAATTTCATACAACTTTGTCTAAAATGATTTTTTCCTCCCTTATTTCTCCTGCAAAATTCCGTCCACTACCTCATCATTTTGGCCAATTAGAAGCCTCAAAATCTTCTATAAATAGGCTTGCTTGAGTGGTCTTGGAATGCTTGGTTCATAACTAGTTTTTAGGAGCACCAAAAACTTTCTTTCTTCCTCCTCTTTGGCTGAATTCTTTCTTCAATTTTTTCAAAGAGATTTTGTTTCATTTCACTTCAAGAAACCAAGTTCTCTTCCTCTTCTTCAACTCAGATTAGGTAGGGAGTAGTTTCTAAATTTATTTCTATGCTTTGAGGAGTTGTGTTTTTAGCTCAAAATGATGAAATTATGAACTTACCTTAGCTTTTTATTTTGGTTTTCCTCTTCAATTTTTCTTTAACCAATTCAACCATATGGCCTAGGTGGAACTAAGATGATGGCTTGATGATGAGGACTTTGAGGGTGGGTTGTAAATCCATCACAAGTTAGGCCTCTAAAGCTTGAAAATTCTACTTGATGCAAAACTTTAAAGAATAGTGCTTTATGATGCTAAAACAAAGATTTTTAGTTTAGAACTTGAAAGATGTATTTTCCTGTTATGTTTTATTTCTTGTTAAGATATGTATTGGGTTGAATTTATAATTCTTTTAAAGTCTTGAAGGAGCTCTAGTAAAGAAACAAAATGAATTTGCATCCATGATTAAGTTTATGCTTTGCATAACCATGTTTACTTTCTATGTCATCACTAAATTTTCAAGAATGAATAAATGAACTTGCATTTCTCATGTTTAAATTCCAAGCTTGTATTTCATGTTTATGTTTCAAGTCATCACTTAATCTTTCAAGATAATAAAGAGGTTGCATCTCATATTTAATTTATGCTCTCACTATATTTTATAATGGCTAAAAGAATCAACGCATGGCATGTTTATTTTATGCCATCACCTAAAGATCCTAGAGCTCAAAGACTTGCCCATGTATCACAAGCAAACAAATATGATTATTGGAGTTAAAGAATTTATTCTTTAAAAAGTCTTGAGATTAGAGCTTAAAAAGATGTAATAATAATTCTCTTCTCCCTCTACTGGACCTGTGCGGACTCCCGCCGCTCCGGTTTCTTAATATTCTCTTCTCCCTCTACTGGTCTGTGCGGATTACCGCTCCAGTTTCTTGTATCATGTTTATATTTCAAGTTCTTGCATCATGTTTAATTTTCAAGTCATCACCTTAAATCTTAAAGATAAAGAAATGGAATTGCATATCATGTTTATAATTCCAAGCTATCACCTTATAAAGATAAGATTAAAATAAGGTTGCACAGCATATTTATAATTCTAAGATGTCACCTAAATCTCTAAAGCTCAAGACTTACTCCTTTTATCTTAAGTGAGAATTTTAATTGTGAAGATCCTCCCAAATTTGACAAAAGAACTAGTTTCTAAATGAGTTTTAAGGTTTTGCAAGGATTTTACGGGGAACTAGTATTTTATATGCACTTAAAATATGATTCTATGTAATTGCATGAGGTTCATGATTCGCCCACTGATCTGAGTTTAGTATCAATGTGTGATAATGATTTGATATGATTGAAGTTGTGATAATTATGGTTTATTGTTAAGAGAATGATTCATAATTGGTTTAGTAACTAATTAGTTCTATAATTGATAATTCTATGTAAGGATTGGATGCTTATTAAGTACTTGATATCATTGAATGATTTCCTGGCTTGCATGTTATAGTTGATGTTGCAAATAATGAGAATGCTTATACATGAAATGTTCTTTATTATGTAAAATTTACCTTTGTTGCTAGAAGAAAGTGTATCATTGTAAAAATGTAATTTGGAATGGTTCTGGCTAAGGAAAGACTTAGTATTTAAGCGTGTCCATTGTGACCCACCTCTCTTTCCTGGGAATCTCCCATATGCATGATTACAGTTGATATATATTATTCTAGCTTAAGACTATAAATGAGAAAATGTTATGATGTTTATGAATTGTATTGTGATATAACATGCAAAGATTTAATGGTGACTTAAACTTATAAGAAAATGATCCTTTGGAACCATCAGACTATAGGTGATGAAAAGGTGATTTTAGCCCCCTAACCCGTTCTCTCAAAAGGGTAGAGTCGGGACTTTAGCTTATCAAAAGGGATAAGTATATGCTAGTGACGACTAGTAAAGTATGAGCTCATAACCTAAATTACTCCCAAAAGGGTGGAGTACAGGGTGGCCTAAGGAAAATAATGATGATGATAAGATTTTAAGTCACCTAAGGTACTAAAGAAATGAAATATGTGCACTATGTCCACGTGTAGCTAATATTATATGACGTTCTTTTATGCATGTTATTTGATAATGATGATGAGGAAAATGATGTAATGATAAAGGAAAAGTTCATTGTAAATATGACATGTTAAGATTATGATGCATTATAAGACGGATGATTAAAAATTGATGAACCTCGGTTAAGTATTTGTCCGAACTTAAAATGAATCTTTGCATGCTCACTATTTTAGAATAATCCCGAGGTTCCTAGGGACTTTGATGATGACACTGTAGAAGGAGGTACCTTACTGAGAATTCTTTAGCAAGATTCTCACTCCCTTTCCTTTATTTCTGTCATTGTCTCCAGATTCAGATGGCGACATTCATCCTGTTCGTTGATACCCCTACTTGGGAATTTCACTATGATCCGGTGCATCGCTCGTATCATTTTGAAGGGAGGTGCGCAATTCGTGTTTTTATTTACATAGGTCGTCCATTTGCACATCCTGTTCCTAGTTATCGATTTTCTCCTACTTCTCCCTATGGCGATGAAATGGTTTTCGAACATGCACGTCCACTTGATGAAAGGATGTTACGTTCTTATCCCGCTTCATCTGCTGTCCATGGATTTCAGTATGTTCCCGAGTTGAGATATTCTGAAACTAATCCTTTAGAGGACACTCCTACTCATGTATATTCTGAGAGCTCTGCTCCTACTCCCACACGTGTAAGAGAGGGTATTGAGGAAACAGTTGTTCAGCCGAGTTTAGCAAGAAGGCCGTCCATGCGACCCCAGCCTGGTGCATCTCGTGTGTCCCCTCCCGAGGGAGCTCATCAGTGGATCGGATTTATTCCCCATTTCGTGACGGTGGCCATAGAGGGTTCTTAGTAGATTTATGTGTGATCACGCACCCTAGTTTTAGGATAACCTTCCCGGCTTATGGAGTTATCTAGTTTAGGGGCATGTATTTCCTTAAGTATATTTTCTTTTATGGGTTTGCATAAGACAATGATGTATGAACATAACCCACCCTTTGAGTCAGGTTATTGTATGTAAATATATGCTATAATGTGCTTATGGATGTTATATGATGGAGCCTAAGTGATATGATGTGATATATTCTTAAACGTCTTATTATACTCCGCTTACTCGTTCACGTTGTACTCGGCTCACGTTTTCAATTATGTGTTTAAAAAAAAAAAATGGCTCGTAATTTCACTAAGTATTTTCAAATTATGAAGAAAGAACCAAAGCAAGGAGTAAAGTCTAGTCATTAATCAGATTCAACCTAGGTGTATCTAGTTAATTACTAGGGCGTTACATTTTGGTATCAGAGCAGTTCGATTCTCATGGAGCCTGAGGATTGGACTAGCTATGCTTCTAAAGCATAATACGTTAGTGACGTCATGTTTAGATGTTTATCATTAGGATGAGCTTGAGGATTAGAAATACATGACTACTGTATGTTGAAAGTGCCATGGTAACTTGCTCACTTTGCATGGAATATTGGGCCTGATCACCTCAGTGTTGCTATTTTGTGTGTATAGGGACCAATGGCATGTCGACAACAGACTAGGAGCGCAAAGACGTAATAATCAAGACAACGAGACAGCCGAAGCACTCCGTGACGTAGCAAGGACCATGAGAATGATGATGGAACGAATGGATCAGGATTGTCAAGCCAATATGAATCAGGGACATGAGATTCCTGAACATGCCTGTTTCAGGGAGTTTCGTAAGGTAAACCCACCAGTTTTCAAGGGGACACTGAATCCAAATATTGCAGATGAATGGATTCGGAATATTGAGAAGGTCTTTGCTGTAGTCCCATGCTCGGAGGAGCAAAAGGTCACCTTCGCTACTCATATGCTTGAGGGTGATGCCAGTTTCTGGTGGACAGGTGTTCGAAGACTCCTGGAGACGACCGACGTGGACATTGATTGGGAACTATTCAAGGTCCATTTTTACGAAAAGTACTTTCCAGTCAATTAGAAATGCCAAGGACATTGAATTCATGCAACTTGTCCAGGGGAATATGAATGTGGCCCAGTACACTGCCAGATTTGAAGAACTCATTAAGTTCTCAAGAATGTACCAAGGAAATCCTGATGAGTACTGGAAATGCATTAAATACGAGTCAGGGTTGAAGGCGGAACTTAATGTGGCAGTTGCACATTTGGAGATTAGGGATTTCTCTACCCTAGTTAACAAATGTCGGATTATTGAAGAAGGTCAGAGAAAACTAAACACCCCAAAGTCAGATAATATTACCAAAAAGTTGACACCTCAAGGTTAGCAGTTCAAGAGGCAAAATCGACCTCCATTTCCCCCTCAATCAAGACCACAAGGGACACAAAGAAATTTTCAATAAGGAAGGCCAAACAACAACAACCGCTATAATAACAACCGCTACAACAATAACCCCAGTAACAATCGCAACAACAACAATAACAACAATAAAGGGAAAGCACCACAAAGAGGTCCAGTAGTACCTCCACGACCTGCGCCATCCATGGAATATCCCAAGTGCGGCAAGAATCATGGGAGCATGCCATGTCAAGCCGGAACAAACGTGTGCTATCGGTGTGGAAAACCAGGTCATTTCTCCCGAGAATGCACGAAAAGGAACCCGCCAACCCCCAATCCCAAGCCGCAATACCAGGGAAGGGTATTTACTGTTAATGCTGAAGAAACAACGAAGTCACGAAATCTCATGGAAGGTAAGGGTAATATGCATGGTAAAGACTTAATTGTACTATATGATTCTGGCACTTCTCATTCTTTTATCTCCCACTCATGTGTTAAAAGCCTTAATTTACCTATGATTGAGCTTCCTTTTGACCTTATTGTTTCTACCCCAACTGGAAAACCCGTTAGGACTTGTAAATGTTGTTTAGATTGTAGTTTTATTATAGATAATAGATCCTTTGTTTTAGATCTTATTTGCTTACCCATGCGAGGTTTATATGTGATTCTTGGCATGGATTGGCTTGAGGCCAACCGTGTACTGTTAAACTGTTATGAGAAAACCATCACTTTTCTTCCTGTTCCTATTGAACCTAAGAAACCCATAAGTCTTTACATAACTGCTGTGGAAATGGACTGTGGTAAGGGTGAGAGTAAAGGTTACATTTTCTTAGCCGCTAGTGATGTAGACTTTGAGCAAAGTATCGATGAGATACCAATAGTAAGAAATTATCCTGAAGTATTTCCAGATGAGATACCAGAGTTTCCCCCCAAGAGAGAGATAGAGTTTTCCATAGAATTGCTTCCGGGTGTGGGACCTATATCCATAGCCCTATACAAGATGTCCCCATTAGAATTGACCGAGTTAAAAACTCAATTGGAAGATTTATTAGAGAAAAAGTTTGTTAGGCCTAGTGCATCACCTTGGGGAGCCCCTGTGTTGTTTGTAAAGAAAAAGGATGGGAGTATGAGGATGTGTAGATTATAGGCAGTTGAATAAAGTAACGGTGAAAAACAAGTATCCTCTGCCTAGGATCGATGATTTGATGGACCAACTGAAAGCTGCGGTAGTGTTTTCTAAGATAGATTTGAGGTCAGGCTACCATCAAATTAGAGTGAGAGATGAAAAAATACCTAAAACGGCCTTTCGCACTCGATACGGCCATTTTGAGTTTGCAGTAATGTCCTTTGGGTTAATCAATGCTCCAGCTATTTTTATGGATTACATGAATAGGATCTTTCGACCCTATTTAGATCAGTTTGTAGTTATCTTTATAGATGACATTTTCATATATTCTAAGACCGTGAAGAGCATGAATGCCACCTGACCATAGTACTGGAGATCTTGAAGGAAAAGAAACTATATGCCAAGATTTCCAAGTGTGAGTTTTGGTTGGATAAGGTGCAATTTTTAGGGCATGTAGTATCTAAGAAAGGAATTGTTGTAGATCCTAGTAAGGTAGAAGTGGTAGTAAACTGGGAAAGACCAACCACGAATGGCAAGTAAGGAGCTTTTTGGGTTTAGCCGGTTATTACCGTCGATTTATCAAGGGATTTTCCCAGATTTCCCTACCTTTGACCAAGCTGACTAGGAAGAACACCCCTTTTTCATGGACCCCGGAGTGTGAAAAGAGCTTTCAAGAGTTAAAACACAAGCTAACCTCGACCCCTGTTTTAGTGTTACTCGACCCCAATGTGCCTTTCGAGGTGTATTGTGATGCTTCAAAAAAGGGTTTAGGTTGTGTATTGATGCAAGATAGGCAAGTGGTGGCCTATGTATCAAGACAACTCAAGCCACATGAGGCAAACTACCTTACCCATGACCTTGAGTTAGCTGCCGTTGTGTTTGCTCTAAAGATTTGGAGACACCATTTATATGGAGTTAAGTTTGAGGTGTTTTCCGATCACAAGAGTTTGAAATATCTCTTTGATAAAAAAGAGCTAAACATGAGGGCAAAGGCGATGGATGGAGTTCTTGAAAGATTATGATTTTGGATTGAACTACCATCCTGGTAAAGCTAATGTAGTAGCTGATGCTTTGAGTAGGAAGTCCTTACAAGTGTCCCGTTTGATGGTGAAGGAGGTTGAATTGATTGAGCAATTTAGGGACTTAAACCTAGGAATGACTTTGACCACTAATGGCATCAGAGCTTGTCATCTTAGAGTGACAAGTGATTTCAAAGAAAGGATTGTTCAAGCTCAAGGGGACGATGCTGAGTTTCAAGAGACTTTAGGGGCAGTGAAGACAGGAAAGTTGATAGGTTTTACCCAAAGAATGGACGATTTGTGGAGGTTTAAAGGTCGAATATGTGTACCTGCTAGTGGTGGCCTCCGAAAAGATATTTTGGAGGAAGCCCATAAGAGCCATTTTACCCTTCATCCTGGTGCCACCAAGATGTATCAAGATTTGAAGAAGATGTTACGTGGCCTGGAATGAAGAAAGATGTGTGCACATGGGTGAGTAAGTGCTTGGTGTGTCAAAAGTTGAAGATTGAACACCAAAAACCCTCTGGAATGCTACAACCTCTGTCGATCCCTGAGTGGAAGTGGGATAGTATCTCCATGGATTTTGTGACTGGATTACCAAGGACCCAAATGAATCATGATACCATATGGGTAATCGTGGATCGATTGACGAGGTCAGCCCACTTTTTACCTATTAAGGTGACTTATTCCTTGGATAGGTTAGCACAATTATATATTCAGGAGATAGTAAGGTTACATGGGGTGCCGTCGACGATAATCTCGGACCGGGATCCGCGGTTTACGTCACGATTTTAGGGAGCCTTTCAAAAGGCGTTTGGTTCAAAGCTGTGTCTAAGCACAGCCTATCACCCCCAAACAGACGGTCAATCTGAAAGAACTATCCAAACCTTGGAGGATATGTTAAGGGCATGTGTTTTAGATCAAAGGGGAAGTTAGGATAAGTACCTGCCACTGATTGAATTTGCATATAACAACAGTTATCATGCAAGTATCGGTATGGCACCGTATGAGGCCCTCTATGGACGGAAATGTCAATCTCCCTTATGTTGGTATGAACCCGGAGAGCAAAGTTTACTCGGACCTGATATTGTGAGGGAAACAACGGAACAAATCAAGAAGATTAGGGATAAGATTCTTACTGCTCAAAATCGACAGAAAAACTATGCGGACAAGCGGCGAAAACCGCTAGATTTTCAAGAAAGGGACCACGTGTTCCTAAGGATCACCCCCACCACAGGCATAGGCCGAGCAATAAAAGTAAAGAAATTGAGCCCCAGATTTCTTGGTCTATTTGAAATCCTTACCAAAGTAGGACCTGTAGCCTACCGTATAGCCCTACCCCCGAGTCTATCCAACCTTCATGATGTTTTCCATGTTTCTCAGTTAAGAAAGTATCAATCTGACCCGAGTCATGTACTAGAGCCAGAACATGTACAATTAAGAGATAACCTGACATTTAACTTACTACCCACGAGAATCGTCCACCAAGGAGTTAAGCAGTTAAGGAACAAGGCTGTACCCCTGGTCAAAGTAGCATGGGGACAGGGTGAAACCGAAGAACTTACATAGGAGCTGGAATCAAACATGAAAGCACAATACCCCGAGTTGTTCTCAGGTAACGAATTTCCGAGGCGAAATTCTTTTTAAGGAGGGGAGTAATGTAACGCCCCAATTTTTACTGTAATTTTTACTGTCATTAGAAATTACTCAATTACCGAATTACCGTAGGTAATTATTACATAAGATTTGAGGCCGAACAATCCTCAATAAAGGAAAATAACATTAGAAGAGAGGTTAGGAACGATTCATGCGAGAGTCGCAAATCCCGAATTTCTGTACGTATAAAATGACCAAAATGCCCCTGAAGTTATTTTACTTAGAAAATGAGGATCGTGGGCCCCACCTATTCTCAAGGGGATATTTTGAGGATAATAAGGGATTGTTTGTGTTATGTGTGTTAATAGAGCAGAAGGATCTCAATTTTGAGTTCCGATGCGTGAAATGACCAAAACGCCCTGGGTCGCTTTAACTCCGATGTGCGTCTGGACGAGCCCGAACCTCACTAAAATGTTTTAAAATGTGTTTTTAAGCCATGATTAACCATTAGTTAAGCTCGGGTGGCCTCGGGCAGTTTTTAAGTGAAAGTTTTGCAAATTTTAGGCTATTTAAGTGAAATTTTGGGCAGTTTTGCAAATTTCGGGATATTTGATTCGTATACCGAAACCTAAGCAATATTAGGCTCAAATTAAAGCTTATTAAATTCTAAATATTAATCTCGAGTCAAAATTATGTATTTAGATTGATTAGAACCCAAAATTGCTCAAAAACACCCAAATTGCTTACTAATTCACTTAAACCCTTAACCGTAAATTCTCTAAATTACATGAATACCTTGCCTACACCTAAATAATGCATGGAACACACAAATTTCACTTCTTTGGGCTGTAATGGATGAAATTATTGATGCCATTATGCAGCTGAATTATTGCCAAAAGTTGCACTAAAACAAAATGCCAAAATGTCACCATAAGAGACATAATTCCTTAATTTCATACAACTTTGTCTAAAATGATTTTTTCCTCCCTTATTTCTCCTGCAAAATTCCGTCCACTACCTCATCATTTTGGCCAATTAGAAGCCTCAAAATCTTCTATAAATAGGCTTGCTTGAGTGGTCTTGGAATGCTTGGTTCATAACTAGTTTTTAGGAGCACCAAAAACTTTCTTTCTTCCTCCTCTTTGGCTGAATTCTTTCTTTAATTTTTTCAAAGAGATTTTGTTTCATTTCACTTCAAGAAACCAAGTTCTCTTCCTCTTCTTCAACTCAGATTAGGTAGGGAGTAGTTTCTAAATTTATTTCTATGCTTTGAGGAGTTGTGTTTTTAGCTCAAAATGATGAAATTATGAACTTACCTTAGCTTTTTATTTTGGTTTTCCTCTTCAATTTTTCTTTAACCAATTCAACCATATGGCCTAGGTGGAACTAAGATGATGGCTTGATGATGAGGACTTTGAGGGTGGGTTGTAAATCCATCACAAGTTAGGCCTCTAAAGCTTGAAAATTTCTACTTGATGCAAAACTTTAAAGAATAGTGCTTTATGATGCTAAAACAAAGATTTTTAGTTTAGAACTTGAAAGATGTATTTTCCTGTTATGTTTTATTTCTTGTTAAGATATGTATTGGGTTGAATTTATAATTCTTTTAAAGTCTTGAAGGAGCTCTAGTAAAGAAACAAAATGAATTTGCATCCATGATTAAGTTTATGCTTTGCATAACCATGTTTACTTTCTATGTCATCACTAAATTTTCAAGAATGAATAAATGAACTTGCATTTCTCATGTTTAAATTCCAAGCTTGTATTTCATGTTTATGTTTCAAGTCATCACTTAATCTTTCAAGATAATAAAGAGGTTGCATCTCATATTTAATTTATGCTCTCACTATATTTTATAATGGCTAAAAGAATCAACGCATGGCATGTTTATTTTATGCCATCACCTAAAGATCCTAGAGCTCAAAGACTTGCCCATGTATCACAAGCAAACAAATATGATTATTGGAGTTAAAGAATTTATTCTTTAAAAAGTATTGTGATTGGAGCTTAAAAAGATGTAATAATAATTCTCTTATCCCTCTACTGGTCCTGTGCGGACTACCGCCGCTCCAGTTTCTTAATATTCTCTTCTCCCTCTACTGGTCCTGTGCGGATTACCGCCGCTCCAGTTTCTTGTATCATGTTTATATTTCAAGTTCTTGCATCATGTTTAATTTTCAAGTCATCACCTTAAATCTTAAAGATAAAGAAATGGAATTGCATATCATGTTTATAATTCCAAGCTATCACCTTATAAAGATAAGATTAAAAAAAGGTTGCACAGCATGTATATAATTCGAAGATGTCACCTAAATCTCTAAAGCTCAAGATTTACTCCTTTTATCTTAAGTGAGAATTTTAATTGTGAAGATCCTCCCAAATTTGACAAAAGAACTAGTTTCTAAATGAGTTTTAAGGCTTTGCAAGGATTTTACGGGGAACTAGTATTTTATATGCACTTAAAATATGATTCTATGTAATTGCATGAGGTTCATGATTCGGCCACTGATCTGAGTTTAGTATCAATGTGTGATAATGATTTGATATGATTGAAGTTGTGATAATTATGGTTTATTGTTAAGAGAATGATTCATAATTGGTTTAGTAACTAATTAGTTCTATAATTGATAATTCTATGTAAGGATTGGATGCTTATTAAGTACTTGATATCATTGAATGATTCCCTAGCTTGCATGTTATAGTTGCTGTTGCAAATAATGAGAATGCTTATACATGAAATGTTCTTTATTATGTAAAATTTACCTTTGTTGCTAGAAGAAAGTGTATCATTGTAAAAGTGTAATTTGGAAAGGTTCTGGCTAATGAAAGACTTGGTATTTAAGCGTGTCCATTGTGACCCACCTCTCTTTCCTGGGAATCTCCCATATGCATGATTACAGTTGATATATATTATTCTAGCTTAAGACTATAAATGAGAAAATGTTATGATGTTTATGAATTGTATTGTGATATAACATGCAAAGATTTAATGGTGACTTAAACTTATAAGAAAATGATCCTTTGGAACCATCAGACTATAGGTGGTGAAAAGGTGATTTTAGCCCCCTAACCCGTTCTCTCAAAAGGGTAGAGTCGGGACTTTAGCTTATCAAAAGGGATAAGTATATGCTAGTGACGACTAGTAAAGTATGAGCTCATAACCTAAATTACTCCCAAAAGGGTGGAGTACAGGGTGGCCTAAGGAAAATAACGATGATGATAAGATTTTAAGTCACCTAAGGTACTAAAGAAATGAAATATGTGCACTATGTCCACGTGTAGCTAATATTATATGACGTTCTTTTATGCATGTTATTTGATAATGATGATGAGGAAAATGATGTAATGATAAAGGAAAAGTTCATTGTAAATATGACATGTTAAGATTATGATGCATTATAAGACGCATGATTAAAAATTGACGAACCTCGGTTAAGTATTTGTCCGAACTTAAAATGAATCTTTGCATGCTCACTATTTTAGAATAATCCCGAGGTTCCTAGGGACTTTGATGATGACACTGTAGAAGGAGGTACCTTACTGAGAATTCTTTAGCAAGATTCTCACTCCCTTTCCTTTATTTCCGTCATTGTCTCCAGATTCAGATGGCGACATTCATCCTGTTCGTTGATACCCCTACTTGGGAATTTCACTATGATCCGGTGCATCGCTCGTATCATTTTGAAGGGAGGTGCGCAATTCGTGTTTTTATTTACATAGGTCGTCCATTTGCACATCCTGTCCCTAGTTATCGATTTTCTCCTACTTCTCCCTATGGCGATGAAATGGTTTTCGAGCATGCATGTCCACTTGATGAAAGGATGTTACGTTCTTATCCCGCTTCATCTGCTGTCCATGGATTTCCAGAGTATGTTCCCGAGACGAGATATTCTGAAACTGATCCTTCAGAGGACACTCCTACTCATGTATATTCTGAGAGCTCTGCTCCTACTCCCACACGTGTAAAAGAGGGTAGTGAGGAAACAGTTGTTCAGCCGAGGTTAGCAAGAAGGTCGTCCATGCGACCTCAGCCTGGTGCATCTCGTGTGTCCCCTCCCGATGGAGCTCATCAGTGGATCGGATTTATTCCCCCATTTCCAGGACAGTGGCCATAGAGGGTTCTTAGTAGATTTATGTGTGATCACGCACCCTAGTTTTAGGATAACCTTCCCGGCTTATGGAGTTATCTAGTTTAGGGGCATGTATTTCCTTAAGTATATTTTCTTTTATGGGTTTGCATAAGACAATGATGTATGAACATAACCCACCCTTTGAGTCAGGTTATTGTATGTAAATATATGCTATAATGTGCTTATGGATGTTATATGATGGAGCCTAAGTGATATGATGTGATATATTCTTAAACGTCTTATTATACTCCGCTTACTCGTTCACGTTGTACTCGGCACACGTTTTCAATTATGTGTTTAAAAAAAAAAAATGGCTCGTAATTTCACTAAGTATTTTCAAATTATGAAGAAAGAACCAAAGCAAGGAGTAAAGTCTAGTCATTAATCAGATTCAACCTAGGTGTATCTGGTTAATTACTAGGGTGTTACAATAATCTCTAAAGTTTGATCTTTGTTCTTAAGTTAAAGATGTTTTCTTTTGTTCTTTCTTCTTGAACCTTGAAAACCTCTCACCTTGATGATATTTTAAAATGGTTACATGAACTCAATGTTGAGGACTCATGATGTTGGTGTTAATGCATCATCAAGATCATGGTCTCTAGAGTTTCAAATGTTTCCTTTTCTTCTTAAAAGTTTTGGTTCCTTTTCCAATGAGGTTCTCAGTGGCTTGATGATGAGAGCTTCTAGATGATGACTATGTGTTCATCACAATGAGGTCTCTAGAGCTTGAGTTTTAATAAAAATGTTATCTATGACCACATCTCAAGGAAAGAAACTTTGTGTTTTAAAGAACCCTTGAGGTTCACTCTTGTCTTTACTTTATCTTGTCATGATAAGTTTGGGTTGAGGTTTAAGTTCCTTTAAAAGTCTTGTATGAGCTCTGATAAGAAATAAAATGGACTAGCATTCATATTTAAATTCAAGCTTATGCATTACATATTTACTTTGAGCGTTGCATTTATATTTAATTTCCAAGCCATCACTTAAAGTTAAAGGATAAAGAATGGATTGCATCTCATATTTACATTCTTGTCTAGCATATTTACTTTTCATCACTAAAGAACATTAAGATTTAAAATGAGAGTTGCACTATCACCTAACTAAATCTCAAAGCCTTTCTATTTCGGCCTTAAAGTCGATTGTTGCTGGGCCTAGAGCACTAAAATAAGAAATGAACTTGCATATTTATATTTTAAGTCTTGCATATTTAATTCAAGTTTTGCATATTTATAATTCAAGTCTCGCATATTTACTTTAAGCTCTCACTTTACTTTGTAATGAAGAATAAAAATGAAGTGCATAGCATGTTTAAATTATGTCATCACGTAAAGACCTTAGAGCTCAACGACTTGCCCGTTCTATCTCAAGTTAAAGTTTAATGTGGGAGCATTCTTTGAATGCATAAGTTTCGGTCAAGTAGTGATGATGAAATTGGAATGAGTTTCATCTAGCTACAAGGGCCAACAATCTAAGCTTTAAGAATTCTTTTTGAGCCTCATGAATTCTATGAGATTAGGATCAACAAGATTTATCAAGTTAATTCTCTTCTAAGGAGGGATAAGTGGTCACTGACCTAAGGATGTTTTTGGTCTCTTTTACAAATAAAATGGTTTGCAAAAGAGTCTTAGAAGTCCTAAAAGTGATTCTAAGAGAAACTAGCAACTTATTTGTTTTAAAAATATCAAGTTATGCATCTTTTTAGGGACCTAATGTTTCGGTTCTTCCATGATAAGTTTGCTGCTGTATGATGATGTTTTGATGTGTTAGAATGTGTGAAAATTATGTATGATGAGGTAGGAACATTTCTATGCATGATAGGAGAGAAACTAGATTTCTAGAAAAACTGTAAAGTCAAGAGTTAGCATAGTTTTAACTCATTTATTCTTGGACACTGCCCAAACTGTTTCTATGGGAATATAATCAGATTAGGATTGTTTAACCATGAAAAATTTGGTTACAATTGAAGTAGGATTGAATTTTAGCACTTATAGAGAAACTAGTAACTAGAAACCCGTAAAATCGCAATTCTAGAACTCTTAGAACATTTAGTTTTTAGAATCTGTCCAGCAACCTTATAATGTAGAGAACATGGCTTATAATTAGTTCTTAGGAATAAGAATTCCTCATAATTGGTTTAGGTCGAACTTATAGCGCCTTAGGCGAAGACAGAACCAAGAAAGGGTCTAAAACGTAAGTTCTAGAACCCCGCAATTATAAGATTATAATGCTGCCCCTGAGGAATGATGTTGTTCAGATTTAATAGAGAGCATAAATAATAATGAGATCTGTTAGAAGAGAACCCTTAGGTGCATAAAAGGTTGATAGAAGATGATAGGTTAATTACATCACAAGTTTAAGGCCTGTAAGGGTCAGAGCATAAGATACCGTAGGACTAAGAGCATAATGAATTTTTAATGTTGCTTGTGAACGCATGAGAATGATTATGTGAATGCATGAAAATTATGATGGAGGATGCATGTTTGAATGACTTATGTGGCATAAAGAAGAATTTGGAAGAAGTTCGGCATCTTTGATTATCTTTGCCGAATTTCTGACAAATTCGGGGACTCAGAAAGTTTTTGAAAACCTATGAGATTTTTATGAGGTACTAAGATGAGTTCTCGGATGACACCGGTTTGGCCGAGCACCTCCAGAGAACTCATGTGACATCGGTACCAAGATGAATTCTTGGGTGACACCGGTTCGGCCGAGCACCCCTAAGAAATGCCCCCTAGCCCGTACTGGATAAGTCGGGATTATGTTTATGATTATGTTACGCTTATCGGGATTGATAAGTAAGAACTAGTGACGACTAGTTAAGGTATGAGCTCATAACCTAGAGATGTGACACTTCTGGGTGACACCGGTTCGGCTAAGCACCCCCAGAGCGATTGTCTTTTAGGGTGGCCTATGAGGAAGTAAAGTATGATGTTTATGTCACAAAGTTTCCCATACGAGAATTTAATTGCCACTTTATGCCACTATTATGATATTCTAAATTTTCGATGATTATTCTTGCATTAAGTAGAGCCATGCATACATTCTTTAATATGTTGCATCCATGTCATTAAGAATCATGCTAAAATGAATGGACCTTGGTTACTCATGTTTTAAAACCTAAAAGTAGACTGAATGCATGCTCACTTATTTTGTATACTAAACCCAAGATTCCTGAGGACGTAGATGATGACACCTAGGTAGTAGGAGGCCCTACTGAGATTCTTTAGCAAGATTCTTACTCCCTCTACTCTTTCTTTTCGTCACGTCTTTAGATGGCAACGTTCGTGGTTTTTGTGGATACCTTGACGTGGGAGGTGCACTATGATCCGGATCACGGATCATACCATTTTGAAGGACAGTGCACGGTGCGAGTCTTCATGTTCGTAGGACGTCCCTTCGCTCAACCCGTGCATACCCATCGCTTCTCCCCGACAGCATCCTACAGCGACGACCAGCGGGTTTTTGAGCGGGCGCGTACGCATAACGAGAGAGTGCTCCGCATGCACACCGCCGCCTCAGCCATGTGTGACTATCCCGACTACGTACCCCGAACTTACTTCTCGGAGACCGATCCGTCGGAGGACCCGCCTACCCATCCGTACAGCGAGAGCTTCGCCCCCACTCCACCACTGATGAGGGAGGGCAGTAAGGATACTGTGACTCAGCCACGGCTTGCATGACGACAGGAGATGCGGCCACATCGCTGGGGTCACTCTCGATCCCCGTTCCGCCTCTATACGCCCGAGGAGCTCGCCCAATTTCCCGGGTATGTGCCTCGCTCGTGAGATGGATGTCAGTAGGAGGTGACGTATGATCGATGGAGTACCCGGGTAGAGCACACACCACTTAGATGAGGATGGACCTCCTTCTGTTTAGAGGTTATCCCTTTAGTTGCACTTGGGTAGGGGAGTTGCTTTTATATTTTCCGTCATACTTTCCTTTGTATTTGCTTTTTAGTTGTATCTGTTAATGATGTACTAAACTAAGCCCCACTCTCCATGAGTAGGCATGTCATATAATATTATATAAATATGCAGTTCAGTTCTATTGTGATGTGCCTTTACTTGCTTATGTCATGCTGCTATGCGATGCTTGCTTTGTTTCCTTTCGTGCCTTAGTATTTATTGTGTCGTGCGGCTTTCACTTTGCTTTTATAATTCAAAAAAAAATTTACCAGTATTTCCGCTAAGTATTTTAAAGTAATAAGGAAGCTATGACGTAACAGACTAATGATTGACCTAAATATGTTTTAGAGTATTGAGTTAAAAATTAGGATGTTACAATTACTCTTTTAGTCTCATTCTTTAAAACCTTTCTTTAAAATACTTAGTTGAAAATACAGGTAGAATTTTCTTTTTTGAAGATGTAAACAAATGTGAGCCTCGCTTAACATAGAAGGTCGTTAACATAAAGCGTAAACATAAAAAAAATAACATAATCAGAAACATCAACACATCATCATATAACATTAACTTCAAATATTAAGTCAAACAACATTAATAGTATTAATGATATAGGAATATTCCACAATAATACCACATTAGATATATTGAGCCCACCTGTAAGGTTGAGCCTACAAAAATTCAAAACTACACGCGACTATGATTTAAAAAGGCTAAGACTATGTCCCCACTTCCGCTACGCCACTCTGTCCTCAACCATCAAGCTATTTCCATGTCGGCACCTCAGGGCAAACCATGGACATTTTTGTCGACTTTGTCTAAAGATGAAGATGGAAAAGGAAGATAGAGGGAGTGAGAAACTTATACAACAATCTCAGTAGGGTTTCCCTTTTCACACATGTGTCATCATCATCGTCCTCAGGAACCTCAGGTTTAATTATGAAATAGTGAGCATGTAAAGATTCATGTATTAAGTTCTAAAACATCCTTCACTGAGGCCTATTCATTTTATCATGAGTCTTGTAATGAATGCATCATACTTCTTTATGATATGCATGTCAATACTTTATGCAATATTACTCTAAAACATACATCTAACTTCATAGCAAACATGATGTGCATAGAACATGGTTCATGAATGACATTCCTTGTTTCCTAAGGTGACCTAAGTTTCTTTTCATCCTTAGGGCCACCCTATTACTCTTCCCTTTTGAGAGTATTTCTAGGTTATGAGCTCATACCTCACTAGTCATCACTAGCATAAACTTATTCCTTTTTGATAAGTTGAAGTCCTGACTTGATAAGTACGGATTAGGGGGCAAGAATCACCTTTTCATCACTTATAGTTTGATGAGTCCAAAGGATCATTTTCTCATATTTTAAGTCACCTTAAGCAAGAATCACCTTTTCATCACCTATTGTTTGGTGAGTCCAAAGGATCATTTTCTCATATTTGTCATAACTCTTCATATATGTATCTTTAACGTTCCGAATGAACTATAACATGCATATGATGAACTTTATAACAATACCTCACATAACATCAAACATCACATGAATGCATCATTTCAAATCATCATCACATAAACATTCCCTTAAATGGCCAAACACTTAAATTGGGTAACTCAAACTATCGAATTATTTTCTTATGCATCTAAAGGACTAATCATCATCATTCCCACTAATTATTAACCTCAAGAACATCATCAATCAAAGTTGGACAGCATAGGCAGTAAATGAATTTCTATGATTTAAGGTGTTCTAGAAGTTGCGTTTTACTCCCTTTCTCGTTACCAGCTTTTCTTATGATGGTAAAATAATTCCTAAACCATTTATGAGTCAATTTCACTTAAGTAAACATGGTATAACATAGTTTTACAATCATTCAAAGGTGCTAGAACAGAATGTATAATTCATTTCCTTAGGAGTTCTAGCATTCACATTTTCAATTCTTTTTAGTTACTAGGCTTGCCCAAAGTGTCAAGAACAATTATCACATCAAGTAACAAGGTATCTAACACATTTAAATCATCTAAAATATAATTCAAAGGTGCTGGAAATCTAAAGGCAAAGCCGAAAAGTAACATATCTCATGAGCACAAAATAAGGCATTTCAAGTAATTAAGCTTTATACTTAAGATAACTTCTAAAACTCTTTGAAAACTACTTTACTTCATCAAAGGTGCTAACAATAATCATAGGGCAATAACTAAATTAAAACATTCTTGAGATAAAAAGAAGGCAAGTCCTTGAGCTTTAGGATCTTTTAGTGATGATAGAATCTTAAACATGCTATGCATCTCATTTTATTCTTTATTATAAAATAAAATAAAGTGAGAACTTCAAAGTAAATATGAGATGCAAGTTTATTTCTTATCTTTGAGTTTAGGTGATGGCTTGAAATATAAACATGCTAGACAAGAATATAAATATGAAATGCAAGTTCATTTCTTATCTTTAAGCTTTATGTGATAACTTGGAAATAACCATGATATGCAAATCCAATTCTTTATTTAGTGCTCTAAGCCCCTTAGTTGATTTACTCTAAATTAACAATCAACTTTAAGGTTGAAATCGATAAGCTTCGAGATTAATTATTAAGTGATGACAAAGAAATATAAATATGAACACAAAACTTGAATATAAACATGCCATGCAAGGATTTGAAATATAAATATAAATGCAAGTTTAATTCTTTATTTTAGTGCTCTAAACCTTACAACAATCGACTTTAAGGCCGAAATAGGCAGGCTTCGAGATTAGTTATTAGGTGATAACAAGAAAATATAAACATGAATGCAAAGCTTGGACTTAATATGCCATGCAAGAACTTGAAATATAAATATGAATGCAAGTTCATTTTATTTCTTACTAGAGCTCATAAACTTGCAAAAAGGTAAAACTCAAGCTCTAGAGGTCTTATTGTGATGAACTTATAGTCATCATCTAGAAACACTCATCATCAAGCTATCATAAGAAACCAACAAAACTTTGATGGCCGAAATACATAAAGAAGGAGAAAAGGAAGAAACCGAAATGGTAAAGCCTCAAAACATCATTTTAAATCAAAAACAAAGTTTAACAAAGCCAAGAAATAATTATTAAAACAACTCCCTACCAAGGTATGTTTTCTTGGAGATGAAAAAGACTTGATCTTGAGAGGAGGATGAAAAGAAAATCTTCCTTGGAGCTTGATGATATTTTCAGCCAAGGAGGAAAAGAAAGGAAGAAAGTTGTGTTACTTGAACTTGAACCTTGGAAAGGTAAGGCTAAGTGTTTAGTGTAACACCCCGATTTTTCTGTCTGAGGGAAATGACCAAAATGCCCCTGAGGTCATTTCCTGACCCGAATTCGAGGGTAACCAACTCGATCATCCTCGAATGGTCAACTCAATGTTTGAAGGGGGTTGAATGGCCTTTGAATGCTTCCTGAAGTGAAAATCTCGTTTTCCGCAGTTTCGGGTAGAAATGACCAAAATACCCCTATAGCGTTTTTAAGCGGGTAGAAGTGCCAGTTGAGCCCGAAACTTTTCCCAGAGGTTTAAAAACACGTTTTCATGTGTCTAGAGGTCTCTGTTCAAGTCCCGGTGGTCCCGGGCAATTTTGTGCAAAATTACGATTTTGCCCCTAGAATAGTGTTTTTACGCCTAATGATGTAATTAAGCAAACCTAAGCAATATTAGGCTCTAAATGAAGATTAATTAATTTCCCTAATTAATCTAGAGTCAAAATAATTTATTAAAGTTAATTAGAACCTAAAATTGCTTAGATTAAACTTAAATCCCTTTTTAGAACTCAAGATTTCTAGTCTTGGAATCTTGAATAGTGTTTTCTCTCTCCAATTCCTTAAATCAAGGAATTGTGTCTAGAATTGTTTATACACTAAAATGAACTTATAACTCACTAATGATGCAAGAACACTCTCTAATTATGTCTTGCCAACCTTAATTACCCATTTCCTCACCTAAACACTTTCTTACAAATTCCTAATCTTAAGCATAATCGAAGATACACCTAAACACAACTCTAAACCACAATTAAAATGCAAACTAATCCTCCCCCAAATCTGATGCACATGGCCGAAACTCTCCCCCCATTTGACCACATGTTGAATTGTTTCTCACTCAAAGAACCATGCTTGAGGCTATACTTTGAACCATACCTCACCATGCCTCAAGACCATTATCTCACCTCATGGAACTCATGGTCTCCCTCCCCATCTGATGGCCGAAGCCTTCCTCTCCATGTGCACCCTTCATTTGTTTCATTTCTCTATAAATAGCTTGCTTGGGTGAACTTGTATCATTTTGGGTTCATTTGCAAAGTGTAAGTTTTCAAAGAAACACTCCAAAGCTTCATTTTCTCTCAAATTCAAGCCTTCGAAGTTCTTCATCTTCTTTATCTTCTTCTTCCATCTTCAAGATCATCACACCAAGTAGGGATTTCCTTTCATGTATTCTTTTCTTTAAAGTTCTTGTTCTAGCTTTATGTTCATAGTTTCTCTTGGTTCTTTTTAGAACTTCTTTTCTTCTCCTTTTTCTTTCTCATTTTCGGCCATGGGCCTTGAAGTTCAAAGAAATGAGAGCTTGATGATGAGAGTTTCATGATGATGTTCATCACTTGAAACAAACTCTAGAGCTTGATCTTTGTTCTTGAGCAAAAATGTTTCTAGTTCTTCCTTTCTTGAACTCTTGAGAACTCTATCTTTGGTGATGTTTCAAATGGTTTTAAGGACTCAACGAAGAGGTCTCATGATGTTGGTGTTAATATATCATCAAGATCATGGACCCTAGAGTTTTAAAATGTTCCTTTTTCCCTCTTGAAGTTTCGGCCCTTTTCCTTTCTTTCTCTAAGTTTCATGGTTTGATTCTTAAAAATATCATGTTGAGTTCTAGGAGCTCTAGACTTTACTTGATCTTGGTTTGATGAGTTTGGGTTAAGGTTTAAGTTCCTTTAAAGTCTTGTTAAGAGCTTTAAAAAGATAAAATGAACTTGCATAATTTATTTTATGCTTGCATTTATATTTACATTCTTGCTATGCACCTTTACCTTCACTGGAAAAAAATATACTATGGAACCCCACTTGCAGTAGATTATATCGGGTAAGGGATTACATTTTGTTTTTTTTTTCTAGGTTTTTAGGAAAGATGGAACAATTAGATTCATAGGAACAAAAAAAAGCGGATCTATTTTATTCTATACCCGATAAATAACAATACGCAATGGTGGTGTTGGTGGTGGGGGAGATCCAATTTTTTATGCGTGTTTCAAGCTATCACTTAAGAACATAAAGATTAAAATGGAACTTGCATCATCACTTAATTTAATTCTCAAAGCCTTTCTATTTCAGCCTTAAAGTTGATTGTTGCTGGGCCTAGAGCACTAAAATAAAGAATTGAACTTGCATTATCACCTATTTAATTTCTCGAATGCCTATCTATTTCGGCCTAAAAGTTGATTGTTGTTGGGCCAAGAGCACTAAAATAAAGAATTGAACCGTGCATCTTTACTTTCAAGCTTGCACGTTTAAGTTTATGCCTCGCATATTTACTTTCAAGCTGGCACGTTTAAGTTTATGCCTTGCATATTTAATTTAAGTCATCACTTTATTTTGTAAGCAAGATTAAAAATGAAAAGCATGAGCATGTTTATTTTATGTCATAGCTTAAGAACCTAGAGCTCAAAGACTTGCCCATTTCATTTCAAGTTAAAGTTTAATGTGAATGCATTCCTTGAATGCATGTTTTCGGCCAAGTAGTGATGATGGACTTGCAATGAGTTTTCATCTAGCTACAAGGACTAATAGTCTATGTTCTAAGTTTTTCTTAAAGCTTTACAAATCTTTACAAGGTTATGTTATCATGAGATATGACTTTATTCCCTTTTAGAAGATGAAATATATTTTGGTCACTGACCTAAGGCTTCTCTTAGCCTCTTGATGAATTAAAATGATTTGCAAAGAGTTTTAGAAATTCTAATTTGATTCCAAGAGAAACTAGTTAACTTATGTACCTCGAAATGTCAATTTAATTCTCTTACTGAAGCTACATGATTTCGGTTTTGTCATGATGAGTGCGATGCTGTATGGTGATGTTTTGATGTGTGAAAATATCATATGATGATGTAGAAATGATTCTATGCATAATAGGTAAAAAAACTAGCTAACTAGAAATACCGTAAAGCTAGAATTTAACATAGTTTTGACCCATTTATTTTTGGAACTTATCCAAACTGTTTTAATGGGAGCATAATCAGATTAGGATTGTTTAGACATGAAAAACTTGGTAACATTTGGATTAGAATTGAATTCTAGCACCTAGAGGGAAACTAGTCACTAGAAAACCGTAAAAGTGCAAGTTTAGAACTCTTAGAACATTTAATTTTTTGGATTCTGTCCAGCACCCTTACAACATGATAAACATGATTAATAATTAGTCCTTAAGCATAGGAATGTCTCATAATTGATTTATATTTAATTTATAGCGCCTTAGGCGAAGACGAAACCGAGAAAGAGTCTAAAACGTAAGTTCTAGAACCCCGTAACCACAAGACAGAAATTCTTCCCTATGCTTTTCATATTTGAGTATGAACATGAGGGTTAGGAATGATGATTTATTATGAGCCCTTAGGTGCATAACATATGAATAACGGATGTTAGAGAACTATATCTCAAGATTAAGACCCGTAAGGGTCAAAGCATAAGCTACTGTAAGGGTAAGCATTTGAATGTTCTATGATGATGCATGTGTTATGTAAATGATGATGATGTTATTCATATGAGGAATTCATGAGGATATATGTTTATGTGGCATAAAGCAAATTTGGAAGGAATTCGGCGTAATGCCATCGTGCCGCCGAATTTCCGACAAATTTGGGGACTTAAAGAGATTTTGAAAATTAAGGTACTAAGATGGGTTCTAGGATGACACCGGTTTGGCCGAGCACCTCCATAGAACTCATGTGACATCGGTACCAATTTATACTCTTAGGTGACACCGGTTCGGCCGAGCACCCCTAAGAGAATTGCCCCCTAACCCGTACTCAGATAGTCGGGATTTATGATTTATGATACGCTTATCGTTAAGTGGTAAGTAAGAACTAGTGATGACTAGTTAAGGTATGAGCTCATAACCTAGAGATATGACACGTTCTGGGTGACACCGGTTCGGCCGAGCACCCCCAGAGCGCTTGTCTTTTAGGGCGGCCCATGAAGAAGAGAAGTTTCATGATTATGATTATGTCACTAAGTTTGTCCCATATGAATGTTTCTATTGCCACTTTATGCCACTAAGAATGACGATGCTTGACGATATGATTTATGTATGTGCATTAGGTAGCGCCATGTATACATTCTCTATTATGCTGCATTCATGACATTAAGATTATCCTAAAATGAATGGACCTTGGCTAAGCTATGATTTGAAACTTAAAAACGGACTTAATGCATGCTCAGTCATTTTGTATAATTAAACCCAAGGTTCCTGAGGACGTAGATGATGATACCTAGGTAGTAGGAGGCCCTACTGAGATTCTTTAGCAAGATTCTCACTCCCTCTCTCTCTTCTTTCCGTCACGTCTTTAGATGGCGACGTTCGTGGTATTCGTGGACATCCCGACATGGGAGGTGCATTATGACCCGGCTCATGGGTCATACCATTTTGAGGGACAGTGCACGGTGCGGGTTTTCATGTTCGTAGGATGCCACTTCGCTCATCCCGTGCACACCCATCGCTTCTCCCCGACTGCACCCTATGGTGATGACGAGCGGATTTTTGAGCGCGCACGTACGCATGACGAGAGAGTGCTCCGCATGCACACCGTCACCTCAGCCATGCGAGACTATCCCGATTACGTGCCCTGGACCTACTTCTTGGAGACCGACCTGTCCGAGGACCCGCCTACCTATCCGTATAGCGAGAGCTCTGCCCCCTCTCGACGTTGATGAGGGAGGGCAGTGAGGATACCGTGACTCAGCCACGGCTTGTACGGCGACCGGAGATGCGGCTACACCGCGGGCGTCACTCTCGATCCCCGTTCCGCCTCTTTACGCCCGAGGAGCTCGCCTAGTTTCCCGGATATTTGCCTCGTTCGCGAGATGGACGTCAGTAAGAGGTGACGATCGACCGATGGAGTACCCGGGTAGTGCACACACCACTTAGATGGAGATGAATCTTCTTTTGTATTAAAGGTCATCCCGTTAGTTGCACTTGGGTATGGGAGTTGCTTTTATAGTATCCGTTGCACTTTCTCTTGTATTTCCTTTTTAATTGTATTACCCGTGTTGTACTAAATTAAGTCCCACACTTATAAGTGGGCAAGTTATATATATATATGAGGTGATATTCAGTGTTTCCCATGATGTGCCTTTATGTGCCTTATGCTATAACGTTATGAGATGTATGTTTTGTCCGTTACATGTTATATCGCATCACGCGGCTCTCACCTTGTATTTAAAAAAAAAAATTTACCCGTATTTTCCGCTAAATATTTCTAAGTAAAATTGAGAACTATGAAGTAACAGACTAATGATTAACCTAAGTATGTTCTAGAGTATTGGGTTAAAAATTAGGATGTTACATTGAGAAGGTTATGTACAGTTGAGAAGTGGTGGTCCTTGGTGAGTAAGAAGAAGAAGAAGATGATGATGATGAAAGAACTCTTGAACTCCTGAGAGAAAAATAAAGAACTTAGAACTACTCTTGAAGCTAAACTTAGCAAATGAACCAAAGTGGAACCAAGTCCATCTAAACATGGTATTCATAGAAAAATAACATCAAGGGTGCATGAATGGAGGAGGTGGCCGAAATTCTCATGGCCATGGAGGGAAGAAAGGAAAATATCTCTTACATGTGGTCATTCAAAGGTATGGCCAAGTATGGGGTCAAGTATGGGTTCAAGCATGGGCTCAAGCATGGTGAGGTATGGCTCTTTGAGTGTAAGAATTCAAACATGTGATGCATATTGGAGGTGAAGTGGTGCCATTCTTGGAGCATCCAAGGGGGAGGAAAAATCTTTCATTAATTGTGGCTTAGTCATGTGTTTAGATGTATCTTGGATTAGGCTTAAGATTAGAAGTTTGTAAGCAAGTGTTTAGGTAAGTAAGTAGGTAATTAGGGCCATATAAGACTAGATTAGGAGGTGGCCTAACTAAATTAATGAAGTCAAACTCCATTAACTTGGAATCTAATGCCAACATGGTTCCTTGATTTAGGGAATTGGAGAGAGAAAATACTATTTCTAGATTCCTTTCTCAAAGAATTAAAACTAGAAAAGATTTTTGAGTTTCTCTAAGCAATCTTAGGTTCTAATTAACCTCAATTAATTATTTTGACTCTAAATGAGTAATTAGAATTTACTAATCTTTAATTAGAGCCTAATATTGCTTAGGTTTTGCTAATCATATCATTAGGTCCAAAATGCACTATGCAAGGGCAAAATCATAATTTTTCTTAAAAACTATCTGGGACCACCAAGACTTAAGTAGACATGCCCAGACTCATAAAAAAATCATTTTAAATTTTCTGGGAAATTTTCAGGTTCAAACAGCACTTATACCCGCGTAAAAACGCTATAGGGGTATTTTGGTCATTGTGACCTGAAAACTCAAAAAAAGAGATTTTTCTACTCTATTAACATTTATTCTCATACAATCCCCTTTGAACATTGAGTTGACCCTTCGAGGACTGCCGAGTCGGCTATCCTCGGATTTCGGGTGGAAAATGACCTCAAGGGCATATTGGTCATTTTCTCTCAGACAAAAAAATCGGGGTGTTACAAAGTTCATTTCAAATAAGTTAAAATCAATTTGTAACATAAGTTCTAAACTTAGGATAAGAAAATATAAATGTACTAGATTTTACCTAAACCATAATCTTAACTTTGATCTCAATCATCACTAATTTTATGAGCTCTTATAATTAAGGAAAGGTAATTTAATTTTACCTTAGGTAATCTTAGACTCTAATTACCTCAAGTAATTATTTTTAGCCTTAGGTAATTAACTTTAAACTCAAGGTTAAGGAATGAAATCAATTTGAATTCAAATAGAGCTTTAATATTACCTTAATTACATAAATAAACTTATTTAGCATAATTAGGGGTAAAAAGGTAATTTCACATAAAAACTCTCTGTAATTACTAGAAATTCTCAAATTATACATGAAATAGCCATTTTAAACCCTTGGGTGAAAACCGAATTTAAAGATTATATAATTTTATGTAAAATGGTAATTTTACGTACGATAAAAATTGAGAATTAAGATTTTAATCTCTAAGTCACATATAATCCCCATCAAGCATTAAACTAACCTCTCAAAGATAATCTAGATTGGTTATCTTTGATTTCTAGGTAAAAAAGATCTCAGGGACATTTTGGTCATTTTACGCGTATAGAAAAATCGAGGATTGTGACTTTGGCATGAATCGCTATTCAAGTTTCTCATAATGTTTCTATAATGTTATATTCCTTTATTGAGGATTATTTGACCTCTAATTACACGTAAAAATTATCTAGGGGTATTTTGGTAAATTTTATACAATAGTAAAAATTGGGGGGTTACAACCATCAACCACCACATCTCAACCTCAAATCACCACCCAACCATCATAGATCTTTCTTAAAACACTTAACCTTCCACTTTCAAGATTAAAAACCTAAGACAAATCTTCCTCCCTTTTCTTTTTCTTCTTGGCCGAAACTATTTTGGGCTCCAAGGAAGAATTTTTCTTCTCATCTCTTTTCAAGATCAAGCTCTTTTCTTTCAACAAAAAAACAACATCTTTGGTAGGGAGTTTGTTTCAATGTTTTCATTCTTTCCTTTTGAATCATTTTTGGTTAGAATGTTGGATTGGTTGGAAATATTCTCTTCTTCTATGTTCCCTTATTTTTGGGGTTTGAATGAATGTTGAAATGTTGGTTCTCTTCTTTTCTTTCTTTCTTTTCGGTTCCAAGTTTCCTTTTTTTGTTTCTTTTCCTTTTTCAACCTTGATGGCCTTGTGGTTTAAGAATCATGGCTTGATGATGAGGATCTTTGATGTTGGTTGCAAAACCATCATTTATTTGACCTCTAAAGCTTAAGATTTCATTTTTCTTTTTCTTAGTTTCAAGAGTTCCTAGCAAGTGAAAATGTTATTTGGTTTCCTTTGATGGTTTTTCCTTTGAGTTTGATGGTGAGTCTAAAAAGACAAGGTTCTTGGAACTATAATGATGAAAGACTCTAAAGCTCATGTCCATCTTATAAGATTGATCAGTGTTTTAGAGTTACAACTCTAAATAGGAGTCTTGAGCCTAGGACCTAAAGAAATAACAAATGGAAATGCATTCAAATTTATATTTCAAGTCTTTGTATGTCATATTTATATTTGAGCCTTACATATCATGTTTATTTCCAAGCTATCACCTAAATCTTGAAGATAAGAAAATAAACTTGTATTTCATGTTTATATTTATTGTCTAGCATATTTATATTTCAAGCCATCACCTAAATCTTAAAGATTAAAAATGATCTCATGTTTATATTCAAGCTTTGCATATCATATTCATATTTCCATTTCCATCACCTTATAATGTCAAGATTAAAATGAGGCTTGCACTTGCATGTTTAAGTTTATGCCATCACCTAAATAATCTAGAGCTTTCGGTTCCATGGGCATTTATCTTTACAAATATGTCTTGTTTTTCAAAAGAATAAGGTTTTAAGGTTGGTATATTATTACCTTGTGATTTTAAAGCTTATGTCTTACAATTTTCCTTTGAGAAAAATGCCAATTCCTAAAGTGTTAATACATGATATACATAACCAAAATCTTAATGATGAGCCCTCTGATTTTAATATTAACCTAGGGACCTTGACTTATGTTTCTAAAGGGATAAATTAATTATAAGAGTGTTCCTTGACCTAGAATTAATTCTAGGAAAGACTAGAAACTAGAAAGAATCAAAAATGTGATTTCTAGAACCCTTAAGGATGAAAGATGTGGTTTCGGTCCAAAAAGTGATAATTGGGTAAAAAGGATGTTTAACACTAAGTAAATGTGTAGGAATCACTCATAATTGGCTTAGGAATTAATTTTAGCATCATAGGAAATGTCGGTAATGAGAAAGGGTCAAAAACGTAACTTCTAGAACACCGAAATTGCTCATTTTTCATTTCTGGCAAATTCTGTCCAGCATTGTTTAATGATGTTCTTGAGGTTAATAATTAATGGAAATCATTGGAATTGATCCCTTAGATGCATAAAAGAATAAATATAAGAGTTGGGTTTACCCAATTTAAAGGTCTAACCGATTAAGAGACAATGTGTAACATCCTAATTTTTAACCCAATACTCTAGAACATACTTAGGTTAATCATTAGTTTGTTACTTCATAGTTCTCAATTTTACTTAGAAATACTTAGCGGAAAATATGGGTAAATTTTTTTTTGAAAAACAAAGTGAGAGCCACGTGATGCGATATAACATGTGACGGACAAAACATACATCTCATAACGTCATAGCATAAGGCACATAAAGGCACATCATGAGAAACACTGAATATCACCTCATATATATATATAACTTGCCCACTTATAAGTGTGGGACTTAATTTAGTACAACACGGGTAATACAATTAAAAAGGAAATACAAGAGAAAGTGCAACGGAAACTATAAAAGCAACTCCCCTACACAAGTGCAACTAACGGGATGACCTTTAATATAAAAGAAGGTTCATCTCCATCTAAGTGGTGTGTGCTCTACCCGGGTACTCCATCGGTCGATCGTCACCTCCTACTGACGTCCATCTCGCGAACGAGGCAAATATCCGGGAAACTGGGCGAGCTCCTCGGGCGTAAAGAGGCGGAACAGGGATCGAGAGTGACCCCCGCGGTGTGGCTGCATCTTCGATCGCCGTGCAAGCTGTGGCTGAGTCACGGTATCCTCACTGCCCTCCCTCATCAATGGTGGAGAGGGGGCAGAGCTCTCGCTATACGGATGGGTAGGCGGGTCCTCGGACGGGTCGGTCTTCGAGAAGTAGGTCCGGGGCACGTAATCGGGATAGTCTCGCATGGCTGAGGCGGCGGTGTGCATGCGGAGCACTCTCTCATCGTACGTATGCGCACGCTCAAAAACCCGCTCATCGTCGCCATAGGGTGCAGTCGGGGAGAAGCGATGAGTGTGCACGGGATGAGCGAAGGGGCGTCCTACGAACATGAAAACCCGCACCGTGCACTGTCCCTCAAAATGGTATGACCCGTGAGCTGGGTCATAGTGCACCTCCCACGTCGGGGTGTCCACGAATACCACGAACGTCGCCATCTGAAGACGTGACGGAAAGAAGAGATAGATGGAGTGAGAATCCTGCTAAAGAATCTCAGTAGGGCCTCCTACTACCTAGGTGTCATCATCTACGTCCTCAGGAACCTTGGGTTTAATTATACAAAATGACTGAGCATGCATTAAGTCCATTTTTAAGTTTCAAATCATAGCTTAGCCAAGGTCCATTCATTTTAGGATGATCTTAATGTCATGAATGCAGCATAATAAAGAATGTATACATGGCGCTACCTAATGCACATACATAAATCATATCGTCAAGCATCATCATACTTAGTGGCATAAAGTGGCAATGGAAACATTCATATGGGACAAACTTAGTGACATAATCATAATCATGAAACTTCTCTTCCTCATGGGCCGCCATAAAAGACAAGCGCTCTGGGGGTGCTCGGCCGAACCGGTGTCACCCAGAACGTGTCACATCTCTAGGTTATGAGCTCATATCTTAACTAGTCGTCACAAGTTCTTACTTACCACTTAACAATAAGCGTAACATAAATCATAAATCCCGACTATCTGAGTACGGGTTAGGGGGCAATCCTCTTAGGGGTGCTGGGCCGAACCGGTGTCACCTAAGAGTATAAATTGGTACCGATGTCACATGAGTTCTATAGAGGTGCTCGGCCGAATCGGTGTCATCCTAGAACCCATCTTAGTACCTTAATTTTCAAAATCTCTTTAAGTCCCTAAATTTGTCGGAAATTCGGCGGCACGATAGCATTATGCCAAATTCCTTCCAAATTTGCTTTATGCCACATAAACATATATCCTCATGAATTCCTCATATGAATAACATCATCATTATTTACATAACACATGCATCATTATAGAACATTCAAACGCTTACCCTTACGGTAGCTTATGCTTTGACCCTTACGGGTCTTAATCTTGAGATATAGTTCTCTAACATCCGTTGTTCATATGTTATGCACCTAAGGGCTCATAATAAATCATCATTCCTAACCCTCATGTTCATACTCAAATCTGAAAAGCATAGGGCAGAATTTCTGTCTTGAGGTTACGGGGTTCTAGAACTTACGTTTTAGACCCTTTCTCGGTTCTGTCTTCGCCTAAGGCGCTATAAATTAAATCTAAATCAATTATGAGACATTCCTATGCTTAAGGACTAATTATTAATCATGTTTATCATGTTGTAAGGGTGCTGGACAGAATCCAGAAAATTAAATGTTCTAAGAGTTCTAAACTTGCACTTTTACGGTTTTCTAGTGACCAGTTTCCCTCTAGGTGCTAGAATTTAATTATAACCCAAATGTTACCAAGTTTTTCATGTCTAAACAATCCTAATCTGATTGTGCTCCCATTAAAACAGTTTGGATAAGTTCCAAAAACAAATGGGTCAAAACTATGTTAAATTCTAGTTTTACGATATTTCTAGTTAGCTAGTTTCTTACCTATTATGCATAGAATCATTTCTACATCATCATATGATATTTTCACACATTCTAACACATCAAAACATCACCATACAGCATCACACTCATCATGACAGAACCGAAATCATGGAGCTTCAGTAAGAGAATTAAATTAACACTTCGAGGTACATAAGTTAACTAGTTTCTCTTGGAATCAAATTAGAATTTCTAAAACTCTTTGCAAATCATTTTACTTCATCAAGAGGCTAAGAGAAGCCTTAGGTCGGTGACCAAAATATATTTCATCTTCTAAAAGGGAATAAAGTCATATCTCATGATAACATAACCTTGTAAAGATTTGTAAAGCTTTAAGAAAAACTTAGAGCATAGACTATTGGTCCTTGTAGCTAGATGAAAACTCATTGCAAGTCCATCATCACTACTTGGCCAAAAACATGCATTCAAAGAATGCATTCACATTAAACTTTAACTTGAAATGAAATGGGCTAGTCTTTGAGCTCTAGGTTCCTAAGTTATGACATAAAATAAACGTGCTCATGCTTTTTTTTTTATTTTTAATCTTGCTTACAAAATAGAGTGATGACGTAAAACAAATATGCAAGGCATAAATTTAAACGTGCAAGCTTGAAAGTAAATATGCGAGGCATAAACTTAAATGTGCAAGCTTGAAAGTAAATATGCAAGGTTCAATTCTTTATTTTAGTGCTCTTGGCCCAACAACAATCGACTTTAAGGCCGAAATAGAAAGGCTTTGAGAATTAAATTAAGTGATGATGCAAGTTCCATTTTAATCTTTATGTTCTTAGGTGATAGCTTGAAAGTAAAGGTGCATAGCAAGAATGTAAATATAAATGCAAGCATAAAATAAATTATGCAAGTTCATTTTATCTTTCTAGAGCTCTTAACAAGACTTTAAAGGAACTCAATCCTCAACCCAAACTCATCCAACCAAGGTTAAGTAAAGCTTAGAGTTCCTAGAACTCAAGACAACATTTTTAGAAAATCAAAACATTGAACATGTAGAAGAAAAGGAAATGACCGAAACATTCTAGGCAAGAAAAGGAATATTTGAAAACTCTAGAGTCCATGATCTTGGTAATATATTAACACCAATACCATGAATCCTCATCATTGAGTTCATAGAACCATTTTAAAACACCATCAAAGCTAAAGTTCTCAAGAGTTCAAGAAAGGAAGAACTAGAAACATTTTTGCTCAAGAACAAAGATCAAGCTCTAGAGTTTGTTTCAAGTGATGAACATCATCATGAAACTTTCATCATCAAGTTCTCATTTCTTTGAACTTCAAGGCCCATGGCCGAAAATGAGAAAGAAAAAGGAGAAGAAAAGAAGTTCTAAAAAGAACCAAGAGAAACTATGAACATAAAGCTAGAACAAGAACTTTAAAGAAAAGAATACATGAAAGGAAATCCCTACTTGGTGTGATGATCTTGAAGATGGAAGAAGAAGATGAAGAAGGTGAAGAACTTGAAGAACACTAGAACTTTGAGAGAAAAAGAAAAGCTTGAGTGCTCCTAAACTTAGCAAATGGTCTAAAAGTGGTGCAAGCTTCCCAAGGCCATCTATTTATAGAGAAATGAAGCAAATGGAGGGTGTGAATAGGGGAGGGATTTTCGGCCACATGCATCAGAATTTGGGAGAAAAATATCTCTTACAAAGGCATGGTTGAAAGCATGGTGAGTTATGGGTTCAAGCATGGTGAGGTATGGTTCAAGGCATGGCTCAAGCATGGTTCTTTGAGTGAGAAATAAATCAACATGTGATGTAAATGGAGGAGGAGGTGGCCGAAATGCATCAGCCAATGGGGGAGGTGTAACACCCTGATTTTTCTATCTTAGGAAAATGACCAAAATGCCCCTAAGGTCATTTCCTGACCCGAACTCGAGGGAAACCAACTCGGTCGTCCTCGAAGGGTCAACTCAATGTTTGAAGGGGATTGAATGGCCTTTGAATGCTTCCGGAAGCGAAAATCTTGTTTTCCGCAGTTTCGGGTCGAAATGACCAAAATACCCTTATATCGTTTTTACGTGGGTAGAAGTGCCGTTTGAACCCGAAACTTTCCCCAGAGGTTTAAAAACACGTTTTCCTGTGTCTAGAGGTCTCTGTTCAAGTCCCGGTGGTCCCGGGCAGTTTTAGTACAAAATTACAATTTTGCCCCTAGAATAGTATTTTTGAGCTTAATGACGTAATTAAGCAAACCTAAGCAATATTAGGCTCTAAACGAAGATTAATTAATTTTCCTAATTAATCTAGAGTCAAAATAATTTATTAAAGTTAATTAGAACTTAAAATTGCTTAGATTAAACTTAAATCCCTTTCTAGAACTCAAGATTCCTAGTCTTGGAATCTTGAATAGTGTTTTCTCTCTCCAATTCCTTAAATCAAGGAAGTGTGTCTAAAGTTGTTTAGACTCTAAATTGAGGATCTAACTCACTAATGGTGCAAGACCACTCCTTAATTATGTCTAGACCACCCTAATTATCCATTTTTCCTTACCTAAACACTTTCTTACAAATTCCTAATCTTAAGCATAATCAAAGATACATCTAAACACAACTCTAAACCACAATTAAAATGCAAACTAATCCTCCCCCAAATCTGATGCACATGGCCGAAACTCTCACCCCCTTTGGCCACATGTTTAATTGTTTTCTCACTCAAAGAACCATGCTTGAGGCCATACCTTGAACCATACCTCACCATACTTTGAGCCATACCTCACCATGCCTCAAGACCACATTATCTCACCTCATGGAACTCATGGATGCCCTCCAATTCTGCACATATGGCCGAAGCTCCCGTCCTCCATGAGCACCCTTCATTTGTTTCATTTCTCTATAAATAGAATGCCTTGAGGAGCTTGCACCACTTTTAGATCATTTGCTAAGTTTAGGAGCACTCAAAGCTTTTCTTTTTCTCTCAAAGCTCTTGTGTTCTTCAAGTTCTTGGAGCTCTCCATCTTCTTCATCATCTTCATCTTCTTCTTCCATCTTCAAGTTCATCACACCAAGTAGGAATTTTCTTTCAAGTACTTCTTTCTTTAAAGTTCTTGTTCTAAGCTTTATGTTCATAGTTTCTCTTGATTCTTTTTAGAACTTCTTTTCTTCTCCTTTTTCTTTCTCATTTTTGGCCATGGGCCTTGAAGTTCAAAGAAATGAGAGCTTGATGATGAGAGTTTCATGATGATGTTCATCACTTGAAACAAACTCTAGAGCTTGATCTTTGTTCTTGAGCAAAAATGTTTCTAGTTCTTCCTTTCTTGAACTCTTGAGAACTTTAGCTTTGATGGTGTTTTAAAATGGTTCTATGAACTCAATGATGAGGATTCATGGTGTTGGTGTTAATATATTACCAAGATCATGGACTCTAGAGTTTTCAAATATTCCTTTTCTTGCCTAGAATGTTTCGGTCATTTCCTTTTCTTCTACATGTTCAATGTTTTGATTTTCTAAAAATGTTGTCTTGAGTTCTAGGAACTCTAAGCTTTACTTAACCTTGGTTGGATGAGTTTGGGTTGAGGATTGAGTTCCTTTAAAGTCTTGTTAAGGGCTCTAGAAAGATAAAATGAACTTGCATAATTTAATTTATGCTTGCACTCATATTTACATTCTTGCTATGCATCTTTACTTTCAAGCTATCACCTAAGAACATAAAGATTAAAATGGGACTTGCATCATCACTTAATTTAATCCTCAAAGTCTTTCTATTTTGGCCTTAAAGTCGATTGTTGTTGGGCAGAGAGCACTAAAATAAAGAATTGAACTCGCATCATCACCTAATTAATTTCTCAAATGCCTATCTATTTCGGCCTTAAAGTCGATTGTTGTTGGGCCAAGAGCACTAAAATAAAGAATTGAACCTTGCATATTTACTTTCAAGCTTGCACGTTTAAGTTTACGCCTCCCATATTTGCTTTCAAGCTCGCACGTTTAAGTTTATGCCTTGCATATTTAATTTAAGCCATCACTTTATTTTGTAAGCAAGATTAAAAATGAAAAGCATGAGCACGTTTATTTTATATCGTAACTTAAGAACCTAGAGCTCAAAGACTTGCCCATTTCATTTCAAGTTAAAGTTTAATGTGAATGCATCCTTTGAATGCATGTTTCGGCCAAGTAGTGATGATGGACTTGCAATGAGTTTTCATCTAGCTACAAGGACCAATAGTCTATGTTCTATGTTTTTCTTAAATGCTTTACAAATCTTTACAAGGTTATGTTATCATGAGATATGACTTTATTCCCTTTTAGAAGATGAAATATATTTTGGTCACTGACCTAAGGCTTCTCTTAGCCTCTTGATGAATTAAAATGATTTGCAAAGAGTTTTAGAAATTCTAATTTGATTCCAAGATAAACTAGTTAACTTATGTACCTCGAAATGTCAATTTAATTCCCTTACTGAAGCTCCATGATTTCGGTTCTGTCATGATGAGTGTGATGCTGTGTGGTGATGTTTTGATGTGTGAAAATATCATATGATGATGTAGAAATGATTTTATGCATAATAGGTAAGAAACTAGCTAACTAGAAATACCGTAAAGCTAGAATTTAACATAGTTTAGACCCATTTGTTTTTGGAACTTAACCAAACTGTTTTAATGGGAACATAATCAGATTAGGATTGTTTAGACATGAAAAACTTGGTAACATTCGGATTAGAATCAAATTTTAGCACCTATAGGGAAACTAGTAACTAGAAAACCGTAAAAATGCAAATGTAGAACTCTTAGAACATTTAGTTTTCTGGATTCTGTCCAGCAACATTACAACATGATAAATGTGATTTATAATTAGTCCTTAAGTATAGGAATGTCTCATAATTGATTTAGATTTAATTTATAGCGCCTTAGGCGAAGATGGAATCTAGAAAGGGTCTAAAACGTAAGTTCTAGAACCCCGTAACCACAAGTTAGAAATTCTGCTCTATGCTTTTCAGATTTGAGTATGAACATGAGGATTAGGAATGATGATTAATTATGAGCCCTTAGGTGCATAAAATATGAACGACAGATGTTAGAAAACTATATATCAAGATTAAGACCTGTAAGGGTCAAAGCATAAGCTACCGTAAGGGTAAGCGTTTGAATGTTCTATGATGAGGTATGTGGTATGTAAATGATGATGATGTTATTCATATGAGGAATTCATGAGGATATATGTTTATGTGGCATAAAACAAATTTGGAAGGAATTCGGCATAATACCATTGTGCCGCCGAATTTTCGACAAATTTGGGGACTTAAAGAGATTTTTTGAAAATTAAGGTACTAAGATGGGTTCTAGGATGACACCGGTTCGGCCGAGCACCTCCATAGAACTCATGTGACATCGGTACCAATTTATACTCTTAGGTGACACTGGTTCGGCCGAGCACCCCTAAGAGAATTGCCCCCTAACCCGTACTCAGATAGTCGAGATTTATGATTTATGATACGCTTATCGTTAAGTGGTAAGTAAGAACTAGTAACGACTAGTTAAGGTATGAGCTCATAACCTAGAGATGTGACACGTTCTGGGTGACACCGGTTCGGCTGAGCACCCCCAGTTCGATTGTCTTTTAGGGTGGCCCATGAGGAAGAGATGTTTCATGATTATGATTATGTCACTAAGTTTGTCCCATATGAACGTTACTATTGCCACTTTATGCCACTAAGTATGATGATGCTTGATGTTATGTTTTATGTATGTGCATTAGGTAGTGCCATGCATACATCTTCTATTATGTTGCATTCATGACATTAAGATCATCCTAAAATGAATGGGCCTTGGCTAAAGTATATTTTAAAGTTTAAAATGAACTTAATGCATGTTCAGTCATTTTGTATAATTAAACCCAAGGTTCCTGAGGACGTAGATGATGACACCTAGGTAGGAGGAGGCCCTACTGAGATTCTTTAGCAAGATTCTCACTCCCTCTATCTCTTTCTTTCCATCACGTCTTCAGATGGCGACGTTCGTAGTGTTTGTGGACACGCCGACATGGGAGGTGCACCATGACCCAGACCACGGGTCGTTCCATTTTGTGGGTCGATGCACGGTTAGAGTATTCATGTTCATGGGTCGACCTTTCACTCCCCCTGTACATTCCCATCGTTTCTCCCCCGTCTCACCTTTTGGCGATGACCTGGTGTTCGAGCGCGCACGTCCCCTAGAAGAGAGGCTTCGCCGTACACCACCGTCCATGTCCGCCGCTCGAGACTACCCCCAGTATGTGCCCCGTTGCCCGTCGTCTTTTTCGGAGATGGATCCTTCCGAGGATTCGACAACCCAGGTACCTTCCGAGGGATCTTCCCCCACCATACCCATGGACCTTGGGGAGGGTAGTGAGCCTTCCGTGACTCAGCCGAGGCTTGCACGACGACCGGAGATGAGGCCATGCCGTGGGAGTCACCAGAGCCCGTCCCGCCTATTCACGCCGAAGGAGCTTGCTCAGTTTCCTGGTTACGTGCCACGTTCGAGGGATAGTCGCCAGTAGGAGGCTGTGGATGGCCCGGGTTAGAGCACACACCACTTAGATGGGGATAAACCTTCTTTTGTTTAGAGGTTATCCCATTAGATGCACTCGGGTGGGGGAGTAGTTTATGTTTATGTTTATGTTATGTTGTATCTCCTTTCATGTGTTCCTTTGTACCAAATTAAGTCCCACACTTATAAGTGGGCAAGTTATATATATATATGAGATGATATTCAGTGTTTTCCCATTATGTGCCTTTATGTGCCTTATGCTATGACGTTATGATGTATGTTTTGTCCGTTACTTGTTATATCGCATCACGCGGCTCTCACTTTGTATTTCAAAAAAAAAATGTACCCGTATTTTCCGCTAAGTATTTCTAAGTAAAATTGAGAACTATGAAGTAACAGATTAATGATTAACCTAAGTGTGTTCTAGAGTATTGGGTTAAAAATTAGGATGTTACAGGAGGATTTCTTGCATTTTAATTGTGGTTTGGAGTTGTGTTTAGGTGTATATTTGATTATGCTTAAGATTAGGAATTTGCAAGAAAATGTTTAGGTGAGGAGATAGGTAATTAAGGTTGGCAAGACATAATTAGAGAGTGTTCTTGCATCATTAGTGAGTTATGAATTCATTTTAGTGTATAAACAATTCTAGACACAATTCCTTGATTTAAGGAATTGGAGAGAGAAAACACTATTCAAGATTCCAAGACTAGGAATCTTGAGTTCTAAAAAGGGATTTAAGTTTAATCTAAGCAATTTTAGGTTCTAATTAACTTTAATAAATTATTTTGACTCTAGATTAATTAGGGAAATTAATTAATCTTCGTTTAGAGCCTAATATTGCTTAGGTTTGTTTAATTACGTCATTAGGCGTAAAAACACTATTCTAGGAGCAAAATCGTAATTTTGCACAAAACTGCCCGGGGACCCCCAGGACTTGAATAGAGACCTCTAGACACATGAAAACGTGTTTTTAAACCTATGGGGAAAGTTTCGGGCTCAAATGGCACTTCTACCCGCGTAAAAATGCTATAGGGGTATTTTGGTCATTTCGACCAAAGCTATGAAAACGAGATTTTTGCTTCCGGAAGCATTCAAAGGCCATTCAATCCCCTTCAAACATTGAGTTGACCCTTCGAGGACGACTGAGTTGGTTACCCTCGAATTCGGGTCAGGAAATGACCTCAGGGGCATTTTGGTCATTTCCCTCAGACAGAAAAATCGGGGGGTTACATTACTCCCATCCTTAAAAAGAATTTCGCCCTCGAAATTCATTACCTTAGAAAAGCTCGGGATACTTGTCTCGCATTTCTGACTCTAGCTCCCATGTAAATTCTTCGGATTTGTCGCGTCCCCATGCTACTTTTACCAAAGGAACAGACTTGTTCCTCAGCTGCTTGACTCCGCGGTCCACGATTCTCGTAGGGGGAAGATTGAAAGTTAGGTCGTCCCTTAACTACACATGCTCTGGCTCTAAAACGTGGCTAGGGTCAGACTCATACTTCCTTAACTGAGAGACGTGAAAGACGTCATGAAGATTAGAAAGATTAAGGGGTAAGGCTATTTTGTAGGCAACTATTCCTATCTTTTGAAGAATTTGGAAGGGACCAAGGAATCGGGGGCTCAACTTTTTGACTTTCATGGCTCTCCCTATGCCTGTAGTGGGGGTAATCCTAAGGAACACATGTTCTCCCTCTTCGAACTCCAAGGGCTTGCGCCGCTTGTCCGCATAGCTCTTTTGTCTACTTTGAGCAGTGAGCATCCTATCTCGGATTCTCTTGATTTGTTCCGTGGTTTCCCTCACTACATCGGGTCCTAACATGGTTTGTTCTCCGGACTCATACCAACATAAAGGGGATTGACACTTTCGTCCATATAAGGCTTCGTAGGGTGCCATGCTGATACTCGCGTGATAACTCTTGTTATACGCAAATTCGATCAATGGCAGGTACTTGTCCCAGCTTCCCCTTTGGTCTAACACACAGGCTCTTAGCATGTCCTCTAGGGTTTGGATCATCCTTTCGGATTGTCCGTCTAATTGTGGGTGGTAAGCAGTGCTCAAGCATAGCTTTGAACTAAACGCCTTTTGAAAGGCTCCCCAAAAACGTGACGTAAACCGCGGATCTCTATCCGAGATTATCGTCGATGGTACTCCATGCAATCTTACGATCTCTTAGATGTATAACCGAGCCAATTTATCTAAAGAGTATGTTACTCTAATAGGCAGAAAGTGTGCCGACTTGGTTAGTCGATCCACTATCACCCATATAGCATCATGGCCAGCTTAGGTCTTAAGCAATCCCGTCACGAAATCCATAGATATGCATTCCCACTTCCATTCGGGGATTGACAGGGGTTGCAACAAACCTGAAGGTTTTTGGTGCTTGATTTTCACTTTCTGACATACCAAGCACTTACTAACCCAGGCGACTACATCCTTCTTCATTCCGGGCCACCAAAACATCTTCTTCAAGTCTTGATACATCTTGGTAACACCGAGATGAATGGTGAAATAGCTTTTGTGAGCCTCCTCTAAGATCTTCTCTCGGAGGTCACCATCTTAGGGTACGCAGATCCTTCCTTCAAACCTCCATATCCAATCCTCACCTCTTTCAAAACCCTTCAACTTTCCCGCCTTAACAGCATCTACGATCTCTTCGAACTCCTCATTCTCTCGTTGTGCTATCATGATTCTTTGCTTAAATCCACTTGTCACACTAAGATAGCACATCCTCATCCCTTTATCGGTCGCTGATATCCCTAGATTCATATCCCTAAACTTCTCTATTAACTCAACTTCTTTAACCATCATATGGGACAAGTGTAACGACTTTCGGCTCAAGGCATCGGCGACCATATTAGCCTTGCCGGGGTGGTAACTTAAACCGAAGTCGTAGTCTTTGAGGAATTCCATCCACCTTCTCTGCCTCATGTTCAACTCCTTTTGATCAAAGAGGTACTTGAGACTCTTATGATCGGAGAAAACTTCAAACCTTACACCATACAAATGGTGTCTCCACATCTTTAAGGCAAACACTACAGCGGCTAACTCTAGGTCATGGGTGGGGTAGTTAGCCTCGTGAGGCTTGGGTTGTTGAGATGCATAGGCTACCACTTGCCTATTTTTCATCAACACACACCCTAGTCCTTTGCCCGAAGCATCACAATATACCTCGAAAGGTACATTGGGGCTAGGTAAGACTAAGACTAGGGTCGTGGTTAACCTTTCCTTAAGCTCTTGGAAACTTTTCTCACACTCGGGGTTCCAAACGAAGGGGGTATTCTTTCTAGTTAGCTTGGTTAGGGGTAAGGCGATTTGGGAGAATCCTTTTATAAACCTACGGTAATAGCTTGCTAAACCCAAAAAGCTCCGTATTTCCGTTACAGTGGTTGGTCTATCCCAATTCATTACGGCTTCTACCATACTAGGATCAACGGCTATACCTCCTTTTGACACAACGTGCCCTAAAAACTTGACCTCCTCCAACCAAAATTCACACTTAGAGAGTTTTGCATACAGCTTTTTCTCCTTCAAGATCTCCAAAACTATCCTCAAATGACGTTCAAGCTCCTCGTGGGTCTTCGAATAGATGAGTATATCATCTATGAAAACGACCACGAACTGATCTAAATAGGGTCTAAAGATCCTATTCATGTAATCCATAAACACTGCGGGAGCATTTGTCAAACCAAAAGACATCACCGAGAACTCAAAGTGTCCATATCGAGTTCTAAAGGCGGTCTTTGGTATGTCCTCGTCTCTCACTCTAATTTGGTGGTATCCCGACCTCAAATCAATCTTAGAGAAGACCACCGCTCCTCTCAATTGGTCCATGAGATCATCAATCCTAGGCAAAGGGTATTTGTTTTTCACCGTTACACGGTTCAATTGCCTATAGTCTATTCACAGCCTCATACTCCCGTCCTTCTTCTTCACAAACAAGACCGGGGCTCCCCACGGTGAAGCACTAGGTCTTATAAAGCTCTTCTCTAAAAGTTCCTCAAGTTGGGTTTTAAGCTCGGCTAGTTCTAGGGGTGACATTCTATAGGGGGCAATGGAGATTGGTCCCACTCCAGGAACCAACTCAATGGAGAACTCCACTTCTCTCTCGGGAGGGAACTCGGGTATATCTTTTGGAAACACCTCGGGATAGTCTCTTACTACAGGTATACCCTCTAGGTTCTGCTCAAAGTCTACCTCGCTAGCGGCTAGGAGAACATATCCCTTAGTCTTTTTTCCATTACAGTGGACCTCTAGGGCATTGAGATAGAGTCTCAAAGGTTGACTTATTTCACTAGGGGGAGAAGGAAAGACAACTGTTTTGGTGTCACAGTCTAACAATACACGGTTGGCGTGAAGCCAATCCATGCCAAGAACTACTCCTATACCTTTCATGGGTAAACAAATTAAATCCATAACATATGATCTATTTTCTGTGGTGAGGTGACAGTTTAGACAACAATAACAAGTATTCACAGGATGATTTGTAGGGGTAGAGACAACAAGATCAAAAGGAAATTTGGAAGTTTTCAAATTTAGAGCCTCGACACTAGCATATGAAATAAAAGAATGTGTTGCACCAAAGTCATAAAGTACAGTTAAGGTCCTACCATCTATTTCGCACTTACCTTCTATGAGACCATTGGATGTGTCCGCTTCGTCTACATTGAGGGTGAAGACCCTCCCGTGGTGTTGTGGCCGGGGATTCTGGCTTGCTGGCCTCCCATTGGTGCAGTTGTTGGCATAGTGGCCAGGCTTTCCGCATCGAGCGGACATTCGCCCGCCAGGCAGGGACGGTTGCCATGATCCTTCCCGCACTGGGGGCACAGTACGGCTGGGGTAGCTCAAGCGAAGGTGACGGGGGTTCCTTGAGGTGCCTTGTTCTTGGCCCCACTTGATCCTCCTTGGTTGTTTCGGGGGCCGCCCGACCCTCCTTGTCGATTGTTGTTGTTGTTGTTATTATTGCGGTTGTTGTTGTTCTGGAATTGTGGTCGGTGTGGTTGCTTGGGTTGTTGGTGGAAGGGGGTTCTTTGTTGTTGTTGTGGTTTGAACTGGTTGGTTTGGTAGGGATTATAGTGATTTCGAGATTGGTTTGGATATTGGGGCTTGAATTTTGGGGCTTGAGGTGCTAGCCCCTTGTTCCGTGCTGCCCTTGCAGCATTGATTTTCTTCTGTCCCTTTTCCATGATCCGGCACTTGTTGACTAGGGTTGGGAAGTCCCTAATCTCCATGTGCGCCACAACATAGTTGAGCTCCGCCGTTAGTCTGGCCTCATATTTGACGCACTTCCACACCTCATCAGGGTTTCCTTGAAACACCCGAGAGAACTTGATCAGTTCCTCGAATTTCGCCGTGTGCTGGGTGACAGTAGACCCTCCTTGGGTCAGTTGCATAAACTCAATGTCCTTTGCATTCCTCACAGACTCCGGGAAGTACTTCTCGTAGAAGTAAGTCTTGAACAGCTCCCAGTTGATAGTAGTGCCCGAAGCCTCAAGCAGTCTTCGGGTGCCGACCCACTAGAATTCGGCGTCGGACTCCATCATGTATGCAGCAAACGTGACCTTTTGCTCCTCCGAGCAAGCTACCACGGAGTAGATCTTCTCCATGTTCTTGATCCACTCATCAGCTTTGTCGGGGTCCATGGCTCCTCAGAAGGTTGGTGGGTTCGCCTTGCGAAACTCACCAAACCTTGCTTGTTCCACCATCTCAGTAGTAGGGGGAGCACGTCTTGCATCCCCTTGTTGATCCATCCTCTCAAACATTCGTTCCATGGCCATAGCCATGTCACGAACAGCAGCAGCAGTAGCATCGTTTTGGTCCCCCTCGGTCGGGGTCCTAGGTTGTCTCCTTGGTGCCATTGGTTCCTAAACACATTAGACAATAAACACTGAGGTGATCAGGCTCAATATTCCATGTAAGATGAGCTAGTTACCATGGCACACGCAAGTAGACAAGGGTCATGCACTTCTACCCTATAGCTTATCTCTAGCTAAGCACTACGCATGACATAGCTATCGTACTACGCTTTAGAAAGCATAGTCAGTCCAATCCTCAGGCTCCATGAGAATCGAACTGCTCTGATACCATAATGTAACATCCTAATTTTTAACCCAATACTCTAGAACATACTTAGGTTAATCATTAGTCTGTTACTTCATAGTTCTCAATTTTACTTAGAAATACTTAGCGGAAAATATGGGTAAATTTTTTTTTGAAATACAAAGTGAGAGCCGCGTGATGCGATATAACATGTAACGGAAAAAACATACATCTCATAACGTCATAGCATAAGGCACATAAAGGCACATCATGAGAAACACTGAATATCACCTCATATATATATATATATATATATATATATATATATATATATATATAACTTGCCTACTTATAAATGTGGGACTTAATTTAGTACAACACGGGTAATACAATTAAAAAGGAAATACAAGAGAAAGTGCAACGGAAACTATAAAAGCAACTCCCCTACCCAAGTGCAACTAACAGGATGACCTTTAATACAAAATAAGGTTCATCTCCATCTAAGTGGTGTGTGCTCTACCCGGGTACTCCATCGGTCGATCGTCACCTCCTACTGACGTCCATCACGTGAACGAGGCAAATATCCGAGAAACTGGGCGAGCTCCTCGGGCATAAAGAGGCGGAACGGGGATCGAGAGTGACCTCCTCGGTGTGGCCGCATCTCCGGTCACCGTGCAAGCCGTGGCTGAGTCACGGTATCCTCACTGCCCTCCCTCATCAATGGTGGAGAGGGGGTAGAGCTGTCGCTATACGGACGGGTAGGCGGGTCCTCGGACGGGTAGGTGGGTCCTCGGACGGGTCGGTCTCCGAGAAGTAGGTCTGGGGCACGTAATCGGGATAGTCTCGCATGGCTGAGGCGGCGGTGTGCATGCGGAGCACTCTCTCATCGTACGTACGCGCACGCTCAAAAACCAGCTCGTCGTCGCCATAGGGTGTAGTCGGGGAGAAGCGATGGGTGTGCATGGGATGAGCGAAGGGGCGTCCTACGAATATGAAAACTCACACCGTGCACTGTCCCTCAAAATGGTATGACCCGTGAGCCGGGTCATAGTGCACCTTCCACGTCGGGGTGTCCACGAATACCACGAACGTCGCCATCTGAAGACGTGATGGAAAGAAGAGATAGAGGGAGTGAGAATCTTGCTAAAGAATCTCAGTAGGGCCTCCTACTACCTAGGTGTCATCATCTACGTCCTCAGGAACCTTGGGTTTAATTATACAAAATGACTGAGCATGCATTAAGTCCATTTTTAAGTTTCAAATCATAGCTTAGCCAAGGTCCATTCATTTTAGGATGATCTTAATGTCATGAATGCAGCATAATAGAGAATGTATACATGGCGCTACCTAATGCACATACATAAATCATATCGTCAAGCATCATCATACTTAGTGGCATAAAGTGGCAATGGAAACATTCATATGGGACAAACTCAGTGACATAATCATAATCATGAAACTTCTCTTTGTAACACCCCGAAAATTATTTAAAAATTAATTTGAGCTTTATTAGTCATAATTTCAAAAATTTGATAGTTTGAACAATGATGAGGATGATCCAACGGATTTGTAAAAAAAAAAAAAAAAACCGTGAATAGTAACTTGCAGAGACTTCTACCGATCCCAGCGGGACAATGGAAAACCTAGAATTGGGACAGGAGATGCGAAATTGAGAAATTATATGATTATGGTTACAAATAGGTAGAAATAAAGAATGTATACCCGCAATTATTTATCGGGCAATATTTGATTACAGGGTACCTTTGTTTCATACATTTTAGGTGAAATTTCTGTGCGATTTTTAACATCGAAAGCTAGTTTGACTTTTACAAAGAGAATGCTTATCCATTTGAATTAAATGAATGGCTAAGATTCAATCTTGAATAACAAGATCCAATCCTATTAGCCATTCATACTAGTTTCTTTATGAATAAATTATACTCTACATTAAAATAATATTTCCAACACCATATAAGATAACCACAAGTCACCTAATCTCATTATTTCTCCCTTCCAAGCTCGTTGACAGCATCTTGTAATGACAGAACTCCATTTTTCCTTCTTCAAACACTAGCAAACTTGATTCAAATGCTAAAACACCTATCCTAGACTTGATAAAACAACAAACTCTCTTCACAAAACTTGTTCTACACCTCAAACCCTACAAATCTAACCGATTGAAATCTCAAATCCTCACCTTAATACCTCACTTCCCCACTGCTTAAGGAGGTTTTAGGACTGAAATTGGTGTCTTGAAGTGAAGGGAGATCACTTAGAACATCCTTTGAAGTATCAAGCACAAAAGCTTTGCAAAGTAGGGTTTTCTTTGACCTTTTCCTTTCAAAATTTTTCTGAGCAATTATTACTGGTTTCAATCTGAAATTTCTGGTTAATTGGAGTTGATATTATGTTGTTATTGATATATGAATTTTTCTGAAGTGTTTGGATGAGGTTAGAGATCATTTGTCAAAAGATGTTGAGTGATACTTGCTGGATTTTTCGGTTTTCTGACAGCAAGGTTTGATCACGAATTTTCTGGGCTTGTTATTGTGTACAATTTCGATATGAAAAAAATATATGTTGGAGCTAACATCCTGAGCTAGTCCACGAATTTTCTTGGGTTTTTATTTTGAGTAAATTGCCTTAGAAAAATCAAGAACTGAAATTAAGCATATCATCTTTGAAATGCTAGTATAGAAGCTGTAAATTTTGCTAATTTTGTTACCATATCAAATGATAGAATTATCACTTGAAAGTTTTACAGAGTATTATAGACATATTGAGGTTTTACCAGGATTTTTATTTAGCATTTTCTGGGTTCAATTGCTAGGGTCAAAAATTATGAATTTTGGTTCTTGAGCTGAGGTTGGATGGTTTCGACCACTAAACTTTTTAGAATTTTGTTAATATAGTTAGAGAACTCTAATTACTCTGAAATGTTTACAGGATCTTGGTGACACATTGAGATGTCACTGAGAAGTTTATAGCATTTTAATTGATCATTTGGTATGAGAAATAAATTGTGCTACTTGAGTGAAAAATCTGCTAATGTGCTGAAGTTGTGATGATGCCTTGAATTAATGACCTAATGGCATTTGGTTTAAGTTGATGTGTATGAATGCATGCCATGAACTTCCAAGATTATGTTATGAGGAATGAATGAATAATATATATAGGTTTGAGGTATTATGAGGTCAGAGAATTATTTTCATGCATATAGAAATGCGATGCATGTATATGTGAGCTTGAGGATAATGTATGTGCTAAGTGAACAATGAAGTGCCCCTTTAGTATAAAAAGGGCATGAAGAGGTCCCAGTAGAGGGCACGAAGAGGTCCCCAATAGGGCACAAAGAGAGGTCCCCAATAGGGCACGAAAAGTTCCTCTTTAGGAGCACGGAAAAGTCCCCTTTATTATGTCAAGAGACACGCGAAAGATCATTGTAATTGCCATATGTATCGTATATCTTGTTAAATTATTAGTCTTGAAGGAATTCCTATGATGTTGAATGTTATGAAATACATGTTTTAAGTGATTGAATAATAAAAGAGACCCACTTGGAAAAGTGATTTTATAATTTTAAAATGAACATTTGATATGTACATATTGCATGCTCACACTTTCTTAATAAACCAGGAAGTGGTACAAGGCGTGTGACAAAGATGAATGTGTAATTGGGGAGTTACCCTACTTGAGAATTGTATAATTCTCACCCTATGTTTGTGTTCGTGTCATCTCAGTTGACACAGAGGACTGACCGAGGACCACATGCAAAGAACTCAAGTGCAATAGTGTAGTAGTTAATGCTTTTATTATGTTGTATTTAGTGGAATGAACATGTGTGTAAATATGTCAGAAAACAAAGGTGTGTTAAAGCTCATAGAAGAGCTTCCCTTATGTACTTAACTTTGTATTAAATAAATATTTTGGGTTTCCTTGTTATATATTTTAGTAGAATTATGACCTAGTTATCATGAATCAATCAAAATGGCTATAGATATTTAAGAAAGGTTAAGCTAAATTATAAGTAACAACTCTCGAGCATGATGTCATGACTTAAGGATGATGCTATACTTGGGAGGATGTTACATTATGGTATCAGGCGCTCATCCTTGTAGGACCTTGAGGAATGGACTAGCTATGCTATCTTCCTTAGTAAATGTCATGCATTATAACTCTATATATGTGTATATTCTGGTTGAGAATGTTGTGGGTTGTTGCCACACTTAGCTTAGTATTGAGCCTGATCAACTCAATAATTCTTGTTTGGTGTGACAGGAACTGATGACTTCTAATCGGCGTAATAGGAACAGTGCTGGAAACGAAGCGGGTATGATGGACACTTTTCGTGAGATGGCGGCTGCCATGAGAGAACAAGCTGCCGATAGCCAATAGGATGATGGAAAGGTTGGACCGACATCTTGAAGGAAATGGGTTGGAAATCTTGGAGGAAGCGAAGTGGACACAGAATACCAGAAATTTCTTTGAGTTGAGAAAGGCAAACCCTACCATTCCGAGGAGCTTTTGATCCGAATAAAGCAGAAGAATGGATCAAGGCTATGGAGAAGGTTTTCTCCGTTCTTCCTTGCACTGAGATCCAGAAAGTGGCTTTTGCTACTTACATGCTAGAAGCAGATCTTGAATTACGGTGGAGTCGGCACCAGGGATTATTCAAGCTTCTCAGCCAAGTCACCGGGATGTCTTCAAAGAAGCTTTCTACCACAAGTACTTCCCCACATCTGTGAGGAATGCAAGGAATTAGAGTTCATGGCACTCAAGCAAGGGTCCATGGCGTGTGATCTACACACAAAGTTTGAAGAGCTCTGCAAATTTTCTACCATCTATCAGCGTAATCCTGATGAAGTTTGGAAGTGCATGAAGTACGAAGGAGGTTTGCGTGAGGACATTGAAGCTACTGTGGGACTCTTAGAGATCCAGGGATTATGCAACTTTGGTAAACAAGTGTGTCATGCAGAGGACTCCAACAAGAGGCTAGCAATTGCCCAATCTACTAAGGAAACTTCTAACAAAGAGCGGCCCTTGAAGACCAAGACTACGCGATGACACACTTTGTAAAGCGCAGCTTTCAATTAAAGTCCACATAAGGATAAACAACAAAGGTCAACCACAAACCAAGATTGTCCAAAATGTGGGAAGAACCATGGGGGTAGACCTTGCTTAGTCAAGTAAGCGATGCTATCGTTGTGGAAAGCCAGGACACATAATGAGAGAGTATCCAAATAGAAACTCAAAACCCACTACAAAGCTACAACACCAGAGTAGGGTCTTCACCATAAGTGCTGAGGGGACGTCACCACCCAAAAATTCGACCTAAGGTAGGAATGTTTAGGATTTGATTGAATTATTTGAATTATGTATGAATTCCTTGTTTGATTCATGAATTTGTCTTTTGAAATTGTTTTCAAATGAATTTTGAGGACAAAATTCTATTTTAAGGTGGGTGGTAATGTAACACCCCGAAAATTATTAAAAATTAATTTGAGCTTTATTAGTCATAATTTCAAAAATTTGATAGTTTGAACAATGATGAGGATGATCCAACGGATTTGTAAAAAAAAAAAAAAACCGTGAATAGTAACTTGCAGGCCCTACCGGTCCGCCGGGACAGCGGAAACCCTAGAATTGGGACCCGGAGATGCCTGAAATTGAGAAATTATATGATTATGGTTAGAAATAGGTAGAAATAAAGATTTTATACCCGAAATTATTTTTCGGGCAATATTTGATTACCGGTAATCGTTTCATCTGTTCGGTGAAATTTCGGTGTGCGATTTTTAACATCGAAAGCTAGTTTGACTTTTACAAAAAGAGAATGCTTATCCATTTGAATTAAATGAATGGCTAAGATTCAATCTTGAATAACAAGATCCAATCCTAGCCATTCATACTAGTTTCTTTTATGAATAAATTATACTCTACATTAAAATAATATTTCCAACACCATATAAGATAACCACAAGTCACCTAATCTCATTATTTCTCCCTTCCAAGCTCGTTCAGCATCTTGAAATGGCAGAACTCCATTTTTCCTTCTTCAAACACTAGCAAACTTGATTCAAATGCTAAAACACCTATCCTAGACTTGATAAAACAACAAACTCTCTTCACAAAACTTGTTCTACACCTCAAACCCTACAAATCTAACCGATTGAAATCTCAAATCCTCACCTTAATACCTCACTTCCCCACTGCTTAAGGAGGTTTTAGGACTGAAATTAGTGTCTTGAAGTGAAGGAGATCACTTAGAACATCCTTTGAAGTATCAAGCTCAAAAAGCTTTGCAAAGTAGGGTTTTCTTTGACCTTTTTCTTTCAAAATTTTTCTGAGCAATTATTACTGGTTTCAATCTGAAATTTCTGGTTAATTGGGTTGATATTATGTTGTTATTGATATATGAATTTTGTTGAAGTGTTTGGATGAGGTTAGAGAGATCATTTTGTCAAAAGATGTTGAGTGATACTTGCTGGATTTTCGGTTTTCTGACAGGCAGTGTTTGATCACGAATTTTCTGGGCTTGTTGTGTACAATTTCGTGATATGAAAAAAAATATATGTTGGAGCTAACATCCTGAGCTAGTCCCACGAATTTTCTTGGGTTTTTATTTTGAGTGAAATTGCCTTAGAAAAATCAAGAACTGAAATTAAGCATATGCTGCCTGAAATGCTAGTATAGAAGCTGTAAATTTTGCTAATTTTGTTACCATATCAAATGATAGAATTATCACTTGAAAGTTTTACAGAGTATTATAGACATATTGAGGTTTTACTAGGATTTTTATTTAGAATTTTCTGGGTTCAATTGCTAGGGTCAAAAATTATGAATTTTGGTTCTTGAGCTGAGGTTGGATGGTTTCTGACCACTAAACTTTTAGAATTTTGTTAATATAGTTAGAGAACTCTAATTACCCTGAAATGTTTACAGGATCTTGGTGACACATTGAGATGTCACTGAGAAGTTTTATAGCATTTTAATTGATCATTTGGTATGAGAAATAAATTGTGCTACTTGAGTGAAAAATCTGCTAATGTGCTGAAGTTGTGATGATGCCTTGAATTAATGACCTAATGGCATTTGGTTTAAGTTGATGTGTATGAATGCATGCCATGAACTTCCAAGATTATGTTATGAGGAATGAATGAATAATATATATAGGTTTGAGGTATTATGAGGTCAGAGAATTATTTTCATGCATATAGAAATGCGATGCATGTATATGTGAGCTTGAGGATAATGTATGTGCTAAGTGAACAATGAAGTCCCCTTTAGTATAAAAAGGGCATGAAGAGGTCCCAGAGGAACTGAAGAGGTCCCCAATAGGGCACAAAGAGGTCCCCAATAGGGCACGAAAAGTTCCTCTTTAGGGCACGGAAAAGTCCCCTTTATTATGTCAAGGGACACGAAAGATCATTGTAATTGCCATATGTATCACGTATATCTTGTTAAATTATTGGTCTTGAAAGGAATTCCTATGATGTTGAATGTTATGAAATACATGTTTTAAGTGATTGAATAATAAAAGAGACCCACGGAAAAGGTGATTTTATAATTTTAAAATGAACATTTGATATGTACATATTGCATGCTCACACTTTCTTAATAAACCAAAGTGGTCATGGCGATGACGATATGAATGTGTAATTGGGAGTTACCCTACGAGAATTGTATAATTCTCACCCTATGTTTTGTGTTCCGTGTCATCTCCAGGTTGACCACAGAGGACCGAGGGACCGCTATGCAAAAGAACTCGAAGTGCAATAGTGTAGTAGTTAATCCTTTTATTATGTTGTATTTAGTGGTATCAACATGTGTGTAAATATGGCAGAAAACAAAGGTCTGTTAAAGCTCATAGAAGAGCTTCCCTTATGTACTTAACTTTGTATTAAATAAATATTTTGGGTTTCCTTGTTATATATTTTAGTAGAATTATGACCTAGTTATCCCGCGAATCAATCAAAATGGCTATAGATATTTAAGAAAGGTTCGCTAAATTATAAGTAACAACTCTCGAGCATGATGTCATGACTTAAGGATGATGCTATACTTGGGAGGATGTTACACTCTTCCTCATGGGCCGCCCTAAAAGACAAGCGCTCTGGGGGTGCTCAGCCGAACCGGTGTCACCCAGAACGTGTCACATCTCTAGGTTATGAGCTCATACCTTAACTAGTCATCACAAGTTCTTACTTATCACTTAACAATAAGTGTATCATAAATCATAAATCCCGACTATCTGAGTACGGGTTATGGGGCAATCCTCTTAGGGGTACTCGGCCGAACCGGTGTCATCCTAGAACCCATCTTAGTACCTTAATTTTCAAAATCTCTTTAAGTCCCCAAATTTGTCGGAAATTCGGCGGCACGATGGCATTATGCCGAATTCCTTCCAAATTTGCTTTATGCCACATAAACACATATCCTCATGAATTCCTCATATGAAGAACATCATCATCATTTACATAACACATACATCATCATAGAACATTCAAACGCTTACCCTTACGGTAGCTTATGCTTTGACCCTTACGGGTCTTAATCTTGAGATATAGTTCTCTAACATCCGTCGTTCATATGTTATGCACCTAAGGGCTCATAATAAATCATCATTCCTAACCCTCATGTTCATACTCAAATCTAAAAAGCATAGGGCAGAATTTCTGTCTTGTGGTTATGGGGTTCTAGAACTTACGTTTTAGACCCTTTCTCGGTTCCGTCTTCGCCTAAGGCGCTATAAATTAAATCTAAATCAATTATGAGACATTCCTATGCTTAAGGACTAATTATTAATCATGTTTATCATGTTGTAAGTGTGCTGGACAGAATCCAGAAAATTAAATGTTCTAAGAGTTCTAAACTTGCACTTTTACGGTTTTCTAGTGACTAGTTTCCCTCTAGGTGGTAGAATTCAATTATAATCCAAATGTTACCAAGTTTTTCATGTCTAAACAATCCTAATCTGATTGTGCTCCCATTAAACAGTTTGGATAAGTTCCAAAAACAAATGGGTCAAAACTATGTTAAATTTTAGCTTTACGGTATTTCTAGTTAGCTAGTTTCTTACCTATTATGTATAGAATCATTTCTACATCATCATATGATATTTTCACACATTCTAACACATCAAAACATCACCATACAGCATCACACTCATCATGACAGAACCGAAATCATGGAGCTTCAGTAAGAGAATTAAATTAACACTTCGAGGTACATAAGTTAACTAGTTTCTCTTGGAATCAAATTAGAATTTCTAAAACTCTTTGCAAATCATTTTACTTCATCAAGAGGCTAAGAGAAGCCTTAGTTCGGTGACCAAAATATATTTCATCTTCTAAAAGGGAATAAAGTCATATCTCATGATAACATAACCTTGTAAAGATTTGTAAAGCTTTAAGAAAAACTTAGAGCATAGACTATTGGTCCTTGTAGCTAGATGAAAACTCATTGCAAGTCCATCATCACTACTTGGCCGAAAACATGCATTCAAAGAATGCATTCACATTAAACTTTAACTTGAAATGAAATGGGCAAGTCTTTGAGCTCTAGGTTCCTAAGTTATGACATAAAATAAACGTGTTCATGCTTTTTTTTTATTTTTAATCTTGCTTACAAAATAGAGTGATGACGTGAAACAAATATGCAAGGCATAAATTTAAACGTGCAAGCTTGAAAGTAAATATGTGAGGCATAAACTTAAACGTGCAAGCTTGAAAGTAAATATGCAAGGTTCAATTCTTTATTTTAGTGCTCTTGGCCCAACAACAATCGACTTTAAGGCCGAAATAGAATGGCATTCGAGAAATTAATTAGGTGATAATGCAAGTTCAATTCTTTATTTTAGTGTTCTAGGCCCAGCAACAATTGACTTTAAGGCCGAAATAGAAAGGCTTTGAGAATTAAATTAAGTGATGATGCAAGTTCCATTTTAATCTTTATGTTCTTAGGTGATAGCTTGAAAGTAAAGGTGCATAGCAAGAATGTAAATATAAATGAAAGAATAAAATAAATTATGCAAGTTCATTTTATCTTTCTAGAGCTCTTAACAAGACTTTAAAGGAACTCAATCCTCAACCCAAACTCATCCAACCAAGGTTAAGTAAAGCTTAGAGTTCCTAGAACTCAAGACAACATTTTTAGAAAATCAAAACATTGAACATGTAGAAGAAAAGGAAATGACCGAAACATTCTAGGCAAGAAAAGGAATATTTGAAAACTCTAGAGTCCATGATCTTGGTGATATATTAACACCAATACCATGAATCCTCATCATTGAGTTCATAGAACCATTTTAAAACACCATCAAAGCTAAAGTTCTCAAGAGTTCAAGAAAGGAAGAACTAGAAACATTTTTGCTCAAGAACAAAGATCAAGCTTTAGAGTTTGTTTCAAGTGATGAACATCATCATGAAAATCTCATCATCAAGCTCTCATTTCTTTGAACTTCAAGGCCCATGGCCAAAAATGAGAAAGAAAAAGGAGAAGAAAAGAAGTTCTAAAAAGAACCAAGAGAAACTATGAACATAAAGCTAGAACAAGAACTTTAAAGAAAAGAATACATGAAAGGAAATCCCTACTTGGTGTGATGATCTTGAAGATGGAAGAAGAAGATGAAGAAGGTGAAGAACTTGAAAAACACTAGAACTTTGAGAGAAAAAGAAAAGCTTGAGTGCTCCTAAACTTAGCAAATGGTCTAAAAGTGGTGCAAGCTTCCCAAGGCCATCTATTTATAGAGAAATGAAGCAAATGGAGGGTGTGAATGGGGGAGGGATTTTCGGCCACATGCATCAGAATTTGGGAGAAAAATATCTCTTACAAAGGCATGGTTGAAGGCATGGTGAGTTATGGGTTCAAGCATGGTGAGGTATGGTTCAAGACATGACTCAAGCATGGTTCTTTGAGTGAGAAATAAATCAACATGTGATGTAAATGGAGGAGGAGGTGGCCGAAATGCATCAGCCAATGGGGGAGGATTTCTTGCATTTTAATTGTGGTTTGGAGTTGTGTTTAGGTGTATCTTTGATTATGCTTAAGATTAGGAATTTGTAAGAAAGTGTTTAGGTGAGGAGATGGGTAATTAAGGTTGGCAAGACATAATTAGAGAGTGTTCTTGCATCATTAGTGAGTTATGAATTCATTTTAGTGTATAAACAATTCTAGACACAATTCCTTGATTTAAGGAATTGGAGAGAGAAAACACTATTCAAGATTCCAAGACTAGGAATCTTGAGTTCTAAAAAGGGATTTAAGTTTAATCTAAGCAATTTTAGGTTCTAATTAACTTTAATAAATTATTTTGACTCTAGATTAATTAGGGAAATTAATTAATCTTCGTTTAGAGCCTAATATTGCTTAGGTTTGCTTAATTACGTCATTAGGCGTAAAAACACTATTCTAGGGGCAAAATCGTAATTTTGCACAAAATTGCCAAGGACCCCCGGGACTTGAACATAGACCTCTAGACACATGAAAACGTGTTTTTAAACCTCTGGGGAAAGTTTCGGGCTCAAATGGCACTTCTACCCGCGTAAAAACGCTATAGGGGTATTTTGGTCATTTCGACTCGAAACTGCGGAAAATGAGATTTTCGCTTCCAGAAGCATTCAAAGGCCATTCAATCCCCTTCAAACATTGAGTTGACCCTTCGAGGACGACCGAGTTGGTTACCCTCGAATTCGGGTCAGGAAATGACCTCAGGGGCATTTTAGTCATTTCCCTCAGACAGAAAAATCGGGGTGTTACACAATGACAATACTTATTTTATGATATGATGTGATTTAATGTAGTTGAGAATTTTATGTGATGATTATGTTTGCATACTTGGTTATTAGTTAGAAGATTTATTGTGGTATGTTATGATTACACTTGGAATATTTAAGATGCATATATTGAAGTAATATGAAAGCATGTGACATTAAATGATATGTTTGTGTTATTACATCTTAAGATAACATGTTAAGGCTAAGGTGACATAAAACACATGGAATTGATCCTCTAGACTCCCCAAATTAAAGGTTATGAGAGGTGATCCAAAAAGGAAGTGATCCTTTGGACTCCCTGAATTAAAGGTTATGAAAGGTGATCCTTGTCCCCTATCCCGTGCTTTAAAAGCTGGGTGTTAACTTATCATGAGGATAAGAATATGCTAGTGACGACTAGTGAGGTATGAGCTCATAATCTAAAACTCTCAAGCAGAGAGAGTAATAGGGTGGCCCCAATGAGAGAAAAGAATAGATTAAGTCACCTAAAGAATAAAATGAAGTAATTCATGTTATGTTTACCATGTTCTATATGCATCACTTATGTTTTTATATAGTATGTTGCACCTTACACTGACATGCATTTCATGATGAGGTATGATGCATTCGTAACATCCAAGACTCATAATAAAATGAACGGGCCTCAGTAATTAGTATTTTAGAACTTAATAGTTGAACCTTATGCATTTTCACTATTTCATAATAAAACTCGAGGTTCCTGAGGACGTAGATGATGACACTAGGATAGGAGGACGCCCTACTGAGATTCTTTATCAAGTTTCTCAGTCCCTCTGTCTTCCTTTCCTTCGCGTCTTCAGAGGACAATGGCGTCGTTCATGATATTCATTAATGTGCCGACCTAGAAGCTCCATTTTGATGCCACACACTATAACATCCCTTATTGCTTTATGGATTGATGATTGTCCTCACATACCAACAGGGGTTTTTTCAACATGCTTTGTCCTCACTCACACTTTTCCTAGAAAATCTGCCCAAGAGGTCACCCATCCCAAAATTGCTCTAAGTCAAGCACTCTTAACTATGGAGTTCTTCAGTGATAGGCTACTGAAAAGAAGATGCATCTTGTTGGTATAGGTAGTACAAATCAATTCATATAAGTCCTCCTTAACTGTATAGTCCTATACCTACATAGTCTTAGGATCCCTCTCATTTACGTGTGTAATCGATTCATATACCCCTCCGTTTAGAAGTCTACCAAGAGTCGCTCCTTGTCCGTGCCTTCTTTACACCGGTGATCACTCCCCAACTTCGTCATTGGGCATTACATGCCCACCAGTTTTCGCTTGGTTCGTCCTCGAACCACACCGTAATGGGAGAGGTGTAAGCTTTGATACCATTTGTGACATCCCCTGCTGCTTTATGGATTGATGACTATCCTCACATACTAACATGGGTCCTTTCAGCGTGTTTTGTCCTCACTCACATGTTTCCTAGGAAAACTTCCAGGAGGTCACCCATCCCAAAATTGCTCCAAGTCAAGCACGCTTAACTATGAAGTTCTTTAGTGATAGGCTACCGAAAAGAATATGCATCTTGTTGGTATAGGTAGTACAAATCAATTCATATAAGCCCTCCTTAACTGTATAGTCCCATACCTACTTAGTCTTAGGATCCCTCTCATTCGGGTGTGTAATCGGTTCATTCATGTACCTATCTACTTAGAAGTCTGCCAGAAGCCGATCCTTGTTCGTAGCTTCTTTGCACCGGTGATTACTCACCGACTTCGTCATCGAGCGTAACACACACAAGTCATACCATTTTGTGGGCCGCTATTCCGTCCATCTATTTGTGTTCTTGGACCACCCGTTTGCTCACCTAGTCTCCAGTTTCCGTTTCTCTCCTACTTTTCCTTTTTCTGATGAGTTTCTCTTCGAGCGCACGCGCCCCCATGGAGAGTATACACATCATGCCCCTGCTGCTACCTCAGTTGTCCGAGACTATTCAGAGTATGTTCCTCACTCCCCTCTACTTATTTGGAGACTGACACATCTGAGGATTCAGCCACCTAGTCCCATCTATTGGTTCTTCCCCCACCATGCTTTTGGAGATAGGTAGAGGCAGTGAGGCTACGGTGACTCCGCTGATCTGAGGAGCTAGAGTGAGGATGTAGCCCTGTCATGGAGCTAATGCCTGACCCGCTCACCGTTTGGCCACTCCGGTCGAACTGGCCCAGTAGGTTGGTTATGTTCTTCCCCATTAGGACAGGCAGCAGTAGGAGTTGGCAGTAGACTTAGTAGTGCATGTACGTATATTTTACATAGGATAACCTTCTTTCGCTTTTAGAGGTTATCTACTTTAGATGCACTCGAGTAGGTGAAGATCCTGATTTATGTGTTTTCATGTTTCTTTATGTACAACACTGATGATTGTATCGACTCAACCTATAACGGTGGGTCTAATGCTACTATTTTGTGACTTGGTGTATGGTGAAACTTCTATTATATGTCTATGATGGTTAATTATGTTTAAGATCTTGTATTCCATTTATTATATGAATGCTTCCTCTTTATTGTATACGAGACGAATGACGTAGTTTTATTTTATACATGGCTTACGTTTTCATCTTTAGTTTCAAAAAAAAAAAACCCATATTTTTGTTAAGTTTTTTCTAAAAATTAGAATTAAGAACTGGAACAAAAGAGTAATAACTAATAATTAACTTGAATACGTCCTAGGCATATTAGGTTAAACATTAAGGTGATACAAAATTTCATCAAACAGGTAAATCATCATTCTCAGATAATCAGATATTACCTGAAATTTCATTCTAGATATAAAATTTTCATTTCTAACTATTTATAACCTTATACCTATGTTTTCTTAGTTTTGGGAACCTCCAGATCCCGAATCTAGGGTTTTGGCTATCCCGATAGGCTCCCAAGACCCATAAATCACTATTCACTTTTTTTTTACATACCTCAGCTGGGTCATCCTCACCATTAATATATTTATTAGATTTTTGAAATTATGACCAATAAACCTTAAATTAATTTCTAACTAATTTTTAGGGTGTTACATTACCACCCACCTTAGAAAGAATTTTGCCCTCAAAATTCATTTGAAAACGGTTTCAAAAGACCAATTTCCTAAATCAAAGAAGCAATTCACTCAAATCCTAAACGTTCCTACCTTAGATCGAATTCTTGTGTAGTGACATCCTTTTAGCACTTATGGTGAAGACCTAACTCTGTTGTTGTGGTTTTGCAGTTGGTTTTAAATGTTTATCTGGGCACTCCCAAATCTTGTGCCTTGGCTTTTCACAGCAATAGCACACATTTTGTCCAGCCAAGCAAAGTCCACTCCCATGATGTCTTCCGCATTTTGGGCATGAATTTGGCTACTGTTGCCATTTATGCTTATGTGGACTTACTTGGAACCGCTTCTTCAAGGGCGGGTCATCTTCATAGTCTTGGTCTTTAAGGGCCAGTCTTTTATTAGGAGTGTTCCTAGCAGATTGAGCAATTGCTAGCTTCTTATTGGAGTCCTCTACACGATGGCACTTGTTTACCAAGGTTGCATAATCCCTGATCTCCAAAGGACTCATAGCTGCCTCGATATCCTTATGTAATCCTCATTCGTACTTCATGCACTTCCAAGCTTTATCAGGATTACGCTGATAGATGGTAGAAAATTTGCAGAGCTCTTCGAACTTTGCTGTGTAGTCTTCTATACTCATGGACCCTTGCTTGAGTGCCATGAACTCTAACTTCTTTGCATTCCTCATAGAAGGAAGAAAATACTTGTGATAAAAGGCCTCTTTAAAAACTATCTAGGTAACTTCAATCTGAGAGGCTTCAAACAATCCCTTGATGCCAACCCACTAGAATTCTGCATCAGCTTTTACCATGTAAGTAGCAAAAGCCACTTTTTGGGTCTCGATGCAAGGAAGAATTGAGAAAATCTTCTCTGTGGCTTTAATCTATTCTTCAGCTTTATTTGGATTGAGAGCTCTTCAAAAAGGCGGAGGATTTGCTTTTCTGAACTCGAAATTTTTTTTATATTTTACATCCACCTTGTTCCTTCTAGGGTTACCAACCAGGTTTTGTTCCTCATTATGGCCCAACGTTTCCATCATTCGGTTAGCAACTGCTACTTGTTCCCTCATTGTCGCGACCATCTCACAGAATATATCCATCATATCGCCTTCATTTCTAGCTTGGCTTCTAGTATGTCGATTTGAAGTCATTGATTCCTATTACACCAAACAAGAATTATTAAGTTGATTAGGCTCAATACTAAGCTAAGTGCTGTAACACCCTAATATTTGACCCAATACTACTAGTACGTACTCAGGCCAAATATTAATCATTACTTACTGTCATGGTTCTTTTTACTTGGAAAAATAGCTTAACGAAAATACGACCCAATTTTTTTTTTAAAACATTACTTAAAATAGAAGCCGTGCGTATCTTACCGAGTCGGTACCATAAAGTGCAGAAATATAAACATAGAAGTGGCTCCGAATCATAACATCATCACAACTGAAATACTTCATATATAATATGCCTACCCTACGGGGCAGGACTCTTCAAGTATATAATAAACAGGAATACAATGGGAATACAGAACACATGGAAATGAACTAGAAAGAAATATCCCTACCCACGTGCAACCTAGGGTGGATAACCTCAACACAAAAGAGGTTTCATCCATACTACGTGTCGTGCGTGCACTAAGGGCTACCCTCCAATCTTCTGATGAGAATCTTGGAGTGCGGAATGTAGCCAATCCACGGGCGAGCTCGGCGGTGCGAGCATGCCACTGTGACTAAAGCGTGTCGTGCACGCCAGGTAGTGGTCAGTGCAAAGCCTTCCGACGCTAAGTGACTGTCTCCTCGCTGCCCATCGATCGCCGGCGGAGTGAAGCGAGCCCTCATGGTCCATGGGGGAGTCCTCTACAGGGTCCTCTTCCGAGTGCTGCGATAGTGGCACATACTCCGGTATGTCAGCTGAACTGGCAGAGTGGGTCCGTAGGTTCCTCTCATGTCGTGGTCGTGCACGCTCAAAAATCGTGGGGTCACCATAGGGGGATGTCGGGGAGAAGCGATAACTATATACGGGGTGTGCAAACGGCCGTCCCGAAAACATGAAGATGCGCACAGTACATCGGCCCTCAAAATGGAATGGCCCATGCTCCGGGTCATGGTGGACCTCCCACCGGGGTGTGTCAACGAACAACACAAACGTCGTCATCCTGCTCTGAAGACGTAATGGAAAGAAAGAGATAGACGGAGTGAGATTCTTACTAAAGAAACTCAATAGGGTTCTCCTCCTATCCTAGGTGTCATCATCTACGTCTCCAGGAATCTCGGGTTATTTATAAAACCATTGACACATATTGGTTCAATTATGAGTTTTCTAAAGTCTCCATTTCCGAGATCCGTTCCTTTTAACATATCACTTGTATTTACATAAATCATGGGAAATAAATTGTGGGACTTCAATCATATAACTTGGATCATAGAACGTAAAACATATAACATGGATCATCGAACATGAATCATACAACTGGGATCATAGAACATAAATCATATATCTTGAATCATAGAACATAAATCATATAACTTAGTACTTGGCACATGGTGACTTAACTTGGTTACTTAGGTGACATTAAAACTTTCACTTAAACTGGGGCCGCCCTCATATTTCTCCCTTTTGAGAAATCTCTAGGCTATGAGCTCATACCACACTAGTCGTCACTAGTATCTAGACTTTTATCCCTTGGGATAAGTCAACTTCCCGACTTTAAGCACGGGTTTAGGGGGCTAGAATCACATTGTCCCCACCCTTAGTTTGGTGGTTTCAAAGGATTACATTCTCATATTTTAAGTCACCCTAAGTTTAACATGTTACTTCAAGATGCCTCATAATTAACGCATAACACATAATTACCACTTCGGCATCTCTAAGGTCCTTTTAAAGAAGCAATAACATGAGATTATAAACCATCACATAAGGGTAATAGTTCACATGGCACCACATACATCATGAGCTAACACATCAATTCATCATTAAATGAGAGGCACATAATCATCCCTTAAGGTAAAAATCCCTAAATCGGGTAATCTCAAACTTCCAAATTATTTTCTTATACCTCTAAGGGATTGATTAACCTCATTACCATGAGTTATAAAGTCCTAAAACCCAATTAATCATGGCTGGACAGCATTGGCAGTAAGCTTGTATTAGATGAATTACGGTGTTCTAGAGGATGCGTTTTAAACCCTTTCTCACATTTGACTTTTTCTATGATGCAACAATTAATACCTAAGCCAATTATGAGTCACTCTCACTGATCTAGACATCATATAATGTGATTCTATGGATGTTAATCAATCTGGATAGAATTCATATTCTCTGTACCTATGGAGTTCTAGAATTCACATTTCAAGCAATTAAAGTAACCAAACATGCTCTAAAATGTCTAGAACAATTAGCATATACTTGGCAAGGTATTCAAACATATTTAGACCACCCAAAACATAATTTAAGGTGCTGGAAATGATCATGGCAGAACCGAAATTGGTAAGTCATCAAATCATGTGTAAACTTTCTTTTTCATGTACATAGGTAACGAGTTTCTCTTGGAACAATTTTAGGACTTCAAAAATACCTTGGAAATCAATTTAACTTGTCAAGAACTTTCATAAAATACATAGGGCAGCAACTCTTTAAATTTGCTCATGGTTGAAATTCTAAATATAAGAACATACTCAAAATACTTTCAAATGTCACTTATGTTTAGGGAAAACTTAAAACATAAACTATAGGTTCTTGTAACTAACGAAAAACTCATCCTAGAGCTTTCATCATCACATGGCCGAATGCATTTCAAGAAGATACCTTCTTGATGTAACTTTTCTCAAGATGAAAAGGGCAAGTCTTTGAGCTCTAGTCTCTTAGGTGATGACATAAAAGTAAACGTGCTATGCATTCCATTTTATTCTTCGTTAGAGAGTAAAGTGAGAGCTTCAAAGTAAACATGAAATGCAAGAACTTGAAATTAAATGTGCAAGGCTCAAAGTAAATATGCAAGTTCCATTCTTTATTTTAGTGCTCTAGGCCCAGCAACAATCAACTTTAAGGCCGAAATAGAAAGGCTTCGAGATTATTTTAGGTGATATGCAAGCTCTCGTTTTACATCTTTAAGTTCTTACGTGATGACTTAAAATATAAACATGGGATGCAAAGCTTGGAATTTAAACGTGCATTATGCAAGTTCATTCCTTATCTTGGGGTTTAGTGATGTCATAGAAATAAACATGCTATGCAAAGCATAAAGTAAACGTGAATGCAAGTTACTTTATCTTATCTAGAGCTCTTGCAAGACTTTTAAAAAGAACATAGTTCCAATCCAAACCTCATCCTCACAAGAAAAGAAAACTACTAGTACTAGAATACTTAAAATGAATCATGACCTTAAAAACTTGAAGATGACCGAATCTTCATCAAGAAGAATAAACCATTTTTGAACTCTAGGGACCAAGATCTTGATGATTCAAACACCCACGTCTCAAGTCCTCATCATTGAGTATTTTACCATGCTTTAAACTTCCACCAAAATCAAACTCATGGTAAACATAAAGGAATAAAACCGAAAACATACTTGGTCTAGGAACCAAGTTCAAGCTCTAGAGTTTTGTTCATATGACATACATCAACACGAAGCCCTCATCATCAAGCTACCATTTTTTTCAAGTTCCAAAGGCCTTCATGGCTGAAACCTTAAAGAAAAGAGATGGAATTTTCAAAGGTTCAAGAGAAACACAACTATTTCTTGAGAAAAACTTGGAAATAATAAACTTTTCTTAAGAAAACTCAAGCTTTAGAGGTGTTAAGTGACAAGCACCCTCATGACAACCTCATCATCAAGCTTTCATTTTTGTCATGGGTTTAGGCCCTCATGGCCGAAACATTAAAGGAGAAAGGAGAAGTTCAAACATTCAAGAGAAACATAACCTCATGTTCAACTAAACTTGTAAAAGATGAAACCTTTCTTTGAGAAAAACTCAAGCTTTAGAGGCCTCATGTGAGATGAACTCATGGTCACCTCTAGAGAGCACTCATCATCAAGCCATCATGCTCAAGGCCTTGAGGCCGAAAATGAAAGGAAAAGAAAAGGAAGAAACCAAAAATGAAGAAGCAACATGGAGATTCCACCTTTCATCATTTCCTAACAAGATACAACATAGAAATGAAAAACATATTTAGAAAAGTTCCCTACCTTGTGGTTTTTGAAAAGAAGAGGAAGAACTTGAGGTTGAAGAACTCTTGGAAGCTTGAGAGAAAACCTCAAAGTGGTCTAAACTCTAAGCTTTAGTAAAATGAACAAAGGTGCTTCAAGTTCCCTAAGCTACCTATTTATAGAGAAGTAAAATGAATTGAAATGATGGTGGCCTTTTGAGGGGAAGCATTCGGCCACTTTACAGCCACATGGGGGAGGAAAAATCTTTGTTCAAAGCATGGTGTTAGTCATTCAAAGCATGGTAAAAAGTCTAGCTATGCATGTCCTAAGGTATGGCTAACAATGTAGCTTATATCCAAACCTTTTAAATGAATAAAATCACAAAATTTTGGATTGTAAAGGAGTGGAAAAAACCATGCATTCCATGTCAAAAAAGAAGAAAATATTTTCTAATCTTGAATTTCCAAAGCATAGGTAAGGTGGTGTAAGACATGTTGTCTTGAAAAGTTTGATTAAAAGCTTGAATGACCACAAAAACAATTCATTCTTTTTGAATTTGAATGACATAAATATTTTTAATTTAGAAATGAATTGAAAACCTTGATTGATATATGACAACTTTTCTTGGAAGAGAAAGCATTTTTGGGAAAGGAAATGTGAATAGTGAAAATACTATTCATAGTTGCTTTTTCTTTAAAGAAAGGAAAGAATTAGAATTAAGTTGCAAATTTCCCTAAGAAATTTTAGGTTGTAATTAACCTTAAATAATTATTTGAGCTTTAGATTAATTAAGAAAATTAATTAACCTTTCATTAGAGCCTAATATTGCTTTGGTTTGAATTAAATAACTCGTTAGGCTTAAAATGCACAAAGCAGGGGTAAAATCGTAATTTTTATCAAAAGTTGCCTGGGACCTCCGGGACTTAGACCAATATGGTTCATGCCTTAAAACATCATTTTTGATCTCCGGGACGAGTCCGGGTCGGAGTCAAAACTTAAAACGGCCTTGAATCAAGTTAGGGGTATTTTGGTCATTTGAACACAGAAATCTCAGAAATGAGGTTTTTCTGCTCCGTTGGACATTCACAATCATACAATCCCCTCCATATAACATATGAACCCTATGAGGATGGCCAAAGCCGGCCGTCCTCGTGTTTCGGGTAAAAATGACCTCAGGGGCATTTTGGTCATTTAAAAGTTTAGAGAAAAACGGGGCATTACATTACTCCCCTCCTTAAAAAGAATTTCGTCCTCGAAATTCATTACCTGAGAAAAGCTTGAGGTATTGGGCTTGCATGTTGGACTCCAACTCCCATGTGAATTCTTCAGTTTTTCCGCGTCCCCACACGACTTTGACCAACGGTACAGTTTTATTCCTTAACTGTTTGACTCCTCGGTCCACAATTCTCGAGGGAGGTAGGTTAAATGTCAGGTCATCCCTTAATTGTACATGTTCTGGCTCTAGTACATGACTTGGGTCAGACTGATACTTTCGTAATTGGGAGACATGGAAAACATCGTGGAGATTGAATAGATTTGGGGGTAGGGCTATGCAATATGCTACAGACCCTACTCTACTGAGGATTTCAAATGGGCCTAGGAACCTAGGGCTTAGCTTTTTCACCTTCATTGCTCGACCTATGCCTGTGGCAGGAGTCATTTTGAGAAAAACATGTTCCCCTACTTGGAACTCGATCGAAACTACTGCTTATCCGCATAGCTTTTAATCGACTTTGAGCAGTGAGAATCCTATCCCGTATTCTCTTGATTTGTTCCCTTGTTTCCCTCACTATCTCGGGCCCAATTAGGCTTTGCTCACCAGGTTCGTACCAGCATAGGGGTGATTGACACTTGCGTCCATAAAGGGCCTCATACGGTGCCATGCCAATGCTTGCATGATAACTATTGTTATATGCAAATTCGATCAGTGGCAGGTATTTGTCCCAACTTCCTTTTTGGTCTAGAACACACGCCCTAAGCATATCCTCCAAAGTTTGGATTGTTCTTTCGGATTGGCCATCTGTTTGTGGGTTGTAAGCCGTACTCAAGCACAGCTTTGAACCAAACGCCTTCTAAAAGGCTCCCCAAAACTGTGACGTAAACCGCGGATCCCGATCCGAGATTATCGTCGACAGCACTCCATGTAGCCTCACAATCTCTTGGATATGCAATTGTGCTAACCTATCCAAGGAATATGTCACTTTAATAGGTAAAAAGTGGGCTGACTTTATCAATCTATCCACTATTACCCATATAGCGTCATGATTCGCTTGGGTCCTCGGTAGTCCAGTCACAAAATCCATCGAGATGCCATCCGACTTCCATTCAGGAATAGATAGGGGTTGCAACATTCCAGAGGGTTTTTGGTGTTCTATCTTCACCTTCTGGCACACTAGGCACTTACTAACCCATGTGCAAACGTCCTTTTTCAAACCGAGCCACCAGAACATCTTCTTTAAGTCTTGGTACATCTTGGTGGCACCAGGATGAATTGCAAAATTACTCTTGTAGGCCTCCTTGAGAATCCTCTTCCAAAGGCCTCCACTATCAGGTACGCATATGCGTCCTTCAAACCTCCACATACTATCTCTCCCTTGATCAAATCCCTTTAACTTGTCAGCTCTTACTGCGTCTAAGGTTTCTTGGAACTCAACATTCTCCCGTTGGGCTTGAACGATACTTTCCTTAAATTCACTCGTCACACTAAGATGGCAAACCTTCATGCCCTTAGTGGTCAGGGTTATTCCTTGGTTTAGGTCTCTAAATGCTTCAATTAATTCAGCTTCCTTAACCATCAAGTGGGACAGATGCAGGGATTTCCTACTCAGGGCATCAGCTACAACATTAGCTTTTCCTGGATGGTAGTTTAATCCAAAGTCATAATCCTTCAAGAACTTCATCCATCTCCTTTGCCTCATGTTTAGCTCTTTTTGATCAAAAAGATACTTTAAACTCTTGTGATCGGAGAATACCTCAAACCTCACCCCGTACAGATGGTGTCTCCAGATCTTTAGAGCAAACACAACAGCGGCCAATTCTAGGTCATGGGTGGGATAGTTGGTTTCATGTGGCTTGAGTTGCCTTGATGCATAGGCTACCACTTGCCTATTTTGCATCAGGACGCAACCTAAACCTTTACCGGAAGGATCACAGTATACCTCAAAAGGCTCCTTAGGGTCAGGGAGAACTAGGACAGGGGTCGAGGTCAACTTATGTTTTAGCTCTTGAAAACTTTTCTCATAGTCTGGGGTCCATACAAAGGGGGTGTTTTTCCTAGTAAGTTTGGTCAACGATAACGAGATCTGAGAAAATCCTTTGATAAACTTACGGTAATAGCCAGCTAATCCCAAAAAGGTCCTTATCTCGGTCACTGTCTTAGGTTGTTCCCAATTCATCATGGCTTCCACCTTACTAGGATCGACTGCAATTCCACCTCTAGACACTACATGCCCTAGAAATTTTACTTCTTCTAGCCAGAACTCACATTTAGACAACTTGGCATAGAGTTTCTTTTCCTTCAAAATCTCCAATATCGTGACTAGATGTTGCTCATGCTCTTCGTGGGTCCTCGAATAAATGAGTATATCATCTATAAAGACAACCACAAACTTATCCAAATAGGGTCAGAAGATCCTATTCATGTAATCCATGAAAACAGCTGGAGCATTGGTCAATCCAAAAGACATAACCGTAAACTCGAAATGTCCATATCGAGTGCGAAAAGCGGTCTTGGGTATATCCTCATCCCTAACCCTAATCTGATGATAGCCAGACCTCAAGTCGATCTTGGAAAACACCACTGCATCTCTCAACTGGTCCATCAAATCGTCAATCCTAGGCAAGGGGTACTTATTTTTCATCGTAACTTTATTCAACTGCCTATAATCGACACACATCCTCATACTTCCATCTTTCTTTTTCACAAACAACACCGGGGCTCCCCACGGTGATGCACTTTGGCTAATGAAATTCTTTTCCAAAAGATCCTCTAATTGGGTTTTCAACTCGGCCAATTCCAAAGAGGGCATTCTATATAGGGCTATGGATATGGGTTCGATACCTGGGAGTAATTCTATTGAGAACTCAATCTCTCTCTTAGGGGGAAATTCTGGGATTTCATCTAGAAATACTTCGGGATAACTTCTCACTACAGGTATTTCCTCAATACTTTGCTCAAAGTCAACATCACTAGCGGCTAAAAGAATATAACCTTTTTCATCCTTACCACAGTTTAGGTCTACAACATTTAAGTATATCCTCACGTTTTCCCTAGGTTCAGGGGGAATGGGAAGGAAGGTAATGGTTTTCTCGTAACAGTTTAACAGTACACGGTTAGCCCAAAGCCAATCCATGCCCAGAATTATATCTAGTCCTTGCATGGGTAAACATATGAAATCTAGAACAAACGGTCTATTCTCTAGAATGAAACTGCATTCCAAGCAACATTTGCTAGTTCTAACTGGTTTCCCAGTGGGGGTTGAGACAATGAGATTAAAGGGGAGTTCGGACATGTTCAAACCTAGGGTTTCTGCACAAGAGTATGACATGAAGGAATGGGATACGCCAGAATCATACAGTACAATTAGGTTTTTACCGTTCATTTCACACTTACCTTCAACGCGATCTGGGGACGTCATCGTCTCTTTCGCATTGAGGGTAAAGACCCTTCCTTGACGTTGCGGCTTGGGGTTGGGGGTTGGCTGATTCCTCTTGGGACAATCCTTGGAGTAGTGTCCCGATTCTCCGCATCGGTAGTAAACGTCTAATCCGGCCCGACACGGCAAGCTTCCATGGGGTCTGCCGCACTTGGGACACTCAGCATGTAGAGTGGAAGATGTCCCTTGTGGTGCCTTCCCCTTGTTATTTGCGGGCTTGTTTTTGTTGTTGTTTTGGTTGTTGTTGTTGTTGTTCCTCGGTTTGAAGTCCTTTCGAGGTCCTTGAGGCTTGGACCCGGATTGAGACTTCTGTTGGGGTTGGGACTTCTGTGGTCCCTTCTTCTTGAACTGCTGGCCTTGAGGTGCCAGCTTCTTGTTGCTGGAGTTGCTGGACCTTATCGCGTTCAACTCCCGCTGCCCGTCTTCAATTATGCGGCATTTGTTCACCAGGGTTGGGAAGTCCCTGATTTCTAGATGAGCGACCGCTACCTTGAGCTCCGCTCTCAACCCCGCTTCGTACTTTATACATTTCCAATACTCGTCAGGGTTGGCCTGGTACATCCTCGAAAATTTGATGAGATCCTCGAACTTGGCAGTATACTGGGTAACCGTCCGATTCTCTTGGAACAATTGCATGAACTCCACCTCCTTAGCGTTGCGGACAGACTCTGGGAAGTACTTCTCATAGAAGTGAGCCTTGCATATCTCCCAGTTGATGGCCTCATTAGCCGCTTCCAGCAGCCTCTAGACTCCAGTCCACCAGTAACTGGTGTCACCTTCGAGCATATACGTGGCAAACCTCACCTTTTCCTCCTCAGAGCACAGTATCACACCGAAAATCTTCTCCATGCTTTGAATCCACTCCTCGGCATAGTTTGGGTTAGCAGTTCCTTTGAAGGTGGGTGGATTCGCCCTACGAAATTCCCCAAAGCGAACATGCTCCGAAATCTCAACAGCAGGGGGAGTCGGTACGGCATTCTTGCATTAATCCATCCGATCAAACAACTGTGCCATGGCTATAGCCATTTGGCGGACAGCAGCAGCAGCTGCATTGTCTTGATCGGCATTTGGCGTAGTCCTAGGCTGTCATCGCGGTGCCATTCGTCCCTATACGCACAAACCAGAAACACTGAGTTGATCAGGCTCAATCCTCCTAGTAAAGTGAGCAAGTTACCATGGCACGTGCAACAAACAGAAGTCATGTATAACTTAATCCTAAAACTCCTATTCATGACATTTCTAGCGGAATATGCTTAAGAAGCATAGCCAGTCCAATCTTCAGGCTCCGTGAGAACCGAACTGCTCTGATACCAAAATGTAACACCCTAATATTCAACCCAATACTACTAGTACGTACTCAGGCCAAATATTAGTCATTACTTACTGTCATGGTCCTTTTTACTTGGAAAAATAGCTTAACGAAAATACAAGCCAATTTTTTTTTAGAAACATTACTTAAAATAGAAGCCGCGCGTATCTTACCGGGTCGGTATCATAAAGTGCAGAAATATAAACATAGAAGTGGCTCCGAATCATAACATCATCACAACTGAAATACCTCATATATAATATGCCTACCCTACGGGGCAGGACTCTTCAAGTACATAATAAACAGGAATGCAACGGGAATACAGAACACATGGAAATGAACTAGAAAGAAATATCCCTACCCACGTGCAACCTAGGGTGGATAACCTCAACACAAAAGAGGTTTCATCCATACTACGTGTCGTGCGTGCACTAAGGGCTACCCTCGAATCTCTACAGCAGAATCACGGGTACGGAGGAACGTAGCCAATCCACGGGCAGAGCTCGGCGGGTGCAGGCATGCCCTGTGACTGAACGTGTCGTGCACGCGGGGGTCGTGGTCCGGGCACCGAAGCCCTCCGACGCTGAGTGGCTGTCTCCTCGCTGCCCATCGGTCGCCGAGGCGGAGTGGGGGCAGAGCCCTCATGGTCCATGGGGGAGTCTTCTACAGGGTCCTCTTCCGAGTGCTGCGATAGTGGCACATACTCCGGTATATTAGCTGAACCGGCAGAGTGGGTCCGTAGGTTCTTCTCATGTAGTGGTCGTGCACGCTCAAAAATCGTGGGGTCACCAAAGGGGGATGTCGGGGAGAACGATAACTATATACGGGGTGTGCAAACGGCCGTCCTGAAAACATGAAGATGTCCACAGTACATCGACCCTCAAAATGGAATGGCCCATGCTCCGGGTCATGGTGGACCTCCCACCGGGGTGTGTCAAAGAACAGCACGAACGTCGCCATCCCACTCTAAAGACGTAATGGAAAGAAAGATATAGAGGGAGTGAGATTCTTACTAAAGAAACTCAGTAGGGTTCTCCTCCTATCCTAGGTGTCATCATCTACGTCTCCAGGAATCTCGGGTTATTTATAAAACCATGGACACATATTGGTTCAATTATGAGTTTTCTAAAGTCTCCATTTCCGAGATCCGTTCCTTTTAACATATCACTTGTATTTACATAAATCATGGGAAATAAATTGTGGGACTTCAATCATATAACTTGGATCATAGAACGTAAAACATATAACTTGGATCATCGAACATGAATCATACAACTGGGATCATAGAACATAAATCATATATCTTGAATCATAGAACATAAATCATATAACTTTCTACTTAGCACATGGTGACTTAACTTGGTTACTTAGGTGACATTAAAACTTTCACTTAAACTGGGGCCGCCCTCATATTTCTCCCTTTTGAGAAATCTCTAGGCTATGAGCTCATACCACACTAGTCGTCACTAGTATCTAGACTTTTATCCCTTGGGATAAGTCAACTTCCCGACTTTAAGCACGGGTTTAGGGGGCTAAAATCACATTGTCCCCACCCTTAGTTTGGTGGTTTCAAAGGATGACATTCTCATATTTTAAGTCACCCTAAGTTTAACATGTTACTTCATGATGCCTCATAATTAATGCATAACACATAATTACCACTTCGGCATCTCTAAGGTCCTTTTAAAGAAGCAATAACATGAGATTATAAACCATCACATAAGGGTAATAGTTCACATGGCACCACATACGTCATGAGCTAACACATCAATTCATCATTAAATGAGAGGCACATAATCATCCCTTAAGGTAAAAATCCCTAAATCGGGTAATCTCAAACTTCCAAATTATTTTCTTATACCTCTAAGGGATTGATTAACCTCATTACCATGAGTTATTAAGTCCTAAAACCCAATTAATCATGGCTGGACAGCATTGGCAGTAAGCTTGTATTAGATGAATTACGGTATTCTAGAGGATGTGTTTTAAACCATTTCTCACATCCGACTTTTTCTATGATGCAACAACTAATACCTAAGCCAATTATGAGTCACTCTCACTGATCTAGACATCATATAATGTGATTCTATGGATGTTAATCAATCTGGATAGAATTCATATTCTCTGTACCTGTGGGGTTCTAGAATTCACATTTCAAGCAATTAAAGTAACCAAACATGCTCTAAAATGTCTAGAACAATTAGCATATACTTGGCAAGGTATTCAAACATATTTAGACCACCCAAAACATAATTTAAGGTGCTGGAAATGATCATGGCAGAACCGAAATTGGTAAGTCATCAAATCATATGTAAACTTTCTTTTTCATGTACATAGGTAACTAGTTTCTCTTGGAACAATTTTAGGACTTCAAAAATACCTTGGAAATCAATTTAACTTGTCAAGAAATTTCATAAAATACATAGGGCAGCAACTCTTTAAATTTGCTCATGGTTGAAATTCTAAATACAAGAACATACTCAAAATACTTTCAAATGTCACTTATGTTTAGGGAAAACGTAAAACATAAATTATAGGCTCTTGTAACTAATGAAAAACTCATCCTAGAGCTTTCATCATCACATGGCCGAATGCATTTCAAGAAGATACCTTCTTGATTTAACTTTTCTCAAGATCAAAAGGGCAAGTCTTTGAGCTCTAGTCTCTTAGGTGATGACATAAAAGTAAACGTGCTATGCATTCCATTTTATTCTTCGTTAGAGAGTAAAGTGAGAGCTTCAAAGTAAACATGAAATGCAAGAACTTGAAATTAAATGTGTAAGGCTCAAAGTAAATATGCAAGTTCCATTCTTTATTTTAGTGCTCTAGGCCCAGCAACAATCGACTTTAAGGCCGAAATAGAAAGGCTTCGAGATTATTTTAGGTGATATGCAAGCTCTCGTTTTACATCTTTAAGTTCTTACGTGATGACTTAAAATATAAACATGGGATGCAAAGCTTGGAATTTAAACATGCATTATGCAAGTTCATTCCTTATCTTGGGGTTTAGTGATGGCATAGAAATAAACATGCTATTCAAAGCATAAAGTAAACGTGAATGCAAGTTACTTTTATCTTATCTAGAGCTCTTGCAAGACTTTTAAAAAGAACATAGTTCCAACCCAAACCTCATCCTCACAAGAAAAGAAAACTACTAGTACTAGAATACTTAAAATGAATCATGACCTTAAAAACTTGAAGATGGCCGAATCTTCATCAAGAAGAATAAACCATTTTTGAACTCTAGGGACCAAGATCTTGATGATTCAAACACCCACATCTCAAGTCCTCCTCATTGAGTATTTTACCATGCTTTAAACTTCCACCAAAATCTAACTCATGGTAAACATAAAGGAATAAAACCGAAAACATTCTTGGTCTAGGAACCAAGTTCAAGCTCTAGAGTTTTGTTCATATGACATACATCAACATGAAGCCCTCATCATCAAGCTACCATGTTTTTCAAGTTCCAAAGGCCTTCATGGCCGAAACCTTAAAGAAAAGAGATGGAATTTTCAAAGGTTCAAGAGAAACACAACTATTTCATGAGAAAAACTTGGAAATAATAAACTTTTCTTAAGAAAACTCAAGCTTTAGAGGTTGTTAAGTGACAAGAACCCTCATGACAACCTCATCATCAAGCTTTCATTTTTGTCATGGGTTTAGGCCCTCATGGCCGAAACATTAAAGGAAAAAGGAGAAGTTCAAACATTCAAGAGAAACATAACCTCATGTTCAACTAAACTTGTAAAAGATGAAACCTTTCTTTGAGAAAAACTCAAGCTTTAGAGGCCTCATGTGAGATGAACTCATGGTCACCTCTAGAGAGCACTCATCATCAAGCCATCATGCTCAAGGCCTTGAGGCCAAAAATGAAAGGAAAAGAAAAGGAAGAAACCGAAAATGAAGAAGCAACATGGAGGTTCCACCTTTCATCATTTCCCAACAAGATACAACATAGGAATGAAAAACATATTTAGAAAAGTTCCCTACCTTGTGGTTTTCGAAAAGAAGAGGAAGAACTTGAGGTTGAAGAACTCTTGGAAGCTTGAGAGAAAACCTCAAAGTGCTCTAAACTCTAAGCTTTAGTAAAATGAACAAAGGTGCTTCAAGTTCCCTAAGCTACCTATTTATAGAGAAGTAAAATGAATTGAAATGATGGTGGCCTTTTGGGGGGAAGCATTCGGCCACTTTACAGCCACATGGGGGAGGAAAAATCTTTGTTCAAAGCATGGTGTTAGTCATTCAAAGCATGGTAAAAAGTCTAGCTATGCATGTCCTAAGGTATGGCTAACAATGTAGCTTATTTCCAAACCTTTTAAATGAATAAAATCACAAAATTTTGGGCTGTAAAGGAGTGGAAAAAACCATGCATTCCATGTCAAAAAAGAAGAAAATATTTCTAATCTTGAATTTCCAAAGCATAGGTAAGGTGGTGTAAGACATGTTGTCTTGAAAAGTTTGATTGAAAGCTTGAATGACCACAAAAACAATTCATTCTTTTTGAATTTGAATCACATAAATATTTTTAATTTAGAAATGAATTGAAAACCTTGATTGATGTATGACAACTTTTCTTGGAAGAGAAAGCATTTTTGGGAAAGGAAATATGAATAGTGAAAATACTATTCATAGTTGCTTTTTCTTTAAAGAAAGGAAAGAATTAGAATTGAGTTGCAAATTTCCCTAAGCAATTTTAGGTTCTAATTAACCTTAAATAATTATTTTAGCTTTAGATTAATTAAGAAAATTAATTAACCTTTCATTAGAGTCTAATATTGCTTAGGTTTGAGTTAAATAACTCGTTAGGCTTAAAATGCACAAAGCGGAGGTAAAATCGTAACTTTTACCAAAAGTTGCCTGGGACCTCCGGGACTTAGACCAACATGGTTCATGCCTTAAAACATCATTTTTGATCTTCGGGACGAGTCCGGGTCGGAGTCAAAACTTAAAACGGCCTTAAATCGAGTTAGGGGTATTTTGGTTATTTACACACAGAAATCTCAGAAATGAGGTTTTTCTGCTCCGTTGGACATTCACAATCATACAATCCCCTCCATATAACATATGAACCCTATGAGGATGGCCAAAGCCGGCCGTCCTCGTGTTTCGGGTAAAAATGACCTCAGGGGCATTTTGGTCATTTAAAAGTTTAGAGAAAAACGGGGCGTTACATTACTCCCCTCCTTAAAAAGAATTTCGTCCTCGAAATTCATTACCTGAGAAAAGCTCGGGGTATTGGGCTTGCATGTTGGACTCCAACTCCCATGTGAATTCTTTAGTTTTTCCACGTCCCCACGCGACTTTGACCAACGGTACAGTTTTATTCCTTAACTGTTTGACTCCTCGGTCCATAATTCTCGAGGGAGGTAGGTTAAATGTCAGGTCATCCCTTAATTGTACATGTTCTGGCTCTAGTACATGACTTGGGTCAGACTGATACTTTCGTAATTGGGAGACATGGAAAACATCGTGGAGATTGGATAGATTTGGGGGTAGGGCTATGCGATATGCTACGGACCCTACTCTACTGAGGATTTCAAATGGGCCTAGGACCCTAGGGCTTAGCTTTTTCACCTTCATTGCTCGACCTATGCCTGTGGTAGGAGTTATTTTGAGAAAAACATGTTCCCCTACTTGGAACTCGATCGGCTTACGCCGCTTATCCGCATAGCTTTTCTGTCGACTTTGAGCAATGAGAATCCTATCCCGTATTCTCTTGATTTGTTCCGTTGTTTCCCTCACTATCTCGGGCCCAATTAGGCTTTGCTCACCAGGTTCGTACTAGCATAGGGGTGATTGACACTTGTGTCCATAAAGGGCCTCATACGGTGCCATGCCAATGCTTGCATGATAACTATTGTTATATGCAAATTCAATCAGCGGTAGGTATTTGTCCCAACTTCCTTTTTGGTCTAGAACACATGCCCTAAGCATATCCTCCAAAGTTTGGATTGTTCTTTCGGATTGGCCATCTGTTTGTGGGTTGTAAACCATACTCAAGCACAGCTTTGAACCAAACGCCTTCTGAAAGGCTCCCCAAAACCGTGACGTAAACCGCGGATCCCGATCCGAGATTATCGTCGACGGCACTCCATGTAGCCTCACAATCTCTTGGATATACAATTGTGCTAACCTATCCAAGGAATATGTCTCTTTAATAGGTAAAAAGTGGGCTGACTTTGTCAATCTATCCACTATTACCCATATAGCGTCATCATTCGCTTGGGTCCTCGGTAGTCCAGTCACAAAATCCATCGAGATGTCATCCCACTTCCATTCAGGAATAGATAGGGGTTGCAACATTCCAGAGGGTTTTTGGTGCTCTATCTTCACCTTCTGGCACACTAGGCACTTACTAACCCATGTGCAAACGTCCTTTTTCAAACCAGGCCACCAGAACATCTTCTTTAAGTCTTGGTACATCTTGGTGGCACTAGGATGAATTGCAAAATTACTCTTGTGGGCCTCCTTGAGAATCCTCTTCCGAAGGCCTCCACTATCAGGTGCGCATATGCGTCCTTCAAACCTCCACATACCATCTCTCCCTTGATCAAATCCCTTTAACTTGTCAGCTCTTACTGCGTCTAAGGTTTCTTGGAACTCAACATACTCCCGTTGGGCTTGAACGATACTTTCCTTAAATTCACTCGTCACACTAAGATGGCAAACCTTCATGCCCTTAGTGGTCAGGGTTATTCCTAGGTTTACGTCTCTAAATGCTTCAATTAATTCAGCTTCCTTAACCATCAAGTGGGACAGATGCAGGGATTTCCTACTCAGGGCGTCAGCTACTACATTAGCTTTTCCTGGATGGTAGTTCAATCCAAAGTCATAATCCTTCAAGAACTCCATCCATCTCCTTTGCCTCATGTTTAGCTCTTTTTGATCAAAAAGATACTTTAAACTCTTATGATCGGAGAACACCTCGAACCTCACCCCGTACAGATGGTGTCTCCAGATCTTTAGAGCAAACACAACGGCAGCCAATTCTAGGTCATGGGTGGGATAGTTGGTTTTATGTGGCTTGAGTTGCCTTGATGCATAGGCTACCACTTGCCTATTTTGCATCAGGACGCAACCTAAACCTTTATCGGAAGCGTCACAGTATACCTCAAAAGGCTCCTTAGGGTCGGGGAGAACTAGGACAGGGGTCGAGGTCAACTTATGTTTTAGCTCTTGAAAACTTTTCTCATAGTCTGGGGTCCATACAAAGGGGGTGTTTATCCTAGTAAGTTTGGTCAACGGTAACGAGATCTGAGAAAATCCTTTGATAAACCTACGATAATAGCCAGCTAATCCCAAAAAGCTCCTTATCTCGGTCACTGTCTTAGGTTGTTCCCAATTCATCACGGCTTCCACCTTACTAGGATCGACTGCAATTCCACCTCTAGACACTACATGCCCAAGAAATTTTACTTCTTCCAGCCAGAACTCACATTTAGACAACTTGGCATAGAGTTTCTTTTCCTTCAAAATCTCCAATACCGTGACTAGATGTTGCTCATGCTCTTCGTGGGTCCTTGAATAAATGAGTATATCATCTATAAAGACAACCACGAACTTATCCAAATAGGGTCGGAAGATCCTATTCATGTAATCCATGAAAACAGCTGGAGCATTGGTCAATCCAAAAGACATAACTGCAAACTCGAAATGTCCATATCGAGTGCGAAAAGCGGTCTTGGGTATATCCTCATCCCTAACCCTAATCTGATGATAGCCAGACCTCAAGTCGATCTTGGAAAACACCACTGCACCTCTCAACTGGTCCATCAAATCGTCAATCCTAGGCAAGGGGTACTTATTTTTCACCGTAACTTTATTCAACTACCTATAATCGACACACATCCTCATACTTCCATCTTTCTTTTTCACAAACAACACCGGGGCTCCCCACGGTGATGCACTTGGCCTAATGAAATTCTTTTCCAAAAGATCCTCTCATTGGGTTTTCAACTCGGCCAATTCCAAAGGGGGCATTCTATATGGGGCTATAGATATGGGTCCGGTACCTGGGAGTAATTCTATTGAGAACTCAATCTCTCTTTTAGGGGGAAATTCCAGGATTTCAACTGGAAATACTTTGGGATAACTTCTCACTACAGGTATTTCCTTGATACTTTGCTCAAAGTCAACATCACTAGTGGCTAAAAGAATATAACCTTTTTCATCCTTACCACAGTTTAGGTCTACAACATTTAAGTATATCCTCACGTTTTCCCTAGGTTCAGGGGGAATGGAAAGGAAGGTAATGGTTTTCTCATAACAGTTTAACAGTACACGGTTAGCCCAAAGCCAATCCATGCCCAGAATTATACCTAGTCCTTGCATGGGTAAACATATGAAATCCAGAACAAACGGTCTATTCTCTAGAATGAAACTGCATTCCAAGCAACATTTGCTAGTTCTAACTGGTTTCTTAGTGGGGGTTGAGACAATGAGATTAAAGGGGAGTTCGGACATGTTCAAACCTAGGGTCTCTACACAAGAGTATGACATGAAGGAATGGGATGCGCCAGAATCATATAGTATAATTAGGTTTTTACCGTTCATTTCACACTTACCTTCAACGGGATCTGGGGACGTCGTCGTCTCTTCCGCATTGAGGGTAAAGACCCTTCCTTGACGTTGCGGCTTGGGGTTGGGGGTTGGCTGATTCCTCTTGGGACAATCCTTGGAGTAGTGTCCCGATTCTCCGCGCTCCGGTAGTAAACGTCTAATCCGGCCCGACACGGCAAGCTTCCATGGGGTCTGCCGCACTTGGGACACTCAGCATGTGGAGTGGAAGATGTCCCTTGTGTAACGCCCCAATTTTTACTGTAATTTTTACTGTCATTAGAAATTACTCAATTACTGAATTACCGTAGGTAATTATTACATAAGATTTGAGGCCGAACAATCCTCAATAAAGGAATATAACATTAGAAGAGAGGTTAGGAACGATTCATGCGAGAGTCGCAAATCCCGAATTGCAGACGTATAAAATGACCAAAATATCCTGAAGTTATTTTACTCGAAAATGAGGATTGTGGGCCCACATATTCTCAAGGGATGTTTTGAGAATAATAAGGGATTGTTTGTGTTATGTGTGTTAATAGAGCGTAAGAATCTCAATTTTGAGTTCCGACGCGAAAAAGACCAAAACGCCCCCTATGGCTGTTTAACTCAGATGTGCGTGCCGACTGAGCCCGAACCTCACTAAAATGTTTTAAAATGTGTTTTTAAGCCATGATTAACCATTGGTTAAGCTCGGGTGGCCTTGGGCGCTTTTAAGTGAAAGTACGATTTTGCCCCTTTTGGCGGCGTTTGCGAATTCGGGATTTTCGATTCATATACGAAACCTAAGCAATATTAGGCTCAAATTAAAGCTTATTAAATTCTAAATATTAATCTAGATTCAAAATTATGTATTTAGATTGATTAGAACCCAAAATTGCTCAAAAACACCCAAATTGCTTACTAATTCACTTAAGCCCTTAACCGTAAATTCTCTAAATTACATGAATACCTTGCCTACACCTAAATAATGCATGGAACACACAAATTTCACTTCTTTGGGCTGTAATGCACGAAATTATTGATGCCATTATGCAGCTGAATTATTTCCAAAAGTTGCACTAAAACAAAATGCCAAAATGTCACCATAAGAGACATAATTCCTTAATTTCATACAACTTTGTCTAAAATGATTTTTCCTCCATTATTACTCCTGAAAAATTCTGACAACTACCTCCTCATTTTGGCCAATTAGAAGCCTCAAAATCTTCTATAAATAGGCTTGCTTGAGTGGTCTTGGAATGCTTGGTTCATAACTAGTTTTTAGGAGCACCAAAACTTTCTTTCTTCCTCCTCTTTGGCTGAATTCTTTCTTCAATTTTTCAAAGAGATTTTGTGTCATTTCACTTCAAGAAATCAAGTTCTCTTCCTCTTCTTCAACTCAGATTAGGTAGGGAGTAGTTTCTAAATTTATTTCTATGCTTTGAGGAGTTGTGTTTTTAGCTCAAAATGATGAAATTATGAACTTGCCTTAGCTTTTCATTTTGGTTTTCCTCTTCAATTTTCTTTAACCAATTCAACCATATGGCCTAGGTGGAACTAAGATGATGGCTTGATGATGAGGACCTTGAGGGTGGGTTGTAAATCCATCACAAGTTAGGCCTCTAAAGCTTGAAAATTCAACTTGATGCAAAACCTTAAAGAATAATGCTTTATGATGCTAAAACAAAGATTTTTAGTTTAGAACTTGAAAGATGTATTTTTTTTTCCTTTTATGTTTTATTTCTTGTTAAGATATGTATTGGGTTGAATTTATAATTCTTTTAAAGTCTTGAAGGAGCTCTAGTAAAGAAACGAAATGAATTTGCATCCATGATTAAGTTTATGCTTTGCATAACCATGTTTACCTTCTATGTCATCACTAAATTTTCAAGAATGAATAAATGAACTTGCATTTCTCATGTTTAAATTCCAAGCTTGTATTTCATGTTTATGTTTCAAGTCATCACTTAATCTTTCAAGATAATTAAGAGGTTGCATCTCATATTTAATTTATGCTCTCACTATATTTTATAATGGCTAAAAGAATCAACGCATGACATGTTTATTTTATGCCATCACCTAAAGATCCTAGAGCTTAAAGACTTGCCCATGTATCACAAGCAAAGAAATATGATTATTGGAGTTAAAGAATTTATTCTTTAAAAAGTCTTGAGATTGGAGCTTAAAAAGATGTAATAATAATTCTCTTCTCGCTCTATCGGTCTGTGCGGACTACCGCCGCTCAGGTTTCTTAATATTCTCTTCTCCCTCTATCGGGTCCCAATGCGGACTACCGCCGCTCGATTTCTTAATATTCTCTTCTCCTCTCTTGGTTCTGTGCGGATTACCGCCGCTCCAGTTTCTTGTATCATGTTTATATTTCAAGTTCTTGCATCATGTTTAATTTTCAAGTCATCACCTTAAATCTTAAAGATAAAGAAATGGAATTGCATATCATGTTTATAATTCCAAGCTATCACCTTATAAAGATAAGATTAAAATAAGGTTGCATAGCATGTTTATAATTCTAAGATGTCACCTAAATCTCTAAAGCTCAAGACTTACTCCTTTTATCTTAAGTGAGAATTTTAATTGTGAAGATCCTCCCAAATTTGACAAAAGAACTAGTTTCTAAATGAGTTTTAAGGCTTTGCAAGGATTTTCACGGGAACTAGTATTTTATATGCACTTAAAATATGATTCTATGTAATTGCATGAGGTTCATGATTCGGCCACTGATCTGAGTTTAGTATCAATGTGTGATAATGATTTGATATGATTGAAGTTGTGATAATTATGGTTTATTGTTAAGAGAATGATTCATAATTGGTTTAGTAACTAATTAGTTCTATAATTGATAATTCTATGTAAGGATTGGATGCTTATTAAGTGATATGATGTGATATATTCTTAAACGTCTTATTATACTCCGCTTACTCCTTCACGTTGTACTCGGCTCACGTTTTCAATTATGTGTTTGAAAAAAAAAAAGGCTCGTAATTTCACTAAGTATTTTCAAATTATGAAGAAAGAACCAAAGCAAGGAGTAAAGCCTAGTCATTAATCAGATCCAACCTAGGTGTATCCGGTTAATTACTAGGTGTTACATTTTGGTATCGTGAGCGATTCGATTCTCATGGAGCCTGAGGATTGGACTAGCTATGCTTCTAAAGCATAATACGTTAGTGACGTCATGTGTAGATGTTTATCATTAGGATGAGCTTGGGGAGTAGAAATACATGACTACTGTATGTTGAAAGTGCCATGGTAACTTGCTCACTTTGCATGGAATATTGGGCCTGATCACCTCAGTGTTGCTGTTTTGTGTGTATAGGGACCAATGGCACGTCGACAACAGACTAGGAGCAAAGACAAAATAATCACGACAACGAGACACCAAGCACTCCGCGACGTAGCAAGGACCATGAGAATGATGATGGAACGAATGGATCAGGATCGTCAAGCCAATATGAATCAGCGACATGAGATTCTTGAACATGCCTGCTTTGGGAGTTTCGTAAGGCAAACCCACCGGTTTTCAAGGGGACAGATCCAAATATTGCGGATGAATGGATTCGAATATTGAGAAGGTCTTTCTTTGTAGCCCGATGCTCGGAGGAGCAAAAGGTCACCTTCGCTACTCATATGCTTGAGGGTGATGCCAGTTTCTGGTGGACAGGTGTTCGAAGACTCCTGGAGACGACCGATGTGGACATTGATTGGGAACTATTCAAGGTCCATTTTTACGAAAAGTACTTTCCGTAGTCGATTAGAAATGCCAAGGACATTGAATTCATGCAACTTGTCCAGGGAATATGAATGTGGCCCAAAGATACACGCGATTTGAAGAACTCATTAAGTTCTCAAGAATGTACCAAGGAAATCTCGATGAGTAATCGGAAATGCATTAAATACAGTCGTGGTTGAAGGCGGAACTTAATGTGGCAGTTGCACATTTGGAGATTAGGGATTTCTCTACCCTAGTTAACAAATGTCGGATTATTGAAGAAGGTCAGAGAAAACTAAACACCCCAAAGTCAGATAATATTACCAAAAAGTTGACACCTCAAGGTCGTAGCTTCAAGAGCGAATCGACCTCCATTTCCCCTCAATCAAGACCACAAGGGACACAAAGAAATTTTCAACAAGGAAGGCCAAACAACAACAATCGCTATAATAACAACCGCTACAACAATAACCCAGAACAATCACAACAACAACAATAACAACAATAAAGGGAAAGCACCACAAAGAGGTCCAAAGAAGATTTCCACGGCCTGCGCCATCCATGGAATGTCCCTAGTGCGGCAAGAATCATGGGAGCATGCCATGTCGAGCTGGACAAACGTGTGCTATCGGTGTGGAAAACCAGGTCATTACTCCCGAGAATGCACTGAAAGGAACCCGCCAACCCCCAATCCTAAGCCACAATACCAGGGAAGGGTATTTACTGTTAATGCTGAAGAAACAACGAAGTCACGAAATCTCGTGGAAGGTAAGGGTAATATGCATGGTAAAGACTTAATTGTACTATATGATTCGCGCTTCTCATTCTTTTTTATCTCCCATTCATGTGTTAAAAGCCTTAATTTACCTATGACTGACCTTCCTTTGACCTTATTGTTTCTACCGACCGAAATCCCGTTAGGACTTGTAAATGTTGTTTAGATTGTAGTTTTATTATAGATAATAGATCCTTTGTTTTAGATCTTATTTGCTTACCCATGCGAGGTTTAGATGTGATTCTTGGCATGGATTGGCTTGAGGCCAACCGTGTACTGTTAAACTGTTATGAGAAAACCATCACTTTTCTTCCTATTCCTATTGAACCTAAGAAACCCATAAGTCTTTACATAAGCTGTGGAAATGGACTGTGGTAAGGGTGAGAGTAAAGGTTACATTTTCTTAGCCGCTAGTGATGTAGACTTTGAGCAAAGTATCGATGAGATACCAATAGTAAGAAATTATCCCGAAGTATTTCCGGATGAGATACCAGAGTTTCCCCCCAAGAGAGAGATAGAATTTTCCATAGAGTTGCTTCCGGGTGCGGGACCTATATCCATAGCCCCATACAGGATGTCCCCATTAGAATTGACCGAGTTAAAAACTCAATTGGAAGATTTATTGGAGAAAAAGTTTGTTAGGCCTAGTGCATCACCTTGGGGAGCCCTGTGTTGTTTGTAAAGAAAAAGGATGGGAGTATGAGGATGTGTGTAGATTATAGGCGCTTGAATAAAGTAACGGTGAAAAACAAGTATCCTCTCGCCTACGATCGATGATTTGATGGACCAACTGAAAGGTGCGGTGGTGTTTTCTAAGATAGATTTGAGGTCAGGCTACCATCAAATTAGAGTGAGAGATGAAGACATACCTAAAACGGCCTTTCGCACTCGTTACGGCCATTTTGAGTTTGCAGTAATGTCCTTTGGGTTAACTAATGCTCCAGCTATTTTTATGGATTACATGAATAGGATCTTTCGACCCTATTTAGATCAGTTTGTAGTTGTCTTTATAGATGACATTCTCATATATTCTAAGACCCATGAAGAGCATGAATGCCACCTAACCATAGTACTAGAGATCTTGAAGGAAAAGAAACTATATGCCAAGATTTCCAAGTGTGAGTTTTGGTTGGATAAGGTGCAATTTTTAGGGCATGTAGTATCTAAGAAAGGAATTGCTGTAGATCCTAGTAAGGTAGAAGCGGTAGTAAACTGGGAAAGACCAACCACGGTAACTGAAGTAAGGAGCTTTTTGGGTTTAGCCGGTTATTACCGACGATTTATCAAGGGATTTTCCCAGATTTCCCTACCTTTGACCAAGCTGACTAGGAAGAACACCCCTTTTTCATGGACCCCGGAGTGTGAAAAGAACTTTCAAGAGTTAAAACACAAGCTAACCTCGACCCCTGTTTTAGTGTTACCCGACCCCAATGTGCCTTTCGAGGTGTATTGTGATGCTTCAAAAAAGGGTTTAGGTTGTGTATTGATGCAGGATAGGCAAGTGGTGGCCTATGCATCAAGACAACTCAAGCCACATGAGGCAAACTACCCTACCCATGACCTTGAGTTAGTCAGTCGTGTTTGCTCTAAAGATTTGGAGACACCATTTATATGGAGTTAAGTTTGAGGTGTTTTCCGATCACAAGAGTTTGAAATATCTCTTTGATCAAAAAGAGCTAAACATGAGGCAAAGGCGATGGATGGAGTTCTTGAAAGATTATGATTTTGGATTGAACTACCATCCTGGTAAAGCTAATGTAGTAGCTGATGCTTTGAGTAGGAAGTCCTTACAAGTGTCCCGTTTGATGGTGAAGGAGGTTGAATTGATTGAGCAATTTAGGGACTTAAACCTAGGAATGACTTTGACCACTAAGGGCATCAGAGCTTGTCATCTTAGAGTGACAAGTGAGTTCAAAGAAAGGATTGTTCAAGCTCAAGGGGACGATGTTGAGTTTCAAGAGACTTTAGGGGCAGTGAAGGCAGGAAAGTTGATAGGTTTTACCCAAGGAATGGACGATTTGTGGAGGTTTAAAGGTCGAATATGTGTACGTGGTAGTGGTGGCCTCCGAAGGATATTTTGGAGGAAGCCCATAAGAGCCATTTACCTTTCATCCTGGTGCCACCAAGATGTATCAAGATTTGAAGAAGATGTTCGTGGCCTGGAATGAAGAAAGATGTGTGCACATGGGTGAGTAAGTGCTTGGTGTGTCAAAAGGTGAAGATTGAACACCAAAAACCCTCTGGAATGCTGCAACCTCTGTCGATCCCTGAGTGGAAGTGGGATAGTATCTCCATGGATTTTGTGACTGGATTACCAAGGACCCAAATGAATCATGATACCATATGGGTAATCGTGGATCGATTGACAAAGTCAGCCCACTTTTACTTATTAAGGTGACTTATTCCTTGGATAGGTTAGCACAATTATATATCCAGGAGATAGTGAGGTTACATGGGTGCCGTCGATTTATAATCTCGGATCGAGATCCGCGATTTACGTCGCGATTTTGGGAGCCTTTCAAAAGGCATTTGGTTCAAAGTCGTGTCTAAGCACCGACCTATCACCCCCAAACAGACGGTCAATCTGAAAGAACTATCCAAACCTTGGAGGATATGTTAAGGGCATGTGTTTTAGATCAAAGGGAAGTTGGGATAAGTACTGCCACTTATTGAATTTGCATATAACAACGCTATCATGCAAGTATCGTATGGCACCGTGTATGAGGCCCTCTATGGACGGAAATGTCAATCTCCCTTATGTTGGTATGAACCCGGAGAGCAAAGTTTACTTGGACCTGATATTGTGAGGAAACAACGGAACAAATCAAAAAGATTAGGGATAAGATTCTTACCGCTCAAAGTCGACGTAAAAACTATGCGGACAAGCGGCTAAACCGCTAGATTTTCAAGAAGGGGACCACGTGTTCCTAAGGATCACCCCACCACAGGCATAGGCCGAGCAATAAAAGTAAAGAAATTGAGCCCAGATTTCTTGGTCCGCTTGAAATCCTTACCAAAGTAGGACACAGAGCCTACCGTATAGCCCTACCCCGAGTCTATCCAACCTTCATGATGTTTTCCATGTCTCTCGATTAAGAAAGTATCAATCGACGAGTCATGTACTAGAGCGAACATGTACAATTAAGAGATAACTCGACATTTAACTTACTACCCACGAGAATCGCCGACCGAGGAGTTAAGCGGTTAAGGAACAAGGTGTGCACTGGTCAAAGTAGCATGGGGACGGTGAAACCGAAGAACTTACATGGGAGCCGAATCAAACATGAAAGCACAATACCCCGAGTTGTTCTCAGGTAACGAATTTCCGGGGCGAAATTCTTTTTAAGGAGGGGAGTAATGTAACGCCCCAATTTTTTACTGTAATTTTTACTGTCATTAGAAATTACTCAATTACCGAATTACCGTAGGTAATTATTACATAAGATTTGAGGCCGAACAATCCTCAATAAAGGAATATAACATTAGAAGAGAGGTTAGGAACGATTCATGCGAGAGTCGCAAATCCCGAATTCAGACGTATAAAATGACCAAAATGTCCCTGAAGTTATTTTACTCAGAAAATGAGGATTGTGGGCCCCACATATTCTCAAGGGGATGTTTTGAGAATAATAAGGGATTGTTTGTGTTATATGTGTTAATAGAGCAGAAGAATCTCAATTTTGAGTTCCGACGCACGAAAAGACCAAAACGCCTGCAAGGTCAAGCTTTAACTCCGATGTGCGTGCCGACTGAGCCCGAACCTCACTAAAATGTTTTAAAATGTGTTTTTAAGCCATGATTAACCATTGGTTAAGCTCGGGTGGCCTTGGGCAGTTTTTAAGTGAAAGTACGATTTTGCCCCCGTTTTTGGGCAGATTTGCGAATTTCGGGATTTTCGATTCATATACCGAAACCTAAGCAATATTAGGCTCAAATTAAAGCTTATTAAATTCTAAATATTAATCTAGATTCAAAATTATGTATTTAGATTGATTAGAACCCAAAATTGCTCAAAAACACCCAAATTGCTTACTAATTCACTTAAGCCCTTAACCGTAAATTCTCTAAATTACATGAATACCTTGCCTACACCTAAATAATGCATGGAACACACAAATTTCACTTCTTTGGGCTGTAATGCACGAAATTATTGATGCCATTATGCAGCTGAATTATTTCCAAAAGTTGCACTAAAACAAAATGCCAAAATGTCACCATAAGAGACATAATTCCTTAATTTCATACAACTTTGTCTAAAATGATTTTTCCTCCATTATTACTCCTGAAAAATTCTGACAACTACCTCCTCATTTTGGCCAATTAGAAGCCTCAAAATCTTCTATAAATAGGCTTGCTTGAGTGGTCTTGGAATGCTTGGTTCATAACTAGTTTTTAGGAGCACCAAAAACTTTCTTTCTTCCTCCTCTTTGGCTGAATTCTTTCTTCAATTTTTCAAAGAGATTTTGTGTCATTTCACTTCAAGAAATCAAGTTCTCTTCCTCTTCTTCAACTCAGATTAGGTAGGGAGTAGTTTCTAAATTTATTTCTATGCTTTGAGGAGTTGTGTTTTTAGCTCAAAATGATGAAATTATGAACTTGCCTTAGCTTTTCATTTTGGTTTTCCTCTTCAATTTTTCTTTAACCAATTCAACCATATGGCCTAGGTGGAACTAAGATGATGGCTTGATGATGAGGACCTTGAGGGTGGGTTGTAAATCCATCACAAGTTAGGCCTCTAAAGCTTGAAAATTCAACTTGATGCAAAACCTTAAAGAATAATGCTTTATGATGCTAAAACAAAGATTTTTAGTTTAGAACTTGAAAGATGTATTTTTTTTCCTTTTATGTTTTATTTCTTGTTAAGATATGTATTGGGTTGAATTTATAATTCTTTTAAAGTCTTGAAGGAGCTCTAGTAAAGAAACGAAATGAATTTGCATCCATGATTAAGTTTATGCTTTGCATAACCATGTTTACCTTCTATGTCATCACTAAATTTTCAAGAATGAATAAATGAACTTGCATTTCTCATGTTTAAATTCCAAGCTTGTATTTCATGTTTATGTTTCAAGTCATCACTTAATCTTTCAAGATAATTAAGAGGTTGCATCTCATATTTAATTTATGCTCTCACTATATTTTATAATGGCTAAAAGAATCAACGCATGACATGTTTATTTTATGCCATCACCTAAAGATCCTAGAGCTTAAAGACTTGCCCATGTATCACAAGCAAAGAAATATGATTATTGGAGTTAAAGAATTTATTCTTTAAAAAGTCTTGAGATTGGAGCTTAAAAAGATGTAATAATAATTCTCTTCTCCTCTACAGGTCCTGTATGACTACCGCCGCTCCGGTTTCTTAATATTCTCTTCTCCCTCTCTGGTCACATGCGGATTACCGCCGCTCAGCTTTCTTGTATCATGTTTATATTTCAAGTTCTTGCATCATGTTTAATTTTCAAGTCATCACCTTAAATCTTAAAGATAAAGAAATGGAATTGCATATCATGTTTATAATTCCAAGCTATCACCTTATAAAGATAAGATTAAAATAAGGTTGCATAGCATGTTTATAATTCTAAGATGTCACCTAAATCTCTAAAGCTCAAGACTTACTCCTTTTTATCTTAAGTGAGAATTTTAATTGTGAAGATCCTCCCAAATTTGACAAAAGAACTAGTTTCTAAATGAGTTTTAAGGCTTTGCAAGGATTTTACGGGGAACTAGTATTTTATATGCACTTAAAATATGATTCTATGTAATTGCATGAGGTTCATGATTCGGCCACTGATCTGAGTTTAGTATCAATGTGTGATAATGATTTGATATGATTGAAGTTGTGATAATTATGGTTTATTGTTAAGAGAATGATTCATAATTGGTTTAGTAACTAATTAGTTCTATAATTGATAATTCTATGTAAGGATTGGATGCTTATTAAGTGATATGATGTGATATATTCTTAAACGTCTTATTATACTCCGCTTACTCGTTCACGTTGTACTCGGCTCACGTTTTCAATTATGTGTTTAAAAAAAAAAGGCTCGTAATTTCACTAAGTATTTTCAAATTATGAAGAAAGAACCAAAGCAAGGAGTAAAGTCTAGTCATTAATCAGATTCAACCTAGGTGTATCTGGTTAATTACTAGGGTGTTACATTTTGGTATCAGAGCAGTTCGATTCTCATGGAGCCTGAGGATTGGACTAGCTATGCTTCTAAAGCATAATACGTTAGTGACGTCATGTGTAGATGTTTATCATTAGGATGAGCTTGGGGAGTAGAAATACATGACTACTGTATGTTGAAAGTGCCATGGTAACTTGCTCACTTTGCATGGAATATTGGGCCTGATCACCTCAGTGTTGCTGTTTTGTGTGTATAGGGACCAATGGCACGTCGACAACAGACTAGGAGCGCAGCACAAAATAATCACGACAACGAGACAGCCGAAGCACTCCGCGACGTAGCAAGGACCATGAGAATGATGATGGAACGAATGGATCAGGATCGTCAAGCCAATATGAATCAGCGACATGAGATTCCTGAACATGCCTGTTTCGGGGAGTTTCGTAAGGCAAACCCACCGGTTTTCAAGGGGACACTGAATCCAAATATTGCAGATGAATGGATTCAGAATATTGAGAAGGTCTTTGCTCTAGTCCCATGCTCGGAGGAGCAAAAGGTCATCTTCGCTACTCATATGCTTGAGGGTGATGCCGGTTTACGGTGGATGTGTGTTCAAGACTCTGGAGACGACCGATGTGGACATTGATTGGGAACTATTCAAGGTCCATTTTTACGAAAAGTACTTTCCAGAGTCAGTTAGAAATGCCAAGGACATTGAATTCATGCAACTTGTCCAGGGGAATATGAATGTGGCCCAAGATAATCGCTGCGGATTTGAAGAACTCATTAAGTTTTCAAGAATGTACCAAGGAAATCCTGATGAGTACCGAAATGCATTAAATACGAGTCGTGGTTGAAGGCGGAACTTAATGTGGCGGTTGCACATTTGGAGATTAGGATTTCTCTACCCTAGTTAACAAATGTCGGATTATTGAAGAAGGTCAGAGGAAACGAAACACCCCAAAGGCGGGTAATATTACCAAAAAGGTGACACCTCAAGGTCAGCAGTTCAAGAGACAGAATCGACCTCCATTTCTCAATCAAGACCACAAGGGACACAAAGAAATTTTCAACAAGGAAGGCCAAACAACAACAATCGCTATAATAACAACCGCTACAACAATAACCCCAAAGAACAATCACAACAACAACAATAACAACAATAAAGGGAAAGCACCACAAAGAGGTCCAAAGAAGTACCTCCACGACTGCGCCATCCATGGAATGTCCCAAGTGCGGCAAGAATCATGGGAGCATGCCATGTCGAGCCGGAACAAACGTGTGCTATCGGTGTGGAAAACCAGGTCATTACTCCCGAGAATGCACTGAAAGGAACCCGCCAACCCCCAATCCTAAGCCACAATACCAAGGAAGGGTATTTATCGTTAATCTTTGAAGAAACAACGGTCACGAAATCTCGTGGAAGGTAAGGGTAATATGCATGGTAAAGACTTAATTGTACTATATGATTCTGGCGCTTCTCATTCTTTTATCTCCCATTCATGTGTTAAAAGCCTTAATTTACCTATGACTGACCTTCCTTTTGACCTTATTGTTTCTACCCCGACTGGAAAACCCGTTAGGACTTGTAAATGTTGTTTAGATTGTAGTTTTATTATAGATAATAGATCCTTTGTTTTAGATCTTATTTGCTTACCCATGCGAGGTTTAGATGTGATTCTTGGCATGGATTGGCTTGAGGCCAACCGTGTCTTTGTTAAGCTGTTATGAGAAAACCATCACTTTTCTTCCTATTCCTATTGAACCTAAGAAACCCATAAGTCTTTACATAAGCTTTGTGGAAATGGACTGTGGTAAGGGTGAGAGTAAAGGTTACATTTTCTTAGCCGCTAGTGATGTAGACTTTGAGCAAAGTATCGATGAGATACCAATAGTAAGAAATTATCCCAAGTATTTCCAGATGAGATACCGTAGTTTCCCCAAGAGAGAGATAGAATTTTCCATAGAGTTGCTTTCCCGGGACCTATATCCATAGCCCCATACAGATGTCCCCATTAGAATTGACCGAGTTAAAAACTCAATTGGAAGATTTATTGGAGAAAAAGTTTGTTAGGCCTAGTGCATCACCTTGGGGAGCCCCTGTGTTGTTTGTAAAGAAAAAGGATGGGAGTATGAGGATGTGTGTAGATTATAGGCACTTGAATAAAGTAACGGTGAAGAAGAAGTATCCTCTCGCCTAGGATCGATGATTTGATGGACCAACCGAAAGGTGCGGTAGTGTTTTCTAAGATAGATTTGAGGTCAGGCTACCATCAAATTAGAGTGAGAGATGAAGACATACCTAAAGCGGCCTTTACGCACTCGACACGGCCATTTTGAGTTTGCGATAATGTCCTTTGGGTTAACTAATGCTCCAGCTATTTTTATGGATTACATGAATAGGATCTTTCGACCCTATTTAGATCAGTTTGTAGTTGTCTTTATAGATGACATTCTCATATATTCTAAGACCCATGAAGAGCATGAATGCCACCTAACCATAGTACTAGAGATCTTGAAGGAAAAGAAACTATATGCCAAGATTTCCAAGTGTGAGTTTTGGTTGGATAAGGTGCAATTTTTAGGGCATGTAGTATCTAAGAAAGGAATTGTCAGAGATCCTAGTAAGGTAGAAGCGGTAGTAAATCGGGAAAGACCAACCACAGAATCAAGTAAGGAGCTTTTTGGGTTTAGCCAGGTTATTACCGTCGATTTATCAAGGGATTTTCCTGCATTTCCCTACCTTTGACCAAGGTGACTAGGAAGCACACCCCTTTCTCATGGACCCCGGAGTGTGAAAAGAACTTTCAAGAGTTAAAACACAAGCTAACCTCGACCCCTGTTTTAGTGTTACCCGACCCCAATGTGCCTTTCGATGTGTATTGTGATGCTTCAAAAAAGGGTTTAGGTTGTGTATTGATGCAGGATAGGCAAGTGGTGGCCTATGCATCAAGACAACTCAAGCCACATGAGGCAAACTACCCTACCCATGACCTTGAGTTAGGCTGTCAGTCGTGTTTGCTCTAAAGATTTGGAGACACCATTTATATGGAGTTAAGTTTGAGGTGTTTTCCGATCACAAGAGTTTGAAATATCTCTTTGATCAAAAAGAGCTAAACATGAGGCAAAGGCGATGGATGGAGTTCTTGAAAGATTATGATTTTGGATTGAACTACCATCCTGGTAAAGCTAATGTAGTAGCTGATGCTTTGAGTAGGAAGTCCTTACAAGTGTCCCGTTTGATGGTGAAGGAGGTTGAATTGATTGAGCAATTTAGGGACTTAAACCTAGGAATGACTTTGACCACTAAGGGCATCGAGCTTGTCATCTTAGAGTGACAAGTGAGTTCAAAGAAAGGATTGTTCAAGCTCAAGGGGCGATCTTTGAGTTTCAAGAGACTTTAGGGGCAGTGAAGGCAGGAAAGTTGATAGGTTTTACCCAAGGAATGGACGATTTGTGGAGGTTTAAAGGTCGAATATGTGTACCTGCTAGTGGTGGCCTCGGAAAGGATATTTTGGAGGAAGCCCATAAGAGCCATTTTACCCTTCATCCTGGTGCCACCAAGATGTATCAAGATTTGAAGAAGATGTTCGTGGCCTGGAATGAAGAAAGATGTGTGCACATGGGTGAGTAAGTGCTTGGTGTGTCAAAAGGTGAAGATTGAACACCAACTTGCCTCTGGAATGCTGCCACCTCTGCCGATCCCTGAGTGGAAGTGGGATAGTATCTCCATGGATTTTGTGACTGGATTACCAAGGACCCAAATGAATCATGATACCATATGGGTAATCGTGGATCGATTGACAAAGTCAGCCCACTTTTTACCTATTAAGGTGACTTATTCCTTGGATAGGTTAGCACAATTATATATTCAGGAGATAGTGAGGTTACATGGGGTGCCGTCGACGATAATCTCGGATCGAGATCCGCGATTTACGTCGCGATTTTGGGGAGCCTTTCAAAAGGCATTTGGTTCAAAGTCGTGTCTAAGCACGACCTATCACCCCAAACAGACGGTCAATCTGAAAGAACTATCCAAACCTTGGAGGATATGTTAAGGGCATGTGTTTTAGATCAAAGGGAAGTTGGGATAAGTACACGCCACTTATTGAATTTGCATATAACACTTGATTATCATGCAAGTATCGGTATGGCACCGTATGAGGCCCTCTATGGACGGAAATGTCAATCTCCCTTATGTTGGTATGAACCCGAGAGCAAAGTTTACTTGGACTGATATTGTGAGGGAAACAACGGAACAAATCAAAAAGATTAGGGATAAGATTCTTACTGCTCAAAGTCGACAGAAAAACTATGCGGACAAGCGGCGAAAACCGCTAGATTTTCAAGAAGGGGACCACGTGTTCCTAAGGATCACCCCACCACGGCATAGGCCGAGCAATAAAAGTAAAGAAATTGAGCCCAGATTTCTTGGTCCGCTTGAAATCCTTACCAAAGTAGGACTCAGTAGCCTACCGTATAGCCCTACCCCGAGTCTATCCAACCTTCATGATGTTTTCCATGTCTCTCGCTTAAGAAAGTATCAATCGACTCGAGTCATGTACTAGAGCCAGAACATGTACAATTAAGAGATAACCTGACATTTAACTTACTACCCACGAGAATCGTCGATCGAGGAGTTAAGCAGTTAAGGAACAAGGTCAGACTCTGGACAAAGTAGCATGGGGATAAGGTGAAACCGAAGAACTTACATGGGAGCTGGAATCAAACATGAAATCACAATACCCCGAGTTGTACTCAGGGAACGAATTTCCGTGGCAAAATTCTTTTTAAGGAGGGGAGTAATGTAAAGCCCCAATTTTCTTTGTAATTTTTACCGTCATTAGAAATTACTCAATTATTGAATTACCGTAGGTAATTATTACATAAGATTTGAGGCCGAACAATCCTCAATAAAGGAATATAACATTAGAAGAGAGGTTAGGAAGGATTCATGCAGAGTCGCAAATCCCGAATTTCAGACGTATAAAATGACCAAAATGTCCCTGAAGTTATTTTACTCGAGAAAATGAGGATTGTGGGCCCACATATTCTCAAGGGGATGTTTTGAGAATAATAAGGGATTGTTTGTGTTATGTGTGTTAATAGAGCAGAAGAATCTCAATTTTGAGTTCCGACGCACGAAAAGACCAAACGCCCTGCGTTGTTTAACTCCGATGTGCGTGCCATTGAGCCCGAACCTCACTAAAATGTTTTAAAATGTGTTTTTAAGCCATGATTAACCATTGGTTAAGCTCGGGTGGCCTTGGGCGCTTTTAAGTGAAAGTACGATTTTGCCCCGGTTTTTGGCGGGTTTGCGAATTTCGGGATTTTCGATTCATATACGAAACCTAAGCAATATTAGGCTCAAATTAAAGCTTATTAAATTCTAAATATTAATCTAGATTCAAAATTATGTATTTAGATTGATTAGAACCCAAAATTGCTCAAAAACACCCAAATTGCTTACTAATTCACTTAAGCCCTTAACCGTAAATTCTCTAAATTACATGAATACCTTGCCTACACCTAAATAATGCATGGAACACACAAATTTCACTTCTTTGGGCTGTAATGCACGAAATTATTGATGCCATTATGCAGCTGAATTATTTCCAAAAGTTGCACTAAAACAAAATGCCAAAATGTCACCATAAGAGACATAATTCCTTAATTTCATACAACTTTGTCTAAAATGATTTTTCCTCCATTATTACTCCTGAAAAATTCTGACAACTACCTCCTCATTTTGGCCAATTAGAAGCCTCAAAATCTTCTATAAATAGGCTTGCTTGAGTGGTCTTGGAATGCTTGGTTCATAACTAGTTTTTAGGAGCACCAAAACTTTCTTTCTTCCTCCTCTTTGGCTGAATTCTTTCTTCAATTTTTCAAAGAGATTTTGTGTCATTTCACTTCAAGAAATCAAGTTCTCTTCCTCTTCTTCAACTCAGATTAGGTAGGGAGTAGTTTCTAAATTTATTTCTATGCTTTGAGGAGTTGTGTTTTTAGCTCAAAATGATGAAATTATGAACTTGCCTTAGCTTTTCATTTTGGTTTTCCTCTTCAATTTTTCTTTAACCAATTCAACCATATGGCCTAGGTGGAACTAAGATGATGGCTTGATGATGAGGACCTTGAGGGTGGGTTGTAAATCCATCACAAGTTAGGCCTCTAAAGCTTGAAAATTCAACTTGATGCAAAACCTTAAAGAATAATGCTTTATGATGCTAAAACAAAGATTTTTAGTTTAGAACTTGAAAGATGTATTTTTTTTTCCTTTTATGTTTTATTTCTTGTTAAGATATGTATTGGGTTGAATTTATAATTCTTTTAAAGTCTTGAAGGAGCTCTAGTAAAGAAACGAAATGAATTTGCATCCATGATTAAGTTTATGCTTTGCATAACCATGTTTACCTTCTATGTCATCACTAAATTTTCAAGAATGAATAAATGAACTTGCATTTCTCATGTTTAAATTCCAAGCTTGTATTTCATGTTTATGTTTCAAGTCATCACTTAATCTTTCAAGATAATTAAGAGGTTGCATCTCATATTTAATTTATGCTCTCACTATATTTTATAATGGCTAAAAGAATCAACGCATGACATGTTTATTTTATGCCATCACCTAAAGATCCTAGAGCTTAAAGACTTGCCCATGTATCACAAGCAAAGAAATATGATTATTGGAGTTAAAGAATTTATTCTTTAAAAAGTCTTGAGATTGGAGCTTAAAAAGATGTAATAATAATTCTCTTCTCCCTCTACTAGTCCTGTGCGGACTACCGCCGCTCCAGTTTCTTAATAATCTCTTCTCCCTCTTCTGGTCTGTGCGGATTACCGCCGCTCCAGTTTCTTGTATCATGTTTATATTTCAAGTTCTTGCATCATGTTTAATTTTCAAGTCATCACCTTAAATCTTAAAGATAAAGAAATGGAATTGCATATCATGTTTATAATTCCAAGCTATCACCTTATAAAGATAAGATTAAAATAAGGTTGCATAGCATGTTTATAATTCTAAGATGTCACCTAAATCTCTAAAGCTCAAGACTTACTCCTTTTATCTTAAGTGAGAATTTTAATTGTGAAGATCCTCCCAAATTTGACAAAAGAACTAGTTTCTAAATGAGTTTTAAGGCTTTGCAAGGATTTTACGGGGAACTAGTATTTTATATGCACTTAAAATATGATTCTATGTAATTGCATGAGGTTCATGATTCGGCCACTGATCTGAGTTTAGTATCAATGTGTGATAATGATTTGATATGATTGAAGTTGTGATAATTATGGTTTATTGTTAAGAGAATGATTCATAATTGGTTTAGTAACTAATTAGTTCTATAATTGATAATTCTATGTAAGGATTGGATGCTTATTAAGTGATATGATGTGATATATTCTTAAACGTCTTATTATACTCCGCTTACTCGTTCACGTTGTACTCGGCTCACGTTTTCAATTATGTGTTTAAAAAAAAAAGGCTCGTAATTTCACTAAGTATTTTCAAATTATGAAGAAAGAACCAAAGCAAGGAGTAAAGTCTAGTCATTAATCAGATTCAACCTAGGTGTATCTGGTTAATTACTAGGGTGTTACACCTTGTGGTGCCTTCCCCTTATTATTTGCGGGCTTGTTTTTGTTGTTGTTTTGGTTGTTGTTGTTGTTGTTCCTCGGTTTGAAGTCCTTTCGAGGTCCTTGAGGCTTGGACCCGGATTGAGACTTCTGTTGGGGTTGGGACTTCTGTGGTCCCTTCTTCTTGAACTGCTGGCCTTGAGGTGCCAGCTTCTTGTTGCTGGAGTTGCTGGACCTTATCGCGTTCAACTCCCGCTGCCCGTCTTCAATTATGCGACATTTGTTCACCAGGGTTGGGAAGTCCCTGATTTCTAGATGAGCGACCGCTACCTTGAGCTCCGCTCTCAACCCCGCTTCGTACTTTATACATTTCCAATACTCGTCAGGGTTGGCCTGGTACATCCTCGAAAATTTGATGAGATCCTCGAACTTGGCAGTATACTGGGCAACCGTCCGATTCTCTTGGAACAATTGCATGAACTCCACCTCCTTAGCGTTACGGACAGACTTTGGGAAGTACTTCTCATAGAAGTGAGCCTTGCATATTTTCCAGTTGATGGCCTCATTAGCCACTTCCAGCAGCCTCTGGACTCCAGTCCACCAGAAACTGGTGTCACCTTCGAGCATATACGTGGCAAACCTCACCTTTTGCTCCTCAGAGCACGGTATCACACCCAAAATCTTCTCCATGCTCCGGATCCACTCCTCGGCATGGTTTGGGTTAGTAGTTCCTTTGAAGGTGGGTGGATTCGCCCTACGAAATTCCCCAAAGCGAACATGCTCCGAATCTCAACAGCAGGGGGAGCCGGTACGGCATTCTTGCATTGAGCCATCCGATCAAACAACCGTGCCATGGCTATAGCCATTTGGCGGACAGCAGCAGCAGTTGCATTGTCTTGGTCGGCATTTGGCGTAGTCCTAGGCTGTCGTCGCGGTGCCATTCGTCACTATACGCACAAAACAGAAACACTGAGTTGATCAGGCTCAATCCTCCTAGTAAAGTGAGCAAGTTACCATGGCACGTGCAACAAACAGAAGTCATGTATAACTTAATCCTAAAACTCCTATTCATGACATTTCTAGCGGAATATGCTTAAGAAGCATAGCCAGTCCAATCTTTAGGCTCCGTGAGAACCGAACTGCTCTGATACCAAAATGTAACACCCTAATATTCAACCCAATACTACTAAATGCATTACTCAGGCCAAATATTAGTCATTACTTACTGTCATGGTCCTTTTTACTTGGAAAAATAGCTTAACGAAAATACAAGCCAATTTTTGTTTAGAAACATTACTTAAAATAGAAGCCGCGCGTATCTTACCGGGTCGGTATCATAAAATGCAGAAATATAAACATAGAAGTGGCTCTGAATCATAACATCATCACAACCTAGGGTGGATAACCTCAACACAAAAGATGTTTCATCCATACTACGTGTCGTGCGTGCACTAAGGGCTACCCTCCAATCTCTACAGCAGAATCACGGGTACGGAGGAACGTGGCCAATCCACGGGCAGAGCTCGGCGGGTGCAGGCATGCCCTGTGACTGAACGTGTCATCCACACCGGGGTCGTGGTCCGGGCACCGAAGCCCTCCGACACCGGTGTTGTCTCCTCGCCGCCCATCCCGATTCAGAGGCGGAATGGGGGCAGAGCCCTCATGGTCCATGGGGGAGTCCTCTACAGGGTCCTCTTCCGAGTGATACGATAGTGGCACATACTCCGGTATGTCAGCTGAACCGACAGAGTGGGCCCATAGGTTCCTCTCATGTCGTGGCCGTGCACGCTCAAAAATTGTGGGGTCACCATAGGGGGATGTCGGGGATAAGCGATAACTATATACGGGGTGTGCAAACGGCCGTCCCGAAAACATGAAGATGCGCCTGATGACATCGGCCCTCAGAATGGAATGGCCCATGCTCCGGGTCATGATGGACCTCCCACCGGGGTGTGTCAACGAACAGCACGAACGTCGTCATCCCACTCTGAAGACGTAATAGAAAGAAAGAGATAGAGGGAGTGAGATTCTTACTAAAGAAACTCAGTAGGGTTCTCCTCCTATCCTAGGTGTCATCATCTACGTCTCCAGGAATCTCGGGTTATTCATAAAACCATAGACACATATTGGTTCAATTATGAGTTTTCTAAAGTCTCCATTTCCGAGATCCGTTCCTTTTAACATATCACTTGTATTTACATAAATCATGGGAAATAAATTATGGGACTTCAATCATATAACTTGGATCATAGAACGTAAAACATATAACTTGGATCATCGAACATGAATCATACAACTGGGATAATAGAACATAAATCATATATCTTGAATCATAGAACATAAATCATATAACTTGGTACTTGGCACATGGTGATTTAACTTGGTTATTTAGGTGACATTAAAACTTTCACTTAAACTGGGGCTGCCCTCATATTTCTCCCTTTTGAGAAATCTCTAGGCTATGAGCTCATACCACACTAGTCATCACTAGTATCTAGACTTTTATCCCTTGGGATAAGTCAACTTCCTGACTTTAAGCACGGGTTTAGGGGGCTAGAATCACATTGTCCCCACCCTTAGTTTGGTGGTTTCAAAGGATGACATTCTCATATTTTAAGTCACCCTAAGTTTAACATGTTACTTCATGATGCCTCATAATTAATGCATAACACATAATTACCACTTCGGCATCTCTAAGGTCCTTTTAAAGAAGCAATAACATGAGATTATAAACCATCACACAAGGGTAATAGTTCACATGGCACCACATACGTCATGAGCTAACACATCAATTCATCATTAAATGAGAGGCACATAATCATCCCTTAAGGTAAAAATCCCTAAATCGAGTAACCTCAAACTTCCAAATTATTTTCTTATACCTCTAAGGGATTGATTAACCTCATCACCATGAGTTATTAAGTCCTAAAACCCAATTAATCATGGCTGGACAGCATTGGTAGTAAGCTTGTATTACATGAATTACGGTGTTCTAGAGGATGCATTTTAAACCCTTTCTCACATTTGACTTTTTCTATGATGCAACAATTAATACCTAAGCCAATTATGAGTCACTCTCACTGATCTAGACATCATATAATGTGATTCTATGGATGTTAATCAATCTGGATAGAATTCATATTCTCTGTACCTATGGGGTTCTAGAATTCACATTTCAAGCAATTAAAGTAACCAAACATGCTCTAAAATGTCTAGAACAATTAGCATATACTTGGCAAGGTATTCAAACATATTTAGACCACCCAAAACATAATTTAAGGTGCTGGAAATGATCATGGCAGAACCGAAATTGGTAAGTCATCAAATCATGTGTAAACTTTCCTTTTCATGTACATAGGTAACGAGTTTCTCTTGGAACAATTTTAGGACTTCAAAAATACCTTGGAAATCAATTTAACTTGTCAAGAACTTTCATAAAATACATAGGGCAGCAACTCTTTAAATTTGCTGATGGTTGAAATTCTAAATATAAGAACATACTCAAAATACTTTCAAATGTCACTTATGTTTAGGGAAAACGTAAAACATAAACTATAGGCTCTTGTAACTAATGAAAAACTCATCCTAGAGCTTTCATCATCACATGGCCGAATGCATTTCAAGAAGATACCTTCTTGATGTAACTTTTCTCAAGATGAAAAGGGCAAGTCTTTGAGCTCTAGTCTCTTAGGTGATGACATAAAAGTAAACGTGCTATGCATTCCATTTTATTCTTCGTTAGAGAGTAAAGTGAGAGCTTCAAAGTAAACATGAAATGCAAGAACTTAAAATTAAATGTGCAAGGCTCAAAGTAAATATGCAAGTTCCATTCTTTATTTCAGTGCTCTAGGCCCAGCAACAATCGACTTTAAGGCCGAAATAGAAAGGCTTCGAGATTATTTTAGGTGATATGCAAGCTCTTGTTTTACATCTTTAAGTTCTTACGTGATGACTTAAAATATAAACATGGGATGCAAAGCTTGGAATTTAAACGTGCATTATGCAAGTTCATTCCTTATCTTGGGGTTTAGTGATGGCATAGAAATAAACATGCTATGCAAAGCATAAAGTAAACGTGAATGCAAGTTACTTTTATTTTTTCTAGAGCTCTTGCAAAACTTTTAAAAAGAACACAGTTCCAACCCAAACCTCATCCTCACAAGAAAAGAGAACTACTAGTACTAGAATACTTAAAATGAATCATGACCTTAAAAACTTGAAGATGGCCAAATCTTCATTAAGAAGAATAAACCATTTTTGAACTCTAGGGACCAAGATCTTGATGATTCAAACACCCACATCTCAAGTCCTCCTCATTGAGTATTTTACCATGCTTTAAACTTCCACCAAAATCTAACTCATGGTAAACATAAAGGAATAAAACCGAAAACATACTTGGTCTAGGAACCAAGTTCAAGCTCTAGAGTTTTGTTCATATGACATACATCAACATGAAGCCCTCATCATCAAGCTACCATTTTTTTCAAGTTCCAAAGGCCTTCATGGTTGAAACCTTAAAGAAGAGAGATGGAGTTTTCAAAGGTTCAAGAGAAACACAACTATTTCTTGAGAAAAACTTGGAAATAATAAACTTTTCTTAAGAAAACTCAAGCTTTAGAGGTTGTTAAGTGACAAGAACCCTCATGACAACCTCATCATCAAGCTTTCATTTTTCTCATGGGTTTAGGCCCTCATGGCCGAAACATTAAAGGAGAAAGGAGAAGTTCAAACATTCAAGAGAAATATAACCTCATGTTCAACTAAACTTGTAAAAGATGAAACCTTTCTTTGAGAAAAACTCAAGCTTTAGAGGCCTCATGTAAGATGAACTCATGGTCACCTCTAGAGAGCACTCATCATCAAGCCATCATGCTCAAGGCCTTGTGGCTGAAAATGAAAGGAAAAGAAAAGGAAGAAACCGAAAATGAAGAAGCAACATGGAGGTTCCACCTTTCATCATTTCCCGACAAGATACAACATAGAAATGAAAAACATATTTAGAAAAGTTCCCTACCTTGTGGTTTTCGAAAAGAAGAGGAAGAACTTGAGGTTGAAGAACTCTTGGAAGCTTGAGAGAAAACCTCAAAGTGCTCTAAACTCTAAGCTTTAGTAAAATGAACAAAGGTGCTTCAAGTTCCCTAAGCTACCTATTTATAGAGAAGTAAAATGAATTGAAATGATGGTGGCCTTTTGGGGGGAAGCATTCGGCCACTTTACAGCCACATGGGGGAGGAAATATCTTTGTTCAAAGCATGGTGTTAGTCATTCAAAGCATGGTAAAAAGTCTAGCTATGCATGTCCTAAGGTATGGCTAACAATGTAGCTTATTTCCAAACCTTTTAAATGATTAAAATCACAAAATTTTGGGCTGTAAAGGAGTGGAAAAAACCATGCATTCCATATCAAAAAAGAAGAAAATATTTCTAATCTTGAATTTCCAAAGCATAGGTAAGGTGGTGTAAGACATGTTGTCTTGAAAAGTTTGATTGAAAGCTTGAATGACCACAAAAACAATTCATTCTTTTTGAATTTGAATGACATAAATATTTTTAATTTAGAAATGAATTGAAAACCTTGATTGATGTATGACAACTTTTCTTGGAAGAGAAAGCATTTTGGGAAAGGAAATGTAAATAGTGAAAATACTATTCAGAGTTGCTTTTTCTTTAAAGAAAGGAAAGAATTAGAATTGAGTTGCAAATTTTCCTAAGCAATTTTAGGTTCTAATTAACCTTAAATAATTATTTTAGCTTTAGATTAATTAAGAAAATTAATTAACCTTTCATTAGAGCCTAATATTGCTTAGATTTGAGTTAAATAACTCGTTAGGCTTAAAATGCACTAAGCAGGGGTAAAATCGTAATTTTTACCAAAAGTTGCCCAGGACCTCCAGGACTTAGACCAACATGGTTCATGCCTTAAAACATCATTTTTGATCTCCGGGACGAGTCCGGGTCGGAGTCAAAACTTAAAACGGCCTTAAATCGAGTTAGGGGTATTTTGGTAATTTGTACACAGAAATCTCAGAACTGAGGTTTTTCTGCTCCGTTGGACATTCACAATCATACAATCCCCTCCATATAACATATGAACCCTATGAGGATGGCCAAAGCCGGCCGTCCTCGTGTTTCGGGTAAAAATGACCTCAGGGGCATTTTGGTCATTTAAAAGTTTAGAGAAAAACGGGGTGTTACAAGTGCGGCAGCAACCCACAACATTCCCAACTAGCCATCATACACATATATAGAATTATAATGGATGACATTTACTAAGGAAGCATAGCCAGTCCATTCGTCAAGGTCTTACTAGGATGAATTGCTCTGATACCATTTTGTAATATCCTCCCAAATACAACCTCATTCTTAAGTTATGACATCGTACTTGAGAGGTGTTACTTATTAACTAGTGGACCTTTCTTAAATATCTATAACAAGCTCGATTGATTCACGAGATAACTATGTCGTAATTCTATTAAAACATATAGCAAGGAAACCAAAACATTTGTTTAATACAAAGTTAAGTACATAAGGGAAGCTCTTCTATGAGCTTTAACACACCTTTGTTCTCTAACATATTTACATACATATCCATTCCACTAAATACAACAAAATAAAAGCATTAACTACTACACTATTACACTTTCAAGTTCTTTTGCGTAGCAGCCTCTCAATTCTCTGCATTAACCTGGAGAAGGCACAGAAACAAAAAAAACATAAGGGTAGGAATTATATAATTTTCTGTAGGGCATCCCTAAAATACATAATCAAATGTCATCGTTATCGTCCTAGTCACTTCAGTTTATCAAGAAAATATGATCATATAATACATATTAATAATTCATTTTAAAGTTCTAAAATCATCTTTCAAAAATGGGTAGCTTTTATCATTCAATCATATATCATACTACTTAACATCATGTAAACCATATACTACCAAAATCACACTTAAAAATTCTGGCCTCAATATCGATACTAAAATTCTTCACTTATCATATAATAAGATAAAAGACTACTTAGAACCATTGCTACTTTAACTAATCTTGGCCTTCGACTTTTGTTGCTTTTGTAACACCCTAGTAATTAACCAGATACACCTAGGTTGAATCTGATTAATGACTAGACTTTACTCCTTGCTTTGGTTCTTTCTTCATAATTTGAAAATACTTAGTGAAATTACGAGCCATTTTTTTTTTTTAAACACATAATTGAAAACGTGAGCCGAGTACAACGTGAACGAGTAAGCGGGGTATAATAAGACGTTTAAGAATATATCACATCATATTACTTAGGCTCCATCATATAACATCCATAAGCACATTATAGCATATATTTACATACAATAACCTCACTCAAAGGGTGGGTTATGTTCATACATCATTATCTTATGCAAACCCATAAAAGAAAATATACTTAAGGAAATACATGCCCCTAAACTAGATAACTCCATAAGCCGGGAAGGTTATCCTAAAACTAGGGTGCATGATCACACATAAATCTACTAAGAACCTTCTATGGCCCTGTCACCGAAATGGGGGAATAAATCCGATCCATCGATGAGCTCCCTCGGGAAGGGACACCACGAGATGCACCAGTGGGGTCGCATGGACGGCCTTCTCGCTAACCTCGGCTGAACAAGCTGTTTCCTCACTACCCTCTCTTACACGTGTGGGAGTAGGGCGAGCTCTCGAGAATATACATGAGTAGGAGTGTCCTCTGAAGGATCAGTTTGAATATCTCGTCTCGGGAACATACTGAAATCCATGGACAGCAGATGAAGCGGGATAAGAACGTAACATCCTTTCATCAAGTGGACGTGCATGTTCGAAAACCATTTCATCGCCATAGGGAGAAGTAGGAGAAAATCGATAACTAGGGACGGGATGTGCAAATGGGCGACCTATGTAAATAAAAACACGAATAAGACCTCCCTTCAAAATGATACGAGCGATGCAACCGATCATAGTGGAATTCCCAAGTAGGGGTATCAACGAGCAGGACGAATGTCGCCATTTGAATCTGGAGACAATGACGGAAATAAAGAAAAGGGAGTGAGAATCTTGCTAAAGAATTCTCAGTAAGGTGCCTCCTTCTATAGTGTCATCATCAAAGTCCCCAGGAACCTCGGGATTATTCTAAAATAGTGAGCATGCAAAGATTCATTTTAAGTTCGGCAAAATACTTAACCGAGGTTCGTCAAGTTTTAATCATGCGTCTTATAATGCATCATAATCTTAACATGTCATATTTACAATGAACTTTTCCTTTATCATTACATCATTTTCCTCATCATCATTATCAAATAACATGCATAAAAGAACGTCATATAATATTAGCTACATGTGGAGATAGTGCACATATTTCATTTCCTTAGGTGACTTAAAATCTTATCATCATCATTATTTTCCTTAGGCCACCCTATACTCCACCCTTTTGGGAGTAATTTAGGTTATGAGCTCATACTTTACTAGTCGTCACTAGCATATACTTATCCCTTTTGATAAGCTAAAGTCCCGACTCTATCCTTTTGAGAGAACGGGTTAGGGGGCTAAAATCACCTTTTCACCACCTATAGTCTGATGGTTCCAAAGGATCATTTTCTTATAAGTTTAAGTCACCATTAAATCTTTGCATGTTATATCATAATACAATTCATAAACATCATAACATTTTCTCATTTATAGTCTTAAGCTAGAATAATATATATCAACTGTAATCATGCATATGGGAGATTCCCGAGAAAGAGAGGTGGGTCACAATGGACACGCTTAAATACCAAGTCTGTCCTTAGCGTGATCCTTTCCAAATTACACTTTTACAATGATACACTTTCTTCTAGCAACAAAGGTAAATTTTACATAATAAAGAGCATTTCATGTATAAGCATTCTCATTATTTGCAGCAGCAACTATAACATGCAAGCCAGGAAATCATTCAATGATATCAAGTACTTAATAAGCATCCAATCCTTACATAGAATTATCAATTATAGAACTAATTAGTTACTAAACCAATTATGAATCATTCTCTTAACAATAAACCATAATTATCACAACTTCAATCATATCAAATCATTATCACACATTGATACTAAACTCAGATCAGTGGCCGAATCATGAACCTCATGCAATTACATAGAATCATATTTTAAGTGCATATAAAATACTAGTTCCCCGTAAAATCCTTGCAAAGCCTTAAAACTCATTTAGAAACTAGTTCTTTTGTCAAATTTGGGAGGATCTTCACAATTAAAAATTCTCACTTAAGATAAAAGGAGTAAGTCTTGAGCTTTAGAGATTTAGGTGACATCTTAGAATTATAAACATGCTATGCAACCTTATTTTAATCTTATCTTTATAAGGTGATAGCTTGGAATTATAAACATGGTATGCAATTCCATTTCTTTATCTTTAAGATTTAAGGTGATGACTTGAAAATTAAACATGATGCAAGAACTTGAAATATAAACATGATACAAGAAGCTGGAGCGGCGGTAATCCGCATGTAACCAAAGAGAGGGAGAAGAGAATATTAAGAAACCGGAGCGGTAGTCCATACAGGACCAGAGAGAGGAGAAGAGATTATTAAGAAACCGGAGGCGGTAGTCCGCACAGACCATAGAGAGGAGAAGAGATTATTAAGAAACCGAGCGGCGGTAGTCCGCACAGACCGATAGAGGGAGAAGAGATTATTATTACATCTTTTAAGCTCCAATCTCAAGACTTTTTAAAGAATAAATTCTTTAACTCCAATAATCATATTTCTTTGCTTGTGATACATGGGCAAGTCTTTGAGCTCTAGGATCTTTAGGTGATGGCATAAAATAAACATGCCATGCGTTGATTCTTTTAGCCATTATAAAATATAGTGAGAGCATAAATTAAATATGAGATGCAACCTCTTTATTATCTTGAAAGATTAAGTGATGACTTGAAACATAAACATGAAATACAAGCTTGGAATTTAAACATGAGAAATGCAAGTTCATTTATTCATTCTTGAAAATTTAGTGATGACATAGAAGGTAAACATGGTTATGCAAAGCATAAACTTAATCATGGATGCAAATTCATTTTGTTTCTTTATTAGAGCTCCTTCAAGACTTTAAAAGAATTATAAATTCAACCCAATACATATCTTAACAAGAAATAAAACATAAAAGGAAAAAAAAATACATCTTTCAAGTTCTAAACTAAAAATCTTTGTTTTAGCATCATAAAGCATTATTCTTTAAAGTTTTGCATCAAGTGGAATTTTCAAGCTTTAGAGGCCTAACTTGTGATGGATTTACAATCCACCCTCAAGGTCCTCATCATCAAGCCATCATCTTAGTTCCACCTAGGCCATATGGTTGAATTGGTTAAAGAAAAATTGAAGAAGAAAACCAAAATGAAAAGCTAAGGTAAGTTCATAATTTCATCATTTTGAGCTAAAAACACAACCCCTCAAAGCATAGAAATAAATTTAGAAACTACTCCCTACCTAATCTGAGTTGAAGAAGAGGAAGAGAACTTGGTTTCTTGAAGTGAAATGAAACAAAATCTCTTTGAAAAAAATTGAAGAAAGAATTCAGCCAAAGAGGAGGAAGAAAGAAAGTTTTTGGTGCTCTTAAAAACTAGTTATGAACTAAGCATTCTAAGACCACTCAAGCAAGCCTATTTATAGAAGATTTTGAGGCTTCTAATTGGCCAAAATGATGAGGTAGTGGACGGAATTTTGCAGGAGAAATAAGGGAGGAAAAATCATTTTAGACAAAGTTGTATGAAATTAAGGAATTATGTCTCTTATGGTGACATTTTGGCATTTTGTTTTAGTGCAACTTTTGGCAATAATTCAGCTGCATAATGGCATCAATAATTTCGTCCATTACAGCCCAAAGAAGTGAAATTTGTGTGTTCCATGCATTATTTAGGTGTAGGCAAGGTATTCATGTAATTTAGAGAATTTACGGTTAAGGGTTTAAGTGAATTAGTAAGCAATTTAGGTGTTTTTGAGCAATTTTGGGTTCTAATCAATCTAAATACATAATTTTGACTCTAGATTAATATTTAGAATTTAATAAGCTTTAATTTGAGCCTAATATTGCTTAGGTTTCAGTATATGAATCAAAAATCCCAAAATTCGCAAAACTGCCCAAAAACAGGGGCAAAATCGTACTTTCACTTAAAAATTGCCCGAGGCCACCCGAGCTTAACCAATGGTTAATCATGGCTTAAAAACACATTTTAAAACATTTTAGTGAGGTTCGGGCTCAGTCGGCACGCACATCGGAGTTAAAACAGCCGCAGGGGCGTTTTGGTCATTTCGCGCGTCGGAACTCAAAATTGAGATCTTTCTGCTCTATTAACACACATAACACAAACAATCCCTTATTATCCTCAAAATATCCCCTTGAGAATAGGTGGGGCCCATGATCCTCATTTTCTGAGTAAAATAACTTCAGGGCATTTTGGTCATTTTATACGTACAGAAATTCGGGATTTGCGACTCTCGCATGAATCGCTCCTAACCTCTCTTCTAATGTTATATTCCTTTATTGAGGATTGTTCGGCCTCAAATCTTATGTAATAATTACCTATGGTAATTCGGTAATTGAGTAATTTCTAATGACAGTAAAAATTACAGTAAAAATTGGGGCGTTACAGCTTTGGCCACTTTAGGGTAGTAGGCTGCTTTTGAGGATTGAGCTCATTCTTATACATGGTCATTGGATTTACTTTCTCCAATTCTCACACAGACCTATTCCTAGCCAGGTTTACTTTTTCTCACTCAGTTCAAGGGTAGTCAGGTTTACTTTCCCTGACAAACTAGATTTACTTTCTCCAACCTAAGATTTATAAACCTTATGCTTTTCCTAGTAGTCAGGTTTACTTTCCTCGAAAAACTAGATTAAATTCCTCTAGCCCAAGAATTATGAACCATATGCTTTTCTTGGTAGTCAGGTTTACTTTCCCCGATAAACTGGATTTACTTTCTCCAGCCTAAGAAACATAATCTTATGCTTTTCTTTTGCATATGAGCAATCGTAATAAGCATTCATATCTATGTGTTTTGAACCTCATCAATAAGCTTACATGCTCAATTATTCATATTTATATTCATTTTCTCATGTCATACTAGTACAAGATGCCATTAATTCATCAATTCAAAGCATCAATTCATTTTCCAACACAATAGCAGATTTTTCACTTAAGTAGCAAGACTTATTTTTCATGCCCAATTACCAATTCAGAGCCTCTAAAATTCTCCATGACACCTCAATGTGTTCTCCAAGGTTCTATAAAAATTTCAGAGCAAAAAGAGTTCTTTAACTATGTTAACAAAATTAGACAAATTTGGTGGTCAGAATCCACTTAGCCTCAACTTAGAACCAAAATCTCTTAATTTTTAACCCTAGCAAATGATTGAATCAATTCAAAATAAAAATTACGGTTGAACTTCAACATTTACAAAGCCCTGTAAAAATTTCAAGTGATAATTCAATCATTGGCTATGGTAACAAAATTAGACAAATTCACAGCTTCAATTTTAGAAATTCAAGCAGCACATATATAGTCTCGGTTCATGATTTTTTTTAGGCAGTTAGAGTCTTTATCATGATTCAAAAAATTTCTTAGAGTTGCCTTAAGATATTAGCTTCAACATATAATTTTTATAGCTCATGAAAATACCCACAATTTAGTCAGAAAATTTGTGATCAGTGGCTATCCATATAGAAAGTGAAAATATAGCAACATGGTTCAAAATCTCTTTTGACAAAAATGATTTCTAAAATCATTCAAACACTCCACCAAATTAATAACATCAATATCTATATATTATCAACCAATACAACTAAAAATATCAATATAAATCAGTAGTTAAATGATAAAAATAGATTTGACACAAAAGAGGTTCAAAAGCCCTACTTTGCAAATCTTGAGAGCTTTATACTTCAAAGGTATTCCAAGGGATTTTCTCTTCACTTTAAGGACTCCTAATTTCCGCCCCAAACTTCCTTAGGCAATGAGGAAGTGTGGTACTAAGGTGAGGATTTGAGATTTTAATTGGTTAAATTTGTAGGTATTGAAATGTAGAACAAGTTTAGTGAAGAAAACATATGGATTGAACAAGACCAGGCTTAGGAGTTTGAGGTTAAAAACAAGCTTTCAAGGTTTTTGTGAAGAGAAAAATGGAGGTCTCTGCCTTCTCCTTGTTGGCCGAAACTAGAGGTAAGAATTAATTAGATTAGGGGAGTTAAGTTTATCTTATAAGGTGATAAAATCACTATTCTAATATAAAGCCTAAAGTTTTCATAAAAAGAAAGTAATATGGATGGCTAAGATTAGATCTTGTAATTCAAGATTGAACATTGGACATTCATTTGGTTTAAAGAGATAAACTCATTCATTTTATAAAGATCAAATTAGTTTTTGGTGTTAGAACTTGTATACCAAAATTTTGCGAAATAGGTAAAACATCATACCTGGATAATCAGATATTAACTGAAATTTAATTCTAGATATAAAATTTTCATTTCTGGTTATTTCTAACCTTATACGTATGTTTTCTTAGTTTCAGGAACCTCCGGGTCTTGAATATAAGGTTTTGGCTGTCCCGATGAGCTGGCGGGGCCTATAAATCACTATTCACATTTCTTTTACACATCCATTGGGCCGTCCTCACCATTACTAAATTTGTCAGATTTTTGAAATTATGACTAAAACTCAAATTAATTATTAACTAATTTTTAGGGTGTTACATTAGTGTCCTCCAAATTGCTTTCAATAAGGATGATTTTCCTCTTTCCTTTTCCTTTCTTTTTTTTTCCCTCAGCTTTCTCATTTCTAATCCTTGTGCTGTACTTGTTAGCACTGGTCTTGATAGCCACAGTCTTTGTCCTTTTGATGGGTTTGAATGAGGTCGTGGGTAACTCAGTTCCCATCATGTACTTGAACCATTCCTCAGTAGTTCTTCTTTTATCTTTGGTGATTGCACTAAGCATGTAGTCCATGATTAGCCTAGACAGATTCTGTAACGCCCGGGGATTACGAAGTCGGGGAGTGATCGCCGGTGCAAGGAGGCACGGATAAGGAGCGGCTCCTGGCAAACTTCGAAAGTGGAGGGGTACTATACCCGAATGAGAGGGATCCTGAGACTGTATAGGTATGGGACTATACAGTTGAGGAGGGCTTATATGAATTGATTTGTACTACCTATACTAACAAGATGCATTTTCTTTTCGGTAGTCTATCACTAAAGAACTCCATAGTTAAGCGTGATTGACTTGGAGCAATTTTGGGATGGGTGACTCTTGGGAAGTTTCCCAGGAAGCATGTGAGTGAGGACAAAGCATGTTGAAAGGATCCGTATTGGTTTGTGGGGACAATTGTCAATCCATAAAGTAGTAGGAGATGTTACAAATGGTATCAGAGCCTGCATATCTCCCAGTTTGGTGTGGTTCAAGGATGACCCAAGCCGAAGCTGGGGGGCATGCAATGCCTGGGGATTGCGAAGTTGGGAAGTGATCACCAGTGCAAGGAGGCACGGATAAGGAGCGACTCCTGGCAGACTTCGAAAGCAGAAGGGTACATGAATGAATTACACACCCAAATGAGAGGGATCTTGAGACTGTATAGGTATAGGACTATACAGTTAAGGAGGGCTTATTTGAATTGATTTGTACTACCTATACCAACAAGATGCATCTTCTTTTCGGTAGCCTATCACTAAAGAACTCCATAGTTAAACGTGCTTGACTTGGAGCAATTTTGGGATGGGTGACCTCCTGAGAAGTTTTCCAGGAAGCATGTAAGTAAGGACAAAGCATGCTGAAAAGACCCGTGTTGGTTTGTAGAGACAGTCATCAATCAATAAAGCAGCAAGGGATGTTACAAATATGTAACACCTCGATTTTTCTAAGTAAAAAATGACCAAAATGCCCTGAGGTCATTTTTCACCCGGAATTTGAGCATAGCCGGCCCGACAATTCTCAAAGGGTCAACTCCAATATTGAAAGGGATTGGATGAGTTGGGAATGATCTCAGAGATGAAAATTTCATTTTTTGAGTTTTCGGCTCAAAATGACCAAAATACCCCTATAGTGTTTTACGCGGGTATAAGTGTCGTTTGAGTCCGGAACTTTCCCAGATAGTCTAATATGATGATTTTATGTGTCTGATGACGTCTGTTTAAGTCCTGATGGTCCTAGGCAGTTTTTGTGCAAAATTACGATTTTGCCCCTGGAATAGTGCCGTTGAGCCTAATGATGTAATTAAGCAAACTTCAGCAATATTAGGCTCTAATCGAAGATTAATTAATTTTTATAATTAATCTAGAGTCAAAATAGTTTATTAAAGATAATTAGAACGTAAAATTGCTTAGATTAAGCTTAAACCGCTTTTAAAAGCTCAAGATTTCAATTTATGGAATCTTGAATAGTGTTTTCTTTCTCCAATTCCTTAAATTAAGGAATTGTGCCTACAATTGTTTATATTTCAAAATGAGTTTCAATCTCACTAATGAAGTAAGAACACTCCCTAATCATGTCTTGATATCCTTAACTGACCATTACCTCACCTAAACACTTACTTAGCAACTCCTAATCCTAAGCCTAATCAAAGCTACACCTAAACACACCTCCAAACCACAATTAAATGAAAAATTTTCCTTCTCCATTGCAAGAAGAAAAAGGCACCACCTCCTCCACCCATCAATCACATGTTGAAATTCAAACACTCAAAGAACCATGCTTAGGACCATACCTTAGGCCATACCTAGCCATACTTTCCACCATATCTCACTATACCTCACCATGCCTCCATGAAACCAATTCTCTCCCCTCATGGACCATGAGGTTTCGGCCCCGCCCCCATTCGTTCACCCTTGGTTTTGTTTTTCTATAATACACATGCAAGTGAGCTTGTAAGAACCTTTAGATCATTTGCTAAGCTTTGAGTTTTCAAGAGCAACCTCAAGTTCTTCCTTTTCTCTCAAGTCCAAAAGTTTTCTTCCTCTCATTCTCTTCATCTTCTTCAAGCTCACTTCAACCTCACCACTTGGTAGGGAGATTGTTCTAAACTCATTCCTTTACTTGGATGTGCTTTGTTATTGGATTAAAATGTTGTTTTGATGAACCTTCTTGGGCTTTCTTTTTTTTCGGTTCCTTTTTCTTCTTCCTTTATCATTTCAGCCTTCAAGGCCTTATTTACCTTCCATGATGGTTTTGTTCTTTAAAAGTTTTAACTTTCATATTGATGTTTTGATATGAAAAGTTCTAGTTTTTCTTAGTTCAAACTCTTTTTCTCTCTTTTTATTCTTGCCTATGAGGCTTGGTTTGGAAGGAAATTTTCTTAGCTTGATGATGAGGTTTCAAGATAATGGACCCATGGTTATCATTTGAGAAACCCCTAAAGCTTGAAACTTAGTTTTGATCTTAACATATTTTGGCTTTTCTTTTCCTTTTCTTTAGCCTTGGTTTTCGGTTTTTCCTTTCCTTTTCTTTCCCTTTGGGTTCGGCTTTGGTTCCTTTTTCCTTGCCTTGTTTTTGATTCTAAAGAAAGGTTGTTAGTTATTTTGATCTATTGATCCATTGCCTTGAGCTTGATGATGATGTTCAAACCATAAGGTTTCCTTGAAACCTTGGTACAAAGAACTCTAAAGCTCACTTTGTCTTGTTAAAATATGTGTTAGATTAAGGTTTATATTCCTTTAAAGTCTTGTATGAGTTCTAGTAAAGAATATAAAATGAACTTGCATTCATATTTACGTTTCTTGCCTAGCATGTTTATTTTTCTTGTAACATCCTTAAATTCATAAATAACATAAATATCGATTAATGCTAATTAGAAATTAGATAAAATATAGCAAAAACCAAGAGAACCTGGACCAGTTTTATGAAACATAACAAATATTATTAGAATATTCTTGTGTTCTAGAGAAAAATGCAAAGAATTACAAAAATGCCATCATTTAACAGAAATAACGAAAATACCCTTGCTATGTAAAGGAAATTACCAAACTACCCTTGCTTTATTAGTAAATGACAAAGATACCCTTACTCTGTAAATAGAATTACAAGAATATCATTGTCATTGTATAATTACAAAAGTATCCTTGTCTTAGTTAAAGAAATTACTACAATGACAATTACAACAATGCCATTGCACAAATCCCTAGATTTGTCTTTGGGCAAGAATGAATCTAAGCCATTGGATTAAGATGACAATACAATAATTCAACCACATACATCATACACATTCTTAATCACATACATGCACATAGATAATCTCATGCTAAAAATTAAAAACACTTATTAAAGCATAAGAACACATGATATAAATCTATGATGCATACATACATTAAAGGTTAGAAAATTTCCACTAACATTTTTGCATAAAACATGGAGTGTTTTCATCCAAAGTTTGGCCAACATGTTTCCATAAAACATGGAGTGTTTTCATCCAAAGTTTGGCCAACATGTTTCCATAAATCATGCTCCAAGAATTAATTCTCTAAATGTTTCTTGTCTTGATCCTTCCACTATAAATACTCTTCAAACTCTTCTCCATTCCTTACATTTCCAAAACACAAAGAGGCCTTACATGCTTTGCAAGAGATACATTCTCTAGCTCTTGTAAAATACATACACTTTTACTAGTTTCCATGCCTTAGAAACTCCCTAAGTGCTCTTTCTTTCTTATATTTTTCTCTACCATTCTTCTTATGTTCTCCTCTTCAAAGATGTCTCTTAACCCTCTAAACCTTATTTTAAACACTTAAATTCTAAACTCAAACCTTCACTAGCTCTCATAAGAGTTACAATCTTTAACTCTGGTGAGAAATATTTTCTTAAGCACTCAAGTTCTAGAGCCAAGATTCAAGGAGGGTCATCTACTCCAAGGACTCTTGCTTAAGCCCAAGAAAGAAGAGAAGGACTATTTTTAGACCCTACATAAGAGGTAGGAGTTTCTTCTTTATTTGTTCAAGCATTATTGGCTTCTAACCATGGATAGAATGCCTCAACCTTGAGTTATTGTCAAAAGTTTTGAATGATTATTTGTAAAATATATTTTTAGATAGCACAATATATTCCATTATGTTCTTAGCACTTCTATGATGCTATCATACTCAAATATAACATAAAATGATAGTATGTGAAACTTGATTTTTAATAAAAATTACTAAAGACATAAAAATGGTAGGTGCTGGAATTTCTGGTTGATTCTGGCAGCAGGCACTTCGAAATGTAATGATCATAAAATATGAAGTATCCCGAAATAAAAATATTTTTATCATAAACTAGACTCATTATAGAAGACTCTCCAAAAAGAATCACCCAAAACGGAGTTCTCTAGCTCAAGATATAAATTTTCAAAGCTAAAAACTGAAACTCTACATATGACCTTGCAGTAGTAAAATAAGTGTAACTCACTATATAAAAATCCAAATGGACTGATTTCAACTCCTTAGGAAAGCTAACACATAGAGAAACACATCTATGTATGTTATACATAATGCTTTGCACCACGTAAATATAGGATGAGAAATAAATTTTCAGGACACTGTGCTGTGAGAGTGTAGTTTGGAACGGTTCTGGCTAAGGAAAGACTTGGTATTTAAGCGTGTCCATTGTGACCCACCTCTCTTTCCTGGGAACCCTCCTGTGCACAGATTACAGTTGAAGGAATCTAAAACTACCTTTTCTAGGCTGAGATAACAAGTATATAGAGAGCTACAAACTTTTTCTTCTAAAAGATGTTTGAAATCGAAATAAAAGATTCAAGTCTTGCAAGAAAACTTAAATATTTAAGTAGTAATAATTGTCGAGAGGAAATATATATATATATATATATATAAAAGTCATAGGGGAGCTTTAAAATATGTAAAGAACATTTAATAATATTTTAAGGTGCGTTAATGTATTACTAAAAATTAAGTGTACAAAGAAGACTAAGAGAATCTATATGAGATCTTATATAAGTCTATCCACTAAATACACCTTAACATGAATACTATTTTTATTTACCATGAGACTTAGTATGAAATGTCTACTACTTGATATAAGATTGTGTATGAAATGTTTCTATGATATCCAAGCTGATATATAGTATTATGAATATATATTGATGAGTTATGAAATGATAAGAATGGATGATTGATTGTACCATGATCTATTTATGATTGCATGATTATTATTCTTACTCAATGAGAATAAAGTAAAGCCTGAAAAAGTAGCAATGATAGTCTGGAAAAGTGGACTTGAGCTAAGCTCACGGCTTAACCCCCTAAAACCGTTGAGATCACGGAACGGAAAGAAAACCAAAAGGTTGTGGCGACGGCCACGGTATGAGCTCATTACCCTTTTAGGGTGGTCTAAGGCATTGATGTATTCATCCCGTGAGTAATTATGAGACATGTCAATAAAAGAGAATAAAGTGTCATGCATGAATACTACTAGTAGAAATGCTTGTATGATTACAAAAAATCAGAGATGCATGACATCATTAAGTAATGTGTTGTCTTGTAATTGATGAGTTAAGTTAGATATGTATGACTGTGCTAATAAGAATAGTTTAAAAGTAACTCTACCTCGGCTAATCACGTTTGCGAAAATCTTGATAAATGAACCTTTACCTGTCCATCACTTTGTAAATAAACCCGAGGTGGCTGGAGTGACAACGATGACACGATCGATACCAAGTTGAAATTCCTACTGAGAAATCCAGCATTTCTCACTCCTATGTATGTTCCGTTGTCACCACCAGATACTGATGGATCCCAACTATTCGAGAAGGGGGAAGTCTCGCTTCCCTGAGTCAAGATGCACGGAGTCTGGGGAGCTAGGGAGAATGACCACTACTAGCCTAGCCTCATATTAGACATCTGATAGGCTAAGAACCACTGCCACCACCTCTGTAGTTATCTATGCTAGAAATTTTCACTTCTCCACTGTTGCTATTCGTATGCTGTACTTTCTTCTATGTACTATTTATTAGAAGTACAAAAAGCCAGTACTGTATTTACCCATGTAGGTGCTACTCTGTAAACTCATGTTGGTAACAATGTATAATTATTCCATGTTATGTTAAGTATTCTAAATTTCTACAATGATATTATCTTGCTCAGTAAACTTCAATTTTAGAAATTATATTATATCGGAACTATGGCGCACATACCATTCACATTACAGGCTTAGTTTTTTTAAAAGTAGATTCGTATAAAAAAAAATTACCCTTATCTTCTTATCATTAATTTAAAAATAAAATTGATTAAAGAATATAGGTAACAGCTAATAGAGTCCGGTTCTATTAGAGTGTTACATTATGGTATCGAAGCGATTCATCTGTTTAAGCACTGGGAATGGACTGACTTTGCTTCTATCATGCTATTGACCTTATCTATATGATAAGATATAGGATTTAGAAATGCATGATCGTCTTGTGATACTGCCATAGTTGCTACCATGCTTAGCTATAGTATTGAGCCTGATCAACTCGATGACTGTTGTTTGGTGTGTCTAGGAACTAATGGCGACAAGCATGACGTCACGCACGGGACACGTGATAGAGGAAATCGTGATGAACTGGCAAATGCACTCCAGGAGATGGCTAGGGCTATGCAAGCACAAGCGACGGTGATGATGGAACAAATGAATAGGAGGTCAGAGGAGTCGGTTGGAAACCAAGAACATGGAAAATTCTCAGAATTCAAGAGGGCTGGACCCCGAATTCAAAGGGACAACTAACCCTGAAATAGCAGATGGATGGATTCAAGAAATGGAGAAAGTTTTCTCAGTAGTGGAATGCTCAGATGAACAAAAAGTGGCATTCTCCACTTACATGTTGAAAGGAGAGGCTGCCGCTTGGTGGAAAGGTGCCAAAGGTTTGCTTGAAAATACCGAAACGCAGTTACGTGGGAGGTTTTACGTGCTACATTCTATAAGAAGTATTTTCCAGGACCCGATAAAGAAGGCAAAGGAAGTAGAATTTCTCTTGCTAACACAGGAAACGAAGTGTGGTGAGTACACACCCAAGTTCGAAGAATTAATAAAACATTCAACTAGCTATCAAAGGGATCCCAATGAAGTTTGGAAGTGTATGAAGTATGAGAGTGGCTTGAGGCCAGACATTCTAGCATCTGTAGTCCAGTTGGAAGTTCTTGACTATGCATCTTTAGTCGGCAAAGCCAAGTGGCTGAAAATTGCAATCGCCAGTTGATCACCCATCGAGTTGAAGAGAACAATAAGAGGTCTGCTCCACAAGGCTACCAAGCGTTCCCACCTCCTCATAAGAAACCGTACCAAGGAAGTGGATTCAAGGGGAAACGACCTCAACACCCTATGACTAACCGACCTAGGATGCAAACCGTCAATCGACCTAGGACAGTCGGCATTCCCGAACTTGCTATTAGACCACCTTGTGCCACTTGTGGAAAGCAACATGGAGGAGAATGTAGATTTGGGAAGAATGTCTGTTATCGGTGTGGACGATCGTGGCACTATTCTAGGGATTGCCCAAAGATCAACCAGCCTTCTACACCTAAGCCAAGGGCACAGGGACGTGTGTTTGCTATCACTGCTGAGATGGCCTCAGAATCCGACGATCTCATTCAAGGTAAGTGTATAATTAATGGAAAATCCTTAATTGTATTGTTTGACTCACGCACCGCATTCATTCATTTCATATGACTGTGCACATAAGTTGAAACTTCATATATCCCACTTGAACATTCTCTTAGTTGTTTCTATACCTACTATAGATGCTGTTAGGATTGATCAAGCATGTCTAAACTGTGAATTTGAAGTAGCTGATAGGATTTTTCATCATGATTTAATATGTCTGGCCCCGTTTGGCTTTGATGTAATTTTGGGCATGGATTGGCTTTCTGCTAACCATGTGCTACTACATTGTCCAAATAAGACAATAGTGTTTCTTCCTAAACCCAAGCCTTCTACACCCAATAGAAAGCTACGGCTATACCTGAACTCCATAATCATGGGGGATAGTAGGAATAAAAAGCGAGGGTATGTTTTCCTAATGACAAGTGAGGAAGAAGTGAAACAAGACCTAAATGAGATTTCTGTGGTAAAGGAATTTCCGGATGTATTCCCTGATGACATACCCGAATTTCCCCCACAAAGGGAGATTGAGTTTTCTATAGATTTGGTGCGAGAGCAGGACCCATATCTATAGCTCCTTATAGGATGTCACTTGCTGAGTTGTCAGAATTGAAGAAACAATTGGAGGAATTACTAGAGAAGAAATTCATTAGGCCAAGTGCTTCGCCATGGGGAGCTCGGTCTTTGTTCGTGAAAAAGAAGGATGGGAGCATGCGATTATGTGTGGATTATAGGCAACTCAACAAGGTAACCATTAAGAATAAGTACCCTTTGCCTAGAATAGATGACCTCATGGATCAATTGAGAGGAGCCCAGATTTTTCTAAAATAGACCTACGATCGAGGATACCACCAGATCCGTAAAGGAGGAAGATGTACCAAAGACGGCCTTTAGGACTAGATATGGACACTATGAGTTTAATGTGATGTCATTTGGGTTAACCAATGCACCTGGCAGTGTTTATGGACTATATGAATAGGATTTTTAGACCATACTTGGACAAGTTTGTAATAGTGTTCATCGATGACATTCTAGTCTACTCTAGAACAGAAAAGGAGCATGAAGAACACTTACAAGTGGTGTTGGAGGTGTTGAGGAATAAGAAACTTTATGCAAAGTTGTCAAAGTGTGAATTTTGGATGAAGGAAGTTAAGTTCTTGGGTCATGTGGTTTCACATGGCGGAATAGCAGTGGACCCAAACAAGATAGAAGCGGTGCAACAATGGGAAACCCCTAAAGCGTGTGACGGAGATTAGGAGTTTTCTAGGGTTGGCCGGTACTACGAAGGTTCATTAGAGGCTTTTCCCAAATTGCTTTACCCTCACTAAGCTAACAAGGAAAATTCAGCTTTTATATGGAGCCCGAATGTGAAGAAAGTTTCCAAGAACTAAAAAGAAGTTGACCACTACCCTGTCCTAATCCTACCCGACCCAAAGGAAAAATTTGAGGTGTATTGTGATGCCTCGGGAAAAGGACTAGGATGTGTTTTAATGCAAAATAGGAATGTAGTAGCCTATGCCTCTAGACAACTCAAACCTCATGAAGTTAATTATCCAACCCATGACTTAGAACTAGCAGCTATTGTCTTTGCTTTAAAAATCTGGAGACATCATCTTTATGGTGTAAGGTTTGAAGTCTTTTCCGACCACAAAAGTTTGAGATACCTCTTCAACCAAAAGGAACTCAATATGAGACAAAGGCGTTGGATGGAATTTCTCAATGACTATGACTTTGGGTTGAACTACCACCCAGGAAAAGCAAATGTGGTAGCAGATGCTTTAAGTCGTAAGTCTTTGCATGCCGCGTGGCTCATGGTGAAGGAAGGCGAGCTGATAGAAAATTTTAGGAACCTCAACTTAGGGCATAGGGAAACTTACGGACAAATTTGGTTAAGTCAACTAAGCATAACTAGTAGTTTTAAGGATCAAATAATCCAAGCTCAAAGAGAAGACGAGGATTTCCTTAGAACCTTAAGCCTTGTAGAGGCGGGAAAGGTGAAAGAGTTTGTTCAAGATAGGGAAGGAGTGTGGAGATACCAAGGAGAATCTATGTACCAGCAAAGGAAGGATTGAGAACCAAGATTTTGGAAGAAGCCCACAAGAGTCAATTTAGTATACACCCGGTATAACCAAGATGTACCATGACCTTAAAAGAATGTTTTGGTGGCCAAAGATGAAAGCAGATGTAGCAAATATAGTGGGAAAATGTTTGGTATGCCGGAAAGTGAAGATAGAACATCAAAAACCTGCGAGTATCGGCAACCTCTCGAAATCCCGAATGGAAGTGGGAAGGAATATCCATGGATTTCGTGATGGGATTGCCAAGAACGCTTACGGACATGACTCCATATGGGTAATTGTGGATAGATTGACCAAATCTGCTCACTTTTTACCCATCCGAAAGCAAACTACCCCTTGGAAAAGTTAGCTCAGCTATACATCCAAGAGATAGTAAGACTCCATGGAGTACCCAAGACTATTGTCTCAGCTAGGGATCCAAGGTTCACCTCGAGATTTTGGGGAGCCTTGCAAAAGGCATTTGGCTCAAGATTGTGTTTAAGCACTGCCTATCACCCTCAAACCGATGGACAATCGGAAAGAACAATTCAAACCCTTGAGGATATGCTAAGAGCGTGTGTCTTAGACCAACCAAAAAGTTGGGACAAACAGCTTCCATTGATTGTGTTTGCATATAATAACTTGATTACCACACTAGCATTGGGATGGCACCCTATGAGGCCTTGTATGGCGAGAAGTGTCAATCGCCACTTTGTTGGTATGATCCAGGCGAGCAAAGCATTTTGGGCCCAGATTTGGTAGAGGAGACAACCAAACAAATAAGGAGAATTAGGGAAAGAATCCTCACTGCTCAAAGCAGGCAGAAGACCTATGCTGACAGAAGAAGGAAGCCTCTCGAATTTCAAGAAGGAGAACACATATTCTTGCGAATTACTCCTACTACAGGTATAGGCCGTGCAATAAAGGTCAAAAAGCTAAGCCCTAGGTTCTTAGGACCCTTTCAAATACTCAAAAAATAGGTCCTCTCGCCTACCAAATTGCATTACCTCCAAATCATGTCCAACCTACACAATGTTTTTCATGTGTCCCAATTAAGAAAGTATCAGCGGACCCTAGTCATGTGTTTGAGCGAGAAGCTACACAATTAAGAGATTACCTAACTTTTGAATTACCGCCAATGAGGATCGTGGATCATGGCACCAAGCGACTAAGAAGCAAATCCAGATCTCTGGTCCGAGTGGCACTGGGAAAAGATGGAATGGAAGAACACACGTGGGAGCTCGAGGAAGACATGCGAAAAGAATTTCCGAACCTATTCACAGGTATCAAATTTTGAGGACAAAATTTTTTAATAAGAAGGGGAGAAATGTAACATCCTTAAATTCATAAATAACATAAATATCGATTAATGCTAATTAGAAATTAGATAAAATATAGCAAAAACCAAGAGAACCTGGACCAGTTTTATGAAACATAACAAATATTATTAGAATATTCTTGTGTTCTAGAGAAAAATGCAAAGAATTACAAAAATGCCATCATTTAACAGAAATAACGAAAATACCCTTGCTATGTAAAGGAAATTACCAAACTACCCTTGCTTTATTAGTAAATGACAAAGATACCCTTACTCAGAATAGAATTACAAGAATATCATTGTCATTGTATAATTACAAAAGTATCCTTGTCTTAGTTAAAGAAATTACTACAATGACAATTACAACAATGCCATTGCACAAATCCCTAGATTTGTCTTTGGGCAAGAATGAATCTAAGCCATTGGATTAAGATGACAATACAATAATTCAACCACATACATCATACACATTCTTAATCACATACATGCACATAGATAATCTCATGCTAAAAATTAAAAACACTTATTAAAGCATAAGAACACATGATATAAATCTATGATGCATACATACATTAAAGGTTAGAAAATTTCCACTAACATTTTTGCATAAAACATGGAGTGTTTTCATCCAAAGTTTGGCCAACATGTTTCCATAAAACATGGAGTGTTTTCATCCAAAGTTTGGCCAACATGTTTCCATAAATCATGCTCCAAGAATTAATTCTCTAAATGTTTCTTGTCTTGATCCTTCCACTATAAATACTCTTCAAACTCTTCTCCATTCCTTACATTTCCAAAACACAAAGAGGCCTTACATGCTTTGCAAGAGATACATTCTCTAGCTCTTGTAAAATACATACACTTTTACTAGTTTCCATGCCTTAGAAACTCCCTAAGTGCTCTTTCTTTCTTATATTTTTCTCTACCATTCTTCTTATGTTCTCCTCTTCAAAGATGTCTCTTAACCCTCTAAACCTTATTTTAAACACTTAAATTCTAAACTCAAACCTTCACTAGCTCTCATAAGAGTTACAATCTTTAACTCTGGTGAGAAATATTTTCTTAAGCACTCAAGTTCTAGAGCCAAGATTCAAGGAGGGTCATCTACTCCAAGGACTCTTGCTTAAGCCCAAGAAAGAAGAGAAGGACTATTTTTAGACCCTACATAAGAGGTAGGAGTTTCTTCTTTATTTGTTCAAGCATTATTGGCTTCTAACCATGGATAGAATGCCTCAACCTTGAGTTATTGTCAAAAGTTTTGAATGATTATTTGTAAAATATATTTTTAGATAGCACAATATATTCCATTATGTTCTTAGCACTTCTATGATGCTATCATACTCAAATATAACATAAAATGATAGTATGTGAAACTTGATTTTTAATAAAAATTACTAAAGACATAAAAATGGTAGGTGCTGGAATTTCTGGTTGATTCTGGCAGCAGGCACTTCGAAATGTAATGATCATAAAATATGAAGTATCCCGAAATAAAAATATTTTTATCATAAACTAGACTCATTATAGAAGACTCTCCAAAAAGAATCACCCAAAACGGAGTTCTCTAGCTCAAGATATAAATTTTCAAAGCTAAGCCAAAAGCTGAAACTCTACATATGACCTTGCAGTAGTAAAATAAGTGTAACTCACTATATAAAAATCCAAATGGACTGATTTCAACTCCTTAGGAAAGCTAACACATAGAGAAACACATCTATGTATGTTATACATAATGCTTTGCACCACGTAAATATAGGATGAGAAATAAATTTTCAGGACACTGTGTCTGTGAGAGTGTAGTTTGGAGCAGTTCCTGGCTAAGGAAAGACTTGGTATTTAAGCGTGTCCATTGTGACCCACCTCTCTTTCCTGGGAACCCTCCTGTGCACAGATTACAGTTGAAGGAATCTAAAACTACCTTTTCTAGGCTGAGATAACAAGTATATAGAGAGCTACAAACTTTTTCTTCTAAAAGATGTTTGAAATCTAAATAAAAGATTCAAATCTTGCAAGAAAACTTAAATATTTAAGTAGTAATAATTGTCGAGAGGAAATATATATATATATATATATAAAAGTCATAGGGGAGCTTTAAAATATGTAAAGAACATTTAATAATATTTTAAGGTGCGTTAATGTATTACTAAAAATTAAGTGTACAAAGAAGACTAAGAGAATCTATATGAGATCTTATATAAGTCTATCCACTAAATACACCTTAACATGAATACTATTTTTATTTACCATGAGACTTAGTATGAAATGTCTACTACTTGATATAAGATTGTGTATGAAATGTTTCTATGATATCCAAGCTGATATATAGTATTATGAATATATATTGATGAGTTATGAAATGATAAGAATGGATGATTGATTGTACCATGATCTATTTATGATTGCATGATTATTATTCTTACTCAATGAGAATAAAGTAAAGCCTGAAAAAGTAGCAATGATAGTCTGGAAAAGTGGACTTGAGCTAAGCTCACGGCTTAACCCCCTAAAACCGTTGAGATCACGGCAACGGAAAGAAAACCAATAGGTTGTGGCGTCGGCCACGGTATGAGCTCATTACCCTTTTAGGGTGGTCTAAGGCATTGATGTATTCATCCCGTGAGTAATTATGAGACATGTCAATAAAAGAGAATAAAGTGTCATGCATGAATACTACTAGTAGAAATGCTTGTATGATTACAAAAAAAGAGATGCATGAAATCATTAAGTAATGTGTTGACTTGTAATTGATGAGTTAAGTTAGATATGTATGACTCTGCTAATAAGAATAGTTTAAAAGTAACTCTACCTCGGCTAATCACGTTTGCGAAAATCTTGATAAATGAACCTTTACCTGTCCATCACTTTGTAAATAAACCCGAGGTGGCTGGAGTGACAACGATGACACGATCGATACCAAGTTGAAATTCCTATTGAGAAATCCAGCATTTCTCACTCCTATGTATGTTCCGTTGTCACCACCAGATACTGATGGATCCCAACTATTCGAGAAGGGGGAAGTCTCGCTTCCTTGAGTCAAGATACGCAGTGCAGGGAGCTAGAGAGAATGACCACTACTAGCCTAGCCTCATATTAGACATCTGATAGGCTAAGAACCACTGCCACCACCTCTGTAGTTATCTATGCTAGAAATTTTCACTTCTCCACTATTGCTATTGGTATCTTTGTACTTTCTTCTATGTACTATTTATTAGAAGTACAAAAAGCCAGTACTGTATTTACCCATGTAGGTGCTACTCTGTAAACTCATGTTGGTAACAATGTATAATTATTCCATGTTATGTTAAGTATTCTAAATTTCTACAATGATATTACTGCTCAGTAAACTTCAATTTTAGAAATTATATTATATCGGAACTATGGCGCACATACCATTCACATTACAGGCTTAGTTTTTAAAAGTAGATTCGTATAAAAAAAAATTACCCTTATCTTCTTATCATTAATTTAAAAATAAAATTGATTAAAGAATATAGGTAACAGCTAATAGAGTCCGGGTCTATTAGGGTGTTACATTTCTAGCCATCACCTAAAACATAAAGATTAAAACAAGGGCTTGCATTTTCATATCACCTAATAATTAATCTCGAAGCTCGGCCTTAAAGTCGATTGTTATGGAGCCTAGAGCACTAAGATAAAAGAATTGGACTTGTATTCATGTTTACGTTTCTTCATTTAGCATATTTATTTTTTCAAGTCACCACCTAAACGTAAAGATAAGAATGAAGTTGCATCTCATATTTATTTTGAGCCATCACTTTACTTTTCTAATGAAGAATAAAATGAAGTGCATATCATGTTTAGATTCTTATTATCACTTAAAGATTCTAGAGCTCAAAGACTTATCCATTTATCTCAAGCAAAGGTTAGACATGGGAGCATTCTCTTGAATGCAAAATTTGGCTATGTGATGATGATGAGCTTGGTGTGAAGTTTCATCTAGTCACAAGTGCCTATAATCTATGTCTTAGGATTTCCTTAAGCATAGGTGAACTCTGCTGGATTTAGTCGAAGCTTGTAAGTCCTCAACCTTTCAAATAGTTTCCTGAGCACCGCAACATGACTTTCTCCTTCTTGTGACTTTGCTACCATGTCATCCACATACACCTCTAGCTCCTTGTGAATCATGTCATGGAAAAGAGTCACTATCGCTCATTGGTAGGTTGCTCCAGTATTCTTTAGATCGAACGGCAAAACCCTGTAGCAAAATACTCCCCACTGAGTGACAAATGATGTTTTCTCCTTGTCTTCTTCTGCCATCAAGATTTGGTTGTAACCTGAATAACCATCCATAAAAGAGAATCGATGGCTTCTTGCTGTGTTGTCAACCAAAACATCTATGTATGGGAGAGAAAAATTGTCTTTTGGGCTTGCTTTATTCAAGTCTTGATAGTCCACACACATTCTAACCTTTCCATCTTTCTTTGGCACAAGTACTATATTGGCTATCCATTTCGGGTAGAGTGGAACCTCCAAGAAACCTGCATCAATTTGCTTTTTGACTTCATCTTTGATTTTGAGTGATATTTCTAGATTCATCCTCCGTAACTTTTGTCATTTAGGTTCCATTCCTTCAATCAATAGGATACTATGAGCTACTATCTCCGAGTCTAAGCCAGGCATATCTTTGTAAGACTAGGCGAAAATATCCAGGAATTCACAGAATAGTGCAATCATCTCTTCCCTTTCTAGATTATCGACTATTTTCACTTCTTTCTTGTCTTCATTAGTGCCCAAATTCATAGTTTCAACAACCTCATCATGTGGATTTATCCCTTTCTCCATTGAATTTATGATTTTGGCAAATTGTTGGCATAACTTGGGATCTTCATCTTGTTCATTTTCATTTAAGTCTGTTGTAACACAATAATCAGTTAATGGGTTTTCACAATCATTTGCATGATATGAGGGTTCTGAAAGAGATGGATCCCTGGAATTGAGATAAGATCGAAAATAAATAAAAGAGAAAAGATAAACAAGGAAAAGAGAATTGGAAAAGAGAAACCATGCACAATCATTTTATTATTCAATTGAAATACAAACAAAGGTGACTAAGCATCCATTACTCAAGGAAAAATAAATCATTCAGGGGAGTAAAGTCCCAGTTGCTTAACGGCTCGAGATTAGGGTAAATCAACTGAGGTATCTCCATGGTTCCTCCAAGGGTGCTAACAGCTTCAGTTCTTTCTATCATCATCACTGCTGCTGGTGCAGGAAATGTATCCCTAATGTGTGGGGTCTTCTCCTTAGTGGATTCAAGAGACCGCTGATCACTTGTAGCTTCGTACCCAAGACCGAACTTACCAGGGTTGTCAGGAAGCGAAATCAGATTCTTGATTCCTTGCAGCTGACTCCCTAATCCTTTTCCTTCTTCAAATCCTCTCTTGTGCATTATCCGAGCTGCCACTTGATGCATAACACCTTTTGGTTCTACTGGCTTTGCTATCTCAAGGTTTTGGAATGATACCTCGAGGGTGTCTTCAGCACAATCAACATATGGTACTGATACTGGTTTAGTCACCAACAATTCTTTTTCCCCTTTGACCGTTATGAGTTTCCCATCATTTATGAACTTCACCCTCTGATGAAGTATAGAGGGGACAGCACCTGCCTTATGAATCCAGGGTCTTCCTAACAGCATTGTATACCCTGGATCAATATCCATTACTTGGAATCTAGTCACAAAGATAGTTGGCCTAATTTGTAGCTGAAGATCAATGTCTCCCATGATTTCCCTCAAATACCTATCAAATGCTTTGACGATCATTCCACTTGGTTCAATCATAGAAGGATCAATTGAGAGTTGTTGTAATGTGGAGTACGGAAGCACATTGAAGGCATATCCTCCATCGACCAATACCTTTGCAATATTGCAACCTTAGCATTTCAATGTGATGTAGAGCGCCTTTGGGCGCCCTGGTGGATGAGGGAAGACTTCATTTTCTGTGAAGGTGATGGCATTAACTGTTCTAATAGCACCCACAATTCTTTCAACCCTATCAAGGGTTATGTCTTTGGACACATATGCTTGATCCAGCACCTTTTTGATTGCGCTACGATGAGCTTCCGAAGACAAGATCAAAGAATAAAGTGAGATCTTTGTTGGTGTTTTATTCAGCTGATCCACCACATCATACTCACTTTCTTTCATTATCTTTAGAAATTCTTCCTTTTCTTCTTCATGGCTATTTCCTTTGCTTTCCTTTACATGCACCGCTTGGGAATCTATCACCTGGGGGTTCTTTAATAATTTCTCGAAAGTATAAAACCTGCCACTCCGAGTAATTCCCCCTATTCCCGCAACATTTGTTATGGATTTCGATGTCGAGGGTTCTTCATTGCCAGGTTTTTCATTCACTTCCAGGCGATCAGGTTTTGTGTAGGTTGCAAGATGAGAAGGCAATCTAGATACCTTGAAGACAGGTACTGTTCTTTGACTGGAAGATGTCATTCCAGACATTGTTGAATTAGGTTCCACCAGCGTTTCATACTTCCATGGGACTTCACGGTCACTTTCATAAGGAAACGACTTGGGCACTTTGAAAACAAGTGTTGGCTCTTGGTTTTAGACTTTAAAAATAGGAGGTGCACGATGAATCATATTGACGCTTTGTTCGATACCTCTTGGTATCTCAAGCACCTCCAGTTTGATCATCTTTTCAACATAGAGTATCAGCTTTGGACATTCCTCTATGTGGTGTTTTCCTTCTCCAAGACACTCACAGAGTAGGTTATCGTCGTCTTCCTTCGCTATCCTTGTTCCTTGCTTTCCTTCAACCTCTAGCTCATAACCACCTCTCCTCAGTGCTTCTAGGACCTCCTTTATTGGGAGCTTGTCATTCTTCACTTCTTGACTTGTGCACTTCTCATGGCAGATGGAATTCACTTATCCTCTACCATGATTGGGGAAAGGATTATTCCTTATATGCGGTCTTGATTCTTCCTCGAATTTAATGGCGCCGTTGTTGATCAAACGCCATACCACACTTCTGAACCCGTAACAATCTTTGACAGAGTGTCTAGGAAAGTTAGAATGATACTCACATGTTTGGTTTGGATTGTACCACTGAGGATATGGTGGTACGAAGGTTTTTCCAGGATGTGGGGCTAGCAAGTTTTCTCCACATAAACACCTGAACAGCTTAGAGTTACTCATGTGGAAATCAGGCAAGGGACGATTATTCGTGGATGGTCTTGGAGTGGCATCGGTGTTAAGAGGTAATCAAGGAGGTATTGTGGATGGGTAGGTCATTTGGTGATTTTGGTTGGTTTGGTAGGATTTGGATGTGGTAGGTGTATATGGTCTAGGGTAAGAAACATTGTTGACTTGGTATGGTTAAGGTTGATATTGAGGTAATGGATTAGATGGGTGTTGATATGGTGAAATGGGTCTAGGTCGAAAGGTGGGTTGGTTGGATTGAGGTGGTCGTTGTGGATGTATGAGATTGATGGTTTCATCCTTCTTTTAATAGGATTGTCTCTTCCTGGTCTGGGTCTCACTTGTTTCTCCAGCAATTAACTCCACTTTGCCATCTTGGATATTAGCTTCAATCCTCTCCCTAATTTCTATCAGATCAACAAACTCCTTCACATGAGTTCCAAGCATATTCTTGAAGAAAGGACCCTCCAAGGTAAGGATAAAGTAGGAGCACATCTCCTGCTCCAACAATGGTGGGACGACTCTAGCTGCGAAAGCTCTCCACCTTTGAGCATACTCTTTGAACGATTCATCATTCTTCTTTTTCATCCCTTTGAACTGGTCTCTTGTAGTCACAATATTCAAATTGAACTTATACTGGTTAGTGAATGACAAAGCCAAGTCTTGCCAACATTTGATTCGGGCCATATCGAGTTGCATGTACCACTCCCAAGCGGCCCTTTCTAAGCTTTCAGAGAAGAAACTGATTAGAAAGTTTCATCCTGAGACCACATACCCATCTTGGTGTAGTACATTTTCAAGTGCATGATGGGATTAGAATTGCTATTAAATTTGACAAGCTCCGGCATTTTAAAATCTTTAGGAATATTGACATTGAGAGCAAGACACAACTCCTTAATATTCATAGGACCAAATGGACTCGGTCCTCTTAATTCGTTCCAACTCGCTTGCAGCTTCATTTGCAGAGCCAATTCCCTCGTCATTCTCATATCTTGCATGTGCTTCATGCTCAATATCCTTAGCATTTTCTTTTGCCACGTTTATAGTGTCAACGATGAATTTTTTAAGTTCTGGACCAAACATAGACTTCATCATGTCTTTGAGGTCATCAATTTCTTGACTTAGATTCCTTCCTTCTGCAGTCATAACTTTTTCCTTACCTTTACTCTTTTTAGCCTTCTTCTTTTCAGCTTTCTCCTTCTCAATTCTAGGTCGTAGCTCATACGACTCTCTAGCCGGTGCACTTGTATTAGACAAAGCTTTCTTTGAAAGAGCAATGTTTGACAACCTTGTAACAAAAATTTAAAAAAAAGATAAGCAAATAAAAAAATAAAGATCCTTTGATGGCGAAGAATCACATCTATTTTGACAGCATCGAACTTGATTCATATCCTATTCAAAGGACGTAATGTCCATAAGATAGGATTTGTAATGGATTTAAGTATAGGGGATTATCATTCCACAATATACTTTGTTAGGAGCACACTAGCAATGTAAAACTTGATCTTCTTTCTTACATTCTACATAGAAGAAACAATTTCTACAAGGTAGAAATGTAATTGACAATATATCCAAGGGAGATTTTACTCCACGATATATATAGTCTTACGCGTTTACTTGAAGAGTAATAGGGAAATTCGAAGAGTGAATTCGTTTTATTTGTTCAAAAGAGTGCAATTACATCACAATTGGGTCAAGAATGGCCATTCTCTTTCTCTTAAAACCTCTAGCAAGGCCCTTACTCATGTCCATGAAATCACTCATTTCACTTGGCAAATGAAGCTTGAAATTCTTTTAAACTTCTTTTTCTGCTTTTTCAAAATGGTAAATGAACTTTGGAATATGATGATCTAATTCCTCGGTTAATCTTATGTATCTTCCTTTCCATTCTTCAGCTTTCATTGCCCAATCACCAGCTTGTTTCTTCTATAATCTTCTCGCATCTTCGGTGTTGAGAAGTTGATTTCGGCATTTCATGAAATGGGCGCATTCTTGATCACATTCTTCTTTAGCTTGGGCTAAGGATGCATTTAACTTTTCTATCTTCAACTGTAATTCTTCTTTTTGTCTTTGCATTTCAACTTCCAATTCTTCTTTCATTTATTCTTGCTTACCAATCTTCATTTTCAATTCTTTATTTTCTTTGTTTAGTTGGCTAATGTGCTTCACAAAACTATTCTTTTCATTAGCCATCATTTGGACTTGCTTTTCAGGGTTCTGGATCTTCTGTCTTTGCTTCTCTTGATCAGGGACATCAGCAAGCTCATCCTTCAATTGTTTAATCAGCTTTTCTCTTTTCTCACATTGGCTTCAAGCAATGGCAACTTCTAGTTCTGCTACCTGTTTTTGTTGTTCCAAGAGCCTCATTTGTGCTTTCATGACCTCCATCTGTTCAGCCAATTGAGGATCATTCCTTTTTTCAGGAAAGGAGATAAGAACACTTTGAGGTACTTTCCTCATTTCTCTCCATGTGATATACTCACGAGTGCTGATCACGAGCGGTTTTCCTAACTCATCTCTTCCTGCCATATGAACATCTCTCCATGCCTCTTTAACTTCTCATGATAACATCTTAGTATGCTCATCTTCGTTGTACCAGAAGTAAAGTCCACCCAATTGCTCATCTCGTGGCTTCTTTTGTGTCCAACAAAGTTGTCTAAGTGCTATTGTTGGCGTGTATGATATGCAACCTCTTGGACCCATCAATGGTATGTTATGATATTTTCCACAGCTAAGAATGATATCACCTCTTTCATGTTCATACCATGGACAAACCCACTTAAATGATTGTTCCTTTATGCTATCAAATTCAGCCCTCCATTCGTGGTCTTCTTTTGGCTTTGTTGGGATACGATGAAAATCTTCAATGGGTCTGAGACATTTTTGATGTGGTTTCCTGCATACATGTGTGTGATGATCCATAAGTATAAAAGGTGTAGACAACATCGAAGCTTTCCTTTTTATTTCTGATGACAAAAATTAAAGTCAGAAATGTTTCAGCCAACACAGCAAGAACTAGATTTCTTTGCTTATTTTTTACAGCAAAGAAAACATCCATGGCAGCTTAGTCAATTATGTCCAGAGCAGAAGGAAATAATACCAACCCATAGATAGCAAAAGTAGCCCACTCCTTTCGATGCCCTAAGTCCTTCAAATGTTCTTCTATGAATACTTTAGTCACTCCTTTTGACTCTGAATGCCTTATCAACTTTACTTGAGCCACTGGTATGGCCAATAATTCACTAAATTGCTCTACTACCTTTCCACCTGAAATAGGTTATTCCAGATGAAAATAAATGGAGATATTTTTTCTCACTGGTAATTTTAACATGCAGGCATATTCTTCAATGGTGGGAGTGATATTCATATTTGGTAGCTCAAAAAATCTCAAAGTGGGGCTCCAGTACCGAGCAAGAATACTGAGGGAGGAAGTCTCCACTGATATAAATAACAGATCCAGAATTAACCCATATTTGTTTGAAAAAGCTTTTTTGTTTTCAGTGGGCAGCAACTGACTCAACCGACATAAATTTTCCAAAGAACTGCTATTTCCCCTCACATTGAAATGCTTCTTCAAGTTGGATACATTGCTAGTGTATTGTGCTCTTTCCATCATGTGCTGTCAAGTATGATGTTATTCTTCGACCACCTAAGATCTTTCAAAGAAATAAATAAATAATCAAATAAACAAGTGAGTAAATAAGATGTATGTTGTAAATAAAATAAATATGGATGTTACATGAAAAGAATGCATGTGATGCAAATTGAAACATGGATTTTATTTTATTCTTTTTTTTTTGAAAATAAATATGCTCAATGAGAAAAAAAATATGGATATTATGCATGATAGAGATATGAATTACTTATGCAAGAAGAACAAAAACTAATCATGCATGTTATAATGCTTACAATAAGTGTTACATGATACATGATAAAAGAGGAAAAAGTATGCTCCCTTGTGTCTTAACAGGGTGAGACCTAATGCTTGGTAGTTCTATGATCAACCCTATTTAAGGTGATCAACTAGGTTGTTCTAGTAGTGCACAACTTTTGGGTGGATCTAGACGCCTAAAGATTATGGTCCCCAAGTTGCCTTTACCAAAAAGATAAAGACCCAATTCCTTGAGTTAAACCACAGGGACATGAAAGTCACAATATGGCAACCCATAGATCCAGTAACAACCTAAGCAGATGAGTCAACGACTGTCAGGGAAGCATAAGCCTCACAATAACAACGTCAAAACCCCTTCTTACCCTATGTTTTTCCAAGGCTCGAGTATAGAGCCCAAATAGTGTGTGAGGACAGTGATAGTGAAAGTGTGTGTAGGGAGCATACAAACCTTTGAACCTCTATATACTATACGCATTGTAACACCCCAATTTTTACTGTCATTAGAAATTACCGAATTACTGTAGGTAATTATTACATAAGATTTGAGGCCGAACAATCCTCAATAAAGGAATATAACATTAGAAGAGAGGTTAGGAGCGATTCATGCGAGAGTCGCAAATCCCGAATTTCTGTACGTATAAAATGACCAAAACGCCCTGCGGCTGTTTTAACTCTGATGTGCATGCCAACTGAGCCCGAACCTCACTAAAATGTTTTAAAATTTGTTTTGAAGCCATGATTAACCATTGGTTAAGCTCGGGTGGCCTCAGCCAGTTTTTAAGTGAAAGTACGATTTTGCCCCTGTTTTTGGGCAGTTTTGCTAATTTCGGGATTTTTTATTCGTATACCGAAACCTAAGCAATATTAGGCTCAAATTAAAGCTTATTAAATTCTAAATATTAATCTAGAGTCAAAATTATGTATTTAGATTGATTAGAACCCAAAATTGCTCAAAAACACCCAAATTGCTTACTAATTCACTTAAGCCCTTAACCGTAAATTCTCTAAATTACATGAATACCTTGCCTACACCTAAATAATGCATGGAACACACAAATTTCACTTCTTTGGGCTGTAATGGATGAAATTATTGATGCCATTATGCAGCTGAATTATTGCCAAAAGTTGCACTAAAACAAAATGCCAAAATGTCACCATAAGAGACATAATTCCTTAATTTCATACAACTTTGTCTAAAATGATTTTTCCTCCCTTATTTCTCCTGCAAAATTCCATAACTACCTCCTCATTTTGGCCAATTAGAAGCCTCAAAATCTTCTATAAATAGGCTTGCTTGAGTGGTCTTGGAATGCTTTGTTCATAACTAGTTTTTAGGAGCACCAAAAACTTTCTTTCTTCCTCCTCTTTGGCTGAATTCTTCAATTTTTCAAAGAGATTTTGTTTCATTTCACTTCAAGAAATCAAGTTCTCTTCCTCTTCTTCAACTCAGATTAGGTAGGGAGTAGTTTCTAAATTTATTTCTATGCTTTGAGGAGTTGTGTTTTTAGCTTAAAATGATGAAATTATGAACTTACCTTAGCTTTTCATTTCGGTTTTCCTCTTCATTTTTCTTTAACCAATTCAGCCATATGGCCTAGGTGGAACTAAGATGATGGCTTGATGATGAGGACCTTGAGGGTGGGTTATAAATCCATCACAAGTTAGGCCTCTAAAGCTTGAAAATTCAACTTGATGCAAAACTTTAAAGAATAATGCTTTATGATGCTAAAACAAAGATTTTTAGTTTAGAACTTGAAAGATGTATTTTCCAAGCTTGTATTTCATGTTTATGTTTCAAGTCATCACTTAATCTTTCAAGATAATAAAGAGGTTGCATCTCATATTTAATTTATGCTCTCACTTTATTTTATAATGGCTAAAAGAATCAACGCATGGCATGTTTATTTTATGCCATCACCTAAAGATCCTAGAGGTCAAAGACTTGGCCATGTATCACAAGCAAAGAAATATGATTATTGGAGTTAAAGAATTTATTCTTTAAAAAGTCTTGAGATTGGAGCTTAAAAAGATGTAATAATAATTCTCTTCTCCCTTCAGGTCACTGTGCGGACTACAGCTCAGGTTTCTTAATATTCTCTTCTCCTACTTGTAGCAGCTGATTTTTCAATTTTCTTGTCATTAGAAGAAATTACTCAATTACGTCTAAGTGGTAATTATTACATAAGATTTGAGGCAGACAATCCTCAATAAAGGAATATAACATTAGAAGAGAGGTTAGGAGCGATTCATGCGAGTCGCAAATCCCAATTTACATGCGTATAAAATGACCAAAATGCCCTGAGTTATTTTACTCGGAAAATGAGGATCGTAGGCCACCTATTCTCAAGGGGATATTTTGAGGATAATAAGGGATTGTTTGTGTTATGTGTGTTAATAGAGCGAAGGATCTCAATTTTGAGTTAGCCTTGAAATGACAAGCAGCCCCTTGGTTTGTTTAACTCCGATGTGCGTGCCGGTGACCAGAACCCCACTAAAATGTTTTAAAATGTGTTTTTAAGCCATGATTAACCATTGGTTAAGCTCGGGTAGCCTCGAGGGCAATTTTAAGTGAAAGTCGATTTTGCCCCTTTGTTTTTGGGCGATTTTGCGAATTTCGGGATTTTTGATTAGTATACGAAACCTAAGCAATATTAGGCTCAAATTAAAGCTTATTAAATTCTAAATATTAATCTAGAGTCAAAATTATGTATTTAGATTGATTAGAACCCAAAATTGCTCAAAAACACCCAAATTGCTTACTAATTCACTTAAACCCTTAGCAGTAAATTCTCTAAATTACATGAATACCTTGCCTACACCTAAATAATGCATGGAACACACAAATTTCACTTCTTTGGGCTGTAATGGACAGAAATTATTGATGCCATTATGCAGCTGAATTATTGCCAAAAGTTGCACTAAAACAAAATCTGAAAATGTCACCCATAAGAGACATAATTCCTTAATTTCATACAACTTTGTCTAAAATGATTTTCCTCCCTTATTTCTCCTGCAAAATTCCGTCCACTACCTCATCATTTTGGCCAATTAGAAGCCTCAAAGATCTTCTATAAATAGGCTTGCTTGAGTGGTCTTAGAATGCTTGGTTCATAACTAGTTTTAGGAGCACCAAAAACTTTCTTTCTTCCTCCTCTTTGGCTGAATTCTTTCTTCAATTTTCAAAAGAGATTTTGTTTCATTTCACTTCAAGAAACCAAGTTCTCTTCCTCTTCTTCAACTCAGATTAGGTAGGAGTAGTTTCTAAATTTATTTCTATGCTTTGAGGAGTTATGTTTTTAGCTCAAAATGATGAAATTATGAACTTGCCTTAGCTTTTCATTTTAGTTTTCCTCTTCAATTTTTCTTTAACCAATTCAACCATATGGCCTAGGTGGGACTAAGATGATGGCTTGATGATGAGGACCTTGAGGCTGGGTTGTAAATCCATCACAAGTTAGGCCTCTAAAGCTTGAAAATTCCACTTGATGCAAAACTTTAAAGAATAATGCTTTATGATGCTAAAACAAAGATTTTTAGTTTAGAACTTGAAAGATGTATTTTTTCCTTTTATGTTTTATTTCTTGTTAAGATATGTATTGGGTTGAATTTATAATTCTTTTAAAGTCTTGAAGGAGCTCTAGTAAAGAAACAAAATGAATTTGCATCCATGATTAAGTTTATGCTTTGCATAACCATGTTTACCTTCTATGTCATCACTAAATTTTCAAGAATGAATAAATGAACTTGCATTTCTCATGTTTAAATTCCAAGCTTGTATCTCATGTTTATGTTTCAAGTCATCACTTAATCTTTCAAGATAATAAAGAGGTTGCATCTCATATTTAATTTATGCTCTCACTATATTTTATAATGGCTAAAAGAATCAGCATGGCATGTTTATTTTATGCCATCACCTAAGATCCTAGAGCTCAAGACTTGCCCATGTATCACAAGCAAAAATATGATTATTGGAGATAAAGAATTTATTCTTTAAAAAGTCTTGAGATTGGAGCTTAAAAAGATCTAATAATATTCTCTTCTCACTCTCTTGGTCTGTGCAGACTCATCGCTCAGGTTTCTTAATATTCTCTTCTCCCTCTACTGATCACTGTGACTACAGCTCAGGTTTCTTAATATTCTCTTCTCCTCTCTTGGTCTGTCACGGATTACCTTGGCTCGATTTCTTGTATCATGTTTATATTTCAAGTTCTTGCATCATGTTTAATTTTCAAGTCATCACCTTAAATCTTAAAGATAAAGAAATGGAATTGCATATCATGTTTATAATTCCAAGCTATCACACTTATAAAGATAAGATTAAAATAAGGTTGCATAGCATGTTTATAATTCTAAGATGTCACCTAAATCTCTAAAGCTCAAGACTTACTCCTTTTATCTTAAGTGAGAATTTTAATTGTGAAGATCCTCCCAAATTTGACAAAGAACTAGTTTCTAAATGAGTTTTAAGGCTTTGCAATGATTTTCTGAGGAACTAGTATTTTATATGCACTTAAAATATGATTCTATGTAATTGCATGAGGTTCATGATTATTCCTTGATCGAGTTTAGTATCAATGTGTGATAATGATTTGATATGATTGAAGTTGTGATAATTATGGTTTATTGTTAAGAGAATGATTCATAATTGGTTTAGTAACTAATTAGTTCTATAATTGATAATTCTATGTAAGGATTGGATGCTTATTACTTGATATCATTGAATGATTTCTGGCTTGCATGTTATAGTTCTTGTTGCAAATAATGAGAATGCTTGTACATGAAATGTTCTTTATTATGTAAAATTTACCTTTGTTGCTAGAAGAGTGTATCATTGTAAAGTGTAATTTGGAAAGGTTCTGGCTAAGGAAAGACTTGGTATTTAGCGTGTCCATTGTGACCCACCTGCTCTTTCAGGAATCTCCCATATGCATGATTCTGAGTTGATATATATTATTCTAGCTTAAACTATAAATGAAAAATGTTATGATGTTTATGAATTGTATTATGATATAACATGCAAAGATTTAATGATGACTTAAACTTATAAGAAAATGAGTCCTTTGGAACCATCAGGACTATAGGTGGTGAAAAAGGTGATTTTAACCCCTAACTTGTTCTCTCAAAAAGGGTAAGTCGGGACTTTAGCTTATCAAAGGGATAAGTATATGCTAGTGACGACTAGTAAAATATGAGCTCATAACCTAAATTACTCCCAAAGGGTGGAGTATAGGGTGGCCCAGGAAAATAATGATGATGATAAGATTTTAAGTCATCAAAGGCACTAAAGAAATGAAATATGTACCTTTGTATCCATGTGTAGCTAGTATTATATAGCGTTCTTTTATGCATGTTATTTTGATAATGATGATGAGGAATATGATGTAATGATAAAGGCAATGTTCATTGTAAATATGACATGTTAAGAATAAGATGCATTATAAGGCGCATGATTAAAAATTGTGAACCTCGGTTAAGTATTTGTCGAACTTAAAATGAATCTTTGCATGCTCACTATTTTAGAATAATCCGAGGTTCTGGGACTTTGATGATGACACACTGTAGAGAGGTACCCTATGAGAATTCTTTATGCAAGATTCTCACTCCTTTCTTTATTTAGTCATTGTCTCGATTCAAATGGCGACATTAGTCTGTTCGTTGATACCCCTACTTAGGAATTCCATTATGATCGATTACATCGCTCGTATCATTTTGAAGGGAGGTCTTGCTTGATTCGTGTTTTTTTATTTACATAGGTCGTCCATTTGCACATCCTGTCCCTAGTTATCGATTTTCTCCTACTTCTCCCTATGGCGATGAAATGGTTTCGAACATGCACGTCCACTTGATGAAAGGATGTTCACGTTCTTATCCAGCTTCATCTGTTTGTCCATGGATTTCAGTATGTTCGAGGCAGATATTGGCTGATCCTTGAGGACACTCCTACTCATGTATATTACGAGCTCTGCTCCTACTCCCAGCACGTGTAAGAGAGGTAGGTGAAGCTTGATTGTTATTGAGTTAGCGAGAAGGCCGTCCATGCGACCCGACTTTGGTGCATCTCGTGTGTCCGTCCAGAGGAGCTCATCGATGGATGGATTTATTCCCCATTTCCCAGGCCGGTGGCCATAGAAGGTTCTTAGTCGATTTATGTGTGATCATGCACCTAGTTTAGGATAACCTTCAGCTTATGGAGTTATCTAGTTTAGGGGCATGTATTTCCTTAAGTATATTTTCTTTTATGGGTTTGCATAAGATAATGATGTATGAACATAACCCACCCTTTGAGTGAGGATTATTGTATGTAAATATATGCTATAATGTGCTTATGGATGTTATATGATGGAGCCTAAGTGATATGATGTGATATATTCTTAAACGTCTTATTATACCCTGCTTACTCGTTCACGTTGTACTCGGCTCATGTTTTCAATTATGTGTTTAAAAAAAAAAAATGGCTCATAATTTCACTAAGTATTTTCAAATTATGAAGAAAGAACCAAAGCAAGGAGTAAAGTCTAGTCATTAATCAGATTCAACCTAGGTGTATCTGGTTAATTACTAAGTGTTACACTCTTTGGTCTGTGCGGATTACATGCTCCAGTTTCTTGCATCATGTTTATATTTCAAGTTCTTGCATCATGTTTAATTTTCAAATCATGCCCTTAAATCTTAAAGATAAAGAAATGGAATTGCATATCATATTTATAATTCCAAGCTATCACCTTATAAAGATAAGATTAAAATAAGGTTGCATAGCATGTTTATAATTCTAAGATGTCACCTAAATCTCTAAAACTCAAGACTTACTCCTTTTATCTTAAGTGAGAATTTTAATTGCGAAGATCCTCCCAAGTTTGACAAAAGAACTAGTTTCTAAATGAGTTTTAAGACTTTGCAAGGATTTTACGGGGAACTAGTATTTTATATGCACTTAAAATATGATTCTATGTAATTGCATAAGGTTCATGATTCGGCCACTGATTTGAGTTTAGTATCAATGTATCATAATGATTTGATATGTTTGAAGTTTTGATAATTATGGTTTATTGTTAAGAGAATGATTCACTGCATGTTAGAGATAAAACTAGCTCCCTAGAACAACCGAAGAGCTAGAATTTACCTAGTTTTTGACCCCTTTAAGTTTAGCCAATGCCAAATCTATTTTAGCATGTTATAATTCTGTCTAGGATTAGTTAGCCACGAAAAATTTGGTATCAATTAGACTAGGATTGATCCCGAACACTAAAAATGAACTTAGCAACTAGAAAACCGTAAAAACAAGATTTCTAGAACTCTAGGGAATGAAATTTATGCATTCTATCCAGAATCTTTAGCAACGATAAGAACCAGGTTTTATTATGTTTAAATAAGGGAGAATGATTCATAATTGGTTTAGTAACTAATTTCAGCATCATAGGGAAAACTGGTAACAAGAAAGGATTTAAAACATAACTTCTAGCATACCGTAAAACCTTAGGAACAACTTACTACCTATGCTACCCCATTTGATTTAATAGTGTTCTTAAGGCCTATAAATAATCGTAAAGATGGTAATAAATCCCTTAGGTGCATAACTAATTAGTTCTATAATTGATAATTCTATGTAAGTATTGGATGCTTATTAAGTACTTGATATCATTGAATGATTTCCTGGCTTGCATGTTATAGTTGCTATTGCAAATAATGAGAATGCTTATGCATGAAATATTCTTTATTATGTAAAATTTACCTTTGTTGCTAGAAGAAAGTGTATCATTGTTAAAGTGTAATTTGGAAAGGTTCTGGCTAAGGAAAGACTTGGTATTTAAGTGTGTCCATTGTAACCTACCTCTCTTTCCTGGGAATCTCCCAGATGCATGATTATAGTTGATATATATTATTCTAGCTTAAGACTATAAATGAGAAAATGCTATGATGTTTATGAATTGTATTGTGATATAACATGAAAAGATTTAATGGTGACTTAAACTTATAAGAAAATGATCCTTTGGAACCATCAGACTATAGGTGGTGAAAAGGTGATTTTAGCCCCCTAACCCGTTCTCTCAAAAGGGTAGAGTCGGGACTTTAGCTTATCAAAAAGGATAAGTATATGCTAGTGACGACTAGTAAAGTATGAGCTCATAACCTAAATTACTCCCAAAAGGGTGGAGTATAGGTGGCCCAAGGAAAATAATGATGATGATAAGATTTTAAGTCACCTAAGGCACTAAAGAAATGAAATATGTGCACTGTGTCCATGTGTAGCTAATATTATATGACGTTCTTTTATGCATGTTATTTTGATAATGATGATGAGGAATATGATGTAATGATAAAGGAAAAGTTCATTGTAAATATGACATGTTAAGATTATGATGCATTATAAGATGCATGATTAAAAATTGACGAACCTTGGTTAAGTATTTGTCCGAACTTAAAATGAATCTTTGCATGCTCACTATTTTAGAATAATCCCGAGGTTCCTGGGGACTTTGATGATGACACTGTAGAAGGAGGTACCCTACTAAGAATTCTTTAGCAAGATTCTCACTCCCTTTTCTTTATTTCTGTCATTGTCTCCAGATTCAAATGGCGACATTCGTCCTGTTCGTTGATACCCCTACTTGGGAATTCCACTATGATCCGGTGCATCGCTCGTATCATTTTGAAGGGAGGTGTGCAGTTCATGTTTTTATTTACATAGGTCGTCCATTTGCACATCCTGTCCCTAGTTATCGATTTTCTCCTACTTCTCCCTATGGCGATGAATTGGTTTTCGAACATGCACGTCCACTTGATGAAAAGATGTTACGTTCTTATCCCGCTTCATCTGCTGTCCATGGATTTCCAGAGTATGTTCCCAAGACGAGATATTCTGAAACTGATCCTTCAGAGGACACTCCTACTCATGTATATTCTGAGAGCTCTGCTCCTACTCCCACACGTGTAAGAGAGGGTAGTGAGGAAACAGTTATTCAGCCGAGGTTAGCAAGAAGGCCGTCCATGCTACCCCAGCCTGGTGCATCTCGCGTGTCCCCTCCCGAGGGAGCTCATCAGTGGATCGGATTTATTCCCCCATTTCCAGGACAGTGGCCATAGAAGGTTCTTAGTAGATTTATGTGTGTTCATGCACCCTAGTTTTAGGATAACCTTCCCCGCTTATGGAGTTATCTAGTTTAGGGGCATGTATTTCCTTATGTATATTTTCTTTTATGGGTTTGCATAAGACAATGATGTATGATCATAACCCACCCTTTGAGTGAGGTTATTCTATGTAAATATATGTTATAATGTGCTTATGGATGTTATATGATGGAGCCAAAGTGATATGATGTGATATATTCTTAAACGTCTTATTATACTCCGCTTACTCGTTCACGTTGTACTCGGCTCACGTTTTCAATTATGTTTTTTTTTAAAAAAATGGCTCGTAATTTTACTAAGTATTTTCAAATTATGAAGAAAGAACCAAAGCAAGGAGTAAAGTCTAGTCATTAATCAGATTCAACCTAGGTGTATTTGGTTAATTACTAGGGTGTTACACGCATTCCTACAAAACAAAGCCAAAACACCATATATATACAAAAGTCATCTACCCTAAGGTTTGAGTAACAGATAATCACAAATAAGATAGACAATTATGTACAGAATGAAATAAGAAGACAGTTACTTACAAAAATAAAACAAAGGTGTTATGGAGGGGAAGATAAATATTATAAAGTTATAATTATTTGCATAATTTACTCTAATAGGCTTGACTCTCAAAATATCCCCAGTGGAGTCGTCAAACTGTCACAACGTACCCGGAGGGGGCCGCGACAAGGATGACAACCAATTTTAAAATAAAACAGATAAAATGGGAGTCACCACCAATTTTAATTCTGGTTAAAACTGGAAAACCTTTAAACTTGCAAAATGGTCTTTTTACAAGAGATTTAAGGCTCGGGAGTCTGATTATGATTAGGGAAGGGTGGAAACTTAATCCTACTACACCCTTAATACATCCGTATATATACGGTTACCGTAGAGCTTATTATGTGTAACGCCCCGATTTTTCTGTCTGAGTGAAAAATGACCAAAATGCCCCTGAGGTCATTTTCGGCTCGGAATTCGAGAATGGCCGACCGGCAGTCCTCGAAGGGCCAACTCAATGTTTGAAGGGGATTGAATGACCCTTGAGTGGTTTCGGAGGCGAAAGTCTCATTTTCTGCAGTTTCAGGTCAAAATGACCAAAATACCCCTATAGTGTTTTACACGGGTAAAGGTGCCGTTTGAGCCCGAAACTTTCCCCAGAGGTTCAAAACCATGTTTTTACATGTTTCAAAACATCTGTTTGAGTCCCGGCAGTCCCGGGCAGTTTTAGTGCAAAATTACGATTTTGCCTCTAGAATAGTGTTTTTGAGCTTAATGATGTGATTAAGCAAACCTAAGCAATATTAGGCTCTAAACGAAGATTAATTAATTTTCATAATTAATCTAGAGTCAAAATAAATTATTAAAATTAATTAGAACCTAAGATTGCTTAGATTAGATTTAAATCTCTTTTCAAAAACTCAAGATTTCACTCTTGGAATCTTGAATAGTGTTTTCTCTCTCCAATTCCTTAAATCAAGGAATTGTGTCTAGAATTGTTTATACACTAAAATGAATTTATAACTCACTAATGATGCAAGAACACTCTTTAATTATGTCTTGACAACCTTAATTACCCATTTTTTCACCTAAACACTTTCTTACAAACTCCTAACCTTAATCCTAATCAAAGATACACCTAAACACAACTCTAAACCACAATTAAAATGCAAGAAACCCTCCCCCCATGGCTGATGCATTTCGGCCACCTCTCTCTCTTTTACCACACATGTTGAATTATTTCTTACTCAAAGAACCATGCTTAAAGCCATACCTTGAACCATACCTCACCATGCCTCAAGACCACATTATCTAACCTCATGGAACTCATGGGCTCCCTCCATGCACCCTTCATTTGTTTCATTTCTCTATAAATAGCTTGCTTGGGTGAACTTGTATCATTTTGGGTTCATTTTCAAAGTGTAAGTTTTCAAAGAAACACTTCAAAGCTTCCTTTTTCTCAAGTTCAAGTCTTCAAGTTCTTCATGTTCTTCATCCTCTTCTCTCATTCCAACCTCCTAATCACTAGGTAGGGATTTTCTTTCAAGAGTTCTTTCATTTAAAAGTTCTTAATTCCTTTATATGTTCTTAGTTTCTCTTGAATCCTTTCAAGAACTTCTTTTCTCTTTCTTCTCCTCCTTGTTTCGGCCATGAGCCCTTGAGAATCAAAGGAATGAGAGCTTGATGATGAGGTTCCATGATGATAATGTTCATCACTTGGATAATCTCTAAAGCTTGATCTTTGTTCTTAAGTTAAAGATGTTTTCTTTGCTCTTTCTTCTTGAACTTTGAAACCTCTCACCTTGATGATATTTTAAAATGGTCACATGAACTCCATGATGAGGACTCATGATGTTGGTGTTAATGCATCATCAAGATCATGGTCTCTAGAGTTTCAAATGTTTCTTTTTCTTCTAAAAAGTTTTCGGTTCCTTTTCCTTTTTTTCCTTCATATTTTCAGCCATATTGGCCAAGGAAGTTCACAATGGCTTAATGATGGGAGCTTCTAGATGATGACTATGTGTTCATCACAATGAGGTCTCTAGAGCTTGAGTTTTAATAAAAATGTTATTTATGTTTACATTCCAAGCAAAGAAACCTTGTGTTTTAAAGAACCTTTGAGGTTCACTCTTGTTTTTACTTTGTCTTGTCATGATAAGTTTGGGTTGAGGTTTAAGTTCCTTTAAAGTCTTGTATGAGCTCTAATAAGACATAAAATGAACTAGCATTCATATTTAAGTTCAAGCTTATGCATTGTATGTTTAATTTGAGCTTTGCATTCATATTTAATTTCCAAGCCATCACTTAAAGTTAAAGGCTAAAGAATGGAGTGCATCTCATATTTATATTTTTGTCTAGCATATTTACCTTTCATCACTAAAGAACGTAAAGACTTAAAATGAGGTTTGCACTATCACCTAACTAAATCTCAAAAACTTTCTATTTCGGCCTTAAAGTCGATTGTTGCTGGGCCTAGAGCACTAAAATGAAGAAATAAACTTGCATATTTATGTTTCAAGCCTTGCATATTTATATTCCAAGTCTTGCATATTTATATTCCAAGTCTTGCATATTTATTTTAAGCCTTGCATTTTTATATTCAAGTCTTGAACGTTTACTTTAAGCTCTCACTTTAATTTGTAATGAAGAATAAAAAATGAAGTGCATAGCACGTTTAAATTATGTCATCACTAAAAAGATCTTAGAGCTCAAAGACTTGCCCATTTTATCTCAAGTTAAAGTTTAATGAGGGAGCATTCTTTGAATGCATAATTTCGGCCTTGTAGTGATGATGAACTTGGAATGAGTTTCATCTAGCTTCAAGGACCAATATGTCAAGTTTTAAGAATCCTTTTAAATCTCATGAATTTGTTTGAGTTCAAGACCAACAAGGTTCTAAGAATTCAACTCTTTTGAAGGAGGGATTAAGTGGTCACTAACCTAAGATTGTTTTTAGTCTCTTTCATGAAATAAAATGGTTTGCAAAAGAGTTTTAGAAATCTTGAAAATGATTCCAAGAGAAACTAGCAACTTATGTGTTTAAAGATATCAAGTTATGTATCTTTTTGGGATTTAATATTTCGGTCCTTCCATGATGGGTTTGCTGCTGTATGATGATGTTATGATGTGTTATGATGTGTGAAAATTATGTGTGATGAGTTAGGAACACATGTAAGCATGTTAAAAGAGAAACTAGCTTTCTAGAAAAATCGTAAAGTCAAGATTTAGCATAGTTTTAACCCATTTATTTATGGACACTGCCCAAACTTTTTTAATGGGAATAAAATCAGATTAGGATTGATTAATCATGAAAAAATTTGGTTACATTTGAAGTAGGAATGAATTTTGGCACCTATAGAGAAACTAGTAACTAGAAAACCGTAAAACCGCAATTCTAGAACTCTTAGAACATTTAATTCTTAGAATCTGTCCAGCAAACTTATAATGTAGATAACATGGTTTATAATTAGTTCTTTGATATAGGAATGACTCATAATTGGTTTAGGTTTAACTTATAGCGCCTTAGGCGAAGACAAAACCAAGAAAGGGTCTAAAACGCAAGTTCTAGAACCCCATAATCATAAGTTTATAACGATGCCCCTAAGGAATGGTGATGTTCAGATTTAATTGAGAGCATAAATAAATGATAAGTTTTGATAAGAGAGAACCCTTAGGTGCATGAAAGTTTGATAGGAGATGATAGGTTAACTACATCACAAGTTTAAGGCCCGTAAGGGTCAGATCATAAAATACTGTAGGACCAAGTGCATAACGAACTTTTAATGTTGCTTGTGAAAGTATGAGGATGATTATGTGAATGCATGAAATTATGATGAAGGATGCATGTTTGATTGACTCATGTGGCATAAAGAAGAATTTGGAAGAAATTTGGCATGCCGCAGTTATGCCGCCGAATTTTTGACAAATTCAGGACTTAGAAAGTTTTTGAAAAACTACGAAATTTTTATGAGGTACTAAGATGAGTTCTCGGATGACACCAGTTCGGACGAGCACCTCCAGAGAACTCATGTGACATCGGTACCAAGATTAATTCTTGGGTGACACCGGTTCGGCCGAGCACCCCCAAGAAATGCCCCCTAGCCCGTACTAGATAAGTCGGGATTATGTTTATGATTATGTTACGCTTATCGAGATTGATAAGTAAGAACTAGTGACGACTAGTTGAGGTATGAGCTCATAACCTAGAGATATGACACGTTCTGGGTGACACCGATTCGGCCGAGCACCCCCAAAGCGCTTGTCTTTTAGGGTGGCCTATGAGGAAGTTATGATGATTATGTCACAAAGAGAATTTAATTGCCACTTTATGCCACTATTATGATGTTCTTAAAGTTATGATGATTATTCTTGAATTAAGTAGAGCCATGCATACATCCATTAATATGTTTGCATCCATGTCATTAAGAACCATGCTAAAATGAACGGACCTTGGCTAAATTATGTTTTAGAACCTAAAAATGGACTTAATGCATGCTCACTTATTTTTGTGTACTAAACCCAAGGTTCTTGAGGACGTAGATGAGGACACCTAGGTAGTAGAAGACCGTACTGAGATTCTTTAGCAAGATTCTCACTCCCTCTATCTCTTTCTTTCCATCACGTCTTCAGATGGCGACGTTCGTGGTTTTCGTGGACACCCCGACGTGGGAGGTGCACTATGACCCGGATCACGGGTCATATCATTTTGAAGGACAGTGCACGGTGCGAGTCTTCATGTTCGTAGGACGTCCCTTCGCTCACCCCGTGCATACCCATCGCTTCTCCCCGACAGCACCCTACGGTGACGAAGAGCGGGTTTTTGAGCGCGCGCGTACTCATAACGAGAGAGTGCTCCGCATGCATACCGCCACCTCAGCCATGCGTGACTATCCCGATTACGTGCCCTGGACCTACTTCTCAGAGACCGACCCGTCCGAGGACCCGCCTACCCATCTGTATAGCGAGAGCTCTGCCCCCACTCCACCACTGATGAGGGAGGGCAGTGAGGACACCGTGACTCAGCCACAGCTTGCATGACGACCGGAGATGCGGCCACATCGCGGGGGTCACTCTCGATCCCCGTTCCGCCTCTTTACGCCCGAGGAGCTCGCCCAGTTTCCCGGATATATGCCTTGCTCACGAGATAGATGTCAGTAGGAGGCGACGTACGACCGATGGAGTACCCGGGTAGAGCACACACCACTTAGATAGGGGTGAACCTTCTTTTGTCTTAGAGGTCACCCCGTTAGTTGCACTTGGGTAGGGGAGTTGCTTTTATAGTTTCCGTTGTACTTTCTCTTGTATTTCCTTTTTAGTTGTATTGTTCATGTTGTATCAAACTAAGCCCCACTCTATACAAGTGGGCATTTCATATATTATATAAATATGCAGTTCAGTGTTATCATGATGTGCCTTTATTTGCTTATGTCATGTTGCTATGCGATGCTTGCTTTATTACCTTTCATGCATTATTAATTAACGTGTCGCACGGCTCTCACTTTTGCTTTTATAATTCAAAAAAAAATTTATCAGTATTTCCGCTAAGTATTTTAAAGTAATAAGGAAGCTATGACGTAACAGACTAATGATTAACCTAATTATGTTCTAGAGTATTGGGTTAAAAATTAGGATGTTACATTATGCAAATTGATTATAATTTTATAATATTTATTTTACCCAAACAATTATATTAATTACATATTTACAAAGAAATAAAACTAAAATTAAAACAAGAAATAAAGAACAAATTTTATAAAAAAGGGATTTTGGCTTGATAGTTATTGGCTACACCGACGTATCCTCAGGTGCAATGGGAACTCAAAGCCACGTCGTTCTGTAGAAAATGATTCTATGTTGAATTGATTTTATTAAAGAAACCAATTTTAAAGAAGCTAAAACCCACTCTTGCACAGGATTTAGGATAGTATGAACTATACAATAAACCCTTACATTCTCATGAAACTTGAGGATAGCAAGCTATACATCAATATCACAAGTTGTCGCGTAGATTTTAAAATGAAATAAGAAATGTGTTGGTTGATTTTAATTTTTGAAAAGAAAATATTTCTGATTATTAAATAGAATGAAAATATTTTGGCAAGTTCTAATTTTAACAAAAATTGGGAAAATTATATCAGAAATACTATTATTAAAATACCTAAACACATAAGATAATTAAACTAAAACAAGAAAATAAACACAATTACACAATTAATTTAAATGAAACACATAAACTTGTAAAATAATTAATACTAAACAAAAAAAAAACTAATTCATAAACCTAAAGACACAATTAGACAAAACATAAAAAAAATTATCCTAATTACTATTTTTTTGTTAAAAGAAACATTAACATTAAATTCACTCAAAATCAAAGAAAACAATAAAATCACCTTTTTCATGTTTTAATTAAATTAATTTAAAACTAATTTATTTAACTTCACTTAAAATGTTTAAAATGATTACTCAAAAGACATAACCCTCTCTTTTCTTGATAAAACAAAACAACCAAATATTTATTTTAAATCAAAGTGAATAAGACCTTTTTCTTTATCTAAACCAAATCAAACCTAAAGACAACAACCTAAACAAATACTAATTAAAACAATCAAATCCAAATCAAGCAGATCTGTAATTAAATCTAACAAAAACTAAATAATATTAACCCAAAATATAACTAAATAAAAAATAAATCAGCCCTCTTAATTTTTCTTAATTTACCTCACACATACATCTACTTACACACACACATACTCGCTCATAACTCCCTCACGCACGCGGCCACACACACACATGCACACAAACACAAAACACTATCCCTCTGACTAATACACACACACGCATGTTCTGAGAGAAAGATAGAAACGGAGACTGAGAGGAAGATAGAAGGAGAGAGGATGAGAGGAAAAGAGCCATAGAGAGCGTGAGAGAGGAAAGGAAGGTCACACGAGCGTGGGAGATTGGACTATGAAAAATAGGCCGCCACACAAGGCTGATCTTCCTCGGGAAGCCTACGGTGGTCAGGGGGGCGAGGCGCGGCGCGACCGTGAAAAGGAAGGAGGAGAGGGGAAGCGGCGGTCATGGAGGTGGCCGCGAGCAGTGCGACGAGGCAATGCTGGCTTCGCTAACTAGGCATGGGGCTTATGGCAGCGATAGGCTTACACGGTGAGGAGGATGTGGAAGAGGCCACTGTGGCTTGCGGTGGCCGATTCGATGCTTAGCTATGGAGAGGATCCACGTGCGACACTGAAGAAGGGAAAGGTGCGACTGGAAAAGGAAGCGAGACCAAGATGAAGGCGGATTGAAGACATCGGTAGCTACGATGATGGTGGTGGTGCCTCCAGCGTTCTTTACTGTTTCTGCTTCTCCTTTTAGAATTGTCTCTTTTTTTTAACAAAGAAAAATTTGATGTATATTTGGTTCTGATCTAGGACTTTTGGAATTTTTCAGGTGGGTTGAGATGATGATGATGATGGAAGCGGCTGTGGTGATAATGATGCCAGTGTTTCATAGAGGTTGAGAGATCGAGAGTAGTGAATCATAATGGAGGGGCTAGTTGTGTGGAGGTTGGGCCATGGTGGGGAAATTACTAGTGGTGGTGATATGTGCTCAAGGATGATGGAGTTGTGATGATGATGATGATGATAATGACATGGAGGTTGAAGATGATGATGGGAACCATGGGAGGCCTCGACAGTGCCATGTGGAAGGCCGCGGCCTCCTCTTTTTCTTCTTCCTTGTTTTTTTTTTTTTGGTTAATTTCTGATGTTGATGATTGTTGTTGCTGCTAGATTTTACCTTGTTCTTTCCTGATTTTGCTGGAATTGCTTCTGTGTTTGAAATTTGCTTTTGTCTGCTGAATGATGTATCAGAATGTATTTTTTTGATTTTTTTTGTTTGATTTTTGGTGGTTGATTGAAAATTCTTGCTGATTTTGGAAATTTTCTGAACCCCTTCCTCGGTTGTTGATGGATGATTATATGATGCTCTTTAGTCAAACAAAATTATTGTTTTGAACTCATTTACAGCTCATTGGTAAACCTGTAATCATCACAAAGGGAAGGAATGATGCAATTAGGAAAAGAGGGCATTATGATGTCCGGCATTTCCTTTCTTTTGTTTTTTGTTGAAGAATGGTCAAGAGGAGAGGAATCCAATATTCCTCTTCTTTCTTTCTTTTATTTTAATTTATTTTTTTTAAGAACAGTCAAACAAGGGATCCAATGTCCCTTTTTTTTATTTTTTTTTGGTTGCAACAGGAACGGGCTAAAAAAGGTTAATAAAAAAAACTTATTTTTGTGTTTTTTAATTAACTAAGTATAGGCTGTAATGAAAAAAAAATGATAGGCTTGGACAAATGATATGGACTGAACTCTTTAAAAAAAAAGGGGACAAAATATGGTGTTCACAATAAGCAATACATATGTAGCATATATAGCTTTAGCTTAGGGCATATATGAATAGAGGCTTGACTTAGTAGAACAACTGAACTTTCTTTTTTAGCAAAGTTCTTGTCTATGGGTCTCTTTGGAATCCCTTTCACCATTGGAGCACACTAAGCCAGATCCTAGAATCATATCAGCAAAACATATGTAGCATTTATAGCTGTAGCTCAGGGCATATATGAATAAAGGCTTTATTTAGTAGAACAACTGAACTTTCTTTTTTAGCCAATTTCTTGTCTACGGGTCTCTTTGGAATCCCTTTCACCATTTGAGCGCACTAAACCAAATCCTAGAATCATATCAGCAAAAAATGGTCAATTGATAGATTGATCTTGTGAAGAGGATGTATGTCATTCTGTCCCTCAAATCTTTATCCTCTGCAATTGTTGGATTGTTCAACCCCTTCAAGGCCTTACTCTGATATCACTTGTAAGTGGAAATATGCATGAGAATGGAGGGTTGAATCATGCATTGTTTGTTCTAGCATTTTCTGAAATACTTAAAAACAACTACTATCAAGTTTAAAACTTGTAGTGCAATGGAAACATAGTGAAATCAGAAAGTAGTTTTCTAAAGCTTGTTAAACAAAAATGGTCATCATTAAAAAGTAATAACTGAAAGGCGAGAATGATATTTTAGCATATAAGTAAATACCAAACCACAACAGATAGAAATGAAGGAGATCAGAAAGACAGAAATAAGAGACACAAAGGTTTTATAATAGTTCAGCCAAATAGCCTACATCTAATACTCAACAATCGTTGAGGTTCCACTAAAAACATCTTTCTCAAACTGAGAAAAAGCAATTTGATTGTCTTTTCATTAGCTTTTCCAAGCTCTCATCTATGATCTTCAGGAATACTTGCTGCCACAGATTGATCAGTTCTTCATCAACTTCTCTAAGCTGAATCGAGTAGTATTGACATTGGCCTCTCCAAGCCTAACCCATGACTAGTAGCTACCTCTACTATCATGTTGAAAGTAGTCTTGCTCTAGCCTCTCTAGGCTGCAAGTACTCTTTCCCTAACCTCTCCAAGTTGCAAGTAGTCTTTGTTTAGCCTCTCCAAGCTAAACCGTGATCAGTAAGAACACTTTATTGTTGCATTGCAAGTAGTTTTACAGTATCCTCTCCAAACTATCTCACAATGATCACTATTAGATTGAGGATATAAAGGTTAAGTATTTGGGTTGCTACTCAAACTAACCTATACTCAAGTTTCCTTAAAGATTATACATTGGAAACAAACCTGGGAAACAAGAGCGACTCCTTTCCATATTTCTTCCTAAGAAGAGCATTCAACATTGCAAAGTCTGGAAAGAAGATTTTTACATGTAAGGAATCTAATTACAGAAAGATGATGAACCTTACAGGATAAGGAGAGATTTAAGTAGAGTTTCCTGAGTGCAGTCTTACTCCCTCTTTTTTTAGAGCACAGCATCTCTCTATATATAGCGGTCTTTCTTATGACCATTGCCTTTGATCAAATCTCCAAGTGACATGTGTTGATCATCAGTTGTGTTTTGGAAGAATAAGCTAGAAGGGAGGTTGACAGATCTATCATATTGGTTGTAGAAGTCATTGTCATGTTGAGTTTTTTTATCTCTCTTTAGAAACTACTTTTCTACTTTCTGACCATGCTTTATGAACTCCTCCTTCATGAAGCTAGGGTGGCTGATCATTTAGGCAAAAGAGATGATCTACCAGTTTGATAACTAGGTTAGACTTAGATTGAAATTTGAATTTCAAAATACAAATTTCCCTCCTTTTTCTGTAGCGTTCAAATGCTCCACTCACGGGTGAGCTTTCTGAAGCTGTAGTTAGTCTCTAGAATATTCTTCAATCTTCTGGTCTTCAATTCGATCTTCTTTGTTGATGATTTCTTTGCGATTGTGATGATTGGAGATGAAGTAATGCATTGCTTTTGGACATGAGTTGATTTTTTCATCTTAAGTGTAATTTCTAATGTCCCATCCTACTTTCTGAAGTCTTAGGACATGGTTTCTTGCAGCGTTGAAATCTTCTTCTAATCGTTAGCTATCAATTGCTTGAATAAGGATATAATTTCACTTCTATTTCAATTCAAATCTCGTAACATGAGGTAAGCATGTTTACACATATATAATGAAATATATTCTCATTTGAGTAAGCCTTGCTCTTGCTAAACTGATAGAAACCTGTTATAAATATTACAAGAAACTCAAAAGAAACATCAATCGTTCTTCAAAGCATTTTCTTTAAATTGGCTATGTCGTCATTCAAAACAAATAAGCGCATATTAACAAGGTTCTAGAGCTAACAGTGTTGAGTACTGGATATAGGCAGGTTTGGTCGAACCAGTATAAAATATTTGTGTCATATTTTCTTCTCCTTGATCTCCTTTATTTTTCTCTGTTATGATATACTGTTGAACTTATGTTGGTATAACGCTTTAAGCTTTTATGTTATTTATCGTTTACTTTAGAAATCTACTTTATGAAATTACTAACTGTATTTCCACTGTATTACAAGTTTCATAGTTGATAGTTTTTTTGTTAAAGGTTTCAGATAAGTAAAAAGAAGTAAAGCATGATTCAATCCTTCCCCCCTTCGTGCACTTTTATACCTACAAGTGGTATCAGAGTAAGGCCTCTGAGGGGTTGAATAATCCAATGGTTGCAGAGGATAAAGATCTGAGAGACAGGATGTCATGAATCAATACTTCAGAAAATCAACTAATCATTCTTCCCTGATGAGATTCTAGGACCTGTCAAGGCACACTAATCAATTGAATGTATCTCAAAGGGCGAGTAGACAGGAACAACAAAAAGAAAGAGCTTAGTTGAACTCCTAAGTCAAAGTTCCTGCTCATATGTACACTAAGCAGAGATGAATATGCAATATGTGATGCTTGTGACTTATGAAGGGAAATATGGAATAGACTATGAATGACGTTTGAAGATCAACAGTCTCAAAAGCCTTTAGCCTTAGTCATCATATTAGAAGTAGTGCAAAGCTAAAGAAGTGAATGTTGTTGAAACCTCAATTGAAGAGGCAAGATCTAATGTAGAATCAAAGAATGAAAGTATGTCTAAGAAGGGATGAGACATCAATCTCAAGAAAGACAAAAAAGGCAAAGAAAATTCTGAAAGGAAAACCTGCTAATCATAGTAAGAAAGAACATCTTGTGTCTAAAGTTCCAAGCTCAGAGCATCACAGAATTGTCCCAATCTCAAGAAGAAAAGCACACCGACTACCTGGAGTATCTTTGAAGATGAAAAGAATGGATCGTAAAGTCATGATGAGCTAGAAAATGCTACAAACCTATGAATCATGATTTGGGTATGGTTCAATAAGAGATTGTAATGTAAAGAATCTAAACTCAATCTTTCATATTAACTTTGTGTTTGTATTTTATGATGAGTTGCTAGGGGTTCCTCAAGCTTATTTTCTCTAAATATCTCAAACATATCAAGAAAATTCAGAGGTCACATAAAACTTGAGAAGATCAAGCCTGAAGCTAAAAAGTTTAAGTAAGAAATATTACAAGGAGTTTTTCTCTTCTCAAGATATATAAAATTGAAGGCTCTAAAAGAAATCTGAAAGATGTCAGAAGTTATCTCTAATTCTGAGAGGACTTCATGGCTTTTTAGATCTGACTGGGAACATTTAATAGATAATTCAAAAACTTTTTTTTTATGCTAATGGTCAGAGTCCATAGTCTCAGGAAACTTGTTTAGGATATAAAAAGGAAATAAGAGAGAAAAAGCTATGTAACCTCATCTAAAAATCTTGTCTTTTGCACTATCTATCACAAGAAGGGAAACACACCTAACAAATAATTCTAGAGAAAGAATTTCATTAGAAAGGTTAGAAAAATACCTTCCTCTGTAACTAATCAATAAGACCCAAGAAAGTCTAGGTTCCAAAATTAAAACTTTTCTTATTGCAAGTATGTCTGAAAAGGATCATGGGCTGAAAGATCAAGGAACAAACAGACGATGACCATTCTAGAAACCATGTCCTGAATTTGATAACTAATCAGGAAGCTTGAAGGGAAAAATGTCAAAATATCTCAAGTACGATGATCAAAGAGCTTAAGAAGGACCTTGCTAAAAATCTCGATGATTTTGTAAGAAGCCTAGAGAAAATGAGTCTTAAGGAAGTTCCAGGAAGCAAGAATATGAAAAGCTAAACCATCAGAAAGTGAGCTCCAGAACATCAAATCTTCAGAAAGCATGCTTAGAACTCTCAAACAATCAGAAAGTAACTTTTCTAGACATGAAGATGAGTAGACTGAAGATGAATGGGAAGCTGAAGAATCTCAATGTACATAAACTATAAGAAAGTCTCTATTTTAGAAATAGTTTCTCATAGTTTGTAACACCCTAGTAATTAACCAGATACACCTAGGTTGAATCTGATTAATGACTAGACTTTACTCCTTGCTTTGGTTCTTTCTTCATAATTTGAAAATACTTAGTGAAATTAGGAGCCATTTTTTTTTTAAACACATAATTGAAAACGTGAGCCGAGTATAACGTGAACGAGTAAGCGGAGTATAATAAGACGTTTAAGAATATATCACATCATATCACTTAGGCTCCATCATATAACATCCATAAGCACATTATAGCATATATTTACATACAATAACCTCACTCAAAGGGTGGGTTATGTTCATACATCATTATCTTATGCAAACCCATAAAAGAAAATATACTTAAGGAAATTCATGCCCCTAAACTAGATAACTCCATAAGCCGGCAAGGTTATCCTAAAACTAGGGTGCATGATCACACATAAATCCACTAAGAACTCTCTAGGGCCCTTTGTCCTGGAAATGGGGAATAAATCCGATCGATGAGCTCTCTCCGGAGGGACACGAGATGCACCAAGGAGTCGCATGGGCGCTCTTCTTGCTAACCTCAATTTGAACAAGCTGTTTCCTCACTACCCTCTCTTACACGCGTGTGGGAGTAGGATGAGCTCTCGAGAATATACATGAGTAGGAGTGTCTCTGAAGGATCAGTTTGAATATCTCGTCTCGGGGAACATACTGGAAATCCATGGGCCCAGATGAAGCGGGATAAACGTAACATCCTTTCATCAAGTGGGCGTGCATGTTCGAAAACCATTTCATCGCCATAGGAGAAAGTAGGAGAAAATCGATAACTAGGGACAGATGTGCAAATGGATGACCTATGTAAATAAAAAACCACGACTGGCGTCCCTTCAAAATGATAATGGCGATGCACCTGGATCATAGTGAAATTCCCAAGTAGGGGTATCAACGAGCAGGGCCGAATGTCATGTCGAATCTGGAGACAATGGCGGAAATAAAGAAAAAGGGAGTGAGAATCTTGCTAAGAATTCTCGAGTAAGGTACCTCCTTCTCTGATGTCATCATCAAAGTCCCCAAGAACTCCTGGGATTATTCTAAAATAGTGAGCATGCAAAGATTCATTTTAAGTTAGGACAAATACTTAACCAAGGTTCGTCAATTTTTAATCATGCGTCTTATAATGCATCTTATTCTTAACATGTCATATTTACAATGAACTTTTTCCTTTATCATTACATCATATTCCTCATCATCATTATCAAAATAACATGCATAAAGAACATCATATAATATTAGCTACACATGGACACGGTGCACATATTTCATTTCTTTAGTGCCTTAGGTGACTTAAAATCTTATCATCATCATTATTATTTTCCTTGGGCCACCCTATACTCCCACTTTTGGGAGTAATTTAGGTTATGAGCTCATACTTTACTAGTCGTCACTAGCATATACTTATCCCTTTTGATAAGCTAAAGTCCCGACTCTACCCTTTTGAGAGAACTCGGGTTAGGCCGCTAAAATCACCTTTTCACCACCTATAGTCTGATGGTTCCAAAGGATCATTTTCTTATAAGGTTAAGTCACCATTAAATCTTTGCATGTTATATCATAATACAATTCATAAACATCATAACATTTTCTCATTTATAGTCTTAAGCTAGAATAATATATATCAATCAGAATCATGCATATGGGAGATTCCCGGGGAGAGAGGTGGGTCACAATGGACACGCTTAAATACCAAGTCTTTCCTTAGCAGGAACCTTTCCAAATTACTCTTTTTCAATGCTACACTTTCTTCTAGCAACAAAGGTGAATTTTTCATAATAAAGAACATTTCATGTATAAGCATTCTTATTATTTGCACAGCAACTATAACATGCAAGCCAGAAATCATTCAATGATATCAAGTACTTAATAAGCATCCAATCCTTACATAGAATTATCAATTATAGAACTAATTAGTTACTAAACCAATTATGAATCATTCTCTTAACAATAAACCATAATTATCATAACTTCAATCATATCAAATCATTATCACACATTGATACTAAACTCAGATCAGTGGCGAATCATGAACCTCATGCAATTACATAGAATCATATTTTAAGTGCATATAAAATACTAGTTCCCGTAAAATCCTTGCAAAGCCTTAAAACTCATTTAGAAACTAGTTCTTTTGTCAAATTTGGGAGGATCTTCACAATTAAAATTCTCACTTAAGATAAAAGGAGTAAGTCTTGAGCTTTAGAGATTTAGGTGACATCTTAGAATTATAAACATACTATGCAACCTTATTTTAATCTTATCTTTATAAGGTGATAGCTTGGAATTATAAACATGATATGCAATTCCATTTCTTTATCTTTAAGATTTAAGGTGATGACTTGAAAATTAAACATGATGCAGAACTTGGAAATATAAACATGATACAAGCTGGAGGCGGTAATCCATAGGACGATGAGAGAAGAGAATATTAAGAAACCGGAGCGTGAGTAGTCCGCACAGGACCGATAGAGGAGAAGAGAATTATTATTACATCTTTTTAAGCTCCAATCTCAAGACTTTTAAGAATAAATTCTTTAACTCCAATAATCATATTTCTTTGCTTGTGATACATGGGCAAGTCTTTAAGCTCTAGGATCTTTAGGTGATGGCATAAAATAAACATGTCATGCGTTGATTCTTTTAGCCATTATAAAATATAGTGAGAGCATAAATTAAATATGAGATGCAACCTCTTAATTATCTTGAAAGATTAAGTGATGACTTGAAACATAAACATGAAATACAAGCTTGGAATTTAAACATGAGAAATGCAAGTTCATTTATTCATTCTTGAAAATTTAGTGATGACATAGAAGTTAATCATGGATGCAAATTCATTTTGTTTCTTTACTAGAGCTCCTTCAAGACTTTAAAAGAATTATAAATTCAACCCAATACATATCTTAACAAGAAATAAAACATAAAAGGAAAATACATCTTTCAAGTTCTAAACTAAAAATCTTTATTTTAGCATCATAAAGCATTATTCTTTAAAGTTTTGCATCAAGTGGAATTTTCAAGCTTTAGAGGCCTAACTTGTGATGGATTTACACCCCACCCTCAAGGTCCTCATCATCAAGCCATCATCTTAGTTCCACCTAGGCCATATGGTTGAATTGGTTAAATAAAAAATTGAAGAGGGAAAACCAAAATGAAAAGCTAAGGTAAGTTCATAATTTCATCATTTTGAGCTGAAAACACAACTCCTCAAAGCATAGAAATAAATTTAGAAACTACTCGCTACCTGATCTGAGTTGAAGAAGAGGAAGAGAACTTGGTTTCTTGAAGTGAAATGAAACAAAATCTCTTTGAAAAAATTGAAGAAAGAATTCAGCCAAAGAGGAGGAAGAAAGAAAGTTTTTGGTGCTCCTAAAAACTAGTTATGAACCAAGCATTCCAAGACCACTCAAGCAAGCCTATTTATAGAAGATTTTGAGGCTTCTAATTGGCCAAAATGATGAGGTAGTGGACGGAATTTTTCAGGAGAAATAAGGGAGGAAAAATCATTTTAGACAAAGTTGTATGAAATTAAGGAATTATGTCTCTTATGGTGACATTTTGGCATTTTGTTTTAGTGCAACTTTTGGAAATAATTCAGCTGCATAATGGCATCAATTATTTTATCCATTACAGCCCCAAAGAAGTGAAATTTGTGTGTTCCATGCATTATTTAGGTGTAGGCAAGATATTCATGTAATTTAGAGAATTTACTGATTAAGGGCTTAAGTGAATTAGTAAGCAATTTGGGTGTTTTTGAGCAATTTTGGGTTCTAATCAATCTAAATACATAATTTTGACTCTAGATTAATATTTAGAATTTAATAAGCTTTAATTTGAGCCTAATATTGCTTAGTTTTGATATACCAATCAAAATCCCGAAATTAAAGCGCCCAAAACAGGGCAAAATCGTACTTTCACTTAAAACTGCCCGAGGCCACCGAGCTTAACCAATGGTTAATCATGGCTTAAAAACACATTTTAAAACATTTTAGTGAGGTTGAGGTTGGGCTCAGTCACGCTTTATCGGAGTTAAAAACTTGATCGCGGGCGTTTTGGTCATTTCGCGTCGGAACTCAAAATTGAGATCCTTCTGCTCTATTAACACACATAACACAAACAATCCCTTATTATCCTCAAAATATCCCCTTGAGAATAGGTGGGGCCCACGATCCTTATTTTCTGAGTAAAAAAATAACTTGAGGCATTTTGGTCATTTTATATGTCTGAAATTCCAGGATTTGCGACTCTCGCATGAATCGTTCCTAACCTCTCTTCTAACGTTATATTCCTTTATTGAGGATTGTTCGGCCTCAAATCTTATGTAATAATTACCTACGGTAATTGAGTAATTTCTAATGACAGTAAAAATTACAGTAAAAATTGGGGCGTTACATAGTTTCTCAAAACAAAGTTCATGGAGACACTTCCAAGTGTATGAGAACCAAGTCCTCCCTTAGAAATAAGTCAAAACTGTGCTTTCATCTCCACCATTGAACCTGAATACATTAAAGAAGCTTTGAAAAATCAAAGATTGGGTGGAAGCTATGCAAAAAGAGCTGACAAAGTTTGAGAAAGGCAAAGTCTAAATGATATGGTGAAAAATCATCATCAGTACAAAGTAGATGTTCAAGAACAAGCTCAATGAAGCTGGCACTATCATCAGGAACAAACTAAGATTGTTTGCACAAGGTTATAATCAATAAGAGGGAATTGACTATGATGAAACCTTTGCACCAGTAGTTAGGCTTGAAGCCATCAGAATTCTACTTGCTTTTACTGCCTTCAAAGGATTCACTTTCTACCAAATGGATGTGAAGTCTACATTTCTAAATGGACTCCTCTCTGAGGAAATATATGTGAAGCAGCCTCCTAGTTTTGAGAGTGAAGATCTTCCCAACCATGTCTTCAAGCTAACGAAGGGTCTCCATGGTCTAAAACAAGTTCTACGAGCTTGGTATGATAAACTGAGCACCTTCTAGCTAAAGAATGAGTTCAAGAAAGGTTTCTATGTAATGCTGACACCACAGAAGATAGAGCTAAAAAAAAAGCACCGGTGGGTGATGCTGTTTCTCTAAAAAGGGGCATAATTGTTGATCAGGCAAGCAATAGAATATCATTGTTCTCTCTCTATAGCACAATCAGAACATGTAGTTGCTACAATTTGTTGCACCCAGATGCTGTGAATAAGGAACCAACTGGAAGACTATCTTTTAAGGTATTTCATAAATCCTATCTACTATGAAAATACTAGTGTAATCAATCTTATTAAATAATCCTTTCAGCACTCTAAATTTAATCTCTTGTTATAAAACATCTTTTACTCAAAATCATGTTGGATGAGGAGATGTTGAGTTAATGCTTGTGAATACAAAAGACCAAGTGTCAGATATATTCACAATATCTTATGCTGAAGATCTCTTCTATGTTTTCCCTTTATGAAAGCTTTCTTTTAAAACTATTTTACATATGTATAAGCATTCGTGTATAAAACATCTATCTCTAGGCATTCCCCTTTATAACATCCAACTGAAATCCTAGCAAAGCCATCAGTTTGAGAACAGCAGAAATTCAGTTTACAAGATCAGCTGATTAGTTAGTGGCTCAAAAAGTCAGATTGAAAGAATCAGAAGTGCAATTTGCATGCTCAGAAGGAAGATCGGTTGATCATGAAGAAGAGATGAGGATTAGAAAATGAGAAATATATGGAGTCATAGAACTCAGTATATAAGGATGAGTGTATAATGAGTCTCTAATGGATCAAAAAGTGAATAGTACAGTTCAGAAATTCACTACCTCAAAAAGTGATCTCAAGCGTCAAAAATATCTCTTTCTGAAAGAATGATGAAAAGGTGAGATTATTCCCACTCTTTTGTGTTTCTCTCTCCCACGTCGCTTCATCTTCAGTCATGTCACATCACTTAAAATCCCCTATCCTCACACATCACCTTTGCCTTCGTCTTCCTAAACATGTACCTCAACCATTTTCACTCCCTTTATAGCTCTTCTCTCTCTGTAACCTCAACCCTGTCTTCCCATGCCCTCAGTCTTGCAAACTGAAAGCCTAAATCATCTTACAAACTTTCTCAAGCTTTAACCCTCCTTGTTCACACCCTACAAATAGCTAAAGGAAAAGAACTCAAGAGCTCATCAAAGGAAGGAATCTTCATCATGTATGATGAACCTCTGATACAGGAAATCTACAAGGAGGAGTTCTCTCATTGAACAATTGCATCTGGAAACATCTTAACAACTCTCTTTTAAACTAAATCCAAATAGAAAAATGTTTGCCTTTTAAGGATGGAAGCACTTTCTAGACATCTTCCATGGAGTATTTCGAAGGGTGGTCACCGCTTTCTATTGCTTTCTTGAAGCAAAGAATAGAACAACTCTCAAAATCACTATTCGGGACACTTATGTAATGCCCTGATTTTTCCTATGTACAAATGACTAAAATGCCTCGAAGGTCATTTTACTGGGAGAATAAAGATAGCCGGCCCGGCCATCCTCAAGGGGACTGTTTTGATATTGAATAGGAATTATGTGTGTTAATAGAGTAGAAGAATCTCATTTTCGGGTTTCTGCATGTGAAATTACCAGAGTACCCTTGAAGTATTTTAACATGGGATTAGTTACCGACTAAACCTGGGAGTTTGGAACGTTGTTTTCACGGGCATTCAGCATCTAAATATAGTTAAGTCGAATGTATGTATCTCCTCTACCTCATGGCCGAGCTCTGCTACCTCATGGCCGAGCCCTGCCATCTCATGGCCGGGCTCATCCTTCATACTTCAGATCGAGCTCTATTTTTTCTCAGCCGAGCTCCATTGAGATCCCTTTTCTGTTAATAGTAATTAGCTCTGTTTGTTTTCATTTAGATAAGAGAGTGTCTGTGTGATTTACCGGTACAAATTCTATGATTTAGTTACTTACACACTCAAAGGAAGCCATACCCAGACCCATACCTAGCGATACCACGTAATGATACACACAAATGAGATATTTTCCCTCTTTCTCTCATCCTCTCACGTTGTAATTCCTCTATAAATATCCATGCAAGGATTATCCTTGCAACCTTAGTTCAAAGTCTTCCTAAGAGTACTTTTTCTTCTTCTTTCTCAAACTTTCCTCTCCTAAAACACTTAGCCCTTTTACTTCTAAGACCAAGCTTCTCTCATTTAAACAAGAAAAACACCTTTGGTAGGGAGCTACTTCAATGATTTCATTCCTTCCTTTTGTTTCATTCTTGTGTTGAAGTGTTGAAAGATTGGTTCTCTTTTTCTTCCTCTCTATTTTGGGTTTCAAGATTTCCTTTTTCTTTCATTTCTTTTTTGGCCATGATGGCCTAAAAGAATCAAGAAGTTATGGTTTGATGATGAGGATCTTTGATCTTGGTTACAAAACCATCATTTCCTTGACCTCTAAAGCTTAAGATTTCACTTTTAAGAACTCTTAACAAATAAAAATGCTAATTGATTTTCTTAATGAGTTTTTCCTTGAGCTAAATAGAATAATATGTTTATGTTGTCACTTAACTAACTTAAGTTCAAGGCTTACTCCTTTCAACCTTAAAGTTGATTGGTGTTCTAGAGTAATTACTCTAGATAGGAGTCTTGGGCATAAAACTAAAAAGAATGATTGGACATTCTTTCACTTTGCAAACCTTGGAGTTGATTGATGTTTTAGAGTTCGTTTATGTTTCAAGTCCTTGCATTTCATATTTACATTTGAGCCTTGCATATCATATTTATATTCCCATTGCCATCACCTTATTATACCAAGATTAAAATGAAACTTGCATTTGAATATTTAAGTTTATGCCATAACCAAATAATCTAGTACTCAAGACTTACCCCTTTCAACTTACATGGGGATTTTGGTCCATGAAATATCTATCTTTATAAATGAGATTTGGTTCTTTAAGAAAATAAGGAATGATACATTATTCTTTTGAAAAATGAAGTTTGTGTCTTAGAACTTTTCCTCGAAATATAAGCTCTTAAAGTGTTAAAGCTTAGTCCACATAACCAAAGATCACTTGGGCTCTCAGCCTTTGCTACTAAACTAAGGGTATTATTTGGATTTCTATAAAGGTAAAGTTAATTATAAGTGTATCTCTTGATCTAGAGTTAATTTAAAAAGACTAGTTACTAGAAATGCCTATTTTGTGTTCTTGTATGCTCTTAGAAAATTAAATTTTAGTTCTATTCCAAACTTTCCAGATTTGATGTATGCTGTATGGAATGTGTTTATCTTGAGAAGATTGTTACTAATAGATGGGGTAATTAATTTTAGTAATTAAGGACTAGTAACTAGAAAGAACCCAAAATGTGAATTCTAGAACTCCTTAAGACAAATAATATGTTTTCTGTCCAGCATGGGATATTTAAAGTAAGAATGATGTTTAACACTTAGTAGATAGATAGGAAACACTTATAATTGGTTTAGGAATTAATTCTAGCGTCATAGGAAAAGTCGGTAATGAGAAAGGGTCAAAAACATAACTTATAGAATACCGAAATGGTTCATTTTCTTCTCTGTTTCAAATCTGTCCAGATTTGTTTAGAGATGTTCTTGAGGCTAATAATTAGTGAGAATCATTAGAATTGATCCCCTAGATGTGTAAAAGAGTAAATGCGAAAGATAGGTCTACCCGATTTAGAGGTTTTACTGATTAAGAAGTTAAAAAGAATGCTTATCGTATGAGATGTTAAGATTGATTGATGTATTGGTTATGTTTGCATGAAGTAAGGATTGTTACAGCATGTTATGATTACATGTGAAATGTTTAAGATCTATATGTTGAAGTAATATGAAAGCATGTGACAATTATGTGAAATGTTTGTATTCATGCATCTTGATATAACATGCTAATGTTAAGGTAACATAAAACATATGGAAATAATCCTCTAGACTCCCTGAATTAAAGGTTATGAGAGGTGATCCAATGAGGAAATGATCCTTTGGACTCTCCAAATTAAAGGTTATGAAAGGTGATCCTAGCGCCTTATCCTGTACTTAAAGGTCGGGTGTTAACTTATCTTACTGGTGACGATTAGTGAGGTATGAGCTTATAACTTAGAACTCTCAAAAGGCGAGAGAAATAGGGTGGCCCCAAATGAGAAAAAGAAAATAGCCTATGTCACCTAAAAGATAAATTGTAGAGATTCATGTTATGTTCATCATGTTTCAAGAGCATCATTATGTTTGTATATAGTATGTGAACCTTGCATTAACATGCATTTCATGATGAGGTATGATGCATTCATAACATTTAAGAAGCATATTAAAATGAATGAGCCTCAGCAAATGACATTTTAGAACTTAAAAATTGAACCTTATGCAAGCTCACTATATTATATTAAAACTCGAGGTTCCTGAGGTCGTAGATGATGACACCAGGATAGGAGTACAACCTACTGAGATTCTTTAGAAAGTTTCTCACTCCCTCTATCTTTTCTTTTCATCGCATCTTCAAAGGTTGATAGTGACATTCGTGATCTACATTGACGTGCCCACTTGGGAGATGCACTACAACGCTGCCCATCGATCATATCACTTTGTAGGTCGTTGTACCGCTGGCCTTTTTGTATACATGGACCGCCCCTTTGCACATCCAGTTTCCAGCTTCCGATTCTCTCTTGCTTCCCCCTTTGGTGACGACTTCGTCTTTAAGCGTGCGCACCTTCGCGAAGAGTAGACTCGCCACACTCCACCGACCTCCTCCGCCATCTGCGACTTCCAGAAGTATGTGCCCCGTTCCCCCATGGACCATTTAGGGACAGACCCTTTTGAGAACTCTGCTACCCAGGTACCCTCCGTGGGTTCTTCTACGATCGTGCCTATGGATTCTGGTGAGGGCAGTGAGGCCACAGTTACATAGCTGATATGTGGAGGACGAGTGAGGATGACTCCCCATCAAGGAGCCTATGCCCGACCTGCACACCGCTTGGCCATTCCAGTCGAGCTGGCACAATAGGTTGGATATGTCCCTCCTCCTTAGGGTGGCAGCAGTAGGAGCCGGTGGCTATCGTTTAGTGTTGTAGCCCCCTTTTGTTTTAAGGGTTATCTACTTTAGATGCACTAGGGTAGGTGAGGGTTTATGGTTTGTGTACTTTATGTTTTTATGTATTTCAGATGACTATACCTAATGCTACTATCTAACTTGATGTATGGTTGAACCTTTTATATATATATATATGATGACTGTTATGTTATGATTTGTGATTTTGCTTATGATGATAGTAAGGATTTCATGACTATAAGTCAAGTGCTAGATATCATGTCAAAATCACTGGATCCAAAGCCACAATCTGAAGAAAAGGGTCGGGTGGACTAAACTTCTTTGTCAATGAGCTCTTCTCCAACCTAGAGCCTATTATCGAGGAGCCAAATGAAAAAGCACATGAACCAGAATATGCTCTTATTCTGATGGTGCCTTAACCTCCTTCTTCCATCCGTATTACTCTAATAGAAGAAGAAATGGATACTACATCAGAAGCTGTTGCTTTTACATCAGCTCCAATACTTAAAACTATTGTTGCTTCAAATCCTGCCTCTGTTTCTGTTCCTGCCACAGACCATGGACCATCCTTTCCACTTCCTGATGCTATAAAACTCATGTTGAATCACCTAAGTCAGGGAAGGCCATACCTCTATATATTCTTGAACCCTCTCCAAGGACTACTCTATCAATATCTGTACCCATCAACTTACCACCTCTGTCCTCAACCGAGCCTCCAACAAGCTCTTAGATCCATCAGATCATACTGCGAAATCTGAGGGAGATAGCTTCAAGACAAAATAGACTTGATGCAATAATAATAGAGCATGGTTCCCAGCTCAGACGAGTTGAAGATCTATAGCTTCAGATTCTTCAAATTCTATAGCATCGTGGCTGAAGATGGTGTTTCTGATTCCAGGCACACCTCCTTTTTGATAAAAAGGGGAGAACAAAAGACTTCACGAAAATCAAGTACTATGGAATTCAAGGGGAGCATATGCTTAGGGGGAGCTCAGAGAAGAATTTTTTTGTATTCTTCAGTATACACATTATTTTTTGTTTTGACAATCACATTATGATGCTTGCACGATTTGGTTGTCTCTGATGCATATCTGTCTTAAATTCTACTTTTGCTCTATTTTGTTCTGATACATATCAATGCCTAGTTATTATGCTTAGATAAATCATATAGCATGCTGATAGATGTTTGCTTTTATCTCTTTTAGGTCTGCTTTGTAATGCCTCGATTTTTCCTGTGTTTAAATGACCAAAATGCCCCTGAGGTCGTTTTACTAGGAAAATAAGGATAGCTGGCCCTGGCCATCCTCAAAGGGCTATTTTTAATGTTGAATGGGATTATGTGTGTTATCCGTGTGTATAGAGCAGAAGAATCTCATTTTCGAGTTCCTACGTGCAAAATTACCAAAACACCCGTGTCTAACTGACATAGAATTAACTCCCGATTGGACTCGGACTTTGCCTGGGAATTGGAAATGTCATTTTTAAGGGATGCTTAATTTTTGGTTAAGCCCAGGTGGTCCCGGGAATTTTTGTGAAAAATTACTATTTTGCCCCTGATTAAGGGCATAATTAGTTTAAGTACTTAATTAACAAAACTTAAGCAATATTAGGCTCTAATTAAAGAGTACTTAATTTTACTAATTACTAAGATTGCTTAATAAAACTCAAAATCCTTTTCTTGATTTAAGACTTTATATCACATTTTCAATGAATAGTATTTTCCCTATTCCAATTCCATGATTTAAGGAAACTAAGAAGTGATTAAGAATCTTGATTAGAAGATGTTTGACTCCATTAATGGCCATGACCACTCTTAAACCTTGTCTTGAGAAGCCTTAATCATCCTCTTTCTCATCTAAACACTTAATCACAACTCCTAATCCATGGCCTAAACAAATCAACCTCTAAACACACTCATAAAACAACATTTAAATGAGATATTCCTCCCTCCATTTCTCTCTAATGTGGCCGGCCACCTCCCCCATTTTTTCATCCATCACATATTCAAATTAATTAAAATGTGCATTCAAAGAACTATGCTTAGCTATACCTTCACCTAAACCTAGCCATACCCAAACCTATACCATGTAAAGCGATATTTTTCTCTTCCTTCCTTCCCCTCCATGACCGCCGACCACTCCTCCATTCATACCCCCATATGTTTCATTTTTCTATAAATAGGTGGCAAGGGAAGTTGCAAGAACCTTTGCACAACTTTGCTACTTCAAGCTCTCTTCCTTCAAACTCAAAGAATTCTTTTTCTTCTTCTTCTATATTTCTTCCAAGAGCCACCACCCTCCACCACTTCTCAACCCCAAACCACCATATAACCACCATAGATCTTCCTCTAAACACTTAACCTTTCCATTTCCAAGACCAAAACTCAGGAACACATCCTCCTTCCTTTTCTTTCTCACTTGGCCGAATCCACAATTGGCCTCAAAGAACACTTTTCTTTTCATTTCCTCTCGAAGATCAAGCTCTTCTCTTCTCAAAGAAAAATACCTTTGGTAGGGAGTTATTTTAGAGCTTTTCATTCTTTTCTTTTCTGTTACTCTTAGATTGCAATATTGAAATAATGATTCTCTCCTTTTCCTCTTGGTTTTTGGTTTCTTACTTTCCTTTTTCTCTTCTTTCTTTTTTGGCCTTGATGGCCTTATGAATGAGAAAACCATGGCTTGATGATAAGGATCTTGGGTGTTGATTGGAAAATCATCATTTATTTGACCTCTAAAGCTTAAATGTTTAACTTCTAAGAGTTTTTAGCAAACAAAGATATTATGTTGTTTTAAAGAGTTAAATGGTAGTCTTGAGCCTAGGACTCAAATATATAATAAATGGAGTGCATTCATATTTATACTTCAACTCCTTGTATTGCATATTTATATTTAAGCCTTGCATTTCATATTATCACCTAAATATTATTCTCAAAGCCTACCTATTTCAACCTTAAAGTTGATTGTTGATTTAGAATAAATACTCTAAGAGGCCTAGAGCACTAAAATGAAAAATTGAACTCGCATTCATATTTACGTTTCTTGCCTAGCATATTTACTTTTTAAGCCATCACCTAAACTTAAAGATTAAAAATAGAGCTTGCATTTTCATGTTTATATTCAAGCTTTGCATTCATATTGATATTTCCTTGCCATCACCTAAATAATTAATCTCGAAGCCTACCTATTTCAACCTTAAAGTTGATTGTTGATTTAGAGTGAAAACTCTAAGGGGCCTAGAGCACTAAAATAAAGAATTGGACTTGTATTCATATTTACATTTCCTTGCCTAGCATGTTTACTTTTCAAGCCGTCACCTAAACTTAAAAATTAAAACTAGAGTTGCATTTTCATATTTATATCCAAGGTTTGCATACCATTATTTATGTTTCACTTGCCAACACCCTATAATGCCAAGATTAAAAATGAAGCTTGCATTGCACGTTTAAATTTATGTCATCATTTAATTAATCTAGTGATCAAGACTCACCCTTTCAACTCACATGAGAACTTTGACTCATGGAATATACATATCTTATTAAATGTAAAACATCCTTTTATTAAGCTCTCTAATTATGCTACTAATCTAAGGTTATTAATTGTGTTACCATAAGGATAAGAATCGATTATAAGAGCATTCCTTGACCCAGAATTAATCCTAAGAAAGACTAGTTACTAGAAATGCCTAATTCGTAATTTTCTATGCTTTTAGGGAATTAAATTTTGGTTTCGGTCCAAAACTTTCCAGAATTGATGTATGTTGTTTGGAGTGCTCTTAACATGCAAAAATTGTTATTAATGGGTATGTTAATCATTTTTTATAGCAAAGTAAAGTCTAGTAACTAGAAAGAACCGAAAAATGTGAATTCTAGGACTCTTTAAAATGAAAATATGTTTTCTGACCAGCATGTGATATTTAAGTAAAAATGATGTTTAACACTTAGTAAAGATATAGGAAACATCCATAATTGACTTAGAAATTAATTCTAGCATCATAGGAAAAGTCGGTAATCAGAAAGGGTCAAAAACGTACTTACAAGAACACCGAACAAGAACACCGAAATGGTTCATTTTGCTTTTATTTCAAATCTGTCCAAATTTGTTTAGTGATTCCCTTAGGTTAATAATAAATGAGAATTCTTGTATTTAATCCCTTTGATGCATAAGATGATAAATATGAAAATTGGGTTTGCCCGATTTAGAGGTTAGATCGATTATGAGGCAATGAAAGTACTTATCTTATAAAATGTTGTGATTTTCCATATGCTTGAAGAATTATGTGAAATTGATGTCTTATGTGTTCAGTTATTTGATTGTGATAATTGATATGGCATGCTATGATTTCACTTGATACATTTTAAAGTTGCATATGTTCAAATTAAAGGTTATGAGAGGTGATCCAATAAGAAAATGATCCTTTGAACTCCCCGAATTAAAGGTTATGAAAGGTGATCATATTGCCCCCTATTCTGGACTCTAAGAGTCGAGTGTTAACTTATCATAGGATAAGATTATGCTAGTGACGACTAATGAGGTATGAGCTCATAACCTAGAACTCTCAAAACGCGAGAGAAATAGGGTGGCCCTAAATGAAAGAAAGAATTAATCTAAGTCACCTAAAAGATAAATGGAAGAAAGTCATGTTATAATTGTTATGATCCATGAGCATCTCTTATGATTGGAGTTAGTATATTGTAATTTGTATTTCCATGCATCTCATGATAAGATATGTTGCATTCATGACATCCAAGATGCATACTAAAATGAATGGGCCTCAGTAAATGGTACTTTAGAACTTTAAAATGGAACCTTATGCATTTTCACCTTTTTATAAAGAAAATTGAGGTTCTTGAGGACGTAGCGATGACACCAAGATAAGAGAATACTTTACTGAGATTCTTTATTAAGTTTCTCACTCCCTCTATCTTTTCTTTCCGTCGCGTCTTCAGAGGATGATGGCAGCCTTCGTGATTTACGTTGATGCACCGACTTAGGAGCTGCATTTTGACACCATGCACCAGTCCTATCACTTTGTTGGTCATTGTTCAGTTTGTCTGTTTGTATTCCAAGATTGCCTTTTCACTTAGCCGGTTACTAGCTTCCGATTCTTGCCGATGTCATCCTTCGCCGATGATATACTTTTCGAGTGTACACGCCCCCGAGGAGAGCGCATCTGTCATACCCCCGCTACTGCCTCCACCGTCCGAGACTACCAGGAGTATATTCCCTGCTCACCCTCAGCTCATTTTGAGACCAACCCCTCCAAGACAAACATCTCATCCATGGGTTCCTCCTCCACCATACCCATGGAGTTAGGCAGCAAGGCTACTGTAATGCAGCCACTTTAAGATGGTAGCCTTTGTGATTTAGGTTGATGCACTGACTTGGGAGCTACATTTTGACGCCATGCACCAGTCCTATCACTTTGTTGGTCATTGTTTAGTCCGTCTGTTTGTATTCCAAAATTGCCCTTTCGCTCAGCCGGTTACTAGCTTCTGATTCTCGCCGATGTCATCCTTTGCCGATGATCTACTCTTCGAGCATACACACCCCCGAGGAGAGTGCATCTGTCGTGCCTCCGCTGCTGCCTCCACCATCCGAGACTACCCGAAGTATATTCCCCACTCACCCCCAACTCATTCTGAGACCGACCCCTCCGAGATAGACATCCCATCCATGGGTTCCTCCCCCACCATACCCATGGAGTTAGGTAGCGAGGCTACTGTGACGCAACCACTTTGAGGAGACAGGGTGAAGATGGTGCCTCGACCCTCTCACCGCTTGGCCACCCCGGCCGAGTTGGCTTAGTGGGATGGTTATGTACCCCCTTTTGATGGGCTGGAGTAGGAGCTGGTAGCTGACTCTAGTGTACACACCTGTACATGTTTAGGATAGCCTTCTTTTGCTTTTAGAGGTTATCTGTTTTAGACGCACTATTGTAGTTAAGGGATTCAGATGTATTTTCTTTATGTTTCTTCATGTTATGAACGGATAACTGTATTAACACTACTACTACTTGACTTGGTGTATGGTATAACTATTTATATATATTGATCTATGATGTTGCTTCTTTTCATTTCATTTGTTATGTTATGATTTTTCTTTGCAAGTCAATGATACGGTTTACTTTATGCACTCGCATGGCTCACGTTTTAGCTTTCATTTCCATAAAGAAAAATTTTACCCATATTTTCACTAAGTATTTTCGAAAGACTAGAATTAAGAACTGGAATAAAAGAGTAATAACTAATAATTAACTTGAATATTGTAACATCCTAATTTTTAACCCAATACTCTAGAACATATTTAGGTTAATCATTAGTCTGTTACTTCATAGTTCTCGTTTAACTTTGAATTACTTAGCGGAAAATACGGGTAAAATTTTTTTTTGAAATAAAAGTGAGAGCCGCGTGATGCGATAAGCGGTAAACCACGTATGGTAAGACAATTGTCTCACAACATCATAACATGAGGCACAACATGAACATCACTGAATATCATTTCATATATATATATAATTTGCCCACTTATAAATGTGGGACTTAGTTTAGTACAGGGGAAATGCATAAAAGAAAATACAACATAAAACATGAACATAATCTACTCCCCTACCCGAGTGCACCTAATAGGATAACCCCTAAACAAAAGAAGGTTTATCCCCATCTAAGTGGTGTGTGCTCTATTTCGGGCATCTACAGCCTCCTACTGGCGACTATCCCTCGAGCGTGGCAAGTAACCAGGAATCTGAGCAAGCTCCTCCGGCGTGAATAGACGGGACGGGGCTCGGAAGTGACCTTCACAGCGTGGCCTCATCTCCGGTCGTCGTGCAAGCCTCGGCTGAGTCACGGAAGGCTCACTACCTTCCCCAAGGTCCATGGGTATAGAGGGGGAAGATCCCTCGGAGGGTGCCTGGGTTGCCGAATCCTCGGAAGGATCCGTCTCCGAAAAAGACGACGGGCAACGGGGCACATACTGGGGGTAGTCTCGAGCGGCGGACGTGGATGATGGGGTACGGCGAAGCCTCTCCTCTAGGGGACGTGCGCGCTCGAACACCAGGTCATCGCCAAAAGGTGAGACGGGGGAGAAACGATGGGAATGTACAGGGGGAGTGAAGGGTCGACCCATAAACATGAATACTCTAACCGTGCATCGACCCACAAAATGGAATGACCCGTGGTCCGGGTCATGGTGCACCTCCCATGTCGGCGTGTCCACGAACACCACGAACGTCGCCATCTGAAGACGTGATGGAAAGAAAGAGATAGAGGGAGTGAGAATCTTGCTAAAGAATCTCAGTAGGGCCTCCTACTACCTAGGTGTCATCATCTACGTCCTTAGGAACCTTGGGTTTATTTATACAAAATGACTGAGCATGTATTAAGTTCATTTTAAACTTTAAAATATATTTTAGCCAAGGTCCATTCATTTTAGGATGATCTTAATGTCATGAATGCAACATAATAGACAATGTATGCATGGCACTACCTAATGCACATACATAAAACATAACATCAAGCATCATCATTCTTGGTGGCATAAAGTGGCAATAGTAACATTCATATGGGACAAAACTTAGTGACATAATCATAATCATGAAACTTCTCTTCCTCATGGGCCACCCTAAAAGACAATCGAATCAGGGTGCTCGGCCGAACCGTGTCACCCGTAGCGTGTCATACATCTAGGTTATGAGCTCATACCTTAACTAGTCGTCACTAGTTCTTACTTACCACTTAACGATAAGCGTATCATAAATCATAAATCCCGACTATCTGAGTACGGGTTAGGGGGCAAACCTCTTAGGGGTGCTCGGCCGAACCGGTGTCACCTAAGAGTATAAAATGGTACCGATGTCACATGAGTTCTATGGAGGTGCTCGGCCGAACCGGTGTCATCCTAGAACCCATCTTAGTACCTTAATTTTCAAAATTTCTTTAAGTCCCCAAATTTGTCGAAATTCAGCGCACAACGGTCATTACAATCAATTACCTTCCAAATTTGCTTTATGCCACATAAACATATAACCTCATAAATTCCTCATATGAATAACATCATCATCATTAGCATACTTCATGCATCATCATAAAACATCCAAACGCTTACCCTTACGGTAGCTTATGCTTTGAGCCTTACGGGTCTTAATCTTGAGATATGGTTCCCTAACATCCGTCGTTCATATTTTAAGCACCTAAGGCTCATAATTAAACATCATTCATAATCTTCTCATCTTACTTTTAAATCTGAATAGCATAGGGTGGAAGTCCTAACATGTGAATACGGGGTTCTAGAACTTACGTTTTAGACCCTTTCTTGGTTCCGTTTTACTTGAAAGCTATATATTAAATCTAAATCAATTATGAGGCATTCCTATGCTTAAGGACTAATTATTAATCATGTTTACCATGTTGTAAGGGTGCTGGACCGAATCCAGAAAATTAAATGTTCTAAGAGTTCTACATTTGCATTTTTACGGTTTTCTAGTTACTAGTTTCCCCATAGGTGCTAGAATTCAATTCTAACTCAAATGATACCAAGTTTTTCATGTCTAAACAATCTAAATCTGATTATGTCCCCATTAAAACAGTTTGGAAAAGTTTCATAAACAAATGGGTCAAAACTATGTTAAATTCTAGCTTTACGGTATTTCTAGTTAGCTAGTTTCTTACCTATCATGCATAGGATCGCTTCTACATCATCATATGATATTTCCACACATTCCAACACATCAAAACATCATCACACAGCATCACACTCATCACATCAGAACCGAAAACATCTAACTTAAATGAGGGAGTTAAATTGACATTTCTAGGTACATAAGTTAACTAGTTTCTCTTGGAATCGATCTAGAACTTCTAAAACTTTTTGCAAAACATTTTAATTCATCAAGAGGCTAAGTGAAGCCTTAGGTCACTGACCAAAACATATTCCATCCCCTAAAAGATAATAAAATCACAACTTGTGATGACAAAACCTTATAAAGATTTGTAAAGCTTTAAGGAAAACTTAAAACATAGACTATTGGTCCTAGTAGCTAGATGAAAACTCATTGCAAGTCCATCATCACTACTTGGCTGAAATTATTCATTCAAGGAATACATTCACATATAACTTTAACTTGGAATGAAATGGGCAAGTCTTTGAGCTCTAGGTTCTTAAGTTATGACATAAACTAAACATGCTCATGCTTTTCGTTTTTAATCTTGCTTACAAAGTAAAGTGATGACTTAAAATTAAATATGCAAGGCATAAACTTAAACGTGCAAGCTTGAAAGTAAATATGCGAGGCATAAACTTAAACGTGCAAGCTTGAAAGTAAATATGCGAGGCATAAACTTAAACGTGCAAGCTTGAAGGTAAATATGCATGGTTCAATTCTTTATTTTAGTGCTCTTGGCCCAACAACAATCGACTTTAAGGCCGAAATAGATAGGCATTCGAGAAATTAATTAGGTGATAATGTAAGTTCAATTCTTTATTTTAGTGCTCTAGGCCCAACAACAATCGACTTTAAGGCCGAAATAGAAAGGCTTCGAGAATTAGATTAAGTGATGATACAAGTTTCATTTTAATCTTTATGTTCTTAGGTGATAGCTAGAAAACAAAGATGCATAGCAAGAATGTAAATATGGATGTAAGCATAAAATAAATTATGCAAGTTCATTTTATCTTTCTAGAGCTCTTAACAAGACTTTAAAGGAATTTAAACCATAACCCAAACTCATCCAAACAAGGTAAGGTCAAGCTTAGAGTTCTTAAAACTCAACATAATATTTTTAGGAAATCAACCATGAAACTTAGAAAATTAATGGATTTGGCCGAAATCATCAAGAAGAAAAGGAACATTTTAAAACTCTAGAGTTCATGATCTTGGTGATATATTAACACCAACATCATGAGTCCTCATCATTGGGTTCATAGAGCCATTTAAAAACATCATCAAAGCTAAAGTTCTTAAGAGTTCAAGAAAAGAAAAACTAGAAACATTTTTGCTCAAGAACAAAGATCAAGCTCTAGAGTTTGTTTCAAGTGATGAACATCATCATGAAACTCTCATCATCAAGCTCCCATTCCTTTGTTCTCCAAGGCCTATGGCCGAAAATGAAAAGGAAAAAGGAGCGGAAATGAAGTTCTAAAGAGAAACAAGAGAAACTATGAACATCAAGCTTGAAACAAGAACTTTAAAGAAAAGAATACATGAAAGAAAATCCCTACTTGGTGTGATGAACTTGAAGATGGAAGAAGAAGATGAAGATGATGAAGAACTTTGAAGAGCTTGAAGAACTTGAAGAACACTAGAACTTTGAGAGAAAAGAAAAGCTTTGAGTGTTTCCTAAACTTGGCAAATGATCTAAAAGTGGTGCAAGCTCCTCAAGGCATTCTATTTATAGAGAAATGAAACAAATGGAGGGAGCTCATGGAGGAAGAGGTTTCGGCCATGAGGGTGCAGATTGGAGGCTTTCCATGAGTTCCATGAGGTGAGATAATGTGTTCTTGAGGTATGGTGAGGTATGGTTCAAAGCATGGTGAGGTATGGCTCAAGGTATGGCTCAAGCATGGCTCTTTGAGTGAGAAAACAATTTAATATGTGTGGTAATTAGAGAGTGATGGCCGAATATGCATCAGCCCATGGGGGAGGTTTCTTTGCATTTTAATTGTGGTTTAGAGTTGTGTTTAGGTGTATCTTTGATTATGCTTAAGATTAGGAATTTGTAAGAAAGTGTTTAGGTAAGGTAAATGGATAATTAAGGTGGTCTAGACATAATTAAGGAGTGGTCTTGCACCATTAGAGAGTTAAATCCTCAATTTAGAGTCTAAACAACTCTAGACACATTTCCTTGATTTAAGGAATTGGAGAGAGAAAATACTATTCAAGATTCCAAGACTAGGAGTCTTGAGTTCTAAAAAGGGATTTAAGTTTAATCTAAGCAATTTTAGGTTCTAATTAACTTTAATAAATTATTTTGACTCTAGATTAATTAGGGAAATAAATTAATCTTCGTTTAGAGCCTAATATTGCTTAGGTTTGCTTAATTACGTCATTAAGCTCAAAAACACTATTCTAGGGGCAAAATCGTAATTTTGCACTAAAACTTCCCGGGGCCACCGAGACTTGAACAGAGACCTCTAGACACATGAAAACATGTTTTTAAACCTCTGGGGAAAGTTCCGGGCTCAAACGGCACCATTACCCGCGTAAAAACGCTATAGGGGTATTTTGGTCATTTTGACCCGAAACTACGGAAAACGAAATTTTCGCTTCCGAAAGCATTCAAAGGCCATTTAATCCCCTTCAAACATTGAGTTGACCCTTTGAGGACGACCGAGTTGGTTACCCTCGAGTTCGGGTCAGGAAATAACCTCAGGGACATTTTGGTCATTTCCCTCGGACAGAGAAATCGGGGTGTTACAAATATATCCTAGGTGTATTCAGTCAATTACTAGGGTGTTACATGCTCTATCTTGCTTAATCATTAGCACGCTAAGATACTTATCTCACATGCGTATCTATGATTAGCTTTGGCAAGTATCTTTAGAAGCACAAGATCTCTTTATTGTTGCTCTAATACTCGTATCTATCTCATGTGCCTCAATATGTATGTCTCTTTTTAAAACACATTCTCTTTAGTACACATATGAGATGTTTTCAAAAAGGCTCTGCATAACTTGATCAAAACATAGTTGTGTATAATTTCTTACGGTTGTTAGAAACTCATTCCTACATGCTTTGATATAACTAAGATCAGTTTGTGAGCTTCAGAATTCTCTTAAGTGTGCTATGCTTATGTGTTATAAAATGTGTTATGAGAGCAAGTTTTCCTAAAAAGCATGGACATAGGCCTCAAAGTTTTGTTTTATAAAATTGTCCCTAAATGCTCTGGCATGTATAAATGTTTTGGTACTTGATGTGTTGATGCCTTGATATATGTTTCTTTAATACTAGTTATACTATATATATATAGGTTAGGATCAAGCTACAGTGGTGTAACTTTAAGAAAATATTACACCATTGACTAACTTTTATTGGTGTAAATTTTTTCAAAACCCACCATTGGATTAGAATCTCATATCATATAGCTCAAGTCTATAAAATTTCAAATTAATCTAAAATTATTTGGCATTGTTTTTATATGCATCAAAATCAATGTAATATATATATACTTAAAATGGACACAAATAAAAGCTACATGATTTGTAACGCCCCAATTTTTCCCGCGAGCAAATGACCAAAATGCCCATGAGGTCATTTTATCGGGAGAATAAGGATAGCTGACCCTGGCCATCCTCAAAGGTCTGTTTTAATATTGAGCAGGGGACTACGTGTGCTATGTGTGTTAATAGAGCAGAAGAATATCATTTTTGAGGTCCTGCGCACAAATTACCATAATGCCCCTATGGTTAATTGGCACAGAATTTAATTCTGATTGGACCCGGACTTTGCCCGGGAGTTTGAAATGTCATTTTTAAGGGTTGTTTAACATCTTTCTAAGCCCGAGTGGTCCCAGGGAGTTTTTATAAAAAATTACCGTTTTGCCCCTAATTAAGGGCATAATGAGCTTAATTGCATAATTAGTGAAACCTAAGTAATATTAGTCTCTAATTAAAGATTAATTAATTTTAATAATTGGTCTAAAGTCAAAATAATTAATTAAAGTTAATTAGGGCCTAAGATTGCTTAAAGAAACTCAAAATCATTTTCTTAGTTCAAGAATTAGTGTGATATCAATTTGGAATAGTAAATTCTCTCTCCAATTTCCTTAAATCATGAAGATGGTCATTGTAACACCCTAAAAATTATTTAAAAATTAATTTGGGCTTTACTAGTCATAATTTTAAAAATCTGACAGTTTTAGTAATGATAAGGACAGTTCAAGGAATTTGTAAAACTGAGAAAAGAAAGTGTTAAGGGTAGAAATAGTGAGAATCAAAGATTTTATACCTAGAATTCATTTTTGAGCAATGTTTGATTACCCGGGTACGATGTTTTACCTGTTCGGTAAAATTTCGGTGTGCAATTTCTAACACCGAAAGATAGTTTAATCTTACAAAATGATAATGTCTATCCTTTTAATGTCAAGTGTAAGGCTAAGCCATTCATTCCTTTTTATTATTAGAAAAATACACATCTTTGACTACATGATTAATACATCTTAGAATATATTAAAAAGCCACCAAACTTCCCTTTGAAGCTCACCATTCTCGGCCATATGCCAGAAAGCAAGCTTCCATGGTGTTCTTTTCACAAAACCTAACTTTAAATGCCCAAAACCTTAGTTTTAAATCACCAAAACCCCAAAATCTCCTTCACAATACTTGTTCCACTCAAATTTGACCAAACTAATCGATTAGAATTGGAATCCATCAACCTTTTCTACTTTGAGACCTCACCATCTGCTATTTAGAAAAAGGGTTTAATGTTGATTTGGTGGCCTTGAAGTGAAAGGAAATCAATTGGAACAACCTTTGGAGTTATAAAGCTTTAAAGCTTTCAAAGTAGGGCTCTTGAACCTTTTTCTTTCAAATCTGTTTTCTAAAGTTTGATTTCTGATTTAATTAGTATTTTTCTGGTTCTATTGGGTGATTACATATATATATATATATATATATATATATATATATATATATATTGATGTATTTGCATAGGTAGGTTAGTTTGGTGTCGTTCAAAAATCAATTTTGTCAAAAAGACGTTGAGTGATACTTGCTGGATTTTCAGTTTTCTTATAGGCAGTGTATGATCCTGAATTTTTTGGTCTTGTTGTGGGCATTTTTTTGAGTTGAAACAAAATATATGTTGGAGCTAACATCTTGAGCTAGTCCCATGAATTTTCTTGGGCTCTGATCTTGAGTCAAACTGCTTTAAAAAAATCAAGAACCAAAATTAAGTATATGCTACCTAAAGTGCTGGAACAGAAGCTGTAAATTTTACTAATTTTGTTACCATACCAAATGATGGAATCATCACTTTAAATTTTTACAGGAAATTAGAGACATGTTGAGGTTTCACCAGGATTTTTATTTCGAATTTTCTGGATTCAATTACTAGGGTTAAAAATTATGAACTTTGGTTATTGAGCTGAGGTTGAGTGGTTTCTGACCACGAAATTTGTCTAATTTTGTTAACATAGTTAGAGAATTCTTTTTGCCTAAAATTTTCATAGCACCTTGGGAATACATTGAAGTGTCTTGCATAATTTTTATAATCTCTGAATTGATTGTTTGATGTGAAAATAAATTTGTGTTACAATTGTGTGAAATCTGCCCAATTACTAGAAATGAACCAAAGACTTGAATTGATAATGTAATGGTAGTTTGGTTCTAGTATAATGTAACATCCTCCCAAGTGCAACATCATCCTTAAATCATGACATCAGACCCGAGATTGTTGCTTCTAAATTAGTGGACCTTTCTTAAATATCTATAGCCATTTGATTGATTCGCGAGATAACTAGGTCATCATTCTACTAAAATATATAGCAAGGAAACCAAAATATTTATTTAATATAAAGTTCAGTACATAAAGGAAGCTCTTTTATGAGCTTTAACACACCTTTGTTCTCTGACATATTTACACACATGTTCATTCCACTAAATACAACATAATACAAGCATTAACTACTACACTATTGCACTTCTGAGTCCTTTTGCATAGCAGTCCCTCGGTCCTCTGTGTCAACCTGGAGACGACACAGGAACACAAAAACATAGGGGTGAGAATTATACAATTCTCAGTAGGGTAACTCCCCAATTACCCATTCATACTGTCATCGTCATCGCCCTAGCCACTTCGGTTTATTAAGAAAGTGTGAGCATGCAATATGTACATATCAAATGTTCATTTTAAAATTATAAAATCGCCTTTCCAAAGTGGGTCTCTTTTATTATTCAATCACCTAAAACATGTATTTCATAACATTCAACATCATAGGAATTCCTTCAAGACCAATAATTTAACAAGATATACATATACATATGGAAATTACAATGATCTTTTCATGCCCTTAACATAATAAAGGGGACTTTTCCGTGCCCTAAAGAGGGACTTTTTTGTGCCCTATTGGGGACCTCTTCATGCCCTACTGGGGACCTCTTCATGCCCTTTTTATACTAAAGGGGACTTCATTGTTCACTTAGCACATACATTATCCTCAAGCTCACATATACATGCATCGCATTTCTATATGTATGAAAATAATTCTTTGATCTCATAATACTTCAAACCTATATATATTATTCATCCATTCCTCATAACATAATCTTGGAAGTTCATGGCATGCATTCATACACATCAACTTGAACCAAATGCCATTAGGTCATTAATTAAAGGCATCATCACAACTTCAGCACATTGGCATATTTTTCACTCAAGTAGCACAATTTATTTCTCATACCAAATGATCAATTAAAATGCTATAAAAATTCTCAATGATACCTCAATGTGTCACCAAGGTTCTGTTAAAATTTCAGGGTAATTAGAGTTCTCTAACTATATTAACAAAATTCTAAAAGTTTAGTGGTCAGAAACCATCCAACCTCAGCTCAAGAACCAAAATTCATAATTTTTGACCCCAGCAATTGAACCCAGAAAATTCTAAATAAAAATCCTGGTAAAACCTCAATATGTCTCTAATACTCTGTAAAAATTTCAAGTGATAATTCTATCATTTGATATGGTAACAAAATTAGCAAAATTTACAGCTTCTGTACTAGCATTTCAGGCAGCATATGCTTAATTTCAGTTCTTGATTTTTCTAAGGCAGTTTGACTCAAAATAAAAACCCAAAAAAATTCGTGGGACTAGATAAAGATGTTAGCTACAACATATATTTTTTTCAGTTCATGAAAAAGCCCACAACAAGCCCAGAAAATTCGTGATCACACACTGCCTGTCAGAAAACTGAAAATCCAGCAAGTATCACTCAACATCTTTTGACAAAATGATCTTTCTAACCTCATCCAAATACTTTAGCAAAATTCATACATCAATAACAACATAATATCCACCAAATTAACTAAAAATTTCGGATTGAAACCAGTAAGAATTGCTCAGAAAAACTTTGAAAGGAAAAGGCCAAAGGAAACCCTACTTTGCAAAGCTTTTGAGCTTGATACTTCAAAGGATGTTCTAAGTGATCTCCCTTCACTTCAAGACACCAATTTCAGTCCTAAAACCTCCTTAGGCAGTGGGGAAGTGAGGTATTAAGGTGAGGATTTGAGATTTCAATCAGTTAGATTTGTAGGGTTTGAGGTGTAGAACAAGTTTTGTGAAGAGAGTTTGTTGTTTTATCAAGTCTAGGCTAGGTGTTTTGGCATTTGAATCAAGTTTGCTAGTGTTTGAAGAAGGAAAAATGGAGTTCTGCCATTTCAAGATGCTGAACGAGCTTGGAAGGGAGAAATAATGAGATTAGGTGACTTGTGGTTATCTTATATGGTGTTGGAAATATTATTTTAATGTAGAGTATAATTTATTCATGAAAGAAACTAGTATGAATGGCTAGGATTGGATCTTGTTATTCAAGATTGAATCTTAGCCATTCATTTAATTCAAATGGATAAGCATTCTCTTTTTGTAAAAGTCAAACTAGCTTTCAATGTTAAAAATCGCACACCGAAATTTCACCGAACAGATGAAACAGTGTACCCGGGTAATCAAATATTGCCCGAAAAATAATTTTGGGTATAAAATCTTTATTTCTACCTATTTCTAACCATAATCATATAATTTCTCAATTTCAGGCATCTCCGGGTCCCAATTCTAGGGTTTCCGCTGTCCCGGCGGACCGGTAGGGCCCACAAGTTACTATTCACAATTTTTTGTTTTTTTTTGTTTTTTTTTTACAAATCCGTTGGATCATCCTCATTATTGTTCAAACTATCAAATTTTTGAAATTATGACTAATAAAGCTCAAATTAATTTTTAAATAATTTTCGGGGTGTTACATATGACATGAATACTTGATGTTAAATATTTGGCCATGTGACTTGTGATGTACAAATGTATACTAGAGGAAGCAAATATTGGTTTGTGAGGCATGATTGAAATCACAATATAAACGAATGCCTATATGTGTTTTATATATGCATTGGAAAAGAAAGTGAATGATATATTGAATTAATTTCTATAGCCATAAGTAAAAATGAAATCCTCTTTAACTTGTCAAGGGCAAATGAGAAACATGAGATCCTCTATAACTTGTCAAGGGCAAATAAAGAAATATAAGATCCTCTTTGACTTTTCAAGGGCAAATAAGAGACAAGAGATCTTCTTTGACTTTCAAGGGCAAATAAGAGACAAGAGATCCTCTTTGACTTGTCAAGGGCAAATAAAGAAACTTAAGATCCTTTCGACTTGTAGAAGGCAAATAGAGAGAGATGAGATCCTTTCGACTTGTTCAAGGCAAATAAAGCAATATGAGATCCTTTCGACTTGTCAAAGACAAATAGAGAGAAATGAGATCCTTTCGACTTGTCGAGGACAAATAGAGAGAGATGAGATCCTTTCGACTTGTCGAGGGCAAATAAAGAAAGATGAGATCCTCTTCGATTTATCAAGGGCAAATAAAGATAATTTCCCTATATTTGGTATATACATATTTGTATCATATCAAATCATTTTGATTGACATTATTTACTATGATTATGAGCTTATGATAATGTGTATCAAGTGATTGATTCTTAAAAACAAAGTGATTTGGAACTTTAAAAATGAATCATTATTATGTAATCCTTGATCACTTTTTTTATGAACCAAAGTGGCAGGGGGATGATGATGACATTATGATTGTGTATTAGGGGAGTTGCCCTACAGAGAATTGTATAATTCTCACCCCTATTTTCTGTGTTCCATGTCGTCTCCAGGTTAATCCAAAGAACGGTGAAGACATACAAGAAATACTATACTAGAGTTGCAGTAGTTTAATAGTTGATGTGTTTATTTTACCATAACTTAGTTGTCATTATATGTATGTAAATGTAATAGAGAACAGATATGTATTAAAGCTCATAGAAGAGCTTCCCTTATGCACTTAACTTTGTATTAAATAAATGTTTTGGTTTCCTTGTTATATATTTCAATAGAATTATGACATAGTTATCTCGTGAATCAATCAAACTAGCTATAGATATTTAAGAAAGTCCGCTAATTAATAAGTAACAACTCTCGAGTACGATGTCATGACTTAAGGATGATGTTGTATTTGGGAGGATGTTACAGTCATGTGATGAGATTCCTTGTTAATAAAGGTGAATTAGCACAAATTGAGCAAGAGCACTTCTTAACTTTACCTTAAGTAGCCTTAATCATTCACTTTCTCACCTAAACACCTAATTAACAACTCCTAATCAATTGTCTAATCAAACCTATTCCCTAAACCAAGTCATAACACAAATGAAATGAGATATTTTCCTTCCCCATGGCCTTGAAGTACACGGCCACTCCTCCTCCATTTCACCACATGTTGAATTTTTTTTTTAGGCTACATACTCAAAGAACCATGCCTAAACTCATATCTAGCCATACCCAAACCAATACCTAGCCATTCCATGACATGATGCACTTGAATGAGATATTTTTCTCTCCTTTTTCCTTGTGCATTGCCGCGGCCTCCCCCCCTCCCATTCTCATCCTCTCATGTTTCATTTCTCTACAGATACATCCTCAAGAAAGCTTCCAAGAACCTTTACTCATTCTTGCAACTTGAGTTTTTTCTCTTTAGTCTCAAGAGTTCTTCTACTTCTTCATTCTTCAAAGAAACCACCATCAACTACCACTCCTCAACCTCAAACCACCACACAACCACCATAAATCTTCCATTAAAACATTTAACCTTTCCATCCCTAAGACACATCTTCCTTCCCCTTTTTTCTTTCTTGGCTAAAATCACCTTGAAGCTCCAAGGGAGAGCTATTCTTCTTATCTCATTCCAAGATCAAGCTATTCTCTTTCAAACAAGAAAATACCTTTGGTAGGGAGTTGTTTTAAAGTTTTCATTTCTTTCTTTTGAATCATTTTGGTTGGAATAATGAAATGTTGGTTCATTCTTTTTTTTTTCCTTTCTTTTTCAGCCTTAAGGTTTTCCTTTTTCTTTCTTTCCATTTTTCGGCCTTGATGGCTTCGTGGGTTAAGAATCATGGCTTGATAATGAGGATCTTTGATGTTTGTTGCAAAACCATCATTTGTTAGACCTCTAAAGCTTTAAGATTTCATTTTAGTTATAAAAGTTCTTAATAAATGAAAGTGTTATTTGGTTTTCTTGATGACTTTTGTTTTGAGCAAAATGGAATAATATGTTTGTAACATCCTAATTTTTAACCCAATACTCCAGAACATATTTAGGTTAATCATTAGTCTATTATGTCATAGTTTCCTTTTTGCTTTAAAATGCTTAGCGGAAAATACAAGTAAAATTCTTTTTTAAATTATAAAAGCAAAGTGAAAGCTGCGTGATACGACAAGCGATGGAGCACATAAGAGAATAAAACAAGCATCTCATGACCATCATAACATAAAGCAGGTAATGGCACATCATAGTGAAACTAAACTGCATATATATGTATAATACGATATGCCCACTTATAAAAAGCGGGACTTAGTTGATACATCATAAAGCAAATACAACTGAAAGGGAAAAATACAAGGAAAATGAAAATACAACAAAAGGCATAAAAAGAAACTCTCCTACTCTAGTGCGCCTACAAATAGATAACTTCTAAACAAAAGGAGGCTATCCTAATCTAGTCGGAGCTCGGGCACCAGAACACGACTGTCGTCTCCTAATACGGGCCTCTCTGGAAAGGAGGAATGTATCTAATCCACTGAGCTATCTCTGCTGGCGTGGCTATACGTTGCATCGGCCGGGCATGGACTCCACGGTGAGGAGTCATCCTCACTTGTCCTCCACGTATCAGCTGAGTGACGGTGGCCTCGCTGCCCTCCCCGAAGTCCATTGGTACAGTGGGGGAGGATCCCTCGGAAGGTACCTGAGTGGCAGAATCCTCTAAAGGGTCCGTCTCTGAGAAAGATAAGGGGGAGCGGGGCACATACTGCAGGTAATCCCGGATAGCAGAGGCTGTCAGTGGGGTACGGTGAATCCGCTCCTCTCGAGGCAGGAGAGAATCGGTGAGTATGTACGGGGTGAGTGAAGGATCATCCAATGAACATGAATACACGAACGGCACCGCGACCCTCAAAATGGTATCATCCAATGCACTTCCCATGTTTAGGCGTCCACAAACACCACGAACATCGCCATCTGAAGACATGACAGAAAGGAAAGGTAGGGGGAGTGAGAATGTTGCTAGAGAATCTCAGTAGGGCAACGTCCTATCTAGGTGTCATCATCTATGTCCTCAGGAACCTTGGGTTTAGTTTATAAAATAAATGAGCATGCATCAAGTTCATTTTAAGCTTCAAAACATAGTTAGCCAAGGTCTGTTCATTTTAGAATGATTCTTAATGTCATGGATGCAACATAGTAAAGAATGTATGCATGGCACTACTTAATGCAAGAATATTCATCATAACATCAAGTAACATCATAATAATGGCATAAAGTGGCAATTGAAATCTCAGGTAGGAAAACTTTGTGACATAATCATCATACTTTACTTTCTTATGGGACCACCCTAAAAAGACATTTGTTCTAGAGGTGCTCGGCCGAACCGGTGTCACCGAGAACGTGTCACATCTCTAGGTTATGAGCTCATACCTAACTAGTCGTCATTAGTTCTTACTTATCCCTTACCGATAAGCATATCATAAATAAATCCCGACTCTCCAGTACGGACTAGGGGGCATTTTCTTGGGGGTGCTCGGTCGAACCGGTGTCATCCAAGAATACATCTTGGTGCCGATGTCACATGAGTTTTTGGAGGTGCTCGGCCGAACTGGTGTCATCCAAGAACACATCTTAGTACCTCATCTCTTTTAAAGAAAATTCTCATAGGTTTTTCAAAAACTTTCTAAGTCCCCAAATTTGTCAGAAATTCAAAGAAGATAACAAAGAAGACGCCGGATTTCTTCCAAATTTACTTTATGCCACATAAACAAATAGAACATATATCCTCAATCATAATTTTCACACGTATACATAATTATTCTTAAATAAAACATACATTCTCATGTAACATTATAGCTGATTATGCTTTTGAACCTACGGTGTCTTATACTTTGACCCTTACGGGCCTTAAACTTGAGATATAGTTATTCTATCGTTCTCTATCAACCTCTTATGCACCTAAGGATTCAAAGCTAATGATTTTTACTAGCACTTATGTCCATTAATAAATCTAGGCAGCATCATGCTCTAAGGGCAGAATTACATTTTTATTATTACGAGGTTCTAGCACTTACGTTTTAGACCTTTTCTCAGTTTCGTCTTCATCTAAGGCGCTATAAATTAAATCTAAACCAATTATAAGGTATTCCTAAGCCTTTGAACTAATTATAAATCATGTTTACTACATTATAAGGGCGTTGTACAGAATCAGAAAATTAAATGTTCTAAGAGTTCTAGATTTGCATTTTTACGGTTTTCTAGTTGCTAGTTTCTCTATAGGCTCTAAAAATCAATTCTACATCGAATGTTACCAAGTTTTTCATATTTAAACAATCCTAAACTGAAGGTTAACATACTAAAACAGTTTTGGCAAAAGCTAAGAATTAATGGGTCAAAACTATGCTAGAACTCAACTTTATGGTGTTTCTATAAAGCTAGTTTCTTCCCTAACATGCATAGAAAGGCTCCTACCTCCACATACATAATTTTTCCAGATTCTAACATATCAAAACATCATCATACAGCAACAAACATGTCATGGCAAAACCAAACCCATATACATACACATCATGCATAAAATCTCATTTTCAACAAGCATAGGTTGCTAGTTTCTCCTTGAATCGTCTTAGGACTTCGAAAACCCTTTTGCAAAACATTTTATCTTGTAAAAGAGGCTAAGAATAATCATGGGGCAGCAACTAATTTAAAACACTCTTGGGAGAGGTTTAATTTACAAATCATGTTGAACATGACCTTACAGAACTCTTAAAACATAGGAAAACTTTTGAACATAGATTGTTTGCCCTTGCAACTAGATGAAACTCATTTTGAGTTTATCAACATCACATGGCCGAAATTTGCATCCTTGGGGATGTTTCCATAATCAAACTTTAACTTGAGATAATGAGGGTAAGCCTTTGAGCTCTAGGTTCTTTAAGTGATGACAAAGTATAAACGTGCTATGCATTCCATTTTATTCTTCATTAGAAGGTAAAGTAAGAGCTTCAAGGTAAATATGAAATGCAAGAACTTGAAATTAAATATGCAAGGCTCAAAGTAAATATGCGAGTTCAATTCTTTATTTTAGTGCTCTAGGCCCAGCAACAATCGACTTTAAGGCCGAAACAGAAAGGCTTCGAGATTAATTAGGTGATATGCAAGCTCTCATTTTAAATCTTTTAAGTTCTTTAAGTGATGACTTGAAATATAAACATGCAATGCAAGGCTTGAAACTTAAACGTGATAATGCAAGTCCTTTTCTTTAATCTTTAGAGTTTAGTGATGACATAGGAAAGTAAATATGAGATGCAAGAGCTAGAAATATAAATATGCAAGTTCATTTTTATATCTTTACTAGAGCTCTTACAAGACTTTGAAGGAACTTAAACCTTAACCCAAGTTTATCACAATAAGCTAAAGTAAACAAAATATCATCCCTTGAAGCAAAATCATAAATAACATTTTTATTAAAACTCAAGCTCTGGGGGTCTCATTGTGATGAACACATAGTCATCATCTAGAAACTCTCATCATCAAGCTTCCATGTTGAACCATCAATGATGGCCGAATTTTTAGAGAAAGAAAAAGGAAAATGGGGCCAAAACCATGAGCAAGAAAAAGAACCATTTTGAAACTCTAGAGACCATGATCTTGATGATGTATTAACACCAACATCATGTATCCTCATCATTGAGTTCATATACTCATTTGAGAACAACATCAAAGTTAAGTTTTCAAGGTAAAAAGGAAAGAAACTAAAAATATCTTTTCCTCAAGAACCAAGATCAAGGTTTAGAGGTTGCTCAAGTGATGAATATCATCATGCAATCCCCATCATCAAGCTCTCATTTCCAAGTTCATCAAAGGCTCTAGGCCGAAATCAAAATGGGAAGAAAAGGAGGAGTTCTAAAGGATTCAAAAGAAACCATCAAGTACATAACTAAATAAGAACTTTTTAATGAAAGAAACATTTAAAATAAAATCCCTACCAAGTGAAATGATGTTGAAGAGGATGAAGAAGAAGAACTCTTGATCTTTGAGAGAAAAGAAAAAGCTTTGAGTGCTCTAGGAAACTAAACTTAGCAAATGAACTAAAGATGTTTCAAGTTCACTCAAGTATGCTATTTATAGAGAAATGAAACAAATGAAAGGTGCAAAGAAGGAAGAGAGGTTTCAGCCAAGGCAAGGCATGTAACGCCCCGATTTTTCTGTCCGAGGGAAATGACCAAAATGCCCCTGAGGTCATTTCCTGACCCGAACTCGAGGGTAACCAACTCGGTCATCCTCGAAGGGTCAACTCAATGTTTGAAGGGGATTGAATGGCCTTTGAATGCTTTCGGAAGCGAAAATTTCGTTTTCCGCAGTTTCGGGTCAAAATGACCAAAATACCCCTATAGCGTTTTTACGGGGGTAAAGGTGCCGTTTGAGCCCTAACTTTCCCAGAGGTTTAAAAACATGATTTCATGTGTCTAGAGGTCTCTGTTCAAGTCCCGGTGGTCCCGGGCAGTTTTAGTGCAAAATTACGATTTTGCCCCTAGAATAGTGTTTTTGAGCTTAATGACGTAATTAAGCAAACCTAAGCAATATTAGGCTCTAAACGAAGATTAATTTATTTCCCTAATTAATCTAGAGTCAAAATAATTTATTAAAGTTAATTAGAACCTAAAATTGCTTAGATTAAACTTAAATCCCTTTTTAGAACTCAAGATTCCTAGTTTTGGAATCTTGAATAGTGTTTTCTCTCTCCAATTCCTTAAATCAAGGAAATGTGTCTAGAGTTGTTTAGACTCTAAATTGAGAATTTAACTCTCTAATGGTGCAAGACCACTCCTTAATTATGTCTAGACCACCTTAATTACCCATTTCCCTTACCTAAACACTTTCTTACAAATTCCTAATCTTAAGCATAATCAAAGATACACCTAAATACAACTCTAAACCACAATTAAAATGCAAACTAATCCTCCCCATGCATGATGAAGTTTCGGCCAGCACCTTTCCCCTTTGACCACATATTAAATTGTTTCTCACTCAAAGAACCATGCTTGAGCCATACCTTGAGCCATACCTCACCATGCTTTGAACCATACCTCACCATACCTCAAGAACACATTATCTCACCTCATGGAACACATGGAACCCTCCAATTCTGCACCTCTTGGCCGAAAATGCATCAGCCCACATTCACCCTCCATTTGTTTTGTAACACCCCGATTTTTCTGTCCGAGGGAAATGACCAAAATGCCCCTGAGGTCATTTCCTGACCCGAACTCGAGGGTAACCAACTCGGTCATCCTCGAAGGGTCAACTCAATGTTTGAAGGGGATTGAATGGCCTTTGAATGCTTTGGGAAGCGAAAATTTCGTTTTCGCAGCTTTGGTCAAAATGACCAAAATACCCCTATAGCGTTTTTACGCGGGTAAAGGTGCCCTTTGAGCCCGGAACTTTCCCCAGAGGTTTAAAAACATGATTTCATGTGTCTAGAGGTATCTGTTCAAGTCCCGGTGGTCCCGGGCAGTTTTAGTCTTGAGTTACGATTTTGCCCCTGGAATAGTGTTTTTAAGCTTAATGACGTAATTAAGCAAACCTAAGCAATATTAGGCTCTAAACGAAGATTAATTTATTTCCCTAATTAATCTAGAGTCAAAATAATTTATTAAAGTTAATTAGAACCTAAAATTGCTTAGATTAAACTTAAATCCCTTTTTAGAACTCAAGATTCCTAGTCTTGGAATCATGAATAGTGTTTTCTCTCTCCAATTCCTTAAATCAAGGAAATGAGTCTAGAGTTGTTTAAACTCTAAATTGAGGATTTAACCCTCTAATGGTGCAAGACCACTCCTTAATTATGTCTAGACCACCTTAATTACCCATTTACCTTACCTAAACACTTTCTTACAAATTCTTAATCTTAAGCATAATCAAAGATACACCTAAACACAACTCTAAACCACAATTAAAATGCAAACTAATCCTCCCCATGGGCTGATGCATTTCGGCCAGCACCTTTCCCCATTGACCACATGTTTAATTATTTTCTCACTCAAAGAACCATGCTTGAGCCATACCTTGAACCATACCTCACCATACCTTAAGCCATACCTCACCATACCTCAAGAACACATTATCTCACCTCATGGAACTCATGGAGAGCCTCCATTCTGCACCTCATGGCGAAGCCATCCTCACCCATGAGCATCCTCCATTTGTTTCATTTCTCTATAAATAGAATGCCTTGAGGAGCTTGCACCACTTTTAGATCATTTGCTAAGTTTAGGAAACACTCAAAGCTTTCTTTTTCTCTCAAAGTTTTTGTGTTCTTCAAGTTCTTGGAGTTCTTCAAGTTCTTCATCTTCTTCATTTTCTTCTTCCATCTTCAAGTTCATCACACCAAGTAGGGATTTTCTTTCATGTGTTCTTTCTTTAAAGTTCTTGTTCTAAGCTTAAAGTTCATAGTTTCTCTTGATTCTTTTTAGAACTTCTTTTCTTCCCTTTACCTTTTCATTTTCGGCCATGGGCCTTGGAGAACAAAGGAATGAGAGCTTGATGATGAGAGTTTCATGATGATGTTCATCACTTGAAACAAACTCTAGAGCTTGATTTTTGTTCTTGAGCAAAAGTGTTTCTAGATTTTCCTTTCTTGAACTTTTGAGAACCTTAACTTTGATGTTGTTTCAAAATGGTTCTAATGACTCAATGATGAGGTCTCATGATGTTGGAGTTTGTATATCACCAAGATCATGGATTCTAGAGTTTCAAACATTTCTTTTCTTTCCTTGAAGTTTCGGACATTACCTTTTCCTTTTCATGCTAGATGTTTGATTTTCTAAATATGGTATGTTGAGTTCTAAGAACTCTAGACTTTTACTTTGTCTTGGTTTGATGAGTTTGGGTTGAGGTTTAAGTTCCTTTAAAGTCTTGTTAAGAGCTCTAGAAAGATAAAATGAACTTGCATAATTTATTTTATGCTTGCATTCATATTTACATTCTTGCTATGCATCTTTACTTTCAAGCCATCACCTAAGAACATAAAGATTAAAATGGAACTTGTATCATCACTTAACTTAATTCTCAAAGCCTTTCTATTTCGGCCTTAAAGTCGATTGTTGTTGGGCCTAGAGCACTAAAATAAAGAATTGAACTTGCATTATCACCTAATTAATTTCTCGAATGCCTATCTATTTCGGCCTTAAAGTCGATTGTTGTTGGGCCAAGAGCACTAAAATAAGGAATTGAATCTTGCATCTTTACTTTCAAGCTTGCACGTTTAAGATTATGCTTCATATTTACTTTCGAGTTTACACGTTTAAATTATGCCTTGCATATTTAATTTCAAGTCATCGCTTTACCTTGAAAGCAAGATTAAAAATGAAGAGCATGAGCACGTTTAGTTTATGTCGTAACTTAAGAACCTAGAGCTCAAAGACTTGCCCATTCCATTCCAAGTTAAAGTTTAATGCAAACCACACTTTGAATGTATGTTTTTCTGCCAAGTAGTGAAGATGGACTTGCAATGAGTTTTCATCTAGCTACTAGGGCCAATAGCCTATGTTTTGAGTTTTCCTTAAAGTTTGACAATTCTTTATAAGGTTATGTCGTTATAAGTTGTGATTCCAATCTCTTTTAGGGGATGGAATATGTTTTGGTCAGTGACCTAAGGCTTCACTTAGCCTCTTGATGAATTAAAATGTTTTGCAAAGAGTTTTAGAAATTCTAGATTGATTCCAAGAGAAACTAGTTAACTTATGTACCTAGAAATGTCAATTTAATTCTCTTATTGAGGCAAGATGTTTTCGGTTCTGATGTGATGAATGTGATGCTGTATGATGATGTTTTAATGTGTTGGAATGTGTGAAAATATCATGTGATGATGTAGAAGCAAACCTATGCATGATAGGTAAGAAACTAGCTAACTAGAAATACCGTAAAGCTAGAATTTAACATAGTTTTGACCCATTTGTTTATGGAACCAATCCAAACTGTTTTAATGGGAACATAATCAGATTTAGATTGTTTAGACATGAAAAACTTGGTATCATTTGAGTTAGAATCGAATTCTAGCACCTATGGGGAAACTAGTAGCTAGAAAACCGTAAAAATGCAAATGTAGAACTCTTAGAACATTTAATTTTCTGGAATCTGTCCAGCACCCTTACAACATGATAAACATGATTAATAATTAGTCCTTAAGCATAGGAATGTCTCATAATTGATTTAGATTTAATGTATAGCGCCTCAGTGACGAACCGAGAAAGGGTCTAAAACGTAAGTTCTAGAACCCCGTAAAAACAAGTTAGAGACTCTGTCTATGCTATTCAGATTTAAGTATGAACATGAGAATGAAGAATGATGTTTAATATGAGCCTTAGGGGCATAAAAATATGAGCGACGGATATTAGAGAGCTATATCTCAAGATTAAGACCCGTAAGGGTCAAAGCATAAGCTACCGTGAGGGTAGGCGTTTGAATGATGTATGATGATGCATGAAGTATGCTAATGATGATGATGTGATTCATATGAGGAATTTATGAGGTTATATGTTTATGTGGCATAAAGCAAATTTGGAAGGAAATTGATTGTAATGACCGTTTTGGCGAATTTCCGACAAATTTGGAAGGAAACTTCGGTGTAATGACCGTTTTGGCCGAATTTCTGGCAAATTTGGGGACTTAAAGAGATTTTGAAAATTAAGGTACTAAGATGGGTTCTAGGATGACACCGGTTCGGCCGAGCACCTCCATAGAACTCATGTGACATCGGGTACCATTTTATACTCTTAGGTGACAGGTTGCCGAGCACCCCTAAGAGATTTGCCCTAACCCGTACTCGGATAGTCGGGATTTATGATCGGCTTATGGTTAAGTGGTAAGTAAGAACTAGTGACGACTAGTTAAGGTATGAGCTCATAACCTAGATGTATGACACGTTAGGTGACACCGGTTACCGAGCACCCCAGTTCGATTGTCTTTTAGGGTGGCCCATGAGGAAGAAAAGTTCATGATTATGATTATGTCACTATGTTTTGTCCCATATGAATGTTACTATTGCCACTTTATGCCACCAATGATGATGATGCTTGATGTTATGTTTTATGTATGTGCATTAGGTAGTGCCATGCATACATTTTCCATTATGTTGCACTCATGACATTAAGATCATCCTAAAATGAAACGGACCTTGGCTAAAGTATATTTTTGAAGTTTAAAATGAACTAAATCCATGGTCGGTCATTTCGTATAATTAAACCCAAGGTTCTGAGGGCGTAGATGATGACACCTAGGTAGTAGGAGGCCCTCTTGAGATTCTTTAGCAAGATTCTCACTCCTCTACCTCTTTCTTTCCGTCACGTCTTGAGATGGCGGCGTTAAGTGGTGTTCGTGGACACGCCGACATGGGAGGTGCGCCATGACCCGGACCACGGGTCATTCCATTTTGTGGGTCGATGCACAGTTAGAGTATTCATGTTCATGGGTCGACCCTTCACTCCCCCTGTACATTCCCATCGTTTCTCCCCCGTCTCACCTTTTGGTGATGACCTAGTGTTCGCGCGCGCACGTCCCCGGGAGGAGAGGCTACGCCGTACTCCACCTTCCGCATCCGCCGTTCGAGACTACCAGTATGTGCCCGTTGCCCATCGTCCTTCTCGGAGATGGACCCTACCGAAGACTCGGCCACCCAGATACCCTCCGAGGGGTCTTCCCCCTCCATACCTATGGACTTTGGTGAGGATAGCGAGCCCACCGTGACTCAGCCGAGGCGTGCACGACCAGGAGATGCGGCCATACCCTGGGAGTCATATTCGATCCCCACTCCGCCTTTTCACGCCCGAGGAGCTCGCTCAGTTTCCCGGATATCTGCCTCGATTACGAGATGGTCGCCAGTAGGAGGTCGAGGATGGCCCGAGTTAGAGCACACACCACATAGATAGGGATAAACTTTCTTTTGTTTAGAGGTTATCCTATTAGATGCACTCGGGTAGGGGAGTAGATTATGTTTACGTTTTATGTTGTATTTCTTTTCATGTATTTCCCTTGTACTGAATTAAGTCCCACACTTATAAGTGGGCAAGTTATATATATATGAGCTTACATTCAGTGATGTTCATGATGTGCCTTATGTTGTGATGATTGTGAGACGATTGTTTTACTTTGCATGGTTTACCGCTTATCGCATCACGCGGCTCTCACTTTTATTTCAAAAAAAAAAATTTCTCGTATTTTCCGCTAAGTAATTCAAAGTTAAATGAGAACTATGAAGTAACAGACTAATGGTTAACCTAAATATGTTCTAGAGTATTGGGTTAAAAATTAGGATGTTACATGTTTCATTTCTCTATAAATAGAATGCCTTGAGGAGCTTGCACCACTTTTAGATCATTTGCTAAGTTTAGGAAACACTCAAAGCTTTTCTTTTTCTCTCAAAGTCTTTGTGTTCTTCAAGTTCTTGGAGCTCTTCAAGTTCTTCATCTTCTTCATCTTCTTCTTCCATCTTCAAGTTCATCACACCAAGTAGGGATTTTCTTTCATGTATTCTTTCTTTAAAGTTCTTGTTCTAAGCTTAATGTTCATAGTTTCTCTTGATTCTTTTTAGAACTTCTTTTTCTTTCCTTTACCTTTTCATTTTCGGCCATGGGCCTTGGAGAACAAAGGAATGAGAGCTTGATGATGAGAGTTTCATGATGATGTTCATCACTTGAAACAAACTCTAGAGCTTGATCTTTGTTCTTGAGCAAAAGTGTTTCTAGTTTTTCCTTTCTTGAACCTTTGAGAACTTTAACTTTGATGTTGTTTCAAAATGGTTCTAATGACTCAATGATGAGGTCTCATGATGTTGGAGTTAGTATATCACCAAGATCATGGATTCTAGAGTTTCAAACATTTCTTTTCTTTCCTTGAAGTTTCGGCCATTACCTTTCCTTTTCATGCTAGATGTTTGATTTTCTAAATATGTTATGTTGAGTTCTAAGAACTCCAAGCTTGACTTTACCTTGTTTGAATGAGTTTGGGTTAAGATTTAAATTCCTTTAAAGTCTTGTTAAGAGCTCTAGAAAGATAAAATGAACTTGCATAATTTATCTTATGCTTGCATTCATATTTACATTCTTGCTATGCATCTTTACTTTCAAGCTATCACCTAAGAACATAAAGATTAAAATGGAACTTGTATCATCACCTAATTTAATTCTCGAAGCCTTTCTATTTCGGCCTTAAAGTCGATTGTTGTTGGGCCTAGAGCACTAAAATAAAGAATTGAACTTGCATTATCACCTAATTAATTTCTCGAATGCCTATCTATTTCGGCCTTAAAGTCGATTGTTGTTGTTGGGCCAAGAGCACTAAAATAAAGAATTGAATCTTGCATATTTACTTTCAAGCTTGCACGTTTAAGATTATGCTTTGCATATTTACTTTCAAGCTTGCACGTTTAACTTATGCCTTGCATATTTAATTTCAAGTCATCACTTTACTTTGAAAGCAAGATTAAAAATGAAAAGCATGAGCACGTTTAGTTTATGTCGTAACTTAAGAACCTAGAGCTCAAAGACTTGCCCATTTCATTCCAAGTTAAAGTTTAATGTAAACCATACATTGAATGTATGTCTTTCGGCCAAGTAGTGATGATGGACTTCCAATGAGTTTTCATCTAGCTACTAGGACCAATAGCCTATGTTTTAAGTGCTCCTTAAAGTTTTACAATTCTTTATAAGGTTATGTCATTATAAGTTGTGATTCCAATCTCTTTTAGGGGATGGGATATGTTTTGGTCAGTGACCTAAGGCTTCACTTAGCCTCTTGATGATTTAAAATGTCTTGCAAAGAGTTTTAGAAATTCTAAATTGATTCCAAGAGAAACTAGTTAACTTATGTACCTAGAAATGTCAATTTACTTCTCTTATTGAGGCAAGATGTTTTCGGTTCTGATGTGGTGAATGTGATGTTGTATGATGATGTTTTAATGTGTTGGAATGTGTGAAAATATCGTATGATGATGTAGAAGCGATCCTATGCATGATAGGTGAGAAACTAGCTAACTAGAAACACCGTAAAGCTAGAATTTAACATAGTTTTGACCCATTTGTTTATGGAACTAATCCAAACTGTTTTAATGGGGACATAATCAGATTTAGATTGTTTAGACATGGAAAACTTGGTATCATTTGAGTTAGAATTGAATTCTAGCACCTATGGGGAAACTAGTAACTAGAAAACCGTAAAAATGCAAATGTAGAACTCTTAGAACATTTAATTTTCTGGATTCTGTCCAGCACCCTTACAACATGATAAACATGATTAATAATTAGTCCTTAAGCATAGGAATGCCTCATAATTGAGTTAGATTTAATACATAGCCTTTGGTAGCGGAACCAAGAAAGGGTCTAAAACGTAAGTTCTAGAATCCCGTAAATACAAGTTAGAGAACTTGTCCTAGGCTATTCAGATTTTAAAAGTAAAATGAGAGGATTATGAATGATGTTAAGTATGAGCCTTAGGTGCTTAAAATATGAACGACGGATGTAGAGAACTATATCTCAAGATTAAGACCCGTAAGGGTCAAAGCATAAGCTACCGTAAGGGTAAGCGTTTGGATGATTTATGATGATGCATGAAGTATTCTAATGATGATGATGTTATTCATATGAGGAATTTATGAGATTATATGTTTATGTGGCATAAAGCAAATTTGGAAGGAAATTCCCTGTAATGACCGTTTTGCCCGCCGAATTTCCGACAAATTTGGGGACTTAAAGAGATTTTGAAAATTAAGGTACTAAGATGGGTTCTAGGATGACACCGGTTCGGCCGAGCACCTCCATAGAACTCATGTGACATCGGTACCATTTTACATTCTTAGGTGACACCGGTTCGGCCGAGCACCCCTAAGAGTTTTGCCCCCTAACCCGCACTCAGATAGTCGGGATTTATGATACGCTTATCGTTAAGTGGTAAGTAAGAACTAGTGACGACTAGTTAAGGTATGAGCTCATAACCTAGATGTATGACATGTTCTGGGTGACACCGGTTCGGCCGAGCACCCCCAGTTCGATTGTCTTTTAGGGTGGCCCATGAGGAAGAGAAGTTCATGATTATGATTATGTCACTAAGTTTTGTCCCATATGAATGTTACTATTGCCACTTTATGCCACCAATGATGATGATGCTTGATGTTATGTTTTATGTATGTGCATTAGGTAGTTCCATGCATACATTTTCTATTATGTTGCATTCATGACATTAAGATCATCTTAAAATGAATGGACCTTGGCTAACGTATATTTTGAAGTTTAAAATGAACTAAATGCATGTTCAGACATTTCGTATAATTAAACCCAAGGTTCCCTAAGGGCGTAGATGATGGCACCTAGGTAGTAGGAGGCCCCACTGAGATTCTTTAGCAAGATTCTCACTCCCTCTATCTCTTTCTTTCCGTCACGTCTTCAGATGGCGACGTGCGTAGTGTTCGTGGACACCCCGACATGGGAGGTGCACTATGACCCGACTCACGGGTCATACCATTTTGAGGGCGCACGGTGCGGATTTTCATGTTCGTAGGCGCCTTCCGCTCATCCCTGCACACCCATCACTTCTCCCGATCGCACCCTATGGCGGCGGCGGCGGGTTTTTGAGCGTCTTGCGCGTCGCGCATGACGAGAGAGTACTCGTGAGGCACACCGCCGCCTTAGCCATGCGAGATTATCCCGACTACGTGCCCCGGACCTACTTCTCGGAGACCGACCCATCCGAGGACCCGCCTACCCATCCGTATAGCGAGAACTCTGCCCCCTCTCCACCACAGATAAGGGAGGGCAGTGAGGATACCGTGACTAAGCCACGGCTTGCGCGACGACCGGAGATGCGACCATACCGTGGGGGTCACCCTCGATCCCCATTCCGCCTCTTCACGTCCGAGGAGCTCGCCCAGTTTCCCGGATATCTGCCTCGTTCGCGAGATGGACGCCAGTAGGAGGTGACGATCGTCCGATGGAGTACCCGGTTAGAGCACACACCACTTAGATGGGGATAAACCTTCTTTTGTTTAGAGGTTATCCTATTAGATGCACTCGGGTAGGGGAGTAGATTATGTTTATGTTTATGTTGTATTTTCTTTCATGTATTTCCATGTACTAAACCGAGTCCCACGCTTATAAGTGGGCAAATTATAATTATATATGAGATGTTATTCAGTGTCTCTCATGATGTGCCCTTATATGCTTTATGCTATGACGTTATGAGACGTATGTTTTGTCCGTCGCAAGTTATATCGCATCACGCGGCTCTCACTTTCATTTCAAAAAAAAAATTACCCGTATTTTCCGCTAAGTAATTCAAAGTTAGATGAGAACTATGAAGTAACAAACTAATGATTAACCTAAATATGTTCTAGAGTATTGGGTTAAAAATTAGGATGTTACAAGGCAGCCCATGAGGTCCATGAGGTGAGATGTTATGATCTTGAGGCATGGTGAGGTATGGTTAGGTATGGTTCAAGGTATGGCTCAAAGCATAGCTCAAAGGTGTGTTTAAAATTTAAAACATATGATGGAATTTAGGGATGATGTGGCCGAAATGCATCAGCCATGGGGGACGAATTTCTTCCATTTAATTGTGGTTTAGAGGTGTGTTTAGGTGTGCCACAGATTATGTTTAAGATTAGGAATTTGTAGGAAAGTGTTTAAGTGAGGTAATGGTTAATTAGAGGCTTGTAAGACTAGGTTTAGGAGGTGGTCTTGCTAAATTAGTAGGGTCAAACTCCATTAATAAGGAATCCAATGCCAACACAATTCCTTGATTTAGGGAAATTGGAGAGAGAAAACACTATTCAAGATTCCAAGACTAGGAATCTTGAGTTTTAAAAAGGGATTTAGGTTTAATCTAAGCAATATTAGGTTCTAATTAATTTTAATGACTTATTTTGACTCTAGATTAATTATGGAAATTAATTAATCTTCGATTAGAGCCTAATATTGCTTAGGTTTGCTTAATTATATCATTAAGCTCAATCAGCACTATTTTGGGGGCAAAATCATAATTTTGCACAAAAACTCCCCGGGACCACCAGGATTTAAACAAACGCTTTTAAATACTTGAAAACACCATTTTAAACCTTCGGGGAAAGTTTCGGGTTCGAACGGCACTTTTACCTACATAAAAACACTACAGGGGTATTTTGGTCATTTTGACCCGAAACTGCAGAAAATAGGTTTTCGTTTCCGAAAACACTCAAGGATCATCCAGTCCCCTTCAAACATTCATCTGACCCTTCGAGGACTGCCATGCCAGCTATCCTCGATTTTCGGTCTAGAAATGACCTTAGGGGCATTTTGGTCATTTCCCTCAGACAGAAAAATCGGGGCGTTACAATGTTTATGTTATTACATAATGTACTTAAGCTCAAGATTTACCCCTTGCAACCTTAAAGTTGATCGGTGTTTTAGAGTGGTTACTCTAAACAGGAGTCTTGAGCATAAAACTTAAAAGAAATAAAATGCATATACACTCATGTTCATTTTCCATGTTATTAATTAAATCCTAGAGGCTAAAATAAGTTTGCATTCTCATGTGTATGTTTATACTATCACCTAATCATTTAAAGTTCAAGACTTTCCTCTTTCAACTAAAAGTTGATCGGTGTTTTAGAGTTTATACTCTAAATAGGAGTCTTGAGCTTAAAATCTTGAAAGATAAATAAAAATGATAGTTGGTCTTCTTTGATAATTCTTTTCCTTTGAGCTTAATGGTGAGTCTAAGGAGACAAGATTCTTGGAACCATAATAATGAGAGACTCTAAAGCTCATGTCTATGGTGTAAAATTGATTGGCGTTTTAGAGTTGTCACTCTAAATAGGAGACTTGAGCCTAGGACCTAAAGAATTAATAAATACAAGTGTATTTATGTTTATTTTCCAAGTACTTGCATTCCATATTTATATTTGACCCTTGCAGAACATATTTAATTCCAAGTCATCACTTAAATCTTGAAAATAAGAAATAAACTTGCATTTCATATTTATATTTCTTGTCTAGCATATCTATGTTTCAAGCAATCACCTAAACTTAAAGATTAAAAATGAGCTTACATTCTCATATTTATATTCAAGCTTCGCATATCATATTTATAATTTTATCGTCATCACCTTATAATGCCAATATTAAAATGAGGCTTGCATTTGTACGTTTATGTTTATACCATCACCTAAACAATCTTGAGCTAAGGCTTACCCCTTTCAACTTATATAGGAATTTCGGTTCTATAACGCCCCAATTTGTACTGCTTTGTAGAAATTACCAAAATGCCCCTAAGTAATTTTTGCACGTAATTCGAGGCCAAATAATCCTTAATAAAGGAATATAACATTAGAGAAACATTATGGGAAACTTGAATAGCGATTCGTGCGAAAGACGCAAACCCTGATTTTCTGTACATGTAAAATGACTAAAATGCCCCTAAGGTCATTTTTAACCTAGAAATCAAGGATAACCAATCTAAATTATCTTTGAGGGGTTAGTTTTATACTTGATGGGGATTATGTGTCTTAGAGATAAAAATCTCAATTCTCAATTTTTACTGTTCATAAAATTATTGTTTTATTCCTGCAGTAATTTTACATGAAATTATATAATCTTTGAATTCGATTTTCACTCAAAAGTTCAAAATGACTAATTTCAAATATAATTTGAGAATTTTCAATAATTACAGAGAGTTTTTATGTGAAATTACCTTTTTACCCCTAATTGTGCTAAATAGGTATACTTGTGTAATTAACATAATATTAAGCTCTAATTGAACTCAAATTGGTATCATTCATTAACCTTGAGTTAAAAATTAATTACCTAAGGTTAAAAATAATTACTTGAGGTAATTAGAGCCTAAGATTACCTAAGGTAAAATTAAATTACCTTTCCTTAATTGTAAGAGCTTATAAAATTAGTGATATTGAGATTAAAGTTAAGATTACAGTTTAGGTAAAATCTAGTACATTTACATTTTCTTATCTTAAATTTAAAACTTATGTTACAAATTGACTTCAACTCATTTGAAATGAACTTCATTTACTAGTGTATGATTATTCTTTTTACCTTGTCTTAAATTGTCCTAAACACCTAACCTTTTACTATTTTCACTAATCTATCAATTCCTAACCTTTTACCTAAGTAAGTACACATCTAATATATGATTTACCACTTGTAAAACAACACCAATCTGATCCTAATGTAATCAGACACCAGTGCCCTTTTATGCCCCATTACATCATATTTTAATTGTTTTTCCAACAAAGAAACATATCCAACCATAACACCATACCTTTAGCTTTCTTTTGCATTATTTTTTGTTATGTTTAATCAAAAGAAAATCCACCCATTTCAGCCATGATGTGATCAGCCACAATGTCTCCCATTAGCATCATATTTTAGTGTTTTCATCCATTATGCATGAACAAAATTATTACAACAAGACAAGCTTTCTTTTTCCAAAATTTTCTTTAACAAAAAAATGAAATAAAACCTCCATCTTCCAGCCACAAGGCAGCGGCCAAACAAACTTCATGAGCCTATAAATAGGTGCTCTTCCATTGCTAAAATGTTCACACAAATACTCATAGCCTTAGTACTTGCTTACTTGATAGTTTCCTTGCTCAAAGTTTGCTCAAAGTTCCCTAATTCTCTCAATACTTCAAGCCTTCTTCTTCTTCCTCATTCACATCCAAGAGACTCCATTCATAACCTCTAACCAAGCTCTAGACCTCAAGCATACATATTCCAACCATAAATCAACTCCTAAACACATAACCTTTCCATTATCAAATACAAAATCACAACAAAAATCCTTCCTCTATTAGTTCTCATCTTGGCCGAATTTCAAGGACTCATCAAGGATATTTTCTTCTTCTAACTTGTCTAAAGATCAAGCATTATCTTTTGTTAACAAGAAGCAACTTGGTAGGGATTTTATTTCGTATTATTTCCTTGTTCTTTGCTTATAATTTAACTTTTAATGAGCTTGATGATGAGACCATGAAATAAGGTTCTTGGAACCATGATAATCAAGGACTCTAAAGCTCACTTCCTTTGTTAAGATTAATTGAGGTTAAAGAGTTTAATTCTCTAAAAGTTTTGAGCTTAACAAGATAATAAATAAACTTGCATCCATGTTTATGTTTCAAGCTCTTTCATATCATATTTAAATTTCAAGTCTTGCATAATGATGTTTAAGTTCAAGTCATCACCTTAAATCTTGAAGATAATAATATGAATTTGCATCTTCATGTTTAAATTCCAAGTAATGCATTTCATGTTTATTTTTCAAGTTATCACCTAAACTTTGAAGATCGAAAAATGAACTTGCATCTTTATATTTATATTTCAAGCATTGCATATCATGTTTATATTTCCAAGTTATCACCTTATAATGATAAAAAAAATGGATTGCACAACATGTTTATGATTCTTGCTATCACCTAAATCTCTAAAGCGCAAAACTTACCTCTTTAAATCTTAAATAGGAATTCTTATATTTAAATCAAGTTAATTTTAGCCTTTTGATGTTCTTGGTATTAAAGTTGGTTTATTTTATTTTTTTTTAAGGCTTTGATTGTGTCTTTGAATTACTCAAATAACTTTTGTTAGGATTAGAAATTTAAAGATGTTAAAGATTGTGCATTTCTCAAGCTTTTTGATGAAAAGAATTAGGTTACTAACCTAATTTAAATAAAATGGTTAGGATGCTGATTCAAAATGTTTGGATGTGAATAAATTACTTATAATTGAAGTAAGAATTGTTCTTAGCATTTTTGAGATAAACTAGTAACTAGAGAATGAATTTTATAAAGCTTTAGAGAATGAATTTTCTGAATTAATTCCTCACTGATTTGATACTGATCATATTGTTTGTATACAAAAGAAATATTAGTATTTAATTTGAAATTTTTTTTTGGTATCTTAGAAGTGGAAAAGAATAATTACAAGTGTTAGTTTTGACCGTTTTATAAAAATGCGGAAAGTTGTGTTCTAAACTATCAATTATGTAATTTTGGTCAAAGGATTTTAATTAGAGATGGTAATGATATCTGATGTGTCTATATGCTTAAAATACCATTTATAATATTTAGAAAAAGTTTTAGAAGTATTGACTTTTGATAAGTGTAAAAAATGAGCAACTTTGCACTTTGACCCCTAAAATGTGTTAAATTTATTCTATGGCCCTAAAAGGTTTTTATGATGAGTTTAAGTGGTTTCAATAGTCATATGTTTCTTGAAAGTATTGGTTAAAGTTAAAGATCTTTAGTTTATGAGAAGGTGTTAAAAATGGGTATTTATGTTTTGACCCATAACCTTTGAAAAATTGTGATTTGACCCCTTTGGGGCTTAAGTGTAAATATTGATAATTTGATGAGAAGAATGTGATTGATATCTTGTGAAGGTCATGTTCATATATTGAAATTTATATGGCTTACGGATATATGCAATGAAATATGATGCATGTTTATGTGATTTAAATTATGGCATGTTATGGTTATGTTCGATTCATTGAAATGGATAATTTCATGAAGTTTTATGAGCACGAAATATTGAAATGATGAGTTATCCATGTTTGCATCTCTATATAATATGCCAAGATTAAAGGTGACATAAGACACATGGAAATAATCCTCTAGACTATGAGAAATGATCCAAATAGGAAATGATCCTTTAGACTCCCCGAATCAAAGGTTATGAAAGGTGATCCTAATGCCCCCTATCCCGTACTTTAAGAGTTGGGAATTTAACTTATCAAAAGGGATAAAAGATTACGCTAATGACGACTAGTGAGGTATGAGATCATAACCTAGAACTCTCGAGAAAAAAGAGAATATAAGGCGACCCCAAGGAAAAGAGAATAAGAAGTTTAAGTCACCTTTAAGAATGATGATCATGATGTTCTTTATATCATATGCATTGTTTTATAAATTCTATGATATTTTGTATATGATATTGACATGCATTTATGATTAGTATGTTGCATTCATGACATTAAGATTCATACTAAAAGATACAGACCTTGGCTAATGGCATTTAGAACTTAATAAATGAACCTTATGTATATGTCCACCATTTTTATAATAAAACCCGAGGTTCCTGGGGACGATGACGATAACATTTGTGTTAGAGTCAAGAAGCCCTACTGAGATTCTTGTATAAGTTTCTCATCCCTCTTCTTTTCCGTGTCATCTCCAGACAAGGAGAATGGTGTAGTTCATGATTTTCTCTGAGACGTGGATGAGGAGCTACGTTATAAACAAGAGATTTAATAGAGATAGTTTCCGTTTGGATATTTTCCCTTTAGAGTGATCACATCTCATTTATCAGTTTGTATTCTATTGATGGATATACATTGATGTCCTTATGTTTATAGGACACCACTATTATGATACAGTTATTGATATGTTATTATTATTTGAGTTATGTTATGCCATGGTTGTATTATGTATTTACCTATTATTTGTTTCTAACATCTTTCTTACACGGGCAAGATGAATGACATTAGGTACTTAGTATGCGCAGCTCACATTTTGGTATTTAAGTTCAAAAAAAAAATTTACCCTATTTTCACTGAAGTATTTTCAAGAAGTTTTGAGTTAAAAACTAGAACAAAAGAGTAATAACTAATAATTAACTTAAATGTGTCCTAGGTGTGTTGAGTGAAATATTAGAGTATTACAGGTTCCATGGACTATTATCCTTACAAAGATGATTTGGTTTTCAAAGAATAAGGTTTTAAGAATTGGCATATTATTGGCTTGAGGTTTTAAAGCTTATAGTTCTCTTCGAAAATGCTCCATGACTTAGAATTAAATTTGAGAAATGTAACGCCCCGATTTCTGCTAGAGTGAAAATGACCAAAATACCCCTGAGGTCATTATCAGCCCGGAATTCGAGGAAAGCCAGGTCCGGCAATACTCGAAGGGCAAACTCAATGTTGGAAGGGGATTGGATGACTTGTGTTTCTTTCCGGGATCAAAAATCTCATTTTTCGAGTTTTCGGGTCGAAATGACCAAAATGCCCCTATGGCGTTTTACCCTTTTGCAAGTGCTGGATGAACTCGAAACCTCTCCAGATGGTTTTAAAAGATGTTTTTATGTTTTCTGTGGTCTAAGTTTTGGTCCCGGAGGTCCCGGGCAAAATAAGTGCAAAATTACGGTTTTGCCCGTAGTTTCGTATGTTTACACCTAATCACACGGTTAAGCGAAACCTAAGCAATATTAGGCTCTAATCGAAGATTAATTAATTTCCATAATTAATCTAAGGTCAAAATAATTTAATAAGGATGATTAGAACCTAAAATTGCTTAGATAAACTTAAAACCCTATCTTTAAATTCAAGGACTTTGAGTGTATGAATCAATGAATAGTGTGCAAATAGTGCACAAATAGTGTTTTCTCTCTCTTTCCTTAAATCATGGGATTGTGATACACATTGTTTATTCACAAATGAGTTTTAAATTCTCTAATGATGTAAGAGCACTCCTAACCTTGTCATAAAATTCCTAATACACATGCTTAGTTACCTAAACTTAAGCTTAATTACTCCTAACCTTGTACCTAAACTAACCTACACTTAATCCTATCATTAACACCCAATTACATGGAAGATTTTTCCTCTCTCCTTGCTGCCCAAATCTGACCAAAAATCATCCCCCATTTTCATGAATTATTTCATTTCAAACTTAAAGGAAAATCACCTCAAATCACCTTACTTGTCATGCCTTGTCATAATTTCAATCAAGCTTGCTTTTCCAAATGAATAACCAAGTAAAATAAATCATTCCCTTCAATTATTTGTGGCTGAAAAACTTCCAGCCATGTTGGTCTTCTAGAAGCCTACTTTCATCCACAATTTAAAGAAAAGATCACTCAAAAACCCATGCTTGAAGCCATACCTTGTGTCATGAGCTCCATGCTTCAAACCATGCTTGTATGACACCATCAAAGAGATATTTTCTCTTTCTTACCATCAGCCATGCTTTCCATTCTCTCACCTATCACTTTGTTTTTCTATAAATAGGAGCTTGTGTTAGCATTGGATGCACATTGAGCATTTGCTAAAGCTTAGAGTAGTCTTGCTAGTTTCTTTCTTTCTCTCTAGTGCCAAAGAGTTCCTTTCTTTTTCATCTTCATCTTTTTCATCTCTTTACTTCATCATCATCATCTCATAACCTTCACACATCACCCCATAACCTTGAATCACCATCAAACCTCTCAAATATTTCATCTCAAACACAACTCTAACCTCCTTATCTCCCCTTGGCCGAAAACATCAAGCCTTTTGGAGGAGCTCATCATCTTGTTTTCTTCTCTCAAAGTTCAAGCTCTTTGTCTTCACTCTAGGTAGGAGTGTTTCTTTGCATCTCATTTCCATGAAAAATGAGTTTTTCTCTAGCTACCTCTTGGAATTTCTTTTTAAAACTCTCTTGGTTTCCTTCTTGAGTTTTTGGCCTTCATGACCTTTAAACTCATACGTGATGGCTTGATGATGGGGACCTCTAGATGATGACTATGTGTTCATCATAATGAGACCCCTAAAGCTTGAGTTTTCTTTAGTTTTTATTATTATGTTATGAAGTTCACTAAAGTTTTCAACTTAAGAAAATAAGAATGATTTCAAAAAGGAATATGGATTACTTTCTCTTGGCCTCATGATTTCGGCCATAATTCCTTTTCTTGAAAATATGGAGATTTCTTTTAGTTCCATTCTCTTGACTTGATGAGACTATGTTGGGGTTGTGAATATTGGTTCTTTAAAGTCTTGGACGAGCTCTAGTTATTAAACCAAAATGAACTTGCATTCATATTTAGTTTATGCCTTGCATAGCATGATTTATTTTTATGTCATCACTAATGCTCTAAGACTAAAAATGAACTTGCATATTCATATTTAATTTCCAAGCATTGCACTTCACGTTTATTATTCAAGTCATCACTTAAAATCCAAGATAATAACAAATTGCATCTCATATTTATTTTGAGCTATTTACTTTTCAAGTTCTCACTTTATTTCCCTAATGAACAATAAAAATGAAGTGCATGGCATGTTTATGTTTTGTCATCACCTAAAGCTCTAGAGCTCAAAGATTTGTCCCAAGGTCTCAAATGAGAGTTAGACATGGAAAGAATTCTCTTAGAATGCCCACTTCGGCTATGTGAGATGAATGCACTTAGGATAAGTTTCATTTGATCACAAATGCCTATAAGCTATGCTTTATAATTTTTCTAAGTCTATATGGATTCAAGGAACATATAGAACTAAGTTTTATGAATTTAGGACCTCTTGAAATAAATTCAACTTAGCTACTGCCCTTATAAATATCTTGATGATTTTAGATGTTAAAAATGTTTACAAAAGAGTTTTGAAGGTTTTAAAAAGGTTCCAAGAGAAACTAGTGTCCTATGTGCTTTAAAAAGTATGTTTTATGCTTTGTATGGAGAGTGTTGTTTTGGTTCCGCCTTGCTATGTTTGGCCACTGTATGATCTGTTTTAACGATGATAACATGCTTATGTTTAAGTATGATCAATGGAAAAATTCATAAGTAAAAGATAAGAAAGGTTAGAAACTAGAAAAGAATTAATTTGAGAGTTCTAGATCCCTTAATGTTAGAATTTTCTGGATTCTGTCCAGCAAGGTTTAGTAATGATAATCATGGTTCTAAATTAGTTTAAATGTGTAGAAATGACTCATAATTGGTTTAGGACTTGATCTTGGTGCCTTAGGAGCAAACCGAACTTAGAAAGGGTCATTGTCGTGACTCCTAGGTACCCGTAAAGTCGAAATTATGAATTCTGCACCTTTGAGATTGAGAGATATTCTTGACCATAGTATGAAGAGAGATATACTTAGTCATAATCTCCTAAGTACCCGAGAGGTTAGCTTTGAATGATTCATAACTTAGACTGTGAGTTAAAGACCATAGCGGTCAATGCATAAGACATTAAGAATATGAGAATGATATTTATATGATACTAAGGTATGTTAAGATGTTTTACGATGATGCATATGTTATGTGAAGGATGATGACGTTATTCATATGAGGAATACATGAGGATATATGTTTATGTGGCATAAAACAAATTTGGAAGAAATTCGGCGTAATGCCATTGTGCCGCCGAATTTCCGACAAATTTGGGGACTTAAAGATTTTGAAAATTAAGGTACTAAGATGGGTTCTAGGATGACACCGGTTTGGCCGAGCACCTCCATAGAACTCATGTGACATCGGTACCCATTTTTTTTACTCTTAGGTGACACCGGTTCGGCCGAGCACCCCTAAGAGATTTGCCCCCTAACCCGCATCGGATAGTCGGGATTTATGATTTATGATACGCTTATCATTAAATGGTAAGTAAGAACTAGTGACGACTAGTTAAGGTATGAGCTCATAACCTAGAGATGGACACATTCTGGGTGACACCGGTTTGGCCGAGCACCCCCAGTTCAATTGTCTTTTAGGGTGGCCCATAAGGAAGAGAAGTTTTATGATTATGATTATGTCACTAAGTTTGTCCCATATGAATGTATTCTAATTGCCACTTAATACCACTAAGTATGATGATGATTGATGTATGTGCATTAAGTAGCGCCACGCATACATTCTTTATTATGTTGCATTCATGACATTAAGATCATCCTAAAATGAATGAACCTTGGCTAAAATACACTTTAGAACTTAAAATGAACTTGATGTATGCTCACTTGTCTTTATGAAATAAACCCAAGGTTCCTGGGGATGTGAACGATGTAACCCTAGGATAGGAGACTCCTACTGAGATTCTTTACTAAGAATTCTCACTCCTCTCTCTCTTCTCCCGTCACATCTTCAGAGAGCGATGGCGATGTTCGTTGACTTCATTGACACGCCAGTTGGGAGGTGCACTATACCCGGTGGAGCTTTGAGTACACAAGCGTTGCAAGGATATTCCCTTCGCCTATATCTTTTGGGAGGGTGGTGGAATTATACTCGTAGCTTACTAGATGGGTAGCATTTTGGATTTTTATTGTAGTCGCACCCTACACTTGTGTTTCTTGTTGTATTTTATTTCTTCTTTATCACAAGCTCTGCCTGTACCTATGCGGGTATGACTACCTATGTACTCTAAATATATTATTAATGAAATGTTTCTCTTGTTATGATGATTTCTGCTCCACTATTATATGTTTTCCTTTTTGAGTTCTCTCTATGAGTGTTAATCATGTCTCACGTTTCTGTTATTCAAATAGTTAAGTTCGCGGCTCTCACTTTGTTTTATACTTTCAAAAAAAATTTTACCGTAATTTCCGCTAAATATTTTCAAGAAAAAGATGAGACTATGAGGTAATAGCCTAATGTTTAACCTAATGTGTTCTAGAAAGTTGGGTTAAAATTAGGGTGTTACAAGAAAGACTAGTTACTAGAAATGCTCACTCTTGCAAATTTTACATGCTTTGGAAGGTTAAACTTTAGTTTCCATTCTAACATTTTCATATTTAATGTATGCTGGTTGAGGTTGCTCAAATATGTGAAATTTATTAATAATTAGTGTTATAATTACTTTTAGCCCTTCGGGAAAGACTAGTAATTAGGAAAAATAAAAAATGTGATTTCTAGAACCCTTAAAAGTGAAAGATATAAGTTCTGTCCAGCATGTTATACTTTGGTGAAAAACATGTTTAACACTTAGTAAATGTGTAGGAATCACTCATAATTGACTTAGGAATTAATTCTAACATCATAGGAAAAGTCGGTAATGAGAAAGGGTCAGAAACATAACTTCTAAAACACCAAAATTTACTCATTTTTGTTTATGTTCAAAAGCTATCCAGATTTGTCTAATAATGTTCCTAAGGTTAATGATAAGTGGAAATCATTGTAATTAATCCCTTAGATGCATAAAAGAATAAATTCAAAGTTGGGTTTACCCGATTTAGAGGTTTAAATGGTTAAGCAATAACGAAAGTGCTTATTCCTTGAGATAATATGATTTAATGTACTTAAGGATTTATGTGATAATCATGTATGCACACTTGGTTGCTAGATTCAAGAATTGTTATAGCATGTCATGATTTTACATGGGATGCTTAAGATGTATGTATTAAAGTAATATGAAATGCATGTGACAATATATGATATGTTTGTAATCTTGCATCTTAATATAACATACTAATGTTAAGGTGACATAAAACATATGGAAATGATCCTCTAGACCCCCCAAATTAAAGGTTATGAGAGGTGATCCAAACAGGAAGTCATCCTTTGGACTCCCCAAATTTAAGATTATGAAAGGTGATCCTAATGCCCCCTAATCCTATGCCATAAAAAGTCAGAAGTTTAACTTATCAAAAGGGATAAGATTACGCTAGTGATGACTAGTGAGGTATGAGCTCATAACCTAGAACTCTCAAGAGGAAAGAGCATTAGGGTGGCCTCAATGAGAGAAAGAATGAACTTAAGTCACCTAAAGAATAAGAAGGAGAAATTCATGCTATATCTATCATGTTCTATATGCATCACTTATGTTTCTATATAGTAATGTCACACCTTGTATGTACATGCATTGCATGATGAGATATGTTGCATTCATAACATTTAAGATGCATACTAAAAAGAATGGGCCTCAGTAATTGGTATTTCAAAACTTAATAAATTAACCTTATGCATGCTCACTATTTCATAATAACACCCAAGGTTCCTGAGGACGTAGATGATGACACCAAGATAGGAGAACACCTTACTGAGATTCTTTATCAAGCTTCTCACTCCCTCTATCTTTCTTTCTGTCGCGTCTTCATAGGACGATAGCAACCTTCGTGATTTATGTTGATGCGCCAACTTAGGAGCTTCACTTCGACACCACGCACCAGTCATACCACTTCGTAGGCCGTTGTTCTATGCGTATGTTTGTATTTCTGGATCGCCAGTTTGCTTAGCTAGTTACCAATTTCTATTTCACATTTACGTCACCCTTCGCCGATGACCTCCTTTATGAGCATGCGCACCCTCGTGGAGAGCAGACCCGCCGCACCCCTGCTACTACCTCGGCTGTGTGAGATTTCCCGGAGTACATTCCCCGCTCTCCCACAGCCCATTCAGAGACTGACCCTTCCGAGGACTCCACCATAGAGATTCCATCCATTGGTTCCTCTCCCACCGTGCCCATGAAGATGGGTGGAGGTAGCGAGGCCACAGTGATGCATTCGCTTTGAGGGATAGAGTGAGGATGATACCCCATCGAGGGGCTCACGCCCGACCCTCCCACCTTTTGGCCACACTTGCCGATTTAGCACAGTAGGTTGGCTATGTTCCTCCTTAGTGGGGCGGGTAGTAGTAGGAGCTATGCATACACACACACTTCACTTAGGGTAGCCTTCTTTGGCTTTTAGAGGTTATCTACCTTAGCTACACTAAAGTGGGCGAGGATTCATATCTATGTATTTTTCATTTCCTTATGTATTTGCACGGATAACTATTCTATTTGACTTGGTGTATGGCAAAACTTCTACTATATATATATGATGTATGTTTGTGATTATGATCTTGTGTACCATTTCATTTATGCTATGGGTTCTTTATGTTACTTTTGCGAGACAAAGGACTAATGCATTTTCACGCATGCGCGGCTCATGTTTTTATTTTCAAAAAATATTTACCCATATTTTCACTAAGTATTTTCTAAAATCAGAAATAAGAACTGAACAAAGAGTAATAACTAATAATTAATTTGAATATGTCCTAGACGTGTTGAGTTAAATATTAGGGTGTTACATGATTGCATTGCTATTTGTAACACCCTAAAGATTGTGTAAAAATTAATTTGAGCTTTATTAGTCATAATTTCAAAATTTTGATAGTTTGAACAATGATGAGGACGATCCAACTGATTTGTTAAAAAAAAAATATGAATAGTAATTTGTGGGCCCTGCAGGCCCGTTGAGATAGCCGAAACCCTTGATTTGGAACCTGAAGGTGCCTGAAATTGGGAAAACATGGAAATAAGGTTAGAAATAGGTAGAAATAAAGATTTTATACCCAAAATTATTTTTCGGGTAATGTTTGGTTACTAGGGTACACTGTTTTACCCGTTCGGAGAAATTTCGATGTGTAATTTTTGACACCGAAAGCAAGTTAATATCTACAAATAATGAAGTATATCCACTTTGACTTAGTGAATGGCCAGGATTTAATCTTGCTTTACAAGATTCAATCCTAGCCATCCTTTTATTTTCTTAGATTATGAATTATCCAACTATATATTATAATATTAATACAAATACAAGATAAATACAAACTTATTCCTTCTCAAACAAGCCAAGACATTCTTAGCATTCTCTTCCTTGCAGCCATCTTCCTTCTTCTTCAAACTTAAATTCCTAGCTTGAAGCACTCATGTTACAACACCGAGACATCATGATCAAAGCACAAACTTAAGACTAGTTCTTAATATCCTTACAATAAACACCAAGAGAGAATCATCACCTCACTTCATCATCAATAATTTCTGTTGTGTTAGCTGTCTAAAAAGAGGATTTGAGAGGGTTGGATCAATAATTGGGTAAAGAAATCTTGAAGGGAGCTAAGAACAAGGATTAGAGTTTCCAAGGACCAAGTAGGGCTTTCTTTGACATCTATTCTTTCAAAATTTATTCTGAGATTTTCGGACTGAATTGGCTGGAACTATTTAGTTATATTGATTTATTTCACATAGATATTGATGTATTAATTTTGGTGGAGTGCTTAGATGATGTTAGAAAACCCATTTTGGCAAAACAAATTTTGAATCATGTGTTGGATTTTCATATTTCAACAAGGTAGGATTTGTTCATAAAATTTACTGGTGCAATTATAGTCATTTTCATGAGCAATAAAAATTATGTATTAAAGCTAACATCATAAGCAAGTCCCACAATTTTTCTTGAGCTCAGTTTTTGATTTCTAATGCTGAAAAAAAAATCATGAACCAAAAGTGTACCAGTGCTGCCTGAATTATTGAAACTAAAGCCGTAAATTTGTCTAATTTTGTTACCATAGAAAATGGTTGGATTATCCATGTTGAGTTTTCACTAGGATTTTTATTTCAAATTTTTTGGGTTCAATTGCTAGGGTTAAAAATTATGAACTTTGGTTCTTGAGCTGAGATTGAGTGGTTTCTGACCACCAAACTTGTCTAATTTTGTTAACATAGTTAGAGAACTCTTTTTACTCTGAAATTTTCACAGTACCCGGAGATACATTGAAGTGTCTTGACAAATTTTTATAGCCTCTAAATTGATTGTTTGATGTGCAAATAAATTTGTGCTACAATGGTGTGAAATCTACCCACTTGCTGGAAATGAACCAAAGACTTGAATTGATAATGTAATGGTATTTTGGTTCTAGTATGACATGAATACTTGATGTTAAATATTTGACCATGTGACTTGTGATGTATAAATGCATACTAGAGGAAGTAAAGATTGGTTTATGAGGCAAGATTGAAATCACAATGTGAATGAATGCTTATATGTGTTTTATACATGCATTGGAAAGAAAGTGAATGATATATTGAATTAAGTTCTGTAACCATAAGTAAAAATGAGATCCTCTTTGACTTGTCAAGGGCAAATAAGAAACATGAGATTCTCTATGACTTGTCAAGGGCAAATAAAGAAATATAAGATCCTCTTTGACTTGTCAAGGGCAAATAGGAGATAAGAGATTTTCTTTGACTTGTCAAGGGAAAATAAAGAAACATAAGATCCTTTCGACTTATTGAGGGCAAATAGAGAGAGATGAGATCCTTTCGACTTGTCGAGGGCAAATAGAGAGAAAAATGAGATCTTTTCGACTTATTGAGGGAAAATAAAGATAGATGAGATCTTCTTTGATTTATCAAGGGCAATTAAAGATAATTTCCCTACATTTGGTATATACATATTTGTATCATATCAAATCATTTTGATTGACATTATTTACTATGATTATGGGCTTGTGATAAATGTGTACAAAGTGATTGATTCTAAAAAACAACCCACTTCAAAAATATAATTTGGAACTTTAAAAATGAACTGTTATTATGTAATGCTTGATCACTTTTTTTTAATAAACTGAAGTGGCTGGGGCAATGATGATGACATTATGATTGTGTATTAGGTGAGTTGCCGTACTGAGAATTGTGTAATTCTCACCCCTATTTTGTGTGTTCCCGTGTTGTCTCCAGGTTGATCCAAAGAATGGTGAAGACACTACAAGAAAAACTATACTAGAGTTGCAGTAGTTTAGTAGTGGATGTATTTATTTTACCGTAACTTTATTTTGGTTATATATATGTAAATGTAATAGAGAACATATGTGTTAAGCTTATAGAAGAGCTTCCCTTGTATACTTAACCTTGTATTAAATAAATGTTTTGGTTTTCCTTGCTATATATATATACTTCAATAGAATTACGACATAGTTATCTTGCAAATCAATCAAACTTGCTATAGATATTTAAGAAAGGTCCGCTAATTTATATGTAACAACTCTCGAGTCTGATGTCATGACTTAAGGATGATGTTGTACTTAGGAGGATGTTACATTATGGTATCAGAGCAGTTCATCCTTATAGGACCTTGGGAAATGGACTGGCTATGCTTCCTTAGTAATTGTCATGCATTATAATTTTATATATGTGTATGACTGTTGGTTGAAATGTTGTGGGTTGCTGCCACACTTAGCTTGGTATTGAGCCTGATCAACTCAATATTTTGTTTGGTGTGATAGGAATCAATGACTTCAAATCGGCGTACTAGGCGTGCGGGTGGAAATGAAGCTAACATGATGAATACTTTTCGTGAGATGGCCGCGGTAATAAGAGAACAAGCTGTGGTTGCTAACCGAATGATGGAGAGGTTGAACCACAATGATGACCGAAATCCGGCAGATAACCCTGCATGAAATGAAGTGGATGTGGAGTATCAGAAATTTGCTGAGTTCAGAAAGTGAAATCCCCTACCATTTCGAGGAGCTTTCAATCCTGGTAAAGCAGAAGAATAGATTAAAGCCATGGAGAAGATCTTCTCAGTTCTTCATTGCACTAAGATCCAGAAAGTGGCTTTTGCTACTTACATGCTAGAAGCAGATACTGAATTCTGGTCGGTCGGCACCAAGGGATTATTCAAAGCTTCTCAAACTGAAGTCACCTGGGATGTCTTCAAGGAAGCATTCTACCACAAGTACTTCCCCATATCTGTGAGAACTGTAAAGGAGTTAGAGTTCATGGCACTTAAGCAAAGGTCCATGAGTATAGCAGAATATGCAAGTTTGGAAATGCAAGTTCGAAGAATTATGCAAGTTTTCCACCATCTACCAACGTAATCTCGATGATGTTTGGAAATGCATGATGTCGCAATCGGGATTGTGATGAGGACGGCGAAAAAAAGGAATTTTCATTTTGAAAATTAATGGAGTCGCCACCAAATTTATTAGAATTTGGGAAAACATGGAAAAACCCATTTATTTTGAAGAATGATATTTGAAACCAGTTTAGAGTTCAAGAGTCAATTATGTATAGGGAAAGGCAGAAATTTAATACTACGCACCCCTAGTACACCTGTCCTTAGACGGTACCTTAGAAAATTGTGCAAATTAATTAATAACCCCTAAAAAAAAGGAAAACAAGAAAAAAGACAAAACATATTTACAAATTTAAACAAACAAATTAAGAAAAATTAATTTTAGCTTGACAGGGATCACTTGCTCCTACATATCCCCTGGTGCAATGGGAAACTCAAAATCACGTAGTTCTGTAAAAAAATGATTGTGGGTTGATAAATTTTGTTTATGAAAAAGAATTCATAACAAGAAAATCCGTTATTGCACAGAATCCAAGTTAGCACTAGGCCACTCAATGAATTCCCATGATTTAAATAACAATGAAGGTAACATCTGCTACTCAATCATCGTTATTGATCATTGCACGGATTAAAAAGACTTTTGTGAAGAGGTAATTCCTTTAGAAAACAGAATCTGTTCTCGCACAGGATTTAAGTTAGCATTTAGCTACTCAATAAACCCTTACGATTCAATAACAATAAAGATAATATTTGTTACTCAATTATCATCATTGATCATTGCGCGGATTAGAACAAATCTTGTCAGATCAATGAAAATCCATTTGTGCACAGAAGACAAGTTAGCACTAGGCTACTCAATGAATCCTTATGATTCAATAATAGTGAAGATAACATTTGCTATTCAACCACTATTATTGAACATCGCACAAATGTAAAAGATTTTTAAAAAGGTTATTAAACAAAAAAAATATTTTTGTTTTATTTCATATTTTTAAAACAAAACTCTAATTCTAACAGGAATTGACAAAGTTAATTCATAAATGCAAACACAATTAATTTGAGCAAAACACATGAACATATGAAATAAATAAACTAAAAGTAAAATTAAACACAATTACATAATTAATTTAAGCAAAGTACATAAACATATAAAATAATAATAAAAAGGAAAATTGATTTACAAATACAAGTACACAATTAAACAAAATATAATTAAAAAAAGGGTCCTAACTACTATTTTTTTACCCTTTTTAATTAATAAAACTTTTAACACTAAATTCACTTAAAAATCAAAGAAATAATTAAATCACCTTTTTTTTGTTTTGTTTTGCATAATTAAATATTTTTTGAAACTAAATTATTCAATTTCACTCAAATGACTTAAAATGATTACTAAAAGATATATCATAAACTTTTACCAAATATTTATTTTGAATCAAATTAAATAAAACTTTTTCCTATTTTGATTTCAAAATAACTCGAATTCCAAACAAGCAAGCCCAAAAACTAAGAAAAATAAAATAAAATAAACAATAAACCAAACAATCAAACCCAAATCTAAACCAATAAGTCCAAATTTTGATCCAGTAAAATAAAATAACACTGACAACATAATAGTAACAATAATAATAATACTGAAAATAAATATTTCCTAATTAATCTACCATTACCAACACACACACACATACACACAACTCTCTTACCCACCCACACATACTTCCACACGCATACTCACCCATGCACACGCGCACAGCTCTCTTCCACTCTCACTCACACAGACACAGACACACACACACACTCACCTCTCTCTCACTCACGCTCTTCACACACGCGGTACTCTCACACACTCTCATACACAAATCACACACACACACACACGGAGATGCATCATACAAAAAGAAAATTAAAACATTCTCTTCTCACAAAAAGGAAAAGGAAATAGAGATCAAAAGAGGAGTTGAGAGGCAAAGAGAGTGAAAGGGAAAGGGAAAGTGAAAAAGAGAGAAAGAAGGCCGATCGGCTACTCATGGAAAAGGGGGAGTTACCGCCGCGGCTCGCATCAAGCTCCACGGCGATCCTCGCAGTAGCGCGACGGTTTGGGGAAGTGGGTCGCAAGCTTGGAGGACGCGGTGGTGGCCGGTCTGCGAGGAAAGAAGGCGGCGTCAAGCAACGCCGCATGCTTCTTTGGTGCGGCGGTTCAAGCAGAGGCCTAGGGGCTGGTTAAGTGGCTTCGTGTGGTGGTTGAATGGCATGTGAGAGAGGAGTGGAGGATGGTGACTGGGGTAGCTTTTAAGGATGGTTCAGTGGTGGCCGTTTGCGGTGCGGTGGTGCGTGAGAGAGAAGAGGAAGCTCACGGTAGGGAGGTCGAATGGAGGGAAAGGGCGCCATAGCCAGGGAGGCCGATCTAGGCCTCGTTCACCCGGCCTTGTGCGTAGCGGCTTAGGTGACTGATGAAGAAGAAGCCGCGTGACTTGGGCTCCGCGGCGACGCTGCATGCCCGCTCCGATGGCTTGGCGGAGCTTGGGTTTCGTGGCCAAGGTGCAAGGGGGGTTTTGGGGTGTTAAGAGGCAGAGATCCGCCACGAATGATGATGGCAGAAACGGTGTTGCGCCGAAGAGCAAGGCCATGCGAGAGGTGAGCTTGCGGCCTTCGAGGTCCAGGGGCACAGAGATTGCACACGCGAAGCGACACAGCGTGGAGGCTCGGACAGCAGTGGAGGAAGAGGTGCCCCTACGGTGGAGGACTGCCGCGGTTTTAGATGATGATGGTAGTGGAGTAGAGGTTGGCGATGGTGGGGAAGACGAAGATGGAAGATAATGAGGAGGCCGCGACAGTGGTGGGGAAGACCGCGGCCTCCATACCCTCTTTTTCTTTTTTCTTCTTTTTTTTGGACTGACACTGAGAAAGGAACAATACCTATGATGATGCTATTCTTCTTGCTCCTGTTGTATTTTCTGATGTTGCTGGAAAGTTTTGGCTGATGATCTTTTTATAGGTTATCTATATTTCCTCTGCTTGCTGGCTTGATGTATGAATGTGTTTTTATTAGTGTGATATGTTTGAAAATTTGCTGATTCTTGCTGTGGTTTGGCTAAGATTTTGATTGTTGTATCTGTTTCGGTCCAGAATGGTGATGAAGTTTTTCAGTGTTTAGAGGTTGGCTCCCTCTTGATCATGAATTTCGATCTTATTTATAAACATTGCAAATCCTATCATACGCTCCTGTAATGATTTCTCCCAGAATGGTTGAAAGCACTATGAGTTATGGCCGAGGCATTATTACAATTCTTGATGATGATGATAGGCATGGTGTCTTAACTTTTGCCCTTTTTTTTTTTATTATCTTCAGCTTGGTGCACTACGTTCTGCCTGTCTCGCTTCTCTTTTTCATCATTTTTTTTATTTTTTTAAACAAATTAGCAAAAGACATGGCTAGGCTAAAAGGGAAATGAAAGGGAAGAAAAAAAAATAATTATAAAAAATGAAATAAAATGGATTGATTCTTTATTTTTTTTAAAAAAAAAACAAATCAACAAAAACCATGGGCTTCTAACAAATCGGGTTTGGTTTGGACAAAAAGAATTCTTATTGGTATCAGGCTGAAATAACAAATTGGGCTCTCTTTTTTGTTTTTGTTTAAATTTTTGGGGATAAATAAAACAACCAAAAAAAAAAACTCTTTTTCCTTTTTCACATTTTTCTCAAAAGAAAATGATGAAGTAATTGTAATGAAGAATGCAAATTTTTTGGATTTTTGTTTAACGGATCGGACAAAATCGGATGTTCACAGTTGCCCCTCTTTACTTATTTCTTATAAGAGAATATGAAAAATCTAAGATTTACATATTATCTTCGTAAGGAATGAGTAAGGATATGAATATAGATTTTGTTCGGCAATGCATGAAATGCAAATGCAATCAAATTCTAATTTTGAAAGAACCTAAATCTTCAAGAAAGTCACATATAATGCTGCAATTGAAAAATTAACTGTATGAATCATGCAAAGAAAAGAAACTAAGTTGGGACAAATCTGTAAATGACCAGAAATGTAAAAACTAATGGAACTGATTGGAAATTTACAAATTGGTGAGACTGACAGGAAATCAAAAATCTTGTGACCAACTAGATACGGGTCAACAAGTGACAGGAAATTAAAAACCGATGGGGGCTAATAGAAATTTACAAGCTAACGAGATTGACAAGAATTTACAAGCCGACGGGGGCTGACAGGGATTTACAAACCTTGCGACCCACTGGATAGGTTAATAAGTGATAGGAAAATAAATGGTGGCAATCTGAGGCCGATTAAAAATTAAACTGCTAAGAATACCTACTGAAAACTAAATTGAAAAGTAAATTGCAAGGATATCGACTGGAAATTTAAACTGGCAAGGAGGCCGACTGAAGATTAAACTAGCAAGGATACTGATTGACTGAAAATTAAACCGGTAAGGATACCGACTGGAAATGTAAACCGGCAAGGAGACCAACTGAAAATTAAACCAGCAAGGATACTGACTAGAAATGTAAACTGGCAAGGAGGCCGACTGAAAATTAAACCGGCAAGGATACCGACTAACTGAAAATTAAACCTGCAAGGATACCGACTAAAGAGTAAATTGAAAAGTAAATCGGCAAGGATACCGACTGAAAATTAAATCGGCAAGGATACTGACTAAAGAGTAAATTGAAAAGTAAATCGGCAAGGATACCGACTGAAAATTAAACCGGCAAGGATACCGACTGAAAATTAAACCGGCAAGGATACCGATTGACTGAAAATTAAACCGGCAAGGATACCGAATGGAAAATTAAACCGGCAATGATACCGACTGACTGAAAATTAAACCAGCAAGGATACCAACTGCTTGAAAATTAAACCGGCAAGGATACCGACTGGAAATGTAAATTGGTGGCAATCTGAGGCCAACAAGAAATTAAAAGCTGACTTAGAGAACAATAATTTTTCACAGTTTCTTTTTCTTTTTTCTACTTCTTTTTTTTTTAGTTATATGCAAAAGTCGTGAATTTCAGCTTATTTCAGATACATTCTTGAAAAACTAACCACAACCAAATCGGGCAATATTCCAGGAAACTTTAACCGATCAAACTCATAATTCTTATACTGGACTTTCTGGCATAACTAAGACTTTCTTTTCTTCTTTGACCTTGCTCATTTCTTCTCTTATCCTCCACTTTTCCATTTTTAAACTGATAATTACTTTCCTGCCAAGCTTGATTGAAATTTCTGAATTGTGATGCTAGTCATTGATGTATTGCTGCAAACATTGTTAGACCGTATAATTGAAGCTTAAATTTATCCTACTTGAGACATCATAAATGAACATGCATTCAAAGAGAAGGTGAAAGGATCAACTAAATAAACATCTTTATTGGTGTATTGGATGACAAAAGCTTTTGAAGAAGACAACAAAATAAAAGTGAAATACAAAATTATGAGAGAAATGAAATTTTGCCCCAGTTTAGGCTCTTTATGGCTCAATCAATTGATTTCTTGCAGCAAATTGAACACCATAGCCATGATATCCAATAATATATCTTCAAATCCCTTTTTCAAAATTGCCCCAGTTTCAGATTTTAATTTGCTTGATTTACTGGATAAATTAAAAAATTGCCCCAGTATAGGCTGTAGGCGCTGATGCTTATCTCTTTTTTTCTCTGCTCTAACTTTTGCCTAGGCCACTCTTTCGAGTTTTCAACCTAGCCAGCTCTTTTCTTTTCTTTTTCTTATATCTTTCTCCCTTTTTTATTTTGCCCTAAATTTTGCTTAGGTCGCTCTTTCGAGTTTTCGACCTAACGGGCTTTTTAAGTATCTTTTCAAGCATAAAATCTTTTGACTGCATCACTGTTGATGGGTTTAGGCAATTCTTGTCCATCCATGTTTTGCAAAATCAACGCCCCACCTGAGAATGCTTGCTTGACAATATAAGGACCCTCGTAACTTGTAGCCCACTTTCCCTGTGCGTCCTCTTGATTAGGGAGAATTTTCTTCAGAACCAAATCTCCTGGATGAAAATCTCTAGGGCGGACTTTCTTATTAAAAGCCTTAGCCATTTTGCTTTGATACAACTGTCCATGACAAATAGCTGCAAGCCTTTTTCTTCGATCATGTTTAACTGTTCATATCGAGCTTTCACCCATTCAGATTCTTCCAACTCAGCCTCTATTAAAACCCTAAGCAAAGGGATTTCCACTTCTATGGGAGATATGGCTTCTATTCCATATACCAATGAGAAAGGAGTTGCCCCTGTGCTTGTTCGTATGTTGGTACGATATACGTATAGAGCATATGGCAGCATTTCATGCCAATCTTTGTAGTTCACCACCATTTTGGCAATGATTTTCTTGACATTCTTATTTGCAGCCTCAACTGCACCATTCATTTAAGGCCTATAAGGAACTAAATTGTGATGCTTGATCTTGAAAGTTTCAAAGAATTTTTGAACCTCGGAACCATTGAGGTTAAGAGCATTGTCTGTGATAATCCTTTCTGGGATTCCATATCTACAGATGAAGTCTCTTTTGATGAATCTGAAAAACACCTTCTGTGTGATATTGGCGTATGAAGCAGCTTCCACCCATTTAGTGAAATAATCTATTGCCACCAAGATGAAACGATGACCATTGGATGCTTTGGGATTAATTGGGCCAATAACATCCATACCCCACATCGAGAAAGGCCAAGGAGATACCATGCTATGCAACTGAATTGGAGGAGCATTGACTCGGTCTACATATATTTGACATTTGTGACACTTCCGAACATAACTGATATAGTCATTCTTCATAGTGGACTAGTAATAACCACTCATGATTTTGTGTGCCAACATATGTCCATTGGCATGAGTTCCACAGATCCCTTCATGGAATTCAGTCATGATTATACGAGCTTCATGAGCATCTACACATCTAAGGAGAGTGGTGTCATATTCCTCTTATAAAGGACTTCACCATTCATGAAGAAGGCCGTAGCTAATCTTCGAATTGTCTTTTTTTCCACTTCATTTACACTTTCTGGGTATTCTCTTTTTTGAATATACTGCTTGATGTCATGATACCATGGTTGACCATCTAGTTCAGTCTCCACATTATCACAGTATACTGGCTCATTTTGCACCTCCACATGGATGGGTTGGACATTTGTGTGGACTTCCAATTTAGTCATTACAGCCAGAGTTGCCAATGCATCTGCAAATTGGTTCTTGTCTCGTGTTAAGTGGGAGAATTATATGTCGTCGAACTGTTCGATTAGTCAAGACAAATACTTCTGACAAGGTACCAATTTTGGATCCTTTGTACGCCACTCTCCACTAACTTGGTAGATTATGAGTGCAGAATCTCCAAAGACTTTCAATTCTTTGATTCCCAAGTCAATCGCAACTTGCAAACCATTTGCACAGGCTTCATATTCTGCAATGTTGTTAGTACATTCAAAGTCTAGTTTGATAGAAACTGTGTATTGCTTCCCAACTGGTGACACTACAACAGCTCCTATTCCATATCCATTCATATTAGCTGCCCCATCAAAGTACATCTTCCACACATTCTCTTCTTCCTCATCTTCTCTTTCCAGTGTCAACACCTCGCCATCAGGGAATTCAGGCATAGTAGGTTGCACACCCTTCATAGGGTTTTTAGCTAAATGATCAGTAATTGCACTTCCTTTTATGGGCTTTTGAGTAACATATTTGATATCAAATTCAGACAGCATCACTTGCCATTTTGACATTCTTAATGACATATGAGGACTATCAAATATATATTTCATTGGATCCATTCGAGAAATCAACCAAGTGGTGTAGTATAACATGTACTGCCTCAACCTCTTAGAAACCCATACTAATGCACAATAGGTCTTTTCAATTGCCAGATAGCAGGACTCACATTCGATAAACTTCTTGCTCAAATAATAAATGGCCTGTTCTTTCTTTTCGGATTCATCATATTGCCCCAACATTGCCCCGAGTGAAATGGGCAACATCAGAAGATCTGATGATAAAGGATGGCCTGGCGTAGGAGGAATCAAAACTGGAGGTTTCATTAGATAAGTCTTTATTTTGTCAAAGGCTTCTTGGCATTCTTTATTCCATTCTCCAGGTTGATGTTTTCGCAGCAACTTGAATATAGGCTCACAAGTACTAGTCAAATTGGTAATTGTAACACCCTCCTAATTACCATACTTTACTCGAGTATCAATACAGTAATTAGAAAAGTATTACATATCTTCATAATCTATACTAGTCGAAAGAAGTGAAATCAAACAATTCAAACACGTATGTGGCTAAACTCGTATATACATATATAAACATCATTTTTAAGTTTACAATATGTACATCGTACCAAAAAACCCACTAGTTAATGTCTAAGCTAGTCAGGAACTCAGTTCACCAAAAAGGAAAGAAACACCTCCAGTATCTAGTCTAACCTGCTTAAAGTCGAGGTCCAGCAAAATTTTATACAACCAGAATTGGACCTCATAACATTTAATAAGATCAAATCTGCGGGCTAACAAGGCTCTAGTATTAAACTACCACTATATACATATCAAGAGTCCCTGAAGATTTCATGTCCTACTAGATGAAACCATTGGCCATCGGTATGATAGCCTCACCTCCGCCAGGGGCATCAGTGTAACGCCCCGATTTTCTGTTTAAGAGAAAATGACCAAAATGCCCCTGAGGTCATTTTCTGCCCGGAATTCGAGGATAGCCGACCCGGCAGTCCTCGAAGGGCCAACTCAATGTTTCAAGGGGATTGAATGGTCTTTGTGTGCTTTCGAAACAAAAATCGTGTTTCTATGAGCTTTGGTCAAAATGACCAAAATACCCCTATAGCATACTACGTGGGTAGAAATGCCATTCGAACCCGAAACTTTCCCTAAAGGTTTAAAATAATGTTTTCAACTATTTTAAAGTGTCTGTTTAAGTTCCGATGGTCTCGGGCAGTTTTTGTACAAAATTACGATTTTGCCCCCGGGATAGTGCTGTTTGAGTTTAATGATATAATTAAGCAAACCTAAGCAATATTAGGCTCTAATTAAAGGTTAATTAATTTCCATAATTAATCTAGAGCCAAAATCATTATTTAAAATTAATTGGAACCTAGAATTGTTTAAAGAAATTTAAAAACCCTTTTCTAAATTCTTTTCTTTCTTTAAAGAAAAGTATCCATGAATAGTGTTTTCACTATTCATGCCCCATTTCAAGAAAAGTTGTCCCTCACATCCCTAGTCATATCAGTTTTTGACTCCACTAAACCTACATGATCACTTCTAACCTATGGGATTATAGCATTAATTAGCTAACTAGTTTACTTAAAGTACCTACATAACAACCCTTAATCCTAAGTCTAATCCATAACACACCTAAACACACCTTTAAACCATGATTAGAGGAGATGATTTTGCCCCCATGGTTGCCCAAAAAAATGGCTCCACTTTTCCCTCCACTTTGCATCACATGTTGTTTGAATGTGTGGCACACAATTGGCCATGTCTCCAAGACAACTTCTCATTCATTCTCCTCCACATACTTCCCTTATTCTAGAAGACAACTACATGGCCTCTTCCTCTCCACTCATTCATGACTCAAGGCTCTATATATAGCTTGCCTTGGTGAACATTTTACTACTTTAGTTCATTTGTAAAGTTTAGATCTCTCCAAAGCTTTTCTTTTTCTCTCAAAAACTCTTGTGTTCTTCAAGTTTTTGAAGCTCTTCATCTTCTTCCATCTTCAAGATCATCACACCAAGTAGGGATTTTCTTTCATGTATTCTTTCTTTAAAAGTTCTTATTGTAAGTTTGATGTTCATAGTTTCTCTTGATTCTTTTTAGAACTTCTTTTCTTTTCTTTGTTCTTTCTCATTTCGGCCATGAGCCTTGGAGTTCAAAGAAATGAGAGCTTGATGATGAGAGTTTCATGATGATGTTCATCACTTGAAACAAACTCTAGAGCTTGATCTTTGTTCTTGAGTAAAAATGTTTCTAGTTCTTCCTTTCTTGAACTTTTGAGAACTCTAACTTTGATGATGTTTCAAAAATGGTTCTAAGGACTCAATGATGAGGACTCATGATGTTGGTGTTAATATATCATCAAGATCATGGACTCTAGAGTTATAAAATGTTCCTTTTTCCTTCTTGAAGTTTCGGCCTTTTTCCTTGTTTTTCCAAGTTTTATGTTTTGGTTTTCTAAAAATATTATGTTGAGTTCTAAGAACTCTTAGCTTTACTTTACCTTGGTTGGATGAGTTTGGGTTAAGCATTGAGTTCCTCTAAAGTCTTGTTAAGAGCTCTAGAAAGATAAAATGAACTTGCATAATTTATTTTATGCTTGCACTCATATTTACATTCTTGCTATGCATCTTTACTTTTCAAGTGTCACCTAAGAACATAAAGATTAAAATGGAACTTGCATCATCACTTAATTTAATTCTCAAAGCCTTTCTATTTCGACCTTAAAGTCGATTGTTGCTGGGCCTAGAGCACTAAAATAAAGAATTGAACTTGCATTATCACTTAATTAATTTCTCGAATGCCTTTCTATTTAGAAGCCTTAAAGTCGATCGTTGCTGGGCCAAGAGCACTAAAATAAAGAATTGAACCTTGCATGTTTACCTTCAAGCTTGCACGTTTAAGTTTATGTCTTGCATATTTATTTTCAAGCTTGCACGTTTAAGTTTATGCCTTGCATATTTACCTTTCAAGTCTTGCATATTTATGTTAAGTCATCACTTTATTTTGTAAGCAAGATTAAAAATGAAAAGCATAGCACGTTTACTTTATGTCATAACTTAAGGACCTAGAGCTCAAAGACTTGCCCATTTTATCTCAAGTTAAAGTCTACTATGGAAGCATTCTTTGAATGCATAATCTCGGCCATGTAGTGATGATGAGATTGGAGTGAGTTTCATCTAGTTACAAGGGCCAACAACCTAGGTTCTAGGATTTTCTTTAAGCTTGATGAGTTTTATAAAGTCATGACCAACAAAATTTATGATGTTAATCCTCTTCTAAAGGATAATTTAATTGGTTGCTGACCTAAGGTTATTTTTAGCCTCTTGATGAAGTAAAATGGTTTGCAAAGAGTTTTAGAAGTCCTAAAATGATTCCAAGAGAAACTAGCAATTTAGATGCTTTAGAAATATCAATTTATACATCTTTTTGGGGCTTGATATTTCGGTTCTTTCATGATGAGATTGCTACTGAATGATGATGTTTTGATGTGTTAGAATGTGTGAAAATTACTTATGATGAGGTAGGAACCTTTCTATGTATGTTAGGAAAGAAACTAGCTTTATAGAAAAACCGTAAAGTTGTGTTTCAACCTAGTTTTGACCCATTCATTCATACCTAATACCAAAACTGTTTTAGTATGATAACAATCAGTTTAGGATTGATTATTCATGAAAAATTTGGTTACATTTGGAATAGGATTGAATTTTTAGCACCCATAGAGAAACTAGTAACTAGAAATACCGTAAAGTTAGAATTTAACATAGTTTCAACCCATTTCTTTATGGATTCTGCCCAAACTGTTTTAATGGGAACATAATCAGATTAGGATTGTTTAGGCATGAAAAACTTGGTGACATTTGGATTAGAATTGAATTTTTAGCGCTCTACAGAGAAACTAGTAACTAGAAAACCGTAAAAACGTAATTCTAGAACTCTTAGAACATTGAATTTTCTGATTCTGTACAGCACCCTTATAATGGAGTAAATATGATTTATAATTAGTTCAATGGCTTAGGAATACCTCACAATTGGTTTAGATTTAATTTATAGCGCCTTAGGCGAAGACGGAACCAAAAAGGGTCTAAGACGTAGCTTCTAGAACCCCGTAATCCCAAGATGTAATTTTGCCCTTAAGAAAGATGCTGTCCAGATTCATCATTGAACATAAACATTAGTAAAGATCATTAGTTGTGAACCTATAGGTGCATAAAAGGTTAATAGAGAATGTCAGAATAATTATACCTCAAGTTTAAGGCTTGTAAGGGTCAAAGCATAAGACACCATAGGCGTAAGGGCATAATAAACTTTAGTGTTTTACGTGATCGCATGTTTTATTATGAGAATATCTTGGGCATATGATTTCTTATGAGGATATGCAATGTTAATTTATTGATGCTCACGTTATGATGCGTGCGATGTTTTACAATGCCTATGATGCATATGATGATGATGCTTATGACACACATGATTATAAATGATTGTGTAAAGATATGAATGTGGCATAAAGAAAGTTTGGAAGAAATTTGGTGTCTTCTTTGTTAGGTCAGCTGAATTTCTGATAAACTTGAGGACCTTGGAAAGTTTTGAAAGTACATGAGTTTTTAATGTGACATAGTATCGTGAAAACGCTGCTCGGGATCGCGATACGTAACGCCCGAAACAAATCCTTGAGGGGACGGCGATACGTAACGCCGAAGAGGACAATATTCACCGTGTACTTGATGCGGTGGGACGCGCTTTGTTATGATTATGATTATTATTATGATTACGCTTATCGGGATTGATAAGTAAGAACTAGTGACGACTAGTTAGGTATGAGCTCATAACCTAGAGATGTGACACGTTACGGGTGACACCTGCTCTACCGAGCACCCCGGATCGATTGTCTTTTAGGGTGATCCCTATGTTACTGATTACAATGCTTGGAATGTCACACAAGTTATAGAAAGATGTTTTACATGAGAAGTATATGCCACTTTATGCCACTTACGTGATATTGATTCTTCTATGATGATTAAATGATTTATGCTTGATGCATCTTCATGCATTCATGCTTTATTATCTTTGCATCCGTAACATCAAGACTCATTCTAAAATAGGCGGACCATGGCTAATTACGTTTAGTAACTTAAAAATGAATTTGATGCACGCTCACTCATTTTATACAATAACCCCAGGGTCCCGGAGGGCGTAGATGATGACACCTAGATAGGAGGTTACCCTACTGAGATTCTTTAGCAAGATGCTCACTCCTCTATCTCTTCTTTCCGTCACGTCTTGAGATGACGGCTCGTGGATTTTGTGGATTCCCCGGCGTGGGAAGTGCACCATGATTGAGCATGGGCTATACCTTTTTGAGGGCCCATGGAGTGTGTGTGATTTGGCGTTTGATACGCGACCCGACATCACCATACGGCGCCGAGGATCAAGTTTTCAGCCTGCCCAATTCCGGATGTGCCTCGCCTTGGATTGGATACGCCCTATCCTTTACGGGATCCTAGCGATTGAGGCTCAAGGGTAGAAATAGTGCACACACCACATAGGAGAGGATAAACCTTCTCTTGTATAGAGGTTATCCGTTTTAGATGCACTTGGGTAGGGAGTTTTCCTTCTCACTTTCTCTCGTAGTAATTTCCTTTCTAATGTACCTTCTTTTCGGTTGTATTTGTTCTATGTTGTACCAAACTAAGTCAGAAACACTTCTTATAAGTGGGCATATCGTGTTATATATATATATATATATATATATATATATGCATTGGTTTTCTTGATGATGTGCCATTATACTCCTTATGTTGTGATGCTTATGAGATATTTGTTATATTTCTTTATGTGCTTCATCATTCACCGGTTCTGTGTCTCACTTTGCTTTTATTATTCAAAAAAAAAATTTACCCATATTTTCGCTAAGTAATTTTAAAGTAAAAAGGAGACTATGAAGTAATAGACTAATGATTAACCTAAATATGTTCTAGAGTATTGGGTTAAAAATTAGGATGTTACAATCAAGACCCTCAGGTGGGTCAGAATCTGAAAACGAGGAGGAAGGGGGATCATCTGCTGGAGGGGGTGCTGGTGGTGCAGGCAGGACATCAAATATCACAGGATGTGCCAAGTAGAGAGGCACACTATCATAAGGGAAAACTGGGTCAAAATCAACTGTAAATACAGAGGTACTAAAAGAACGGCCGAAAAACACATACGCACGAACTTGCGAGTAACCTACTACATAAAGAGAGTCGAGAACAGGATCATAATGCCACACCCACTGTGGCGAGTCAAGGTAAAACACTAGTGACGACATCTGCTGGATCTGAATAATACAAAGTAAATAAAACCATAGGGATGAGAATATTATAAAATTCTCAGTAGGGTACTCCCTCCAATGTGAACATAATATAAGCTGTAAATTCATTCATGTTGAATTAATCATGCTAAATTATATGCATAAATACTAATGTGCATAATTTATATAAAGTCAAATGCAAAATGGTAATAATCAAGTGTTTTTCTCTTGTGACTCGTGGAATTCATTTAGTGCAATTATCTCTTTTCAGTAACATAGGGAAGGCTTAATCTCATATCAAGTGGTATCTGTAGTGGAGTCATTCCACAAGAACTATTGATTACTAGGACATGAGCTCATTCCTATATGTCGATACGTCTATCGCCTCATCAAATTCCTAGGGAAGCTCTTACTTTTGCCTTCCCCTCTTAACCACACAAGCCTTGTTTCTATTTTCCCCAGATGTTAAAAATTGCACAACTAAAAGTCATGTTATTTTTCTTTTCTTTTCCTTTATCCTCACAATAATCACATAGTGTACTTCTCTTTTCAAAGGCTTGCTTAGATAACAGGTAGGCATACAATTATGTTGGAGTCTCATCCATGTCTCATCAACATTTCTTTCAAACAATTAGCATGCATTAACATGACATATACTTGCATCTAAAGCCATTTTATCATTAGTTCAAGACATTCTTACCATTTTCAGCAATTAGCAGATTTGTCACTTTAGAATTCAAAATTAATTTCCCCTTCAAACAGCCAATTCAAGAGTCACAAAAATTCCCTATGACACCTTCATATGTCTAAAGGATCCTGTAAAATTTTCATAACAATCAGAGTTCTATAACCATGTCACTAAATTCTACAAATTTAGTGGTCACAGCACATCTTTTCACAGCCTAGGACAAGGTTCTCCTAATTTTTAAATTTACCATATGATGGAATCAACCCAAGATAAAATTTAAAGTTACACTTCAAGATGTTGGTAACTCCCAGTAAAAATTTCAACAGAGAAATCACTCATTTAGTATGATAATAAAATCATACAATTTCCCTGCTTCAGTTTCAGAAATCCAGATAGCATGAGATCTATTTTGGTTTCTGATTTTTTTAAGACAGTATTCCTTGAAACCAATGCTCAAGGAATTTCGTGTAGATATTTCAAGATATTAGGACCAACATATATTTTTTTCAGGCAATGAATATCACTGTAAACATGTCTATAAATTCATGAAATTTTTCTCTCTGCAGGAAAACCGAAAATCCAGCACTCTAACTAAAACTTCTCTTGATGAAATGAGTTATCCAACCTCATCCAAACCCTTCACCAAAATTCATACATCAACAACCATATATCATTAACCACCACAATGAAAAATTTCGAGCAGAACAGGTCAGAGATGTGAAATATAAATTTGGCAAGAAAAGATCAAATAAAACCCTACTATTGGAAGCAAGTGATGTCTTTGTCCCTAGTATGCTTCAAGATGGTGCCTTCCACTTCAAGGCTCTCAAAACACATCCAAAACCCTTTACAAACAATAAGGTACAAGGGATCAAGATTGAGATTTGGTGAGTGATTGAGATTCTAATCGGTTATATGTGTAGATGTTGAGGTGTAGAATAATTTTTGTGAATGAAACTTTGGATTTTGATAACTCTAAGCTAACATATATGAAGTTGAAAGCATGTTGAAGCTCTTAGCCATGGAAGAAATGGAGCTGCTGTATTCTTGAAGAAAATGGCTGAGAATGAGCTTCTTAAAGAAGCCAAAAATGATGTTTATCTTGTATTAAAGTAAGGAATAAAATATATTATATTTAGATAATTACAAAGCCAATAAAGTAAAATGAATGGTTGTGATTCAATCTTGTAATTCAATATTGAATCTTAAGCATTCATTTGATTTGAAGGGATAGGTTTATTTGTTTTGTAGAGATCTAACTAGTTTTCGGTGTTAAAAATCACACACCGAAATTTCACCAAACAGGTGAAACAGTGTACCCGGGTAATCAAACATTGCCCGAAAAATATTTTCGGGTATAAAATCTTTAATTTTATCTATTTCTAACCATAATTATATAATTTCTCAATTTTGGGCATCTCTAGGGCCCAATTCTAGGATTTCGGCTGTCCCGGCGGGCCTGTAGGGCCTGCAAAATACTATTCACATTTTGTTTGTTTTTTTTTTTTTTGCTTCCTTGAATCCTTCTCATCATTTCTACATCTATCAAAATCTTAAAATTCTCATTAATAAAACCCCATTTAATTTCTAAAGAGAATTAGGGTGTTACAGTAATGAATCTAGCAATGTAGTTGAGCCTTCCAAGAAAACTTGGCACTTCCTTTTCAGTTTGAGGAGCTGGCATCTCTTGTATCGCCTTCACCTTGTCTGGATCCACCCTTATCCCTTCTCTGCTAACAATGAATCCAAGCAATTTCCCTGTTGACGCTCCAAAAATGCATTTATTCGGGTTCAGTCGCAACTTGTATTTTCTGAGTCTTTCGAATAGCTTTCGCAAAACTGCCACATGACTTTCTCCCTCTTTAGACTTAGCAACCATGTCATCAACATACACCTCAATCTCCTTGTGCATCATGTCATGGAACAGTGCAACCATAGCACGTTGATAAGTGGCACCAGCATTCTTTAACCCAAACGGCATGACTGTGTAGCAAAATGTTCCCCACGGAATTATGAATGTGGTTTTTCCTTTGTCATGAATATCCATGGGAATCTGATTATACCCGGAGTATCCATCCATAAATGAGAATAGTTGATTTCTAGTTGTATTATCAACAAGGATATCAATGTGAGGGAGTGAAAAATCATCTTTCGGGCTAGCCTTATTCAAATCTCAATAGTCTACACACATCCTGACCTTCCCATCCTTTTTAGGCATAGGTACAATGTTGGCCACCCAATCAATGTGTCTTGATACCTCCAAAAATCCAGCCTCTAACTGTTCAGTCACCTCCTCTTTTATTTTTAAAGACATGTCGGGTCGCATTCTTCTCAACTTCTGTTTTTCGGCTCAACTTCTGGATACAAAGGGATTTTGTATGAAGCGATCTCTAGGTCCAATCTTGGCATATCATGGTAGGACCATGCAAAGACATCCAAGTATTCTTCAAACAACACAATCATTTCTGTTCGTTCAGGGTTTTCTACTATTTTCAGCTCCTTCTTCTCTTCTTCAGTGCCCATGTTAATCACCTCAACCACCTCATTGTCTAAGTCAAACCCCTTTTCTGTATGTTCCAATAGATTTGAAAATTGCCCAATAGCTTCTTCATCATCCTCGGATTCATAATTATCGCAATCAAGTGCAGCAAGAGAATCAATTGATAAGCATCCAAAGTCCCTTTCACGTGGCAAAATGTTCATAGTATTCAGGTCCCTGGAAAGCATTTGTGGGGGTTGGAATGCCAAAACAAATAGTGGATAAAACGCAAATAATATAGGAAAATGCCAATTAATGGTTTGAGAAAATGGTGATAAAAATAAAAAGGAAACAAAAGAATAGAGGTTGAAACAAAGAGAGTGGAAGACACGAAGAAATGTAAAAATTACTGGATAATCATGCAAATTCATTCAAATGATGTCTCAGAGTAGCATACATGAAAGCAAAAACAATTAATACAATCCCAAATAATTACTTTGAAGCAATAACATCTATCAATGGTTCAGCTGTCCAATTCATCAGCATCTCCTCACGGTTGGCAGCACAAGCATTGTTGCATTCTTCGAACTTCTCAACATCCACCATATTGATAATTGGACAATAGCTAGAGGCACGGCCTTCTTCAGCCATAATCACAGCCGGGTAAGGAAATGTCTCTTTCAGATGAGGGATCTGCTTTATCTTCTCTTTTGGTTTCTTTTGCTCAAAAGCCATGGTCTTGATCTACTCTTCCAATGACGTCTCATATCCTAAATTGAATCAGTTAGGCTTCTCTGAGATAGGCAGAGTTGTTTTGATACCCTGCAACCATGGTCCCAGCCTTTTGCCATGCTGATAACCATTTTTGGTCATGATATGAGCCACTACCTGATTGACTTCTTGCCTTGCGAACTCATTTTGAATTTGTTTCAACCCTACCACCTCCAGATTGTACCATAAGCTGCTTTCCACTAACTCAACATTTTCAACATAAGGCAGTGTAACTGGTTTAGATACAAGGATCTCATTCTCCCCATGGATTGTAATGACTGAGCCATTCTCAATGTACTTAACCTTTTGATGCAAGGTTGAAGGAACAACACCAACATTGTGAATCCATCGTCTTCCCAATAGCATATTGTAATCAGACTCAATCTCCATTACTTGGAATAACACCTCAAATTGGCTTGGACCGATTTCCAATGGCAGCACCATTTCCCTAAGAATGCTTTTCTTTGCTCCATCAAATGCTTTCACAATAATCATTTGCGGTGAAATATTGTTCTTGCTTATTGACAAGTACCTTAAGGTCAACACTGGTAAGACATTTAATCCTGACCCTCCATCAATAAGGACTCTGGGCACTATGTGGCCTTTACATTTGAGGGTTATATGCAGTGCTTGTGGGTTAGTCCGCGACACAACTTCTTCATCTGAAAAGGTGATCATATTGACACACTTCACTGGATCCACCATATTCACCATGTTCTCCAATGAAGTGTCAGGCTTGACAAAGGCTTCCTTTAGGACTTTTACCACTGCCTTTTGGTGGGGTTTGAACGATAGGATTAATGACAAAAGGGATATTCTGGCAGGAGTCTTTTTCACTTGTTCCAAAATATCATATTCACTCTATTTCATGATTTTAAAAAACTCTTCTTCCTCTTCTTCTTCTTTTTTCTTCTCTCCAACATCCCCTTCGTTTACGAATTTTCCTTTTTCCAGTTCTTTGGGCCCATAGACCCTTCCACTTCTTGTTATTCCTTTTACTTCGACCACCACTTTACTTGTTTGGGCCTTTGAGGTTTCCCCTACGTCCTTATTTATTTCCACTTTGGTCTCATAGTTCCAAGGCACCACATGTGTATTCTCATAGCCAAAGGGCATCGGCTTTTTCACAGTGAGCACTACTTTTTCCGATCTCGGAGCTAGGTTAAGTGGCAGTACTCAAAGCACAAAGCGTTCGATTACATTTATTTCTTCAAGGAAAATTGGCCTCCTTTTCGCCTGAATTACGCCCAAGTTGAGCAATCCCTGTACACGAGCCTTGAAATCCCAGCAATTTTCTATATCATGGCCGAGACCTCCACAATGGTATAAACAGCTTGATTCCATGTCATACTTCTCATCTTTCTTCATTGTGGATGCAGATGCTGTGATGTTGTATCCAGCCTCCTTCAAGCCGTTGAACACTTTTTCCATTGGTGTTCAAAGATTTGAAACTTTCTTACTCGAAGGTTCTTTTATCTCTAGGGTATTTACCCCACTTCCTCCTTCATGTTTTAGGATCGGGTTATTAACAATGTCTGGCTTCGAATCTTCCTTAAGGTCCAACCTCCCATAAGCAATTAATCTTCTCACTGCCATTTTGAATCCTTCACAATCTTCAATGGAATGTCCAGCAATATCCATATGATATTTGCAAGTAAGGTTTGGGTTATACCATGCTGGATATGGTGGTTCTAATGGGTGCACTGGATATGCAGAGATCAGGTGGGCATCAACCAGTTCTTGAAAGAGGTCAGCATTTTAAATGGATAGCTTTGGAAAGGGTGGAAGGTTAGGAAATCGATTGTGGTTCTGGTTTTGAAAATTTGGTCGGGGTGCTGGGGTATATGTTAGGCGAGTTGGTTGATATGGCCTTATGTGGATGTTGTTAACTTGAGGCTGGGAATATAAGACAGTGTTTATGGTTGGTGTAGCTTGGTAAAATGAGTAAGGAGGGAATGATGATATTTAGGGTCGTGGATGTGTTGGTGTATACCTTGGAATGAAGGATTGCTGACCATGCACATAATTCATATATGTCTCCTTCTTTCTAGGTGGGAAGCTTTTTCTTGTGTCTTCACTGCTCATGGGAAGCTTGCCGGCCTTTGCTAAGCTCTCAATTCTTTCTCCAGTAATTATTAATTCAGAGAAATCCTTGTATGCTGCTCCTGCCATTGCCCCAATGTAAGGGGATCCCAAGGTTCCCAAGAAGTAAGAGCACATTTCAGTAAGGATAAGTGGTGGTTGAACTTGGGCAGCCAGGGCTCTCCATCTTTGAGCATATTGCTTGAACAATTCATCTTTCTTCTTCTGTATAGAGCTTAATTGCTCCCGGGTAGGTGCCACATCAAGATTGAACTTGTATTGGCTCATGAACAGGTCCGCCAATTCTCTCCAGCTAGAAATCTTTGAATGGTCTAATTGAATGTACCATTCTAGAGCAGATCCAGTCAGGCTTTCATGGAAGAAGCTAATGAGAAATTTTTCATCCTTTGACCATATCACCATCTTAGTGCAATAACTCTTCAAGTGAAAAAGAGGATTACCCATCCCATCATATTTTGAGAAATCAGGGACTTTAAAGTCTTTGAGGACTATCAGGTCCATAGATGGGCATAGTTGCTCAATCTCTACACCACCATAGGAGTTAGGACCTTGGATGACTTTAATTTGTTCTTGTATTTTCTTCATCCATTCTTCCTTGAATTTCCCCTTTTCTACCTCTGTATGACTATTCTCTGAGGAAAATGACTGTTTCTGGATGACAACACGAGGTTGCTCCCAAACAGGGGTAGCATTTTCTAAGGAATGATAGCCCTTTCCAACCGGTAGCATCAATGGTATCATAGGTGGCGGTTGTCCATGGAGGTTATTTGGGATTTCTCCCATGTCATTCATCCCTAAGGTGACATTTAGAGCTGCACTTGATACTACAGGCATACCTAATGTCATGGCATTTGGTTGCACACTTGCTGGATGAGCTCCCAATAGGTTAAGTGACTCTTGTATAGCTCGTATCATATCCTCCAGTCTTCCTTGGTTGTTTAACAGTTCATTCAATTTCCTTCTTACTGCATCAACCTCATTGGTCAAATCTCTTTCGGCTTCAGAAGTAGTTACAATTGGAATAGTACTTCCTGTGTTACCATTTCCTCCAGCCATTTTAGTCCGAGCTCTAGTATTGTGAATACGAGTTTGATCGGTATCCATCTTCCTTAGGCGCCCAATGGTTGCAAAATTTTACCCTAAACTCAAAGCAAAACCAAAAGATTAGTTTTTTTTATGTATATGGAAAACTAACAAATAGGAGAACAATAGTCATCAAGAGTTCTTTGTGCAAATGAGGATGCCCCGTATCCGTTCTTATGGATATATCACCCTATAAGTCAAGGTACGGTTAATAGCAAATCTCTAGGGAGAATTCACTCCTCTATAGATACTATATACTGAACACTAGCAATGCAGTTTTTCGTGACTGAGCTTCTCATTTTCTTGCACAAGAATGAACAATCTCAAGGCAAGAAAGGTGATTGATCACTTTCTAAGGGAACGTTTGATCCTCTATAGAAAGTATCGAGCATACCAGGAATGTCTTGATTGGTAATTTGCAATTGAAAATTTCCAAGCAAAGTTCTAAGTACAAATCATTTCAGAATACATCACACATGTGCTGACAAAGAAACAATTACATAAAGAGGATCTTTGGTAACTACATCAACAGCTTCATCTTTTTCTTCTTAAGATTTTTAGTGATACTCTCACATGCATCTATAAACTCCACGACTTCTTGAGGTAATTTGAATGGGGGCATCTTATTGATTTGCTTGCTCTCCTTCTCAAATCGATAAATAAAATTTGGAATGTAATGACTCAGCTCGTCAGTTAACTTTCCATATTCTTCTTTCCACTCGAGGGCCTTTTCTCTCCATGATTTCCCAAATTCAGTCGCATCAACAAACAAGTCATGATACTGGTTTGCCGATGTCCATCCACGAATGGCATCATGTTTTGTTTGTGCTAACATTGTTGACAAATTTTCTACCTCCCCTTCCAGTTCTTTTCTCTTGTCCTTTTCTTTGTTGATCTCCATTTTCAGGCTCAAAATGCTTTTGTCCCTCTTGCTGACCTCTTGTTCTACCCTTTTCACCATACGACTCATTTTATTGATCTCTTCTTTTAACTTGTTCCTTTCTTTCTCAAACACATGGAGTCTTCCTTTTAGCTCTTGGATTTTCAGCGAAATGAGTAGTTGGGATATTTTCTTTGGACTTTGTAATTTCTGTCGTGACAGTACATTCTTCTTTTAAGACTTCGATTTCCTTAGCCATTTTTTCGCATCGGCTTTGACGGGTGACATTTTTCAGATCAGTTGCCTCTTTTTTCTCTTCCAAGAATCACATTTGTGCCTTCATTATCTCTACTTGGGATGTTGATGGAGGTGTTTCTGTGGTTTTTATGGGAGCCGAGTTGCTTGGAATATCTTTTGAGATATTATTTTTCCTTGCTTTCCTCCACTCTCTGTATTCTTGAGAAGAGGTCAGTCATTGTTGCCCGAGTTCTTTTCTTCCTAGGATTTTAACATCATTCCATGCTATCTTGATCCTCTTTTCTTGCTCCATGGTGCTTTTATCCTTCTGATACAAGAAGCTAAACCCCTCAAGTTGCTTTTCTTGTGGTTTTGTTTGAGTCCAATGAAGTTGTCTGAGCACCAGTGCAGGTGTGTAGGAGATACATCCCCTTGGACCCATCAAAGGAACATTGTGAAAGTCACCACAACTATATATAACATTTTCTCCATGGCACCAAGGGCAAACCCACTTGAAAGAATTTGACTGGATATTTGAGAACTCCTTTTTCCATGCTGGTGCTTCTTGATGGCTTATCTGCATATGATGGAAGCTTCCAAATGGATCAGGAAAAAGGCCCATGCGATTATTGGCATATGTATGAGTCATAAACCAAACATATAACATTGGCAAACAACACCGTAATCTGCCACCATTTTTCTTGAGACAAACCCCTAAGGAAAGAAAAGTATCTGCCAATATTGCCGGAACAGGATTCATGCCTTGTGTCTCGAATTTGAAAAACACATCCATGGCGGCCTGGTCAACAACATCTGGTGTGAATGGGAATAGGACCAGTCCATAAATAGTCAATGCCAATGTTAGTTTGAAGAAGTCCCAATCTCCTTGTCGAGCCAACAATTGCAGATGGGCTTCAAGAAAAATCCTCTTGATTCCTTGAGTGGATCCCCTTACTTCCATTTCCATCCGATTTGCTTCAACTCCAATTATTTTGGCAATCTTTTCTTTACTAACGTAATGCCCCTGATAAAGATACACACCAAATCTTTCTCGAACTGGTAGCCTTATCATAACCATGTACTCTTCTATAGTTGGTGACGTATCAAAATCAGGTAATTCAAAACAGCAAAGAGAAGGATTCCAAAACTGTGAGAGAGCGCTCAATGCTGGTGCTTCTATTGGGATAAGTAACAAGTCTAATATACGCCCATATATATCCTTGAAAGATGACCGAACTTCACGAGGCATCAACTGAACTATTTTCTTTACTTGCTCTAGCTCATTATTAGTCACTGTAACTCTAATATTTCTTTTCCAATCATGTGCATTGCTAGTGTTCATTTGTAATGCTTCCATTTGCTTTGAACTGATGATGACTTTTGCCTTATTGACAATCAAAAGACCACTGTGGGAAAGAAAAAGATAAATTAGTAAATTAAAAAGATGGAAAGAAGATACAAGAAAGAAAAGGAACATGCTCCTATTGAGAATATGATATGCTTTCCTAAGAAAATGATAATACACAAGCCTACCAATTTTCATGAAAACGTAAATTATGAAAAGAGCAAGATATGATTAATGCATGTGGTAATTAATGGAATGCGTATCTACACCATGTATGCCTAAACACCTAAAAATACAAAGCATGACCAAGTTAGATAGGAAGTAATGGCTAATCCTAAATGCAATGTGACAATGATTTGATGCCAGATTAACTAGTTTAAAGTAAAGCATAAAGAAGTGCAAAGTAAAAGGATGAAAGAAGCATGCTCCCATTGTCCTGACAGGGTTGAACTTAATAAATGGGGAGTTCTAAGGCCAAAACCCTAATTTAGGTGTTTACTAAGTTCAACTACGCGTGCATACATTCATGGTGGATCTAGACTTCTAATAGTCATGGTCCCCAGATTGCCCCTATCCATAGACAAGGATCCGACTTTCGAATCAACCACAAGTAGGGATGAACCCTCTCAATATGATTGACCCATAAAGCTAGTAACAATGTAAGTGGTGTCCCAACAACTATCAAGTGAGCATGAAGCCCCTCATGACAATGTCAAGAAACCCCCTATCCTTTGGTTCGCATAGGCTCAAGTATAGAGCCCAAAAAAGTTTGTGAGATAAGTGATTGTGAAGTGTGTGCAGGGAGCATACAAACCTTTCAATCCTAACACTACATACACTCCTGCAAAACAAAACTCAAACAACAAATATATATAGAACAATAATGGTCATCTATCCTAAGGTTTTAACAAATAAAGCCAACATTATAAACCTATGAAATATTAAATTCTATAAAGAAATAAAACATAAGGAAAAAAAAAACTATACAAAATAAGAAAAGGAAAACAAAAATCAAAAGGCTATACTTAATTTGTACAACTAACTAAAACAGGCCTGACTCTCTTGGAATCCCTAGTGGAGTCGCCATCTGTCGCAACCGGGATCGCAACCGGGATGGCAAAAAAAAGGAATTTTCATTTTGAAAATTAATGGAGTCGCCACCAAGTTTATTAGAATTTGGGAAAACATTGAAAAACCCATTTATTTTGAAGAATGATCTTTGAAACCAGTTTTGAGTTCGGCAGTCGGTTATGTATAGGGAATGGTAGAAATTTAATCCTACGCACTCTTGTACACCCGTCCTTAGACGGTACCTTAGAAAATTGTGCAAATTAATTAATAACCCATAAAAAAATGGAAAACAATAAAAAAGACAAAACATATTTACAAATTTAAACAAACAAATTAAGAAAAATTAATTTTGGCTTGACAGGGATCACCTGCTCCTACGTATCCCCTGGTGTAATGGGGAACTCAAAGTCACGTAGTTCTGTAAAAAAATGATTGTGGGTTGATAAATTTTGTTTATGAAAAAGAATTCATAGCAAGAAAATCCATTATTGCACAGAATCCAAGTTAGCACTAGGCCACTCAATGAATTCCCATGATTTAAATAACAATGAAGGTAACATTTACTACTCAATCATCGTTATTGATCATTGCACGGATTAAAAAGACTTTTGTGAAGAGGTAATTCCTTTAGAAAATAGAATCCGTTCTCGCACAGGATTTAAGTTAGCATTTAGCTACTCAATAAACCCTTATGATTCAATAACAATAAAGATAACATTTGTTAATTATTACCATTGATCATTGCGCGGATTAGAACAAATCTTGTCAGATCAATGAAAATCCATTTCTGCACAGAAGACAAGTTAGCACTAGGCTACTCAATGAATCCTTATGATTCAATAATAGTGAAGATAACATTTGCTATTCAACCACTATTATTGAACATCGCACAAATGTAAAAGATTTTAAAAAGTTATTAAATAAAAAAAATATTTTTGTTTTATTCATATTTTTAAAACAAAACTCTAATTTTAACAGGAATTGACAAAATTAATTCATAAATGCAAACACAATTAATTTGAGCAAAACACATGAACATATGAAATAAATAAACTAAAAGCAAAATTAAACACAATTACATAATTAATTTAAGCAAAGTACATAAACATATAAAATAATAATAAAAAGGAAAATTGATTTACAAACACAAGTACAAAATTAAACAAAATATAATTAAAAAAAGGGTCCTAACTACTATTTTTTTATCCTTTTTAATTAATAAAACTTTTAACACTAAATTCACTTAAAAATCAAAGAAATAATTAAATCACCTTTTTTTGTTTTGTTTTGCATAATTAAATATTTTTTGAAACAAATTATTTAATTTCAATCAAATAACTTAAAATGATTACTAAAAGATATATCATAAACTTTTACCAAATATTTATTTTGAATCAAATTAAATAAAAAAAATTTTCTATTTTGATTTCAAAATAACTCGAATTCCAAACAAGCAAACCCAAAAACTAAAAATAAAATAAAATAAAATAAACACTAAACCAAACAATCAAACCTAAATCTAAACCAATAAGTCCAAATTTTGATCCAGTAAAATAAAATAACATTGACAACATAATAGTAACTAATAATAATACTGAAAATAAATATTTCCTAATTAATCTACCATTACCAGCACACACACACACACACACAACTCTCTTACGCACCCACACATTCTTCCACACGCATACTCACCCATGCACAGGCGCACAGCTCTCTTCCACTCTCACTCACACACACACACACACATACTTACCTCTCTCTCACTCACGCTCTTCACATACGCGGCACTCTCACACACTCTCATACACAAATCACACACACAAAAAGAAAATTAAAACATTCTTTTCTCACAAAAAGGAAAAGGAAACAGAGATCAAAAGATGAGTTGAGAGGCAAAAAGAGCGAAAGGGAAAGGGAAAGTGAAAAGGAGAGAGAGAAGGCTGATCGGCTGCTCATGGAAGAGGGGGAGTTACCACCGCGGCTCGCATCGAGCTCCGCGGCGGTCTTCGCAGTGGCGTGACGGTTTGGGGAAGTGGGTCGCAAGCTTGGAGGACGCGGTGGTGGCCGGTGCAGGGAAAGGGCGGCGTCTGGGCAACGCTGGCTTGCTGGTGGTGCGGCGGTTCAGGCGGAGGCTTAGGGGCTGGTTAAGTGGCTTCGTGTGGTGGTTGAATAGCATGTGAGAGAGGAGTGGAGGATGGTGACTGAGGTGGCTTTTAAGGATGGTTCAATGGTGGCCGTTTGCAGTGCGATAGTGCGTGAAAAAGAAGGGGAAGCTCACGGTAGGGAGGCCGAACGGAGGGAAAGGGCACCACAGCCAGGGAGGCCGATCTCGGCCTCATGCGCCCGACCTTGTGCGCGGCAGCTCAGGTGATTGACGAAGAAAAAGCCCCGTGACTTGGGCTTCGCAGCGACGCTGCATGCGCGCTCCGATGGCTTGGCGGAGCTTGGGTTTCGCGGCCAAGGTGCAAGGGGGTTTTGGGGTGCTGAGAGGCGAAGATCTACCACAAATGATGATGGCAGAGACAGTGTCGCGCTGGAGAGCAAGGCCATGCGCGAGGTAAGCTCGCGGCCTTCGCTATCCAAGGGCACGAAGATTGCAGACACGAAGTGGCGCGGCGTAGAGGCTCGAACAGCAGCGGAGGAAGAGGTGCCCTTGCGGTGGTTTGTAGCGGAGTTGTGGTGGTGGCTGGATGGAAGACTGTCGCAGTTTTAGAGGATGATAGTGGTGGAGTAGAGGTTGGCGATGGTAGGGAAGACGAAGATAGAAGATAATAAGGAGGCCACGACGGTGGTGGGGAAGACCGCAGCCTCTATACCCTCTTTTTCTTTTTTCTTCATTTTTTTTTGACTGATATTGAGAAAGGAACAATACCTATGATGATGCTATTCTTCTTGCTCCTGTTGTATTTTCTGATGTTGCTGGAATGTTTTGGCTAATGATCTTTTTGCAGGTTATCTATATTTCCTCTGCTTGCTAGCTTGATGTATGAATGTGTTTTTATTAGTGTGATATGTTTGAAAATTTGCTAATTCTTGTTGTGGTTTGGCTAAGATTTTGATTGTTATATCTGTTTCGGTCCAGAATGGTGATGAAGTTTTTCTGTGTTTAGAGGTTGGCTCCCTCTTGATCATGAATTTTGATCTTATTTATAAACATTGCAAACCCTATCATACGCTCCTATAATGATTTCTCCCGAAATGGTTGAAGGCACTATGAGTTATGGCCGAGGCATTATTATAGTTCTTGATGATGATGATAGGCATGGTGTCTCAACTTTTGCCCCTTTTTTTTTTATTATCTTCAGCTTGGTGTGCTACGTTCTGCCTGTCTCGCTTCTCTTTTTCATCATTTTTTTTATTTTTTTAAACAAATTAGCAAAAGACATGGCTAGGCTAAAAGGGAAATGAAAGGGAAGAAAAAAAAATTATAAAAAATGAAATAAAATGGATTGATTCTTTATTTTTTTTTAAAAAAAAAACAAATCAACAAAAACCATGGGCTTCTAACAAATCGGGTTTGGTTTGGACAAAAAGAATTCTTATTGGTATCAGGCTGAAATAACAAATTGGGCTCTCTTTTTTGTTTTTGTTTAAATTTTTGGGGATAAATAAAACAACAACAAAAAACTCTGTTTCCTTTTTCACATTTTTCTCAAAAGAAAATAATGAAGTAGCTGTAATGAAGAATGCAAATTTTTTGGATTTTTGTTTAACAAACCGTACAAAATTGGGTGTTCACACATGAAATATGAAGAAGGGCTACGTGAGGATATTGAAGCTACTGTGGGACTCTTAGAGATAAGAGATTATGCAACATTGGTAAACAAGTGCCGTCATGCAGAGGACTCCAACAAGAAGCTAGCTATTGCCCAATCTACTAAGGACACTTTTAACAAAAGATTAACACTTGCAGACCAAAGTTTTGAGGAGGCTTTGCCCCAAAAGAAGCAGTTTCAACCCAATGTATATGAGGATAAACAACAACAACAGTCAACCACGAGACAAGGTTACCCAAAATATGGGAAGAACCATGAAGGTAGACCTTGTAGGGCTGGACAATATGTATGCTACCGTTGTGGAAAGCCGAGGCATAAGATCTGAGAGTGTCTAGAAAGATATCCAAAGCCTGCTGAGAAGCCACCACATAGGGGGAGCACAAGCTAAGCAGACCTCAGCACCAGATAAACTGATCCTTGTACCGCCCCAATTTTCTGTGTGAGAAAAAATGACCAAAATGCCCCTGAGGTCATTTTCTGCCCAGAATTCGAGGATAGCCGGTCTGGCAGTTCTTGAAGGGTCAACTCAATGTTTGAAGGGGATTGGATGGCCCTTGAGTGATTTTGGAATGAAAATCCCATTTTCCGCAATTTTGGGTCAAAATGACCAAAATACCCCTATAGCGCTCTACGCGGGGTACAAGTGCCGTTTGAGCCTGAAACTTTCGTCAAAGGTTTAAAACCATGTTTTTATGAGTTTAGAAGTCTCTATTTAAGTCTCGGTGGTCCCGGACAGTTTTTATATAAAATTATGATTTTACCCCTGGAATAGTAATTTTGAGCCTAATGACATGATTAAGCAAATCTAAGCAATATTAGGCTCTAACCGAAGGTTATTAATTTCCATAATTAATCTAGAGCCAAAATGATTTATTGAAATTAATTAGAACCTAAGATTGCTTAGATTAGAGTTAAACCTTTTCTTAACCCAAATTCCAAGACATAAAATCTTAAATAGTGTTTTCACTATTCACCCTCTACACCTCAAAAGGATGCCTAGGATGTAATTGAAAGCCTAGGATGAGTAGAGATAGACTCCCCTAAAAGGCTAGAATGCCCACTAATCATAACCTACATGGCCTTAATTACCTATCCTTTCACTCACGCATTTTACTATAAACTCCTAATCTTAGGTCTAATCCAAAAATACACCTAAACACATCACTAACCCACAATTAATAAAACAATTTCCTCCCCTTGGATTCCCCAAAATTTGCGCCACCTCATACCTTATACCTCACAAGTTTGTTCACTCAAACACTCAAAGAGGTATGACACACCTCACCTATGATCTTACCTATAACCTTACCTACAACCTCACCTTAAAATGACACAACCAAGAGATCTTTCCCCTCCTTTTCCCCCTCAATATTTCGGCCACCCCTCCCTTCACTCACCCCTCCATGTTTTGTTCTTCTATAAATAGCATACGTGAGTAAACTTGAAACACCTTTAGTCACTTGATAAGTTTTAGTTTTCTAAAGCACTCAAAGGCTTTCTTTTTCTCTCAAGTTTCAAGAGTTCCTTTTCTTCAACTTCTTCTTCTTCTTCATCTTCTTCAACCTCATCCCACTAGGTAGGAATTTTATTTCAAGTGTCTCTTTCATTTTAAGTCTTTGTTTAGTTATTTACTTGATGGTTTCTCTTGAATCTTTTAGAACTTCTTCTTCTTCTCCTCATTTGTTTCATTTTCGGCCAAGGCCTTTAAAGAGCTTGGAAATGAGAGCTTGATGATGGGGATTGCATAATGATGTTCATCACTTAAGCAACCCCTAAAGCTTGATCTTAGTTCTTGAGGAAACGATGCCTTTAACTTCTTTTCTTGTTGTCCCAAAGAGCTTAACTTGATATTGTTTTAAAATGAGTTAAGTGAACTCAATAGTGAGGGCTCATGATGTTGGTGTTAATACATCATCAAGATCATGGTCCCAAATATTTCAAAATGGTTCTTTTCCTAGCCTATAGTTTCGGTTCCTTTTCCTTTTCTTTCTCCAAGATTTTCGGCCATGTTGGCCAATGAGGCACATAATAGCTTGATGATGAGAGCTTCTAGATGATGACTATGTGTTCATCACAATGAGGCCTCTAGAGCTTGAGTTTTAATAAAAATGTTATTTATGACTTCGTTTCAAGAAAAGATACTTTGTGTTCTAAGAACCTTGAGGTTCACTTTAGCTTGTTGTGATAAGTTTGGGTTGAGGTTTAAGTTCTTCTAAAGTCTTGGATGAGCTCTAATAAGAAATAAAATGAACTTGCATTCATATTTAAATTCAAGCTTATGCATTGCATATTTACTTTGAGGCTCGCATTCATGTTTATTTTCCAAGCTATCACTTAAAGTTAAAAGATAAGAAATGGAGTCCATCTCATATTTAAGTTCTTGTCTAGCATATTTTCTTTTCATCACTAAAGAACGTAAAGATCTAAAACAAGAACTTATATATCACTTAATTAATCTCGAAGCCTTTCTATTTCGGCCTAAAAGTCGATTGTTGCTGGGCCTAGAGCACTAAAATAAAGAATTGAACTTGCATATTTACTTTCAAGCCTTGCATATTTACTTTCAAGTCTAGCATATTTATTTCCAAGTTCTTGCATCTCATAGTTATTTTGAAGTCCTCACTTTATTTTCTAAAGAAGAATAAAATGGAATGCATAGCACGTTTACCTTCTGTCATCACTTAAAAATCCTAAGAGCTCAGAGACTTGTCCATATTATCTCAAGTTAATGTTTGATTATGGAGACATCCCCATGGATGCATATTTTGGCCATGCAATGATGATGAGCTTAATATAAGTTTTATCTAGTTGCAAGGGCCAACAATCTATGTTCAAAGCTTTTTCTATGATTTAAGAAAGGTCACTACCAATAAGAATTTTAAATGAAACACCTTCCAAGTATGTTTTAAATTAGTTACTGCCCTATGGTTGTTCTCAGTTCCTTTTTCAAGATAAAAATGTTTGGCAAAGAGTTTTAGAAGTCCTAGAACGATTACAAGAGAAACTAGTAACTTGAGTAGTTAAAAACTGAGATTTTATGCATGATAAGCATGTGTATGAATTCAGTTCTGCCATGCCTTGTTTTTTTTCTGCATGATGTTATTTTGATATTCCAGAATGTCTCAAAATTATATGTGTTAAGGTAGGAATCTTACTATGCATATTAGGGAAGAAACTAGTCTAACAGAAAAACCGTAAAGCCAAGTTTTAGCATAATTTTGACCCATTAATTCTTAGCTTTTGCCAAAACTGTTTTAGTATGTTAACCTTCAGTTTAGGATTGTTTAAATATGAAAAACTTAGTAACATTTGGTGTAGGATTGATTTTTAGAGCCTATAGAGAAACTAGCAACTAGAAAATCATAAAAATGCAATTCTAGAACTCTTAGAATATTTAATTCTCGGATTCTGTACAGCACCCTTATAATGTAGTAAACATGATTTATAATTAGTTCAAAGGCTTAGGGATACCTCATAATTGGTTTAGATCTAATTTATAGCGCCTTAGGTGAAGACGGAACCAAGAAAGGGTCTAAAATGTAAGTTCTAGAACCACGTAATCTTAAAGATGTAATTCTGCCCTTAGAGTATGATGCTGCCCAGATTTGTTAATGGACATAAGTGCTAGTAAAAGTCATTAGTTGTGAATCCTTAGGTGCATAAGAGGTTGACAGAGAATAATAGAACAATTATATCTTAAGTTTAAGGCCCTTAAGGGTCAAAGCATAAGATACCGTAGGATCAAGAGCATAATGAGCTATAATGTTACATGAGAATGTATGTTTTATCTAAGAATGATTATGTATACGTGTGAAATTATGATTGAGGATACATGTTCTAATTGTTTATGTGGCATAAAGTAAATTTAGAAGAAATCTGGCATGCTGCTGTTATGCTGCCGAATTTCTGACAAATTTAGGGACTTAGAAAGTTTTTAAAAAACCTATGAGATTTTCTTTAAAAGAGATGAGGTACTAAGATGTGTTCTTGGATGACACCGGTTCGGCCGAGCACCTCCAAGAACTCATGTGACATCAGTACCAAGATGTATTCTTGGGTGACACTGGTTCGACCGAGCACCCCCAAGAAAATGCCCCCTAGCCCGTACTAGAGAGTCGGGATTTATTTATGATACGCTTATTGGTAAGGGATAAGTAAGAACTAGTGACGACTAGTTAGGTATGAGCTCATAACCTAGAGATGTGACACGTTCTGGATGACACCGGTTCGGCCGAGCACCCCCAGAACAAATGTCTTTTAGGGTGGCCCCATGAGAAAGTAAAGTATGATGATTATGTCACAAAGTTTTCCCACCTGAGATTTCAATTGCCACTTCATGCCACTACTATGATGTTACTTGATGTTATGATGAATATTCTTGAATTAAGTAGTGCCATGCATACATTCTTTACTATGTTGCATCCATGACATTAAGAATCATTCTAAAATGAATGGACCTTGGCTAACTACATTTTGAAGCTTAAAATGAACTTGATGCATGCTCACTTATTTTATACACGAAACCCAAGGTTCCTGAGGACGTAGATGAGGACACCTAGGTAAAAGGTTGCCCTACTGAGATTCTTTAGCAAGATTCTCACTCCCCCTATCTTTTCTTTCCGTCACGTCTTTAGATGGCAACGGTCGTGGTGTTTGTGAACGCCCCGACATGGGAAGTGCGTTATGATTCGGACCACGAATCATGCCATTTTGAGGGTCGCTGTGCCGTTCGTGTATTCATGTTCGTTGGACGACCCTTCACTCACCCCATACATACTCACTAATTCTCTCTTGCCTTACCATTCGGCGACAACCTCGTGTTCGAGTGTGCACGCCCTCGAAAGGAGCGGATTCGCCACACCCCACTGATAGCCTCTGCTATCCGGGACTACCTGCAGTATGTGCCCCGCTCCCCCTTATCTTTCTCGGAGACGGACCCTTCAGAGGATTCTGCTACTCAGGTACCTTCCGAAGGATCCTCCCCCACTACACCGATGGACTTCAGGGAGGGCAGCTTGGCCACCATCACTCAACCGATACGCAGAGGACGGGTGAGGATGACTCCCCGCCGTGGAACCCATGCCTGGCCGATGCAGCATATAGTCACGCCAACAGAGATAGCTCAGTGGATCAGATACATCCCTCCTTTCTAGAGGGGCCCACAGTAGGAGATGACAGACGTATTCTGGTGCCTGAGCTCTGATTAGATCAGGATAACTTCCTTTTATTTTGAGGTTACCCATTGTAGGTGCACTAGAGTAGGAGAGTTTCTTTTATGCCTTCTATTGTATTTTCATTTTCCTTGTATTTCCCTCTTGGTTGTATTCGCTTCATATAAGTGGGCATATCATATTATATTTATGCAGTTCGGTTTCATTGTGATGTGCCATTACTTGCTTTATGTTGTGATGCCGTAAGTTTGCTTGTTTCATTTTCTTACGTGCTTCATCGTTCATTGTATTGCGCAGCTCTCACTTTGCCTTTATAATTCAAAAAAAATATTTACTTGTATTTTCCGTTAAGTATTTTAAAGTAAAGAGGAAACGATGACGTGATAGACTAATGATTAACCTAAATATGTTCTAGAGTATTGGGTTAAAAATTAGGATGTTACAATCCTAGGGAAGGACGTTTTAGGATTCAATTATTATGTTTTGTTTGCCTGTGTGTAAATTCCTTCTTTGACTTATGAAATTGTCTTTTGAAACTATTTTCAAATGAATTTAGAGGGCAAAATTCTTTCTAAGGTGGGTGGTAATGTAACATCCTAAAAATTGTGTAAAAATTAATTTGAGCTGTATTAGTCATAATTTAAAAAATTTGATAGTTTGAACAATGATGAGGATGATCCAACAGATTTGTAGAAAAAAAATGAATAGTAACTTGTTGGCCCGGCAGGCTCGCCGGGACAACCGAAACCCTTGATTCGGAACCCGAAGGTGCCTGAAATTGGGAAAACATGGAAATAACGTTAGAAATAGGTAGAAATAAAGATTTTATACCCGAAATTATTTTTCGGGTAATGTTTGATTACTCGGGTATACTGTTTTACCCATTCGAAGAAATTTTAGTATGCGATTTCTGACACCGAAAACAAATTAATATCTACAAATAATGAAGTATATCCATTTTGACTTAGTGAATGGGCAAGATTTAATCTTGTTTTACAAGATTCAATCCTAGCCATCCTTTTATTTTCTTAGATTATGAATTATCCAACTATATATTATAATATTAATACAAATACAAGATAAATACAAACTTATTCCTTCTCAAACAAGCCAAGACATTCTCGGCATTCTCCTCCTTGTAGCCATCTTCCTTCTTTCTTCTTCAAACTTCAATTCCTAGCTTGAAGCACTCATGTTACAACACCAAGACATCATGATCAAAGCACAAACTTAAGACAAGTTCTTGATATCCTTACAATAAACACCAAGAGAGAATCATCACCTCACTTCATCATCAATAATTTCTATTGTGTTGGCTATCTAAGAAGAGGATTTGAGAGGGTTGGATCAATAATTGGGTAGAGAAATCTTGAAGGGAGCTAAGAACAAGGATTAGAGTTTCCAAGGACCAAGTAGGGCTTTCTTTGACATCTATTCTGTCAAAATTTATTCTGAGATTTTCTAACTGAATTGGCTAGAACTATTTAGTTATATTGATTTATTTCACATAGATATTGATGGAATAATTTTGGTGGAGTGTTTGGATGATGTTAGAAAACCCATTTTGGCAAAACAAGTTTTGAATCATGTGCTGGATTTTCAGATTTCAACAGGGTAGGATTTGTTCATAAAATTTGCTGGTGCAATTGTAGTCATTTTCATGAGCTATAAAAATTATATGTTAAATCTAACATCATAAGCAAGTCCCACAATTTTTCTTGAGCTCTGTTTTTGATTTCTAATGCTGAAAAAAAATCATGAACTGAAAGTGTACCAGTGCTGCCTAAATTATTGGAACTAAAGCTGTAAATTTGTCTAATTTTGTTACCATAGAAAATGCTTGAATTATCCTTTGAAATTTTTACAAGTATTAGAGACATGTTGTAGTTTCACCAGGAATTTTATTTCGAATTTTCTAGGTTCAATTGCTAAGGTTAAAAATTATGAACTTTGGTTCTTGAGCTGAGGTTGAGTGGTTTCTGACCACCAAATTTGTCTAATTTTGTTAGCACAGTTAGAGAACTCTTTTAGCTCTGAAATTTTCGCAGCACCTTGGAGATACATTGAAGTGTCTTGAATAATTTTTATAGCCTCTGAATTGATTGTTTGATGTGCAAATAAATTTGTGCTACAATGGTGTGAAATATGCTCACTTGCTAGAAATGAACCAAAGACTTGAATTGATAATGTAATAGTATTTTGGTTCTAGTATGACATGAATACTTGATGTTAAATATTTGGCCATGTGACTTGTGATGTATAAATGCATACTAGAGGAAGTAAAGATTGGTTTATGAGGCATGATTGAAATCACAATATGAATGAATGCCTATATGTGTTTTATACATGCATTGGAAAGAAAGTGAATGATATATTGAATTAAGTTCTGTAACCATAAGTAAAAATGAGATCCTCTTTGACTTGTCAAGGGCAAATAAAGAAACATAAGATCCTTTCGACTTGTCGAGGGCAATTAGAAAGATGAGATCTTTTCAACTTGTCAAGGGCAAATAGAAAGAAAATTGAGATCTTTTCAACTTATCGAGGGAAAACAAAGATAGATGAGATCCTCTTCGATTTATCAAGGGCAATTAAAGATAATTTCCCTACATTTGGTGTATACATATTTGTATCATATCAAAATTTCCCTACATTTGGTATATACATATTTGTATCATATCGAATCATTTTGATTGATATTATTTACTATAATTATGAGCTTGTGATAAATGTGTACAAAGTGATTGATTCTTAAAAACAACCCACTTCAAAAATATGATTTGGAACTTTAAAAATGAACCATTATTATGTAATGCTTGATTACTTTTGTTTAATAAACCGAAGTGGCTGGGGTGATGACGATGATATTATGATTGTGTATTAGGGGAGTTGCCCTACTGAGAATTGTATAATTATCACCCCTATTTTGTGTGTTCCCGTGTCGTCTCCAGGTTGATCCGAAGAACGGTAAAGACACTACAAGAAAAACTATACTGGAGTTGCAGTAGTTTAGAAGTGGATGTATTTATTTTACCATAACTTTATTTTGGTCATATATATGTAAATGTAATAGAGAACAGATGTGTTAAGCTCATACAAGAGCTTCCCTTGTATACTTAACCTTGTATTAAATAAATATTTTGGTTTTCCTTGCTATATATATACTTCAATAGAATTACGACATAGTTATCTCGCAAATCAATCAAACTGGCTATAGATATTTACAAAAGGTCCACTAATTTATAAGTAATAACTCTCGAGTCGGATGTCATGACTTAAGGATGACGTTGTACTTAGAAGGATGTTACACTATTGATGTTCAATTTTTATGAAATTTGACACAAATGATCTTTATGATAGATAATTGTAATTCAATGATTGGATCGACCAAAAAATATATTTCAGTGAAAGTTATAAGTGGGGTAACTTTACTCAGACCACTTTACTTAAAGTTACATCAGTATAACTTGATCCTAACCCTATACCCACATACACATACATACATATATATATATATTAGTAGGCAAACTTATTTGAAGAGCATATGTTTTGTTTTACAAATAACCATTCATGCTCTGATGCTTATAAGAAAAGTTTCTTAGCTCATAATGAAAAACTCATTCATGAAAATACTGGGATTGATCCCAAATAAGCTTCAGAAACCTTACATGGTAACATGCTCATAAAATTATATGAAGGTTTGTCTGAGCATTAGAAACTACATAAGCATCAGCATGTTTTCTCTATAAATTATTAAATGCTCTGAGTTTTACGCACAAAATTTCTAAACTCCTTATATATTATGGCTTTGATTGTTATGTTTAGCGTTCTTAACTCTCTGCGCTCTTGCTCTAGCTCTTGTTCTATTTGTATCTTGGGATTGATCCCTATCTGAGTTTCAAAAACTTAGAACAATATACACTATTTTCTTTACAGTTTCTACTTGAGCATCAAAAATTGCATAAGTGTCATACCTCGTCATTATTTACTCAAAATTCTCTTTTACATGGCTTATATATTCATAAACATGAGCATTCATTTTTGGAAATTTTTGTTTGGGTAAAGATGTTTTGAATACAGAATTAATCAAGATAAAATATCACAAGTATTACTTTTTTTTTTTTATTCAAGCATCTGGATCTTCAGAAAGTTTTCTTTTGACTAAACATCAAGTTGATTGTATGAACAAGGCTTAAACAATATCTCCTTTAGACACTTTTCTCTGATATCTTTCAGAAAGCAAAATAAGCATGTCCTAAATTTCAAAGAAAAATGACATCAGCCATGATTTAAGTTACTTAAGGCTATTAAATGTTTTTCACATCATGCCTTAAGAAAAGAACTCCCTGAAAATCAATCCATGTGATATGTTAAAAGAATATGAGTTATTATGCTTATCTTTCAGTAATATTTCTTTCAATATCTCTTCAAAAGATTTTCTTCAAATTAGTTTGTTATCATTAAAAAGGGGGAGATTGTTAGCTTCAGAATCGTTCAAAGAAGTGTTAAGAGATATGAACTGAAAAGGAAGTAAAATTATACCCTTATTCAAGCTTAAAATAGCTAACGATTGGAAGAAGAAATCAATGCTGCAAGAAACCAAGTTTTGAGGCTTCAGAAAGTAGCACTGGAGATCAGAAAGTACGTTTACTATGAAGATATCAAGGAAACTTTGAGAACCAGGTGTTACACTATTTTCAATCAACACAATCGCAATTCTTTCATCATCATAAAGCTTGGATTGAAGACTAGAAGATCAAAGAGTCATCAAGGATCTGATACCTGGTTGTCAGAAAGCTTACTTCATTGTGGAGTGCTGAATGTTACTATAAAAGGAGGGAAAACTTGAATTTTTGAAATTCGAATTTAAAGTCAAAGCCAATGTCAAAACTAGTATGTCATCTCTTTTGCCAACTGGATCAACTTATCCCAACTTCTAGAAGAAAAAGTTTAGAAACCACGTTCAAAAAGTAAGAGTAGTTTCTAAAGGAACATCAAAAACCCCAACGCCACAATGGTTTTTGCAACAGATCTAACAAACTATTACCCTACTCTTCTAGACTACATTTCCAAGACACAAATGGATGATCAACACGTGTCACTTGGAGATCTGATAAAGAGCAACAGTCATAAAGAAAATCATCTTTAAATAAAGATGTTATGCTCAAACGAAAAAGAGAGAGAGGCTCCATGCAAGAAGGGAAAACTCTAAAAATCTCTCCTCACATCCAGTAAGGTTCACATCATTATGTAATCAGATTCCTTACTTGTGAAAATCTTCTTTCTACATTCTTAAATAGATATATGTTCTTCTTAGGAAGAAATGATAAAAAGAAGTCATTGAAGTTATCTCAGAATATTCTTGTATATTGTTAAGGAAACTTCAGTATAGGTTAGTTTGAGTGGCAATCCAAACACAGAACTTTTGTATCCTCAATCCAATAGCGATCTATAACGCCACAATTTTTCTCATGTGCAAATGACCAAAATACCCCTAAGATCATTTTTACTTGGAAAACGAGGATGGCTAGGGATATCTGGCCCCAGCCATCCTCAAAGGCCTATTTTAATATTGAACGGGGACTGTAACGCCCCAATTTTTACTGCTATGTGAAAATTACCAAAATGCTCCTAGGTAATTTTTACACGTAATTCAAGGTCAAATAATTCTCAATAAAGGAATATAACATTAGAGAAACATCATAGGAGACTTGTTTAGCGATTCCTGCAAAAGTCGTAAACCCCGATTTTTCTATACGTGTAAAATGACCAAAATGCCCCTAAGGTCATTTTTACCTAAAAAATCAAAGATAACCAATCTAGATTATCTTTGAGGGGTTAGTTTAAGGCTTGATGGGGATTATATGTGCCTTAGAGGTAAAAATCTCAATTCTCAATTTTTATCGTAAGTAAAATTACCGTTTTACCCCTACAGTAATTTTTCATGAAATTATATAATTTTTTCAATTCAGTTTTCACCCAAAGATTCAAAATAGCTATTTCAAGTATGATTTGAGATTGTCTAGTATTTACAGGGAATTTTTACGTGAAATTACCTTTTTACCCCTAGTTGTGGTAAATAGGTTTACTTGTGTAATTAAGATAGTATAAAAACTCTATTTGAACTCAAATTGATTTTATTCATTAACCTTGAGTTTAAAATTAATTACCCAAGGTTAAAAATAATTACTTGAGGTAATTAGAGTCAAGATTTACCTAAGGTAAAATTAAATTACTTTTCCTTGATTTTAGGAGCTCATAAATTTAGTGATGTTTTAGGCCAAAGTTAAATTTACGGTTTAGGTAAAATCTTATAAATTTATATTTTCTTATCCTAAGATTAGAACCTATATTACAAATTGGTTTTAACTCATTTGAAATTAACTCTATTACTAGTATGAGATTATCTTTCACCTAGTCTTGAGTTATCTTACACACCTAGTGTTACCATTTTCACAAAATTACCAATTCCTAAAACTACCACCTAATTAATTATACTATCCTTGTGTCCTACCACATAGAAAATTAAATAATTATTCCCCATTGTTCCCTAAATAGCCGGGGCCTTCCTACCACCATCATGTGCTCATATTTTGTTTTTTCTTTTCCTCATTTTATTTCAAAGAATAATGCACTACATCATTAGGCATATCTCAAATACATGTCCTACCATTTATCAAAAGCAAGAAATTGCCTTCCACTTGGCCTTGTGAAGATCACAACCATATCACTCTCAATACCACATATTTTAATTTTTTTCTAACAAAGATACATGCTACATCATCATGTCATTTGCTTTCTTTTCCTTTCTTTCACATTGGTTTTATTCAAAAGAATTCTTTCTATTCAAGCTATGAAGGTTCACGGCAACTACTAGGTCCTTTATCTCCATATTTTATTTGTTTTCAACAACTAATACACATCAAACATCATTATCTTGACTCATGCTTTCTTTTAAATTGTTTTTTTTTTAATCAACAAAAAATTCCTTCCATGATGGCCATAGAAACCGTGCACCTATGGCACTCCAATATCTCATATTTTATTTTTTTTACATCAATAATACACATATCACATCATTGTCATTCCATTTGCTCTTATTTTGAGTTGTCTTGGATTAAAAATTATTCAAAAAACTTCTTCCAAAACAGCCATAAAGCTTGCGGACATTATGCTTCCATTACCTCCATATTTTATTTATTTTCAAACAAAAATGCATGTACAAATCATTACTACACATTATGCTTTCCTTTCTAAGTTTTCTTTAATAAAAAAAATAAATAAAATCCTTCCATTTCCAGCCTTATATCACACGGCTACTCCCTCCATTTTTCCTATAAATATGAGCTCTTCTAAGCCTAAAATGTTCACACAAACATCCATAGCCTTGGTACTTACTTACTTGATAGTTTTCTTGATCAAAGTTTGCTCAAAGTTCTCAAATTCTCTTAATACTTCAAGCTTTCTTCTTCTTCCTCATTCACACTCAAGAGACTCCATTCCCAACCTCTAACCAAGCTCTAAACCTCAAGCATACACATTCCAACCATAAATCAACTCCTAAACACATAACCTTTCCATTATCAAACACAAGAACACAAGAGAAATCCTCCCTCCATTTGCTCTAATCTTGGCCGAAGATCAAAGGACATATCAAGGACATATTTTCTTCTTCTAACTTCTCTAAAGATCAAGCGTTTCCTTTTGATAACAAGAAACAACTTGGTAGGGATTTTATTTCATGTTCTTTCCTTTATTTCCTCCTAATGACTTCTAATTTATGGCTTAATGATAAGACTATGGAATATGGTTCTTGGAACCTTGGTAATAAAGGACTCTAATGCTAACTTCCTTTATTTAAGATTAATTGAGGTTAAAGAGTTTAATTCTCTAAAAGTTTTGAGCTTAACAAGATAATAAGTAAACTTGCATCCATTGTTTATGTTTCAAGCTCTTGCATATCATATTTAAATTTCAAGCCTTGCATAATCATATTTAATTTCAAGTCATCACCTTAAATCTTGAAGATAATAATATAAACTTGCATTCTCATGTTTAAATTCAAGAAATGCATTTTATGATTCAAGTTATCACTAAACTTTGAAGATCTAAAAATAAGCTTGCATATTCATATTTACTTTCAAGTTATCACATAAATTATAAAGACCTAGGAATGAATTTGCATCTTCATATTTATATTTCAAGCTTTGCATAATCATATTTATATTTCAAGTTGTCACTCTAATTCTTGAAGATAATAATATGAACTTGCATTTTCATGGTTGAATTCCAATTAATGCATTTCATGTTTATATTTCATGTTATCACCTAAAGGATCTAAAAATAAACTTGCATCTTCTTATTTATATTTCAAGTATTGCACATCATATTTATATTTCCAAGTTATCACTTTATAATGATAAAGATTAAAAATGGATTGCATAGCATGTTTATGATTCTTGCCATCACCTAAACCTTTAAAGCTCAAAACTTACCTCTTTAATCTTAAATAGGATTTTATTTTTATGGACACATTTAAATCATGTTATTTCTAGCCTCTTGATGCTCTTGATATTAAGGTTGGTTTATTTTATTTCTAAGGCTCGGATATTGTCTTTAAGTTACTTAAATAATTTTGTTAGAGTTAGAAATCCAAATATGTTTAAAATTGTGTTTTTCTCATGATTTAAGAATTATGTTACTGACCTGATTTAAATAAAATAGTTAGGAAACTGATTTGAAAGGTTTGAATGTGTATAAATTACTTATAATTGATGTAAGAATTGTTTTTAGCATTTTTGTAATAAACTAGTAGCTAGAAAGGATCAAAATCGTAATTCTATAAAGCTTTAGACAAAGAATTTTCTGAATTAATTCCTCACTGATTAGATACTGATCATATATATACTTTAGAATTATTAGTATTAGATGTAAAAATTGTTTTTGGTATCTTAGAGGTTGAAAAGGATAATTACAAGTGTTAGTTTTGACCATTTTGCAAAATGTAGAAAGTTATGTTTCTAAACTATCAATTATGAAATTTTGATGAAAAGATTTTAATTAGGGTTAGTAATAATATCTGATGTTATTATGTGTTCGAAATACTATTTATAATGTTTAGAAAAAGTTTTATAAGTATTATTTTTTTGATAAGTGTTAAAAATAAGTTACTTTGTATTTTGACCCCTATAATGTGTTAAATTTAGTCTATGGCCCTAAAAGGTTTTTATGATGAGTTTTGATGGTTTCTAATAGTTATATGCCTCTTGAATTGTATTGGTTAATGTTAGAGATCTTTAATTTATGAGTAGATGTTAAAAAGGGGTAATTACGTTTTGACCCGTAATCTTTGAAAAATTGTGATTTGACCCTTTGGGGCTTAAACGTAAATATTGACAATATGATGAGATGAATGTGATTGATGTTTTATGAAGAATGAGTTGATGTGCTGAAATTTATATGGCTTATGGATATTTGCAATGACATATGATGCATGTTTATGCGATTTACATTATGGCATGTTATAATTATGTTTAATTCATTGATATGCACATGAAATAATGAATCAATGAGTTATAATTGTGATATTCATGTTTGCATCTCCATATAACATGCCAAGATTAAAGGTGACATAAGACACATGGAAATGATCCTCTAGACTCCCTGAATTAAAGGTTATGAGAGGTGATCCAAATAGGAAGTGATCCTTTGAACTCCCCGAATTAAAGGTTATGAAAGGTGATCCTAATGCCCCCTATCCCGTACCTTAAGAGTCGGGAATTTATCTTATCAAAAGGGATAAGAATACGCTAGTAACGACTAGTGAGGTATGAGCTCATAACCTAAGAACTCTCGAGAAAGGAGAGAATATAGGGCGGCCCCCAAGGAAAAGAGAATGAGAAGTTTAAGTCACCTATAAGAATAATGTTCATGCTTTTATGTTCATTATATCATATGCATTTGTTTTATGAAATTTATGTTAATTGCATATGACATTGACATGCATTCATGAGTAGTTGTTGCATTCATGACATTAAGATTCATGCTAAAAGATACGGGCCTCGGCTAATGGTATTTAGAACTTAATAAATGAACCTTATATATATGCCCACCATTTTCATAATGAAACCCAAGGTTCTTGGGGACGATGACGATGACACTTGTGTTATAGTCGGGAAGCCCTACTGAGATTCATGTATAAGTTTCTCATCCCTTTTCTTTTCCGTGTCGTCTCCAGACATGAATGAAGGTGTAGTTCGTGATTTGTCTTGAGAGTGGACAAGGAGCTATGGAGATAACTTCCTTTTGGATATTTTCCTTTAGAGTGATCGTATCTTAGTTATCAGTTTGTATACTATTGATGGATATATATATTGATGTCCTTAAGATTACAAAACATCACTATTATGATACAATTATTGATATGTCATTATTATTTGAGTTATGTTATGTTATGGTTGTACTATGTATTTACCTGTTATTCGTTTCTAACATCTCTCTCATGCAGGCAAGGTAATGACGTTAGATATTTAGTATGCGCGGCTCACGATTTGGTATTTAAGTTCAAAAAAAAAAATTTACCCATATTTTCACTACAGTATTTTAAAGAAGTTTTGAGTTAAAAACGGGAACAAAAGAGTAATGACTAATAATTAACTTAAATGCGTCTTAGGCGTGTTGAGTTAAATATTAGGGTGTTACAGTGACTATGTGTGTTATGCTTGTTAACAGAGCAGAAGAATCTCATTTTTGGGGTTCCTGCATGCAAAATTACCAAAATACCCCTGTAATAATTTAACGCGAGATTAACTGTCGATTGGACCTAGAATTTACCTGAGAGTTTGAAATATTGTTTTTAAGGGATATTTAATGTCTGTTTAAGCTTGAGTTGTCCAAGGAATTTTTATGAAAAATTACCGTTTTGCCCCTAATTAAGGGCATAATGAGCTTAAAACGAAACCTAAGCAATATTAGGCTCTAATTAAAGATTAATTAATTCTAATAATTAATTGAGGTTAATTAGGGCCCAAGATTACTTAAAGGAACTCAAAATCCCTTTCTTAATTCAAGACTTTATATCATATTTCATGAAAGTATTTTTTCTCTCCAATTCCTTAAATTAAGGAATAAAAAATGTGATTGAAATCCTTGTTGAATGAGATTTGACTCCACTAAGTGAGCAAGAACATTCCTTAACCATGTCTTGAGTAAACCTAATCACTCACTTTATTACCTAAACACTTGATTACAAACTCCTAACCAAAGGCCTAATTAAATCTACTCCTAAAACACACTCCAAATACACATGAATTGAAAATGTCTCCTCCCCATTTCCCTTATTGAAACCGACGCCACTCCCCCTCCATTCATCTCATCACATTTTGATTTATTTACTTATACACTCAAAGAAAATCATACCCAAATCCATACCTAGGCATTCCTACACCATTCCATGAAATGATGCACACAAATGAGATATTTTCCTCCTCCTTCCCTTGATGAATGCCGCAAGCACTCCTCCTTGTCTCACCCTCTCATATTTCAATTTCTCTATAAATACACACTCAAGGAAGCTTACAATACCTTTTGCTCATTGTTGCAATTTTTAGTTCAAAGCCTATTCAAAGATTTCTCTCTTTTTCCCTCACTCTAAGAGTTCTTCTTCTTCTTCCTCCTTCTTCAAAGAAACCACCACTAACCACCACATCTCAACCTCCAACTATCACACAACCACCATAGACCTTCTTTAAAACACATAACCTTTCCACTTCCAAAATTAAAAACTCAAGACAAACCTTTTTTCCTTTTCTTTCCTACTTGGCCGAAAACCACTTTGAGCCCTAAGGAAGATTTTTCTTCTTATTTCTTTGTCAAGATCAAGCTCTTTTCTTTCTACAAAGAAAATATCTTTGGTAGGGATCTTGTTTCAAAGTTCTTACTCTTTTTCTTGAATCATTTTTGGTTGGAACGTTGGATTGGTTGAAAATATTTTCTTTTTCTATGTTCTCTTTATTTTTGGTTTGATGATGAAATAATAAATGAGTTTTACTCTTGACATTTTGGTCTTTGGATTATCTTTTCTTTCCTTTTTCATTTCAGCCTTGAAGGCCATTTGTGTTAAAAAAATGTTGGCTTGATGATGAAGGTTCCTAGATAATGATAATAGGATCATCATATTTGTGAACTCTAAAGCTTGAAATTGCTTTTTGTTTGTTTTGAAGAACCATAATGAATAAGGTGTTAGTTTCTTTATATTTCATTTCTTTGTGCTTGATGGTGAGTCCAAACAAAATAAAGATTCTTGGAACCATGGTATTAATGGACTCTAAAGCTCATGTCCATCTTGTAAGATTGATAGGTGTTTTAAAGTTGTTGCTATAAATAAGAGTCTTGAGCCTAGGACCTAAAGAAATAACAAATGGAAATGCATTCATATTCATATTCCAAATCTTTTCATTTCATATTTATATTTGAGCCTTGCATATCATGTTTATTTCCAAGCTATCACCTGAATCTTGAAGATAAGAAAATAAACTTGCATTTCATGTTTATATTTCTTGTCTAGCATATTTATATTTCAAGCCATCGCCTAAATCTTAAAGATTAAAAATGAGCTTGCATTCTCACGTTTATATTCAAGCTTTGTATATCATATTTACATTTCAGTTACCATCACCTTTTACTATAAAGATTAAAATGAGGCTTGCATTAGCATGTTTATGTCATCATCTAAATATCTAGAGCTCAAGACTTTATCCCTTTCAACTTACATAGGAATTTCAGTTCCATAGGTATTTGTCTTTACAAATATGTTTATTTTTCAAAGAAATAAAGTGTTAAAGATTGGTGTATTATTTACCTTGAGGTTTCAAAAACTTGTGTCATGTAATTTTCTTTTGAGAAAAATGTAATTCCTAACGTGTTATAACATGAGATACATAACCAAAATTTTAATATTGAGCTCTCTGATTTTTGCTACTGACCTAAGGACTTTGGCTTGGGTTTCTAAAAGGATAAATTAATTATAAGAGTGTTCCTTGATTTGGAATTCATTCTAAGAAAGACTAGTTGTTAGAAATACTTATTATTGCAATTTTGCATGCTCTTGAAAAATTAAATTTGGTTTCTGTTCTAACATTTCTAGATCTGATGTATGCTGTTTGGGGTTGTTTAAATGTGAAAATTTTGTTAATAATTAGTGTTATAATTATTTTTAGCACTTAAGGAAAGACTAGTAGTTAGAAAGGATAAAAAATGTGAATTCTAGAACCTTTAAAAATGGAAGTTATGGATTCTGTCCAGTAAGTTATAAATTGGTAAAAAGATATTTAACACTTAGTAAATGTGTAGGAATCACTCATAATTGGTATAGAAATTAATTTTGACATCTTAGGAAAAATCAATAATGAGAAAGGGTAAAAAATAGAACTTATAGAACACCAAAATAGTTAAATTTCCTTCTATTCAAATCTATCCAGCATTGTTTAATGATGTTCTTGAGGTTAATAATTAATGAGAATCATTGTAATTAATCCTTGAATGTATAAAAGAATAAATAAAAAAGTTAGGTTTACTTGATTTAAAGGTTGAACCATTTAAGAGATAATGAAAGTGCTTATTTTATGAGATGATGTGTTATGATATACTTGAGAATTTATGTGATGATTATGTTTTCATACTTGGCTACTAATTGCAAGATTTATTGTAGCATGTTGTGATTACACTTGGAATGTTTAAGATGCATATGTTGAAGTAATATAAAAGCATGTGACATTACATGATATGTTTGTGTTCTCGCATCTCAATATAACATGTTAAGGTTAAGGTGACATAAAACATATAGAAATAATTCTCTAGACTCCCCGAATTAAAGGTTATAAAAGGTAATCCTTGCCCCCTATTCTATACTTTAAGAGTTGGGTGTTAACTTATCATGAGGATAAGAGTATGCTAGTGATTGTTGAGCTTGGCTTATATAAATTGATTTGTATTATCTATACCAACAAGATGCATCGTCTTTTCGGTAGCCCGTCACTAAATAACTCCATGGTTAAGTATGCTTGACTTGAAATAATTTTGGGATGCGTGACCTCTTGAGAAGTTTTCCCAGGAAGCATATGAGTGAGGACAAGACATATTGAAAAGACTCCGTGTTGATTTGTGGGGACAGTTGTCAATCCATAAAGCAACCTAGGTTGTTACATCCTTAGCATACTTCTCTTTATGAATGAGAATTTCATCTTTTTGTTGTTTGATTTGCAATCCAAAAAACATATTTTGAATTGAGTAAAGAAGGAGAATGGCAAAATTATTGGGTCATTGTTTGTTAGATACAACTAGTTTTGTTGATATTGATTTAAATCGAGCCACAAAACCTAATATAGTTGATAGTTAACTAGGCTCCCTAATTAAACATCTATATATCTAGGGGTTTGATTGTACTCTAAGTGGTGTATATGAAAAATGTCTCATAACTAGGGATTTATCCCTTTAGAAGAACTTTACATTTTGAAGAGATTAATCACTGTGACTAGCATAGATACTCTCGCAAAACAAATAATTAAAAATATGAATTTACGGTGTATATTACTACCTTTTGTCTAGGTAAATGATCTGTCGCCTTCGGCCAACAACTTTTATTTTAAAAAAGATTTTGAATGAAGATTGAATCCTTTCAAGCATGCACGCAATCCTTCAGAATCAAGTCACTGAGGATTGAATCCTCCTAAACATATTATGAGGATCGCAAAAAACGCTTTCTTTAAAACCAATGGTATGGGTTGGAGAACTTCATTTGCACTCACTTTCACTGAAAGAACTGATTTTTACGGCTACCAGCTAAACTACATGCATCTCTCTTTGCAGCTTCACTTCCATGATGGCTTGATGGTATGTGCTGTAACTATTGCTCGGAGAACATCATCAAATTGATGAGAAGATGAAGATAAATCAACAAAGATTTGTACTAGGAAAAGCGACCATGACTGTCAGCTAGTCCATTGAAAGAGACAAAATGATTGTTGTGACACCTTTATTATCCACTCCGCAGCTTAGTGCAGCACCTGATGTGATGTGGGCCTGTGATGTAATTGGAATAATTCTTCGCGGCCCTCTCCATTTTCCAAAAACTTAAGATTTTTCACATAACAGCTTTTCTCCCATATTTTCATAACAGCTAATAAAAATAGGAAGAAAAGACGTGAAATGCCAAAGGAGCGGAAGGGATACGACAGAGTCCCCACAAAAGTACGGCAAAGCCTCTGTCGGTTAGCCTTTATTTTATTTTTTTAAAATGACTGTCCAATAGGCTTGTTAAACTTAAACGTTAGTTATTTGATTTGTTTGATTTATTTCATAAATACTTTTTCTGTCTTTTTCCCTTTTTACATGACCTGCATTTAATTTGTGTGATGGATGTGTGCAATATCTTCTGTAGTTATTAATTTAGTGATTAAAAATTTATAAAAACAACATTACTTTTAATATTTATCACAAAAATAAAAATAAAAAACAAAATTGAGGGCTTAGATCTCGATCCATGTGTCCTAGATAGGATGGACGACATTTGTTCCCGAGCGTATGGCAAATTCATAAGGTAAAAAGGTGAGTAACGTCTTTTCCACCCTTAAACTAAAGTTGAAAACAAAATTGAGTGGGAACTAGACACGGGGCCATTTCCTTCGACATAAGTGAAAGGGAAAAAAACAAAAAGAAGGCAACGTTCATCCAAAGCCGAAAACTGGGAGAATAAAATGAGGAAGGGAGTGGACCTACATGGTACCCTGTCTATTATCCCTTGACTTTTAGTACCTTCTCTCCCTCTCAATACCGAATCAGGTATCCCTTCTAAAACTTAGTCGCCAAGAAATTAACAGGTATCATCAACTTTGAGGCTAAACGGTGTTGAGTTTGGTGATGATATTCTAATTACCCCTGCGCCCCCCATCACCTGCTTTCGCAACCAAACCATATAAACAAAAACAAGCCTAGACACATTAATTTCCTCTTCCTCTTCCTCTTCCATACACAAAATAGGCCATGCCTGATCAAGGAAGTGAACAACCAACAATTTCTCCTCCATTTTCTGGTGGGAAAGAAGCTGACAGTTACAGCCTGCGGGAAGCCATGAATTCTGACTTCTGGGCTTCAAACAAGCCACCCAAAAGCTACAGGAATTGCCATGGCCAGAACGAAGTGGAAGTGCAATTCGGAACAGGAGCAAAGCTTGAAGAGGACAAGTCTGGCATTTCTTCCCCTCCTTTATGGACTACAAACCCAACAAGGAGCCCCAAGAGCCGCAGAAGCTACTATCGAAGCCTCTCCCCTGCATCAAAGGCCCAAGCTGTTGCAAGAGGTCAAAGGGAGCTCATGGAAATGGTTAGGAACATGCCCGAGTCGAACTACGAGCTTTCTTTGAAAGACATTGTGGAGCATCCAAGGGCCGACGTTGGAGAAATGAATAGGAATTTGGGCAGAAAAAATGCACCCATGAGGGAAGGTGGTAATGGCAGAGACGTTGATAATAAGAAGGGACAAGGGAGGGAAAGTGGGAAATTTGATAGTGGAGGATTGTACTTGAAGATGGTTTTTCCCAATTATTTGGCATCTAAGAAGAAGAACAAGAACGAGGCAAATCATAGTTCAAAATCAAGGGTCTCTCCAAGGTCATCGGTTTCCGATGGACCTGCTAAGGGTCTTGACAAGGAATGGTGGAAGAAGAGACATTCGGTGTCAGATGGAAAGGGCGACAATGGTGTTCTTAGTATCAATAGTGGAAGCACGAAAAGTTCAAGTAGCAGCAGAAGTAACAGCAGGTATGATGCTCGAAACAATCTAGGAAATTGAAAGAAGTTATAGATAGCTATTCTATTATCCAGTTGGGAAGTGTATTTCAACAAAGTGTTTTTTTTTTTTTTGGGTACAAATTGAATTTCAACATAGTTTTTAATTCATTCGTTGTGCAAATAAGTGAAATTTTATTATTATTATTATCATTAACATATAATTCTGCATAGTTATTATATTTTTCACCTATACAGATTTACACTAAGTCTTTGGACCAAATATTAATAAATTTCATGGAATTTAAAATATAAAAAATTCTAATTAATTCAGTTGAATTTATTTTATTTTTAAATTCTTTTGTTTTGTTTGGATAAGGTAATTGTATGAGTTCATTTACAGAACACTTTATGTGTGTTATGAAATTATATCATATTCTTGGTTAAAAGTAAAGGATGAGCACCAGATGATATGCAATGACGGGTGGACAGCGCCAAATTGAGGGCTGCAATTGGTAGGTGGTCACCAACCAATAGTGAGCAAGCAACGAAGGTGGTTTGATCGACAGCGGGGGCAACGACTGTTGGCAAGTTGCGGGGACCGGTGAGCGGCAACATGTGACCTACGATGATAGTCGAGGATCAGTAGGTAACGGCTGCTACCAAGGGGCAACATCTGGCTGATGTTGTGCTAGTAGTGTTTGATGAATATTAGTAGACTTATGGGAGAGGGTCTTTCAAAATTCTCCATGGAGATAATTTGAAATCCACTAATGGGAATACCTCATGGAAATATTTAGAATTTTGAAATTCTCTAATGTTAATATCCAAACTAGAAATTTTATACCATCTCATTTAAAATCTTCTCAAAAATTACATTACCATGTAAAAATATGCCATCCAATAAAGTAATTATAATCCCAACTTATTAGCCCGTAAATTTTGTACATCCTAGGGTGTCTAAATCAGTAACTAATTTTAATGGCAAGCACTACCTATTTGGCATGAATTTTGTCTGTGGACTTATTTAGAATGATGATCTAATTGACATGATTTTAAATTTCAAATAGCCATTAGTTGAATAGTGGAAACTAACAACGTAGATGAAAGCAAGGGCATGAGAAGGGTTTGAATCGTGCACACTAAAAATGCTTTCTAAACACTTTTAAATAATTACTATTAAATTCTTAGAACTTAGAGAAGTAAAAGCATGGTTAGTTCTTCAGAAATATAAACTTTCTGAACAAAAATAGAAATAACACTTAAAACTATAAAATACAAGCACAAAGCAAGCATACAAAGGAGATAAGGATAGAAGATCACACAAGCGTATTTATATTGGTTCAGTTAACCATTTGCCTACGTCTAGGCCCCAACTCAAAAGTTGAGAGTTCCACCGACAAAGAGTAGGCTTGTACAAACTTCTCCAAGCTTACACATGATAGTCTCTCTAGTCTTCTCAAGCTACTAAGAGTAGTATTGTTCCAACCTCTCTAAGTTAACACACTAACCACTAACAGGTCAAGGTTACAGATAAAGTAGATTGGGTTTGTATTTAAATAGCACTCACTAAGAGTAAATACTTAAGCTCTCAACATGAACAGAAAGTCTCTTGAATGACTTCTTACAAAGAGATAGCTCACAAAGAAGAATGTTAGCTAAGGTAAAGAATGTAAGAAGCTTTCTAAAAGAGTTTATTCTTTTCGATGAGAATATTTTGAAGCCTTTTGAAGATAAAAATATATGGGATTGATTGTGATCAGTTCAACAAGCGTTCAATCTTCAAATGATGATTCTTTTATAGATGAGATTTAAATATAATAGTTATTCCTTGATCATTGGATTACCCTACTCATGTTCTTCTTCAAACTGTTTTGAGGAAGAGAAGTTTTTTTTTTGAGACATACTTGCAAATAACCTCTCCTTTGTAGTTACCATAGTCTTTGTTTAGCTATAGCAATACTATTGTTTTTTCATGTATGTGACATGGCACATGTATGCTTCAAAGATGATTTTTTAATCTAGAATGATCATGATGAAAGTTTCTTGATGCTTAGGAAACTTTCTTAAGATATTGAGTTTAAGTTGGGATGTTAGGATTAACTTTTTGAGGTATAGTCATCTTTTTAATGTTCTTTCTGATGGTGCCTATTTCTATTTTGAAGTGCATTCAAACTTTCTCGTAACTTTAATTACTTTCTTAAATATGTTATGTATTAAACCTATCCAAAACTCTTCAGAATTAATGTTTATAACATTGAGTATGGACTTTTCAGTTGCATTTTATCAGTCACAGTAAGTTTCTTAAAGAAATTGAGCACTAGTTATATAATTTTGATGTGCGGTATCATAAAGGCACCTATACACAGGACTATTCATCTTTCTTGAGTAATTCTTTTAAATATTGATTTGTTGTTACTCAAAACCAAGCTATAAGGAGCCTTTTTAAAGGTTCTCGAGTTTACAAACAAGTTTATGAAATTCTAGATATTTATAAACTTTGTAGAATTTTTTGTGGGACATTTTACCGACACACTCGTATTTACTATTAAGAGGTTGCTTATTTTATTTTTTTGAAATATACTCCATACTTTACGCTGAACCATAGCTTGTTGGTTTACCATTGCTTATTTGAAATTATGTTTCTTTGGAAATACGTGCGTGAATTAAGAACATAACAACGTGTCTGCATAATGTGGGATCTAAAGCACGCACAGTTTGTCGGGAATTCACTCTGCTTTATCGTTGTATGCCTCTGTCGTTGTTGAGTGTGACTATGCCACGGTGGTTAAAGCCGGGAAGGCGCCAACTGTACTACATTGAACAAATAAAAGTGTTCTCTGGCGTTTCTTTTAAGGTCTTGTGAACAAATCAAATGTTTAAGCTTACAAATTCTTGTTCATGGACAAAGAAATAGGAGCAACCATTTTTGGACACTAATGTGGCTAATACTTGCCCGCATTCTTTTTGGAAAACAACATTGTTATACTAAGGCTATATTTGGTCGAGCAAAAAAAATAGGCAAAATTTCATAGATGAATTTAATGTTACCCTTGAAAATATTTCTCTCATCAATTTTATTTCAACCAAGTGCCTTCTAACAGTAAAAAGAAATTGCAAAACATATTGTGAATGATAATTGCATTTTGTGTTCCTTGCGTGCACACTACACCGATTAATACGAGATTCACTTTCATAGGATTTGTCTGTTCCTCGGCTAAACATGATTAATTTTGACTGCAATGCAGGCACGTGATGAGCGGTGGTAGTTGCTGGCCATTCATTCATCGTAGACGAGAAAGCATATCAGAGAAATAAGTGTTGCGTCTGATGAACAAGAATCTTATATGAAATATGCATTATGTAGTTATTATTGTTTTCTGTTTTTAGTTAAGATGAGGCAGATAAAAGTGAACAAACAAAGTGTGTGTATGTTTTGGTACAATTTCAACAAAGCTTTATGTCATATACGTTTTGACCTTTTAATATTAGTAATATGTAATTTTTTTTATAACGTTTGCATGGCTTTTTTAATTTACATATGTGGTCCAATTTTGTGAAGCAAATTACAACACTAAGTGTAGGTGTATATGAAAGCACGAGAATGGAGAATTGAATTGTGATTTCCAAAACCTTGATCAAGTCTTAAGATTGAAGTAAGACTTGAAGCATCGGAAATACTTGTTCATCAACTTCACTTTTTGAAGTGTCCAGTAATAGTTATAAGTTCAGAAAGCTTGAAAAAACAATTTTATAACACACAACAAAAAATGCACACACACACACACACAAAATGATATGAAAAATTGAGGGGGATAGAGAAAACCACACAGAAAGATTTACATTGGTTCATCCAAACTTTGCCTATATCCCATCCTTAACCAATAATATTGAGATTTTCACTAATCTTCTTTCTCTTACATGAGAGTCTAAGATAGTGTTTTCATTAGCTTTTTCAAACTAACCTTAATGAGCAGTTTGTTCAATCAACCCTCACTCACAAGTAGTTTTCCTCCCTATCCTCTCCAAGCTATTTCATGCTGATTACTAGTGGATCAAGTTACAATGTGATAAAGATTTTGGTATTTCTCTCCAAGAATACACTCAAGTTTCCTAAGATTTAAGATTAGTGATAGGAAATCACTTAAGAGACTTCTTTTTAAGCTTATTACAAAGAATGTTAGCTAATGAATACAAGAAAGAAGATTTTACTTTTGACAAATTGAAATTGATTAAACACTAAACTTTAGAAAGTATATAGAAGGCTTTGAGTATCTTGGGTGCAAAAGTTCCTTTAGGCTTGAATGTGTGTTTCTTTTATACTTGAAATTTGAATTGGACCATTGTCTGTTGATTTGTCCTCCTTTTGACACATGTAGATCAATTACTGTGCATCCTAGGATTAGTCTTCTAGATCCTTGGGCTTAGGTGTGTCAGTGACAACTATCCTAGTATGTTTCTAAAGATACTTTAAAAACTCTTTCAAATAAAACGTGGTTTATGAACTTCTCAACTTGCACAATCTTTATCAAGGATGTCAGACATCAAGTATTAAGCCAATAAGATTCCAGCCATTATTTTCTTTTTCTTCATTAAAATTCAAAATTTTTCAGTTTCAGATGAACATATGTATGCTTCATTTTTTGATGTGTCTCAACACTTTCTAAGCTCTTTATACTTGATTGAGCTTCTTTCTAGGATTGATGATGATCTTCAAAGTATGTTGAACTTCTTAAAATGTGAGCATGAATAGATTTGGTAGAGATATGCTTGATTTGATCATGAGAAAGCACCTTCTTCAGTTGTCATACCATTTTTTGAGGTAACAAACCAATTTCTGGTGTCCTAACAACACTTTCTGATACTTTAATTTACTTTGTCAAGTTTATTACACACTTTAACTGTAACATCCTAATATTTAACCTAACACGCCTAGGACGTATCAAGTTAATTATTAGTCATTACTCTTTTGTTCCAGTTCTTAATTCTAATTTTTAGAAAATACTTAACGAAAATATGGGTAAATTTTTTTTTTTTTGAAATAGAAGGTGAAAACTTGAGCCGTGCGTAAAGTAAAACTATGTCATTCATTTTGCATATAATAAAGAGTAGACATTCATATAATAAATGAATCACAAGATATATAACAAACCACCATGGATACATATATAAAAAGTTTTACCATACATCAAGACCAAGTAGTAGCATTAGTACAGTCATCCGTGCGAATACATAGAGAAACATAAAATACATAAACCAGGAACCTCGCCTAATCAAGTACACCCATAGTAGATAGCATCTAAAGTAAAAAATGCTATCCTATGCAAGATATGCGCACATTCACTATAATGCCCACTGCCCACCCACTACTGTTGCCTGTCCCAAGGGGGACGGACATAACCAACCCACTGGGCTAGTTCGGCCGGAGTGGCCAAACGGTGAGAGGGTTGAGCATGAGCTCCACGGTAGGGTATCATCCTCACTTTGCCTTCTCAAATTGGTTGCATCACCGTAGCCTCACTGCTTCCACTGATCTCCATAGGCACGGTAGCGGAAGAACCAATGGACGGGATCTTTGTGGCTGGGTCCTCGGAGGGGTCAGTCTCTGAATAAGTCGAGGAAGAGTGAGGAACATACTCCAAGTAGTCTCGAACTGCTAAGGTAGCAGCAGGGGTGTGACGAGTCTACTCTCTACGGGTCACGCACGCTCGAAGAGGAGCTCATTAGCAAAGAGTGAAGTAGGGGTGAAATAGAAATTGGTGACTGGATGAGCAAACGGGCGGTCCAGAAACACGAATATGAGGATAGAATAGCGGCCCACAAAATGGTATGACAATTGTATGGCATCAAAATAGAGCTCCCAAGCCAGCGCGTCAACATAGATCACGAATGCCGCCATCATCTTCTAAAGACGCGATGGAAAGAAAAGACAGAGAGAGTGAGAAACTTGATAAAGAATCTCAGTAAGATGTCCTCCTATCCTAGTGTCATCCTTAAGAACATTAAACAATGCTGGACAGTTCAGGACAGAAATTAAAACTTTGAGCAATTTTGGCATTTTAGAAGTTATGTCTTTGACCTTCTTTCGTTGCCAGCTTTTCCTAAGATGCTAGAATTAATTTCCTATAGCAATTATAGGTGATTCCTACATATTTACCTACTGATAAACATCTTTTTAGAGAATTATTACTTGCTAAAACATAATCCATTCTTAAGGGTCCTAGAAATCACATATATGGTTCTTTCTAGTTGCTAGTCCTTCTCTAAGTGGTAAAAATAATTATCACACTAAGTATTAACAAATTTTTCACACTTAAACAGTATCAACTAGCACCTTAACATACTGAAACAGTTTGGGCAGTGGCCGAAAATGGGTTTGTTAAAAACTTCTAAAATTACAATTTTACATGTTTCTAGGTACTAGTTTTTACCTAAGATGCCAAGGATGATTTCCGCCATAATTGATGGTAATTTTTCCCACATTTAAGCCACTGCAAACAATTCTAAATGAATCTGGAAATGCTATGGTAGAAACTGAAAATTTAATATTCCAAAAGCATGCAAAGTTGTAATGTAAGACATTTCTAGTAACTAGTCTTTCTAAAATTAATTCCTAGTTAAAGAACATTCTTAGAACCAAATTCTATTCCTTTCGGAAGATGGAAATATAACCTTTAGGACTTTGTTGACAATTTGGAAAATAAATATGAATGTATTTCCATTTCTCTAGTTTTAATGCCCAAGACTCCTATTTAGAGTATTTATTCTAAAACACCGATCAACTTTAAGGTTGAAAGAGGCAAGTCTTGAACTTTAAGGTGATGATATAAACATAAACATGCTAATGCAAGCTTTATTTTAATCTTTAAGATTTATGTGATAACTTGAAAAATAAATATGAATACATTTCCATTTCTTTCTTTTAGTGCTCAAGGCTCTTATTTAGAGCAACCACTCTAAATCACCGATTAATTTTAAGGCTGAAAAGGGTAAGCCTTCAACTTAAGCTAATTAAGTGATGACATAAACATATTACTCCATTTTAACTCATCCTTTTGGAAACAAAATGGAACCCAAAACTTTGGGGCTCTCAATGGTCTATCACATGATGGTTTTACAACCATCACCAAGATCCATTATCATCAAGCCATGGTTCCAACATTTTATTGACAACCAAAGCCGGAACTAGAAAAGAAGACCAAAACCGAAAATGGTGAAGGAAAGAAAAGAAAACAAACTCAACCATTATTCATCATCAAATGAAAAAGAAGAACGCAACATTCCAATATGCCAAAGATTTTGAAAATAGAGAGATTAAGAAAGAAAAATCAAACAAAATCCCTACCAAAGAAAAGAGAGAGTTTGGTCTTGAAAATGAGATGAGATGAAAAGAACAATCCTTCCTTTGGAGCGAGGAATGGTTTCGGCCAAGGAGGAAAAGAAAGGAAGAAAGGTTTGTCTTGGGTTTTTAATCTTGGAAATGTAGAGGGTAGGTGTTTAAAGGAAGATCTATGGTGGTTGTGTAAAGCCCCGATTTTTCTGTCTGAGAGAAAATGACCAAAATGTCCCTGAGATCATTTCCTGACTGAAATTCGAGGATAGCCGACCCGACAGTTCTCAAAGGGTCAACTCAGTGTTTGAGGGGGATTGGATGGCCTTGAGTAGTTTCGGAAGTATCGTGTTTTCCGTAGTTTCCGGTCAAAATGACCAAAATACCCCTATAGAGCTCTACGCGGGTACAAGTGCCGTCTGAGCCTGAAACTTTGCTCAAAGATTTAAAACATTTTCTTATGAGTTTAGAAGTCTCTGTTTAAGTCCCGGTAGTCCCGGACAGTTTTTGTGCAAAATTATAATTTTGCCCCTAGAATAGTAATTTTGAGCATAATGATATGATTAAGCAAACCTAAGCAATATTAGGTGTAACGCCCCGATTTTCTGTCTGAGTGGAAAATGACCAAAATGCCCTTGAGGTCATTTTCGGCTCGGAATTTGAGGATGGCCAGCCTGGCAGTCCTCGAAGGGCCAACTCAATGTTTGAGGGGGATTGAATGACCCTTGAGTGGTTTTGGAGGCGAAAGTCTCATTTTTCGCAATTTCGGGTTAAAATGACCAAAATACCCCTATAGCGTTTTACGCGAGTAAAAGTGCCGTTTGAGCCTGAAACTTTCCCCAGAGGTTTAAAACCATGTTTTTACATGTTTCAAAACATCTGTTTGAGTTCCGGTGGTCCCGGCTAGTTTTAGTGCAAAATTATGATTTTGTCCCTAGAATAGTGTTTTTGAGCTTAATGATGTAATTAAGCAAACCTAAGCAATATTAGGCTCTAATCGAAGATTAATTAATTTCCATAATTAATCTAGAGTCAAAATAAATGATTAAAATTAATTAGAACCTAAGATTGCTTAGATTAGATTTAAATCTCTTTTCTAAAACTCAAGATTTCACTCTTGGAATCTTGAATAGTATTTTCTCTCTCCAATTCCTTAAATCAAGGAATTGTGTCTAGAGTTGTTTATATACTAAAATGAATTTATAACTCACTAATGATGCAAGAACACTCCTTAATTATGTCTTGACAACCTTGATTACCCATTTTCTCACCTAAACACTTTCTTACAAATTCGTAATCTTAATCCTAATCAAAGATACACCTAAACACAACTCTAAACCACAATTAAAATGCAAGAGAACCCTCCCCATGGCTGATGCATTTAGGCCTTCTCTCTCTCAATTACCACACATGTTGAATTGTTTTTCACTCAAAGAACCATGCTTGAAGCTATATCTTGAACCACACCTCACCATACTTTGAACCATACCTCACCATGCCTCAAGACCACATTATCTCACCTCATGGAACTCATGGGGGCTGCCCTCATGCTGTAATTGGCCGAAGCTCCTCCTCCTCCATGCACCTTTCATTTGTTTCATTTCTCTATAAATAGCTTGCATGGGTGAACTTGTATCATTTTGGGTTCATTTGCTAAGTGTAAGTTTCCAAGGAGCACTTCAAAGTTTCCTTTTTCTCTCAAGTTCAAGTTTTCAAGTTCTTCAAGTTCTTCATCCTCTTCTCTCATTCCAACCTCTTAATCACTAGGTAGGGATTTTCTTTCAAGAGTTCTTCCATTTAAAGTTTTAATCTCTTTATGTGTTCATAGTTTCTCTTGAATCCTTTCTAGAACTTCTTTTCTTTTTCTTCTCCTCCATGTTTCGGCCATGAGCCCTTTGAGAGCAAGGGAATGAGAGCTTGATGATGAGGTTCCATGATGATAATGTTCATCACTTGAATAACCTCTAAAGCTTGATCTTTGTTCTGAAGTTAAAGATGTTTTCTTTTGTTCTTTCTTCTTGAACTTTGAAACCTTTCACCTTGATGATATTTTAAAATGGTTACATGAACTCAATGATGAGGACTCATGATGTTGGTGTTAATGCATCATCAAGATCATGGTCTCTAGAGTTTCAAATGTATCTTTTTCTTCTAAAAAGTTTTCGGTCCCTCTTCCTTTCCTCCCTTCATATTTTCGGCCATATTGGCCAAGGAAGTTCACAATGGCTTGGTGATGAGAGCTTCTAGATGATGACTATGTGTTCATCACAAAGAGGCCTCTAGAGCTTGAGTTTTAATGAAAATGTTATTTATGTTTACATTCCAAGAAAAGAAACTTTGTGTTTTAAAGAACCCTTGAGGTTCATTCTTGTTTTTACTTTACCTTGACATGATAAGTTTGGGTTGAGGTTTAAGTTCCTTTAAAGTCTTGTATGAGCTCTAATAAGAAATAAAATGAACTAGCATTCAAATTTAAATTCAAGCTTATTCATTACATGTTTAATTTGAGCCTTGCATTCATATTTAATTTCTAAGTCATCACTTAAAGTTAAAGGATAAAGAATGGAGTGCATCTCATATTTACATTCTTGCCTAGCATATTTACTTTTATCACTAAAGAACGTAAAGATTTAAAATGAGAACTTGCACTATCACCTAACTAAATCTCAAAGCCTTTCTATTTCAGCCTTAAAGTCAATTGTTGCTGGGCCTAGAGCACTAAAATAAGGAAATGAACTTGCATATTTATATTTCAAGTCTTGCATATTTAATTCAAGCTTTGCATATTTAATTCAAGCTTTGCATATTTATAATTCAAGTCTTGCATATTTACTTTAAGCTCTCACTTTACTTTGTAATGAAGAATAAAAATGAAGTGCATAGCATGTCTAAATTATGTCATCACTTAAAGACCTTAGAGCTCAAAGACTTGCCCATTTTATCTCAAGTTAAAGTTTTATGTGGGAACATTCTTTCAATGCATAATTTCGGTCATGTAGTGATGAAGAGCTTGGAATGAGTTTCATCTAGCTTCAAGGACCAATAAGTCAAGTTTTAAGAATCCCTTTTAAATCTCATGAAGTTTATGAGATTAAGTCCAACAAGATTTATGAATTTAATCCTCTTTTAAGGAGGGATTAAGTGGTCACTAACCTAAGGATGTTTTTAGTCTCTTTCACAAAATAAAATGGTTTGCAAAGAGTTTTAGAAGTCTTGAAAATGATTTCAAGAGAAACTAGCAACTTATACGTTTTTGAAAATATCAAGTTATGCACCTTTTGGAAACTTAATGTTTCGATTATTCCATGATGTGTTTGCTGCCATGTGATGATGTTTTGATGTGTTTGAATGAGTAAAAATTATGTATGATGAACTAGGAACATTTCTATGCAAGTAGGAAAGAAACTAGCTTTCTAGAAAAACTGTAAAGTCAAGATTTAGCATTGCAAGTAGGAAAGAAACTAGCTTTCTAGAAAAACCGTAAAGTCAAGATTTAGCATAGTTTTATCCCACTTAGTTATGGACACTGCCCAAACTGTTTCAATGGGGATATAATCTGATTAGGATTGATTAATCATGAAAAATTTGGTTACATTTGAAGTAGGAATGAATTTTGGCACCTATGGAGAAACTAGTAACTAGAAAACCGTAAAACCACAATTCTAGAACTCTTAGAACATTTAATTCTTAGAATCTGTCCAGCAACCTTATAATGTAGAGAACATGGTTTATAATTAGTTCTTTGATATAGGAATGACTCATAATTGGTTTAGGTTTAACTTATAGTGCCTTAGGCGAAGACAGAACCAAGAAAGGGTCTAGAACGCAAGTTCTAGAACCCTGTAATCATAAGTTCATATCGCTGCCCCTAAGGAATGATGTTGTTCAGATTTAATAGAGAGCATAAATAAATAATAAGATTTTTTAGAAGAGAACCCTTAGGTGCATAAAAGTTTGATAGGAGATGATAGGTTCACTACATCACAAGTTTAAGCTCCGTAAGGGTCAGAGCATAAAATACCGTAGAACCAAGTGGATAACGAGTTTTAATGTTGCTTGGGAAAGTATGAGGGTGGTTATGAGAATGCATGAATTTATGATGAAGGATACATGTTTGAATGACTTACGTGGCATAAAGAAGAATTGGGAAGAAATTCGGCATGCTGCAGTTATGCCGCTGAATTTCTGACAAATTCGAGGACTCAGAAAGTTTTCGAAAACCTATGAAATTTTTATGAGGTACTAAGATGAGTTCTCGGATGACACCGGTTCGGCCGAGCACCTCCAGAGAACTCATGTGACATCGGTACCAAGATTAATTCTTGGGTGACACCGGTTCGGCCGAGCACCCCCAAGAAATGCCCCCTAGCCCGTACTGGATAAGTCGGGATTATGTTTATGATTATGTTACGCTTATCGAGATTGATAAGTAAGAACTAGTGACAACTAGTTAAGGTATGAGCTCATAACCTAGAGATGTGACACGTTCTAGGTGACACCGATTCGGCTGAGCACCCCTAAAGTGATTGTCTTTTAGGGTGGCCTATGAGGAAGTTATGATGATTATGTCACAAAGAGAATTTAATTGCCACTTGATGCCACTATTATGATGTTCTTAAAGATATGATGAATATTCTTATATTAAGTAGAGCCATGCATACATCCTTTAATATGTTTGCATCCATGTCATTAAGAATCATGCTAAAATGAACGAACCTTGGCTAATTATGTTTTAGAACTTAAAAATAGATGTTTACACATGCTCACTTATTTCGTATAACTAAACCCAAGGTTCCTGAGGACGTAGATGATGACACTTAGGTAGTAGGAGGCCCTACTGAGATTCTTTAGCAAGATTCTCACTCCCTCTATCTCTTTCTTTCCGTTACGTCTTCAGATGGCGACGTTTATGGTTTTTGTGGACACCCCAACCTGGGAGGTACATCATGACCCGGACCACGGGTCATACCATTTTGTGGGTCGCTGTGTCGTTCGAGTGTTTATGTTCGTTGGACGACCCTTTAGTCACCCCGTACATAGCCATCGATTCTCTCCTGTCTCACCCTACGGCGATGACTTCGTGTTCGAGCGCGCACGCCCTCAAGAGGAGCGAATCCGCCACAGCCCACCGATGGCCTCTGTCATCCGGGACTACCCACAGTATGTGCCCCGCTTGCCCTCATCATTCCCTGAGACGGACCCTTCGGAGGACTCTGCCACTCAGGTACCCTCCGAGGGATCCTCCCCCACTGTGCCAATGGATGTTGGGGAAGGTAGCGAGGCTTCCGTCGCTCAGCCTGTACGTGGAGGATGGGTGAGGATGATTCCCCACCGTGGAGCTCATACCCGACCGATGCAGTGCATCGCCACCCCGGCCGAGATAGCCCAGTGGATCGGGTACATCCCTCCTTTTCAGAGAGGCCCGCAGTAGGAGACGACCGTCGCGGTTCTGGTGCTCGAGCTTTGACTAGGCTAGGGTAGCCTTCTTTTGTCTTTGGGGCTATCCACTTATAGGCGCACTAGAGTTAGGAGAGTTTCTTTTGACACCTTTGTTGTACTTTCATTTCCATGTATCTATATTCTAGTTGTATTAAACTAAGTCTCACTCTTTATGAGTGAGCATATCATATATTATATAAATATGTAGTTCAGTGTTATTATGATGTGCCTTTACTTGCTTATGCCATGTTGCTATGAGATGCGTGCTTTGTTACCTTTCGTGCATTATTAATTAACGTGTCGCGCGGCTCCCACTTTGCTTTTATAATTCAAAAAAATTTTACCAGTATTTCCGCTAAGTATTTTAAAGTAATAAGGAAGCTATGACGTAACAGACTAAGGATTAACCTAATTATGTTCTAGAGTATTGGGTTAAAAATTAGGATGTTACATTAGGCTCTAATCGAAGATTAATTAATTTCCATAATTAATCTAGAGTCAACATAAGTCATTAAAATTAATTAGAACCTAAGATTGCTTAGATTAAACTCAAAACCTCTTTTTCTTTTAAAAACTCAAGTTTCTAGAACATAGAATCTTAAATAGTATTTTTACTATTCACTCTCCATACCCCAAGGAGCCTAGCTAGAATAGGATTTTGACCCCACTAATGAGCTAGAATGCTCACTAATCATGCCTTAACATAGCCTTAATTACCTATCCTTTCACTTACACACTTACTTAAAAGTTCCTAATCTAAGCCTAATCAAAACTACATCTAAACACACCTCTAAACCACAATTAAATGAAAGATTTTCCTTCCCTTGGATCCCCAAAAATGGCGCCACCTCATCCCCCTCTTGCATCACAAATTTGTTCACTCACACACTCAAAGAACTATGCCTAAACCTATGCCTAAACCCATACCTACAACCTCACCTTGAAATGACACAACCAAGAGACATTTTCCTTCCTTTTCCCCCTCAACATTTCGGCCACTCCCTCTATTTCCATCACCCTTGATTTGTTTTTCTATAAATAGCACACTTGAGTGAACTTGAAACACCTTTAGTTCATTTGCTAAGTTTAGAGCACTCAAAGCTTTCTTTTTCTCTCAAGTTTCAAGAGTTCTTCTTCTTCAACCTCTTCACCTTCTTCATCTTCTTCAACCTCATTTCACTTGGTAGGGATTTCTTTCAAGTGTTTCATTCATTAAAAGTTGTTATTTGGTTATGTGCTTCATGATTTCCCTAGAACCTCTTAGTTCTTCTTTTCTTTTCTTTCCTTCTTTCTTTTTCGGTTTCTTGGTTCCTTTTTTCTTCCTTTATGTTTCGGCCATGATGGCTAATCTTAGAGGAAAACCATGGCTTGATGATGAGGTTTCAATATAATGGACTCACGATTGTCATTTGAGAAACGTCTAGAGCTTGAAACTTGGTTTTGATCTTAACATATCTTGGTTATTCCTTTTTCTTGAAACAAGTTCGGTTCCTTTTCCTTTCTTTCCTTTTTGAATTCGGCTTCTTTTCCTTTTCCTCTTCTTGTTTGGATTTCGATTTTGAAGGTTCATTTTTGGATGAAAAGTGACTTAAGAATGAGAGCACATGATGTTGGATATTATGTGACACCAAGATCATAGCCTCTAGAGTTTAAAGTTTTGTTTTTCTCCTCCTCATGGCTTTGGCCTTGTCTTCCTTTTCTTTGGTGTTCAAGGTTTTGTTTTGAATAATGTTAGTTGTTAGTTATTTTAATCTCTTGATCCATTTCCGTGAACTTGATGATGATGTTCAAACCATAAGGTTTCTTTGACACCTTGGTATAAAGACTCTAAAGTTCACTTTATCTTGCTATGATAAGTTTGGGTTGAGGTTTAAGTTCCTTTAAAGTCTTGTAAGAGCTCTAGTAAAGATAAAAAAATAAACTTGCATATTTATATTTCTAGCCCCTCATATTTATATTCCAAGTTCTTGCATCTCATATTTACTTTCCTATGTCATCACTAAACTCTAAAGATTAAAGAAAAGAACTTGCATTATCACGTTTAAGTTTCGAGCTTTGCATTTCATGTTTATGTTTCAAGTCATCACTTAAGAACTTAAAGACTTAAAATGAGAGCTTGCATATCACCTAATTAATCTCGAAACCTTTCTATTTCGGTCTTAAAGTCGATTGTTGCTGGGCCTAGAGCACTAAAATAAATAATTGAACTTGCATTTTTACTTTCAGGTCTTGCATATTTATATTTCTAGCTCCTCATATTTATATTTTAAGTTCTTGCATCTCATGTTTACTTTGAAGCTCTCACTTTACCTTATAATGGAGAATAAAATGGAATGCATAGAACATTTATGTTTTGTCATCACTTAAAGAACCTAGAGCTCAAAGACTTACCCTTTTTATCTCAAGCTAAAGTTTGGTTATGGAAGCATTCCCTTGAATGCACAATTCGGCCATGTGATGATGATGAGCTTGGCATGAGTTTCATCCAGTCACAAGTGCCCATAACCTATGCCGTAAGATTTTGTAAGTATAGGAGAACTCAAAGAACATTTCAAGTATAATTTTATGTTTTAAATTTTAAATCTTGAGCCAACCCAAGTGGTTGCTACCCTTGTTTGGTTTGTGGTGATTTTAGTAAAATAAGTTGGTTTCCAAAGAGTTTTAGAAGTCCTAAAGTGAATCCATGAGAAACTAGTAACTTATGCTTGCTAAAAATGAAATTTTATGCATGATATGAATATGTATGAATTCAGTTCTGTCATGGTGTGTTTGCTGCTGTATGATGTTGTTTTGGTAGGTTGGCATGTGTTAAAATTATGCATAACAAGTTGAGAGTCTTTCTATGCGAGTCCAGAAAGAAACTAGTCTTACTGACAAACCGTAAAGTTAAGTTCTAGCATAGTTTTGACCCATTAATTCTTAGCTTTTGCCAAAACTGTTTTAGTATGTTAACCTTCAGTTTAGGATTGTTTAAATATGAAAAACTCAGTAACATTTGACGTAGGATTGATTTTTAGAGCCTGTAAAGAAACTAGCAACTAGAAAACCGTAAAAATGAAATTCTAGAACTCTTAGAACATTTAACTTTCTGATTCTGTATAGCACCCTTATAATGTAGTAAATATGATTTATAATTAGCTCAAGGGCTTAGGGATACCTCATAATTGGTTTAGATCTAATTTATAGCGCCTTAGGCAAAGACGGAACCAAGAAAGGGTCTAAAACGTAAGTTCTAGGACCCCGAAATCTTAAAGATGTAATTCTGCCCTTGAAGTATGATGCTGCCCCGATTTACTAATGAACTTAAATGCTAGTAAGAATTATTAGTTGTGAATCATTAGGTGCATAAGAGGTTAATAGAGAACGATAGAATAATTACATCTCAAGTTTAAGACCCGTAAGGGTCAACGCATAAGATACCGTAAGTTCAAGAACATGATGAGCTTTTATGTTACACAAGGATGTGTGTTTTATTTGAGAATGATCATGTCAACGCATGAAATTGTGATTGAGGATACATGTTCTGTTTGTTCATGTAGCATCCTAATTTTTAACCCAATACTCTAGAACACATTTAGGTTAATTATTAGTCTATTACGTCATAGTTTCCTTTTTACTTTAAAATACTTAGCGAAAAATACGGGTAAATTTTTTTTTGAATTATAAAAGCAAAGTGAGAGCCGTGCAACACGATAAGCTATGAAGCACGCAAGGAAATAAAGCAAGCATCTCATAATCATCATAACACAAAGCAAGTAAAGGCACATCACAATAAAACTGAACTGCATATTTATATAATATGATATGCCCACTCATAGAGAATGGGACTTAGTTTAGTACAACATGAGCAAATACATCTGAAAAGAAAAATACAAAGGAAAGTGTGACGGAAAGCATAAAAGCAAACTCCTCTACCTAAGTGCAACTAAAGGGATAACCTCTACACAAAAGAAGGTTTATCCTCATCTAAGTGGTGTGTGCACTACCCTGGGTACTCCCTTGGTCATCCGCTATCTCCTACTGACGTCCATCCCGCGAGTGAGGCACATAGCCGGCAAACTGGGCGAGCTCCTCCGGCGTGTAAAGGCGAAGCGGGGATTGGGAGTGACCCCCACGACGTGGCCGCATCTCCGGTCATCGTGCTAGCCGAGGCTGAGTCACGGTGTCCTCACTGCCCTCCCTCATCAATAGTGGAATGGGGGCAGAGCTCTCGCTGTATAGATGGGTAGGCGGGTCCTCTGACGGGTCGGTCTCCGAGACGTACGTCCGGGGCATGTAGTCAGGATAGTCACGCATGGCTGAGGCGGCAGTGTGCATGCAGAGCACTCTCTCATTGTGCGTACACGCGCGCTCAAAAACCCGCTCATCGTCGCCATAGGGTGCTGTCGGGGAGAAGCGATGGGTATGTACGGGGTGAGCGAAGGGACGTCCAATGAACATGAAGACTCGCACCGTGCACTGTCCCTCAAAATGGTATGATTTGTGCTCCGGATCATAGTGCACCTGCCACGTCGGGGTGTCCACAAAAACTATGAGCGTCGCCATCTGATGACGTGACGGGAAGAAAAGATAGAGGGAGTGAGAATCTTGCTAAATAATCTCAGTAGGGTCTCCTACTACCTAGGTGTCATCATCTACGTCCTCAAGAACCTTGGGTTTAGTATACAAAATAAGTGAGTATGCATTAAGTCCATTTTTAAGCTTTTGAAACATGGTTAGCCAAGGTCCATTCATTTTAGTATGATTCTTAATGTCATGGATGCAACATATTAAGGAATGTATGCACGGCTCTACTTAATGCAGGAATAGTAATCATAACATTAAGAACATCATAATAGTGGCATAAAGTGGCAAATTGAAATCTCATATGGACAAACTTTGTGACATAATCATCATACTTTACTTCCTCATGGGCCACCCTAAAAGACATTCATTCTGGGGGTGCTCGGCCGAACCAATGTCACCTATAACGGGTCACATCTCTAGGTTATGAGCTCATACCTAACTAGTCGTCACTAGTTTTTACTTATCAATCCCGATAAGCGTATCATAATCATAATCATAATCATAATCATAATCCTGACTTATCCAGTACGGGCTAGGGGGCATTTCTTGGGGGTGCTTGGCCAAACCGGTGTCACCCAAGAATACATCTTGGTACCGATGTCACATGAGTTCTCTGGAGGTGCTTGGCCGAACCGATGTCATTCGAGAACTCATCTTAGTACCTCATAAAGAAAATCTCATAGGTTTTTTTCAAAAACTTTCTAAGTCCCCAAATTTGTCAGAAATTCGGCAGCGCAATAGCAACTTGCCGGATTTCTTCCAAATTTACTTTATGCCACATAAATAAATAGAACATGCATCCTCAATCATAATTCCATCCATTTACATAATCATTCTCAAATAACACATACGTTCACATGTAATATTGAAACTCATTATGCTCTTGATCCTATGGTATCTTATGCTTTGACCTTTATGGGCCTTAAACTTGAGATGTAATTATCCTATCGTTCTCTATCAACCTCTTATGCACCTAAGGATTCTCTTCTAATAAATCTTACTATCATTTATGCTCTTTAATAAATCTGGGCAGCACCACATTCCAAGGGCAGAGTTATATATCTATGATTATGGGGTTCTAGTGTAACATCCTAATTTTTAACCCAATACTCTAGAACATACTTAGGTTAATCATTAGTTTGTTACTTCATAGTTCTCATTTTTACTTTGAAATACTTAGCGGAAAATACGGATAAATTTTTTTTTTTTGAAATACAAAGTGAGAGCCGCGTGATGCGATGTAACACGTAAAGGACAAAACATACATCTCATAACGTCATAGCATAAGGCACGTAAAGGCACATCATGAGAAACACTGAATATCATCTCATATATATATAACTTGCCCACTTATAAGTGTGGGACTTAATTTAGTACAAAGGAATACATGAAAGAAAATACAACATAAACATAAACATAAACTACTCCCCTACCCAAGTGCAACTAACGGGATGACCTTTGAAACAAAAGGAGGTTCATCTCCATCTAAGTGGTGTGTGCTCTACCCAGGTACTCCATCGGTCAATCGTCACCTCCTACTGACGTCCATCTCGTGAGTGAGGCACATATCCGGGAAACTGGGCGAGCTCCTTGGGCGTAAAGAGGCGGAACGGGGATCGAGAGTGACCCCCGTGGCGGGGCCGCATCTCCGGTCGTCGTGCAAGCCGTGGCTGAGTCACGGTATCCTCACGGCCCTCCCTCATCAATGGTGGAGAGGGGGCAGAGCTCTCTCTATACGGATGGGTAGGTGGGTCCTCGGACGGGTCGGTCTCTGAGAAGTAGGTCCGAGGCACATAATCGGGATAGTCTCACATGGCTAAGGTGGCGGTGTGCATGCAGAGCACTCTCTCGTTATGCGTACGCGCGCGCTCAAAAACCCGCTCGTCGTCGCCGTAGGGTACGGTCGGGGAGAAGCGATGGGTGTGCACGGGATAAGTGAAGGGACGTTGTACGAACATGAAAACTCGCACCGTGCACTGTCCCTCAAAATGGTATGACCCGTGAGCCGGGTCATAGTGCACCTCCCATGTCGGGGTGTCCACGAATACCATGAACGTCGCCATCTGAAGACGTGACGGAAAGAAAAAGATAGAGGGAGTGAGAATCTTGCTAAAGAATCTCAGTAGGGCCTTCTACTACCTAGGTGTCATCGTCTACGTCCCCAGGAACCTTGGGTTAAGTTATGCAAAATAAGTGAGCATGCATTAAGTCCATTTTTAGGTTCTAAAACATAGTTTAGCCAAGGTCCGTTCATTTTAGCATGGTTCTTAATGTCATGGATGCAACATAATAGAGAATGTATGCATGGTGCTACCTAATGCACATACATAAATCATATCATCAAGCATCATCATACTTAGTGGCATAAAGTGGCAATAGAAACATTCATATGGGACAAACTTAGTGACATAATCATAGTTATGAAACTTCTCTTCCTCATGGGCCGCCCTAAAAGACAAGCGCTCTGGGGATGCTCGGCCGAACCGGTGTCACCCAGAACGTGTCACATCTCTAGGTTATGAGCTCATACCTTAACTAGTCGTCACTAGTTCTTATTTACCACTTAACGATAAGCGTATCATAAATCATAAATCCCGACTATCTAAGTACGGGTTAGGGGGCAATTCTCTTAGGGGTGCTCGGCCGAACCGGTGTCACCTAAGAGTATAAATTCGTACCGATGTCACATGAGCTCTATGGAGGTGCTCGGCTGAACCGGTGTCATCCTAGAACCCATCTTAGTACCTTAATTTTCAAAATCTCTTTAAGTCCCCAAATTTGTCGGAAATTCGACGGCACAATGGCATTACGCCAAATTCCTTCCAAATTTGCTTTATGTCACATAAACATATATCCTCATGAGTTCCTCATATGAATAACATTCTCATCATTTACATAACACATGCATCATCATAGAACATTCAAACGCTTACCCTTACGGTAGCTTATGCTTTGACCCTTACGGGTCTTAATCTTGGGATATAGTTCTCTAACATCCGTCGTTCATATGTTATGCACCTAAGGGCTCATAATAAATCATCATTCCTAATCCTCATGTTCATACTCAAATCTGAAAAGCATAGGGCAGAATTTCTAACTTGTGGTTACGGGGTTCTAGAACTTACGTTTTAGACCCTTTCTCTGTTCTGTCTTTGCTTAAGGCGCTATAAATTAAATCTAAATCAATTATGAGACATTCCTACGCTTAAGAGCTAATTATAAATCACATTTATCATGTTGTAACGTTGCTGGACAGAATCCAGAAAACTAAATGTTCTAAGAGTTCTACACTTGCATTTTTATGGTTTTCTAGTTACTAGTTTCCCTATAGGTGCTAAAATTCAATTCTAATCCAAATGTTACCAAGTTTTTCATGTTTAAACAATCCTAATCTGATTGTGCTCCCATTAAAACAGTTTGGATAAGTTCCAAAAACAAATGGGTCAAAACTATGTTAAATTCTAGCTTTACGGTATTTCTAGTTAGCTAGTTTCTTACCTATTATGCATGGAATCATTTCTACATCATCATATGATATTTCACACATCAAAACATCACCATCCAGCATCGTACTCATCATGACAGAACCAAAATCATGGAGCTTCAGTAAGAGAATTAAATTGACATTTCGAGGTACATAAGTTAACTAGTTTCTCTTGGAATCAAATTAGAATTTCTAAAACTCTTTGCAAATCATTTTAATTCATCAAGGGGCTAAGAAAAGCCTTAGGTCAGTTGTAACACCCTAATTTTAACCCAACTTTCTAGAACACATTAGGTTAAACATTAGGCTATTACCTCATAGTCTCATCATTTTCTTGAAAATATTTAGCGGAAATTACGGTAAAATTTTTTTTTGAAAGTATAAAACAAAGTGAGAGCCGCGAACTTAACTATTCGAATAACGAAAACGTGAGACATGATTAACACTCATAGAGAGAACTCAAAAAGGAAAACATATAATGGTGGAGCAGAAATCATCATAACAAGAGAAACATTTCATTAATAATATATTTAGAGTACATAGGTAGTCATACCCGCATAGGTACAGGCAGAGCTTATGTCTGAGAAGAAATAAAATACAACAAGAAACACAAGTGTAGGGTGCGACTACAATGAAAATCCAAAATGCTACCCTCCTAGTAAGCTACGAGTATAAATCCACCACCCCTCCCAAAAGATACAGCCGAAGGGAATATCCTTGCAACGCTTGTGTACTCGAAAGCTCCACCGGGGTGTAGTACACCTCCCTGGCTGGTGTGTCAATGAAGTCAACGAACATCGCCATCGCTCTCTGAAGATGTGACGGGAGAAGAGAGAGAGGAGTGAGAATTCTTAGTAAAGAATCTCAGTAGGAGTCTCCTATCCTAGGGTTATATCGTTCACATCCCCAGGAACCTTGGGTTTATTTCATAAAGACAAGTGAGCATATATCAAGTTCATTTTAAGTTCTAAAGTGTATTTTAGCCAAGGTCCATTCATTTTAGGATGATCTTAATGTCATGAATGCAACATAATAAAGAATGTATGCGTGGCACTACTTAATGCACATACATCAATCATCATCATACTTAGTGGTATTAAGTGGCAATTAGAACACATTCATATGGGACAAACTTAGTGACATAATCATAATCATAAAACTTCTCTTCCTTATGGGCCACCCTAAAAGACAATCGAACTGGGGGTGCTCGGCCGAACCGGTGTCACCCAGAACGTGTCACATCTCTAAGTTATGAGCTCATATCTTAACTAGTCGTCACTAGTTCTTACTTACCATTTAATGATAAGCGTATCATAAATCATAAATCCTGACTATTTGAGTACGGGTTAGGGGGCAAATCTCTTAGGGGTGCTCGGCTGAACCGGTGTCACCTAAGAGTAAAAAAAATGGGTACCGATGTCACATGAGTTCTATGGAGTTGCTCGGCCAAACTGGTGTCATCCTAGAACCCATCTTAGTACCTTAATTTTCAAAATCTTTAAGTCCCCAAATTTGTCGGAAATTAGTGACACGATGGCATCACGCCGAATTTCTTCCAAATTTGTTTTATGCCATATAAACATATATCCTCATGAATTCCTCACATGAATAACGTCATCATCCTTCACATAACATATGTATCATCGTAAAACATCTTAACATACCTTAGTATCATATAAATATCATTCTCATATTCTTAATGTCTTATGCATTGACCGCTATGGTCTTTAACTCACAGTCTAAGTTATGAATCATTCAAAGCTAACCTCTCGGGTACTTAGGAGGTTATGACTAAGTATATCTCTCTTCATACTATGGTCAAGAATATCTCTCAATCTCAAAGGTGCAGAATTCATAATTTCAACTTTATGGGTACCTAGGAGTCACGACAATGACCCTTTCTAAGTTCGGTTTGCTCCTAAGGCACCAAGATCAAGTCCTAAACCAATTATGAGTCATTTCTACACATTTAAACTAATTTAGAACCATGATTATCATTACTAAACCTTGCTGGACAGAATCCAGAAAATTCTAACATTAAGGGATCTAGAACTCTCAAATTAATTCTTTTCTAGTTTCTAACCTTTCTTATCTTTTACTCATGAGTTTTTCCATTGATCATACTTAAACATAAGCATGTTATCATCGTTAAAACAGCTCATACAGTGGCCAAACATAGCAAGGCGGAACCGAAACAACACTCTCCATACAAAGGCATAAAACATACTTTTTAAAGCACATAGGATACTAGTTTCTCTTGGAACCTTTTTAAAACCTTCAAAACTCTTTTGTAAACATTTTTAACATCTAAAATCATCAATATATTTATAAGGGCAGTAGCTAAGTTGAATTTATTTCAAGAGGTACTAAATCCATAAAACTTAGTTCTATATGTTCTTTGAATCCACATAGACTTAGAAAAATTATAAAGCATAGCTTATGGGCATTTGTGATCAAATGAAACTTATCCTAAGTTCATTCATCTCACATAGCCGAAGTGGGCATTCTAAGAGAATGCTTTCCATGTCTAACTCTCATTTGAGACCTTGGGACAAATCTTTGAGCTCTAGAGCTTTAGGTGATGACAAAACATAAACATGCCATGCACTTCATTTTTATTGTTCATTAGGGAAATAAAGTGAGAACTTGAAAAGTAAGTAGCTCAAAATAAATATGAGATGCAACTTGTTATTATCTTGGATTTTAAGTGATGACTTGAATATTAAACGTGAAATGCAATGCTTGGAAATTAAATATGAATATACAAGTTCATTTTTAGTCTTAGAGCATTAGTGATGACATAAAAATAAATCATGCTATGCAAGGCATAAACTAAATATGAATGCAAGTTCATTTTGGTTTAATAACTAGAGCTCGTCCAAGACTTTAAAGAACCAATATTCACAACCCCAACATAGTCTCATCAAGTCAAGAGAATGGAACTAAAAGAAATCTCCATATTTTCAAGAAAAGGAATTATGGCCGAAATCATGAGGCTAAGAGAAAGTAACCCATATTCCTTTTTGAAATCATTCTTATTTTCTTAAGTTGAAAACATTAGTGAACTTCATAGCATAATAATAAAAACTAAAGAAAACTCAAGCTTTAGGGGTCTCATTATGATGAACACATAGTCATCATCTAGAGGTCCCCATCATCAAGCCATCATGTATGAGTTTAAAGGTCATGAAGGCCGAAAACTCAAGAAGGAAAACCAAAAGAGTTTTTAAAAAGAAATTCCAAGAGGTAGCTAGAGAAAACTCATTTTCATGGAAATAAGATGCAAAGAAACACTCCTACCTAGAGTGAAGACAAAGAGCTTGAACTTTGAGAGAAGAAAACAAGATGATGAGCTCCTCCAAAAGGCTTGATGTTTTCGGCCAAGGGGAGATAAGGAGGTTAGAGTTGTGTTTGAGGTGAGGTTGTGTTTGAGATGAAATATTTGAGAGGTTTGATGGTGATTCAAGGTTATGGGGTGATGTGTGAAGGTTATGAGATGATGATGATGAAGTAAAGAGATGAAAAAGATGAAGATGAAAAAGAAAGGAACTCTTTGGGACTAGAGAGAAAGGAAGAAACTAGCAAGACTACTCTAAGCTTTAGCAAATGCTCAATGTGCATCCAATGCTAACACAAGCTCCCTATTTATAGAAAAACAAAGTGATAGGTGAGAGAATGGAAAGCATGGCTGATGGTAAGAAAGAGAAAATATCTCTTTGATGGTGTCATACAAGCATGGTTTGAAGCATAGAGCTCATGACACAAGGTATGGCTTCAAGCATGGGTTTTTGAGTGATCTTTTCTTTAAATTGTGGATGAAATTAGGCTTCTAGAAGACCAACATGGCTGGAAGTTTTTCAGCCACAAATAATTGAAGAGAATGATTTATTTTACTTGGTTATTCATTTGGAAAAGCAAGCTTGATTGAAATTATGACATGGCATGACAAGCGAGGTGATTTGAGGTGATTTTCCTTTAAGTTTGAAATATAATAATTCATGAAAATAGGGGATGATTTTCGGTCAGATTTGGGCAGCAAGGAGAGAGGAAAAATCTTCCATGTAATTGGGTGTTAATGATAGGATTAAGTGTAGGTTAGTTTAGGTACAAGGTTAGGAGTAATTAAGCTTTAAGTTTAGGTAACTAAGCATGTGTATTAGGAATTTTATGACAAGATTAGGAGTGCTCTTACATCATTAGAGAATTTAAAACTCATTTATGAATAAACATTGTGTAACACAATCCCATGATTTAAGGAAATAGAGAGAAAACACTATTTGTACACTATTTGCACACTATTCATTGATTCCTACATTCAAAGTCTTTGAATTTAAAGATAGGGTTTTAAGTTTATCTAAGCAATTTTAGGTTCTAATCATCCTTATTAAATTATTTTGACCTTAGATTAATTATGGAAATTAATTAACCTTCGATTAGAGCCTAATATTGCTTAGGTTTCGCTTAACCGTGTGATTAGGTGTAAACATACGAAACTACGGGCAAAACCGTAATTTTGCACTTATTTTGCCCGGGACCTCCGGGACCAAAACTGAGACCACAGAAAACATAAAAACATCTTTTAAAACCATCTGGAGAGGTTTCGGGTTCATCCGACACTTGCAAAAGGGTAAAACGCCACATGGGCATTTTGGTCATTTCGACCCGAAAACTCGAAAAATGAGATTTTTGATCCCGGAAAGAAACACAAGTCATCCAATCCCCTTCCAACATTGAGTTTGCCCTTCGAGTACTGCCGGACCTGGCTTTCCTCGAATTCCGGGCTGATAATGACCTCAGGGGCATTTTGGTCATTTTCACTCTAGCAGAAAATCGGGGCATTACATCAGTGACCAAAATATATTTCATCTTCTAAAAGGGAATAAAGTCATATCTCATGATAACATAACCTTGTAAAGATTTGTAAAGCTTTAAGAAAAACTTAGAACATAGACTATTGGTCCTTGTAGCTAGATGAAAACTCATTGCAAGTCCATCATCACTACTTGGCCGAAAGCATGCATTCAAAGAATGCATTCACATTAAACTTTAACTTGAAATGAAATGGGCAAGTCTTCGAGCTCTAGGTTCTTAAGTTATGACATAAAATAAACATGCTCATGCTTTTCATTTTTAATCTTGCTTACAAAATAGAGTGATAACGTAAAACAAATATGCAAGGCATAAACTTAAACGTGCAAGCTTGAAAGTAAATATGCAAGGTTCAATTCTTTATTTTAGTGCTCTTGGCCCAACAACAATCGACTTTAAGGCCGAAATAGAAAGGCATTCGAGAAATTAATTAGGTGATAATGCAAGTTCAATTCTTTATTTTAGTGCTCTAGGCCCAACAACAATCGACTTTAAGGCCGAAATAGAAAGGCTTTGAGAATTAAATTAAGTGATGATGCAAGTTCCATTTTAATCTTTATGTTCTTAGGTGATAGCTTGAAAGTAAACGTGCATAGCAAGGATATAATGTAAATGCAAGCATAAAAATAAATTATGCAAGTTGTTTTTATCTTTCTAGAGCTCTTAGCAAGACTTTAAAGGAATTTAAACCTTAACCCAAACTCATTAAACCAAGATATAGTATAATCTAGAGTTCTTAGAACTCAACATAATATTTTTAAGAACCAAACCATGAATCTTAGAAAAAGAAAGGAAAAGGGCTGAAACCTCAAGAAGGAAAAAGGAACATTTTAAAACTCTAGAGTCCATGATCTTGATGATATATTAACACCAACATCATGGGACCTCATCATTGAGTCCTTAGAACCATTTTGAAGCATTATCAAAGTTGGAGTTCTTAAGAGTTCAAGAAAGGAAAAACTAAAAACATTTTTGCTCAAGGACAAAGATCAAGCTCTAGAGTTTGTTTCAAGTGATAAACATCATCATGAAACTCTCATCATCAAGCTCTCATTTCTTTGAACTCCTAGGCCTATGGCCGAAGATGAAAAGGAAAAAGGAGTAGAAGAGAAGTTCTAAAAAGAAACAAGAGAAACTATGAACGTCAAACTTGAAACAAGAACTTTAAAGAAGATAATACATGAAAGGAAATCCCTACTTTGTGTGATGAACTTGAAGATGGAAGAAGAAGATGAAGAAGATGAAGAGCTCCAAGAACTTGAAGAATACAAGAGCTTTGAGAGAAAAAGAAAAGCTTTGAGTGTTCCTACACTTAGCAAATGATCTAAAAGTGGTGCAAGCTTCCCAAGGCCATCTATTTATAGAGAAATGAAGCAAATGGAGGGGTGTCTGTGGTGATGAAGCTTTGGCCATGAGGAGTGCAGAATGGGAGAGAAAATATCTCTTACAAGGCATGGTTCAAAGCATGGTTGGAAGCATGGCCAAGCATGGGCTCAAGTATGGTGCAAGCATGGGTTAAGTATGGTTCTTTGAGTGAGAAAACAATTTAACATGTGGTCAAAGGGGGAGGAGGTGGCCGAAATGCATCAGCCCATGTGGGGTTGTGTTTGCATTTTAATTGTGGTTTAGAGTTGTGTTTAGGTGTATCTTTGATTATGCTTAAGGTTAGGAAGTTGTAAGAAAGTGTTTAGGTGAGAAAATGGGTAATCAAGGTTGCCAAGACATAATTAGATAGTGTGCTTGCACCATTAGTGGGTTATAAACTCATTTTAGTGTTTAAATAATTCTAGACACAATTCCTTGATTTAAGGAATTGGAGAGAGAAAATACTATTCAAGATTCAAAGACTAAGAATCTTGAGTTCTAAAAAGGGATTTAAGTTTAATCTAAGCAACTTTAGGTTCTAATTAACTTTAATAAATTATTTTGACTCTAGATTAATTAGGGAAATTAATTAATCTTCGATTAGAGCCTAATATTGCTCAGGTTAGCTTAGTTACGTCATTAGGCGTAAAAACACTATTCTAGGGGCAAAATCGTAATTTTGCACAAAAACTACCCGGGACCACCGGGACTTGAATAGGGACCTCTAGATACATGAAAACATGTTTTTAAACCTCTGGGGAAAGTTTCGGGCTCAAACGGCACTTCTACCCGCGTAAAAACGCTATAGGGGTATTTTGGTCATTTTGACCCGAAACTGCGGAAAACGAGATTTTTATTTCCGGAAACATTCGCAGGCCATTCAATCCCCTTCAAACATTGAGTTGGCCCTTCGAGTACTGCCGAGTTGGCCATCCTCGAATTCCAGGCCGAAAATGACCTCAGGGGCATTTCGGTCATTTTCCACTCAGACAGAAAATCGGGGCGTTACATCTAGAACTTAGACCCTTTCTCGGTTCCGTCTTCGCCTTAGGCGCTATAAAGTAAATCTAAACCAATTATGAGGCATTCCTATGCCCATGAACTAATTATAGACCATGTTTACCATATTATGAGGTTGCTGGACAGAATCCAGAATTTAAATGTTCTAGGAGTTCTAGGATTGCACTTTTACGGTTTTCGAATGACTAGTTTCTCTATAGGTGCTAAAATTCAATCCTACTCCAAATGTAACCAAACTTTTCATGTTTAAGTAATCCTAAACTGAATGTTATCATACTAAAACAATTTTGGCATTGTTTAAGATTAAAGGGGTTAAACACGCGTTAAATTCCAACTTTACGGTTTTCCTATGAAGCTAGTTTCTCCCCTAACATGCATGGAAGTATTCCTACCTCATCATATATCATTTTCACACATTCTAACATATCAAAACATCATCATTCAGCATCAAACATATCAAGTCAGAACTGATTTGTTCAAGTCCAAAAAGACACATAATTTGACATTTCTAAAACATATAAGTTGCTAGTTTCCCTTGGAATCATTTTAGGACTTCTAAAACTCTTTGCAAACCATTTTATTTTATCAAGAGGCTAAAAACAACCTTAGGTCAGTAACCACTTTAATTCTTCTTTTGGAAGAGGAATAAAATCATAAATCTTGTTGGTCATAACTTTATAAAACTTATCAAACTTAAAAAAAATACTAGAACATAGGTTGTTGGCCCTTGTAACTAGATGGAACTCATTCCAAGCTCATCATCATTACTTGGCCGAAATTATACATTCAAGGAATGCTTCCATATTGAACTTTAACTTGTGATAAAATTGGCAAGTCTTTGAGCTTTAAGGTCTTTAAGTGATGACATAATCTAAACATGCTATGCGCTTCATTTTTATTTTTCGTTACAAAGTAAAGTGAGAACTTTGAAGTAAACATGCAAGACTTAGAATTTAAATATGTAAGACTTGAAATAAATATGCAAGGCTTGAAATTTAAATATGCAAGACTTGAAGTAAATATGCAAGGCTTGGAATTTAAATATTCAAGACTTGAAATAAATATGCCATGCAAGTTTATTTCTTTATTTTAGTGCTCTAGGCCGAGCAACAATTGACTTTAAGGCCGAAATAGAAAGACTTTGAGAATTAATTAGGTGATAATGCAAGCTCTCATTTTAAATCTTTATGTTCTTTAGTGATGACAAGTAAATATGCTAGACAAGAACGTAAATATGAGATGCACTACATTCCTTATCCTTTAACTTTAAGAGATGGCTTGGAAAATAAATATGAATGCAAAGCTCAAAGTAAATATACAATGCATAAGCTTGAATATAAATATGAATGCGAGTTTATTTTATTTCTTATTAGAGCTCCTACAAGACTTTTAGAGGAACTTTATCCTTAACCCAAACTCATCATGACAAAGTAAAGTGAGGTCTAGAGTTCTTAGAACTCAAGATAACATTCCTTGAAAATATAACCATAAATGAACTTTATAACACGTTTGTGAGAACTCAAGCTTTAGAGATTTCTTTGTGATGAACATAAAGTCACCAACTAGAACTCTTATCATCAAGCTATCATTCCTTTGTTTTCAAAGGCTCATGGGCGAAAATGAAGAAGGAGGAGAAGAAGAAAAGAAGTTCTAAAAAGATTCAAGAGAAACTATGAACAAATAACTAGATTAAGAACTTAAATGAAAGAAACTCTTGAAAGAAAATCCTTACCAAGTGATTGGAGATTGAGATTGTAACGCCCCGATTTTTCTGTCTGAGTAGGAAATGACCAAAATGCTCCTGAGGTCATTTTGGCCCGAAATTCGAGGATGGCCGACCCGGCAGTCCTCGAAGGGCCAACTCAATGTTTGAAGGGGATTGAATGACCCTTGAGTGGTTCCGGAGGCGAAAGTCTCATTTTCTACAATTTCGGGTCAAAATGACCAAAATACCCCTATAGCGTTTTATGTGGGTAAAGGTGCCGTTTGAACCCGAAACTTTCCCTAGAGGTTTAAAACCATGTTTTTACATATTTCAAAACATCTGTTTGAGACCCGGTGGTCCTGGGTAGTTTTAGTGCAAAATTACGATTTTGCCCCTAGAATAGTGTTATTGAGCTTAATGATGTAATTAAGCAAACCTAAGCAATATTAGGCTCTAATCGAAAATTAATTAATTTTCATAATTAATCTAGAGTCAAAATAAATTATTAAAATTAATTAGAGCCTAAGATTGCTTAGATTAGATTTAAATCTCTTTTCTAAAACTCAAGATTTCACTCTTGGAATCTTAAATAGTGTTTTCTCTCTCCAATTCCTTAAATCAAGGAATTGTGTCTAGAGTTGTTTATACACTAAAATAAGTTTATAACTCACTAATGATGCAAGAACACTCCTTAATTATGTCTTGACAACCTTGATTACCCATTTTCTCACTTAAACATTTCTTACAAATTCCTAATCTTAATCCTAATCAAAGATATACCTAAACACAACTCTAAACCACAATTAAAATGCAAGAAAACCCTCCCCATGGCTGATGCAATTTCGGCCCTCTCTCTCTCATTTACAACACATGTTGAATTGTTTTTCACTCAAAGAACCATGCTTGAAGCTATACCTTGAACCATACCTCACCATGCCTCAAGACCACATTATCTCACCTCATGGAACTCATGGGCTGCCCTTGTGCTGATGGTCGAAGCCCTCCTCCCTCCTTGCACCTTGCATTTGTTTCATTTCTCTATAAATAGCTTGCTTGGGTGAACTTGCATCATTTTGGGTTCATTTGCTAAGTGTAAGTTTTCAAGGAGCACTTCAAAGTTTCCTTTTTCTCTCAAGTTCAAGTCTTCAAGTTCTTCATCCTCTTTTCTCATCCCAATCTCCAAATCACTTGGTAGGGATTTTCTTTCAAGAGCTTCTTTCATTTAAAGTTCTTAATCTCTTTATGTGTTCATAGTTTCTCTTGAATCTTTTTAGAACTTCTTTTCTTCTCCTTCTCCTCCTTGTTTCGGCCATGAGCCTTTGAGAGCAAAGGAATGAGAGCTTGATGATGAGGTTTCATGATGATAATGTTCATCACTTGAACAACCTCTAAAGCTTGATCTTTGTTCTTAAGTTAAAAGATGTTTTCTCTTATTCTTTCTTCTTGAACCTTGAAACCTTTTACCTTGGTGATATTTTAGAATGGTTACATGAACTCAATGATGAGGATTCATGATGTTGGTGTTAATGCATCATCAAGATCATGGTCTCTAGAGTTTCAAAAGTTTCTTTTCTTCTCAAAAGTTTCGGTTCTTTTTCCTTTTCTTTCTCCAAGTTTTCGGCCATATTGGCCAATGAGGTTCATAATGGCTTGATGATGAGAGCTTCTAGATGATGACTATGTGTTCATCACAATGAGGCCTCTAGAGCTTAAGTTTAATGAAAATGTTATTTATTTCTACATTTCAAGAAAAGAAACTTTGTGTTTTTAAGGAACCCTTGAGGTTCACTCTTGTCTTTACTTTATCTTGTCATGATAAGTTTGGGTTGAGGTTTAAGTTCCTTTAAAAGTCTTGTATGAGCTCTAATAAGAAATAAAATGAACCAGCATTCATATTTAAATTCAAGCTTATGCATTACATATTTACTTTGAGCTTTGCATTCATATTTATTTTCCAAACCAGCACTTAAGGTTAAAGAATAAAGAATGGATTGCATCTCATATTTACATTCTTGTCTAGCATATTTACTTTTCATCACTAAAGAACATAAAAATTTAAAATGAGAGTTGCATTATCACCTAACTAAATCTCAAAGCCTTTCTATTTCGGCCTTAAAGTCGATTATTGTTGGGCCTAGAGCACTAAAATAAAGAAATGAACTTGCATATTTATATTTTAAAGTTTTGCATATTTATATTTCAAGTCTTGCATATTTAATTCAAGCTTTGCATATTTATAATTCAAGTCTTGCATATTTACTTTAAGCTCTCACTTTATTTTGTAATAAAGAATAAAAATGAAGTGCATAGCATGTTTAAATTATGTCATCACTTAAAGACCTTAGAGCTCAAAGACTTGCCCATTTTATCTCAAGTTAAAGTCTAATGTGGAGGCATTCTTTGAATGCATAATTTTGGCCATGTAGTGAAGATGAACTTGGAAGGAGATTCATCTAGCTACAAGGGCCAACAGTCTAAGTTTTAAGATTTTCTTTAAAACCTCATGAAGTTTATGAGATTAGGATCAACGAGATTTATGAATTTAATACTCTTTTAAGGAGGGATTAAGTGGTCACTGACCTAAGGATGTTTTTAGCTCTTTTACAAAATAAAATGGTTTGCAAAAGAGTTTTAGAAGTCCTAAAAACGGTTCCAAGAGAAACTAGCAACTTATACATTTTAGAAAATATCAAGTTATGCATCTTTCTGGAAACTTAAAGTTTCGATTCTTCCATGATGAGTTTGCTGCCATGTGATGATGTTTTGCTGTGCTTGAATGAGTAAAAATTATGTATGTTGAAGTAGGAACATTTCTATGCATAATAGGAAAGAAACTAGTTTTCTAGAAAAACCATAAAGTCAAGATTTAGCATAGTTTTAATCCATTTACCTTTGGACACTGCCCAAACTATTTCAATGGGAATATAATCAGATTAGGATTGTTTAATCATGAAAAATTTGGTTACAATTGAAGTAGGATTGAATTTTAGCACCTATAGAGAAACTAGTAACTAGAAAATCGTAAAACCACAATTCTAGAACTCTTAGAACATTTAATTCTTAGAATCTGTCCAGCAACCTTATAATGAAGAGAACATGGCCTATAATTAGTTCTTAGACATAGGAATGCCTCATAATTGGTTTAAGTTTAATTTATAGCGCTTTACGCGAAGGCAGAACTAAGAAAGGGTCTAAAACGTAAGTTCTAGAACTCCGCAATTATAAGTTTATAATGCTGCCCCTAAGGGATGGTGAAGTTTAGATTCATTAGAGAACATAAATAATAATAAGATTCATTAGAAGAGAGCCCTTCAGAACATAAGAGGTTGATAGAAAATGATAGATAAACTACATCACAAATTTAAGGCCCGTAAGGGTCAAAGCATAAGATACCGTAGGACCAAGAGCATAATGAATTTTCAAAGTGGCTTGTGGACGTATGAGAATGATTATGATTTGATGTCTTATGATGATGTTGAATGGTTATGCATGTTCTACAAGTTTCGTGGTGTAAAGCAAGTTTGAAGGAAATCCGGTGAACTCCATTATGCTGCCGAATTTCCCATCAAACTTGAGAATTTGAGAAAAGTTTGTGAAAACTCCTGGGTGACACCGGTTCGGCTGAGCACCCCCAGGAATGGTTCTAGGTGACACCGGTTAGGCCGAGCACCCCTAGAGTAGATGTGACGTAACACTGAGATGCATTCCTCCCGCTACAGCGAGGAGGAAACAAATCCGTGAGGGTATTGACATTGAGCTTGCCAAAGCAGACAATTCACTGTGTACTAGATACCAGTAGAGTATTTCAAAGAAGGAAATGATCCTAAGATAGGTGATCCAAGAAAGTTATGTATACCCCCTCTATTAGCCCATATTAAATCTAGTGACGACTAGTTAGGATTGAGCTCATTCCTAGGTGATAGGTGAGATGTAGTTTGGTGATCAGATTATCGCCGGGCCGGTGAATCGGTTGGACTTTTGGTGGATATGTTAAAAGGGTGGTCTTAAAGAAAAAGAACTTAAGAGTTCAACTTATGAGAAAGATGTCACATGAAAAGTACTGTGCCTTTTATGCCACGCATAAGATTTCTATTTCTTTATGTGGAGCTCAAAAGCAATGATGTTCATGTTAATGTGCGTATGGCATTGTCATGCATTCATCAAATATCTGTTGCATCCATGCCATTAAGACTCATACTAAAAGACACCCACTTCGGATAAATAGATTTGGAAAGCTTAAAACTGAAACTTATGCATGTACACCTTTTTCATAATTAAAACCGAGGTGGCTGGGGACGACGACGATGACACTCGTGTTAGAGTCGGGAATCCTTACTGAGAATCTTGAATGAGTTTCTCATCCCTTCCTTATCTTCCGTGTCGTCTCTAGATGAGGATTACAACGAGGTTCGTGACTTCTTCTAAGGCTCATGCTCAAGGGTCACACTAACAAATGGAGTAGAGGATCGCTGCGGACGCATATATAGTTTAGCTTTTGGATTGATACTCATCCAACCTCATAGGTGGATAAGGATCACTTCATATAAATAGGCATATTTTGGTGTAAATAATGGTACAATGATGCTAGTAATTTATGTATTTATGAAGGAGTGACGATATTATGATTGTTATGTATGATGCTATAGTATTTATGAAGGAGTGACGATATTATGATTGTTATGTATGATGCTATGTTTCATATTTATGAATGGTGTGATTACTTTTCTTGCACGAGGTGGTTATGACAAATGTTAGGTTAGCGCGCGGCTCGCGTTTTGTTTTTCAAGTTTCAAAAAAGAAAAATTTATTCGTATTTTCCGCTAAGTATTTTAATGAAAGGTTTTGAAAAATAGACTAATGATTAACCTAAATATGTTCTAGAATATTGGGTTAAAAATTAGGATGTTACAGAGATGAGTGAAGAGAATGAAGAACTTGAAGAATTGGACACTTGAACTTTGAGAGAAAAAGAAAACTTTGAAGTACTCTTTGAAAACTTATACTTAGCAAATGAACCCAAAATGATGCAAGTTCACCCAAGCATGCTATTTATAAAGAAATGAAGCAAAAATGAGAGGTGTAAAGGGGAGAGAGAGCTTCGGCCATTTACAGCACAAGGAGGAGAGAAAATATCTTCTCCAAGGTATGGTTCAAGGCATGGTGGAAGGCATGGCTAGGTATGGGTTCAAGTATGGGTTCAAGTATGGGTGCAAGTATGGGTCAAGCATGGTTCTTTGAGTGAGAAACAAATCAACATGTGATGTTAATGGGGGGAGGAGTAACCGAAACTTGCATCAGCCATGGGGAGGATTTCTTGCATTTTAATTGTGGTTTAGAGTTGTGTTTAGGTTTATCTTTGATTAAGATTAAGATTAGGAATTTGTAAGAGAGTGTTTAGGTGAGAAAATGGGTAATCAAGGTTGTCAAGACATGTTTAAGGAGTGGTCTTACATCATTAGTGAGTTATAAACTCATTTGAGTGCATAAACAATTCTAGACACAATTCCATGATCTAAGGAATTGGAGAGAGAAAATACTATTCAAGATTCTAAGGTTGGAATCTTGAGTTTTAAAAAGAGATTTAAATCTAATCTAAGCAATTTTAGGTTCTAATTAATTTAAATAGCTTATTTTGACTCTAGATTAATTATGAAAATTAATTAATCTTCGATTAGAGCCTACTATTGCTTAGGTTTGCTTAATTACGTCATTAAGTTCAAAAACAGTATTCTAAGGGCAAAATCGTAATTTTGCACTAAAACTGCCCGGGACCACCGGGACTTAAACTGATGCTTTTAAACATATAAAAACATTGTTTTAAACCCTCGGGGAAAGTTTCGGGCTCAAACGGCACCTTTACCCACGTAAAAACGCTATAGGGGTATTTTGGTCATTTTGACCCGAAATTGCAGAAAATGAGACTTTCGCCTCCGAAACCATTCAAGGGCCATCAATCCCCTTCAAACATTGAGTTGGCCCTTCGAGGACTGCCGGGCCGGCCATCCTTGAATTCCGGGCAGAAAATGACCTTAGGGGCATTTTAGTCATTTTCCTCTCAGACAGAAAAATTGGGGCGTTACATTACTCCCTCCTTAAAAAGAATTTCGCCCTCGAAATTCATTACCTTAGAAAAGCTCTGGGTACTTTGTCTTCATCTCTGATTCTAGCTCCCATGTGAATTCTTCGGCCTTGTTTTGTCCCCATGTTACTTTCACCAAAGGAACAGATTTGTTCCTCAACTGCTTGACTCCGCGATCCACGATCCTCGTCGGCTGCAGATTGAAAGTTAGGTCCTCCCTTAACTGTACATGCTCTGGCTCTAGGACATGGCTAGGGTCGGACTCATACTTCCTTAACTGGGAGACGTGAAAGACGTCATGGAGATTGGAAAGGTTGGGGGGTAAGGCTATTTTGTAGGCTACTGGCCCTACTCTCTGAAGGATCTCGAAAGGAACAAGGAATCAGGGGCTCAAATTTTTAACCTTCATAGCTCTTCCTATGCTTGTAGTGGGGGTGATCCTAATGAACACATGTTCTCCCTCATTGAATTCCAACGGCTTGCGCCATCTATCTGCATAGCTCTTTTGTTTACTTTGAGCTGTAAGCATCCTATCTCGGATCCCCTTGATCTGCTCCGTTGTTTCCCTCACTATATCAGGTCCTAACATGCTTTGTTCTCCGGGCTCATACCAGCATAGAGGGGATTGACATTTTCGTCCATATAGGGCTTCGTCGGGTGCCATGCCGATGCTTGCATGATAACTGTTGTTATACGCAAACTCGATCAATGGCAGGTACTTGTCCCAACTTCCCTTTTGATCTAAAACACAGGCTCTCAACATGTCTTCCATGGTTTGATTGTCCTTTTTGATTGTCCGTCTGTTTGTGGGTGGTAAGTCGTGCTCAAACACAACTTCAAACCAAATGCCTTTTGAAAGGTTCCCCAAAAACGTGACGTAAATCGCGGATCTCTATTCGAGATTATCGTCGACGGTACTCCATGTAATCTTACGATCTCTTGGATGTATAGCTGAGCCAATTTGTCTAAAGAGTATGCCACTCTAATAGGTAGGAAGTGAGCCGACTTGGTTAGTCGATCCACTATCACCCATATGGCATCATGGCCAGCTTGGGTCTTAGGCAATCCCATCACAAAATCCATCAATATGCACTCCCACTTCCATTCGGGGATGGATAGGGGTTGCAGCAAACCTGATGGCTTTTGGTGCTCCAATTTCACCTTCTGACATACCAAGCACTTACTAACCTAGGCGACCACATCCTTTTTCAATTTGGGCCACTAGAACATCCTTTTTAAATCTTGGTACATCTTGGTAACACCAGGATAGATGGTGAAATGGCTTTTGTGGGCCTCCTCGAAGATCTTCTCTCAAAGGTCACCATCTTGTGGCACACAGATTCTTCCTTCAAACCTCCATACCCAATCAGAACCTTGTTCAAAACCTTTTAGCTTTCCTACCTTAACTGCCTTTATGATTTCCCTAAATTCCTCACTTTCCCGTTGTGCTAGCATGACTCTCTGTTTAAACCCACTTGTTACGCTAAGGTAGCACATCCTCATGCCCTCGTTGGTCACAGACATCCCCAGATTCATATCTCTAAACTTTTTCATTAGCTCAACTTCCTTGACCATCATGTGAGATAGGTGCAATGATTTTCGGCTCAAGGCATCAGCGACCACATTAGCCTTGCCGGGGTGGTAACTTAAGCCGAAATCATATTCTTTAAGGAACTCCATCCACCTCCTCTGCCTCATGTTTAGCTTCTTTTGATCAAAGAGATACTTGAGACTCTTGTGATCGGAGAAAACTTCAAACCTTACACCATATAAATGGTGCCTCCATATCTTCAAGGCGAACACTACGGCTGCTAACTCCAAGTCATGGGTGGGGTAGTTTGCTTCGTGCGACTTGAGTTGCCTTGACGCATAGGCTACCACTTGCCTATTTTGCATCAACACACAGCCTAAACCTTTACCCGAGGCATCGCAATATACCTCGAAGGGTACATCAGGGCTAGGTAAAACCAAAACTAGGGTTGTGGTTAGCTTTTCCTTAAGCTCTTGAAAACTTTTCTCACACTCGGGACTGCATACAAAGGGGGCATTCTTCCTAGTTAGCTTGGTCAGGGGTAAGGCAATCTGGGAGAATCCTTTGATAAACCTACGGTAGTAGCCTGCTAAACCCAAAAAGCTCCGTATTTCAGTTACGGTGGTTGGTCTATCCCAATTCATTACGGCATCCACGTTACTAGGATCAACGGCTATACTTCCTTTTGACACGACGTGCCCTAAAAACTTAACCTCCGCTAACCAAAATTCACACTTAGAAAGCTTTGCATACAACTTTTTCTCTTTCAAGATCTCCAAAACTACCCTCAAATGACGCTCATGCTCCTCGTGGGTCTTCGAATAGATGAGTATATCATCTATGAAAATGATCACGAACTAATCTAAATAGGGTCTAAAGATCCTATTCATGTAGTCCATAAATACTACAGGAGCATTCGTCAACCCAAAAGACATCACCGTGAACTCAAAGTGTCCATACCGAGTTCTAAAGGCGGTATTTGGTATATCTTGGTCTCTCACCCTAATTTGGTGGTATTTCGACCTTAGATCAATCTTGGAAAATACCACCGCTCCTCTCAATTGGTCCACAAGATCATTAATCCTAGGCAAAGGGTACTTGTTTTTCACTGTTACACGATTCAATTGCCTATAGTCTATGCACAACCTCATACTCCCATCCTTTTTCTTGACAAACAAAACCGAGGCTCCCCAAGGTGAGGCACTAGGTCTAATGAAACTCTTCCCTAAAAGCTCCTCAAGCTGGGTTTTTAACTCGGCTAACTCTAAGGGTGACATCTGATAAGGGGCTGTAGAGATTGGTCCCGCTCCAGGAACCAACTCAATGGGGAACTCCACTTCTCTCTTAGGGGGAAACTCGGGTATCTCTTCCGAAAATATCTCGGGATAGTCTCTTACTACCGGTATATTCTCTAAGTTTTTCTCAAAGTCTACCTCGCTAGTGGCTAGGAGAACATATCCCTTAGTCTTTTGCCCACTACAGTTGACCTCTACAGCATTAAGGTAAAGTTTCAAGATTTGACTAGTTTTGCTAGGGGGAGAAGGAAAGACGACTGTTTTGGTATCACAATCTAACAATACACGATTGGCGTGAAGCCAATCCATTCCAAGGACTACACCTATACCTTTCATGGGTAAGCAAATTAAATCTATGACAAAGGATCTATTTTCTGCAATGAGATGGCAATTTAAACAACAAAAACAAGTATTTACAGGATGATTTGTGGGGGTAGAAACAATAAGATCAAAAGAAAGTTTGGCAGTCTTTAAGTTTAGAGACTCGGCACTAGCATACGAAATAAAGGAATGTGTTGCACCAGAGTCATAAAGTACAGATAAGGTTCTACCATCTATTTTACACTTACCTTCTATGAGGCCATTGGATTTCTCCGCTTCGTCCACATTGAGGATGAAGACCCTCCCTTGGTGTTATGGCATGGGGTTCTTATTGGTTGGCCTCCTATTAGTGTATCTGTTGGCATAGTGGTCGGGCTTTCCGCACTTGAAACAAATGTTCTGCCTAGCCAGGCAGGGACGATTGCCGTGATCTTTCCCATACTGGGGACACACCATAGCTGGTGCGGATCTGGCAAAGGTAGTAGGGGCTCCCTGGGGTGTCTTGTTCTTGGTCCCACTGGACCCTTCTTGTTGATTATTGTTCCAGGGGCCACCCGACCCTCCTTGTCGATTATTGTTGTTGTTGTTGTTGTTGTTGTTTCGGTGGTTGTTGTATTGGAATGGTGGTTTGTAATATTGCTTGGATTATGGGTAGAAGGGGGTTCTTTGTTGTTGTTGATATGGCTTGAACTGGTTAGTGTGGTAGGGATTGTAGTGAGTTCGGGATTGGTTCTGTTGTTACGGCTTGAACCTTGGGGCTTGCGGTCCCAAGCCCTTAGGTCGTTCTGCTCTTGCCGCGTTGATTTTCTTCTGTCCATCCTCCATGATCCGGCACTTGTTGACCAGGGTAGTTCAATTCCGCCGTCGAGGTTCCCTTGAAACACCCGTGAGAACTTGATGAGCTCCTCAAATTTCGCCATGTACTGGGCGACAGTAGACCCTCCTTGAGTCAGTTGCATAAATTCAATGTCCTTTGTGTTCCTTACTGACTCCGGAAAGTACTTCTCGTAGAAGTAGGTCTTGAACAGCTCCCAATTGATAGCGATGCGAAGCTTCCAGCGATCTTGGTGCGGTCTACTGAGTCGGCGTCCGATTCCATCATGTAGGCAGCGAACTTGACCTTTTGCTCCTCCGAGCAAGCGATCACGGAGTAGATCTTCTCCATGTTCTTGATCCACTCGTCAGCTCTGTCAGGATCCATGGCTCATCTAAAGGCCGGTGGGTTTGCCTTGCGGAATTCACCGAACCTTGCTTGGTCGATCATTTCAACAGTAGGGGGAGCACGTCCGGTGTCCCCTTGTTGGTTCATCCTTTCGAACATTCGCTCCATGGCTCTTGTAACACCTTAGTAATTAACCAGATACACCTAGGTTGAATCTGATTAATGACTAGACTTTACTCCTTGCTTTGGTTCTTTCTTCATAATTTGAAAATACTTAGCGAAATTACGAGCCATTTTTTTTTTAAACACATAATTGAAAACGTGAGCCGAGTACAACGTGAACGAGTAAGCGGAGTATAATAAGACGTTTAAGAATATATCACATCATATCACTTAGGCTCCATCATATAACATCCATAAGCACATTATAGCATATATTTACATACAATAACCTCACTCAAAGGGTGGGTTATGTTCATACATTATTATCTTATGCAAACCCATAAAAGAAAATATACTTAAGGAAATACATGCCCCTAAACTAGATAACTCCATAAGTTGGGAAGGTTATCCTAAAACTAGGGTGCATGATCACACATAAATCTACTAAGAACCCTCTATGGCCACTGTCCTAGAAATGGGGGAATAAATCCGATCCACTGATGAGCTCCCTCGGGAGGGACACGAGATGCACCAGTGAGAGTCGCATGGGCGACCTTCTTGCTAACCTCGGCTGAACAACTGTTTCCTCACTACCCTCTCTTACACGTGTGGGAGTAGGAGCAGAGCTCTCAGAATATACATGAGTAGGAGTGTCCTCTGAAGGATCAGTTTCAGAATATCTCGTCTCGGGAACATACTGCGAAATCCATGGACCCAGATGAAGCGGGATAAGAACGTAACATCCTTTCATCAAGTGGACGTGCATGTTTGAAAACCATTTCATCGCCATAGGGAGAAGTAGGAGAAAATCGATAACTAGGGACAGGATGTGCAAATGGACGACCTATGTAAATAAAAACACGCACTGCGCACCTCCCTTCAAAATGATATGAGCGATGCACCGGATCATAGTGAAATTCCCAAGTAGGGGTATCAATGAACAGGACAAATGTCGCCATCTGAATCTGGAGACAATGACGGAAATAAAGAAAAGGGAGTGAGAATCTTGCTAAAGAATTCTCGATGAGGTACCTCCTTCTACAGTTGTCATCATCAAAGTCCCGGGAACCTCGGGGTTATTCTAAAATACTGAGCATGCAAAGATTCATTTTAAGTTCGGACATATACTTATCCGACGTTCGTCTATTTTTAATCATCGTCTTATAATGCATCATAATCTTAACATGTCATATTTACAATGAACTTTTCCTTTATCATTACATCATTTTCCTCATCATCATTATCAAATAACATGCATAAAAGAACGTCATATAATATTAGCTACACGTGGACATAGTGCACATATTTCATTTCTTTAGTACCTTAGGTGACTTAAAATCTTATCATCATCATTATTTTCCTTAGGCCACCCTATACTCCACCCTTTTGGGAGTAATTTAGGTTATGAGCTCATACTTTACTAGTCGTCACTAGCATATACTTATCCTTTTGATAAGCTAAAGTCCCGACTCTACCCTTTTGAGAGAACGGGTTAGGGGCTAAAATCACCTTTTCACCACCTATAGTCGATGGTTCCAAAGGATCATTTTCTTATAAGTTTAAGTCACCATTAAATCTTTGCATGTTATATCACAATACAATTCATAAACATCATAACATTTTCTCATTTATAGTCTTAAGCTAGAATAATATATATCAACTGTAATCATGCATATGGGAGATTCCCAGGAAAGAGAGGTGGGTCACAATGGACACGCTTAAATACCAAGTCTTTCCTTAGCGTAACCTTTCCAAATTACACTTTTACAATGATACACTTTCTTCTAGCAACAAAGGTAAATTTTACATAATAAAGAACATTTCATGTATAAGCATTCTCATTATTTGCAACAACAACTATAACATGCAAGCCAGGAAATCATTCAATGATATCAAGTACTTAATAAGCATCCAATCCTTACATAGAATTATCAATTATAGAATTAATTAGTTACTAAACCAATTATGAATCATTCTCTTAACAATAAACCATAATTATCACAACTTCAATCATTCCAAGACCACTATCACACATTGATACTAAACTCAGATCAGTGGCCGAATCATGAACCTCATGCAATTACATAGAATCATATTTTAAGTGCATATAAAATACTAGTTCCCCATAAAATCCTTGCAAAGCCTTAAAACTCATTTAGAAACTAGTTCTTTTGTCAAATTTGGGAGGATCTTCACAATTAAAATTCTCACTTAAGATAAAAAGGAGTAAGTCTTGAGCTTTAGAGATTTAGGTGACATCTTAGAATTATAAACATGCTATGCAACCTTATTTTAATCTTATCTTTATAAGGTGATAGCTTGGAATTATAAACATGATATGCAATTCCATTTCTTTATCTTTAAGATTTAAGGTGATGACTTGAAAATTAAACATGATGCAAGAACTTGAAATATAAACATGATACAAGAAACTAGAGCGGCGGTAATCCGCACAGGACCAGTAGAGGGAGAAGAGAATATTAAAAAACCGGAGCGGCGGTAGTCCGCACAGGACCTGTAGAGGGAGAAGAGAATATTAAGAAACCGGAGCGGCGGTAGTCCGCACAGGACCGATAAAGGAGAAGAGAATTATTATTACATCTTTTTAAGCTCCAATCTCAAGACTTTTTAAAGAATAAATTCTTTAACTCCAATAATCATATTTCTTTGCTTGTGATACATGGGCAAGTCTTTGAGCTCTAGGATCTTTAGGTGATGGCATAAAATAAACATGCCATGCGTTGATTCTTTTAGCCATTATAAAATATAGTGAGAGCATAAATTAAATATGAGATGCAACCTCTTTATTATCTTGAAAGATTAAGTGATGACTTGAAACATAAACATGAAATACAAGCTTGGAATTTAAACATGAGAAATGCAAGTTCATTTATTCATTCTTGAAAATTTAGTGATGACATAGAAGGTAAACATGGTTATGCAAAGCATAAACTTAATCATGGATGCAAATTCATTTTGTTTCTTTACTAGAGCTCCTTCAAGACTTTAAAAGAATTATAAATTCAACCCAATACATATCTTAACAAGAAATAAAACATAAAAGGAAAATACATCTTTCAAGTTCTAAACTAAAAATCTTTGTTTTAGCATCACAAAGCATTATTCTTTAAAGTTTTGCATCAAGTGGAATTTTCAAGCTTTAGAGACCTAACTTGTGATGGATTTACAACCCACCCTCAAGGTCCTCATCATCAAGCCATCATCTTAGTTCCACCTAGGCCATATGGTTGAATTGGTTAAAGAAAAATTGAAGAGGAAAACCAAAATGAAAAGCTAAGGTAAGTTCATAATTTCATCATTTTGAGCTAAAAACACAACTCCTCAAAGCATAGAAATAAATTTAGAAACTACTCCCTACCTAATCTGAGTTGAAGAAGAGGAAGAGAACTTGGTTTCTTGAAGTGAAATGAAACAAAATCTCTTTGAAAAAATTGAAGAAAGAATTCAGCCAAAGAGGAGGAAGAAAGAAAGTTTTTGGTGCTCCTAAAAACTAGTTATGAACCAAGCATTCCAAGACCACTCAAGCAAGCCTATTTATAGAAGATTTTGAGGCTTATAATTGGCCAAAATGATGAGGTAGTGGATGGAATTTTGCAGGAGAAATAAGGGAGGAAAAATCATTTTAGACAAAGTTGTATGAAATTAAGGAATTATGTCTCTTATGGTGACATTTTGGCATTTTGTTTTAGTGCAACTTTTGGCAATAATTCAGCTGCATAATGACATCAATAATTTCATCCATTACAGCCCAAAGAAGTGAAATTTGTGTGTTCCATGCATTATTTAGGTGTAGGCAAGGTATTCATGTAATTTAGAGAATTTACGGTTAAGGGTTTAAGTGAATTAGTAAGCAATTTGGGTGTTTTTGAGCAATTTTGGGTTCTAATCAATCTAAATACATAATTTTGACTCTAGATTAATATTTAGAATTTAATAAGCTTTAATTTGAGCCTAATATTGCTTAGGTTTGATATCTGAATCAAAAATCCCGAAATTCATAAACCGCCCAAAAATAGGGGCAAAATCGTACTTTCACTTAAAAACTGCCCGAGGCCACCCGAGCTTAACCAATGGTTAATCATGGCTTAAAAACACATTTTAAAACATTTTAGTGAGGTTCGGGCTCAGTCGGCAAGCACATCGGAGTTAAAACAGCCGCAAAGGGCGTTTTGGTCATTTCGAGCGTCGGAACTCAAAATTGAGATTCTTCTGCTCTATTAACACACATAACACAAACAATCCCTTATTATCCTCAAAATATCCCCTTGAGAATAGGTGGGGCCCACGATCCTCATTTTCTGAGTAAAATAACTTCAGGGGCATTTTGGTCATTTTATACGTATAGAAATTCGGGATTTGCGACTCTCGCATGAATCGTTCCTAACCTCTCTTCTAATGTTATATTCCTTTATTGAGGATTGTTCGGCCTCAAATCTTATGTGATAATTACCTACGGTAATTCGGTAATTGAGTAATTTCTAATGACAGTAAAAATTACAGTAAAAATTGGGGCGTTACAGCTCTCGCCATGTCTCGGACAGCAGTAGCAGTTGCATCCTCCTGGTTACCCTCGGTCGGGGTCCTATTCTGTCGTCTAGGTGCCATTGGTTCCTAAACACATAAGACAATAACCACTGAGTTGATCAGGTTCAATGTTTCATGTGAAATGAGCTAGTTACCATGGCACTGACAAACAAACAAGGGTCATGCATCTCTAACCTATAGCTTGTCTCTAGCAAGCTCTACACATGACATGACTATCGTTCTACGCTCAGAAAGCATAGTTAGTCCAATCCTTAGGCTCCATGAGAATCGAATTGCTCTGATACCATAATGTAACATCCTAATTTTTAACCTAATACTCTAGAACATATTTAGGTTAATCATTAGTCTATTACATCATAGTTTCCTTTTTACTTTAAAATACTTAGCGGAAAATACGGGTAAATTTTTTTTTTAATTATAAAAGCAAAGTGAGAGCCGCGCGACACGATAGGCTATGAAGCACGCAAGGAAATAAAGCAAGCATCTCATAATCATCATAACACAAAGCAAGTAAAGGCACATCATAATAAAACTGAACTGCATATTTATATAATATGATATGCCCACTCATGGAGAATAGGACTTAGTTTAGTACAACATGAGCAAATACATCTGAAAAGAAAAATACAAAGAAAAGTGTGATGGAAAGCATAAAAGCAAACTCCTCTACCCAAGTGCAACTAAAGGGATAACCTCTACACAAAAGATAGTTTATCCTCATCTAAGTAGTGTGTGCACTACCCCGGGTACTCCCTCAGTCATCCGCTATCTCCTACTGATGTCCATCCTGAGAGCGAGGCACATACCCGGCAAACTGGGTGAGCTCCTCCGGCGTGTAAAGACGAAGTGGGGATCAGGAGTGACCCCCATGACGTGGCCGCATCTCCGGTCGTTGTGCTAGCCGAGGCTGAGTCATGGTGTCCCCACTGCCCTCCCTCATTAATGGTGGAGTGGAGGCAGAGCTCTCGCTGTGTAGATGGGTAGGCGGGTCCTCTGTCGGGTCGGTCTCCGAGAAGTACGTCCGAGGCACGTAGTCAGGATAGTCACGCATGGCTGAGGAGGCGGTGTGCATGTGGAGCACTCTCTTGTTGTGCATACGCGTGCCACAAAAACCCGCTCGTTGTCGCCATAGGGTGCGGTCGGGGAGAAACGATGTGTAACGCCTCGATTTTTACTGCTATGCAAAATGACCAAAATACCCCTAGGTCATTTCTACACAAGATTTGAGGCCAAAATAGTTCAGGCCATCTTCAATAGGATATTTTGATATTAGAATAACATTTTATGGTGATTAAATAGCAATATGTGCAAAAATCGTTATTTTCAATTTTCAATGTACAAATGACCAAAATGCCCCTAAGGTCATTTTTGCCCCGAAATCAAGGACGGCCAGTCCAGGCTATCCTCAAGGGGTTAGTTTTATGCTTGAAGGGGATTATGTGTGTTATAGATGTGAAAATATCAACTTCAATTTTTTTACCGCAAGTGAAATTACCAAAATACCCCTGTGGTAATTTAACACGAGATTAAGTAATTTCTGAACTTAGTCATTGCCCGGAAGTTCAAAATGTTTATTACATGTGTAATTTGATATTTGAAAATGTTCGGGTTTCGGGGAGTTTTTGTGTGAAATTACCATTTTGCCCCTAATTAACAATAAATGAGCATATTTACGTAATCAAATAAATATAGGCAATATTAGGCTCTAATTAAAGATAAATTAATTTTATTTATTTATCTTGAGTCAAAATAATTATTTGAGGTAATTTTAAAGTATAAGATTATTTTAGGAAAGATTGTTTTTCTTTCTTAATTAAAAAGGGGTTCTTCAGACACATAATAGGAAATTAGTGTATTAAATTTCTTTTTCTTAAAAATAAAATATATTTTAGATTTATTTTTTTTATTACTTCAGATTATTTGCACTACAAATTCCACTACATATGTTGGCCATTTAATTTTGTAATGGAGCACCTTAAATATTTGATTATTAAGCACTTACTTTAGTTTATCAATTTCTTTTCCACTAACAATTTCTTTTTCTCAAAAATAAAATATATTTTAGATTTATTTTTCTTTTATTAATTCAGATTATTAGCACTAAAATTTCCACTATAAGTGTTGGCCATTTAATCTTGTCTTGAGGAATTTTAAACTCTTGATGGTCAAGCCACTTACACTAATTTATCATTTATAAACCATTACAAATTAAATACCCATCAAATATATGTCCTACCACTCACAAAAATTGAAAAAAATACTCCCCATTATAGCCATTAATGCAGTTGCCTCATCCCCCAAAATCCCTATAAATATGTGTTTTTCCAAACCTAATTCACACACAAACATTCATTCTTACCATTTGCATTTTTGGTTGTAGTCTTGCTCACAAAAATTAGCCAAAAATCCTCTCTTCTCTCTCTAAATACAAAGCTCTCTTCTTCTTCTTTCTCCACCTCCAAGAGACTCCATTCTTGATATCCATCCAAGTTCCCAAGCTCAAACAAACACATACATACCATAAACCAACCCCTAAGCACCTAAACTTTCCATATCCAAACACAAGAACACAACAAAAATCCTCCCACCATTTCATCTTCACTTGGACAAATATATACCATCACTAAAATCAGATTTTTTTGTCGTTGATATCTCATACAAGATCAAGCTCTTGCTTTAATTAACAAAGAAACAACTTGGTAGGGATTTTATTTCATGTTCTTTCTTTTGTTCTTCCTTTATATTTTCGATTTTTATGATTTGATAATGACCATGGCTTGATGATGAGGAATCATGGTGGTGGTTGTGAATCCATCATTTAAATGTCCTCTAAAGCCCAAGATTTAATTCTTGATGACAAAAGATTTCTAAAGGAGTTACTAAGTCTTGAGTTTTAAGCTTAATAAGACATAAAAATGAACTTGCATCCATATTTATGTTATAAGTTCTTGCATATCATATTTATATTCCAAGTTATCACTTTAATTCTTGAAGATAATAATATGAACTTGCATATTCATATTTACTTTCAAGTTGTCACCTAAATCATAAATACCTAAGAATGAATTTGCATCTTTATATTTATATTTCAAGCCTTGCATTTCATATTTATATTTCCAAGTTATCACCTTATAATGATAATAATAAGGTTACAAGACAAGTTTATGATTCTAGTTATCATTTAAATCCTAAAGTTCAAGATTTACTTGTTTTATTTTAAATGACAACTTTGATCATGGACACTTCTCATCTATTTATTTTTGGCACTTATATAATTCTGATTTAAAGCTTGATATACTTTATTTTTAGGTATGATCTTGTCTTTAAATTTGTAAAAAAAAATTTTGAAAGACCTAGAAATTATAAAGGATTAAGAATACAATTTTTCTCATGATTTTAAATGCTAAAATTGTAGTATTCTGATCTAATCCTTTAGAACTGGAAAGGTTACTGATTTAGGATGTTTAGATGAGTTTAAATCACTAATAGTTATTGTAAAAATTATTTTTGGTACCATAGATGCATAAAAGGGTAGTTACAAGTGTTAGTTTGGGCCGTTTTGCAAAATGCAGAAAGTTGTGTTTTGAATTATCAACTATGTCATTTCAGCCAAATGATTTTATTTAAAACTACTAATGATGTTGAATGTGTCCATGAGTCCAAAATACCATTTATGAAGTTTATATAAAGTTTTAGAAATTTAGATTAAGTCGTTAAATATTAAAAACAAGCGATTTTGCACTTTGACCCCTAAAATGTATTGAAATTTGGTTTATGGCCTTAAAAAATTTTTATGATGAGTTTATAACGGTTTCTAATAGTTATATGTCTATTAAAAGTATTGGTTAATGTTAAAGATCTCTAGTTTGTGAGAAGGTGTTACAAAGGGGTGTTTGCATTTTGACCCGTAACCTTTGAGAAATTGTGATTTGACCCTTTGGGGCTTAAGCGTAAATGTTGATAAATTTGATGACATGAATGCGGTTGATATCTTGTGAAGGCTATATTCATGTGTTGAAACTTATATGGCTTATAGATATATGCAATGAAGTATGATGCATGTTTATGTAGTTTAAGTTATGGTATGTTATAATTATGCTTGATAAATTGAGATGCATGATTCCATGAAGTTTATGAGCATAAAATGTTGAAATGATGAGTTATTCATATTTGCATCTCTATATAACATGCCAAGGTTAAAGGTGACATAAGACACATGGAAATGATCCTCTAGACTCCCCGAATTAAAGGTTATGAGAGGTGATCCAAATAGGAAATGATCCTTTAGACTCCCCGAATTAAAGGTTATGAAAGGTGATCCTAATGCCCACTATCCCGTACCTTAAGAGTCGGGAATTTAACTTATCAAAAGGGATAAGATTGCGCTATTGACGACTAGTGAGGTATGAGCTCATAACCTAGAACTTTCGAGAAAAGAGAGAATTATAGGGTGGCCTCCAAGGAAAAGAGAATAAAGAAGTTTAAGTCACCTGTAAGAATGATGATCATGATGTTCTTTATATCATATGCATTGTTTTATGAATTTTATGATATTATGTATATGATATTGACATGCATCCATGATTAATATGTTGCATTCATGACATTAAGATTCATGCTAAAAGATACGGGTCTCGGCTAATGATATTTAGAACTTAATAAATGAACCTTATATATATGTTCACCATTTTCATAATTAAACCCGAGGTTTCTGGGGACGATGACGATGACACTTGTGTTAGAGTCGGGAAGCCCTACTGAGATTCTTGTATAAGTTTCTCATCCCTTTTCTTTTTCCGTGTCGTCTCCATACATGAATGATGGGGTAGTTCGTGATTTACCCTAAGACTGGACGAGGAGCTACAGAGATAGTTTCCTTTGGATATTTAAAGTGATCGTATCTTATTTATCAGTTTGTATTCTATTAATGGATATACATTAATGTCCTTACATTTAGAGGACATCACTATTATGATATTGTTATTAATGTGTTATTCGAGTTTATGTTATGATTGTATTATGTATTTAACTGTTATTTGTCTCTAACATCTCTTACACAGGTAAGATGAATGACGCTAGATACTTAGAAAGCGCGGCTCATGTTTTGGTATTTAAGTTCAAAAAAAAAAATTTACCTATATTTTCACTAAAGTATTTTCAAGAAGTTTGAATTAAGATCTGGAACAAAAGAGTATCAACTAATAATTAACTTAAATGCGTCCTAGGCGTGTTGAGTTAAATATTAGGGTGTTACATGTTGGGTATGTACGGGGTGAGCGAAGGCACATCCAATGAACATGAAGACTCGCGCCGTGCACTATCCCTCAAAATGGTACGATCCGTGCTCCGGATCATAGTGCACTTTCCACGTCGGGGGTGTCCACAAAAACTACAAACATCGCCATCTAAAGACGTGATGGGAAGAAAAGATAGAGGGAGTGAGAATCTTGCTAAAGAATCTCAGTAGGGTCTCCTACTACCTAGGTGTCATCATCTACGTCCTCAGGACCTTGGGTTTAGTGTACAAAATAAGTGAGTATGCATTAAGTCCATTTTTAAGCTTTTGAAACATGGTTAGCCAAGGTCCATTCATTTTAGTATAATTCTTAATATCATGGATGCAACATATTAAGGAATATATGCATGGCTCTACTTAATACAAGAATAGTAATCATAACATTAAGAACATCATAATAGTGGTATAAAGTGGCAAATTGAAATTTCATATGGATAAACTTTGTGACATAATCATCATACTATACTTCCTCATGGGCCACCCTAAAAGACATTCGTTCTGAGGGTGCTCGGCCGAACCGGTGTTGTAACGCCCCGATTTTCTGTCTGAGTGAAAACTGACCAAAATGCCCCTAAGGTCATTTTCGGCCCGGAATTCGAGGATGACCGACCCGACAGTCCTCGAAGGGCCAGCTCAATGTTTGAAGGGAATTGAATGACCCTTGAGTGGTTCTAGAGGTGAAAGTCTCATTTTCTCCAGTTTCGGGTCAAAATGACCAAAATACCCCTATAGCGTTTTTACGCGGGTAAGAGTGCCGTTTGAGCCCGAAACTTTCCCCAGAGGTTTAAAACAATGTTTTTACATGTTTCAAAACATCTATTTGAGTCCCCATGGTCCCGGGCAGTTTTAGTGCAAAATTACAATTTTGCCCCTAGAATAGTATTTTTGAGCTTAATGATGTAATTAAGCAAACCTAGGCAATATTAGGCTCTAATCGAAGATTAATTAATTTCCATAATTAATCTAGAGTCAAAATAAATTATTAAAATTAAATAGAACCTAAGATTGCTTAGATTAGATTTAAATCTCCTTTCTAAAAATCAAGATTTTACTCTTAGAATCTTGAATAGTGTTTTCTCTCTCCAATTGCTTAAATCAAGGAATTGTGTCTAGAATTGTTTATACACTAAAATAATTTTATAACTCACTAATGATGCAAGAATACTCCTTAAATGTGTCTTGACAACCTTAATTACCCATTTTCTCATCTAAACACTTTCTTACAAATTCTTAATCTTAGTCCTAATCAAAGATACACCTAAACACAACTTTAAACCAGAATTAAAATCCAAGAAATCCTCCCCCCATGGCTGATGCACATTCGGCCCTCTCTCCCTCAATTACATCACATGGTGATTGTTTCTCACTCAAAGAACCATGCTTGAGCCATACCTTGAACCATACATCACCATACTTTGAACCATACCTCACCATACCTCAAGATCCTAACATCTCACCTCATGGAACTCATGGGGCTGCCCTTGTGCTGCATGGCCGAAGCCTTCTACCCCCATTTGCACCTTGCATTTGTTTCATTTCTCTATAAATAGCATGCTTGGGTGAACTTGCATCATTTTGGGTTCATTTGCTAAGTGTAAGTTTTCGAAGAGCACTTCAAAGTTTCCTTTTTCTCTCAAGTTCAAGTGTTCAAGTTCTTCAAGTTCTTCATCCTCTTCTCTTATCCCAACCTTCAATCACTTGGTAGGGATTTTCATTCAAGAGTTTCTTTCATTTAAAGTTCTTAATCTCTTTATGTGTTCATAGTTTCTCTTGAATCTTTTTAGAACTTCTTTTCTTCTTCTTCTTCTTCTCCTTGTTTTGGCCATGGGCCTTTGAGAGCAAAGGAATGAGAGCTTGATGATAAGGGTTTCATGATGATTTTCATCACTTGAGCAAACCTCTAAAGCTTGATCTTTGTTCTTGAAGTTAAAGATGTTTTAGTTTTTCTTCTTGAATCCTTGAGTCATGACATCATACTTGGGAGTTGTTACTTATAAATTAGTGGGCCTTTCTTAAATATCTATAGCCATTTGGATTGATTCGCGAGATAACTTGGTCATAATTCTACTGAAATATATAGTAATAAAACCAAAATATTTATTTAATACGAAGTTCAATACATTAAGAAAGCTCTTTTGTAACACCCTAATATTTAACTCAACACGCCTAGGACGCATTTAAGTTAATTATTAGTTGATACTCTTTTGTTCCAGATCTTAATTCAAACTTCTTGAAAATACTTTAGTGAAAATATGGGTAAATTTTTTTTTTGAACTTAAATACCGAAACATGAGCCGCGCTTTCTAAGTATCTAGCATCATTCATCTTACCTGTGTAAGAGATGTTAGAGACAAATAATAGTTAAATACATAATACAATCATAACATAAACTCGAATAACACATTAATAACAATATCATAATAGTGATGTCCTCTAAACGTAAGGACATTAATGTATATCCATTAATAGAATACAAACTGATAAATAAGATACGATCACTTTAAATATCCAAAGGAAACTATCTCTGTAGCTCCTCGTCCAGTCTTAGGGTAAATCACGAACTACCCCATCATTCATGTCTGGAGACGACACGGAAAAAGAAAAGGGATGAGAAACTTATACAAGAATCTCAGTAGGGCTTCCCGACTCTAACACAAGTGTCATCGTCATCGTCCCCAGGAACCTTGGGTTTAATTATGAAAATGGTGAACATATATATAAGGTTCATTTATTAAGTTCTAAATATCATTAGCCGAGACCCGTATCTTTTAGCATGAATCTTAATGTCATGAATGCAACATATTAATCATGGATGCATGTCAATATCATATACATAATATCATAAAATTCATAAAACAATGCATATGATATAAAGAACATCATGATCATCATTCTTACAGGTGACTTAAACTTCTTTATTCTCTTTTCCTTGGGGGCCGCCCTATAATTCTTTCTTTTCTCGAGAGTTCTAGGTTATGAGTTCATACCTCACTAGTCGTCAATAGCGCAATCTTATCCCTTTTGATAAGTTAAATTCCCGACTCTTAAGGTACGGGATAAGGGGCATTAGGATCACCTTTCATAACCTTTAATTCGGGGAGTCTAAAAGATTATTTCCTATTTGGATCACCTCTCATAGCCTTTAATTCGGGGAGTCTAGAGGATCATTTCCATGTGTCTTATGTCACCTTTAACCTTGGCATGTTATATAGAGATGCAAATATGAATAACTCATCATTTCAACATTTCATGCTCATAAACTTCATGGAATCATGCATCTCAATTTATCAAGCATAATTACAACATACCATAACTTAAACTACATAAACATGGATCATACTTCATTGTATATATCCATAAGCCATATAAGTTTCAACACATGAATATAGCCTTCACAAGATATCAACCGCATTCATGCCATCAAATTTATCAACATTTACGCTTAAGCCCCAAAGGGTCAAATCATAATTTCTCAAAGGTTACGGGTCAAAATGCAAATACCCCTTTGTAACACCTTCTCACAAACTAGAGATCTTTAACATTAACCAATACTTTTAATAGACATATAACTATTAGAAACCGTTATAAACTCATCGTAAAAACCTTTTAAGGCCATAAACCAAATTTCAATACATTTTAGGGGTCAAAGTGCAAAATCGCTTGTTTTTAATATTTAACGACGACCGAAATTTCTAAAACTTTATATAAACTTCATAAATGGTATTTTGGACTCATGGACACATTCAACATCATTAGTAGTTTTAAATAAAATCATTTGGCTGAAATGACATAGTTGATAATTCAAAACACAACTTTCTGCATTTTGCAAAACGGCCCGAACTAACACTTGTAACTACCCTTTTATGCATCTATGGTACCAAAAATAATTTTTACAATAACTATTAGCGATTTAAACTCATCTAAACATCCTAAATCAGTAACCTTTCCAGTTCTAAAGGATTAGATCAGAATACTACAATTTTAGCATTTAAAATCATGAGAAAAACCGTATTCTTAATCCTTTATAATTTCTAGGTCTTTCAAAATTTCTTTGTACAAATTTAAAGACAATATCATACCTAAAAATAAGGTATATCAAGCTTTAAATCAGAGTTATATAAGTGCCAAAAATAAATAGATGAGAAGTGTCCATGATCAAAGTTGTCATTTAAAATAAAACAAGTAAATCTTGAACTTTAGGATTTAAATGATAACTAGAATCATAAACTTGTCTTGTAACCTTATTATTATCATTATAAGGTGATAACTTGGAAATATAAATATGAAATGCAAGGCTTGAAATATAAATATAAAGATGCAAATTCATTCTTAGGTATTTATGATTTAGGTGACAACTTGAAAGTAAATATGAATATGCAAGTTCATATTATTATCTTCAAGAATTAAAGTGATAACTTGGAATATAAATATGATATGCAAGAACTTATAACATAAATATGGATGCAAGTTCATTTTTATGTCTTATTAAGCTTAAAACTCAAGACTTAGTAACTCCTTTAGAAATCTTTTGTCATCAAGAATTAAATCTTGGGCTTTAGAGGACATTTAAATGATGGATTCACAACCACCACCATGATTCCTCATCATCAAGCCATGGTCATTATCAAATCATAAAAATCGAAAATATAAAGGAAGAACAAAAGAAAGAACATGAAATAAAATCCTTACCAAGTTGTTTCTTTGTTAATTAAAGCAAGAGCTTGATCTTGTATGAGATATCAACGACAAAAAAATCTAATTTTACTGATGGTATATATTTGTCCAAGTGAAGATGAAATGGTGGGAGGATTTTTGTTGTGTTCTTGTGTTTGGATATGGAAAGTTTAGGTGCTTAGGGGTTGGTTTATGGTATGTATGTGTTTGTTTGAGCTTGGGAACTTGGATGGATATCAAGAATGGAGTCTCTTGGAGGTGGAGAAGGAAGAAGAAGAGAGCTTTGTATTTAGAGAGAGAAGAGAGGATTTTTGGCTAATTTTTATGAGCAAGACTACAACAAAAAATGCAAATGGTAAGAATGAATGTTTGTGTGTGAATTAGGCTTGGAAAAACAAATATTTATAGGGATTTTGGGGGGGGGGGTGAGGCAGCTGCATTAATGGCTATAATGGGGAGTATTTTTTTCAATTTTTGTGAGTGGTAGGACATATATTTGATGGGTATTTAATTTGTAATGGTTTAGAAATGATAAATTAGTGTAAGTGGCTTAACCATCAAGAGTTTAAAATTCCTCAAGACAAGATTAAATGGCCAACACTTATAGTGGAAATTTTAGTGCTAATAATCTGAATTAATAAAAGAAAAATAAATCTAAAATATATTTTATTTTTGAGAAAAAGAAATTATTAGTGGAAAAGAAATTGATAAACTAAAGTAAGTGCTTAATAATCAAATATTTAAGGTGCTCCATTACAAAATTAAATGGCCAACATATGTAGTGGAATTTTTAGTGCAAATAATCTGAAGTAATAAAAAATAAATAAATCTAAAATATATTTTATTTTTAAGAAAAAGAAATTTAATACACTAATTTCCTATTATGTGTCTGAAGAACCCCTTTTTAATTAAGAAAGAAAAACAATCTTTCCTAAAATAATCTTATGCTTTAAAATTACCTCAAATAATTATTTTGACTCAAGATAAATAAATAAAATTAATTTATCTTTAATTAGAGCCTAATATTGCCTATATTTATTTGATTACGTAAATAAGCTCATTTATTGTTAATTAGGGGCAAAATGGTAATTTCACACAAAAACTCCCCGAAACCACCCGAACATTTTCAAATATCAAATTACACATGTAATAAACATTTTGAACTCCCGGGCGATGACTAGGTTCAGAAATTACTTAATCTCGTGTTAAATTACCACAGGGGTATTTTGGTAATTTCACTTATGTAAATATTGAAGTTGATATTTTCACATCTACAACACACATAATCCCCTTCAAGCATAAAACTAACCCCTTGAGGATAGCCTGGACTGGCCGTCCTTGATTTCGGGGCAAAAATGACCTTAGGGGCATTTTGGTCATTTGTACATTGAAAAATTGAAAATCGCGATTTTTGCACATATTGCTATTTAATCACCATATAATGTTATTCTAATATCAAAATATCCTATTGAAGATGGCTTGGACTATTTTGGCCTCAAATCCTGTGTAGAAATGACCTAGGGGTATTTTGGTCATTTTGCATAGCAGTAAAAATCGAGGCGTTACATCTTTGATGAGCCTTAACACACCTTGTCATCTAACCTATTTACATACATATTCATTCCACTAAATACAACATAACAAAAGTATTAACTACTACCCTATTGTACTTCCGAGTTCTGTTGCATAGCAGATTCTCAATTTTCTGCGTCAACCTGGAGACGACACGGGAATACAGAAACATAGGGGTGAGAATTATACAATTCTCAGTAGGGTGACTCCCTCGAACACAATTATAATGTCATCGTCATCGCCCCAGCCACTTCGGTTTATTAAGAAAAAGTGGTCATGCATTATATAATAACGGTTTATTTTTAAAGTTCCAAATCGTACTTCCGAAGTGGGTTACTTTTAACAATCAATCACTTAATATACATATACCATACTACTCAACATCATATACTACTAAACTTTCCACTTAAATATATTGGTTTCAATATCAATGCTAAACTTCTTCACTCGGCATATAAGACAAAAGATTTCTTAGAATATTTACTTCTTAAACTTGCCTTGGCCCTTGACTAATCTTATCACATCTGGGCGTTACGTACCGCCGTTCCTAGTGTCGCAATAATGGGTAATAGACTATTTTTCAGGACTGAGCTCATTCCTATACATGATCATTGGATTTACTTTCTCCAATTCTCATACAGACCTACTCCTAGCTAGGTTTACTTTCCCCGACTCAATTCAAGGGTAGTCAGGTTTACTTTCCCTGACAGACCGGATTTACTTTCTCCAGCCCAAGGATTATAAATCTTATGCTTTTCTTGGTAGTTAGGTTTACTTTCCCTAACAAACTGAATTTACTTTCTCCAGTCCAAGAAACATAATCTTATGCTTTTCTTTCGCATATAAACAATTGTAATAATCATTCATATCTATGTGTACCTAACCTCATCAATAAGTTCACATACTCAATTACTCATACTCATATTCAGGTACTCATGTCATACTAGTACAAAATGTCATCATTTCATCAATTCAAAGCATCAAGTTATTTTCAGCACAATGGCAGATTTCACACTCAAATAGCACAATTTATTTCTCATACCAAATGATCAATTCAAATGCTATAAAAATTCTCAATGACACCTCAATGTGTTACCAAGGTTTTGTAAAAATTTCAGAGTAAAAATAGTTCTCTAACTATGTTAGCAAAATTAGACAAATTTGGTGCCAGAAACCACTTAACCTCAGCTCAAGAACCAAAATTCAGAATTTTTAACCCTATAAATTGAACCCAGAAAATTATAAATAAAAATCCTAGTAAAACCTAAATATGTCTCTAATACTCTGTAAAACTTTCAAGTGATAATTCCATCATTTGATATGGTAACAAAATTAGCAAAATTTACAGCTTTTGTTCCAACACTTTAGGCAGCATATGCTTAATTTCGGTTATTTGATTTTTATAAGGCAGTTTGACTCAAAATTAAAACCCAAGAAAATTCATGGGACTAGGTCAAGATGTTATCTCCAACTTATAATTTTTTTCAGCTCACGAAAATGTCCACAACAAGCCCAGAAAATTCGTGATCACACACTGCCTGTCAGAAAACTGAAAATCCAGCAAGTATCACTCAACATCTTTTGACAAAATGATCTTTCTAACCTCATCCAAACACTTCAGAAAAATTCATACATCAATAACAACATAATATCAACCAAATTAACCAGAAATTTCGGATTGAAACCAGTAACAATTGCTCAGAAAAATTTTGAAAGAAAAAGGCTAAAGAAAACCCTACTTTGAAAGCTTTTGAGCTTGATACTTCAAAGGATGTTCTAAGTGATTTCCCTTCACTTCAAGACACCAATTTCAGTCCTAAACCCTCCTTAGGCAGTGGGGAAGTGAGGTATTAAGGTGAGGATTTGAGATTTCAATCGGTTAGATTTGTAGAGTTTGAGATGTAGAACAAGTTTTGTGAAGGAAATTTGGGGTTTTATCAAGTTCAAGCTTGAGATTTTGAGGTTGGAATTCAAATTTTCATGGAAGCAAACATGGAGGTTGCTGCATCCCTTGCTGTCCGAGAAAGCATGATGATGAGATAAGGTTGGATGGCTTGTATTTATCTTGTAGTTAAAGCATAGGTATTATATAATATAAATGTGTAATTCTTTAAAGGAAAGAAAAACAAATGGATGGCTAGGATTTAATCTTGCTTTACAAGATTAAATCTTAGCCATTCACTAAGTCAACATGGATATACATTACCCTTTTATAGAGATTTAACTATCTTTCGGTGTTAAAAATCGCACACCGAAATTTCACCGAACGGGTGAAACACCGTACCCGGGTAATCAAATATTGCCCGAAAAATAATTTCGGGTATAAAATCTTTATTTCTACCTATTTCTAACAATAATCATATAATTTCTCAATTTCGGGCATCTCCGGGTCCCAATTCTAGGGTTTCGGCTGTCCCGGCTGGCCTGCGGGGCCGCAAGTTACTATTCATGATCTTCTTTTTTTTTTTCAAATCCGTTGGATCGTCCTCATCGTTGTTCAAACTATCAAATTTTTGAAATTATGACTAATAAAGCTCAAATTAATTTTTAGACAATTTTTAGGGTGTTACACCTTAGAGCTCAAAGACTTGCCCATTTTATCTCAAGTTAAAGTCTAATGTGGAGGTATTCTTTGAATGCATAATTTCGGCCATGTAGTGATGATGAACTTGGGAGGAGATTCATCTAGCTACAAGGGCCAACAATCTAAGTTTTAAGATTCTCTTTAAAACCTCATGAAGTTTATGAGATTAAGACCAACAAGATTTACGAATTTAATACTCTTTTAAGGAGGGATTAAGTGGTCACTGACCTAAGGATGTTTGTAGTCCCTTTTACAAAATAAAATGGTTTGCAAAAGAGTCTTAGAAGTCCTAAAAGTGATTCCAAGAGAAACTAGCAACTTATATGTTTTAAAAATGTCAAGTTATGCATCTTTTTGGAGACTTAATGCTTTGGTTCTTCCATGATGAGTTTGCTATTGTATGATGATGTTTTGATGTGTTTGAATGAGTAAAAATTATGTATGTTGAAGTAGGAACATTTCTATGCATGATAGGAGAGAAACTAGCTTTCTAAAAAACCCGTAAAGTCAAGATTTAGCATAGTTTTAACTCATTTATTTTTGGACACTGCCCAAACTGTTTCAATGGGAATATAATCAGATTATGATTGTTTAATCATGAAAAATTTGGTTACAATTGAAGTAGGATTGAATTTTAGCACCTATAGAGAAACTAGTAACTAGAAAACCGTAAAACCGCAATTCTAGAACTCTTAGAACATTTAATTTTTAGAATCTGTCCAGCAACCTTATAATGAGGAGAACATGGCTTATAATTAGTTCTTAGACATAGGAATGCCTCATAATTGATTTAGGTCGAACTTATAGCGCCGTAGGCGAAGACAGAACCAAGAAAGGGTCTAAAACGTAAGTTCTAGAACCCCGCAATTTTAAGTTTATAATGCTGCCCCTAAGGAATGATGTTGTTCAAATTCAATAGAGAGCATAAATAATAATGAGATCTATTAGAAGAGAACCCTTAGGTTCATAAAAGGTTGATAGAAGATGATAGGTTAATTACGTCACAAGTTTAAGGCCCGTAAGGGTCAAAGCATAAGATACCGTAGGATCAAGAGCATAATGGATTTTTAATGTTGCTTGTGAACGTATGAGAATAATTATGTGAATGCATGAAAATTATGAAGAAGGATGCATTTTTGGATGACTTATGTGGCATAAAGAAGAATTTGGAAGAAATTTGGCATGCTGCAGTTATGCTACCGAATTTCTGACAAATTCGAGACTCAAAAAGTTTTTGAAAACCTATGAGATTTTTATGAGGTACTAAGATGAGTTCTCGGATGACACCAGTTTGGCCGAGCACCTCCAGAGAACTCATGTGACATCAGTTCCAAGAATGAATTCTTGGGTGACATCGGTTCGGCCGAGCACCCCCAAGAAATGCCCCTAGCCCGTACTGGATAAGTCGGGATTATGTTTATGATTATGTTACGCTTATTAGGATTTATAAGTAAGAAATAGTGGCGACTAGTTAAGGTATGAGCTCATAACCTAGAGATGTGACACATTCTGGGTGACACAGGTTCGGCCGAGCACCCGCAGAGCGATTGTCTTTTAGGGTGGCCTATGATGAAGTAAAGTATGATGTTTATGTCACAAAGCTTCCCATATGAGAATTTAATTTTACCACTTTATGCCATTATCATGATGTTCTTAAAAGATATGATGATTATTCTTGCATGAAATAGAGCCATGCATATATTCTTCAATATGATTGCATCCATGTCATTAAGAATCATGCTAAAATGAACGGACCTTGGCTAATTCTGTTTTAGAACCTAAAAATAGATATTTATGCATGCTCACTTATTTTGTATACTAAACCCAAGGTTCCTGAGGAAGTAGATGATGACACCTAGGTAGTAGGAGGCCCTACTAAGATTCTTTAGCAAGATTCTCACTCCCTCTATCTCTTTCTTTCCGTCAGGTCTTCAGATGGCGACATTTGTGATTTTCGTGGACACCCCCACGTAGGAGGTGCATCATGATCTAGACCACGGGTCATACCATTTTGTGGGTCGCTGCATCGTTCGAGTGTTTATGTTCGTTGAACGACCCTTTAGTCACCCCGTACATAGCCATTGATTCTCTCCTGTCTCACCCTTCAACGACGACTTCGTGTTCGAGCGCGCACGCCCTTGAGAGGAGCGGATCCGCTGCACCCCATCGACGGCCTCTACCATCCGGGACTACCCACGATATGTACCCCGCTCGTCCTCATCATTCTCCGAGATGGACCCTTCGGAAGACTCTACCACTCAAGTACCCTCCGAGGGATGCTCCCCCACTGTGCCAATAGATGTTGGGGAGGGTAGCGAGGCTTCTGTCGCTCAGCCAGTACGTGGAGGACGAGTGAGGATGATTCCCCGCCGGGGAGCTCATACCCGACCGATGTAGTGCATCGCCACCTCGGCCGAGATAGCCCAATGGATCGGGTACATCCCTTCTTTCCAAAGAGGCCCGCAGTAGGAGACGACCGTCGCGATTCTGGTGCTCGAGCTTGACTAGGCTAGGATAGCCTTCTTTTGTCTTTGGGGCTATCCATTTGTAAGCGCTCTAGAGTTAGGAGAGTTTTCTTTTATGCCTTTGCTGTACTTTCATTTTCATCTATCTTTGTTCCAGATGTACTAAACTAAGTCTCACTCTTTATGAGTGGGCATATTCTATTATATATAAGTATGCAGTTCAGTTCTATTGATGTGCCTTTACTTGTTTATGTTATGCTGCTATGCGATGTCTGCTTAATTCCGTTCGTGCTTTATTATTTATCGTGTCGCGTGGCTCTCACTTTACTTTTATATTTTTTTAAAAAAAATTACCAGTATTTTCGCTAAGTATTTTAAAGTAATAAGGAAGCTATGACGTAACAGACTAATGATTAACCTAATTATGTTATAGAGTATTGGGTTAAAAATTAGGATGTTACAGGTGTCACCCAGAACGTGTCACATCTCTAGGTTATGAGCTCATACTTAACTAGTTGTCACTAGTTCTTACTTATCAATCCTGATAAGCATATCATAATCATAATCATAATCATAATCCCGACTTATCTAGTACGGGCTAGGGGGCATTTCTTGGGGGTGCTCGGCCAAACCGGTGTCACCCAAGAATACATCTTGGTACCAATGTCACATGAGTTCTTTGGAGGTGCTTGGTCGAACCGGTGTCATCCGAGAACTCATCTTAGTACCTCATAAAGAAAATCTCATAGGTTTTTTCAAAAACTTTCTAAGTCCCCAAATTTGTCAGAAATTCGGCAGCGCAACAGCAGCTTGCCGGATTTCTTCCAAATTTACTTTATGCCACATAAATAAATAGAGCATGCATCCTCAATCATAATTCCATCCATTTACATAATCATTCTCAAATAACACATACGTTCACATGTAACATTGAAACTCATTATGCTCTTGATCCTACGGTATCTTATGCTTTGACCCTTACGGGCCTTAAACTTGAGATGTAATTATCCTATCGTTCTCTATCAACCTCTTATGCACCTAAGGATTCTCTTCTAACAAATCTTACTATCATTTATGCTCTTTAATAAATCTGGGCAGCACCACATTTCAAGGGCATAGTTATATGTCTATGATTATGAGGTATTCCTATGCCCAAGAACTAATTATAAACCATGTTTGCCATATTATGAGGTTGCTGGACAAAATCCAGAATTTAAATGTTCTAGGAGTTCTAGGATTGTACTTTTACGATTTTCTAGTGACTAGTTTCTCTATAGGTGCTAAAATTCAATCCTACTTCAAATGTAACCAAATTTTTCATGTTTAATTAATCCTAAACTAAATGTTATCATACTAAAAAAGGTTTGGCATTGTTTAAGATTAACGGGGTTAAACACGCGTTAAATTCCAACTTTACGGTTTTCCTATGAAGCTAGTTTCTCCCCTAACATGCATGGAAGTATTCCTACCTCATCATATATCATTTTCACACATTCTAACATATCAAAACATCATCATTCAGCATCAAACATATCAAGTCAGAACTGATTTGTTCAAGTCCAAAAAGACACATAATTTGACATTTCTAAAACATATAAGTTGCTAGTTTCCCTTGGAATCATTTTAGGACTTCTAAAACTCTTTGCAAACCATTTTATTTTATCAAGAGGCTAAAAACAACCTTAGGTCAGTAACCACTTTAATTCTTCTTTTGGAAGAGGAATAAAATCATAAATCTTGTTGGTCATAACTTTATAAAACTTATCAAACTTAAAGAAAATACTAGAACATAGGTTGTTGGCCCTTGTAACTGGATGGAACTCATTCCAAGCTCATCATCATTACTTGGCCGAAATTATACATTCAAGGAATGCTTCCATATTGAACTTTAACTTGTGATAAAATTGGCAAGTCTTTGAGCTCTAAGGTCTTTAAGTGATGACATAATCTAAACATGCTATGCACTTCATTTTTATTCTTCATTACAAAGTAAAGTGAGAACTTTGAAGTAAACATGCAAGACTTAGAATTTAAATATGCAAGACTTGAAATAAATATGCAAGGCTTGAAATTTAAATATGTAAGACTTGAAGTAAATATGCAAGGCTTGGAATTTAAATATGCAAGACTTGAAATAAATATGCCATGCAAGTTCATTTCTTTATTTTAGTGCTCTAGGCCCAGCAATAATCGACTTTAAGGCTGAAATAAAAAGGCTTTGAGAATTAATTAGGTGATAATGTAAGCTCTCATTTTAAATCTTTATGTTCTTTAGTGATGAGAAGTAAATATGCTAGACAAGAACGTAAATATGAGATGCACTCCATTCCTTATCCTTTAACTTTAAGTGATGGCTTGGAAAATAAATATGAATGCAAGGCTCAAAGTAAATATGCAATGCATAAGCTTGAATATAAATATGAATGGGAGTTTATTTTATTTCTTATTAGAGCTCCTACAAGACTTTTAGAGGAACTTTATCCTTAACCCAAACTGATCATGACAAGGTAAAGTGAGGTCTAGAGTTCTTAGAATTCAAGATAACATTCCTTGAAAATATAACCATAAATGAACTTTATAACACCTTTGTGAGAACTAAAGCTTTAGAGATTTCTTTGTGGTGAACACAAAGTCACCAACTAGAATTCTCATCATCAAGCTATTATTCCTTTGTTTTCAAAGGCTCATGGGCGAAAATAAAGAAGGAGGAGAAGAAGAAAAGAAGTTCTAAAAAGATTCAAGAGAAACTATGAACACATAACTAGATTAAGAACTTAAATGAAAGAAACTCTTGAAAGAAAATCCCTACCAAGTGATTGGAGGTTGAGATGAGTGAAGAGAATGAAGAACTTGAAGAACTTGGACACTTGAACTTTGAGAGAAAAAGAAAACTTTGAAGTGCTCTTTGAAAACTTATACTTAGCAAATGAACCCAAAATGATGCAAGTTCACCCAAGCATGCTATTTATAGAGAAATGAAACAAAATAAGATGTGTAAAGGGGAGAGAGAGCTTCAGCCATTTACAGCACAAGGAGGAGAGAAAATATCTTCTCCAAGGTATGGTTCAAGGCATGGTGGAAGGCATGGCTAGATATGGGTTCAAGTATGGGTGCAAGTATGGGTCAAGCATGGTTCTTTGAGTGAGAAACAAATCAACATGTGATGTAAATGGGGGGGAGGAGTGGCCGAAACTTGCATCAGCCATGGGGAGGATTTCTTGCATTTTAATTGTGGTTTAGAGTTGTGTTTAGGTGTATCTTTGATTAGGATTAAGATTAGGAATTTGTAAGAAAGTGTTTAGGTGAGAAAATGGGTAATCAAGGTTGTCAAGACATGTTGAAGGAGTGTTCTTGCATCATTAGTGAGTTATAAACTCATTTGAGTGCATAAACAATTCTAGACACAATTCCATGATTTAAGGAATTGGAGAGAGGAATTATATTCAAGATTCCAAGGTTAGAATCTTGAGTTTTAAAAAGAGATTTAAATCTAATCTAAGCAATTTTAGGTTCTAATTAATTTTAATAGCTTATTTTGACTCTAGATTAATTATGAAAATTAATTAATCTTCGATTAGAGCCTAATATTGCTTAGATTTGCTTAATTACGTTATTAAGTTCAAAAACACTATTCTAGGGGCAAAATCGTAATTTTGCACTAAAACTGCCTGGGACCACCGGGACTTAAACTGACGCTTTTAAACATATAAAAACATTGTTTTAAACCCTCAGGGAAAGTTTCGGGCTCAAACGGCACCTTTACCCACGTAAAAACAGTATAGGGGTATTTTGGTCATTTTGACTCGAAACTGCCGAAAATGAGACTTTCACCTCCGAAACCATTCAAGGGCCATCCAATCCCCTTTAAACATTGAGTTGGCCCTTTGAGGACTGCCGGGCCGGCCATCCTCGAATTCCGGGCAAAAAATGACCTTAGAGGCATTTTGGTCATTTTCCTCTCAGACAGAAAAATCGAGGCGTTACAGTTCACGTGGCATAAAGCAAATTTGGAAGAAATCCGACATGCTGCTATTATACTGCCGAATTTCTGACAAATTTGGGGACTTAGAAAGTTTTTGGAATACCTATGAGAATCTTCTTTAAAAGAGATGAGGTATTAAGATGGGTTCTTGGATGACACCAGTTCGACCGAACACCTCCAAGAACTCATGTGACATCGGTACCAAGATATATTCTTGGGTGACACCGGTTTGGCCGAGCACCCTCAAGAAAATGCCCCCTAGCCCATACTAGAGAAGTCGGGATTTATTTATGATACGCTTATCGGTAAGGGATAAGTAAGAACTAGTGACGACTAGTTAGATATGAGCTCATAACCTAGAGATGTGACACGCTCTGGGTGACACCAGTTCAGCCGAGCACCCCCAGAGCGAATGTCTTTTTAGGGTGGCCCCATGAGAAAGCAAAGTATGATGATTATGTCACAAAGTTTTTCCCCACATGAGATTTTACTTGCCACTTTATGCCACTATTATGATGTTTCATGAAGTTATGGTTGATATCCTTGCATTAGATAACGCCATGCATACATTCTTTACTATGTTGCATACATGACATTAAGAATCATTCTAAAATGAACAGACCTTGGCCAACTATGTTTTGAAGCTTAAAACTGAACTTGGTGCATGCTAACTTATTTCATACACTAAACCCAAGGTTTCTGAGGACGTAGATGATGACACCTAGATAGGAGGTTGCCCTACTGAGTTTCTTTAGAAAGATTCTCACTCCCTCTATCTTTTCTTTCCATCACGTCTTCAGATGGCGACTTTCGTGCTGTTCATTGATACACCTACCTGGGAGGTGCACTACGACCCGGAGCACCGGTCGTATCATTTTGAGGGTAGCTGCACACTTCGAGTGTTTATGTTTTTGGGACGCCCCTTTTCTCACCCTGTACATAGCTATCAATTTTCTCCGACCTCCCCGTATGGCGACGACATGATATTTGAGCGAGCGCGGACACATAACGAGAGGATGCTCCGCACGAACTTTGTTGAGTCCGCCGCCCATGATTTCCCTGACGATGTCCCTTGTTCGAGGCATTCGAAGACTAACCCATCAGAGGATCCACCCACCCATCCATTCTCCGAGAGCTCCGCCCCTATGCCCCCACTGAGATGGAGGGTAGCGAGGAAACGGTCACACAGCCGAGGCTAGCTCGGAGGCAGTCCATGCGTCCCCGTCAAGGAGCTCATGTCCAGCTACAGCGAGTGCCCACTCTGGAAGAGCTTCGCCCATGGATCGGCTATGTCCTGCCCTATCCGAACTACTAGCAGTAGAGGTGCTTGAGGAGTGATAATGTACACACCACACGTAGATTAGGGTAGCCTTCTTTTGTTCAGAAAGGTTACCTATTTTAGGTGCACTAGGGTGTGGGTGTCTCCCCTTTTCATGTTTCCATGTATTTCCATTTTCAGTTGTATTCACTTTATGTAGTACTAAATTGAGTCCCACTTTTGAGTGGGCATATTATATATATCTATTTATGCAGTTTGTTATGCTATGCATTTACATGCTTTATGATCATATGTTCATGACGTGTTCATTTGGATTCGTGTTTTATTGCCTCTATGCTTCAGAGTTCGTTTCATTGCTCATCATGTTGTGCGGATTTCACTTTGCTTTTACAATTCAAAAAAAAATTTTACTGTATTTTCTGCTAAGTATTTTAAAATAAAGAGGAAACGATGACGTTCAGACTAATGATTAACCTAAATATGTTCTAGAGTATTGGGTTAAAAATTAGGATGTTACATTATGGTATCAGAGCAGTTCGATTCTCATGGAGCTTGAGGATTTGATTGACTATGCTTTCTGAGCGTAGTACGATAGTTATGTCATGCATAGTGCTTTAGTAGAGAAAAGCTGTAGGATAGAAATGCAGACCTCTGTCTGCTTGCATGTGCCATGGTAACTAGCTCATCTTACATAGAATATTGAGCCTGATCACCTCAGTGTTTGTTGTTATGTGTGTTTAGGAACCAATGGCACCCAGGAGACAGCCTAGGACCTCGACTGAGGATAACCAAGAGAACGCAATTGCTGCTGCCGTACGTGACATGGCTAGAGCCATGGAACGAATGTTTGAGAGGATAAACCAACAAGAGGACGCCGGACGCGCTCCCCGTACTGCTGAAATGATCGAACAAGCAAGGTTCGGTGAATTTCGCAAGGTGAACCCACCAACCTTTAGGGGAGCCATGGACCCCAACAAGGTGGATGAATGGATCAAGAACTTGGAAAAAATCTATTCAGTGGTCGCCTGCTCAGAGGAGCAAAAGGTCACGTTTGCGGCCTATATGATGGAATCTAACGCCAAGTTCTGGTGGACCGGCACGCGAAGGCTGTTGGAAACCTCCGGTACTGCCATCGACTGGGAACTATTCAAGGCATACTTCTACGAGAAGTACTTTCCCAAGTCGGTTAGAAATGCAAGGGACATTGAGTTTATGCAGCTAACCCAAGGAGGGATGTCTATTGCTCAGTACACGGTGAGATTTGAAGAGCTGATCAAGTTCTCGCGGGTATTCCAAGGGAACCCCGACGAGATATGGAAGTGTGTGAAGTACGAGGCCAGGTTAAAGCCGGAGTTGAACTATGTCGTGGCACATATGGAGATCAGGGACTTCCCCACCCTAGTCAACAAGTGCCGCATTCTGGAGGAAGGACAGGGAAAGCTCCATGCCACAAGGGCGGAACGGGCCAAAGGGCTAAGACCTCAAGCCCCGAGGTTCAAACCGGAACACCAAAACCAATCACGAAGTCACTACAACCCCTACCACACCAACCAGTTCAAGCCACAATAACACCAACAAAGACACCCTTCCACCAACAAAAACAACATTAGAGGATGCCATTCAAACCCAACAACAACCCCAGAAACAACAATAACAACAACAACAACAATAATAACCGACAAGGAGGGTCTAGCGGGGCCAAGAAAAAAGCACCCCAAGGAGCCCTCGCCGCCTTCGCCAGACCCGCACCGGCCATGGTGTGTTCCCAGTGCAGGAAGTGTAACACCCCGATTTTTTTGTCTGAGAGGAAAATGACCAAAATGCCCCTGAGGTCATTTTCTGCCTGGAATTCGAGGATGGCCGGCCCAGCAGTCCTCGAAGGGCCAACTCAATGTTTGAAGGGGATTGGATGGCCCTTGAATGGTTTCGGAGGCGAAAATCTCATTTTCTGCAGTTTCGAGTAAAAATGACCAAAATACCTCTATAGCATTTCTACGCGGGTAAAGGTGCCGTTTGAGTCCGAAACTTTCTCTGAAGGTCTAAAACAATGTTTTTACATGTTTAAGAGCATCTGTTTAAGTCCCGGTGGTCCCGGGCAGTTTTTGTGTAAAATTACGGTTTTGCCCCTGGAATAGTGTCTTTGAGCTTAATGACGTAATTAAGCAAACCTAAGCAATATTAGGCTCTAATAAAAGATTAATTAATTTTCATAATTAATCTAGAGTCAAAATAAGCTATTAAAATTAATTAGAACCTAAAATTGCTTAGATTAAACTTAAATCTCTTTTTAAAACTCAAGATTCCAGTCTTGGAATCTTGAATAGTATTTTCTCTTTCCAATTCCTTAAATCATGGAATTGTGTCTAGAGTTGTTTATGAATAAAAATGAATTTATAAGTCACTAATGATGCAAGACCACTCCTTAAACATGTCTTCACAACCTTGATTACCCATTTTCTCACCTAAACACTTTCTTACAAATTCCTAATCTTAATCCTAATCAAAGATACACCTAAACATAACTCTAAACCACAATTAAAATGCAAGAAATCCTCCCCATGGCTGATGCATGTTTTGGCCGGAGACCGAAGATGCGGCCACGTCATGGGGGTCACTCCCGATCCTTGCTTCGCCTCTACACGCCGGAGGAGCTCGCCTAGTTTGCCGGGTATGTGCCTCACTCGCGGGATAGACGTCAGTAGGAAGTAGAGGATGACTGATGAAGTACTCGGGGTAGTGCACACACCACTTAGATGAGGATAAAATTTTTTCCATGTAGAGGTTATCCCTTTAGTTGCACTTGGGTAGAGGAGTTTGCTTTTATGCTTTCTGTTGCACTTTCCTTTGTATTTTCTTTTTAGATGTATTCGTTCATATTGTACTAAACTAAGTCCCACTTTCCATAAGTGGGCATATCATATTATATAAATATGCAGTTCAGTTTTATCGTGATGTGCCTTTACTTGCTTTATGTTATGATATTTATGAGATGCTTGTTTTATTTCCTTACGTGCTTCCTTGCTTATCGTGTTGCGCAGCTCTCACTTTGCTTTTATAATTCAAAAAAAATTTACCAGTATTTTTCGCTAAGTATTTTAAAGTAAAAAGGAAACTATGACGTAATAGACTAATGATTAATCTAAATATGTTCTAGAGTATTGGGTTAAAAATTAGAATGTTACAGGAAGGATCATGGTAACTGTCCCTGCCTGGCTGGGCAGAATGTCTGCTTCAGGTACGGAAAGCCCGGCCACTACGCCAACAAATGCACCAACAAGAGGCCGACAAACTAGAATCCCAAGCCACAACACCAAGGGAGGGTCTTCACCCTCAATGTGGACGATGCGGAAAGGTCCAACGACCTCATAGAAGGTAAGTGCGAAATAAATGGTAAAACCTTAACTGTACTATATGACTCTGGTGCGACACATTCTTTCATTTCATATGCTAGTGTCGAGACTTTAAATTTGAAAGTTTCCAAACTTCCTTTTGATCTTATTGTTGCTACCCCTACAAATCATCCTGTAAATACCTGTTTTTGTTGTTTAAATTGTCACCTCACTACAAAGAATAGGTCGTTTGTCATAGATTTGATTTGTTTTCCATGAAAGGTATAGGTGTAGTCCTTGGCATGGATTGGCTTCACGCCAACCGTGTAATGTTAGATTGTAATACCAAAACTGTTGTTTTTCCTTCTCCCCCTAGCGAATCTAGTCAAACCTTGAAACTTTACCTCAATGCCATAGAGGTTAACTATAGTGGGCAAAAGACTAAAGGATACTTTTTCCTAGCCGCTAGTAATGTAGACTTTGAGCAGAGCTTGGATAGCATACTAGTAGTAAGAAACTATCCCAAGGTATTCCTAGACGAGATACCCGAGTTCCCTCCTGAGAGAGAAGTGGAGTTCTCCATCGAGCTGGTTCCTGGAGTGGGACCAATTTCTATAGCCCCTTATCGGATGTCACCCTTAGAGTTGGTCGAGTTGAAAGCTCAGCTTGAAGAGCTTTTGGAGAAGAGTTTCATTAGGCCTAGTGCCTCACCTTGGGGAGCCCCGATTTTGTTTGTCAAAAAGAAGGACGGAGGTATGAGGTTATGCATAGACTATAGGCAATTGAATCGTGTAACGGTGAAAAACAAGTACCCTTTGCCTAGGATTGATGATCTTATAGACCAACTGAGAGGAGCGGTGGTATTTTCCAAGATTGATCTGAGGTCGGGATACCACCAGATTAGGGTGAGAGACCAGATATACCAAAGACCGCCTTTAGAACTCGGTATGGGCACTTTGAGTTTACGGTGATGTCTTTTGGATTGACAAATGCTCCCGTAGTGTTTATAGATTACATGAATAGGATCTTTAGACCCTATTTAGATCAGTTTGTGGTCGTTTTCATAGATGACATACTCATCTATTCGAAGACCCACGAGGACCATGAGCGTCATCTAAGGATGGTTCTAGAGATCTTAAAGGAGAAAAAGTTGTACGCTAAGTTGTCTAAGTGTGAATTTTGGTTGAAGGAGGTGAAGTTTTTAGGGCACGTCGTGTCAAAAGGAGGCATAGCTGTTGATCCTAGTAAGGTGGAAGCCGTAATGAATTGGGATAGACCAACCACTGTAACAGAAATACGGAGCTTTCTCTCAGATTGCCCTACCCCTGACCGAGCTAACTAGGAAGAATGCCCCCTTCATATGGAGTCCCGAGTATGAGAAAAGTTTCCAAGAGCTTAAGGAGAAGCTAACCACGACCCTAGTTTTGGTCTTACCTAGCCTCGATGTACCCTTCGAGGTATATTGTGATGCTTCGGGCAAAGGTCTAGGCTGTGTGTTGATGCAAAATAGGCAGGTGGTGGCCTATGCATCCAGACAACTCAAGCCTCACGAGGCAAACTACCCCACCCATGACCTTGAGTTAGCGGCCATAGTGTTCGCTTTGAAGATGTGGAGACACCATTTGTATGGTGTAAGGTTTGAAGTTTTCTCCGATCACAAAAGTCTCAAGTATCTTTTTGATCAAAAGGAGCTGAACATGAGGCAAAGGAGGTGGATGGAATTCCTTAAGGACTACGATTTCAGCTTAAGTTACCACCCCGACAAAGCTAATGTAGTCGCCGACGCCTTGAGCCAAAAGTCGTTACACCTATCCCACATGATGGTCAAAGAAATTGAACTGATAGAGAAGTTTAGGGATATGAATTTGGGGATGTCTGTGACCAACGAGGGCATGAAGATGTGTTATCTTAGTGTGACAAGTGGGTTTAAACAGAGAGTCATGCTAGCACAATGGGAAAGTGAGGAGTTTAGAGAAACCATAGAGGCTGTTAAGGCAGGAAAATTACAGGGTTTTGAACAAGGTTCTGATTGGATATGGATGTTTGAAGGAAGAATCTGCGTGCCACAAGATGGTGACCATCGAGAGAAGTTCTTGGAGGAGGCATACAAAAGCCATTGCACCATCCATCCTGGTGTTACCAAGATGTACCAGGATTTAAAGAAGATGTTTTGGTGGCCCGGATTGAAAAAGGATGTGGTCACTTGGGTTAGTAAGTGCTTGGTATGTCGAAAAGTAAAGATCGAGCACCAAAAGCCTTTAGGTTTGTTGCAACCCCTGTCAATCCCCGAGTGGAAGTGGGAGTGTATATCTATGGATTTTGTGACGGGATTGCCTAAGACGCAAGTTGGCCATGATGTTATATGGGTGATAGTGGATCGACTAACCAAGTCAGCTCACTTCTTGCTTATTAGAATGACATACTTTTTGGATAAATTGGCATAGCTATACATCCAAGAGATCGTAAGGTTGCATGGGGTACCATTGACGATAATCTCGGATAGAGATCCGCGGTTTACGTCACGTTTTTGGGGAGCTTTTCAAAAGGCATTTGGTTCAAAATTATGCTTGAGCACAGCTTACCACCCACAAACAGATGGACAGTTAGAAAGGACAATCCAAACCCTGGAAGACATGTTGAGAGTCTGTGTTTTAGATCAAAGGGGAAGTTGGGATAGGTACCTTCCACTGATCGAATTTGCATATAACAACAGTTATCATGCGAGCATCGGTATGGCACCTTACGAAGCCTTATATGGACGTAAGTTTCAATCCCTTCTGTGGTGGTATAAACCCGGAGAACAAAGCATGTTAGGGCCTAATGCAGTAAGGGAAACCACGGAACAAATCAAGAAAATCCGGGATAGGATGCTTACAGCTCAAAGTAGACAAAAGAGCCATGCGGATAGGTAGCGCAAACAGTTGGAATTCAACGAGGGAGAATATGTGTTCCTTAGGATCACCCCCACTACAGGCATAGGAAGGACTATGAAGGTCAAAAAGTTGAGCCCCCGATTCCTTGGTCCCTTTGAGATCCTTTAGAAAGTAGGGCCAGTAGCTTACAAAATAGCCTTACCCCTAAACCTTTCCAATTTTCATAACGTCTTTCACGTCTCCCAGTTGAGGAAGTACGAGTCCGACCCTAGCCATGTCTTAGAGCCAGAGCATGTACAGTTAAGGGAAGACCTGACTTTCAATCTGCCGCCGACAAAGATCGTGGATCGCGGAGTCAAGCAGTTGAGAAACAAGTCCTTTCCTTTGGTGAAAGTAGCATGGGGACGAGACAAGTCCAAAGAATTTACATAGGAGCTAGAATCAGAGATGAAGACCAAGTATCCAGAGCTTTTCTAAGGTACGAATTTCGAGGACGAAATTCTTTTTAAGGAGGGGAGTGATGTAACACTCCGATTTTTCTGTCTGAGAGAAAATGACCAAAATGCCATTGAGGTCATTTCCTGACCGAAATTAGAGGATACTCGACCCGACAATTCTCGAAGGGTCAACTCAGTGTTTGAAGGGGATTGGATGGCCTTGAGTGGTTTCAGAAGCAAAAATCGTGGTTTCCGCAGTTTCCGGTCAAAATGACCAAAATACACTTATAGCGCTCTATGCGGGTACAAGTGCCGTCTAAGCCAGAAACTTTGCTCAAAGATTTAAAACCATGGTCTTATGAGTTTAGAAGTCTCTGTTTAAGTCTCGGTGGTCCCGGACAGTTTTTGTGCAAAATTATGATTTTGCCCCTAGAATAGTAATTTTGAGCATAATGATATGATTAAGCAAACCTAAGCAATATCAGGCTCTAATCGAAGATTAATTAATTTCCATAATTAATCTAGAGTCAACATAAGTCATTAAAATTAATTAGAACTTAAGATTGCTTAGATTAAACTCTTTTTCTTTTAAAAACTCAAGTTTCAAGAACATAGAATCTTGAATATTGTTTTCACTATTTGTAACACCCTAATATTCAACCCAATACTACTAGTACGTACTTAGGCCAAATATTAGTTGTTACTTACTGGCATGGTTCATCTTCTTGAGAAAATAGACTTAACGAAAATACGAGCCAACTTTTTTTTTTTGAAATCATTACTTAAAATAGAAGCCACGCGTAACTTTACGAGTCAAGATATATAGTATACGGAACGGTAACATAGGAATGGCTCCAAACCATAACATCGAACATAACATCAATCATAACTGAAATACCTCATAGATAAAATATGCCTACCCTGCGAGCGGTGACTCTTCAAGTACATAGTAACATGAATACGTAAAAATGCAGAATCATGGAAAAGAAGCGGAAAGAAGCATCCCTACCCATGTGCAACCTAAGGTGGATAACCTCAACACAAAAGAGGTGTCATCCATTCTATGTGGCGCTCGTGGTACCTTAAGGACTACCTCCAATCTCCATAGCGGACTCACGGTAGTGCGGAGGAACGTGAGCCAATCCACGGCCGAGTTTCTGCGGTGCATGCCCTGGATCAACGTGTCGCCCACGTCGAGGAGTCGTGGTCCGCACTGAAGCTCCTCCGACGCCAGTGACCTGTCTCCTCGCTGCCTATCGTCGCAGAGGCGGAGTGGGGGCGAGCCCTCATGGTCCATGGGGAATCCTCCGAAGGTCTCTCTGAGTCTTGCGATGATGGCACGCACGCGGCGCGTCACGTGAGCCCGGCAGTGGGTCCACCAGTTCCTCTCATGTCGTGGCCGTGTATGCTCAAAGATCGCGGGTCACCATAGGGGATCTTTGGGAGAAGCGATAACTATACAAGGGTGTGCGAATGGCCGTCCTAAACATGAAGATGCATGTGCATGCAGACACTGCCCTCAAAATGAAATGACCCATGCTCCGGTCATGGTGGATCTCCCAGGTGGCGTGTCAATGAATAGACGGTCGCCATCTCGCTCTGAAGACGTAATGGAAAGGAAAAGATAGAGGGAGTGAGATTCTTACTAAAGAAACTCAGTAGGGTTTTCCTTCTATCCTAGGTGTCATCATATACGTCTCCAGGAATCTCGGTTATTTATAAAATAATGGACATACATAGGTTCAATTATGAGTTTTCCAAAATCTCATTTTCCGAGAATCCGTTCTTTTTAACATGGCACTTGTGTTACATAGACTATATACTAAAATCATAGACATAAATCATATAACTGGTACATGGAACATAAATCATATAACTGGTACATGAAACGTAAATCATATAACTGGTGCATGAAACATAAATCATATAACTGGTTTACTTAGGTGACATAAGAACCTTTACTTAATCACGTACTAATATTTCTCCTTTTGAGAAATCTCTAGGTTATGAGCTCATACCACGCTAGTCGTCACTAGCATCTAGACTTTATCCATTTGGATAAGTCAACTTCCCGACTTTAAGTACGGGTTTAGGGGGCTAGAATCACATTGTCCCCACCCTTAATTCGGTGGTTTCAAAGGATTGCATTTTGATGTTCTAAGTCATCCTAAGTTTAACATGTTTCTTTAAGATGCCACATAATTAATGCATAACACATAATTACTACCTCGGCATCTTTAAGTCCTTTTTAAAGAATAATAATAACATGTTAATACACGCTATCACATAGGGATAATAGTTAACATGGCACCATACACGTCATAAGCTAACACATCAATTCATCATCAAACTTAGAGGCGCATAATCATCCCTTAAGGTAAAAATCCCTAAATCGGGTAACCTCAGAACTTTCCCATTACTTTCTAGTATATTTATGGGATTGATTAACCTCATTACCACAATCCATTAGGTTCTAAATCCTAATTAATTATGGTTGGACAGCTTTATGTAGTTGTTCATATTTGATGAATTACGTGTTCTAGAAAATGCGTTTTAAGCCCTTTCTGCCACCCCACTTTTTCTATGGTGCAATAATTAATACCTAAGCCAATTATGAGTCACTCCTACACATCTAGACATAATCTAATGTGATTCTAAATATTTTATCAAGGCTGGGCAGAAACCCATTTTGCCATTCTTTATAGTTCTAGAATTCACACATTAAGCAAACAAAGTCACTAACCATGCTTTAACGAGTCTAGAACAATTATCACATACTTGGCAAGGTATTACAACATATTTAGACCACCCAAAACAGAATTTAAGGTGCTGGAGTTATTAAGGCAGAACCGAAAACCTTTTAAGGCATAAAATCATGAGAAAACCTTTCTTTCAACCATATAACTTGCGAGTTTCTCTTGGTACCTTTTTGGGACTTCAAGACTGTAAGTTCAAAGTTTATTTTGCCAAAACTCATCATGGAACACCAAGGGCAGCAGCCATTTAAACTTGCTCTTGGCAAGGATTTAAAACTTAAAAACATGTTTAAAACCTTGGTTAAGTGCATCAAAGCTTAGAAAAATTCTAAGACATGCATTATGGGCCCTTGTAGTTAAATGAAACTCATCCTAGAGCCATTTACACCACATGGGCGAATGATGTTCAAGGAGATACCTCCTTGATTTAATTCTTTTCTTAAGATGAAATGGGCAAGTCTTTGAGCTCTAAAGTTTCAAGTGATGACATAAAATAAACGTGCTATGCATTCCATTTTATAGTCCTTTAGAAAATAAAGTGATAGCACAAAGTAAAAATGAAATGCATCTCCATTCTTATTCTTAGAGTTTAGTGATGACTTGAAATATAAAATGAGATGCAAAGCTTGAAACATAAACGTGCATTGTGCAAGTTCATTCATTATCTTGGGTCTTAGTGATGGCATAAGAAATAAACGTGCTAATGCAAAGCATAAACGTAAACGTGGATGCAACTTCTTTTATATCTTGTTTAGAGCTCTTGCAAGACTTTAAAGGAAACAAGGTTTCAACCCATAACTCATCCTCACAAGAAAAGAAAACTAAACTCATGACCAACATGGAAGAAAGTACCTCAATTATGCTTGGCCTAGGGACCAAGTCTATGCTCTAGAGCTTTGTTCATGTGACATACATCAACATGAAGCCCTCATCATCAAGCTACCATTTTTCTAAGTCCCAAAGCCTTTCATGGCCGGATACTCAAGGGAAAGAAATGGGGTTTTCAAAGATCCAAGAGAAACATAACTATGTCTTGAGCAAAACTTGAAAATAATAAACTTATTTTTTAGAAAACTCAAGCTGTAGAGCTGCTTCGTGTGACAAACATCATCACACAACTGTCATCATCAAACTCCTCATATTTCAAGTCCAAGAGGCCTTCATGGCGAAAACTAACAAAAAGAAAAGGAAAGTTTCAAGGCATCAAAGAAACATAACTCATTCTTTGACCAAGACTTGAAAAGAGAAACCTTTCTTGGAAAAACTCAAACTTTAGAGTTTGATCATGTGACAAAGGCCAACATGAAGTGGTCATTACAAAGCTACCATTTTTCCAAGCTCTTTAAGCCTTCATGGTCGAAAACATCAAGGAACAAAAGCTCAAAAAAGAGTTTTCATGAAAAACATAGCCTTGTCTTAACCAAGACATGAAAAAGATGAAACTTTTCTCAAACAAAACTCAAGCTTTAGAGGTCTCATGTTAGGATGAACACATGGTCATCCCAAAGAGCACTCATCATCAAGCTCTCCTCATTTTGGTCTAGAGGCCGAAAATGAAAGAAAAAGGAGAAAGGATGGAACTTTTTCTTAAGAAAGGTTCAAGCTTTAGAGGCCTCACTTTAAGATGAACTCATGGTTTCATCTTTGAGAGCACTCATCATCAAGCTCACTACCATGGCCTTAAGGCCGAAAATGAAGAGGAAGAGAAAAGAAGAAACCGAAAATGTTTGAGAGAAAAACTTGCTAACAACACAACTTTCAAACAAGATAAACATTGATCATGAAAGTAAAAGAAAGCATTCTTAAAGAGCTCCCTACCTAGAGTTTGAGATTGAGAGGAAGTGAAGAAGATGAAGAGGTTGGAGAGGATGAGCTCTTGAACTTGAGAGAAAGGAACTCAAAGTGCTCTAACTCAAAGCTTTAGTGAAATGAACAAAGGTGCTTCAAGTTCCCTAAGCTACCTATTTATAGAGAAGTGAAATGAATTGAATATTGGAGGCCTTTTGGGGGGAGAATTTCGGCCACCTTTTCCGCCACATGAGGGAGGAAAAATCTTGTTCAAAGCATGGTGTAAAGTTATTCAAAGCATGGTGAAAAGTCTAGCTATGCATGTCCTAAAGTATGGCTAGCATGTACCTTATTTTCAAACCTTTAAAAATGCATAAAAACTTAAAATTTTGGGCTGCAAAATCTGAAGAGAAACCATGCTTCTCATGCCCAAAAAGAGGAGAAAATTTTCTAGACTTAAATTCCCAAAGCATAGGTAATGTGTTGTAAGACATGTTGTCTTGAAAAAGTTTGATAGAAAGCTTGAATGACCACAAAACAAATCATTCTTTTTGAATTTGAAAGACATAATTTAATTCATTTTAGAAATGAATTGAAAACCTTAATTGACCATATAAAATATTCTTTGAGTCTTGAGTGACAATTTTTCTTGAAAGTTGATCATTGATTGAAAGTGTTCAAGACACATGTCACAAGATAGCTTGAACACATAGACTAATTTTTTTGATGATTTCTAGAGAAAATGGTGCCATTCTTGGCAGCCTTGGGGAGGAGAAATATCTCCTTAAACCATGTTCTAGAAGTGTGTTTTGGTGTGACATAGATTAGGCTTAGGATTAAAAATTGCTAAGTAGGTACTTAGGTGCACTAATAGGTTAATTAAAACCATAAATCCCTAGGTTTAGAGGTGGTCTAGAAGGATTAGGAGTCAACACCTCTAGGACTAGTGATGTGAGTGTGACAACTTGTCTCAAAAAGAAAGTTGATGTGAATAGTGGAAACACTATTCGACACTATTCACATATTCTTTTTCCTTTTTAAAGAATAAGACTATGATGAGATTTGAATTTTCTCTAAGCAATTTTAGGTTCCAATTAATTCTAAATGATGGTTTTGACTCTAGATTAATTATGGAAATTAATTAACCTTTAATTAGAGCCTAATATTGCTTAGGTTTGGAGTTAAACGGCTCATTAAGCCGAAAATGCGATATGCAGGGGCAAAACCGTAATTTTTACCAAAAGTTGCCCGGGATCTCCGGGACTTAAACCAACATAGTTTATGCCTTAAAATCATGGTTTTGAACCTCAGAACAAAGTCCGGGTCAAAACGAACTTATCTTGCCTTAATTCGCATTGCGGTATTTTGGTCATTTCTGTCTTGGTAAATCTCGAAATGAGGTTTTCCCGCTTTGTTAGGCACTCATGCTCATACAATCCCCTTCATATAACATATGAACCCTATGAGGATGGCCAAAGCCGGCCGTCCTCGTGTTTCGGGTAAAAATGACCTCAGGGGCAATTTGGTCATTATGAAAGTTTAGCGAAAATCGGGGCGTTACACTATTCATTCTCCATACCCCAAGGAGCCTAGCTAGAATAGGATTTTGACCCCACTAATGAGCTAGAATGCTCACTAATCATGCCTTAACATAGCCTTAATTACCTATCCTTTCACTTACACACTTACTTAAAAGTTCCTAATCCTAAACCTAATCAAAACTACATCTAAACACACTTCTAAACCACAATTAAATGAAAGATTTTCCTCCCCTTGGATCCCCAAAAATGGCACCACCTCATCCCCCTCTCGCATCACAAATTTGTTCACTCACACACTCAAAGAACTATGCCTAAACCTATACCTACAACCTCACCTTGAAATGACACAACCAAGAGACATTTTCCCTTCTTTTCCCCCTCAACATTTCGACCACTCCCTCTATTTCCATCACCCTTGATTTGTTTTTCTATAAATAGCACACTTGAGTGAACTTGAAACACCTTTAGTTAATTTGCTAAGTTTAGAGCACTCAAAACTTTCTTTTTCTCTCAAGTTTCAAGAGTTCTTCTTCTTCAACCTCTTCACCTTCTTTATCTTCTTCAACCTTATTTCACTTGGTAGGGATTTCTTTCAAGTGTTTCATTCATTAAAAGTTGTTATTTGGTTATGTGCTTCGTGATTTTCCTAGAACCTCTTAGTTCTTCTTTTCTTTTCTTTCCTCTTTTCTTTTTCAGTTTCTTGGTTCCCTTTTTCTTCCTTTATGTTTCGGCCATGATGGCTTATCTTGGAGGAAAACCATGGCTTGATGATGAGGTTTCAATATAATGGACTCATGATTATCATTTGAGAAACCTCTAGAGCTTGAAACTTGGTTTTGATCTTAACATATCTTGGTTATTCCTTTTTCTTGAAACAAGTTCGGTTCCTTTTCCTTCCTTTCCTTTTTGAATTCAGCTTCTTTTCCTTTACCTCTTCTTGTTTGGATTTCGGTTTTGAAGGTTCATTTTTGGATGAAAAATGACTCAAGAATGAGAGCACATGATGTTGGAGATTATGTGACACCAAGATCATAGCTTCTAGAGTTTAAAGTTTTGTTTTTCTCCTCCTCATGGCTGCGGCCTTGTCTTCCTTTTCTTTGGTGTTCAAGGTTTTGTTTTGAATAATGTTGGTTGTTAGTCATTTTGATCTCTTGATCCATTTCCATGAACTTGATGAAGATGTTCAAACCATAAGGTTTCTTTGACACCTTGGTATAAAGAACTTTAAAGTTCACTTTATCTTGCTATGATAAGTTTAGGTTCAGGTTTAAGTTCCTTTAAAGTCTTGTAAGAGCTCTAGTAAAGATAAAAAAATAAACTTCCATATTTATATTTCTAGCCCCTCATATTTATATTCCAAGTTCTTGCATCTCATATTTACTTTCCTATGTCATCACTAAACTCTAAAGATTAAAGAAAAGAACTTGCTTTATCACATTTACGTTTCGAGCTTTGCATTTCATATTTATGTTTCAAGTCATCACTTAAGAACTTAAAGACTTAAAACGAGAGCTTGCATATCACCTAATTAATCTCGAAGCCTTTCTATTTCGGCCTTAAAGTCGATTGTTGCTGGGCCTAGAGCACTAAAATAAAGAATTGAACTTGCATATTTACTTTCAGGTCTTGCATATTTATATTTCTAGCACCTCATATTTATATTTTAAGTTCTTGCACCTCATGTTTACTTTGAAGCTCTCACTTTACCTCATAATGGAGAATAAAATGGAATGCATAGCAAGTTTATGTTTTGTCATCACTTAAAGAACCTAGAGCTCAAAGACTTGCCCTTTTTATCTCAAGCTAAAGTTTGGTTATGGAAGCATTCCCTTGAATGCACAATTCAGCCATGTGATGATGATGAGCTTGGCATGAGTTTTATCTAGTCACAAGTGCCCATAACCTATGCCGTAGGATTTTGTTAAGCGTAGGAGAACTCAAAGAACATTTCAAGTATAATTTTACGTTTTAAATTTTAAATCTTGAGCCAACCCAAGTGGTTGCTACCCTTGTTTGGTTTGTGGTGATTTTAGTAAAATAAGTTGGTTTCCAAAGAGTTTTAGAAGTCCTAAAGTGAATCCATGAGAAACTAGTAACTTATGCTTGCTAAAAATGAAATTTTATGCATGATATGAATATATATGAATTCGGTTCTGTCATTGTGTGTTTGCTGCTGTATGATGTTGTTTTGGTAGGCTGGAATGTGTTAAAATTATGCATAACAAGTTGAGAGTCTTTCTATGCGAGTCAGGAAAGAAACTAGTCTTACCGACAAATCGTAAAGTTGAGTTCTAGCATAGTTTTGACCCATTAATTCTTAGCTTTTGCCAAAACTATTTTAGTATGTTAACCTTTACTTTAGGATTGTTTAAATATGAAAAACTCGGTAACATTTGACGGAGGATTGATTTTTAGAGCCTATAAAGAAACTAGCAACTAGAAAACCATAAAAATGCAATTCTAGAACTCTTAGAACATTTAATTTTCTGATTCTATACAGAACCCTTATAATGTAGTAAATATGATTTATAATTAGCTCAAGGGCTTAGGGATACCTCATAATTGGTTTAGATTTAATTTATAGCGCCTTAGGCAAAGACGGAACCAAGAAAGGGTCTAAAACGTAAGTTCTAGGACCCCGTAATCTTAAAGATGTAATTCTGCCCTTAAAGTATGATGCTGCCTCGATTTACTAATGAACTTAAATGCTAGTAAGAATTATTAGTTGTGAATCATTAGGTGCATAAGAGGTTAATAGAGAGCGATAAAATAATTACGTCTCAAGTTTAAGACCCGTAAGGGTCAAAGCATAAGATACCGTAAGTTTAAGAACATGATGAGCTTTTATGTTACACAAGAATGTGTGTTTTATTTGAGAATGATCATGTCAACGCATAAAATTGTGATTGAGGATACATGTTCTATTTGTTCACGTGGCATAAAGCAAATTTGGAAGAAATCTGGCGTGCTGCTGTTATGCTGCCAAATTTCTGACAAATTTGGGGACTTAGAAAGTTTTTGGAAAACCTATGAGAATTTTCTTTAAAAGAGATGAGGTAATAAGATGGGTTTTTGGATGACACCGGTTCGGCCGAGCACCTCCAAAGAACTCATGTGACATCGGTACCAAGATATATTCTTGGGTAACACCGGTTCGGCCGAGCACCCTCAAGAAAATGCCCCCTAGCCCATACTAGAGAAGTCGAGATTTGTTTATGATACGCTTATTGGTAAGGGATAAGTAAGAACTAGTGACGACTAGTTAGGTATGAGCTCATAACCTAGAGATGTGACACGTTCTGGGTGACACCGGTTCGGCTGAGCACCCCCAGAGTGAATGCCTTTTTAGGGTGGTCCCATGAGAAAGCGAAGTATGATGATGATGTCACAATGTTTTTCCCCACATGAGATTTTACTTGCCACTTTATGTCACTATTATGATGTTTCATGAAGTTATGGTTGATATCCTTGCATTAGATAGCGCCATGCATACATTCTTTACTATGTTGCATCCATGACATTAAGAATCATTCTAAATGAACGGACCTTGGCCAACTATGTTTTGAAGCTTAAAAATGAACTTGGTGCATGCTCACTTATTTTATACACTAAACCCAAGGTTCCTGAGGACGTAGATGATGACACCTAGATAGGAGGTTGCCCTACTGAGTTTCTTTAGCAAGATTCTCACTCCCTTTATCTTTTTTTTCCGTCACATCTTTAGGTGCACTACGACCCAGAGCACCAGTCGTATCATTTTGAGGGGAGTTGCACACTTCGAGTGTTTATGTTTTTGGGACGCCCCTTTTCTCACCCTGTACATAGCTATCGATTTTCTCCGACTTCCCCATATGGCGACGACATGATATTTGAGCAAGCGTGGACACATAACGAGAGGGTGCTTCGCACGTACTTTGTTGAGTCCACCGCCCATGATTTCCCTGACTATGTCCCTCGTTCGATGCATTTGAAGACTGAACCATCAGAGGATCCACCCACCCATCCATACTCCGAGAGCTCCGCCCCTACGCCCCCGCTGAAGGTGGAGGGTAGCGAGGAGACGGTCACACAGCCGAGGCTAGCTTGGAGGCAGTCTATGCGTCCCCGTCAAGGAGCTCATGTCCAGTCGCAGCGAGTGCCCACTCCGGATGAGCTTCGCCCATGGATCGGCTATGTCCTGCCCTATCCGAACTACTAGCAGTAGAGGTGCTCGAGGAGTGATAGTGTACACACCACATGTAGAGTAGGGTAGCCTTCTTTTGTTCAGAAAGGTTATCCATTTTAGGTGCACTAGGGTGTGGGTGTCTCCTTTTTTCATGTTTCCATGTATTTCCATTTTCAGTTGTATTCACTTTATGTTGTACTAAATTGAGTCCCACTTTTGAGTGGGCATACTATATATATCTATTTATGCAGTTTGTTATGCTATGCATTTACATGCTTTATGATCGGATGTTCATGACGTGTTCATTTGGATTCGTGTTTTATTGCCTCTATGCTTCATAGTTCGTTTCATTGCTCGTCATGTTACGCGGCTCTCACTTTGCTTTTACAATTCAAAAAAAAATTTTACTGCATTTTCTGCCAAGTATTTTAAAATAAAGAGGAAACGATGATGTAACAGACTAATGATTAACCTAAATATGTTCTAGAGTATTGGGTTAAAAAGTAGGATGTTACAGGTTGTGTGGTGGTTTAAGGTTGAGAGGTGGTGGTGAGTGGTGATTCTTGGAAGAAATGAAAAAGAAGAGGAAGAAGAACTCTAGAGAGAAACTTTGAGGATTCTTGAACCTAGATTGCACGAGATGAACAAATGGTGTTTGTGACTTGCCTTGCGGTTGTATTTATAGAGAAATTTTAACATGTGATGATGTAAATGGGGGGAGAGTGCCGCAGCCTCCTAGGAAGAACTTGGGAGGCAAGTTTCATTTTAATGTAGGTTAGGATGTGTATTAGAGGTAGATTTAATTAGGAAAAAGGTTAGGAATGTGTAACTAGGTATTTAGGTGGATAATCATGCATTTAGGTATTTCAAGATCATGATAAAAGAGTGGTCATAAATATTAAGAGGAGTCAAGTTCATTTAGTTTGAATTAAACTCAATTAATTTGAATTTCAAAAGTCAACATAATTCCTTAAATTAGGGAATTGGAGAGACAAATCACTATTCATTATGACATGATATAATGTCTTACATTAAGAATAGGATTTTGAGTTTCCTTAAGCAATCTTATGTTCTAATTAACCTCAATTAATTATTTTGACTCAAAATTAATAATTAAAATTAATTAATCTTTAATTAGAGCCTAATAATGCCTATGTTTTGTTAATTACGCAATTAAGCTCATTATGCCTTTAATTAGGGGTAAAGTTGTAATTTTACAAAAAAACTCCTTGGGGCCACCCGGGTTTATATTGACATCATACATTCATTGAAAACAACATTCCAAACTTCCAAATGAAGTCTGGGCCCAATCGGTAATTAATTCTATATTAATTAGCCACAGGGATATTTTGGTGATTTCGCTCGGAAAAATAAAAAACTGAGATTTTCACCTCTAAAATCATGCACAGCACAATTAATCTCCTTTAATCATAAAACTAACCTCTTGAGGTTAGCCGGGACCAATTGTCCTCGATTTCCGAGTAGAAATGACCTCAGGGACATTTTGGTATTTGTACACAAGGAAAAATCGGGGCGTTACAGAGATCATCCAAGAATAACACATAAGTGTTATCATGCCTCTTGCCAGATAAAATGACTTGTCTCGAGATAGGATTTACTATTTTGCATGCATGAACATTAAATAAAACATTAAAGCCTTGGTCGTAGAATTGGCTAATACTTAACAGATTGTAAGTCAGATTATCAACAAACAGCATATCAAAAATTTGGTGAGAATCATTCATACCAACATTTACTATTCCTATGACCTTGGCCTTATCTCCATCAGCAAACTTGACTAATCCAGAGTTCCTCGGCTTTAGGTTTTTAAACCATCTTTTGGATCTAGACATGTGTCTGAAGCAGTCATTATCCATGTACCATTTGTTGTCTATTTCAACGTATGTTCTCAGACACATCTGTAACAAACATTATTTTTAATTTAGGTACCCATACCTTCCTGGTTCCTTTTAGGTTAGTCTTTATAGAAGGAGGTTTTCCATCCTTTTTAACAGATTTCTTTCTTATGAAGCACTTAGCAAGTGGATGTCCTTTCTTATGATAGAAAGTGTAAGAAACTTTCTTTTTCACTTTCTTTGGCTGAGTTGCTTTTCCTTCTTTATCCATTTCCTCATCATATCCCAACTCGATTTTCTAAAAATATGGCCCCCAACCTCTAAGCATTAGATCAAGGTTCTTTGAACCATTTACCATTATTTCAAGGTCAAATTTGAGAAGCCTTGAACTCCTTTCTAATTCAAAAATAATTTTATGAGTTTTTCATTCTTCTTACAGACTTCAGCCTCTAAGGCATTGAGTTTGATATTTGAAACTTTATTTTCTCCTTTTCAATCTTCCTTCTCAAGCCTTAGATTTTTTGCTTCTGACTTGGCCAATTCAAGTTCTAAAACAACCTGTTGATATTTCTTTTTCAGGTTAGGAAAATGAGAGGAAAGAGTTTGAGAATCTTCAAGCAACTCTTCATATAAGGCTTATAGTTCATCATAGAAAAGATCAGAATTAGAATTATTTACCTAAGGTTCACTTTCTGTCGTATATCCTGCCATGAATCATAGGTTGGCAATATCCAGCTCTTCCTGGCTCTTTGATCCTTCCTTCTCTTCTTATGAGTTGCTCCACGTGGCCAACATGCCTTTTTTCTTGGAGCCAAACTTCTTTTGTGGACACTTCAGCTTGGGACATCCTGATTTAAAGTGTCTTTTCTCTATACAATTATAGTAAGTGATGCTTTCTAGTTTTCCCTTACCCTTTATATCCTTCTTGAGACTGATGTCTTTTCTTCTCTTTATCTTTCCACTCTAGGCTTTGGAGATCTTCCTTACTACTATGGAGATCTCATCATCGTCATCTTCAAAATCATGATCAAATTCTTCCTTTTCATCAAAGGTCTCAGCAAATTTCTTTGCTTTGGCTTTGTTTTTTTTTTTTTGATGAGATGATTTTAAGGCTAGGGATTTGCTCTTCTTGATGCATTCACCATGCATTTCTAAGAGCATTACTTCATGGGTTTTAAGAGACCCGATAAGTGCGTTCAAGCCCAGAGTTTGAAGATCGTTGGCTTCAGTGATGGTTGTAACTTTGGGCAGCCATTTTCAAGGGAGGTTCCTCAAGATTTTTCAAGCCATTATGAGTTATAATAAATTTTGCCTAGTCTATTTAGTTGATTGACAATGTGCATGAATCTTTTGGTCATGTCATCAATACTTTCTTGGTCTGTCATTTTAAACATTTCATATTTATGTACTAGCATACTGATCTTTGTCTCCTTGACTTGATCAATGCCTATATGCAGCATGTACAGCCTGTCCCAGATTTCCTTGGCCATGTGATAAGCAATGATTTTGTCATATTCAGTCTTACTTAGTGTATACGTGAGCAGGTACTTAGCTTTGGAGTTCAATTAAACTCTGGCTTTATGTTGTTCTGTCCATGTGCTCCTAGGGACTTCTCTCGATTTTGAAGATACATTATCAGTTCCAGGAACTTCCTCTACTAGAACATAATCACCTTCCTATATGATTTCCCACAAGTCAAGACTTGTGTATTTTATGAACAGCTCCATACGATCTCTCCAATATGCATAGTCTCTACCATAAAAAAATGGTGGTCTATTGATGAAGTGTCCTTCTGCTATATGAATATTCTGTGTCATAACTCCTTAGGATCTTTGTCCTCTGCAATCGTTAGATTGCTCAACCCCGTAGAGGCTTGAGCTCTGATGTCATTTGTAGGTAGAAAAGTGCATAAGAAGGGAGATCAATCATGCTTCACTTTTTTCTATCTTTTTTGTTTTAGAAAACTTAAGCAAAATACTATCTATTGGCTCCAGAATCCTTCCAAGAAGTGTTAACGAGTTTTGAATGACAACAAAGCCAATTTAAAGAAAAATCTTTGAAGAACAACTAATAGCTATCTTGAGTTTCTTGAAGTATTAAACAGGTTCTATCATTTAGCATATCAAGGCTTAATCAAACAAGGATATATTTTACTTTGCATGTGCAAACATGTTTTATCTCATGTTAGGAGCTCAAAATAGCTAACGATTTAAAGAAAAAATTAGTGCTGCAAGAAACTAAGATTTGAGACTTCAGAAAGTACACTTACAATGAAGATATCAAAAAAACTCTAAGAACCTAGTGTTATACTATCTTTAATCATCACTTTTGTAAAGCTTAGATCATCAACAAATGCTGATTGAAGATAAGAAGACTCAAGAATCAACAAGGAAATATTACTATGCTTCAAAAAGCTCAAACATAGTAAAACAGTGCATTTTATAAGAAAAAAAAGGGAAATTAGAATTAGAATTTAAAAAAGTCAAAATCCAGTGTCAGAACTGACTTATCATCTCTTTTGCCCTTGAGGTTAATGACCCTAGGTCCTAGAAGAAAGTTCAGAAACTATGATTCAGAAGGTAGAGCAGTTTCTGAAGGAACATCAGAAACCTCAATATTGCAACGACTTCTGCAATAACTCTGATAAACAGATAGGCTATTCTTCTAGACTACCTTTTCAAGACACAAATGAATGATCAACACATGTCCTTGGGAAGTCTGATCAAGGCAACAGTAGCAAGGAAGACCTCCATAAATAGAAATGTCATGCTTTCACAAAAAAAGTGCTAAGCCAAAAAGCTAAAACTCTGCAAAGATTTCTCCTTCATCTTCTTGTAAAGTTCATTACTATTTGTAATAATTTCCTTGTTCACAAAATCTTCTTTCTACATTCCTCATTGTTCATACGTTCTTCCAAGTAAGAACAATTAGAAAGAAGTCATTCAAGTATTTCCTAAAGTTCTTTACTGTAAATCTTAAGGAAACTTGAGTATAGCATAGTTTGAGTGGCAACTCAAACACAGAACCTTTGTATCCTCCATCCAGTACTGATCCGTGTAAGTTAAGTTGAAGTGGCTAGTCAAAGATGACTTGCAACGCGACAGTAAAGATGTTTTTATCGGTCACAGTTTAGCTTGAAGAAGCTGGTTAAAGACTACTTGGTTTAGCTTGGAGAGACTAGTCAAAGACTACTCGGTTTAGCTTTAAGAGGTTGGTGAATGATTACTTGGTTTGTGACAGTAGGGGTTTGCTACTGGTTACTAGAAATAGCTTGGAAAGGCTACTATAAAGACTATCTTTGTTCTTTCTTGGGTTAGAGAAAGATTTAGTGAAACTCAATGGTTGTTGAGAACTGGATATAAGCAGGTTGGCCGAACTAGTATAAAAACTCTTGAGCAATATCTTTCTTCTCCTTCATCTCTTATTTGATTTCCATATCTGTCTTATTATTAGTTCTTATTCTGGAAAACTTTTTTTTACACATTTTTTTATATATACAGCTCAGAAAGTTCACTTTCTGAAGTCATTAACGTTGTTTTCTGCTGCACTTCAAGTTCATAACTTGATAGCTTTTTGATAAAGTTTTTCAGAAGTCTATCAGGGAAAGAAAAGCAAAATACGATTCGACCGCTCTTCTTATGTGCTTTTCTACCTACAAGTGGCATCAAAGCTTGGCCTCTAAAGGGTTGAGCACTCTAACCATTGTAGGGAACAAAGATCCAAAGGACAAATGGCACAAAATATTCACAAAGCTAAAGGACATTCTATAAATAAACTGCCATTTTTTTGGTGGTAGAGATTATGCCTATTGGAGGGACAAAATGGAGCTATTCATAAAATACACAAGTCTTGACTTATGGGAAATTATACAAGAAGGAGATTATGTTCCAAGGGAGGAAGTTCTAGGAACAAATAATGCACCTTCAACATCTAGATAAATCCCTCAGTGCAGGTGGACAGGGCAACAAAAGACTAGAGTTCAACTGAACTCAAAAGGTAAATAGCTACTCATGTGTGCACTAAGCAAAGTTAAATATGACAAATTATTGCTTGTCACATGACAAAAAAAATATAGGACAGATTGAGTATGCTACATGAGGGTACTGATCAAGTGAAAGAAACTAAGATCAATATGCTGGTCTATCAATATGAAATGTTTAAAATGACAGATCAAGAGAACATTGATGAAATGACCACAAAGTTTATGCATATTATAAACCAACTAAAGGGTTTAGGCAAGAGATGCATTTTCTTTGAAATAGTTAGAAAAATCTTAAGAAGCCTCTCTACCAAATGGCTGTACCCAAGGTCATAGCCATTGCTCAGGAAAAAAACCTTCAAACTCTTGGCCTGGATGCACTTATCAAGTCACTTAAACCCATGAGATTGTGCTCTCTGAAGTGCATCGTGAATCTAGTAAAGAGAACAAGTCTATGGCCTTGAAGTTGTCTCATCAAAAGATCAATAAAGCTAAGGCAATGAAAGTTGCTGAAACTTATGATGAAGAGGAAGAAACTAATGATGAGACAGAAGAAGAAGATGGAAATGAGCTTTCCATGCTGGTGAGGAAAATGTCTAAGGTCTAGAAATGTAAGATGAAGAAAAAAAGGGACATCAACCTTAGAAAGGACAAAAACCACAAAATGAACCTTGAAAGTGTCATCTGCTATCACTGTGGAGGGAAAGGACATTTCAAACTAGACTATCCTAAGCTCAAAATCCTATAGAAAAGGTTTGTGCCCGGAAAGAAAGACATGCTGGCTACTTGGAGCGAATTTGAAGAAGAAAAGGAAGGATCAAAAGATTAGGAGGAGATGGATATTACCAACCTATGCTTCATGGCAGGATATTCATCAGAGAGTGAATCTAAGGTAAATAATATTGATCTTTCCTATGATAAACTTTTATCTCTCTATGAGGAACTATTTGAAGATTCTCAAACTCTTTCTTCACATTATCTTAATCTGAATAAGGAGCATAAGAAAACTATTTCAGAACTCAAAATGGCCAAAATAGAAGCTGAGAATACAAGGCTTGAAAAAGAAGAACTGAAAGGTGAAAATAAGGTTTTAAATGTAAAAATCAATGTCTTAGAATTTGAAGTTGCAAATAAAAATGAACACACTTAGAAAGTCATCTCTAAGCTTGAAACTACTTCAAAGCTTCTTAAATTTGACCTAGAAAAAATGGTAAATGGATAAAGGAATCTTGATATAATGCTTGGAGGTCAGCGGCCATATTTTCAAAAGATCGAATGGGGATATGAGAAAGAGTTTGATGAGAAAGGAAAATCAACTCTCTTCAAGAAAGAAAAAAGGAAAGTTTCCTATACTATTTATTTTAAGAAGGGACATCCACCTGACAAATGCTTCATGAAAAAGAAGTCTGTCAAAAAAGTTAGACAATTTTCTCCTCGGACTAACTCAAGAGAAACCAAGAAAATCTGGGTACCTAAAATAAAAAATGTGTTTGTTGCAGGTCTGCTTAAGAACGCATATGGAACCTAATAACAAGTGGTACATGGACAGTAGTTGTTCAAGGCACATATCTAGATCAAGAAAATGGTTCAGAAATTTGTGGCCCAAAAAATTAAGATCAGTAAAATTTACAAATAGAGGAAAAGCTAAGGTTACATGCATAAGAAATGTTGGTAAGGATGATTCTCACCAAATTTCTGATGTCTTGCTAGTTGATAGTTTGGCTCACAATTTATTGAGTATCAGCTAGTTTTGTAACCACGGCTTTAATGTTGTTTTCAATGCTCATGCATGCAAGGTAGTAAGTCCAAATTTAGAACATGTTATTTTGTTTGGTAAGAAGCATGATAACACATATGCGTTATCCTTGGATGATCTGAGAGATCAAAATATAAAATGTCTCGCATCCTTCATGAATGATAAGTGGTGGTGGCATAAAAAGCTTGGGCATATTCATATGAAGCTCATTTCTAATCTCCCTTAGAAAGAGCTTGTTAAAGGCTTTCCAAAGATCAGATTTAACAAGGATTCAACTTGTAATTTTTGTAAGAAAGGTAAGCAAACCAAATCTTCTTTCAATAACAAGCATGTGGTTTCAACTACTAGACCACTTGAGCTTTTACATATGAATCTCTTTGGACTAACCAAGACTGCTAGTCTTGCTAGAAAGAGATATTGCCTTGCCATAGTAGATAAGTGCTCTAGATTTGCATGGGTTATCTTTCTAGCATCTAAGGATGAGGTGATTAAGAGATTCAAAGTTTTTGGAAAATGAGTTTGTATTGAAAAAGATTCTCAAATCAGCTCTTTCAAATTTGATTGTGGAAGAGAATTTAAGAATCATGTTTTTAAAGAGTTTTGTGAAAAACATGGCATCTTTCACTAGTTTTCTGCCCCTAGAACTCCTCAACAGAATGGGTAACTGAAAGGAAAAATAGATGCTTGCGAAAAATGGCTAGAATTATGCTTTTAGAAAGTGGTTTATCAAAAGGCTTTTGTGCAAAGGCTGTCAATAACTCTTGCTATATTCATAACAAAATCTTTCTAAGGCCAATTCTTAAGAAAACTCCTTATGAGCTATGGAAGGGTAGAAGACCCAACATATCATATTTTCATATTTTTCAGTTCCTAATGTTTTATCCTTAACACTAAAGACAAACTTGCAAAGTTTGATCCAAAGTCTGATGATGGTATCTTTCTAGGTTATTCTTCTATCTCTAGAGCATACAGGGTATACAACAAGAAAACGATATGCGTGAAAAAGACAATACACATCAAGTTCAAAGAACTCAAGAAGGACTTTGCTGATGATTTTGAAGATCTAGAAGAAAACTTTGATAAGATGAATCTAAAAAGTACTTCTAATAGCAAGATGATGAAGCCAAAGCATCAAAAAGTAAGCTCCAGAACACAAGTACTTCAAAAAGCTTGCTCGAAACTCCTAAGAAATCATAGAAAAAAAGTAGTCTAAAGATGAAAAAGAAGCTAGAAAACCTCAAGGTCACAGAAACTACAAAGGGGTTTCTTATTTGAAGGTAGTTTCTCACAACAGAGTTCTTGGAGACATTTCCAAGGGAGTGAGAACCAAATCATCTCTTAGGAATATGTCAAACTATGCTTTCATCTCTACCATCGAACTTGAATGTATTGAAGAAGCTTTGAGTGATCAAAGTTGGATGGATGCTGTAACATCCTCCCAAGTACAACAACATCATCCTTAAGTCATGACACCAGACTCTAGAGTTGTTACTTCTAAATTATTGGACCTTTCTTAAATAACTATAGCAAATGCGATAAGATCGTGTAATAACTAGCATAATTCGATTAACATGTGTAACAAAGATACAAGTCAATTACACAAGGAAGCTGTACTGTGAGCTTGAATACATATATAATCTCTATTACATTTACCTACACATATACCTACAACTATATACCACATAAGAAAAACATCAACTATTAAACTACTGCAATCCCGAGTTCTTCTATGTAATAGCTCCATAGTCCACTGGATCAACCTGGAGACGACACGGGAACACAAACACATAGGGGTGAGAATTCTAAAATTCTCAGTAGGGCATCCCCAAAACATATACTAAAATATCTGTCATCATCATCGTCCCTGTAACACCCCGATTTTCTATCTGAGTGGAAAATGACCAAAATGCCCCTGAGGTCATTTCGGCCCGGAATTCGAGGATGGCCGACCCGGCAGTCCTCGAAGGGCCAACTCAATGTTTGAAGGGGATTGAATGACCCTTGAGTGGTTCCAGAGGCGAAAGTCTCATTTTCCGCAGTTTCGGGTCAAAATGACCAAAATACCCCTATAGCGTTTTACGCAGGTAAAGGTGCCGTTTGAGCCCGAAACTTTCCCCAGAGGTTTAAAGCCATGTTTTTACATGTTTCAAAACATCTGTTTGAGTCCTGGCAGTCCCGGGCAATTTTAGTGCAAAATTACAATTTTGCCCCTAGAATAGTGTTTTTGAGCTTAATGATGTGATTAAGCAAACCTAAGCAATATTAGGCTCTAAACGAAGATTAATTAATTTCCATAATTAATCTAGAGTCAAAATAAATTATTAAAATTAATTAGAACCTAAGATTGCTTAGATTAGATTTAAATCTCTTTTCTAAAACTCAAGATTTCACTCTTGGAATCATAAATAGTGTTTTCTCTCTCCAATTCCTTAAATCAAGGAATTGTGTTTAGAGTTTTTTATACACTAAAATGAGTTTATAACTCACTAATGATGCAAGAACACTCCTTAATTATGTCTTGACAACCTTGATTACCCATTTTCTCACCTAAACACTTTCTTACAAATTCCTAATCTTAATCCTAATCAAAGCTACACCTAAACACAACTCTAAACCACAATTAAAATGCAAGAGAACCCTCCCCATGGCTGATGCACTTCGGCCTTCTCTCTTTCAATTACTACACATGTTGAATTGTTTCTCACTCAAAGAACCATGCTTGAAGCCATACTTTGAACCATGCCTCACCATGCCTCAAGACCACATTATCTCACCTCATGGAACTCATGGGCTGCCCATGAGGCTGATGGCCGAAGCTCCTCCTCCTCCATGCACCTTTCATTTGTTTCATTTCTCTATAAATAGCTTGCTTGGGTGAACTTGTATCATTTTGGGTTCATTTGCTAAGTGTAAGTTTCCAAGGAGCACTTCAAAGTTTCCTTTTTCTCCCAAGTTCAAGTCTTCAAGTTCTTCATCCTCTTCTCTCATTCCAACCTCCTAATCACTAGGTAGGGACTTTCTTTCAAGAGTTCTTCCATTTAAAGTTCTTAATCTCTTTATGTGTTCATAGTTTCTCTTGAATCCTTTCTAGAACTTCTTTTCTTTTTCTTCTCCTCCATGTTTCGGCCATGAGCCTTTTGAGAGCAAGGGAATGAGAGCTTGATGATGAGGTTCCATGATGATAATGTTCATCATTTGGATAACCTCTAAAGCTTGATCTTTGTTCATAAGTTAAAGATGTTTTCTTTTGTTCTTTTTTCCTGAACTTTGAAACCTTTCACCTTGATGATATTTTAAAATGGTTACATGAACTCAATGATGAGGACTCATGATGTTGGGGTTAATGCATCATCAAGATCATGGTCTCTAGAGTTTCAAATGTTTCTTTTTCTTCTAAAAAGTTTTCGGTCCCTCTTCCTTTCCTCCCTTCATATTTTCGGCCATATTGGCCAAGGAAGTTCACAATGGCTTGATGATGAGAGCTTCTAGATGATGACTATGTGTTCATCACAAAGAGGCCTCTAGAGCTTGAGTTTTAATGAAAATGTTATTTATGTTTACATTCCAAGAAAAGAAACTTTGTGTTTTAAAGAACCCTTGAGGTTCATTCTTGTTTTTACTTTACCTTGACATGATAAGTTTGGGTTGAGGTTTAAGTTCCTTTAAAGTCTTGTATGAGCTCTAATAAGAAATAAAATGAACTAGCATTCATATTTAAATTCAAGCTTATGCATTACATGTTTAATTTGAGCCTTGCATTCATATTTAATTTCCAAGCCATCACTTAAAGTTAAAGGATAAAGAATGGAGTGCATCTCATATTTACATTCTTGCCTAGCATTTTTACTTTTATCACTAAAGAATGTAAAGATTTAAAATGAGAACTTGCACTATCACCTAACTAAATCTCAAAGCCTTTCTATTTCGGCCTTAAAGTCGATTGTTGCTGGGCCAAGAGCACTAAAATAAGGAAATGAACTTGCATATTTATATTTCAAGTCTTGCATATTTAATTCAAGCTTTGCATATTTATAATTCAAGTCTTGCATATTTACTTTAAGCTCTCACTTTACTTTGTAATGAAGAATAAAAATGAAGTGCATAGCATGTCTAAATTATGTCATCACTTAAAGACCTTAGAGCTCAAAGACTTGCCCATTTTATCTCAAGTTAAAGTTTTATGTGGGAACATTCTTTCAATGCATAATTTCGGTCATGTAGTGATGATGAGCTTGGAATGAGTTTCATCTAGCTTCAAGGAACAATAAGTCAAGTTTTAAGAATCCTTTTAAATCTCATGAAGTTTATGAGATTAAGCCCAACAAGATTTATGAATTTAATCCTCTTTTAAGGAGGGATTAAGTGGTCATTAACCTAAGGATGTTTTTAGTCTCTTTCACAAAATAAAATGGTTTGCAAAGAGTTTTGGAAGTCTTGAAAATGATTCCAAGAGAAACTAGCAACTTATACGTTTTAGAAAATATCAAGTTATGCACCTTTTGGAAACTTAATGTTTCGGTTCTTCCATGATGTGTTTGCTGCCATGTGATGATGTTTTGATGTGTTTGAATGAGTAAAAATTATGTATGATGAAGTAGGAACATTTCTATGCAAGTTAGGAAAGAAACTAGCTTTCTAGAAAAATCATAAAGTCAAGATTTAGCATAGTTTTATCCCACTTAGTTATGGACACTGCCCAAACTGTTTCAATGGGGATATAATCAGATTAGGATTGATTAATCATGAAAAATTTGGTTACATTTGAAATAGGAATGAATTTTGGCACCTATGGAGAAACTAGTAACTAGAAAACCGTAAAATTGCAATTCTAGAACGCTTAGAACATTTAATTCTTAGAATCTGCCTGGAAACCTTATAATGTAGAGAACATGGTTTATAATTAGTTCTTTGATATATGAATGACTCATAATTGGTTTAGGTTTAACTTATAGCGCCTTAGGCGAAGACAGAACCAAGAAAGGATCTAGAACGCAAGTTTTAGAACCTTGTAATCATAAGTTCATAACGCTGCCCCTAAGGAATGATGTTGTTCAGATTTAATAGAGAGCATAAATAAATAACAAGATTTGTTAGAAGAGAACCCTTAGGTGCATAAAAGTTTGATAGGAGATGATAGGTTTACTACATTACAAGTTTAAGGCCCATAAGGGTTAGAGCATAAAATACCGTAGAACCAAGTGCATAACGAGTTTTAATGTTGCTTGTGAAAGTATGAGGATGGTTATGAGAATGCATGAATTTATGATGAAGGATGCATGTTTGATTGACTCATGTGACATAAAGAAGAATTTGGGAGAAATTCGGTATGCTGCAGTTATGCCGCCGAATTTCTGACAAATTCGAGGACTCAGAAAGTTTTTGAAAACCTATGAAATTTTTATGAGGTACTAAGATGAGTTCTCGGATGACACCGGTTCGGCCGAGCACCTCCAGAGAACTCATGTGACATTGGTACCAAGATTAATTCTTGGGTGACACTGGTTCGGCCGAGCACCCCCAAGAAATGCCCCCTAGCCCGTACTGGATAAGTCTGGATTATGTTTATGATTATGTTACGCTTATCGAGATTGATAAGTAAGAACTAGTGACGACTAGTTAAGGTATGAGCTCATAACCTAGAGATGTGACACGTTCTGGGTGACACCGGTTCGGCCGAGCACCCCCAAAGCGATTGTCTTTAGAGTGGCCTATGAGGAAGTAATGATGATTATGTCACAAAGAGAATTTAATTGCCACTTTATGCCACTATTATGATGTTCTTAAAGATATGATGAATATTCTTGTACTAAGTAGAGCCATGCATACATCCTTTAATATGTCTGCATCCATGTCATTAAGAATCATGCTAAAATGAACAGACCTTGGCTAATTATGTTTTAGAACCTAAAAATAGATATTTATGCATGCTCACTTATTTCGTATTACTAAACCCAAGGTTCCTGAGGACGTAAATGATGACACCTAGGTAGTAGGAGGCCCTACTGAGATTCTTTAGCAAGATTCTCACTCCCTCTATCTCTTTCTTTCCGTCACATCTTCAGATGGCGACGTTCGTGGTTTTTGTGGACACCCCAACCTGGGAGGTACATCATGACCCGGACCATGGGTCATACCATTTTGAGGGTCGCTGCGTCGTTCGAGTGTTTATGTTCATTGGACGGCCCTTTAGTCACCCCGTACATAGCCATCAATTCTCTCCTGTCTCACCCTACGGCGACGACTTCGTGTTCGAGAGCGCACGCCCTCGAGAGGAGCGGATCCGCTGCACCCCATCGACGGCCTTTGTCATCCGGGACTACCCACAGTATGTGCCCCGCTCGCCCTCATCATTCTCCGAGACAGACCCTTCGGAGGACTCTGCCACTCAGGTACCCTCTGAGGGATCTTCCCCCACTATGTCGATGGATGTTGGGGAGGGTAGCAAGGCTTCTGTCGCTCAGCCTGTACGTGGAGGATGGATGAGGATGATTCCCAGCCGTGGAGCTCATGCCCGATCGATGCAGCACATCACCACCCCGGCCGACATAGCCCAGTGGATCAGGTACATCCCTCCTTTTTAGAGAGGCCCGCAGTAGGAGATGACCATCGCGGTTCTGGTGCTCGAGCTTTGACTAGGCTAGGGTAGCCTTTTTTTGTCTTTGGGCCTATCCACTTATAGGCACACTAGAGTTAGGAGAGTTTCTTTTTACGCCTTTGTTGTACTTTCATTTCCATGTATCTATATTCCAGTTGTATTAAACTAAGTCTCACTCTTTATGAGTAAGCATATCATATATTATATAGTTATGCAGTTCACTGTTATTGTGAAGTGCCTTTACTTGCCTTATGAGATGATGAGATGTTTGCTTTACTTTCAATCGCGTTTTATCATTTATCGTGTCGCGTGGCTCTCACTTTGCTTTTATAAATTAAAAAAAAAAATTTACCAGTATTTCCGCTAAGTATTTTGAAGTAATAAGGAAGCTATGATGTAACAGACTAAGGATTAACCTAATTATGTTCTAGAGTATTGGGTTAAAAATTAGGGTGTTATAGTCCCAGCCACTTCGATTTATTAAAAAAGAGTGATCATGCGCTTTATAACAATGGTTTATTTTTTAGAGTTCCAAATTGTACTTCCGAAGTGGGTAACTTTTAATGATCAATTACTTAATGCACACATATCATAAAGCTCAAACATATAGTTAATAATCTTACTCAAGAAATTAAATATGATATGAGTATGAATATGCTAAATATAGTGAACTTATCTCAAAGTGACCTGGTTTTACTTGTGGTCATAGAACTCAACTCGGTGCATTTTTCTCTTTTCATCAACATAGGAAAGACTTAGTGTATACCCAACGGGTATTTACTATGGATAACTCCACAATGAACAGTTTATACCACATGGTATTTATAGTGGTTCACACCACACAAGAGAAATAGACTGCTTATCAGGATTGAGCTCATTCCTATACATGCTCATTGGATTTACTTTCTCCAATTCTCACACAGATCTATTCCTAGCCGATACGTCTATCGACTCATATTATCTCTAGGGAAGTTCATCCTTTTGCCTTCCCCTTCATCTCTAGGGAAGTTCCTCTTTTTGCCTCCTCTTTTATCTTTAGGGAAGTTCCTCTTTTTGCCTTCCTTTCATTCCACATAAGTCTTGTTTCTATTTTCTCCATATGTCAAAACATGCACGAGTGAAATATATATATTCTTTTTTCTCATATAATTGCATCATGTACTTTCTTTTCTCAAATGCATGCATAAGCCACATGTAGGCTTTCAATCACAAGTAATTCTCATTTTTGCCTCATAAATCAATCTTTAAATTGTCTAGCATGCATTCATACTCATCATACTTAAATCAAGAGTCATTATATCATCAACTCAAAGCATCAATTCATTTTCAGCACAATGGCAGATTTTTCACTCAAGTAGCACAATTTATTTCTCATACCAAATGATCAATTAAAATGCTACAAAAATTCTCAATGACACCTCAATGTGTCCACAAGGTTCCATAAAAATTTCCTTACAAAAAGAATTCTCTAAATATGTCAACAAAATTAGACAAATTCGGAGGTTAGAAACCCCCTATTTACAGCCAACAGCCATAGTTTCCAATTTTATTACCCTGAAAAATGATCATATAAAATCATATAAAAATTCAGGGTTGGACTTCAATATGTCCTCAATATCCTGTAAAAATTTCAGCTCACAATTCTATCATTTACTGGGTTAATAAAATTTCACAAATTCACAGCTTCAGATTCAACATTTCAGGTAGCATAGTTACTACTTCGGTTCTTGAATTTCTCAAGGCATTAGGAGTCAAAACCAGAGCTCAAGAAAATTTATCGAACTATCCTAGGATGTTACCTTCAACATATAATTTTTATAGCTCATGAAAACTCCCACAATTCCCTCAGAAAATTCGTGAACAATCACTGCCAGCTGGAAAACTGAAAATCCAGCAAACCACTTCAGAATCTCTTTTGATAAAAATGATTTTTACACAACCCCAAACACTCCACCAAAATTATCACATCAATATCATCATATTATCAACCAATATATCCAGAAATTTTGGACCAAACACAATCAGAAAAGTCCAGCATAAAATTGGAAAGAAAAGGTCAAAGAAAACCCTACTTTGATGGCTCTAGGGATCTTGGCTCCAAAGGATGCTCCAAGATTGATTTTGCTCAACTCAAGGCCACCAAATCAGCACCAAGCCCTTCCTTAATCAGTGATGTATGAGATGCCAAGGTTAGGATTGATGAGGAATTGAAATTCCAATTGGTTAGATTTGTAGGTATTGATGTGTAGAACAAGTTTAGTGAAGGGAGTTTAGTGTCTTATCAACTCTAGGCTAGTGTTTTTGGCATTTGAAGTGAAGTTTGAGCTCTTGGACATGGAGGAACCTGGTTTCCTTCTCCTTACAGCATGATGCACGAAATTTTGAGCTTATTGAAGAAGCTTGGCTTGTGGTTATCTTGTTATATATAAAAGAATGAGTATTATATTGTATAATTAAATGATCTTTGACCAAAGTAAGAAAAATGGATGGTTAAGATTTGGTTTGTTGGTCAAAGAATGATTCTTGGTCAGCCACTTGGCTCAAGATAATTGGCTCTCTTTAACTTGTAGAATAAATAGCTTTTACAATGTCAAAATCGCACACCAAAATCCCATCGAACGAGTGAGATACAAGTACCCGAGTAAAATATTAATAAATGAAAGGCCATGATTAAAACTTGCTTTTCAATTTTCAATCCTTGTCATCCACTTGGCATAAAGTGGTTGATAAAGCTTACTTAGCCACTAAGTAGCTTTTATGGTGTTAGAAACCGCACACCAAAATTCTACCGAACGGGCGAAATATTGTACCCGGGTAATAAGACATTGCCCGAAAATTAATTCTAAGTATAAAATCTTCATTTCTAACTATTTCTAATCTCAATCTTATAATTTCTCAATTTTGGGCACCTCCGGGTCCCAATTCTTGGGTTTCGGCTGTCCCGACGGGCCTATGGAGCCCACAAGGTTACTATTCATAATTTTTTTTTTATTACAAATCTATTGAATCATCCTCATCATTTCTAAAACTGTCAGATTTTTGAAATTACGGCTAGTAAAGCCCAAATTAATTTTTAAATAATTTTTAGGGTGTTACAGATGCTATGCAATAAGAGCTTGATCAATTCAAGAAAAGCAAAGTCTGGACTCTTGTTAAAGGATCGAAAGGAAAGACTATCATCGAGACAAAATGAGTGTTTAGGAATAAGCTTGATGAAGTTGGTAAAGCCATCAGAAACAAAGTAAGAAGGTTGCACAAGGTTATAATCAATAAGAGGGAATTGATTATGATGAAACCTTTGCACTAGTAGCTAGGCTTGAAGCCATTAGAATGCTACTTGTAACGTCTTGGTTTTTCCCTGTGTGCAAATGACCAAAATGCCTCTGAAGTCATTTTTACCTGGGAATTGAGGAAAACCGGCCCAAGCTATCCTCAAAGGGTTATTTTAATGTTTAAAGAAGATTATATGTGTTGTGCATACTAATAGAAGTGAAGATCTCAGTTTTTGGTTTTCTCGCACGCGAGATTACCAAAATACCTCTGCTGTAATTTAATGCGGGATTAATTGCTGATTGGACTTGGACTTTACCTGGGAGTTTGAAATGTTATTTTTAAGGGGTGCACGATATCTGTTTAGGCCCAGGCGGTCTCGGGGAGTTTTTGTGTAAAATTACCATTTTACCCTTAACTAAATGCATAATGAGCTTAATTAAACAATTAAGAAAATACATGCAATATTAGGCCCTAATTAAAGATAAATTAATTTTAATTATTAATCTTGAGTCAAAATAATTAATAGAGGTTAATTGAGGCTTAAGATTGCTTAGAAAAAGTTAAATCCCTTTTCTAAATCAAAAGAACTCATGTGACATGAAGTAGTCAAAGCATGAATAGTATTTTCTCTCTCCTATTCCCTAATCAAGGAAACCATATGGGATTGAATTTTTAGTTAATGAAGTTTGAATCCTCGAAATGAGCAAGATCACTTTCTAATCATGTCTTGAATGACCTTAATCACTTGATTTCTTACCCAAACACTTAATCACCAAGTCCTAACCCTTTGCCTAATCAAATCTACTTTTAAATCATGTGCTAAACACAAAAGAAAAGAAGATATTTTCCCCCCAAACCCTTGTATGGCCGGCAGCTTTTCCTCCTTATCACACCCTCACATTTTGGTTTTTAAAACTTACACACTCAAAGGAAACCCACATTTCACTATTTTCTTTTTTGGATTTGCATTTTATCCAAAAATCTAGTCTAGGATTCTTTCTTCTTTCTTATCTCAAGACTCATTCTCTTCCTCTTCCTCTACCACCTTTCAACCTCAAACCACCTCATCACCACCATAAACCACCCTCAAGAAACATAACTTTCCATCTCTAAACACAAGAACTCAAAAAAAAACCTTCCTTCTTTTTCTTCCTCCTTTGGCTGAATCCACCTTGAGCACTAAGAAAAGATCTATTCTTCTCATTCTTCTACAAAGACCAAGCTTTTTCCTTGTAAACAAGAAAAGATCTTTGGTAAGGATTTTTGCTTTGAGTTCTTTCTCTTTTTCTTTGGCTATTTTTGGTTTGAATAAATGGTTGAGTATTGGTTCTTTTCTTTCCTTTCATTTTTGGTTTTGAGCCTTTCTTTTTCTTTTCATCCTTGTTGGCCCTTGATGTTTAAAAATCATGGCTTGATGACGAGAGATCTTGATGGCAATTTTGATATCACCATGGGCTTGACTTCTAAAGCCTAAGGTTTGGTTCATTTCGGTTTTGAGAAAATGTAGAACATTGTTGATTCTTTGAAATATCCTTTCTTTGATGTTTGAGACCATGGCTTGATGAAGAGGGTCCCAAAATGAATTTTGGTGAAATCATCACATTTGTGACCTTTAAAGCTCAAGGTTTCAATTTTGGTTCCAAAAGGTTTCTAGTAAGTAAAAATGCCAATTGGTTCTTTTTGTTGGTTTTTCTTTAATGCTTGATGGTGAGTCTAAGGAAATGAGCTTCTTGGAACCATGATGATGAGAGACTCTAAAGCTCACTTCTATTTGTTAAGATTGAATGGGGTTGAAAGTATCATTCCTTAAAGTCTTGAAATGAGCTCTAGTAAGATATAAAAATAGACTTGCATCATGTTTATATTTCAAGCTCTTGCATCTCATGTTGATGTTTCAATGCCTTGCACATCATGTTTATTTTGAAGTCATCACTTTAAATCTTGAAGAATAAAGAAATGGACTTGCATTCCCATGTTTAAATTTCAAGTCTTGCATTTCATGTTTATATTTCAAGTTATCACCTAAGCTTCAAAGACTTAAAAATAAACTTGCATCCCCATGTTTATATTTCAAGTCTTGCACATCATATTTACACTTCCAAGCTATCACCTTATAATGATAAAGACTAAAATGAGGTTGCATATCATGTTTATTTTCTTATCATCACCTAAATCTCTAGAGCTCAAAGACTTGCCCTTGTATCTTAAATTGAAATTTTAGTCATGGTTATCTTTCTTGATTGTATTTTCGGCCAAGACAAAGTGTTGGTCTTAGAATGGATTTTATTTTGACTTAAGGTTCAAAACTTGTGTCTTATAATTTTTGAAAGAATTGGAAACTCTAGAGGTATTAAAAATATGATTTTTTATGGACAAAATCTTATTAATGAAATATTTGCTTTTGCTACTGCCCTAAGGGTTAATAATTGTATTTTCAAAGGGATAAATTAGTTTCAAGTGTTTTTAGTTATAACACCTTAACTTTTAACACAATACGCCTAGGACACATGATGGTTAATCGTTAGTTGTTACTTTTTCATCTCAGAATTTTACTTACTTTTGAGCTTCGAAAATAAGTTTATGGAGAACACGACCCATTTTTTTTTCAAAAAACCAAACTATGAGCCGTTCACATATACATTATAGCGTATAGTTATTCATCACGTAGCAATCATGCAAACCATAGCAAGGTGCAACATAAACTACGAACATCATCACATCATATCATTTACTTCGAATATCATATCAAATAGTAATAATAATAATGTGAAAATATCCTACAATCATAATACTACACGAAAATATTTAGAGCCTACCCATAGAGGTTGAGCATATGCTAATACAAAAGCCAAACATGATTAAAAGTAACTAACTCCTAGTCAATGGACATCTACTAGAACTAAGGTACGAGCATATGAGAAAACGAGACAACTTCTAAGAGTTGAAAACTGGAAGGCCTTTATCTCCACTTCCGTTGTGCCACTCTGATCTAGACCATAGAGCAACTCCTATGTTGGCATCTCAGGGAAGTCCATAGGCATCGCCATCAATCTTGTCTAAAGACGAAGATGGAAAGAAAGAGAAAGAATGAGAAACTTGAATAAGAATCTCAGTAGGGTTTTTATCTCCACACATGTGACATCATCATCGTCCCCAAGAGCCTCAGGTTTCATTATGAAAGTAGTGGACATAAATAAGGTTTATTTATTATGTTACAAATACCATTAACCGAGGCCCGTATCTTTTAGCATGAATCTTAATGCATGAATGCAACAGGCATCTCATGTATGCATGGTAATGCCTCAGTGCATTAGTAACACATGCAAATAACATGACCTTACTCACAACATAAATCAATAATGTATAGGTCCAATACACAAGATAAGGCTAAGCATATAAGCATATAATAAGCTAGAGGACTAAAGTAGTGGCAAGTAAATGGATGCATAATAGGGCAACATGATGAGTCAATGTCGTTTAACATGCATGGGAAGGCAAGAGAGCCCATGATAATTTACTTTCTTATGAATGAATTCTCGAGTTCCTTTCTTATTGATCTACCCTCTTACGTTAACGCTAAATCCAACCTACATGCCTTCCCTGGCCATTTTTAAAATTAACACTAGAACCAACCAATGTAACATCCTAATATTTAATCTAACATACCTAGGACGTATTCAAGTTAATTATTAGTCATTACTCTTTTGTTCCAATTCTTAATTCTAATTTTTAGAAAATACTTAGCGAAAATATGGGTACATTTTTTTTTTCAAATAGGAGGTGAAAACATGAGCCACACATAAGATGGACACTAGATTCATTTGATTCGTGAACAATAATAAGAAACCATGCATGCTATGAATAAAATCACAAGATCATAACATAACAACCATTATATCATATATATGTAATAAAGGTTTTGCCATACCCCAAGTTATATAGTAGCATTAATACAGTCATCCGTGCACATACATAGGAAACATAAAATACATAAGACAGAAAATGCCCCACCCACTAGAGTGCATCTAAAGTAGATAACCTCAAAGCGCAAAAGAAAGCTATCCTATGTAGACTATACGCACGTGCACTACCAAGACCACTGCTAGCTCCTACTGCTGCCCGCCCCAAAGGGGAGGAACATAACCAACCCACTGAGCCAGTTTGGCCGGAGTAGCCAAATGGTGCGCAGTCGAGCTTGGGCTCCATGATGGGGTATCATCTTTACTCATCCTCTACGAATCAACTGTATCACTATGGCTTCACTGCCCTCACCAAACTCCATAGGCACGGTGGGAGAGGAACCCTCAGATGGTACCTAGATAGCTGAGTCCTCATATGGATCTATCTCCAAATGAGCCATGGGGGAACGAGGTACGTACTCCAGGAAGTCACAGATAGCAGAAGTAGCTGGCTGGGTATGGCGTGTCCGCTCCTCATGAGGACGTGCAAGCTCGAAGACGAGGTCGTCGCCAAAAGGGGAAGCAAGAGAAAACTGAAAGCTAGAAACTGGATGTGCAAAAGGGCGGTCCATGCACACAAAAAGATGCATAGCACAATGACCTATGAAGTGATATGACCGATGGGCGGCATCGTCGTGCATCTCCAAAGTGGGCCCGTCAATGTAGATCACAAACGTAGCCATCGACCTTTGAAGACGTGATGGAAAGAAAAGATAAAGGGAGTGAGAAACTTGATAAAGAATCTCAATAGGGTGTCCTTCAATCCTAATGTCATCATCTACGTCCTCAGGAACCTCGGGTTTCATTATGAAATAGTAAGTATGCATAAGGTTCAATTATTAAGTTCTAAAATACCATTTACTGAGGCCCATTCATTTTAATATGCGTCTTGGATGTCGTGAATGCATCATGCCTCATCATGAAGTACATGTCAATGCAAGGTGCAACATACTAAATACAAACATAAATGATGCTCATGGAACATAGTAATTATAACATGAATTTCTTTAATTTATCCTTGAGGTGACTTAGACCATTTCTTTTTCTTGTTTGGAGCCACCCGATTACTTTCGCCTTTTGAGAGTTCTAGGTTATGAGCTCATACCTCACTAGTTATCACTAGCATACTCTTATCATTAAGATAAGTTAACACCCGACTTTCAAGTACAGGATAGGGGGCTAAGATCACCTTTCATAACCTTTAATGTGGGGAGTCCAAAGGATCACTTCCTTATTGGATCACCTTTCATAACCTTTAATTCGGGGAGTCTAGAGGATCATTTCCATATGTTTTATGTCACCTTAGCATTAGCATGTCATGTTAAGATGCAAGAAAACAAACATATCATATGATGCCATATGCTTTCATATTACTTCAATATATGCATTTCAAACATTCCAAGTACAATCATATCATGCCACAATAATTCTCATAATCAGTGACTAAGTATGCCAACAAAATCATCACATAAGGAGGATGACCTGCCCTTGAAGAAGTGGTTTCAACCAAGTCTACATAAGGATAAACGGCAACAGCAATCAAGTTCATGCCCAAAATGTGGAAGAGGTCATGGGAATAGTGTAACATCCTCCCAAGTACAATATCATCCTTAAGTCATGACATTAGATTGAGAGTTGTTACTTATAAACTATCGGACCTTTATTAAATAACTATAGCAAATGCGATAAGATCATGTAATAACTAGTGTAATTTGGTTAAAATTTATAACAAAGAAACACAACATTTATTGAATACATAGCTAAGTACAAAAGGAAGCTCTTCTAAGAGCTTTAATACATATACATTATCTATTACATGTACCTACACATATACCTACAACTATATACCATATAAGAAAAATATCAGCTATTAAACTACTGCAATCTCGAGTTCTTTCACGTTGCAGCCGCATCATTCTCTGGATTAACCTGGAGATGACATGGGAACACAAAACACATAGGGGTGAGAATCATACAATTCTCAGTAGGGCAACTCCCCAAAAACTCACTCATACTGTCATCGTCATCACCCCAGCCACTTCGGTTTATTAGAAAAAGAGTGATCATGCCTTTCATACCAATGGTTCATTTTTAAAGTTTCAAATCGTACTTCCAAAGTAGGTAGCTTTTAATAATCAATCACTTAATGCATATGTATTATAATGTCAAGCATCTAGTAAATTATCCTAAGCAGACATTCAAAAATAACAACCAAAACATAAATAGAAATTTCATTCTTACAAGCATTATCAAGTACACTTATATGCAGAAATAATAATAAATTATGCATTCTTTTTCCTGGCCAAGGAACTTAATCTAGTGCATTTTTCTCTTTTCATTGACATAAGAAAGACTTAGTTTATATCATGCTGTAAAACTCAATTCAGTGCAACCTTCTTTCTTCATTGACATAGGAAAGACTTAGTTTATACCCAACAGGTATCTGCCGTGGACAACTCCACAATAGATCCACATAAGGCAAATAGACTGCTTATCAGGACTGAGCTCATTCCTATACGTGATCATCAAACTTCATTTTTTTCCATTTCCGAATCATACACAGTTCTATTTCTAACCGATACGTCTACCGACTCATAATATCTCGAGGGAAGTTCCTCTTTTTGCCTTCCCCTTAATTCAATCTAAGTCTTGTTTCTATTTTCTCCATATGTCAAAATAGGAACACTCAGTGTTTTGGGAAAGTTCCTACTTTTTCCTTCCCCTCATTCAATCTAAGTCTTGTTTCTGTTTTCTCCATATGTCAGAACATGCACGATTAAAGTTCATATATTCTCTTTTGCCACATATACATATCATTCACTGTTCTTCTCCAAATGCATGCATGAGGCACATATACATATTCATTCATAATATGATTTCAATCATACCTCAAACCATTCCTTAAAGTCACTAGCATGCATTCATAAATGTCATACTTGAACCCAATGTCATTATTTCATCAACTCAAAGCATCAATTCATTTTCAGCATAATGGCAGATTTCACATATCTATAGCACAATTTATTTTGAATTTCAAACCATGAAATACAAGGCTATAAAAATTATCCAAGACACTTCAATGTGTCCTCAAGGTCCTCTAAAAATTTCGGAGTTAAAAGGCTCTCTAAGTATGACAACAAAATTCAACAAATTTGGAGACCAGAAACCCCCTATTTGTAGCCAACAGCCAAAGTTCCAATCTTATTACCCTATCAAATGATCATATAAAATCATCTAAAAATTCATGGTTGGACTTCAACATGTCCTTAATATCCTGTAGAAATTTCAGGGAAAAATCAATCATTTGTTGTGGTAACAAAATTAGACAAACTCAGAACTTCAGAATTGGCTGTGCAGACAACTCAGGCACAGTCTCGGTTTTTGATTTTTATAAAATAGTAAAACTCATTTTTGTGACCCAAGAAAAATCATGGAGTTGACTTAGGATGTTAGCTTCAACATGTAATTTTTATAGCTCATAAAAATTACTACAAATACATCATAAAATTCATGAGCCATAACCTGTCCAGAAGAAATCCGAAAATCCAGCAGCATAGTCTAATATTCCTTTTGACAAAAATGATTTCTAGAATCATCCAAAAACTCCACCAAAATTAATACATCAATATCCATATATCATCAACCAACACAACTAAAAATATCAATTTAAATCAGTGATTAACACAGAAAAATGGATTTGAAGAAGAAGAGGTTTAAAATGTAACATCCTAATTTTTAACCCAATACTCTAGAACATATTTAGGTTAATCATTAGTCTGTTACTTCATAGTTCTCATTTAACTTCGAATTACTTAGCGGAAAATACGGGTAATTTTTTTTGAAATAAAAGTGAGAGCCGCGTGATGCGATAAGCGGTAAACCATGTACGGTAAATAAATGTCTCACAACATCATAACATAAAGCACAACATGAACATCACTGAATGTCATCTTATATATATATAACTTGCCCACTTATAAGTGTGGGTCTTAATTTAGTACAAGGGAAATGCATAAAAGAAAGTACAACATAAGCATAAACATAATCTACTCCCCTACCCGAGTGCATCTAATGGGAAACCTCTAAACAAAAGAAGGTTTATCCCCATCTAAGTGGTGTGTGTTCTATCTCGGGCCATCCACGGCCTCCTACTGGCGACTATCTCGTGATCGAGGTAGATATCCGGAAAACTGGGCGAGCTCCTCGGGCGTGAAGAGGCGGAGCGGGGATCGAGTGTGAGCCCCGGGGTATGGCCGCATCTCCGGTCGTCGTGCACGCCTCGGCTGAGTCACGGTGGGCTCGCTATCCTCTCCAAAGTCCATGGGTATGGAGGGGGAAGATCCCTCGGAGGGTGCCTGGGTTGCCGAATCCTCGGAAGGATCCGTCTCTGAAAAAGACGACGGGCAACGGGGCACATACTGGGGGTAGTCTCGAGCGGCGGACGTGGATGATGGGGTACAACGAAGCCTCTCCTCTAGGGGACGTGCGCGCTCGAACACCAGGTCATCGCCAAAAGGTGAGACGGGGGAGAAACGATGAGAATGTACATGGGGAGTTAAGGGTCGACCCATGAACATGAATACTCTAACCGTGCATCGACCCACAAAATGGAATGACCCGTGGTTCGGGTCATGGTGCACCCCTCATATCGGCGTATCCACGAACACCACGAACGTCGCCATCTGAAGACGTGATGGAAAGAAAGAGGTAGAGGGAGTGAGAATCTTGCTAAAGAATCTCAGTAGGGCCTCCTACTACCTAGGTGTCATCATCTACGTCCTCAGGAACCTTGGGTTTATTTATACAAAATGACTGAGCATGTATTAGGTTCATTTTAAACTTTAAAATATATTTTAGCCAAGGTCCATTCATTTTAGGATGATCTTAATGTCATGGATGCAACATAATAGAAAATGTATGCATGGCACTACCTAATGCACGTACATAAAACATAACATCAAGCATCATCATTCTTGGTGGCATAAAGTGGCAATAGTAACTTTCATATGGGACAAAACTTAGTGACATAATCATAATCATGAAACTTCTCTTCCTCATGGGCCACCCTAAAAGACAATCGAACTGGGGATGCTCGGCCGAACCGGTGTCACCCAGAACGTGTCATACATCTAGGTTATGAGCTCATACCTTAACTAGTCGTCACTAGTTCTTACTTACCACTTAACGATAAGCGTACCATAAATCATAAATCCCGACTATCTAAGTACGGGTTAGGGGGAAAAACTCTTAGGGGTGCTCGGCCGAACCGGTGTCACCTAAGAGTGTAAAATGGTACCGATGTCACATGAGTTCTATGGAGGTGCTCGGCTGAACCAGTGTCATCCTAGAACCCATCTTAGTACCTTAATTTTCAAAATCTCTTTAAGTCTCCAAATTTGTCGGAAATTCGGCGGCACAACGGTCATTACACCGAATTTCCTTCCAAATTTGCTTTATGCCACATAAACATATAGTCTCATAAATTCCTCATATGAATAACATCATCATCATTAGCATACTTCATGCATCATCATAAAACATCCAAACGCTTACCCTTACGGTAGCTTATGCTTTGACCCTTACGGGTCTTAATCTTCAGATATAGTTCTCTACATCCGTCGTTCATATTTTAAGCACCTAAGTCTCATAATTAAACATCATTCATAATCCTCTCATTTTACTTTTAAATCTGAATAGCATAGGGTGGAAATCCTAACATGTGAATACGGGGTTCTAGAACTTACGTTTTAGACCCTTTCTTGGTTCCGTTTTCGCCAAAGGCGCTATATATTAAATCTAAGTCAATTATGAGGCATTCCTATGCTTAAGGACTAATTATTAATCACATTTATCATGTTGTAAGGGTGCTGGACAGAATCCAGAAAAGTAAACGTTCTAAGAGTTCTAAACTTGCACTTTTACGGTTTTCTAGTTACTAGTTTCCCTATAGGTGCTAGAATTCAATTCTAATTCAAATGATACCAAGTTTTTCATGTCTAAACAATCTAAATCTGATTATGTTCCCATTAAAACAGTTTGGATTAGTTCCATAAACAAATGGGTCAAAACTATGTTAAATTCTAGCTTTACGGTATTTCTAGTTAGCTAGTTTCTTATCTATCATGCATAGGATCGCTTCTACATCATCATATGATATTTTCACACATTCCAACACATCAAAACATCATCATACAGCATCACACTCATCACATTAGAACCGAAAATAGCTTGCCTCAATAAGAGAATTAAATTGACATTTCTAGGTACATAAGTTAGCTAGTTTCTCTTGGAATCATTCTAGAACTTCTAAAACTCTTTGCAAAACATTTTAATTCATCAAGAGGCTAAGTGAAGCCTTAGGTCACTGACCAAAACATATTCCATCCCCTAAAAGATAATAAAATCACAACTTGTGATGACATAACCTTATAAAGATTGTAAAGCTTTAGGGAAAACTTAAAACATAGACTTTTGGTCCTAGTAGCTAGATGAAAACTCATTGCAAGTCCATCATCACTACTTGGCCGAAATTATGCATTCAAGGAATGCATTCACATTAAACTTTAACTTGGAATGAAATGGGCAAGTCTTTGAGCTCTAGGTTCTTAAGTTACGACATAAACTAAACGTGCTCATGCTTTTCATTTTTAATCTTGCTTACAAAGTAAAGCGATGAATTAAATTTAAATATGCAAGGCATAAACTTAAACGTGCAAGCTTGAAAGTAAATATGCGAGGCATAAACTTAAACGTGCAAGCTTGAAGGTAAATATGCATGGTTCAATTCTTTATTTTAGTGCTATTGGCCCAACAACAATCGACTTTAAGGCCGAAATAGATAGGCATTCGAGAAATTAATTAGGTGATAATGCAAGTTCAATTCTTTATTTTAGTGCTCTAGGCCCAACAACAATCGACTTTAAGGCCGAAATAGAAAGGCTTCGAGAATTAAATTAAGTGATGATACAAGTCCTATTTTAATCTTTATGTTCTTAAGTGATAGCTAGAAAGTAAAGATGCATAGCAAGAATGTAAATATGAATGCAAGCATAAATTAAATTATGCAAGTTCATTTTATCTTTCTAGAGCTCTTAACAAGACTTTAAAGGAATTTAAACTATAACCCAAACTCATCCAAACAAGGTAAAGTCAAGCTTAGAGTTCTTTAAAACTCAACATAATATTTTTAGGAAATCAAACCATGAAGCTTAGAAAATTTAAGGTAATGGCTGAAATCTTCAAGAAGAAAAAGGAACATTTTAAAACTCTAGAGTTCATGATCTTGATGATATATTAACACCAACATCATGAGTCCTCATCATTGAGTTCATAGAGCCATTGTAAAACATCATTAAAGCTAAAGTTCTCAAGAGTTCAAGAAAGGAAAAAAAAACTAGAAACATTTTTGCTCAAGAACAAAGATCAAGCTCTAGAGTTTGTTTCAAGTGATGAACATCATCATGAAACTCTCATCATCAAGCTCTCATTCCTTTGTTCTCTAAGGCCTATGGCTGAAAATGGGAAGGAACAAGGAGAAGAAAAGAAGTTCTAAAAAGAATCAAGAGAAACTATACACATAAAGCTTAGAACAAGAACTTTAAAGAAAGGAATACTTGAAAGAAAATCCCTACTTGGTGTGATGAACTTGAAGATGGAAGAAGAAGATGAAGATGATGAAGAACTTTGAAGAGCTTGAAGAACACTAGAACTTTGAGAGAAAAGAAAGCTTTGAGTGTTTCCTAAACTTGGGAAATGATCTAAAAGTGGTGCAAGCTCCTCAAGGCATTCTATTTATAGAGAAATAAAACAAATGGAGGGTGTGAATGGGTGAAGAGGTTTCGGCCATGAGGGTGCAGATTGGAGGCTTTCCATGAGTTCCATGAGGTGAGATAATGTGTTCTTGAGGTATGGTTCAAAGCATGGTGAGGTATGGTTCAAGGTATGGCTCAAGCATGGCTCTTTGAGTGAGAAAACAATTTAATATGTGTGGTAATTGGAGAGAGATGGCCGAATATGCATCAGCCCATGGGGAGGATTAGTTTGCATTTTAATTGTGGTTTAGAGTTGTGTTTAGGTGTATCTTTGATTATGCTTAAGATTAGGAATTTGTAAGAAAGTGTTTAGGTAAGGTAAATGGGTAATTAAGGTGGTCTAGAAATAATTAAGGAGTGGTCTTGCACCATTAGAGAGTTAAATCCTCAATTTAGAGTCTAAACAACTCTAGACACATTTCCTTGATTTAAGGAATTGGAGAGAGAAAACACTATTCAAGATTCCAAGGCTAGGAGTCTTGAGTTCTAAAAAGGAATTTAATGTTTAATCTAAGTAATTTTAGGTTCTAATTAACTTTAATAAATTATTTTGACTCTAGATTAATTAGGGAAATAAATTAATCTTCGTTTAGAGCCTAATATTGCTTAGGTTTGCTTAATTACGTCATTGAGCTCAAAAGCACTATTCTAGGGGCAAAATTGTAATTTTGCACTAAAACTGCCCGGGACCACCGGGACTTGAACAGAGACCTCTAGACACATGAAAACATGTTTTTAAACCTCTGGGGAAAGTTTCGGGCTCAAACGGCACATTTACCCGCGTAAAAACGCTATAGGGGTATTTTGGTCATTTTGACCCGAAATTGCGAAAAACGAAATTTTCGCTTCCGAAAGCATTCAAGGGCCATTTAATCCCCTTCAAACATTGAGTTGACCCTTCGAGGATGACCGAGTTGGTTACCCTCGAGTTCAGGTCAGGAAATGACCTCAGGGGCATTTTGGTCATTTCCCTCGGACAGAGAAATCGGGGTGTTACATAAAAACCCTACTTGGGTGCCTTTAAGAATCTTGGCTTCAAGCATGTCCCAACAGTGATCTTGCTCACTTCAAGGCCACCAATTCAACATCAAACCCTTCCCTAACCAGCAGATGGTGAGCTCTCAAAGCTAGAGAAAGTGATGGATTCAAATTCTAATCGGTTAGATTTGTAGGTATTAAAGAGTAGAAGAAGTTTTGTGAAGGGAGTTTAGGGTTTTAACAAGTCTAGGCTAGGAGTTTGGGAACTTAAATCAAGTTTTGAGCTCTTGAGAAGATGAAAATGGTGGCTGCTGTATTCTCCCCTTAGGCTGGCCGAAATTGGCCTTTAAAAAGAAGAAAATTTGGCTTCTTGGAGAAGCTTGGTTTGGTGTTGATCTTATATATAAAGAATGAATATTATAATGTGTAATTAAGTAATCTTTGACCAAATAAAGAAAAGTGGATGGCCAAGATTGTTTTCTTAGGCAAATAATGGATCTTGGTCTTCCACTTGGCTTAAGATAATTGGATCACTTTAACTTGGGGAGCAAGTAGCCTTTTCGGTGTTAAAACCGCACACCGAATGGATGAGTTATTGGCTCCCGAGTAAAATATAATAAATCAAAGGTCATGATTAAAACTTGCTTTTCAAGTTTTAATCCTTGCCATCCACTTGGCATAAAGTGGTTGGTAAAGGTTACTTAGCCACTAAGTAACTTGTACGGCATTAAAAACTGCACATCAAAATTCTACCGAATGGGCAAAACGCTGTACCTAGGGTAATAAGGCATTGTCTGAAAATTAATTCTAAGTATAAAATCCTCATTTCTAACTATTTCTAATCTTAATCCAATAATTTCTCAGTTTTGGGCACCTCCGGGTCCCAATTTTAGGGTTTCAGTTGTCCCGATGGGCCCGTGGGGCCCACAAGAATACTATTCATGATTTTTTTTTTGTTTTTTTACAAATCCGTTGGATCATCCTCATTATTTCTAAAACTGTCAGATTTTTGAAATTATGGCTAGTAAAGCCCAAATTAATTTTTAAATAATTTTTAGGGTGTTACAAATAGAGCTTGCTTGGCTGGACTAAATGTGTGCTATGGCCGTGAAAAACCAGGACATAAGATTTGAGAGTGCCCAGATAGGCACTCAAAGCCAGCTATAAAGCCACAACACCAGAGTAGGGTCTTTGCCATAATTGATAAGGGGACGTCACCACCTAAGAATCTGACCTAAGGTAGAAACGTTTAGGATTTGATTAAATTGTTTGTTTGATATATGAAAACTATCAAAAAATTGTTTTCAAATGAATTTTGAGGACAAAATTCTTTTTAAGGTGGGTGGTAATGTAACACCCTAAAAATTAGTTAAAAATTAATTTGAGTTTTGTTAGTCGTAATTTTGAAAATTTGACAGTTTTAACAATGATGTGGACGGTCTAACGGATCTGTAAAATAAAAAAAGTGAATAATACTTGTGAGCCCCGCAGGCCCACCGGGACAGCCGAAACCATAGAATTGGGACCCAGAGACTATCGAAACTGAAAAATTATAGGATTAAGATTAGATATGGTAAGGAATGAGAATTTTAGGCCTGGAATTAATTTTTGAGCAATGTTTGATTACCCGGATATACTGTTTTACCCGTTCAGCGAAATTTCAGTATGTGAATTCAAACACCGAAAGATAGTTTAAACTTTACAAATGGATAATGTATATCCATTCAAGCTAAGTGTAAAGCTAGGATTTAATATTGAATTACAAGATCAAATCCTAGCAATTCATCTTGTTTTCTTTTTAGAAAGAATTAGATTTTATATTAAACAATGTTTACAACCTATCTACACTAAAATCATTTAAAGCCACCAACCTTATCTCTCCAAATTCATCTTCTCGGCCAAGTTTACTAGCCATACAGGCACCATTGTTGATTCTTCAAGAGCTTCAAACTTGATTTCAATCTCCCAAAATCATGTCCTAGACTTGCCAAAACATCAAACATCCTTCGCAAAACTTATTCCACTCACCAATACCTACAAAACTAACCAATTGAAATCTCCAAATCTCACCTTATTACCTCACCCATCACTGATTAGAAGAGGGTTTGAGTGTGTTTTAGGAGCTTTGGAGTGAAGAACTTCCATCTTGGAGCAAACTAGAGACAAGGATACATTAGCTCTCAAGAGTAGGGTTTTCTTTGGCCTTTTTCTTTCAAAATTTTTCTGAGAATTTTCAAGTGGTTTTAATCCGAAATTTCTGGTTACATTGGTTGATATTATGTTTGTAACACCCTAAAAATTATTTAAAAATTAATTTGGGCTTTACTAGTCATAATTTCAAAAATCTGACAGTTTTATTAATGATCAGGACGGTTCAATGGATTGTAAAAAAAAAAAAATCATAAATAGTAATCTTGTGGGCCCCACGGGCCCGTCGGGACAGCCGAAACCCTAGAATTGGGACCCAAAGGTGCCCAAAACTAAGAAATTATAGGATTGAGATTAGAAATAGTTAGAAATAAGGATTTTATACTTAGAATTAATTTTTGGGTAATGTCTTATTACCCGGGTACAGTATTTCACCCGTTCGGTGGAGTTTCGATGTGCAGTTTTTTTTATGCCGTGCAAGTTACTTAGTGGCTAAGTAACCTTTACCAACCACTTTATGCCAAGTGGATGGAAAGGATTAAAACTTGAAAAGCAAGTTTTAATTATGACCTTTGATTTATTATATTTTACTCGGGAGCCAATAACTCATCCGTTCAGTGGAATTTCAGTGTGCGATTTTAACACCGAAAAAGCTACTTGCTCACCAAGTTAATGTGAGCCACTTATCTTGAGCCAAGTGGATGGCCAAGTTTCATTCTTTGACCAAGAAACCAAATCTTAGCCATCCATTTCATTATTTCATTTTGAAAAAGGAATAAATACCCATTTTGACTAGTTTTACACCTAGATAATGATAAATCACCAACCTTATCACTCCAACTGTAACATCCTAATTTTTAACCCAATACTCTAGAACATATTTAGGTTAATCATTAGTCTATTACTCTTTTAGTCTCATTCCTTACAACCTTTCATTAAAATATTTTGCGGAAAATACGAATAAATTTTTCTTTTTGAAACTTGAAAGCAAAATGCGAGCTACGCACTAACCTAACGTTCGTCATAACCATAACGTGCAAGAAAAAGTAACCACACCATTGATAATCATGAAACGTAGTATTATACATAACAATCATAATATCATCACATCTTCATAGATACATAGACTACTAACATCATTGTACCATCATTTACATCAAAACACGCCTATATATGTGAAGTCATCCTTATCCACCTATGAGGTTGGATAAGTGTCAACCCAAAAAGCTAAGCTATCTATGCTCCCGCAGCGACCCTCCGCCCCGTCTTCTAGTGTGATCCTTAAGCACGAGCCTTAGCAGAATTCTAGAACCTCGTTGTAATCCTTGTTTGGAGACGACACGGAAGAAGAGGAAGGGATGAGAAACTTATTCAAGATTCTCAGTAGGAATTCCCGACTCTAACACAAGTGTCATCATCGTCGTCCTCAGCCACCTCGGTTTTAATTATGAAAAAGGTGTACATGCATAAGGATTGGTTTTAGGCTTTTCAAATCTACTTATCCGAAGTGGGTGTCTTTGAGTATATGTCTTAATGACATGAATGCAACAAATATTTGATGAATGCATGACAATACCATATGCACATTAACACGAAAGTCGTAATACTTGGGGCACATCATAAGGAAACAAGAATTATATATGTGGCATAAAGAGGCACAGTAATTTTCATGTGATATCTTTCTTATAAATAAAACTCTTAAGTTCTTTTTCTTAAAGACCACCCTCTTAACATATCTACCAAAAATCCAATCGATTCACTGGCCCGGCGATAATCTGGTCACCAAACTACATCTCACCTATCGCCTAGGAATGAGCTCAATCCTAACTAGTCGTCACTAGATTTAATATGGGCTAATAGAAGGGGTATACATAACTTTCTTGGATCACCTATCTTAGGATCATTTCCTTCTTTGAAACGCTCTACTGGTATCGAGTACACAGCGAATTGTCCGCTTTGGCAAGCTCAATGTCAATACCCTCACAGATTTGTTTCCTCCCCACCGTAGCGGGAGAAATGAGTCTCAGTACTATGTCACATTTGTTCTGGGGGTGCTCGGCCAAACCGGTGTCACCCAGAACCTATCCTGGGGGTGCTCAGCCGAACCGGTGTCATCTAGGAGTTTTCGCAAGCTTTTTCTCAAGTACTTAAGTTTGATGGGAAATTTGGCAGCGTAACAGTGTACACCGGATTTCCATCGTACTTGCTTTATGCCACTAAACATATAGAGCATGCATAGCCATTCAATACTAACGTAAGGCATCATAATCATCGTATGCATCATAAGCATCATAATATCATAGTTTTGCATAACGCATCATGGCGTGAGCATCAACACATCAACACTATATACTCTCATAAGAGATCACATGCTCAAGTTGTTCTCATAATAAAACATACACTTGCATGAAACATGAAAGCTCATTATGCTCTTAAGCCTATGGTGTCTTATGCTTTGACCCTTACGGGTCTAAATCTTGAAAACTAATTACGCTATCATCCTTTTTATCCTTTTATGCACCTATAGGCTCACAACTAATAATTCTTACTAATTTTTATGTTCATCAACGAATCTGGACAGCCTTACACTTTAAGGGCAGAAATTACATCTTGTGATTACGAGGGTTCTAGAAACTATGTCTTAGACCCTTTCTCGATTCCGTTTTCGCCTAAAGCGCTATAAATTAAATCTAAACCAATTATGAAGTATTCCTAAGCCTTTGAACTAATTATAAACCATGTTTACTACATTGTAAGGGAGCTGGACAGAATCAGAGAATTAAATGTTCTAAGAGTTCTACATTTGCATTTTTACGGTTTTCTAGTTACTAGTTTCCCTATAGGTGCTAAAATTCAATTCTAATTCAAATGTTACCAAGTTTTTCATGTCTAAACAATCCTAATCTGATTATGTTCCCATTAAAACAGTTTGGATAAGTTCCAAAAAAAAATGGGTCTAAACTATGTTAAATTCTAGCTTTACGGTATTCCTAGTTAGCTAGTTTCTTACCTATCATGCATAGAATCGTTTCTACATCATCATGTGATATTTTCACACATTCTAACACATCAAAACATCATCATACAACCACAAGCTCATCATGACAGTACCGAAAACATCTAACTTCAATAAGAGAACTAAATTGACATCTCTAGGTACATAAGTTAACTAGTTTCTCTTGGAATCAATTTAGAATCTCTAAAACTCTTTGCAAATCATTTTAATTCATTAGGAGGCTAAGAGAAGCCTTAGGTCAGTGACCAAATATATTTCATCTTCAAAAAGGGAATAAAATTATAACTCATGATATCATAACCTTATAAAGATTTGTAAAGCTTCAGGAAAAACTTAGAACATAGATTATCGGCTCTTGTAGCTAGATGAAAACTCATTGCAAGTCCATCATCACTACTTGGCCGAAACATGCATTCAAAGAATGCATTCACATTAAACTTTAACTTGAAATGAAATGGGCAAGTCTTTGAGCCCTAGGTTCTTAAGTTATGACATAAAATAAACGTGCTCATGTTTTTCATTTTTAATCTTGCTTACAAAATAAAGTGATGACTTAAATTAAATATGCAAGGCATAAACTTAAACGTCCAAACTTGAAAGTAAATATGCAAGGTTCAATTCTTTATTTTAGTGCTCTTGGCCCAACAACAATCGACTTTGAGGCCGAAATAGAAAGGCATTCAAAAAATTAATTAGGTAATAATGCAAGTTCAATTCTTTATTTTAGTGCTCTCGGCCCAATAACAATCGACTTTAAGGCCGAAATAGAAAAGCTTTGAGAATTAGATTAAGTGATGATGCAAGTTCCATTTTAATCTTTATGTTCTTAAGTGATAGCTTGAAAGTAAAGGTGCATAGCAAGAATGTAAATATAAATGCAAGCATAATAACTTATGCGAGTTCATTTTATCTTTCTAGAGCTCTTAACAAGACTTTAAAGGAACTTAAACCTCAACCCAAACTCATCAAACCAAGATCAAGTAAAGTCTAGAGTCCTTAGAACTCAACATAACATTTTTAGAAAGTCAAAACATTTAGCATGTAAAAGACAAGGAAGTGGCCGAAACTTCAAGAAGGAAAAGGAACATTTTAAAACTCTAGGGTCCATGATCTTGATGATATATTAACACCAACATCATGAGACCTCATCATTGAGTCCTTAGAACCATTTTGAAACATCACCAAAGATAGAGTTCTCAAGAGTTCATGAAAGGAAGAACTAGAAACATTTTTGCTCAAGAACAAAGATCAAGCTCTAGAGTTTGTTTCAAGTGATGAACATCATCATGAAACTCTCATCATCAAGCTCTCATTTCTCTATTCTCAAGGGCTCATGGCCGAAACAAGAAAGAAAAAGGAATAGAGAAGAAGTTCTAAAAAGAAAACAAGAGAAACCATAAACATCAAGCTTTAAAGAAGAACATTCATGAAAAGAAATCCCTACCAAGTGATTTGAGGATTGGAATGAGAGAAGAGGATGAAGAACTTGAAGAACTTGAAGACTTGAACTTGAGAGAAAAAGGAAACTTTGAAGTGTTTCTTTGAAAACTTACACTTAGCAAATGAACCCAAAATGATGCAAATTCACCCAAGCAAGCTATTTATAGAGAAATGAAACAAATGCAAGGTGCAAATGAAGAAGGAAATTTCGGCCATCAGCCTCATGGGCAGCCCATGAGTTCCATGAGGTGAGATAATGTGGTCTTGAGGCATGGTGCGGTATGGTTCAAGGTATGGCTTCAAGCATGGTTCTTTGAGTGAGAAACAATTCAACATGTGTTGTAAATGAGAGAGAGAGGGCTGAAATTGCATCAGCCATGGGGTGGGTTTTCTTGCATTTTAATTGTAGTTTAGAGTTGTGTTTAGGTGTATCTTTGATTAGGATTAAGATTAGGAATTTGTAAGAAAGTGTTTAGGTGAGAAAATGGGTAATCAAGGTTGTCAAGACATAATTAAGGAGTGTTCTTGCATCATTAGTGAGTTATAAACTCATTTTAGTGTATAAACAATTCTAGACATAATTCCTTGATTTAAGGAATTGGAGAGAGAAAACACTATTCAAGATTCCAAGAGTGAAATCTTGAGTTTTAGAAAGGAGATTTAAATCTAATCTAAGCAATCTTAGGTTCTAACTAATTTTAATAATTTATTTTGACTCTAGATTAATTATGGAAATTAATTAATCTTCGTTTAGAGCCTAATATTGCTTAGGTTTGCTTAATCACATCGTTAAGCTCAAAAATACTATTCTAGGGGCAAAATCGTAATTTTGCTCTAAAACTGCCCGGGACTGCCGGGACTCAAACAGATGTTTTGAAAAACATGTAAAAACATGGTTTTAAACCTCTGGGGAAAGTTTCGGGCTCAAACGGCACCTTTACCCGCCTAAACGCTATAGGGGTATTTTGGTCATTTTGACTCGAAACTGCAGAAAATGAGACTTTCGCCTCCGGAACCACTCAAGGGTCATTCAATCCCCTTCAAACATTGAGTTGGCCCTTCGAGGACTGCCGAGTCGGCCATCCTCGAATTCCGGGCCGAAAATGACCTCAGGGGCATTTCGGTCATTTTCCACTTAGACAGAAAATCGGGGCGTTACATTACTCCCCTCCTTAAAAAGAATTTCGTCCTCGAAATTCGAACATGTATAGAGGGCTTACGATGCTTCTACAACCAAAAATTCTTACCATATATCGCATTATCACCTTGAGCGTCAGAATGGGAGGTATCTCCAACATTGATTGTGAACACTCGTCCTTGGCGTTAGGGTCTGAATGTGGCGTTCAGTTGTGGGTGCTTCACATTGCAATCCTTAACCATGTGCCCAGGCTTGCCGCACCTAAAGCACACTCTTTGTCCAGCTAAACAGGGGCGGTCGCCATGGTTTTTCCCACACTTTGGGCAAATGATGACGGGGTTATCTTGAGATGCCTCCTCCTTTGGGCCATATGATCTTTCATGTTGAAAGTTATCCTCGGGGCCTTGTGGTTTGATCGGTGGTCTAGAGGGTGGCTCGAACTGCAGCTTGACCCGCTGGTTGTACTGTGGATTAAAGTATGTCCCGGATTGATGTTTGTGCTGCGGCTTGAACCTTGGGGCTTGTGGTGCCAGCTTCTTGGTGAAATTCTCGGCTCTCGATACCCTCAGCTTCTTGTGGCCTTCCTCAAGAATGCGACACTTGTTGACTAGGGTAGGGAAGTCCCTAATCTCCATGTGTGCAACAGCGACATTAAGTTCTGCCTTCAGCCCGGCTTCATACTTAACACATTTCCATACTTCATCGGGATTCCCTTGGAAAACCTTTGAAAATTTGATTAGCTCCTCAAACTTCGCAGTGTATTGTGCAACGCTCATCTCTCCTTGGGTCAGCTTCATGAACTCTATGTCTTTAGCATTCCTCACCGATTCTGGGAAGTACTTCTCATAGAAGTAGGCCTTGAACAATTCCCAATTGATCAAGGTTTCTGCTGCCTCTAGCAGTCTTCGCGTGCCAGTCCACCAAAACTCCGCATACGCCTCCAGCATGTAGGCAGCAAAGGTTACCTTCTGTTCCTCAGTGCAAGCGATCACCGAGAAAATCTTCTCCATGCTCTTGATCCACTCATCGGCTTGGTCCGGGTTCAAAGCCCCTCTGAATGATGGCAGGTTCGCTTTGCGGAACTCCCCAAATCGGGCGTGCTCAAGATCTTCAACAGTGTTGGGGCTACGGCCGGCATTGTGCTGACGATCCATCCTCTCGAACATCCTCTGCATGGCCCTTGCCATATCCCTGAGGGCTTCAGCAGTTTCATTATTTTGCTCGCTTCCTCCCGGCGTCCTAGTTTGTCGTGGTCTTGCCATTGGTCCCTAAGCACACAGAGCAACAAACACTGAGGTGATCAGGCTCAATACTCTATGCAAAGTGAGCTAGTTACCATGGCATGTTCACACGTACAGGAGTCATGCGTTCCTATCCTATAGCTTATTCTAATAAAGCACTATACATGACGTAACTACCGCATCATGCTTAAGAAGCATAGTCAGTCCAATCCTCAGGCTCCATGGGGAGGGTTTTCTTGCATTTTAATTGTAGTTTAGAGTTGTGTTTAGGTGTATCTTTGATTAGGATTAAGATTAGGAATTTGTAAGAAAGTGTTTAGGTGAGAAAATGGGTAATCAAGGTTGTCAAGACATAATTAAGGAGTGTTCTTGCATCATTAGTGAGTTATAAACTCATTTTAGTGTATAAACAATTCTAGACATAATTCCTTGATTTAAGGAATTGGAGAGAGAAAACACTATTTAAGATTCCAAGAGTGAAATCTTGAGTTTTAGAAAGGAGATTTAAATCTAATCTAAGCAATCTTAGGTTCTAATTAATTTAATAATTTATTTTGACTCTAGATTAATTATGGAAATTAATTAATCTTCATTTAGAGCCTAATATTGCTTAGGTTTGCTTAATCACATCGTTAAGCTCAAAAACACTATTCTAGGGGCAAAATCGTAATTTTGCTCTAAAACTGCCCGGACTAGGGACTCAAACAGATGTTTTGAAACATGTAAAAACATGGTTTTAAACCTCTGGGGAAAGTTTCGGGCTCAAACGGCACCTTTACCCGCGTAAACGCTATAGGGGTATTTTGGTTATTTTGACCCGAAACTGCAGAAAATGAGACTTTCGCCTCTGGAACCACTCAAGGGTCATTCAATCCCCTTCAAACATTGAGTTGGCCCTTCGAGGACTGCCGAGTCGGCCATCCTCGAGTCAGAAATAAAATGACCTCAGGGGCATTTCGGTCATTTTCCACTCAGACAGAAAATCGGGGCGTTACACCAACACCATCTATTTCGGCCAAGACCTCAAAATACATCAGAATTCATCTTCTTTTTCTCATGCCACCATGAACAAACTTGAAGCTTCATAAACCCTAGCCTAAACTTGACAAAACATCAAGATCCTTTCACAAAACTTGTTCTACTCCTCATAATCTATCAAACCAACTGATTAGAATTTTCAATAATCTCCAATCTGAACACTAAGATATCATTCTATACTGTTTAAGGAAGGATTAGGTGCTGTTTGCAAGGCTTGAAGTGAGGAAAAATCATTTTTGAAAGATCCTTTGGAGTCAAAATCCCTAAAGCCACCAAAGTAGGGTTTTTGAACCTCTTCTTCTTCAAATCCATTTTTCTATGTTAATCACTGATTTAAATTGATATTTTTGTTGTGTTGGTTGATGATATATGGATATTGATGTATTAATTTTGGTGGAGTGTTTGGATGATTCTAGAAATCATTTTTGTCAAAAGGAATATTAGACTATGTTGCTAGCTTTTAGGATTTCTTCTGGACAAGTTATGGTTCATGAATTTTATAAAAATTATATGTTGAAGCTAACATCCTAAGGCAACTCCATGATTTTTCTTGGGTTCTAAAAATGAGTTTTACTATTTTATAAAAATAAAAAACCGAGACTGTTCTTGAGTTGTCTGGACAGCCAATTCTGAAGCTCTAAGTTTGCCTAATTTTGTTACCATATCAAATGATTGATTTTTCCATTGAAATTTTTACAGGATATTGACGGCATGTTAAAGTCCAACCATGAATTTTTGTATGATTTGATATGATCATTTGATAGGGTAATAAGATTGGAACTTTGGCTGTTGGCTGCAAATAGGGGGTTTCTGGTCTCCTAATTTGTTGAATTTTGTTATCATACTTAGAGAACCTTTTAACTCCGAAATTTTTAGAGTACCTTGGGGACACATTGAAGTGTCTTGGATAATTTTTATAGCCTTGGATTTAATGGTTTGAAATGCAAAATAATTTATGCTATAGATATGTGAAATCTGCCATTGTGCTGAAAATAAATTGATGCTTTGAGTTGATGAAATAATGACATTAGATTCAAGTATGACATATATGAGTGCATGCTAGTGACTTTAAGGAATGGTTTGAGGCATGATTGAAATCATATTATGAATGAATGCATATATGTGCCTCATGCATGCATTTGGAAAAGAACAGTCAATGATATGTATATGTGGCAAAAGAGAATATATGAACTTTAATCGTGCATATTTTGACATATGGAGAAAATAGAAACAAGACTTAGATTGAATGAGGGGAAGGCAAAAGTAGCAAATTTCCCAAAATACTAAGTGTGCATATTCTGCCATATGGAGAAAACAGAAACAAGACTTAGATTGAATTAAGGGGAAGGCAAAAAGAGGAACTTCTCCTGAGATATTATGAGTCAATAGACGTATCGGCTGGGAATAGAACTATGTGTGATTCGAAAATAGAAAAAATGAAGTTCGATGATCACGTATAGGAATGAGCTCAGTCCTGATAAGCAGTCTATTTCCCTTGTGTGGTGTGATCCACTATAAATACCATTTGGTATAAACTATCTATTGTGGAGTTGTCCATGGTAGATACCCGCTAGGTATAAACTAAGTCTTTCCTATGTCAATAAAAAGAGAAAAATGCACTAAATTGAGTTTTGCAGCATGATATAAACTAAGTCTTTCCTATGTCAATGAAAAGAGAAAAATGCACTCAATTAAGTTCTACAGCCATAAGAGAAAACTAGAGAATTCCTTTTGATATTATTCGGAACAAGTGAAGATGATTTTATTAATGATTTCGGCATTTATCATATGCATATATATATATATATATATATATATATATTGATTTGAATTGTCTACCTAGGATAATTTACAAGGTGTTTGAACATTGTGCAGTATATGCGTTAAGTGACTGATTATTAAAAGCTACCTACTTTGGAAGTACGATTTGGAACTTTAAAAATGGACCATTGTTATGAGATGCATGATCACATTTTTCTAATAAACCAAAGTAGCTGGGGCGGTGACGATGACATTATGAGTGGGTTTTTAGGGAATTGCCCTACTGAGAATTGTATAATTCTCACCTCTATGTGTTTTGTGTTCTCGTGTCGTCTCCAGGTTAATTCAGAGAACAATGCGGCTGCTACATGCAAGAAACTTGGGATTTGTAGGAGTTTAGTAGTTAATGCTTTTCTTATGCGGTATATAGTTGTAGGTATATGTGTAGGTGAATGTAATAGAGATTATATATATATTCAAGCTCATAGTAGAGCTTCCTTATGTAATTGAATTGTATCTTTGTTACACATGTTAATCGAATTACGCTAGTTATTACACAATCTTATCGCATTTGCTATAGTTATTTAAGAAAGGTCCAATAATTTAGAAGTAACAACTCTCAAGTCTGATGTCATGACTTAAGGATGATGTTGTACTTGGGAGGATGTTACAATGTTGATATTGATGCCTCAATTTTAGTGGAGTGTTTGGATGAGGTTAGAAAATTATTTTTGTCAAGAGAAGTTTTGATTAGATTGCTGGATTTTTAGATTTCAATAGGGCAGGACTTGTTCACAAATTTTCTGGTGCAATTGGATTGATTTTATGAGCTACAAAAATTATATGTTGAAGTTAACACCCTAAGACAACTCCATGATTTTTCTTGGGTCATGTTAAGGATTTTCCCTGCTTGGAAAAAAATTCATGATTGTTGAACATTGTTGCTAGAAAATCCCAGTTTGAAGCAAGCAGGGAAATTTGTCGAATTTTCTGACATATTTAGAGATCTTGGATTCAGCTGAAAATTTTATGGAATATAGCTAACATGTTAGGGAGTCTCTACTACAAATTTAGGACCATTCTAGGCAATTTTTCTATGTTTAAAAATTCATGAACCGAGATTACAACTATGCTGCCTGGATTATGGGAACTGAAGCTGTGATTTTGTATAATTTTGTTACCATAGCAAATGATTGAATTATCCTTTGAAATGTTTACAGGATGCTTAAACATCTCGAAGTATAACCATGATTTTTATTCTAAATTGATTCAACCATTTGCTAAGGTTAAAAATTATGAATTATAGTTCTTGAGCTGAGGTGGACTGGTTTCTAACCATCAAATTTGTAGAATTTTGTTAATATAGTTAGAGAACTCTATTTACCCTGAAATCTTTACAGGACCTTGCTGACACATTGAGGTGTCCTTGATAACTTTTATAACCTCTAAAATGATTGTTTATTGTGCAAATAAATTCATGCTACAATAATGTGAAATCTACCATTGCGCTGAAAATGAAGTGATGCTTTGAATTGATGAAATAATGGCATCTTGTGCTAGTATAACATGAGCACATGAATATGAATATGAATAATTGAGCATGTGAGCTTATTAATGAGATTAGTCACACATAGATATGAATGCTTATTACAATTGCTCATATATGAAAGAAAAGCATAAGATTATGTTTATTGGGCTAGAAAAAGTAAATCCAGTTTGTCAAGGAGTAAACCTGACTAATAAGAAAAGCATAAGATTTATAATCTTTGGGCTAGAAAAAGTAATCCGATTTATCGGGAAAAGTAAACCTGACTACCCTTGAATTGAGTCCGGGAAAGTAAACCTAGTTAAGAATAGGTCTGTGTAAGGATTGGAGAAAGTAAATCCAATGATCATGCATAGGAATGAGCTCAGTCCTGAAAAGTAGTCTATTACCCATTATTGCCATGCTGAGGATGGTGGTACGTAATGCCCAAACATGACAAGAGTAGTTGAGGGCCAAGGCAAGTTGAAGAAGTAAACTTTCTAAGTAATCCTTTGTCTTATATGCCAAATGAAGAAGTTTAGTATCAATATTGAGACCAATATGTTTAAGTGATTGAATGTTAAAAGTAGCCCACTTCGAAAGTATGATTTGAAACTTTAAAAACAAACCGTTGTTATGTAATGCATGACCACTCTTTTCTTAACAAACCGAAGTGGCTAGGGCGATGACGATGACATTATAATTGTGTATTTGGGGAGTTACCCTACTGAGAATTGTATAATTCTCACCCCTACATTTTTGTATTCCCATGTCGTCTCCAGGTTGATGTAGGGAACCGAGAGGCTGCTATGCAAAAGAACTCAGAAGTGCAATAGTGTAATGGTTAATGCTTTTATTATGTTGTATTTAGTGGAATTGATATGCATATAAATATGTTAGAAAACTAAGGAGTTTGTAAGCTCATAGAAGAGCTTTCTTTTGCACTTAACTATGTATCAATTAAATGTTTTGTTTCTCTATTATATATTTTACTAGAATTATGAGTTAGTTATTTCACGATTCAATCAATTTTGCTATAGATAATTATGAAAGGTTCGCTAATTTATAAGTAACAACTCTCAAGTATGATGTCATGATTTAAGGATGACGTTGTACTTGGGAGGATGTTACACATAGCTCAACCTATGCCTGTGGTAGAGGTGATCCTAAAGAACACGTGCTCTCCCTCTTGAAATTCTAGCGGCTTCCGCCATTTGTCCACATAGCTTTTTTGTCAACTTTGAGCAGTAAGAATTCTATCCCTAATTCTCTTGATTTGTTTTGTCATTTCCCTCACGATATCAGGTCCTAATGGGCTTTGCTCTCTAGGTTCATACCAGCATAAAGGTGAATGGCATTTCCATCCATATAGGGCCTCGTATGGTGTCATGCCAATACTTGCATGATAACTGTTGTTATAAGAAAATTCGATCAATGGCAAGTACTTGTCCCAACTCTCTCTCTAGTCTAGCACACAAGCCCTCAGCATATCCTCCAGTATTTGGATGGTCCTCTCGGATTGTCCATCTGTTTGAGGGTGGTAAGCTATGCTTAGACACAGTTTTGAGCCAAATACTTTCTGAAAGGCTCCCCAAAATCGTGACGTAAATCGCGGGTCTCGATCCGAGATTATCATCGATGGTACCCCATGCAGTCTTACAATATCTTGAATATATAACTAAGCCAACCTATCCAAGGAGTAAGTTACCTTACTCCATACAAATGGTGTCTCCACACCTTTAGAGTGAGCACTATGGCAGCTAATTTAGGTCATGGGTGGGGTAGTTTATTTCATGAGGCTTGAGTTGTCTAGACGTATAGGCTACCACTTGCCTATTTTGCATAACACACAACCCAATCCTTTCTCAGAAGCATCGCAATATACCTCAAAAGGTATATTGGGGTTAGGCAACACTAAAACTGGGGTTGAGGTTAACTTTTGTTTCAGCTCTTGGAAGCTCTTTTCACACTCCGGAGTCCAAGTAAAAAAGGCATTCTTCCTAGTAAGTTTGGTCAAGGGTAAAGAGATCTGGGAAAATCCCTTAATAAACCGACAGTAATATCCTGCCAAACCCAAAAAGTTCCTAACCTCTATTACTGTGGCAGGTCTCTCCCAGTTCATCACAGCCTCTACCTTACTAGGGTCAATAGCAATACCTCCTTTTGACACTACATGCCCTAAAAACTTTGCTTCCTCTAACCAAAATTCACACTTAGACAACTTGGCATATAGTTTATGTAACATCCTAATTTTTAACCCAATACTCCTAGAACGTTTTTAGGTTAACCATTAGTCTATTACTCTTTTAGTCTCATTCTTTAATACCTTTCTTTAAAATACTTAATGGAAAATACGGGTAGAATTTTTGTTTTTTGAAAACATAAACAAGACGTGAGCCACGCATAACGTAAAAGGTCATTAATATAAAGTGTAAACATAAAAAGAATGACATAAACAGAATCATCAGATAGGCTCCATAGAAAGAATAACCATCAGCACATCATCATATAATATTAACTTCAAATATCAAGTCAAACAATATTAATAGTATTAATAATATAGGAATATTCCACAACAATACCACATCAAATATATTGAGCCTATCTATAAAGGTTGAGCATACAACAATTGAAAAAACTACACATAACTATGATGTAAATAAGCTAAGACTATGTCCCTACTTCTGCTGCACCACTCTGTTCTCGACTATCAAGCTACTTCCATGTCGGCAACTCAGGGTAATCCGCAGATGTCATTGTCAACCTTGTTTGAAGACGAAGATGGAAAAGAAAGATAGGGGGAGTGAGAAACTTATACAAGAATCTCAGTAGGGCTTCCCTATTCACACATGTGTTATCATCAACGTCCTCAGGAACCTCGGGTTTAATTATGAAATAGTGGCATAAACAAGATTCATTTGTTAAGTTTTCAAATACCATTAGCCGAGACCTGTATCTTTTAGCATGAATCTTAATGCATGAATGCAACAAGTTTCTCATGTATGCATGGCAATACCTCAATGCATGTGACATAAATCAATGTAAATTCATAACACAAGGCAGGGCTAAGCACAAGAGCAGGGATTAATCTATAAAACTAAAACAATGGCAAAAAGATGAATGCATGATAGAGTAATGTAATGAGTTCTCATATTTCTTTCTCTTTAGTTCCACCTTCTTACATCATCACCAAAAGTCCGACCAACATGCCAGCCCCGGCGATTTTACAATTACCACTAGAACCAACTGACCTAACTGATCGCCTAGGATGAGCTCAACCTAACTAGCCGTCGCTAGATTTCATATGGGCTAATAGAGGGGGTAACACATCATTTCTTCTTCGAAACGCATCTACTGGCATCCAATGCACAATAATATTGTCCGCTTTGGCAAGCTCAATGTCAATACCTTCACAGTTTTGTTCCTGGGGGTGTTCGGCATTTAAGTTCTCATGATTTTCAAAAACTTTTCCAAGTTCTCAAATTTGACGGAAATTCGGTAGCATAACGACTGTAAATCGAATTTCCTCAAATTTACTTTATGCTACGAAACACATAGAGCTTGCATGGGCATTCAACATCAGCATAAGACATCAAGTCATATAGTCAAACTCATCATAGCATATACATCATCACATCACTACTTTAACATTCTTGAAAGATAGCATGCTCCTGACCAGTTTGCCAGAATCAAGCATCGGGCTCAGCTAATACATATGCTATGCTCAAGTCATTTTCATAATTAAGCATACATCTACTTGAAGTCATAAAGCTCATTATGTCTTGGGACCTATGGTGTCTTATGCTTTGACCCTTATAGGTCTTAATCTTGAAAACTAATTATGCTAACATCTGTCTTTATCCTTTTATGCACCTATAGGTTCACAACTAATTATTCTCAATAATTTTTATGCTTGGGAACTAATCCAAATAGCACTATGCAGATTTGGACAGTTTTAAGTTCGTGTGAATACGGGGTTCTAGAATCTACGTTTTAGACCCATTTTAAGTTCCGTCTTCACCTAAGGTGCTATAAATTAAATCTAAACCAATTATGAGAGGTTCCTACACATATAAACTAATTCTAAACCATGATTACTGCCCTAGAAGGTCGTTGGACAGAAACAGAATTTTCTATGTTCCAAGTGTTCTAGAATTCTCATTTTCCATCTTTTTCTAGTTACTAGTTTTTCCTAACTTCCTCAAATCAATTCTAACATCAAATAGACATGATTCCACACATTTTAACATAACCAAATCATAATTAAACAGTGAGTAAATCATCAAGGCAGAACCGTGGTCATACATCATCATATCATTCATAAAATTTCATTTTTAATACACATAAGTTACTGGTTTCTCATGGAATCATTTTAGAACTCCTAAAACTCTTTGGAAACCAACTTATTTCATTAAAATCATCATAAAATAAATAAGGACAGTAGCTAATTTAAATCTTTCATGGCTGTTCTTTAAAACATAAAATCATGCTTGAAACATTCTTTGAGTTCACCTATGCTTAAGTAGATCCTAAGTGTAACACCCCGATTTTTCTATCTGAGAGAAAATGACCAAAATGCCCCTAAGGTCATTTTCCACCCAGAATTCGAGGATAGCCGACCCGGTGGTCCTTGAAGGGTCAACTCAATGTTTGAAAGGGATTAGATGGTTTTTGAATGGTTTCAGAAATGAAAATCTCATTTTTTGAGGTTTGGGGTCAAAATGACTAAAATACCCCTATAGTGTTTTTACATGGGTATAAGTGCCGTTTGAGCCCGGAACTTTCCCAGAAGGTTTAAAATGACATTTTTATGTGTTTAGTGACCTCTGTTTGAGTACCGGTGGTCCTGGACAGATTTTGTACAAAATTATGATTTTGCCCCTAGAATAGTGTTTTTAAGCATAATGATGTGATTAAGCAAACCTAAGCAACATTAGGCTCTAATCAAAAATTAATTAATTTTCATAATTAATCTAGAGTCAAAATAATTTATTAAAGCTAATTAGAACCTAAGATTGCTTAGATTAAACTTAAATCTCTTTTTAAAACTCAAGATTCCAAGTCATGGAATCTTAAATAGTGTTTGAATAGTATTTTCTCACTCCAATTTCCCTAAAGCAAGGAATTGTGTTGGCATTGGATTCCAAGTTAATGAGGTTGACTTCATTAATTTAGAAAGATCACCTCCTAATCTAGTCTTACAAGCCCTTAATTACCTACTTACTTACCAAAACACATAGTTACAAACCTTTAATCTTTAATCTAATCAAACCCACACATTAAAAGAGATGATTTTTCCTTCCCTTTGGCTGCACAATTTAGCGCCACCTCATCCCCCACAATTCATCACATGTTGCTTTATTCTCACCAAAAGAACCATGCCTACACCATACCTTGAACCATACCTAGCCATACCTCAAGCCATATATTGGAATGACACTTTGTAAGAGATATTTTCTCTCCTCCATGGCCATGAATTTCATGGTTCTTCCTCCCCATTCACTTCTTCACATTTTGTTCTTCTATAAATACTTTTCTTGAAAGCACTTGGTCCATTTTTGCTTATTTTGTGTATCAAAGTTTCAAAGAGAATTGTCCTAAGTTTCTTTTCATCTCCAAGAGCTCAAAAGTTCTTTCTCATTTTCTTCTTCTTCATCTTCCTCCTATACTACAAAGAACCACCATTTCTCAACTATACACAACCTTTTAAACACTTAGCCTTGCCTTTCTAAGGATCAAGTTCAAGAAACACAACTTTCTTCATTTCTTTTTCCTCCTTGGCCGAATATACCATCAAGCTCCAAGGAAGATTTTCCCTTTCATCCTCTTCTCAAGATCAAGTTCTTTTCATCTCCAAGAGAACATACCTTGGTAGGGAGTTGTTTTGATAATTATTTCTTTGCTTTGTTAAGGTTTATTCTTGGTGCTTTAATGCTTTACAAAATCCGTTTCTTCCATTCCTTTTCTTTTAACATTTCGGCCTTCATGGGCTTGTTGGTTTCTCATGATAGCTTGATGATGAATGTCTCTAGATGATGAGTTGAGTTCATCACAATGAAATCTCTAAAGCTTGAAATTTAGTTTTGATCTTGTAACGCCCCAATTTTTACTGCTATGTGAAAATTACCAAAATGCCCCTAGGTAATTTTTACACGTAATTCAAGGTCAAATAAACCTCAATAAAGGAATATGACATTAGAGAAATATCATAGGAGACTTGATTAGCGATTTGTGAGAAAGTCGCAAACCCTGATTTTTCTGTACGTGTAAAATGACCAAAATGCCCCTAAGGTCATTTTTACCTAGAAATCAAGGATAACCAGTCTAAATTATCTTTGAGGGGTTAATTTTATGACTGATGGGGATTATATGTGCCTTAGAGGTAAAAATCTCAATTCTCAATTTTTACCGTAAGTAAAATTACTGTTTTACCCCTGCAGTAATTTTTTTTATGAAATCATATAATCTTTGAATTCGATTTTCACCCAAAGGTTCAAAATGACTATTTTAAGTATGATTTGAGATTGTCCAATATTTACAGGGAGTTTTTACATGAAATTACCTTTTTACTCCTCGTTATACCAAATAAGTTTACTTACGTAATTAAGGTAATGTTAAAGCTCCAATTGAACTCAAATCAATTTTATTCATCAACCTTGAGTTTAAAAATTAATTACCCAAGGTTAAAAATAATTACTGAGGTAATTAGAGTCAAGATTTACCTAAGGTAAAATTAAATTACTTTTCCTTGATTTTAGGAGCTCATAAATTTAGTGATGTTTTAGGCCAAAGTTAAATTTACGGTTTAGGTAAAATCTTATAAATTTATATTTTCTTATCCTAAGATTAGAACCTATATTACAAATTGGTTTTAACTCATTTGAAATTAACTCCATTACTAGTATGAGATTATCTTTTCACCTAGTCTTGAGTTATCTTACACACCTAGTTTTACCATTTTCACAAAATTACTAATTCCTAAAACTACCACCTAATTAATTATACTATCCTTGTGTCCTACCACATAGAAAATTAAATAATTATTCCCCATTGTTCCCTAAATAGCCATGGCCTTCCTACCACCATCATGTGCTCATATTTTGTTTTTTTTTTCTCTTTCCTCATTTTTTTTCAAAGAATAATGCACTACATCATTAGGCATATCTCAAATACATGTTCTACCATTTATCAAAAGCAAGAAATTGCCTTCCACTTGGCCTTGTGAAGATCACGGCCATATCACTCTCAATACCACATATTTTAATTTTTTTTCTAACAAAGATACATGCTACATCATCATGTCATTTGCTTTCTTTTCCTTTCTTTCACATTGGTTTTATTCAAAAGAATTCTTTCTATTCAAGTTATGAAGGTTCACGGCAACTACTAGGTCCTTTATCTCCATATTTTATTTGTTTTCAACAACTAATACACATCAAACATCATTATCTTGACTCATGCTTTCTTATAAATTGTTTTTTTTAATCAACAAAAAATTCCTTCCATGATGGCCATAGAAACCGTGCACCTATGGCACTCCAATATCTCATATTTTATTTTTTTTACATCAATAATACACATAACACATCATTGTCATTCCATTTGCTCTTATTTTGAGTTGTCTTGGATTAAAAATTATTCAAAAAACTTCTTCCAAAACAGCCATAAAGCTTGCGGACATTATGCTTCCATTACCTCCATATTTTATTTATTTCCAAACAAAAATGCATGTACAAATCATTACTACACATTATGCTTTCCTTTCTAAGTTTTCTTTAATAAAAAAAATAAATAAAATCCTTCCATTTCCAGCCTTATATCACACAGCTACTCCTTCCATTTTTCCTATAAATATGAGCTCTTCTAAGCCTAAAATGTTCACACAAACATCCATAGCCTTGGTACTTACTTACTTGATAGTTTTCTTGATCAAAGTTTGCTCAAAGTTCTCAAATTCTCTCAATACTTCAAGCTTTCTTCTTCTTCCTTATTCACATCCAAGAAACTCCATTCCCAACCTCTAACCAAGCTCTAAACCTTAAGCATACACATTTCAACCATAAACCAACTCCTAGACACACAACCTTTCCATTATCAAACACAAAATCACAAGAAAAATTCTTCCTCCATTAGCTCTCATCTTGGCCGAAGTTCAAAGGACATATCAAGGACATATTTTCTTCTTCTAACTTCTCTAAAGATCAAGCATTTCCTTTTGATAACAAGAAACAACTTGGTAGGGATTTTATTTCATGTTCTTCCTTTGTTCTTCCTTTATAATTTCGGTTTATATGGTTTGATAATGACCATGGCTTGATGATGAGGAATCATGGTGGTGGTTATGAATCCATCATTTAAATGACCTCTAAAGCTCAAGGTTTAATTCTTGATGTTAAAAGATTAACAAAGGAATTACTAAGTTTTGAGTTTTAAGCTTAACAAAATATAAAAATGAACTAGCATCTATATTTATGTTTCAAGTTCTTACACATCATATTTATATTTCAAGCTTTGCATAATCCTATTTATATTCCAAGTTATCACTTTAATTCTTGAAGATAATAATATGAACTTGCATATTCATATTTACATTTCAAGTTATTACTTAAATCATAATGATCTAAGAATGAATTTGCAACCTTATATTTATATTTCAAGCCTTGCATTTCATATTTATATTTCCAAGTTGTTACCTTATAATGATAATAATAAGGTTAAAAGATAAGTTTATGATTCTAGTCATCACCTAAATCCTAAAGTTCAAGATTTACTTCTTTTAATCATAAATGGTAATTTTGATCATGGACACTTCTCATCTACTTATTTTTGGCCCTTGTATGATTCTGATTTGAAGCTTGTTGTATTTTATTTTTAGGTATAATCTTATCTTTAAAGTTGTACAAAGAAATTTTGAAAGACCTAGAAGTTGCAAAGAATTAAGAATATGATTTTTCTCATGGTTTTAAATGCTAAAGTTTTAGGATTCTGATCTAATCCTTTAGAAATTGGAATGGTTACTGATTTGGAATGTTTAGATGAGTTTAAATCACTAATAGTTATTATAAAAATTGTTTTTAGTGTCTTAGGAAAAACTAGTAACTAAAAAGGATCAAAATTGTGTTTTTATGAAGTTTTTAGAATGCTAATTTTTCTGATTACTGTTCGGCCCTGTTCACCACTGTTCACTACTGTTTATAGCTGTTCACACACTTGAGGATCACTAATAATTGTTATAAAAATTGTTCTTAGCATTTTAGGAAAGTCTAGTTACTAGAAAGGATTAAAATTGTGTTTTTGTAAAGCTTTAAGGAGATTAATTTTCTGATTCTGTTCAAGGGTTATTCAAGGCTGTTCACATTGTTCACATACTTTAGAATTACTTACATTTGTTGTAAGAATTGTTTTTGGTACCATAGATGCATAAAAGGGTAATTATAAATGTTAGTTTGGGCTATTTTGCAAAATGCGGAAAGTTATGTTTTGAACTATCAACTATGTTATTTCAGCCAAATGTTTTTAATTAGACCAACTAATGATGTTGAATGTGTCCATGTGTTCAAAATACCATATATAATGTTTAGAAATTTTTTTATAATTTTCAATTGCTATTAAGTGTCAAAAATTGTGTTAAATTGCACTTTGACCCCTAAATCATGTTAAATTTAGTCTATGGCCCTAAAAGGTTTTTATGATGAGTTTGAATGGTTTCTGATAGTTATATGTCTCTTGAAATGTATTGGTTAATGTTAAAGGTCTTTAATTTATGAGTAGATGTTAAAAGGGGTAATTACATTTTGACCCGTAACCTTTGAGAAATTGTGATTTAACCCTTTGGGGTTTAAACGTAAATATTGATAATATGATGAGATGAATGTGAATGATGTTTTGTGAAGGGTATGTTCATGTGCGGAAACTTATATGGCTTATGGATATATGAAATGAAATATGATGCATGTTTATGTGATTTAAATTATGGCATGTTATAATTATGTTTGATTCATTTAGATGCACATGAAATGTTGAATTGATGAGTTATAATTGTGATATTCATGTTTGCATCTTCATATAATATGCCAAGATTAAAGGTGACATAAGACACATGGAAATGATCCTCTAGACTCCCCAAATTGAAGGTTATGAGAGGTGATCCGAATAGGAAGTGATCCTTTGGACTCCCCAAATTAAAGGTTATGAAAGGTGATCCTAATGCCCCCTATCCCGTACCTTAAGATTTGGGAATTTAACTTATCAAAAGGGATAAGATTACACTAGTGACGACTAGTGAGGTATGAGCTCATAACCTAGAACTCTCGAGAAAAGAGAGAATTATAGGGCGGCCCCCAAGGAAAAGAGAAGTTTAAGTCACCTGTAAGAATGATGAATCATAATGTTTTTTAGATCATATGCATTGTTTTATGGATTTTATGATAGTACAAATATTGATATTGACATGCATCCATGACTAATATGTTGCATTCATGACATTAAGATTCATGCTAAAAGATACGGGCCTCGGCTAATGATATTTAGAACTTAATAAATGAACCTTATATATATGTTCACCATTTTCATAATTAAACCCGAGGTTCCTGGGGACGATGACGATGACACTTGTGTTATAGTCGGGAAGCCCTATTGAGATTCTTGTATAAGTTTCTCATCCCTTTTCTTTTCCGTGTCATCTCCAGACATGAATGAAGGTGTAGTTCGTGATTTGTCTTGAGAGTGGATGAGGAGCTACGGAGATAACTTCCTTTTGGATAATTGCCTTTAGAGTGATCATATCTCAGTTATCAGTTTGTATACTATTGATGGATATATATTGATGTCCTTAAGATTACAAAACATCACTATTATGATACAGTTATTGATATGTCATTATTATTCGAGTTATGTTATGTTATGGTTGTACTATGTATTTACCTGTTATTCATTTCTAACATCTCTCTTACGCAGGCAAGGTAATGACGTTAGATATTTAGTATGCGCGGCTCACGATTTGGTATTTAAAGTTTAAAAAAAATTTACCCATATTTTCACTACAGTATTTTAAAGAAGTTTTGAGTTAAAAACTGGAACAAAAGAGTAATGACTAATAATTAACTTAAATGCGTCCTAGGCATGTTGAGTTAAATATTAGGGTGTTACAGATCTTAACACATTTTGGTTTTTCCTTTCTTTTCTTTAACATTGGCTTTGGTTTCCTTTTCTTTTCCTTTCCTTTTGGTTTCAGCCCTTTTTCATTTTCTTTACAGTTTTGTTGTCTTTGGAATCCATTTCTTTGAGCTTGATGGTGATGTTCACACTATAAGGTTTCCTTGAAATCTTGGTACTTAGAACTCTAGAGCTTACTTTATCTTGATAAGATTAAGTTGGGATTAAGATTTTGGTTCTTTAAAGTCTTGTATGAGCTCTAGTAATTATATAATAATGCACTTGCATTCATGTTTACTTTTTAAGTTCGTGCATTGCATATTTATATTAAGCTTTGCATTCACGTTTAAGTTTCTTTGCCATCACCTAAAAACATAAAGATTAAAACAAAAGCTTGCATTTTCATATCACCTAATAATTAATCTTGAGGCTCGCCTATTTCGGCCTTAAAGTCAATTGTTGTGGAGCCTAGAGCACTAAAATAAGGAATTAGACTTGCATTCATGTTTACGTTTCCTTGTCTAACATATTTGCTTTTTAAGTCATCACCTAAACTTTGAAGATAAAAATGAAGTTGCATCTTATATTTACTTTAAACTCTTACTTTACTTTTCTAATGAAGAATAAAATGAAGTGCATAGCATGTTTAAATTCTTGTCATCACCTAAAGATTCTAGAGCTCAAAAGCTTGTCCCTTTATCTCAAGGAAAAGTGGATATGGAAGCATTCTCTTGAATGCATAATTCGGCCATATGACGATGATGAGCTTGGTGTGAGTTTCATCTAGTCACAAGTGCCAATAACCTATGTCTTAGGAGTTTCTTAAGCATAGGTGAATTCAAAGAATGTTTCAAGCATGATTTTATGTTTTAAAGACCAACCATGGAAGATCTAAATTAGTTGCTGCCCCTATTTATTTTATGATGATTATGACGAAATAAGTTAGTTTCCAAAGAGTTTTAGAAGTCCTAAAATGATTCCATGAGAAACTAGTAACTTATGTGTATTAAAAATGAAATTTTATGAATGATATGATGATGTATGACCACAATTCTGCCTTGATGATTTGCTCACTGTTTCATGATGATTTCATTATTCTAAAATGCATGGAATCATGTATATTTGATGTTAGAATTGATTTGAGGAAGCTAGAAAAAACTAGTAACTAGAAAAAGATGGAAAAAAATGAGAATTCTAGAACACTTGGAACATAGACAATTCTGTTTCTGTCCAGTGACCTTCTAAGGCAGTAGTCATGGTTTAGAATTAGTTTATATGTATAGGAACCTTTCATAATTGATTTAGATTTAATTTATAGCGCCTTAGGTGAAGATGGAACTTAAAAAGGCTCTAAAACATAGATTCTAGAATCCTGTAATCATGTGAAATTAAAACTATCCAAATCTGCATAGTGCTGTTTGGATTACTTTCTGAGCATAAAAATTATTGAGAATAATTAGTTGTGAACCTATAGGTGCATAAAAGGACAAAGATGGATGTTAGCATAATTAGTTTTCAAGAGTAAGACCCGTAAGGGTCAAAACATAAGACACCATAGCTCCCAAGACATAATGAGCTTTATGACTTCAAGTAGATGTATGTTTAATTATGAGAATGACTTGAGCATAGCATATGTAATAGCTGAGCCCAGTCCTTGATTCCGGCAAACTGGTTAGGAGCATGCTATCTTTCAAGAATGTTACAGTAATGATGTGAAGATGTATATGCTATGATGAGTTTGACTATATGACTGGATGTCTTATGTTGATGTTAAATGGCTATGCATGCTCTATATGTTTCATGACATAAAGCAAATTTGAGGAAATTCGATTTACAGCCTTTATGCTATCGAATTTCCATCAAATTTGAGAACTTAGAAAATATTTTGAAAATCATGAGAACTTAAATGTGATATATTACCGAGACACATCCTGGGTGACACCGATTCAGCCGAGCACCCCCAAGAACAAAACCGTGAGGGTATTGACATCGAGCTTGCCAAAGTGGACAATATTACTGTGCACTGGATACCAGTGATGCGTTTTGAAGAAGAAATGATGTGTTACCCCCTCTATTACCCCATATTAAATATATTAATGACTAGTTAGGATTGAGCTCATTCCTAGGTGATAGGTGAGATGTAGTTTGGTGACCAGATTATCACCGAGGCCGCTGACTTGGTTGGATTTTTGGTGAATATGCTAAGAGGGTGGTCTTTAAGAAAAGAACTTAAGAGTTTGACTTATGAGAAAGATGTCACATGCAAAGTACTGTACCTCTTTATTCTACGTATATGATTTATGTTTCTTTATGTTGTGCTCAAGTACTATGATTTTCATGTTAATGTGCATATGGTATTGTCATGTATTCATTCATTATCTGTTGCATTCATGTCATTAAGACTCATACTAAAAGACAATGACACTTGAGCACAAACCTTATGCACATTATCTATTCACCCACTTCGGATAAATAGATTTGAAGAGTCTAAAACCAAACCTTATGCATGTACACCTTTTTCATAATTAAAACCAAAGTGGCTGGGGACGATGACGATGACACTTGTGTTAGAGTCAGGAATCCCTACTGAGAATCTTGAATGAGTTTCTCATTCCTTTCTTTTCTTCCGTGTCGTCTCCAGACGAGGATAACAACGAGGTTTGTGACTTCTTCTAAGGCTCTTATTTAAGGGTCACGCTAGCAAATGGAGCAGAGGGTTGCTGTGGAAGCACAAATAGTTTAGCTTTTGGGTTGATACTTATCCAACCTCATAGGTGGATAAGGAACACTTCATAAATATGTGCATGTTTTTATGCAAATAACGGTACAATGATGCCAGTAATTTATGTATCTATAAAGATGTGATGATATTATGTTGTTATGTATAATACTATATTTCATGATTATCTATGGTGTGATTACTTTTTCTTGTATGTTATGGTTATGACGAATGTTAGGTTAGCGCATGGCTCGCGTTTTGTCTTCAAGTTTCAAAAGGAAAAATCTTACCCATTTTTTTCGCTAAGTATTTCAAAGAAAGGTTTAAAGAATGAGACTAAAAGAATAATAGACTAATGGTTAACCTAAATACGTTCTAGGAGTATTAGGTTAAAAATTAGGATGTTACACTAAGACATAGGTTATTGGCACTTGTGACTAGATGAAACTCACACCAAGCTCATCATCATCACATGGCCAAATTTTGCATTCAAGAGAATGCTCCCACATCCAACTTTCTCTTGAGATAAATAGACAAGTCTTTGAGCTCTAGAATCTTTAAGTGATAACAAGACTATAAATATGCTATGCACTTCATTTTATTCTTTATTAGAAAAGTAAAGTGAGGGCTCAAAATAAATATGAGTTGCAACTTCATTTTTATCTTTAAAGTTCAAGTGATGACTTGAAAATAAATATGATATGCAAATCCAATTCTTTATTTTAGTGCTCTAGGCCTCTTAGAGTATTCACTCTAAATCAACAATCAACTTTAAGGTTGAAATAGGTAGGCTTTGAGTTAATTATTTAGGTGATATGATAATGCAAGCTCTTATTTTAATCTTTAAGTTTTAGGTGTTGGCATTGTAAAGTAAATATGATATGCAAGGCATAAATTTAAACATGGGTGCAAGTTCGTTTTATTCTTTACTAGAGCTCATACAAGACTTTAAAGGAATATCAACCCTCAATCCAACACATATCTTAACAAGACAAAGTGAGCTTTAGAGTTATTTGTACCAAGGTTAAACCTTATGGTTTGAACATCATCATCAAGCTCAAGGAAATGTATCAAAATAACTAACAATCTTTCTTTAAACAAAACCTTGAACATCAAAGAGAAGGAAATAAGGTCGAAACCATGAGGGAAGGAAAGAATAAAACTTTAAAACTCTAGAGGCCATGATCTTGATGACAAATAAATACTAACATCATGGCTCTCATCCTTGAGTCATTTTTACCCAAAAACAAACCCTAAAAACTGAAACCAAAGCAAGAAAAAGGGAAGGAAAAATCGAAACCAAAAACAAGAAAAGGAAGGAAAAAGAAAGAAAAACCGAAACCTTGGTTAGTCCAAGGACTAAGTTCCAAGCTCTAAAGGTTACACAAGTGAAAGATCTTCTGATCAACATCTTGAATCCCTCATCATCAAGCCAACATTTTCTTTTAAAAGAAAGGCTCCAAGGCCGAAAATCAAAGGGAATAAAAGGAATTCTAAAATCCAAGAGAAACTAACAAAAACTCATTTCTAACAAAGCTTTAAAAGAGAAAACTTTATAGAACAAAATCCCTACCAAGGTTGTCTTTGAGTTGTAAGATGAAAGGCTTGATTCTTTGAAAGGGAATGAGAAGAAAAATCTTATCTTGAATAGGTATTATAGGTTCGGCCAATGGGGGTCTAAAGGGGTGGGATGTTTTTCGTGAGATCTTGTGTCTTGGAATAGAATGGTTGTATGTTTAGGAGGTGGTTTGTAGTGGTTCTTTGTGGTAAAGGAGGAAGATGAAGAAGAAGAGAATGAAAAAGAACTGTTGAGCTCTTCGAGAAGAAAAGAAACATTAGACAATTCTCTTTGAAACTTTGATGCACAAAATAAGCAAAAATGGACCAAGTGCTCTCAAGACAAGTATTTATAGAAGAACAAAATGTGAAGGAGTGAATGGGGAAGAAGAACCACAAAATTCATGGTCATGGAGGAAAGAAAATATCTCTTACAAAGTGTCATTCCAAGGTAAGGCTTGAGGTATGGCTGGTATGGTTCAAGGTATGGTATAGGCATAGTTCTTTTGGTGAGAATAAAGTAACATGTAATGAATTATGGGGGATAAGGTGGCACTGAATTGTGCAGCCAAGGGGAGGGAAAAATCATCTCTTTTAACGTGGATTAGAGGTGTGATTAAGTGTAGGTTTGATTAGATCAAAGATTAAAGGTTTGTAACTAAGTGTTTAGGTAAGTAAGTAGGTAATTAAGGGCTTGTAAGACTAGATTAGGAGCTGATCTTTCTAAATTAATGAAGTCAAACCTCATTAACTTGGAATCCAATGCCAACACAATCCCTTGATTTAGGGAAATTGGAGTGAGAAAATACTATTCAAACACTATTCAAGATTCCATGACTTGGAATTTTGAGTTTTAAAAAGAGATTTAAGTTTAATCTAAGCAATCCTAGGTTCTAATTAGCTTTAATAAATTATTTTGACTCTAGATTAATTATGAAAATTAATTAATCTTTGATTAGAGCCTAATATTGCTTAGATTTACTTAATCACATCATTAAGCTTAAAAACACTATTCTAGGAGCAAAATCGTAATTTTGTATAAAAACTGCTCGGGACCATCAGGACTCTAATAGAGGTCACTAAACACATAAAAACATCATTTTAAACCTTCTGGGAAAGTTCCGGGCTCAAACGGCACTTATACCCACATAAAAACGCTATAGGGGTATTTTGGTCATTTTGACCCCAAACCTCAGAAAATGAGATTTTCGTTTCCGAAACCATTCAAAAACCATCTAATCCCCTTTAAACATTGAGTTGACCCTTTGAGGACCGTCGGGTCGGCTATCCTCGAATTTCGGGTGGAAATGACCTCAGGGGTATTTTGATCATTTTCTCTCAATAGAAAAATCGGGGTGTTACAGTTGCTTTTCCCTTAGCATCTCTAACATTATCTTCAAATGATGTTCATGATGAGTATATCATCTATAAAGACAACCACAAACTGATCCAGAAAGGGTCTAAAGATCCTGTTCATGTAGTCCATGAACACTGTAACATCCTAATTTTTAACTCAATACTCCTAGAACGTATTTAGGTTAACCATTAGTCTATTACTCTTTTAGTCTCATTCTTTAAAACCTTTCTTTATTAAAATACTTAGTGGAAAATATGAATAAATTTTTCTTTTCGAAACTTGAAAACAAAACGCGAGCCACGCGCTAACCTAACGTTCGTCATAACCATAACGTACAAGAAAAAGTAATCACAGCAAATGTAATCGTGAAATATAGTATTAAACATAACAACATAATATCATCACATCTTCATAGATACATAAATTACTGGCATCATTGTACCATCATTCACATCAAAACATGCACATATATATGAAGTGTTCTTTATCCATCTATGAGGTTGGATAAGTATCAACCCAAAGACTATCTATGCTTCCGCAGCGATCCTCTGCTCCGTTTGCTAGAGTGACCCTTAAACACAAGCCTTAGGCTAAGTGCTAGAGACGACACGGAAAAAAAAGAAAGGGGTGAGAAACTCATTCAAGATTCTCAGTAGGGATTTTCGACTTTAACACAAGTGTCATCATCGTCCCCAGCCACCTCGGTTTTAATTATGAAAAATGTGTGCATGCATAACATTCAATTTTAAAGTTCTCAAATCTATTGCTCCGAAGTGGGTGTCTTTTAACATGAGACTTAATGTTATGAATGCAACAGATATAAAATGTATGCTTGGCCATGTCTTAAGTGTACAAGTAACATGCGTAAACATAATAAATCATATAAACATCTATCATGCAAGGAGATGCAATGAAATTCCATGATGTAATTCTTTTTCATGATTGAACATCTCATGTTTCCTTTTCTTGATTTCCACCCTTTTAAACATCATCATCTTAAGTCCAACCTCAACACCGTCCCCGACAATTTTAAACATGACGCTGTAAACTACACCTCACCTATATCGCCTAGGAATGAGCTCAAACCTAACTAGCCATCGCTAGATTTACATGGGGAAAAATAAAAGAGGGTATACATAACTTTCTTGGATCACCTATCTTAGGATCATTTCCTTCTTTGAAATGCTCTACTGGTATCTAGTACACAGTGAATTGTCCACTTTGGCAAGCTCAATGTCAATACCCTCACGGATTTGCTTCATCCCCACCGGAGCGGGAGAAATGCATCTCAATACTATGTCACATACTTTAATATTACTTTTACATATGCATCTCAAATACTTCAATTTTACTCACAACATATCGAATGAAATCATTTCATAACTTTCATGAGTATATCAAACCATAAACGTGCTAGACAATAACATCATATAAATCATCTAACATCACATGAGTTCATCATCTCATATCATGGACACATATTCATTCTCTTAAACTGCCAAACCCCTAAATCGGGTAATTCTAACTTTCAAATTATTCTCTTATGCATCCAAAGGATTGGTTATCATCATTATCACTATTCATTAGTCACAATAACATAATTATTCATGGCTGGACAGTGTAACACCCTAAAAAAATTAGTTAAAAATTAATTTAAGCTTTACTAGTTGTAATTTTAAAAATCTGACAGTTTTAGTAATGATGAAGACGGTCCAAGGGATTTGTAAAAAAAAAAAACATGAATAATAACCTGCAGGCCCCAACCGGTCCGTCGGAACAGCCGATACCCTAGAATTGGGCCTCGGAGATGCTTGAAAGTAAGAAATTATAATATTAAGATTATAAATGAGTAGGAATAAAGATTTCATACCTAGAATTAATTTTTCAAGAAATCTTTGATTACCCAGGTACACTATTTTACCCGATCGGTAGAATTTCGGTGTGCGGTTTCTAATACCGTAAAAGCTACTTAGTGGCTAAGTAAGCTTTATCAACCACTTTATGCCAAGTGGATGACAAGGATTGAAAATTGAAAAGCAAGTTTTAATCATGGCCTTTCATTTATTAATATTTTACTCAGGTGCTCATATCTCACTCGCTCGGTAGGATTTTGGTGTGCGATTTTGACACTGTGAAAGCTATTTATTCTACAAGTTAAAGAGAGCCTAGAGTTGATAAGACACTAAACTCCCTTCACTAAACTTGTTCTACATATCAATACCTACAAATCTAACCGATTGGAATTTCAATTCCTCATCAATCCTAACCTTGGTATCTCATACATCACTGATTAAGGAAGGGCTTGGTGCTGATTTGGTGGCCTTGAGTTGAGCAAAATCAATCTTGGAGCATCCTTTGGAGCCAAGATCCCTAGAGCCATCAAAGCAGGGTTTTCTTTGACCTTTTCTTTCCAATTTTATACTGGAATTTTCTGATTGTGTTTGGTCCGAAATTTCTGGATATATTGGTTGATAATATGATGATATTGATGTGTTAATTTTGGTGGAGTGTTTGGGGTTGTGTAAAAATCATTTTTATCAAAAGAGATTTTGAAGTGGTTTGTTGGATTTTCGGTTTTCCTACTGGCAGTGATTGTTCACGAATTTTCTGAGGGAATTGTGGGTGTTTTCATGAGCTATAAAAATTATATGTTGAAGGTAACATCCTAGGATAGTTCCAGGAATTTTCTTGAGCTCTGGTTTTGACTCCTAATGCCTTGAGAAATTCAAGAACCAAAGTGGTAACTATGCTACCTGAAATGTTGAATCTGAAGCTGTGAATTTGTGAAATTTTGTTAACCTAGTAAATGATCGAATTATTTGCTGAAAGTTTTATACGATATTAAGGACATATTGAAGTCAAACCCTGAATTTTTATATGATTTGATATGATCATTTGGTAGGTTAATAAAATTGGAAACTATGGTTGTTGGCTGTAAATAGGGGTTTCTAACCTCCGAATTTGTCTAATTTTGTTGACATATTTATAGAATCTTTTTGTTATGAAATTTTTATGGAACCTTGTGGACACATTGAGGTGTCATTGAGAATTTTTATAGCATTTGAATTGATCATTTGGTATGAGAAATAAATTGTTCTACTTGAGTGAAAAATCTGCCATTGTGCTGAAAATGAATTGATATTTTGAGTTGATGATATAATGACTCTTGATTTAAGTATGATGAGTACAAATGCATGCTAGACAATTTAAAGATTGATTTATGAGGCAAAAATGAGAATTACTTGTGATTGAAAGCCTACATGTGGCTTATGCATGCATTTGAGAAAAGAAAGTACATGATACAATTATATGAGAAAAGAGAATGTATAAATTTCACTCGTGCATGTTTTGACATATGGAGAAAATAGAAATAAGACTTATGTGGAATGAGGGGAAAGCAAAAAGAGGAACTTCTCTAGAGATAAAAGGGGAGGCAAAAAGAGGAACTTTCCTAGAGATGAAAGGGAAGGCAAAAAGATGAACTTCCATAGAGATAATATGAGTCGGTAGACGTATCGGCTAGGAATAGATCTATGTGAGAATTGGAGAAAGTAAATCCAATAATCATGTATAGGAATGAGCTCAGTCCTGATAAGCAGTTTATTTCCCTTATGTGGTGTGAACTACTATAAATATCATGTGGTATAAACTGTTCATTGTGGAGTTATCCATAGTAAATACCCGTTGGGTATACACTAAGTCTTTCCTATGTCAATGAAAAGAGAAAAATGCACCGAGTTGAGTTCTATGGCCACAAGTTAAACTAGGTCACTTTGAGATAAGTTCGTCATATTTAGCATATGCATACTCATATCATATTAAATTTCTTGAGTAGGATTATTAGCTATATGTTTGAGCTTTATGATATGTTTGCATTAAGTGATTGATCATTAAAAGCTACCCACTTCGGAAGTACGATTTGGAACTTTAAAAATGAATCATTATTATGTAATGTTTGATCACCTTTTCTTAATAAACTGAAGTGGCTCGGACGATGACGATGACATTATGAGTGATTTTATGGGTAGTTGCCCTACTGAGAATTGTATAATTCTCACCCCTATTTTGTGTGTTCCTATGTCGTCTCCAGGTTGATCCAAAGAATGATGCGGCTGCTGTGTGAAAGAACTCAGGATTACAGTAGTTTAATAGTTGATGTTTTTATTTACTGTACTTAGTTAGAATTATATGTATGTAGATGTAATAGAGAATGTATATGTATTAAAGGTCTTAGAAGAGCTTCCTTTTGTACTTAGTGTAACACCCCGATTTTTCTGTCCGAGGGAAATGACCAAAATGCCCCTGAGGTCATTTCCTGACCCGAACTCGAGGGTAACCAACTCGGTCATCCTCGAAGGGTCAACTCATTATTTGAAGGGGATTGAATGGCCTTTGAATGCTTTCGGAAGCGAAAATTTCGTTTTCCGCAGTTTCGGGTCAAAATGACCAAAATACCCCTATAGCGTTTTTACGCGGGTGAAGGTGCCGTTTGAGCCCGGAATTTTTCCCAGAGGTTTAAAAACATGTTTTCATGTGTCTAGAGGTCTCTGTTCAAGTCCCGGTGGTCCCAGGCAGTTTTAGTGCAAAATTACGATTTTGCCCCTAGAATAGTGTTTTTAAGCTTAATGACGTAATTAAGCAAACCTAAGCAATATTAGGCTCTAAACGAAGATTAATTTATTTCCCTAATTAATCTAGAGTCAAAATAATTTATTAAAGTTAATTAGAACCTAAAATTGCTTAGATTAAACTTAAATCCCTTTTTAGAACTCAAGATTCCTAGTCTTGGAATCTTGAATAGTGTTTTCTCTTTCCAATTCCTTAAATCAAGGAATTGTGTCTAGAGTTGTTTAAACTCTAAATTGAGGATTTAACTCACTAATGGTGCAAGACCACTCCTTAATTATGTCTAGACCACCTTAATTACCCAATTACCTTACCTAAACACTTTCTTACAAATTCCTAATCTTAAGCATAATCAAAGATACACCTAAACACAACTCTAAACCACAATTAAAATGCAAACTAATCCTCCCCATGGGCTGATGCATTTCGGCCAGCACCTTTCCCCATTGACCACATGTTTAATTATTTTCTCACTCAAAGAACCATGCTTGAGGCCATACCTTGAACCATACCTCACCATACCTTAAGCCATACCTCACCATACCTCAAGAACACATTATCTCACCTCATGGAACACATGGAACCCTCCAATTCTGCACCTCTTGGCCGAAAACACCTTCAGCCTTCACACCCTCCATTTGCTTCATTTCTCTATAAATAGATGGCCTTGAGGAGCTTGCACCACTTTTAGATCATTTGCTAAGCTTAGGAGCACTCAAAGCTTTTCTTTTTCTCTCAAAAGTTCTAGTGTTCTTCAAGTTCTTCAAGCTCTTCAAAGTTCTTCATCATCTTCATCTTCTTCTTCCATCTTCAAGTTCATCACACCAAGTAGGGATTTTCTTTCATGTATTCTTTTCTTTAAAGTTCTTGTTTCAAGCTTGATGTTCATAGTTTCTCTTGTTTCTCTTTAGAACTTCATTTCCACTCATTTTTCCTTTTCATTTTCGGCCATAGGCCTTGGAGAACAAAGGAATGAGAGCTTGATGATGAGAGTTTCATGATGATGTTCATCACTTGAAACAAACTCTAGAGCTTGATCTTTGTTCTTGAGCAAAAATGTTTTTAGTTTTTCTTTTCTTGAACTCTTAAGAACTTTAACTTTGATGGTGTTTTAAAATGGCTCTATGAACTCAATGATGAGGACTCATGATGTTGGTGTTAATATATCACCAAGATCATGAACTCTAGAGTTTTAAAATGTTCCTTTTTCTTCTTGAAGATTTCGGCCATTTCCTTAAATTTTTCTAAGCTTCATGGTTTGATTTCCTAAAAATATTATGTTAAGTTTCAAAGAACTCTAAGCTTGACTTTACCTTGTTTGGATGAGTTTGGGTTATGGTTTAAATTCCTTCAAAGTCTTGTTAAGAGCTCTAGAAAGATAAAATGAACTTGCATAATTTATTTTATGCTTACATTCATATTTACATTCTTGCTATACATCTTTACCTTCTAGCTATCACTTAAGAACATAAAGATTAAAATGGAACTTGTATCATCACTTAATTTAATTCTCGAAGCCTTTCTATTTCGGCCTTAAAGTCGATTGTTGTTGGGCCTAGAGCACTAAAATAAAGAATTGAACTTGCATTATCACCTAATTAATTTCTCGAATGCCTATCTATTTCGGCCTTAAAGTCGATTGTTGTTGGGCTAAGAGCACTAAAATAAAGAATTGAATCTTGCATATTTACTTTCAAGCTTGCACGTTTAAGATTACGCTTCGCATATTTACTTTCAAGCTTGCACGTTTAAGTTTATGCCTTGCATATTTAATTTATGTCATCACTTTAATTTGTAAGCAAGATTAAAAATGAAAAGCATGAGCACATTTAGTTTATGTCATAACTTAAGAACCTAGAGCTCAAAGACTTGCCCATTTCATTCCAAGTTAAAGTTTAATGTAAACCATACTTTGAATGTATGTATTCTGCCAAGTAGTGATGATGGACTTCCAATGAGTTTTCATCTAGCTACTAGGACCAATAGTCTATGTTTTAAGTGTTCCTTAAAGTTTTACAGATCTTTATAAGGTTATGTCGTTATAAGTTGTGATTCCAATCTCTTTTAGGGGATGGGATATGTTTTGGTCACTGACCTAAGGCTTCACTTAGCCTCTTGATGATTTAAAATGTCTTGCAAAGAGTTTTAGAAGTTCTAGATTGATTCCAAGAGAAACTAGTTAACTTATGTACCTAGAAATGTCAATTTAACTCTCTTATTGAGGTTAAATAATTTCGGATCTGATATGATGAGTATGATGCTGTATGATGATGTTTTGATGTGTTGGAATGTGTGAGAATATCGTATGATGATGTAGAAGCGATCCTATGCACGATAGGTAAGAAACTAGCTAACTAGAAATACCGTAAAGCTAGAATTTAACATAGTCTTGACCCATTTGTTTATGGAACTAATCCAAACTGTTTTAATGGGAACATAATCAGATTTAGATTGTTTAGACATGAAAAACTTGGTATCATTTGAGTTAGAATTGAATCTTGGCACCTATAATGAAACTAGTAACTAGAAAACCGTAAAAGTGCAAGTTTAGAACTCTTAGAACATTTATTTTTCTGGAATCTGTCCAGCACCCTTACAACATGATAAACATAATTAATAATTAGTCCTTAAGCATAGGAATGTCTCATAATTGATTTAGATTTAATGTATAGCGCCTTAGGCGAAGACGGAACCGAGAAAGGGTCTAAAACGTAAGTTCTAGAACCCCGTAAAAACAAGTTAGAGATTCTGCCCTATGCTATTCAGATTTAAGTATGAACATGAGAATGAAGAATGATGTTTAAATATGAGCCTTAGGGCCATAAAATATGAGCGACGGATATTAGAGAACCATATCTCATGATTAAAACCCGTAAGGGTCAAAGCATAAGCTATCGTAAGGATAAACGGTTGAAAGTTCTATGATGGTGCATGTGATATGTAAATGATGATGATGTTATTCATATGATGAATTCATGAGGATATATGTATATGTGGCATAAAGCAAATTTGGAAGGAATTCGGTGTAATGCCATCGTGCCGCCGAATTCCCGACAAATTTGGGGACTTAAAGAGATTTTGAAAATTAAGGTACTAAGATGGGTTCTAGGATGACACCGGTTCGGCCGAGCACCTCCATAGAACTCATGTGACATCGGTACCATTTTATACTCTTAGGTGACACCGGTTCGGCCGAGCACCCCTTAGAGATTTGCCCCCTAACCCGTACTCAGATAGTCGGGATTTATGATTTATGATACGCTTATCGTTAAGTGGTAAGTAAGAACTAGTGACGACTAGTTAAGGTATGAGCTCATAACCTAGATGTATGACACGCTCGGGTGACACCGGTTTCGACCGAGCACCCCAATTCGATTGTCTTTTAGGGTGGCCCATGAGGAAGAGAAGTTTCATGATTATGATTATGTCACAAAGTTTTGTCCCATATGAATGTTACTATTGCCACTTTATGCCACCAAGAATGATGATGCTTGATGTTATGTTTTTATGTATGTGCATTAGGTAGTGCCATGCATACATTTTCTATTATGTTGCATCCATGACATTAAGATCATCCTAAAATGAATGGACCTTGGCTAAAATATATTTTAAAGTTTAAAATGAACCTAATACATGCTCAGTCATTTTGTATAAATAAACCCAAGGTTTCTGAGGACGTAGATGATGACACCTAGGTAGTAGGAGGCCCTACTGAGATTCTTTAGCAAGATTCTCACTCCCTCTATCTCTTTCTTTCCGTCACGTCTTCAGATGGCGACGTTCGTGATATTCGTAGACACGCCGACATAGGAGGTGCACCATGACCCGGACCACGGATCATACCATTTTGTAGGTCGATGCATAGCTAGAGTATTCATGTACATGGGTCGACCCTTCACTCCCCCTGTACATTCCCATCGTTTCTCCCCCGTTTCACCTTTTGGCGATGACCTAGTGTTCGAGCGCGCACGTCCCCTAGAGGAGAGACTTCGTCGTACCCCATCATCCTCGTCCGCCGCTCGAGACTACCCCCAGTATGTGCCCCGTTGCCCGTCGTCCTTCTCGGAGACGGATCCTTCCGAGGATTTGGCAACCCAGGCACCCTCCGAGGGATCTTCCCCTTCCATACCTATGGACTTTGGAGAGGATAGCGAGTCCACCGTGACTCAGCCGAGGCGTGCACGACGACCGGAGATGCGGCCATACCCCGGGGCTCACACTCGATCCCCGCTCCGCCTCTTCACGCCCGAGCTCGCTCGCCCGATTTCGGATATCCGCTCGATCCCGAGATAGTCGCCAGTAGGAGGCCGTGGATGGCCCGAGTTAGAGCACACACCACTTAGATGGGGATAAACCTTCTTTTGTTTAAAGGTTTCCCATTAGATGCACTCGGGTAAGGGAGTAGATTATGTTTATGCTTATGTTGTACTTTCTTTTATGCTTTTATGCATTTCCCTTGTACTAAATTAAGACCCACACTTATAAGTGGGCAAGTTATATATATATGAGATGATATTCAGTGATGTTCATGTTGTGCCTCATGTTATGATGTTGTGAGATAATTGTTTACTTTACATGGTGTACCGCTTATCGCATCTCGCGGCTCTCACTTTGTATTTAAAAAAAAAATTTACCCGTATTTTCCGCTAAGTAATTCAAGTTAAATAAGAACTATGAAGTAACAGACTAATGATTAACCTAAATATGTTCTAGAGTATTGGGTTAAAAATTAGGATGTTACACTTAGCTATGTATTCAATAACTGTTGTGTTTCTTTGTTATATATTTTAACCAAATTACGCTAGTTATTACGCCTTCTTATCGCATTTGCTATAGTTATTTAAGAAAGGTCCAATAGTTTATAAGTAACAATTCTCAAGTCTAATGTCATGACTTAAGAATGACATTGTACTTGGGAGGATGTTACAGACAGCATAGGCAGAAAATGAAATTTAATGAGTTACGGTGTTCTAGAAGTTACGTTTTATGCCCTTTCTCCTTGCTGGCTTTTTCTATGATGCTAAAATTAATATCTAAACCATTTATAAGTGATCCCCACCTATTCAAACTAATTAAAACACATATCTACAGCCTTTAGTCATGCTGAAACAGAATCCACATTTTCAATTTTCTAGGTGCTCCAACTTTCTTATTTTTGACCCTTTCAAGTTTTCTAGTCTTTCCTCAGGTTCTATAATTAATTCCTAAATCAATGAATATTTCCTACACATATACACTTAAGATAACTCACTTCTACTATTTTTAATCATGCTAAAACAGAATCCATAGTTTCCATCCTGAAGAGCTCTAAAAATTACCTTTTATGGTTTTCTAATTACTAGTTTTCCCTTTAGGTGCTAAAATCAATTTTAACTCAAATGCTACCAAGTTTCCATGGTTAAACCATCCCAAACAGAATCTTATCATAATAAAACAATTTTGATAGAGGCCAAACCTAAATGGGTCAAGGACTTGCAAAATCTCAACTTTACGATTTCTCTAGAAAGCTAGTTCCTTTCCTAACATCTATAGAATAGTTCCCACCTCAATAATTATAATTTTCACACATTCTAGCACATCAAAACAGCATCATACCACAGTCAACATGTCAAGGCAGAACAAAAATGTTAAGTTCCAAAAAGATACATAATATCACCTTTCTAATGCATATAATTTGCTAGTTTCTCTTGGAATCATTTTAGGACTTCTAAAACTCTTTTAAAACTAATTTATTTCATAAAAAACTTGAGAATATAATGCAAGGGCAGTAACTTATTCAAATCATTCATGAAAGAGGTTTAATCCGTAAAATTATGTCTACAATACTTCTTGAGCTCACCTATGCTTAAGAAGATGTTAAAACATAGTCTATTGGCAATTATGGCTAAATGAAACTTATTCTAAGTCCATCACTACCACATGGCCGAAAAGTGCATTCAAAGGAATGCTTCCACAACCAAACTTTAGCTTGAGATAAAAGGGGCGAGTCTTTGAGCTCTAGGATCTTTAAGTGATAAGAAAAGCATAAACATGATGTGTACTTCATTTTATTCTTCATTAGAAAGGTAAAGTGAGGGCTCAAAATAAATTTGAGATGTAACTTCATTCTTATCTTTACATTTATGTGGTGACTTGAAAAATAAATATGCTAGACAAGGAAATATAAACATGGATGCAAGTCTAATTCTTTATTTTAGTGCTCTAGGCTCCACAACAATCGACTTTAAGGCTGAAATAGGTGAGCTTTGAGATTAATTATTAGGTAATATGAAAATGCAAGCTCTTGTTTTAATCTTTAAGCTTTACGTGATGACTTGAAAAATAAACATGCTAGGCAGAAATGTAAATATGAATGCAAATTCATTTTATATTCTTTAATAAAGCTTATACAAGACTTTAAAGGAACATAAACCTCAACCCCAAACTCATCTAAACAAGGTAAAGCAAGATTTAGAGTTCTTGCACCAAGATTACAATTTAACCTTATGGTGTGAACTTCATCATCAAGCTTTGAGGAAATGGATTAAAGAAAAGCAAGTCATACACTAACTTTAGTTTGAGAATCAAAAAGGGTCAAGTTAAAAGACCAATCTTTGAGCTTTAGAAACCATTTCCTTGGAAACAACAAAGCCATCATTTTACCATGTCTTGAGTAATAAGACCAAAATATCAAAGAAAAAGTCATGGGCGAAACCATGAAGGAGAGAAAGATAAAATTTTAAAACTCTAAAGACCATGTTCTTGATGATATATCACCACCAACATCATGCATTCTCATCCTTGAGTCATTTTCCAACTAACATAAGCCTTTAAAATCAAAACTAGGACCAAGGAAAAAGAAAAGGAAACCGAAACTAGAGCATGAAAAGAAAAGGAAAAACCGAAATATGCTTGGTCCAAGAACCAAGTTCCAAGCTCTAGAGGTTTCACAAGTGAAGATTCTCATGATCTACATCTTGAACCCTCATCATCAAGCATCATTTTCTTTAAAAAGAAAGGCTCCAAGGCCGAAATCAAAGAGAAGAAAAAGACGTTCCAAAAGTCAAGAGAAACTAACAAAAACCCATTTTTATCAAGCTTTTAAAGAGAATTCTTTAACAAAACAAAATCCCTACCAAAGGTAGGTCTCTTGGAGGATGAACAAGACTTGGTCTTGATGAGAGGATGAAAGAAAAATCCTCCCTAAAGCTTGATAGAGCTTTGGCTGAGAAGAAAGAAAAAGGAAAGGAAGTTGTGTTTCTTGAGCTTGATCTTGAGAATGATATGGCTAAGTGTTTCAAGAAGGATTTAATGGTGGTTGTGTGGTAAGGATGAAGAAGATGAGAGGAAGAAAGAACTCTTGAGGTTCTTGAAAGAAAAGAGAGAAACTAAGACAACTCTTGAAACTAGCTTGAAAAAAATGAGCAAATGCATTAAGTTTTTCCAAGATAAGTATTTATAGAAAATTAAAACATGATGAAGTGAATAGCGGGAGTATATTTCGGCGATATGTAGCTTGGGGGAGGAAAAATATCTCCTTTAAGGTATGGTTATGGTCATTTAAAGGTATGGCCAAGTATGGATTGAAGTATGGGTTCAAGCATGAGCTTAAGCATGGTTCTTTGAGTGTGTGACTTATCAACATGTGATGAATCAATGGAGAGTATGGGCTACTGTTTGTACAGCCATGGGGAAGAGAAATATCTCATCTAAATGTAGTTTAGAGGTGTGTTTAGGTGTATTTTTACTTAAGTTTTTGATTAGGAGTTTGTAAGCAACTGTTTAGGTAAGTAAGGAGGTAATTAGAGACTTGTAAGACTAGATTTAGGAGGTGGTTTTACTAAATTAATGAAGTCAAACTCCATTAACTAGGAATCCAATGCCAAATAATTCCTTAATTTAGGGAGATTGGAGAGAGAAAATACTATTCATAGATTTCTTTCTTTAAAGAATTGAAACTAGAATAGGATTTTGAGTTTCCTTAAGAAATCTTAGGTTCTAATCAACCTCAAATAATTATTTTAGCTCTAGAATAATATCAAAATTAATTAATCTTCGATTAGAGCCTAATATTGCTTAGGTTTGCTTAAATATGTGATTAGGCCTGAAATGCACTATGCAGGGATAAAATCGTAATTTTTCATAAAAATTGCCTGAGGCGACCGAGACTCAAACAGAGGTCACTAAACACATAAAAACATTATTTTAAACCTTCTGGGAAAGTTTCGGGATCAAACGGCACTCATACCTGCGTAAAAACACTATAGGGTTATTTTGGTCATTTTGACCCTAAACCTCAAAAAATGAGATTTTCGTTTCCGAAACCATTCAAAAACCATCTAACCCTCTTCAATCATTGAGTTGACCCTTTGAGGATCGCCGAGTTAACTATCCTCAAATTTCGAGTGGAAAATGAGTTCAGGGGCATTTTGCTTATTTTCTCTCAGACAGAAAAATCGGGGTGTTTCAAACACAGCCGGAGCATTCGTCAGTCCGAAGGACATCACGGTAAAATCAAAGTGGCCATAACGAGTGCGAAGGCCATTTTTGGTATATCCTCATCCTTCAATTTAATCTGGTGATATCCTGACCTCAAATCAATCTTTGAAAATACCACCCCTCTGTTCCAGGAAGCAATTTTATTGAAAATTCTATCTCCTTAATGGGGGAAACTCAGGTATCTCATCTGGAAACACTTCGGGATAGTTCCTCATAATAGGTATCTCATCAAGTTTTGCTCAAAGTCCACATTACTAGCGGCTAGAAGAATGTAACCCTTATTCTTTCCCTTACCACAGTTTATTTCTGCAGCATTTATGTGCAAACTTAGAGGTTTTCTAGGTTCACTGGGAATAGGAAGAAAGACAATGGATTTCTCATAACAATTTAACATCACTTGGTTGGCATAAAGCCAGTCCATGCCAAGAATTATGTCTAGACCTTGCATAGGTAAGCAGACTAAATCTACGACAAAATATCTATTTTCAATAATAAAACTGCAGTTTAGACAACATCTACAAGTCCTAATAGGTTTTCCAATAGGGGTAGAAATAGTGAGATCAAAGGGAAGTTCTGACACATGCAACTTTAAGGACTCGGCACAAGAATGGGATATGAATGAATGAGTAGGGCTAGAGTCAAAAAGCACAATTACGGTCCTACTATTCATTTCACACTTACCTTCCATGAGGTTCCATGACTTCGTCGTTTCTTTGGCACTGAGGGTGAAGACCCTCCCTTGGCATTGTGGCTTGGGGCTGGGGGCTATCGGGTTTCTTTCCATGTATTCCCGTGAGTAGTGGCTAGACTTTCCACATTGATAACAAACACCCAGGCCTGCCCGACAGGGTAGGTCTCCATGGGGCTTCCTGTACTTGGGATACACGGTGGCGGATGTAGGCCTAAGGGGTGAGGTTAATGTCCTCTAAGGTGCCTTCCTTCTATTGTCATTTGGCCTTCCTTGGTTGAAGTTTCTCCGGGGCCCTTGTGGCCTGAATGGCGGCCTGGATTACTGTCCTTGTTACGGCCAAAAGGGCGGCCTATTCTACAGTTTGAACTTCGAGGCATGTGGTGCTAGCTTCTTCGTATAACCATTGGCCTTTGATGTGCTTAGTTTCTTTTGGCCGTCTTCAATGATGCGGCATTTGTTGAACAAGGTAGGGAAGTCCCTAATCTCCAAATGGGCCATCACAACATTAATCTTGGCTTTCAGCCCAGACTTGTACTTAACATACTTCTAGTACTCGTTGAGGTTTTCTTGGTACATCCTCGAGAATTTGATGAGTTCTTTGAACTTGGTGGTATTCTGGGCAATGCTCATGCCTCCTTGGGTGAGTTGCATGAACACAATGTCTCTGGCATTCTTCATAGACTTCGGGAAGTACTTTTCATAGAAATAAGCCTTAAATAGCTCCCAGTCAATCTTGGTACCGACTGCTTCCAACAATCTTTGAGCATTAATCCACCAAAATCCGGCATCTCCTTCTAGCATGTATGTAGCGAAAGTCACCTTCTGCACGTCTGTTCATGGAATCACAGTGAAAATCTTCTCCATGTCCTTGATCCATTTGTCGACGTGATTCGGATTCAGGGTTCCCTTAAATGAAGATGGGTTGGCCTTGCGATATTCCTTGAAATAGGTATACTCGGGGACCTCAACAGTATTATGACCACGATCAGCATCAGCCTGGCGGTCTCAATCCATCCTTTCAAACATTGCCTTCATAGTCCTAGCCACATCACCAAGGGCTTCAGTAGTCTCGTTGGCCTGTCCGTAAGGGGTCACGATCCTATTCGGTTGTCGACGTACCATTAGTTCCTACGCACACAAAACAACAAATGTAACACCCTAGTAATTAACCAGATACACCTAGGTTGAATCTGATTAATGACTAGACTTTACTCCTCGCTTTGGTTCTTTCTTCATAATTTGAAAATACTTAGTGAAATTACGAGCCATTTTTTTTTTTAAACACATAATTGAAAACGTGAGCCGAGTACAACGTGAACGAGTAAGTGGAGTATAATAAGACGTTTAAGAATATATCACATCATATCACTTAGGCTCCATCATATAACATCCATAAGCACATTATAGCATATATTTACATACAATAACCTCACTCAAAGGGTGGGTTATGTTCATACATCATTATCTTATGCAAACCCATAAAAGAAAATATACTTAAGGAAATACATGCCCCTAAACTAGATAACTCCATAAGCCGGGAAGGTTATCCTAAAACTAGGGTGCATGATCACACATAAATCTACTAAGAACCCTCTATGGCCACTGTCCTGGAAATGGGGGAATAAATCCGATCCACTGATGAGCTCCCTCGGGAGGGGACACACGAGATGCACCAGGCTGGGGTCGCATGGACGGCCTTCTTGCTAACCTCGGCTGAACAACTGTTTCCTCACTACCCTCTCTTACACGTGTGGGAGTAGGAGCAGAGCTCTCAGAATATACATGAGTATGAGTGTCCTCACGAAGGATCGGTTCAGAATATCTCATCTCGGGAACATACTCTGCAAATCCATGGACAGCAGATGAAGCGGGATAAGAACGTAACATCCTTTCATCAAGTGGACGTGCATGTTCGAAAACCATTTCATCGCCATAGGGAGAAGTAGGAGAAAATCGATAACTAGGGACAGGATGTGCAAATGGATGACCTATGTAAATAAAAACACGAACTGCGTACCTCCCTTCAAAATGATATGAGCGATGCATCGGAGGATAGTGAAATTCCCAAGTAGGGGTATCAACGAACAGGACGAATGTCGCCATCTGAATCTGGAGACAATGACGGAAATAAAGAAAAGGGAGTGAGAATCTTGCTAAAGAATTCTTAGTAAGGCACCTCCTTCTACAGTGTCATCATCAAAGTCCCAGAACCTCGGGATTATTCTAAAATAGTGAGCATGCAAAGATTCATTTTAAGTTCGGACAAATACTTAACCGAGGTTCATCAATTTTTAATCATGCGTCTTATAATGCATCATAATCTTAACATGTCATATTTACAATGAACTTTTCCTTTATCATTACATCATTTTCCTCATCATCATTATCAAATAACATGCATAAAAGAACGTCATATAATATTAGCTACACGTGGACATAGTGCACATATTTCATTTCTTTAGTGCCTTAGGTGACTTAAAATCTTATCATCATCATTATTTTCCTTAGGCCACCCTATACTCCACCCTTTTGGGAGTAATTTAGGTTATGAGCTCATACTTTACTAGTCATCACTAGCATATACTTATCCCTTTTGATAAGCTAAAGTCCCGACTCTACCCTTTTGAGAGAACGGGTTAGAGGGCTAAAATCACCTTTTCACCACCTATAGTCTGATGGTTCCAAAGGATCATTTTCTTATAAGTTTAAGTCACCATTAAATCTTTGCATGTTATATCACAATACAATTCATAAACATCATAGCATTTTCTCATTTATAGTCTTAAGCTAGAATAATATATATCAACTATAATCATGCATTTGGGAGATTCCCAGGAAAGAGAAGTGGGTCACAATGGACACACTTAAATACCAAGTCTTTCCTTCGCCAGAACCTTTCCAAATTACACTTTTACAATGATACACTTTCTTCTAGCAACAAAGGTAAATTTTACATAATAATGAACATTTCATGTATAAGCATTCTCATTATTTGCAATAGCAACTATAACATGCAAGCCAGGAAATCATTCAATGATATCAAGTACTTAATAAGCATCCAATACTTACATAGAATTATCAATTATAGAACTAATTAGTTACTAAACCAATTATGAATCATTCTCTTAACAATAAACCATAATTATCATAACTTCAATCATATCAAATCATTATCACACATTGATACTAAACTCAGATCAGTGGCCGAATCATGAACCTCATGCAATTACATAGAATTATATTTTAAGTGCATATAAAATCCTTGCAAAGCCTTAAAACTCATTTAGAAACTAGTTCTTTTGTCAAATTTGGGAGGATCTTCACAATTAAAATTCTCACTTAAGATAAAAGGAGTAAGTCTTGAGCTTTAGAGATTTAGGTGACATCTTAGAATTATAAACATGCTATGCAACCTTATTTTAATCTTATCTTTATAAGGTGATAGCTTGGAATTATAAACATGATATGCAATTCCATTTCTTTATCTTTAAGATTTAAGGTGATGACTTGAAAATTAAACATGATGCAAGAACTTGAAATATAAACATGATACAAGAAACTGGAGCGGCGGTAATCCGCACAGACCAAGATAGAGGAGAAGAGAATATTAAGAAACCGGAGCGCGGTAGTCCGCACAGACCAGATAGAGGCAGAAGAGAATTATTATTACATCTTTTTAAGCTCCAATCTCAAGACTTTTTAAAGAATAAATTCTTTAACTCCAATAATCATATTTCTTTGCTTATGATACATGGGCAAGTCTTTGAGCTCTAGGATCTTTAGGTGATGGCATAAAATAAACATGTCATGCGTTGATTCTTTTAGCCATTATAAAATATAGTGAGAGCATAAATTAAATATGAGATGCAACCTATTTATTATCTTGAAAGATTAAGTGATGACTTGAAACATAAACATGAAATACAAGCTTGGAATTTAAACATGAGAAATGCAAGTTCATTTATTCATTCTTGAAAATTTAGTGATGACATAGAAGGTAAACATGGTTATGCAAAGCATAAACTTAATCATGGATACAAATTCATTTTGTTTCTTTACTAGAACTCCTTCAAGACTTTAAAAGAATTATAAATTCAACCCAATACATATCTTAACAAGAAATAAAATATAAAAGGAAAATACATCTTTCAAGTTCTAAACTAAAAATCTTTGTTTTAGCATCATAAAGCATTATTCTTTAAAGTTTTGCATCAAGTGGAATTTTCAAGCTTTAGAGGCCTAACTTGTGATGGATTTACAACCCACCCTCAAGGTCCTCATCATCAAGCCATCATCTTAGTTCCACCTAGGCCATATGGTTGAATTGGTTAAAGAAAAATTGAAGAGGAAAACCAAAATGAAAAGCTAAGGTAAGTTCATAATTTCATCATTTTGAGCTAAAAACACAACTCCTCAAAGCATAGAAATAAATTTAGAAACTACTCCCTACCTAATCTGAGTTAAAGAAGAGGAAGAGAACTTGGTTTCTTGAAGTGAAATGAAACAAAATCTCTTTGAAAAAATTGAAGAAAGAATTCAGCCAAAGAGGAGGAAGAAATAAAGTTTTTGGTGCTCCTAAAAACTAGTTATGAACCAAGCATTCCAAGACCACTCAAGCAAGCCTATTTATAGAAGATTTTGAGGCTTCTAATTGGCCAAAATGATGAGGTAGTGGATGGAATTTTGCAGGAGAAATAAGGGAGGAAAAATCATTTTAGACAAAGTTGTATGAAATTAAGGAATTATGTCTCTTATGGTGACATTTTGGCATTTTGTTTTAGTGCAACTTTTGGCAATAATTCAGCTGCATAATGGCATCAATAATTTCGTCCATTACAGCCCAAAGAAGTGAAATTTGTGTGTTCCATGCATTATTTAGGTGTAGGTTGTAACACCCTAGTAATTAACCAGATACACCTAGGTTGAATCTGATTAATGACTAGACTTTACTCCTTGCTTTGGTTCTTTCTTCATAATTTGAAAATACTTAGTGAAATTACGAGCCTTTTTTTTTTTTAAAACACATAATTGAAAAGGTGGGGCGAGTAGAACGTGAACGAGTAAGCGGAGTATAATAAGACGTTTAAGAATATATCACATCATATCACTTAGGCTCCATCATATAACATCCATAAGCACATTATAGCATATATTTACATACAATAACCTCACTCAAAGGGTGGGTTATGTTCATACATCATTATCTTATGCAAACCCATAAAAGAAAATATACTTAAGGAAATTCATGCCCCTAAACTAGATAACTCCATAAGCGGGAAGGTTATCCTAAAACTAGGGTGCATGATCACACATAAGTCTACTAAGAACCTTCTATGGCCACTTTGTCACGAAAATGGGGAATAAATCCGATCCATTGATGAGCTCCTCGGGGGGACACACGAGATACACCAGTACAGGAGTCGCATGGGACTACTTCTCGCTAACCTCCTCAGGTGAACTGCTGTTTCCTCACTACCCTCTCTTACACGTGTGGGGAGTAGGGCAGAGCTCTCAGAATATACATGAGTAGGAGTGTCCTCTGAAGGATCGGCCGTTTAAAGAATATCTCGTCTCGGGAACATACTCTGGAAATCCATGGACGATGAAGCGGGATAAGAACGTAACATCCTTTCATCAAGTGGACGTGCATGTTCGAAAACCATTTCATCGCCATAGGGAGAAGTAGGAGAAAATCGATAACTAGGGACAGGATGTGCAAATGGGCGACCTATGTAAATAAAAACACGAACTGCGCACCTCCACTTCAAAATGATACTGAGCGATGCAGGATCATAGTGGAATTCCAAAGTAGGGGTATCAACGAGCAGGGCGAATGTCGCCATTTGAATCTGGAGACAATGACGGAAATAAAGAAAAGGGAGTGAGAATCTTGCTAAAGAATTCTCAGTAGGTACCTCCTTCTACAGTGTCATCATCAAAGTCCCCAGGGAACCTCGGGATTATTCTAAAATAGTGAGCATGCAAAGATTCATTTTAAGTTCTGACAAATACTTAACCGAGGTTCGTCAATTTTTTAATCATTCGTCTTATAATGCATCTTATTCTTAACATGTCATATTTACAATGAACTTTTCCTTTATCATTACATCATATTCCTCATCATCATTATCAAAATAACATGCATAAAAGAACGTCATATAATATTAGCTACACATGGACACAGTGCACATATTTCATTTCTTTAGTGCCTTAGGGGACTTAAAATCTTATCATCATCATTATTTTCCTTGGGCCACCCTATACTCCACCCTTTTGGGAGTAATTTAGGTTATGAGCTCATACTTTACTAGTCGTCACTAGCATATACTTATCCCTTTTGATAAGCTAAAGTCCCGACTCTACCCTTTTGAGAGAACGGGTTAGGGGCTAAAATCACCTTTTCACCACCTTATAGTCACGATGGTTCCAAAGGATCATTTTCTTATAAGTTTAAGTCACCATTAAATCTTTGCATGTTATATCATAATACAATTCATAAACATCATAACATTTTCTCATTTATAGTCTTAAGCTAGAATAATATATCAAGCGTAATCATGCATATGGGAGATTCCTGTGAAAGAGAGGTGGGTCACAATGGACACGCTTAAATACCAAGTCTTTCCTTAGCTTAACCTTTCCAAATTACACTTTTACAATGATACACTTACTTCTAGCAACAAAGGTGAATTTAACATAAGAACAGTTCATGTATAAGCATTCTTATTGTTTGAAACACGAACTATAACATGCAAGTCAGGAAATCATTCAATGATATCAAGTACTTAATAAGCATCCAATCCTTACATAGAATTATCAATTATAGAACTAATTAGTTACTAAACCAATTATGAATCATTCTCTTAACAATAAAACCATAATTATCACAACTTCAATCATATCAAATCATTATCACACATTGATACTAAACTCAGATTAGTGGTCAATCATGAACCTCATGCAATTACATAGAATCATATTTTAAGTGCATATAAAATACTAGTTCTACAGTAAAATCCTTGCAAAGCCTTAAAACTCATTTAGAAACTAGTTCTTTTGTCAAATTTGGGAGGATCTTCACAATTAAAATTCTCACTTAAGATAAAAGGAGTAAGTCTTGAGCTTTAGAGATTTAGGTGACATCTTAGAATTATAAACATGCTATGCAACCTTATTTTAATCTTATCTTTATAAGGTGATAGCTTGGAATTATAAACATGATATGCAATTCCATTTCTTTATCTTTAAGATTTAAGGTGATGACTTGAAAAATTAAACATGATGCAAGAACTTGAAATATAAACATGATACAAGCTGGAGCTGGCGTAATCCGCAGGACGATAGAGAGGAGAAGAGAATATTAAGAAACCTGAGCTGGGTAGTCCCATACAGGACCAATAGAGAGGAGAAGAGAATATTAAGAAAGCCAGGGTGGCGGTAGTCATACAGGGGCCAGAAGAGGGAGAAGAGAATTATTATTACATCTTTTTAAGCTCCAATCTCAAGACTTTTTAAAGAATAAATTCTTTAACTCCAATAATCATATTTCTTTGCTTGTGATACATGGGCAAGTCTTTAAGCTCTAGGATCTTTAGGTGATGGCATAAAGTAAACATGTCATGCGTTCATTCTTTTTAGCCATTATAAAATATAGTGAGAGCATAAATTAAATATGAGATGCAATATACTTAATTATCTTGAAAGATTAAGTGATGACTTGAAACATAAACATGAAATACAAGCTTGGAATTTAAACATGAGAAATGCAAGTTCATTTATTCATTCTTGAAAATTTAGTGATGACATAGAAGGTAAACATGGTTATGCAAAGCATAAACTTAATCATGGATGCAAATTCATTTTGTTTCTTTACTAGAGCTCCTTCAAGACTTTAAAAGAATTATAAATTCAACCCAATACATATCTTAACAAGAAATAAAACATAAAAAGTAAAAAAATACATCTTTCAACTTCTAAACTAAAAATCTTTGTTTTAGCATCATAAAGCATTATTCTTTAAGGTTTTTGCATCAAAGTGGATTTTTCAAGCTTTAGAGGCCTAACTTGTGATGGATTTACAACCCACCCTCAAGGTCCTCATCATCAAGCCATCATCTTAGTTCCACCTAGGCCATATGGTTGAATTGGTTAAAGAAAAATTGAAGGGAAGAACCAAAAAGAAAAGCTAAGGCAAGTTCATAATTTCATCATTTTGAGCTAAAACACAACTCCTCAAAGCATAGAAATAAATTTAGAAACTACTCCCTACCTAATCTGAGTTGAAGAAGAGGAAGAGAACTTGATTTCTTGAAGTGAAATGACACAAAATCTCTTTGAAAAATTGAAGAAAGAATTCAGCCAAACACGAGGAAGAAAGAAAGTTTTTGGTGCTCCTAAAAACTAGTTATGAACCAAGCATTCCAAGACCACTCAAGCAAGCCTATTTATAGAAGATTTTGAGGCTTCTAATTGGCCAAAATGAGGAGGTAGTTGTCAGAATTTTTCAGGAGTAATAATGGAGGAAAAATCATTTTAGACAAAGTTGTATGAAATTAAGGAATTATGTCTCTTATGGTGACATTTTGGCATTTTGTTTTAGTGCAACTTTTGGAAATAATTCAGCTGCATAATGGCATCAATAATTTCGTGCATTACAGCCCAAAGAAGTGAAATTTGTGTGTTCCATGCATTATTTAGGTGTAGGCAAGGTATTCATGTAATTTAGAGAATTTACGTTAAGGGCTTAAGTGAATTAGTAAGCAATTTGGGTGTTTTGAGCAATTTTGGGTTCTAATCAATCTAAATACATAATTTTGAATCTAGATTAATATTTAGAATTTAATAAGCTTTAATTTGAGCCTAATATTGCTTAGGTTTCGGTATATGAATTGAAAATCCCGAAATTACCGCTTCCCAAAAAGCAGGGGGCAAAATCGTATTTTCACTTAAAAGCACCCAAGGCCACCCGAGCTTAACCAATGGTTAATTATGGCTTAAAAACACATTTTAAAACATTTTAGTGAGGTTCGGGCTCAGTCGCACCTTTATCGGAGTTAAAAGCGACCTTGAGGCGTTTTGGTCTTTCGTCGTCGGAACTCAAAATTGAGATTCTTCCGCTCTGTTAACACACATAACACAAACAATCCCTTATTATTCTCAAAACATCCCTTGAGAATATGTGGGGCCCACAATCCTCATTTTCTGGCGAGTAAAATAACTTCGAGGACATTTTGGTCATTTTATACGTCTGAATTCTGGATTTGCGACTCTGCATGAATCGTTCCTAACCTCTCTTCTAATGTTATATTCCTTTATTGAGGATTATTCGCCTCAAATCTTATGTAATAATTACCTCGGTAATTCAAGTAATTGAGTAATTTCTAATGACAGTAAAATTACAGTAAAAATTGAGGCGTTACATTACTCCCTCCTTAAAGAATTTAGCCGAAATTACGTTTACCGAAATTTCTTCGGGGGGTATTGTGCTTTCATGTTTGATTCGGCTCCCATGTAAGTTCTTCTGGTTTCACATCCCCCATGCTACTTTGACCGGGAGTCTGACCTTGTTCACTGCTTCAACTTAACTCCTCGATCGGCGATTTATTCTCGTGGGTAGTAAGTTAAATGTCAGTTATCTCTTAATTGTACATGTTACGGCTCTAGTACATGACTCGTCGTGATTGATACTTTCTTAAGCGAGAGACATGGAAAACATCATGAAGGTTGGATAGACTGGGGGTAGGGCTATCTGTGAGCTAAGGTGTCCTACTTTGGTAAGGATTTCAAGCGGACCAAGAAATGCAGGGGCTCAATTTCTTTACTTTTATTGCTCGGCCTATGCACTGTGGTGGGGTGATCCTTAGGAACACGTGGTCCCTTTCTTGAAAATCTAGCGGTTTTCGCCCGCTTTGTCCGCATAGTTTTTATCGACTTTGAGCGGTAAGAATCTTATCCCTAATCTTTTTGATTTGTTCCGTTGTTTCCCTCACAATATCAGTCCAAGTAAACTTTGCTCTCCCGTTCATACCAACATAAGGGAGATTGACATTTCCGTCCATAGAGGGCCTCATACGGTGCCATACCGATACTTGCATGATAATCAGTTGTTATATGCAAATTCAATAAGTGGCGGTACTTATCCCAACTTCCCTTTGATCTAAAACACATGCCCTTAACATATCCTCCAAGGTTTGGATGGTTCTTTCAGATTGACCGATCTGTTTGGGGGTGATAGGTCGTGCTTAGAACCACGACTTTGAACCAAATGCCTTTTGAAAGGCTCCCCCAATCGCCGGACGTAAATCGCGGATCTCGATCGAGATTATTGCTCATCAGACCCCATGTAACCTCACTATCTCCTGAATATATAATTGTGCTAACCTATCAAGGAATAAGTCACCTTAATAGGTAAAAAGTGGGTGACTTTGTCAATCGATCCACGATTACCCATATGGTATCATGATTCATTTGGGTCCTTGGTAATCGATCACAAAATCCATGGAGATACTATCCCACTTCCACTCGAGGGATCGGCGAGGTTGCGGCATTCAGGAGGTTTTTGGTGTTCAATCTTCACCTTTGACACACCAAGCACTTACTCACCCATGTGCACACATCTTTCTTCATTCAGGCCCACCGAGAACATCTTCTTCAAATCTTGATACATCTTGGTAGCACGAGGATGAAAGGGTAAATAACTCTTATGGGCTTCCTCCAAAATATCCTTTGGAGGCCACCACTGGCAGTACACATATTCGATCTTTAAACCTCCACAAATCGTCCATTCCTTGGGTAAAACCTATCAACTTTCCCCTGCCTTCATCGCCTTCAAAGTCTCTTGAAACTCAAGATCGTCCCCTTGAGCTTGAACAATCCTTTCTTTGAACTCACTTGTCACTCTAAGATGACAAGCTCGATGCCCTTAGTGGTCAAAGTCATTCCTAGGTTTAAGTCCCTAAATTGCTCAATCAATTCAACCTCCTTCACCATCAAGCAGGACAACTTGTAAGGACTTCCTACTCAAAAGCATCGGCTACTACATTAGCTTTACCAGGATGGTAGTTCAATCCAAAATCATAATCTTTCAAGAACTCCATCCATCGCCTTTGCCTCATGTTTAGCTCTTTTTGATCAAAGAGATATTTCAAACTCTTGTGATCGGAAAACACCTCAAACTTAACTCCATATAAATGGTGTCTCCAAATCTTTAGCGCAAACACGACGGCAGCCTAACTCAAGGTCATGGGTAGGGTAGTTTGCCTCATGTGGCTTGAGTTGTCTTGATGCATAGGCCACCACTTGCCTATCCTGCATCAATACACAACCTAAACCCTCTTTTGAAGCATCACAATACACCTCGTAAGGCACATTGGGGTCGGGTAACACTAAAGCAGGGTCGAGGGTTAGCTTGTGTTTTAACTCTTGAAAGCTCTTTTCACACTCAGGGTCCATGAAAAAGGGGTGTTCTTCCTAGTCGACTTGGTCAAAGGTAGGAAATGCAGGAAAATCCCTTGATAAATCGGTAATAGCAAGCCCTAAACCCAAAAAGCTCCTTACTTGATTCAGTGGTTGGTCTTTCCCGATTTACTACCGCTTCTACCTTACTAGGATCTACTGACAATTCCTTTCTTAGATCCTACATGCCCTAAAAATTGCACCTTATCCAACCAAAACTCACACTTGGAAATCTTGGCATATAGTTTCTTTTCCTTCAAGATCTGTAGTACTATGGTTAGGCTGCCTTCATGCCCTTCATGGGTGTTAGAATATATGAGAATGTCATCTATAAAGACAACTACAAACTGATCTAAATAGGTCTGAAAGATCCTATTCATGTAATCCATAAAAATAGCTGGAGCATTAGTTAACCCAAAGGACATTCTGCCAAACTCAAAATGGCCGTGTCGAGTCGAAAGGCCGTTTTAGGTATGTCTTCATCTCTCACTCTAATTTGATGGTAGCCTGACCTCAAATCTATCTTAGAAAACACTCAGCACCTTTCGCTTGGTCCATCAAATCATCGATCCTAAGAGAGGATACTTGTTTTTCCATACCGTTACTTTATTCAAGCGCTATAATCTACACACATCCTCATACTCCCATCCTTTTTCTTTACAAACAACACAGGGCTCCCAAGGTGATGCACTAGGCCTAACAAACTTTTTCTCCAATAAATCTTCCAATTGAGTTTTTAACCGGGTCAGTACTAATGGCGACATCCTGTATGGGGCTATGGATATAGGTCCCACCCAAGCTCAACTCTATGGAAAATTCTATCTCTCTCTTGAGGAAACTGGTATCTCGTCTGGAAATACTTGGGATAATTTCTTACTATTGGTATCTCATCGATACTTTGCTCAAAGTCTACATCACTAGCGGCTAAGAAAATGTAACCTTTACTCTCACTCCTACCAGTCCATTTCCCGCAGATATGTAAAGACTTATGGAGTTTCTTAGAGTTCAATAGGAATAGGAAGAAAAGTGATCGTTTTCTCATAGCAGTTTAACGATTACCACGGTTGGCCTCAAGCCAATCCATGCCAAGAATCACATCTAAACCTCGCATGGGTAAGCAAATAAGATCTAAAACAAAGGATCTATTATCTATAATAAAACTACAATCTAAACAACATTTACAAGTCCTACTTGGGTTTCCCAGTCGGGGTAGAAACAATAAGGTCAAAAGGAAGCTCAGTCATAGGTAAATTAAGGCTTTTAACACATGAATGGGAGATAAAAGAATGAGAAGCGCCCGAATCATATAGTACAATTAAGTCTTTACCATGCATATTACCGCTTACCTTCCCACGAGATTTCGTGACTTCAAGTTTCTTCAAGCGTTAACGGTAAATACCCTTCCCCTGGTATTGTGGCTTGGGATTGGGGTTGGCGGGTTCCTTCGATGCATTCTCGGGAGTAATGACCGTTTTCCACAGATAGCACCACGTTTGTTCGGCTCGACATGGCATGCTCCCATGATTCTTGCGCGCTTGGGACATTCCATGGATGCGCCAGGGCGATGGAGGTCTTCTTTGGTTACCTCTTTGTGGTGCTTTCCCTTTATTGTTGTTATTGTTGTTGTTGTGATTATTCTTGGGGTTATTGTTGTAGCGGTTGTTATTATAGCGATTGTTGTTGTTTGGCCTTCCTTGTTGAAAATTTCTTTGTGTCCCTTGTGGTCTTGATTGAGGGAAATGGAAGTCGATTACGCCTCTTGAACCCGACCTTGTGGTGTCAACTTTTTGGTAATATTATCTGACTTTGGGGTGTTTAGTTTTTCTCGACCTTCTTCAATAATCCGACATTTGTTAACTAGGGTAGAGAAATCCTAATCTCCAAATGTGCAAGCTGCCACATTAAGTTCGCCTTCAACCACGGACTTCGTATTTAATGCATTTCCGATTACTCATCAGGATTTCCTTGGTACATTCTTGAGAACTTAATGAGTTCTTCAAATCTGGCATTATCTTGGGCCACATTCATATTCCCTGGACAAGTTGCATGAATTCAATGTCCTTGGCATTTCTAGCCCGACTCTGGAAAGTACTTTTCGTAAAAATGGACCTTGAATAGTTCCCAATCAATGTCCACATCGGTCGTCTCGGGAGTCTTGAACACTCCACCGGCGCATCACCCTCAGCATATGAGTAGCGAAGGTGACCTTTGCTCCTCCGAGCATGGGACTACAGCAAAGACCTTCTCAATATTCGAATCCATTCATCCGCAATATTTGGATTGTGTCCCCTGAAAACAGGGTGGGTTTGCCTTCAGAAACTCCCCCAAGCAGGCATGTTCGGGGAATCTCATGTCGCCGATTCATATTGGCTTGAGCGATCTGATCCATTCGTTCCATCATCATTCTCATGGTCCTTGCTTTACGTCAAGGAGTGCTTGGTGTCTCGTTGTCGTGATTATTTTGTCTTGCGCTCCTGATGCATTGTCGGCGTGCCATTGGTCCCTATACACACCAAAACGGCAACAACTGAGGTGATCGGGGCCCAATATTCCATGCAAAGTGAGCAAGTTACCATGGCACTTTCAACATACGTGATAGTCATGTATTTCTACTCCCAAGCTCATCCTAATGATAAACATCTACACATGGCGTCACTAACGTATTATGCTTTAGAAGCATAGCTAGTCCAATCCTCGGGCTCCATGAGAATCGATCTGCTCGATACCAAAATCAACACCCTAGTAATTAACCGGATACACCTAGGTTGAATCGATTAATGACTAGACTTTACTCCTTGCTTTGGTTCTTTCTTCATAATTTGAAAATACTTAGTGAAATTACGAGCCTTTTTTTTTTTTTTAAAACACATAATTGAAAACGTGGGCTAGTACAAGCGTGAGCAGTAGCGGAGTATAATAAGGCGTTTAAGAATATATCACATCATATCACTTAGGCTCCATCATATAACATCCATAAGCACATTATAGCATATATTTACATACAATAACCTCACTCAAAGGGTGGGTTATGTTGATACATCATTATCTTATGCAGTCTCATAAAAGAAAATATACTTATGGTAATTCATGGCCGTAACCTAGATAACTCCATAAAAGTTTGGAAGGTTATCCTAAAACTAGGTGCATGATCACACATAAGTCTACTAAGAACCTTCTATGGCCCTTGTCACGAAAATGGGGAATAAATCCGATCCATCGATGAGCTCCCTCAGAGGAGGGACACACGAGATACACCCAGTGAAGTCGCATGGGCGGCCTTCTCGTAACCTCCTGGCTGAACCAACTGTTTCCTCACTACCCTCTCTTGCACGTGTGGGAGTAGGAGCGAGCTCTCAGAATATACATGAGTAGGAGTGTCCTCCCGAAGGATCAGTTTCAGAATATCTCGTCTCAGGGAACATACTGAAATCCATGGACAAAGATGAAGCGGGATAAGAACGTAACATCCTTTCATCAAGTGGGCGTGCATGTTCGAAAACCATTTCATCGCCATAGGGAGAAGTAGGAAAATCGATAACTAGGAGACGAGGATGTGCAAATGGGCGACCTATGTAAATAAAAACACGAACTGCGCACCTCCCTTCAAAATGATACGGCGATGCACCGGATCATAGTGGAATTCCCAAGTAGGGGTATCCAGCGAGCGGGGCGAATATGTCGCCATTTGAATCTGGAGACAATGACGGAAATAAAGAAAAGGGAGTGAGAATCTTGCTAAAGAATTCTCGATAGGTACCTCCTTCTGCAGTGTCATCATCAAAGTCCCCAGGAACCTCAGGGATTATTCTAAAATAGTGAGCATGCAAAGATTCATTTTAAGTTCGGACAAATACTTATAGAGGTTCGTCAATTTTTTAATCATGTCTTATAATGCATCTTATTCTTAACATGTCATATTTACAATGAACTTTTCCTTTATCATTACATCATATTCCTCATCATCATTATCAAAATAACATGCATAAGAAGCGTCATATAATATTAGCTACACATGGACACAGTGCACATATTTCATTTCTTTAGTGCCTTAGGTGACTTAAAATCTTATCATCATCATTATTTTCCTCTTGGGCCACCCTATACTCCACCCTTTTGGGAGTAATTTAGGTTATGAGCTCATACTTTTCTAGTCGTCACTAGCATATACTTATCCCTTTTGATAAGCTAAAGTCCCGACTCTACCCTTTTGAGAGAACGGGTTAGGGGGCTAAAATCACCTTTTCACCACCTATAGTCTGATGGTTCCAAAGGATCATTTTCTTATAAGTTTAAGTCACCATTAAATCTTTGCATGTTATATCATAATACAATTCATAAACATCATAACATTTTCTCATTTATAGTCTTAAGCTAGAATAATATATATCAGCGTAATCATGCATATGGGAGATTCCCAGGGAAAGAGAGGTGGGTCACAATGGACACGCTTAAATCCCAAGTCTTCCCTTACGCACAAGCTTTCCAAATTACCTTTTTACAATGATACACTTTCTTCTAGCAACAAAGGTGAATTTTACATAAGAACATTTCATGTATAAGCATTCTTATTATTTGCAACTGCAACTATAACATGCAAGTCAGGAAATCATTCAATGATATCAAGTACTTAATAAGCATCCAATCCTTACATAGAATTATCAATTATAGAACTAATTAGTTACTAAACCAATTATGAATCATTCTCTTAACAATAAACCATAATTATCACAACTTCAATCATATCAAATCATTATCACACATTGATACTAAACTCAGATTAGTGGCCGAATCATGAACCTCATGCAATTACATAGAATCATATTTTAAGTGCATATAAAATACTAGTTCTCTAAAATCCTTGCAAAGCCTTAAAACTCATTTAGAAACTAGTTCTTTTGTCAAATTTGGGAGGATCTTCACAATTAAAATTCTCACTTAAGATAAAAGGAGTAAGTCTTGAGCTTTAGAGATTTAGGTGACATCTTAGAATTATAAACATGCTATGCAACCTTATTTTAATCTTATCTTTATAAGGTGATAGCTTGGAATTATAAACATGATATGCAATTCCATTTCTTTATCTTTAAGATTTAAGGTGATGACTTGAAAATTAAACATGATGCAAGAACTTGAAATATAAACATGATACAAGAAACTGGAGCTAGGCGGTAATCACAGACCAGTAGGAGAAGAGAATATTAAGAAACCGGGAGCGGTAGTCATACAGGACCAGTAGAGGAGAAGAGAATATTAAGAAACCGGGTGGCGGTAGTCCGCACAGACCAGTAGAGGGAGAAGAGAATTATTATTACATCTTTTTAAGCTCAATCTCAAGACTTTTTAAAAGAATAAATTCTTTAACTCAATAATCATATTTCTTTGCTTGTGATACATGGGCAAGTCTTTAAGCTCTAGGATCTTTAGGTGATGGCATAAAATAAACATGTCATGCGTTGATTCTTTTAGCCATTATAAAATATAGTGAGAGCATAAATTAAATATGAGATGCAACCTCTTAATTATCTTGAAAGATTAAGTGATGACTTGAAACATAAACATGAAATACAAGCTTGGAATTTAAACATGAGAAATGCAAGTTCATTTATTCATTCTTGAAAATTTAGTGATGACATAGAAGGTAAACATGGTTATGCAAAGCATAAACTTAATCATGGATGCAAATTCATTTTGTTTGCTTACTAGAGCTCCTTCAAGACCTTAAAAGAATTATAAAATCAACCCAATACATATCTTAACAAGAAATAAAACATAAAGGAAAAAAAAATACATCTTTCAAGTTCTAAACTAAAAATCTTTGTTTTAGCAGCATAAAGCAGTAGTCGTTTAGGCTTTGCATCAAGTGGAATTTTCAAGCTTTAGAGGCCTAACTTGTGATGGATTTACAACCCACCCTCAAGGTCCTCATCATCAAGCCATCATCTTAGTTCCACCTAGGCCATATGGTTGAATTGGTTAAAAAGAAAAATTGAAGAGGAAAACCAAAATGAAAAGCTAAGGCAAGTTCATAATTTCATCATTTTGAGCTAAAAACACAACTCCTCAAAGCATAGAAATAAATTTAGAAACTACTCCCTACCTAATCTGAGTTGAAGAAGAGGAAGAAGAACTTGATTTCTTGAAGTGAAATGACACAAAATCTCTTTGAAAAATTGAAGAAAGAATTCAGCCAAAGAGGAGGAAGAAAGAAAGTTTTTGGTGCTCCTAAAAACTAGTTATGAACCAAGCATTCCAAGACCACTCAAGCAAGCCTATTTATAGAAGATTTTGAGGCTTCTAATTGGCCAAAATGAGGAGGTAGTTGTCAGAATTTTTCAGGAGTAATAATGGAGGAAAAATCATTTTAGACAAAGTTGTATGAAATTAAGGAATTATGTCTCTTATGGTGACATTTTGGCATTTTGTTTTAGTGCAACTTTTGGAAATAATTCAGCTGCATAATGGCATCAATAATTTCGTGCATTACAGCCCAAAGAAGTGAAATTTGTGTGTTCCATGCATTATTTAGGTGTAGGCAAGGTATTCATGTAATTTAGAGAATTTACGGTTAAGGGCTTAAGTGAATTAGTAAGCAATTTGGGTGTTTTTGAGCAATTTTGGGTTCTAATCAATCTAAATACATAATTTTGAATCTAGATTAATATTTAGAATTTAATAAGCTTTAATTTGAGCCTAATATTGCTTAGGTTTGATATGAATCGAAAATCCAATTATGCATAAACCGCCCAAAAGCAGGGCAAAATCGTACTTTCACTTAAAAAGTGCCCAAGGCCACCCGAGCTTAACCAATGGTTAATTATGGCTTAAAAACACATATTAAAACATTTTAGTGAGGTTCGGGCTCAGGCAGCACATCGGAGTTAAAAGCGACCTTGAGGGCATTTTGGTCTTTTCGTGCGTCGGAACTCAAAATTGAGATTCTTCTGCTCTATTAACACACATAACACAAACAATCCCTTATTATTCTCAAAACATCCCCTTGAGAATATGTGGGGCCCACAATCCTCATTTTCTGAGTAAAATAACTTCAGGGACATTTTGGTCATTTTATACGTACAGAAATTCGGGATTTTTGCGACTCATGAATCGTTCTAACCTCTCTTCTAATGTTATATTCCTTTATTGAGGATTGTTCGGCCTCAAATCTTATCTAATAATTACCTACGGTAATTCAGTAATTGAGTAATTTCTAATGACAGTAAAAATTACAGTAAAAATTGGGGCGTTACATAGGTAAGGTATTCATGTAATTTAGAGAATTTACGGTTAAGGGTTTAAGTGAATTAGTAAGCAATTTGGGTGTTTTTGAGCAATTTTGGGTTCTAATCAATCTAAATACATAATTTTGACTCTAGATTAATATTTAGAATTTAATAAGCTTTAATTTGAGCCTAATATTGCTTAGGTTTCGGTATACGAATCAAAAATCCCGAATTATAAAGCGCCAAAAACAGGGGCAAAATCGTACTTTCACTTAAAAACTGCCCGAGGCCACCTGAGCTTAACCAATGGTTAATCATGGCTTAAAAACACATTTTAAAACATTTTAGTGAGGTTCGGGCTCAGTCGGCACGCACATCGGAGTTCAAAGCGATCGTGAGGCGTTTTGGTCATTTCATTGCGTCGGAACTCAAAATTGAGATCATACGCTCTATTAACACACATAACACAAACAATCCCTTATTATCCTCAAAATATCCCCTTGAGAATAGGTGGGGCCCACGATCCTCATTTTCTGAGTAAAATAACTTCAGGGGCATTTTGGTCATTTTATATGTACAGAAATTCGGGATTTGCGACTCTCGCATGAATCGTTCCTAACTTCTCTTCTAATGTTATATTCCTTTATTGAGGATTGTTCGGCCTCAAATCTTATGTAATAATTACCTACGGTAATTCAGTAATTAAGTAATTTCTAATGACAGTAAAAATTACAGTAAAAATTGGGGCGTTACAACAAACACCGAGGCGATCAAGCTCAATACTCTACGTAAAGTGAGCTGGTTACCATGGCACGTACAAACATACAGTGGTCATGCATTTCTAATCCTTAACCCCATCCTATTGATAAAGCAATTACACAAGACATACCTAACATATTATGCTTAAGAAGCATAGTCAGTCCAATCCTCAGGCTCCGTGAGAACTGAACTGCTCTGATACCAAAATGTAACATCCTAATATTTAACCTAACATGCCTAGAATGTATTCAAGTTAATTATTAGTCATTACTCTTTTGTTTTAGTTCTTAATTCTAATTTTTAGAAAATACTTAGTGAAAATATGGGTAAAATTTTTTTTTTTGAAATAGGAAGTGAAAACATGAGCTGTGCATAAGATGGACACTATATTCATTTGATTTGTGAACGATAATAAGAAACCATACATGCTATGAATAAAATCACAAGATCATAACATAACAACCTTTATATCATATATACGTAATAAAGGTTCTGTCATACACTAAGTTATATAGTAGCATTAATACAGTCATCTGTGCACAATACATAGGAAACATAAAATACATAAGACAGAAAATGCCCTGCCCACCAGAGTGTATCTAAAGTAGATAACCTCAAAGCGCAAAAAAAGGCTATCCTATGTAAATTATACGCACGTGCACTACCAAGACCACTGCCAGCTCCTACTGCTACCCGCCCCAATGGGGAGGAACATAACCAACCCACTGAGCTAGTTCGGCTGGAGTAGCCAAATGGTGTGTAAGTCAGGCATAGGCTCCCTGACGGGGTATCATCCTCCACAAATCAGCTGCGTCACTGTGGCCTCACTGCCCTCACCAAACTCCATAGGCACCGGGGGAGGGGAGCAACCCTCAGATGGTACTAGGTAGCTGAGTCGTTAGATAGATCCATTTCTGAATGAGCCATGGGGGAACAAGGTACGTACTATGGGAAGTCACGGATAACAGAAGTGGCCAGCTGGGCACGGTGTGTTTGCCCCTCACGAGGACATGCACGCTCAAAGACAATGTCATCCCTAAAAGGGGAAGCATGGGAGAACTAAAAGCTAGAAACTGGATGTGTAAAAGGGTAGCCCATGTACACAAAAGACGAACGGCACAGCGGCCCATGAAATGATAAGATCGATAGGCGGCGTTATAGCGCATATCCTAAGTGGCCGTGTCAATGTAGATCACAATCATCGCTATTGACCTCTGAAGATGTGATGCAAAGAAAAGATAGAGGGAGTGAGAAACTTGATAAAGAATCTCAGTAGGGTGTCCTTCTATCCTAGTGTCATCATCTACGTCCTTAGGAAACCCAGGTTTCATTATGAAATAGTGAGCATGCATAAGGTTCAATTATTAAGTTCTAAAATACCATTTACCGAGGGCCATTCATTTTAATATGCGTCTTGGATGTCGTGAATGCATCATGCCTCATCATGAAATGCATGTCAATGCAAGGTGCAACATACTAAATACAAACATAAGTGATGCTCATGGAACATAGTAATTATAAAATGGAATTTCTTTAATTTATCCTTAAGGTGACTTAGACCATTTGTTTCTCTTGTTTGGGACCACCCTATTACTTTCGCCTTTTGAGAGTATTAGGTTATAAGCTCATACCTCACTAGTTGTCACTAGCATACTCTTATCTTTAAGATAAGCTAACACCTGACTTTCAAGTACGGGATAGGGGGCTAGGATCACCTTTCATAACCTTTAATTCAGGGAGTCCAAATGATCACTTCCTTATTGGATCATCTCTCATAACCTTTAATTCGAGGATTCTACAGGATCATTTCCATATGTTTATGTCACCTTAGCATTTGCATGTCATGTTAAGATGCAAGAAAACAAACATATCATATGATGCCATATGCTTTTGTGTTACTTCAATATATGCATCTCAAACTTTCCAAGTACAATCATATCATGCCACAATAATTCTCATGATCAGTGACTAAGTATGCCAATAAAATCATCACATACATATCTATGAATATTGAATCACATCATCTCTATAACTATGCACTTTCGTTACCTCTTAATCGGTTAAACCTCTAAAATTGGGTAAACCTATCTTTCATAATTATTTTCTTATGCATCCTGTAACATCCTCCCAAGTACAACGTCATTCTTAAGTAATGACATAATACTCGAGAGTTGTTACTTATAAATTAGTGGACCTTTCTTAAATATCTATAACCATTTTGATTGATTCGCGAGATAACTAGGTCATAATTTGACTAAAATATATAGCAATGAAACCAAAATATTCATTTAATACAAAGTTCAGTACATAAAGGAAGCTCTTTTATGAGCTTTAACACATCTTTGTCCTCTAACATATTTACATACATATCCATTCCACTAAATACAACATAATAAAAGCATTAACTACTACACTATTATACTTCCGAGTTCTTTTGCATAGCAGTCTCTCGATTTTCTGCATCAACCTGGTGATGACACAGGAACACAAAAACATAGGGGTGAGAATTATACAATTATCAGTAGGGTAACTCCCCCAAATACACAATCATAATGTCATCGTCATCGCCCCCAGCCACTTCGGTTTATTATGCATTATATAATAACGGTTTATTTTTAAAGTTCCAAATCATACTTCTAAAGTGGGTTACTTTTAACATTCATTCACTTAATATACATATGCCATACTACTCAACATCGTATACTACTAATTTTCCGCTTAAATATATTGGTCTGAATATCGATACTAAACTTCTTCACTCGGCATATAAGACAAAAGATTTCTTAGAAAATGTACTTCTTAAACTTGCCTTGGCCCTTGACTAATCTTCTCACGTCTGGGCGTTACGTACCGTCATCCCTAGCATGGCAATAATGGGTAATAAACTGCTTTTCAGGACTGAGCTCATTCCTATACATGATTATTGGATTTACTTTCTGCAATTCTCACACAAGCCTATTCCTAGCCAGGTTTACTTTTCCCGACTCAATTCAAGGGTAGTTGGGTTTACTTTCCCCGATAGACCAGATTTACTTTCTCCAGCCCAAGGATTATAAATCTCATGCTCTTCTTGGTAGTTAGGTTTACATTCCCTAACAAATTGGATTTACTTTCTCTAGCCCAAGGAACATAATCTTATGCTTTTCTTGGCAGTCAGGTTTACTTTTCCTAATAAATTAGATTTACTTTCTCCAGTCCAAGAAATGTAATCTCATGTTTTTCTCTCACATGCATATAATTATAAAGAGTATTCATATCTATGTATGCCTAACCTCATCAATAAGCTCACATGCTCAATTATTCATATTCATATTCATGTACTCATGTCATACTAGTACAAGATGTCATTATTTCATCAATTCAAAGCATCAATTTATTCTCAGTACAATGGTAGATTTCATTTGTTTGTAGCACAATTTAATATGCAATTCAAACCATCAAATCGGAGGCTATAAAAATTCTCAATAACACCTTAATGTGTCCACAAGGTTTCATAAAAATTTCATAGTGAAAAGGGTTCTCTAAATATGTTAACAAAATTAGACAAATTTGGTGGTCAGAGACCACTGATTCTTAGCTAAATTCCTAAAATCCCTAATTTTTAACCCTAGAAAATGGAACCATAAAATTAGTAATAAAACTCCTGGTAAAACCTTAAGATGTCTCTAATATCCTGTAAAAATTTCAAAGGATAATTCAATCGTTTGCTATGGTAACAAAAATAGACAAATTCGTAGCATCAGTTCCAATAGTTTAGGCAGCATAGGTACAATTTCGGTTCTTGATTTTTTAGACTTAGCAAAAGAGACCAGAATAGCTCAAAATTTTTACTGAAGATGTATAAACATGTTAAATACATCATAAAAAATTTTCAGCTTAATCTAAGACCTCTAACTAGGTCAAAAAATTCTTGATCAGTGGCTGCCTGTACAAAAACCAAAAATCCAGCAAGTATCACTCAGCATCTTTTTGACAAAATTGATTTTTCCCCAACACCAAACTAATCCACCTATGCAAATACATTAATATCTAAGTGTAAAATCATATAAGAACCAGATTTTATCACATGGAAATGAGCCAAAATCAGCAAGAACAGAAATCACAAGAACAAGTCACAAAAACCCTACTCTAATGCTTTAAAGCTTCTAATTCCAAAGGATCTTTCAGAAATGATTTTTCCTTATTCCAAGTCTTCCAAATAGCACCTAAACCTTTCTTAAACAGCATAGAATGATAGCTCAGGGTTCATCTTGGAGAGTATTTAAAATTCTAATCGGTTGGTTTGGTAGATGTCGAAGTGTAGAACAAGTTTGGTAAAGAAACTTTGAAGTTTCAATAACTCTAGGCTAGTGTTTATAGGCTTTGAAAGCTTGAGCTCTTTGAAAATGGAAGATGGAGCTGCTGTAAGGATATGGCCGAAGGTGTGGCTTCTTTTTGAAGCTTGGAGTTGTGTTGATCTTGTAATAAATAGGTATATATTATATATTATAAGTAGATAAGCTTTAATCTAAGGAAGAAAAATGGATGACTAGGATTTAATCTTATAAAGCAAGATTAGATCTTAGCCATTCACTAAGTCAAAATGGATATACATTACCATTTTGTAGAGACTAAACTATCTTTCGTTATTAAAAATCGCTGCAGAAATCTTCAGAGCGGAGTAAAAGCAGTGTGCAGGGTAATCAAACATTGCTAGAAAAATAATTTAGAATTATAAAATCTTTATTTCTACCTATTTCTAACCATAATCTTATAATTTCTAAATTTTGGACATCTCCTGGGCCCAATTCTAGGGTTTTAGCTGTCCCGACAGATTGGTGGGGCCCGTAAGTTACTATTTACTTTTTTTTTTTTTTACAAAACCGTTGGACCATCCTCATCAATGTTAAAACTGTCAGATTTTTGAAATTATAACTAATAAAGCTCAAATTAATTTTTAACTAATTTTTAGGGTGTTACACATCCAAGGGATCAATTTCAAAGATTCTCATTAATTATTAACCTTAAGAACACATTAAACAAATCTGGACAGAAAAGAAAACGAACTATTTTGGTGTCTTAGAAGTTACATTTTTTACCCTTTCTCACTACCAACTTTTCCTAGGATGCTAGAATTAATTTCTAAACCATTTATGAGTGATTCTTATACATTTACTAAGTGGTAAACATCCTTTTCACTTAATTATCATTTGCTAGGCAGAAACCATATTTTTCATTTTAAAGAGTCCTAGAGTTCACATTTTTTGTTCTTTCTAGTTACTAGTCTTTCCTTAATTACTAAAAAATAATTATCATGCTTATTAATAACAATTTTCACATGTTAAAAATATTCCATACAACATACATCAAATCTGGAAAGATTTGAACAGAAACTAAAATTTAATTTCCTATGAGCATGCAAATTTACAAAATAAGCATTTCTAGTAACTAGTTTTTCTTAGAATTAATTCTAGATCAAGAAATACACTTATGATTAATTTTATCCTTATAAAAACACAAATAATAACCTTAGTTTAGTAGCAAAGGTAGAGAGCTTAATGAAAGAATTTTGGTTAGGTTAACCATGTTTTAACGCTTTAAGGATAAAACATATGTCGAAAAGTTGTAAGACACAAACTTCATTTTCTCAAGACAATAGTATATCATATATTAGGACCTCATTCCTTGAAGACCCAAATCACATTTATAAAGGTAGGTGTTCCATGGACCAAAATCCCCATGCAAGTTGAAAGGGGTAAGTCTTGAGCACTAGGTTATTTAGGTGATGGCATAAGCTTAAATATTCAAATGCAAGTCTTATTTCAATCTTGGTATAATAAGGTGATGCAACAGAAATATAAATATGAGAATGCAAGCTCGTTTTTAATCTTTAAGTTTAGGTCATGGCTTGTAATATAAACATGCTAGACAAGAATATAAACATGGAATGCAAGTTCATTTCTTATCTTCAAGCTTTAGGTGATAACTTAGAAATAAATATGAGGTGCAAGGCTTGAAGGCAAATATGAAATGCAAAGACTTGAAACATAAATATGAATGCATTTCTTTTTATTATTTCTTTAGGTCCTAGGCTCAAGACTCTTATTTAGAGTAATAACTCTAAAACACCGATCAACTTCAAGGTTTGTAAAGTAGATGAATGTCCAATTATTCCTTTTAAGTTTTGTGCTCAAGACTCCTATTTAGAGTAATCACTAGGGGCCAGTCTTGAACTTAAGTTAATTAAGTGACAAAATAAACATATCATTTCTTTTAGCTCAAGGAAAAACTTATCAAGAAAACCAAATAACATTTTTATTTGTTAAGAATTCTTAAAAGTGAAATCTTAAGCTTTAGAGGTCAAGCAAATGATGGTTTTGTAACTAACATCAAAGATCCTCATCATCAAGCTATGACTTCTTGATTCATTTGGCCATCATGGCCAAAAAAGAAATGAGAGAAAAAGGAAATCTTGGAACCGAAAACTGAGAGGAAAAAAGAGAGAACCAATCTTTCAACACTCCAACACAAGAATGAAACAAAGGAAAGAATGAAATCTTTAAAACAACTCCCTACCAAAGGTATTTTTCTTAATGAATGAAAGAGAACTTGATCTTGAGAAGGAATGAGAAGAACAATCTTTCCTTTGGGCAAGGAAATGGTTTCGGCCACTAGAGAAAAAGAAAGGAAGAAAGGTTTGTCTTGGGTTTTGGTCTTGGGAATGGAGAAGTGAAGTGTTTTAAGGGAGATTGATGGGGGTTGTGTGGTGGTTTAGGGTTGAGGAGTGGTGGAGGATGGTAGCTTTTGAAGAGTAGAGAAGAAGAAGAAGAAGAGTTCTTGAGATCAAAGAAAGAAAGCTTGAAGTTGCAAGAATGAGCAAAGGTTCTTACAAGCTTTCTTTGGCACCTATTTATAGCCAAAATGAAATATGAGGGAGCAACAGGAAGAGGAGTGGCTGGCAGCCTTTAGAGGGAAAAGGAAGGAAAAATATCTCATTATATGGAGTGGCTAGGTATAGGCTCAAGTATGGCTAAGTATGGCTTCAAGCATGGTCCTTTGAGTGTGTTATTTTAATTGAATTTCAACATGTGATGGAGTGAATGGAGGAAGGGTGGCCATAGACTACAAGGCCATAGGGGAGGAAAATATGTCTTTTCATTTGTGTTATGACATGGTTTAGGAAATAGGTTTGATTAGGCACTTGATTATGAGTTGTAATTAGGTGTTTAGGTGAGAAAGTGAATAATTAAGGTTACTCAAGACAAGGTTAAGGAGTGTTCTTGCTTAATTAGTGCAAATCCACCTTTATTAATAAGGAATCTCATCACATAACCATTCCTATGATTTAAGGAATTGGAATAGAGAAAATACTATTTCAAATTGACATGACACTAATTATTGAATTAAGAAAAGGTTTTGAGTTTTTTTAACCAATCTTAGGCCCTAATTGTAACATCCTAATTTTTAACCTAATACTCTAGAACATAATTAGGTTAATCATTAGTCTGTTACGTCATAGCTTCCTTATTACTTTAAAATACTTAGCGAAAATACTAGTAAATTTTTTTTTTGAAATATAAAAGCAAAGTGAGGGCCGCGTGACACGATAAATAATAAAGCATGGATGGAAATAAAGCAAACATCTCATCATAACATAAGGCAAGTAAAGACACATCACAATAAAACTGATCTGCATATTTATATATAATATGATATGACCACTTATGCAGAGTGGGACTTAGTTTGATACATCCGGAATAAATACACAGAAAATGAAAATACAACAAAGGCAATCAAAGAAAACTCTCCTAACTCTAGTGCGCCTACCAATGGATAGCTCCTAAGACAAAAGAAGGCTATCCTAGCCTAGTCAAAGCTCGAGCACCAGAACCGCGATGGTCATCTCCTACTGTGGGCCTCTCTGGAAAGGAGGGATGTACCCGATCCACTGGGCAATCTCAGCCGAGGTGGCGATGCGCTGCATCGGTCGGGCATGAGCTCCACGGCGGGGAATCATCCTCACCCGTCCTCCACGTATCGGCTGAGCGACAGAAGCCTCACTACCCTCCCCAACTTCCATCGGCACGGTGGGGGAGGATCCATCGGAAGGTACCTGAGTGGCAGAGTTCTCCGAAGGGTCCGTCTCAGAAAATGATGAGGGCGGCACATACTATGGGTAGTCCCGGATGGCAGAAGCTGTCGGTGGGGTGCGGCGGATCCGCTCCTCTTGAGGGCGTGCACGCTCGAACACGAGGTCGTCACCGAAGGGTGAGACAGGAGAGAATCGATGGCTATGTACGGGGTGACTAAAGGGCCATCCAATGAACATAAATATACGAACGACGCAGCGACCCACAAAATGGTATGACCCGTGGCCCGGATCATGATGCACCTCCTATGTGGAGGTGTCCACGAAAATCACGAACGTCGCCATCTGAAGACATGACGGAAAGAAAGAGATAGAGGGAGTGAGAATCTTGCTAAAGAATCTCAGTAAGGCCTCCTACTACCTATGTGTCATCATCTACGTCCTCAGGAACCTTGGGTTTAGTATACAAAATAAGTGAGCATGCATAAATATCTATTTTTAGGTTCTAAAACATAATTAGCCAAGGTCCGTTCATTTTACCATGATTCTTAATGACATGGATGCAATCATATTAAAGAATGTATGCATGGCTCTACTTAATGCAAGAATTATCATCATATCTTTAAGAACATCATGATAGTGGCATAAAGTGGCAATTAAATTCTCATATGGGATGCTTTGTGACATAAACATCATACTTTACTTCATCATAGGCCACCCTAAAAGACAATCGCTCTGGGGGTGCTTGGCCGAACCGGTGTCACCCAGAACATGTCACATCTCTAGGTTATGAGCTCATACCTTAACTAGTTGTCACTAGTTCTTACTTATCAACCCCGATAAGCGTAACATAATCATAAACATGATCCCGACTTATCCAGTACGGGCTAGGGGGCATTTCTTGGGGGTGCTCAGCCGAATCGGTGTCACCCAAGAATTTATCTTGGTATCGATGTCACATGAGTTCTATAGAGGTGCTCGGCTGAACCGGTGTCATCCGAGAACTCATCTTAGTACCTCATAAAAATCTCATAGGTTTTCAAAAACTTTCTGAGTCTCGAATTTGTCAGAAATTCGGTAGCATAACTGCAGCATGCCAAATTTCTTCCAAATTCTTCTTTATGCCATATAAGTCATTCAAACATGCATCCTTCTTCATAATTTTCATGCATTCACATAATCATTCTCATGCGTTCACAAGTAACATTAAAAATCCATTATACTCTTGATCCTATGGTATCTTATGCTTTGACCCTTACGGGCCTTAAACCTGTGATGTAATTAACCTATCATCTTCTATCAACCTTTTATGCACCTAAGGGTTCTCTTCTAATAGATCTCATTATTATTTATGCTCTCTATTAAATCTGAACAACATCATTCCTTAGGGGCAGCATTATAAACTTATAATTGTGGGGTTCTAGAACTTACGTTTTAGACCCTTTCTTGGTTCTGTCTTCGCCTAAGGCGCTATAAGTTCGACCTAAACCAATTATGAGTCATTTCTATGCCTAAGAACTAATTATAAGCCATGTTCTCTACATTGTAAGGTTGCTGTACAGATTCTAAAAATTAAATGTTCTAAGAGTTCTAGAATTGCGGTTTTACGATTTTCTAGTTACTAGTTTCTCTATAGGTGCTAAAATTCAATCCTACTTCAATTATAACCAAATTTTTCATGATTAAACAATCCTAATCTGATTATATTCCCATTGAAACAGTTTGGGCAGTGTCCAAAAATAAATGGGTTAAAACTATGCTAAATCTTGACTTTACGGTTTTTCTAGAAAGCTAGTTTCTCTCCTATCTTGCATAGAAACGTTCCTACCTCATCATACATAATTTTCACATAATCTAACACATCAAAACATCATCATACAGCATCAAAACTTATCATGGAAGGACCGAAACATTAAGTCCCAAAAAGACGCATAACTTGATATTTTTAAAACACATAAGTTGCTAGTGTCTCTTGGAATCACTTTTAGGACTTCTAAGACTCTTTTGCAAACCATTTTATTTCGTAAGAGAGACTAAAAACATCCTTAGGTCAGTGACCACTTAATCCCTCCTTAAAAGAGAATTAAATTCATAAATCTTGTTGGTCTTAATCTCATGAACTTCATGAGGTTTTAAAGAGAATCTTAAAACTTAGATTGTTGGCCCTTGTAGCTAGATGAATCTCCTTCCAAGTTTATCATCACTACATGGCCGAAATTATGCATTCAAAGAATGCTTCCACATTAGACTTTAACTTGAGATAAAACGGGCAAAAGTCTTTGAGCTCTAAGGTCTTTAAGTGATGACATAATTTAAACATGTTATGCACTTCATTTATTCTTCATTACAAAGTAAAGTGAGAGCTTAAAGTAAATATGCAAGACTTGAATATAAATATGCAAGGCTTGAAATAAATATGCGAGACTTGATATATAAATATGCAAGGCTTGAAATAAATATGCGAGACTTGAAATATAAATATGCAAGTTCATTTCTTTATTTTAGTGCTCTAGGCCCAGCAACAATCGACTTTAAGGCCGAAATGGAAAGGCTTTGAGATTTAGTTAGGTGATAGTGCAACTCTCATTTTAAATCTTTATGTTCTTTAGTGATGAAAAGTAAATATGCTAGACAAGAATGTAAATATGAGATGCAATCCATTCTTTATCCTTTAACCTTAAGTGATGGCTTGGAAACTAAATATGAATGCAAAGCTCAAAGTAAATATGTAATGCATAATCTTGAATTTAAATATGAATGCTAGTCCAGTTTATTTCTTATTAGAGCTCATACAAGACTTTTAAAGGAACTTAAACCTCAACCCAAACTTATCATGACAAGATAAGGTAAAGACAAGAGTGAACCTCAAGGGTTCTTTAAAACACAAAGTTTCTTTTCTTGAGATGTGGTTATAAATAGCATTTTTATTAAAACTCAAGCTCTTGAGGTCTCATTGAGATGAACACATAGTCATCATCTAGAAGCTCTCATCATCAAGCCATTGAGAACCTCATGGGCGAACATGGCCGAAAATGTGAAGAAAGAAAAGGAAAAGGAGCCGAAACTTTTAAGAAGAAAAGAAAACATTTGAAACTCTAGAGACCATGATCTTGATGATGCATTAACACCAACATCATGAGTCCTCATCATTGAGTTCATGTAACCATTTTAAAACATCATCAAAGTGAAAGGTTTCAAGGATTCAAGAAGAAAAACTAAAACATCTTTAACTTCAAGAACAAAGATCAAGCTTTAGAGGTTTGTTTAAGTGATGAACATCATCATGAAACCCTCATCATCAAGCTCTCATTCCTTTGCTCTCAAAGGCCCATGGCCGAAACAAGGAGGAGAAGAGGAAGAAAAGAAGTTCTAAAAAGATTCAAGAGAAACTATGAACACATAAAGAGATTAAGAACTTTAAATGAAAGAAACTCTTGAAAGAAAATCCCTACCAAGTGATTGAAGGTTGGGATGAGAGAAGAGGATGAAGAACTTGAAGAACTTGAACACTTGAACTTGAGAGAAAAAGGAAACTTTGAAGTGCTCTTTGAAAACTTACACTTAGCAAATGAACCCAAAATGATGCAAGTTCACCCAAGCATGCTATTTATAAAGAAATGAAACACATGCAAGGTGCAAGGAGGAGGAGGGGGTTTCGGCCATGAGGAGCAGCCCCATGAGTTCCATGAGGTGAGATGTTGTGATCTTGAGGCATGGTGAGGTATGGTTCAAAGTATGGTAAGGTATGGTTCAAGGTATGGCTCAAGCATGGTTCTTTGAGTGAGAAGCAATTCAACATGTGATGCAAATGGGAGAGAGATGGCTGAATGTGCATCAGCCATGGCGGGAGGATTTCTTGCATTTTAATTGTGGTTTAGAGTTGTGTTTAGGTGTATCTTTGATTAGGATTAAGATTAGGAATTTGTAAGAAAGTGTTTAGGTGAGAAAATGGGTAATCAAGGTTGTCAAGACACATTTAAGGAGTGTTCTTGCATCATTAGTGAGTTATAAAATCATTTTAGTGTATAAACAATTCTAGACACAATTCCTTAATTTAAGGAATTGGAGAGAGAAAACACTATTCAAGATTCCAAGAGTGAAATCTTGATTTTTAGAAAGGAGATTTAAATCTAATCTAAGCAATCTTAGGTTCTAATTAATTTTAATAATTTATTTTGACTCTAGATTAATTATGGAAATTAATTAATCTTCGATTAGAGCCTAATATTGCTTAGGTTTGCTTAATTACATCATTAAGCTCAAAAACACTATTCTAGGGGCAAGTAAAAACATTGTTTTAAACCTCTAGGGAAAGTTTCGGGCTCAAACGGCACTCTTACCCGCGTAAAAACACTATAGGTGTATTTTGGTCATTTTGACCTGAAACTGTAGAAAATGAGACTTTCGCCTCCGGAACCACTCAAGGGTCATTCAATCCCCTTCAAACATTGAGCTGGCCCTTCGAGGACTGCCGGGTCGGCCATCCTCGAATTTCGGGCCGAAAATGACCTCAGGGGCATTTTGGTCATTTTTCACTCAGACAGAAAATCGGGGCGTTACACTAATTAACCTCAATTAATTATTTTGATTCTAGATTAATTATTAAAATTAATTAATTTTTAATTAGAGCCTAATATTGCTTATGTTTCATTAATTATGAAATTAAGCTCGTTATGCCCTTAATTAGGGGTAAAACGGTAATTTTTTATAAAAACTGCCCAGGATCACCCGGGCTTAGACAGACGTTAGAAATCTCTTAAAAATGACATTTCAAACCCCTAGGCAAAGTCCGGGTCCAGTCGGGAATTAATTTTGTGTCAGTTAGTCACAGGGGCATTTTGGTAATTTGTATGGAGGAACTCAAAAATGAGATTCTTCTGCTCTATTAACACATATAGTCCCCATTCAATATTAAAACAGCCCTTTGAGGATGGCTGGGGCCGGTTATCCTCATTCTCCCGGTAAAAATGGCCTCATGGGCATTTTGTCATTTGTACATAGGAAAAATTGGGGCGTTACAACCAACATACTGATCGTCTAAGATGAGCTCAACCTAACTAGCCATCGCTAGATTTAACATTGGGTAATAGAGGAGGAGAAACACATCACTTGTCTTTCTTGTTATGAATATGTAACTTAGTTGGATGACCTCTCATATCCTTTAATTCGGGGAGTCTAAAGAATCAGTTTTAAGTGTTTTATGTCACCTTAAACTTAGCACGTTGTTTTGAGATGCAAAAACACAATCATATTATATAATATCACATGCTTTCATATTACTTCAACATAAGTATCTTAAATATTCCAAGTTTAATCATAACATGTCACAGTAAATCTTGAAACTAGTAACCAAGTATGCAAACATAATCATCACATAAATTCTCAAATATATCATAAGCCCATCATCTCATAAAATAAGCACTTTTATTATCCCTTAAGTGGTTAAACATCTAAATCGAGTAAACCTAACTTTTGAGATTATTCTTTTATGCATCTAAGGGATTAATTACAATGATTTCCACTAGTTTTAACCTCATGAGCATAATTAAACAATGCTGGACAGATTGGGCAGTGTTTGAAATTAAACAATTTCGGTGTTCTAGAAGTTACGTTTTTGCCCCTTTCTCATTACCGGCTTTTCCTAAGATACTAAAATTAATTTCTAAACCATTTATTATGGATTCTAACACATATACACATGACAAAACACATTTCTACCAATTAATTACATGCTGGAATAGAATCCATGAATTCAGTTTTTGAAAGCTTTAGAAATCACATTTTTTATTCTTTTTAGTTACTAGTCTTGCCTAAGATGCTAAGAATGATTGTCATAACAATTAATAGTAATTTAAACCACTCCAAACAACATATATTAGGTCTGGAAAAGCTAAGGCAGTAATTGAAATCTTGAATTCCAAAAAGCATTCTAAATTGCAAAATAAGGCATTTCTAATAACTAGTTTTTCTTGGAACTAATTCTAGTTCAAGGAACACACTTAAAACCAATTTATCCCTTTGGAAATGTAAATGAAAGCCCTTAGGTTAGTAGCAATACTCAAAGTTTTATTAATAAGATTTTAACCATATAAAACACATTTTAACACTTTAGGAGTTACCATTTTTCTCAAAGGAAATTTGCAAGACACAAGTTTTGAAACCTCAATATAATAATACACCAAACCTTAAAACTTTATTCCTTTGAAAACAAAACATCTTTGTAAAGGCAAATGCCTACGGATCCGAAATTCCTATGTAAGTTGAAAGGGGTAAGTCTTGATCTTTAGATATTTAGGTGATGACGTAAACTTAAACATGCTAATACAAGCCTCATTTTAATTTTGATATTATAAGGTGATGGCAATGGAAATATAAATATGACATGCAAAGCTTGAATATAAACATGAGAATGCGAGCTCATTTTTAATCTTTAAGATTTAGGTAATGACTTGAAACATAAATATGCTAGATAAGAAATATAAACAGGAAATGCAAGTTCATTTTCTTATCTTCAAGATTTAAGTGATAACTTGGAAATAAACATGATATGCATGGCTCAAATATAAATATGAAATGCAAGGGCTTGGAAGATAAATATGAATGCATTTCCATTTATTATTTCTCTATGTCCTATGTAACATCCTCTCAAGTGCAGCGTCATCCTTAAGTCATGACATTAAACTTGAGAGTTGTTACTTATAAATTACTGGGTCTTTCTTAAATAACTATAGCAAATGCGATAAGATCATGTAATAACTAGCGTAATTTGGTTAAAATATATAACAAAGAAACACAATATTTATTGAATACATAGCTAAGTACAAAAGGAAGCTCTTCTAAGAGTTTTAATACATATACATTCTCTATTACATTTACATACATATAACTCCAACTAAGTATAGTAAATTAAAAACATCAACTATTAAACTACTGTAATCCTGAGTTTTTTCATGTAGCAGCCGCATCATTCTCTGATTAACCTGGAGACGACATGGGAACACAAACACATAAAGGTGAGAATTACACAATTCCCAGTAGGGCATCCCCAAAGCATATACTAAAATATCTGTCATCATCATCGCCCTAGCCACTTTGGTTTATTAAAAAAAGGTGAGCAAGCATTACAAAATAATGATTCATTTTTAAAGTTCCAAATCATATTTCCGAAGTTGGTTGTTTTTAAATGATCAATCACTTAATACATATATATCATAAAGCTCAAATATGTAATTAATAATCCTAATCAAGCAATTAAATATGATGTGAGTATGCATATGCTAAATGTATTGAACTTATCTCAAAATGACCTGGTTTCCCTTGTGGCCATAGAACTCAACTCAGTGCATTTTTCTCTTTTCATCGACATAGGAAAGACTTAGTGTATACCCAATGGGTATTTGCTATGGATAACTCCATAATGAATAGTTTATACCACATGGTATTTATGGTGGTTCACACCACACAAGGGAAATAGACTGCTTATCAGGATTGAGTTCATTCCTATACATGATCATTGGATTTACTATAACATCCTAATTTTTAACCCAATACTCAATAACACATTTAGGATAATCATTAGTTTGTTACGTCATGGTTTCTTTTTTTTTTCTTTAAAATACTTAGCGGAAAATACAAGTGAATTTTTTTTTGAATTATAAAAGCAAAGTGAGAGCCGCACAACATAACGAACAATGAAATGATCCATGAAGCGTAAAGGCAATAAAACACAAATCCAAATAAACACGTCATGATCATCTGATCTTAAAGCATGTAATTGCACAGCATAATAAAACAAACTGCATAGATAGATATATAATATGCCTACTCAAAAGCGGGACTTAGTTTAGTACAACATAAAGCGAATACAACCGAAATGGAAATACATGGAAAATCAAAATACAACAGAAGACATAAAAGAAACTCTCCTACTCTCGTGCACCTACAATGGATAACCTCAAGACAAAAGGAGGATATCTTGATTTAATCAGAGCTCGGGCACCAGAACACGACCATCGTCTCCTACTGCGAGCCTCTCTGGAAAGGAGGAATGTATCCGATCCACTGAGCTATCTCTGCTGGCGTCGCTATGCGCTGCATCAGCCGGGCATAGGCTCCACGGTGGGGAGTTATCCTTACTCGCCTTCCACATATCGGCTGAGTGATGGTGGCCTCACTGCCCTCCCCAAAGTCCATCGATATGGTGGGAGAGGATCCCTCGGAAGGTACCTGAGTGGCAGAGTCCTCTGAAGGGTCCATCTCGGAGAATGATGAGGGGGAGCGAGGCACATACTGAGGGTAGTCCCAGATGGTGTAACACCCTAAAAATTAGTTAAAAATTAATTTGAGCTTTATCAGTCGTAATTTCAAAAATTTGATAGTTTGAACAATGATGAGGACGATCCAACGGATTTGTAAAAATAAAAAAATATGAATAGTAACTTGCAGGCCCCACAGGTTCGCCAAGACTGCCGAAATCCTAGAATTAGGCCCTGGAAATGCCCAAAATTGAGAAATTATATGATTATGGTTAGAAATAGGTATAATTAAAGATTTTATACCTGGAATTAATTTTCGGGCAATGTTTGATTACACGGGTACGATGTTTCACTTGTTCGGTGAAATTTCGGTGTGCGATTTTTAACATCGAAAGCTAGTTAATCTCTACAAAATTATGAAGTCTATCCCTTTGAATGCCAAATGATTGGCTAAGATTTTATCTTGGATGAAAGATCAAATCTTAGCATATTAAGCTCCTTTAATGAAAAGCAATTATGCTTTATGATTAACCAATCACATTATTTCTTACAAGATATATATGACCAAATTCTTCTCCAAGAAGCTATTTCATCCTCGGCAGCAACCATACACCAGCACCTCCATTTCCTTCTTGATCAAAACCTTGATTTCAACCTCAAAAATCCTAAGCCAAACTTTGGTAAAATCAAAATCTTCCTTCACCAAAATTGTTCTACACTTCAACCTCTACCAAACCAACTGATTAGAATTTTAAATAATCTCCAAGCTGAACCCTGAGCTATCATTCTCTACTATTTAAGGAAGGGTTAGGTGCTGTTTGGAAGGCTTGAAGTGAAGAAAAATCATTTTGAAAGATCCCTTGGAGTTAGAAGCCTTAAAGCTTCACAAGTAGGGTTTTCTTTGATCTTTTCTTTCCAATTTTATGCTGGACTTTTCTGATTGTGTTTGGTCTGAAATTTCTGGATATATTGGTTGACAATATGATGATATTGATGTGTTAATTTTGATGGAGTGTTTGGGGTTGTGGAAAACTCATTTTTATCAAAAGAGATTTTGAAGTGGTTTGCTGGATTTTCGGTTTTCCTGCTGGCAGTGATTGTTCACGAATTTTCTGAGGGAATTGTGGGTGTTTTAATGAGCTATAAAAATTATATGTTTAAGGTAACATCCTAGGATAGTTCCATGAATTTTCTTGAGCTCTGGTTTTGACTCCTAATGCCTTGAGAAGTTCAAGAACCAAAGTGGTAACTATGCTGCCTGAAATGTTGAATCTGAAGCTGTGAACTTGTGAGATTTTATTAACCTAGTAAATAATCGAATTATGAGATAAAATTTTTACAGGATATTGGAAACATGTTGAGGTTTTACCAGGATTTTTATTTAGAATTTTCTGGGTTCAATTGCTAGGGTAAAAAATTATGCATTTTGGTTCTTGAGCTAAGGTTGAATGGTTTCTGACCACTAAATTTTAGAATTTTGTTAATATAGTTAGAGAACTCTAATTACCCTGAAATTTTTACAGGACCTTGATGACACATTGAGGTGTCCTTGATAATTTTTATAGTCTCTGAAATGATTGTTTTATTTGCAAATAAATTCATGCCACAATAGTGCAAAATCTGCCATTGTGCTGAAAATAAATTGATGCTTTGAATTGATAAAATAATAGCATTTTGTACTAGTATGACATGAGTACCTGAATATGAGGATGAATAATTGAGCATGTGAACTTATTGATGAGGTTAGGTACACATAGATATGAATGATTATTTCGATTGCTTATGTGCGAAAGAAAAGCATAAGATTATGTTTCTTGGACTGGAGAAAGTAAATCCAGTTTGTTAGGGAAAGTAAACCTAACTACCAAGAAAAGTATAAGATTTATAATCCTTGGGCTAGAGAAAGTAAATCCGGTCTGTCAGGGAAAGTAAACCTGACTACCCTTGAATTGAGTCGGGGAAAGTAAACCTGGCTAGGAATAGGTCTGTGTAAGAATTGGAGAAAGTAAATCCAATGATCATGTATAGGAATGAGCTCAATCCTGAAAAGTAGTCTATTACCCATTATTGCCACACTGGAGATGGTGGTACGTAACGCCCAGATGTGACAAGATTAGGCAAGGGCCAAGGCAAGTTTAAGAAGTAATCTTTCTAAGAAATCCTTTGTCTTATATGCCGAGTGAAGAAGTTTAGTATCGATATTGAGACCAATATATTTAAGTGGAAAATTTAGTAGTATATGATGTTGAGTAGTATGGTATATGTATATTAAGTGATTGAATGTTAAAAGTAACCCACTTCGGAAGTATGGTTTGGAACTTTAAAAATAAACCGCTATTATATAATGCATGACCACTTTTTCTTAATAAACCGAAGTGGCTGGGGCAATGACGATAACATTATGATTGTGTATTTGGGGGAGTTACCCTACTAAGAATTGTATAATTCTCACCCCTATGTTTTTGTGCTCCCGTGTCATCTCCAAGTTAATGCAGAAAATCGAGAGACTGCTATGCAACAAAACTCGGAAGTACAATAGGATAGTAGTTAATACTTTTGTTATGTTGTATTTAGTGGAATGGATACATATATAAATATGTTAGAGGACAAAGGTGTGTTAAAACTCACAGAAGAGCTTCTTTTATGTACTGAACTTTGTATTAAATAAATATTTTTATTTTATTTCTATATATTTTAGTAGAATTATGACCAAGTTATCTCACGAATCAATCCAAATGGCTATAGATATTTAAGAAAGGTTCGCTAATTTCAAAGTAACAACTCTCAAGTGTGATGTCATGACTTAAGGATGACGTTATAATTGGGAGGATATTACAGATAGCAGAAGCTATCGATGGGGTGCGGTGGATGCGCTCCTCTCAAGGGCATGCACGCTCGAATACGAAATCATCACCAAATGGTGAGGCAGGAGAGGATCGGTGAGTATGTACAGGGTGACTGAAGGGTCATCCAACGAATATGAATATACAAACGACACAGCGACCCACAAAATGGTATGACCCGTGGTCCGGATCATGATGCACCTCCCATGTCGAGGTGTCCACAAAAATCACGAACGTCGCCATCTGAAGACGTGATGGAAGGAAAAGATAGAGGGAGTGAGAATCTTGCTAAAGAATCTCAGTAGGGCCTCCTACTACCTAAGTGTCATCATCTACGTCCTCAGGAACCTTGGGTTTAGTGTATAAAATAAGTGAGCATGCATCAAGTTCATTCTAAGCTTCAAAACGCAGTTAGCCAAGGTCCGTTCATTTTAGAATGATTCTTAATGTCATGGATGCAACATATTAAGGAATGTATGCATGACACTACTTAATGCAAGAATATTCATCATAACATCAAGTAACATCATAATAGTAGCATAAAGTGGCAATTGAAATCATAGGGGGGAAACTTTGTGATATAATCATCATACATTACTTTCTCATAGGGCCACCCTAAAAAGACAATCATTCTGGTGGTGCTCGGCCAAACCGATGTCACCCAGAACGTGTCACATCTCTAGGTTATGAGCTCATACCTAACTAGTCGTCACTAGTTCTTACTTATCCCTTACCGATAAGCATATCGTAAATAAATCTCGACTCTCTAGTACGGGCTAGGGGGCATTTTCTTGGGGGTGCTCGGCCAAACCGATGTCACCCAAAAATACATCTTGGTACCGATGTCACATGAGTTCTTGGAGGTGCTCGGCCGAATCGGTGTCATCCAAGAACACATCTTAGTACCTCATCTCTTTTAAAGAAAATCTCATGGGTTTTTAAAAAACTTTCTAAGTCCCCAAATTTGTTAGAAATTCGGTAGCATAACAACAGCACACCGGATTTTTTCCAAATTTACTTTATGTCACATAAATAATTAGATCATGTATCCTCAATCATAATTTCATGCATTGACATGATCATCAAATAAAGCATACATCCTCATGTAACATAAAAGCTCATTATATCTTTGATCTTATGGTATCTTATGCTTTGACCCTTACGGATCTTAAACTTGAGATGTAATTATTCTATTATTCTCTATCAACCTCTTATGCACCTAAGGTTCACAACTAATAAATTTTCACTAGCAATTATGTTCATTAATGAATCTCGGCAGCATCATACTCTAAGGGCAGAATTTCATCTTTATGATTATGAGGTTCTAGAACTTACGTTTTAGACCCTTTCTCGGTTCCGTCTTCGCCTAAGGTGCTATAAACTAAATCTAAACCAATTATGAGGTATTCCTAAGCCTTTGAACTATCTATAAATCATGTTTACTACATTATAAGGGTGCTGTACAGAATCAGAAAATTAAGGGTGCTATGGATATTGGTCCTGTCCCTGGAACCATGGCACCTCCAATTACAGCAGTCATGCATCTCTATTCTATAGCTTATTCTAACAACAAAACAACTACACATGACATAACTATCGCATTATGCTTGAGAAGCATAGTCAGTCCAATCCTCAGGCTCCATGAGAATCAAACTGCTCTGATACCAAAATGTAACACCCTAATATTTAACTCAACACGCCTAGGACGCATTTAAGTTAATTATTAGTCATTACTCTTTTGTTCCAGTTTTTAACTCAAAACTTCTTTAAAATACTTTAGTGAAAATATGGGTAAAATTTTTTTTTTGAACTTAAATACCAAATCATGAGTCGCGCATACTAAATATCTAACGTCATTATCTTGGCTGCGTAAGAGAGATGTTAAAAACGAATAACAGGTAAATACATAATACAACCATGACATAACATAACTCAAATAATAATAACATATCAATAACTGTATCATAATAGTGATGCCTTGTAAACTTAAGGACATCAATATATATCCATCAATAGAATACAAACAGATAACTGAGATATGATCACTCTAAAGGCAAATATCCAAAAGGAAGTTATCTCCGTAGCTCCTCGTCCAGTCTCAAGACAAATCACGAACTACACCATCATTCATGTCTGAAGATGACACAGAAAAGAAGAGGGATAAGAAAATTATACAAGAATCTCAGTAGGGCTTCCCGACTATAACACAAGTGTCATCGTCATCGTCCCCAAGAACCTCGGGTTTAATTACGAAAATGGTGAACATATATATAAGGCTCATTTATTAAGTTCTAAATATCATTAGCCGAGGCCCGTATCTTTTAGCATGAATCTTAATGTCATGAATGCAACATACTAGTCATGGATGCATGTCAATATCATATACAAAATATCATAAAATCCATAAAACAATGCATATGATATAAAGAACATCATGATCATCATTCTTACAGGTGACTTAAACTTCTTTATTCTCTTTTTTTCTTGGGGGCCGCCCTATAATTCTCTCTTTTCTCGAGAGTTCTAGGTTATGATCTCATACATCACTAGTCGTCGCTAGCGTAATCTTATCCTTTTTGATAAGTTAAATTCCCAACTCTTAAGGTACGAGATAGGGGGTGTAACGCCCCGTTTTTCTCTGAACTTTTAAATGACCAAAATGCCCCTAAGGTCATTTTTACCCGAAACACGAGGACGGCCGGCTTTGGCCATCCTCATAGGGTTTATATGTTATATAAAGGGGGTTGTATGAGCATGAGTGCCTAACAAAGCAGGAAAACCTCATTTCTGAGATTTCTGTGCGTAAATGATCAAAATACCCCTGTAACAGAATTCAGGCAGTTTTAAGGTTCTGTTTTGACCCGAACCCTGTCCCGAGGTTTAAAACTATGATTTTAAGGCATGAACCATGTGGTTTAGGTTTTGGTTAAGTCCCGGTGGTTCCGGGCAGTTTTTGAGCAAAATTACGATTTTACCCCTGCTTAGTGCATGCTGGGCTTAATGAGTTATTTAACTCAGAACCTAGGCGATTTTAGGCTCTAATTGAAGGTTAATTAATTTCCATAATTAATCTAGAGCCAAAATCATTATTTAAAAACTAATTGGAACCTAGAATTGTTTAAGGAAATTTAGAACTCTTTCCTAAATTCTTTTCTTTCTTTTAAAAGAAAAAGCAACTATGAATAGTGTTTTCACTATTCACACTCCCTTTCCCAATGACACTCTCTTTTCCAAGAAAGTTGTCACTCTCAAATAATCATGATCACATTTGAAAAATATATGTCATTCAAAAAGAATAAATTGTTTATGTTGTGACTCAAAGCTTTCAATCAAGCTTCATAATCAATCATACCTTCCATACTTTCTTCCATACCTTTGAATGACAACACATATAGATATTTTATCTTGTGGCCATGCAATTTTCTCTCCCTTGGCCCTATAATTTTCAGCCACTTCCCCCAAGAATCCAAAAGAATTTTATTTTATGTAGTCAATCAAGTTGTCTTTCAAGCTACCCTATGACCTATGCCTACCTATGGTTTCAATCACACCAAGAATGACCACACAAGAAGATATTTCTCTCTTCCTTCTTCAAGAAGCTTCAACCAACTCCCCCTTCACTCCTTCATTTGCCTATAAATACACCACACTCCACAACTCCATCACTTTTGGATCCTTCTCCAAAGTCTCAAACTCTCTCATTTCCCCCTCTCAAGCTTTCTCACTTTTCTCTCAAACTCTCAAAGAGTTCCTCAAGCTCAAGTTCTCTCCTTCATTTTCAAGACACAAGGTAGGGAACTCTTTCTAAACATGTCTTTGATTCTTATGCTTGAATCTTGTTTGGGAGTTGATGAATGGTTGAACCTCTATGTTGCTTTGTTTTTTTTTGGTTTCTTCCTTTTCTGCCCTTAGATTTTCGGCCTCAAGGCCTTGAATATGATAGCTTGATGATGAGTGTTCTCTAGATGTGACCATGAGTCCATCTCTCATGAGACCTCTAAAGCTTGAGTTTTTCTTAAAGAAAGTTTCATTCTTTACAAGTTTAGTTAAAAGAGTTTATGTTTCTCTTGAACATTTTGGATCTTCTTCCTTCTTCTTCTCATGTTTTCGGCCATGAAGCCTTATTACATGGGAAAAATGTAAGCTTGATGATGAGAGCTTCATGTTGATGCTTGTCACATGAACAAACTCTAAAGCTTGAAACTTTGGCCCTAAACCAAGCATGGTTTTGGTTTTGCTTTCTTCTTTATCATGAACTTTGTTTTAAATATTTGTTTTGAAGGAAGCTATGTACTCAATGATGAGGACTTAGGATGTTGATGCTTGGATCATCAAGATCTTGGTCCCTAGACATTTAAAAATGGTTCCTTTCTTTTGTTAAGATTTGACCACTTTCATGATTCTTGAAGTCATGTTTTCTCTTGATGCCTTGGTACCAATGGTTTTTCTTTTCTTGTGAAGATGAGTTTTGGGTTGGGACTATGTTCCTTCTTTAAGCCTTGCAAGAGCTCTAGACAAGATATAAAAGTAACTTGCATTCACGTTTACGTTTATGCTTTGCATGGCACGTTTATTTCTATGCAATCACTAAACCCCAAGACTAAGAATGAACTTGCATTATGCACGTTTAAAATTCCAAGCTTTGCATCTCATTTTATATTTCAAGTCCTCACTAAACTCAAAGAATGAAAATGGATGTGCACCTCATATTTACCTTGAGCTATCACTTTACTTTCTAAAGGACTCTAAAATGAAATGCATAGCACGTCTATTTTATGTCATCACCTAAGATACTAGAGCTCAAAGGCTTGCCCATTTCATCCTGAGAAGAGGTTAACCATGGAAAACATTCTTGGAATGTACATTTTGGCCATGTGATGAAGATAGCTCCAAGAGGAGTTTATTAGTCACAAGAGCCTATAGCTCATGTTTTAAGTCTTTCTAAAACATATGTTGTACTCAAAAACATTTTGGGTATGTTCTTAGATTTATAAGGGTTTTGACAAGTTAAAATGTTTGACAAGATGTTTTTGAAGTTCAAAAATTGTTCCAAGAGAAACTAGCCACCATAAGTATTTCAAAGGAATGACTCAGATATGTTTAGACCCCATATTTCGGTTTTTAAGATCTTTGTAATCGATTACCCGGCCCATGTAATCGATTACCAGAAAGCTTGGACGAGCTCAAACATGAACTTTCGCCCAAAGTAATCGATTACTATATAGTGTAATCGATTACACATTCTGGATTCTAGTAATCGATTACCTATTCATGTAATCGATTACCCAGATGTTCCAGGGGCCCAGCAAAGTGTTTTTAAACATAGTAATCGATTACCTATTAATGTAATCGACACCCAGATGTTCCAAGGGCCCAAAGAGTGTTTTAAACAAAATAATCGATTACAATTACATGTAATCGATTACGTAACCCCTATCCGCCTTGATTTGAAATCTGAAAGCCGTGTAATCGATTACAAGTCCCATGTAATCGATTACGTAACTCCTCGACCTTCATGTTTTGAAATCTGAAATGTGTAATCGATTACAATATTTATGTAATCGATTACCAGAACCCAAGTTTACAAACAGAATGCTTTTCTGATTTAATGACTTGAAGCTATGATCTTGCATTGCTTGAATATGAGAATTGTTATGACATGAGTCTATGCTTTAGCCTAACATGAATACATGATCTTATATGTTCGATTTCAAACATGATCAAGTTAAGAGGCTTATTGCTCTTGCTTACCCTATGACGATTTTACTCCATGACTCAAGTATGATGATACCATGTGAACCATTATTCTTCAATGATAGTTTTATGTTTGCATGTTATTGTTCTTTAAAGACTTCAAAGATGCCTATGATGTAATTATGTTTGACATGCATGAATTATGTGGCATCTTGCATTTAACATGCTAAGACTTAAGGTGACATAGACCATGAGAGGATGATCCTTGAACCACCGGATTAAGGGCGGGGATAAGGTGATTCTAGCCCCCTAGACCCGTACCTTAGGTCGGGATCTTTAAACTTATCAAAAGGGATAAGTCCATGTACTAGTGACGACTAGTGAGGTATGAGCTCATAACCTAGAATTTTTCTCCACAAGGAGATCAGTTAGGGTGGCCCCAGGAAAATAATGATGATGTTTTAATGTCACCTCAAGTAACCAAGACATGTACCATGTTCCATGAGCTATGTTCTTATGCACCATAATCATATGAATTTGTGTGCTATGCCCCATGATATGAGAACCATAAAGTTATGAGTTTATGTGCTATGACCCATGATATAGGAAATCATGTTCCATGAGTTAAGATATATGATTTATGTTCTATGATCCAAGTTATGTGATTTATGTCTATGATACAAGTGATATGTTAAAAGGAACGGATCTCGGAAATTGGGACTTTAGAAAACTCATAATTGAACCAATAGATGTCCATAGTTTTCATAAATAAACCGAGATTCCTGGAGACGTAAATGATGACACCTAGGATAGGAGGAAAACCCTACTGAGTTTCTTTAGTAAGAAAACTCACTCCCTCTATCTCTTTCTTTCCATTACGTCTTCAGAGCGAGATGGCGACGTTCGTGCTGTACGTTGACACGCCACGGTGGGAGATCCACCATGACCCGGAGCATGGGTCATTCCATTTTGAGGGCCGGTGTACTGTGCGCATCTTCATGTTTGTAGGACGGCCATTCGCACACCCCTTGTACAGTTATCGCTTCTCCCCAGCATCCCCCTATGGTGACCCCGCGATCTTTGAGCATGCGCGACCACGACATGAGAGGAACTTGCGGACCCACTCTGCTGGATCAGCTGACGTGCCGCAGTACGTACCATTGTCGCAGCACTCAGAGGAGGACCCTTCAGAGGAATCCCCCATGGACCACGAGGACTCTGCCCCCACTCCGTCTCCGCAACCGAAGAAGCGGCGAGGAGACGATCACTCAACAAAGAAGGGCTTTGTGCAGGCCACGACCCCGACGTGGACGACATGTGCAGTCACAGGGCATGCCTGCACCCGCCGAGCTCCGCCCGTGGATTGGCTACGTTCCTCCATACCCGTGAGTCTGCTATGGAGATTGGAGGGTAGTCCTTAGTGCACGCACGTCACATAGTATGGATGATACCCCTTTTGTGTTGAGGTTATCCATCTTAGGTTGCACATGGGTAGGGATGCTTCTTTCCAGTTCTTTTCCATGTATTCTATTTTTCTGCCGTATTCATGTTACTATGTACTTGAAGAGTCCTGCCCTTTAGGGTAGGCATATTATATATATGAAATAGTTCAGTTATGATGATGCTATGTTTTGGAGCCACCTCTATGTTTATGTTCGGCACTTTATAATACCGACCCGATAGGATACGCGCGGCTCTTATTTTAAGTAATGTTTTAAGAAAAAAATTGGCTCGTATTTTCTCTAAGTTACTTTTTAAAGAACCATGTCAGATAGTAACGACTAGTATTTGGCCTAAGTACGTACTAGTAGTATTGGGTCGAATATTAGGGTGTTACAGGGGGCATTAGGATCACCTTTCATAACCTTTAATTCGGGGAGTCCAAAGGATCACTTCCTATTTGGATCACCTCTCATAACCTTTAATTCGGGGAGTCTAGAGGATCATTTCCATGTGTCTTATATCACCTTTAATCTTGGCATGAGATGCAAACATAAATAACTTCATCATTTCAATATTTCATGCTCATAAACTTCATGAACTTATGCATCTCAATGAATCAAACATAACCATAACATGCCGTAATTTAAATCATATGAACATGCATCATATTTCATTGTATATATCCATAAGCCATATAAATTTCAACACATGAACATAGCCTTTACGAGATATCAATCACATTCATCTCATCAAATTTATCAATATTTACGCTTAAGCCCCAAAGGGGTCAAATCGCAATTTCTCAAAGATTTCGGGTCAAAATGTAAATACCTCTTTTTAACATATTCTAACAAACTAGAGATCTTTAACATTAACCAATACTTTCAAAAGACATATAACTACTAGAACCATATAAAACTCATCACAAAACCTTTTAAGGCTATAGACCAGATTTTAACATACTTTAGGGGTCAAAGTGCAGAATCGCTTGTTTTTAATATTTAACAATAACCAAAATTTCTAAAACTTTATCTAAACATTATAAATGGTATTTTGGACTCATGGACACATTCAACATCATTAGTAGCTCTAAATAAAATCATTTGGCTGAAATAACATAGTTGATAGTTTAAACACAACTTTTCAAATTTTGCAAAACGACCCAAACTAACACTTGTAATTACCTTTTTATGCATCTATGGTACTAAAAATAATTTTTACAACAAATATAAGTAATTCTTAAGTGTGTGAATAATATGAACAGCCATGAACAACCCTTGAACAGAATCAGAAAATTAGTCTCCTTAAAGCTTCAAAAAAACACAATTTTAATCCTTTCTAGTTACTAAACTTTCCTAAAATGATAAAAACAATTTTTATGACAATTATTAGTGATCTTTAAGTGTGTAAACAGCTATAAACACTAGTGAACAGTGGTGAACAATGATGAGTAGTGCTGAACAGTATAACATCCTAATTTTTAACCCAATACTCTAGAACATATTTAGGTTAATCATTAGTCGGTTACGTCATAGCTTCCTTATTACTTTAAAATACTTAGCGGAAATACTGGTAAATTTTTTTTTTCAAATATAAAAGCAAAGTGAGAGTCGCGCAACACGATAAATAATAAAGCACGAAGGGAATTAAAGTAAGCATCGCATAGCAACATGACATATGCAAGTAATGGCACATCACAATAGAACCGAACTGCATATTTATATATAATAGGACATGCCCACTCATAAAGAGTGAGACTTAGTTTAATACAACTGGAATAAAGATACATGGAAAATGAAAGTACAGCAAAGGCATAAAAAGAAACTCTCCTAACTCTAGTGCGCCTACAAATGGATAGCCCCAAAGACAAAAGAAGACTATCCTAGCCTAGTCAAAGCTCGAGCACCAGAACCGCGACGGTTGTCTCCTACTGCGGGCCTCTCTGAAAAGGAGGGATGTATCCGATCCACTGGGCTATCTCGGCCGGGGTGGCGATGCGCTGCATCGGTCGGGCATGAGCTCCACGGCGGGGAATCATCCTCACTCATCCTCCACGTACCGGCTAAGCTACAGAAGCCTCACTACCCTCCCCAACATTCATCAGCACAGTGGGGGAGGATCCCTTGGAAGGTACCTGAGTGGCAGAGTCCTCTGAAGGGTCCGTCTCGGAGAATGATGAGGGCGAGCGGGGCACATACTATGGGTAGTCCCGGATAGCAGAGGCTGTCGGTGGGGTGCGGTAGATCCACTCCTCTCGAGGGCGTGCCCGCTCCTCTCGAGCGCGTGCGCGCTCGAACATGAAGTCATTGCCGAAGGGTGAGACAGGAGAGAATCGATGGCTGTGTACAGGGTGACCAAAGGGTCGTCCAACGAACATAGATACATGAACGACGCAGCGACCCACAAAATGGCATGACCCGTGGTCCGGATCATGATGTACCTCCCAAGTGGGGGTGTCCACAAAAACCATGAACATCGCCATCTGAAGACGTGACGGAAAGGAAGAGATAGAGGGAGTGAGAATCTTGCTAAAGAATCTTAGTAGGGCCTCCTACTACCTAGGTGTCATCATCTACGTCCTTAGGAACCTTGGGTTTAGTATTTAAAATAAGTGAGCATGTATCAAGTCCATTTTTAAGCTTTAAAGCATATTTAGCCAAGGTCCATTCATTTTAGCATGATTCTTAATGACATGGATGCAATCATATTAAAGAATGTATGCATGGCTCTACTTAATGCAAGAAAGTAGTCATAACGTTAAAATCATCATAATAGTGGCATAAAGTGGCAGTTAAATACTCATATGGGAATCTTTGTGACATAAACATCATACTTTGCTTTCTCATAGGCCACCCTAAAAGACAATCGCTCTGGGGGTGCTCGGCCGAACCGGTGTCACCCAGAACATGTCACATCTCTAGGTTATGAGCTCATACCTTAACTAGTCGTCACTAGTTCTTACTTATCAATCCCGATAAGCGTAACATAATTATAAAAATAATCCCGACTTATCCAGTACGGGTTAGGGGGCATTTCTTGGGGGTGCTCGGCCGAATCGATGTCAACCAAGAATTCATCTTGGTACCGATGTCACATGAGTTCTCTGGAGGTGCTCGGCCGAACCGGTGTCATCCGAGAACTCATCTTAGTACCTCATAAATATCTCATAGGTTTTCAAAAACTTTCTGAGTCCCCGTCGGTTTTTGAAAACCTATGAGATTTTTATGAGGTACTAAGATGAGTTCTCGGATGACACCGGTTCGGCCGAGCACCTCTAGAGAACTCATGTGACATCGGTACCAAGATGAATTCTTGGGTGACACCGGTTCGGCCGAGCACCCCCAAGAAATGCCCCCTAGCTCGTACTGGATAAGTCGGGATTATGTTTATGATTATGTTACGCTTATCGGGATTGATAAGTAAGAACTAGTGATGACTAGTTAAGGTATGAGCTCATAACCTAGAGATGTGACACGTTCTGGGTGACACTGGTTCGACCAAGCACCTCCAGAGCGATTGTCTTTTAGGGTGGCCTATGAGGAAGTAAAGTATGATGTTTATGTCACAAAGTTTCCCATATGAGATTTAAATGCCACTTTATGCCACTATTATGATATTCTTAATGTTGTGATTATTTTCTTGCATTAAGTAAAGCCATGCATACATTCTTTAATATGATTGCATCCATGTCATTAAGAATCATGCTAAAATGAATGGACCTTGGCTAATTATGTTTTAAAGCTTAATAATGGACTTGATACATGCTCACTTGTTTTCAATACTAAACCTAAGGTTCCTGAGGACGTAGATGATGACACCTAGGTAGTAGGAGGCCCTACTGAGATTCTTTAGCAAGATTCTCACTCCCTCTATCTCTTTCATTCCGTCACATCTTCAGATGGTGACGTTCGTGGTTTTTGTGGACACCCCAACCTGGGAGGTGCATCATGATCCAGACCACGGGTCATACCATTTTGTGGGTTGCTGCATCGTTCATGTATTTATCTTCGTTAGACGGCCCTTTAGTCGCCCCGTACATAGCCATCGATTCTCTCCTATCTCATTCTTCGACGACGACTTCGTGTTCGAGTGCGCACGCCCTCGAGAGGAGCGGATCCGCCGCACCCCACCGACGGCCTCTGCCATCTGGGACTACCCACAGTATGTACCCCGCTCGCCCTCATCATTCTCCGAGACGGACCCTTCGGAAGACTCTGCCACTCAGGTACCCTCCGAGGGATCCTCCCCCACTGTGCCGATGGATGTTGGGGAGGGTAGCAAGGCTTCTGTCGCTTAGCCAGTATGTGGAGGACGGGTGAGGATGATTCCCCACCGTGGAGCTCATACCCGACCGACGCAGCGCATCGCCACCCCGGCCGGGATAGCCAGTGGATCGGGTACATCCCTCCTTTCTAGAGAGGCCCACAGTAGGAGACGACCGTCGCGGTTTTGGTGCTCAAGCTTGACTAGGCTAGGATAACCTTCTTTTGACTTTGGGGCTATCCATTTGTAGGTGCACTAGAGTTAGGAGAGTTTTCTTTTATGTCTTTGCTGTACTTTCATTTTCATGTATCTTTGTTCCAGATGTATTAAACTAAGTCTCACTCTTTATGAGTGGGCATATTCTATTATATATAAGTATGCAGTTCAGTTCTATTGATATGCCTTTACTTGCTTATGTTATGCTGCTATGCGATGTCTGCTTAATTCCGTTCATGCTTTGTTATTTACCGTGTCGCACGGCTCTCACTTTGCTTTTATATTTCAAAATAAGTTTACCAGTATTTCCGCTAAGTATTTTAAAGTAATAAGGAAGCTATGACGTAATAGACTAATGATTAACCTAATTATGTTCTAGAGTATTGGGTTAAAAATTAGGATGTTACATTATGGTATCAGAGCAGTTCGATTCTCATGGAGCCTGAGGATTGGACTGACTATGCTTTTGGAGCATAATGCGGTAGACACGTCATGTGTAGAGCTTGCTAGAGACAAGCTATAGGTTAGAGATGCATGACCCCTGTTTGTTTGCAAGTGCCATGGTAACTAGTTTATTTCACATGAAATGTTGAGCCTGATCAACTCAGTGGTTATTGTCTTATGTGTTTAGGAACCAATGGCACCCAAACGACATAATAGGACCCCGATCGAGGGTAACCAAGAGGATGCAACTGCCACTGTTGTCCGTGACATGGCAAGAGCCATGGAGCGGATGTTTGAAAGAATGAACCAACAAGGGGACACCGGACGTGCTCCCCCTACTGCTGCAATGGTCGAGCAAGCAAGGTTCGGTGAGTTCCGCAAGGCAAACCCACCAGCCTTTAGAGGAGCCATATGTAACACCCTCCGAATTACCATATTTTACTCGAGTATCAACACAGTAATTAGAAAAGTATTACTTATATTCACAATCTATACTAGTCGAAAATAATTGAAATCAAATAATTCAGACACATATATGGCTAAACTCGTATATACATATATAAACATCATTTTTAAGTTTGCAATGTGTACACCGTACTGATACTACACTGGTTAACTTCTAAGCTCATCAGGAACTCAGTTCACAAAAGGAAGGAACACCTCCAGTATCTAATCTAACCTGCTCAAAGTTAAGGTTTAGCAAAAGTTTGTACAAACAGAAATAAACCCCACAACATTTAATACGATTAATCTACAGGTTAGCGGGTCACTAGTACTAAACTACCACTATATACATATCATGAGTCCCTGAAGATCTCATGTCCTACTAGATGAAACCGCTATTATCAGGTATGATAGCCTCACCTCCGCCTCGGCATCGTGACCCTCCGATGGGTCCGAAGTGCAAGACGAGGATGAAGAGGGATCATCTGCTGGAGGGGGTGCTGGTGGTGCAGGTGGGACATCAAATATCACTGGGTGTGCCAAGTGGAGAGGCACACCATCATAAGGGAAAGTAGGGTCAAAGTCAGCTGTAAATACTGATGTACTAAAAGAGCGGCCGAAAAACACATAGACACGAACTTGCGAGTAACCCACTACATACAGAGAGTCAAGAGCAGGATCATAATGCCACACCTACTGTGGTGAGTCAAGGTAAAATACTAGTGACGGCATCTGCTGGATCTGATTAACACAAAGTAAATGCAACCGTAGGGATGAGAATATTATAAAATCCTCAGTAGGGTATTCCCTTAGGTATAATGTGAAACACAATTGATAAGCTCATTCATGTAGGAATACTCATGCAAAACTATGTATAGCAATATCAAGGTATATACATCATGTAAAATCAAGTACAAGTATAATAATAATTCGTGCATTGTTCTTTTTCTCATTAACATAGGGAAGGCTTAATCTCACATCAAGTGATGTCTGTAGTGGAATCACTCCACAAGAACTATTGACCATTAGGACATGAGCTCATTCCTATATGTCGATACGTCTACCAACTTATCAAATTCCCAGGAAAACTCTTACTTTTGTCTTTCCCATTCAACAACATAAGCCTTGTCTCTATTTTCCCCATATGTTAAAAATTGCACAACTAAAAGTCATGTTATTTTTCTTTTCTTTTCCTTTATCCTCACAATGATCACATAGTGTACTTCTCCTTTCAAAGGCCTGCTCAGATCACAGGTAGGCATACAATTATGTTGGAGTCTCATCCATATCTCATCAACATTTCTTTCAAACAATTAGCATGCATTAACATGATATATACTTGTATCTAAAGCCATTCTATCATTAGTTCAAGACATTCTTACCATTTTCAGCAATCAGCAGATTTATCACTCTAGAATTCAAAATTAATTTCCCTATCAAACAACGAATTTAAGAGCCATAAAAATTCTCTATGACATGTCAATGTGTCTAAAAGGCCCTGTACAAATTTCCAAAAAAAAGGTGTTCTCTAACCTTATCAACTAAATTTTTCAAATCTGGTGGTTAGAGACCACTTGTTCACAGTTTAGATCAGGACTCTCATAATTTTCGACCCCACCAATTCATTAAATCAACTCAAAATAAAATTCACAGTTGCAAATCAATATGTTATCAGCTTCCCATAAAATTTTCAAAGAATAAACCCATCGTTTACTATGATAATAAAATCACACAATTTTACTGCCTCAGCTTCAATATTTCAGGCAGCATAGTCACAACTTCGGTTCCTTAATTTTTAAACACAGAAAAAGTGCTCAGAATAACCCCAAATTTTTACTAGAGACTCCCTAACATGTTAAATACATCCCATAAAATTTGAAACTGAATCTAAGATCTCTAGATATATTATAAAATTCGACAAAATTTGCTGCTTGCTTCAAAGCGGGATTTTCCAGCAACAATGTTCAAGAATCATGAATTTTTTTCAAGCAAAGAAAATAGTTCACATGACCCAAGGAAAATCATGGGGTTGTCTTAGGATGTTACCTTCAACATATAATTTTTATAGCCCATAAAACTGAACACAATTGCACCAGAAAATTTGTCAACAAGTTCTGCCTTGTTGAAATCCGAAAATCCAGCAAACTAATTCCAAGTCTCTCTTGATGAAAATGATTTTTCCACCACACCAAACACTCCACCAAAATTCATACATCAATATCAACATATGATTAACCAATAAAATCAGAAATTTTAGGACAAAACCAATCAGAATTTTCAGAGGAAATTTTGAAACAAAAGAGGACAAATAAACCCTACCCTTGGAAGCTAATGCTTCTTTAGCTTTTGTATACTTCAAGGTAGATGTTCTCCACCCCAAAACTCTTGAAACACACCTAGATCCTCCACTAATCAGTGCTCAGTGAGGTACTAAAGTGAGGTTTTGAAAAATCTAATCGGTTATATTTGTGGAGGTTGAAGTGTAGAACAAGTTTACTTAAGGAAGTTTTTGATTCTAGCAAGATTTGGTCTAGGATTTTGGAGGTTGAAATTCAAGGTTAGCAAAGGTTTTTGGATGAAGAAGGGATGAGTTTGCTGCTGCTCTTCACTTGGCCGAGGATGATGATGAAAAAGATGAGATTAGGTGGGTTAAATATATCTATTAAGGAGTGTTTTGATTGGTTGAAAAAATAAAATATAATTTCTTTCCATTAAAAGGGTTTAAAATCAATGGCTAGGATTTGATCTTTCATCCAAGATAAAATCCTAGCCATTCACTTGGTATTCAAGTGGATATACTTCATTATTTGTAGATATTAACTAGTTTTCGGTGTTAGAAATCGAACACCGAAATTTCTACAAACGGGCGAAACAATGTACCCGAGAAATCAAACATTGCCCGAAAAATAATTTCGGGTATAAAATCATTATTCCTACCTATTTCTAAACATAATCTTATAATTTCTCAATTTTGGGCATGTCCGGGGCCCAATTCTAGGATTTCGGCTGTCCCGGCGGACCTGTGGGGCCTGTAAGATACTATTCATGTTTTTTTTTTTTTTGCTTCCTTGAGTTAGTCTCATCATTTCCACATCTATCAACATCCTAAAATTCTCATTAATAAAGTTTCATTTAATTTCTAAAAAGAATAGGGTATTACACCATGGATCCCGACAGAGCTGACGAGTGGATCAAGAACATGGAAAAGATCTACTCTGTGGTTACTTGCTCAGAAGAGCAAAAGGTCACATTCGCTGCCTACATGATGGAATCGGATGCCAAATTTTGGTGGACCGGCACCCGAAGACTGCTAGAAGCTTCTGGTACTACTGTCAACTGGGAGCTATTTAAGACTTACTTCTACGAGAAGTACTTCCCGGAGTCAGTAAGGAACGTGAAGGACATTGAATTCATGCAACTGACTCTATGAGGCCAGATTGAAGCCGGAGCTGAACTACGCCGTGGCACATATGGAGATCAGGGACTTCCCTACCCTGGTCAACAAGTGCCGCATTCTGGAGGAAGGACAAGGAAAGCTCCAGGCTGCAATGGCGGAACGAGCCAAGGGGTTAGGACCTCAAGCCCCGAAGTTCAAAGCACAACACCAAAGCCAATCACGAAACCATTACAACCCCTACCACACCAATCAATTCAAGCCACATCAACAACAACAAAGAACCCCATTCCACCAACAACCCAAGCAACATTACAGACCACCATTCCAGCACAACAACCACCGAAACAACAATAACAACAACAACAATAACCGACAAGGAGTGTCGAGAGGCCCCTAGAGCAACATTCAACAAAGAGGTTCCAGCGGGACCAAAAACAAGATGCCCCACGAAGCCCCCACCACCTTTGTTAGACCCACACCGGCTATGGTGTGTCCCTAGTGTGGAAGGACCACGACAACCATCCCTGCCTGGCTGGGCAAAATGTTTGCTTCAAGTGCGGGAGGCCCGATCACTACGCTAACAGATGTAATAATGGGAGGCCAGCAAATCAGAACCCCCGGCCGCAACACCAAGGGAGGGTCTTCACCCTCAACGCGGACGAAGCAGAAAGGTCCAATGACCTCATCAAAGGTACGTGCGAAATAAATGGCAAACCTTTAACTGTACTTTATGACTCTGGCGCTACACATTCTTTCATTTCATATGCTAGTGTCGAGTCTCTAAACTTAAAGACTTCCAAACTCCCTTTTGATCTTATTGTTTCTACCCCTACAAATCATCCTGTAAATACTTGTTTTTGTTGTTTAAATTGCCATCTCACTGTAGAAAATAGATCCTTTGTCATAGATTTAATTTGCTTACCTATGAAAGGAATAGGTGTAGTCCTTGGCATGGATTGGCTTCACACCAACCGTGTATTGTTAGATTGTAACACCAAAATAGTTGTCTTTCCTTCTCCCCCTAGCGAAACTGGTCAAACCTTGAAACTCTACCTTAATGTCGTAGAGGTCAACTGTAGTGGGCAAAAGACTAAGGGATATGTTCTCCTAGCCGCTAGCAAGGTAGATTTTGAGCAGAACCTAGAGAATATACAGGTAGTAAGAAACTATCCCAAGGTATTTCTGGAAGAGATACCCGAGTTTCCCCCAAGAGAGAAGTGGAGTTCTCCTTCGAGTTGGTTCCTGGAGCGAGACCAATCTCTACCGCTCCCTATAGGATGTCATTAGACCTAGTACCTCACCTTGGGGAGCCCCAGTTTTGTTTGTCAAGAAAAAGGATGGGAGCATGAGGTTGTGCATAGATTATAGGCAATTGAATTGTGTAACAGTGAAAAACAAGTACCCTTTGCCTAGGGTAGATGATCTTATGGACCAATTGAGAGGAGCAGTAGGATTTTCCACGATCGATCTAATGTCAGGATACCATCAAATTAGGGTGAGAGATCAAGATATACCAAAACCGCCTTTAGAACTCGGTATGGACACTTTGAGTTCACAGTGATGTCTTTTGGATTGACAAATGCTCCTGTAGTATTTATGGATTACATGAATAGGATCTTTAGTCCCTATTTAGATCAGTTCGTGGTCATTTTCATAGATGATATACTCATCTATTCGAAGACCCACGAGGAGCATGAGCGTCATTTGAGGATAGTTTTGGAGATTTTGAAGGAGAAAAAGCTGTATGCAAAACTCTCTAAGTGTGAATTTTGGTTGGAGAAGGTTAAGTTTTTAGGGCACGTTGTGTCAAAAGGAGGTATAGCCATTGATCCTAGTAAGGTAGAAGCCGTAATGAATTGGGATAGACCAACCACCGTAATGGAAATACAGAGCTTTTTGGGTTTAGCAGGCTACTACCGTAGGTTTATCAAGGGATTCTCCTAAATCGCCCTACCCTTGACCAAGCTAACTAGGAAGAATGCACCCTTCGTGTGGAGCCCCGATTATGAGAAGAGTTTCCAAGAGCTTAAGGAGAAGCTAACCACAACCCTAGTTTTGGTTGTACCTAGCCCCGATGTACCCTTTGAGGTATATTGCGATGCCTCGGGTAAAGGTTTAGGCTGTGTATTGATGCAAAATAGGCAAGTAGTAGCCTATGCATCAAGACAACTCAAGCCGTACGAAGCAAATTACCCTACCCATGACTAAGAGTTAGCAACCGTAGTGTTCGCCTTGAAGATGTGGAGACACCATTTATATGGTGTAAGGTTTGAAGTTTTCTCTAATCACAAGAGTCTCAAGTATCTCTTTGATCAAAAGGAGCTAAACATGAGGCAGAGGAGGTGGATGGAGTTCCTTAAAGACTATGACTTTGGTTTAAGTTACCACCCCGGCAAGGCTAATGAAGTCACCGACGCCTTGAGCCGAAAGTCATTGCACCTATCTCACATGATGGTCCAGGAAGTTGAGCTAATAGAGAAGTTTAGAGATATGAATTTGGGGATGTCCGTGACCAATGAGGGTATGAATATGTGTTATCTTACCGTAACAAGTGGGTTTAAGAAAAGAGTCATGCTAGCACAAAGGGAAAGTGAGGAATTTAGGGAGATCATAGAGGCGGTTAAGGCGGGAAAACTAAAAGGTTTCGAACAAGGTTCCGATTGGGTATGGAGGTTTGAAGGAAGGATCTGTGTGCCACAAGATGGTGACCTTCGAGAGAAGATCTTGGAGGAGGCCCATAAAAGCCATTTCACCATCCATCCTGGTGTTACTAAGATGTACCAAGATTTAAAAAGGATGTTCTGGTGGCTCGGATTGAAAAAGGATGTGGTCGCCTGGGTTGGTAAGTGCTTGGTGTGTCAAAAGGTAAAAATCGAGCACCAAAAGCCATCAGGTTTGCTGCAACCCCTGTTAATCCCCGAATGGAAGTGGGAGTGCATATCAATGGATTTTGTGACAGGATTGCCTAAGACCCAAGCTGGCCATGATGCCATACGGGTGATAGTGGATCGACTAACCAAGTCAGCTCACTTTCTGCCTATTAGAGTGACATACTCTTTAGACAAATTGGCTCAGCTATATATCCAAGAGATCGTGAGATTACATGGAGTACCGTCGACGATAATCTCGGATAGAGATTCGCGGTTTACGTCACGTTTTTGGGGAGCCTTTTAGAAGGCATTTGGTTCAAAGTTGTGTTTGAGCACTGTAACACCCTAATATTCGACCCAATACTACTAGTACGTACTTAGGCCAAATATTAGTCGTTACTTACTGACATGGTTCATTTCCTTGGAAAATAGACTTAACGAAAATATGAGCCAACCCTTTTTTTTTTTTTGAAATCATTACTTAAAATAGAAGCCGCGCGTAACTTCACGAGTCGATATCATAGTATGCGGAACGATAACATAGGAATGGCTCCAAAACATAACATCAATCATAACTGAAATACCTCACAGATAAAATGCCTACCCACTGGGCAGGACTCTTCAAGTACATAATGTAAATATAAATACAACAGAATACAGAAACACATCGAAAAGAACTGAAAGAAAACATCTCGACCCCCGTGCAATCTATGATGGATAACCTCAACACAAAAGAGGTTTCATCCATACTAGTGGTGTGCGTGCACTAAGGTCTACCCTCCGTCTATGCAATGAGATCACGGGTATGGAGGGACGTAGCCAATCCATGGGCGGAACTCGGCGGTCTGAGCATGCCACTGTGGATCGATGGGCCGCCCACGCCGAGGTCGTGGTCCTAGTGCCGAGCCCTCCGACCGGAGTAACCGTCTCCTCGCCGCCGTCGATCGCTGCGGTGGAGTGGGGGCAGAGTCCTCATGACCCATAGGGACATCCCCTATAGGGTCCTCCTCCGAGTGTTGTGTTAGTGGCACGTACACCGGCATATCGGCTGAACGGTCAGAGGGGGCCCGCAGGTTCTGCTCCCATTGTGGTCGTGCATGCTCGAAAATCGCGGGATCGTCGTAGGGGGATGCCGGGGTGAAGTGGTAGCTATAGACACGGTGCGAAAATGGCCGTCCAACGAACATGAATACACGTAAGGTACATCGGCCCTCAAAATGATAGGACCCATACTCCGCGTCGTGGTGGATCTCCCACCGTGGAGTGTCAATGAATAGGACGAAGGTCGCCATCTCGCTCTGAAGACGTAATGGAAAGGAAAAGATAGAGGGAGTGAGATTCTTACTAAAGAAACTCAATAGGGTTTTCCTTCTATCCTAGGTGTCATCATATACGTCTCCAGGAATCTCGGGTTATTTATAAAATAATGGACATACATAGGTTCAATTATGAGTTTTCCAAAATCTCATTTTCCGAGAATTCGTTCTTTTTAACATGGCACTTGTGTTACATAGGCTATATACTAAAATCATAGACATAAATCATGTAGCTTGGTACGTAGAACATAAATCATGTAGCTTGGTACGTAGAACATAAATCATATAACTGGTACATGGAACCTAAATCATATAACTGGCACATGGAACATAAATCATATAACTGGTACATGGAACATAAATCATATAACTGGTACATGGAACATAAATCACATAACTGGGTTACTTAGGTGACATAAGAACCTTTACTTAACTGGGCCGCCTTAATATTTCTCCTTTTTGAGAAAACTCTAGGTTATGAGCTCATACCACACTAGTCGTCACTAGCATCTAGACTTTATCCATTTGGATAAGTCAACTTCCCAACTTTAAGTACGGGTTTAGGGGGCTAGAATCACATTGTCCCCACCCTTAATTCGGTGGTTTCAAAGGATTATATTCTTATGTTCTGAGTCATCCTAAGTTTAACATGTTTCTTTAAGATGCCACGTAATTAATGCATAGCACATAATTACTACCTCGGCATCTCCAAAGTTCTTTTAAAGAAATAATAACATGTTAATACAAGCTATCACATAGGGATAATAGTTCACATGGCACCATACACGTCATGAGCTAACACATCAATTCATCATCAAACTTAGAGGCGCATAATCATCCCTTAAGGTAAAAATCCCTAAATCGGGTAACCTCAAACTTTCCCATTACTTTCTAGTATGTTTATGGGATTGATTAACCTCATTACCATAGTCCATTAAGTTCTAAATCCTAATTAATTATGGTTGGACAGCTTTATGTAGTTGTTCATATTTGATGAATTACGTGTTCTAGAAAATGCGTTTTAAGCCCTTTCTCGCATCCGACTTTTTCTATGGTGCAATAATTAATACCTAGGCCAATTATGAGTCACTCCCACACATCTAGACATAATCTAATGTGATTCTAAATATTTTATCAAGGCTGGGCAGAAACTCATTTTGCCATTCTTTATAGTTCTAGAATTCACATATTAAGCAAACAAAGTCACTAATAATGCTTTAAAGAGTCTAGAACAATTATCACATACTTGGCAAGGTATTACAACATATTTAGACCACCCAAAACAGAATTTAAGGTGCTGAAATTACTAAGGCAGAACCGAAAACCTTTAAGGCATAAAATCATGAAAAAAAACTTTCTTTCAACCATATAACTTGCTAGTTTCTCTTGGAACCTTTTTGGGACTTCAAGACCATGAAAAATCAAAGTTTATTTTGCCAAAACTCATCATGGAACATCAAGGGCAGCAGCCATTTCGGCTTGCTCTTGACAATGATTCAAAACTTGAAAACATGTTTAAAACCTTGGTTAGGTGCATCAAAGCTTAGAAAAATTCTAAGACATGCATTATAGGCCCTTGTAGTTAAATGAAACTCATCCTAGAGCCATTTACACCACATGGCCGAATGATGTTCAAGGAGATGCCTCCTTGATTTAATTCTTTTCTTAAGATGAAATGGGCAAGTCTTTGAGTTCTAAAGTTTCAAATGATGACATAGAATAAACGTGCTATGCATTTCATTTTATAGTCCTTTAGAAAACAAAGTGATAGCACAAAGTAAAAGATGAAATGCATCTCCATTCTTATTCTTAGAGTTTAGTGATGACTTGAAATATAAAATGAGATGCAAAGCTTGAAACATAACGTGCATTGTGCAAGTTCATTCATTATCTTGGGTCTTAGTGATGGCATAAGAAATAAACGTGCTAATGCAAAGCATAAATGTAAACGTGGATGCAACTTCTTTTATATTTTGTTTAGAGCTCTTGCAAGACTTTAAAGGAAACAAAGTTTCAACCCATAACTCATCCTTACAAGAAGAGAAAACACTAGTGTTGCTAAGTTGTATAAAAGAAAATCATATCCTCAAAGTCCATGAGGTGGCCGAATCCTCATCATGAGGAAACAACCTTATTTTTGAACTCTAGGGACCAAGATCTTGGTGATTCAAACACCAACATCTCAAGTCCTCATCATTGAGTATTTTTACAATGCTCTACATTTATTAACAACACAAAACTCATGACCAACATAAAGGAAAGAAACCGAAACATACTTGGCCTAGAAACCAAATTTATGCTCTAGAGTTTTGTTCATGTGACATACATCAACAGGAAGCCCTCATCATCAAGCTACCATTTTTCTAAGTCCCAAAGGCCTTCAAGGCCGAAAACTCAAGGGAAAAGAAATGAGGTTTTCAAGGTTCAAGAGAAACATAACTATGTCTTGAGAAAAACTTGAAAATAGTAAACTTATTTTTTGAAAACTCAAGCTTTAGAGGTTGCTCATGTGACAAACATCATCACACAACTCTCATCATCAAGCTTCTCATATTTCAAGTCCAAGAGGCCTCCATGGCCGAAACCTAAACAAAAGAAAAGGAAAGTTTCAAGACATCAAAGAAACATAACTCATTCTTGACCAAGACTTGAAAAAGAGAAACCTTTCTTGGAAAAACTCAAGCTTTAGAGTTTGTTCATGTGACAAAGGCCAACATGAAGCACTCATTACAAAGCTACCATTTTTCCAAGCACCTTAAGCCTCCATGGTCGAAACATCTAGGAACAAAAAGCTCAAAAAGAGTTTTCATGAAAAACATAGCCTTGTCTTAACCAAAACATGAAAAAGATAAAAATTTTCTCAAACAAAACTCAAGCTTTAGAGGTCTCATGTTAGGATGAACACATGGTTATCCCAAGAGAGCACTCATCATCAAGCTCTCCTCATTTTGGTCTTGAGGCCGAAAATGAAAGAAAAAGGAGAAATGATGGAACTTTTTCTTAAGAAAGGTTCAAGCTTTAGAGGCCTCACTTTAAGATGAACTCATGGTTTCATCTTTGAGAGCACTCATCATCAAGATCTCACTACCATGGCCTTAAGGCCAAAAATGAAAAGGAAGAGAAAAGAAGAAACCGAAAAAAAATGCTTGGGAGAAAAACTTACTAACAACACAACTTTCAAGCAAGATAAACATTGAGCATGAAAATAAAAGAAAGCATTCTTGAAAAGCTCCCTACCTAGAGTTTGGGATTTGAGAGAAAGTGAAGAAGATGAAGAGGTTGGAGAGGATGAGCTCTTGAACTTGAGAGAAAGAAACTCAAAGTGCTCTAACTCAAAGCTTTAGTGAAATGAACAAAGGTGCTTCAAGTTCCCTAAGCTACCTATTTATAGAGAAGTGAAATGAATTGAATATTGGAGGCCTTTTGGGGGAAGAATTTGGCCACTTTTACAGCCACATGAGGGAGGAAAAATCTTGTTCAAGGCATGGTGTAAAGTCATTCAAAGCATGGTGAAAAGTCTAGCTATGCATGTCCTAAAGTATGGCTAGCATGTACCTTATTTTCAAACCTTTAAAAATGCATAGAAACTTAAAATTTTGGGCTGCAAAATCTGAAGAGGAACCGTGCTTCTCATGCCCAAAAAGAGGAGAAAATTTTCTAGACTTAAATTCCCAAAGCATAGGTAATGTGTTGTAAGACATGTTGTCTTGAAAAAGTTTGATGGAAAGCTTGAATGACCACAAAAATAAATCATTCTTTTTGAGTTTGAAAGACATAATTATTTTCATTTTAGAAATGAATTGAAAGCCTTGATTGACCATATAAAATATTCTTTGAGTCTTGAGTGACAATTTTTCTTGAAAGTTGATCATTGATTGAAAGTGTTCAAGACATATGTCACAAGATAGCTTGAACACATAGACTAACTTTTTGATGATTTTCTAGGGAGAAATGGTGCCATTCTTGGCAGCCTTGGGGAGGAGAAATATCTCTTTAAACCATGTTCTAGAAGTGTGCTTTGGTGTGACATAGATTAGGCTTAGGATTAAAAGTTGCTAAGTAGGTACTTAGGTGCACTAATAGGTTATTTAAAACCACAAATCCCTAGGTTAGAGGTGGTCTAGAAGGATTAGGGGAGTCAACACCTCTAAGACTAGTGATGTGGGTGTGACAACTTGTCTTGAAAAGAAAAGTTGATGTGAATAGTGGAAACACTATTCGACACTATTCACAGATTCTTATTCTTTTTTAAAGAATAAGACTAGGATGAGATTTGAATTTCCCTAAGCAATTTTAGGTTCCAATTAATTCTAAATGATGGTTTTGGCTCTAGATTAATTATGAAAATTAATTAACCTTTAATTAGAGCCTAATATTGCTTAGGTTTGGAGTTAAACGGCTCATTAAGCTGAAAATGCGATATGCAGGGGCAAAACCATAATTTTCACCAAAAGTTGCCCGGAACCTCCGGGACTTAAACATAGTTCATGCCTTAAAATCATTGTTTTGAACCTAGAACAAAGTCCGGGTCGAAACAGAACTTAAAACTGCCTTAATTCTGTTACAGGGGTATTTTGGTCATTTACGCACAGAAATCTCAGAAATGAGGTTTTCCTGCTTTGTTAGACACTCATGCTCATACAATCCCCTTCATATAACATATGAACCCTATGAGGATGGCCAAAGCCGGCCGTCCTCGTGTTTCGGGTAAAAATGACCTTAGGGACATTTTGGTCATTATGAAAGTTTAGCGAAAATCGGGGCGTTACAAGCACAGCTTACCACCCACAAACAGACGGACAATCAAAAAGAACGATCCAGACCTTGGAAGACATGTTGAAAGCCTGTGTTCTGGATCTAAAGGGAAGTTGGGACAAGTACCTACCACTAATCGAGTTTGCATATAACAACAGTTATCATGCAAGCATTGGTATCGCACCCTACGAAGCCCTATATGGACGAAAATGCCAGTCCCCTCTATGCTGGTATGAGCCTGGAGAACAGAGCATGTTAGGACCTGATATAGTGAGGGAAACGACGAAGCAAATCAAAAGAATCCGGGATAGGATGCTCACAGCTCAAAGTAGACAAAGAGCTATGCAGATAGGCGGCGTAAGCCGTTGGAATTCAATGAGGGAGAACATATGTTCCTTAGGATCACCCCTACTACAGGCATAGGAAGAGCCATGAAAGTTAAAATGTTGAGCTCTCGATTCCTTGGTCCTTTTAAGATCCTTCAGAAAGTAGGGCCAGTAGCCTACTGAATAGCCTTATCCCCCAACCTTTCCAATCTCCATGACGTCTTTCACGTCTCCCAGTTAAGAAAATATGAGTCTGAACCTAGCCATGTCCTAGAGCCAGAGCATGTACAGTTAAGGGAGGACCTAACTTTCAATCTGCCGCAAACAAGGATTGTGGATTGCGGAGTCAAGCAGTTGAGGAACAAGTCTGTTCCATTGGTGAAAGTGGCATGGGGACGAGACCAGACCAAAGAATTCACGTGGGAATTAGAATTGGAGATGAAGACCAAGTATCCAGAGCTCTTCTAAGGTATGAATTTTGAGGACGAAATTCTTTTAAAGGAGGGGAGTAATGTAACGCCCCGATTTTCTGTCTGAGTGAAAAATGACCAAAATGCCCCTGAGGTCATTTTCGGCCCAGAATTCGAGAATGGCCGACCTGATAGTCCTCAAAGGGCCAACTCAATGTTTGAAGGGGATTGAATGACCCTTGAGTGGTTCCGGAGGCGAAAGTCTTATTTTCTACAGTTTTGGGTCAAAATGACCAAAATACCCCTATAGCGTTTTTATGCGGGTAAAGGTGCCGTTTGAGCCCGAAACTTTCCCCAAAGGTTTAAAACAATGTTTTTACATGTTTCAAAGCATCTGTTTGCGTCCCGATGGTCTCGGGCAGTTTTAGTGCAAAATTACGATTTTACCCCTAGAATAGTGTTTTTGAGCTTAATGACATAATTAAGCAAACCTAAGCAATATTAGGCTCTAATCGAAAATTAATTAATTTCCATGATTAATCTAGAGTCAAAATAAATTATTAAAATTAATTAGAACCTAAAATTGCTTAGATTAGATTTAAATCTCCTTTCCAAAACTCAAGATTTCACTCTTGAAATCATGAATAGTGTTTTCTCTCTTTAATTCCTTAAATCAATGAATTGTGTCTAGAATTGTTTATGCACTAAAATGAGTTTATAACTCACTAATGATGCAAGACCACTCCTTATATATGTCTTGACAACCTTAATTACCCATTTTCTCACCTAAACACTTTCTTACAAATTCCTAATCTGAATCCTAATCAAAGATACACCTAAACACAACTCTAAACCATAATTAAAATGCAAGAAATCCTCCCCCATGGCTGATACAATTTCGGCCCTCTCTCTCTCATTTACAACACATGTTGATTTGTTTTTCACTCAAAGAACCATGCTTGAGTCATACCTTGAACCATACCTCACCATACTTTGAACCATACCTCACCATGCCTCAAGATCACAACATCTCACCTCATGGAACTCATGGGGGCTGCCCTTGTGCTGTATGGCCGAAGCCCTCCTCCCTCCTTGCACCTTGCATTTGTTTCATTTCTCTATAAATAGCTTGCTTGGGTGAACTTGCATCATTTTGGGTTCATTTGCTAAGTGTAAGTTTTCAAAGAGCACTTCAAAGTTTCCTTTTTCTCTCAAAGTTCAAGTCTTCAAGTTCTTCAAGTTCTTCATCTTCTTCTTTCATCCCAACCTTCAATCACTTGGTAGGGATTTTCTTTGAAGAGTTTCTTTCATTTAAAGTTCTTAATCTCTTTTTGTGTTTATAGTTTCTCTTGAATCTTTTTAGAACTTCTTTTCTTCTTCTTCTCCTCCTTGTTTCGGCCATGGGCCTTTGAGAGCAAAGGAATGAGAGCTTGATGATGAGGGTTTCATGATGATGTTCATCACTTAAACAAACCTCTAAAGCTTGATCTTTGTTCTTGAAGTTAAAGATGTTTTAGTTTCTCTTCTTGAATCCTTGAAACCTTTCACTTTGATGATGTTTTAAAATGGTTACATGAACTCAATGATGAGGACTCATGATGATGGTGTTAATGCATCATCAAGATCATGGTCTCTAGAGTTTCAAATGTTTCCTTTTCTTCTTAAAAGCTTCGGTTCCTTTTCCTTTTCTTTCTTCACATTTTCGGCCATGTTGGCCCATGAGGTTCTCAATGGCTTGATGATGAGAGCTTCTAGATGATGACTATGTGTTCATCACAATGAAGTTTCTAAAGCTTGAGTTTTAATAAAAATGTTATCTATGGCTACATCTCAAGAAAAGAAACTTTGTGTTTTAAAGAACCCTTGAGGTTCACTCTTGTCTTTACTTTATCTTGTCATGATAAGTTTGGGTGGAGGTTTAAGTTCCTTTAAAAGTCTTGTATGAGCTCTAATAAGAAATAAAATGGACTAGCATTCATATTTAAATTCAAGCTTATGCATTCCATATTTACTTTGAGCTTTGCATTCATATTTAATTTCCAAGCCATCACTTAAAGTTAAAGGATGAAGAATGGATTGCATCTCATATTTACGTTCTTGTCTAGCATATTTACTTTCCATCACTAAAGAACATAAAGATTTAAAATGAAAGTTGCACTATCACCTAACTAAATCTCAAAGCCTTTCTATTTCGGCCTTAAAGTCGATTGTTGCTGGGCCTAGAGTGTAACATCCTCCCAAGTATAGCATCATCCTTAAGTCATGACATCATGCTCGAGAGTTGTTACTTATAAATTAGCGAACCTTTCTTAAATATCTATAGCCATTTTGATTGATTCGCGAGATAACTAGGTCATAATTCTACTAAAATATATAACAAGGAAACCCAAAATATTTATTTAATACAAAGTTAAGTACATAAGGGAAGCTCTTCTATGAGCTTTAACACACCTTTGTTCTCTGACATATTTACACACATGTTCATTCCACTAAATACAACATAATAAAAGCATTAACTACTACACTATTGCACTTCTGAGTTCTTTTGCATAGCAGTCCCTCGGTCCTCTATGTCAACCTGGAGACGACCCGGGAACACAAAAACATAGGGGTGAGAATTATACAATTCTCAGTAGGGTAACTCCCCAATTACACATTCATACTGTCATCGTCATCGCCCCAGCCACTTCGGTTTATTAAGAAAGTGTGAGCATGCAATATGTACATATCAAATGTTCATTTTAAAATTATAAAATCACCTTTCCGAAGTGGGTCTCTTTTATTATTCAATCACTTAAAACATGTATTTCATAACATTCAACATCATAGGAATTCCTTCAAGACCAATAATTTAACAAGATATACATATACATATGGCAATTACAATGATCTTTTCGTGCCCTTGACATAATAAAGAGGACTTTTCCGTGCCCTAATGGGGACTTTTTTGTGTCCTATTGGGGACCTCTTCGTGCCCGATTGGGGACCTCTTCGTGCCCTACTGGGGACCTCTTCGTGCCCTTTTTATACTAAAGGGGACTTCATTGTTCACTTAGCACATACATTATCCTCAAGCCCACATATACATGCATCGCATTTCTATATGCATGAAAATAATTCTCTGATCTCATAATACTTCAAACCTATATATATTATTCATTCATTCCTCATAACATAATCTTGGAAGTTCATGGCATGCATTCATACACATCAACTTGAACCAAATGCCATCAGGTCATTAATTCAAGGCATCATCACAACTTCAGCACATTGGCAGATTTTTCACTCAAGTATCACAATTTATTTCTCATACCAAATGATCAATTAAAATGCTATAAAAATTCTCAGTGACACCTCAATGTGTCACCAAGATCCTGTAAACATTTCAGGGTAATTAGAGTTCTCTAACTATATTAACAAAATTCTAAAAGTTTAGTGGTCAGAAACCATCCAACCTCAGCTCAAGAACCAAAATTCATAATTTTTGACCCTAGCAATTGAACCCAGAAAATTATAAATAAAAATCCTGATAAAACCTCAACATGTTTCGAATACTCTGTAAAACTTTCAAGTGATAATTCTATCATTTGGTATGGTAACAAAATTAGCAAAATTTATAGCTTCTGTACTAGCATTTCAGGCAGCATATGCTTAATTTCAGTTCTTGATTTTTCTAAGGCAATTTCACTCAAAATAAAAACCCAAGAAAATTCGTGGGACTAGCTCAGGATGTTAGCTCCAACATATATTTTTTTCAGATCACGAAATTGCACACAACAAGCCCAGAAAATTCGTGATCAAACACTGCCTGTCAGAAAACCGAAAATCCAGCAAGTATCACTCAACATCTTTTGACAAAATGATCTCTCTAACCTCATCCAAACACTTCAGAAAAATTCATATATCAATAACAACATAATATCAACCCAATTAACCAGAAATTTCGGATTGAAACCAGTAAGAATTGCACAGAAAAATTTTGAAAGAAAAAGGCCAAAGAAAACCCTACTTTGAAAGCTTTTGAGTTTGATACTTCAAAGGATGTTCTAAGTGATCTCCCTTCACTTCAAGACACCAATTTCAGTCCTAAAACCTCCTTAGGCAGTGGGGAAGTGAGGTATTAAGGTGAGGATTTGAGATTTCAATCGGTTAGATTTGTAGGTATTGAGGTGTAGAACAAGTTTTGTGAAGGAATCTTTGGATTTTGGTAACTCTAAGCTAACATATATGAAGTTGAAAGTATGTTGAAGCTCTTAGCCATGGAAGAAATGAAGCTTCTGTATCCTTGAAGAAAATGGCCGAGAATGAGCTTCTTAAAGAAGCCAAAATGATGTTTATCTTGTATTAAAGTAAGGAATAAAATATATTATGTTTAGATAATTACAAAGCTAATAAAGTAAAATGAATGGTTGTGATTCAATCTTGTAATTCAATATTGGATCTTAACCATTCATTTGATTTGAAGGGATAGGTTTATTTGTTTTGTAGAGATCTAACTAGTTTTCGGTGTTAGAAATCACACACTGAAATTTCACTGAACAGATGAAACAGTGTACCCGGGTAATCAAACATTGCCCAAAAAATATTTTCGGGTATAAAATCTTTATTTCCACCTATTTCTAACCATAATCATATAATTTCTCAATTTCGGGCATCTCCTGGGTCCAATTCTAGGGTTTTGGCTGTCTCGACGGACCGGTAGGGCCCACAAGTTACTATTCATGGGTTTTTTTTTTTTTTTTTACAAATCCCTTAAACTATCCTCATCATTGTTACAATTGTCAAATTTTTGAAATTATGACTAATAAAGCTCAAATTAATTTTTAAATAATTTTCGGGGTGTTACATAGAGCACTAAAATAAAGAAATGAACTTGCATCTTTATATTTCAAGTCTCGCATATTTATTTCAAGCTTTGCATATTTATATTTCAAGTCTTGCATATTTACTTTAAGCTCTCACTTTACTTTGTAATGAAGAATAAAAATGAAGTGCATAGCATGTTTAAATTATGTCATCACTTAAAGACCTTAGAGCTCAAAGACTTACCCATTTTATCTCAAGTTAAAGTCTAATGTGGAGGCATTCTTTGAATGCATAATTTCGGCCATGTAGTGATGATGAACTTGGAAGGAGATTCATCTAGCTACAAGGGCCAACAATCTAAGTTTTAAGATTCTCTTTAAAATCTCATGAAGTTTATGAGATTAAGACCAACAAGATTTATGAATTTAATATTCTTTTAAGGAGGGATTAAGTGGTCACTAACCTAAGGATGTTTTTTAGTCCCTTTTTACAAAATAAAATGGTTTGCATAAGAGTCTTAGAAGTCCTAAAAGTGATTCCAAGAGAATCTAGCAACTTATATGTTTTAAAAATATCAAGTTATGCATCTTTTTGGAGACTTAATGCTTCGGTTCTTCCATGATGAGTTTGCTGCTGTATGATGATGTTTTGATGTGTTTGAATTAGTAAAAATTATGTATGTTGAAGTAGGAACATTTCTATGCATGATAGGAGAGAAACTAGTAACTAGAAAATCGTAAAACCGCAATTCTAGAACTCTTAGAACATTTAATTTTTAGAATCTGTCCAGCAACCTTATAATGAAGAGAACATGGCTTATAATTATTTCTTAGACATAGGAATGTCTCATAATTGGTTTACGTCGAACTTATAGCGCCTTAGGCGAAGACGGAACCAAGAAAGGGTCTAAAACATAAGTTCTAGAACCCTGCAATTTTAAGTTTATAATGCTGCCCCTAAGGAATGATGTTGTTCAGATTCAATAGAGAGCATAAATAATAATGAGATCTATTAGAAGAGAACCCTTAGGTGCATAAAAGGTTGATAGAAGATGATAGGTTAATTACGTCACAAGTTTAAGGCCCGTAAGGGTCAAAGCATAAGATACCGCAGGATCAAGAGCATAATGGATTTTTAATGTTGCTTGTGAACATATGAGAATGATTATGTGAATGCATGAAAATTATGAAGGAGGATGCATGTTTGAATGACTTATGTGGCATAAAGAAGAATTTGGAAGAAATTCAGCATGTTGCAGTTATGCTGTCGAATTTCTGACAAATTCGGGACTCAGAAAGTTTTTGAAAACCTATGAGATTTTTATGAGGTACCAAGATGAATTCTTGGGTGACACCGGTTCGGCCGAGCACCCCCAAGAAATGCCCCCTAGCCCGTACTGGATTGATAAGTAAGAACTAGTGATGACTAGTTAAGGTATGAGCTCATAACCTAGAGATGTGACACGTTCTGGGTGACACCGGTTCGGCCGAGCACCCCCAGAGCGATTGTCTTTTAGGGTGGCCTATGAGGAAGTAAAGTATGATGTTTATGTCACAAAGTTTCCCATATGAGAATTTAAATGCCACGTTATGCCACTATTATGATATTCTTAATGTTGTGATTATTTTCTTGCATTAAGTAGAGCGATGCATACATTCTCTAATATGATTACATCCATGTCACTAAGGAATCATGCTAAAATGAATGGACCTTGGCTAATTATGTTTTAAAGCTTAAAAATGGACTTGATACATGCTCACTTGTTTTGAATACTAAACCCAAGGTTCCTGAGGACGTAGATGATGAAACCTAGGTAGTAGGAGGCCCTACTAAGATTCTTTAGCAAGATTCTCACTCCCCTATCTCTTTCATTCCGTCACGTCTTCAGATAGCGACGTTCGTGGTTTTTGTGGACACCCCAACCTGGGAGGTGCATCATGATCCGGACCACAGGTCATACCATTTTGTGGGTCGCTGTGTCGTTCGTGTATTTATCTTCGTTAGACGGCCCTTTAGTCACCCCATACATGGCCATCGATTCTCTCCTGTCTCACCCTTCAACAACGACTTCGTGTTCGAGCACGCACGCCCTTAAGAGGAGCGGATCCGCCGCACCCCACCGACGGCTTCTACCATCTGGGACTACCCACAGTATGTACCCCGCTCGCCCTCATCATTCTCCGAGATGAACCCTTCGGAGGACTCTGCCACTCAGGTACCCTTCGAGGGATCCTCCCCCACTGTGCCGATGGATGTTGGGGAGGGTAGCAAGGCTTCTATCGCTCAGCCAATACGTGGAGGACGGGTGAAGATGATTCCCTGCCATGGAGCTCATACCCGACCGATGCAGCGCATCACCACCCCGGCCGAGATAGCCCAGTGGATCGGGTACATCCCTCCTTTCCAGAGAGGCCCACAGTAGGAAACGACCGTCGCGGTTCTAGTGCTCGAGCTTGACTAGGCTAGGATAGCCTTCTTTTGTCTTTGGGGCTATCCATTTGTAGGTGCACTAGAGTTAGGAGAGTTTTCTTTTATGCTTTTGCTGTACTTTCGTTTTCATGTATCTTTGTTCCAGATGTATTAAACTAAGTCTCACTCTTTATGAGTGGCCATATTCTATTATATATAAGTATGCAGTTCAGTTCTATTGATGTGCCTTTACTTGCTTATGTTATGCTGCTATGCGATGTCTGCTTAATTCTGTTTGTGCTTTATTATTTATCGTGTCGCGCGGCTCTTACTTTGCTTTTATATTTCAAAAAAAATTTACCAGTATTGCCGCTAAGTATTTTAAAGTAATAAGGAAGCTATGACATAACAGACTAATGATTAACCTAATTATATTCTAGAGTATTGGGTTAAAAATTAGGAAGTTACACAAGTCCTTCAAGTTCTTCATCCTCTTCTCTCATCGCAATCTTCAATCACTTGGTAGGGATTTTCTATCAAGTATTTCCTTCATTTAAGTTCTTATTCTAGCTATGTATGTATGGTTTCTCTTGAGTCTTTTTAGAACTTCTTTCCCTCTCCTTTTTCTTCTTCATTTTCGGCCATGGGCCTTTGAGGACAAGGGAATGAGTTTGATGATATCTTAAAATGGTTATATGAACTCAATGATGAGGACCCATGGTGTTAGTGTTAATACATCTCCAAGATCATGGTCCCTAGAGTTTCAAATGTTTCCTTTTCTTCTTAAAAGTTTCGGTTCCTTTCCTTTTCTCCTCTTCATGATTTCGGCCAACACTTGTTGGATGGTCCAACATGGTAGCTTGATGATGAGAGTTCTAAATGGTGACTTTATGTTCACCACAAAGAAATCTCTAAAGCTTGAGTTTTCATGAAAATGATATATAGATCACTTATGGCTTTGTTTTTTTTTTAGGGAACATTATCTTGAGTTCCAAGAACTCTTGTCTTCACTTTATCTTGTCATGATAAGTTTGGGTTGAGGTTTAAGTTCCTTTAAAGTCTTGAATGAGCTCTAATAAGATATAAATGAACTTGCATATTTATTTTGAGCTTTACATTCATATTTATTTTCCAAGCCATCACTTAAAGTTAAAGGCTAAGAAATGGAGTGCATCTCATATTTACATTCTTGTCTAGCATATCTACCTTTCATCACTAAAGAACATAAAGATTTAAAATGAGAGCTTGCATTATCACCTAACTAATTCTCAAAGCCTTTCTATTTTGGCCTTAAAGTCGATTGTTGCTGGGCCAAGAGCATTAAAATAAAGAAATGAACTTGCATTGCATATTTACTTTCAAGTCTTGCATATTTAAATTTCAAGCCTTGCATATTTAAATTTCAAGTCTTGAATATTTATTTCAAGCCTTGCATATTTATATTTCAAGTCTTGCATATTTACTTTAAGTTCTCACTTTACTCTATAATGAAAGATAAAAATGATGCGCATAGCATATTTACATTTTGTCGTCACTTAAAAACCTTAGAGCTCAAAGACTTGTCCATTTTATCTTAAGTTAAAGTTTAATGTGGGAGCATTCTTTGAATGCATAATTTCGGTCATGTAGTGATGATGAGCTTGGAATGAGTTTCATTTAGCTACAAGGGCCAACAATCTAAGTTTTAAGACTTTCTTAAAGCCTCATGAACTTTATGAGATTAAGACCAACAAGATTTATGAACTTAATTCTCTTTTAAGGAGGGATCAAGTGGTCACTGACCTAATGGTGTTTTTAGCCTCTTTGACAACATAAAATTGTTTGTAAAAGAGTTTTAGAAGTCCTAAAATGATTCCAAGAGAAACTAGCAACTTCTATGCTTTAGAAAAGTCAAGTTATGCATCTTTTTGGGACTTGATGTTTCGGTTCTACCATGATGAGATTGCTGCTGTATGATGATGTTTTGATGTGTTAGAATGTGTGAAAATTATGTATGATGAAGTAGGAACATTTCTATGCATGGTAGGAGAGAAACTAGCTTTCTAGAAAAATCGTAAAGACAAGATTTAGCATAGTTTTAACCCATTTATTTTTGGATACTGCCCAAACTGTTTCAATGGGAATATAATCAGATTAGAATTGTTTAACCATGAAAAATTTGGTTACATTTGAGGTAGGATTGAATTTTAGCACCTATAGAGAAAACTAGTAACTAGAAATCCGTAAAATTGCAATTCTAGAACTCTTAGAACATTTAGTTTTCTGTTTCTGTACAGCACCCTTAAAATGTGGTATAAATGATTTATAATTAGTTCAAAGGTTTAGGAACACCTCATAAATGGTTTAGATTTAATTTATAGCGCCTTAGGGGAAAACGGATCCAAGAAATGGTCTAAAACGTAAGTTCTAGAACCCCGTAATTGTAAGTTTATAACTCTGCCCTTAAAGAATGGTGCTGCCCAGATTTAATAAAAAGTATAAATGATAGTAAGATTTGTTAGAAGTAAATCCTTAGGTGCATAAGAGGTTGATAGAAAATGATAGAATAATTACATCTCAAGTTTAAGGCCCGAAAGGGTCAAAGCATAAGATACCGTAGGATCAAGAGCATGATGAATTTTCAATGTTGCTTGTCAACATATGAGAATGATTATGTCAACGTATGAATTTATGGTGGAGGATGCATGATCCATTTATTTATGTGGCATAAAGTAAACTTGGAAGAAATCTGGCAAGCTGCTGTCGCGCTGCTAAATTTCTGACAAATTTGGGGACTTAGAGAGTTTTTGAAAACAAAACCTATGAGATTTTATTTATGAGGTACTAAGATGAGTTCTCAGATGACACCGGTTCGACCGAGCACCTCCAGAGAACTCATGTGACATCGGTACCAAGATGTATTCTTGGGTGACACCGGTTCGGCCAAGCACCCCCAACAAATGCCCCCTAGCCCGTACTGAATAAGTCAGGATTATGATTATGATACGCTTATCGGGATTGATAAGTAAGAACTAGTGATGACTAGTTAAGGTGTGAGCTCATAACCTAGAGATGTGACATGTTCTGGGTGACACCGGTTCTGCCAAGCACCCCCAGAACAATTATCTTTTAGGGTGGCCTATGAGGAAGTGAAGTATGATGATTATGTCACAAAGTTTTCTCATATGAGATTCAATTGCCACTTTATGCCACTATTACAATGTTCTTAATGTTATGATTATTATTCTTGCACTAAGTAGAGCCATGCATATATTCTTTAATATGTTGCATCCATGACATTAAGAATCATACTAAAATGAATTGACCTTGGCTAACTATGTTTCAAAGCTTAAAAATGGACTTAATGCATGCTCACTTATTTTGTATACTAAACCCAAGGTTCCTGAGGACGTAGATGATGACACCTAGATAGTAGGAGGCCCTACTGAGATTCTTTAGCAAGATTCTCACTCCTTCTATCTCTTTTCCTCCGTCACATCTTCAGATGGCGACGTTCGTGATTTTTGTGGACACCCCAACATGGGAGGTGCATCATGATCCGGACCACGGGTCATACCATTTTGTGGGTCACTGCGTCGTTCGTGTATTTATGTTCGTTGGACGGCCCTTTACTCACCCCGTACATAGCCATCGATTCTCTCCTGTCTCACCCTTCGGCGACGACTTCGTGTTCGAGCACGCATACCTTAGAGAGGAGCAGATCCGCCGCACCCCACTGACCATTTCTGCTATCCGGGACTACCCATAGTATGTGCCTCGCTCGCCCTCATCATTGTCTGAGACGGACCCTTTGGAGGAGCTACTCAGGTACCTTCCGAGGGATCTTCCCCCACTGTTCCGATGGACGTTGGGGAGGGTAGTGAGGCTTCTGTCGCTCAGCCGGTACGTGGAGGACGGGTGAGGATGATTCCCTGTGTGGAGCTCATGCCCGACTGATGCAGTGCATAGCCACCCCAGCCGAGATAGCCCAGTAGATCGGATACATCCCCCCTTTCCAGAGAGGCCCGCAGTAGGAGACGACTGTCGCGTTCTGGTGACCGAGCTTTGACTAGGCCGAGATAGCCTCCTTTTGTCTTAAGGCTATCTATTTGTAGGCACACTAGAGTTAGGAGAGTTTCTTTTTATGCCTTTTGTTGTACTTTCGTTTTCCATGTATTTCTATTCTAGTTGTACCAAACTAAGTCCCACTCTACATAAGTGGGCATATCATATTATATAAATATGCAGTTCAGTTTTATCGTGATGTGCCTTTACTTGCTTTATGTTATGATGTTATGAGATGCTTGCTTTATTTCCATCCATGCTTTATGGCTCATTGTATCGCACGGCTCTCACTTTGCGTTTATAAATTCAAAAAAAAAATTTTGCCAATATTTCCGCTAAGTATTTTAAAGTAAAAAGGCAACTATGACGTAACTAACTAATGATTAACCTAAATATGTTCTAGAGTATTGGGTTAAACATTAGGATGTTACATTATGGTATCAGAGCAGTTCAGTTCTCATGGAGCCTGAAGATTGGACTGACTATGCTTTTGAAGCATAATACGATAGACATGTCATGTGTAGAGCTTGCTAGAGACAAGCTATAGGTTAGAGATGCATGACCCCTGTTTGTTTGCAAGTGCCATGGTAACTAGCTCATTTCACATGAAACGTTGAGCCTGATCAACTCAATGGTTATTGTCTTATGTGTTTAGGAACCAATGGCACCCAGACGACAGAATAGGACCCCGACCGAGGGTAACCAGGAAAATGCAATGGCTACTACTGTCCATGACATGGCAAGAGCCATGGAGCAGATGTTCGAAAGGATGAACTAACAAGGGGACACCGGACGTGCCCCCTACTGCTGAAATGATCGAGCAAGCAAGGTTAGGTGAATTTCGCAAGGCAAACCCATCGGCCTTCAGAGGAGCCATGGATCCTAACAAAGCTGATGAGTGGATCAAGAATATGGAGAAGATCTACTCTGTGGTCACTTGCTCGGAGGAGCAAAAAGTCACTTTCACTACCTACATGATGGAATCGGACGCCGAGTTTTGGTGGATCGGCACCCGAATATTGTTGGAAGCTTCTGGTACTGCTGTCAACTGGGAGCTATTCAAGACCTACTTCTATGAGAAGTAATTCCCGGAGTCGGTGAGGAACACGAAGGATATCGAGTTCATGCAGTTAACTCAAGGAGGAATGTCTGTCGCCCAGTACATGGCGAGATTTGAAGAACTGATTAAGTTCTCACGGGTGTTCCAAGGGAACCCCGACAAGATATGGAAATGCGTGAAATACGAGGCCGGGTTGAAGCCGGAGCTGAACTATGCCATGGCACTTATGGAGATCAGGGACTTCCTAACTCTGGTCAACAAGTGTCATATTCTGGAGGAAGGACAGGGAAAGCTCCAGGCTGCAAGGGCGGAACGTGCCAAGGGGCTAGGACCTCAAGCCCCGAAGTTCAAACCACAACACCAAAACCAATCACAAAACCATTACAACCCCTACCATACTAACCAGTTCAAGCCACAGCAAAACCAACAAAGGCCACCCTTCCACCAACAAAAACAATATCAGAGGGCACCATTCAAACCCAACAACAACCCCAAAAACAACAACAACAACAACAACAATAACCGACAAGGAAGGTCCAGCGAGGCCAAGAACAAGGCACCCTAAGGAGCTCCCGCCGCCTACACCAGACATGCACCGGCTATGCTATGTCCCCAGTGTGGGAAGGATCATGACAACCGCCCCTGCTTAGCTGGGCAAAACATCTGCTTCAGATGTGGGAAGCCCGGCCACTATGCCAACAAATGCACCAATGAAAGGCCAACGAATCAGAACTCCAAACCGCAACACCAAGGGAGGGTCTTCACCCTCAATGCGGACGAAGTGGAAAGGTCCAATGACCTCATCGAAGGTACCTGCGAAATAAATGGTAAACCTTTAACTGTACCTTATGACTCTAGCGCTATACATTCTTTCATTTCGTATGCTAGTGTCGAGTCTCTAGACTTAAAGACTTCCAAACTTCCTTTTGATCTTATTGTTTCTACCCCTATGAATTGTCCTGTGAATACTTGTTTTTGTTGTCTAAACTGCCATCTCACAATAGAAAATAGATCCTTTATCATAGACTTAATCTGCTTGCCCATGAAAGGTATAGGTGTAATCCTTGGCATGGATTGGCTTCACGCCAACCGTGTATTGTTAGATTGTAACACCAAAATAGTTGTCTTTCCTTCTCCCCCTAGCAAAACTAGTCAACCTTGAAACTTTACCTTAATGCCGTAGAGGTCAACTGTAGTGGGCAGAAGACTAAGGGATATGTTCTCCTAGCCGCTAGCGAGGTAGACTTTGAGCATAACCTAGAGAATATACCGGTAGTAAGAAACTATCCCGAGATATTCCCGAAAGAGATACCCGAGTTTCCCCCCCAAGAGAGAAGGGGAGTTCTCCATTGAGTTGGTTCCTGGAGCGGGACCAATCTCTACTGCCCCCTATAGGATGTCACCCTTGGAGTTAGCCGAGTTGAAAACCAAGCTTGAGGAGTTTTTGGGGAAGAATTTCATTAGACCTAGTGCCTCACCTTGGGGAGCCCTAGTCTTGTTTGTCAAGAAAAAGGACAGAAGCATGAGGTTGTGCATAGATTATAGGCAATTGAATCATATAACAGTGAAAAACAAGTACCCTTTGCCTAGGATTGATGATCTTATAGACCAATTGAGAGGAGCGGTGGTATTTTCAAAGATCGATCTAAGGTCGAGATACCACCAAATTAGGGTGAGAGATCAAGATATACCAAAGACTGCCTTTAGAACTCAGTATGGACACTTTGAGTCCACAGTGATGTCTTTTGGGTTGACGAATGCTCCTGCAGTATTTATGGATTACATGAATAGGATCTTTAGACCCTATTTAGATCGATTCATGGTTGTTTTCATAGATGATATACTCATCTATTCGAAGACCCACGAGGAGCATGAGCGTCACTTGAGGGTAGTTTTGGAGATTTTGAAGGAGAAAGAGCTGTACGCAAAAACTCTAAGTGTGAATTTTGGTTGGAGGAGGTTAAGTTTTTAGGGCACGTTGTGTCAAAAGGAGGTATAGCCATTGATCCTAGTAAGGTAGAAGCCATAATGAATTGGGATAGACCAATCACCGTAACGGAAATACGGAGCTTTTTGGGTTTAGCAGGTTACTACCGTAGGTTTATCAAAGGATTCTCCCAGATTGCCTTACCCCTAACCAAGCTAACTAAGAAGAATGCCCCCTTCATGTGGAGTCCCGAGTGTGAGAAGAGTTTTCAAGAGCTTAAGGAGAAGCTAACCACAACCCCAGTTTTGGTTTTACCTAGCCCTGATGTACCCTTCGAGGTATACTGTGATGCCTCGGGTAAGGGTTTAGGCTGTGTGTTGATGCAAAATAGGCAAGTAGTAGCCTATGCGTCAAGGTAACTCAAGCCGTACGAAGCAAACTACCCCACCCATGACTTGGAGTTAGCAGCCGTAGTGTTCGCCTTGAAGATGTGGAGACACCATTTATATGGTATAAGGTTTGAAGTTTTCTCCGATCACAAGAGTCTCAAGTACCTCTTAGATCAAAAGGAGCTAAACATGAGGCAGAGGAGGTGGATGGAGTTCCTTAAAGACTATGATTTCGGTTTGAGTTACCACCCCGGCAAGGCTAATGTAGTCGTCGACGCCTTGAGCCGAAAGTCATTGCACCTATCTCACATGATGGTCAAGGAAGCTGAGCTAATAGAGAAGTTTAGATATATGAATTTGGGGATGTCTGTCACCAACGAGGGCATGAAGATGTGCTATCTTACCGTAACAATTGGGTTTAAACAAAGAGTCATCCTAGCACTGTAACGCCCCGATTTTCTGTTTGAGAGGAAAATGACCGAAATGCCCCTAAGGTCATTTTCGGCCCAGAATTCGAGGATGGCCAACCCGGCAGTCCTTGAAGGGCCAACTCAATGTTTGAAGGGGATTGAATGGCCCTTGAGTGGTTTCGGAGGCGAAAGTCTCATTTTCTGCAGTTTCGGGTCAAAATGACCAAAATACCCCTATAGCGTTTTTATGCGGGTAAAGGTGCCGTTTGAGCCCAAAACTTTCCCCGAAGGTTTAAAACAATGTTTTTACGTGTTTAGAAGTATCTGTTTAAGTCCCGGTGGTCCCGGGCAGTTTTAGTGCAAAATTACGATTTTGCCCCTAGAATAGTGTTTTTGAGCTTAATGATGTAATTAAGCAAACCTAAGCAATGTTAGACTTTAATCGAAGATTAATTAATTTCCATAATTAATCTAGAGTCAAAATAAACTGTTAAAATTAATTAGAACCTAAAATTGCTTAGATTAGATTTAAATCTCTTTTTTAAAACTCAAGATTCCACTCTTGGAATCTTGAATAATGTTTTCTCTTTCCAATTCCTTAAATCAAGGAATTGTTTCTAGAATTGTTTATGCACTAAAATGAGTTTATAACTCACTAATGGTGCAAGACCACTCCTTAAATATGTCTTGACAACATTAATTACCTATTTTCTCACCTAAACACTTTCTTACAAATTCGTAATCTTAATCCTAATCAAAGATACACCTAAACACAACTCTAAACCACAATTAAAATGCAAGAAATCCTCCCCATGGCTGATGCAAGTTTCGGCCATCTCTCTCTTATTTACATCACATGTTGATTTGTTTCTCACTCAAAGAACCATGCTTGAGCCATACCTTGAACCTTACCTTACCATACTTTGAACCATACCTCACTATGCCTCAAAATCACAACATCTCACCTCATGGGGCTGCTCTTGTTGGCCGAAACCTCCCCCTGCCTCTTGCACCTTGCATTTGTTTCATTTCTCTATAAATAGCATGCTTAGGTGAACTTGCATCATTTTGGATTCATTTGCTAAGTGTAAGTTTTCAAAGAGCACTTCAATGTTTTCTTTTCTCTCAAGTTCAAGTGTTCAAGTTCTTCATCCTTTTCTCTCATCCCAATCTACAAATCACTTGGTAGGGATTTTCTTTCAAGTGTTTCCTTTATTTAAGTTCTTACTCTAGTTATGTGTTTATGGTTTCACTTGAGTCTTTTTAGAACTTCTTTCCCTCTCCTTTTTCTTCTTCATTTTCGGCCATGGGCCTTTGAGGACAAGGGAATGAGAGCTTGATGATGAGGTTTCATGGTGGTGATGTCCATCACTTGAACAATCTCTAAAGCTTGATCTTTGTTCTTAAGTTAAAGATGTTTTTAGTTCTTTCTTCTTGAAATCTTTAACTTTGATGATGTTTTAAAATGGTTACATGAACTCAATATTGAGGACTCATGATGTTGGTGTTAATGCATCATCAAGATCATGGTCTCTAGAGTTTCAAATGTTTCCTTTTCTTCTTAAAAAGTTTCGGTTCCTTTTCCTTTTCTTTCTCCAAATTTTCGGCCATGTTGGCCAATGAGATTCATAATGGCTTGATGATGAGAGCTTCTAGATGATGACTATGTGTTCATCATAATGAGGCCTCTAGAACTTGAGTTTTAATAAAAATGTTATTTATGACTACATTTCAAGAAAAGAAACTTGTGTTCTAAAGAACCCTTGAGATTCACTCTTGTCTTTACTTTATCTTGTCATGATAAATTTGGGTTGAGGTTTAAGTTCCTTTAAAGTCTTGTATGAGCTCTAATAAGAAATAAAATGGACTAGCATTCATATTTAAATTCAAGCTTGTGCATTACATATTTACTTTGAGCTTTGCATTCATATTTATTTTCTAAGTCATCACTTAAAGTTAAAGGATAAAGAATAGAGTGCACCTCATATTTACATTCTTGTCTAGCATATTTACTTTTCATCACTAAAGAACGTAAAGATTTAAAATGAGAACTTGCACTATCACCTAACTAAATCTCAAAGCCTTTCTATTTCGGCCTTAAAGTCGATTGCTGCTAGGCCTAGAACACTAAAATAAAGAAACGAACTTGCATGACATATTTATATTTCAAGTCTTGCATATTTATTTCAAGTGTTGCATATTTATTTCAAGTCTTGCATATTTATATTTCAAGTCTTGCATATTTATTTCAAGCCTTGCATATTTATATTTCAAGTCTTGCATATTTACTTTAAGCTCTCACTTTACTTTGTAATGAAGAATAAAAATGAGGTGCATAGCATGTTTAAATTATGTCATCTCACTTAAAGACCTTAGAGCTCAAGGACTTGCCCATTTTATCTCAAGTTAAAGTTTAATGTGGGAGCATTCCTTGGATGCGTAATTTCGGTCAAGTAGTGATGATGAACTTGGGAAGAGATTCATCTAGCTACAAGGGCCAACAATCGAAGTTTTAAGATCTTCTTCAAGCCTTATAAATTTTATAAAGTTAAGACCAACAAGGTTATGAGTTTAATCCTCTTTTAAAGAGGGATCAAGTTGGTTACTGACCTAAAGGTGTTTTAGCCTCTTTGACAAAATAAAATGGTTTGCAAAAGAGTTTTAGAAGTCCTAAAAATGATTCCAAGAGAAACTAGCAACTTATATGCTTTAGAAAAGTCAAGATATGCATCTTTTTGGGACTTGATGTTTCGGTTCTGCCATGATAAGTTTGCTGCTGTATGATGATGTTTTGATGTGTTAGAATGTGTGAAAGTTATGTATGATGAGGTAGGAACATTTCTATGCACGATAGGAGAGAAACTAGCTTTCTAGAAAAATCGTAAAGTCAAGATTTAGCATAGTTTTAACCCATTTGTTGTTGGATACTGCCCAAACTGTTTCAATGGGAATATAATCAGATTAGGATTGTTTAATCATGAAAAATTTGGTTATAATTGAAGTAGGATTGAATTTTAGCACCTATAGAGAAACTAGTAACTAGAAAATCGTAAAATCGCAATTCTAGAACCCTTAGAACATTTAATTTTTAGAATCTGTCCAGCAACCTTATAATGTAGTGAACATGGTTTATAATTAGTTCTTAGGCATAGAAATGCCTCATAATTGGTTTAGGTCGAATTTATATTGCCTTAGGCGAAGACGGAACCAAGATGGGGTCTAAAACGTAAGTTCTAGAACCCCGTAATTGTAAGTTTATAACTCTGCCCTTAAAGAATGGTGCTGCCCAGATTTAATAAAAAGTATAAATGATAGTAAGATTTGTTAGAAGTAAATCCTTAGGTGTATAAGAGGTTGATAGAAAATGATAGAATAATTACATCACAAGTTTAAGGCCCGTAAGGGTCAAAGCATAAGATACCATAGGACCAATAGCATAATGAATCTTCAATGTGGCTTGTGAACGTAAGAGAATGATTATGTGAATGCTTGGAATGAGGATAGAGGATGCATGTTTGATTGACTTATGTGGCATAAAGTAAACTTTGGAAGAAATTCGGCATGCTGCTGTTATGCTGCCGAATTTCTGACAAATTTGGGGACTTAGAAAGTTTTTGAGAAACCTATGAGATTTTTATTTATGAGGTACTAAGATGAGTTCTCGGATGACACCGGTTCGGCCGAGCACCCCCAAGAAATGCCCCCTAGCCTGTACTGGATAAGTTGGGATTATGTTTATGATTATGATATCGGGATTGATAAGTAAGAACTAGTGATGACTAGTTAAGGTATGAGCTCATAACCTAGAGATGTGACACGTTCTGGGTGACACCGGTTCGGCCGAGCACCCCCAGAACGATTGTCTTTTAGGGTGGCCTATGAGGAAGTAAAGTATGATGTTTATGTCACAGAGTTTCCTATATGAGAATTTAATTGCCACTTTATGCCACTATTATGATGTTCCTAAAGTTACGATTATTATTCTTGCATTAAGTAGAGCCATGCATACATTCCTTAATATGATTGCATCCATGTCATTATGAATCATGCTAAAATGAATGGACCTTGGCTAACTATGTTTCAAAGCTTAAAAATGGACTTAATGCATGCTCACTTATTTTATATACTAAACCCAAGGTTCCTGAGAATGTAGATGATGACACCTAGGTAGTAGGAGGCCCTACTGAGATTCTTTAGCAAGACTCTCACTCCCTCTATTTCTTTCTTTCCGTCACGTCTTCAGATGGCACGTTCATTGTAACACCCCGATTTTTCTGTCCGAGGGAAATGACCAAAATGCCCCTGAGGTCATTTCCTGACCCGAACTCGAGGGTAACCAACTCGGTCATCCTCGAAGGGTCAACTCAATGTTTGAAGGGGATTGAATGGCCTTTGAATGCTTTCGGAAGCGAAAATTTCGTTTTCATGAGTTTGGTCAAAATGACCAAAATACCCTATAAGCGTTTTTCTGGCGGGTAAAGGTGCCGTTTGAGCCGGAACTTTCCCAAAGGTTTAAAAACATGATTTCATGTGTCTAGAGGTATCTGTTCAAGTCCCGGTGGTCCCGGGCAGTTTTAGTGCAAAATTACGATTTTGCCCCTGGAATAGTGTTTTTAAGCTTAATGACGTAATTAAGCAAACCTAAGCAATATTAGGCTCTAAACGAAGATTAATTTATTTCGCTAATTAATCTAGAGTCAAAATAATTTATTAAAGTGAGTTAAGACCTAAAATTGCATAGATTAAACTAAAGTCCCTTTTTAGAACTCAAGATTCCTAGTCTTGGAATCATGAATAGTGTTTTCTCTCTCCAATTCCTTAAATCAAGGAAATGTGTCTAGAGTTGTTTAAACTCTAAATTGAGGATTTAACTCTCTAATGGTGCAAGACCACTCCTTAATTATGTCTAGACCACCTTAATTACCCATTTACCTTACCTAAACACCTTCTTACAAATTCCTAATCTTAAGCATAATCAAAGATACACCTAAACACAACTCTAAACCACAATTAAAATGCAAACTAATCCTCCCCATGGGCTGATGCATTTTCGGCCACATGCTCCCCATTTGACACATATTAAATTGTTTTCTCACCCAAAGAGCCATGCTTGAGCCATACCTTGAGCCATACCTCACCATGCTTTGAACCATACCTCACCATGCCTCAAGAACACATTATCTCACCTCATGGAACTCATGGAGAGCCTCCAATCTGCACCCTCATGGCCGAAACCTTCTCCTCCATGAGCTCCCTCCATTTGTTTCATTTCTCTATAAATAGAATGCCTTGAGGAGCTTGCACCACTTTTAGATCATTTGCTAAGTTTAGGAAACACTCAAAGCTTTCTTTTTCTCTCAAAGTTTTTGTGTTCTTCAAGTTCTTGGAGTTCTTCAAGTTCTTCATCATCTTCATCTTCTTCTTCCATCTTCAAGTTCATCACACCAAGTAGGGATTTTCTTTCATGTGTTCTTTCTTTAAAGTTCTTGTTCTAAGCTTAAAGTTCATAGTTTCTCTTGATTCTTTTTAGAACTTCTTTTTCTTCCCTTTACCTTTTCATTTTCGGCCATGGGCCTTGGAGAACAAAGGAATGAGAGCTTGATGATGAGAGTTTCATGATGATGTTCATCACTTGAAACAAACTCTAGAGCTTGATTTTTGTTCTTGAGCAAAAGTGTTTCTAGATTTTTCCTTTCTTGAACTTTTGAGAACCTTAACTTTGATGTTGTTTCAAAATGGTTCTAATGACTCAATGATGAGGTCTCATGATGTTGGAGTTTGTATATCACCAAGATCATGGATTCTAGAGTTTCAAACATTTCTTTTCTTTCCTTGAAGTTTCGGCCATTACCTTTTCCTTTTCATGCTAGATGTTTGATTTTCCAAATATGTTATGTTGAGTTCTAAGAACTCTAGACTTTTACTTTGTCTTGGTTTGATGAGTTTGGGTTGAGGTTTAAGTTCCTTTAAAGTCTTGTTAAGAGCTCTAGAAAGATAAAATGAACTTGCATAATTTATTTTATGCTTGCATTCATATTTACATTCTTGCTATGCATCTTTATTTACAAGCTATCACCTAAGAACATAAAGATTAAAATGGAACTTGTATCATCACTTAACTTAATTCTCAAAGCCTTTCTATTTCGGCCTTAAAGTCGATTGTTGTTGGGCCTAGAGCACTAAAATAAAGAATTGAACTTGCATTATCACCTAATTAATTTCTCGAATGCCTATCTATTTCGGCCTTAAAGTCGATTGTTGTTGGGCCAAGAGCACTAAAATAAAGAATTGAATCTTGCATCTTTACTTTCAAGCTTGCACGTTTAAGATTATGCTTCATATTTACTTTTCGAGTTTACACGTTTAAATTATGCCTTGCATATTTAATTTCAAGTCATCACTTTACCTTGAAAGCAAGATTAAAAATGAAGAGCATGAAGCACGTTTAGTTTATGTCGTAACTTAAGAACCTAGAGCTCAAAGACTTGCCCATTTCATTCCAAGTTAAAGTTCAATGCAAACCACACTTTGAATGTATGTTTTTCGGCCAAGTAGTGATGATGGACTTGCAATGAGTTTTCATCTAGCTACTAGGACCAATAGCCTATGTTTTGAGTTTTCCTTAAAGTTTTACAATTCTTTATAAGGTTATGTCATTATAAGTTGTGATTCCAATCTCTTTTAGGGGATGGAATATGTTTTGGTCGGTGACCTAAGGCTTCACCTAGCCTCTTGATGAATTAAAATGTTTTGCAAAGAGTTTTAGAAATTCTAGATTGATTCCAAGAGAAACTAGTTAACTTACGCACCTAGAAATGTCAATTTAATTCTCTTATTGAGGCAAGATGTTTTCGATTCTGATGTGATGAATGTGATGCTGTATGATGATGTTTTAATGCGTTGGAATGTGTGAAAATATCATGTGATGATGTAGAAGCGAACCTATGCATGATGGGTAAGAAACTAGCTAACTAGAAATACCGTAAAGCTAGAATTTAACATAGTTTCGACCCATTTGTTTATGGAACTAATCCAAACTGTTTTAATGGGGACATAATCAGATTTAGAATGATTAGACATGAAAAACTTGGTATCATTTGAGTTAGAATCGAATTCTAGCACCTACGGGGAAACTAGTAACTAGAAAACCGTAAAAATGCAAATGTAGAACTCTTAGAACATTTAATTTTCTGGAATCTGTCCAGCACCCTTACAACATGATAAACATGATTAATAATTAGTCCTTAAACATAGGAATGTCTCATAATTGATTTAGATTTAATGTATAGCGCCTCAGGCGAAGACGGAACCGAGAAAGGGTCTAAAACGTAAGTTCTAGAACCCCGTAAAAAACAAGTTAGAGATTCTGTCCTATGCTATTCAGATTTAAGTATGAACATGAGAATGAAGAATGATGTTTAATATGAGCCTTAGGGGCATAAAATATGAGCGACGGATATTAGAGAACTATATCTCAAGATTAAGACCCGTAAGGGTCAAAGCATAAGCTACCGTGAGGGTAAGCGTTTGAATGATGTATGATGATGCATGAAGTATGCTAATGATGATGATGTTATTCATATGAGGAATTTATGAGGTTATATGTCTATGTGGCATAAAGCAAATTTGGAAGGAAATTCGGTGTAATGACCGTTTTGGCCGCCGAATTTCCGACAAATTTGGAAGGAAACTCGGTGTAATGACCGTTTTGGCCACGAATTTCGGCAAATTTGGGGACTTAAAGAGATTTTGAAAATTAAGGTACTAAGATGGGTTCTAGGATGACACCGGTTCGGCCGAGCACCTCCATAGAACTCATGTGACATCGGTACCATTTTATACTCTTAGGTGACACCGGTTCGGCCGAGCACCCCTAAGAGATTTGCCCCCTAGCCCGGACTCAGATAGTCAGGATTTATGATACGCTTATCGTTAAGTGGTAAGTAAGAACTAGTGACGACGACTAGTTAAGGTATGAGCTCATAACCTAGATGTATGACACGTTACGGGTGACACCGGTTGTGAGCACCCCGATTCGATTGTCTTTTAGGGTGGCCCATGAGGAAGAAAAGTTCATGATTATGATTATGTCACTAAGTTTTGTCCCATATGAATGTTACTATTGCCACTTTATGCCACCAATGATGATGATGCTTGATGTTATGCTTTATGTATGTGCATTAGGTAGTGCCATGCATACATTTTCCATTATGTTGCATTCATGACATTAAGATCATCCTAAAATGAACGGACCTTGGCTAAAGTATATTTATCTGGTTTAAAATGAACTAAATGCATGTTCAGTCATTTCATATAATTAAACCCAAGGTTCCTGAGGACGTAGATGATGACACCTAGGTAGTAGGAGGCCCTACTGAGATTCTTTAGCAAGATTCTCACTCCCTCTACCTCTTTCTTTCCGTCACGTCTTGAGATGGCGAGGTTCGTGGTGTTCGTGGACACGCCGACATGGGGAGTGCGCCATGACCCGGACCACGGTCATTCCATTTTGTGGGTCGATGCACGCTAGAGTATTCATGTTCATGGGTCGACCCTTCACTCCCCCTGTACATTCCCATCGTTTCTCCCCCGTCTCACCTTTTGGTGATGACCTAGTGTTGAGCCTTACGTCCCGAGAGGAGAGGCTACGCCGTACACCACCTTCCGCATCCGCCGTTCGAGACTACCCGAGTATGTGCCCGGGTGCCCATCGTCCTTCTGGAGATGGATCCTTCCGAAGACTTCGGCCACCCAGATACCGTCCGAGGGGTCTTCCACCTCCATACCTATGGACTTTGGAGAGTGTAGCCGGCCCACCGTGACTCAGCCGACGCGAGCACGGCGGACCGGAGATGCGGCCATACCAGGAGTCATATTCGATCCCCACTCCGCCTTTTCACGCCCGAGGAGCTCGCTCAGTTTCCCGGATATCTGCCTCGATTACGAGATGGTCGCCAGTAGGAGGTCGAGGATGGCCCGAGTTAGAGCGCACACCACATAGATAGGGATAAACTTTCTTTTGTTTAGAGGTTATCCTATTAGATGCACTCGGGTAGGGGAGTAGATTATGTTTACGTTTTATGTTGTATTTCTTTTCATGTATTTCCCTTGTACTGAATTAAGTCCCACACTTATAAGTGGGCAAGTTATATATATATGAGCTTACATTCAGTGATGTTCATGATGTGCCTTATGTTGTGATGATTGTGAGACGATTGTTTTACTTTGCATGGTTTACCGCTTATCGCATCACGCGGCTCTCACTTTTATTTCAAAAAAAAATTTCCCGTATTTTCCGCTAAGTAATTCAAAGCTAAATGAGAACTATGAAGTAACAGACTAATGATTAACCTAAATATGTTCTAGAGTATTGGGTTAAAAATTAGGATGTTACATTCATAGTTTTTGTGGACACCTTGACGTGGGAGGTGCACTATGATCTGGAGCACGGGTCATACCATTTTGAGGGACAGTGCACGGTGCGAGTCTTCATGTTCGTTGGACGTCCCTTCGCTCACCCCGTGCATATCCATCGCTTCTCCCTGATAGCACCCTACGGTGATGACGAGCGGGTTTTTGAGAGCTCGCGTACGCATAATGAGAGAGTGCTCTGCATGCACACCGCTGCCTCAGCCATGCGTGACTATCCCGACTACGTGCCCCAGACTTACTTCTTGGAGACCGACCCGTCGGAGGACCCGCCTACCCATCCGTACAGCGAGAGCTTTGCCCCCACTCCACCATTGATGAGAGAGGGCAGTGAGGATATTGTGACTCAGCCACGGCTAGCACGACGACCGGAGATGCGGCCACGTCGCGAGGGTCACTCTCGATCCCCATTCTGCATTTACACGCTGGAGGAGCTCGCCCAGTTTCCCAGATATATGCCTCGCTCGCGAGATGGACATCAATAGGAGGTGACATATGACCAATGGTGTACCCGGGTAGGGTACACACCACTTAGATGGAGATGGACCTCCTTTTGTTTTGAGGTTATCCCTTTAGTTGCACTTGGGTAGGGTAGTCGCTTTTATGTTTTCCGTCACACCTTCCTTTGTATTTTCTTTTTAGATGTATTTGCTCACGATGTACTTAACTAAGCCCCACTCTCCATGAGTGGGCATATCATATTATATAAATATACAGTTCAGTTCTATTGTGATGTTCCTTTACTTGCTTTATGTTATGCTATTATGAGATGCTTGCTTTATTTCCTTTCATGCTTCATTGTTCATCAAGTCGTGTGGCTCTCACTTTGCTTTTATAATTCAAAAAAAAATTTACCAGTATTTCTGCTAAGTATTTTAAAGTAACAAGGAAACTATGACATAACTGACTAATGATTAACCTAAATATGTTCTAGAGTATTGGGTTAAAAATTAGGATGTTACAAGCACAAAGGGAAAGTGAGGAATTTAGGGAAATCATAGAGGCGGTTAAGGCGGGAAAGCTAAAGGGTTTCGAACAAGGTTCTGATTGGGTATGGAGGTTTGAAGGAAGAATCTGTGTGCCACAAGATGGTAACCTTCGAGAGAAGATCTTGGAAGTGGCCCACAAAAGCCATTTCACCATCCACCCTGGTGTTACCAAGATGTATCAAGATTTAAAAAGGATGTTCTGGTGGCTTGGATTGAAAAAGGATGTGGTCGCTTGGGTTAGTAAGTGCTTGGTGTGTCAAAAGGCGAAGATCGAGCACCAAAAGCCATCAGGTTTGCTGCAACCCTTGTCAATCCCCGAATGGAAGTGGGAGTGTGTAACGCCCCGATTTTCTGTTCGAGTGGAAAATGACCAAAATGCCCCTGAGGTCATTTTCGGCCCGGAATTTGAGGATGGCCAACCCGACAGTCCTCGAAGGGCCAGCTTAATGTGTGAAGGGGATTGAATGACCCTTGAGTGGTTTCGGAGGCGAAAGTCTCATTTTCTGTAATTTCGGGTCAAAATGACCAAAATACCCCTATAGCGTTTTACGTGGGTAAAGTGCCATTTGAGCTCGAAACTTTCCCCAGAGGTTTAAAACAATTTTTTTACATGTTTCAAAACATCTGTTTGAGTCTCGGTGGTCCCGGGCAGTTTTAGTGTAAAATTATGATTTTGCCCCTAGAATAGTGTTTCTAAGCTTAATGATGTAATTAAGCAAACCTAAGCAATATTAGGCTCTAATCGAAGATTAATTAATTTCCATAATTAATCTAGAGTCAAAATAAATTATTAGCATTAATTAGAACCTAAGATTGCTTAGATTAGATTTAAATCTCTTTTCTAAAACTCAAGATTTCACTCTTGAAATCTTGAATAGTGTTTTCTCTCAACAATTCCTTAAATCAAGGAATTGTGTCTAGAATTGTTTATACACTAAAATGAGTTTATAACTCACTAATGATGCAAGAACACTCCTTAATTATGTCTTGACAACCTTGATTACCCATTTTCTCACCTAAACACTTTCTTACAAATTCCTAATCTTAATCCTAATCAAAGATACACCTAAACACAACTCTAAACTACAATTAAAATGCAAGAGAACCCTCCCCATGGCTGATGCACTTTGACCCTCTCTCTCTCAATTACTACACATGTTGAATTGTTTCTCACTCAAAGAACCATGCTTGAAGCCATACCTTGAACCATACCTCACCATGCCTCAAGACCACATTATCTCACCTCATGGAACTCATGGACTGCCCATGAGGCTGATGGCTGAAGCTCCTCCCCCTCCATGCACCTTTCATTTGTTTCATTTCTCTATAAATAGCTTGCTTGGGTGAACTTGTATCATTTTGGGTTCATTTGCTAAGTGTAAGTTTCCAAAGAGCACTTCAAAGTTTCCTTTTTCTCTCAAGTTCAAGTCTTCAAGTTCTTCATCCTCTTCTCTCATTCCAACCTCCTAATCACTAGGTAGGGATTTTCTTTCAAGATTTCTTTCATTTAAAGTTCTTAATCTCTTTATGTGTTTATAGTTTCTCTTGAATCTCTCTTTGAACTTCTTTTCTTCTTCTTCTCCTCTATGTTTTTGGCCATGAGGCTTGAGGATCAAAGGAATGAGAGCTTGATGATGAGAGTTTCATGATGATGTTCATCACTTGAACAATCTCTAAAGCTTGATCTTTGTTCTTGAGTTAAAGATGTTTTAGTTTTTCTTCTTGAATCCTTGAAAACCTTTCACTTTGATGATGTTTTAAAATGGTTAACATGAACTCAATGATGAGAAATCATGATGTTGGTGTTAATGCATCATCAAGATCATGGTCTCTAGAGTTCCAAATGTTTCTTTCCTTCTCAAAAATTTCGGTTCCTTTTCCTTTTCTTTCTCCAAGGTTTCGGCCATATTGGCCAAGGAGGTTCACAATGGCTTGATGATGAGAGCTTCTAGATGATGACTATGTGTTCATCACAAAGAGGCCTCTAGAGCTTGAGTTTTAATAAAAATGTTATTTATGTTTACATTCCAAGAAAAGAAACTTTGTGTTTTAAAGAACCCTTGAGGTTCACTCTTGTTTTTACTTTATCTTGTCATGATAAGTTTGGGTTGAAGTTTAAGTTCCTGTAAAAGTCTTGTATGAGCTCTAATAAGAAATAAATGGACTAGCATTCATATTTATATTCAAGCTTATGCATTACATATTTATTTTGAGCTTTGCATTCATATTTAAATTCCAAGCCATCACTTAAAGTTAAAAGCTAAGGAATGGAGTGCATCTCATATTTATATTCTTGTCTAGCATATTTACCTTTCATCACTAAGGAACGTAAAGATTTAAAATGAGGACTTGCACTATCACCTAACTAAATCTCAAAGCCTTTCTATTTCGGCCTTAAAGTCGATTGTTGCTGGGCCTAGAGCACTAAAATAAAGAAATGAACTTGCATATTTATATTTCAAGTCTTGCATATTTAATTCAAGCTTTGCATATTTATGATTCAAGTCTTGCATATTTACTTTAAGCCCTCACTTTACTTTGTAATGAAGAATAAAAATGAAGTGCATAGCATGTCTAAATTATGTCATCACTTAAAGACCTTAGAGCTCAAAGACTTGCCCATTTTATCTCAAGTTAAATTTTAATATGGGAGCATTCTTTGATGCATAATCTCGGCCAAGTAGTGTTGATGAACTTGGAATGAGTTTCATCTAGCTACAAGGGCCAACAATCTAAGTTTTAAGAATCCTTTTGAATCTCATGAATTTGTTTGAGTTTAAGACCAACAAGGTTCTATGAATTTTAATTCTCTTTAAGGAGGGATCAAGTGGTCACTAACCTAAGGATGTTTTAGCCTCTTTTATAAAATAAATTGGTTTGCAAAAGAGTTTTAAAGGTTCTAAATAGGTTCCAAGAGAAACTAGCACCTTATATGTCTTAGAAACATCAAGTTATGCACCTTCTTGGGGACTTGGTGTTTCGGCCTTGTCATGATGAGTTTGTTGTTGTGTGATGATGTTTTGATGTCTTATAATGTGTGGAAATTAAGTATGATGAGGTAGGAACACTTCTATGCATGTTAAAAGAGAAACTAGCTTTCTAGAAAAACCGTAAAGTCAAGATCTAGCATAGTTTTAATCCACTTTACCTTTGGACACTGCCCAAACTGTTTCAATGGGGATATAATCAGATTAGGATTGTTTAATCATGAAAAATTTGGTTACAATTGAAGTAGGATTGAATTTTTAGCGCCTATAGAGAAACTAGTAACTAGAAAACCGTAAAAAGTGCAATTCTAGAACTCTTAGAACATTTAATTTTCTGATTCTGTACAAAACCCTTATAATGTAGTAAACATCATTTATAAATAGTTCAAAGCCTTAGGAATACCCCATAATTGGTTTAGATTGAATTTATAGTGCCTTAGGCGAAGACGAAACCCAAAAAGGGTCTAAAATGTAGGTTCTAGAACCCCATGACCATGAAGATGTAATTCTACCCAGATTTACTAATAAACTTAAATGCTAGTAAGAATTATTATTTGTGAATCCTTAGGTGTATAAGATGTTGATAGAGAACAATAAAAAAATCATATCTCACGTCTAAGACCCGTAAAGGTCAGAGCATAAGACACCGTAGGTTCAAGAGCATAATGAGCTATAGTGTTACATGAGAATGACTTGAGCATAGCATGCACATTAGCTGAACCTGGTCCTTGATTCCGGCAAACTGGTTAGGAGCCTGCTATCCTTTAAGAATGTTAAAGTAATGACGTGATGATGTAATATCCTAATTTTTAACCCAATACTCCTAGAACGTATTTAGGTTAACCATTAGTCTATTACTTCTTAGTTTCATCTTTTCTTTAAATTACTTAGCGAAAAATACGAATAAATTTTTCTTTTTGAACTTGAAAGCAAAAATGTGAGCCTTGCATTAATATAAAACCTTTCGTTCGTCATAAACATAACTTACAAGGAAAAGAAATCACATATAAACATGAAGTACAACATTATATTAACCACATATCATAACCACATCATTATAGTTACATAGTACTAGCATCAGTGTTCACACCAAAACATGCATATATATATGAAATACTTCTTATCCACCTACGAGGTTGGATAAGTAACAACCTAGAGACTATCCTATGTATTCTTCCACAATGACCCTCGACATCCATTTACTGAAGTGACCTTTAAGCACAAACCTCAGAAGAAGTCACGAACCTCGTTACTATCCTTGTCTGGAGACGACACGGAAGAAAAGAGAGGGATGAGAAACTTATTCAAGATTCTCAGTAGGGATTTCCGACTCTAACACAAATGTCATCGTCATCGTCCCCAGCCACTCCGGTTTTCATTATAAAAAAGGTGTGCATACATAAGGATCGATTTTAAACTTCTTAAATCTATTTATCCAAAGTGGGTGTCTTTTAACATGAGTCTTAATGATATGAATGCAATAGATATTGAATGAATGCATGTCAATACCATATGCAAACAGTACTATCTTTTTAGCAAGTATAGCATTCATAGACATAGTGCATGATACATGGGTCATAAAAACATAGATCATAAAACATAGAACATGGAACTTGATACATAGTACATGGTACATAAAACATGAATCGTGGAACGTAGAACTTGGTACTTAAAACATGGTGCATGGTAGCTTAACTTGGTTACTTAGGTGACGTTGACATATTATTCTTTTCTTCCTGGGGGCCACCCTACTATTTCTCCCTTTTGAGAAATCTCTAGGTTATGAGCTCATACCCAGCTAGTCGTCACTAGCATCTGGACTTATCACATTGTGATAAGTTAAAAATCCCGACTTAAAGTACGGGTCTAGGGGGCATAGAATCACCTCATCCCCACCTATAGTTTGATGGTTCCAAAGGATCATTTTCTCATAGTTTAATGTCACTTTAAGTCTTAGCATGTTATGACAAGATGCCCCATAGTTCATGCATGTTACATATGAATCACCTTATCCCTACCTATGGTTTGATGGTTCCAAAGGATCATTTTCTCATAGTTTAGTCATAGCAAGATGCTACATATTTCATGCATGTCATATATATCGTGTAATTCTAACATAGGCATCTTTAAAGTTCTAAAGGGAACCATAACATGCAAATGATACAATCATCATTTAAGAGCAATAACTCGCATAGCATCATAGTGGTCATGAGCAACACAATAATCCATCATCGTTCACGTAGAACATATAAATCATTCCCTTAAAAATAAACCCCTAAATCGGGTAACCTCAAACTTCCAAATTATTTCCTTATGCCTCTAAGGGATTAATTAATCTCATTACCATAATTTATTAAGTCCTAGAACCTAATTTATTATGGCTGGGCAGCATAGGCAGTAAGCATAGTTTTGATGGATTACGATGTTCTAGAAGTTGCGTTTTAGATCCTTTCTCTTTACCGACTTTTCCTATGATGCAAGAATTAATACCTAAACTAATTATGAGTCACCCTCACTCATCTAGACATCATATAATGTGATTCTATACACTTAAACAAGGCTGGAACAGAATGTATAAGTTCAGTTCTGCAGGGGTTCTAGAAACTACGTTTCAGACTCTTTTTAAGTTCTGTCTTCACCTAAAGCGCTATAAATCATCCCTAAACCAATTGTAAGGGATTCCTATACATATAAACTAATTATAAAACATGATTTTTACACCTAAGGGTTGCTGGACAGAAACAATTTTACTTTTGATTCTAAGTGTTCTAGAATTCACATTTTCAAGCATTTCAAGTTACTAGGCATGCCTAAGATGCCTAGAACCTTTATCATACATAAGGCAAGGTATTTAAACACATATAGACCACCCAAAACCGAATTTAAGGTTCTGGAAAATAAAAGGGTGGAATCGAAACTTGAAGGCATGTAAATGCTCAAAATAAAACATTTCTAGTTCACATAGTTTGCTAGTTTCTCTTGGAACACTTTTGAAACACTTTTGAAACTTCTAAAACTCTTTGGAAATCAATTTATCTTGTCAAAAACCTTTACAAAAGACATAGGGCAGTACCTATCTATTTTCTTTCATGGTTAGGATTTAAATCATAAAAACATGCTTGAAGCATTCTTCAAGACTACCTATGCTTAAGAAAATCCTAAAACATAGGTTATAGGCCCTTGTAACTAAATGAAACTCATGCTTGAGCCATTATCATCACATGGCCGAATGCATATCCAAGAAATACCTCCTTGATAGATCTTTTCTCAAGATGAAATGGGCAAGTCTTTGAGCTCTAGTATCTTAGGCGATGACATAAAATAAACATGCTATGCATTTCATTCTAGAGTCCTTTAGAAAGTAAAGTGATAGCTCAAAGTAAATATGAAGTGCATATTCATTTTCATTCTTTGAGTTTAGTGAGGACTTGAAATATAAAATGAGATGCAAAGCTTGGAATTTAAACGTGCATAATGCAAGTTCATTCTTTATCTTGGGATTTAGTGATGGCATAGAAAATAAACGTGCTATGCAAAGCGTGAAATAAATGTGAATGCAAGTTACTTTTACATCTTGACTAGAGCTCTTTTAAGACTTTAAAAAGAACTAAGTTCCAACGCAAAAGTCATCCTCACAAGAAAAGATAAGAAGCTTTACTAAGCCTTAAAGATATCAACATAAAGGGACCTATGTCATATTCTTTATTAATGCCTAATAACCCCTATCTAGAGAGAACTCTAGAACGTGCCGGCCAACTTTAAGGTTGACAAGGGTAGATTATGGACTTTTTGAAAACCTTATTAATTTCTTTTTTTTTCTTGGATAAAACCATGGTGAGTTAAGCAAAACATAAAGAGAATGAACTCATAGAGGTGGTAACCTCAAAAGAATGGAAATGGCCGAATCCTAGCAAGGAATAATGGACCATTTTTGAACTCTAGGGACCAAGACCTTGGTGATGTGTTAACACCAACATCATGAGTCCTCATCATTGAGTACTTAACATTATTCTAAACCATCATTTAAACAAAGTTCATGACAAGTTAAGGAAAGGAGAAAATCGAAAACCATGTTTGTTTGAAACATAGATCAAGCTCTAGAGGTTGTTCAAGTGCTAAGCACCATCATGAAACCCTCATCATCAAGCTTACATTTTTCCAAGTTTCAAAGGCCTTCATGGCCGAAACCTTGATAGAAAGAAATGAGGTTTTTAAGGGTTCAAAGGAAACATAACCCATTCTTGAATAAATCTTGAAAAGGATGAAACTTTTCTTTTTAAAAACTCAAGCTTTAAAGGTTGTTCATGTGACAAGAATCAACATGAAACCCTCATCATCAAGCTTCCATTTTTTCCAAGCATCCAAGGCCTACATGGCCGAAACATTCAAGGAAAAGAAAGTGAGGTTCCAAGAGATTCAAGAGAAACATAGCTCATACTTGACTAAAACTTGAAAAAAGGTGAGGCTTTTCTTCAAAAAGATTCAAGCTTTAGAGGCCTCATGTTGAGATGAACTCATAGTTACATCTTGGAGAGCACTCATCATCAAGCCATCATCATCTTAGCCTTGAGGCCGAAAATAAAAGAAAAGGAAAAGGATGAAACCGAAAATAAAACTTCATGGATGTTCATCCAAACAACATTTTTCCAACAAGATCAAGACATAGAGAACAAGGAAAGTATTTTTAGAAAAACTCCCTACCTAGTACTTGTGCTCTTGAAGATGGAGAAAGGTTTGATCTTGAAAAACAAGAAGAAGAAATCTCCTTTGAACTTGGGTATGTATTTTCGGCCAAACAAGGAAATGGAGGAAGGATGTGTTGTTGGCTTGTGTTTGGACTTGGATGTGTGTTTAGAAGTAAAAGAGATGAAGATTGGAGGTGGAGAAAGTGGCGGTTTTGGCTTGGACAAGGAGGAAGAAAGGAAAATTTGAGAGAACTTGGAGAGACTAGAACTTGCTCTTGGAAGTTTAAACTTTGCAAATGAACTAAAGTAGCAAAATGTCCACCAAGGCAAGCTATATATAGAGCCTTGAGTCATGAATGAGTGGAGGGGAAGAGGCCATGTGGTTTTCTTCTAGAATGAGGGAAGTGTGTGGAGGAGAATGAATGAGAAGTTGTCTTGGAGACATGGCCATTTGTGTGCCACACATTCAAACAACATGTGATGCAAAGTGGAGGGAAAAGTGGCGCCATTTTTGGGCAGCCATGGGGGCAAAATTCATCTTCGCTAATCATGGTTTAAAGGTGTGTTTAGGTGTGTTATGGATTAGACTTAGGATTAAGGATTGTTAAGTAGGTACTTTAAGTAAACTAATTAGTTAATTAAAGCTATAATTCCTTAGGTTAGAAGTGGTCTTGTAGGTTTAATGGAGTCAAAATCTCTATGACTAGTGATGTGAGTGTGACAACCTTTCTTGGAAATGGGAGCGTGAATAATGAAAACACTATTCATAGATACTTTCTCTCTTTAAAGGAAGAGACTAGAATTAAGTTTGAATTTCCTTAAGCAATTCTAGGTTCCAATTAGTTTTAAATAATGATTTTGGCTCTAGATTAATTATGGAAATTAATTAACATTTAATTAGAGCCTAATATTGCCTAGGTTCTGAGTTAGATAACTCATTAAGCCCAAAATGCACTAAGCATGGGCAAAATCGTAATTTTACTCAAAAACTGCCCGGGACCACCGGAACTTAAACAAACCTTAAACAAACATAGTTCATGCCTTAAAATCATTGTATTGAACCTCCGGGCAAAGTCTGGGTCAAAACGGAACTTAAAACTGCCTTAAATTACTGTAAGGGTATTTTGGTCATTTACACGCAAAAACCTCAAAAATGAGATTCTTCTGCTCTATTAAACATGCCATCACATATAATCCCCTTCAAACATTACAATAGCCCTATGAAGATGGCCGAGGTCGACCGTCCTCGATTTTCAGGTAAAAATGACCTTAGGGACATTTTAGTTATTTTTACGCTTAGAGAAAATCAGGGTGTTACTATATGACATTGATGTCTTATGGTGATGTTGAATGGCTATGCATGCTCTATATGTTTCGTGGCATAAAGCAAGTTTGAAGGAAATCCGGTGTATGCCGTTATGCTACCGAATTTCCTATCAAACTTGAGGATTTGAGAAAAGTTTACGAAAACTCCTAGGTGACACCAGTTTGGCCGAGCACCCCCAGGAAAGGTTCTGGGTGACACCGGTTCGGCCGAGCACCCCCAGAACAGATGTGACATAACACTGAGATGCATTTCTCCCGCTACGGTAGGGAGGAAACAAATCCGTGAGGGTATTGACATTGAGCTTGCCAAAGCGGACAATTCGCTATGTACTAGGTACCAGTAGAGCGTTTCAAAGAAGGAAATGATCCTAAGATAGGTGATCCAAGAAAGTTATGTATACCCCCTCTATTAGCCCATATTAAATCTAGTGACGACTAGTTAGGATTGAGCTCATTCCTAGGCGATAGGTGAGATGCAGTTTGGTGACCAGATTATCGCCAGGCCGCAGAATCGGTTGGACTTTTGGTGGATATGTTAAGAGGGTGGTCTTTGAGAAAAAGAACTTAAGAGTTTTACTTATGAGAAAGATGTCACATGAAAAGTACTATGCCTTTTTATGCCGCGTATATGATTTATGTTTCCTTATGATGTGCCCAAGTATTACGACTTTCGTGTTAATGTGCATATGGTATTGTCATGCATTTATCAAATATCTATTGCATTCATGTCATTAAGACACATACTAAAAGACACCAACTTCGAATAAATAGATTTGAAAAGCCTAAAACCAATCCTTATGCATGCACACCTTTCTCATAATTAAAATCGAAGTGGCTGGGGACGACGACGATGACACTTGTGTTAGAGTTGGGAATCCCTACTGAGAATCTTGAGTGAGTTTCTCATCCCTTCCTCTTCTTCCGTGTCGTCTCTAAATGAGGATTACAATGAGGTTCGTGACTTCTTTTGAGACTCGTGCTTAAGGATCACACTAGCAAACGGGGCAGAAGGTTGCTGCGGGAGCATAGATAGCTTAGCTTTTGGGTTGACACTTATCTAACCTCATAGGTGGATAAGGATGACTTCACATAAATAGGCATGTTTTGATGTAAATGATGGTACAATGATGTTAGTAGTCTATGTATCTATGAAGATGTGATGATATTATGATTGTTATGTATAATACTATGTTTCATGATTATCAATGGTGTGGTTACTTTTCTTGCACGTTATGGTTTTGACGAAAGTTAGGTTAGTGCACGGCTCGCGTTTTACTTTCAAGTTTCGAAAAGAAAAATTTATTTGTATTTTCCACTAAGTATTTTAATGAAAGGTTGTAAGGAATGAGACTAAAAGAGTCATAGACTAATGATTAACCTAAATATGTTCTAGAGTATTGGGTTAAAAATTAGGATGTTACAGAGTGCATATCGATGGATTTTGTGACAAGATTGCCTAAGACCTGGCCATGATGCCATATGGGTGAGAGTGGATCGACTAACCAAGTCGGCTCACTTTCTGCCTATTAGAGTGACATACTCTTTAAACAAATTGGCTCAGCTATACATCCAAGAGATCGTGAGATTACATGGAGTACCGTCGACGATAATCTCGGACAGAGATCCGCGGTTTACGTCACGTTTTTGGGGAGCCTTTCAAAAGGCATTTGGTTCGAAGTTGTGTTTGAGAACGGCTTACCACCCACAAATAGACGAACAATCAGAAAGAAAAATCCAAACCCTGGAAGACATGTTGAGAGCCTGTGTTCTGGATTAAAGGGGAAGTTGGGACAAGTACTTGCCACTGATCAAGTTTGCGTATAACAACAGTTATCATGCAAGCATCGACATGGCACCCTATGAAGCCCTATATGGGCGAAAATGCCAATCCCCTCTATGCTGGTATGAGCCCAGAGAACAGAGCATGTTAGGACCTGATATAGTGAGGGAAACAATGGAGCAGATTAAAAGAATCCGGGATAGGATGCTTACAGCTCAAAGTAGACAAAGGAGCTATGCGGATAAGCGACGCAAGCCGTTGGAATTCAACGAGGGAGAACATGTGTTCCTTAGGATACCCCCACTACAGGCATAGGAAAAGCCATGAAGGTCAAAAAGTTGAGCCCTCGATTCCTTGGTCCTTTTGAGATCCTTCAGAGAGTAGGGCCAATAGCCTACAAAATAGCCTTAACTCCCAACCTTTCCAATTTCCATGACGTCTTTCACGTCTCCTAGTTAAGAAAATATGAGTCCGATCCTAGCCATGTCCTAGAGCCAGAACATGTACAGTTAAGGGAGGACCTAACTTTCAATCTGCCGCCAACGAGGATCGTGGATCGCGGAGTCAAGCAGTTGAGGAACAAGTCCGTTCCTTTGGTGAAAGTGACATGGGGACGGGACAAGGCCGAAGAATTTATGTGGGAATTAGAATCGGAGATAAAGACCAAGTATCTAGAACTCTGCTGAGGTACAAATTTCGAGGACGACATTCTTTTTAAGGAGGGGAGTAACGTAATGTAACATCCTAATTTTTAACCCAATACTCTAGAACATATTTAGGTTAATCATTAGTCTGTTACTTCATAGTTCTCATTTAACTTTGAATTACTTAGCGGAAAATACGAGTAATTTTTTTTTGAAATAAAAGTGAGAGCCGCGTAATGCGATAAACGGTACACCATGTAAAGTGAAACAATTATCTCACAACATCATAACATGAGGCACAATCATGAACATCACTGAATATCATCTCATATATATATAATTTTCCCACTTATAAGTGTGGGACTTAGTTTAGTACAGGGGAAATGCATAAAAGAAAATACAACATAAAACATGAACATAATCTACTCCCCTACCCGAGTGCACCTAATAGCATAACCTCTAAACAAAAGAAGGTTTATCCCTATCTGTGTGGTGTGTGCTCTAACTCGGGCCATCCTCGACTTCCTACTGGCGACCATCTCGTGATCGAGGCAGATATCCGGGAAACTGAGCGAGCTCCTCGGGTGTGAAAAGGCGGAGTGGGGATCGAATATGACTCCCAGGGTATGGCCGCATCTCCGGTCGTCGTGCACGCCTCGGCCGAGTCCCGGTGGGCTCGCTATCCTCTCCGAAGTCCATAGGTATGGTGGGGGAAGATCCCTCGGAGGGTACCTGGGTGGCCGAATCCTCGGAAGGATCCATCTCGAGAAGGGCGATGGGCAGCAGGGCACATACTCGGGGTAGTCTCGAGCGGCGGATGCGGAAGGTGGAGTACTGGCGTAGCCTCTCCTCTCGAGGGCGTCTTGGCGCTCGAACACTAGGTCATCGCCAAAAGGTGAGACGGGGGAGAAACGATGGGAATGTACCGGGGGAGTGAAGGGTCGACCCATGAACATGAATACTCTAACCGTGCATCGACCCACAAAATGGAATGACCCGTGGTCCGGGTCATGGTGCACCTCCCATGTCGGCGTGTCCACGAACACTACGAACGTCGCCATCTGAAGACGTGACGGAAAGAAAGAGATGGAGGGAGTGAGAATCTTGCTAAAGAATCTCAGTAGGGCCTCCTACTACCTAGGTGCCATCATCTACGTCCTCAGGAACCTTGGGTTTATTTATACGAAATGACTGAGCATGTATTAGGTTCATTTTAAACTTTAAAATATATTTTAGCCAAGGTCCATTCATTTTAGGATGATCTTAATGTCATGGATGCGACATAATAGAAAATGTATGCATGGCACTACCTAATGCACATATATAAAAACATAACATCAAGCATCATCATTCTTGGTGGCATAAAGTGGCAATAGTAACATTCATATGGGACAAAACTTTGTGACATAATCATAATCATGAAACTTCTCTTCCTCATGGGCCACCCTAAAAGACAATCGAACTGGGGTGCTCGGCGAACGGTGTCACCCAGAACGTGTCATACATCTAGGTTATGAGCTCATACCTTAACTAGTCGTCACTAGTTCTTACTTACCACTTAACGATAAGCGTATCATAAATCATAAATCCCGACTATCTAAGTACGGGTTAGGGGACAAATCTCTTAGGGGTGCTCGGCCGAACCGGTGTCACCTAAGAGTATAAAATGGTATCGATGTCACATGAGTTCTATGGAGGTGCTCGGCCGAACCGGTGTCATCCTAGAACCCATCTTAGTACCTTAATTTTCAAAATCTCTTTAAGTCCCCAGATTTGTCGGAAATTCGGCGGCCTAAACGGTCATTACACCGAATTTCCTTCCAAATTTGCTTTATGCCACATTAACATATAATCTCATAAATTCCTCATATGAATAACATCATCATCATTAGCATACTTCATGCATCATCATAAATCATCCAAACGCTTACCCTTACGGTAGCTTATGCTTTGACCCTTACGGGTCTTAATCTTGAGATATAGTTCTCTACATCCGCTGCTCATATTTTAAGCACCTAAGGCTCATAATTAATCATCATTCATAATCCTCTCATTTTACTTTTGAATCTGAATAGCATAGGGTGGAAATCCTAACACGTGAATACGAGGATCTAGAACTTACGTTTTAGACCCTTTCTTGGTTCCGTTTACTTGAAAGCTATGGATTAAATCTAAATCAATTATGAGGCATTCCTATGCTTAAGGACTAGTTATTAATCATGTTTATCATGTTGTAAGGGTGCTGGACAGAATTCAAAGAATTAAATGTTCTAAGAGTTCTACATTTGCATTTTTACGGTTTTCTAGTTACTAGTTTCCCCATAGGTGCTAGAATTCAATTCTAACTCAAATGATACCAAGTTTTTCATGTCTAAACAATCTAAATCTGATTATGTCCCCATTAAAACAGTTTGGATTAGTTCCATAAACAAATGGGTCAAAACTATGTTAAATTCTAGCTTTACGGTATTTCTAGTTAGCTAGTTTTTCACCTATCATGCATAGGATCGCTTCTACATCTTCATATGATATTTTCACACATTCCAACACATTGAAACATCATCATACAGCATCACATTCACCACATCAGAACCGAAAACATCTTGCCTCAATAAGAGAAGTAAATTGACATTTCTAGGTACATAAGTTAACTAGTTTCTCTCGGAATCAATCTAGAACTTCTAAAACTCTTTGCAAAACATTTTAATTCATCAAGAGGCTAAGTGAAGCCTTAGGTCACTGACCAAAACATATTCCATCCCCTAAAAGAGATTGGAATCACAACTTATAATGACATAACCTTATAAAGAATTGTAAAACTTTAAGGAACACTTAAAACATAGGCTATTGGTCCTAGTAGCTAGATGAAAACTCATTGGAAGTCCATCCTCACTACTTGGCCGAAAAACATACATTCAAAGTATGGTTTACATTCAACTTTAACTTGGAATGAAATGGGCAAGTCTTTGAGCTCTAGGTTCTTAAGTTACGACATAAACTAAACGTGCTCATGCTCTTCATTTTTAATCTTGCTTTCAAAGTAAAGTGATGACTTGAAATTAAATATGCCAGGCATAATTTAAACGTGCAAGCTTGAAAGTAAATATGCGAAGCATAATCTTAAACGTGCAAGCTTGAAAGTAAATATGCAAGATTCAATTCTTTATTTTAGTGCTCTTGGCCCAACAACAATCGACTTTAAGGCCGAAATAGATAGGCATTCGAGAAATTAATTAGGTGATAATGCAAGTTCAATTCTTTATTTTAGTGCTCTAGGCCCAACAACAATCGACTTTAAGGCCGAAATAGAAAGGCTTCGAGAATTAAATTAAGTGATGATACAAGTTCCATTTTAATCTTTATGTTCTTAGGTGATAGCTTGAAAGTAAAGATGCATAGCAAGAATGTAAATATGAATGCAAGCATAAAATAAATTATGCAAGTTCATTTTATCTTTCTAGAGCTCTTAACAAGACTTTAAAGGAATTTAAACCTTAACCCAAACTCATTCAAACAAGGTAAAGTCAAGCTTGGAGTTCTTAGAACTCAACATAATATCTTTGGGAATCAAACTATGAAACTTAGAAAATCTCAAGGAAATGGCCGAAATCTCCAAGAAGAGAAAAGTGCATTTTAAAACTCTAGAGTTCATGACCTTGATGATATATTAACACCAACATCATGAGTCCTCATCATTGAGTTCATAGAGCCATAAAACACCATCAAAGTTAAAGTTCTCAAAAGTTCAAGAAAGGAAAATCTAGAAACACTTTTGCTCAAGAACAAAAATCAAGCTCTAGAGTTTGTTTCAAGTGATGAACATCATCATGAAACTCTCATCATCAAGCTCTCATTCCTTTGTTCTCCAAGGCCCATGGCCGAAAATGAAAAGGTAAAGGAAAGAAAAAGAAGTTCTAAAAAGAATCAAGAGAAACTATGAACATTAAGCTTAGAACAAGAACTTTAAAGAAAGAATACATGAAAGAAAATCCCTACTTGGTGTGATGAACTTGAAGATGGAAGAAGAAGATGAAGAACTTGAAGAACTCCAAGAACTCCAAGAACTTGAAGAACACAAAGACTTTGAGAGAAAAACAAAAGCTTTGAGTGTTTCCTAAACTTAGCAAATGATCTAAAAGTGGTGCAAGCTCCTCAAGGCATTCTATTTATAGAGAAATGAAACAAATGGAGGGAGCTCATGGAGGAGGAGGTTTCGGCCATGAGGATGCAGAATTGGAGGGTTCCATGTGTTCCATGAGGTGAGATAATGTGTTCTTGAGGTATGGCTTAAGGTATGGTGAGGTATGGTTCAAGGTATGGCCTCAAGCATGGTTCTTTGAGTGAGAAAATAATTAAACATGTGGTCAATGGGGAAAGGTGCTGGCCGAAATGCATCAGCCCATGGGGAGGATTAGTTTGCATTTTAATTGTGGTTTAGAGTTGTGTTTAGGTGTATCTTTGATTATGCTTAAGATTAGGAATTTGTAAGAAAGTGTTTAGGTAAGGGAAATGGGTAATTAAGGTGGTCTAGACATAATTAAGGAGTGGTCTTGCACCATTAGTGAGTTAAATCCTCAATTTAGAGTCTAAACAACTCTAGACACATTTCCTTGATTTAAGGAATTGGAGAGAGAAAACACTATTCAAGATTCCAAGACTAGGAATCTTGAGTTCTAAAAAGGGATTTAAGTTTAATCTAAGCAATTTTAGGTTCTAATTAACTTTAATAAATTATTTTGACTCTAGATTAATTAGGGAAATAAATTAATCTTCGTTTAGAGCCTAATATTGCTTAGGTTTGCTTAATTACGTCATTAAGCTCAAAAACACTATTCTAGGGGCAAAATCGTAATTTTGCACTAAAACTGCCCGGGACCACCGGGACTTGAACAGAGACCTCTAGACACATGAAATCAATGTTTTTAAACCTCTGGGGAAAGTTCCGGGCTCAAACGGCACCTTTACCCGCGTAAAAACGCTATAGGGGTATTTTGGTCATTTTGACCCGAAACTGCGGAAAACGAAATTTTCGCTTCCGAAAGCATTCAAAGGCCATTCAATCCCCTTCAAACATTGAGTTGACCCTTCGAGGATGACCGAGTTGGTTACCCTCGAGTTCGGGTCAGGAAATGACCTCAGGGGCATTTTGGTCATTTCCCTCGGACAGAAAAAATCGGGGTGTTACATTACTCCCCTCCTTAAAAAGAATTTCGCCCTCGAAATTCGTTACCTTGGAAAAGCTCGGGATACTTGTCTTGCATTTCTGTCTCTAGCTCCCATGTGAATTCTTCAGACTTGTCGCGTCCCCATGCTACCTTTACTAATGGAACAGACTTGTTCCTCAGCTGCTTGACTCCGCGGTCCACGATTCTCGTAGGGGGAAGATTGAAAGTTAGGTCGTCCCTTAACTGAACATGCTCTGGCTCTAAAACGTGGCTAGGGTCGGACTCATACTTCCTTAACTGAGAGACGTGAAAGACGTCATGAAGATTTGAAAGATTAGGGGGTAAGGCTATTTTGTAGGCAACTGTTCCTATCCTTTGAAGAATTTGGAAAGGACCAAGGAATCGGGGGCTCAACTTTTTGACTTTCATGGCTCTCCCTATGCCTGTAGTGGGGGTAATTCTAAGGAACACATGTTCTCCCTCTTCGAACTCCAAGCGCTTGCGCCTCTTGTCCGCATAGCTCTTTTGTCTACTTTGAGCGGTGAGCATCCTATCCCGGATCCTCTTGATTTGTTCCGTCGTTTCCCTCACTACATCGGGTCCTAAGACACTTTGCTCCCCAGGCTCGTACCAACACAAAGGTGATTGGCACTTCCTTCCATACAACGCCTCGTACGGTGCCATACCGATGCTCGCGTGATAACTATTGTTATACGCAAACTCGATCAAAGGCAAGTACTTATCCCAACTTCCCCTCTGGTCTAACACACAAGCTCTTAGCATATCCTCTAGGGTTTGGATCGTCCTTTCGGATTGTCCGTCTGCTTGTGGGTGGTAGCGTGCTCAAGCATAGCTTTGAACCAAACGCCTTTTGAAAGGCTCCCCAAAAACGCGACGTAAACCGCGGATCTCTATCCGAGATTATCGTCGATGGTACTCCATGCAATCTTACGATCTCTTGGATGTATAACTGAGCCAATTTATCTAAAGAGTACGTCACTCTAATAGGTAGAAAGTGTGCCGACTTGGTTAGTCGATCCACTATCACCCATATAGCATCATGGCCAGCTTGCGTCTTAGGCAATCCCGTCACGCAATCCATAGATATGCATTCCCACTTCCATTCGGGGATTGACAGGGTTGCAACAAACTCGAAGGTTTTTGGTGCTCGATTTTCACTTTCTGACATACCAAGCACTTACTAACCCAGGCGACTACATCCTTCTTCATTCCGGGCCACCAAAACATCTTTTTCAAGTCTTGGTACATCTTGGTAACACCGGGATGGATGGTGAAATAGCTTTTGTGAGCTTCCTCCAAGATCTTTTCTCGGAGGTCACCATCTTGGGGTACGCAGATTCTTCCTTCGAACCTCCATATCCAATCTTCACCTCTTTCAAACCTTTCAACTTTCCCGCCTTAACAAAGATCTATGATCTCCTCGAACTCCTCATTCTCTCGTTGTGCTAACATGATTCTCTGCTTAAATCCACTTGTCACACTAAGATAGCACATTTTTATTCCTTTATCGATTATTGACATCCCTAGATTCATATCCCTAAACTTCTCTATCAACTCAACTTCTTTGATCATCATGTGGGACAGGTGTAACAACTTTCGGCTCAAGGCATCGGCGACTACATTAGCCTTGCCGGGGTGGTAACTTAAACCGAAATCGTAGTCTTTGAGGAATTCCATCCATCTTCTTTGCCTCATGTTTAACTCATTTTGATCAAAGAGGTACTTGAGACTCTTATGATCGGAGAAAACTTCAAACCTTACACCATACAAATGGTGTCTCCACATCTTTAAGGCAAACACTACGGCAGCTAACTCTAGGTCATGGGTGGGGTAGTTAGCCTCGTGAGGCTTGAGTTGTCGTGATGCATAGGCTACTACTTGCCTATTTTGCATCAACACACACCCTAGTCCTTTGCCCGAAGCATCGCAATATACCTCGAAGGGTACATTGGGGCTAGGTAAGACTAAGACTGGGGTCGTGGTTAACCTTTCCTTAAGCTCTTGAAAACTCTTCTCACATTCGGGGCTCCACATAAATGGTGCATTCTTCCTAGTTAGCTTGGTCAGGGGTAGGGCAATTTGGGAGAATCCCTTGATAAACCTACGGTAATAACCTGCTAAACCCAAAAAGCTCCGTATTTCCGTTACGGTGGTCGGTCTATCCCAATTCATTACGGCTTCTACCTTACTAGGATCAACGGCTATACCTCCTTTCGACACAACGTGCCCTAAAAACTTGACCTCCTCCAACCAAAATTCACACTTAGAGAGTTTTGCATATAGCTTTTTCTCCTTCAAAATCTCCAAAACTATCCTTAAATGACGCTCATGCTCCTCGTGGGTCTTCGAATAGATGAGTATATCATCTATGAAAACGACCACGAACTGATCTAAATAGGGTCTAAAGATCCTATTCATGTAATCCATAAATACTGCAGGAGCATTTGTCAACCCAAAAGACATCACCGCGAACTCAAAGTGTCCATACCGAGTTCTAAAGGCGGTCTTTGGTATATCTTGATCTCTCACTCTAATTTGGTGGTATCCTGATCTTAGGTCGATCTTGGAAAATACTACTGCTCCTCTCAGTTGGTCCATAAGATCATCAATCCTAGGCAAAGGGTATTTGTTTTTCACTGTCACACGGTTCAATTGCCTATAATCTATGCACAACCTCATACTCCCGTCCTTCTTTTTCACAAACAAGACCGGGGCTCCCCATGGTGAAGCACTAGGTCTTATAAAGCTTTTCTCTAAAAGTTCCTCAAGTTGGGTTTTAAGCTCGGCTAGTTCTAGGGGTGACATTCTATAGGGGGCAATGGAGATTGGTCCCGCTCCAGGAACCAACTCAATGGAGAACTCCACTTCTCTCTCGGGAGGGAACTCGGGTATATCTTCCGGAAACACCTCGGGATAGTCTCTCACTATTGGTATATTTTCTAAAATCTGTTCAAAGTGTACTTCACTAGCGGCTTGTAATGCCCCAATTTTTACTGTAATTTTTACTGTCATTAGAAATTACTCAATTACCGAATTACCGTAGGTAATTATTACATAAGATTTGAGGCCGAACAATCCTCAATAAAGGAATATAACATTAGAAGAGAGGTTAGGAACGATTCATGCGAGAGTCACAAATCCCGAATTTGCAGACGTATAAAATGACCAAAATGCCCCTGAAGTTATTTTACTCAGAAAATGAGGATCGTGGGCCCCACCTATTCTCAAGGGGATATTTTGAGGATAATAAGGGATTGTTTGTGTTATGTGTGTTAATAGAGCAGAAGGATCTCAATTTTGAGTTCCGACGAAATGACCAAACGCCCTGTAATTTGTTTTAACTCCGATGTGCGTGCCGATTGAGCCCGAACCTCACTAAAATGTTTTAAAATGTGTTTTTAAGCCATGATTAACCATTGGTTAAGCTCGGGTGGCCTCGGGCAATTTTTAAGTGAAAGTACGATTTTGCCCTGCTTTTGGGCGCTTTGCGAATTTCGCGATTTTTGATTCGTATACCAAAACCTAAGCAATATTAGGCTCAAATTAAAGCTTATTAAATTCTAAATATTAATCTAGAGTCAAAATTATGTATTTAGATTGATTAGAACCCAAAATTGCTCAAAAACACCCAAATTGCTTACTAATTCACTTAAACCCTTAACCGTAAATTCTCTAAATTACATGAATACCTTGCCTACACCTAAATAATGCATGGAACACACAAATTTCACTTCTTTGGGCTGTAATGGACGAAATTATTGATGCCATTATGCAGCTGAATTATTGCCAAAAGTTGCACTAAAACAAAATGCCAAAATGTCACCATAAGAGACATAATTCCTTAATTTCATACAACTTTGTCTAAAATGATTTTTCCTCCCTTATTTCTCCTGCAAAATTCCGTCCACTACCTCATCATTTTGGCCAATTAGAAGCCTCAAAATCTTCTATAAATAGGCTTGCTTGAGTGGTCTTGGAATGCTTGGTTCATAACTAGTTTTTAGGAGCACCAAAAACTTTCTTTCTTCCTCCTCTTTGGCTGAATTCTTTCTTCAATTTTTCAAAGAGATTTTGTTTCATTTCACTTCAAGAAACCAAGTTCTCTTCCTCTTCTTCAACTCAGATTAGGTAGGGAGTAGTTTCTAAATTTATTTCTATGCTTTGAGGAGTTGTGTTTTTAGCTCAAAATGATGAAATTATGAACTTGCCTTAGCTTTTCATTTTGGTTTTCCTCTTCAATTTTCTTTAACCAATTCAACCATATGGCCTAGGTGGAACTAAGATGATGGCTTGATGATGAGGACCTTGAGGGTGGGTTGTAAATCCATCACAAGTTAGGCCTCTAAAGCTTGAAAATTCCACTTGATGCAAAACCTTAAAGAATAATGCTTTATGATGCTAAAACAAAGATTTTTAGTTTAGAACTTGAAAGATGTATTTTTTCCTTTTATGTTTTATTTCTTGTTAAGATATGTATTGGGTTGAATTTATAATTCTTTTAAAGTCTTGAAGGAGCTCTAGTAAAGAAACAAAATGAATTTGCATCCATGATTAAGTTTATGCTTTGCATAACCATGTTTACCTTCTATGTCATCACTAAATTTTCAAGAATGAATAAATGAACTTGCATTTCTCATGTTTAAATTCCAAGCTTGTATTTCATGTTTATGTTTCAAGTCATCACTTAATCTTTCAAGATAATAAAGAGGTTGCATCTCATATTTAATTTATGCTCTCACTATATTTTATAATGGCTAAAAGAATCAACGCATGGCATGTTTATTTTATGCCATCACCTAAAGATCCTAGAGCTCAAAGACTTGCCCATGTATCACAAGCAAAGAAATATGATTATTGGAGTTAAAGAATTTATTCTTTAAAAAGTCTTGAGATTGGAGCTTAAAAGATGTAATAATAATATTCTCTTCTCCCTCTCTTGGTCCTGTGCGGACTACCGCCGCTCAGGTTTCTTAATATTCTCTTCTCCCTCTATTGGTCTGTGCGGACTCACTTCGCTCAGGTTTCTTAATATTCTCTTCTCCCTCTACTGGTCCTGTAAGGATTACCGCCGCTCCAAATTCTTGTATCATGTTTATATTTCAAGTTCTTGCATCATGTTTAATTTTGAAGTCATCACCTTAAATCTTAAAGATAAAGAAATGGAATTGCATATCATGTTTATAATTCCAAGCTATCACCTTATAAAGATAAGATTAAAATAAGGTTGCATAGCATGTTTATAATTTTAAGATGTCACCTAAATCTCTAAAGCTCAAGACTTACTCCTTTTATCTTAAGTGAGAATTTTAATTGTGAAGATCCTCCCAAATTTGACAAAAGAACTAGTTTCTAAATGAGTTTTAAGGCTTTGCAAGGATTTTACGGGGAACTAGTATTTTATATGCACTTAAAATATGATTCTATGTAATTGCATGAGGTTCATGATTCGCCACTGATCTGAGTTTAGTATCAATGTGTGATAATGATTTGATATGATTGAAGTTGTGATAATTATGGTTTATTGTTAAGAGAATGATTCATAATTGGTTTAGTAACTAATTAGTTCTATAATTGATAATTCTATGTAAGGATTGGATGCTTATTAAGTACTTGATATCATTGAATGATTTCTGGCTTGCATGTTATAGTTCTTTGTTGCAAATAATGAGAATGCTTGTACATGAAATGTTCTTTATTATGTAAAATTTACCTTTGTTGCTAGAAGAAAGTGTATCATTGTAAAAGTGTAATTTAGAAAGGTTCGCTAAGGAAAGACTTGGTATTTAAGCGTGTCCATTGTGACCCACCTCTCTTTCTGGGAATCTCCCATATGCATGATTACAGTTGATATATATTATTCTAGCTTAAGACTATAAATGAGAAAATGTTATGATGTTTATGAATTGTATTATGATATAACATGCAAAGATTTAATGGTGACTTAAACTTATAAGAAAATGATCCTTTGGAACCATCGGACTATAGATGGTGAAAAGGTGATTTTAGCCCCTAACCCGTTCTCTCAAAAGGGTAGAGTCGGGACTTTAGCTTATCAAAAGGGATAAGTATATGCTAGTGACGACTAGTAAAGTATGAGCTCATAACCTAAATTACTCCCAAAAGGGTGGAGTATAGGGTGGCCCAAGGAAAATAATGTTGATGATAAGATTTTAAGTCACCAAAGGCACTAAAGAAATGAAATATGTGCCTTTGTGTCCATGTGTAGCTAATATTATATGACGTTCTTTTATGCATGTTATTTTGATAATGATGATGAGGAATATGATGTAATGATAAAGGAAATGTTCATTGTAAATATGACATGTTAAGAATAAGATGCATTATAAGACGCATAATTAAAAATTGACGAACCTCGGTTAAGTATTTGTCCGAACTTAAAATGAATCTTTGCATGCTCACTATTTTAGAATAATCCCGAGGTTCCTGGGGACTTTGATGATGACACTATAGAAGGAGGTACCCTACAGAGAATTCTTTAGCAAGATTCTCACTCCCTTTTCTTTATTTCCGTCATTGTCTCCAGATTCAAATGGCGACATTCGTCCTGTTCGTTGATACCCCTACTTGGGAATTCCACTATGATCCGATGCATCGCTCGTATCATTTTGAAGGCAGGTCTTGCGCATTCATGTTGTTATTTACATAGGTCGCCCATTTGCACATCCTGTCCCTAGTTATCGATTTTCTCCTACTTCTCCCTATGGCGATGAAATGGTTTTCGAACATGCACGTCCACTTGATGAAAGGATGTTACGTTCTTATCCCGCTTCATCTGCATCCATGGATTTCAGTATGTTCCCGAGACGAGATATTCTGAAACTGATCCTTCAGAGGACACTCCTACTCATGTATATTCTGAGAGCTCTGCTCCTACTCCCACACGTGTAAGAGAGGGTAGTGAGGAAACAGTTGTTCAGCCGAGGTTAGCGAGAAGGCCATCCATGCGACCCCAGCCTGGTGCATCTCGTGTGTCCCGTCCCGAGGGAGCTCATCAGAGGATCGGATTTATTCCCCCATTTCCAGGACAGTGGCCATAGAAGGTTCTTAGTAGATTTATGTGTGATCATGCACCCTAGTTTTAGGATAACCTCCCCGGCTTATGGAGTTATCTAGTTTAGGGGCATGTATTTCCTTAAGTATATTTTCTTTTAAGGGTTTGCATAAGATAATGATGTATGAACATAACCCACCCTTTGAGTGAGGTTATTGTATGTAAATATATGCTATAATGTGCTATTGGATGTTATATGATGGAGCCTAAGTGATATGATGTGATATATTCCTAAACGTCTTATTATACCCCGCTTACTCGTTCACGTTGTACTCGGCTCACGTTTTCAATTATGTGTTTAAAAAAAAAAAAAATGGCTCGTAATTTCACTAAGTATTTTCAAATTATGAAGAAAGAACCAAAGCAAGGAGTAAAGTCTAGTAATTAATCAGATTCAACCTAGGTGTATCTGGTTAATTACTAGGGTGTTACACGGCTAGGAGAACATATCCCTTAGTCATTTTCCCACTACAGTGGACTTCTACAGCATTGAGGTAAAGTCTCAAAGGTTGACTTATTTCACTAGGGGGAGAAGGAAAGACAACTATTTTGGTGTCACAGTCTAGCAATACACGGTTGGCGTGAAGCCAATCCATGCCAAGAACTACTCCTATACCTTTCATGGGTAAACAAATTAAATCCATAACATATGGCCTATTTTCAGTGGTGAGGTGACAATTTAGACAACAATAACAAGTATTCACAGGATGATTTGTAGGGGTGGAAACAATAAGATCAAAAGGAAGTTTGGATGTTCTCAAATTTAGAGTCTCGACACTAGCATACGAAATGAAAGAATGTGTTGCACCAGAGTCATATAGCACAGTTAAGGTTCTACCATCTATTTCGTACTTACCTTCTATGAGACCGTTGGATGTGTCCGCTTCGTCTACATTGAGGGTGAAGACCCTCCCATGGTGTTGCGGCCGGCAATTCCTGGCTTCTTGGCCTCCCATTAGTGCGGTTGTTGGCGTAGTGGCCAGGCTTGCCGCATCGGAAGCAGACATTACGCCCGCCAGCAGTGTGGACGGTTGCCATGATCCTTCCCGCACTTGGGACATAGCACGGCTGGGATAGCTTGGGCGGGGGTTCCTTGAGGTGCCTTGTTCTTAGGCCCACTTGGTCCTCCTTGGTTGTTTCGGGGGCCGCCCGACCCTCCTTGTCGGTTGTTGTTGTTGTTGTTGTTGTTGTTGCGGTTGTTATTGTTCTGGAATTGTGGTCGGTATGGCTGCTTGGGTTGTTGGTGGAAGGGGGTTCTTTGTTGTTGTTGTGGTCTGAACTGGTTGGTTTGGTAGGGATTATAGTGATTTCGGGATTGGTTTGGATATTGGGGCTTGAATTTTGGGGCTTGAGGTGCTAGCCCTTTGTTCCGTGCTGCCCTTGCAGCATTGATTTTCTTCTGTCCCTCTTCCATGATCCGGCACTTGTTGACTAGGGTTGGAAAGTCCCTAATCTCCATGTGCGCTACAGCATAGTTGAGCTCTGCCGTTAGTCCGGCCTCATACTTGACGCACTTCCACACCTCGTCGGGGTTCCCTTGAAACACCCTAGAGAACTTGATCAGCTCCTCGAACTTCGCCGTGTACTGGGCGACAGTAGACCCTCCTTGAGTCAGTTGCATGAACTCAATATCTTTCGCGTTCCTCACGGACTCCGGGAAGTACTTCTCATAGAAGTAGGACTTGAAACGACTCCAGTTGACAGCACGAAGCTTCTAGCAGTCTTTGGGTGCCGGTCCACCAAAACTCGGCATCCGATTCCATCATATAGGCAGCGAAGGTGACCTTTTGCTCCTCCGAGCAAGCTACCACGGAGTAGATCTTCTCCATGTTTTTGATCCACTCGTCAGCTTGGTCGGGGTCCATGGCTCCTCGGAAGGTTGGCGGGTTCGCCTTGCGAAACTCACCAAACCTTGCTTGCTCGATCATTTCGGCAGTAGGGGGAGCACGTCCGGTGTTCCCTTATTGGTTCATCCTCTCGAACATTCGTTCCATGGCTCTTGCCATGTCACAAACAGCAGCAGCAGTGGCATCGCTTTGGTCCCCCTCGGTCGGGGTCCTAGGTTGTCTCCTTGGTGCCATTGGTCCCTAAACACATGAGACAATAAACACTGAGGTGATCAGGCTCAATATTCCATGTAAAATGAGCTAGTTACCATGGCACACGCAAGTAGACAAGGGTCATGAACTTCTACCCTATAGCTTATCTCTAGTTAAGCTCTACGCATGACATAGCTATCGTACTACGCTTTAGAAAGCGTAGTCAGTCCAATCCTCAGGCTCCATGAGAATCGAATTGCTCTGATACCATAATGTAACATCCTAATTTTTAACCCAATACTCTAGAACATATTTAGGTTAATCATTAGTCTGTTACTTCATAGTTCTCATTTAACTTTGAATTACTTAGCGGAAAATACGGGTAATTTTTTTTTGAAATAAAAGTGAGAGCCGCGTGATGCGATAAGCGGTACACCATGTAAAGTGAAACAATTATCTCACAACATCATAACATGAGGCACAATCATGAACATCACTGAATATCATCTCATATATATATAATTTGCCCACTTATAAGTGTGGGACTTAGTTTAGTACAGGGGAAATGCATAAAAGAAAATACAACATAAAACATGAACATAATCTACTCCCCTACCCGAGTGCACCTAATAGGATAACCTCTAAACAAAAGAAGGTTTATCCCTATCTGTGTGGTGTGTGCTCTAACTCGGGCCATCCTCGACCTCCTACTGGCGACCATCTCGTGATCGAGGCAGATATCCGGGAAACTGAGCGAGCTCCTCGGGTGTGAAAAGGCGGAGTGGGGATCGAATATGACTCCCAGGGTATGGCCGCATCTCCGGTCGTCGTGCATGCCTCGACTGAGTCACGGTGGGCTCACTATCCTCTCCGAAGTCCATAGGTATGGTGGGGGAAGATCCCTCGGAGGGTACCTGGGTGGCCGAATCCTCGGAAGGATCCATCTCCGAGAAGGGCGATGGGCACCCGGCACATACTGTAGTCTCGAACGGCGGATGCGGAAGGTGGAGTACGGCGTAGCCTCTCCTCTCGGGGACGTGCGCGCTCGAACACTAGGTCATCGCCAAAAGGTGAGACGGGGGAGAAACGATGGGAATGTACCGGGGGAGTGAAGGGTCGACCCATGAACATGAATACTCTAACCGTGCATCGACTCACAAATGGAATGACCCGTGGTCCGGGTCATGGTGCACCTCCCATGTCGGCGTGTCCACGAACACTACGAACGTCGCCATCTGAAGACGTGACGGAAAGAAAGAGATGGAGGGAGTGAGAATCTTGCTAAAGAATCTCAGTAGGGCCTCCTACTACCTAGGTGCCATCATCTACGTCCTCAGGAACCTTGGGTTTATTTATACGAAATGACTGAGCATGTATTAGGTTCATTTTAAACTTTAAAATATATTTTAGCCAAGGTCCATTCATTTTAGGATGATCTTAATGTCATGGATGCGACATAATAGAAAATGTATGCATGGCACTACCTAATGCACATATATAAAAACATAACATCAAGCATCATCATTCTTGGTGGCATAAAGTGGCAATAGTAACATTCATATGGGACAAAACTTTGTGACATAATCATAATCATGAAACTTCTCTTCCTCATGGGCCACCCTAAAAGACAATCGAACTGGGGGTGCTCGGCCGAACCGGTGTCACCCAGAACGTGTCATACATCTAGGTTATGAGCTCATACCTTAACTAGTCGTCACTAGTTCTTACTTACCACTTAACGATAAGCGTATCATAAATCATAAATCCCGACTATCTAAGTACGGGTTAGGGGGCAAATCTCTTAGGGGTGCTCGGCCGAACCGGTGTCACCTAAGAGTATAAAATGGTACCGATGTCACATGAGTTCTATGGAGGTGCTCGGCCGAACCGGTGTCATCCTAGAACCCATCTTAGTACCTTAATTTTCAAAATCTCTTTAAGTCCCCAAATTTGTCGGAAATTCGGCGGCCTAAACGGTCATTACACCGAATTTCCTTCCAAATTTGCTTTATGCCACATTAACATATAATCTCATAAATTCCTCATATGAATAACATCATCATCATTAGCATACTTCATGCATCATCATAAATCATCCAAACGCTTACCCTTACGGTAGCTTATGCTTTGACCCTTACGGGTCTTAATCTTGAGATATAGTTCTCTACATCCGTCGTTCATATTTTAAGCACCTAAGGCTCATAATTAAACATCATTCATAATCCTCTCATTTTACTTTTGAATCTGAATAGCATAGGGTGGAAATCCTAACAGGTGAATACGGGGTTCTAGAACTTACGTTTTAGACCCTTTCTTGGTTCCGTTTTTACTAAAGCTATGGATTAAATCTAAATCAATTATGAGGCATTCCTATGCTTAAGGACTAGTTATTAATCATGTTTATCATGTTGTAAGGGTGCTGGACAGAATTCAAAGAATTAAATGTTCTAAGAGTTCTACATTTGCATTTTTACGGTTTTCTAGTTACTAGTTTCCCCATAGGTGCTAGAATTCAATTCTAACTCAAATGATACCAAGTTTTTCATGTCTAAACAATCTAAATCTGATTATGTCCCCATTAAAACAGTTTGGATTAGTTCCATAAACAAATGGGTCAAAACTATGTTAAATTCTAGCTTTACGGTATTTCTAGTTAGCTAGTTTTTCACCTATCATGCATAGGATCGCTTCTACATCTTCATATGATATTTTCACACATTCCAACACATTGAAACATCATCATACAGCATCACATTCACCACATCAGAACCGAAAACATCTTGCCTCAATAAGAGAAGTAAATTGACATTTCTAGGTACATAAGTTAACTAGTTTCTCTCGAATCAATCTAGAACTTCTAAAACTCTTTGCAAAACATTTTAATTCATCAAGAGGCTAAGTGAAGCCTTAGGTCACTGACCAAAACATATTCCATCCCCTAAAAGAGATTGGAATCACAACTTATAATGACATAACCTTATAAAGAATTGTAAAACTTTAAGGAACACTTAAAACATAGGCTATTGGTCCTAGTAGCTAGATGAAAACTCATTGGAAGTCCATCCTCACTACTTGCGCGAAAAACATACATTCAAAGTATGGTTTACATTCAACTTTAACTTGGAATGAAATGGGCAAGTCTTTGAGCTCTAGGTTCTTAAGTTACGACATAAACTAAGCGTGCTCATGCTCTTCATTTTTAATCTTGCTTTCAAAGTAAAGTGATGACTTGAAATTAAATATGCCAGGCATAATTTAAACGTGCAAGCTTGAAAGTAAATTTGTCAAGCATAATCTTAAACGTGCAAGCTTGAAAGTAAATATGCAAGATTCAATTCTTTATTTTAGTGCTCTTGGCCCAACAACAATCGACTTTAAGGCCGAAATAGATAGGCATTCGAGAAATTAATTAGGTGATAATGCAAGTTCAATTCTTTATTTTAGTGCTCTAGGCCCAACAACAATCGACTTTAAGGCCGAAATAGAAAGGCTTGGAGAATTAAATTAAGTGATGATACAAGTTCCATTTTAATCTTTATGTTCTTAGGTGATAGCTTGAAAGTAAAGATGCATAGCAAGAATGTAAATATGAATGCAAGCATAAAATAAATTATGCAAGTTCATTTTATCTTTCTAGAGCTCTTAACAAGACTTTAAAGGAATTTAAACCTTAACCCAAACTCATTCAAACAAGGTAAAGTCAAGCTTGGAGTTCTTAGAACTCAACATAATATCTTTGGGAATCAAACTATGAAACTTAGAAAATCTCAAGGAAATGGCCGAAATCTCCAAGAAGAGAAAAGTGCATTTTAAAACTCTAGAGTTCATGACCTTGATGATATATTAACACCAACATCATGAGTCCTCATCATTGAGTTCATAGAGCCATAAAACACCATCAAAGTTAAAGTTCTCAAAAGTTCAAGAAAGGAAAATCTAGAAACACTTTTGCTCAAGAACAAAAATCAAGCTCTAGAGTTTGTTTCAAGTGATGAACATCATCATGAAACTCTCATCATCAAGCTCTCATTCCTTTGTTCTCCAAGGCCCATGGCCGAAAATGAAAAGGTAAAGGAAAGAAAAAGAAGTTCTAAAAAGAATCAAGAGAAACTATGAACATTAAGCTTAGAACAAGAACTTTAAAGAAAGAATACATGAAAGAAAATCCCTACTTGGTGTGATGAACTTGAAGATGGAAGAAGAAGATGAAGAACTTGAAGAACTCCAAGAACTCCAAGAACTTGAAGAACACAAAGACTTTGAGAGAAAAAGAAAAGCTTTGAGTGTTTCCTAAACTTAGCAAATGATCTAAAAGTGGTGCAAGCTCCTCAAGGCATTCTATTTATAGAGAAATGAAACAAATGGAGGGAGCTCATGGAGGAGGAGGTTTCGGCCATGAGGATGCAGAATTGGAGGGTTCCATGTGTTCCATGAGGTGAGATAATGTGTTCTTGAGGTATGGCTTAAGGTATGGTGAGGTATGGTTCAAGGTATGGCCTCAAGCATGGTTCTTTGAGTGAGAAAATAATTAAACATGTGGTCAATGGGGAAAGGTGCTGGCCGAAATGCATCAGCCCATGGGAGGATTAGTTTGCATTTTAATTGTGGTTTAGAGTTGTGTTTAGGTGTATCTTTGATTATGCTTAAGATTAGGAATTTGTAAGAAAGTGTTTAGGTAAGGGAAATGGGTAATTAAGGTGGTCTAGACATAATTAAGGAGTGGTCTTGCACCATTAGTGAGTTAAATCCTCAATTTAGAGTCTAAACAACTCTAGACACATTTCCTTGATTTAAGGAATTGGAGAGAAAACACTATTCAAGATTCCAAGACTAGGAATCTTGAGTTCTAAAAGGGATTTAAGTTTAATCTAAGCAATTTTAGGTTCTAATTAACTTTAATAAATTATTTTGACTCTAGATTAATTAGGGAAATAAATTAATCTTCGTTTAGAGCCTAATATTGCTTAGGTTTGCTTAATTACGTCATTAAGCTCAAAAACACTATTCTAGGGCAAAATCGTAATTTTGCACTAAAACTGCCCGGGACCACCGGGACTTGAACAGAGACCTCTAGACACATGAAATCATGTTTTTAAACCTTTGGGGAAAGTTCCGAGCTCAAACGGCACCTTTACCCGCGTAAAAACGCTATAGGGGTATTTTGGTCATTTTGACCAAATCTGAAAATGAAATTTTCGCTTCGAAAGCATTCAAAGGCCATTCAATCGCTTCAAACATTGAGTTGACCCTTCGAGGATGACCGAGTTGGTTACCCTCGAGTTCGGGTCAGGAAATGACCTCAGGGGCATTTTGGTCATTTCCCTCGGACAGAAAAATCGGGGTGTTACACGTAACGCCTTGATTTTCTGTCTGAGAGGAAAATGACCAAAAAGCCCCTGAGGTCATTTTCGGCCCGAAATTCGAGGATAGCCAGCCCGGCAGTCCTCAAAGGACCAACTCAATGTTTGAAGGGGATTGAATGGCCCTTGAGTGGTTTCGGAGGCAAAAGTCTCATTTTCTGCAATTTTGGGTCAAAATGACCAAAATACCCCTATAGCATTTTTACGCGGGTAAAAGCGCCGTTTGAGCCCGAAACTTTCCCTGAGAGTTTAAAATAATGTTTTTACATGTTTAGAAGCGTCTGTTTAAGTCCTGGAGGTCCCGAACAGTTTTAGTGCAAAATTACAATTTTGTCCCTAGAATAGTGTTTTTGAGCTTAATGACATAACTAAGCAAACCTTAGCAATATTAGACTTTAATCAAAAATTAATTAATTTCCATAATTAATCTAGAGTCAAAATAAACTATTAAAATTAATTAGAATCTAAAATTACTTAGATTAGATTTAAATCCCTTTTTAAAACTCAAGATTCCAATCTTGGAATCTTGAATAGTATTTTCTCTTTCCAATTCCTTAAATCAAGGAATTGTGTCTAGAATTGTTTATGCACTAAAATGAGTTTATAACTCACTAATGATGCACGAACACTCCTTAAACATATCTTGATAACCTTGATTACCCATTTTCTCACCTAAACACTTTCTTACAAATTCTTAATCTTAATCCTAATCAAAGATACACCTAAACACAACTCTAAACCACAATTAAAATGCAAAAAATCCTCCCCATGGCTGATGCAAGTTTCGGCCACCTCTCTCTAATTTACATCACATGTTGATTTGTTTCTCACTCCAAGAACCATGCTTGAGCCATACCTTGAACCATACCTCACCATGCCTCAAAATCACAACATCTCACCTCATGGACCTCATAGGGCTGCCCTTGCTTGGCCGAAACCTTCCTCTCCCTCTTGAACTTTTCATTTGTTTCATTTCTCTATAAATAGAACACTTGAGTGAACTTGAAACACCTTTATTTCATTTGCTAAGTGTAAGTTTTCAAAGAGTACTTCAAAGTTTCCTTTTTCTCTCAAGTTCAATTGTTCAAGTCCTTCAAGTTCTTCATCCTCTACTCTCATCCCAATCTTCAATCACTTAGTAGGGATTTTCTTTCAAGTATTTCCTTTATTTAAGTTCTTATTCTAGTTATGTATGTATGGTTTCTCTTGAGTCTTTTTAGAACTTCTTTCCCTATCCTTTTTCTTCTTCATTTTTGGCCATGGGCCTTTGAGGACAAGGGAATGAGAGTTTGATCATATCTTAAAATGGTTATATGAACTCAATGATGAGAACCCATGGTGTTAGTGTTAATACATCACCAAGATCATGGTCTCTAGAGTTTCAAATGTTTCCTTTTCTTCTTAAAAGTTTCGGTTCCTTTCCTTTTCTCCTCTTCATGATTTCGGCCAACACTTGTTGGATGGTCCAACATGATAGCTTGATGATGAGAGTTCTAAATGGTGACTTTATGTTCACCATAAAGAAATCTATAAAGCTTGAGTTTTCATGAAAATGATATATAGATCACTTATGGCTTTATTATTTTTTAAGGAACATTATCTTGAGTTCCAAGAACTCTTGTCTTCACTTTATCTTGTCATCATAAGTTTGGGCTGAGGTTTAAGTTCCTTTAAAGTCTTGAATGAGCTCTAATAAGATATAAATGAACTTGCATATTTATTTTGAGCTTTACATTCATATTTATTTTCCAAGCCATCACTTAAAGTTAATGGATAAGAAATGGAGTGCATCTCATATTTACATTCTTGTCTAGCATATCTACCTTTCATCACTAAAGAATATAAAGATTTAAAATGAGAGCTTGCATTATCACCTAACTAATTCTCAAAGCCTTTCTATTTTGGCCTTAAAGTCGATTGTTGCTGGGCCTAGAGCACTAAAATAAAGAAATGAACTTGCATTGCATATTTACTTTCAAGTCTTGCATATTTAGATTTCAAGCCTTGCATATTTATATTTCAAGTCTTGCATATTTACTTTAAGTTCTCACTTTACTCTATAATGAAAGATAAAAATGATGCACATAGCATATTTACATTTTGTAGTCACTTAAAGACCTTAGAGCTCAAAGACTTGCCCATTTTATCTCAACTTAAAGTTTAATGTGGGAGCATTCTTTGAATGCATAATTTCGATCATGTAGTGATGATGAGCTTGGAATGAGTTTTATCTAGCTACAAGGGCCAACAATCTAAGTTTTAAGACTTTCTTTAAGCCTCATGAACTTTATGAGATTAAGACCAACAAGATTTATGAACTTAATTCTCTTTTAAGGAGGGATCAAGTGGTCACTGACCTAAGGGTGTTTTTAGCCTCTTTGACAACATAAAATGGTTTGCAAAAGAGTTTTAGAAGTCCTAAAATGATTCCAAGAGAAACTAGCAACTTATATGCTTTAGAAAAGTCAAGTTATGCATCTTTTTGGGACTTGATGTTTCGGTTCTGCCATGATGAGATTGCTGCTATATGATGATGTTTTGATGTGTTAGAATGTGTGAAAATTATATATGATGAGGTAGGAACATTTCTATGCATGATAGGAGAGAAACTAGCTTTCTAGAAAAATCATAAAGACAAGATTTAGCATAGTTTTAGCCCATTTATTTTTGGATACTGCCCAAACTGTTTCAATGGGAATATAATCAGATTAGGATTGTTTAATCATGAAAAATTTGGTTACATTTGAGGTAGGATTGAATTTTAGCACTTACAGAGAAAACTAGTAACTAGAAATCCGTAAAATTGCAATTCTAGAACTCTTAGAACATTTAGTTTTCTGTTTCTGTACAGCACCCTTAAAATGTGGTATAAATGATTTATAATTAGTTCAAAGGTTTAGGAACACCTTAGGCGAAAACAGATCCAAGAAAGGGTCTAAAACATAAATTCTAGAACCCGTAATTGTAAGTTTATAACTCTACCCTTAAAGAATGGTGCTGCCCAGATTTAATAAAAAGTATAAATGATAGTAAGATTTGTTAGAAGTAAATCCATAGGTGCATAAGAGGTTGATAGAAAATGATAGAATAATTACATCTCAAGTTTAAGGCTCGAAAGGGTCAAAGCATAAGATACCGTAGGATCAAGAGCATGATGAATTTTCAATGTTGCTTGTCAACATATGAGAATGATTATGTCAACGTATGAATTTATGGTCGAGGATGCATGATCCATTTATTTATGTGGCATAAAGTAAATTTGGAAGAAATCAAACGAGGCTGTGTCAGCTATTTGCCGAATTTCTGACAAATTTGGGGACTTAGAAAGTTTTTGAAAAGAAAAACCTATGAGATTTTATTTATGAGGTACTAAGATGAGTTTTCGGATGACACCGGTTCGGCTGAGCACCTCCAGAGAACTCATGTGACATCGGTACCAAGATGTATTCTTGGGTGACACCGGTTCGGCCGAGCACCCCCAAGAAATGCCCCCTAGCCCATACTGGATAAATTGGGATTATGATTATGATACGCTTATTGGGATTGATAAGTAAGAACTAGTGACAACTAGTTAAGGTGTGAGCTCATAACCTAGAGATGTGACACGTTCTGGGTGACACCGGTTCGGCCGAGCACCCCCGGAATGATTGTCTTTTAGGATGGCCTATGAGGAAGTAAAATATGATGATTATGTCACAAAGTTTTCCCATATGAGATTCAATTGCCACTTTATGCCACTATTACGATGTTCTTAATGTTATGATTATTATTCTTGCACTAAGTAGAGCCATGCATACATTCTTTAATATGTTGCATCCATGACATTAAGAATCATACTAAAATGAATGGACCTTGGCTAACTATGTTTCAAAGCTTATAAATGGACTTAATGCATGCTCACTTATTTTGTATACTAAACCCAAGGTTCCTGAGGACGTAGATGATGACACCTAGGTAGTAGGAGGCCTTACTGAGATTCTTTAGCAAGATTCTCACTCCTTCTATTTCTTTTCCTCCATCACGTCTTCAAATGGCGACGTTCATGATTTTTGTGGACACCCCAACGTGGGAGGTGCATCATGATCTAGACCACTGGTCATACTATTTTGTGGGTCACTGCGTCATTCATGTATTTATGTTTGTTGGACGGCCCTTTAGTCACCCCGTACATAGCCATCGATTCTCTCCTGTCTCACCCTTCGGCGACGACTTCGTGTTCGAGCGCGCACGCCCTTGAGAGGAGCGGATCCGCCGCACCCCACCGATAGCTTCTGTCATCCGGGTCTACCCACAGTATGTGCCCTGGTCGCCCTCATCATTGTTCGAGACGGACCCTTTGGAGGACTCTACTACTCAGGTACCTTCCGAGGGATCCTCCCCCACAGTGCCGATGGACGTTGGGGAGGGTAGTGAGGCTTCTGTTGCTCAGCCGGTACGTGGAGGACGAGTGAGGATGATTCCCCGCCGTGGAGCTCATGCCCGACCGATGCAGCGCATAGCCACCCCGGCTGAGATAGCCCAGTGGATCAGATACATCCCCCCTTTCCAAAGAGGCCCGCAGTAGGAGACAACTGTTGCATTCTGGTGCCGAGCTTTGACTAGGCCGGGATAGCCTCCTTTTGTCTTAAGGCTATCTATTTGTAGGCACACTAGAGTTAGGAGAGTTTCCTTTTATGCCTTTTGTTGTACTTTTGTTTTCCATGTATTTCTATTCCAGTTGTACCAAACTAAGTCCCACTCTACATAAGTGGGCATATCATATTATATGTAACACCCTAATATTTGACCCAATACTACTAGTACGTACTTAGGCCAAATATTAGTCATTACTTACTGTCATGGTTCTTTTTACTTGGAAAAAATAGCTTAACAAAAATACGAGTCAATTTTTTTTTTTCAAAACATTACTTAAAATAGAAGCCGCACGTATCTTACCGGGTCGGTATCATAAAGTGCAGAAATATAAACATAGAAGTGGCTCCGAAATCATAACATAATCACAACTGGAATACCTCATATATAGTATGCCTACCCTACGGGGCAGGACTCTTCAAGTACATGGTAAACAGGAATACAACGGAAATGCAGAATACATAGAAAAGAACTAGAAAGAAACATCCCTACCCACGTGCAACCTAAGGTGGATAACCTCAACACAAAAGAGGTTTCATCCATACTACGTGTCGTGCGTGCACTAAAGGCTACCCTCCAATCTCCATAGCAGACTTACGGGTACGGAGGAACGTAGCCAATCCACGGGCGGAGCTCGGCGGGTGTAGGCATGCCCTGTGACTAAACGTGTCGTCCACGTCGGGGTCGTGGCCTGGGCACCGAAGCCCTCCGATGCTGAGTGATTGTCTCCTCGCTGCCCATCGGTCGCAGAGGCAGAGTGGGGGCAGAGCCCTCATGGTCCATGGGGGAGTCCTCCACAGGTCTCTTCCGAAAGTCTTTGCGATAGTGGCACATACTCCGGTATGTCCGCTGAACCGCCAGAGTAGGTCCGTAAGTTCCTCTCATGTCGTGGCCGTGCATGCTCAAAGATCGTGGGGTCACCATAGGGGGATGTCGGGGAGAAGCGATAACTATATACGGGGTGTGCAAACGGTCGTCCCAAAAACATGAAGATGCGCACAGTACATCGGCCCTCAAAATGGAATGACCCATGCTCCGGGTCATGGTAGACCTCCCACCGGGGTGTGTCAACGAATAGCACGAACGTCGCCATCTCGCTCTGAAGATGTAATGGAAAAAAAGAGATAGAGGGAGTGAGATTCTTACTAAAGAAACTCAGTAGGGCTCTCCTTCTATCCTAGGTGTCATCATTTACGTCTCCAGGTATCTCGAGTTATTTATAAAACCATGGACATATATTGGTTCAATTATGAGTTTTCTAAAGTCTCAATCTCCGAGATCCGTTCCTTTTAATATATCACTTGTATTTACATAAATCATGGGAAATAAACTGTGGGACTTCAATCATATAACTTGGATCATAGAACATAAATCATATAACTTGGATCATAGAACATAAATCATATAACTTGGTACTTAGCACATGGTGACTTATCTTGGTTACTTAGGTGACATTAAACTTTCACTTAAACTGGGGACGCCCTCATATTTCTCCCTTTTGAGAAATCTCTAGGTTATGAGCTCATACCACACTATTCGTCACTAGTATCTAGACTTTTATCCCTTGGGATAAGTCAACTTCCCGACTTTAAGTATAGGTTTAGGGGGGCTAGAATCACATTGTCCCCACCCTTAGTTTGGTGGTTTCAAAGGATTTCATTCTCATATTTTAAGTCACCCTAAGTTTAACATGTTTCTTTAAGATGCCACATAATTAATGCATAACACATAATTACCACTTCGGCATGTAACACCCTAGTAATTAACCAAATACACCTAGGTTGAATCTGATTAATGACTAGACTTTACTCCTTGCTTTGGTTCTTTCTTCATAATTTGAAAATACTTAGTGAAATTACGAGCCATTTTTTTTAAAAAAAACATAATTGAAAACGTGAGCCGAGTACAACGTGAACGAGTAAGCGGAGTATAATAAGATGTTTAAGAATATATCACATCATATCACTTTGGCTCCATCATATAACATCCATAAGAACATTATAACATATATTTACATACAATAACCTCACTCAAAGGGTGGGTTATGATAATACATTATTATCTTATGCAAACCCATAAAAGAAAATATACATAAGGAAATACATGCCTCTAAACTAGATAACTCCATAAGCCGGGAAGGTTATCCTAAAACTAGGGTGCATGAACACACATAAATCTAATAAGAACCTTCTATGGCCACTGTCCCGAAATGGGGAATAAATCCGATCCATCGATGAGCTCCTCGAGGGGACACACGAGATGCACCAGTCGGAGTCGCATGGACGGCCTTCTTGCTAACCTCGGCTGAACAACTGTTTCCTCACTACCCTCTCTTACACGTGTGGGAGTAGGACCAGAGCTCTTAGAATATACATGAGTATGAGTGTCCTCTGAAGGATCAGTTTCAGAATATCTCGTCTCGGGAACATACTCTGGAAATCCATGGACAGCAGATGAAGCGGGATAAGAACGTAACGTCCTTTCATCAAGTGGACGTGCATGTTTGAAAACCATTTCATCGCCATAGGGAGAAGTAGGAGAAAATCGATAACTAGGAACAGGATGTGCAAATGGACGACCTATGTAAATAAAAACACAAACTGCGCACCTCCCTTCAAAATGATACGAGCGATGCACCGGATCATAGTGGAATTCCCAAGTAGGGTAATCAACGAACAGGACGAATGTCGCCATTTGAATCTGGAGACAATGACGGAAATAAAGAAAAGGGAGTGAGAATCTTGCTAAAGAATTCTCAGTAGGGTACCTCCTTCTACAGTGTCATCATCAAATAGTGAGCATGCAAAGATTCATTTTAAGTTCGAACAAATACTTAACCGAGGTTCGTCAATTTTTAATCATGCGTCTTAAAATGCATCATAATCTTAACATGTCATATTTACAATGAACTTTTCCTTTATCATTACATCATATTCCTCATCATCATTATCAAAATAACATGCATAAAAGAACGTCATATAATATTAGCTACACATGGACACAGTGCACATATTTCATTTCTTTAGTGCCTTAGGTGACTTAAAATCTTATCATCATCATTATTTTCCTTGGGCCACCCTATACTCCACCCTTTTGGGAGTAATTTAGGTTATGAGCTCATACTTTACTAGTCGTCACTAGCATATACTTATCCCTTTTGATAAGCTAAAGTCCCAACTCTACCCTTTTGAGAGAACGGGTTAGGGGGCTAAAATCACCTTTTCACCACCTATAGTCTGATAGTTCCAAAGGATCATTTTCTTATAAGTTTAAGTCACCATTAAATCTTTGCATGTTATATCACAATACAATTCATAAACATCATAGCATTTTCTCATTTATAGTCTTAAGCTAGAATAATATATATCAACTATAATCATGCATCTAGGAGATTCCCAGGAAAGAGAGCAAACACTACAGTGGCTAACTCAAGGTCATGTGTGGGGTAGTTTGCCTCGTGAGGTTTGAGTTGTCACGATGCATAGGCCACCACTTGCCTATTTTGCATCAACACACAACCCAATCCTTTCCCAGAAGCATCACAATATACCTCAAAGGGCACATTGGGGTCAGGTAGTACTAAAACCGGGGTTGAGGTTAGCTTCTGTTTCAATTCTTGGAAGCTCTTTTCACACTCTGGGGTCCAAGTAAAAGAGGCATTCTTCCTAGTAAGCTTGGTAAGGGGTAAGGAAATCTGAGAAAATCCTTTAATAAACCTACAATAATATCCAGCAAGTCCTAAAAAGCTTCGTATCTCCGTTACCGTAGTAGGTCTCTCCCAACTCATCACAGCTTCTATTTTACTAGGATCTACCGCGATTCCCCCTTTTGATACATGCCCTAAGAACTTCACTTCCTCCAACCAGAATTCACACTTAGATAATTTGGCATAAAGTTTCTTTTCCTTCAAAATCTCCAAAACTATTCTTAAATGATGTTCATGCTCCTCGTGGGTCTTCGAATAGATGAGTATATCATCTATGAAAACAACCACAAACTGATCCAAATAGGGTCTAAAAATCCTATTCATATAATCCATAAACACAGCTGTGAACACCATATTTTGTCCAAACTTTTATTTATTTTCATATTCATTGTTTTTATAAAAATCCAGTCCATTTTCTTTTTATTGCAGCCCATTCCTATTACCCTTCCTTAGCCCATTGTTTTTTTATTATTTTAGCTTGTTCCCGTTGCAACAAAAAAATAAAAAGAGGACATTGGATCCCTTATTTCAGCCCATTTTTTGAAAAAAAAAATATAAAAATAAAAAGCATTGGATTCTCCTTTATGCTCCTTTTCTTCTGACCGTTTAGGGGAGAGGGGAACGGGTAACATGATGAGTTCCTCTCCCCAACGGCATGATTCCTTCTTTGTGATGATTACAGGTTTACCAGCCAACCTGTAAAATTTGCTGAGCAATAATTTCATTTGACTACAACAGATATACATTCAGCAAAGACGGGAATCAAAGGGGGATCGAAAAATTTTCCAAAGCATTCATCAGCAAAAAATTCAAAACCAAAAAAGCAATAAAAAAAATACATTCCAATACACTAATTGTTCTGCAAACGAGAACCTGCAAGAAAATTCAAAACACAGCAACAATCCGGCAACAATCCCAGTAATTCAGACAACATAGCAACGACAAGGGAAAAGAACAAGGTAGAATCCAACAACAACATCATCAATTTTGCATCAAAAATTAACCAAAAAAGAAAGGAAATAGGGAGGAGGCCGCGGCCTTGCTCCTCCCCATCAGCAGTCGCGGCCTCCGTTCATGCCATTATCATCGTCAACTTCATCTCCTCTTCCCTCAGCCTCCTCCTTTCCCAGACATCATCATCACCATCCATAGTTCATCTCATCATCATTTTCAACCTCCCTTTCCAGACACCACACCTCCACCACCATCGCGGATCACCCCCCTCTCCCTCAACATCATCATATCACCAGAAACCACGCCACCTTCTACCTCCTCTTTCCTCCATGGGTTATAATCTTCAACCTCCCCTCATAGTTCTTCATCGCTCAAGATCAACCACCCACCACCACCATTAGCCTTCTCTTCCCCCACCGTGAATGACCGAATTCCCCCTCACTGAAACCACCATCATCGCGGCCTCTGCCCTCCAGAAACCATCATAATCGCCACGGCCAGCTTCGTGAATCACCGCGTCCCTCCGCCACACGGCCGCCGGCCTTTCCTTCACGGAGCTTTTCCTCTCTCTCCCTTTGCAGAACTCTCTTTCTCTCTTTGGGTTCCTCGAGTCCGCCGCTCCACCGTCAATGGCAAATCAGCACCACACCCCCCTCCGCTCCGATCTGCTCTTTGCGCCGGCGACCAGATTCGCCAAGCTCGCAAAACCACCGCGCGGCCAGCCTCCCTGCAGCTGTACCATCGATTCTTCCCCTTTCCGCTCAAGATCACCGCTCTCCAAGCCACCACGATCTGCAGTGGTTACCTTCAAAATCCGAGCTCACGCTCCACCACCATGGACCTCGGCTTCCGTCCTCGTCGGTGGCGGACTGCTCCTCCCCTGGTCGCAGCTTCCCTTCGCTGATACTGCGCGGTGGTCACGGTCATTCCTCGGGTGGCCTCCTCCGCCTCCCTTGCCCCCCTCATCTTCTCCGTTTCTCTCTGTCTCTGGCTCTCTCTCTCTCTCTCTATCCGTTTCTCTCTCTTTTTCTTTCAGTGTGGGTGCGTTTGTGTTAGTGAGAGTTGTATGTGTGGGTGCATGTGTGCGTGTGTAAGAGTGAAGAGAGATGTGTCCGTGTGTGTGTGTCAGCGTATAAGAGTGTGTGAGCACGTGTGTGTCGGTGTGAGAGTGCTGAGTATGTGTGACTGTGTGAGATTGGAGAGAGAGAGGGGTTTAAAATTTTTTTTTCAAGTTCTTTTTTGTTTTTGTTGGGGTTAGTTTGTATTGAGTCTATAGGCTAGTTGGGCTTAGAATTAAAAAATTTTTTTGTAACTGTTTTTGTGTACAAAATAACTATCTGATAATTTTTTTTTGGGTTAAATTAATTGTATATTTTGTTTTTTAGTTAAATTATTTTATATGCTTGTATGTTTTGTATATTTATGTTTTGTGTTTATTTTTAGTTAATTATTTCTTGTGTTTATGTACTTGTTAATTATTCTATATTTTGTTTAATTGTGATTCACTTTAATTTTTTATATATGTTTATCTGCTTTGCTTAAATTGTTTATGTGATTGTGTTTTTTTTTATTTAATTATTTTATGTTTGTGCGTTTTTGTTAAATTAATTGTACATGTGGTGTCTATGTTTTGTTTTAGTTAAATTATTTTATATGTTTATATTTTTTGTTTAAATTAATTGTGAGTTTATGTTTATGATTTAATTTTGCTATTTCTAGTTGAAATTAAAACTTGTCAAAAATATGTCCCTTCCATTTAATAATCGATAATCCTTTTAAAAAAAAATTAAAATCAATCAATTCATATTTTCATTCGTTTTCAAAAAAATTAAAATCAATCATCATATTTCTGTTTTAAAACTCTTGTTTCATTTTAAAATCCACGCAACAACTTGTGATATTGATGTATAGCTTGCTATCCTCAAGTTTCATGAGAATGTAAGGATTTATTGTATAGTTTATACTATCCTAAATCCTGTGCAAGAGTGGGTTTTAGTTTTTTTGAAAAAATATGTTTCTTTAATAAATCAATTCAATACACACTTATTTTCTACAGAACTACGTGGCTTTGAGTTCCTCATTGCACCAGAGGATACGTAGGCATAGCCGACAACTATCAAGCCAAAATTCTTTTTTCATAAAATTTATTCTTTATTATTTGTTTTAATTTTAACTTTATTCCTTTGTAAATATGGAATTGTTATAAGTTTTGGGAAAAATAAATATTATAAAATTGTAATCATTTTGCATAATAAGCTCTAGGGTAACCGTATTTATACGGATGTATTAGGGGTGCAGTGGGATTAAGTTTCCACCCTTCTCTAATCATAATCAGACTCCCGAACCTCAAATCTCTTTTAAAAGATCAGTTTGCAAATCAAAAGGTTTTCCAATTTTAACCAGAATTAAAATTGGTGGCGACTCCTGTTTTTATTTTAAAAATCGGTTGTCATTCCCGTCGCGGTACCCTCCGGGTACGTTGCGACAACTGCAGGAGCATTGGTCAGTCCAAATGACATCACTGTGAATTCAAAGTGGCCGTATCGAGTTCGAAAGGCCGTCTTTGATATGTCCTCATCTCTTACTCTTATTTGATGATATCCTGACTTCAAGTCTATCTTTGAGAACACTATCGCCCCTCTCAACTGATCCATTAAATCATCAATCCTAGGCAAAGGGTACTTGTTCTTTACTGTCACTCGGTTCAATTGCCTATAATCAATGCATAACCTCATACTTTCATCCTTTTTCTTAACAAATAGGACCGGGGCTCCCCATGGTGAAACACTTGGTCTTACAAACTTCTTTTCTAAAAGCTCCTCTAGTTGAGTCTTTAACTCAGCTAATTCTAGAGGTGACATCCTATAGGGTGCTATGGATATTGGTCCTGTCCCCGGAACCAGCTCTATGGAGAACTCAATTTCTCTTTTTGGAGGGAATTTGGGTATATCATCAGGAAATAACTCAGCATAGTCTCTCACAACGGGTATCTTATCAAGATTTTGCTTAAAGTCTACATCGTTAGCAGCTAGGAGAACATATCCCTTACTCTCTCCTTCACCACGGTTTATTTCTACAGTATTAATGTACAGACTTAGGGGTTTTCTAGGTTCACTAGGAATAGGAAGAAAAATGATAGACTTGTCATAACAATTTAACATTACACGGTTGGCATAAAGCCAATCCATGCTGAGGATTATATCTAGACCTTGCATAGGTAGACAGACTAAATCAAGAACAAAAGATCTACCTTCAACAATGAAACAACAGTTCGGGCAACATCTACAGGTCCTAACAGGTTTTCCAGTAGGGGTAGAAATAGTAAGATCAAAGGGGAGTTCTGACACATGTAATTTTAGGGATTCAACACAAGTATGGGATATGAATGAATGAGTAGTGCCAGAGTCAAATAATACAATTAAGGTCCTACCATTCATCTCACACTTACCTTCCATGAGGTTCTGAGACTTTGTCGAGTCCTCTGCACTGAGGGTAAAGACCCTTCCTTGGCGTTGCGGCTTGGGGTTGGGGGCTATCGAATTCCTCTCTGTGCATTCCCGTGAGTAGTGACCAGGCTTTCCACATCGGTAGCAAACATTCTGGCCCAACAAGCAAGGCCGATCACCGTGTTGCTTACCACACTTTGGACATTCAGTACCAGAGGCAGGTTTTGGAAGTGCGGCTAGGGTCCATTGGGGTGCTTTGACTTTGGTTCCACTTGATCCTCCTTGATGAAAGTCCTTCCTAGGGCCTTGTGGTCTAAATTGCGGCCTGGGTTGTGGTCTCGGTTGTGGTCTGAAGGGTGGTCGATTTTGCAGCTTGAACCTTGGGGCTTGTGGCGCCAGCTTCTTTGAAAAGTTGTCTGCCCTCAATATACTTAGCTTCCTTTGACCGTCTTCAATGATACGACATTTGTTGACTAAGGTAGGAAAATCCCTAATCTCCAAGTGAGCAACAGCGACATTTATCTCTACCTTTAGTCCGGATTCATACTTCATGCACTTCCAATATTCATCCGAGTTGCCTTGGAAAATCCTTGAGAACTTGATCAGCTCCTCAAATTTTGCAGTGTACTGAGCAATGTTCATACCCCCTTGAGCTAGCTGCATAAACTCTATGTCCTTAGCATTCCTCATGGACTTGGGGAAGTACTTCTCATAGAAGTGAGCTTTGAACAATTCCCAATTAATGTGGGTGCCAGACGCCTCTAATAGCCTTCGGGTGCCAATCCACCAGAACTCAGCATCTGCTTCCAGCATATATGCAGCAAAGGTCACCTTTTGTTCCTCGGAGCATATGACTACTGTGAAGATCTTTTCTATATTCTTTATCCATTCATCAGCATGATTTGGGTTTAGAGTTCCTCTAAATGATGGTGGATTCGCCCTACGAAATTCTCCAAATCGGGCATGCTCGAGGCCTTCAGCAGTAACAGAACAGCATCCATTTTCGCCTTGGCGATCCATTCTTTCGAACATCATTTGCATGGCTCTCGCCATGTCCCTTAGAGCTTCAGCAATTGCATTATTTTGGTCATCACTGTTTGAAGTCCTATTCTATCTTGGGGGTGCCATTGGTTCCTGAGCACACAAAACAGTAAACACTGAGGTGATCAGACTCAATACTTAATGCTAAGTGAGCTAGTTACCATGGCACGTCCAATTATAGCAGTCATGCATCTCTATTCTATAGCTTATTCTAACAACAAGACAACTACACATGACATAACTATCGCATCATGCTTGAGAAGCATAGTCAGTCCAATCCTCAGGCACCATGAGAATCAAACTGCTCTGATACCAAAATGTAACACCTTAATATTTAACTCAACACGCCTAGGACGTATTTAAGTTAAGTATTAGTTATTACTCTTTTGTTTCAGTTTTTGATTGAAAACTTCTTGAAAAATACTTTAGTGAAAATATGGGTAAATTTTTTTTTAAAACTTTAAATACCAAAACGTGAGCCACGCATACTAGATATCTAACGTCATTTATCTTTCCTGCGTAAGAGAGATGTTAGAAACAAATAGTGGATAAATACATAATACAACCATGGCATAACATAACTCAAATAATAATAACATATCAATTACTGTATCATAATGGTGATGTCTTGTAAACTTAAGGACATCAATATATATCCGTCAATAGAATACAAACTGATATATGAAATACGATCACTCTAAAGTTAAATATCCAAAGGAAAGTTATCTCCGTAGCTCTTCATCCAATCTCAAGGTAAATCACGAACTACACCATCATTCATGTCTGGAGACGACACGGAAAAGAAAAAGGGATGAGAAACTTATACAAGAATCTCAGTAGGGCTTCCCGACTCTAACACAAGTGTCATCGTCATCATCCCCAGGAACCTCGGGTTTAATTATGAAAATGGTGAACATTTATATAAGGTTCATTTAATAAGTTATAAATACCATTAGCCGAGGCCCGTATCTTTTAGCATGAATCTTAATGTCATGAATGCAACATATTAGTCATGGATGCATGTCAATATCATATACATAATATCATAAAATTCATAAAATGATGCATATGATATAAAGAACATCATGATCATCATTCTTACAGGTGACTTAAACTTCTTTATTCTCTTTTTCTTGGGGGCCGCCCCATAATTCTCTCTTTTCTCGAGAGTTCTAGGTTATGAGCTCATACCTCACTAGTCGTCACTAGCGTAAATCTTATCCCTCTTGATAAGTTAAATTCCTGACTCTTAAGGTATGGGATAGGGGGCATTAGGATCACCTTTCATAACCTTTAATTCGGGGAGTCCAAAGGATCACTTCCTATTCGGATCACCTCTCATAACCTTTAATTCGGGGAGTCTAGAGGATCATTTCCATGTGTCTTATGTCACCTTATGTAACACCCCGATTCTTTCTGTCCGAGGGAAATGACCAAAATGCCCCTGAGGTCATTTCCTGACCCGAATGCGAGGGTAACCAACTCGGTCATCCTCGCAGGGTCAACTCAATGTTTGAAGGGGATTGAATGGCCTTTGAATGCTTTCGGAAGCGAAAATTTCGTCATAGCTTTCGGGTCAAAATGACCAAAATACCCCTATAGCGTTTTTACGTGGGTAAAGGTGCCGTTTGAGCCCGGAACTTTCCCTAGAGGTTTAAAAACACGTTTTCATATGTCTAGAGGTCTCTGTTCAAGTCCCGGTGGTCTCGGGCAGTTTTAGTGTAAAATTACGATTTTGCCCCTAAAATAGTGTTTTTGAGCTTAATGACGTAATTAAGCAAACCTAAGCAATATTAGGCTCTAAACGAAGATTAATTTATTTCCCTAATTAATCTAGAGTCAGAATAATTTATTAAAGTTAATTAGAACCTAAAATTGCTTAGATTAAACTTAAATCCCTTTTTAGAACTCAAGATTCCTAGTCTTGGAATCTTGAATAGTGTTTTCTCTCTCCAATTCCTTAAATCAAGGAAGTGTGTCTAGAGTTGTTTAGACTCTAAATTGAGGGTTTAACTCACTAATGGTGCAAGACCACTCCTTAATTATGTCTAGACCACCTTAATTATCCATTTTTCCTTACCTAAACACCTTCTTACAAATTCCTAATCTTAAGCATAATCAATGATACACCTAAACACAACTCTAAACCACAATTAAAATGCAAGAAACTCTCCTCCCTTGGCTGCAACATGGCCGAACAGCCATGCCCCCATTGACCACATGTTTAATTATTTTCTCACTCAAAGAACCATGCTTGAGGCCATACCTTGAACCATACATCACCATGCCTCAAGAACACATTATCTCACCTCATGGAACTCATGGATGCCTCCAATTCTGCACCTCATGGCCGAAAACCCCTTCAGCCCTCACCCCCTCCATTTGCTTCATTTCTCTATAAATACAATGCCTTGAGAAATCATTTGCTAAGTTTAGGAGCACTCAAAGCTTTTCTTTTCTCTCAAAGTTCTAGTGTTCTTCAAGTTCTTCAAGGTCTTCAAAGTTCTTCATCATCTTCACCTTCTTCTTCCATCTTCAAGTTCATCACATCAAGTAGGGATTTTCTTTCAAGTATTCCTTTCTTTAAAGTTCTTGTTCTAAGCTTTATGTTTATAGTTTCTCTTGATTCTTTTTAGAACTTCTCTTCCACTCCTTTTTCCTTTCCATTTTTGGCCATGGGCCTTTGGGAATGAAGAAATGAGAGCTTGATGATGAGAGTTTCATGATGATGTTCATCACTTGAAACAAACTCTAGAGCTTGATCTTTGTTCTTGAACAAAAATGTTTCTAGTTCTTCCTTTCTTGAACTCTTGAGAACTTTAGCTTTGATGATGTTTTAAAATGGCTCTATGAACTCAATGATGAGGACTCATGATGTTGGTGTTAATATATCATCAAGATCATGAACTCTAGAGTTTTAAAATGTTCCTTTTTCTTCTTGAAGATTTCGGCCATTTCCTTAATTTTTTCAAAGCTTCATGGTTTGATTTCCTAAAAATATTGTGTTGAGTTTTAAGAACTCTAAGCTTGACTTTACCTTGTTGGATGAGTTTGGGTTATGGTTTAAGTTCCTTTAAAGTCTTGTTAAGAGCTCTAGAGAGATAAAATGAACTTGCATAATTTATCTTATACTTGCACTCATGTTTACATTCTTGTTATGCACCTTTACTTTCAAGCTATCACCTAAGAACATAAAGATTAAAATGGAACTTGCATCTTCACTTAATTTAATTCTCAAAGCCTTTCTATTTCGGCCTTAAAGTCGATTGTTGTTGGGCCTAGAGCACTAAAATAAAGAATTGAACTTGCATCCTCACTTAATTAATTTCTCGAATGCCTATCTATTTCGGCCTTAAAGTCAATTGTTGTTGGGCCAAGAGCACTAAAATAAAGAATTGAACCTTGCATCTTTACTTTCAAGCTTGCACGTTTAAAGTTTATGCCTCGCATATTTACTTTCAAGCTTGCACGTTTAAGTTTATGCCTTGCATATTTAATTTATGTCATCACTTTATTTTGTAAGCAAGATTAAAAATGAAAAGCATGAGCACGTTTATTTTATGTTGTAATTTAAGAACCTAGAGCTCAAAGACTTGCCCATTTCATTCCAAGTTAAAGTTTAATGTGAAACCATTCTTTGAATGCATATTTTCGGCCAAGTAGTGATGATGGACTTGCAATGAGTTTTCATCTAGCTACTAGGACCAATAGTCTATGTTTTAAGTTTTCCTTAAAGCTTTACAAAACTTTATAAGGTTATGTCATCACAAGTTGTGATTTTATTCTCTTTTAGGGGATGGAATATGTTTGGGTCAGTGACCTAAGGCTTCTCTTAGCCTCTTGATGAATTAAAATGTTTTGAAAAGAGTTTTAGAAGTTCTAGATTGATTCCAAGAGAAACTAGTTAACTTATGTACCTAGAAATGTCAATTTAACTCTCTTATTGAAGTTGAATGTTTTCGGTTCTGATATGATGAGTGTGATGTTGTATGATGATGTTTTGAGGTGTTGGAATGTGTGAAAATATCATATGATGATGTAGAAGCGATCCTATGCATAATAGGTAAGAAACTAGCTAACTAGAAATACCGTAAAGTTGGAATTTGACATAGTTTTAACCCATTTGTTTATGGATTCTTTCCAAACTGTTTTAATGGGAACATAATCAGATTTAGATTTTTTAGACATGAAAAACTTGGTATCATTTGAATTAGAATTGAATTCTAGCACCTATAGGGAAACTAGTAACTAGAAAATCGTAAAAATGCAATGTAGAACTCTTAGAACATTTATTTTCTGGATTCTGTCCAGCACCCTTACAACATGATAAACATGATTAATAATTAGTCCTTAAGCATAGGAATGCCTCATAATTGATTTAGATTTAATATATAAGCGCTCAAGTAAAAACTAACCGAGAAAGGGTCTAAAACGTAAGTTCTAGAACCTCGTAAATACAAGTTAGAGATTCTGCCCTATGCTTTTCAGATTTAAGTATGAACATGAGGATTATGAATGATGATTAATTATGAGCCCTTAGGTGCATAAAGATATGAGCGACAGATGTAGAGAACTATATCTCAAGATTAAGACCCGTAAGGGTCAAAGCATAAGCTACCGTAAGGGTAAGCGTTTGGATGTTTTATGATGATGCATGTAGTATGCAAATGATGATGATGTTATTCATATGAGGAATTCATGAGGTTATATGTTTATGTGGCATAAAGCAAATTTGGAAGGAAATTCGGTGTAATGATCACAGTCAGCCGGATTTCCGACAAATTTGGGGACTTAAAGAGATTTTGAAAATTAAGGTACTAAGATGGGTTCTAGGATGACACCGGTTCGGCCGAGCACCTCCATAGAACTCATGTGACATCGGTACCATTTTATACTCTTAGGTGACACCGGTTCGGCCAAGCACCCCTAAGAGTTTTGCCCCCTAACCCGTACTCAGATAGTCGGGATTTATGATTTATGATACGCTTATCGTTAAGTGGTAAGTAAGAACTAGTGACGACTAGTTAAGGTATGAGCTCATAACCTAGATGTATGACACGCTCGGGTGACACCGTTAGCCGAGCACCCCCAGTTCGATTGTCTTTTAGGGTGGCCCATGAGGAAGAGATGTTTCATGATTATGATTATGTCACTAAAGTTTGTCCCATATGAATGTTTCTATTGCCACTTTATGCCACTAAGTATGATGATGCTTGATGTTATGTTTTATGTATGTGCATTAGGTAGTGCCATGCATACATCTTCTATTATGTTGCATTCATGACATTAAGATCATCCTAAAATGAACGGACCTTGGCTAAAGTATATTCTAAAGTTTAAAATGAACTTAATACATGCTCAGTCATTTTGTATAATTAAACCCAAGGTTCCTGAGGACGTAGATGATGACACCTAGGTAGTAGGAGGCCCTACTGAGATTCTTTAGCAAGATTCTCACTCCCTCTATCTCTTTCTTTTCGTCACATCTTCAGATGGCAACGTTCGTAGTGTTCATGGACACGCCGACATGGGAGGTGCACCATGACCTGGACCATGGGTCATTCCATTTTGTGGGTCGATGCACGGTTAGAGTATTCATGTTCATGGGCCGACCCTTCACTCCCCCTATACATTCCCATCGTTTCTCCCCCATCTCACCTTTTGGCGATGACCTGGTGTTCGAGCGCGCACGTCCCCTAGAGGAAAGGCTTCGCCGTAACCCACCATCCATGTCCGCCGCTCGAGACTACCCCGAGTATGTGCCCCGTTGCCCGTCGTCTTTTTCGGAGACAGATCCTTCCGAGGATTCGGCAACCCAGGTACCCTCCGAAGGATCTTCCCCCCCACCATACCCATGGACCTTGGGGAGGGTAGTGAGCCTTCCGTGACTCAGTCGAGGCTTGCACGACGACCGGAGATGAGGCCACGTCGTGGAGGTCACTTCCGAGCCCCGACCCGTCTATTCACGCCGGAGGAGCTTGCTCAGTTTCCTGGTTACGTACCACGCTCGAGGAATAGTCGCCAGTAGGAGGCTGTGGATGGCCCGGGTTAGAGCACACACCACTTGGATGGGGATAAACCTTCTTTTGTTTAGAGGTTACCCCATTAGATGCACTCGGGTAGGAGAGTAGTTCAGGTTTATGTTTATGTTGTATTTCCTTTCCTGTATTTTCCTTGTACTAAACTAAGTCCCACACTTATAAGTGGACAAGTTATATATATATGAGATGATATTCAGTGTTATTCATGGTGTGTCTTATGTTATGATGTTGTGAGACATTTGTTTTACTATACTTGGTTTACCGCTTATCGCATCACGCGGCTCTCACTTTGTTTTTCAAAAAAAAAAATTACCCGTATTTTCCGCTAAGTATTTCAAAGTAAAAATGAGAACTATGAAGTAACAGACTAATGATTAACCTAAATATGTTCTAGAGTATTGGGTTAAAAAAAAATTAGGATGTTACACCTTAAATCTTGGCATGATATATATAGATGCAAACATGAATAATTCATTATTAATATTTTATGCTCATAAACTTCACGAACTTATGCATCTCAATGAATCAGACATAACCATAACATGCCATAAATCAAATCACATAAACATGCATCGTATTTCATTGCATATATCCATGAGCCATAAAAATCTCAATATATGAACATAGCCATCACAAGATATCAATCACATTCATCTCATCAAATTATCAATCTTTACATTTAAGTCCCAAAGGGTCAAATCACAATTTCTCAAAGGTTACAGGTCAAAACGTAATTACCCCTTTTTAACATCTACTCATAAATTAAAGATCCTTAACTTTAACCAATACATTTCAAGAGACATATAACTATTAGAAACCATTCAAACTCATCATAAAAACCTTTTAGGGCCATAGACTAAATTTAACATATTTTAGGGGTCAAAGCACAAAGTTACTTATTTTTTTACACTTATCAAAAGCCAATACTTCTAAAACTTTCTCTAAACATCATAAATGGTATTCTAAACACATATACACATCAGATATCATTATTTACTCTAATTAAAATCCTTTGAATCAAAAAGTTACATAATTGATAGTTTAGGACACAACTTTTCGCATTTTATGAATTGGTCAAAACTAATACTTGTAATTATTCTTTTCAACCTCTAAGATACCAAAAACAATTTATACATCAAATACTAATAATTCTAATGTATATAAACCATAAGATCAATATCAAATTAGTGAGGAATTAATCCAGAAAATTCATTGTCTAAAGCTTTATAAAATTACGATTTTGATCCTTTTTAATTATTAGTTTACCTCAAAAATGCTAAAAACAATTCTTACATCAATTATAAGTAATTTATACACATCCAAACCTTATAAAATAGTATTCTAACCATTTTATTTAAGTCAGGTCAGTAACATAATTTTTAAATCAAAAAACTTGAGAAAAGCACAATCTTTAACATCTTTGGATTTCTAACTCTAACAAGAATTATTTAAGTAATTTAAAGACAAGATCAAAGCCTTAAAAATAAAATAAATGAATCTTAATACCAAGAACATCAAGAGGCTGAAATTAACTTAATTTAAGTATAAGAATTCCTATTTAAGATTAAAAAGGTAAGTTTTGAGCTTTTAGAGATTTAGGTGATAGCAAGAATCATTGATATGCTATGCAATCCATTTTCAATCTTTATCATTATAAGGTGATAACTTGGAAATATAAATATGATATGTAATACTTCAAATATAAATATGGAGATGCAAGTTTATTTTTAGATCTTCAAAGTTTAGTGATAACTTGAAACATAAAATGCATTACTTGAAATTTAAACATGAGAATGCAAATTCATATTATTATCTTCAAGATTTAAGATGATGAACTTGAAATTAAATATGATTATGCAAGGCTTGAAATTTAAATATGATGTGCAAGAACTTGAAACATAAATATGGATGCTAGTTCATTTTTATATCTTGTTAAGCTTAAAACTCAAAACTTAGTAATTCCTTTATTAATCTTTTAACATCAAGAATTAAACCTTGGGCTTTAGAGTTCATTTAAATGATGGATTCACAACCACCACCATGATTCCTCATCATCAAGCTATGGTCATAATCAAATCATAAAAATCGAAAATATAAAAAAAGAACAAGAGAAAGAACATGAAATAAAATCCCTACCAAGTTGCTTCTTGTTATCAAAAGATAATGCTTGATCTTTAGAGAAGTTAGGAGAAGAAAATATGTCCTTGATATGTCCTTGAAATTTAGCCAAGATTAGAGCAAATGGAGGAAGGATTTTTCTTGTGTTTTTGTGTTTGATAATGGAAAGGTTATGTGTTTAGGAGTTGATTTATGGTTGGAATGTGTATGCTTGAGGTTTAGAGCTTGGTTAGAGGTTGGGAATGGAGTTTCTTGAGTGTGAATGAGGAAGAAGAAGAAAGCTTGAAGTATTGAGAGAATTAGAGAACTTTGAGCAAACATTGAGCAAGAAAACTATCAAGTAAGAAAATGCTAAGGCTAGGAATGTTTGTGTGTGCATTTAGGCAAAGGAAGAGCTCATATTTATAGGCCAAAGAGGGCTGTATGGCAGCTGCCTTGTGGCTGGAAAAAATGGAGTTTTTAGTTCATTTTCAATTAAAGAAAACATGGAAAAAGAATGCTTTTATTCTTGTAATAATTTGGTTCATGCATAATGGATGAAAACACTAAAATATGATGCTAATGGGAGACATTGTTACTGATCACATCATGGCTGAAATGGGTGGGTTTTCTTTTGAATAAACATAGCCAAAAATAATGCAAAAGAAAGCTAAAAATATGGTGTTATGGTCGGATATGTTTCTTTGTTGGAAAAACAATTAAAATATGGTGAAAAAGAGACAAGTTGGCCACTGGTTTCTGATTCCTTTAGGATCAGATTGGTAATGTTTTACAAGTGGTAAATCATGCATTAGATGTGTATTTACTTAGGTAAAAGATTAGGAATTGATAGATTAGTGAAAATAGTAAAAGGTTAAGTGTTTAGGACAATACAAGACAAGGTAAACAGAGAAATCATATACTAGTAAATGAGGTTAATTTCAAATGAGTAAAAATCACTTTGTAACATAGGTTCTAAACTTAGGATAAGAAAATGTAAATGTATAATATTTTACCTAAACCGAAATCTTAACTTTGATCTCAAATATCACTAATTTTATGAGCTTTCATAGTTAAGGAAAGATAATTTAATTTTACCTTAGGTGATTTTATACTCTAATTACCTCAGTAATTATTTTTAACCTTGGGTAATTAATTTTAAACTCAAGGTTAATGAATAAAATCAATTTGAGTTCAAATAGAGTTTTAATGCTATCTTAATTACACAGTAAACCTATTTACCACAACTAGGGGTAAAAAGGTAATTTCACGTAAAAACTCCCTGTAAATATTGGACAATCTCTAATCATACTTAAAATAGTCATTTTGAACCTTTGGGTGAACACCGAATTCAAAGATTATATAATTTCATGAAAAATTACTGCAGGGGTAAAACGGTAATTTTACTTACGGTAAAAATTGAGAATTGAGATTTTTACCTCTAAGGCACATATCATCCCCATCAGGCATAAAATTAACCCCTCAAAGATAATTTAGATTGGTTATCCTTGATTTCTAGGTAAAAATGACCTCAAGGGCATTTTGGTCATTTTACACGTACAGAAAAATCAGGGTTTTCGACTTTCGCACGAATCGCTAATCAAGTCCCTTATGATGTTTCTCTAATGTCATATTCCTTTATTGAGGATTATTTGACCTCGAATTACGTGTAAAAATTACCTAGGGACATTTTGGTAATTTTTACATAGCAGTAAAAATTGGGGCGTTACACAACATAATAAAAGCATTAACTACTACTCTATTGTACTTCCAAGTTCTTTTGCATAGCAGTTTCTTGATTTCCTGTATCAACCTGGAGACAACATGGGAACACAAAAACATAGGGGTGAGAATTATACAATTCTCAGTAGGGTAACTCCCCAAATACACAATCATAATGTCATCGTCATCGCCCCAGCCACTTCAGTTTATTAGGAAAAAAAAAAAGTGATCAAGCATTACATAATAATGGTTCTTTTTTTTAAGTTCCAAATCATATTTCCGAAGTGGGTTGTTTTTAAGAATCAATCACTTGTACACATTTATCATAAGCTCATAATCATAGTAAATAATGTCAATCAAAATGATTTGATATGATACAATTATGTATATACCAAAAGCAGAGAAATTATCTTTAATTGTCCTTGGTAAATTGAAGAGGATCTTATCTGTCTCTATTTGCCCTCAACAAGTCGAAAGCATCTCATCGATCTCTATTTGCCCTCGACAAGTCGAAAGGATTTTATGTTTCTCATTTGCCCTTGATAAGTCGAAAGGATCTCATGTTTCTCATTTGCTCTTGACAATTCAAAGAGGATCTCATTTTTACTTATGGCTATAGAACTTAATTCAATATATCATTCATTTTCTTTTCCAGTGCGTGTATAAAACTCATATAGGCATTCATTCACATTGTGATCTCAATCATGCATCACAAACCAATATTTGCTTCCTTTAGTATGCATCTACACATCACAAGTGACATGGCCAAATATTTAACATGAAGTATTCATGTCATACTAGAACCAACTACCATTACATTACCAATTCAAGTCTTTGGTTCATTTCTAGCAATTGGGCAGATTTCACACCATTGTAGCACAATTTATTTCCATACCAAATAATCAATTCAGAGACTATAAAAATTCTCAATGACACCTCAATGTGTCCAAAAGATTTCATAAAAATTTCAGGGTAACTAGAGTTCTCTAACTATGTTAACAAAATTAGACAAATTTGGTGGTCAGAGACCACTGATTCTCAGCTAAATTCCTGAATTCCATAATTTTTAACCCTAGCAAATGAAACCAGAAAATTGGGAATAAAATCCTGGTAAAACCTTAAGATGTCTCTAATTCTCTGTAAATATTTCGAAGGAAAAACCAATCATTTGCTATGGTCACAAAAATAGACAAATTTGCAGGTTCAGTTCCAATAGTTCAAGCACCATAGGTACACTTTCGGTTCTTGATTTTTTAAACATAGAAAATGTGACCAGAATACCTCAAAGTTTTACTGAAGATGCCTTAACATGTTAGCTACACCATATAAAATTTTCAGCTTAACCTAAGGCCTCTAACTAGGTCAGAAAATTCGTGATCAGTGGCTGCCTATACAAAAACCGAAAATTCAGCAACTATCACTCAACATCTTTTTGACAAAATTGATTTTTCCCCAACACCAAACTAATCCACCTATGAAAATACATCAATATCTAAGTGTAAAATCACATAAGAACCAGATTTAATCACATTGAAACAAGCCAAAATCAGCAAGAACAGAAATCACAAGAACAAGTCACAAAAACCCTACTTTTGGTGTCTTTTGGATCCTTGGCTCCAAGGTGCTCCAAGGTTAATTTCTTCCACTTCAAAGCTCCTAAACCCACACCAAACCCTTCCTTGGGCAGAGGAGTATGAGATATCAAATTGAGGGATTGAAATTTCAATCGGTTAGAATGGTAGATATTGATGTGTAGAACAAGTTTTATGAAAGAACTTGGAAATTTTAACAACTCTAGGCTAAGGTATTTAGGCTTGGAATGAAAATTATGGAGCTCTTTGAGAATGGAGATGGAATTTCTGCTTTCCTTATGTTCATGGCCGAAACTTTTGGCTTCTTAAAGAAGCTTTAACTTGTGTTAATCTTCTTATTAAATGCCATGAATATCTTATATTATATTTGGATAATTCATAATCTAAGAAAACAAAATGGATGGCTAGGATTGGATCTTGTTATTCAAAATTGAATCTAAGCCATTCATTTAAGTCAAATGGATAAGCATTCTCTTTTTGTAAAGGTCAAACTAGCTTTCGGTGCTAGAAATCGCACACCGAAATTTTACCGAACGGGTAAAATAGTATATTCGGGTAATCAAACATTGCCCGAAAAATAATTTCGGGTATAAAATCTTTATTTCTACCTATTTATAACCTTATTTCCATATTTTCCCAATTTTGGGCACCTTCGGGTCCCGTATCAGGGGTTTTGGCTGTCTCAATAGGCCTGCGAGGCCCGCAAGTTACTATTCACATTTTTTTTTTACAAATCCATTGGATCATCCTCATCATTGTTCATACTATCAAATTTTTGAAATTATAACTAATAAAGCTCAAATTAATTTTTAAATAATTTTTAGGGTGTTACATAATACATATAAAGAGTAAGAAGTAGAAAAGTAAATATTTGTAAATAGAAGAATTAACACTAGGAATGTTGTTTTCCTGTCTTAGAAAGAGAAAGTTTCACAAACTTCAGGCTACATCACAAACTTTCACTTTCAAAAGAAGTTTGGTCATAGGCTCAAAGTTTTATAATAAATTCAGATTTTGGCCAAAATTTTTTTTAGCCCTTTGTACATTTATTACTACTGTGTTAAACCAAAGGTAAAGGTAGAGCGCAGTAGGCAAAGTCTTCAATGGTAGATGTAACATCCCTTGCTGCTTTATGGATTGACGACTGTCCCCACAAACCAACACGGGTCTTTTTCAGCATGCTTTGTCCTCACTCGCACACTTCCTAGGAAAACTTCCCAGGAGGTCACCCATCCCAAAATTGCTCCAAGTCAAGCACGCTTAACTGTGGAGTTCTTTCAGTTTGGGCTACCGAAAAGAAGATGCATCTTGTTAGTATAGGTAGTACAAATCAATTCATATAAGCCTTCCTCAACTGCATAGTCCCATACCTATACAGTCTTAGGATCCCTCTCATTCGGGTGTGTAATCGGTTCATTCATGTACCCCTGCGCTTTCGAAGTCTACCAGGAGCCGCTCCTTGTCCGTGCCTTCTTGCACCGGCAATCACTCCCTGACTTTGCAATCCCCGGGCGTTACATGCCCACCAGCTTCCTCCTGGTTCATCCTCGAACCACACTGTACTGGGAGAGGTGCAGGCTCTGATACCATTTGTAACATCCCCTGCTGCTTTATGGATTGATGACTATCCCCACAAACCAACACGGGTCTTTTTAGCATGCTTTGTCCTCACTCGCACACTTCCTAGGAAAACTTCCCAGGAGGTCACCAATCCCAAAATTGCTCCAAGTCAAGAACGCTTAACTATGGAGTTCTTTCAGTTTGGGCTACCGAAAATAAGATGTATCTTGTTGGTATAGGTAGTACAAATCAATTCATATAAGCCCTCCTCAACTACATAGTCCCATACCTATACAGTCTTAGGATCCTTCTCATTCGGGTGTGTAATCGGTTCATACATGTACCCCTCCGCTTTCGAAGTCTACCAGGAGTCGCTCCTTGTCTGTGCCTCCTTACACCGGCGATCACTCCCTGACTTCGCAATCCTCGGGCGTTACAGTAGATATGACTCATCCATTTGAGTCAATTAGAACCCTGGGATCATTTTGATATGTTGAGCTGATATAAAGTGAACCATTTCAGGCTATATCATTCTCTCTTCTATTAAAGTGCATTACTAGAACAACCAAAAAATTTTTGCTGTCCAACATAAAAGGTAATAAGAGTAATAATGAGAGTTATCTTTGGTCATTGGTTTTTTTTTTCTATAATCTGGAACTTCATTGTTATTCCTTTATGTGGTCAAATGTGTTCTATTTCGTTTTGGAGTATGCTAAAAGGTTGGGTATCTAACAACTGCTTTATAGTCTTAAAAGCATAGATTGTGATTATTGTTTCGGTTAATTTCCTATTTTAAGGATTTTGTATGAATATTTTGTTGGTGCTTTTAGTTTCCATAGATTGCAAAGTTTTTTGTTCGCTTGGTTTAAAGTAACTTATAACATCCATTTTGGTTGTTTATGTCTTCAATCTATATGTTCTTGTCCTTCGGTTTCCTATAGTTATAGATTGCACCTTACTTTAGTAATATTCGAATTGCTTTGTTAGCTTATTAAGGTTGTGATCCTTTTAACTATTGATAGGTTGGATGTGATGAATTAATAGATGGTGAATGCCTAAGCAGAGTTTAAATGTAGGAAATTGAACTAGTTGACTCGTTAATTCTATGTTCGCTACCTCCATTTTTTAGGCCCAAGTTCCCCAAGGAACTAGGAATGCCAAGTACCAGGAGTTTCCATTCAAAGGTTTCTTACTCTATGGTTTACTCATTGTCCAGCAGAAACTTTTCACCTCTTCCTTTTATGTATGATAAAGGTGACTGATGGTTTCCATTAATTTTGTAGATAATAGGTATACTTCATGTTGCTGTGTATTTTGCTTAACTAATGTGGTTACTATTAATGAAATTAAAGAACTTCTATTATATTGAGTTCTTTCTTCCTTTTGGATATACAATCTTTCCTTCTATTTGAAACGTAGTAGGGAAGTGGCCTCCAAGTTAGTTGAGCCTTGAAGGTTGCCCACTAATATCTATGTGCTTGGGTAAGTTACTAAATAATTATCCTTCAAAGCTCGAGCACTAGAACCGCGACGGTCATCTCCTACTGTGGGCCTCTCTAGAAGGGAGGGATGTACCCGATCCACTGGGCTATCTCGGCCGGGGTGGCGATGCGCTGCATCAGTCGGGCATGAGCTCCACGGCGGGGAATCATCCTCACCCATCCTCCACATACCAGCTGAGTGACAGAAGCCTCACTACCCTCCCCAACGTCCATCGGCGCAGTGGAGGAGGATCCCTCGGAGGGTACCTGAGTGGCATAGTCCTCCGAAGGGTCCGTCTCGAAGAATGATGAGGGCGAGCGGGGTGCATACTGTGGGTAGTCCCGGATGGCAGAGGCTGTCGGTGGGGTGCGGCGGATCCACTCCCCTCGAGGGCGTGCGTGCTCGAACACGAAGTCGTTGCCGAAGGGTGAGACAAGAGAGAATCGGTGGCTATGTACGGGGTGCCTAAAGGGCCGTCCAACGAACATAAATACTCGAACGACACAGCGACCCACAAAATGGTATGACCCGTGGTCCGGATCATGATGTACCTCCCAGGTTGGGGTGTCCATAAAAACCACGAACGTCGCCATCTGAAGACGTGACAGAAAGAAAAAGATAGAGGGAGTGAGAATCTTGCTAAAGAATCTCAGTAGGGCCTCCTACTACCTAGGTGTCATCATCTACGTCCTCAGGAACCTTGGGCTTAGTATACAAAATAAGTGAGCATGCATTAAGTCTATTTTTAAGTTTTAAAACATGATTAACCAAGGTCCGTTCATTTTAGCATGATTCTTAATGACATGGATGCAACATATTAAAGAATGTATGCATGGCTCTACTTAATGCAAGAATAATCATTGTATCTTTAAGAACATCATAATAGTGGCATAAAGTGGCAATTAAATTCTCATATGGGAAACATTGTGATGAAAAGACAATTGCTCTAGGGGTGCTTGGCCGAACCGGTGTCACCCAAAACGTGTCACATCTCTAGGTTATGAGCTCATACCTTAACTAGTCGTCACTAGTTCGTACTTATCAATCCCGATAAGCGTAACATAATCATAAACATAATCCTGACTTATCCAATATGGGCTAGGGGGCATTTCTTAGGGGTGCTCGACCGAACCGGTGTCACCCAAGAATTCATCTTGGTACCGATGTCACATGAGTTCTCTGGAGGTGCTCGGCTGAACCGGTGTCATCCGAGAACTCATCTTAGTATCTCATAAAAATCTCATAGGTTTTCAAAAACTTTCTGAGTCCCCGAATTTGTCAGAAATTCAGCAGTATAACTGCAGCATGCCGAATTTCTTCCAAATTCTTCTTTATGCCACATAAGTCATTCAAACATGCATCCTCCATCATAATTTTCATGCATTCACATAATCATTCTCATGCGTTCACAAGCAACATTAAAAATTCATTATGCTCTTGGTCCTACGGTATCTTATGCTTTGACCCTTACGGGCCTTAAACTTGTGATGTAATTAACCTATCATCTTCTATCAACCTTTTACGCACCTAAGAGTTCTCTTCTAATAGATCTCATTATTATTTTGCTCTCTATTAAATCTGAACAACATCATTCCTTAGGGGCAGCATTATAAACTTATAATTGCGGGGTTCTAGAACTTACGTTTTAGACCCTTTCTTGGTTCTGTCTTCGCCTAAGGCACTATAAGTTAAACCTAAACCAATTATGAGACATTCCTATGACTAAGAACTAATTATAAGCCATATTTCCTATGACTAAGAACTAATTATAAGCCATATCCTCTAAATTATAAGGTTGCTGGATAGATTCTAAAAATTAAATGTTCTAAGAGTTCTAGAATTGTGGTTTTATGATTTTCTAGTTACTACTTTCTCTATAGGTGCTAAAATTGAATCCTAATCTGATTATATTCCCATTGAAACAGTTTGGGCAGTGTCCAAAAATAAATGGGTTAAAATTATGCTAAATCTTGACTTTACGATTTTTCTAGAAAGCTAGTTTCTCTCCTATCATGCATAGAAATGTTCCTACCTCATCATACATAATTTTCACACATTCTAACACATCAAAACATCATCATACAGCAGCAAACTTATCATGGAAGGACCAAAACATTAAGTCCCAAAAAGATGCATAACTTGATATTTTTAAAACACATAAGTTGTTAGTTTCTCTTGGAATCATTTTTTGGACTTCTAAGACTCTTTTGCAAACCATTTTATTTTGTAAAAGAGACTAAAAACATCCTTAGGTCAGTGACCACTTAATCCCTCCTTAAAAGAGAATTAAATTCATAAATCTTGTTGGTCTTAATCTCATAAACTTCATGAGGTTTTAAAGAGAATCTTAAAACTTAGGTTGTTGGCCCTTGTAGCTAGATGAATCTCCTTCCAAGTTCACCATCACTACATGGCCGAAATTATGCATTCAAAGGATGCCTCCACATTAAACTTTAACTTGAGATAAAATGGGCAAGTCTTTGAGCTCTAAGGTCTTTAGGTGATGACATAATTTAAACATGCTATGCACTTCATTTTTATTCTTCTTTGCAAAGTAAAGTGAGCTTAAAGTAAATGTGCAAGACTTGAATATAAATATACAAGGCTTGAAATAAATATGCGAGACTTGAAATATAAATATGCAAGTTCATTTCTTTATTTTAGTGCTCTAGGCCTAGCAACAATCGACTTTAAGGCCGAAATAGAAAGGCTTTGAGATTTAGTTAGGTGATAGTGCAACTCTCATTTTAAATCTTTATGTTCTTTAGTGATGAAAAGTAAATATGCTAGACAAGAATGTAAATATGAGATGCAATCCATTCTTTATCCTTTAACTTTAAGTGATGGCTTGGAAATTAAATATGAATGCAAAGCTTACAGTAAATATGTAATGCATAAACTTGAATTTAAATATGAATGCTAGTCCATTTTACTTCTTATTAGAGCTCATACAAGACTTTAAAGTAACTTAAACCTCAACCTAAACTTATCATGCCAAGATAAAGTAAAGACAAGAGTGAACCTTAAGGGTTCTTTAAAATACAAAGTTTCTTTTCTTGAAATGTGGTCATAAATAGCATTTTTATTAAACTCAAGCTCTAGAGACCTCATTGTGATGAACACATAGTCATCATCTAGAAGCTCTCATCATCAAGCCATTGAGAACCTCATTGGCCAACATGGCCGAAAATGTGAAGAAAGAAAAGGAAAAGGAACCGAAACTTTTAAGAAGAAAAGGAAACATTTGAAACTCTAGAGACCATGATCTTGATGATGCATTAACACCAACATCATGAGTTCTCATCATTGAGTTCATGTAATCATTTTAAAATATCATCAAGGTGAAAGATTTCAAGGTTCAAGAAGGAAGAACAAAAGAAAACATCTTTAACTTAAGAACAAAGATCAAGCTTTAGAGATTGTTCAAGTGATGGACATCACCACCATGAAACCTCATCATCAAGCTCTCATTCCCTTGTTCTCAAGACCTATGGCCGAAAATGATGAAGAAAAAGGAGAGGGAAAGAAGTTCTAAAAAGACTTCAAGAGAAACCATAAATACATAACTAGATATGGGACTTAAATAAAGAAAATACTTGAAAGAAAATCCCTACCAAGTGATTTGGAGATTGGGATGAGAGAAGAGGATGAAGAACTTGAAGAACTTGAACACTTGAACTTGAGAGAAAAAGGAAACTTTGAAGTGCTCTTTGAAAACTTACACTTAGCAAATGAACCCAAAATGATGCAAGTTCACCCAAGCATGCTATTTATAGAGAAATGAAACAAATGCAAGGTGCAAATGGGGGGAGAAGGCTTCGGCCATGCAGCACAAGGGCAGCCCCATGAGTTCCATGAGGTGAGATGTTGTGACCTTGAGGCATGGTGAGGTATGGTTCAAAGTATGGTGAAGTATGGTTCAAGGTATGGCTCAAGCATGGTTTTTTGATGAGAAACAAATCAACATGTGATGTAAATGAGAGAGAGAGGGCCGAAAGTGCATCAGCCATGGGGGGAGGATTTCTTGCATTTTAATTGTGGTTTGGAGTTGTGTTTAAGTGTATCTTTGATTAGAATTAAGATTAGGAATTTGTAAGAAAGTGTTTAGGTGAGAAAATGGGTAATCAAGGTTGTCAAGACACATTTAAGGAGTGTTCTTGCATCATTGGTGAGTTCTAAACTCATTTTAGTGTATAAACAATTCTAGACACAATTCCTTGATTTAAGGAATTGGAGAGAGAAAACACTATTCAAGATTCCAAGAGTGAAATCTTGAGTTTTAGAAAGGAGATTTAAATCTAATTTAAGCAATTTTAGGTTCTAATTAATTTTAATAATTTATTTTGACTGTAGATTAATTATGGAAATTAATTAATCTTCGATTAGAGCATAATATTGCTTAGGTTTGCTTAATTACATCATTAAGCTCAAAAACACTATTTTAGGGGCAAAATCGTAATTTTGCACTAAAACTACCCGGGACCACCGGGACTCAAACAGATGCTTTGAAATATGTAAAAACATTGTTTTAAACCTCTGGGAAAAGTTTCGGGCTTAAACGGCACCTTCACCCGCGTAAAAACGCTATAGGGATATTTTAGTCATTTTGACCTGAAACTGCAGAAAATGAGACTTTTGCCTCTGGAACCACTCAAGGGTCATTAAATCCCTTTCAAACATTGAGTTGGCCCTTCGAGGACTACCGGGTCGGCCATCCTCGAATTCCGAGCCGAAAATGACCTCAGGGGCATTTTAGTCATTTTTCACTCAGACAGAAAATCGGGGCGTTACATGTCACGTCACATCACGTAAATAAATCCTACTTCTTACACATCACCACTTTTACCTTCATCTTCAACCTCAAACACAAAACCTTAAATCATTTCATCTTCTCTCAAACCTTTTTCCTTGTAACCGTAACCTCTATCCCCTTCAAGCTTTAACCTTTTTTCTTGTTCCATCTACACACAGTACTCTGAAATAGCTAAGGAAAAACTCTATTCATGCTGCATTACTGACATGGGAACTTTTCTCATGTTTAAAAAGCCTCTTTATCAGCAACACTATGTTGATAACTTTTCACAATGACCTGTAGCCCTTGGCAAAAGGTTAACTAAGGAGCTGATGGCTTAGGTTCTCATCTTTCTAGAGGTCATTTCCTTACAAGGATGGAAAGGTTTTTTGACCTGGCTATTCGAGCCTTCACTGGGATAGTCATCGCCTTCTACTGCCTATTGGTTCAAGTGTTTGACTCTATGCTTACCTCTTATATTAGAGGTGTTGATTTAGAGCTAAGCACTACTGATCTCTCCAATGGCATCAATGCTCCTGATGAAGGACTCAAATACTTTATAGAAGAAGACTGGTTCATGATGCTTGGAGTCTTGGCAAAGGAGGTCTCCAGATGTCTCACTGGTTCTTCTAGATATCATCCTGGTATGATCAATACAGCCCTATTAAACTCTAATGCGAGGCAAGTCTTCATAATCATCCAATTCTCCTTACTTCCATATTTGGGAAGCACACACCTTCTGGTGGCATGGACTATATGTTGCTCTTTTCTTTGTTAACAAAAAGAAAAGTAAACTTGCCTAGACTGATCTTTGATAACATGTTGAGTACTATCTCTCTAGAGAAAAGGAAAACCGCTGTTGTTCCTTATAGGATTTTGTTAACCAAAATCTTTGAATACTTGCATTACCCTCTGGCAAACGAGTGGTACGAGTATATGGATACAAAGTATACCTTAAACTCCTTTAAAACCCTAAGGAGACCAACCGGAGCCACATCATCTGGTGTAAGGAGACAGAGTTTAAGAATAAGGGATGGAGCTCTTGAAAAAGCAGCCATGGAAGCTAAAGGAAAAAAAAGAAAAAGGAAACTAATCATTCTTGAAGACGGTTTTGATGAGAGTAAAAGGCCTACGATAATTATCAGAAATGAGGGCTCACCTGTAAACAATGCATAGCCTTAGACTCTGAAAATGAGACAAGCTCAAGATCCTGTAATTCAAAATCCGCCTCTAAGAAGGAAATATCTTCAAAGAATGAGTCATTAGGATCTGACAAAGCTTCTTCAAGGGAAATACGAGCAAATGCAAATCCTGAGTCTTTTGTTGTTTCTTCTCCTCTTAGGTCAGAATAGCCTCCTGTCTCCACTATATCTGACCCATCTCTGGCATAAGGTGGTGATATCTCATCAAGCTAACCAACACCAACAGCACAGCCAAGGTACATAGAAGTTCAATTACTGCTTTATGGACAATGCCTCATCAACAACTGGTTGAATAATTTAGAAGCAATGTCTTGAAAGCATGAAGCGTTGTTGTTGGAAATTCTTCGTGAAATTAGTTGCCAGTGCTGATGATGGTGTTCCTAGTTTCCATTACACTTCTTTTTGTTGATGATAAAAAGAGAAGAAGAAAATAGAAGAAAATCTCTTATGCTGAGAAAGACAAAGGGGAGTTTTGGTAAGAGGGAGCCTATTTAGAGATTATCTTTTAGCATTTTTTTAGCACTTTTTTGTTAAGAAAAATTTCTGCTTTTGTTGTTGTTTTTTCTCTGCTCTGACACTTCTCCATGTGTTTGTTTAATTCTATCAGTTTTTGCTTTTACTATGGCTTTTCTGTGTTATGCTTGCTAATTATATATGTTTTAAATGATCTGATACATGTCATCTTAATGCTTTGATATGTTATACATGGTTGCTCTGATACATGTTTTCTCTAAAAATCATTCATGCTCTAATATGTTTATAATATATCTTTGAGCATTTGTTTTGAAAAATACGAATGGATAAAGGTGTACTGAATACGGATTTAATCAAGATAGAATATCACAAGTATTATTTTCTATTCAAGCACTAAGATCTTCAAAATGTTTATTTTTATGATGAAAAATCTGCTTGTAAATTTAAGGCTTAAATGTTTTTCCTTTTGACATACTCCCTTATACTCTTCAGAAAGTACATTAAGCCTACCCAAAGCTTCAAGAAAAATAACAATAGCTATGATTCAAGTCATTTAAAGCCAAAAATGTTTTTTACATATGATCCATATCATGCCTTAAGAAAAGAAGTTCCTAAAAATCACTTTCAGTAATGAGTTGAAAGAATAAATTATCACGATGTAATCTCAATATTATTTCTTTCAATATCTCTTCAAAAGATTTTCTTCAAATTGGTTTGTCATTATAAAAAAAGGGGAGATTGTTAACTCCAGAACCTTTCCAAGAAGTGTTAATGAGTTTTGAATGATAACAAAACCAATTCACAGAAAATGGTTTGAAGAATGACTAATGGCTATCTTGAGTTTCTTGAAGTATTAAACAAGTTTTATCGTTTAGCATATCATGGCTAAATCAAATGACGATATATTTTACTTTGCATGTGCAAACATTTTTTATCTCATATTAAGAGATATGAACTAAAAAGGAAGTAAAATAATACCCTTATTCAAGCTCAAAATAGCTAATGATTTGAAGAAAAAATCAGGGCAGCAAGAAACCAAGATTTGAGACTTCAAAAGTAGCATTGGAATTTAGAAAGTATGTTTACAATAAAGATATCAAGCAAACTCTGAGAAGCTAGTGTTACACTATCTTTAATCATCACTTTTATAAAGCTTAGATCATCAACAAATGTTGATTGAAAAAAAAAAGAAGACTCAAGAATCAACAAGGAAATGTTATCATGCTTCGAAAAACTCAAGCACAATAAGACAGTGCGGTTTACAAGAAAAGCGAGGAAAATTTGAATTTGAAAAAGTCAAAACGCGATGTCAGAACTGATTTATCATCTCTTTTGCATTTTAGGTTAATGACCCAAGGTCCTAGAAGAAAAGTTCAGAAACCACGATTTAGAAAGTTGAGCAGTTTCTGAAGGACCATCAGAAACCTCAATATTACAACGGCTTCTGCAACAACTCCGACAAACAGACAGGCTATTCTTCTAGACTATCTTTTCAAGACACAAATGATTGATCAACACGTGTCCCTAGGAAGTCTGATCAAGGCAATCAACATAAGGAAGACCTCTATAAATAGAAATGTCGTGCTTTAAAAAAAAATGCTAAAAAAAAAAGCTGAAACTCTACAAAGATTTCTCCTTCATCTTGTTATAAAGTTCATTATTGCTTGTAATCTTTTCCTTATTCACAATGTAACGCCCCGATTTTTCTGTCTGAGAGAAATGACCAAAATACCTTTATAGCATTTTACGCGAGTAAATGTGTTGTTCGAGCCCGAAACTTTCCTCAAAGGTTTAAAATGACGTTTTCATGTATTTAAAAGTATCTGTTTAGGTCCCGGTGATCCCGGACAATTTTTGTACAAAATTACGATTTTGTCCCTAGCATAGTGCCATTTGAAGCTTAATAATGTAATTAAGCAAACCCAAGTAATATTAGGCTCTAATCGAAGATTAATTAATTTCCATAATTAATCTAGAGTCAAAATAAGTCATTAAAATTAATTAGAACCTAAGATTGCTTAGATTAAACTCAAAATCCCTTTTTCTTTTAAAAACTCAAGTTTCTAAAACATAGAATCTTGAATAGTGTTTTCACTATTCACTCTCCATACTCCAAGAAGCCTAGCTAAAGTAGGATTTTGACCCCACTAATGAGCTAGAATGCCCACTAATCATGCCTCAACATAGCTTTGATTACTTATCCTTTCACTTACACACTTACTTACAAACTCCTAATCTTAAGTCTAATCAAAGCTAAACCTAAACACACCTCTAAACCATAATTAAATGGAAGATTTTCCTCCCCCATTCCATGGAGAAGATAGTGCCACATCACCCTCCAATATCCACCACATATTTGAATTCTTTCATTCAAAGAACCATGCCTACACTATGCCTAAACCTATGCCTACACCTTACCTTGAAATGACATAACCAAGAGATATTTTCTCTCCTTCCTCCACTCAAATTGTGGCACCTAGCCTCCTCCCCTCACTCCTCTCATGTTCATTTCCTCTATAAATAGACACCCAAGGTGCTTGCTAGAACCTTTGCTCATTTCTCTCACACCCCCAAATACTTTCTTTCTCTCAAGCTTCAAGGAGTTCTTCTTCTTCTTCTTCTTCTTTTTCTTCTTCCTCAAGAGCAAGTTCTCTTTCTCAATCAAGAAAACACATCCAAGGTAGGGAGTTTAGTTTATGTTAAGAATTCCTTTCCTTCTTTTGTTTAGCTTTTGGTTTGGAATGATAAAGTTTGGTTCTTCTTTCCTTCTCTTTCCTTTTCTTTTTCGGTTCTTTTCCTTTTCTTCCCTTTGAGTTTTCGGCCATTATGTTGAATGGCTCAACATGATAGCTTGATGATGAGAGTTCTAGATGATGACTTCTTGTTCATCATAAGGAAATCTCTAAAGCTTGAGTTTTCATAAAAATGTTATATGCCTCTCTTATGGTTTTATTTTTAAGGAATGTTGGTTTGTGTTCTAGAAACTCTAAAGTTCACTTTACCTTGTCATGATAAGTTTGGGTTAAGGTTTATGTCCCTTTAAAGTCTTGTAAGAGCTCTAGTAAAGATGTAAAAATGAACTTGTATATTTATATTTCTAGCCCCTCATATTTATATTCCAAGTTCTTGCATCTCATATTTACTTTTCTATGTCATCACTAAACTCTAAAGATTAAAGAAAAGAACTTGCATTATCACGTTTAAGTTTCAAGCTTTGCATTTCACGTTTATATTTCAAGTCATCACCTAAGAACTTAAAGATTAAAACAAGAATTTGCATATCACCTAATTAATCTTGAAGCCTTTCTATTTCGGCCTTAAAGTCGATTGTTGCTGGGCCTAGAGCACTAAAGTAAAGAATTGAACTTGCATATTTACTTTGAGCCTTGCATATTTAATTTCAAGTTCTTCCATTTCATATTTACTTTGAAGCTCTCACTTTACTTTCTAATGAAGAATAAAATGGAATGCATAGCACGTTTATATTTTGTCGTCACTTAAAGAACCTAGAGCTCAAAGACTTGCCCTTATTATCTCAAGTTAAAGTGGGTTATGGAGACATCCCCATGGATGGATATTTCGGCCATGTGATGATGATGATGAGCTTGGAGTAAGTTTCATCTAGTCACAAGCACCAATAACTTATGTCTTAGGATTTTCTTAAGCATTGGTGAACTCAAAGAACGATTCAAGTGCAAATTTTATATTTTAAATTCCAACTATGAACAATTTAAATAAGCTATTGCCCTTACTCATTTTACAATGATTTTAATGAAGTAAAATGGTTTACAAAGAGTTTTAGAAGTCCTAAAACGATTCCAAGGGAAACTAATAATTTATATGTCTTAAAAATGTGAGATTATGTGCTCTTTGGAACCTATGTTTTTCGATTATGCCATGGTATGTTTACTGCTGTATGATGATGTTTTGACATGTTAGAATGTGCAAAAATTATATATGTTGAGATAGGAACCTTTCTATGCATGTTAGGAAAGAAACTAGTCTTACTAGCAAACCGTAAAGTTGAGTTTTAGCATAGTTTTGACCCATTTATTTTTAGGCACTTCCAAAACTGTTTTAATGGGATAATAATCAGATTAGGATTGTTTAATTAGGAAAAACTTGGTAACATTTGATATAGGATTGAATTTTAGCACCCATAGAGAAACTAGTCACTAGAAAACCGTAAAAATGCAATTCTAGAACTCCTAGAACATTTAATTTTCTGTTTCAATTCTAGCACCTTTGGAGGATTGTAAATGTAATGCCCCAATTTTCTGTCTGAGTAGAAAATGACCAAAATGCCCTTGAGGTCATTTTCGGCCCGGAATTCGAGGATGGCCGACCCGGCAGTCCTCAAAGGGCCAACTCAATGTTTGAAGGGGATTGAATGACCCTTGAGTGGTTCCGAAGGCGAAAGTCTCATTTTCTGCAGTTTCGGGTCAAAATGACCAAAATACCCCTATAGCGTTTTACGCGGGTAAAGGTGCCATTTGAGCCCGAAAGTTTCCCCAGAGGTTTAAAACAATGTTTTTACATGTTTCAAAGCATCTGTTTGAGTCCCGGTGGTCCCGGGCAGTTTTAGTGCGAAATTACGGTTTTGCCCTTAGAATAGTGTTTTTGAGCTTAATGATGTAATTAAGCAAACCTAAGCAATATTAGGCTCTAATCGAAGATTAATTAATTTTCATAATTAATCTACAGTCAAAATAAATTATTAAAATTAATTAGAACCTAAGATTGTTTAGATTAGATTTAAATCTCTTTTCTAAAACTCAAGATTTCACTCTTGGAATCTTGAATAATGTTTTCTCTCTCCAATTCCTTAAATCAAGGAATTGTGTCTAAAATTGTTTATACACTAAAATGATTTTATAACTCACTAATGATGCAAAAACACTCCTTAAATGTGTCTTGACAACCTTAATTACCCATTTTCTCACCTAAACACTTTCTTACAAATTCCTAATCTTAATCCTAATCAAAGATACACCTAAACACAACTCTAAACCACAATTAAAATGCAAGAAAACCCTCCCCATGGCTGATACGATTTCAGCCCCCTCTTTCTCTCTTTTACAACACATGTTGAATTGTTTCTCACTCAAAGAACCGTACCTGAGCCATACCTTGAACCATACCTCACCATACTTTGAACCATACCTCACCATGCCTCAAGACCATATTATCTCACCTCATGGAACTCATGGGCTGCCCTTTGTGCTGTTGGCCGAAACTTCCTTTTCCATTTGCACCTTTCATTTGTTTCATTTCTCTATAAATAGCATGCTTGGGTGAACTTGTATCATTTTGGGTTCATTTGCTAAGTGTATGTTTTCAAAGAGTACTTCAAAGTTTCCTTTTTATCTCAAGTTCAAGTCTTCAAGTTCTTCAAGTTCTTCATCCTCTTTTCTCATCCCAACCTTCAAATCACTTGGTAGGGATTTTCTTTCAAGAGCTTCTTTCATTTAAAGTTCTTAATCTCTTTATGTGTTCATAGTTTCTCTTGAATCTTTTTAGAACTTCTTTTCTTCTTCTTATTCTCATTCTTTGTTTCGGCCATGGGCCTTGAGGACTGTAACACCCTAATATTTAACTCAATACGCCTAGGACGCATTTAAGTTAATTATTAGTTATTACTCTTTTGCTCTAAATTTAACTCAACATCTTTAAAATACTTTAGTGAAAATAGGGGTAAATTTTTTTTTTTTTGAACTTAAATACCAAAACGTGAGCCGCGCATCCTAAGTATCTAACATCGTTCGCCTTTTCTGCATAAGAGAAGTGTTAGAAACAAATGACAAGTAAACACATAATACAATCATGGCATAATATAACTCAATAATAATATCATATCAATAAGTGTATCGTAATAATGATGTCCTATAAACATAAGGACATACATATCCATAAAATAGAAATACAAACTGACAAATAAGAAGCAATCACTTTAAAGGCACATATCCAATGAGAAACTATCTTCGTTAAATCTCTTGTTCTATAGCAAAGCTCCCACGACCATTACTCAAAGCCACGAACTACTTCATCATTCTTGTCTGGAGACGACACGGAAATGAAAAGGGGTGAGAAACTTATACAAGAATCTCAGTAGGGCTTCCCGACTCTAACACAAGTGTCATCGTCATCGTCCCCAGGAACCTCGGGTTTCATTATGAAAATGGTGGACATATATATGAGGTTCATTTATTAAGTTCTAAATACCATTAGCCGAGGCCCGTATCTTTTAGCATGAATCTTAATGTTATGAATGCAACATATTACTTATGGATGCATGTCAATATCATATGCAATAACATAAATTCCATAAATCAAATATGCATATGATATAATGAACATGAAAGTATGAACATCATTCTTATAGGTGACTTAAACTTCTCATTCTCTTTTCTTCGAGGGCCACCCTATATTCTCTCTTTTCTAGGTTATGAGCTCATACCTCACTAGTCGTCACTAGCGTAATCTTATCCCTTTTGATAAGATAAATTCCCGACTCTTATAGTACGGGATAGGGGGCATTAGGATCACCTCTCATAATCTTTAATTCGGGGAGTCTAGAGGATCATTTCCATGTGTCTTGTGTCACCTTTAATCTTGGCATGATATATGGAGATGCAAACATGAATGTCACAATTATAACTCATCAATTCATCATTTCATGTGCATATCAATGAATCAAACATATTTATAACATGCCATAATGTATATCTCATAAATATGCATCATATGTCATTGCAAATATCCATAAGCCATATAAATTTCAGCACATCAATTCATCCTTCACAAAACATCATTCACATTCATCTCATCATATTTTCGCTATTTACGTTTAAGCCCCAAAGGGTCAAATCACAATTTCTCAATGATTACGGGTCAAAACGTAATTACCCCTTTTTAACATTTACTCAAAAATTAAAGATCTCTATCATTAACCAATATAATTCAAGAGGCATATAACTATTAGAAACCATAAAAACTCATCATGAAAATCTTTTAGGGCCATAGACTAAATTTAACATATTATAGGGGTCAAAGTGCAAAGTTACTTATTTTTAACACTTATCAAAAACCAATACTTATAAAACCTTTTCTAAACATTATAAATAGTATTTTGAACACATAATAACATCAGATATTATTACTAACCCTAATTAAAATTCTTTCATCAAAATTACATAATTGATAGTTTAGAAACACAACTTTCTACATTTTACAAAACAGTCAAAACTAACATTTATAGTTATCCTTTTTAACCTCTAAGATACCAAAAACAATTTTTACATCTAATACTAATAATTCTAAGGTATATAAAATACATGATCAGTATCTAATCCAGTGGGAAATTAATTCAGAAAATTCATTGTCTAAAGCTTTATAGAATTACGATTTTGATCCTTTTTATCTACTAGCTTATCACAAAAATGCTAAAAACAATTCTTACATCAATTATAAGTAATTAATAAATATTCAAAGCCTTTAAATCAATATCCTATCTATTTTATTTAAATCAGGTCAGTAACATAATTTTCAAATCATGAAGCTTGAGAAAAGCATAATTTCAAACATCTTTAGATTTCTAACTCTAACAAAATTATTTAAGTAACTTAAAGACAATATCAAAGCCTTAGAAATAAAATAAATCAATCTTAATATCAAGAGCATCAAGAGGTTAGAAATAACATAATTTAAATATATTCACAAAAATAAAATTCCTATTTAACATTAAAGAGGTAAGTTTTGAGCTTTAAAGGTTTAGGTGATAGCAATAATCATAAACATGCTATGCAATCCATTTTTAATCTTTATCATTATAAAGTGATATCTTGGAAATGTAAATATGATGTGCAATACTTGAAATATAAATAAGAAGATGCAAATTCATTTTTAGATCCTTTAGGTGATAACATGATATATAAACATGAAATGCATAAATTGGAATTTAGCCACGAAAATGCAAGTTCATATTATTATCTTCAAGAATTAGAGTGACAACTTGTAATATAAATATGACTATTGAAATATAAATATGAAAATGCATAACTTGAAATATAAATATGCAAGCTTTATTTTTAGATCTTCAAAGTTTAGTGATAACTTGAATCATAAAATGCATTACTTGAAATTTAAACATAAAAATGTAAGTTTATATTATTATCTTCAAGATTTAACGTGATGACTTGAAAATAAATATGATCATGCAAGACTTGAAATTAAAATATGATATGCAAGAACTTGAAACATAAACAATAGATATAGGTTCAATTGATTATCTTGTTAAGCTCAAAACTTTTAGAGAATTAAACTCTTTAACCTCAATCAATCTTAAATAAAGGAAATTAACATTAGAGTCCTTATTATCAAATTCCAAGAACCATATTTCATAGTCTTACCATTAAGCCATAAATTAGAAGTTTTTAGGAAGAAATAAAGGAAAGAACATGAAGTAAAATCCCTACCAAGTTATTTCTTGTTCTCAAATGTTAAAGCTTGATGTCTTAAGAAGTGAGAAGAAGAAAATCTCCTCTAGATGATGATGATGACTTCAGCCAAGACAAGAGCTAATGGAGGAAGGATTTTTCTTGTGATATTGTGTTTGATAATGGAAAGGTTATGTGTCTAGGAGTTGGTTTATGGTTGGAATGTGTATGCTTGAGGTTTAGAGCTTGATTAGAGGTTGGGAATGGAGGTTCTTGAATGTGAATAAGGAAGAAGAAGAAAACTTGAAGTATTGAGAGAATTTGAGGACTTTGAGCAAGCTTTGAGTAAGAAAACTATCAAGTAAGAAAATGCTAAGGCTAGGAATGTTTGTGTGTGCATTATGGCAATGGAAGAGCTCATATTTATAGGCCAAGGAAAGCCTCATGACCATTGCATATGGGCTGGAAATGGAGGGGTTTTGTTCATTCTTTTACTTAAAGAAAACTTAGAAAAAGAATGCATATGGTGTAGTCATAATTGTGCTCATGTAACATGGTTTGAAGATGCATAAAATATGATGTATGGAAGGCTTCATTCATGGTTTCTTTGGGCTGATTCAAGGCTAGAATTCTTTTACTAAAAATAATGTAAAAGAAAGGAAAAGAAAGCAAGTGGTGTTATGATGTTTCATGTGCATTCTTTGTTGGAAGAAAGAATTAAAATATGATGCAATTGAAGCATCATGGCTGCTGCATATAGGTAGTTATATGGTCAGAATTTTTGCTCAAAAACAATGCCAATCAACTCATATATCACATGGCATTGTTTTGACATGTTCTAGGGTGCATTAGGCTTTAAAAAAATTGAGATATGATGGTGGCAAGGCTGAAAACCGTGGCTGTTCTTTGATGCAATGTGACCAGAATTTTTAATCAAACAAAAGCAAGACAACTCAAGAGAACACATGGTAAGGTTATGATATGTTTGTGTGCATCATTTCTTGAATGAATTTTAAGATTTGTTCCACATGAGCACATGAAGAACATGGTTTCTTTAGGGAACAATGGGGGACAATTTTTATTCTTTCATTCATGGTAGGACATGCATTTGAGGTGTGTCTTGAAGAAAAGAAATAAACTATTGGTATCAAGGTGGCATTCTAATGATGTAGCACATTAAAAGAAATGAAATATGATCATCAAGGAGGTGTGATGGCTGCTGGTTTCTGATTTATTTAGGATCAGATTAGTGTTATTTAATAGGTGGTAAATCATGTATTAGATGTGTATTTACTTAGGTAAAAGAGTAGGAATTGATAGGTTAGTGAAAACGGTAAAAGGTCAAGTGTTTAGGACAAATCAAGACAAGGTAAAAAGAGAAATCTTACACTAGTAAATGAGGTTAATTTCAAATGTGTAAAAACCCATTTGTAACTTAGGTTCTAATCCTAGGATAAGGAAATGTAAATGTTCAAGATTTTACCGAAACCGTAAATTTAATTTTTGACCTAAAACATTACTAACTTCATGAGCTTCTAAAAAGACAAGGAAAGGTAATTTAAATTTGTCTTAGGTAAATCTTGACTCTAATTACCTCATGTAATTATTTTTAACCTTGGGTAATTAATTTTAAACTCAAGGTTAATGAATAAAATCAAATTGAGTTCAAATAGAGTTTTAATACTATCTTAATTACACAAGTAAACCTATTTTTCCACAACTAGGGGTAAAAGGGTAATTTCACATAAAAACACTCAGTAAATATTGGACAATCTCAATTCATACTTGAAATAGCTATTTTGAATCTTTGGGTGAAAACCGAATTCAGAAATTATGTAGTTTCATGAAAAATTACTACAGGGGTAAAATGGTAATTTTACTTACGGTAAAAATTGAGAATTGAGATTTTTACCTCTAAGGCACATATAATCCCCATCAAGCCTTAAACTAACCCCTCAAAGATAATCTAGATTGGTTATCTTTGACTTTCTAGGTAAAAATGACCTCAGGGGCATTTTGGTCATTTTACACGTACAGAAAAATCGGGGTTTGAGACTTTCGCAGGAATCGCTAAACAAGTCTCCTATGATATTTCTCTAATGTTATATTCCTTTGTTGAGAATTAGTTGACCTCGAATTACGTGTAAAAATTACCTAGGGACATTTTGGTAATCTTAACATAGCAGTAAAAACTGGGGCGTTACAAGGACAAGGGAATGAGAGCTTGATGATGAGAGTTCATGATGATGTTCATCACTTGAACAATCTCTAAAGCTTGATCTTTGTTCTTGAGTTAAAGATGTTTTAGTTTATCTTCTTGAATCCTTGAAAACCTTTCACTTTGATGATGTCTTAAAATGGTTACATGAAATCAATGATGAGGATTCATGATGTTGGTGTTAATGCATCATCAAGATCATGGTCTCTAGAGTTTCAAATGTTTCTTTTCTTCTCAAAAGTTTCGGTTCCTTTTCCTTTTCTTTCTCCAAGTTTTCGGCCATATTGGCCAATGAGGTTCACAATGGCTTAATGATGAGAGCTTCTAAATGATGACTATGTGTTCATCACAATGAGGCCTCTAGAGCTTGAGTTTTAATAAAAATGTCATTTATGTCTACATTTCAAGAAAAGAAACTTTGTGCTTTAAAGAACCCTTGAGGTTCACTCTTATCTTTACTTTATCTTGTCATGATAAGTTTAGGTTGAGGTTTAAGTTCCTTTAAAAGTCTTGTATGAGCTCTAATAAGAAATAAAATGAACTAGCATTCATATTTAAATTCAAGCTTATGCATTACATATTTACTTTGAGCTTTGCATTCATATTTAATTTCCAAGCCATCACTTAAAGTTAAATGATAAAGAATGGATTGCATCTCATATTTACATTCTTGTCTAGCATATTTACTTTTCATCACTAAAGAACATAAAGATTTAAAATGAGAGCTTGCACTATCACCTAACTAAATCTCAAAGCCTTTCTATTTCGGCCTTATAGTCGATTATTGCTGGGCCTAGAGCACTAAAATAAAGAAATGGACTTGCATATTTATATTTTAAGTCTTGCATATTTATATTTCAAGTCTTGCATATTTAATTCAAGCTTTGCATATTTATAATTCAAGTCTTGCATATTTACCTTAAGCCCTCACCTTACTTTGTAATGAAGGATAAAAATAAAGTGCATAGCATGTTTAAATTACGTCATCACTTGAAGACCTTAGAGCTCAAAGACTTGCCCATTTTATCTCAAGTTAAAGTCTAATGTGGGAGCATTCTTTGAATACATAATTTCGGCCATGTAGAGATGATGATCTTGGGAGGAGATTCATCTAGCTACAAGGGCCAACAATCTAAGTTTTAAGATTCTCTTTAAAACCTCATGAAGTTTATAAGATTAAGACCAACAAGACTTGCGAATTTAATTCTCTTTTAAGGAGGGACCAAGTGGTCACTGACCTAAGGATGGTTTTAGCTCTTTTACAAATAAAATGGTTTGTAAAAGAGTTTTAGAAGTCCTAAAAACAGTTCCAAGAGAAACTAGCAACTTATACGTTTTAGAAATATCAAGTGATGCATCTTTTTGGGAACTTAAAGTTTTGGTTCTTCCATGATGAGTTTTCTACTGTGTGATGATGTTTTGATGTGTTTGAATGAGTAAAAATTATGTATGATGAGGTAGGAACATTTCTATGCAAGATAGGAGAGAAACTAGCTTTCTAGAAAAACCGTAAAGTCAAGATTTAGCATAGTTTTAACCCATTTATTTTTGGACACTGCCCAAACTGTTTCAATGGGAATATAATCAGATTAGGATTGTTTAATCATGAAAAATTTGGTTACAATTGAAGTAGGATCGAATTTTAGCACCTATAGAGAAACTAGTAACTAGAAAACCGTAAAACCGCAATTCTAGAACTCTTAGAACATTTAATTTTTAGAATCTGTCCAGCAACCTCATAATATGGTAGACATGTTTTATAATTAGTTCTTAGTCATAGGAATGTCTCATAATTGGTTTAGGTTTAACTTATAGTGCCTTAGGCGAAGACAGAACCAAGAAAGGGTCTAAAATGTAAGTTCTAGAACTCTGCAATTATAAGTTTACAATGCTGCCCCTAAGGAATGATGTTGTTCAGATTTAATAGAGAGCATAAATAATAATGACATCTATTAGAAGAGAACCCTTAGGTGCATAAAAGGTAGATAGAAGATGATAGGTTAATTACATCACAAGTTTAAGGCCCGTACGGGTCAAAGCATAAGATACCGTAGGACCAAGAGCATAATGAATTGTTAATGTTGCTTGTGAACGTATGAGAATGATTATGTGAATGCATAAAATTATGATGGAGATGCATGTTTGAATGACTTATGTGGCATAAAGAAGAATTTGGAAGAAATTCGGCATCTTTGATTATCTTCTGCAATTTCGACAAATTCGGGACTCAGAAAGTTTTTGAAAACCTATGAGATTTTTATGAGGTACTAAGATGAGTTCTCGGATGACACCGGTTCGGCCGAGCACCTCTAGAGAACTCATGTGACATCGGTACCAAGATGAATTTTTAGGTGACACCGGTTCGGCCGAGCACCCCCAAGAAATGCCCCCTAGCCCGTACTGGATAAGTCGGGATTATGTTTATGATTATGTTACGCTTATCAGGATTGATAAGTAAGAACTAGTGATGACTAGTTAAGGTATGAGCTCATAACCTAGAGATGTGACACATTCTGGGTGACACCGATTCGGCCGAGCACCCCCAGAGCGATTGTCTATTAGGGTGGCCTATGAGAAAGTAAAGTATGATGTTTATGTCACAAAGTTTCCCATGTGAGAATTTAATTGCCACTTTATGCCACTATTATGATGTTCCTATTGTTGTGATTATTTTCTTACAGTAAGTAGAGCCATGCATACATTCTTTAATATGATTGCATCCATGTCATTAAGAATCATGCTAAAATGAACGGACCTTGGCTAATTATGTTTTAGAACCTAAAAATAGATAATTATGCATGCTCACTTATTTGGTATACTAAACCCAAGGTTCCTGAGGACGTAGACGATGACACCTAGGTAGTAGGAGGCCCTATTGAGATTCTTTAGCAAGATTCTCACTCCCTCTATCTCTTTCTTTCCGTCACGTCTTTAGATGGCGACGTTTGTGGTTTTTGTGGACATCCCAACTTGGGAGGTGCATCATGATCCGAACCACAGGTCATACCATTTTGTGGGTCGCTGCATCGATTCTCTCCTGTCTCACCCCGTACATAGCCATCGATTCTCTCCTGTCTCACCCTTGGCGACGACTTCGTGTTCGAGAGCGCATGCCCTCGAGAGGAGCGGATTCGCCGCACCTCACCGACGGCCTCTACCATCCGGGACTACCCATAGTATGTACCCCGCTCGCCCTATCATTCTCCGAGACGGACCCTTTGGAGGACTCTGCTACTCAGGTACCCTCCGAGGGATCCTCCCCCACTGTGCCGATGGATGTTGGGGAGGGTAGCGAGGCTTCTGTCGCTCAGCCAGTACGTGGAGGATGGGTGAGGATGATTCCCCGCTGTGGAGCTCATGCCCGACCGATGCAGTGCATCGCCAACCCGGCCGAGATAGCCCAGTGGATCGGGTACATCCCTCCTTTCCAGAGAGGCCCGCAATAGGAGACGACCGTCGTGGTTCTGGTGCTCGAGTTTGACTAGGCTAGGATAGCCTTCTTTTGTCTTTGGGGCTATCCATTTGTAGGTGTACTAGAGTTAGGAGAGTTTTCCTTTATACCTTTGCTGCACTTTTGTTTTCATGTATCTTTATTCCAGATGTATTAAACTAAGTCTCACTCTTTAAGAGTGGGCATATTCTATCATATATATGAGTATGTAGTACAGTTCTATTGATGTGCCTTTACTTGCTTATGTTATGCTGCCATGCGATGTTTGCTTAATTCCGTTTGTGCTTTAATATTCAATGTGTCGCACGGCTCTCACTTTGCTTTTGTAAATTCAAAAAAAAAAATTTACCAGTATTTCCGCTAAGTATTTTAAAATAATAAGGAAGCTATGACGTAACGGACTAATGATTAACCTAATTATGTTCTAGAATATTGGGTTAAAAATTAGGATGTTACAGTAAAACCTTGTTATGCCATGATTACTTGAGTGAGAATGACCCATAAATGGTTTAGGAATTAATTCTAGCATCATAAGGAAAGCCGGTAATGAGAAAGGGCATAAAACGTAACTTCTAGAACACCTTAAATTATAGAATTTCATTTACTGCCTATGCTGCCCAACTTTGATTGATGATGTTCTTGAGGTCAATAATTAGTGGTAATGACGATGATCATTCCCTTAGATGCATAAGGAAATAATTTGACAATTTGAGTTACCCGATTTAAGTGTTTGGCCATTTAAGGGAATGTTTATGAGATGATGATTTGAGATGATGCATTCATGTGATATTTGATGTTATGTGAGGTATTGGTATAGAATTCATCATTTGCATGTTATGGTTTCATTTGAAACATTAGAGATGCATATGTTAGAAATATGTGAAGAATTATGACATTTATGAGATACGTGTTGCATCTTGTTATAACATGCTAAGACTTAAAGAGACTTAAAGTATGAGAAAGTGATCCTTTGGACTCACCAAATTATAGGTGATGAAAAGGTGATTCTTGCTCAAGGAAATGTAAAGTATGAGAAAGTGATCATTTGGACTCACCAAACGATAGGTGATGAAAAGGTGATTCTTGCTCAAGGAAATGTAAAGTATGAGAAAGTGATCCTTTGGACTCACCAAACGATAGGTGATGAAAAGGTGATTCTTGCTTAAGGTGATCTAAAACATGCGAAAATGATACTTTGGACTCACCAAACTATAGGTGATGAAAAGGTGATTCTTGCTTAAGGTGACTTAAACCATAAGAAAATGATTTGTTGGACTCATCAAACTATAGATGATGAAAAGGTGATTCTTGCCCCCTAACCCGTACTTATCAAGTCGGGACTTCAACTTATCAAAAGGGAATAAGCTTATGCTAGTGACGACTAGTTAGGTATAAGCTCATAGCCTAGAAGTACTCTCAAAAGGGAAGAGTAATAGGGTGGCCCCAGGAAGAAAAGAAACTTAAAGTCACCTAAGGAAATAAGGAATGTCATTCATGAACCATGTCCCATGCACATCATGTTTGCTATGAAGTTAGATGTATGCTTTAAAGTTAATGTTGCATAAGGTATTGACATGCATATCATAAAGAAGTATGATGCATTCATTACAAGACTTATGATAAAATGAACGGGCCTCGGTAAGGGATGTTTTAGAACTTAATAAATGAATCTTTGCATGCTCGCTATTTCATAATTAAACCCGAGGTTCCTGAGGGCGATGATGATGACACGTGCATGAAAAGGGGAGCCCTACTGAGATTCTTGTATAAGTTTCTCACCCCCTATCTTTCTTTTCCATCTTCATCTTCAGACAAGGCTGACAAGGACGTCCGTGGATTGCCCCAAGGTGCCGACATGGAAGTAGCTTGATGGTTAAGAATAGAATGATGCAGCGGAAGCGAGGACGTAGCCTTAGCTTATTTACACTATAAGTTTGGAGTGTAGTTTGAATTGTTGTATGCTCAACCTTCACGGGTGGGCCCAATATATTTGGTGTGATGTTATTATGGGATGTTCCTATATTATTAACACTATTAATGTTTGACTTGATATTTAATGATAATGTTATATAATGATGTGCCGATGGTTGTTCTTTTTATGAAGCTTATCTGGTGTTTCAGTTTATGTTATTCTTTTATGTTTACGCTTCACGGTACGCGAGGCTCACGTTTTGTCTATGTTTTTCAAAAAAAAATTCTACCCATATTTTCCACTATGTATTTTAAAGAAAGGTCTTAAAGAATGAGACTAAAAGAGTAATAGACTAATAGTTAACCTAAATACGTTCTAGTGAGTATTGGGTTAAAAATTAGGATGTTACACACAAAGTCTTTTTTTTGTGTTCCTCATTATTCATATGTTCTTCCAAGGAAGAATACCTAGAAAGAAGTCATTCAAGTATTTCCCAAAGTTCTTCACTATAAATCTTAAGGAAACTTGAGTGTAGGTTAGTTTAAGAAGTAACCCAAATATAGAACCTTTGTATTCTCAATCCAGTTGTGATCGGTGCAAGTTATCTTGAAGAGGCTAGTCAAAGACTACTTGCAACGCGATAGTAAAGGTGTTTTACTGATCACGATTTAACTTGGAGTGGCTGGTTAAAGACTACTCAATTTAGCTTGAAGAGGTTGGTCAAAGACTACTTAGTTCAGCTTGAAGAAGCTGGTGAATAACTACTTAGTTTATGATAGTAAGCGTTGTCTACTGGTCATTGGAAATAGCTTGGGAAAGCTACCATAAAGATTATCTTTGTTCTTTCTCGAGTTGGAGAAAGATTTAGTGAAACTCAACTATTGTTAAGAATTGGATGTAGGCAGTTGGCCAAACCAATATGAAAACTCTTGAATAGTATTTTTCTTCTCCTTCATCTTTTATTTTATTTCTATATCAGTCTTATTATCAGTGCTTGTTCTAGAAAACTTTTTTTTTAACTTGTTTTGTTTATATGTACAGTTCAGAAAGTTTACTTTCTGAAGTCACTAATGTTGTTTTTTGTTGCACTTCAAGTTCACTTGATAGCTTTTCTATAAAGTTTTTCAGAAGTCCATCAGGGAAAGAAAAAGCAAAACACGATTCAACCCCCTTCTCGTGTGCTTTTCTACCTATACTATTAAGCTATGAGCTTGAAGTGTAGCAAAAATAGCGTTAGTTATATCAAAATCTTACTTTCTGAATAACGACTAATAAGATAAAACATATAAAGGATGATTGTTCAGAAAACACAATTTAATATGTTTAGATGCAAGAAATAAAAAGGAGTTAAAGAAGAGAGAGATTTTACACAAGGGTTTTAATACTGGTTCGACCAACCTACCTATATCTAGCTCTCAACAACAGTTGAGTTCTACTAAAACCCTTTCTCAAACTGAGAAAGTCAAAGGATAGTCTTTGGAGTAGCCTTCCCAAGCTCTTGCTTGTGACCAGTAACTAACCCTACTGTCACAACACAAGTAGTTATTCACCGGCTTCTTTATGCTAAATCTGAGTAGTCTTGTACAAGCCTTGCCAAGCTAATCAAAGTAGTATTGTACTAGCCTCTCCAAGTTAACCCAAGGAGTCTTGTACTAGCTTCTCCAAGCTAAACCGTGACTAATAGCTTACTCTACTATCGCGTTCCAAGTAGTTTTTGCTTAACCTCTCTAAGTTATTTCACACCGATCACTACTAGATTGAGGCTATAAGAGGTTTTTCTTTAGGTTGCCACTCAAACTAACCTACAATCAAGTTTTTCTCAAGATATATAATAACAGACCTGAAAAGGATGAAAAACTTCTTTCTAAAATTCTTCCATTGAAGAACATATGGTAAACTAAGAATGTAGAAAAAAGATTTTTACAGACAAGGAACTGATTGCATGATGTAATGAACTATATAAGAGATGAGGAGAAATTTTCATAGAGTTTCAGCTCTTATACAACATCAAAATCTCTATTTTTGAAACCACAGTATCCCTATTCTAAATGGTTTTCATTTACGACCATTGCCCTTGATCAGTTGTCCAAGTGACACATATTGATCATTTGTTTATTGTTAGCTCCAGAACCCTATACGCTCATGTGTTTTCAATGACAACAAAACCAATTCAAAGAAAATGCTTTGAAAAATGATTGATGTTTCTCTTGAGTTTCTTGTAAAGATTATAACAAGTATATATGGTTTAGCCAAAGCAAGGCTTGCTCAAATGAGTATATATATTTTACTATGCATGTGTAAACATGTTACGAGATTTGTTATGAAATATAAATGAAATTATATCCTTATCCAAGCATTTGATAGCTAATGATGCAAATAAGTTTTCAAGGCTACAAGGAACCAAGTCTAGAGACTTCAGAAAGTAGCATAGCACATCAGAAAGTACACTCAAAATAAAGAAATCAAAATATGTCCATAAGCAATGTGTTACTTAATCTCCAATCATCATAATCACAAAGATATAATCAGCAAAGAAGATTTTGATTGAAGATCAGAAAGTGAAAAAAACTCTTCAAGGGGCTAATTGTGTACATAAAAAAGCTCACCCATGAGTTGAGCAAAAAATGCTACAAGAAAGGAAGGGAAATTTGAAATTTGAAATTGAAATAATCAAGTCAAACCCAGTTTCAAGCTGGTACATCATCTCTGCTAGCTATTTGATTAATCACCCTAGATTCATGAAAAAGGAGTTTAGAAAGCAAGCTCGGAAAGTTAAAAAGTGATTTCTGAAGATAGATCAGAAATCTCATATTTATAACGACTGTTAACCGATGTGACAGTTTTGTCAACCTCTCTTCTAGCTGTTATTTTGAAGACACAACTGATGTTCAACACGTATCACTTAAGGAACTGATCTATGGCAATGGTCACGAAGAAAGACCATTATAAAAGGAGATGCTAAGCTTGAAGACAGATGAGATATTTGAAGATTCAAGAGAGGAAACTCTGCAAAAATCTCTTCCCACTTCTTGGAATATTCAATCTTTTTCATGTAATCAGTTTTATCCTTGAAGTGTAAAGAAAATCTTCCTTCTATATTCTTAATTAGATATATGCTCTTCCCATGGAAGAAATAGAAGAAGAAAGTCATTCAAGTTTTTACCAGGAACTTTTATGTATATGTTAAATAAACTTGAGTGTAGGTTAGTTTGAATGGCATCCTAAACACAAACCTTTGTACCCTTGATCCATTAGTGATTAGTATGGGACATAGCTTAGAGAGGCTAAGGTAAAACTATTTGCAACGAGACAGCAGTGGTTGCTACTAGTCACGGTTTGGTTTGTAAAGGCCAGTGTCAAGACTACTTTCAACATGACAGCGGAGGTTGCTACTGCTCATGGTTTGGCTTGGAGAGGCCATTGTCAAGAAGACTACTTTCAACGTGACTGTAGGGTTGGCTACTGATCACCGGTTACCTTGGAGAGGCTAGTACAATGCTACTCATGTTAGCTTAGACAGGCTAGTACAATACTACTCATGTTAGATTGGAGAGGCTTGTAGAAAGAATACTCAACTTTTGTCAATCTCTGAGTTGGTCTACTAGCATAAGTGAAAGCGTGGGAAGGCTAATGCAAAGATTATCCAACTTTGCTTTCTCTGGTTAAGAAAGCTGTTTTGAATGGTGTAACATCCTCCCAAGTACAACTTCATCCTTAAGTTATGGTGTCATACTCGAGAGTTGTTCCTTCTAAGTTTGCGGACCTTTCCTTTTTAAATATCTATAGCCAGTTTGGTTAGCTCGCGAGATAACTAGGTCATAATTATACTAAAATATATAGTAATGAAACCAAACTATTTATTTAATACAAAGTTAAGTACATAAGGGAAGCTCTTCTATGAGCTTTAACACACCTTTGTTCTCTGACATATTTACACACATGTTCATTCCACTAAATACAACATAATAAAAGCATTAACTACTACACTATTGCACTTCTGAGTTCTTTTGCATACCAGTCCCTCGGTCCTCTGTGTCAACCTGGAGATGACACGGGAACACAAAAACATAGGGGTGAGAATTATACAATTCTCAGTAGGGTAACTCCCCAATTACACATTCATACTGTTATCGTCATCACCCCAGCCACTTCGGTTTATTAAGAAAGTGTGAGCATGCAATATGTACATATCAAATGTTCATTTTAAAATTATAAAATTATCTTTCCGAAGTGGGTCTCTTTTATTATTCAATCACATAAAACATGTATTTCATAACATTCAACATCATAGGAATTCCTTCAAGACCAATAATTTAACAAGATATACATATACATATGGCAATTACAATGATCTTTTCGTGCCCTTGACATAATAAAGGGGACTTTTCCGTGTCCTAATGGGGACTTTTTCGTGCCCTATTGGGGACCTCTTCGTGCCCTACTGGGGACCTCTTCGTGCCCTTTTTATACTAAAGGGGACTTCATTGTTCACTTAGCACATACATTATCCTCAAGCTCACATATACATGCATCGCATTTCTATATGCATGAAAATAATTCTCTGATCTCATAATACTTCAAACCTATATATATTATTCATCCATTCCTCATAACATAATCTTGGAAGTTCATGGCATGCATTCATATACATCAACTTGAACCAAATGCCATTAGGTCATTAATTCAAGGCATCATCACAACTTCAGCACATTGGCAGATTTTTCACTCAAGTAGCACAATTTATTTCTCATACCAAATGATCAATTAAAATGCTATAAAAATTCTCAGTGACACCTCAATGTGTCATCAAGATCCTGTAAACATTTCAGGGTAATTAGAGTTCTCTAACTATATTAACAAAATTAGACAAATTTGGTGGCGAGAAACCATCCAACCTCAGCTCAAGAACCGAAATTCATAATTTTTGACCCTAGCAATTGAACCCAGAAAATTCTAAATAAAAATCCTAGTAAAACCTCAACATGTTTCTAATATCCTGTAAAACTTTCAGCTCATAATTCGATCATTTACTAGGTTAATAAAATGTCACAAGTTCACAGCTTCAGATTCAACATTTCAGGCAGCATATGCTTAATTTCAGTTCTTGATTTTTCTAAGGCAGTTTGACTCAAAATAAAAACCCAAGAAAATTCATGGAACTAGATAAAGATGTTAAATCAAACATATATTTTTTTCAGTTCAATAAAATGCCCATAACAAGCCCAGAAAATTCGTGATCACACACTGCCTGTCAGAAAACCGAAAATCCAGCAAGTGTCACTCAACATCTTTTCACAAAATGATCTCTCTAACCTCATCCAAACACTTCAGCAAAATTCATACATCAATAAAAACATAATATCAACCATATTAACTAGAAATTTTGGATTCAAACCAGTAAGAATTGCTCAGAAAAATTTTGAGAGGAAAAAGCCAAAGAAAACCCTACTTTGAAAGTTTTTGAGCTTGATACTTCAAAGGATGTTCTAAGTGATCTCCCTTCACTTCAAGACACCAATTTCAGTCCTAAACCCTCATTAGGCAGTGGGGAAGTGAGGTATTAAGGTGAGGATTTGAGATTTCAATCGGTTAGATTTGTTGGGTTTGAGGTGTAGAACAAGTTTTGTGAAGGAAGTTTGAGTGTTTAGCAACTTTAGGCTATGATTTTTGAAGCTTGAAACATATCAATGGAGCTTTGGAAGAAAGGAAATGGAGGTTGTACCTGGTTCATGGCCGAGGATTGCTTGTCTTCTTGGAGAAGATTTTGAGTCAATATATATCTTGTAATTATGACATGATATTATATAATATATTTAGATAAATCCTAATCTAAAAAGGTGAATTGGATGGCTATGATTCAATCTTGTAATTCAAGATTGAATCTTAGCCATTCATTTAGTTTAAAGAGATAAGGCTATTCTTTTTGTAGAGATCTAATTAGTTTTCGGTGTTAAAAATTACACACCGAAATTTTACCGAACGGGTAAAACAATGTACCCGGGTAATCAAACATTGCTCGAAAAATAATTTCGGGTATAAAATCTTTATTTCTACCTATTTCTAACCATAATCATATAATTTCTCAATTTCGGGCATCTCCGGGTTTCAGCTGTCCCGGCGGACCTACGGGGCCCGCAAAATACTATTCACATTTTTTTTTATTTACAAATCCGTTGAATCGTCCTCATCATTGTTCAAAGCATCAAATTTTTGAAATTATGACTAATAAAGCTCAAATTAATTTTTTTTTAGATAATTTTTAGGGTGTTACAAATGGAACCTCAACGGTTGTTGAGTATTGGATGTAGGCAAGTTGGCCAAACCAATATAAAATCCTTTGTGTCTAGCCTATCTCTCTCCGATCTCTTTTATTTATCTTTGTTGGATCTTTTACTTACTCTTGATCATATATATATCTTTATTGCTTTCTGTTACTTCATTTAATAAAGAGCGTTTTATTTTAACAAGGTTCAGAAATCTATTTTCTGAAGTAAGTAACTATGTTTTCACTGCATTTCAAGTTTTACAATTGATAGTTATTATTTTCAGAAGCTTTAGAAAACGTGAAAAAAGATCAATGTGTAACACTCTAATAATTAACTCAGCACGCCTAGGACGTATTCCAGTAGATTATTAAGTATTACTCTTTGTTTCAGTTCTTTTTCTTTTAGTTAAAAGTACTTAATGAAGATATGAGCCAATTTTTTTTTGAAAATACAAACAAAACGTGAGCCACGCATAACATAATTGATCGTTAACATAAAGTATAGCATGTAAAAAGAATAACATAGAACATAACATCAGTTAGGCTCCATAAATAAACATCCATCTACACACCATAGTTAAATAGATAATTTCCCACCCATGAAAGGTGAGTTAAGTTTAGTACAACATGGAAATACCAATACATTGGAAAGGAAAAATACAACGAAAAATATTCCTACCTAGTGCACCTAAGATAGATAACCTCTAAAGCAAAAGAAGGTTATCCTAAACTAGTAGTGGTGTGTGCACTAACAACCCTCCAAGAGATCTACTCCTATTGGCCTGAAAAAGGTGGAACACAACTGACCCATGGGCGAAGCTCATCGAGAATGGGCACATGAGATGCCTGAGCATGGGCACCATGCCGGGGGGGGCATGGCTGGCCTCTATGCCAACCTTGACTGTGTGACCGTCTCCTCGCTATCCTCTATCATCCGTAGGGGAGTAGGGGTAGAACTCTCGGAATATATGTGGGCAGGTGGGTCCTCCGAGGGGTCAATCTCCGAATGCCTCGAGCAAGGGACATAGTCCGGAAAATCATGAATGGCAGACATAGTGGTGTACGTATGAAGAATCCTCTCATTGTGCATTCGCGCACGCTCAAAAACCATGTCATCGCCGAACGGGGAAGTTAGAGAGAAATGGTAGCTATGTACGGTGTAACATCCTCCCAAGTACAACGTCATTCTTAAGTCATGACATCAGACTCAAGAGTTGTTACTTCTAAATTAGCGGATCTTTCTTAAATAACTATCGCCAAATCGATGGGTTCGTGTAATAACTAGTGTAATTCGATTAAAATGGATAACAAAGATACAAGTCAATTACATAAAGAAGCTCTACTGTGAGCTTGAATACATATACAATCTCTATTACATTTACCTACACATATACCTACAACTATATACCACATAAGAAAAGCATCAACTACTAAACTACTATAATCCCGAGTTTCTTGCACGCAGTAACCACATTGTTCTCTGAGTCAACCTGGAGACGACACAAGAACACACAAAATACGGGTGAGAATTATACAATTCGCAGTAGGGCAATTCCCCTAATACACAATCATAATGTCATCGTCATCATCATCGTCATTGCCCTAGCCACTTCAGTTTATTAAAAAAACAGTGATCAAGCATTACATACTAACGGTTTATTTTTAAAGTTCCAAATCATATTTTCGAAGTGGATTATTTTTAAGAATCAATCACTTTGTAGACATTATCATAAGCTCATAATCATAGTAAATAATGTCAATCAAAATGACTTGATATGATACAAATACGTATATACCAAAAGTAAGGAAATTATCTTTAATTGCCCTTGATAAATCGAAGAGGATCTCATCTATCTTTATTTTCCCCTTGCCAAGTTGAAAAAATCTCATCTCTGTCTCTCTATTTTCCCCTCACCAAGTCAAAAAGATCTCATCTCTCTCTTTTTATTTGCCCTCGATAAGTCAAAAGGATCTCATCTCTCTCTATTTGCCCTCGACAAGTCGAAAGGATCTTATGTTTCTTTATTTGCCCTTGACAAGTCAAAGAGGATCTCTTGTCTCTTATTTCCCCTTGACAAGTCAAAGAAGATCTTATATTTCTTTATTTTCCCTTGACAAGTCATAGAGGATTTCATGTTTTTTATTTGCCCTTGACAAGTCAAAGAGGATCTCATTTTTACTTATGGCTACAGAATTTAATTCAATATATCATTCACTTTCTTTTCCAATGCATGTATAAAACAAATATAGGCATTCATTCACATTGTGATTTCAATCATGCCTCATAAACCAATATTTACTTCCTCTAGTATGCATTTATACATCACAAGTCACATGGCCAAATATTTAACATGAATTATCCATGTCATACTAGAACCAAACTACCATTACATTATCAATTCAAGTCTTTGGTTCATTTTCAGCAATTAGGCAGATTTCACACCATTGTAGCGCAAATTTATTTACACATCAAACAATCAACTCAGATCCTATAAAAATTATCCAAGACACCTCAATGTATCCCCAAGGTGTTGTAAAAATTTTAGAGCAAAAAGAGTTCTCTAACTATGTTAACAAAATTAGACAAATTTGGTGGTCGGAAACCACTAACCTCAGCTCAAGAACTAACTTCATCATTTTTTACCCTAGCAACTGAACCTAGAAATTTCGAGTAAAAATCTTGGCAAATCCTCAACATGTCTCTAATACCTTGTAAAAATTTCAAGTGACAATTTCATCATTTGAAATAGTAAAAAAATTACCAAAGATTATAGCTTCTATTCCAGCGCTTCAGCAGCATATGCTTCTAGCAAGTAGCAAAAGCCACTTCATTTCAAGAGCCATTCCAGCATCTGCTTCTTGCATGTAAGTAGCAAAAGTCATTTTCTGCATCTCAGTGCAAGGAAGAATTGAGAAAATCTTCTACATGGCTTTAATCCATTCTTTTGCTTTACTTGGATTGAAAGCTCCACATCCACTTCATTTCGGTCTTCATTGCGGTTCAACCTCTCCATCATTTGGTTAGTAACTGCAGCTTGTTCTCTCATTGCCGCGGCCATCTCACGAAAAGTATTCATCATGTCGACTTCACTTCCACCCCTATGCCTAGTACACCGATTTGAAGTCATTGATTCCTACCACACCAAACAAAATATTGAGTTGACCAGGCTCGATACCAAGCTAAATGTGGCAGCAACCCACAACATTTCAACCAGCAGTCACACACATATATAAAATTATAATGCATGACAATTACTAAGGAAGCATAGCCAGTCCATTTCCCAAGGTCCTATAAGGATGAACTGCTCTGATACCATAATGTAACATCCTCCCAAGTACAATGTCATCCTTAAGTCATGACATCAGATTCGAGAGTTATTACTTCTAAATTAGCAGACCTTTCTTAAATAACTATCACAAAATTGATGGGTTCGTGTAATAACTAGCGTAATTCGATTAAAACGTATAACAAAGATACAAGTCAATTACATAAGGAAGCTCTACTGTGAGCTTGAATGTAACACCCTAATATTTAATTCAACATGCCTAGGACGCATTTAAGTTAATTATTAGTTATTACTCTTTTGTTTCAGTTTTTAACTCAAAACTTCTTGAAAATACTTTAGTGAAAATATGAATAAATTTTTTTTTTTTGAACTTAAATACCAAAACATGAGCCATGCATACTAAATATCTAACGTCATTTATCTTGCCTGTGTAAGAAAGATGTTAGAAACGAATAACAGATAAATACATGATACAGCCATGGCATAACATAACTCAAATAATAATAACATATCAATAACTGTATCATAATAGTGATGTCTTGTACACTTAAGGATATCAATATATATCCGTCAATAGAATACAAACTGATAAATGAGATACGATCACTCCAACGGCAAATATCCAAAGGAAAACTATCTCCATAGCTCCTCATCTAGTCTCAATAGTAAATCACGAACTACACCATCATTCATGTCTAGAGACGACATGGAAAAAGAAAAGGGATGAGAAACTTATACAAGAATCTTAATAGGGCTTCTCGACTCTAACATAGGTGTCATCGTCATCGTCCCCAGGAACCTCGGGTTTAATTATGAAAATGATGAACATATATATAAAGTTCATTTATTAAGTTCTAAATACCATTAGCCGAGGCCCATATCTTTTATCATGAATCTTAATGTCATGAATGCAACATATTAGTCATGGATGCATGTCAATATCATATACATAATATCATAAAATTCATAAAACAATGCATATGATATAAAGAACATTATGATAATCATTCTTACAGGTGATTTGAACTTCTTATTCTCTTTTCCTTGGGGGCCACCGTATATTCTCTATTCTCTCGAGAATTCTAGGTTATAAGCTCATACCTCACTAGTCGTCACTAATGTAATCTTATCCCTTTTGATAAGTTAAATTCCCGACTCTTAAGGTACGAGATAGGGGGCATTAGGATCACTTTTCATAATCTTTAATTCGAGGAGTCTAAAGGATCATTTCCTATTTGGATCACCTCTCATAACCTTTAGTTTGGGGAGTCTAGAGGATCATTTCCATGTGTCTTATGTCACCTTTAATCTTGGCATGATATATGAGATGGAAACATGAATAACTCATCATTTCAACATTTCATGCTCATAAACTTCATGAACTTATGCATCTCAATGAATCAAACATAACCATAACATGCCATAATTTAAATCACATAAACATGCATCATATTTCATTGCATATATCCATAAGCCATATAAATCTCAATATATGAACATAGCCATCACAAGATATCAATCACATTCATCTCATCAAATTATCAATATTTGTGTTTTAGTCCCAAAGGGTCAAATCACAATTTCTCAAAGGTTACGGGTCAAAACGTAATTACCCCTTTTTAACATCTACTCATAAATTAAAGATCTTTAACTTTAACCAATACATTTCAAGAGATATATAACTATTAGAAACCATTCAAACTCATCATAAAAACCTTTTAGGGCCATAGACTAAATTTAACACATTTTAGGGGTCAAAGTAGAAAGTTACTTATTTTTAACACTTATCAAAAGCCAATACTTCTAAAACTTTCTCTAAACATCATAAATGGTATTCTAAACACATATACACATCAGATATCATTATTTACTCTGATTAAAATCCTTTGAATCAAAAATTACATAATTCATAGTTTAGGACACAACTTTCTGCATTTTATGAAACAGTCAAAACTAATACTTGTAATTATTCTTTTCAAACTCTAAGATACCAAAAAAAATGTATACATCAAATACTAATCATTCTAATGTATATAAACCATAAGATCAGTATCAAATCAGTGAGGAATTAATCCAGAAAATTCATTGTCTAAAACTTTATAAAATTACGATTTTGATCCTTTCTAATTATTAGTTATCTCAAAAATGCTAAAAACAATTCTTACATCAATTATAAGTAATTTATACACATTCAAACCTTATAAAATAGCATTCTAACCATTTTATTTAAATCCGGTCAGTAACATAATTTTTAAATCAAAAAACTTGAGAAAAACACAATCTTCAACATCTTTGGAGTTCTAACTCTAACAAAAATTATTTAAGTAATCTAAAGACAAGATCAAAGCCTTAAAAATAAAATAAACTAATCTTAATACCAAGAACATTAACAGGCTGAAATTAACTTAATTTAAGTATAAGAATTCCTATTTAAAGATTAAAGAGGTAAGTTTTGAGCTTTTAAAGATTTAGGTGATAGCAAGAATCATAGATATGCTATGCAATCCACTTTTAATCTTTATCATTATAAGGTGATAACTTGGAAATATAAATATGATATGTAATACTTCAAATATAAATATGAAGATGCAAGTTTAGTTTTAGATCCTCAAAGTTTAGTGATAACTTGAAACATAAAAATGCATTACTTGAAATTTGAACATGAGAATGCAAATTCATATTATTATCTTCAAGATTTAAAGTGATGACTTAAAATTAAATATGATTATCCAAGGCTTGAAATTTAAATATGATATGCAAGACCTTGAAACATAAACAATGGATGCAAGTTCATTTATCATCTTGTTAAGCTCAAAACTTTTTAGAGAATTAAACTCTTTAACCTTGATTAATCTTAACAAAGGAAGTGAGCATTAGAGTCCTTGATTATCATGGTTCCAAGAACCTTATTTCATGGTCTCATCATTAAGGTCATTAAAAGTTAAATTATAAGCAAAGAACAAGGAAATAACATGAAATAAAATCCCTATCAAGTTGTTTCTTGTTCTCAAATGTTAAAGCTTGATGTCTTAAGAAGTAAAGAGAAGAAAATCTCCTCTAGATGATGATGGTAACTTTGGCCAAGTGATGATGGAATGGTGGAAGAATTTTTGTTGTGTTCTTGTGTTTGATAATGGAAAGGTTATGTGTTTAGAAGTTGATTTGTGGTTGGAATGTGTATGCTTGAGGTTTAGAGCTTGGTTAGAGGTTGGGAATGGAGGCTCTTGAGTGTGAATGAAGAAGAAGAAGGAAGCTTGAAGTATTGAGAGAATTAGAGAACTTTGAGCAAACTTTGAATAAGAAAACTATCAAGTAAGAAAATGCTAAGGCTAGGAATGTTTGTGTGTGCATTTAGGCAATGGAAGAGCTCATATTTATAGGCCAAGGAGGGCTGTATGGCTCTTGCCTTATGGCTGGAAAAATGGAGTTTTTAGTTCATTTTTCAATTAAAGAAAACATGGAAAAAGAATGGTTTTATTCTTGTAATAATTTGGTTCATGCATAATGGATGAAAACACTAAAATATGATGCTAATGTGAGACATTGTTGCTGATCACATCATGGCTGAAATGGGTGGGTTTTCTTTTGATTAAACATAGCCAAAAATAATACAAAAGAAAGCTAAAGGTATGGTGTTATGGTTGGATATGTTTCTTGGTTGGAAAAACAATTAAAATATGGTGAAAAGGAGTTGGCCACTAGTTTCTAATTCCTTTAGGATCAGATTGGTGATGTTTTATAGGTGGTAAATCATGTATTAGATGTGTATTTACTTAGGTAAAAGATTAGGAATTGATAGGTTAGTAAAAATGGTAAAAGGTTAAGTGTTTAGGACAAATCAAGACAAGGTAAAAAGAGAAATCATACGCTAGTAAATGAAGTTAATTTCAAATGAGTTAAAATCAATTTGTAACATAGGTTCTAAAACTTAGGATAAGAAAATGTAAATGTACAAGATTTTACCTAAATCGAAATCTTAACTTTGATCTCAATTATCACTAATTTTATGAGCTTTCATAATTAAGGAAAAGTATTTAATTTTACCTTAGATAATTTTAGACTCTAATCACCTTAGTAATTAATTTTTAACCTTAGGTAATTAATTTAAACTCAGGGTTGATGAGTGAAATCATTTTGAGTTCAAATAGAGCTTTAATACTACCTTGATTACATAAGTAAATCTATTTAGTACAACTAGGGGTAAAAAGGTAATTTCACATAAAAACTCCCTGTAAATTCTTTATTTTAGTGCTCTAGGCCCCTTAAAGTATTCACTTTAAATCAATAATCAACTTTATGGTTGAAATAGATAGGCTTCGAGATTAATTATTTAGGTGATTACATAAATGTAAATATGAGATGCAAGGACTTGAAATATAAATATGAATATGCTCCATTTATTATCTCTTTGAGTCCTAGGCTCAAGACTACCATTTAACTCTTCAAAACAATATAATATCTTTATTTGCTAAAAACTCTTAAAAGTGAAACCTTCAAACTTTAGAGGTCAAATAAATGATGGTCTTACAACCAACACCAATGATCCTCATCATCAAGCCATGGTTTCTCCATCATGTAGGCCATCAAGGCCGAAAATAAAGAGGAAGGAAAAGGAGAATGAAGAACCAACAAAAGGAGGAGAGAGGAAAAATTAACATTATAACATCTCAAACCAAGAATAAAACAAAAGAAAAGAGTAGAAATCTTTAAAGCAACTCCCTACCAAAGGTATTTTTCTTTGAAAAGAGAAAGGCTTGGTCTTAGAAATGAGATGAGAAGAACAAATCTTCCTTAGTGCTTTAATGTTGGTTTCGCCCAAGAAGGAGAAAAAGGAAGGAATATATGTTTTTGGTTTGAACTTGGAAGGAGAGGGGTTATGTGTTTAAGGGAATATCTATGGTGGTTTTGTGGTGGCTCTTGGAAGATTGGAGAAGAAGAAAAAGAAGAACTCTTGAGCTTAAAGAAAAAAAGCTTGAGGTTGCAAGTTTGAGCAAGTGTTCTTGCAAGTCTCCTTGGGTGCCTATTTATAGAGAAAATGAAACACATGGGGGTGAAATGGGGGAGGTGGCTAGCGGCCTCTTGGAGAGAAAAAGAGAGAAAAATATCTCTTTTCAAGGTATGGCTTTGGGTATGGCTAGGTATGGTTCAAGGCATGGCTAGGTATGGCCTTAAGCATGGTTCTTTGAGTGTGCAAAATTTCAATATGTGATGGAATGAATAAAGGAAGGTGTGGCCGGTTTCATTAAGGGGCTTGGGGGGAGATTTTGCTATGCCATGGTTTAAGGAATAAGTTTGATTAGGTAATTGATTAGGAACTGTAATTAGGTGTTTTGGTGAGAAAGTAAATTATCAAGGCTACTCAAGACAAGGTTAAGGAGTGGTCTTGCTTGATTAATGCAAATCCACCTTTGTTAGGGAGGAATCTCATCATGTGACCATTTCCATAATTTAAGGAAATTGAAATAGGGATTTTACTATTCATGAAAATGTGACATAAAGTCTTAAATCAAGAAAAGGATTTTGAGTTTCTCTAAACAATTTTAGGTTCTAATTATCCTCAATTAATTATTTTGACTCTAGATTAATAATTAGAATTTACTAATTTTAATCAGAGTCTAATATTGCTTAGGTTTCGTTAATCATATCATTAGGCCCAAAATGCATTAGTTGGGGGTAAAATGGTAATTTTTTGCAAAAACTTCCCAGGACTACCCGGGCTCAACCAGATATTAAACATCATTTAAAAACACCATTTCAAACTTTTGGGTGAAGTCCGGGCTCAATCGGCACTTAATTCTGTGTTAATTAGCCACATGGGCATTTTGGTCATTTTGCGTATCGAAACTCAAAAATGAGATTTTTCTGCTCTATTAGCACACATAACACACATAATCCCCTTTCAACATCAAAACATCCCCTGGAGGATGGTCGGCGCTGGCGATCCTCATTTTCCTGGTAAAATGACCTCAGGGGCATTTTGGTTATTTGTACACGTGAAAAATTGAGGCGTTACATTACTTCCCTCCTTAAAAGGAATTTCGCCCTCAAAATTCATTACCTAAGAAAAGCTCAGGATAAAGCATCTTCATATCTAATTCCAACTCCCATGTGGATTTCGCTGCTCTTCCCCGTCCCTATGCTACTTTAACTAGAGGTACTGCCTTGTTTCTTAGTTGTTTGACTCTTCTGTCTATGATCCTTGTAGGGGGTAGGTTAAATGTCAGGTCTTCCCTTAATTGTACTTTCTTTGGCTCTAATACATGGCTCAGGTTAGACTCATATTTTCCTAGCTGGGAAACATGGAAGACATCATGGAGATTGGATAGATTAGGAGGTAGGGTTATATGGTACGCTACGTTTTCGACTCAGTTAAGGATCTGAAATGGACCAAGAAATCTAGGGCTCAATTTCTTAACTCTCATGGCTCGACCTATGCCTGTGGTAGGAGTAATCCTAAGAAACACATGTTCTCCCTCTTGAAATTCTAGTGGTTTTCGCTATTTGTCCGCATAGCTTTTTTGTTGACTTTGAGCAGTGAGAATTCTATCCCTAATTCTCTTGATTTGTTCCATTATTTCCCTTACGATATTAGGTCCTAGTAAGCTTTGCTCTCCGGGCTGATACCAACACAAAGGTGACTAGCACTTCCTCCCATACAGGGCTTCGTATGATGCCATGCCGATACTTGTATGATAACTGCTGTTATACGCAAATTTGATCAATGACAAGTACTTGTCCCAACTCCCTTTCTAGTCCAAGACGCATGCCCTTAGCATGTCTTCCAATGTTTGGATAGTCCTCTCATATTGCCCATCTGTTTGAGGGTGGTAAGTCGTGCTTAGGCATAACTTTGATCCAAACGCTTCTAAAAGGCTCTCCAAAACTGTGATGTAAATTGCGGGTCTTGATCCGAGATTATTATTGATAGTACTCCATGCAATCTCATGATCTTTTAGATATATAACTGAGCTAGCCTATCCAAGGAGTAAGTTACCTTGATAGGTAAGAAGTGGGCTGACTTGGTCAGCCTGTCCACTATTACCCATATGGCATCATGACCAGGTTGGGTCCGTGGTAGCCCCAGTTAAAAAGTCCATGGAGATACTATCCCATTTCCACTCAGGGATCGACAAGAGTTGTAATGTAAGGCCCTGATTTTCTGTCTGAGTGGAAAATGACCAAAATGCCCCTGAGGTCATTTTCGGTCCGGAATTCGAGGATGGCCGACCCAGCAGTCTTCGAAGGGCCAACTCAATGTTTGAAGGGGATTGAATGATCCTTGAGTGGTTCCGGAGGTGAAAGTCTCATTTTCTACAGTTTTGGTCAAAATGACCAAAATACTCCTATAGCGTTTTACACGGGTAAAGGTGCCGTTTGAGCCCGAAACTTTCCCCAAAGGTTTAAAATAATGTTTTTACATGTTTCAAAACATCTGTTTGAGTCCCGGCAGTCCCGGGCAATTTTAGTGCAAAATTACGATTTTGCCCCAAGAATAGTGTTTTTGAGCTTAATGATGTAATTAAGCAAACCTAAGCAATATTAGGCTCTAATCGAAGATTAATTAATTTCCATAATTAATCTAGAGTCAAAATAAATTATTAAAATTAATTAGAACCTAAGATTGCTTAGATTAGATTTAAATCTCTTTTCTAAAACTCAAGATTTCACTCTTGGAATCTTGAATAGTGTTTTCTCTCTCTAATTCCTTAAATCAAGGAATTGTGTCTAGAATTGTTTACACACTAAAATGAGTTTATAACTCACTAATGATCCAAGAACACTCCTTAATTATGTCTTGACAACCTTGATTACCCATTTTCTCACCTAAACACTTTCTTACAAATTCCTAATCTTAATCCTAATCAAAGATACACCTAAACACAACTCTAAACTACAATTAAAATGCAAGAAATCCCCCCCTCCATGGCTGATGCACCTTTAGCCATCCATCTCCCATTTGCATCACATGTTGATTTGTTTCTCACTCAAAGAACCATGCTTGAAGCCATACCTTGAACCATACCTCACCATACTTTGAACCATGCCTCACCATGCCTCAAGACCACATTATCTCACCTCATGGAACTCATGGGCTGCCCTTGTGCTGATGGCCGAAGCCCTCCTCCCTCCTTGCACCTTGCATTTGTTTCATTTCTCTATAAATAGCTTGCTTGGGTGAATTTTCATCATTTTGGGTTCATTTGCTAAGTGTAAGTTTTCAAAGAGCACTTCAAAGTTTCCTTTTTCTCTCAAGTTCAAGTCTTCAAGTTCTTCAAGTTCTTCATCCTCTTCTCCTATCCCAATCTCCAAATCACTTGGTAGGGATTTTCTTTCAAGAGCTTCTTTCATTTAAAGTTCTTAATCTCTTTATGTGTTCATAGTTTCCCTTGAATCTTTTTTAGAACTTCTTTTCTTCTTCTTCTTCTTCTTTGTTTCGGGCATGGGCCTTAAGGACAAGGGAATAAGAGCTTGATGATGAGAGTTTCATGATGATGTTCATCACTTGAACAATCTCTAAAGCTTGATCTTTGTTCTTGAGTTAAAGATGTTTTTAGTTTTTCTTCTTCAATCCTTGAAAGCCTTTCACTTTGATGATGTTTTAAAATGGTTACATGAACTCAATGATGAGGATTCATGATGTTGGTGTTAATGCATCATCAAGATCATGGTCTCTAGCGTTTCAAATGTTTCTTTTCTTCTCAAAAGTTTTGGTTCCTTTTCCTTTTCTTTCTCCAAGTTTTCGGCCATATTGGCCAATGAGGTTCACAATGGCTTGATGATGAGAGCTTCTAGATGATGACTATGTGTTCATCACAATGAGGCCTCTAGAGCTTGAGTATTAATAAAAATGTTATTTATGTCTACATTTCAAGAAAAGAAACTTTGTGCTTTTAAGGAACCCTTAAGGTTCACTCTTGTCTTTACTTTATCTTGTCATGATAAGTTTGGGTTGAGGTTTAAGTTCCTTCAAAAGTCTTGTATGAGCTCTAATAAGAAATAAATGGACTAGCATTCATATTTATATTCAAGCTTATGCATTACATATTTATTTTGAGCTTTGCATTCATATTTAATTTCCAAGCCATCACTTAAAGTTAAAGGATAAAGAATGGATTGCATCTCATTTTTTTATTCTTGTCTAGCATATTTACTTTTCATCACTAAAGAACATAAAGATTTAAAATGAGAATTGCACCATCACCTAACTAAATCTCAAAGCCTTTCTATTTCGGCTTAAAAGTCGATTGTTGCTGGGCCTAGAGCACTAAAATAAAGAAATGAACTTGCATATTTATATTTCAAGTCTTGCATATTTAATTCAAGCATTGCATATTTATAATTCAAGTCTTGCATATTTACTTTAAGCTCTCACTTTATTTTGTAATGAAGAATAAAAATGAAGTGCATAGCATGTTTAAATGATGTCATCACTTAAAGACCTTAGAGCTCAAGGACTTGCCCATTTTATCTCAAGTTAAAGTTTAATATGAGAGCATTCTTTGAATGCATGCTTTCGGCCTTGTAGTGATGATGAACTTGGAATGAGTTTCATCTAGCTTCAAGAACCAATAAGTCAAGTTTTAAGATTCCTTTTAAATCTCATGATTTTGTTTGAGTTTAAGACCAACAAGGTTCTATGAATTTAACTCTCTTTAAGGAGGGATCAAGTGGTCACCGACCTAAGGATGTTTTAGCCTCTTTTATAAAATAAATTGGTTTGCAAAAGAGTTTTAAAGGTTCTAAATTGGTTCCAAGAGAAACTAGCACCTTATATGTCTTAGAAACATCAAGTTATACACCTTCTTGGGGACTTGGTGTTTCGGCCTTGTCATGATGAGTTTGTTGTTGTGTGATGACGTTTTGATGTGTTATAATGTGTGGAAATTATGTATGATGAGGTAGGAACATTTCTATGCATGTTAAGAGAGAAACTAGCTTTCTAGGAAAAACCGTAAAGTCAAGATTTAGCATAGTTTTAACTCATTTATTTTTGGACACTGCCCAAACTGTTTCCAATGGGAATATAATCAGATTAGGATTGTTTAATCATGAAAAATTTGGTTACAATTGAAGTAGGTTTGAATTTTAGCACCTATAGAGAAACTAGTAACTAGTAAACCATAAAACCGCAATTCTAGAACTCCTAGAACATTTAATTTTTAGAATCTGTCCAGCAACCTCATAATATGGTAGACATGGTTTATAATTAGTCCTTATACATAGGAATTTCTCATAATTGGTTTAGGTTTAACTTATAGCGCCTTAGGCGAAGAAAGAACTAAGAAAGGGTCTAAAACGTAAGTTCTAGAACCCCATAATTTTAAGTTTAAAGTGCTGCCCCTAAGGAATGATGATGTTCAGGTTTAATAGAGAGCATAAATAATAATAAGATTTGTTAAGAGAGAACCCTTAGGTGCATAAAAGTTTGATAGAAGATGATAGGTTAATTACATCATAAGTTTAAAGCCCGAAAGGGTCAAAGCATAAGATACCGTAGGATCAAGAGCATAATGGATTTTTTAATGTTGCTTGTGAACGCATGAGAATGATTATGTGAATGCATGAAGATTATGATGGAGGATGCATTTTTGAATGACTTATGTGGCATAAAGGAGAATTTGGAAGAAATTCGGCATGCGGCAGTTATGCTGCTGAATTTCTGACAAATTCGGGACTCAGAAAGTTTTTGAAAACCTATGAGATTTTTGTGAGGTACTAAGATGAGTTCTCGGATGACACCGGTTCGGCCGAGCACCTCCAGAGAACTCTTGAAACATCGGTACCAAGATGAATTCTTGGGTGACACCGGTTCGGCCGAGCACCTCCAAGAAATGCCCCCTAGACCGTACTGGATAAGTCGGGATTATGTTTATGATTATGTTACGCTTATTGGGATTGATAAGTAAGAACTAGTGACGACTAGTTAAGGTATGAGCTCATAACCTAGAGATGTGACACGTTCTGGGTGACATTGGTTCGGCCGAGCACCCTCAGAGCGATTGTCTTTTAGGGTGGCCTATGAGGAAGTAAAGTATGATGTTTATGTCACAAAGTTTCCCATTTGAGGATTTAATTGCCATTTTATGCCACTATTATGATGTTCTTAAAGATATAATGATTATTCTTGCATTAAGTAGAGCCATGCATACATTCTTTAATATGATTGCATCCATGTCATTAAGAATCATGCTAAAATGAACGGACCATGGCTAATTAGGTTTTAGAACCTAATAATAGATATTTATGCATGCTCACTTATTTTGAGTATCAAACCCAAGGTTCATGAGGACGTTAATGATGACACCTAGGTAGTAGGAGGCCCTACTGAGATTCTTTAGCAAGATTTTCACTCCCTCTATCTCTTTCTTTCCGTCACGTCTTCGTGGACACCCCGACATAGGAGGTGCACTATGATCCGGATCACAGATCATACCATTTTGAGGGATAGTGCACGGTGCGAGTCTTCGTGTTCGTAGGACGTTCCTTTGCTCACCCCATGCATACCCATCGCTTCTCCCCGACAGCACCCTACGGCGACGACGAGCGGGTTTTTGAGCGCACGGGTACGCATAACGAAAGTGTACTCTGTATGCACACCACCGCCTCAGCCATGCTTGACTATCCCGACTACGTGCCCCGGACCTACTTCTCGGAGACTGACCCGTCCGAGGACCCGCTTACCCATTCGTATAGTGAGAGCTCCGCCCCCACACCACCAGTGATGAGAGAGGGCAGTGAGGACACCGTGACTCAACCACGGCTCGCACGACGACCGGAGATGTGGCCACATCGCGGGGATCTCTCCCGATCCCCGTTCCACCTCTTTACGCCCAAGGAGCTCGCCCAGTTTCCCGGATATGTGCCTCGCTCGCGAGATTGACGTCAGTAGGAGGTGACGTATGACCGATGGAGTACCCGAGTAAAGCACACACCACTTAGATGAGGATGGACCTCCTTTTGTTTAGAGATTGTCCCTTTAGTTGCACTTGGGTAGGGGAGTTGCTTTTACGTTTCCGTCGTATTTCCTTGTGTTTTCTTTTAGTTGTATCTGTTTATGATGTACCAAAGTAAGCCCCACTCTACATAAGTGGGCATATCATATATTATATAAATATGCAGTTCAATGTTATTGTGATGTGCCTTTACTTGCTATGTGATATGATGAGATGTATACTTTACTTCCATCTATGCTCTATTGATCATCGTGTCGCGCGGCTCTCACTTTGCTTTTATAAATTCAAAAAAAAAATTTACCAGTATTTCCGCTAAGTATTTTGAGTAATAAGGAAGCTATGACGTAACAGACTAATGATTAACCTAATTATGTTCTAGAGTATTGGGTTAAAAATTAGGATGTTACATTATGGTATCAGAGCAGTTCGATTCTCATGGAGCCTGAGGATTAGACTGACTATGCTTTTAGAGCATAATGCGGTAGACATGTCATGTGTAGAGCTTGCTAGAAACAAGCTATAGGTTAGAGATGCATGACCCCTGTTTGTTTGCAAGTGCCATGGTAACTAGCTCATTTCACATGAAACGTTGAGCCTGATCACCTCAGTGGTTATTGTCTTATGTGTTTAGGAACCAATGGCACCCAGACGACAATAGGACCCCGACCGAGGGTAACCAAGAGGATGCAACTGCCACTGCTGTCCATGACATGGCGAGAGCCATGGAGCGGATGTTTGAAAGAATGAACCAACAAGGGGACACCAGACGTGCTCCCCCTACTGCTGAAATGGTTGAGCAAGCAAGGTTCGGTGAGTTCCGCAAGGCAAACCCACCGGCCTTTAGAGGAGCCATGGATCCCGACAGAGCTGATGAGTGGATCAAGAACATGGAAAAGATCTACTCCGTGGTCGCTTACTCGGAGGAGCAAAAGGTCATATTCGCGGCGTACATGATGGAATCGGATGTCGAATTTTGGTGGACTGGCACCCGAAGACTGCTAGAAGCTTCGCATCATTGTCAACCGAGTCATTTAAGACTTGCTTCTATGAGAAGTACTTCTCGGAGTCAATAAGGAACGCGGAGGACATTGAATTCATGCAACTGACTCAAGGAGGATCTACCGTCGCCCAGTACACAGCGAGATTTGAAGAGCTGATCAAGTTCTTGTGGGTGTTCCAAGGGAACCCTGACAAGATATGGAAATGTGTGAAGTACGAGGCCGGGTTGAAGCCGGAATTGAACTATGCCGTGGCACATATGGAGATTAGGGACTTCCCTACCCTGGTCAACAAGTACCGCATTCTGGAGGAAGGACAAGGAAAGCTCCAGGCTGCAAGAGCTGAACGTGCTAAGGGGCTAGTGTAACATCCTAATTTTTAACCCAATACTCTAGAACATATTTAGGTTAATCATTAGTTTGTTACTTCATAGTTCTCATTTTTCCTTTGAAATACTTAGCGGAAAATACGGGTAATTTTTTTTTGAAATAAAAAGTGAGAGCCACGTGATGCGATAAGCGATAAACCATGTATAGTAAAACAAATGTCTCACAACATCATAACATAAGGCACACCATGAATATCACTGAATATCATCTCATATATATATATAACTTGCCCACTTATAAGTGTGGGACTTACTTTAGTACAAGGAAAATACAGGAAAGGAAATACAACATAAACTTAACATGATCTACTCCCCTACCCGAGTGCATCTAATGGGATAACCTCTAAACAAAAGAAGGTTTGTCCTCATCTAAGTGGTGTGTGCTCTAACCGGGTACTCCATCGGTCGATCGTCACCTCCTACTGACGTCCGTCTCGTGAACGAGGCATGTATCCGGGAAACTGGGCGAGCTCCTCGGGCGTAAAGAGGCGGAACGGGGATCGAGAGTGACCCCCGCGGTGTGGCCGCATCTCCGGTCGCCGCGCAAGTCGTGGCTGAGTCACGGTATCCTCACTGCCCTCCCTCATCAATGGTGGAGAGGGGGTAGAGCTCTCGCTATACGGATGAGTAGGCGGGTCCTCGGACGGGTTGGTCTCCGAAAAGTAGGTCTGGGGCACGTAATCGGGATGGCCTCGCATGGCTAGGGCGGCGGTGTGCATGCGGAGCACCCTCTGGTCATGCGGACGCGTGCGCTCAAAAACCCGCTCGTCGTCGCCATAGGGTGTAGTCGGGGAGAAGCGATGGGTGTGTACGGGATGAGCGAAGGGGCGTCCTACGAACATGAAAACCCGCACCGTGCAGTGCCCCTCAAAATGGTATGACCCGTGAGCCGGGTCATAGTGCACCTCCCATGTCGGGGTGTCCACGAACACTACGAATGTCGCCATCTGAAGACATGACGGAAAGAAGAGATAGAGGGAGTGAGAATCTTACTAAAGAATCTTAGTAGGGCCTCCTACTACCTAGGTGTCATCATCTACGTCCTCAGGAACCTTGGGTTTAATTATACAAAATGATTGAACATGCATTAAGTTCATTTTAAACTTTAAAATATACTTTAGCCAAGGTCCATTCATTTTAGGATGATCTTAATGTCATGAATGCAACATAATAGAAGATGTATGCATGGCACTACCTAATGCACATACATAAAACATAATATCAAGTCTCATCAAACTTAGTGGCATAAAATGGCAATAGAAACATTCATATGGGACAAACTTTAGTGATATAATCATAATCATGAAACATCTCTTCCTCATGGGCCACCCTAAAAGACAATCGAACTGGGGGTGCTCGGCCGAACCGGTGTCACCCAGAACGTGTCATACATCTAGGTTATGAGCTCATACCTTAACTAGTCGTCACTAGTTCTTACTTACCACTTAACGATAAGCGTATCATAAATCATAATTCCCGACTATCTGAGTACGGGTTAGGGGGCAAACCTCTTAGGGGTGCTCGGTCGAACCGGTGTCACCTAAGAGTATAAAATGGGTACCGATGTCACATGAGTTCTATGGAGGTGCTCGGCCGAACCGGTGTCATCCTAGAACCCATCTTAGTACCTTAATTTTCAAAATCTCTTTAAGTCCCCAAATTTGTCGAAAATTCGGCGGCACAACAGCATTATACCGAATTTCCTTCCAAATTTGCTTTATGCCACATAAACATATAACCTCATGAATTCCTCATATGAATAACATCATCATCATTTTGCATACTACATGCATCATCATAAAACATCCAAACGCTTACCTTTACGGTAGCTTATGCTTTGACCCTTATGGGTCTTAATCTTGAGATATAGTTCTCTACATCCGTCGTTCATATCTTTATGCACCTAAGGGCTCATAATTAATCATCATTCCTAATCCTCATGTTCATACTTAAATCTGAAAAGCATAGGGCAGAATCTCTAACTTGTATTTACGGGGTTCTAGAACTTACGTTTTAGACCCTTTCTCGGTTCCGTCTTCGCCGAAGGCGCTATATATTAAATCTAAATCAATTATGAGACATTCCTATGCTTAAGGACTAATTATTAATCATGTTTATCATGTTGTAAGGGTGCTGGACAGAATCCAGAAAATTAAATGTTCTAAGAGTTCTACATTTGCATTTTTATAGTTTTCTAGTTACTAGTTTCCCCATAGGTGCTAGAATTCAATTCTAATCCAAATGTTACCAAGTTTTTCATGTCTAAACAATCTAAATCTGATTATGTTCCCATTAAAACAGTTTGGATAAGTTCCAAATGTAACATCCTCCCAAGTGCAACATCATCCTTAAGTCATGACATCAGACCTGAGAGTTGTTACTTCTAAATTAGCGGACCTTTCTTAAATATCTATAGCCATTTGATTGATTCGCGAGATAACTAGGTCATCATTCTACTAAAATATATAGCAAGGAAACCAAAATATTTATTTAATACAAAGTTCAGTACATAAAGGAAGCTCTTTTATGAGCTTTAACACACCTTTGTTCTCTGACATATTTACACACATGTTCATTCCACTAAATACAATATAATACAAGCATTAACTACTACACTATTGCACTTCTGAGTCCTTTTGCATAGCAGTCCCTCGGTCCTCTGTGTCAACCTGGAGACGACACAGGAACACAAAAACATAAGGGTGAGAATTATACAATTCTCAGTAGGGTAACTCCTCAATTACCCATTCATACTGTCATCGTCATCGCCCCAGCCACTTCGGTTTATTAAGAAAGTGTGTGCATGCAATATGTACATATCAAATATTTATTTTAAAATTATAAAATCACATTTCCGAAGTGGGTCTCTTTTATTATTCAATCACTTAAAACATGTATTTCATAACATTCAACATCATAGGAATTCCTTCAAGACCAATAATTTAACAAGATATACATATACATATGGCAATTACAATGATCTTTTCATGCCCTTAACATAATAAAGGGGACTTTTCCGTGCCCTAAAGAGGGACTTTTTTCTATTGACCTCCCTATTGGGGACCTCTTCGTGCCCTATTGGGGACCTCTTCGTGCCCTTTTTATACTAAAGGGGACTTCATTGTTCACTTAGCACATATATTATCCTCAAGCTCACATATACATGCATCGCATTTCTATATGCATGAAAATAATTCTCTGACCTCATAATACTTCAAACCTATATATATTATTCATTCATTCCTCATAACATAATCTTGGAAGTTCATGGCATGCATTCATACACATCAACTTAAACCAAATGCCATTAGGTCATTAATTCAAGGCATCATCACAACTTCAGCACATTGGCAGATTTTTCACTCAAGTAGCACAATTTATTTCTCATACCAAATGATCAATTAAAATGCTATAAAAATTCTCAGTGACACCTCAATGTGTCACCAAGATCCTATAAACATGTCAGGGTAATTAGAGTTCTCTAACTATATTAACAAAATTCTAAAAGTTTAGTGGTCAGAAACCATCCAACCTCAGCTCAAGAACCAAAATTCATAATTTTTGACCCTAGCAATTGAACCCAGAAAATTCTAAATAAAAATCCTGGTAAAACTTCAATATGTCTATAATACTTTGTAAAAATTTCAAGTGATAATTCTATCATTTGGTATGGTAACAAAATTAGCAAAATTTACAGCTTCTGTACTAGCATTTCAGGCAGCATATGATTAATTTCAGTTCTTGATTTTTCTAAGGCAGTTTGACTCAAAATAAAATCCCAAGAAAATTCGTGGGACTAGCTCAAGATGTTAGCTCCAACATATATTTTTTCTAGTTCAAGAAAATTCCCACAACAAGCCCAGAAAATTCGTGATCAAACACTACCTGTCAGAAAACCGAAAATCCAGCAAGTATCACTCAATATCTTTTGACAAAATGATCTCTCTAACCTCATCCAAAAACTTCAGAAAAATTCATATATCAATAACAACATAATATCAACCCAATTAACCAGAAATTTCGGATTCAAACCAGTAAGAATTGCTCAGAAAAATTTTGAGAGGAAAAGGCCAAAGAAAACCCTACTTTGCAAAGCTTTTGAGCTTGATACTTCAAAGGATGTTCTAAGTGATCTCCCTTCACTTTAAGACATCAATTTCAGTCCTAAAACCTCCTTAGGCAGTGGGGAAGTGAGGTATTAAGGTGAGGATTTGAGATCTCAATCGGTTAGATTTGTAGGGTTTGAGGTGTAGAACAAGTTTTGTGAAGAGAGTTTGTTGTTTTATCAAGTCTAGGCTAGGTGTTTTGGCATTTGAATCAAGTTTGCTAGTGTTTGAAGAAGGAAAAATGGAGTTCTGCCATTTCAAGATGCTGAACGAGCTTGGAAGGGAGAAATAATGAGATTAGGTGACTTGTGGTTATCTTATATGGTGTTGGAAATATTATTTTAATGTAGAGTATAATTTATTCATAAAAGAAACTAGTATGAATGGCTAGGATTGGATCTTGTTATTCAAGATTGAATCTTAGCCATTCATTTAATTCAAATGGATAAGCATTCTCTTTTTGTAAAAGTCAAACCAGCTTTCGATGTTAAAAAATCGCACACCGAAATTTCACCGAACAGATGAAACAATGTACCCGGGTAATCAAATATTGCCCGAAAAATAATTTCGGGTACAAAATCTTTGTTTCTACCTATTTCTAACCATAATCATATAATTTCTCAATTTCAGGCATCTCCGGGTCCCAATTCTAGGGTTTCCGCTGTCCCGGCGGACCGGTAGGGCCCACAAATTACTATTCACAGTTTTTTTTTATTTATTTTTTATTTACAAATCCGTTGGATCATCCTCATTATTGTTCAAACTATCAAATTTTTGAAATTATGACTAATAAAGCTCAAATTAATTTCTAGACAATTTTTAGGGTGTTACACCAAAAACAAATGGGTCAAAACTATGTTAAATTCTAGTTTTACGGTATTTCTAGTTAGCTAGTTTCTTACCTATCGCGCATAGAATCGCTTCTACATCATCATATGATATTTTCACACATTCCAACACATCAAAACATCATCATACAGCATCACACTCATCATATTAGAACCGAAAACATCTTGCCTCAATAAGAGAATTAAATTGGCATTTCTAGGTACATAAGTTAACTAGTTTCTCTTGGAATCAATCTAGAACTTCTAAAACTCTTTTCAAAACATTTTAATTCATCAAGAGGCTAAGAGAAGCCTTAGGTCACTGACCAAAACATATTCCATCCCCTAAAAGAGAATAAAATCACAACTTATGATGACATAATCTTATAAAGTTTTGTAAAGCTTTAAGGAAAACTTAAAACATAGACTATTGGTCCTAGTAGCTAGATGAAAACTCATTGCAAGTCCATCATCACTACTTGGCCGAAAATATGCATTCAAAGAATGGTTTCACATTAAACTTTAACTTGGAATGAAATGGGCAAGTCTTTGAGCTCTAGGTTCTTAAATTACGACATAAAATAAACATGCTCATGCTTTTCATTTTTAATCACGCTTACAAAATAAAGTGTTGACATAAATTAAATATGCAAGGCATAAACTTAAACGTGCAAGCTTGAAAGTAAATATGCGAGGCATAAACTTTAAACGTGCAAGCTTGAAAGTAAAGATGCAAGGTTCAATTCTTTATTTTAGTGCTCTTGGCCCAACAACAATCGACTTTAAGGCCAAAATAGATAGGCATTCGAGAAATTAATTAAGTGAGGATGCAAGTTCAATTCTTTATTTTAGTGCTCTAGGCCCAACAACAATCGACTTTAAGGCCGAAATAGAAAGGCTTTGAGAATTAAATTAAGTGAAGATGCAAGTTCCATTTTAATCTTTATGTTCTTAGGTGATAGCTTGAAAGTAAAGGTGCATAACAAGAATGTAAACATGAGTGCAAGCATAAGATAAATTATGCAAGTTCATTTTATCTCTCTAGAGCTCTTAACAAGACTTTAAAGGAACTTAAACCATAACCCAAACTCATCCAACAAGGTAAAGTCAAGCTTAGAGTTCTTAAAACTCAACATAATATTTTTAGGAAATCAAACCATGAAGCTTAGAAAAAATTAAGGAAATGGCCAAAATCTTCAAGAAGAAAAAAGAACATTTTAAAACTCTAGAGTTCATGATCTTGATGATATATTAACACCAACATCATGAGTCCTCATCATGGAGTTCATAGAGTCATTTTAAAACATCATCAAAGCTAAAGTTCTCAAGAGTTCAAGAAAGGAAGAACTAGAAGCATTTTTGTTCAAGAACAAAGATCAAGCTCTAGAGTTTGTTTCAAGTGATGAACATCATCATGAAACTCTCATCATCAAGCTCTCATTTCTTCATTCCCAAAGGCCCATGGCCGAAAATGGAAAGGAAAAGGGAATGGAAGAGAAGTTCTAAAAAGAATCAAGAGAAACTACAAACATAAAGCTTAGAACAAGAACTTTAAAGAAAGAAATACTTGAAAGAAAATCCCTACTTGGTGTGATGAACTTGAAGATGGAAGAAGAAGATGAAGAAGATGAAGAACTTGAAGAACTCCAAGAACTTGAAGAACACTAGAACTTTGAGAGAAAAGGAAAAGCTTTGAGTGCTCCTAAACTTAGCAAATGATCTAAAAGTGGTGCAAGCTCCTCAAGGCATTCTATTTATAGAGAAATGAAACAAATGAAGTGTGTGTGTGGGCTGATGTGTTTCGGCCATGAGGGTTCAGAATGGAGGCATCCATGAGTTCCATGAGGTGAGATAATGTGGTCTTGAGGCATGGTGAGGTATGGCTCAAAGTATGGTGAGGTATGGTTCAAGGTATGGCTCAAGCATGGTTCTTTGAGTGAGAAAACAATTCAACATGTGGTCAATGGGGAGTGTGCTGGCCGAAATGCATCAGCCAAGGGAGGAGAGTTTCTTGCATTTTAATTGTGATTTAGAGTTGTGTTTAGGTGTATCTTTGATTATGCTTAAGATTAGGAATTTGTAAGAAAATGTTTAGGTGAGGTAAATGGGTAATTAAGGTTGTCTAGACATAATTAGGGAGTGGTCTTGCACCATTAGTGAGTTAGATCCTCAATTTAGAGTCTAAACAACTCTAGACACAATTCCTTGATTTAAGGAATTGGAGAGAGAAAACACTATTCAAGATTTCAAGATTAGGAATCTTGAGTTAAAAAAAAGGATTTAAGTTTAATCTAAGCAATTTTAGGTTCTAATTAACTTTAATAAATTATTTTGACTCTAGATTAATTAGGGAAATTAATTAATCTTTGTTTAGAGCCTAATATTGCTTAGGTTTACTTAATTACGTCATTAAGCTCAAAAACACTATTCTAGGGGGCAAAATCGTAATTTTTCACTAAAACTGCCCGGGACCACCGGGACTTGAACAGAGACCTCTAGACACATGAAAACATGTTTTTAAACCTCTGGGAAAGTTATGGCTCAAACGGCACCTTTACCCGCGTAAAAATGCTATAGGGGTATTTTGGTCATTTTGACCCGAAACTGCGGAAAACGAGATTTTCGCTTCCGAAAGCATTCTAAGGCCATTCAATCCCCTTCAAACATTGAGTTGACCCTTCGAGGACGACCGAGTTGGTTACCCTCGAAGTCGGGTCAGGAAATGACCTCAGGGGCATTTTGGTCATTTCCCTCGGACAGAAAAATCGGGGTGTTACATTACTCCCCTCCTTAAAAAGAATTTCGCCCTCGAAATTCGTTACCTTAGAAAAGCTCGGGATACTTGTCTCGCATTTCTGTCTCTAGCTCCCATGTGAATTTTTCGGACTTGTCGCATCCCCATGCTACTTTTACCAAAGGAACAGACTTGTTCCTTAGTCGCTGACTCATGGTCCACGACTCTCGTAGGGGGAAGATTGAAAGTTAGGTCGTCCCTTAACTGAACATGCTCTGGCTCTAAAACGTGGCTAGGGTCAGACTCATACTTCCTTAACTGAGAGACGTGAAAGACGTCATGAAGATTAGAAAGATTAGGGGGTAAGGCTATTTTGTAGGCAACTGTTCCTATCCTTTGAAGAATTTGGAAGGGACCAAGGAATCGGGGGCTCAACTTTTTGACTTTCATGGCTCTCCCTATGCCTGTAGTGGGGGTAATCCTAAGGAACACATGTTCTCCCTCTTCGAATTCCAAGGGCTTGCGCCCCTTGTCCGCATAGCTCTTTTGTCTACTTTGAGCAGTGAGCATCCTATCCCGGATCCTCTTGATTTGTTCCGTCGTCTCCCTCACTACATCAGGTCCTAAGACACTTTGCTCCCCAGGCTCGTACCAACACAAAGGTGATTGGCACTTCCTTCCATACAACGCCTCGTACGGTGCCATACCGATGCTCGCATGATAACTGTTGTTATAAACATGATATGCAATTCCATTTATTTATCTTTAAGATTTAAGGTGATGACTTGAAAATTAAACATGATGCAAGAACTTGAAATATAAACATGATACAAGAAACTAGAGTGGCGGTAATCCGCACAGGACCAGTAGAGGGAGAAGAGAATATTAAGAAACCGAGCTGTAGTCCGCACAGACCGATAGAGGGAGAAGAGAATTATTATTACATCTTTTTAAGCTCCAATCTCAAGACTTTTTAAAGAATAAATTCTTTAACTCCAATAATCATATTTCTTTGCTTGTGATACATGGGCAAGTCTTTGAGCTCTAGGATCTTTAGGTGATGGCATAAAATAAACATGCCATGCATTGATTCTTTTAGCCATTATAAAATATAGTGAGAGCATAAATTAAATATGAGATGCAACCTCTTTATTATCTTGAAAGATTAAGTGATGACTTGAAACATAAACATGAAATACAAGCTTGGAATTTAAACATGAGAAATGCAAGTTCATTTATTCATTCTTGAAAATTTAGTGATGACATAGAAGGTAAACATGGTTATGCAAAGCATAAACTTAATCATGGATGCAAATCCATTTTGTTTCTTTACTAGAGCTCCTTCAAGACTTTAAAAGAATTATAAATTCAACCCAATACATATCTTAACAAGAAATAAAACATAAAAGGAAAATACATCTTTCAAGTTCTAAACTAAAAATCTTTGTTTTAGCATCATAAAGCATTATTCTTTAAAGTTTTGCATCAAGTGGAATTTTCAAGCTTTAGAGGCCTAACTTGTGATGGATTTACAACCCACCCTCAAGGTCCTCATCATCAAGCCATCATCTTAGTTCCACCTAGGCCATATGGTTGAATTGGTTAAAGAAAAATTGAAGAGGAAAACCAAAATGAAAAGCTAAGGTAAGTTCATAATTTCATCATTTTGAGCTAAAAACACAACTCCTCAAAGCATAGAAATAAATTTAGAAACTACTCCCTACCTAATCTGAGTTGAAGAAGAGGAAGAGAACTTGGTTTCTTGAAGTGAAATGAAACAAAATCTCTTTGAAAAAATTGAAGAAAGAATTCAGCCAAAGAGGAGGAAGAAAGAAAGTTTTTGGTGCTCCTAAAAACTAGTTATGAACCAAGCATTCCAAGACCACTCAAGCAAGCCTATTTATAGAAGATTTTGAGGCTTCTAATTGGCCAAAATGATGAGGTAGTGGACGGAATTTTGCAGGAGAAATAAGGGAGGAAAAATCATTTTAGACAAAGTTGTATGAAATTAAGGAATTATGTCTCTTATGGTGACATTTTGGCATTTTGTTTTAGTGCAACTTTTGGCAATAATTCAGCTGCATAATGGCATCAATAATTTCGTCCATTACAGCCCAAAGAAGTGAAATTTGTGTGTTCCATGCATTATTTAGGTGTAGGCAAGGTATTCATGTAATTTAGAGAATTTACGGTTAAGGGTTTAAGTGAATTAGTAAGCAATTTGGGTGTTTTTGACCAATTTTGGGTTCTAATCAATCTAAATACATAATTTTGACTCTAGATTAATATTTAGAATTTAATAAGCTTTAATTTGAGCCTAATATTGCTTAGGTTTCGGTATACGAATCAAAAATCCCGAAATTCGCAAAATTGCCCAAAAACAGGGGCAAAATCGTACTTTCACTTAAAAACTGCCCGAGGCCACCCGAGCTTAACCAATGGTTAATCATGGCTTAAAAACACATTTTAAAACATTTTAGTGAGGTTCGGGCTTAGTCGGCACACACATCGGAGTTAAAACAGCTGCAGGGGCGTTTTGGTCATTTCGCTTAACTCAAAATTGAGATCCTTCTGCTCTATTAACACACATAACACAAACAATCCCTTATTATCCTCAAAATATCCCCTTGAGAATAGGTGGGGCCCACGATCCTCATTTTCTGAGTAAAATAACTTCAGGGGCATTTTGGTCAATTTATACGTACAGAAATTCGGGATTTGCGACTCTCGCTTGAATCGTTCCTAACCTCTCTTCTAATGTTATATTCCTTTATTGAGGATTGTTCGGCCTCAAATCTTATGTAATAATTACCTACGGTAATTCGGTAATTGAGTAATTTCTAATGACAGTAAAAATTACAGTAAAAATTGGGGCGTTACATTGCTTCTTCATTTTTCGGTTTCTTCCTTTTCTTTTCCTTTCATTTTCGGCCTCAAGGCCTTGAACATGAGAGCTTGATGATGAGTGCTCTCTTAAGGTGACCATGTGTTCATCCCAACATGAAACCTCTAAAGCTTGAATCTTGTTTGAGAAAAGTTTCATCTTTTTCAAGTTTTGGTCAAGACAAGGTGGTGTTTTTCATGAAACCTTTTTGGAACTTTTGTCTCTTGATGTTTCGGCCATAAAGTCCTAAGGTACTTGGAAAAATGGTAGCTTGATGATGAGGGCTTCATGTTGATGTTTGTCACATGAACAACCTCTAAAGCTTGAGTTTCCTTAAGAAAAGTTTATTATTTCCAAGTTTTACTCAAGAAATAGTTGTGTTTCTCTTGAACCTTTGAAAACTCCATCTCTTTTCTTTGAGGTTTCGGCCATGAAGGCCTTTGGAACTTGAAAAAAAAATGGTAGCTTGATGATGAGGGCTTCATGTTGATGTATGTCACATGAACAAAACTCTAGAGCTTGAACTTGGTTCCTAGACCAAGTATGTTTTCGGTTTTGTCCCTTTATGTTACCATGAGTTTGGTTTTGATGGAAGTTTAAAGCATAGTAAAATACTCAATGATGAGGACTTGAGATGTTAGTGTTTGAATCATCAAGATCTTGGTCCCTAGAGTTCAAAAATGGTTTATTCTTCTTGATGAAGATTCGGCCATCTTCAAGTTTTTTAAGGTCATGATTCATTTTAAGTATTCAAGCACTAGTAGTTTCCTTTTCTTGTGAGGATGAGGTTTGGGTTGGAACTATGTTCTTTTTTAAAGTCTTGCAAGAGCTCTAGACAAGATAAAAGTAACTTGCATTCACGTTTACTTTGTGCTTTGCATAACATGTTTATTTCTATGCTATCACTAAACCCCAAGATAAGGAATGAACTTGCATAATGCATGTTTAAATTCCAAGCTTTGCATTCCATGTTATATTTCAAGTCATCACTTAAGAACTTAAAGATGTAAAACGAGAGCTTGCATATCACCTAAAATAATCTCGAAGCCTTTCTATTTCGGCCTTAAAGTCGATTGTTGCTGGGCCTAGAGCACTAAAATAAAGAATGGAACTTGCATATTTACTTTCAAGTTTTGCATATTTACTTTGAGCCTTGCACATTTAATTTCAAGTTCTTGCATTCCATATTTACGTTGAAGCTCTCACTTTACTCTCTAATGAAGAATAAAAATGGAATGCATAGCACGTTTACTTTTATGCCATCACCTAAGAGACTAGAGCTCAAAGACTTGCCCATTTCATCTTGAGAAAAGTTAAATCAAGAGGTATTCTCTTGAAATGTATTCGGCCATGTGATGATGAAAGCTCTAGGATGAGTTTTTCATTAGTTACAAGAGCCTATAGTTTATGTTTTAAGTTTTTCCTAAACATAAGTGACATTTGAAAGTATTTTTGAGTATGTTCTTACATTTAGAATTTCAACCATGAGTAAATTTAAAGAGTTGCTGCCCTATGTATTTTATGAAAGTTCTTGACAAGTTAAATTGATTTCCAAGGTATTTTTGAAGTCTTAAAATTGTTCCAAGAGGAACTAGTTACCTAGGTACATGAAAAAGAAAGTTTACACATGATTTGATGACTTACCAATTTCGGTTCTGCCATGATCATTTCCAGCACCTTAAATTATGTTTTGGGTGGTCTAAATATGTTTGAATACCTTGCCAAGTATATGCTAATTGTTCTAGATATTTTAGAGCATGTTTGGTTACTTTAATTGCTTGAAATGTGAATTCTAGAACTCCATAGGTATAGAAAATATGAATTCTGTCCAGATTGATTAACATCCATAGAATCACATTATATGATGTCTAGATCAGTGAGAGTGACTCATAATTGGCTTAGGTATTAATTGTTGCATCATAGAAAAAGTCGGATGTGAGAAAGTGTTTAAAAGGCATCTTCTAGAACACCGTAATTCATCTAATACAAGCTTACTGCCAAGGCTATCCAGCCATGATTAATTAGGTTTTAGGACTTAATAAATCATGGTAATGAGGTTAATCGATCCCTTAGAGGTATAAGAAAATAATTTGGAAGTTTGAGGTTACCCGATTTGGGGATTTCTACCTTATGGGATGATTATGTGCCTCACATTTAATGATGAATTGGTGTGTTAGCTCATGACGTATGTGATGCCATGTGAACTATTACCCTTATGTGATGGTTTGTAATCTCATGTTATTGCTTCTTTAAAAGAACCTTAGAGATGCCGAAGTGGTAATTATGTGTTATGCATTAATTATGTGGCATCTTAAATAAACATGTTAAACTTAGGGTGACTTAAAATACGAGAATGTAATCCTTTGAAACCACCAAACTAAGGGTGGGGACAATGTGATTCTAGCCCCCTAAACCCGTACTTAAAGTCGGGAAGTTGACTTATCCCAAGGGATAAAAGTCTAGATACTAGTGACGACTAGTGTGGTATGAGCTCATAGCCTAGAGATTTTTCAAAAGGGAGAAATATGAGGGCGGCCCCAGTTCAAGTGAAAGTTTAATGTCACCTAAGTAACCAAGATAAGTCACCATGTGCCAAGTACCAAGTTATATGATCTATGTTCTATGATTCCAAGTTATATGATTTATGTTCCATGATCCAAGTTACATGATTTATGTTCTATGATCCAAGTTATATGATTGAAGTCCCACAATTTATTACCCATGATTTATGTAAATACAAGTGATATGTTAAAAGAAACGGATCTCAGAAATTGAGACTTTAGAAAAATCATAATTGAACCAATATATGCCCACGGTTTTATACATAACCCGAGATACCTGGAGACGTAAATGATGACACCTAGGATAGGAGGAGAGCCCTACTGAGTTTCTTTAGTAAGAATCTCACTCCCTCTATCTCTTTCTTTCCATTACGTCTTCAGAGCGAGATGGCAACGTTCGTGCTGTTCGTTGACATACCCCGGTGGGAGATCCACCATGACCCGGAGCATGGGTCATTCCATTTTGAGGGCCGATGTACTGTGCGCATCTTCATGTTTTTGGGACGGCCGTTTGCACACCCCGTATATAGTTATCGCTTCTCCCCGACATTCCCCTATGGTGACCCCACGATCTTTGAGCATGCACGGCCATGACATGAGAGGAACTTACGGACCCACTCTGCCGGTTCAGCGGACATACCGGAGTATGTGCCACTATCGCAGCACTCGGAAGAGGACCCTGTGGAGGACTCCCCCATGGACCATGAGGGCTCTGCCCCCACTCCGCCTCTGCGACCGATGGGCAGCCAGGAGACAGTCACTCAGCGTCGGAGGGCTTCGGTGCCCGGACCACGACCCCGACGTGGATGACACGTTCAGTCACAGGGCATGCCTGCACCCGCCGAGCTCCGCCCGTGGATTGGCTACGTTCCTCCGTACCCGTGATCCTACTGTGGAGATTGGAGGGTAGTCCCTTAGTGCACGCACGACACGTAGTATGGATGAAACCTCTTTTGTGTTGAGGTTATCCACCTTAGGTTGCACGTGGGTAGGGATGTTTCTTTCTAGTTCTTTTCTATGTATTCTGTATTTCCGTTGTATTCCTGTTTACCATGTACTTGAAGAGTCCTGCCCCGTAGGGTAGGCATATTATATATGAGGTATTCCAGTTGTGATGATGTTATGATTTGGAGCCACTTCTATGTTTATATTTCTGCACTTTATGATACCGACCCGGTAAGATATGCGCGGCTTCTATTTTAAGTAATGTTTTAAAAAAAAAAAATTGGCTCGTATTTTCGTTAAGCTATTTTCCAAGTGAAAAGAACCATGACAGTAGGTAATGACTAATATTTGGCCTAAGTACGTACTAGTAGTATTGGGTCGAATATTAGGGTGTTACAACAACGATGGCTGGGAAAGACCCACAGCCTCTTCTGTATCTATAAATGGGAGAAAGGAGAGAGAGGTGTGAGTTTTAGGCAAAACTCAGTGAGTGAATCCCCACCTCTAGCACCTTTTTCATGGGATATCAACGAATAAAGCATAAAATCATAATAACACTAGTATAGTTCTAAAACATTTCATAATCTAAATCATGGTTTTTCTTACATTTCACATAATAGTATTCTAATAGAGAAATAATGATCTCTAATAATGTCAGTTATTCCTAGTATGATAATTTCTCAGCTCTGTGGTTCTTGAGAATTAAAATTAGGACACTAGATAGGTTGTAACATCCTAATTTTTAACCCAATACTCTAGAACATAATTAGGTTAATCATTAGTCTGTTACGTCATAGCTTCCTTGTTACTTTAAAATACTTAGCGGAAATATTGGTAAATTTTCTTTTTAAATTATAAAAGCAAAGTGAGAGCCGCGCGACACGTTAACTAGTAATGCACAAAAGGTAATAAAACAAACATCGCATAGCAACATTACATAAGCAAGTAAAAGCACATCATAATAACATTGAACTGCATATTTATATAATATATGATATGCCCACTTGTGTAGAGTGGGGCTTAGTTTGATACATCATAAACAAATGCAACTAAAAGAGAATACAAAGGAAAATACTACGAAAATGTAAAAGCAACTCCCCTACCCAAATGTAACTAAAGGGATAACCTCTAAACAAAAGGAGGTCTATCCTCATCTAAATGGTGTGTGCTCTACCTGGGTACTCCATCGGTCGTACGTCTCCTCCTACTGACGTTCGTCTCGCGAGCGAGGTACATATCCGAGAAACTGGGCAAGCTCCTCGGGCGTACAGAGGCGGAACGGGGATCGAGAGTGACCCTCGCAATGTGGCCGCATCTCCGGTCATCATGCAAGCCGTGGCTGAGTCACGGTATCCTCACTGCCCTCCCTCGTCAGCGGTGGAGTGGGGGTGGAGCTCTCGCTATACGGATGGGTAGGCGGGTCCTCAGATGGGTCGGTCTCCGAGAAGTAGGTCCGGGGCACGTAATCGGGATAGTCACGCATGGCTGAGGCGGCGGTGTGCATGCGGAGTACTCTCTCGTTATGCGTACGCACGCGCTCAAAAACACGCTCATCGTTGCCGTAGGGTGCTGTCGGGGAGAAGCGATAGGTATGCACGGGGTGAGCGAAGGGACGTCCTACGAACATGAAGAGTCGCACCGTTCACTGTCCCTCAAAATGGTATAACCCATGATCAGGGTCATAGTGCACCTCCCACGTCGGGGTGTCCACGAAAACCACGAACGTCGCCATTTGAAGAGGTGACGGAAAGAAAGAGATAGAGGGAGTGAGAATCTTGCTAAAGAATCTCAGTAGGGCCTCCTACTACCTAGGTGTCATCATCTACGTCCTCAGGAACTTTGGGTTTAGTAAACAAAATAAGTGAGCATGCATTAAGTCCATTTTTAGGTTCTAAAACATAATTTAGCCAAGGTCCATTCATTTTAGCATGATTCCTAATGACATGGATGCAAACATATTAAAGGATGTATGCATGGCTCTACTTAATACAAGAATAATCATCATATCTTTAAGAACATCATAATAGTGGCATAAAGTGGCAATTAAATTCTCTTTGTGACATAATCATCATAACTTCCTCATAGGCCACCCTAAAAGACAATCGCTCTGGGGGTGCTTGGTGGAATCGGTGTCACTCAGAACGTGTCACATCTCTAGGTTATGAGCTCATACCTTAACTAGTCGTCACTAGTTCTTACTTATCAATCCCGATAAGCGTAACATAATCATAAACATAATCTTGACTTATCCAGTACGGGCTAGGGGGCATTTCTTGAGGGTGCTTGGCCGAACCGGTGTCACCCAAGAATTAATTTTAGTACTGATGTCACATGAGTTCTCTAGAGGTGCTCGGCCGAACCGGTGTCATCCGAGAACTCATCTTAGTACCTCATAAAAATTTCATAGGTTTTCAAAAACTTTCTAAGTCCCGAATTTGTCAAAAATTCAAGCATAATCAAAGATGCCGAATTTCTTCCAAATTCTTTTTTATGCCACATAAGTCAATCAAACACGCATCCTTCATCATAATTTCATGCATTCACTTAATCATCCTCATACTTTCACAAGCAACATTAAAGATTCATTATGCACTTGGTCCTACGGTATTTTATGCTCTGACCCTTACGGGCCTTAAACTTGTGATGTAGTTAACCTATCATCTCCTATCAAACTTTTATGCACCTAAGGGTTCTCTCTTAACAAAACTTATTATTATTCATGCTCTCTATTAAATCTGAACGTCATCATTCCTTAGGGGCAGCACTTTAATCTTAAAATTGCGGGGTTCTAGAACTTACGTTTTAGACCCTTTCTTGGTTCTGTCTTCGCCTAAGGCTCTATAAGTTAAACCTAAACCAATTATGAGTCATTCCTATGTCAAAGAACTAATTATAGACCATGTTCTCTACATTATAAGGTTGCTGGACAGATTCTAAGAATTAAATGTTCTAAGAGTTCTAGAATTGCGGTTTTATGGTTTACTAGTTACTAGTTTCTCTATAGGTGCTAAAATTCAATCCTACTTCAAATGTAACCAAATTTTTCATGATTAAACACTCCTAATCTGATTATATCCCCATTGAAACAGTTTGGGCAGTTTCCATAAGTAAATGGGATTAAACTATGCTAAATTTTGACTTTACGATTTTTCTAGAAAGCTAGTTTCTCTTTTAACATGCATAGAAGTGTTCCTACCTCATCACACATAATTTCCACACATCAAAACATCATCACACAACAACAAACTCATCATGACAAGGCCGAAACACCAAGTCCCCAAGAAGGTGCATGACTTGATGTTTCTAAGACATGTAAGGTGCTAGTTTCTCTTAGAACTAATTAAGAACCTTTAAAACTCTTTTGCAAACCCATTTATTTTTGTAAAAGAGGCTAAAACATCCTTAGGTCGGTGACCACTTGATCCCTCCTTAAAGAGAGTTAAATTCATAGAACCTTGTTGGTCTTAATCTCAAACAAATTCATGAGATTTAAAAGGATTCTTAAAACTTGACTTATTGGTCCTTAATGCTAGATGAAACTCATTCCAAGTTCATCATCACTACTAGGCCGAAATCATGCATTCAAAGAATGCTCCCTCATTAAACTTTAACTTGAGATAAAATGGGCAAGTCTTTGAGCTCTAAGGTCTTTTAAGTGATGACATAATTTAAACATGCTATGCACTTCATTTTTATTCTTCCTTGCCAAATAAAGTGAGAGCTTAAAGTAAATATGCAAGACTTGAATTATAAATATGCAAAGCTTGAATTAAATATGCAAGACTTGAAATATAAATATGCAAAACTTTAAAATATAAATATGCAAGTTCATTTCTTTATTTTAGTGCTCTAGGCCCAGCAACAATCGACTTTAAGGCCGAAATAGAAAGGCTTTGAGATTTAGTTAGGTGATAGTGCAAGTCCTCATTTTAAATCTTTACATTCTTTGGTGATGAAAGGTAAATATGCTAGACAAGAATATAAATATGAGATGCACTCCATTCTTTAGCCTTTAACTTTAAGTGATGGCTTGGAATTTAAATATGAATACAAAGCTCAAAATAAATATGTAATGCATAAGCTTGAATATAAATATGAATGCTAGTCCATTTATTTCTTATTAGAGCTTATACAAGACTTTTGTACGAACTTAAACCTCAACCCAAACTTATCATGACAAGATAAAGTAAAAACAAGAGTGACCTCAAGGGTTCTTTAAAACACAAAGTTTCTTTTCTTGGAATGTAAACATAAATAACATTTTTATTAAAACTCAAGCTCTACAGGCCTCTTTGTGATGAACACATAGTCATCATCTAGAAGCTCTCATCATCAAGCCATTGTGAACCTCCTTGGCCAATATGGCCAAAACCGGAATCGAAATTTTTGAGAAGGAAAGAAACATTTGGAACTCTAGAGACCATGATCTTGATGATGCATTAACACCAACATCATGAGTTCTCATCATTGAGTTCATGTTAACCATTTTAAAACATCATCAAAGTGAAAGGTTTTCAAGGATTTAAGAAGAAAAACTAAAACATCTTTAACTCAAGAACAAAGATCAAACTTTAGAGATTGTTCAAGTGATGAACATCATCATGAAACTCTCATCATCAAGCTCTCATTCCTTTGATCCTCAAGCCTCATGGCCGAAAACATAGAGGAGAAGAAGAAGAAAAGAAGTTCAAAAAGAGATTCAAGAGAAACTATGAACACATAAAGAGATTAAGAACTTTAAATGAAAGAACTCTTGAAAGAAAATCCCTACCTAGTGATTAGGAGGTTGGAATGAGAGAAGAGGATGAAGAACTTGAAGACTTGAACTTGAGAGAAAAAGGAAACTTTGAAGTGCTCTTTGGAAACTTACACTTAGCAAATGAACCCAAAATGATACAAGTTCACCCAAGCAAGCTATTTATAGAGAAATGAAACAAATGAAAGGTGCATGGAGGGGGAGGAGCTTCGGCCATCAGCCTCATGGGCAGCCCATGAGTTCCATGAGGTGAGATAATGTGGTCTTGAGGCATGGTGAGGTATGGTTCAAAGTATGGTGAGGTATGGTTCAAGGTATGGCTTCAAGCATGGTTCTTTGAGTAAGAAACAATTCAACATGTGTGGTAATTGAGAGAGAGAGGGCCGAAGTGCATCAGCCATGGGGAGGGTTCTCTTGCATTTTAATTGTGGTTTAGAGTTGTGTTTAGGTGTATCTTTGATTAGGACTAAGATTAGGAATTTGTAAGAAAGTGTTTAGGTGAGAAAATGGGTAATCAAGGTTGTCAAGACATACTTAAGGAGTGTTCTTGCATCATTAGTGAGTTATAAATTTATTTTAGTGTATAAATAACTCTAGACATAATTCCTTGATTTAAGGAATTGGAGAGAGAAAACACTATTCAAGATTCCAAGAGTGAAATCTTGAGTTTTAGAAAAGAGATTTAAATCTAATCTAAGCAATCTTAGGTTCTAATTAATTTTAATAATTTATTTTGACGCTAGATTAATTATGGAAATTAATTAATCTTCAATTAGAGCCTAATATTGTTTAGGTTTGCTTAATCACATCGTTAAGCTCAAAACACTATTCTAGGGGCAAAATCGTAATTTTATATTAAAACTGCCCGGGGCCAACGGTATTCAAACAGATGCTTTGAAACATGTAAAAACATGGTTTTAAACCTCTGGGGAAAGTTTCAGGCTCAAACGGCACATTTACCCACCTAAAATGCTATAGGAGTATTTTGGTCATTTTGACCCGAAACTGCGGAAAATGAGACTTTCGCCTTCGGAACCACTCAAAGGTCATTCAATCCCCTTCAAACATTGAGTTGGCCCTTCGAGGACTGCCGGGTCGGCCATCCTCGAATTTTGGGCCGAAAACGACCTCAGGGGCATTTTGGTCATTTTCCACTCAGACAGAAAATCGGGGCGTTACATAGATTCCATTCTTTGGTTTGATTTATGAAATTGTTCTTTAGGGACAAATTGGTACCAAGGTTAACGATTATTTTCCAGTCACTAACTTGCTGCTTGTTTCTCTATAGCTACTGTCTAAGCTAGTCTGTTCTTAACTTCAATAAACCTGAAAACTCTCAAAAACTTTAAATATCATCAGAGCTTTAACCCATTTAACTCTAATAGTCTAACCTTAGTATATCTATGGTTATGAAATCATGTTCGAGGGATCACCCATTTGTAGACACTATGATTTTAATCCACAAGGTATGTAGCTGCCAACTATCCTTAATCTTTTGAAGGTTCATACTCTAAAGTTCTTTTATGCTTAAGTTTCCAAATCATTGTTCAACAACATACTTTTATAGGCTTGAAAACTTTAAAATCATAGTAACATTCTCTAGAGTCATAAAGTATTCCAATAATCTTATTCATAATCAATTCAACATAGAAATCATTCTAATAATCATCGGTCTCTAGTAACCACAATTATAACTACCTTTACATAAATTCATTTCACTAATAATGGTCCCATGAGTTTTAACAGAAAATAAGTTTCATGCTCTAAAACCAATAGTTCAAAATATAACAGCCAACAAAACTCTCAAATCTTAAACAAAAATCTCTAAAATCATACTTTATGCAATATAATGTTAAAAATAACTTTAATCACTAACATAGAGATCACAAGTGTGAACCCACTCACTTAGAGGGGTGGAATGCACAAGAATAACACCAACAAGACCCTTAAAAGTAGAAATGAAGGCAATATCTGACATAAAAGTAATAGAGCTCTAAATCAATCTCCAAATAACCTAACTTCACGTTATTCATGGTGAAAGAAAATCATACTATGGAAAAGTAACGCCCCAATTTTTACTGTAATTTTTACTGTCATTAGAAATTACTCAATTACCGAATTACCGTAGGTAATTATTACATAAGATTTGAGGCCGAACAATCCTCAATAAAGGAATATAACATTAGAAGAGAGGTTAGGAACGATTCATGCGAGAATCGCAAATCCCGAATTTCTGTACGTATCAAATGACCAAAATGCCCTTGAAGTTATTTTACTCAGAAAATGAGGATCGTGGGCCCCACCTATTCTCAAGGGGATATTTTGAGGATAATAAGGGATTGTTTGTGTTATGTGTGTTAATAGAGCAGAAGGATATGAATTTTGAATTCCGACGAGCGAAATGACCAAAACGCCCCTGCGGCTGTTTTAACTCCGATGTGTGTGCCGACTAAGCCCGAACCTCACTAAAATGTTTTAAAATGTGTTTTTAAGCCATGATTAACCATTGGTTAAGCTCGGGTGGCCTCGGCGCTTTTAAGTGAAAGTACGATTTTGCCCTGCTTTTTGGGCGCTTTTGCGAATTTCGGAATTTTTGATTCGTATACCGAAACCTAAGCAATATTAGGCTCAAATTAAAGCTTATTAAATTCTAAATATTAATCTAGAGTCAAAATTATGTATTTAGATTGATTAGAACCCAAAATTGGTCAAAAACACCCAAATTGCTTACTAATTCACTTAAACCCTTAACCGTAAATTCTCTAAATTACATGAATACCTTGCCTACACCTAAATAATGCATGGAACACACAAATTTCACTTCTTTGGGCTGTAATGGACGAAATTATTGATGCCATTATGCAGTTGAATTATTGCCAAAAGTTGCACTAAAACAAAATGCCAAAATGTCACCATAAGAGACATAATTCCTTAATTTCATACAACTTTGTCTAAAATGATTTTTTCCTCCCTTATTTCTCCTGCAAAATTCTGTCCACTACCTCATCATTTTGGCCAATTAGAAGCCTCAAAATCTTCTATAAATAGGCTTGCTTGAGTGGTCTTGGAATGCTTGGTTCATAACTAGTTTTTAGGAGCACCAAAAACTTTCTTTCTTCCTCCTCTTTGGCTGAATTCTTTCTTCAATTTTTTTCAAAGAGATTTTGTTTCATTTCACTTCAAGAAACCAAGTTCTCTTCCTCTTCTTCAACTCAGATTAGGTAGGGAGTAGTTTCTAAATTTATTTCTATGCTTTGAGGAGTTGTGTTTTTAGCTCAAAATGATGAAATTATGAACTTACCTTAGCTTTTCATTTTGGTTTTCCTCTTCAATTTTTCTTTAACCAATTCAACCATATGGCCTAGGTGGAACTAAGATGATGGCTTGATGATGAGGACCTTGAGGGTGGGTTGTAAATCCATCACAAGTTAGGCCTCTAAAGCTTGAAAATTCCATTTGATGCAAAACTTTACAGAATAATGCTTTATGATGCTAAAACAAAGATTTTTAGTTTAGAACTTGAAAGATGTATTTTCCTTTTATGTTTTATTTCTTGTTAAGATATGTATTGGGTTGAATTTATAATTCTTTTAAAGTCTTAAAGGAGCTCTAGTAAAGAAACAAAATGAATTTGCATCCATGATTAAGTTTATGCTTTGCATAACCATGTTTACCTTCTATGTCATCACTAAATTTTCAAGAATGAATAAATGAACTTGCATTTCTTATGTTTAAATTCCAAGCTTGTATTTCATGTTTATGTTTCAAGACATCACTTAATCTTTCAAGATAATAAAGAGGTTGCATCTCATATTTAATTTATGCTCTCACTATATTTTATAATGGCTAAAAGAATCAACGCATGGCATGTTTATTTTATGCCATCACCTAAAGATCCTAGAGCTCAAAGACTTGCCCATGTATCACAAGCAAAGAAATATGATTATTGGAGTTAAAGAATTTATTCTTTAAAAAGTCTTGAGATTGGAGCTTAAAAAGATGTAATAATAATTCTCTTCTCCCTCTATCGGGTCTTGTAGTGACTACCGCTCCGGTTTCTTAATATTCTCTTCTCCTCTCTATCGTCCTTGTGTGGATTACCGCCGCCCAGCTTCTTGTATCATGTTTATATTTCAAGTTCTTGCATCATGTTTAATTTTCAAGTCATCACCTTAAATCTTAAAGATAAAGAAATGGAATTGCATATCATGTTTATAATTCCAAGCTATCACCTTATAAAGATAAGATTAAAATAAGGTTGCACAGCATGTTTATAATTCTAAGATGTCACCTAAATCTCTAAAGCTCAAGACTTACTCTTTTTATCTTAAGTGAGAATTTTAATTGTGAAGATCCTCCCAAATTTGACAAAAGAACTAGTTTCTAAATGAGTTTTAAGGCTTTACAAGGATTTTACGGGGAACTAGTATTTTATATGCACTTAAAATATGATTCTATGTACTTGCATGAGGTTCATGATTCGGCCACTGATCTGAGTTTAGTATCAATGTGTGATAGTGGTCTTGGAATGATTGAAGTTGTGATAATTATGGTTTATTGTTAAGAGAATGATTCATAATTGGTTTAGTAACTAATTAGTTCTATAATTGATAATTCTATGTAAGGATTGGATGCTTATTAAGTACTTGATATCATTGAATGATTTCCTGGCTTGCATGTTATAGTTGTTGTTGCAAATAATGAGAATGCTTATACATGAAATGTTCTTTATTATGTAAAATTTACCTTTGTTGCTAGAAGAAAGTGTATCATTGTAAAAGTGTAATTTGGAAAGGTTCTGGCTAAGGAAAGACTTGGTATTTAAGCGTGTCCATTGTGACCCACCTCTCTTTCCTGGGAATCTCCCATATGCATGATTACAATGATATATATTATTCTAGCTTAAGACTATAAATGAGAAAATGTTATGATGTTTATGAATTGTATTGTAATATAACATGCAAAGATTTAATGGTGACTTAAACTTATAAGAAAATGATCCTTTGGAACCATCAGACTATAGGTGGTGAAAAGGTGATTTTAGCCCCTTAACCCGTTCTCTCAAAAGGGTAGAGTCGAGACTTTAGCTTATCAAAAGGGATAAGTATATGCTAGTGACAACTAGTAAAGTATGAGCTCATAACCTAAATTACTCCCAAAAGGGTGGAGTATAGGGTGGCCTAAGGAAAATAATGATGATGATAAGATTTTAAGTCACCTAAGGCACTAAAGAAATGAAATATGTGCACTATGTCCACGTGTAGCTAATATTATATGACGTTCTTTTATGCATGTTATTTGATAATGATGATGAGGAAAATGATGTAATGATAAAGGAAAAGTTCATTGTAAATATGACATGTTAAGATTATGATGCATTATAAGACGATGATTAAAAATTGACGAACCTCGGTTAAGTATTTGTCCGAACTTAAAATGAATCTTTGCATGCTCACTATTTTAGAATAATCCCAAGGTTCCTGGGGACTTTGATGATGACACTGTAGAAGGAGGCACCTTACTGAGAATTCTTTAGCAAGATTCTCACTCCCTTTTCCTTATTTCCGCCATTGTCTCCAGATTCGAGATAGCATTACATTCGCCCTGCTCATTGATACCCCTACTTGGGAATTTCACTATGATCCTGCATCGTCAGATCATTTTGAAGGAGGTGCGCATTCGTGTTTTTATTTACATAGGTCGCCCATTTGCACATCCTGTCCCTAGTTATCGATTTTCTCCTACTTTACCCCATGGCGATGAATTGGTTTTCGAACATGCACGCCCACTTGATGAAAGGATGTTACACTCTTAGCCCGCTCATCTCGTCAGTCCATGGATTTCTAGAGTATGTTCCCGAGACGAGATATCCTGAAACTGATCCTTCAGAGGACACTCCTACTCATGTATATTCTGAGAGCTCTGGTCCTACTCCCACACGTGTAAGAGAGGGTAGTGAGGAAACAGTTGTTCAGCCGAGGTTAGCAAGAAGGCCGTCCATGCGATCCCAGCCTGGTGCATCTCGTGTGTCCCCTCCCGAGGGAGCTCATCAGTGGATCAGATTTATTCCCCCATTTCCGTGACAAAGGGCCATAGAGGGTTCTTAGTAGATTTATGTGTGATCATGCACCCTAGTTTTAGGATAACCTTCCCGACTTATGGAGTTATCTAGTTTAGGGGCATGTATTTCCTTATGTATATTTTCTTTTATGGGTTTGCATAAGATAATGATGTATGAACATAACCCACCCTTTGAGTGAGGTTATTGTATGTAAATATATGCTATAATGTGCTTATTGATGTTATATGATGGAGCCTAAGTGATATGATGTGATATATTCTTAAACGTCTTATTATACTCCGCTTACTCGCTCACGCTGTACTCGCTCACGCTTTCAATTATGTGTTTAAAAAAAAATGGCTCGTAATTTCACTAAGTATTTTCAAATTATGAAAAAGAACCAAAGCAAGGAGTAAAGTCTAGTCATTAATCGATTCAACCTAGGTGTATCCGGTTAATTACTAGGTGTTACATTTTGGTATCGTGAGCGCTCGATTCTCATGGAGCCTCGAGGATTGGACTAGCTATGCTTCTAAAGCGTAATACGTTAGTGACGCCATGTGTAGATGTTTATCATTAGGATGAGCTTGAGGATTAGAAATACATGACTATCAGATGTTGAAAGTGCCATGGTAACTTGCTCACTTTGCATGGAATATTGGGCCTGATCACCTCGCAGTTACTGCTTTGTGTATAGGGACCAATGGCACGCCGACAATGCATCAGGAGCACAAAGACAATAATCAAGACAACGAGACACCAAGCACTCGCGACGAGCAAGGACCATGAGAATGATGATGGAACGAATGGATCAGATCGCCAAGCCAATATGAATCAGGACATGTGATTCCCTAACATGCCTGCTTCTGTGGAGTTTCGTAAGGCAAACCCACCAGCCATGACATCAATCCAAATATTGCGATTTATCATTAGGATGAGCTTGAGGATTAGAAATACATGACCTTTGTATGTTGAAAGTGCCATGGTAACTTGCTCACTTTGCATGGAATATTGGGCTGATCACCTCGATTATTCTTGTTTTGTGTGTATAGGGACCAATGGCATGTCGACAACGGACTAGGAGCGCGACCGCAGAATAATCAAGACAACGAGGCAGTAGAAGCACTCCAGCGGCGTAGCAAGGACCATGAGAATGATGATGGAGCGAATGGATCGGGATCGTCAAGCCAATATGAATCGAGGACATGTAATTCTGAACATGCTTTTGGGGAGTTTCGTAAGGCAAACCCACGGTTTTCAAGGGGACACTGAATCCAAATATTACGGATGAATGGATTCGGAATATTGAGAAGGTCTTTGCTGTAGTCCCATGCTCGGAGGAGCAAAAGTCACCTTCGCTACTCATATGCTTGAGGGTGATGCCGCTTGGTGGACAGTGTTCAAGACTCCTGGAGACGGCAAGCGTGGACATTGATTGGGAACTATTCAAGGTCCATTTTTACGAAAAGTACTTTCAGTCGATTAGAAATGCCATGGACATTGAATTCATGCAACTTGTCCAGGGAATATGAATGTGGCCCGATGACATTGCGATTTGAAGAACTCATTAAGTTCTCAAGAATGTACCAAGGAAATCGATGAGTCTTGGAAATGCATTAAATACGAGTCAGGGTTGAAGGCGGAACTTAATGTGGCAGTTGCACATTTGGAGATTAGGGATTTCTCTACCCTAGTTAACAAATGTTGGATTATTGAAGAAGGTCAGAGAAAACTAAACACCCCAAAGTCAGATAATATTACCAAAAAGTTGACACCTCAAGGTCAGCAGTTCAAGAGGCAGAATCAACCTCCATTTCCCCCTCAATCAAGATCACAAGGGACACAAAGAAATTTTCAACAAGGAAGGCCAAACAACAACAACCGCTATAATAACAACCGCTACAATAATAACCCCAGTAACTGTAACGCCCCGATTTTCTGTCTGAGTGGAAAATGACCAAAATGCCCCTGAGGTCATTTTCGGTCCCACCGAGGATGGCCGACTCGGTAGTCCTCGAAGGGCCAACTCAATGTTTGAAGGGGATTGAATGACCCTTGAGTGGTTCCGGAGGCGAAAGTCTCATTTTCTGCAGTTTCGGGTCAAAATGACCAAAATACCCCTATAGCGTTTTACGCGGGTAAAGGTGTTGTTTGAGCTCGAAACTTTCCCCAGAGGTTTAAAACCATGTTTTTACATGTTTCAAAACATCTGTTTAAGTCCCGGTGGTCCCGGGTAGTTTCAGTGCAAAATTACGATTTTGCCCCTAGAATAGTGTTTTTGAGCTTAATGACGTAATTAAGCAAACCTAAGCAATATTAGGCTCTAAACGAAGATTAATTAATTTTCATAATTAATCTAGAGTCAAAATAATTTATTAAAGTTGATTAGAACCTAAAATTGCTTAGATTAAACTTAAATCCCTTTTTAGAACTCAAGACTCCTAGTCTTGGAATCTTGAATAGTGTTTTCTCTCTCCAATTCCTTAAATCAAGGAAATGTGTCTAGAATTGTTTAAACACTAAAATGAATTTACAACTCACTAATGATGCAAGAACACCCTTTAATTATGTCTTGACAACCTTAATTATCCATTTTCCTTACCTAAACACTTTCTTACAACTTCCTAATCTTAAGCATAATCAAAGATACACCTAAACACAACTCTAAACCACAATTAAAATGTAAACACAACCACACATGGGCTGATGCATATTCAGCCATTTCTCTCCTTTTACCACACATGTTGAATTGTTTCTCACTCAAAGAACCATGCTTGAGGCCATACCTTGAACCATACCTCACCATGCTTCAAGACCACATTATCTCACCTCATGGAACTCATGGGCTGCACTCCCCTTGGCCGAAAACACATCAGCCTCCCACCCCCTCCATTTGCTTCATTTCTCTATAAATAGATGGCCTTGGGAAGCTTGCACCACTTTTAGATCATTTGATAAGTTTAGGAACACTCAAAGCTTTTCTTTTCTCCCAAAGTTCTAGTGTTCTTCAAGTTCTTCAAGTTCTTCAAAGTTCTTCATCATCTTCATCTTCTTCTTCCATCTTCAAGTTCATCACATCAAGTAGGGATTTTCTTTCATGTATTCTTTTCTTTAAAGTTCTTGTTTCAAGCTTGATGTTCATAGTTTCTCTTGATTCTTTTTAGAACTTCTTTTCTTCTCCTTGTTCCTTCCCATTTTCGGCCATAGGCCTTAGAGAACAAAGGAATGAGAGCTTGATGATGAGAGTTTCATGATGATGTTCATCACTTGAAACAAACTCTAGAGCTTGATCTTTGTTCTTGAGCAAAAATGTTTCTAGTTTTTCCTTTCTTGAACTCTTGAGAACTTTAGCTTTGATGACGTTTTAAAATGGCTCTATGAACTCAATGATGAGGACTCATGATGTTGGTGTTAATATATCATCAAGATCATGAACTCTAGAGTTTTAAAATGTTCCTTTTTCTTCTTGAAGATTTCAGCCATTACCTTAAATTTTTCTAAGCTTCATGGTTTGATTTCCTAAAAATATTATGTTGAGTTCTAAGAACTCTAAGCTTGACTTTACCTTGTTTGGATGGATTTGGGTTATGGTTTAAATTCCTTTAAAGTCTTGTTAAGAGCTCTAGAAAGATAAAATGAACTTGCATAATTTATTTTATGCTTGCATTCATATTTACATTCTTGCTATGCATCTTTACTTTCTAGCTATCACTTAAGAACATAAAGATTAAAATGGAACTTGTATCATCACTTAATTTAATTCTCGAAGCCTTTCTATTTCGGCCTTAAAGTCGATTGTTGTTGGGCCTAGAGCACTAAAATAAAGAATTGAACTTGCATTATCACCTAATTAATTTCTCGAATGCCTATCTATTTCGGCCTTAAAGTCGATTGTTGTTGGGCCAAGAGCACTAAAATAAAGAATTGAACCATGCATATTTACCTTCAAGCTTGCACGTCTAAGTTTATGCCTCGCATATTTACTTTCAAGCTTGCACGTTTAAGTTTATGCCTTGCATATTTAAATTTAAGTCTTCACTTTACTTTGTAAGCAAGATTTAAAATGAAAAGCATGAGCACGTTTAGTTTATGTCGTAACTTAAGAACCTAGAGCTCAAAGACTTGCCCATTTCATTCCAAGATAAAGTTAAATGTGAATGTATTCCTTGAATGCATAATTTCGGCCAAGTAGTGATGATGGACTTGCAATGAGTTTTCATCTAGCTACTAGGACCAATAGTCTATGTTTTAAGTTTTCCTTAAAGCTTTACAAATCTTTAAAAGGTTATGCCATCACAAGTTGTGATTTTATTATCTTTTAGGGGATGGAATATGTTTTGGTCAGTGACCTAAGGCTTCACTTAGCCTCTTGATGAATTAAAATGTTTTGCAAAGAGTTTTAAAAGTTCTAGATCGATTCCAAGAGAAACTAGTTAACTTATGTACCTAGAAATGTCAATTTAACTCTCTCATTTAAGTTAAGTGTTTTCGGTTCTGATGTGATGAGTGTGATGCTGTATGATGATGTTTTGATGTGTTGGAATGTGTGAAAATATCATATGATGATGTAGAAGCGATCCTATGCATGATAGGTAAGAAACTAGCTAACTAGAAATACCGTAAAGCTAGAATTTAACATAGATTTGACCCATTTGTTTATGGAACTAATCCAAACTGTTTTAATGGGAACATAATCAGATTTAGATTGTTTAGACATGAAAAACTTGGTATCATTTGAATTAGAATTGAATTCTAGCACCTATAGGGAAACTAGTAACTAGAAAACCGTAAAAGTGCAAGTTTAGAACTCTTAGAACATTTATTTTTCTGGATTCTGTCCAGCACCCTTACAACATGATAAACATGATTAATAATTGGTCCTTAAGCATAGGAATGCCTCATAATTGATTTAGATTTAATCCATAGCGCCTTAGGCGAAGACGGAACCAAGAAAGGGTCTAAAACGTAAGTTCTAGAACCCCGTAATCACAAGTTAGGAATTCTACCCTATGCTTTTCAGATTTTAAATGTAGATATGAGGATTATGAGTGATGATTAATTATGAGCCCTTAGGTGCACAAAGATATGAGCGATGGATGTAGAGAACTATATCTCAAGATTAAGACCCGTAAGGGTCAAAGCATAAGCTACCGTAAGGGTAAACGTTTGAATGTTCAATGATGATGCATGTGGTATGTAAATGATGATGATGTTATTCACATGAGGAATTCATGAGGTTGTATGTTTATGAGAGTATATAGTGTCGATATGTTGATGCTCACGCCATGATGCGTTATGCAAAATTATGATATTATGATGCTTATGATGCACACGATGATTATGATGCCTTATGTTGGTATTGAATGGCTATGCATGCTCTATATGTTTGGTGGAATAAAGCAAGTTTGATGGAAATCCGATTAATACGTTCTGTTGCCGAATTTCCCATCAAACTTGAGTACTTGAGAAAAAGCTTGCGAAAACTCCTGGGTGACACCGGTTCGGCCGAGCACCCCCAGGATAGGTTCTAGGTGACACCGGTTCAGCTGAGCACCCCCAGAACAGATGTGACATAGTACTGAGACGCATTTCTCCCGCTACGGTGGGGAGGAAACAAATCCGTGAGGGTATTGACATTGAGCTTGCCAGCGGACAATTATTGTGTACTAGATACCAGTAGAGCGTTTCAAAGAAGGAAATGATCCTAAGATAGGTGATCCAAGAAAGTTATGTATACCCCCCCAATTAGCCCATATTAAATCTAGTGACGACTAGTTAGGATTGAGCTCATTCCTAGGCGATAGGTGAGATGTAGTTTGGTGACCAGATTATCGTCGGGCCAGTGAATTGGTTGGACTTTTGGTGGATATGTTAAGAGGGTGGTCTTTAAGAAAAAGAACTTAAGAGTTTTACTTATAAGAAAGATATCACATGAAAATTACTATGCCTCTTTAAGCCACACATATGATTCTTGTTTCCTTATGATGTGCCCAAGTATTACGACTTTCTTGTTAATGTGCATATGGTATTGTCATGCATTCATCAAATATCTGTTGCATTCATGTCATCAAGACACATACTAAAAGACACCCACTTCGGATAAATAGATTTGGAAAGCCTAAAACCAATCCTTATGCATGTACACCTTTTTCATAATTAAAACCGAGGTGGCTTGGGATGACGACGATGACACTTGTGTTAGAGTCGGGAACCCCCTACTGAGAATCTCGAATGAGTTTCTCATCCCTTCCTTTTCTTCCGTGTCGTCTCTAGACGAGGATTATAACGAGGTTCGTGACTTCTTCTGAGGCTTGCGCTTAAGGGACACACTAGCAGACGGAGCAGATGGTCGCTGCGGAGGCATAGCTAGCTTAGCTTTTGGGTTGACATTTATCTAACCTCATAGGTGGATAAGGATGACTTCACATATATAGGCGTGTTTTGATGTAAATGATGGTACAATGATGTTAGTAGTCTATGTATCTATGAAGATGTGATGATATTATGATTGTTATGTATAATACTATGTTTCATGATTATCAATGGTGTGGCTACCTTTTCTTGCACGTTATGGTTATGACGAATGTTAGGTTAGTACGCGTCTCGCGTTTTGCTTTCAAGTTTCAAAAAGAAAAATTTATTCGTATTTTCCGCTAAGTATTTTAATGAAAGGTTGTAAGGAATGAGACTAAAAGAGTAATAGACTAATGATTAACCTAAATATGTTCTAGAGTATTGGGTTAAAAATTAGGATGTTACAGTAACAATCGCAACAACAACAATAACAACAATAAAGGGAAAGCACCATAAAGAGGTCCAGCAGTACCTCCACGGCTTGCGCCATCCATGGAATGTCCCAAGTGCGGCAAGAATCATGGGAGCATGCCATGTCTAGCCGGAACAAACGTGTGCTATCGGTGTGGAAAACCAGGTCATTACTCCCGAGAATGCACGGAAAGGAACCCGCCAACCCCCAATCCCAAGCTGCAATACCAGGGAAGGGTATTTATTGTTAATGCTGAAGAAACAACGAAGTCATGAAATCTCGTGGAAGGTAAGGGTAATATGCATGGTAAAGACTTAATTGTACTATATGATTCTGGCGCTTCTCATTCTTTTATCTCCTATTCATGTGTTAAAAGCCTTAATTTACCTATGACTGAGCTTCCTTTTGACCTTATTGTTTCTACCCCGACTGGAAAACCCGTTAGGACTTGTAAATGTTGTTTAGATTGTAGTTTTATTATAGATAATAGATCCTTTGTTTTAGATCTTATTTGCTTACCCATGCGAGGTTTAGATGTGATTCTTGGCATGGATTGGCTTGAGGCCAACCGTGTCTTTGTTAAGCTGTTATGAGAAAACCATCACTTTTCTTCCTATTCCTATTGAACCTAAGAAACCCATAAGTCTTTACATAAGCTATGTGGAAATGGACTGTGGTAAGGGTGAGAGTAAAGGTTACATTTTCTTAGCCGCTAGTGATGTAGACTTTGAGCAAAGTATCGATGAGATACCAATAGTAAGAAATTATCCTGAAGTATTTCCATATGAGATACCAGAGTTTCCCCCCAAGAGAGAGATAGAGTTTTCCATAGAGTTGCTTCCGAGCGCGGGACCTATATCCATAGCCCCATACAGGATGTCCCCATTAGAATTGACCGAGTTAAAAACTCAATTGGAAGATTTATTGGAGAAAAAGTTTGTTAGGCCTAGTGCATCACCTTGGGGAGCCCCTGTGTTGTTTGTAAAGAAAAAGGATGGGAGTATGAGGATGTGTGTAGATTATAGGCAGTTGAATAAAGTAACGGTGAAAAACAAGTATCTTCAGCCTAGGATCGATGATTTGATGGACCAATTGAAAGGTGCGGTAGTGTTTTCTAAGATAGATTTGAGGTCAGGCTACCATCAAATTAGAGTGAGAGATGAAGACATACCTAAAACGGCCTTTCACACTCGATACGGCCATTTTGAGTTTGCAGTAATGTCCTTTGGGTTAACCAATGCTCCAGCTATTTTTATGGATTACATGAATAGGATCTTTCGACCCTATTTAGATCAGTTTGTAGTTGTCTTTATAGATGACATTCTCATATATTCTAAGACCCATGAAGAGCATGAATGCCACCTGACCATAGTACTGGAGATCTTAAAGGAAAAGAAACTATATGCTAAGATTTCCAAGTGTGAGTTTTGGTTGGATAAGGTGCAATTTTTAAGGCATGTAGTATCTAAGAAAGGAATTGCTGTAGATCCTAGTAAGGTAGAAGCGGTAGTAAACTGGGAAAGACCAATCACTGAATCAAGTAAGGAGCTTTTTGGGTTTAGCCGGTTATTACCGTCGATTTATCAAGGGATTTTCCCAGATTTCCCTACCTTTGACCAAGCTGACTAGGAAGAACACCCCTTTTTCATGGACCCTGGAGTGTGAAAAGAGCTTTCAAGAGTTAAAACACAAGCTAACCTCGACCCCTGTTTTAGTGTTACCCGACCCCAATGTGCCTTTCGAGGTGTATTGTGATGCTTCAAAAAAGGGTTTAGGTTGTGTATTGATGCAAAATAGGCAAGTGGTGGCCTATGCATCAAGACAACTCAAGCCACATGAGGCAAACTACCCTACCCATGACCTTGAGTTAGCTGCCGTCGTGTTTGCTCTAAAGATTTAGAGACACCATTTATATGGAGTTAAGTTTGAGGTGTTTTCCGATCACAAGAGTTTGAAATATCTCTTTGATCAAAAAGAGCTAAACATGAGGCAAAGGCGATGGATGGAGTTCTTGAAAGATTATGATTTTGGATTGAACTACCATCCTGGTAAAGCTAATATAGTAGCTGATGCTTTGAGTAGGAAGTCCTTACAAGTGTCCCGTTTGATGGTGAAGGAGGTTGAATTGATTGAGCAATTTAGGGACTTAAACCTAGGAATGACTTTGACCACTAAGGGCATCAGAGCTTGTCATCTTAGAGTGACAAGTGAGTTCAAAGAAAGGATTGTTCAAGCTCAAGGGGCGATCTTTGAGTTTCAAGAGACTTTAGAGGCGTGAAGGCGGGAAAGTTGATAGGTTTTACCCAAGGAATGGGCGATTTGTGGAGGTTTAAAGGTCGAATATGTGTACTGCTAGTGGTGGCCTCCGAAAAGATATTTTGGAGGAAGCCCATAAGAGCCATTTTACCCTTCATCCTGGTGCCACCAAGATGTATCAAGATTTGAAGAAGATGTTCTGGTGGCCTGGAATGAAGAAAGATGTGTGCACATGGGTGAGTAAGTGGTTGGTGTGTCAAAAGGTGAAGATTGAACACCAAAAACCCTCTGGAATGCTGCAACCTTTGTCGATCCCTGAGTGGAAGTGGGATAGTATCTCCATGGATTTTGTGACTGGATTACCGAGGACCCAAATGAATCATGATACCATATGGGTAACCGTGGATCGATTGACGAAGTCGACCCACTTTACCTAATAAGGTGACTTATTCCTTGGATAGGTTAGCACAATTATATATTCAGGAGATAGTAAGGTTACATGGGGTGCCGTCGACGATAATCTCGGACCAGGATCCGCGGTTTACATCACGATTTTGGGGAGCCTTTCAAAAGGCGTTTGGTTCAAAGCTGTGTCTAAGCACAGCCTATCACCCCCAAACAGACGATCAATCTGAAAGAACTATCCAAACCTTGGAGGATATGTTAAGGGCATGTGTTTTAGATCAAAGGGGAAGTTGGGATAAGTACACATTGATTGAATTTGCATATAACAACAGTTATCATGCAAGTATCGGTACGGCACCGTATGAGGCCCTCTATGGACGGAAATGTCAATCTCCCTTATGTTGGTATGAACCCGGAGAGCAAAGTTTACTCGGACCTGATATTGTGAGGGAAACAAAGGAACGAATCAAGAAGATTAGGGATAAGATTCTTACTGCTCAAAGTCAACAGAAAAACTATGCAGACAAGCGGCGAAAACCGCTAGATTTTCAAGAAGGGGACCACATGTTCCTAAGGATTACCCCTACCACAGGCATAGGCCGAGCAATAAAAGTAAAGAAATTGAGCCCCAGATTTCTTGGTCCGTTTGAAATCCTTACCAAAGTAGGACCTGTAGCCTCACCGTATAGCCCTACCCCGAGTCTATCCAACCTTCATGATGTTTTCCATGTCTCTCGATTAAGAAAGTATCAATCTGACCCGAGTCATGTACTAGAGCCAGAACATGTACAATTAAGAGATAACCTGACATTTAACTTACTACCCACGAGAATCGTCAACCGAGGAGTTAAGCAGTTAAGGAACAAGGCTGTACCCCTGGTCAAAGTAGCATGGGGACAGGGTGAAACCGAAGAACTTACATGGGAGCTGGAATCAAACATGAAAGCAAAATACCCCGAGTTGTTCTCGTGTAGCAATTTCCTGGCGAAATTCTTTTTAAGGAGGGGAGTAATGTAACGCCCCAATTTTTAGTGTAATTTTTACTGTCATTAGAAATTACTCAATTACCGAATTACCGTAGGTAATTATTACATAAGATTTGAGGCCGAACAATCCTCAATAAAGGAATATAACATTAGAAGAGAGGTTAGGAACGATTCATGCGAGAGTCGCAAATCCTGAATTTCTGTACTTATAAAATGACCAAAATGCCCCTGAAGTTATTTTACTCAGAAAATGAGGATCGTGGGTCCTACCTATTCTCAAGGGGATATTTTGAGGATAATAAGGGATTGTTTGTGTTATGTGTGTTAATAGAGCAGAAGGATCTCAATTTTGAGTTCCGACGCGAAATGACCAAAGCAGCCCTTCGTGTTTTAACTCCGATGTGCGTTCCGACTGAGCCCGAACCTCACTAAAATGTTTTAAAATGTGTTTTTAAGCCATGATTAACCATTGGTTAAGCTCAGGTGGCCTCAGGCAGTTTTTAAGTGAAAGTACGATTTTGCCCCTGTTTTTGGGCAGTTTTACGAATTTCGGAATTTTTGATTCGTATACCGAAACCTAAGCAATATTAGGCTCAAATTAAAGCTTACTAAATTCTAAATATTAATCTAGAGTCAAAATTATGTATTTAGATTGATTAGAACCCAAAATCGCTCAAAAACACCCAAATTGCTTACTAATTCACTTAAACCCTTAACCGTAAATTCACTAAATTACATGAATACCTTGCCTACACCTAAATAATGCATGGAACACACAAATTTCACTTCTTTGGACTGTAATGGATGAAATTATTGATGCCATTATGCAGCTGAATTATTGCCAAAAGTTGCACTAAAACAAAATGCCAAAATGTCACCATAAGAGACATAATTCCTTAATTTCATACAACTTTGTCTAAAATGATTTTTCCTCCCTTATTTCTCCTGCAAAATTCCGTCCACTACCTCATCATTTTGTCCAATTAGAAGCCTCAAAATCTTCTATAAATAGGCTTGCTTGAGTGGTCTTGGAATGCTTGGTTCATAACTAGTTTTTAGGAGCACCAAAAACTTTCTTTCTTCCTCTTCTTTGGCTGAATTCTTTCTTCAATTTTTTCAAAGAGATTTTGTTTCATTTCACTTCAAGAAACCAAGTTCTCTTTCTCTTCTTCAACTCAGATTAGGTAGGGAGTAGTTTCTAAATTTATTTCTATGCTTTGAGGAGTTGTGTTTTTAGCTCAAAATGATGAAATTATGAACTTACCTTAGCTTTTCATTTTGGTTTTCCTCTTCAATTTTTCTTTAACCAATTCAACCATATGGCCTAGGTGGAACTTAGATGATGGCTTGATGATGAGGACCTTGAGGGTGGGTTGTAAATCCATCACAAGTTAGGCCTCTAAAGCTTGAAAATTCCATTTAATGCAAAACTTTACAGAATAATGCTTTATGATGCTAAAACAAAGATTTTTAGTTTAGAACTTGAAAGATGTATTTTGCTTTTATGTTTTATTTCTTGTTAAGATATGTATTGGGTTGAATTTATAATTCTTTTAAAGTCTTGAAGGAGCTCTAGTAAAGAAACAAAATGAATTTTCATCCATGATTAAGTTTATGCTTTGCATAACCATGTTTACCTTCTATGTCATCACTAAATTTTCAAGAATGAATAAATGAACTTGCATCTCTCATGTTTAAATTCCAAGCTTGTATTTCATGTTTATGTTTCAAGTCATCACTTAATCTTTCAAGATAATAAAGAGGTTGCATCTCATATTTAATTTATGCTCTCACTATATTTTATAATGGCTAAAAGAATCAACGCATGGCATGTTTATTTTATGCCATCACCTAAAGATCCTAGAGCTCAAAGGCTTGCCCATGTATCACAAGCAAAGAAATATGATTATTGGAGTCAAAGAATTTATTCTTTAAAAAGTCTTGAGATTGGAGCTTAAAAAGATGTAATAATAATTTTCTTCTCCCTCTACTGGTCCTGTGCGGACTACCGCCGCTCCAGTTTCTTAATATTCTCTTCTCCCTCTACTGGTCCTGTGCGGACTACCGCCGCTCCGGTTTCTTAATATTCTCTTCTCACTCCGGTTTCTTAATATTCTCTTCTCCCTCTACTGGTCCTGTGCGGATTACCGCCGCTCCAGTTTCTTGTATCATGTTTATATTTCAAGTTCTTGCATCATGTTTAATTTTCAAGTCATCACCTTAAATCTTAAAGATAAAGAAATGGAATTGCATATCATGTTTATAATTCCAAGCTATCACCTTATAAAGATAAGATTAAAATAAGGTTGCATAGCATGTTTATAATTCTAAGATGTCACCTAAATCTCTAAAGCTCAAGACTTACTCCTTTTATCTTAAGTGAGAATTTTAATTGTGAAGATCCTCCCAAATTTGATAAAAGAACTAGTTTCTAAATGAGTTTTAAGGCTTTGCAAGGATTTTACGGGGAACTAGTATTTTATATGCACTTAAAATATGATTATATGTAATTACATGAGGTTCATGATTTGGCCACTGATCTGAGTTTAGTATCAATGTGTGATAATGGTCTTGGAATGATTGAAGTTGTGATAATTATGGTTTATTATTAAGAGAATGATTCATAATTGGTTTAGTAACTAATTAGTTCTATAATTGATAATTCTATGTAAGGATTGGATGCTTATTAAGTACTTGATATCATTGAATGATTTCCTGGCTTGCATGTTATAGTTGCTGTTGCAAATAATGAGAATGCTTATACATGAAATGTTCTTTATTATGTAAAATTTACCTTTGTTGCTAGAAAAAAGTGTATCATTGTAAAAGTGTAATTTGGAAAGGTTCTGGCTAAGGAAAGACTTGGTATTTAAGCATGTCCATTGTGACCCACCTCTCTTTCCTGGGAATCTCCCATATGCATGATTACAGTTGATATATATTATTCTAGCTTAAGACTATAAATGAGAAAATGTTATGATGTTTATGAATTGTATTGTGATATAACATGCAAAGATTTAATGGTGACTTAAACTTATAAGAAAATGACCCTTTGGAACCATAAGACTATAGGTGGTGAAAAGGTGATTTTAGCCCCCAAACCCATTCTCTCAAAAGGGTAGAGTCGGGACTTTAGCTTATCAAAAGGGATAAGTATATGCTAGTGACAACTAGTAAAGTATGAGCTCATAACCTAAATTACTCCCAAAAGGGTGGAGTATAGGGTGGCCTAAGGAAAATAATGATGATGATAAGATTTTAAGTCACCTAAGGCACTAAAGAAATGAAATATGTGCACTATGTCCACGTGTAGCTAATATTATATGACGTTCTTTTATGCATGTTATTTGATAATGATGATGAGGAAAATAATGTAATGATAAAGGAAAAGTTCATTGTAAATATGACATGTTAAGATTATGATGCATTATAAGACGCATGATTAAAAATTGACGAACCTCGGTTAAGTATTTGTCCGAACTTAAAATGAATCTTTGCATGCTCACTATTTTAGAATAATCCCGAGGTTCCTGGGGACTTTGATGATGACACTGTAGAAGGAGGTACCTTACTGAGAATTCTTTAGCAAGATTCTCACTCCCTTTTCTTTATTTCCGTCATTGTCTCGAGATTCAGATGGCGACATTCGTCCTGTTCGTTGATACCCTTACTTGGGAATTTCACTATGATCCGATGCATCGCTCGTATCATTTTGAAGGGAGGTGCGCAGTTCGTGTTTTTATTTACATAGGTCGTCCATTTGCACATCCTGTCCCTAGTTGTCGATTTTCTCCTACTTCTCCCTATGGCGATGAAATGGTTTTCGAACATGCACGTGCACTTGATGAAAGGATGTTACGTTCTTATCCCGCTTCATCTGCTGTCCATGGATTTCCAGAGTATGTTCCCGAGACAAGATATTCTGAAACTGATCCTTAAGAGGACACTCCTACTCATGTATATTCTGAGAGCTCTGGTCCTACTCCCACACGTGTAAGAGAGGGTAGTGAGGAAACAGTTGTTTAGCCGAGGCTAGCAAGAAGGCCGTCCATGCGACCCCAGCCTGGTGCATCTCGTGTGTCCCCTCCCGAGGGAGCTCATCAGTGGATCGGATTTATTCCCCCATTTCCAGGACAGTGGCCATAGAGGGTTCTTAGTAGATTTATGTGTAATCATGCACCCTAGTTTTAGGATAACCTTCCCGGCTTATGGAGTTATCTAGTTTAGGGGCATGTATTTCCTTATGTATATTTTCTTTTATGGGTTTGCATAAGATAATGATGTATGAACATAACCCACCCTTTGAGTGAGGTTATTATATGTAAATATATGCTATAATGTGCTTATGGATGTTATATGATGGAGCCTAAGTGATATGATGTGATATATTCTTAAACGTCTTATTATACTCCGCTTACTCGTTCACGTTGTACTCGGCTCACATTTTTAATTATGTGTTTAAAAAAAAAATGGCTCGTAATTTCACTAAGTATTTTCAAATTATGAAGAAAGAACCAAAGCAAGGAGTAAAGTCTAGTCATTAATCAGATTCAACCTAGGTGTATCTGGTTAATTACTAGGGTGTTACAGGAAACCTTAAAGAATACTAGATTCAACCCCTAAGAACATGAGAAATTAGGAGAGAAAAAGACAAAAACCATAAACTAAACATACCTTAAACTTAGAATATCAAGGATTTAAGTTGACTTTCAGAGAAAATGGGAAAAAAATGGATGTTTGGAGTGAAAGTGAGGTAAGGAGGTGAAGTTTCTCGTGGTTTGGGGGTACAGAGTATGTGTATATGGTCTGAAACCTGAAAATGAGAGTTTTAAAAAAACCTTGAGTGCTACAGCGCTCATTTGAGCATTGCGGCGCTTATAAAGAACATTCTAGAGGAGCACCGCATTACCGCTGAACCACTATATCATTCTTCAGAAAGCTTGTTTTCTTTGTCTTTACCCTCTATGAGCACTGTAGCGCTTACCATAGTTTTTTTCTCATATCTTTGAAAAATAATTCAAGTAATGTCTACCAATAATACGAGTGGGTCCCGAAGGAATCTAAGGTGGTCCCAGATTTGCATAAGGACGCGTGTAATGCTCTAAACACTCATAGGGAATAGTATACCTATGGTATTACACGCGTTATGCTGAGTGAATATGCTTTGAGAACATAATGTGACTGTAACGCCCCAATTTTTCCCCTAATACAAAATGACCAAAATGCCCTTAAGGTCATTTTCACTCGAGAATGTAAGGCAGCTAACTTTGGCCATCTTTAAAGGGTTATTTTAATGTTTGAAAGGAATTATACGTGTTGTATGTAATAATAGAGGTGAAAATCTTAGTTTCGGTTTTCCTGTGTGCAAAATTACCAAAATACCCATGCAACAATTTAACGCGGGATTAATTGCTGACTGGACCCGGACTTTACTTGGGACTTTGAAATGTTGATTTTAAGGGATGCATGATATCTATATAAGCCTGGGTGGTCTCGGGGAGTTTTTGTGTAAAATTACCATTTTGCCCCTAACTAAGTGCATAATGAACTTAAATAAGTGATTAGGAAAATGCATGTAATATTAGGCTCTAATTAAAGATAAATTAATTTTAATTATTAATCTTGGGTCAAAATAATTAGTTGAGGTTATTTGAGGCTTAAGATTACTTAGGAAAAGTTAAATCCCTTTCTTAATCAAAAAGCTCTTAAGACTTTAAGAAAGTCAAAAAGTAAATAGTATTATCTCTCTCCTTTTCCCTAAAATTAGGAAACTTGTTGGCATTTGAATTTCAAACTAAATGAGGTTATACCAAACTAAGTGTGTAAGACTACTCTTTGATCATGTCTTGAAAGCTTTAATATTTAGTTACTAACCAAACACTTAATTTTCAATTCCTAACCCATTACCTAATTAAATCCATCTCTAAAACCATGCCCTAACCTACATGAAAAATGAAAATTTCCCCTAAAAAGCCTCACATGGGATCAGCCTCCCTCCCCCAAATTCTCTCTCATAGTTTAATTTTTAACACCAACACACTCCCAAAAACTCCCACTTTTACCGTTTACTTTTTTGTTGCAATCTTGCTCACAAAGATTGGTCAAAAAACTCTCCATTCTCTCTCAACTCAAGAGCTTTCTTCTTCTTCTTCCTCCACCTTCAAGAACCTCCATTCTTAATTTTCCCTTGAGTTACAAACATCAAACCACCACGCCTTCACCTTAGTTCAACTCCCAAACACATATCCTTTCCATTCCTAAATACAAAATCACAAGAAAAATCCTCTCTCCATTTCTTTTCCTCTTGGCCGAATCTATTAAGGATTTCAAGAAAAGGTTTTTCCTCACTTCAACACACAAGATCAAGCTTTCTCTTTTCCAACAAGAAAAAAACTTTGGTAGGGATTTTGTTTTGTGTTTCTTCTATTTTTCTTTGGTTTACTTTTGGTTTGGATGTTGGAACAAATGGAAAAGTTTTCTTTTATTTTCCCTCTCATTTTTTATTTTGATGATGAATGAATGGTTGAGTTTTTGCTCTTTTCTTTCCTTCCATTTTAGTTTTCAACTTTCCGTTTCCTTCTTCATTCTTTTCGGTTTTGTTGTTGTTGGATGGTTAAAAATCATGGCTTGATGATGAGAGATCTTGATGGTGGTTTTGATATCACCATGTGCTTGACCTCTAAAGCCTAAGGTTTGGTTCATTTTTGGTTTTAGGAAATGAGAAATGTAGAGAATTGTTGGTTCTTTGAAATATCCATTCTTTGATGTTTGAGACCATGGCTTGATGATGAGGGTTCCTAGATGATTTTTCGTGAAATCATCATATTTCTGACCTCTAAAGCTTAAGGTTTCATTTTCGGTTTCAAATGGTTTATGACAAGAAAAATGCTATTTGGATCTCTTTGTTGGTTTTTCTTTGAGCATGATGGCAAGTCTAAGAAATGAGGTTCATGGACCCATGATGATGAGAGACTCTAAAGCTCACTTCTATTTGTTAAGATTGAATGGGGTTGGAAGTATCATTCATTAAAGTCTTGAAATGAGCTCTAGTAAGATATAAAAATGGACTTGCATCCCATGTTTATGTTTTAATGCCTTGCATATCATGGTCATTTTCAAGTCATCACCTTAAATCTTAAAGACTAAAGAAATGGACTTGCATTTCCATTTTTAAATTTCAAGTCTTGCATTTCATGTTTATATTTCAAGTTATCACCTAAACTTTAAAGACTTAAAAATAAACTTGCATTCCCATATTTATATTTCAAGTCTTGCACATCATATTTACATTTCCAAGCCATCACCTTGTAATGATAAAGACTAAAATGAGGTTGCATATCATGTTTATTTTCTTATCATCACCTAAATCTCTAGAGCTCAAAGACTTGTCCTTGTATCTTAAATGGAAATTTTGATCATAGCTGTTTTTCTTGAATGTATTTTTAACCATGATAAAATATTGGGTTTGGAATGGATTTTATTTTACTTTAAGGTTCAAAACTTGTGTCTATAATCCTTTTGTTTGTTTTGAAAGAATTGGAAACTCTAAAAGTATTAAAAATATGATTTTCATGGACAAAACTTTATTAATGGAATCTTTATTTTTGCTACTGCCCAATATTTATATTTTCAAAGGGGTAAATTGATTTTAAGTGTTTTCTTTGACTTAGAATAAATTTAGAGGAAAACTAGTTACTAGAAATGATTAGTCTTGCAACTTTCAATGCTTTTAGAAATTAAAATTATAGCAACTGTTTTGACCTTTCTAAATCTGTAGCATGCTGTTTGGGAATGGTTTAGAGGTATGAAAATTATTATTAATTTTTTAAAAAAATCATTCTTGGTTTTTTAGGCAAAACTAATAACTAGAAATGATTTATGTTGCAATTTTCCAAGCTTTTAGGAATTAAAACTATGTCTACTGTTTTACCCTTATTAATTCTGTAATATGTTGTTTGGAGTGGTTTAGATGTGCAAAAAATTACTATTGGATGTTGTAAAAATTATTTTTAGCATTTGGGGAAAAACTAGTAACTAGAAAGGATAAAAAATGTGAGTTCTAGAACCTCTAGTAATTGAAATTATGGATTCTGTTTCAGCATTTATTAATTCTGTAAAAAGATGTTTCACACTTTGTATATGTGTGAAAATCACTAATAATTAGTGTGGAAATTAACTTTAGCATCTTAGGAAAAGTCGGTAACTAGAAAGGGTCAAAAAAGTAACTTTTAGAACCTCGAAATTGTTTATTTCAAATACTCCCCAAACTGTACAGCATTGTTTGGTAATGTTCATGAGGTTAAAAATTAGTGGGAAAAATTGTAATTGATCTCTTAGATGGATAAAAGAATAATTACTAATGTTAGGTTAAACTGATTTGTAGTTTTGACCCGTTTAAGAGCTAATGAGCAATTACCGACAATTTAAGGATGAAAATGTGAATGATATCTGTGATGATCTTTAGTACATTGTGTGTATGTATATATATATATATATATATATATGTATATGTATACCTTGCTGAGCATAGCATATGCATCAATTGAGTCTGGTCCTTAATTCCGGTATACTGGGTAGGAGCATGTTTACTTTTCAATAAGATGTTGATAATGGCATGTTTATGTGAATTACTCTATGAAGAATTGCAATTATGGTTGAGATATTTGAGATGCATAGTTGATGTATTTTATGAGCATGAAATGTTAATTGATAAGTGATGATGATGTGATTATGTGCTCATCGGAAATAATCCTTCCACAACAGGCCAGGCCTGGCATAAGGTGATCTAAGGAGGTGATCTTTTTGTAATGGGTCGGGCCTAGCAAAAAGTGATCCAATGCCCCCTAACCCGCATCTGGGAGTCAGGAATTTGCTTATCGAGAGGATAAATGTAGACTAGTGACGACTAGATAGGTATGAGCTCATAACCTAGAACTCTCAAGAGATGAGAGTAATAGGGTGGCTTCCACAGAGAGAAAAGAGAAATTAAAGTCATCTAAAGAATACAAAAGAAGAGATCATGTAACATCCTCCCAAGTACAATGTCATCCTTAAGTCATGACATCAGACTTGAGAGTTGTTACTTATAAATTAGTGGACCTTTCTTAAATATCTATAGCCATTTTGATTGATTCGCTAGATAACTAGGTCATAATTCTACTGAAATATATAACACTGAAACCAAAATATTTATTTAATACAAAGATTAGTACATAAAGGAAGCTCTTTTATGAGCTTTAACACACCTTTGTCCTCTAACATATTTACACACATATCCATTCCACTAAATACAACCTAATAAAAGCATTAACTACTATACTATTGCACTTCCAAGTTCTTTTGCATAGCAGTCTCTCGATTTTCTGCATCAACCTGGAGACGATACGGGAACACAAAAAACATAGGGGTGAGAATTATACAATTCTCAGTAGGGTAACTCCCCAAATACACAATCATAATGTCAACGTCATCACCTTAGCCACTTCTGTTTAGTTAAAAAAAGTAGTCATGCATTACATAATAACGATTTGTTTTTAAAGTTCCAAATCATACTTTTGAAGTGGGTTACTTTTAACATTCAATCACTTAGACATATTGGCCTCAATATTGATACTAAACTTTTTCACTTGGCATATCAGACAAAGGATTACTTAGGAAGTTTACTTCTTCAACTTGCCTTGGCCCTCGACTAATCTCTGTCACATCTGGGCGTTACGTACTGCCGTCCCCAGTATGGCAATAATGGGTAATAGACTGCTTTTCAGGACTAAGCTCATTCCTATACATGATCATTGGATTTACTTTCTCCAATTCTCACACAGACCTATTCCTACCCAGGTTTACTTTCACTGACTCAATTCAAGGGTAGTCAGGTTTACTTTCCCCGATAGATCGAATTTACTTTCTATAGCCCAAGGATTATAAATCTTATGCTCTTCTTGGTAGTTAGGTTTGCTTTCCCTAACAAACTGGATTTACTTTCTCCAGCCCAAGAAAACATAATCTTATGCTTTTCTTTTGCATATGAGCAATTGTAATAAGCATTCATATCTATGTGTACCTAACCTCATCAATAACCTCACATGCTCAATTATTCATACTCATATTCAGGTACTCATGTCATACCAGTACAAGATGCCATTATTTCATCAATTGAAAGCATCAATTTATTTTCAGCACAATGGCAGATTTCACACTATTGTGGCATGAATTTATTTGCACATAAAACAATCATTTCAGAGGCTATAAAAATTACCAAGGACACCTCAATGTGTCACCAAGGTCCTATAAAAATTTCAAGGAATTAGAGTTCTCTGACTATATTAACAAAATTCCACAAATTTAGTGGTCAGGGACTACTTATACTCAGCTCAAAACTGGCATCTCATAATTTTTAACCCTAGTAAATAATTGAATCAATTCAAAATAAAATTCAAGTTACACCTCCATATGATATCAACTTCCTGTAAAATTTTCAGCTAACAATTCGATCATTTACTAAGGTAATAAAATTAGACAAATTTAGTGCTCCAGAAGTACTGTTCAGGCAGCAATCTGGACTAGTTTAGTTGTTGAATTTTTAACCATAGAAAAGTGCCCAGAATGGCTCTAAATTTTTATTATAGACACCTCAATATGTTAATTACATCCCATAAAATTTTCAGATTAATCCAAGATCCCTAAATAGGTTATAAAATTTGAATAAATTCCCTGCTTACTTAAAATCGGGATTTTTCCAGCAACAAGGTTCAAGCAACATGATTTTTTTGTCAAGAAGTAAAACTTGAAACCAAGACTCAAGAAAATTCATGGGACTATATTAGGATGTTAGCTTCAACATATAATTTTTATAGCACATAAAAATACTCACAAATCCATCAGAAAATTCATGATCAATGGCTGCTTATACAAAACCAAAAATTCAGCAAGTAAGGTTTAACATCTCTTTAGCATAAATGAGTTTTCCACAACAATAAACTAATCCACCAAAGCAAATACATCTATATATGTGTTTAATCACCAAATATAACCAGAAAAATACCAATTAAATCAGAAATCAAACTTTAGAAAATAGGTTTGAAAACAAAAGGTTCAAGAGCCCTACTTTGAAAGCTTTAAAGTTTTATAACTCCAAAGGTTGTTCCAATTGATTTCCCTTCACTTCAAGGCCACCAATTCAAGCCCAAAGACTCCCTTAGGCAGTGAAGAATGATCTCTCAAGGTAGAAAACTATGATGGATTCAAATTCTAATCGGTTAGTTTTGTAGGTATTGAGGTGTAGAACAAGTTTTGTGAAGGAAGTTTGAGTGTTTAGCAACTTTAGGCTATGATTTTTGAAGCTTGAAACTTATTAATAGAGGTTTGGAAGGAAAGAAATGGAGGTTGTATTCACTTTGTTCATAGCCGAGAATGACAGGAAGAAATGTCAAAGTTTGGTGGCTTGAGTTTATCTTATAACAAGCATAGATTATTTCTTTAATATAAAGCTTAATTTCTTTATGAAAAGAAACTAATATGAATAGTTGGGATTTGATCTTGTTATTGAAGATTGAATCTTAGCCATTCATTTGATTTAAATGGATATATATCTATTTTTTGTAAAGATTAAACTAATTTTCGGTGTTAGAAATCGCACACCGAAATTTTATCAAACGGGTAAAACACCATACCTGTAACGCCCCAATTTTTACTGTCATTAGAAATTACTCAATTACCGAATTACCGTAGGTAATTATTACATAAGATTTGAGGCCGAACAATCCTCAATAAAGGAATATAACATTAGAAGAGAGGATAGGAACGATTCATGCGAGAGTCGCAAATCCAGAATTTACATGCGTATAAACTGACCAAAATGCCTCTGAAGTTATTTTACTCAGAAAATGAGGATCATGGGCCCCACCTATTCTCAAGGGGATATTTTGAGGATAATAAGGGATTGTTTGTGTTATGTGTGTTAATAGAGCAGAAGAATCTCAATTTTGAGTTCCGACGCGCGAAATGACCAAAACGCCCTCAAGGGTCGCTTTAACACCGATATGCGTGCCGACTGAGCCCGAACCTCACTAAAATGTTTTAAAATGTGTTTTTAAGCCATGATTAACCATTGGTTAAGCTCGGGTGGCCTCGGGCGATTTTAAGTGAAAGTACGATTTTGCCCCCTGCTTTTGGAGCGATTTTGCGAATTTCGGGATTTTTGATTCGTATACCGAAACCTAAGCAATATTAGGCTCAAATTAAAGCTTATTAAATTCTAAATATTAATCTAGAGTCAAAATTATGTATTTAGATTGATTAGAACCCAAAATCGCTCAAAAACACCTAAATTGCTTACTAATTCACTTAAACCCTTAACTGTAAATTCTCTAAATTACATGAATACCTTCCCTACACCTAAATAATGCATGGAACACACAAATTTCACTTCTTTGGTGTAACACCCCGATTTTTCTGTCCGAGGGAAATGACCAAAATGCCCCTGAGGTCATTTCCTGACCCGAACTCGAGGGTAAATCAACTTTCGGTCATCCTCGAAGGGTCAACTCAATGTTTGAAGAGGATTGAATGGCCTTTGAATGCTTTCGAGCGAAAATTTCGTTTCCCTTGATTTGGTCAAAATGACCAAAATACCCCTATAGCGTTTTTACGCGGGCAATGGTGCCGTTTGAGCCCGGAACTTTCCCCAGAGGTTTAAAAACATGTTTTCATGTGTCTAGAGGTCTCTGTTCAAGTCCCGGAGGTCCCGGGCAGTTTTAGTGCAAAATTATGATTTTGCCCCTAGAATTGTGTTTTTGAGCTTAATGACGTAATTAAGCAAACCTAAGCAATATTAGGCTCTAAACGAAGATTAATTTATTTTCCTAATTAATCTAGAGTCAAAATAATTTATTAAAGTTAATTAGAACCTAAAATTGCTTAGATTAAACTTAAATCCCTTTTTAGAACTCAAGATTCCTAGTCTTGGAATCTTGAATAGTGTTTTCTCTCTCCAATTCCTTAAATCAAGAAAATGTGTCTAGAGTTGTTTAGACTCTAAATTGAGGATTTAACTCTCTAATGGTGCAAGACCACTCCTTAATTATGTCTAGACCACCTTAATTACCCATTTTCTCACCTAAACACTTTCTTACAAATTCCTAATCTTAATCCTAATCAAAGATACACCTAAACACACCTCTAAACCACAATTAAAAATGCAAGAAACTCTCCTCCCTTGGTTGATGAAGTTTCGGCCAGCACACTCCACATTGGCCACATGTTTAATTATTTTTTCACTCAAAGAACCATGCTTGAGGCCATACCTTGAACCATACCTCACCATACCTTAAGCCATACCTCACCATGCCTCAAGAACACATTATCTCACCTCATGGAACTCATGGGAAGCCCTCCAATCTGCACATATGGTCGGCTCCTCTCCTCCATGAGCTCCCTCCATTTGTTTCATTTCTCTATAAATAGAATGCCTTGAGGAGCTTGCACCACTTTTAGATCATTTGCTAAGTTTAGGAAACACTCAAAGCTTTTCTTTTTCTCTCAAAGTTTTTGTGTTCTTCAAGTTCTTGGAGTTCTTCAAGTTCTTCATCACCTTCATCTTCTTCTTCCATCTTCAAGTTCATCACACCAAGTAGGGATTTTCTTTCATGTATTCTTTCTTTAAAGTTCTTGTTCTAAGCTTAATGTTCATAGTTTCTCTTGATTCTTTTTAGAACTTCTTTTTCTTTCCTTTACCTTTTCATTTTAGCCATGGGGCCTTGGAGAACAAAGGAATGAGAGCTTGATGATGAGAGTTTCATGATGATGTTCATCACTTGAAACAAACTCTAGAGCTTGATCTTTGTTCTTGAGCAAAAGTGTTTCTAGTTTTTCCTTTCTTGAACCTTTGAGAACTTTAACTTTGATGTTGTTTCAAAATGGTTCTAATGACTCAATGATGAGGTCTCATGATGTTGGTGTTAGTATATCACCAAGATCATGGATTCTAGAGTTTCAAACATTTCTTTTCTTTCCTTGAAGTTTCGGCCATTTCCTTTCCTTTTCATGCTAGATGTTTGGTTTTCTAAATATGTTATGTTGAGTTCTAAGAACTCTAGACTTTTACCTTGTCTTGGTTTGATGAGTTTGGGTTGAGGTTTAAGTTCCTTTAAAGTCTTGTTAAGAGCTCTAGAAAGATAAAATGAACTTGCATAATTTATCTTATGCTTGCATTCATATTTACATTCTTGCTATGCATCTTTACTTTCAAGCTATCACCTAAGAACATAAAGATTAAAATGGAACTTGTATCATCACTTAATTTAATTCTCGAAGCCTTTCTATTTCGGCCTTAAAGTCGATTGTTGTTGGGCCTAGAGCACTAAAATAAAGAATTGAACTTGCATTATCACCTAATTAATTTCTCGAATGCCTATCTATTTCGGCCTTAAGTCGATTGTTGTTGGGCTAAGAGCACTAAAATAAAGAATTGAATCTTGCATATTTACTTTCAAACACGCTTAAATTATGCCTTGCATATTTAATTTCAAGTCATCACTTTACTTTGAAAGCAAGATTAAAAATGAAAAGCATGAAACACGCTTAGTTCATGTCGAACTTAAGAACCTAGAGCTCAAAGACTTGCCCATTTCATTCTGCAAGTTAAAGTTTAATGTAAACCATACATTGAATGTATGTTTTTCGGCCAAGTAGTGATGATGGACTTCCAATGAGTTTTCATCTAGCTACTAGGACCAATGGTCTATGTTTTAAGTGTTCCTTAAAGTTTTACAAATCTTCATAAGGTTATGTCATTATAAGATGTGATTCCAATCTCCTTTAGGGGATGGAATATGTTTTGGTCACTAACCTAAGGCTTCACTTAGCCTCTTGATGATTTAAAATGTCTTGCAAAGAGTTTTAGAAATTCTAAATTGATTCCAAGAGAAACTAGTTAACTTATGTACCTAGAAATGTCAATTTACTTCTCTTATTGAGGCAAGATGTTTTTCGGTTCTGATGTGGTGAATGTGATGCTGTATGATGATGTTTTCATGTGTTGGAATGTGTGAAAATATCGTATGATGATGTAGAAGCGATCCTATGCATGATAGGTGAAAAACTAGCTAACTAGAAATACCGTAAAGCTAGAATTTAACATAGTTTTGACCCATTTGTTTATGGAACTAATCCAAACTATTTTAATGGGGACATAATCAGATTTATATTGTTTAGACATGAAAAACTTGGTATCATTTGAGTTAGAATTGAATTCTAGCACCTATGGGGAAACTAGTAACTAGAAAACCGTAAAAATGCAAACGTAGAACTCTTAGAACATTTAATTTTCTGGATTCTGTCCAGCACCCTTACAACATGATAAACATGATTAATAATTAGTCCTTAAGCATAGGAATGCCTCATAATTGATTTAGATTTAATCTATAGCGCCTTAGTAGCGGAACCAAGAAAGGGTCTAAAACGTAAGTTCTAGAACCCCGTATTCACATGTTAGGATTCCCACCCTATGCTATTCAGATTTAAAAGTAAAATGAGAGGATTATGAATGATGTTTAATTATGAGCCTTAGGTGCTTAAAATATGAAGCAGCGGATGTAGAGAACTATATCTCAAGATTAAGACCGTAAGGGTCAAAGCATAAGCTACCGTAAGGGTAAGCGTTTGGATGATTTATGATGATGCATGAAGTATGCTAATGATGATGATGTTATTCATATGAGAATTTATCAGATTATATGTTAAACTCGCATAAAGCAAATTTGGAAGGAAATTCGGTGTAATGACCGTTTAGCCGCCGAATTTCTGACAAATTTGGGGACTTAAAGAGATTTTGAAAATTAAGGTACTAAGATGGGTTCTAGGATGACACCGGTTCGGTACCGAGCACCTCCATAGAACTCATGTGACATCGGTACCATTTTATACTCTTAGAGTGACACCGGTTAGGCCGAAAGCACCCCTAAGAGATTTGCCCCCAACCCGTACTCGATAAGTCGGGATTTATGATTTATGATACGCTTATCGTTAAGTGGTAATTAAGAACTAGTGACGACTAGTTAAGGTATGATCTCATAACCTAGATGTATACACGTTACGGGTGACACCGGGCTCGCCGAGCACGATTCGATTGTCTTTTAGGTGGCCCATGAGGAAGAGAAGTTCATGATTATGATTATGTCACTCAGTTTTGTCCCATGTGAATGTTACTATTGCTACTTTATGCCACCAATGATGATGATGCTTGATGTTATGTTTTATGTATGTGCATTAGGTAGTGCCATGCATACATTTTCTATTATGTTGCATTCATGACATTAAGATCATCTTAAAATGAATGGACCTTGGCTAACGTATATTTTGAAGTTTAAAATGAACTAAATGCATGTTCGCACTTTTCGCATAATTAAACCCCAAGGTTCCCGAGGGCGTAGATGATGGCACCTAGGTAGTAGGAGGCCCTGCGAGATTCTTTAGCAAGATTCTCACTCCTCTATCTCTTTCTTTCCGTCACGTCTTCAGATGGCGACGTTCGTAGTGTTCGTGGACACCCCGACATGGGAGGTGCACTATGACCCGACTCACGGGTCATACCATTTTGAGGGGCAATGCACGGTGTAATTTTCATGTTCAGAGGGACGCCTCAGCTCATCCGTGCACACCCATCACTTCTCCCGACTGCACCCTATGGCGGCGAAGCGGGTTTTTGAGCGTCTTGCGTCGCATGGCGGAAAGTACTTCCAGTAAGTACCGTAGGCACCACGCCTTAGCCATGCGAGATTATCCCGACCTTCGTGCCCGGACCTACTTCTGAGACCGACCCATCCGAGACCCGCCTACCCATCCGTATAAGCGAGAACTCGCCCCTCTCCACCACGATAAGGGAGGCAAAGTGAGGATACCCGTGACTCCGGCCACGGCTTGCGCGACGGCCCCGGAGATGCGACCATACCGTGGGGTCACCTCGATCCTCGTTCCGCCTCTTCACGTCCGAGGAGCTCGCCCAGTTTCCCGGATATCTGCCTCGTTCGCGAGATGGACGCCAGTAGGAGGTGACGATCGTCCGATGGAGTACCCGGTTAGGGTACACACCACTTAGATGGGGATAAACCTTCTTTTGTTTAGAGGTTATCCTATTAGATGCACTCGGGTAGGGGAGTAGATTATGTTTATGTTTATGTTGTATTTTCTTTCATGTATTTCCATGTACTAGATCAAGTCCCACGCTTATAAGTGGGCAAATTATAATTATATATGAGATGTTATTCAGTGTCTCTCATGATGTGCCCTTATATGCTTTATGCTATGACGTTATGAGATGTATGTTTTGTCCGTCGCAAGTTACATCGCATCACGCGGCTCTCACTTTCATTTAAAAAAAAAAATTACCCGTATTTTCCGCTAAGTAATTCAAAGTTAAATGAGAACTATGAAGTAACAGACTAATGATTAACCTAAATATGTTCTAGAGTATTGGGTTAAAAATTAGGATGTTACATTTGGGCTGTAATGGATGAAATTATTGATGCCATTATGCAGCTGAATTATTGCCAAAAGTTGCACTAAAACAAAATGCCAAAATGTCACCATAAGAGACATAATTCCTTAATTTCATACAACTTTGTCTAAAATGATTTTTCCTCCCTTATTTCTCCTGCAAAATTCCGTCCACTACCTCATCATTTTGTCCAATTAGAAGCCTCAAAATCTTCTATAAATAGGCTTGCTTGAGTGGTCTTGGAATGCTTGGTTCATAACTAGTTTTTAGGAGCACCAAAAACTTTCTTTCTTCCTCCTCTTTGGCTGAATTCTTTCTTCAATTTTTTCAAAGAGATTTTGTTTCATTTCACTTCAAGAAACCAAGTTCTCTTCCTCTTCTTCAACTCAGATTAGGTAGGGAGTAGTTTCTAAATTTATTTCTATGCTTTGAGGAGTTGTGTTTTTAGCTCAAAATGATGAAATTATGAACTTACCTTAGCTTTTCATTTTGGTTTTCCTCTTCAATTTTTCTTTAACTAATTCAACCATATGGCCTAGGTGGAACTAAGATGATGGCTTGATGATGAGGACCTTGAGGGTGGGTTGTAAATCCATCACAAGTTAGGCCTCTAAAGCTTGAAAATTCCACTTGATGCAAAACTTTAAAGAATAAAGCTTTATGATGCTAAAACAAAGATTTTTAGTTTAGAACTTGAAAGATGTATTTTCCTTTTATGTTTTATTTCTTGTTAAAATATGTATTGGGTTGAATTTATAATTCTTTTAAAGTCTTGAAGGAGCTCTAGTAAAGAAACAAAATGAATTTGCATCCATGATTAAGTTTATGCTTTGCATAACCATGTTTACCTTCTATGTCATCACTAAATTTTCAAGAATGAATAAATGAACTTGCATTTCTCATGTTTAAATTCCAAGCTTGTATTTCATGTTTATGTTTCAAGTCATCACTTAATCTTTCAAGATAATAAAGAGGTTGCATCTCATATTTAATTTATGCTCTCACTATATTTTATAATGGCTAAAAGAATCAACGCATGGCATGTTTATTTTATGCCATCACCTAAAGATCCTAGAGCTCAAAGACTTGCCCATGTATCACAAGCAAAGAAATATGATTATTGGAGTTAAAGAATTTATTCTTTAAAAAGTCTTGAGATTGGAGCTTAAAAAGATGTAATAATAATTCTCTTCTCCCTCTCTTTGGTCTGTCATGCGGACTACATAGCTCCGGTTTCTTAATATTCTCTTCTCCCTCTCTGGTCTGTGCGGATTACCGCTCAGTTTCTTGTATCATGTTTATATTTCAAGTTCTTGCATCATGTTTAATTTTCAAGTCATCACCTTAAATCTTAAAGATAAAGAAATGGAATTGCATATCATGTTTCTAATTCCAAGCTATCACCTTATAAAGATAAGATTAAAATAAGGTTGCATAGCATGTTTATAATTCTAAGATGTCACATAAATCTCTAAAGCTCAAGACTTACTCCTTTTATCTTAAGTGAGAATTTTAATTGTGAAGATCCTCCCAAATTTGACAAAAGAACTAGTTTCTAAATGAGTTTTAAGACTTTGCAAGGATTTTACGGGGAACTAGTATTTTATATGCACTTAAAATATGATTCTATATAATTGCATGAGGTTCATGATTCGGCCACTGATTTGAGTTTAGTATCAATGTATGATAATGATTTGATATGTTTGAAGTTGTGATAATTATGGTTTATTGTTAAGAGAATGATTCACTGCATGTTAGAGATAAAACTAGCTCCCTAGAACAACCGAGAGCTAGAATTTACCTAGTTTTTGACCCCTTTAAGTTTAGCCAATGCCAAATCTGTTTTAGTATGTTATAATTCTGTCTAGGATTAGTTAGCCACGAAACATTTGGTATCAATTAGACTAGGATTGATCCCGAACACTAAAAATGAACTTAGCAACTAGAAAACCGTAAAAACAAGATTTCTAGAACTCTAGGGAATGAAATTTATGCATTCTATCCAGAATCTTTAGCAACGATAAGAACCAGGTTTTATTATGTTTAAATAATGGAGAATGATTCATAATTGGTTTAGTAACTAATTTCAGCATCATAGGGAAAGCTGGTAACAAGAAAGGATTTAAAACATAACTTCTAGTATACCGTAAAACCTTAGGAACAACTTACTACCTATGCTACCCCATTTGATTTAATAGTGTTCTTAAGGCCTATAAATAATCGTAAGGATGGTAATAAATCCCTTAGGTGCATAACTAATTAGTTTTATAATTGATAATTCTATGTAAGTATTGGATGCTTATTAAGTACTTGATATCATTGAATGATTTCCTGGCTTGCATGTTATAGTTACTGTTGCAAATAATGAGAATGCTTATGCATGAAATATTCTTTATTATGTAAAATTTACCTTTGTTGCTAGAAGAAAGTGTATCATTGTAAAAGTGTAATTTGGAAAGGTTCTGGCTAAGGAAAGACTTGGTATTTAAGCGTGTCCATTGTGACCCACCTCTCTTTCCTAGGAATCTCCCAGATGCATGATTATAGTTGATATATATTATTCTAGCTTAAGACTATAAATGAGAAAATGCTATGATGTTTATGAATTGTATTGTGATATAACATGCAAAGATTTAATGGTGACTTAAACTTATAAGAAAATGATCCTTTGGAACCATCAGACTATAGGTGGTGAAAATGTAACGCCCCGTTTTTTTTTTTCTCTAAACTTTTAAATGACCAAAATGCCCCTAAGGTCATTTTTACCCAAAACACGAGGACGGCTGGCTTTGGCCATCCTCATAGGGCTCATATGTTATATGAAGGGATTGTATGATTGTAAATGTCCAACGGAGCAGAAAAACCTCATTTCTGAGATTTCTACGCATAAGTGACCAGAATACCCCTGTGACAGATTTCAGGCAGTTTTAAAATTCCGTTTTGACCCGGACTTGGTCCCGATGTTTAAAACCATGATTTTAAGGCATGAACTATGATTGTTTAAGGTTTGGTTAAGTCCCAGTGGTCCCGGGCAGTTTTTGAGTAAAATTATGATTTTGCCCCTGCTTAGTGCATGTTGGGCTTAATGAGTTATCTAACTCAGAACCTAGGCGATTTTAGGCTCTAATTGAAGGTTAATTAATTTCCATAATTAATCTAGAGCCAAAATCATTATTTAAAACTAATTGGAACCTAGAATTGTTTAAGGAAATTTAGAACTCTTTTCTAAATTCTTTTCTTTCTTTTAAAAGAAAAAGTAACTATGAATAGTATTTTCACTATTCACACTCCCTTTCCCAATGACACTCTCTTTTCCAAGAAAGTTGTCACTCTCAAATAATCATGATCACATTTGAAAAATATATATGTCATTCAAAATTCAAAAAGAATAAATTGTTTATGTTGTCACTCAAAGCTTTCAATCAAGCTTCATAATCAATCATACCTTCCATACTTTCTTCCATACCTTTGAATGACAACACATATAGATATTTTATCTTGTGGCCATGAAACTTTCTCTCCCTTAGCCTTATAATTTTCAGCCACTTCCCCCAAAAATTCAAAAGAATTTTATTTTATGTAGTCAATCAAGTTGTCTTTCAAGCTTCCCTATGACCTATGCCTACCCATGGTTTCAATCACACCAAGAATGACCACACAAGAAGATATTTCTCTCTTCCTTCTTCAAGAAGCTTCAACCAACTCCCCCTTCACTCCTTCATTTGCCTATAAATACACCACACTCCACAACTCCATTACTTTTGCATCCTTCTCCAAAGTCTCAAACTCTCTCATTTCCTTCTCTCAAGCTTTCTCACTTTTCTCTCAAACTCTCAAAGAGTTCCTCAAGCTCAAGTTCTCTCCTTCATTTTCAAGACACAAGGTAGGGAACTCTTTCAAAACATGTCTTTGATTCTTATGCTTGAATCTTGTTTGGAAGTTGATGAATGGTTGAACCTCTATGTTGCTTTCTTTTTAGTTTCTTCCTTTTCTTCCCCCTTAGTTTTCGGCCTCAAGGCCTTGAATATGATGGCTTGATGATGAGTGTTCTCTAGATGTGACCATGAGTCCATCTCTCATGAGACCTCTAAAGCTTGAGTTTTCTTAAAGAAAGTTTCATTCTTTACAAGTTTAGTTAAAAGAGTTTATGTTTCTCTTGAACATTTTGGATCTTCTTTCTTCTTCTTCTCATGTTTTCGGTCATGGAGCCTTTTTACATGGGAAAAATGTAAGCTTGATTATGAGAGCTTCATGTTGATGCTTGTCACATGAACAAACTCTAAAGCTTGAAGCTTTGACCCTAAACCAAGCATGGTTTTGGTTTTGCTTTTGCTTTCTTCTTTATCATGAACTTCGTTTAAATATTTGTTTTGAAGGAAGCTATGTACTCAATGATGAGGACTTAGGATGTTGATGCTTGGATCATCAAGATCTTGGTCCCTAGAGATTTAAAAATGGTTCCTTTCTTTTGTTAAGATTTGACCACTTTCATGATTCTTGAAGTCATGTTTTCTCTTGATGCCTTGGTACCAATGGTTTTTCCTTTTCTTGTGAAGATGAGTTTTGGGTTGGGACTATGTTCCTTCTTAAAAGCCTTGTAAGAGCTCTAGACAAGATATAAAAGTAACTTGCATTCACGTTTATGTTTATGCTTTGCATGGCACGTTTATTTTCTATGCCATCACTAAATCCCAAGATAAAGAATGAACTTGCATTATGCACGTTTAAATTCCAAGCTTTGCATCTCATTTTATATTTCAAGTCCTCACTAAACTCAAAGAATGAAAATGGATATGCACCTCATATTTACTTTGAGCTATCACTTTACTTTCTAAAGGACTCTAAAATGAAATGCATAGCACGTTTATTTTATGTTATCACCTAAGATACTAGAGCTCAAAGACTTGCCTATTTCATCTTGGGAAGAGGTTAACCATGGAAACATTCTTGGAATGTACATTTTGACCATGTGATGATGATGGCTCCAAGATGAGTTTTCATTAGTCACAAGAGCCTATAGCTCATGTTTTAAGTCTTTTTGAAACATAGGTTGTACTCAAAAAGCATTTTGAGTATGTTCTTATATTTATGAGGATTTTGACAAGTTAGAATGATTGCTAAGATGTTTTTGAAATTCAAAATTATTCCAAGAGAAACTGGCCACCATAAGCATTTCAAAGGAATGACTCAGATATGTTCAGACCTAATTTTTTTCGTGTTTTTAAGATGCTGGTAATCGATTACCAGAGAGGTCGGATGAGCTCAAACATGATCTTTTGCCCAAAGTAATCGATTACTGTATAGTGTAATCGATTACACATTCTGGACTCTAGTAATCGATTACCGAATCATGTAATTGACTACCCAGATGTTCTCGGGGCCCAGCAAAGTTTTTTTTTAAACAAAGTAATCGATTACAAGTTCCATGTAATCGATTACCAGAAAGCTCGGATGAGCTCAAACATGAACTTTTGCCCAAAGTAATCGATTACTGTATAGTGTAATCGATTACACATTCTGGACTCTAGTAATCGATTACCGAATCATGTAATCGACTACCCAGATGTTCTAGGGGCCCAGCAAGGTGTTTTTAAACAAAGTAATCGATTACAAGTTCCATGTAATCGATTACCAGAACCCCCTATCTTCCATGTTTTGAAATCTCGAAGCTGTGTAATCGATTACGATACTTATGTAATCGATTACCAGAACCCAAGTTCACAAACAGAATGCCTTTCTGATTCGATGACTTGAAGCAATGACCTTACTTTGCTTGAATCTGGGAATTTTTATGACATGTGTTTATGCTTTAGCCTAACATGAATATATGATCTTATGTTAGATTTCAAGCATGATCAAGTTAAGAGGCTTATTGCTCTTGCTTACTTTATGATGATTTTTACTCCATGAGTCAAGTATGATGGTACCATGTGAACTATTATTCTTCAATGATAGTTTTATGTTTGCATGTTATTGTTCTTTAAAAACTTTAAAGATGCCTATGATGTAATTATGTTTGACATACATGAATTATGTGGCATTTTGCATTAACATGCTAAGATTTAAGGTGACTTAAACTATGAGAAGATGATCCTTGAACCACCAGGTTAAGGGTGGGGATAAGGTGATTCTAGCCCCCTAGACCCGTACTTTAGGTCGGGACCTTTAACTTATCAAAAGGGATAAGTCCATGTGCTAGTGACGACTAGCGTGGTATGAGCTCATAACCTAGAATTTTTCTCCACAGGGAGATCAGTTAGGGTGGCCCCAGGAAAATAATGATGATGTTTTAATGTCACCTCAAGTAACCAAGATATGTATCATGTTCCATGAATTATGCTTCTATGCACCATGATTATATGAATTTATGTGCTATGACCCATGACATAGGAAACCATGATATATGATTTATGTTCTATAATCCAAGTTATATATGCTTTATGTTCTATGAATCAAGTTATATGATTTACGTTCTATGATCCCAGTTATATGGTTTCTGTCCAAATTATATGATTAAAGTCCCACGATTTACTTCCCATGATTTATGTAAATACAAGTGACATGTTAAAAGGAACGGATCTCGAAAATGGAGACTTTAGAAAACTCATAATTGAACCAATATATGTCCACGGTTTTATACATAACCCGAGATACCTGGAGACGTAAATGATGACACCTAGGATAGGAGGAGAGCCCTACTGAGTTTCTTAGTAAGAATCTCACTCCCACTATCTCTTTCTTTCCATTACGTCTTCAGAGCGAGATGGCGACGATCGTGCTGTTCGTTGACACACCCCGGTGGGAGGTCCACCATGACCCGGAGCATGGGTCATTCCATTTTGAGGGCGATGTCTTCGCATCTTCATGTTTATGGGACGGTCATCCGTACACTCCGTGTATAGTTATCGCTTCTCCCCAACATCCCCCTATGGTGACCCCACGATCTTTGAGCATGCACGGCCACGACATGAAAGGAACCTGCAGACCCACTCTGCCGGTTCAGCTGACATACCGGAGTATGTGCCACTATCGCAGCACTCGGAAGAGGGCCCTGTGGAGGACTCCCTCATGGACCATAAGGGCTCTGCCCCCACTCCGCCTCTACGACCGATGGGCAGCAAGGAGACGGTCACTCAGCGTCGGAGGGCTTCGGTGCCCGGACCACGACCCCGACGTGGACGACATGTTCAGTCACAGGGTATGCCTGCACCCGCCGAGCTCCGCCCGTGGATTGGCTACGTTCCTCCGTACCCGTGATTCTGCTGTGGAGATTGGGGGGTAGCCCTAAGTGCACGTACGACACGTAGTATGGATGAAACCTCTTTTGTGTTGAGGTTATCAACCTTAGGATGCATGTGGGTGGGGATGTTTCGTTCTAGTTCTTTTCTATGTATTCTGCATTTCCGTTGTATTCCTGTTTATCATGTACTTAAAAAGTCCTGCCCCGTAGGGCAGGCATATTATATATGAGGTATTCTAGTTGTTATGATGTTATGATTAGGAGCCACTTCTATGTTTATATTTCTGCACTTTATGATACCGACCCGGCAAGGTATGCGCGGCTTCTATTTTAAGTAATGTTTCGAAAAAAATTGGCTCGTATTTTCATTAAGTTATTTTTCCAAGTAAAAGAAAGAACCATGGCAGTAGGTAATGACTAATATTTGTCCTAAGTACGTACTAGTAGTATTGGGTCGAATATTAGGGTGTTACAGAAAAGGTGATTTTAGCCCCCTAACCCATTCTCTCAAAAAGGTAGAGTCGAGACTTTAGCTTATAAAAAGGGATAAGTATATGCTAGTGACGACTAGTAAAGTATGAGCTCATAACCTAAATTACTCCCAAAAGGGTGGAGTATAGGGTGGCCCAAGGAAAATAATGATGATGATAAGATTTTAAGTCACCTAAGGCACTAAAGAAATGAAATATGTGCACTGTGTCCATGTGTAGCTAATATTATATGACGTTCTTTTATGCATGTTATTTTGATAATGATGATAAGGAATATGATGTAATGATAAAGGAAAAGTTCATTGTAAATATGACATGTTAAGATTATGATGCATTATAAGACGCATGATTAAAAATTAACGAACCTCGGTTAAGTATTTGTCCGAACTTAAAATGAATCTTTGCATGCTCACTATTTTAGAATAATCCCGAGGTTCCTGGGGACTTTGATGATGACACTGTAGAATGAGGTACCCTACTAAGAATTCTTTAGCAAGATTCTCACTCCCTTTTCTTTATTTCCGTCATTGTCTCCAGATTCAAATGGCGACATTCGTCCTGTTCATTGATACCCCTACTTGGGAATTCCACTATGATCCGGTGCATCGCTCGTATCATTTTGAAGGGAGGTGCGCAGTTCATGTTTTTATTTACATAGGTCATCCATTTGCACATCATGTCCCTAGTTATCGATTTTCTCCTATTTCTCCCTATGGCGATGAAATGGTTTTCGAACATGCACGTCCACTTGATGAAAGGATGTTACGTTCTTATCTCGTTTCATCTGCTGTCCATGGATTTCCAGAGTATGTTCCCGAGACGAGATATTCTGAAACTGATCCTTCAGAGGACACTCCTACTCATGTATATTAGAGAGCTCTGCTCCTACTCCCACACGTGTAAGAGAGGGTAGTGAGGAAACAGTTGTTTAGCCGAGGTTAGCAAGAAGGCCGTCCATGCGACCCCAGCCTGGTGCATCTCGTGTGTCCCCTCCCGAGGGAACTCATCAGTGATCGGATTTATTCCCCCATTTCCAGGACAGTGGCCATAGAAGGTTCTTAGTAGATTTATGTGTGTTCATACACCCTAGTTTTAGGATAACCTTCCCGACTTATGGAGTTATCTAGTTTAGGGCCATGTATTTCCTTATGTATATTTTCTTTTATGGGTTTGCATAAGACAATGATGTATGATCATAACCCACCCTTTGAGTGAGGTTATTATATGTAAATTTATGTTATAATGTGCTTATGGATGTTATATGATGGAGCCAAAGTGATATGATGTGATATATTCTTAAACGTCTTATTATACTCCGCTTACTCGTTCACGTTGTACTCGGCTCACGTTTTCAATTATGTTTTTTTAAAAACAAAAAAAAATGGCTCGTAATTTCACTAAGTATTTTCAAATTATGAAGAAAGAACCAAAGCAAGGAGTAAAGTCTAGTCATTAATCAGATTCAACCTAGGTGTATCTGGTTAATTACTAGGGTGTTACAATTAGGATGTTATATTTTTGTATCATAGCAGTTCGATTCTCATGGAGCCTGAAGATTGGACTGACTATGCTTCTTAAGCATGATGCGGTAGTTATGTCATGTATAGTGCTTTATAGGAATAAGCTATAGGATAGGAATGCATGCCCCCTATATGTGCGAACATGCCATGGTAACTAGCTGACTTTGCATAGAGTATTGAGCCTGATCACCTCAGTGTTTGTTGCTCTGTGTGCTTAGGGACCAATGGCAAGACCACGACAGACTAGGGCACCGGGAAGAAGCGAGCAAAATAATGAAACTGCTGAAGCCCTCAGGGATATGGCAAGGGCCATGCAGAGGATGTTCGAGAGGATGGATCGACAGCACAATGCCGGCCGTGCCCCAATACTGTTGAAGATCTTAAGCATGCCCAATTTAGGGAGTTCCGCAAAGCGAACCAGCCATCATTTAGGGGAGCTCTGAACCCGGACCAAGCTGATGAGTGGATTAAGAGCATGGAGAAGATCTTCTCGGTGATCGCTTGCACTGAGGAACAGAAGGTGACTTTCACTGCCTACATGCTAGGGGTAGATGCAGAGTTCTAGTGGACTGGCACGTGAAGACTGCTAGAGGCAGCAGAAACCTTGATCAATTGGGAATGGTTCAAAGCTTACTTCTACGAGAAGTACTTCCTAGAATCTGTGAGGAATGCTAAAGACATAGAATTCATGAAGCTGACCCAAGGCGAGATGAGCGTTGCACAATACACCGTGAAGTTCGAAGAGCTGATCAAATTTTCAAGGGTTTTCCAGGGGAATCCTGATGAAGTATGGAAATGTGTCGAGTATGAAGCCGGGCTGAAGGCAGAACTTAATGTCACTGTTGCACACATAGGTATCAAGATCCGAGAATTTCACCAAGAAGCTGGCACCACAAGCCCCAAGGTTCAAGCCGCAACACAAACATCAATCCGGGACATACTTCAATTCGCAGTACAATCAATGGGTCAAGCTGCAGTTCAAGCCACCTTCTAGACCACCAATCAAACCACAAGGCCGCGAGGATAACTCTCAACATGAAGGATCATATGGCTTAAAAGAGGAGGCATCTCAAGATAACCCCGTCATCATTTGCCCAAAGTGTGGGAAGAACCATGGCAACCGCCCCTGTTTAGCTGGGCAAAGAATATGCTTTAGGTGCGGCAAGCCTGGGCACATGATCAAGGATTGCAATGTGAAGCACCCATAACTGAATGCCACTTTCAAACCCCAACGCCAAGGACGAGTGTTCACAATCAATATTGGAGATACCTCCCATTCTGACGCTCAAGGTGAAAATGCGATATATGGTAAGACTTTTTTTGGTTGTAGCTTATTGTAACACCCCGATTTCTCTGTCCGAGAGAAATGACCAAAATGCCCCTGAGGTCATTTCCTGACCCGAACTCGAGGGTAACCAACTCGGTCATCCTCGAAGGGTCAACTCAATGTTTGAAGGGGATTAAATGGCCCTTGAATGCTTTCGGAAGCGAAAATCTCGTTTTCCGCAGTTTCGGGTGAAAATGACCAAAATACCCCTATAGCATTTTTACGCGGGTAAAGGTGCCGTTTGAGCCCGGAACTTTCCCCAGAGGTTTAAAAACATGTTTTCATGTGTCTAGAGGTCTCTGTTCAAGTCCCGGTGGTCCCGGGCAGTTTTAGTGCAAAATTACGATTTTGCCCCTAGAATAGTGTTTTTGAGCTTAATGACGTAATTAAGCAAATCTAAGCAATATTAGGCTCTAAACAAAGATTAATTTATTTCCCTAATTAATCTAGAGTCAAAATAATTTATTAAAGTTAATTAGAATCTAAAATTGCTTAGATTAAACTTAAATCCCTTTTTAGAACTCAAGACTCCTAGTCTTGGAATCATGAATAGTGTTTTCTCTCTCCAATTCCTTAAATCAAGGAAATGTGTCTAGAGTTGTTTAGACTCTAAATTGAGGATTTAACTCACTAATGGTGCAAGACCACTCCTTAATTATGTCTAGACCACCTTAATTATCCATTTCCCTTGCCTAAACACTTTCTTACAAATTCCTAATCTTAAGCATAATCAAAGATACACCTAAACACAACTCTAAACCACAATTAAAATGCAAGAAACTCTCCTCCCTTGGCTGATGCATTTCGGCCAGCACACTTCTCTTTGGCCACATGTTTAATTATTTTCTCACTCAAAGAACCATGCTTGAAGCCATACCTTGAACCATACCTCACCATACCTTAAGCCATACCTCACCATACCTCAAGAACACATTATCTCACCTCATGGAACTCATGGAATGCCTCCAATCTGCACCTCATGGCCGAAGCTCTTCATCACCATGAGCTCCCTCCATTTGTTTCATTTCTCTATAAATAGAATGCCTTGAGGAGCTTGCACCACTTTTAGATCATTTGCTAAGTTTAGGAAACACTCAAAGCTTTCCTTTTCTCTCAAAGTTCTAGTGTTCTTCAAGTTCTTCAAGTTCTTCAAGCTCTTCAAAGTTCTTCATCATCTTCATCTTCTTCTTCCATCTTCAAGTTCATCACATCAAGTAGGGATTTTCTTTCATGTATTCCTTTCTTTAAAGTTCTTGTTTTAAGCTTGATGTTCATAGTTCCTCTTGGTTCCTTTTAGAACTTCTTTTCTTCTCCTTCTTCCTCTTTATGTTTCGGCCATGGGCCTTTGGGAATGAAGGAATGAGAGCTTGATGATGAGAGTTTCATGATGATGTTCATCACTTGAAACAAACTCTAGAGCTTGATCTTTGTTCTTAAGCAAAAATGTTTTTAGTTTTTCCTTTCTTGAACTCTTGAGAACTTTAGCTTTGATGATGTTTTAAAATGGCTCTATAAACTCAATGATGAGGACTCATGATGTTGGTGTTAATATATCATCAAGATCATGAACTGTAGAGTTCTAAAATGTTCCTTTTTCTTCTTGAAGATTTCGGCCATTTCCTTAATTTTTCTAAGCTTCATGGTTTGATTTCCTAAGAATAGTATGTTGAGTTTTAAGAACTCTAAGCTTGACTTTACCTTGTTTGGATGAGTTTGGGTTATGGTTTAAATTCCTTTAAAGTCTTGTTAAGAGCTCTAGAAAGACGAAATGAACTTGCATAATTTATTTTATGCTTGCATTCATATTTACATTCTTGTTATGCATCTTTACTTTCTAGCTATCACTTAAGAACATAAAGATTAAAATGGAACTTGTATCATCACTAAATTTAATTCTCTAAGCCTTTCTATTTCGGCCTTAAAGTTGATTGTTGTTGGGCCTAGAGCACTAAAATAAAGAATTGAACTTGCATCCTCACTTAATTAATTCCTCGAATGCCTATCTATTTCGGCCTTAAAGTCGATTGTTGTTGGGCCAAGAGCACTAAAATAAAGAATTGAACCATGTATATTACTTTCAAGCTTGCATGTTTAAGTTTATGCTTTGCATATTTAAATTCAAGTCATCACTTTACTTTGTAAACAAGATTAAAAATGAAAAGCATGAGCACGTTTAGTTTAGGTCATAACTTAAGAACCTAGAGCTCAAAGACTTGCCCATTTCATTCCAAGATAAAGTTAAATGTGAATGTATTCCTTGAATGCATAATTTCGGCCAAGTAGTGATGATGGACTTGCAATGAGTTTTCATCTAGCTACTAGGACCAATAGTCTATGTTTTAAGTTTTCCCTAAAGCTTTACAAATCTTTATAAGGTTATGTCATCACAAGTTGTGATTTTATTATCTTTTAGGGGATGGAATATGTTTTGGTCAGTGACCTAAGGTTTCACTTAGCCTCTTGATGAATTAAAATGTTTTGCAAAGAGTTTTAGAAGTTCTAGATCGATTCCAAGAGAAACTAGTTAACTCATGCACCTAGAAATGTCAAATTAACTCTCTCATTTAAGTTAAATGTTTTCGGTTCTGATGTGATGAGTGCGATGCTGTATGATGATGTTTTGATGTATTGGAATGTGTGAAAATATCATGTGATGATGTAGAAGCGATCCTATGCATGATAGGTAGGAAACTAGCTAACTAGAAATACCGTAAAGCTAGAATTTAACATAGTTTTGACCCATTTGTTTATGGAACTAATCCAAACTGTTTTAATGGGAACATAATCAGATTTAGATTGTTTAGACATGAAAAACTTGGTATCATTTGAATTAGAATTGAATTCTAGCACTTATGGGGAAACTAGTAACTAGAAAACCGTAAAAATGCAAATGTAGAACTCTTAGAACATTTAATTTTCTAGATTCTGCCCAGCACCCTTACAACATGATAAATGTGATTAATAATTAGTCCTTAAGCATAGGAATGCCTCATAATTGATTTAGATTTAATATATAGCGCCTTCGGCGAAAACAGAACCGAGAAAGGGTCTAAAACGTAAGTTCTAGAACCCCGTAAATACAAGTTAGAAATTCTGCCCTATGCTTTTCAGATTTAAGTATGAACATGAGGATTAGGAATGATGATTAAATATGAGCCCTTAGGTGCATAAAGATATGAGCGACGGATGTAGAGAACTATATCTCAAGATTAAGACCCGTAAGGGTCAAAGCATAAGCTACCGTAAGGGTAAGCGTTTGGATGTTTTATGATGATGCATGAAGTATACTAATGATGATGATGTTATTCATATGAGGAATTTATGAGACTATATATGTTTATGTGGCATAAAGCAAATTTGGAAGGAAATTCGGTGTAATGACCGTTGTGCCGCCGAATTTCCAACAAATTTGGGGACTTAAAGAGATTTTGAAAATTAAGGTACTAAGATGGGTTCTAGGATGACACCGGTTCAGCCGAGCACCTCCATAGAACTCATGTGACATCGGTACCATTTTACACTCTTAGGTGACACGGTTAGCCGAGCACCCCTAAGAGTTTTGCCCCCTAACCCGTACTCAGATAGTCGGGATTTATGATTTATGATACGCTTATCGTTAAGTGGTAAGTAAGAACTAGTGACGACTAGTTAAGGTATGAGCTCATAACCTAGATGTATGACACGTTACGGGTGACACCGGTTGACGAGCACCCCGATTCGATTGTCTTTTAGGGTGGCCCATGAGGAAGAGAAGTTTCATGATTATGATTATGTCACTAAGTTTTGTCCCATATGAATGTTACTATTGTCACTTTATGCCACCAAGAATGATGATGCTTGATGTTATGTTTCATGTATGTGCATTAGGTAGTGCCATGCATACATTTTCTATTATATTGCATCCATGACATTAAGATCATCCTAAAATGAATGGACCTTGGCTAAAATATATTTTAAAGTTTAAAATGAACTTAATACATGCTTAGTCATTTTGTATAAATAAACCCAAGGTTCCTGAGGACGTAGATGATGACACCTAGGTAGTAGGAGGCCCTACTGAGATTCTTTAGCAAGATTCTCACTCCCTCTATCTCTTCCTTTCCGTCACGTCTTGAGATGGCGGCGTTAAGTAGTGTTCGTGGACATGCCGACATGGGAGGTGCACCATGACCCAGACCACGGGTCATTCCATTTTGTGGGTCGATGCACGGTTAGAGTATTTATGTTCATGGGTCGACCCTTCACTCCCCCTGTACATTCTCATCGTTTCTCCCGTCTCACCTTTTGGCGATGACCTGGTGTTCGAGCCGCACGTCCCCTAGAGGAGAGGCTTCGTCGTACCCCATCATCCACGTCGCCGCTCGAGACTACCCCCAGATGTGCCCGTTGCCGTCGTCTTTTTCAGAGACGGATCCTTCCGAGATTCGGCAACCCAGCACCCTCCGAGGATCTTCCCCCTCCATACCCATGGACTTTGGAGAGGATAGCGAGCCCACCGTGACTCGGCCGGCGTGCACGACGACCGGAGATGCGGCCATACCGGGGCTCACACTCGATCCCGCTCGCCTCTTCACACGCCGAGAGCTCACCCAGTTTCCCGGATATCTGCCTCGATCACGAGATAGTCGCCAGTAGGAGGCCGTGGATGTCCCGAGATAGAGCACACACCACTTAGATGGGGATAAACCTTCTTTTGTTTAGAGGTTTCCCATTAGATGCACTCGGGTAGGGGAGTAGATTATGTTCATGTTTTATGTTGTATTTTCTTTTATGCATTTTCCTTGTACTAAATTAAGTCCCACACTTATAAGTGGGCAAGTTATATATATATAAGATGATATTCAGTGATGTTCATGTTGTGCCTTATGTTATGATGTTGTGAGACATTTGTTTACCATACATGGTTTACCGCTTATCGTATCACGCAGCTTTCACTTTTATTTCAAAAAAAAATTACCCGTATTTTCCGCTAAGTAATTCAAAGATAAATGAGAACTATGAAGTAACAGACTAATGATTAACCTAAATATGTTCTAGAGTATTGGGTTAAAAATTAGGATGTTACACTTATGATGGTGTAGAAGCCTCGTAAGCCCTTTGTACATGTAACAAATTTCGAGGACAAAATTCTTTTTAAGGAGGGGAGTAATGTAACGCCCCAATTTTTCTGTCTGAGAGGAAAATGACCAAAATGCCCCTCAGGTCATTTTTGGCCCAGAATTCGAGGATGGCCAGTCCGGTAGTCCTCGAAGGGCTAACTCAATGTTTGAAGGGGATTGAATGGCTTTTGAATGGTTTCGGAGGCGAAAGTCTCATTTTCTGCAGTTTCGGGTCAAAATGACCAAAATACCCCTATAGCTTTTTTACGCAGGTAAAAGTGCCGTTTGATCCTGAAACTTTCCCCGAAGGTTTAAAACAATGTTTTGGCATGCTTAAAGCGTCTGTTGAAGTCCCGAAGGTCCCAAGCAATTTTAGTGTAAAATTACGATTTAAGTGAGCAAAATCACTATTCTAGGGACAAAATCGTAATTTTACACTAAAATTGTCCGGGACCACCGGGACTTAAACAGACGCTTTTAAACATGTAAAAACAAAAAAGGTAATAGACTAACGTTTGTTTATGTTTTTTTTAAAAAAATCTACCTGTATTTTTTGCTAAGTATTTCAAAGAAAAGTTTTAAAGAATGAGACTAAAAGAGTAACAGACTAATGGTTTACCTAAATATGTTCTAGGAGTATTGGGTTAAAAATTAGGATGTTACATTGTTCTGATCCTAACTGTGTCGACCGAAATTTTTAGAATCCCTACTGATTACTCACAATTAATTATTTTATCAGAGAAAATGTAAATAGATGAGTCGTTACATTTCTCTCCCTCCTTTCCCCCCAAAAAGTGGCGCCAGTCCCCCTCCATTCTCACCTCCCTTCATGTTTCTTTCTGTCATAGACACCAAAGGAGAAGTGCAAGAACATTTGCTCATCCTTACAACTCCAAGCCTTTCTTTTTTTATCTCAAGAGTTTTTCTTCTTCTTCTTCTCTAATCTTCCAAGGGCAAGCTCTCTCTCTCAATCAAGAAGCACATCCAAGGTAGGGAGTTATGTTAAGAATGTCTTTCTTTGTCTTTGTTTAGCTTGTGGTTTGAAATGACAAAATGTTGGTTCTTCTTTCCTCCTCTTTCTCCTTTCTTTTTTTCGATTTTTGAGTTCCTTTTTCCTTCTCTTGGATTTTGACCATAATGGCCTACATTAGAAGGAACCATGGCTTGATGATGAGTGTGAACACTTGATTTTGTCCAGTCTTTTAACAATAAAATCCAAAAATTTGCATCTAGTTTACTTGTTTTATTTATTTTATTACAGTTCCATTAATTATTTCTTTAAAAAAAATAAAAATAAAAATAAAATGAAAAAAAGAGACAGAAGACCTTCACGGGTTCTTCTTTCTCATGGGTTCTATTTCTTGCCCCAAGGTGCAATCATGGGAAGACATGGAGATGAGAAAAAGCATAAGAAATAAAATAGACCAAATGATGATGTCTTGGAAAATTTTGATTTTCTTTCGGTAGAGTTGCAAGAATCCGAGAAAATAGAGAATATACATATTGAGGGGAGGAGGACAGCAAAAAAAAAGGACACAAAATGTGAATCCTACAAAAAAAACTACACTGACACCATCATCAACAAGAAACAATTTCACACTATCATCTACAAGATTTTCGAATTCAATCCAGCCAGCAAGAACAAAGAAATCAGAGGCAGCAGCAGTAGTCTAGGTATTTTCATTTTCAGTATCAATTCTCAATTTTAATTTTAAAAAATAAAAAAGAAAAGGATAGTGAGGCCGCGACCTCCTTGCTCCGCCGCGGCCTCCCCTCCTTTTTCCCATCCCCATCCTTTTCTTCCTACCTCCTCAACACCACCATCAAACACCAAGCTCCACCACCATTCCATCCTCCACCGCCAGTAAAGCTCACCTCCGCCACGAGTCATACCCCAAAACCCATCACCACCGCGTGATCCTCCCTCTTCCCCTGTCATCACCGTTTCCTTCCAACCATCGATTCATCACTTCAACCACCCACTGAAACCACTGTGAAGCACCGCCCTCCACCACCGGCCGCTCCTCCTTCTTCCATCACGACAACCCCACCTGAACCGTCGTAGCCCAGTTTCTGCCATCGTGAGCCGTCACTGCGATCTTCCTCTTCCTTACATGCGCCGCGAACCCTTCCTCTTCCGGTGTTCCCCTCCGCGAAGCCACCATCGGTCAACCGCATCTCACAGCCCCTCCACCACAGGTCCACCCAGCCCACCACATCGCGGTGCGCGATCTCTGCTCCCATGCGCTGCGGATCAGCCGCGTTTCCCCTTTTCTCCTGGTTACCCCGATTTCTCGGCCCCTTCCTTTACCCTTTGTCCCCATGTCTCTGTTGTTGTGAGTATGTAAGAAAAAAGAAGAGGAAAGAAGCTGTATGTGCGTGTCCGTGAGGGAGTAAGAGAGAAAGGGAGATTTTTTTTTCTCTTTTTTGTGTGTGTGTGCCCGTGAATAAGAAAGAGAAAGAGGGGGAGATTTTTTTTCTTTTTTATTTTAGTGTGTGTGTGCGTGTCTGTGAGTGAGTGAGAGAGAGAGAGATCTTTTCTTTTTTTTATGTTTTTTTTTAAAAAATAATTGTTTATATATGTGTATGTGTCCATGAGTATAAGAGAGAGAATTTTCTTATTTTATTTTATTTTAGTTAAGCATGTGTATGTGTCAGCTATGTAGATTTGAATTTCGTATTTGTATGTATTAGTAGGAGATAGGGATTTAAATTAAATTTGTGTATGTACGTGTTTTAAAAAGTGTCTAATAAAAATAAATTTTAATTAGTTTTGTGAACATTAGTTTTTTATTTTTTATTTACTCGTCTATGTTCTTTGCTTAAGGTTATTACATTTTGGTGGTTTAGTTTTTTTTTTCTTTTGGTTTTGTTTACTTGATTGGTATTTATTTTTATTTAGTTTAAGGTTCAAATAATTAAAAAGGGATTTCATTTACTTTGAGTTTCGAGTAAATATTTGATTTCTTTTTTCAAAAAAATAAAATAAAATAATAAAAATAAAAATAAAAAGATAGAACTAGTTTAGTAAGCTGGTTTGGGTAGAATTGTTAGAATAGATTTTGATTTCATTTATTTGGATTTATATTATCTTGTTGAGTTATGGTTGATTTTATGTTTGAAATTCGAGCTTTATTTATTTGATCTGAATTAATGAAGTTTTATTGTTTGAAATAAATATTTGAATATTTTGTTTTCTTTTAAAAAAGGGAGCTTGTGATATGTTTTTTTTTTGGTGTGTTTAATATTAATTGTTTATGTGTTTTGTTCAAATTGTTTGTGTAATTGTTTATGGTTTTAGTTTAATTATTTTATATGTGGAGGTGTTTTATTTAAATTAATTGCGTAACGGTTTTTAATATATTTTGCTAATTTCAATTAAAAAATAATACTAATTTTTTTTTTATGAATGTTGGGTCTAAAATAAATAATTGAATAATTTTGCTTTACAAAAAAGAGATTTTGAGTTCATTAATCTTTTTCTATAAAATAGGATTAATTTAACCGTGACGGTTTGCTAATTCTATGTCCTGGAATATTTTAGCTGTGACAGCTTGATATTCGAAATTTCATTTCAAAGATAGAGTTAATTTAACTGCGACGGTTTGTTAACTTTATATTTTAGGATATTTTAGCTGTGACAGCTTAATATTCTAAATATCTTTTTTTCAAAATAAAATTAAACAATACCACTAATTTTTTTTTTAAAAAAATATTTTATTTAATATTCATTTATGTGGTGAATTTTAAATAAAGATGTTAATTTAGCCGTGACGGCTTATTAACTCCATATTCCGGGCATTTGAGTTGTGACAGCTTAATGACCTAAACATTTCTCTAAGATATTTATTTTTTTTCTTTTATATTTGTTTCTTTTTTTTATAAAAAAAAATCAATTTCTTCTTATCTTATTTGTAAATATTTATTATTTATATTTTAATTTTTGATTTAAATTTCTTCATTTATTTATCAATTTTTTTTATTTCAAATAAAAAAGGTTAACTTAGTCGTGACGGCTAGTTAACTCATGTTTAGGACACCTGAACTGTGACAGTTCGGTGCATTGAAAATTCTTTTCTTTTAAGAAAAAAAACAAATTCCTTTTAATTTTCTTGTAATAGAAAATAAATATTTAAAAGGGGTTATTATTTAATTTGCACAATTAATTAGAGGTACCGTCTAAGGACGGGTGTATTAGGGGTGCGTGGAATTAAGTTCTTACCCTTCCCTATGCATAACCGACTCCCGAACTCAAATCTAGTTTCAAAGACCATTTTCAAAATGAATGGGTTTTTCCATGTTTTCCCAAATTTTAATAAACTTGGTGGCGACTCCATTATTTTCAAAAATGAAAATTTCTTTTTTCGCCGTCCCCGTCGCGATCCCGGTTGCGACAGATGGCGACTCCACTGGGGATTCCCAAGAGAGTCTTCCTCTTTTAATTAGTTGTGCAAATTAAATATAGCCTTTTGATGTTTATTTTCCTTTTCCTTGTCTAGTATTCTTCTTTATGCTTTATTTCTTTATAGAGTTTTGTATTTCATGTGTTTGTTTATAATAATGGCTTTATTTGTTAAAACCTTAGGATAGATGACTATTTCTGAGTTCTGTGCATTTTTGTTTGTGTTATCTTTGCAGGTGTTAGTCATGGGTAGTTTTAGGATTTCAAGTTTGTATGCTCTCTTCACACACAACACTAACACATTAAATCACACATGAGTGGGGCCCTATACCCGGGTCTGAGTGTAACTTGAGATAGGTAAGAGATTGCGTAGTGGTAGCCATTTTGGATGTTCATCCTGTTTGGTTATCGTGAAAATCTCGTCTAGAGCGTGATTCTTTCATGAATGTCCTGCACCTAGCGGTTCACCTGCTGTTGTGGGTAACATTCTGAAATGAGTCTTAACTCTAGAGGCCATAGAACTCTAAGAATATAGACCCACCCGATGAAAGTGTTCACAAAGTAGAATGACCATAAGACCATAGAATTGACCTCCAGAATTTACCATAAATAGGACACAAAGAGAGCATGCAGTTTCTTTATTTCCTTTTCTTTGTATATAAATTCCTATCACTGCTCTTTGTATATAATTTCTTTTCATTCCCTATTTGTTTATTATCCCTTCTTTTGTTTAAATTAAGTTTTTGTTATGGCAGGTTTGTTAGGAACATTGAATTGAATCTCATTGTGAGTATCTTTGGAAAATGAAAATGAATATGAGACCAGACAGTCAAGAAGGTGAAAATTTGAAAAGAACTCTACGTCTTAAAGCTAAAACACCTGACACAAAAAGCCTGAGATCTTTGGGTCAACTATTGAGGATACCACAATGCCTTTCTCTTACCAGAAGATATGGAAAGATTTTGGACCTCTTAGAAGTGGAAGAACAGGAAGAGGCGATCACAGCACTGGCACAATACTATGATCCTCCGTTTCGATGCTTCACCTTTCAAGACTTTTAGTTAGCACCAACCATTGAGGAATTTGAAAAAATCCTGGGATTGCCACTAGAAGGAGAAAAACCTTATAATTATCAGGATCATTATCCTTCTTTACATACCATATCAACTGTCCTAAGGATAGGAGTGAAGGATTTACATGAAGCACAGAAATGTAGAAATGGGACCTATGGATTCCCAAAGGATTACCTGGAAGGGCATATGCACTGTTTGGCTCAAAATGAGGATTGGGACACCTTTATAGATGTACTGGCCCTCACTATTTATGGCACTGTCTTATTTCCAAATATTGAAGGCTTGGTAGACTTTGCGGCTATTGATGTATTCTTTGCCCGCAAGTTCCATGGTCAGAATCTTATTCCAGCTCTCTTAGCAGACGTCTATTGCACTCTAAACTTTTGCTATGAGAGGAATGGCAAAAGAATCCTGTTTTGTTTACCAATGCTGTATGTGTGGGCTACCGCGCACATATTCCAAAGGAGTTACAAGGTACCCTGTCCCATTGAAGATCTACGGATGCATAATATCAAGAAGAAGAGTGGACAAGAGTGGGCTCAAGACCTGGCCAAGTTAAATGAAAAGATGATACGATGGTACCCTTGGTGGGAGGATGGGCGAACTTTGATTTATCAGTGCGGAAGCTTCCCAAATGTACCCCTCATGGGTACCCGAGGATGCATAAATTATAATCCAGCATTGGCATTGCGCCAACTTGGCTATCCTATGATGGGATCTCCTTCTGAAGCTGCAATCACTCCATTTGTCTCATATTACCAAGATTCCAAAGATTTTGGTTTACTACAGAAGATCCGATCGGCCTGGAACAAGGTTGTCAAGAAAGGAAAAGAACTGGGAGTTAGGAGTTGTGCTGTGAAAGAAAGTTACCATCAATGGGTGAAGAATAGGGCTCATGAGATCAAGCTACCATTCAGGGCCTTCACAATTACTCCTCTAGACGAGACGTCAACCTGGCACTTCAATGAAGAAAAAGAAATCAAAGAAGTGAAAGAAAAATTAGACAAGGCTGAACAAGAAAAGATGCAAATAGAAGCCGAATTGAAAAATGCCCATCATGACTACGCAACCTTAAAACGAGAAAGCACTGAGAAGGATCGAGTTCTAGAAGGAACAAGTAAAAAGTTGAAGATGGGGCACGAGCACATGATGAAAACCAAAGAATGTCTCAAGGCTGCCAACAAACAGCTAGGGCTTCGAAGACAAGAACGTGACAAGGCACTAGCTGAGAATCAACAATTGAAGGAATTACTCCGAAAGGCCAAAGTTGTCGAAGAAACTGCGTTAAAAGGCCAAGAGCAAATGCAACAACAAATGGAAGAATTGAACAAAGAATACCAGAGAAAGATTGAAGAACTCAGCCAATACATGGATGATGAAATCGTGAAATATCAAGTTGCTCTGGAAGAAGAGAAGAAGAGAACTGCAAGTTTGGATTTTGAAGTACAACATCGAAATCACATTATTCATGAGTTGAAGACTCGCTTCTCAAACTTAGCAGGGTTGGCTAACGCAGCTATAGAAGATGTTCTAAGCTATTTAGGATTGGCTGAGCAAGGAATAATCCCTTTCAAGACCCCAATTGAGATTAGCAACTTTATTGACTATTGTAAAGACTTGATTAGGAGAATGAAGCAAATGATTGCTGAAAGATGTTGAGAAAGGCATTTGTGGCTTTACAGTGTATTTTCTTTTGTTGTTGCGAGAGCAAATATAAGAAAGATTATGGTTGTAATATGCCTTTATGAATAAAAGAATCTTTGTTTCTCTGTATTGTGTTGGTCTCATAGCAATATCCATGACTTAGTACTTTTGAACGAGACATTCTGAGGAACGGTTATCATCAAAGATACTTGCAGCAAGATTCGATTCAACTGATGATATCTAACAAATAGCTATGTTTTTGTTTTTCTCTTTTCACTAAAGTTTGTTTTTACAGGTAAAGATCCATCACAATTGGGCGCCCAAGGAAAACCAATACCGATCAAACTCGAATTCACAATACCAGAGCCCGGACCAAAATGGCTGGAGGAAATGGTGACACAGAAAGGGGTATCCCAATCACAACTACTTCTGAAGTAGGAAGAAATCTGAGCAATGAAGTGGATGCGGTGAGAGGAAAATTGAATGAACTGTCAAACAACCAAGGAAGACTGGAGGATATGATGTGGGCCATACAAGAATCACTTAACCTATTGGGAGCTCATTCAGCAAATGTGCAACCAAATACCACGACACTAGGTATGCCTGTAGTATCAAGTGCAGCTCTAAATGTCACTTTAGGGATGAATGATATGGGTGAAATCCCGAATAACCTTCATGGACAACCACCGCCCACGATACCATTGATGATCCCTATCGGAGAAGGTTATCGTTCCTTAGAAAATGTGCAAACTCATGAGCATGGGCATATTACCCCTGTCTGGGAGCAACCTCATGTGGTCATCTAGAAGCAGCCATCCTCTTCAGAAAATAGTCGTGCAGAGGCAGAAAAAGGAAAGTTCAAAGAAGAATGGATGGAGAAGATTCAAGAGCAGATTAGGGCTATTCAGGGACCTAGTCCCTATGGTTATGTGGAAGTTGAACACCTCTGCCCTTCTTCTGACGTAGTAATCCCTAAGGATTTTAAGGTTCCTGATTTCTCAAAGTATGATGGGACGGGTAATCCTCTTTTCCACTTGAAGAGTTATTGTACCAAAATGACGATATGGTCAAAGGACGAAAAATTTCTCATCAGTTTCTTCCATGAAAGCCTAACTGGACCTACTTTGGAGTGGTACATTCAACTAGACCACTCAAAGATTTCCAGCTGGAGAGAATTGGCGGACCTGTTCATGAGCCAATACAAGTTCAATCTTGATGTGGCACCTACCCGGGAGCAATTAAGCTCCATGCAGAAGAAGGATGAATCATTCAAGCAGTACGCTCAAAGGTGGAGAGCCTTGGCTGCCCAAGTTCAACCACCACTCATCCTAACTGAAATGTGTTCCTACTTCTTGGGAACCTTGGGATCGCCTTATATCGGGACAATGGTAGGGGCAGCATACAAAGATTTCTCTGAGTTGATAACTACTGGAGAAAGAATTGAGAGCTTAGCAAAGGCCGGCAAGCTTCCTATGAGCAGTGAAGACACAAGAAAAAGCTTCCCGCCCAAAAAGAAGGAAACAGATGTTAATTATGTGCATGGACAGCAATCATTTGTCCCAAGGTATACACCAACACGTCCACGATTCCAACTGTCATCATACCACACACCTATCGTTCCTTACCCATCCTACCAAACCACACCAACCATAAACACTGTCTCATATCCCCAGCCACAAGTTAACAATATCCACATAAGGCCATACCAACCAACTCGCCCAACATACACCCCAGCACCTCGACCAAATTTCCAAAACCAGAACCGAAATCGATTTCCTAACCTTCCACCTTTTCCAAAGCTATCCATTTCAAATGCTGACCTCTTTCAAAAACTAGTTGATGCTCACCTGATCTCTGCATATCCGGTGCACCCATTAGAACCGCCATTTCCAGCATGGTGCAACCCAAACCTTACTTGCAAATATCATATGGACATTGCAGGACATTCCATAGAGGATTGTGAAGGATTCAAAATGGCGGTAAGAAGATTAATTGCTTGTGGGAGGTTGGACCTTCAAGAAGATTCAAAACCAGACATTGTTAATAACCCGATCCCGAAACATGAAGGAGGAAGTCGGGTGAATGCCTTGGAGGTAGAAGAACCTTTGATTAAGAAGGTTTTGAATCTCCGAACACCGATGGAAGAAGTGTTCAACGGCTTGAAAAAGGCTGGGTACAACATCACAACAGCTGCATCCGTGATGAAAGATATGACATGGAGTCAAGCTGTTTATATCATTGTGGAGGTCTTGGCCATGATATAGAAAATTGTTGGGATTTCAAGGCTCGTGTACAGGGATTGCTCAATTTAGGGGTGGTTCAAGCAAAAAATAGGCTAGGTTTCCAAAAAGAAGTGAACGTGATTGATCGCTTTGTGCTTCGGATACCATCACTTAATCCGACTCCAAAATCGGAAAAAATGGTGATCACTGTGAAAAAACTAATACCCTTTGGTTATGAGGATACACATGCTGTACCTTGGAACTATGAAACCAATGTGGAGACAAATAGAGACATAGGGGAAGCCTCGGAAATCCAAACAAGTGAATTAATAGCGGAGGTAAAAGGAATAACAAGAAGCGGAAGAGTTTATGGACCCGGAGAGCTGGAAAAAGGAAAGCTTGTTGAAGAAGAGAATATCAGAAAAGGTTCTGGTACGGAAAGAAAGGGAAAGGAAGAAGATGAAGAAGAGGAGTTCCTAAAGATCATGAAGCAAAGTGAGTATGACATACTGGAGCAATTGAAGAAAACTCCCGCCAGAATCTCCTTGCTGTCATTAATCTTGTCATCTGAATCTCACCAAAAAGCATTGCTAAAAGTCTTGAAAGATGCTTATGTGAAATCGGATGTCTCATTGGTGAGTATGGTGAATATGGTGGATCCGGTAAAACGTGTCAACATGATCACTTTCTCAAATGTAAAGGTTATATAGTGCCCAAAGTTCTCATTGATGGAGGGTCTGGACTAAACGTCTTACCAATGTCAACCTTGAGTTACTTGTCAATAAGCAAGGATGATATTTCACCCCAAGCAATGATTGTTAAAGCTTTCGATGGAGCAAAGAAAAGCATCCTTGGGGAAATGGTGCTGCCATTGGAAATCGGTCCAAGCCGATTTGAGGTGTTATTCCAAGTGATGGAGATTGAGTCTGATTACAATATACTGCTGGGAAGACCATGGATTAACAATGTTGGTGCTGTTCCTTCAATCTTGCCTCAAAAAGTTAAATATGTCGAGAATGGCTCAGTCATTAGCATCCATGGAGAGAAGGAGATCATAGTATCCAAACCAGTTATGCTTCCATATGTTGAAAATGTTGAGTTAATGGAAAGCATTTTAGGGCACAGTCTGGAGGTTGTAGGGCTAAAATAGGAACAGAATGAGTCCCTGAGGCAAGATGTCAATCAGGTAGTGGCTCATATCATGACCAAAAATGGTTATCTGCACGGCAAAAGGCTAGGATCATGGTTGCAGGGTAAGAGGATGCCTCTGCCTATTGTAGAGAAGCGAAACCGATTCGGTTTAGGATATGAGACATCATTGGAGAATCAGGTCAAGACAATGACTCTTGAACAAAAGAAATTAAAAGAGAAAATGGAGCAGATCCCTCATCTGAAAGAGACATTTCCTCACCCGGCTAAAGTGATTGTGGCTGAAGAAGGTTGCACCTCCAGTTATTTTTCCACCATCAACACTCTGGATGTTGAAAAGCCTGAAGAATACAACAATACTGATGCTACCAACCACAATGAGATGCTGATGAATTGGACAGCTGAACCAATAATTGATGTTATTACTCCAAAGTAATCATTTGGGATTGTATTAATTGTCGTTGCTTTCTTGTATGCTACTTTGAGACATCATTTGAATGACCTTGCATGTTTATCCAGTAATTTTCCTTTATTATTACACCTTGTACTTCTTCATCCCTTCCATTCATCTTATTTTCATCCACTATTCTTTTACTTTCTTTTTATCTTTAACATTGTTTCCTCGGCCCATTAATTTGTGCCTTTTCTATGTTATTTGTGTTTTATCCATTGTGTGTCTTGGCATTCCAACCCCCACAAATGCTTTCCAGGGACCTAGATGCTACGAATATTTTGCCGCATGAAAGGGACTTTGAAGGCCAATCAATTGATTCTCTTACTGCGCTTGATTGTGATGGTTATGAATCTGAAGAGGATGAAGAAACTATTGAGGAATTTTCAGGCTTACTGGAACATATAGAAAAGGGATTTGATTTAGACAATGAGGTGATCGAGGTAATAAATATGGGCACCGAAGAAGAAAGGAGAGAGCTGAAAATAGTGGAGAATCCAGAACGAACAGAAATGATTGCTTTATTTGGAAAATACCTGGATGTTTTTTGTAACGCCCGGGGATTGCGAAGTCGGGGAGTGATCGCCGGTGCAAGGAGGCACGGACAAGGAGTGGCTCCTGGCAGGCTTCGAAAGCGGAGGGGTACATGAATGAACCGATTACACACCCGAATGAGAGGGATCCTGAGACTATATAGGTATGGGACTTTACAGTTAAGGAGGGCTTATATGAATTGATTTGTACTACCTATACCAACAAGATGCATCTTCTTTTCGGTAGCCCAAACTGAAAGAACTCCACAGTTAAGCGTGCTTGACTTGGAGCAATTTTGGGATGGGTGACCTCCTGGGAAGTTTTCCTAGGAAGTGTGCGAGTGAGGACAAAGCATGCTGAAAAGACCCGTGTTGGTTTGTGGGGACAGTCGTTAATCCATAAAGCAGCAGGGGATGTTATTTTGGTATCAGAGCAGTTCGATTCTCATGGAGCCTGAGGATTGGCCTAGCTATGCTTCTAAAGCATAATACGTTAGTAACGTCATGTGTAGATGTTTATCATTAGGATGAGCTTGAGGATTAGAAATACATGACTACTGTATGTTGAAAGTGCCATGGTAACTTGCTCACTTTGCATGGAATATTGGGCCTGATCACCTCAGTGTTCTTTGTTTTTTGTGTGTATAGGGACCAATGGCACGTCGACAACGGACTAGGAGCGCGACCTGAGAATAATCAAGACAACGAGACAGCCGAAGCACTCCGCGACGTAGCAAGGACCATGAGAATGATGATGGAACGAATGGATCAGGATCGTCAAGCCAATATGAATCAGGGACATGAGATTCCTGAACATGCCTGTTTCGGGGAGTTTCGTAAGGCAAACCCACGATTTTCAAGGGACACGAATCCAAATATTACAGGATGAATGGATTCGGAATATTGAGAAGGTCTTTCTTTGTAGTCCCATGCTCGAAGAGCAAAGGTCACCTTCGCTACTCATATGCTTGAAGGTGATGCCGGTTTACGGTGGGCGGGTGTTCGAAGACTCCTGGAGGCGGCCAAGCGTGGACATTGATTAGGAACTTTTCAAGGTCCATTTTTATGAAAAGTACTTTCAGTCGATTAGAAATGCCAAGGACATTGAATTCATGCAAGTTGTCCAGGGAATATGAATGTGGCCCGAAGATGCTGCGGTTGAAGAACTCATTAAGTTCTCAAGAATGTACCAAGGAAATCCTGATGAAGTACTGGAAATGCATTAAATACGAGTCGAGGTTGAAGGCGGAACTTAATGTGGCGATTGCATATTTGGAGATTAGGGATTTCTCTACCCTAGTTAACAAATGTCGGATTATTGAAGAAGGTCGAGAAAACTAAACACCCCAAAGTCGGATAATATTACCAAAAAGTTGACACCTCAAGGTCAGAGTTCAAGAAGCGATCGACCTCCATTTCCCCTCAATCAAGACCACAAGGGACACAAAGAAATTTTCAACAAGGAAGGCCAAACAACAACAATCGCTATAATAACAACCGCTACAACAATAACCCGGTAACAATCACAACAACAACAATAAAGGGAAAGCACCACAAAGAGGTCAGTGATGCCTCCATGGCTGCGCCATCCATGGAATGTCCCAAGTGCGGCAAGAATCATGGGAGCATGCCATGTCGAGCCGAACAAGCGTGTGCTATCGATTGTGGAAAACCAGGTCATTACTCCCGAGAATGCACGGAAAGAAACCCGCCAACCCCAATCCCAAGCCGCAATACCAGGGAAGGGTATTTCTTTGTTAATCTTTGAAGAAACAACGAAGTCCACGAAATCTCGTGGAAGGTAAGGGTAATATGCATGGTAAAGACTTAATTGTACTATATGATTCTGGCGCTTCTCATTCTTTTATCTCCCATTCATGTGTTAAAAGCCTTAATTTACCTATGGTGAGCTTCCTTTTGACCTTATTGTTTCTACCCATTGGAAAACCCGTTAGGACTTGTAAATGTTGTTTAGATTGTAGTTTTATTATAGATAATAGATCCTTTGTTTTAGATCTTGTTGCTTACCCATGCGAGGTTTAGATGTGATTCTTGGCATGGATTGGCTTGAGGCAAGCGTGTCTTTGTTAAGCTGTTATGAGAAAACCATCACTTTTCTTCCTGTTCCTATTGAACCTAAGAAACCCATAAGTCTTTACATAACTGCTGTGGAAATGGATTGTGGTAAGGGTGAGAGTAAAGGTTACATTTTCTTAGCCGCTAGTGATGTAGACTTTGAGCAAAGTATCGATGAGATACCAATAGTAAGAAATTATCCTGAAGTATTTCAGGATGAGATACGAGTTTCCCCCAAGAGAGAGATAGAGTTTTCCATAGAATTGCTTAGGGTGCAGGACCTATATCCATAGCCCCATACAGGATGTCCCCATTAGAATTGACCGAGTTAAAAACTCAATTGGAAGATTTATTGGAGAAAAAGTTTGTTAGGCCTAGTGCATCACCTTGGGGAGCCCTGTGTTGTTTGTAAAGAAAAAGGATGGGAGTATGAGGATGTGTGTAGATTATCGGCAGTTGAATGAAGTTGCGGTGAAAAACAAGTATCCTCTGCCTAGGATCGATGATTTGATGGACCAACTGAAAGGTGCGGTAGTGTTTTCTAAGATAGATTTGAGGTCAGGCTACCATCAAATTAGAGTGAGAGATGAAGACATACCTAAAAGCGGCCTTTCGCACTCGATCGGCCATTTTGAGTTTGCGATAATGTCCTTTGGGTTAACCAATGCTCCATTATTTTTATGGATTACATGAATAGGATCTTTTGGCCCTATTTAGATCAGTTTGTAGTTGTCTTTATAGATGACATTCTCATATATTCTAAGACCCATGAAGAGCATGAATGCCACCTGACCATAGTATTGGAGATCTTGAAGGAAAAGAAACTATATGCCAAGATTTCCAAGTGTGAGTTTTGGTTGGATAAGGTGCAATTTTAGGGCATGTAGTATCTAAGAAAGGAATTGCTGTAGATCCTAGTAAGGTAGAAGCGGTAGTAAGCTGGGAAAGACCAACCATCATGGCAAGTAAGGAGCTTTTTGGGTTTAGCCGGTTATTACCGTCGATTTACCAAGGGATTTTCCCAGATTTCCCTACCTTTGACCAAGTTGACTAGGAAGAACACCCTTTTCATGGACCGGAGTGTCAAAAGAGCTTTCAAGAGTTAAAACACAAGCTAACCTCTACCCCTGTTTTAGTGTTACCCGACCCCAATGTGCCGTTCGAGGTGTATTGTGATGCTTCAAAAAAGGGTTTAGGTTGTGTATTGATGCAAGATAGGCAAGTGGTGGCCTATGCATCAAGACAACTCAAGCCACATAAGGCAAACTACCCTACCCATGACCTTGAGTTAGCTGCCGTCGTGTTTGCTCTAAAGATTTGGAGACACCATTTATATGGAGTTAAGTTTGAGGTGTTTTCCGATCACAAGAGTTTGAAATATCTCTTTGATCAAAAAGAGCTAAACATGAGGCAAAGGCGATGGATGGAGTTCTTAAAAGATTATGATTTTGGATTGAATTACCATCCTGGTAAAGCTAATGTAGTAGCTGATGCTTTGAGTAGGAAGTCCTTACAAGTGTCCCGTTTGATGGTGAAGGAGGTTGAATTGATTGAGCAATTTAGGGACTTAAACCTAGGAATGACTTTGACCACTAAGGGCATCAGAGCTTGTCATCTTAGAGTGACAAGTGAGTTCAAAGAAAGGATTGTTCAAGCTCAAGGGGACGATCTTTGAGTTTCAAGAGACTTTAGCGGCGCTGAAGGCAGGAAAGTTGAAAGGTTTTACCCAAGGAATGGACGATTTGTGGAGGTTTAAAGGTCGAATATGTGTACTGCTAGTGGTGGCCTCGAAAGGATATTTTGGAGGAAGCCCATAAGAGCCATTTTACCCTTCATCCTGGTGCCAGCAAGATGTATCAAGATTTGAAGAAGATGTTTTGGTGGCCTGGAATGAAGAAAGATGTGTGCACATGGGTGAGTAAGTGCTTGGTGTGTCAAAAGGTGAAGATTGAACACCAAAAACCCTGCGGAATGCCGCAACCTCTGTCGATCCTGAGTGGAAGTGGGATAGTATCTCCATGGATTTTGTGACTGGATTACCGAGGACCCAAATGAATCATGATACCATATGGGTAATCGTGGATCGATTGACGAAGTCAGCCCACTTTTTACCTATTAAGGTGACTTATTCCTTGGATCGGTTAGCACAATTATATATTCAGGAGATAGTAAGGTTACATGGGGTGCCGACGGCGATAATCTCGGACCGGGATCCGTGGTTTACGTCACGATTTTTGGGAGCCTTTCAAAGGCATTTGGTTCAAAGCGTGTCTAAGCACGGCTATCACCCCCAACAGATGGTCAATCTGAAAGAACTATCCAAACCTTGGAGGATATGTTAAGGGCATGTGTTTTAGATCAAAGGAAGTTGGGATAAGTACCTGCCACCGATTGAATTTGCATATAACAACAGTTATCATGCAAGTATCGGTATGGCACCGTATAAGCCCTCTATGGACGGAAATGTCAATCTCCCTTATGTTGGTATGAACCCGGAGAGCAAAGTTTACTCGGACCTGATATTGTGAGCGAAACAACGGAACAAATCAAGAAGATTAGGGATAAGATTCTTACTGCTCAAAGTCGACAGAAAAACTATGCGGACAAGCGGCGAAAACCGCTAGATTTTCAAGAAGGGGACCACGTGTTCCTAAGGATCACCCCCACCACAGGCATAGGCCGAGCAATAAAAGTAAAGAAATTGAGCCCAGATTTCTTGGTCCGTTTGAAATCCTTACCAAAGTAGGACACTGTAGCCTCCGTATAGCCCTACCCCAGTCTATCCAACCTTCATGATGTTTTCCATGTCTCTCGATTAAGAAAGTATCAATCGACCGAGTCATGTACTAGAGCCAGAACATGTACAATTAAGAGATAACCTGACATTTAACTTACTACCCACGAGAATCGTCGACCGAGGAGTTAAGGAGTTAAGGAACAAGGTGTACCCTGGTCAAAGTAGCATGGGACAGGGTGAAACCAGAGAACTTACATGGGAGCTGGAATCAAACATGAAAGCACAATACCGAGTTGTTCTCAGTAAGCAATTCAGGCGAAATTGTAACGCCCAATTTTTCTTGTAATTTTCTTGTCATTAGAAATTACTCAATTACAGTGAATTACCGTAGGTAATTATTACATAAGATTTGATGCTTGAACAATCCTCAATAAAGGAATATAACATTAGAAGAGAGGTTAGGAGCGATTCATGCGAGTCGCAAATCCAGAATTTCATGCGTATAAAATGACCAAAATGCCCTGAAGTTATTTTACTCGAAAATGAGGATTGTGGGCCCCACCTATTCTCAAGGGGATATTTTGAGGATAATAAGGGATTGTTTGTGTTATGTGTGTTAATAGAGCGAAGGATCTCAATTTTGAGTTAGGCCAAAATGACCAAAACGCCCTGTGGGTGTTTAACTCAGATGTCGTGCCGAGTGAGCCCGAACCTCACTAAAATGTTTTAAAATGTGTTTTTAAGCCATGATTAACCATTGGTTAAGCTCGTGTGGCCTCGGGCAATTTTTAAGTGAAAATGCGATTTGCCCTCTGTTTTTGGGCAGTTTTGCGAATTTCGGGATTTTTGATTCGTATACCGTAACCTAAGCAATATTAGGCTCAAATTAAAGCTTATTAAATTCTAAATATTAATCTAGAGTCAAAATTATGTATTTAGATTGATTAGAACCCAAAATTGCTCAAAAACACCCAAATTGCTTACTAATTCACTTAAACCCTTAACCGTAAATTCTCTAAATTACATGAATACCTTGCCTACACCTAAATAATGCATGGAACACACAAATTTCACTTCTTTGGGCTGTAATGGACGAAATTATTGATGCCATTATGCAGCTGAATTATTGCCAAAAGTTGCACTAAAACAAAATGCCAAAATGTCACCATAAGAGACATAATTCCTTAATTTCATACAACTTTGTCTAAAATGATTTTTCCTCCCTTATTTCTCCTGCAAAATTCAGTCCACTACCTCATCATTTTGGCCAATTAGAAGCCTCAAAATCTTCTATAAATAGGCTTGCTTGAGTGGTCTTGGAATGCTTGGTTCATAACTAGTTTTTAGGAGCACCAAAAACTTTCTTTCTTCCTCCTCTTTGGCTGAATTCTTTCTTCAATTTTTCAAAGAGATTTTGTTTCATTTCACTTCAAGAAACCAAGTTCTCTTCCTCTTCTTCAACTCAGATTAGGTAGGGAGTAGTTTCTAAATTTATTTCTATGCTTTGAGGAGTTGTGTTTTTAGCTCAAAATGATGAAATTATGAACTTGCCTTAGCTTTTCATTTTGGTTTTCCTCTTCAATTTTTTCTTTAACCAATTCAACCATATGGCCTAGGTGGAACTAAGATGATGGCTTGATGATGAGGACCTTGAGGGTGGGTTGTAAATCCATCACAAGTTAGGCCTCTAAAGCTTGAAAATTCCACTTGATGCAAAACTTTAAAGAATAATGCTTTATGATGCTAAAACAAAGATTTTTAGTTTAGAACTTGAAAGATGTATTTTTTCCTTTTATGTTTTATTTCTTGTTAAGATATGTATTGGGTTGAATTTATAATTCTTTTAAAGTCTTGAAGGAGCTCTAGTAAAGAAACAAAATGAATTTGCATCCATGATTAAGTTTATGCTTTGCATAACCATGTTTACCTTCTATGTCATCACTAAATTTTCAAGAATGAATAAATGAACTTGCATTTCTCATGTTTAAATTCCAAGCTTGTATCTCATGTTTATGTTTCAAGTCATCACTTAATCTTTCAAGATAATAAAGAGGTTGCATCTCATATTTAATTTATGCTCTCACTATATTTTATAATGGCTAAAAGAATCAACATGGCATGTTTATTTTATGCCATCACCTAAAGATCCTAGAGCTCAAAGACTTGCCCATGTATCACAAGCAAAGAAATATGATTATTGGAGTTAAAGAATTTATTCTTTAAAAAGTCTTGAGATTGGAGCTTAAAAAGATGTAATAATAATATTCTCTTCTCCCTCTACTGGTCCTGTGCGGACTACGTACGCTCCGGTTTCTTAATATTTTCTTCTCCTCTCTTGGTCTGTGCGGACTACCGCCGCTCAGGTTTCTTAATATTTTCTTCTCCCTCTCTTTGGTCACCATGTGCGGATTACACGCTCGAGTTTCTTGTATCATGTTTATATTTCAAGTTCTTGCATCATGTTTAATTTTCAAGTCATCACCTTAAATCTTAAAGATAAAGAAATGGAATTGCATATCTTGTTTATAATTCCAAGCTATCACCTTATAAAGATAAGATTAAAATAAGGTTGCATAGCATGTTTATAATTCTAAGATGTCACCTAAATCTCTAAAGCTCAAGACTTACTCCTTTTATCTTAAGTGAGAATTTTAATTGTGAAGATCCTCCCAAATTTGACAAAAGAACTAGTTTCTAAATGAGTTTTAAGGCTTTGCAAGGATTTCTGAGGGGAACTAGTATTTTATATGCACTTAAAATATGATTCTATGTAATTGCATGAGGTTCATGATTGACCCTTTGATCCAGTTTAGTATCAATGTGTGATAATGATTTGATATGATTGAAGTTGTGATAATTATGGTTTATTGTTAAGAGAATGATTCATAATTGGTTTAGTAACTAATTAGTTCTATAATTGATAATTCTATGTAAGGATTGGATGCTTATTAAGTACTTGATATCATTGAATGATTTCTGGCTTGCATGTTATAGTTCTTTGTTGCATATAATGAGAATGCTTGTACATGAAATGTTCTTTATTATGTAAAATTTACCTTTGTTGCTAGAAGAAAGTGTATCATTGTAAAAATGTAATTTGGAAAGGTTCTGGCTAAGGAAAGACTTGGTATTTAAGCGTGTCCATTGTGACCCACCTCTCTTTCCTGGGAATCTCCCATATGCATGATTATAGTTGATATATATTATTCTAGCTTAAGACTATAAATGAGAAAATGTTATGATGTTTATGAATTGTATTATGATATAACATGCAAAGATTTAATGATGACATAAACTTATAAGAAAATGATCCTTTGGAACCATCAGACTATAGGTGGTGAAAAGGTGATTTTAGCCCCCTAACCCGTTCTCTCAAAAGGGTACAGTCGGGACTTTAGCTTAGCAAAGCGGATAAGTATATGCTAGTGACGACTAGTAAAATATGAGCTCATAACCTAAATTACTCCCAAAAGGGTGGAGTATAGGGTGGCCCAAGGAAAATAATGATGATGATAAGATTTTAAGTCATCAAAGGCACTAAAGAAATGAAATATGTGCACTGTGTCCATGTGTAGCTAATATTATATGACGTTCTTTTATGCATGTTATTTTGATAATGATGATGAGGAATATGATGTAATGATAAAGGAAATGTTCATTGTAAATATGACATGTTAAGAATAAGATGCATTATAAGACGATGATTAAAAATTGACGAACCTCGGTTAAGTATTTGTCCGAACTTAAAATGAATCTTTGCATGCTCACTATTTTAGAATAATCCCGAGGCTCTTGGGGACTTTGATGATGACACTATAGAAGGAGGTACCCTACTGAGAATTCTTTAGCAAGATTCTCACTCCCTTTTCTTTATTTCCGTCATTGTCTCCAGATTCAAATGGCGACATTCGTCTCCTGCTCGCTGATACCCCTTACTTGGGAATTCCACTATGATCCGTGCATCGCTCGTATCATTTTGAAGGGAGGTCTTGCTTGCATTCGTGTTTTTATTTACATAGGTCGTCCATTTGCACATCCTGTCCCTAGTTATCGATTTTCTCCTACTTCTCCCTATGGCGATGAAATGGTTTTCGAACATGCACGTCCACTTGATGAAAGGATGTTACGTTCTTATCCCGCTTCATCTGCTCCATGGATTTCAGTATGTTCCCTAGACGAGATATTCTCTGATCCTTGAGAGGACACTCCTACTCATGTATATTGTGAGAGCTGTACTCCTACTCCGACAGGTGTAAGAGAGGGTAGTGAGGAAGCAGTTGTTGAGCCGAGGTTAGCAAGAAGGCCGTCCATGCGACCCGACTGGTGCATCTCGTGTGTCCCGCCCCGAGGAGCTCATCAGTGGATCGGATTTATTCCCCATTTCGGGGCGGTGGCCATAGAAGGTTCTTAGTAGATTTATGTGTGATCATGCACCCTAGTTTTAGGATAACCTTCCCGGCTTATGGAGTTATCTAGTTTAGGGGCATGTATTTCCTTAAGTATATTTTCTTTTATGGGTTTGCATAAGATAATGATGTATGAACATAACCCACCCTTTGAGTGAGGTTATTGTATGTAAATATATGCTATAATGTGCTTATGGATGTTATATGATGGAGCCTAAGTGATATGATGTGATATATTCTTAAACGTCTTATTATACCCGCGTTACTCGTTCACGTTGTACTCGCTCATGTTTTCAATTATGTGTTTAAAAAAATGGCTCGTAATTTCACTAAGTATTTTCAAATTATGAAGAAAGAACCAAAGCAAGGAGTAAAGTCTAGTCATTAATCGATTCAACCTAGGTGTATCTGGTTAATTACTAAGTGTTACATTTGGTATCGAGGCGATTCGATTCTCATAGAGCCTGAGGATTGGACTAGCTATGCTTCTAAAGCATAATACGTTAGTGACGTCATGTGTAGATGTTTATCATTAGGATGAGCTTGAGGATTAGAAATACATGACTATTGTATGTTGAAAGTGCCATGGTAACTTGCTCACTTTGCATGGAATATTGGGCCTAATCACCTCGGTGTTCTTTGTTTTGTGTGTATAGGGACCAATGGCACGCGTCGACAACGGACTAGGAGCGCAAAGACGTAATAATCAAGACAACGAGACAGCCGAAGCACTCCGCGACGTAGCAAGGACCATGAGAATGATGATGGAACGAATGGATCAGGATCGTCAAGCCAATATGAATCGGGGACATGAGATTCTGAACATGCCTGCTTCGGGAGTTTCGTAAAGGCAAACCCACCGCTTTTCAAGGGGGCAATGAATCCAAATATTGCGGATGAATGGATTCGGAATATTGAGAAGGTCTTTCTTTGTAGTCCCATGCTCGAGGAGCAAAAGGTCACATTCGCTACTCATATGCTTGAAGGTGATGCCGGTTTACGGTGGACGGGTGTTCAAAGACTCCTGGAGAGCGGCCAAGCGTGGACATTGATTGGGAACTTTTCAAGGTCCATTTTTATGAAAAGTACTTTCCAGAGTCGATTAGAAATGCCAAGGACATTGAATTCATGCAATTTGTCCAGGGAATATGAATGTGGCCCGATACCGCTGCATTTGAAGAACTCATTAAGTTCTCAAGAATGTACCAAGGAAATCCTGATGAGTCTTGAAATGCATTAAATACGAGTCGGGGTTGAAGGCGGAACTTAATGTGGCGATTGCACATTTGGAGATTAGGATTTCTCTACCCTAGTTAACAAATGTCGGATTATTGAAGAAGGTCAGAGAAAACTAAGCACCCAAAAGTCAGATAATATTACCAAAAAGTTGACACCTCAAAGTCAGCACGTCAAGACGCGAAATCGACCTCCATTTCCCCCTCAATCAAGACCACAAGGGACACAAAGAAATTTTCAACAAGGAAGGCCAAACAACAACAATCGCTATAATAACAACCGCTACAATAATAACCCCAGTAACAATCACAACAACAACAATAACAACAATAAAGGGAAAGCACCACAAAGAGGTCCAGCAGTACCTCCACGGCCTGCGCCATCCATGGAATGTCCCAAGTGCGGCAAGAATCATGGGAGCATGCCATGTCGAGCCGGAACAAACGTGTGCTATCGATGTGGAAAACCAGGTCATTACTCCCGAGAATGCACGGAAAGGAACCCGCCAACCCCCAATCCCAAGCCGCAATACCAGGGAAGGGTATTTACTATTAATGCTGAAGAAACAACGAAGTCACGAAATCTCGTGGAAGGTAAGGGTAATATGCATGGTAAAGACTTAATTGTACTATATGATTCTGGCGCTTCTCATTCTTTTATCTCCCATTCATGTGTTAATAGCCTTAATTTACCTATGACTGAGCTTCCTTTTGACCTTATTGTTTCTACCCCGACTGGAAAACCCGTTAGGACTTGTAAATGTTGTTTAGATTGTAGTTTTATTATAGATAATAGATCCTTTGTTTTAGATCTTATTTGCTTACCCATGCGAGGTTTAGATGTGATTCTTGGCATGGATTGGCTTGAGGCCAACCGTGTACTGTTAAACTGTTATGAGAAAACCATCACTTTTCTTCCTGTTCCTATTGAACCTAAGAAACCCATAAGTCTTTACATAGCTATTTGTGGAAATGGATTGTGGTAAGGGTGAGAGTAAAGGTTACATTTTCTTAGCCGCTAGTGATGTAGACTTTGAGCAAAGTATCGATGAGATACCAATAGTAAGAAATTATCCTGAAGTATTTCCAGATGAGATACCGAGTTTCCCAAGAGAGAGATAGAGTTTTCCATAGAATTGCTTAGGGTGCGGGACCTATATCCATAGCCCCATACAGGATGTCCCCATTAGAATTGACTGAGTTAAAAACTCAATTGGAAGATTTATTGGAGAAAAAGTTTGTTAGGCCTAGTGCATCACCTTGGGAGCCCTGTGTTGTTTGTAAAGAAAAAGGATGGGAGTATGAGGATGTGTGTAGATTATCGGCGCTTGAATAAAGTAACGGTGAAAAACAAGTATCCTCTCTGCCTAGGATCGATGATTTGATGGACCAACTGAAAGGTGCGGTAGTGTTTTCTAAGATAGATTTGAGGTCAGGCTACCATCAAATTAGAGTGAGAGATGAAGACATACCTAAAACGGCCTTTCGCTTTCGATCTGGCCATTTTGAGTTTGCGATAATGTCCTTTGGGTTAACCAATGCTCCAGCTATTTTTATGGATTACATGAATAGGATCTTTCGCCCTATTTAGATCAGTTTGTAGTTGTCTTTATAGATGACATTCTCATATATTCTAAGACCCATGAAGAGCATGAATGCCACACGACCATAGTCTTGGAGATCTTGAAGGAAAAGAAACTATATGCCAAGATTTCCAAGTGTGAGTTTTGGTTGGATAAGGTGCAATTTTTAGGGCATGTAGTATCTAAGAAAGGAATTGTCAGTAGATCCTAGTAAGGTAGAAGCGGTAGTAAACTGGGAAAGACCAACCATCAGAATCAAGTAAGGAGCTTTTAGGTTTAGCCAGGTTATTACCGTCGATTTATCAAGGGATTTTCCCAGATTTCCCTACCTTTGACCAAGTGACTAGGAAGAACACCCCTTTTTCATGGACCGGAGTGTGAAAAGAGCTTTCAAGAGTTAAAACACAAGCTAACCTCTACCCCTGTTTTAGTGTTACCCGACCCCAATGTGCCTTTCGAGGTGTATTGTGATGCTTCAAAAAAGGGTTTAGGTTGTGTATTGATGCAAGATAGGCAAGTGGTGGCCTATGCATCAAGACAACTCAAGCCACATGAGGCAAACTACCCTACCCATGACCTTGAGTTAGCTGCCGTCGTGTTTGCTCTAAAGATTTGGAGACACCATTTATATGGAGTTAAGTTTGAGGTGTTTTCCAATCATAAGAGTTTGAAATATCTCTTTGATCAAAAAGAGCTAAACATGAGGCAAAGGCGATGGATGGAGTTCTTGAAAGATTATGATTTTGGATTGAACTACCATCCTGGTAAAGCTAATGTAGTAGCTGATGCTTTGAGTAGGAAGTCCTTACAAGTGTCCCGTTTGATGGTGAAAGAGGTTGAATTGATTGAGCAATTTAGGGACTTAAACCTAGGAATGACTTTGACCACTAAGGGCATCAGAGCTTGTCATCTTAGAGTGACAAGTGAGTTCAAAGAAAGGATTGTTCAAGCTCAAGGGGACGATCTTTGAGTTTCAAGAGACTTTAGAGGCGATGAAGGCGGGGAAAGTTGATAGGTTTTACCCAAGGAATGGGCGATTTGTGGAGGTTTAAAGGTCGAATATGTGTACCTGCTAGTGGTGGCCTCCGAAAGGATATTTTGGAGGAAGCCCATAAGAGCCATTTTACCCTTCATCCTGGTGCCACCAAGATGTATCAAGATTTGAAGAAGATGTTCTGGTGGCCTGGAATGAAGAAAGATGTGTGCACATGGGTGAGTAAGTGCTTGGTGTGTCAAAAGGTGAAGATTGAACACCAAAAACCCTCTGGAATGCTGCAACCTCTGTCGATCCCTGAGTGGAAGTGGGATAGTATCTCCATGGATTTTGTGACTGGATTACCGAGGACCCAAATGAATCATGATACCATATGGGTAATCGTGGATCGATTGACGAAGTCAGCCCACTTTTTACCTATTAAGGTGACTTATTCCTTGGATCGGTTAGCACAATTATATATTCAGGAGATAGTAAGGTTACATGGGGTGCCGTCGACAATAATCTCGGACCGGGATCCGCGGTTTACGTCACGATTTTGGGGAGCCTTTCAAAAGGCATTTGGTTCAAAGCTGTGTCTAAGCATGGCCTATCACCCCCAAACAGACGGTCAATCTGAAAGAACTATCCAAACCTTGGAGGATATGTTAAGGGCATGTGTTTTAGATCAAAGGGGAAGTTGGGATAAGTACACACTTCGATTGAATTTGCATATAACAACAGTTATCATGCAAGTATCGGTATGGCACCGTATGAGGCCCTCTATGGACGGAAATGTCAATCTCCCTTATGTTGGTATGAACCCGGAGAGCAAAGTTTACTCGGAGCTGATATTGTGAGGGAAACAACGGAACAAATCAAGAAGATTAGGGTTAAGATTCTTCTTGCTCAAAGTCGATGTAAAAACTATGCGGACAAGCGGCTAAAACGCTAGATTTTCAAGAAGGGACCACGTGTTCCTAAGGATCACCCCCACCACGTGCATAGGCCGAGCAATAAAAGTAAAGAAATTGAGTCCCAGATTTCTTGGTCCGTTTGAAATCCTTACCAAAGTAGGACCTGTGAGCTCACCGTATAGCCCTACCCCAGAGTCTATCCAACCTTCATGATGTTTTCCATGTCTCTCGGTTAAGAAAGTATCAATCGACCGAGTCATGTACTAGAGCCGTAACATGTACAATTAAGAGATAACGACATTTAACTTACTACCCACGAGAATCGTCGACTGAGGAGTTAAGCGATTAAGGAACAAGGCTGTACCCCTCGTCAAAGTAGCATGGGGACAGGGTGAAACCGAAGAACTTACATGGGGGCTGGAATCAAACATGAAAGCACAATACCCCGAGTTGTTCTCAGGTAACGAATTTCCGGGGCGAAATTCTTTTAAGGAGGGGTGTAATGTAACGCCCCAATTTTTACTGTAATTTTTCTTGTCATTAGAAATTACTCAATTACCGAATTACCGTAGGTAATTATTACATAAGATTTGATGCCAACAATCCTCAATAAAGGAATATAACATTAGAAGAGAGGTTAGGAACGATTCATGCGAGAGTCGCAAATCCCGAATTTCTGTACGTATAAAATGACCAAAATGCCCCTGAAGTTATTTTACTCAAAAAATGAGGATCGTGGGCCCCACCTATTCTCAAGGGGATATTTTGAGGATAATAAGGGATTGTTTGTGTTATGTGTGTTAATAGAGCAGAAGGATCTCAATTTTGAGTTCGACGCCACAAATGACCAAAACGCCTCTCGGCTGTTTTAACTCCGATGTGCGTGCTGACTGAGCCCGAACCTCACTAAAATGTTTTAAAATGTGTTTTTAAGCCATGATTAACCATTGGTTAAGCTCGGGTGGCCTCGGGCAATTTTTAAGTGAAAGTACGATTTTGCCCCTGTTTTTGGGCAGTTTTGCGAATTTCGGGATTTTTGATTCGGATATCGAAACCTAAGCAATATTAGGCTCAAATTAAAGCTTATTAAATTCTAAATATTAATCTAGAGTCAAAATTATGTATTTAGATTGATTAGAACCCAAAATTGCTCAAAAACACCCAAATTGCTTACTAATTCACTTAAACCCTTAACCGTAAATTCTCTAAATTACATGAATACCTTGCCTACACCTAAATAATGCATGGAACACACAAATTTCACTTCTTTGGGCTGTAATGGACGAAATTATTGATGCCATTATGCAGCTGAATTATTGCCAAAAGTTGCACTAAAACAAAATGCCAAAATGTCACCATAAGAGACATAATTCCTTAATTTCATACAACTTTGTCTAAAATGATTTTTCCTCCCTTATTTCTCCTGCAAAATTCCGTCCACTACCTCATCATTTTGGCCAATTAGAAGCCTCAAAATCTTCTATAAATAGGCTTGCTTGAGTGGTCTTGGAATGCTTCGTTCATAACTAGTTTTTAGGAGCACCAAAAACTTTCTTTCTTCCTCCTCTTTGGCTGAATTCTTTCTTCAATTTTTCAAAGAGATTTTGTTTCATTTCACTTCAAGAAACCAAGTTCTCTTCCTCTTCTTCAACTCAGATTAGGTAGGGAGTAGTTTCTAAATTTATTTCTATGCTTTGAGGAGTTGTGTTTTTAGCTCAAAATGATGAAATTATGAACTTGCCTTAGCTTTTCATTTTGGTTTTCCTCTTCAATTTTTCTTTAACCAATTCAACCATATGGCCTAGGTGGAACTAAGATGATGGCTTGATGATGAGGACCTTGAGGGTGGGTTGTAAATCCATCACAAGTTAGGCCTCTAAAGCTTGAAAATTCCACTTGATGCAAAACTTTAAAGAATAATGCTTTATGATGCTAAAACAAAGATTTTTAGTTTAGAACTTGAAAGATGTATTTTTTCCTTTTATGTTTTATTTCTTGTTAAGATATGTATTGGGTTGAATTTATAATTCTTTTAAAGTCTTGAAGGAGCTCTAGTAAAGAAACAAAATGAATTTGCATCCATGATTAAGTTTATGCTTTGCATAACCATGTTTACCTTCTATGTCATCACTAAATTTTCAAGAATGAATAAATGAACTTGCATTTCTCATGTTTAAATTCCAAGCTTGTATCTCATGTTTATGTTTCAAGTCATCACTTAATCTTTCAAGATAATAAAGAGGTTGCATCTCATATTTAATTTATGCTCTCACTATATTTTATAATGGCTAAAAGAATCAACGCATGGCATGTTTATTTTATGCCATCACCTAAAGATCCTAGAGCTCAAAGACTTGCCCATGTATCACAAGCAAAGAAATATGATTATTGGAGTTAAAGAATTTATTCTTTAAAAAGTCTTGAGATTGGAGCTTAAAAAGATGTAATAATAATATTCTCTTCTCCCTCTATCAGTCTGTCAGGACTACATCGCTCCGGTTTCTTAATATTCTCTTCTCCCTCTATCGTCCTGTGCGGACTACATGCGCTCGGTTTCTTAATATCTTCTTCTCCCTCTCTGGTCCTGTGCGGATTACCGCCTCCAGCTTTCTTGTATCATGTTTATATTTCAAGTTCTTGCATCATGTTTAATTTTCAAGTCATCACCTTAAATCTTAAAGATAAAGAAATGGAATTGCATATCATGTTTATAATTCCAAGCTATCACCTTATAAAGATAAGATTAAAATAAGGTTGCATAGCATGTTTATAATTCTAAGATGTCACCTAAATCTCTAAAGCTCAAGACTTACTCCTTTTATCTTAAGTGAGAATTTTAATTGTGAAGATCCTCCCAAATTTGACAAAAGAACTAGTTTCTAAATGAGTTTTAAGGCTTTGCAAGGATTTTACCGGGAACTAGTATTTTATATGCACTTAAAATATGATTCTTTGTAGTTGCATGAGCTTCATGATTCGCCCACTGATCTGAGTTTAGTATCAATGTGTGATAATGATTTGATATGATTGAAGTTGTGATAATTATGGTTTATTGTTAAGAGAATGATTCATAATTGGTTTAGTAACTAATTAGTTCTATAATTGATAATTCTATGTAAGGATTGGATGCTTATTAAGTACTTGATATCATTGAATGATTTCCTGGCTTGCATGTTATAGTTGCTGTTGCAAATAATGAGAATGCTTGTACATGAAATGTTCTTTATTATGTAAAATTTACCTTTGTTGCTAGAAGAAAGTGTATCATTGTATAAATGTAATTTGGAAAGGTTACGGCTAAGGAAAGACTTGGTATTTAAGCGTGTCCATTGTGACCCACCTCTCTTTCCCCGGGAATCTCCCATATGCATGATTACAGTTGATATATATTATTCTAGCTTAAGACTATAAATGAGAAAATGTTATGATGTTTATGAATTGTATTATGATATAACATGCAAAGATTTAATGATGACTTAAACTTATAAGAAAATGATCTTTTGGAACCATCAGACTATAGGTGGTGAAAAGGTGATTTTAGCTCCCTAACCCGTTCTCTCAAAAGGGTAGAGTCGGGACTTTAGCTTATCAAAAAGGATAAGTATATGCTAGTGACGACTAGTAAAATATGAGCTCATAACCTAAATTACTCCCAAAAGGGTGGAGTATAGGGTGGCCCAAGGAAAATAATGATGATGATAAGATTTTAAGTCATCAAAGGCACTAAAGAAATGAAATATGTGCACTGTGTCCATGTGTAGCTAATATTATATGACGTTCTTTTATGCATGTTATTTTGATAATGATGATGAGGAATATGATGTAATGATAAAGGAAATGTTCATTGTAAATATGACATGTTAAGAATAAGATGCATTATAAGACGCATGATTAAAAATTGACGAACCTCGGTTAAGTATTTGTCCGAACTTAAAATGAATCTTTGCATGCTCACTATTTTAGAATAATCCCGAGGTTCTTGGGGACTTTGATGATGACACTATAGAAGGAGGTACCCTACTGAGAATTCTTTAGCAAGATTCTCACTCCCTTTTCTTTATTTCCGTCATTGTCTCCAGATTCAAATGGCGACATTCGTTCTGTTCGTTGATACCCCTACTTGGGAATTCCACTATGATCCTGCATCGCTCGTATCATTTTGAAGGAAGAGTCTTGTGATTCGTGTTTTTATTTACATAGGTCGTCCATTTGCACATCCTGTCCCTAGTTATCGATTTTCTCCTACTTCTCCCTATGGCGATGAAATGGTTTTCGAACATGCACGTCCACTTGATGAAAGGATGTTACGTTCTTATCCCGCTTCATCTCGTCCATGGATTTCCAGTATGTTCCCTAGACGAGATATTCAAACTGATCCTTCAGAGGACACTCCTACTCATGTATATTCTGAGAGCTCTGCTCCTAGTCCCACACGTGTAAGAGAGGGTAGTGAGGAAACAGTTGTTCAGCCGAGGTTAGCGAGAAGGCCGTCCATGCGACTCCCACTGGTGCATCTCGTGTGTCCCGTCCGAGGGAGCTCATCGATGGATCGGATTTATTCCCCATTTCCAGGACAAAGGGCCATAGAAGGTTCTTAGTAGATTTATGTGTGATCATGCACCCTAGTTTTAGGATAACCTTCCGGCTTATGGAGTTATCTAGTTTAGGGGCATGTATTTCCTTAAGTATATTTTCTTTTATGGGTTTGCATAAGATAATGATGTATGAACATAACCCACCCTTTGAGTGAGGTTATTGTATGTAAATATATGCTATAATGTGCTTATGGATGTTATATGATGGAGCCTAAGTGATATGATGTGATATATTCTTAAACGTCTTATTATACCCCGCTTACTTGTTCACGTTGTACTCGGCTCATGTTTTCAATTATGTGTTTAAAAAAAAAAAATGGCTCGTAATTTCACTAAGTATTTTCAAATTATGAAGAAAGAACCAAAGCAAGGAGTAAAGTCTAGTCATTAATCAGATTCAACCTAGGTGTATCTGGTTAATTACTAGGGTGTTACAGAAATTCTTTTAAGGAGGGGAGTAATGTAACGCCCCAATTTTTACTGTAATTTTTACTATCATTAGAAATTACTCAATTACCGAATTACCGTAGGTAATTATTACATAAGATTTGAGGCCGAATAATCCTCAATAAAGGAATATAACATTAGAAGAGAGGTTAGGAACGATTCATGCGAGAGTCGCAAATCCCGAATTTCTGTACGTATAAAATGACCAAAATGCCCCTGAAGTTATTTTACTCAGAAAATGAGGATCGTGGGCCCCACCTATTCTCAAGGGGATATTTTGAGGATAATAAGGGATTGTTTGTGTTATGTGTGTTAATAGAGCAGAAGGATCTCAATTTTGAGTTCACGCCAAATGACCAAAACGCTCTGTCGCTTTTAACTCCGATGTGCGTGCCGACTGAGCCCGAACCTCACTAAAATGTTTTAAAATGTGTTTTTAAGCCATGATTAACCATTGGTTAAGCTCGGGTGGCCTCGGGCAATTTTAAGTGAAAGTACGATTTTGCCCTGTTTTGGGCGCTTTGCGAATTTCGGATTTTTGATTCGGATATCGAAACCTAAGCAATATTAGGCTCAAATTAAAGCTTATTAAATTCTAAATATTAATCTAGAGTCAAAATTATGTATTTAGATTGATTAGAACCCAAAATTGCTCAAAAACACCCAAATTGCTTACTAATTCACTTAAACCCTTAACCGTAAATTCTCTAAATTACATGAATACCTTGCCTACACCTAAATAATGCATGGAACACACAAATTTCACTTCTTTGGGCTGTAATGGATGAAATTATTGATGCCATTATGCAGCTGAATTATTGCCAAAAGTTGCACTAAAACAAAATGCCAAAATGTCACCATAAGAGACATAATTCCTTAATTTCATACAACTTTGTCTAAAATGATTTTTCTCCCTTATTTCTCCTGAAAAATTCCGTCCACTACCTCATCATTTTGGCCAATTAGAAGCCTCAAAATCTTCTATAAATAGGCTTGCTTGAGTGGTCTTGGAATGCTTGGTTCATAACTAGTTTTTAGGAGCACCAAAAACTTTCTTTCTTCCTCCTCTTTGGTTGAATTCTTTCTTCAATTTTTCAAAGAGATTTTGTTTCATTTCACTTCAAGAAACCAAGTTCTCTTCCTCTTCTTCAACTCAGATTAGGTAGGAGTAGTTTCTAAATTTATTTCTATGCTTTGAGAAGTTGTGTTTTTAGCTCAAAATGATGAAATTATGAACTTGCCTTAGCTTTTCATTTTGGTTTTCCTCTTCAATTTTTCTTTAACCAATTCAACCATATGGCCTAGGTGGAACTAAGATGATGGCTTGATGATGAGGACCTTGAGGGTGGGTTGTAAATCCATCACAAGTTAGGCCTCTAAAGCTTGAAAATTCCACTTGATGCAAAACTTTAAAGAATAATGCTTTATGATGCTAAAACAAAGATTTTTAGTTTAGAACTTGAAAGATGTATTTTTCCTTTTATGTTTTATTTCTTGTTAAGATATGTATTGGGTTGAATTTATAATTCTTTTAAAGTCTTGAAGGAGCTCTAGTAAAGAAACAAAATGAATTTGCATCCATGATTAAGTTTATGCTTTGCATAACCATGTTTACCTTCTATGTCATCACTAAATTTTCAAGAATGAATAAATGAACTTGCATTTCTCATGTTTAAATTCCAAGCTTGTATCTCATGTTTATGTTTCAAGTCATCACTTAATCTTTCAAGATAATAAAGAGGTTGCATCTCATATTTAATTTATGCTCTCACTATATTTTATAATGGCTAAAAGAATCAACGCATGGCATGTTTATTTTATGCCATCACCTAAAGATCCTAGAGCTCAAAGACTTGCCCATGTATCACAAGCAAAGAAATATGATTATTGGAGTTAAAGAATTTATTCTTTAAAAAGTCTTGAGATTGGAGCTTAAAAGATGTAATAATAATATTCTCTTCTCCTCTATCGTCTGTGCGGACTACCGCCTCCGTTTCTTAATATTCTCTTCTCCCTCTATCGGTCCCAGTGCGGACTACCGCCATCCGGTTTCTTAATATTTTCTTCTCCCTCTACTGGTCCTTGCAGGACTACCGCCGCCCGGTTTCTTAATATTTTCTTCTCCTCTATCGTCCCGTGCGGATTACCGCCTCCAGTTTCTTGTATCATGTTTATATTTCAAGTTCTTGCATCATGTTTAATTTTCAAGTCATCACCTTAAATCTTAAAGATAAAGAAATGGAATTGCATATCATGTTTATAATTCCAAGCTATCACCTTATAAAGATAAGATTAAAATAAGGTTGCATAGCATGTTTATAATTCTAAGATGTCACCTAAATCTCTAAAGCTCAAGACTTACTCCTTTTATCTTAAGTGAGAATTTTAATTGTGAAGATCCTCCCAAATTTGACAAAAGAACTAGTTTCTAAATGAGTTTTAAGGCTTTGCAAGGATTTTACGGGGGACTAGTATTTTATATGCACTTAAAATATGATTCTATGTAATTGCATGAGGTTCATGATTCGCCAGCGATTTGAGTTTAGTATCAATGTGTGATAATGATTTGATATGATTGAAGTTGTGATAATTATGGTTTATTGTTAAGAGAATGATTCATAATTGGTTTAGTAACTAATTAGTTCTATAATTGAGAATTCTATGTAAGGATTGGATGCTTATTAAGTACTTGATATCATTGAATGATTTCCTGGCTTGCATGTTATAGTTGCTGTTGCAAATAATGAGAATGCTTGTACATGAAATGTTCTTTATTTTGTAAAATTTACCTTTGTTGCTAGAAGAAAGTGTATCATTGTAAAAGTGTAATTTGGAAAGGTTCTGGCTAAGGAAAGACTTGGTATTCAAGCGTCTCCATTGTGACCCACCTCTCTTTCCTGGGAATCTCCCATATGCATGATTACAGTTGATATATATTATTCTAGCTTAAGACTATAAATGAGAAAATGTTATGATGTTTATGAATTGTATTATGAAATAACATGCAAAGATTTAATGATGACTTAAACTTATAAGAAAATGATCTTTTGGAACCATCAGACTATAGGTGGTGAAAAGGTGATTTTAGCCCCCTAACCCGTTCTCTCAAAAGGGTAGAGTCGGGACTTTAGCTTATCAAAAAGGATAAGTATATGCTAGTGACGACTAGTAAAATATGAGCTCATAACCTAAATTACTCCCAAAAGGGTGGAGTATAGGGTGGCCCAAGGAAAATAATGATGATGATAAGATTTTAAGTCATCAAAGGCACTAAAGAAATGAAATATGTGCACTGTGTCCATGTGTAGCTAATATTATATGACGTTTTTTTATGCATGTTATTTTGATAATGATGATGAGGAATATGATGTAATGATAAAGGAAATGTTCATTGTAAATATGACATGTTAAGAATAAGATGCATTATAAGACGATGATTAAAAATTGACGAACCTCGGTTAAGTATTTGTCCGAACTTAAAATGAATCTTTGCATGCTCACTATTTTAGAATAATCCCGAGGTTCCTGGGACTTTGATGATGACATCAGAGAAGGAGGTACTCATCGAGAATTCTTTAGCAAGATTTTCACTCCCTTTTCTTTATTTCCGCCATTGTCTCCAGATTCAAATGGCGACATTCGCCCTGCTCGCTGATACCCTACTTGGGAATTCCACTATGATCCGATTGCATCGCTCGTATCATTTTGAAGGGAGGTGCGCAGATTCGTGTTTTTATTTACATAGGTCGCCCATTTGCACATCCCGCCCCTAGTTATCAATTTTCTCCTACTTCTCCCTATGCCGATGAAATGGTTTTCGAACATGCACGTCCACTTGATGAAAGGATGTTACGTTCTTATCCCGCTTCATCTGCGGTCCATGGGTTTCCGAGTATGTTCGAGACGAGATATTCAAACTGATCCTTCAGAGGACACTCCTACTCATGTATATTCTGAGAGTTCTGCTCCTACTCCCACACGTGTAAGAGAGGGTAGTGAGGAAACAGTTGTTCAGCCGAGGTTAGCGAGAAGGTCAGCCCATGCGACTCCCACCTGGTGCATCTCGTGTGTCCCGTCCCGAGGAGCTCATCAAAGGATCGAATTTATTCCCCCATTTCCAGGACAGTGGCCATAGAAGGTTCTTAGTAGATTTATGTGTGATCATGCACCCTAGTTTTAGGATAACCTTCTCGGCTTATGGAGTTATCTAGTTTAGGGGCATGTATTTCCTTAAGTATATTTTCTTTTATGGGTTTGCATAAGATAACGATGTATGAACATAACCCACCCTTTGAGTGAGGTTATTGTATGTAAATATATGCTATAATGTGCTTATGGATGTTATATGATGGAGCCTAAGTGATATGATGTGATATATTCTTAAACGTCTTATTATACCCCGCTTACTCGTTCACGTTGTACTCGCCTCATGTTTTCAATTATGTGTTTAAAATAAATAAAATGCCTCGTAATTTCACTAAGTATTTTCAAATTATGAAGATAGAACCAAAGCAAGGAGTAAAGTCTAGTCATTAATCAGATTCAACCTAGGTGTATCTGGTTAATTACTAGGGTGTTACAAAAATAACATCCCCTGCTGCTTTATGGATTGACGACTGTCCCCACAAACCAACACGGGTCTTTTTCAAAGATGCTTTGTCCTCACTGCACACTTCCTAGGAAAACTTCCCAGGAGGTCACCCATCCTAAAATTGCTCCAAGTCAAGCACGCTTAATCAGGAGTTCTTTCACTTGGGCTACCAAAAGAAGATGCATCTTGTTGGTATAGGTAGTACAAATCAATTCATATAAGCCCTCCTTAATCAGATAGTCCCATACCTATACAGCCTCGTGATCCTTCTCATTCGGGTGTGTAATCGGTTCATTCATGTACCCTCCGCTTCGGCTGCCAGGAAGCCGCTCCTTGTCCGTGCCTCCTTGCACCGGCGATCACTCCCGACCGCAATCCCCAAGGCGTTACATGCCCACCACTTCCGCTTGGTTCGCCCCCAACCACACCGCATCGGGAGAGTGCAGCTCGATACCATTTGTAACACTTAGTAATTAACCAGATACACCTAGGTTGAATCTGATTAATGACTAGACTTTACTCCTTGCTTTGGTTCTTTCTTCATAATTTGAAAATACTTAGTGAAATTACGAGCCATTTTTTTTTTTAAACACATAATTGAAAACATGAGCCGAGTACAACGTGAACGAGTAAGCGGGGTATAATAAGACGTTTAAGAATATATCACATCATATCACTTAGGCTCCATCATATAACATCCATAAGCACATTATAGCATATATTTACATACAATAACCTCACTCAAAGGGTGGGTTATGTTCATACATCGTTATCTTATGCAAACCCATAAAAGAAAATATACTTAAGGAAATACATGCCCCTAAACTAGATAACTCCATAAGCCGAGAAGGTTATCCTAAAACTAGGGTGCATGATCACACATAAATCTACTAAGAACCTTCTATGGCCACTGTCCTGGAAATGGGGGAATAAATCCGATCCACTGATGAGCTCCTCTGGACGGCGACACACGAGATGCACCAGTCGGGTCGCATGGACGGCCTTCTCGCTAACCTCGGCTGAACAACCTGCTTTCTCACTACCCTCTCTTACACGTGTGGGAGTAGGAGCAGAGCTCTCAGAATATACATGAGTAGGAGTGTCCTCTGAAGGATCAGTTTCAGAATATCTCTTCTCGGGAACATACTCTGGAAATCCATGGACCGCAGATGAAGCGGGATAAGAATGTAACATCCTTTCATCAAGTGGACGTGCATGTTCGAAAACCATTTCATCGCCATAGGGAGAAGTAGGAGAAAATCGATAACTAGGGACAGGATGTGCAAATGGACGACCTATGTAAATAAAAACACGAATCACAAGACTCTCCTTCAAAATGATACGAGCGATGCACCGGATCATAGTGGAATTCCCAAGTAGGGGTATCAACGAACAGGACGAATGTCGCCATTTGAATCTGGAGACAATGACGGAAATAAAGAAAAGGGAGTGAGAATCTTGCTAAAGAATTCTCAGTAGGGCACCTCCTTCTACAGTGTCATCATCAAAGTCCCCAGGAACCTCGGGATTATTCTAAAATAGTGAGCATGCAAAGATTCATTTTAAGTTCGGACAAATACTTAACCGAGGTTCGTCAATTTTTAATCATGCGTCTTATAATGCATCTTATTCTTAACATGTCATATTTACAATGAACATTTCCTTTATCATTACATCATATTCCTCATCATCATTATCAAAATAACATGCATAAAAGAACGTCATATAATATTAGCTACACATGGACACAGTGCACATATTTCATTTCTTTAGTGCCTTTGATGACTTAAAATCTTATCATCATCATTATTTTCCTTGGGCCACCCTATACTCCACCCTTTGGGAGTAATTTAGGTTATGAGCTCATATTTTACTAGTCGTCACTAGCATATACTTATCCCTTTGATAAGCTAAAGTCCCGACTCTACCCTTTAGAGAGAAAGGGTTAGGCGGCTAAAATCACCTTTTCACCACCTATAGTCTGATGGTTCCAAAGGATCATTTTCTTATAACTTTAAGTCATCATTAAATCTTTGCATGTTATATCATAATACAATTCATAAACATCATAACATTTTCTCATTTATAGTCTTAAGCTAGAATAATATATATCAATCAGAATCATGCATATGGGAGATTCCTGTGAAAGAGAGGTGGGTCACAATGGACACGCTTAAATACCAAGTCTTTCCTTAGCCGTAACCTTTCCAAATTACACTTTTACAATGATACACTTTCTTCTAGCAACAAAGGTAAATTTTACATAATAAAGAACATTTCATGTACAAGCATTCTCATTATTTGCAACAGCAACTATAACATGCAAGCCAGGAAATCATTCAATGATATCAAGTACTTAATAAGCATCCAATCCTTACATAGAATTATCAATTATAGAACTAATTAGTTACTAAACCAATTATGAATCATTCTCTTAACAATAAACCATAATTATCACAACTTCAATCATATCAAATCATTATCACACATTGATACTAAACTCAGATCAAGGCCTAATCATGAACCTCATGCAATTACATAGAATCATATTTTAAGTGCATATAAAATACTAGTTCCCAGTAAAATCCTTGCAAAGCCTTAAAACTCATTTAGAAACTAGTTCTTTTGTCAAATTTGGGAGGATCTTCACAATTAAAATTCTCACTTAAGATAAAAGGAGTAAGTCTTGAGCTTTAGAGATTTAGGTGACATCTTAGAATTATAAACATGCTATGCAACCTTATTTTAATCTTATCTTTATAAGGTGATAGCTTGGAATTATAAACATGATATGCAATTCCATTTCTTTATCTTTAAGATTTAAGGTGATGACTTGAAAATTAAACATGATGCAAGAACTTGAAATATAAACATGATACAAGAAACTGAGCTACAGAATCCGCACAGACCAAGAGAGGAGAAGAAAATATTAAGAAACCTGAGCGGTAGTCCGCACAGGACCAGTAGAGGGAGAAGAGAATATTAAGAAACTGGAGCGGCGGTAGTCCGCACAGGACCAGTAGAGGGAGAAGAGAATATTAAGAAACCGGAGCATGTAGTCCGCACAGACCAAAGAGAGGAGAAGAGAATATTAAGAAACCTGAGCACGGTAGTCCGCACAGACCAGAGAGGGAGAAGAGAATATTATTATTACATCTTTTAAGCTCCAATCTCAAGACTTTTTAAAGAATAAATTCTTTAACTCCAATAATCATATTTCTTTGCTTGTGATACATGGGCAAGTCTTTGAGCTCTAGGATCTTTAGGTGATGGCATAAAATAAACATGCCATGCTGATTCTTTTAGCCATTATAAAATATAGTGAGAGCATAAATTAAATATGAGATGCAACCTCTTTATTATCTTGAAAGATTAAGTGATGACTTGAAACATAAACATGAGATACAAGCTTGGAATTTAAACATGAGAAATGCAAGTTCATTTATTCATTCTTGAAAATTTAGTGATGACATAGAAGGTAAACATGGTTATGCAAAGCATAAACTTAATCATGGATGCAAATTCATTTTGTTTCTTTACTAGAGCTCCTTCAAGACTTTAAAAAGAATTATAAATTCAACCCAATACATATCTTAACAAGAAATAAAACATAAAAAGGAAAATACATCTTTCAAGTTCTAAACTAAAATCTTTGTTTTAGCATCATAAAGCATTATTCTTTAAAGTTTTGCATCAAGTGGAATTTTCAAGCTTTAGAGGCCTAACTTGTGATGGATTTACAACCCACCCTCAAGGTCCTCATCATCAAGCCATCATCTTAGTTCCACCTAGGCCATATGGTTGAATTGGTTAAAGAAAAATTGAAGAGGAAAACCAAAATGAAAAGCTAAGGCAAGTTCATAATTTCATCATTTTGAGCTAAAAACACAACTCCTCAAAGCATAGAAATAAATTTAGAAACTACTCCCTACCTAATCTGAGTTGAAGAAGAGGAAGAGAACTTGGTTTCTTGAAGTGAAATGAAACAAAATCTCTTTGAAAAATTGAAGAAAGAATTCAGCCAAAGAGGAGGAAGAAAGAAAGTATTTGGTGCTCCTAAAAACTAGTTATGAACTAAGCATTCCAAGACCACTCAAGCAAGCCTATTTATAGAAGATTTTGAGGCTTCTAATTGGCCAAAATGATGAGGTAGTGGACGGAATTTTGCAGGAGAAATAAGGGAGGAAAAATCATTTTAGACAAAGTTGTATGAAATTAAGGAATTATGTCTCTTATGGTGACATTTTGGCATTTTGTTTTAGTGCAACTTTTGGCAATAATTCAGCTGCATAATGGCATCAATAATTTCGTCCATTACAGCCCAAAGAAGTGAAATTTGTGTGTTCCATGCATTATTTAGGTGTAGGCAAGGTATTCATGTAATTTAGAGAATTTCCGGCTAAAGGTTAAAGTGAATTAGTAAGCAATTTGGGTGTTTTTGAGCAATTTTGGGTTCTAATCAATCTAAATACATAATTTTGACTCTAGATTAATATTTAGAATTTAATAAGCTTTAATTTGAGCCTAATATTGCTTAGGTTTCGTGATACTAATCAAAAATCCCGAATTCGCAAATCGCCAAAAACAAGGGCAAAATCGCACTTTCACTTAAAATTGCCCGAGGCCACCCGAGCTTAACCAATGGTTAATCATGGCTTAAAAACACATTTTAAAACATTTTAGTGAGGTTCAGGCTCGCCAGACGCACATCTGAGTTAAAAACAAATTACAGGGGCTGCTTTGGTCATTTCACAGCCTAACTCAAACTTGAGATCCTTCTGCTCTATTAACACACATAACACAAACAATCCCTTATTATCCTCAAAATATCCCCTTGAGAATAGGTGGGGCCCACGATCCTCATTTTCTGAGTAAAATAACTTCAGGGGCATTTTGGTCATTTTATACGCATGTAAATTCGGGATTTGCGACTGCATTGAATCGTTCCTAACCTCTCTTCTAATGTTATATTCCTTTATTAAGGATTGTTCGGCCTCAAATCTTATGTAATAATTACCTACGGTAATTCGGTAATTGAGTAATTTCTAATGACAGTAAAAATTACAGTAAAAATTGGGGCGTTACATTTTTGCATGGTCTTATCATGATATGCCGGGATTGGATCCAGAGATCGCTTCACACAAGATCCCTTTGTATCCAGAAGCTGAGCCAAAGAAACAAAAGTTGAGAAGAATGCGGCCTGACATGTCACTAAAGATAAAAGAAGAAGTGACTAAACAGCTAGAGGCTGGATTTTTGGAAGTATCAAGACGCACTGATTGGGTGGCCAACATTGTGCCTGTGCCTAAAAAGGATGGGAAGGTCAGGATGTGTGTAGATTATCGGGACCTGAATAAAGCTAGCCCGAAGGATGATTTTCCACTTCACCACATTGATGTCCTTGTTGATAATACAGCCAAGAATCACCGATTTTCATTCATGGATGGATACTCCGGATATAATCAGATTCTCATGGATGTTCATGACAAAGGAAAAACTATATTCATAACTCCGTGGGGAACGTTTTGTTACACAGTCATGCCATTCGGGTTGAAGAATGCCGGTGCCACTTACTAATGTGCAATGGTTGCACTGTTCCATGACATGATCCACAAGGAAATTGAAGTATATGTAGATGACATAGTTGCTAAGTCTAAAGAAAGAGAAAGCCACGTGGCAGTCCTGCGGAAACTGTTTGAAAGACTCAGAAAATACAAGTTACGGCTGAACCTGAATAAATGCATTTTCGGAGCTTCTACAGGGAAATTGCTTGGGTTCATTGTCAATAGAGAAGGGATAAAGGTAGATCTGGACAAGGTAAAGGCGATACAAGAAATGCCAGCTCCCCGAACTGAAAAGGAAGTGAGAAGTTTTCTTGGGAGGCTTAACTACATTGTTAGATTCATCGCCAATTTGACCAGTACTTGTGAGCCTATATTCAAGTTGCTACGAAACCGTCAACCTGGGGAATGGAATGAAGAATGCCAAGAAGCCTTTGACAAAATCAAGGCTTATCTAATGAAACCTCCAGTTTTGACTCCTTCTCAAGGCCAGTCAGCCCTTTAATATCAGATCTTACAGTGTTACCCACTTCACTCGGAGCAATGTTGGGGCAATATGATGAATCTAGAAAGAAAGAACAGACCATTTATTACTTGAGCAAGAAGTTTAACGAATGTGAATCCCGCTATCTGGCGATTGAAAAGACCTGTTGTGCATTAGCATAGGCTTCTAAAAGGTTGAGGCAGTACATGTTATACTACATCACTTGGTTGATTTCTCGAATGGATCCATTGAAATACATATTTGATAGTCCTCATGTGTCATTAAGAATGTCGAAATGGCAAGTGATACTTTCAAAATTCAATATCAAGTATGCAACCTAAAAGTCCATTAAGGGGGGCGCAATTGCTGATCATCTAGCTGAAAACCCTCTGGAGGATGGACAGCCTGTCATGCCTGAATTCCCCGATAGCGAGGTATTAACAGTAGAAAAAGGAGAAATAGAAGAAGAGAATGTGTGGAAGATGTATTTTGACGGGGCCGCCAATATGAATGGATGTGGAATAGGAGCTGTAATAGTCTCACCAGCTGGGAAACAATACCCGGTTTCTATCAAACTAGACTTTGAATGTACCAACAACATGGCAGAATATGAAGCATGTGCAAACGGTTTGCAAGTTGCGATTGACTTAGGAATCAAAGAACTAAAGGTCTTTGGAGACTCCGCGCTCATAATCCATCAAGTTAATGGAGAATGGTGCACAAAAGACCCAAAGTTAGTACCTTATCGAGGCATTTGTCTCAATTAATTGAGCATTTTGATGATATATCGTTCTCCCACTTAACTCGAGACAAGAACCAGTTTGCGGATGCTTTGGCAACTTTGGCCGTGATGACTAATTTGGAGGTACATGCTAATGTCCAACCTATCCATGTCGAAGTGCAAAATAAACCGGTATATTATGATAATGTGGAGATTGAACCAGACAGACAACCATGGTATCATGATATCAAGCAGTATATTCAAAAAGGAGAATACCCACCAGGTGCAAATGAGGGGGATAAAAAGACAATTCGAAGACTGGCCATGGCTTTCTTCCTGAATGGTGAAGTCCTTTACAAGAGGAATTATGATACCACTCTCCTTAGATGTGTAGATGCTCACGAAGCTCGAATAATCATGACCGAAGTCCATGAAGGGATTTGTGGAACTCATACTAATGGGCATATGATGGCACGTAAGATCCTAAGGAGTGGTTATTACTGGTCCACCATGGAGAATGACTGTATCAATTACGTTCGGAAGTGCCACAAATGCCAAATATATGCAGACCGAATCAATGTTCCTCCAGTTCAGCTGCATAGCATGGTATCTCCCTGGCCTTTCTCGATGTGGGGTATGGATGTTATTGGTCAAATTAATCCTAAAGCATCCAATGGTCATCGTTTCATCTTGGTGGCAATAGATTATTTCACTAAATGGGTGGAAGCTGCTTCATACGCTAACATCATGCAGAAGGTTTTTCTCAGATTCATCAAAAGAAACATCATCTGCAGATATGGAATTCCAGAGAGGATTGTCACAGACAATGCTCCTAATCTCAATGGTGCAGAGGTCCAGAAATTCTTTGGGACATTCAAGATCAAACATCACCATTCAGCTCCTTATAGACCTCAAATGAATGGTGCGGTCGAAGCTGCAAATAAGAATATCAAGAAAATCGTCGCCAAAATGGTGGTGAATTACAAAGATTGGCATGAAATGCTGCCATATGCTTTTCATGCATATCGTACTAACATACGGTCCAGCACAGGGGCAACTCCTTTTTCATTGGTATATGGAATGGAAGCCGTATCTCCCATAGAAGTGGAAATCCCATCACTCAGAGTTTTAATGGAGGCCGAGTTAGAAGAATCTGAATGGGTAAGAGCTCGACATGACCAATTGAACATGATCAAAGAAAAAAGACTTACAGCTATTTGGCATGGCCAGTTGTACCAAAGCAGAATGGCTAGGGCTTTTAACAGGAAAGTCCGCCCTACAGATCTTCATCCAGGAGATTTGGTTCTGAAGAAAATTCTCCCTAATCAAGAGGATGCGCGGGGTAAGTGGGCTCCGAGTTATGAAGGGCCTTACATTGTCAAGCAAGCATTCTCAGGTGGGGCGTTGATTTTACAAGACATGGATGGCCAAGATCTGCCTAAAACTACCAACAATGATGCAGTGAAAAGATTTTATGCATGAAAAGATGCTCAAAAGCCCATTAGGTTGAAAACTCAGAAGAGCGACCTAAGCAAAAGTTAGGGCAAAATAAAAAGAAAAGGATGAAAAAAGAAGAAGAAGAAGAAGAAGAAAAGGGCTCGCTAGGTTGAAAACTCGAAAGAGCGGCCTAGGCAAAAATTAGAGCAAGACAAAAAATATGCATAATTTCCAGTAGCTACATTGGGGCAAATTTTGGCGTTGAATTGGTCCAATAAATCAAGCAAATCAAAGACTGAAACTAGGGAAATTTTTGAATCTATCTAGCAAATTCAGTAACTCAAAGTCTGAAACTGGGGCGATTTTGAAGAAAGGATTTGAAGAGGTGTCATCGGATATCATGGCTATGTTGTTCAACTTGCAGCAAAAAGTCATTTGATTGAAACACAAAGGACCTAAACTGGGGCAAAATTTCGTGTCCTTCACAATTCTTGTAGTTTGTTCTTGTGTTGTCATCTTTTCCAAACATTTTGTCATCAAATGTACCAAGCAATAAAGATGTTCAGTCAGTTGATCCTTTCACCCTCTCTTTGAGCGCATGTTCATTTATGATGTCTCAAATAGGATAAATTTAAGCTTCGATTATGTGATCTAACAATGTTTACAGCAATACATCAATGACTGGCATCACGATTCAGAAGCTGCAATTAAGTTTGGCAGAGGAGTATCCATCATTCTAAAAACGGAAAAAAGAAAAGAAAAACAAAATAAGTGAATAAATCTTTGTTGTGACGTAAGGTCCAATGCAAGAATTATGAGTTTGATTGGTTAAAGTTTCCTGAAGGATTTCTCGATTTGGTTGCGGTATCCTTGCCGATTTCTATTTCAAACGGTATCCTTGCCGATTTCTTTTTCCAACGGTATCCTTGCCGATTTCTTTTTCAAATGGTATCCTTGCCGATTTTCTTTTCAAATGGTGTCCTTGCCGATTTCTTTTTCTTGCCGATTTCTTTTTTAGACGGTATCCTCGCTGATTTCTTTTTCAAACGGTATCCTTGCCGATTTCTTTTTCAAACGGTATCCTTGCCGATTTTCTTTTCAAACGGTATCCTTGCCGATTTCTTTTTGGAACGATATCCTCACTGATTTCTTTTCCAACGGTATCCTTGCCGATTTCTTTTTCAGATGGTATCCTTGCCGATTTTCTTTTCAAATGGTGTCCTTGTCGATTTCTTTTTCAGACGGTATCCTCGCTGATTTCTTTTTCAAACGGTATCCTTGCCGATTTTCTTTTTCAAACGGTATCCTTGCCGATTTTCTTTTTCAAACGGTATCCTTGCCGATTTCTTTTTCAAACGGCATCCTTGCCGATTTCTTTTTCAAACGGTATCCTTGTCGATTTTCTTTTCAAACGGTATCCTTGCCGATTTCTTTTTCGAACGGTATCCTCGCCGATTTCTTTTTCAGACGGTATCCTTGCTGATTTCTTTTTCAAACGGTATCCTTGCCAATTTCTTTTTCAAACGGTATCCTTGCCGATTTTCTTTTTCAAACGGTATCCTCGCCGATTTCTTTTTCAGGTGGTATCCATGCCAATTTACTTTTCAAGTTACTTTTTTATTGATATCTTTCCAGTTTGATCTTTAATCGGCCTCAGTTGTTAATCTTAATTCCTAGTTAACCTCGGATTTTCATTTTTACATTTTTAGTTAGTCATTTGGTGACTTCTGGTCAACACCGTCCACTTTAGATTTTGTCAGCTTATGTATTTACATTTGATTTTCTTATATGTGCATATCACCTTGATGTTTAGATTTAGATTGTTTATATTTCATGTATTTGTCGAACAAAATCAATGTTCATGTCTTTATTCATTTATTTTCTTGCCACTTATCGACCTATCTAGTGGTTCGCAAGGTTTGTAAATCCCTGTCAGGATTGTAAGCTCTTGTCAATTTCACGCCTTGTAAATTTGTCATCCCCACGCTTTAATTTCCTGTCACTTTTTGACCCAAATCCAGTTGGTCACAAGATTTTTGATTTCTTGTCAGTCTCACCAGCTTGTGAATTTCCAATCGGTCCCATTGGTTTTAACATTTCTGGTCATTGGTGGATTTGTGTCAACTTAGTTTCTTTTCTTTGCAAAATTCATACAGTCGATTTCTAAATTGCAGGTGACTTTCTTGAATGTTTGGTTTCTTTTAATTGTAGAATTTGGTTTTTTTTGCATTTGCATTTTATGCATTGCCGAACAAAATCAATGTTCATGTCTTTATTCATTCCTTATGAAGATAATATGTAAAACTTATATTTTCCATATTCTCTCATAAGAAATGAATAAAGAGGGGCAACTGTGAACACTCAATTTTGTCCGATCTTTTAACAATAAAATCCAAAAATTTGCATCTAGTTTACTTGTTTTATTTATTTTATTACAGTTCCATTAATTATTTCTTTAAAAAAAATAAAAATAAAAATAAAATGAAAAAAGAGACAGAGGACCTTCACGGGTTCCTCTTTCTCATGGGTTCTATTTCTTGCCCCAAGGTGCAATCACGGGAAGACATGGAGATGAGAAAAAGCATAAGAAATAAAACAGACCAAATGATGATGTCTTGGAAAATTTTGATTTTCTTTCGGTAGAGTTGCAAGAATCCGAGAAAACAGAGAATATACATATTGAGGGGAGGAGGACAGCAAAAAAAAAGGACACAAAATGTGAATCCTACAAAAAACTTACACTGACACCATCATCAACAAGAAACAATTTCACACTATCATCTACAAGATTTTCGAATTCAATCCAGCCAGCAAGAACAAAGAAATCAGAGGCAGCAGCAGTAGTCTAGGTATTTTCATTTTCAGTATCAATTCTCAATTTTAATTTTAAAAAATAAAAAAGAAAAGGATAGTGAGGCCGCGGCCTCCTTTCTCCGCCGCGGCCTCCCGCCCTTTTTCCTATCCCCATCCTCTTCTTCCTACCTCCTCAACACCACCATCAAACACCAAGCTCCACCACCATTCCATCCTCCACCGCCATTAAAGCTCACCTCCACCACGAGTCATACCCCAAAACCCATCACCACCGCGTGATCCTCCCTCTTCCCCTGTCATCACCGTTTCCTTCCAACCATCGATTCATCACTTCAACCACCCACTGAAACCATCGGCGGACGCACCGCCCTCCACCACCGGCCGCTCCTCCTTCTTCCATCACGACAACCCCACCTGAACCATCATAGCCCAGTTTCTGCCATCGTGAGCCGTCACTGCGATCTTCCTCTTCCTCACATGCGCCGCGAACCCTTCCTCTTCCGGTGTTCCCCTCCGCGGAGCCACCATCGGTCAACCGCATCTTACAGCCCCTCCACCACATCGCGGTGCGCGATCTCTGCTCCCATGCGCTGCGGATCAGCCACGCTTCCCCTTTTCTCCCGGTTGCCCCGATTTCTCGGCCCCTTCCTTTACCCTTTGTCCCCATGTCTCTGTTGTTGTGAGTATGTAAGAAAAAAGAAGAGGAAAGAAGTTGTATGTGCGTGTCCGTGAGGGAGTAAGAGAGAAAGGGAGATTTTTTTTTATTCTCTTTTTTGTGTGTGTGTGCCCGTGAATGAGAAAGAGAAAGAGGGGGAGATTTTTTTTCTTTTTTATTTTAGTGTGTGTGTGCGTGTCTGTGAGCGAGAAAGAGAGAGAGAGATCTTTTCTTTTTTTTATGTTTTTTTTTAAAAAAAGAATTGTTTATATATGTGTTTGTGTCCATGAGTATAAGAGAGAGAATTTTCTTATTTTATTTTATTTTAGTTAAGTATGTGTATGTGTCAGCTATGTAGATTTGAATTTTGTATTTGCATATATTAGTAGGAGATAGGGATTTAAATTAAATTTGTGTATGTACGTGTTTTAAAAAGTGTCTAAAAAAAATAAATTTTAATTAGTTTTGTGAACATTAGTTTTTTTATTTTTTATTTACTCGTCTATGTTCTTTGCTTAAGGTTATTACATTTTGGTGGTTTTAGTTTTTTTTTTCTTTTGGTTTTGTTTACTTGATTGGTATTTATTTTTATTTAGTTTAAGGTTCGAATAATTAAAAAGGGATTTCATTTACTTTGAGTTTCGAGTAAATATTTGATTTCTTTTTTCAAAAATAAAAATAATAATAAAAAGAAAAATAAAAAGATAGAACTAGTTCAGGAAGCTGGTTTGGGTAGAATTGTTAGAATAGATTTTGATTTCATTTATTTGGATTTATATTATCTTGTTGAGTTATGGTTGATTTTATGTTTGAAATTCAAGCTTTATTTATTTGATCTGAATTAATGAAGAAAGTTTTATTGTTTGAAATAAATATTTGAATATTTTGTTTTCTTTTAAAAAAGGGAGCTTGTGATATGTTTTTTTTTGTGTGTGTTTAATATTAATTGTTTATGTGTTTTGTTCAAATTGTTTGTGTAATTGTTTATGGTTTTAGTTTAATTATTTTATATCTGGAGGTGTTTTGTTTAAATGAATTGTGTAACGGTTTTTAATATATTTTGCTAATTTCAATTAAAAAATAATACTAATTTTTTTTTATGAATGTTGGGTCTGAAATAAATAATTGAATAATTTTGCTTTACAAAAAAGAGATTTTGAGTTAATTAATATTTTTCTATAAAATAGGATTAATTTAACCGTGACGGTTTGCTAATTCTATGTCCTGGAATATTTTAGCTGTGACAGCTTGATATTCGAAATTTCATTTCAAAGATAGAGTTAATTTAACTGCGATGGTTTGTTAACTTTATATTTTAGGATATTTTAGCTGTGACAGCTTAATATTCTAAATATCTTTTTTTCAAAATAAGATTAAACAATACCACTAATTTTTTTAAAAAATATTTTATTTAATATTCATTTATGTGGGGAATTTTAAATAAAGATGTTAATTTAGCCGTGACGGCTTATTAACTCCATATTCCGGGCATTTGAGTTGTGACAGCTTAATGACCTGAAAATTTCTAAGATATTTGTTTTTTTTTCTTTTATATTTGTTTCTTTTTTTTATAAAAAAAAATCAATTTCTTCTTATCTTATTTGTAAATATTTATTATTTATATTTTAATTTTCGATTTAAATTTCTTCATTTATTTATCAATTTTTTTATTTCAAATAAAAAAGGTTAACTTAGTCGTGACGGCTAGTTAACTCATGTTTAGGACACCTGAACTGTGACAGTTCGGTGCATTGAAAATTCTTTTCTTTTAAGAAAAATAAATAAATTCCTTTTAATTTTCTTGTAATAGAAAATAAATATTTAAAAGGGGTTATTATTTAATTTGCACAATTAATTAGAGGTATCGTCTAAGGACGGGTGTATTAGGGGTGTGTGGAATTAAGTTCTTACCCTTCCCTATGCATAACCGACTCCCGAACTCAAATCTAGTTTCAAAGACTATTTTCAAAATGAATGGGTTTTTCCATGTTTTCCCAAATTTTAATAAACTTGGTGGCGACTCCATTATTTTCAAAAATGGAAATTTCTTTTTTCGCCGTCCCCGTCGCGATCCCGGTTGCGACAATGAGAAATCTTGGGTGTTGGTTGAAAAACCACCACTTAGTGACCTCTAAAGCGTGAATGTTTCACTCTTTTAAATGGTTTTAGCAAGGAAAGAATATGTGGTGTTTTCAAAAGAAATTAAGTGGTGAACTTGAGCCTGGGACTCAAAAGATAATTAATGGGTTGCATTCACCTTTACTTTTCAAATTCTTGCATTACATATTTACTTTTGAGTTTTTCATATCACATTTATTTCCAAGCTATCGCTTAAAGTTTGAAGATAAGAAATGAAAGTTCATTTCATATTTATGTTTCGCGTCTAGCACATTTACTTTTCATGCCATCACCTAAGAACTCAAAGATTAAAACAAGAGTTGCACATCCCCTAATGATTAATCTCGAAGCTCACCTATTTCGGCCTTAAAATTGATTGTTGTGGAGCCTAGAGTACTAAAATAAAGAAATGAACTTACATTCCATATTTACATTTCTTGCTTAGCATGTTTACATTTCAAGTTTTTGCATCCCATGCTTATATTTGAGCCTTGCACATCATATTTATGTTTCCATTGTCATCATCTTATGATGCCAAGATTAAAACAAAGCTTGTATTAGCACGTTTACAATTATGTTATCACCTAAATGTCTAAGGCTCCAGATCTACCCTTTTTAATGTCACATAGTGACTTCAAATCCATGGGCAAGTACCTTTTTCAAAAATGGTTTGATTTCAAAGAAAATGATGAAAAGACGTTTAAAATGGTTATGAGAAGGAAGGAATGACTCAGATGTGTTTTAAACTTGGTATTTCGTATTTTGAAGGTGTTGGTAATCGATTACACAACCTATGTAATCAATTACCAGAGAGCTTAGATGCACTCAAACATGAACTTTTGCCCTGAGTAATCGATTACAATGTAATGCAATCGATTACACATTTTGGATTCTAGTAATCGATTACTATCTCATGTAATCGATTACTCAGATGTTCTTGGGGCCCAAGTTTGATGTAATCAATTACAGAGCCCATGTAATCGATTACCATAGCCCCCAACCTTCCTATTTTTGAAAACCTGAAGCTGTGTAATCGATTACAAGGCTCATGTAATCGATTACCAGAACCCAAAGAATGCAGTAAACATTTTCCCTACTCAATGACGCAAAACCATGATCTCATATTATTTGAATTTATGATTTTGTATGATATGGACCCATGATCTTGTTTACCATGAATTTATGAAGTTTACATGATATAATTGTTGAGATATAAAGGACCATTCTTGGATCATGAGCATGTTTATTTTATGAGCAACATAAATTCGTTAACTCAAGTTATGATGTATTGATGCATATGTTGTGAAGTACATGTTTATATGACCTTGATGACTTATCTTGAATATGGAATTATTGAATGTACATACTCTATGAGTTCTTGTAGCATAAAACAAGTTTGAAGGAAATCCGGTGTACCGCCGTTACACTGTCAAAATTCCGTCAAACTTGAAGACTTGAGAAAAGTTTTTGCAAACTCCTGGGTAACACCGGTTCGGTTAAGCTCCCCCAAAACAGATGTGAGATGTACTGAGACGCGTTTTGGGTGACACCAGTTCGGCCAAGCACCCCCAAAAACAAAACCGTGTGGGTATTGACATTGAGCTTGCCAGAGCAGACAGATAACTGAGTACTAGTTACCAGTAATTGCATTTCAAAGAAGGAAATATTCCTATGGATTCCCCGAATTAAAGGTTATGATAGGTGATCCTTATACCTCCTAACCCGTAGTCTAGAAGTCGGGATTTATTATGTTGCGCTTATCGAGAGGGATAAGTAAGAACTAGTGATGACTAGTTAGGTTTGAGCTCATAACCCAGAAATGTTTTTAGGATGGCCCCCATGATGCAAAGTATAATGTTTAATGTCACATAGTTGAGAAAAGAAGAAGTTTCACAAGAAAAGTTACATGCCACTTATATGATGTTTCTTGATGTTGTGTTCTATTGCTTTCTTGCACAAGGTATTATCATGCATTCATGCTTGACTATGCTGCATACATGATATTAAGATTCATTCTAAAATGAACGAACCTTGGATAATTACATTTAAAACCATGCACACTTTTTTTTATAATAAACCCAAGGTTCCTGAGGATGTGGATGATGACACTTAGATAGGAGATTCTCTACTGAGATTCTTTAGTAAGATTCTCACTCCCTTTTTCTTTCCGCTGCATCTTCAGATCCTGATGGCGACTTTCATGCTGTTTATCGACACCCCCACCTGGGAGGTTCATTTTGACTCGGAGCACCAGTCATATCATTTTGAGGGGAGCTGCATTATCAAAATTTTCATGTTTCTAGGATGCCCCTTTTTCACATCCTATACATAGCTATCGTTTTTCTCCGACTTCTCCTTTCGGCAATGACATGGTCTTCGAACATGCGCGGATGCACAATGAAAGGATACTCCGCACATATACTACTGCATCCGCTGTCCGCGACATCCCAGACTATGTTTCCCGCTCTAGGCACTCGGAGACTGACCCATCTGAAGACATGCCTACCGATCTATACTCCGAGAGTATTGCCCCCACTCCCCCATTGAGGGTAGAAGGTAGTGAGGAGACGGTTATGTAGCCGAGGTTAGCACGGAGGCCAGCCATGCGACCCCGATGTGAAGCTTATGCCTAGGCATCCCGTGTACCCACCCTAACGAGCTTCGTCCGTGGATCGGCTATGTCCCACCCTATCCGGACTACTAGCAGTAGGACTCTTAGGGATTGTTAGTGCACACACACTACCACTAGTTTAGGGTAACCTTCTTTTGTTCTAAAGGTTATCCATCTTAGGTGCACTAGGGGTAGATATGGTTTTCGTTGTATTTTTCTTTCCGATGTATTCAGTTCCTATTTGTGTTTTATGTTTGTTTTGAACTCAACTTGCCTTTCATAGGTGGGTAGTTTATTATCCTCATGTACTAACTACTATGTCGTGCTAATGGATGACCGTTATTATGATGACTACGTGGTGTTTCTTTTGTATGCTCCCTTTCATACATGTTATGCTTTACGAGGTTGACCTTATACGTTATGCGCGGCTCTTGCTTTGCATTTATGTTTCAACGAAAAAAAAAATTTACCTATATTTTTCGCTAAGTATTTTAAGAAAGGTTCAACGAATGAGACTAAAAGAGTAATAGATTAATGGTTAACCTAAATACGTTCTAGGAGTATTAGGTTAAAAATTAGGATATTACAATATTTCATTGAATAGTATTTTCTCTCTCCAATTCCCTTATTTAAGGAAACCATAGATGTGATTGAGAATCTTGATTTGAAGAGGTTTGACACCACTAAATGAGCAAGAACATTCATTAACCATGCCTTGAGTGTACTTAATTACTAACTTTCTTACCTAAACACTTATTTTTGAACTCCTAATCAAAGGCCTAATCAAAGATACTCCTAAACCCATATTAAAGTGAGATATTTTCCTCCTCATTCCTTTAATGAAACTGGCGCCTACCCCCTCCATTTAATCCATCACATGTTGAATTTATTATCTCTTACATACTCAAAGGAAACCATACCCAAACCCATACCTAGCCATTCTTACACCACTCCATGACATGATGCATACAAAAGAGATATTTTTCCCTCCCTTTTCTCTCCATGGGCTACAGCCACTCCTCCTCTTTTCACTCTCTCATATTGCATTTTCTCTATAAATAGGCGCCCAAGAAAGCTTACAAGAACCTTTGCTCATTCTTGCAACTTTCAGTTTTCTTTTTTTGCTCTCAAAAGTTCTTCTCCTTCTTCTTTTTCCTCTTCTTCTTCTTCATTCTTCAAGAAATCACTATCAACCACCACATCTCAACCCCAAACCACCACACAACCACCATCAACCTTTTCTAAAACACTTAACCTTTCCACTTCTAAGATCAAAACTCAAGACACATCTTCCTTCCTTTTCTTTTCCTTCTTGGTCGAACCCCCATTTGAACTCCAAAGAAGAATTTTCCTTCTCATCTTTTCAAGACCAAGTTCTTTTCATTCATCAAGAAAAACATCTTTGGTAGGGAGTTGTTTTAAAGTTTTCATTCTTTTCTTTTATATCATTCTTGGATTGGAATGTTGAAATGTTGGTTCTCTCCTTCTCCTCTTTATTTTTGGTTTCATGTTTCCTTTTTCTTTCCTTTCTTTTTCAGCCATGATGGCCTTATGGATCAAGAGTCATGGCTTGATGATGAGGATCTTTGATGTTGGTTGCAAAACCATCATTTACTTGACCTCTAAAGCTTAAGATTTCACTTCTAAGAGTTCTTAGCAAATGAAAATATTATTTGGTTTTCTTTGATGAGCTTTACTTTGAGCAAAATGGAATAAATGTTTATGTCATCACTTAATTATCTTATGTTCAAGACTTACCCCTTTCAACCTTAAAGTTGATCGGTGTTTTAGAGTGGTTACTCTAAATAGAAGTCTTGAGTATAAAACTTAAAAGCAATGAATGCACATGCATTCATATTTATTTTCCAAGTTATCACTTAAGTCTTAGAGGCTAAAAATAAGCTTGCATTCTCATGTGTATGTTATGTTATCACTTAATTATTTAAAGTTTAAGACTTACCCCTTACAACCTTAAAGTTGATCGGTGTTTTAGAGTTGTTACTCTAAATAGGAGTCTTGAGCCTAGGACTTGAAGAAATAACAAATGGAAATACATTCATATTTATATTTCAAGTCTTTGTATTTCATATTTATATTTGAGCCTTACATATCATATTTATTTCCAAGTTACCACCTAAAGCTTGAAGATAAGAAAAGGAACTTGCATTTCATGTTTATATTTCTTGTTTAGCATGTTTATATTTTAAGCCATCACCTAAACTTTAAAGACAAAATGAGCTTGCATTCTCATATTTATATTCAAGCTTTGTATATCATATTTATATTTCCATTACCGTCACCTTATAATACCAAGATTAAAATGAAGCTTGCATTTGCACATTTAAGTTTATGCCATCACCTAAATGATCTAGAGCTCAAGACTTACCTCTTTCAACTTATATGGGAATTTCGGTTCCATGGGCATTTGTATTTATAAAAAGGTTTTATTTTCAAAGGAACAAGTTTTAAAGTATGGAGTATGATTATTATCTTGAGGGTTCAAAGTTTGTGTCTTGCAATTTTCTTTTGAGAAAAATGTTAACTCCTAAAGTGTTAAAACATGATTTACATAACCAAAACCTTATTATTAAGCTCTCTGATTTTGCTACTGACCTAAGGACATTTACTTGTGTTTCCAAAGGGATAAATTAATTATAAGAGTATTCCTTGATCTAGAATTAATTCTAAGAAAGACTAGTTACTAGAAATGCTTATTATTGCAATTTTGCATGCCTTTGGAAAATTAAATTTTGATTTCTGTTCTAACATTTCAAGATCTGATGTATGTTGTTTGGAGTAGTTTAAATCTGTGAGAACTACTATTAATTGATGTGATAATTATTCTTGGCACCTTAGGCAAGTCTAGTAATTAAAAAGGATAAAAAATGTGACTTCTAAAGCTTTCTAAAAACTGAAATAATAGTTTCTGTTTCAGCATGTTTAAACATGGTAGAAGTGTGTTATATTAGGTTTATATGTGTTAGAATTACTCATAATTGGTTTAGGAATTAATTTTAGTATCATAGGAAAAGTCAGTAATGAGAAAGGTTCAAAAACGTAACTTCTAGAATACCAAAATGATTCTTTTTCTTTTCTGTTCAAATCTGTCCAAATTTATTTAAAGATGTCCTTGAGGTTAATAATTAATAGAAATAATTGTAATTGATTCCTTAGGAGCATAAAAGAATAAATACAAAAGTTAGGTTTACCCGATTTAGAAGTTTAACCAATTAAAAGATAATGAATGCGCTTATTTTATGAGATGATGTGATTCAATGTACTTGAGGATCTATGTGATGATTATGTTTGCATACTTGATTTCTAGTTACAAGTTTTATTGTGACATGTTATTATTACATTTGGAACGTTTAAGATGCATATGTTAAAGTAATATGAAGGCATGAGCATCATATGATATGTTGTGTTCTTGTGTAACACTCCGATTTTTCTGTCAGAGCAAAAATGACCAAAATGCTCCTGAGGTCATTTGCCACCCGGAATTCGAGGATAGCCAACCCAGCAGTCCTTGAAGGATCAACTCGACGTTCGAAGGGGATGTATGTGAATGAGTGTTAAAAGAGCAGAAAAATCTCTTTTTCTGAGCTTTCGGGTTAAAATGACCAAAATACCCATATAGCATTTTTACGCGGGGATAAATGCCGTTTGAGCTCGGAATGTCCCAAAAGGTTTAAAATGATGTTTTTATGAGCCTGGGCAGGTTTGTTTAAGTCCCAGTGGTCCCGGGCAGTTTTGTGCAAAAATATGATTTTGCCCCTAGAATAGTGATTTTCAGCTTAATGACATAATTAAGCAAACATAAGCAATATTAGGCTCTAATAAAAGATTAATTAATTTTCATAATTAATCTAGGGTCAAAATGATTTGTTAAAGTCAATTAGAACAAAAAATTACTTAGATTAAAGTTAGATCTCTTTTAAGACTTAAGATTCCAAGTCTTGGAATCTTGAATAGTGTTCTCCCTATTCCAATCCCATGATTTAAGGAACCAAGGATGTGATTGAAAATCTTGATTGAATATAGTTTGACTCCACTAATGGGCAAGAATGCTCATTAATCATGCCCTAAATAGCCTTAATTACTTATCCTTTCACTTAAACACTTAACTACAAACTCCTAGTCTTAAGCCTAATCAAAGATACACTTAAACACATTACTAAACCACAATCAAATGAGACATTTTCCTCCCTCTTGGAAGCTCCAAAATGGCACCACCTCACCCCCCCAATGCATCATATGTTTGTTTATTCAAACACTTAAAAGGACATGCCACACCATTCCCAAGCCCATACCTAGCCATTTGTAACATCCTCCAAAGTACAATGTCATCCTTAAGTGATGGCATCATACTCGAGAGTTGTTACTTATAAATTAACAGACCTTTCTTAAATATCTATAGCCATCTTGATTGATTCGCGAGGTAACTAGGTCATAATTCTACTGAAATATATAGCAATGAAACCAAAATATTTATTTAATACAAAATTCAGTACATAAAGGAAGCTCTTCTATGAGCTTTAACACACCTTTGTCCTCTAACATATTTACATACATATTCATTCCACTAAATACAACACAATAAAAGTGTTAACTAATACACTATTGCACTTCTGGGTTCTTTTGCATGGCAGTCTCTCAATTTTCTACATCAACCTGGAGACGACATGGGAACACTAAAACATAAGGGTGAGAATTATACAATTCTTAGTAGGGTAACTCCCCTAAATACACAATCATAATGTCATCGTCATCGCCCTAGCCACTTTGGTTTATTAAGAAAAAGTTGTCATGCATTATATAATAGCGGTTTATTTTTGAAGTTTCAAATCATACTTCTGAGGTGGGTTACTTTTAACATTCAATCACTTAATGTACATATACCATACTATTTAACATCATATACTACTAACTTTCCACTTAAATATATTGGTCTCAATATCAATACTAAACTTCTTCACTCGGCATATAAGACAAAGGATTTATTAGAAAATTTGCTTCTTAAACTTGCCTTGGCCCTTGACTAATCTTGTCACGTCTAGACGTTATGTACCGCCATCCCCAGTGTGGCAACAATGGGTAAAAGACTGCTTTTTAGGACTGAGCTCGTTCTTATACATGATCATTGGATTTACTTTCTCTAATTCTCACACAGACCTATGCCTAGTCAAGTTTACTTTCCCTGACAGACTGGATTTACTTTCTCCAGCCCAAGGATTATAAATCTTATGCTCCTCTTGGTAGTTAGGTTTACTTTCCCTAACAAACTGGATTTACTTTCTTCAGGCTAAGGAACATAATCTTATGCTTTTCTTTCATATATAAGCAATTGTAATAAGAATTTATATATATGTGTGCCTAACCTCATCAATAAGCTCACAAGCTCAATTATTCATATTCATATTCATGTACTTATGTCATACTAGTACAAGATTCCATTATTTCATCAATTCAAAGCATTAATTTATTCTCAGCACCATGGCAGATTTCATGCATTTGTAGCACAATTTAATATGCAATTCAAACCATCAAATTGGAGGCTATAAAAATTCTCAATGACACCTCAATGTATCCACAAGGTTCCATAAAAATTTCATAATGAAAAGAGTTTTCTAACTCTGTTAACAAAATTAGACAAATTTGGCGGTCAGAGACCACTGATTCTCAGCTAAATTTCCGAATTCCATAATTTTTAATCCTAGCAAATGAAACCAGAAAATTGGGAATAATATCCTGGTAAAACCTTAAGATGTCTCTAATACTCTGTAAAATTTTTGAAAGAAAAATCAATCATTTGCTTTGGTAACAAAATAGACAAATTCGGAGGTTCAGTTCCAATAGTTTAAGCACCATAGGTACAATTTTAGTTCTTGATTTTTAAACATAGCAAATATGACCAGAATACCTCAAACTTTTTACTGAAGATGCCTTAACAGATTAGGTACACCATATAAAATTTTCAGATCAATCTAAAGCCTCTAACTAGGTCAGAAAATTCGTGATCAGTGGCTGCCTATACAAAAACCAAAAATCCAGCAAGTATCACTCACCATCTTTTTGACAAAATTGATTTTTCCCCAACACCAAACTCATCCACCTATGCAAATACATCAATATCTAAGTGTAAAATCACATCAGAACTAGATTTTTTTCACATTGAAACAAGCCAAAATCAGCAAGAACAGAAATCAAAAGAACAAGTCACAAAAACCCTACTTGTGATGCTTTAAGGCTTCTAATGTAACATCCTAATTTTTAACCTAATACTCCTAGAACGTATTTAAGTTAAACATTAGCCTATTACCCTTTTAGTCCCATTCTTTAAAACTTTTCATTAAAATACTTAGCGAAAAATATGAATAAATTTTTCTTTTTGAAACTTGAAAGCAAAACACGAGCCGCACGCTAACCTATCATTCGTCATAACCATAACGTGCAAGAAAAGAAACCACACCATTCATAATCATGAAACATAGTTTTATACTTAACAATCATAATATTTTTATACTTAACAATCATAATATTTTTATACTTAACAATCATAATATTTTTATACTTAACAATCATAATATCATCACATCTTCATAGATACATAGATTACTAGCATCATTGTACCATTATTTACATCAAAACATGCCCATATATATGAAGTGATCCTTATCCACCTATGAGGTTGGATAAGTGTCAACCCAAATGCTAAGCTATCTAGGCTCCCACAGCGACCCTCTGCTTCGTTTGCTAGTGTGACCTTTAAGCACGAGCCTTAAAAGAAGTCACGAACCTCATTATAATCCTCGTCTAGAAACGACACAGAAGAAAAGGAAGGGATAAGAAACTCATTCAAGATTCTCAGTAGGGATTCCTGACTCTAACACAAGTGTCATCGTCGTCGTCCCCAACCACCTCGGTTTTAATTATGAAAAAGGTGTACATGCATAAGGATTGGTTTTAGGCTTTTCAAATCTATTTATCCGAAGTGGGTGTCTTTTAGTATGTGTCTCAATGACATGAATGCAACAGATATTTGATGAATGCATGACAATACCATATGCACATTAACATAAAAATCATAGCTCTGGGGCCCAACATAAAGAAATATAAATCATATACGTGGCATAAAAGGCACAGTACTTTTCATGTGTCATCTTTCTCATAAGTCAAATTCCTTAGTTCTTTTCTTAAAGATCACCCTCTTAACATATCCACCAAAAATCCAATTGACTCACCGACCTTGGCAATAATCTGGTCACCAAACTACATCTCACCTATCACCTAGGAATGAGCTCAATCCTAACTAGTCGTCACTAGATTTAATATGGGGTAATAGATGGGGTATACATAACATTCTTGGATCACCTAACTTAGGATCATTTCCTTCTTTGAAATGCTCTACTGGTATTTAGTACACAGCGAATTGTCCTCTTTGGTGTGTTATGTATCGCCGTCCTCCTCAAGGATTTGTTTCTGGGGCGTTATGTATCGCTGTCCCCCAGAACGCGTTTTCACAGTACTATGTCACATTAAAACTCATATATTTTCAAAAAAAACTTTCAAAGTTCCCCAAATTTGTCAGAAATTCAGCAGCATAGCAACGGCACACCGAATTTCTTCCAAATTTGCTTTATGCCACATTCATATATATACATAATCATGAGCATCACAGTCATCATAAATTTCCATAATAAAAGCATGTACCCACATGAAGTACTAAAGTTCATTATGCTCTTAAACCTAGGGTGTCTTATGCTTTGACCCTTACGGGGCTTAAACTCGAGATATAATTATTCTAACATTTGCTATTAACCTTTTATGCACCCAAAGATTCACAACTAAAGATTCTTACTAATATTTATGTTTGTCAATAAGTCTAGACAGCATCATGCCTTGAGGGCAGAAATTATATCTTGTAATTACGGGGGTTCTAGAAACTACGTTTTAGACCCTTTCTACGTTCCATCTTCACCTAAGGTGCTATAAATTAAATCTAAGCCAATTATGAGGGATTCCTACACATTTGCACTAATTATAGATCACTTATGCTATGATTCATCATACTGTAATAGAATCAGAAAATTATATTTCTAAGTGTTCTAGAATTGCACTTTTACGATTTTCTAGTTACTAGTTTCTCTGTAGGTGCTAAAAATCAATCCTACACCAAATGTTACCAATTTTTTCATGATTAAACAATCCTAAACTGAATGTTATCCCATTAAAATAGTTTGGCAGTGGCTAAAAACAAATGGGTCAAAATTATGCTAAAACTCAACTTTACGATTTTTCTGTAAGACTAGTTTCTTTCCTAACATGCATAAAAAGGCTCCTACCTCAACATGTATAATATTTAAACATTCTAACATATTAAAATCATCATCAAACAGCAACCAAATCATCAAGGTAGAACCGAATTCATTCATCATCATACCAAGTATGAAATTTCATTTTCAATACACATAAGTCACTAGTTTCTCATGGATTCACTTTAGGACTTCTAAAACTCTTTGGAAACCAACTTATTTCACTAAAATCATCATAAGCTAAACAAGGGCAGCACCCTTTTGAGTTGGCCTAAGATTGAAATTTAAAACGTAAAATCATACTTGAAATATTCTTTGAGTTCTCCTATGCTTAAGAAAATCCTAAGACATAGATTATGGGCACTTGTGACTAAATGAAAATCACACCAAGCTCATCATCATCACATGGCCGAATTGTGCATTCAAGGGAATGCTTCCATAACCAAACTTTAGCTTGAGATAAAAAGGGAAAGTCTTTGAGCTCTAGGATCTTTAAGTGATGACAAAAAGTAAACATGGTATGCATTCCATTTTATTCTTCATTATAAAGTAAAGTGGGAGCTTTAAAGTAAATATGAGATACAAGAACTTGAAATATAAACATGAGGTGCTAGGAATATAAATATGCAAGACTTGAAAATAAATATGCAAGACTTGAAAGTAAATATGCACGTTCATTTTATCTTTTGGGATTTAAGTGATGAATTGAAATATAAATATGCTAGATAAGGAAAGTAAATATGAATGCAAGTCCAATTCTTTATTTTAGTGCTCTAGACTCCACAACAATCGACTTTAAGGCCAAAATAGGTGAGCTTCGAGATTAATTATTAGGTGATATGAGAATGCAACTCTTGTTTTAATCTTTATGTTTTAGGTGATTAGCTCAAAAATAAATATGCTAGGCAAGGAAAATAAATATGAATGCAAGTTCATCTTACATTCTTCACTAGAGCTCTTGCAAGACTTTAAAGGAACTTAAACCTCAACCCAACTTATCATAGCAAGATAACGTGAGCTTTAGAGTTCTTTGTACCAAGGTGTCAAAGAAACCTTATGGTTTGAACATCATCATCAAGCTCAAGGAAATGGACTTAAAGGAATCAAATCAACAACTATTTTTAAACAAAACCTTTGACCATCAAAGAAAAGGAAATAAGGCCAAAGCCAAGATGAAAGAAAAGGAAAAAAAAAGGAAATCGAAACTAGAGCATGAAAAGAAAAAGAGAAATCGAAACATGCTTGGTCCAAGAACCAAGTTTCAAGCTCTAGAGGTTTCCCAAGTGAAGATTCTCATGATCTACATCTTGAACCCTCATCATCAAGTATCATTTTCTTTAAAAAGAAAGGCTCCAAGGCCAAAATCAAAGAGAAGAAAAAAAAGTTCTAAAAGCCAAGAGAAACTAGCAAAAACTCATTTTTGACAAAGCTTTAAAAGACAAAACTTTAAAGAACAAAATCCCTACCAAGTGGTGAAGAAGAAAGCTTTTTTCTTGAAGTGAAAAGAGAAGAAATCTTGCTTCCAAGTGATCCTTGGATTTCGGCCAAAGAGGAGAAAAAGGAAGGAAAAGTTTTGTGTGAGCTTGATGTGTGAGGATAAAAGCTTATGTGTTTGAATGGTGATCTAGGGTGGTTGTGTGGTAGTTTGAAGTTGTGAAGGGTGGCTCTTAGGTGGAGATGAAGAAGATAAAAAAGAAAAGAACTCTTGAGCTCTTTGAAAGAAAAGAAAGAAACCAAGACAACTCTTGAAAACTCAAAGCTAGTAAATGAACTAAAGGTTCTCACAAGTTCATTTGCATGTGTATTTATAGAAAAACAAAACCAAGGGTGCAAGGAGGGAGGGGTGGCCAAAACCATGTGTTCCATGAGGGGAGAGAATTGACTTCATGGAGGCATGATGAAGTATGGTGAAAGGTATGGCTATGTATGGCCTAAGGTATGGTGCTAAGCATGGTTCTTTGTGTGTTTGAATAAACAAACATGTGATGGACAATGGAGGGTGAGGTGGCGCCATTTCCTCCTTATAATGGGGGAGGAAGATCTTTCATTTAATTGTGGTTTAGAGATGTGTTTAGGTGTAGCTTTGATTAGGCTTAGGATTAGGAATTTGTAAGAAAGTGTTTAGATGACTAAGGATGTAATTAGAAACTTGTAAGACTAGATTTAGGAGGTGGTTTTACTAAATTAATGAAGTCAAACTTCATTAACTTGAAATCCAATGCCAACACAATTCCTTGATTTTGGGAGATTGGAGAGAGAAAACACTATTCAAGATTCCAGAACTAGGAATCTGGAGTTTTAAAAAGAGATTTAGGTTTAATCTAGGTAATTTTAGGTTCTAATTAATTTTAATAACTTATTTTGACTCTAGATTAATTATGGAAATTAATTAATCTTCGATTAGAGCCTAATATTGCTTAGGTTTGCTTAATTACGTCATTAAGCTCAAATGGCACTATGCCAAGGGCAAAATCGTAATTTTTCACGAAACTGCCCAGGACCACTGAGACTTAAACAGATACTTTTAAACACATGAAAATATCATTTTAAACCTTCGGGGAAAGTTTCAGGCTCGAACGGCACCTTTACCCGCATAAAACGCTATAGGGGTATTTTGGTCATTTTGACCCGAAACTGCAGAAAACATGATTTTCATTTCCGAAATCACTCAAGGACCATCCAATCCCCTTCAAACATTGAGTTGACCCTTCGAGACTGCCGGGCCAGCTATCCTCGAATTCTGGGCAGAAAATGACCTCAAGGGCATTTTGGTCATTTTTCTCTCAAACAGAAAATTGGGGCGTTACATTACTCCCCTCCTTAAAAAGAATTTCACCCTCGAAATTTGTTGCATGTACGAAGGGCTTACGAGGCTTCTACACCATCATAAGCTACAACCAGAAATCTTACCATATATCGTATTCTTACCTTGAGCATCAGAATGGGAGGTATCTCTAACATTGATCGTGAACACTTGTCCTTGGCATTGGGGTCTGAAAGTGGCGTTCAGTTGTGGGAACTTCACATTGCAATTTCAAATCATGTGGTTAGGCTTGCCATACCTAAAGCACACTATTTGTCCAGCTAAACAGGGGCGGTCACCATGGTTCTTTCCACACTGTGGGCAAATGATGACGGGGTTATCTTGAGATGCCTCATCTTTTAGGCCATATGATCCTTCATGTTGAGAGTTATCCTCGGGGCCTTGTGGTTTGAGTGGTGGTCTAGAGTGTGGCTTGAACTGCTGATTGTACTGTGGTTTGAAGTGTGTTTCGAATTGATGTTTGTGTTGCGGTTTGAACCTTGGAGCTTGCGGTGCTAACTTATTTGCGAAATTCTCAGCTCTCGATACACTCAGTCTCTTGCGGCCTTTCTCAAGAATACGACACTTGTTGACTAAGGTAGGGAAGTCCCTAATCTCCATGTGTGCAATAGTGACATTAAGTTCTGCCTTCAGCCCGGCTTCATACTTGACACATTTCTATACTTCATTGCGATTCCCTTGGAAAACCCTTAAAAATTTGATCAGCTCCTCAAACTTTGTAGTGTATTATGCAATGGTCATCTCACCTTGGGTCAACTTCATGAATTCTATGTCCTTAGCATTCCTCACAGACTTTGGGAAGTACTTTTCATAGAAGTAGGCCTTAAACAACTCCCAATTGATCAAGGTATCTGCTGCCTCTAGCAATCTTGGCGTGCCAGTCCACCAAAACCCCACATCTGCCTCTAGCATGTAGGCAGCGAAGGCCACCTTCTGTTCCTCGATGCAAGCGATCACCGAGAAGATCTTTTCCATGCTCTTGATCCACTCATTAGCTTGGTCCGGGTTCGAGGGTCCTCTAAATGATGGTGGGTTCGCTTTGTGGAATTCCCCAAATCGGGCGTACTCAAGATCTTCGGCAGCATTGGGGCCATGGCCGGCATTGCGCTGATGATCCATCCTCTCGAACATCATCTACATGGCCCTCACCATACCCCTAAGGGCTTTATAGTAGTCTCATTATTCTGCTCGTTTCCTCCCAGCGTCATAGTCTGTCGTGGTCTTGCCATTGGTCCCTAAGCACACAGAGCAACAAACATTGAGGTGATCAGGCTCAATACTCTATGCAAAGTGAGCTAGTTACCATGGCATGTTTACACATACAGGAGTCATGCGTTCCTATCCTATAGCTTATTCTAATAAAGCACTATACATGACATAACTACTACATCATGCTTAAGACGCATAGTCAATCTAATCCTCAGGCTCCATGAGAATTGAACTGCTCTGATACCAAAATGTAACATCATAATTTTTAACCCAATACTCCTAGAACGTATTTAGGTTAAACATTAGTCTATTACCCTTTTAGTCCCTTTCTTTAAAACTTTTCATTAAAATACTTAGCAGAAAATACAAATAAATTTTTCTTTTTGAAACTTGAAAGCAAAACGCGAGCCGCGTGCTAACCTATCATTCGTCATAACCATAATGTGCAAGAAAAGTAACCACACCATTTATAATCATGAAACATAGTCTTATACTTAACACTCATAATATCATCATATCTTCATAGATACATAGATTACTAGCATCATTATACCATCATTTACATCAAAACATGCCCATATATATGAAGTGATCCTTATCCACCTATGAGGTTGGATAAGTGTCAACCCAAACGCTAAGCTATCTATGCTCCCATAGCAACCCTCTGCTCCGTTTGCTAGTGTGACCTTTAAGCACGAGCCTTAAAAGAAGTCATGAACCTCATTATAATCCTCGTCTGGAGATGACAGGGATGAAAAGGAAGGGATGAAAAACTCATTCAAGATTCTCAATAGGGATTCCCGACTCTAACACAAGTGTCATCGTCGTCGTCCCCAGCCACCTCGATTTTAATTATGAAAAAGGTGTACATGTATAAGGATTGGTTTTAGGCTTTTCAAACCTATTTATCCGAAGTGGGTGTCTTTCAAGTCACCACCTAAATGTAAAGATAAGAATGAAGTTGCATCTTATATTTAATTTGAGCCCTCACTTTACTTTTCTAATGAAGAATAAAATGAAGTGCACATCATGTTTAGGTTCTTGTTATCACTTTAAGATCTCTAGAGCTCAAAGACTTGTCCCTATATCTCAAGGAAAAGTTGGATATGGAAGCATTCTCTTGAATGCACAATTCAGCCATGTGATGATGATGAGCTTGGTTTGAGTTTCATCTAGTCACAAGTGCCAATAATCTATGTCTTGGGGTTTTCTTAAGCATAGGTAGACTCAAAGAATGTCTCAAGCATGATTTCGTGTTTTAAACTTGGATTTTCCTGTTTTGAAGGAACTGGTAATCGATTACAAGGCCCATGTAATCGATTACTAGAGAGCTTTTCCACATTCAAAAATGAACTTTTGGCCAGAGCAATTGATTACAACATCATGTAATCGATTACACATTCTGAACTCTAGTAATCAATTACCATTCCATGTAATCGATTACTTAGATGTTCTTGGGGCCCAAGAATACAACAGTGATAATCGATTACAAGGCCCATGTAATCGATTACCAGAGCCCTCAACTCTCCTATTTTAAAACTCAAAGCTGTGTAATCAATTACGAGGCTCACATAATCAATTACCAGAACCTAATGAATATAGTAGACATTTTCCTACTTGAATGCCATAAAGCTATGACCTTATATTACTTGAATTCATGATTTTGTATGATATGAACCCATGAATCTATGAATTTTGCATTATATAAATTTGAGATATGAATGACCACTCTTGAATCATGAGCGTATTTATTTTATGAGCAACATGAATTCATTAACTCAAGTTACAATGCGATGATGCATGTATCATGAGTAGATATATTGTATGACATTGGTGATTTGTTATGACCTTGTAATTTGAGTGTAAAAGTTCATGCACTGTGGGTTCTTGTGGTATAAAGCAAATTTGAAAGAAATTCGGTGTACTGCCATTACACTGCCGAATTTCTATCAAATTTGAGGACTTAAGAAATTTTTTTGAAAACTCCATAAGATACGTCCTCGGTGACACCGGTTTTGCCGAGCATGCCCAAGGATAGATGTATTGAGATACATTTTGGGTGACACTGGTTTAGCCGAGCATGCCCAAGAACAAATGTGACATAGCACTGAGACGCGTTCTAGGTGACATCGGTTTAGCCAAGCACCCCCAGGAACAAAACCGTGAAGGTATTGACATCGAGCTTGTCAAAGTGGACAAATAACTGTGTACTAGTTACTGGTAATTGTGTTTCAAAAAAGGAAATATTACTATGGACTCCTTGAATTAAAGGTTATGATAGGTGATCCTTAAGCCCCCTAGCCCGTACTCTAGAAGTCTGGATTATTATGATATGCTTATCAAGAAGGATAAGTAAGAACTAGTGATGACTAGTTAAGTATGAGCTCATAACCTAGAGATGTTTTTAGGGTGGCCCCCATGATGCAAAGTATAATGTTTGATGTCACATAGTTGAGAAAAGAGAAAGTTTTACAAGAAAAGTTACATGCCACTTTATGCCACTTATATGATGATTGTTTGATGCTGTGTTCCATTATCCTCTTTCAAAATGTATTACCATGCATTCATGCTTTGATATGTTGGATACATGGCACTAAGATTCATTCTAAAATGAACGGACCTTGGATAATTATGTTTAAACCTAATAATGAACTATATGCATGCACACCTTTTTATAATAAACCCAAGGTTCCTAAGGATGTGGACGACGTCACCTAGCTAGGAGATTCCCTACTGAGATTCTTTAGTAAGATTCTTACTCCGTATTTCTTTTCGTCGCATCGTCAGATCCTGATGGCGACTTTCGTGCTGTTCATCGACACCCTGACATGGGAGGTTCACTATGACCCAAAGCACGGGTCTTATTATTTTGAGGGGAGCTGCGTCATCTGAGTGTTTATGTTTTTGGGGCGACCCTTTGCACATCTTGTACATAGCTATCGTTTTTCTCCGACTTCTCCTTCCAGCGATGACATGGTCTTCGAACATGCGTGGACGCACAATAAGAGGATACGTCACACATATACCACTGCATCTGCCGATCGTGACTTCCTTGACTATGTCCCCTACTCTAGGCATTCGAAGACTAACCCATCGGAGGATCTGCCTACCTACCTATACTCTGAGAGCTCTGCCCTCACTCCCCCACAAAGGGTGAAAGGTAGTGAGGAGACAGTTACATAGCCAAGGTTGGCACGAAGGCCAGCCATGCGATCCCGACGTGGCACTCATGCTCAGGCATCTCGTGTGCCCACTCTCGATGAGCTTCATCTATGGATCGGCTATGTTCTACTCTATCTAGACTACCAGCAGTAGGTCTCTTGGAGGATCAGTAGTGCACACACCACCACTAGTTTAGGATAACTTTCTTTTGTTCTAGAAGTTATCCATTTTAGATGCACGAGGATAGGGGGTAATTTCCTTTATGTTTTCTTTTGTATTTCCTTTGTATTTTATTTCAGTTGTATTTTGCATTATGATGTACTAAACTTATATTAATATAATATTATTGGGGTGTGCATATGATTGTCCAATGTTACGAAGCTATGTGATGTTCTTATCTTGTGTTCTCTTTTGTATGAGTTACGTTTTACGATAATGTTCGCTTAAGATACGCAGGGCTCTTACTTTGCATTTATATTTCAAAAAAAAATTTACCCGCATTTTTTGCGAAGTATTTTAAAGAAAAGTTTAAAGAATGAGACTAAAAGAGTAATAGACTAATGGTTAACCTAAATACGTTCTAAGAGTATAGGGTTAAAAATGAGGATGTTACATCTTGCATCTTAAATATAACATCCTAATGTTAAAGTGACATAAAAACATATGGAAATAATCCTCTAGAATCCTAGAATTAAAAATTATGTGTAATGCCTTGATTTTTGGGAGTCTAATCATAAGCTCGATCGGATGATCAGATCTCCACCACCTGTCGGCTGAGCTCTACTCTACCTCTGACCGAGCTCCTTTGGCCAAATTCTCTTTCTCTGGCCGAGATCCTTTGGCCGAGTTCTCCTCCTCAGTCGAGCTCTTCCTCTCCGGTCGAGCTCCACTTCTTCTTATACGACCTCTATTTTTTCTAGTAACCGAGCTGACCCTCCTTCGGTCGAGCTCTGCTTTATCGCAGCCGAGCGCTACTCAAAGGTTTTCTTTTGGTCGAGCTCTGCTTTTCAATCGAGCTCTGCTTTCTCCCAACTGAGGTCCCTTTTCCGTGAATGGTAATTAGCTCCGTTTATTTTCATTTCAGGGGAAAGGGTGCTTGTGTAATTTGCTATGTAAATATGTTCTAAATTACTCACTGACACACTCAATAGAAAAGCCATACCCAAACCCATACTCAGTCATTCCATTTCACATAATGGTCACACAAATGAGATATTCTCTCTCATTCTCCCATGTTGAAACTTCTCTATAAATACAAGAAGCATACTAAGCCACTTGCTCACTTCTTGTAATCTTAGTTTTCCCTTTTAAGAGTCTTTCTTCTTTCTTACTTTCCAGAAAGACCACCACACAACCCTTCGTACCTTCCACTTCTATGACTAAGCTCTCCTCATTCCAAAAACACCTTAGGTAGGGATTTTGTTTTTCTTCTCTTGAATTTATTTTTGGTCTGAACGATGAAGTAATGTGAAAAGTTTTCTTCCTTTTATCTTCTATCCTCTTTTGGCCTCTATGATAAGTGTTTGATTGAGTTTTTATTCTTTTTCTTTTCCTTGACAAATCGGTTTTGATCTTCCTTTCTTTATTTCTAGTTTTGATGTTGGTTGTCAATATTGGAGCCATGGCATGATGATGATGGATCTTAGTGATGGCTGAAAAACCATTGCGTGATAGACCATTTAAAGCTCGAAGCTTTGGTTCCAGTTCCAATTTTAAGAAGAATATGGGAGATAAAAGATGTTGTTAATCTTTTACTCAGTATTCTTTGATCTTGATGATGAGCCTTAACAAATATAAGGTTCTTGGAACCATGGTGTTGGTGGACTCTAAAGCTCACATCCATTTTATAAGATTGATCAGTGTTTTAGAGTCTTTACTCTAAATAGGAAGTTTGAGCTTGGAACTTAAAGAAATAATAAATGGAAATGCATTCATATTTGTCTTCCACATATTTGCATTTCATATTTATATTCGAGGCTTGCATATCATGTTTATTTCCAAGTCATCACCTAAATCTTGAAGATAAGCAAATGAACTTGCATTTCATGTTTATATTTCTTGTCCAGCATATTTATGTTCCAAGCCATCACCTAAATCTTAAAGATTAAAAATAAGCTTGTATTCTCGTGTTTATACTCCAGCTTTGCATATCATATTCCATCGCCATCACCTTATAATGTCAAAGATTAAAATGAGGCTTACATTATCATGTTTATGTTTATGTCATCATCTAAATATCTAAAGCTCAAGACTTACCCCTTTCAACTTATATGAAAATATATGAAAACTTCGGTTTCATGGGCAGTGTCTTTTTAAATGTGTTTTGCTTATCACATGGTGTCACACAGGTCGAAGACCCCACACCTTGACAATTTGGTCAAATTGTGCTCTTGCTTAAAGTAACACGGGTCAATGACCCCACACCTCGGCATTTTGGTCGAACTGTGTTCTCACTCCGTATGGCACAGGTCGATGACCCCACACTTTAACACCTTGGCCGAGCGATGTCCTTACTTGGGATAGCACGTGTCAATACCCTTACACTTCAATCGAGCTCTGTTTCTCCTCAACTGAGGTCCACCTTATATGAGTTGACAATATACATGCCTGATTTTGGGATGAATGAATAAATATGTGGTTGTGCATGAATATCCTATTAAGCATGGCATGTTTATTATTATGTTACGTTGCAACTATGCATACTTTACAAGTGTATGAGCATGACAAGTTAATGAATGCTTATGTTTGATTTGCATCTCCATTGAGCCTGTCATGTTTTAAAGGTGACTTAAAATACTCAGAAATGATCCTTTCGCAACGAGCCAAGCCCGACATAAGGTGATCCAAGGATGACTGTACTAATATTACCTTTTAACTTGATGTATGATGAACTTCTATTATATATATACATGATGGTTTGTTATGTCCGAGCTCTTGTGTTTCTTTTATTATATGTATGTCTACTCTTCTTTTCATATGAGACGAATGATATATGTTGTCCTCAACAACCTGACATAAGGCCTTGGGAGATCGGACACCATGTGTTGGAACTCTAAGACCATGTGTCTGAGCTCCGAGACATGTAGTCGAGCTTTGAAGAAATTGGACACCTTGTGTCCGAGTTCTGAGACCATGTGTCTGAGCTCCGAGACCAATGGCCGAGCTTTGGAGGTTTGGACCTAGGTCACCTGGCCCATATTCCTAGTTCAGTACGACAGGATTATCTCATGCATGGCTCATGTTTTCACCTTTATCTTAAAAATAAAAATTTCTACCCATATTTTCACTAAGTATTTTCTAAAGATTAAAAAGTTAGAACAAGAACAAAAGGGTAATATCTAATAATTAACTTCAACATGTCCTAGGCATGTTGAGTTCAATATTAGGGTGTTACATTATGAGAGGTGATCTAATAAAGAATTGATCCTTTGGACTCACCGAATTAAAGGTTATGAAAGGTGATCCTAGCTCCCGATCCCGTACATAAGATTCGGGTGTTAACTTCTCATGAGGATAAGAGTATGCTAGTGACAACTAGTGAGGGAAGAGCTCATAATCTAGAACTCTCAAAAGGAGAGAGTAATAAGGTAGCCCCAAAGAGAGAAAGAATAGTTTAAGTCACCTAGGTAACAAAATAAAATAATTATGCTATGTTTACCATGTTCTATATGCATCATTTGTGATTCTATATAGTAATATTTCACCTTGTATTGACATGCATTTCATGATGAGGTACATTGCATTCATAATATCCAAAATGCATCTTAAAATGAGCCTTAGAAATTGGTATTTTAGAACTTAATAATTGAACCTTATACATGCTCACTATTTCATAATGAAACCTACAGTTCCTGAGGACGTAGATGATGACATTAGGATAGGAAGACACCCTACTGAGATTCTTTATCAAGTTTCTCACTCCCTCTATCTTTTCTTTCTATTATGTTTTCAGAGGACGATGGTGGTATTCATGATCTATATTGACGCGCCAACTTGGGAGCTCCATTTTGATGCCACACACTAGTCATACCACCTAGTGGGCCGCTGTTCCATCTGCATGTCCGTGTTTTGGACTGCCCATTTTCCCATCCCGTCACCAGTTTCCGTTTCACCCCTACTTCGCCCTTTGCCGACGAGCTTCTCTTCGAGTGTGCACGCCCCTGCGAAGAGTAGACTCGATGCACCCTGCTGCTACCTCAGCTGTACGAGATTACCTGGAGTATGTTCCTAGCTCTCCCCCGGCTAATTCAGAGACTAACCCCTCTAAGGACTCAGCCACAAAGATCCCATCCATTGGTTCTTCCCCCACCATGCCCATGGAAATCGGTGGAGGTAGTGAGGCTACAATGATGCAGCCAATTTGAGGAGACAGAGTGAGGATGATACCCCGCCGCGGAGTACACGCCGGACCCTCTCACCGTTTGGCCACTCCGGCCAAACTAGCCCAATGGGTCGGTTATGTTCCTCCCCCTTAGGACAGGTAACAGTAGTGGGTGGGCAGTAGGGGTGGTAGTGCTTGTGTGAATATCTTGCATAGGATAGCCTTCCTTTGTCTTAGAAGTTATCTACCTTAGATGCACTTGAGTGGGCGAGGTTTCTGGTTTATTTGTTTTATGTTTCTCTATGTATTCGCAGGGATGACTATACTAATGCTACTATTTGATCTTGGTGTATGGCAAAACTTCTATTATATATATATATATATATGGTGGTTGGTTATGTTTGAAATCTTGTACTCCTTTGTTTATATGTATGTCTACTCTTTGTTATATGCGAAGCAAACAATGTAGTTTTACTTTACACACGGGTCGAGTTTTCATCTTTAGTTTCAAAAAAAAAAAATTTACCCATATTTTCGTTAAGTATTTTCTAAAAGTCAGAACTAAGAACTAGAACAAAAGAGTAATAACTAATAATTAACTTGAATACGTCCTAGGTGTGTTAGGTTAAATATTAGGATGTTACAAGATATGGAAATGTATTAAATACGAGGCCGGGTTGAAGGCAGAGATCAACGTTGCCGTGGCACACATGGAGATTAAGGACTTCCCTGCCCTAATCAACAAGTACCGCATCATTGAGGAAGGCCACAAGAAGTTGAGCATGGCGAGGGCTGAGAATTTCATTATGAAGCCAACGCTGCAAAACCTGAGATTCAAGCAACACTTCAAACCTCAATACAAGCCGCAATTCAAGTTGCAATTCAAACCACAGTCCAGGCCCTAAGCCCTAAGGAAGAATTTTTATCAAGGAAGATCGAGTGGTCCCAAGGGCAAGGCACCCCAGAGGGCCCCGGTTGCACCCCCTAGACCTGCTTTAACTGTAACATGCCCCAAGTGTATGAAGTCGCATGGGGATTGCCCTTGCTTGTTGGGCCAAGGAGTTTACTTAAGATATGGGAAGCCTGGACATTATTCTAGGAAATGCACGGAGAGGGACCCAACAGCCCCCAATCCTAAGCCACAGCGACAAGGAAGGGTTTTTATCCTTAACGCGGAAGACTAGGCAAAGTCCAAAAACCTCATAGAAGGTAAGTACGAGATGAAAAGTAGGACTTTATTGTACTATATGACTCTAGCACAACCCATTCATTCATATCTCATGATAGTGTCAAGTCTTTACAATTGCATGTGTCAGAACTTCCTTTTAATCTTACTGTTTCTACACCCACTAGTAAACTTGTTAGGACATGTAGATGTTGTTTAAATTGTCATTTCATTGTTGAAGGTAGACCTTTTATTTTAGACTTGGATTGTTTACCTATGCATAGTCTGGATATGATTCTCGGCATTTATTGGCTTTATACTAACCGTGTATTGTTGAACTGTTACACAAAGTCTATTATCTTTCTCCGTATCCCTAGTATACCTAGTAATTCTTTAAGTCTTTACACAAATGCTATAGAGGTCAACTGTTGTGGGGGAGAGAGTAAGGGATATGTTCTCCTAGCAGCTAGTGATATAGACCTTAAGCAACATATCGACGAGATACCTATAGTAAGAGGCTATCATAAGGTATTTTCGGATGAGATTCTTGATTTCCCTCTAATGAGAGAAGTAGAATTCTCTATAGAGTTGGTTTCAGGAATAGGACCTAATCCATAGCACCCTATAAGTGTCACCCCCGGAGCTAACTGAGCTGAAAACCCAATTGGAAGAGCTTTTAGAGAAAAAGTTTGTGAAACCTAGTGCATCACCATGGGGAGTCCCAGTTTTGTTTGTTAAAAAGAAGGATGGGAGTATAAAGTTGTGCATTGATTATAGGCAGTTGAACCGGGTGACAATGAAAAATAGGTACCCTTTACCTAGGATTAATGATTTAATAGATTAGTTGAAAGGGGCGGTGGTGTTCTCGAAAATTGACTTGAGGTCAGGATATCACCAAATTAGAAGGAGGGATGAGGACATACCCAAGACTGCTTTTCGAACTCGATATGGACACTTTGAGTTCATGGTGATGTTGTTTGGACTGACCAATGCTCCTGCTGTGTTTATGGATTACATGAATAGGATTTTTAGACCCTATTTAGACCAGTTTGTGATTGTATTCATAGATGACATAGTGATCTATTCAAAGACCCATGAGGAGAATGAGCATTATCTAAAGATAGTTTTGGAGATTTTGAAGGAGAAGAAGCTTTATGCCAAGTTGTCTAAGTGCGAATTTTGGTTGGAAGAATTGAAATTTTTAGGACACGTAGTGTCGAAAGGAGGTATCACAGTAAATCCTAGTAAGATAGGGGTTGTGATGAGCTGGGAGAGACATACCACAATAACGGAGATACAGAGCTTTTTGGGATTAGCTGGCTACTACTGTAGGTTGATAAAAGGATTTTCCCAGATTTCTTTACCCTTAACCAAGCTTACTAAGAAGAACACCCATTTTTTTGGATTCCAAAGTGTGAAAAGAGCTTCCAAGAGTTGAAAAAGAAGTTGACCATGACCCCAATATTAGTGCTACTGGATCCCAAAGTGCCTTTTGAAGCATATTGTCATGCTTTAAGAAAAGGTTTGGGATGTGTGTTGATGCAAAATAGGCAAGTGATAGCCTATGTGTAACACCCTAAAAATTATTTAAAAATTAATTTGGGTTTTACTAGTCGTAATTTGAAAAATTTGGCAGCTTTAGTAATGATGAGGATGGTCTAAAGAATTTGTAAAAAAAAATGTAAATAGTAACCTTGTGAGCCCCATGGGCCCATCGAGAAGCCAAAGCCTAAAATTGGGGCCCGGAGGTGCCCAAAGCTGAGAAATTATAGGATTGAGATTAGAAATAGAGATTTTATACCTAAAATTAATTTTCAGGCAATGTCTTATTACCTGGGTGTAACATCCTAATTTTTAACCCAATACTCTAGAACATATTTAGGTTAATCATTAGTCTGTTACTTCATAGTTCTCATTTTTACTTTGAAATACTTAGCGGAAAATATGGGTAATTTTTTTTTTTTGAAATAAAAAGTGAGAGCCGCGTGATGCGATAAGCGGTAAACCATGTATAGTAAAACAAATGTCTCACAACATCATAATATAGGGCACACCATGAATAACACTGAATATCATCTCATATATATATAACTTGCCCACTTATAAGTATGGGACTTAATTTAGTACAAGGAAAATACAGGGAAGGAAATACAACATAAACTTAACATGATCTACTCCCCTACCCGAGTGCATCTAATGGGATAACCTCTAAACAAAAGAAGGTTTATCCCCATCTAAGTGGTGTGTGCTCTAACCGGGTACTCCATCGGTCGATCGTCACCTCCTACTGACGTCCGTCTCGCGAACGAGGCAAGTATCCGAAAGCTGGGCGAGCTCCTCGGCGTAAAGAGGTGGAACGGGATCGAGTGACCCACGTGGTGTGCCCGCATCTCTGGTTGCCGCGCAAGTCGTGACTGAGCCAGGGTATCCTCACTGCCCTCCCTCATCAATGGTGGAGAGGGGCGAGCTCGCTATACGGATGAGTAGGCGGGTCCTCGGACGGTCGGTCTCCAAAAGTAGGTCCGAGGCACGTGTCGGGATGGCCTCGCATGGCTAGAGGCGGCGGTGTGCATGCGAGCACCTCTCGTCATGCGTCTGTGGCGCTCAAAAACCCGCTCGTCGTCGCCATAGGGTGCAGTCGGGGAGAAGCGATGGGTGTGCACGGGATGAGCAAAGGGGCGTCCTACGAACATGAAAACCCGCACCGTGTACTGCCCCTCAAAATGGTATGACCCGTAAGCCGGGTCATAGTGCACCTCCCATGTCGGGGTGTCCATGAACACTACGAATGTCGCCATCTGAAGACGTGACGGAAAGAAGAGATAGAGGGAGTGAGAATCTTACTAAAGAATCTCAGTAGGGCCTCCTACTACCTAGGTGTCATCATCTACGTCCTTAGGAACCTTGGGTTTAATTATACAAAATGACTTAACATGCATTAAGTTCATTTTAAACTTTAAAATATACTTTAGCCAAGGTCCATTCATTTTAGGATGATCTTAATGTCATGAATACAACATAATAGAAGATGTATGCATGGCACTACCTAATGCACATACATAAAACATAACATCAAGTCTCATCAAACTTAGTGGCATAAAGTGGCAATAGAAACATTCATATGGGACACACTTTAGTGACATAATCATAATCATGAAACATCTCTTCCTCATGGGCCACCCTAAAAGACAATCGAACTGGCGGTGCTCAGTAACCAGTGTCACCCAGGCGTGTCACATATCTAGGTTATGAGCTCATACCTTAACTAGTCGTCACTAGTTCTTACTTACCACTTAACGATAAGCGTATCATAAATCATAAATCCCGACTATCCGAGTGCGGGTTAGGGCAAACCTCTTAGGGGTGCTCGGCCGAACCGGTGTCACCTAAGAGTATAAATTGGTACCGATGTCACATGAGTTCTATGGAGGTGCTCGGCCGAACCAGTGTCATCCTAGAACCCATCTTAGTACCTTAATTTTCAAAATCTCTTTAAGTCCCCAAATTTGTCGGAAATCCAGCGGCACAACGGTCATTACACCGAATTTCCTTCCAAATTTGCTTTATGCCACATAAACATATAACCTCATGAATTCCTCATATGAATAACATCATCATCATTTGCATACTACATGCATCATAATAAAACATTCAAACGCTTACCTTTACGGTAGCTTATGCTTTGACCCTTACGGGTCTTAATCTTGAGATATAGTTCTCTAACATCCGTCACTCATACTTTTATGCACCTAAGGGCTCATAATTAATCATCATTCCTAATCCTCGTGTTCATACTTAAATCTGAATAGCATAGGGCAGAATCTCTAACTTGTATTTACGGGGTTCTAGAACTTACGTGTTAGACCCTTTCTCGATTCCGTCTTCACCGAAGGCGCTATATATTAAATCTAAATCAATTATGAGACATTCCTATGTTTAAGGACTAATTATTAATCATGTTCATCATGTTATAAAGGTGCTGGACAGAATCCAGAAAATTAAATGTTCTAAGAGTTCTACATTTGCATTTTTACGGTTTTCTAGTTACTAGTTTCCCCATAGGTGCTAGAATTCAATTCTAATTCAAATGTTACCAAGTTTTTCATGTCTAAACAATCTAAATCTGATTATGTTCCCATTAAAACAGTTTGGATAAATTCCAAAAACAAATGGGTCAAAACTATGTTAAATTCTAGCTTTACGGTATTTCTAGTTAGCTAGTTTCTTACCTATAACGCATAGAATCGCTTCTACATCATCATATGATATTTTCACACATTCCAACACATCAAAACATCATCATACAGCATCACACTCATCATATTAGAACCGAAAACATCTTGCCTCAATAAGAGAATTAAATTGACATTTCTAGGTACATAAGTTAACTAGTTTCTCTTGGAATCAATCTAGAACTTCTAAAACTCTTTTCAAAACATTTTAATTCATCAAGAGGCTAAGAGAAGCCTTAGGTCACTGACCAAAACATATTCCATCCCGTAAAAGAGAATAAAATCACAACTTATGATGACATAACCTTATAAAGTTTTGTAAAGCTTTAAGGAAAACTTAAAACATAGACTATTGGTCCTAGTAGCTAGATGAAAACTCATTGCAAGTCCATCATCACTACTTGGCCAAAAATATGCATTCAAAGAATGGTTCCACATTAAACTTTAACTTGGAATGAAATGGGCAAGTCTTTGAGCTCTAGGTTCTTAAGTTATGACATGAAATAAGCGTGCTCATGCTTTTCATTTTTAATCTTGCTTACAAAATAAGGTGATGACTTAAATTAAATATGCAAGGCATAAACTTAAACGTACAAGCTTGAAAGTAAAGATGCAAGGTTCAATTCTTTATTTTAGTGCTCTTGGCCCAACAACAATCGACTTTAAGGCCGAAATAGAAAGGCATTCGAGAGATTAATTAGGTGATAATGCAAGTTCAATTCTTTATTTTAGTGCTCTAGGCCCAACAACAATCGACTTTAAGGCCGAAATAGAAAGGCTTTGAGAATTAAATTAAGTGATGGTACAAGTTCCATTTTAATCTTTACGTTCTTAGGTGATAGCTTGAAAGTAAAGGTGCATAACAAGAATGTAAACATGAGTGCAAGCATAAGATAAATTATGCAAGTTCATTTTATCTCTCTAGAGCTCTTAACAAGACTTTAAAGGAACTTAAACCATAACCCAAACTCATCCAACAAGGTAAAGTCAAGCTTAGAGTTCTTAAAACTCAACATAATATTTTTAGGAAATCAAACCATGAAGCTTAGAAAAAAATTAAGGAAATGGCCGAAATCTTCAAGAAGAAAAAGGAACATTTTAAAACTCTAGAGTTCATGATCTTGATGATATATTAACACCAACATCATGAGTCCTCATCATGGAGTTCATAGAGTCATTTTAAAACATCATCAAAGCTAAAGTTCTCAAGAGTTCAAGAAAGGAAGAACTAGAAGCATTTTTGTTCAAGAACAAAGATCAAGCTCTGGAGTTTGTTTCAAGTGATGAACATCATCATGAAACTCTCATCATCAAGCTCTCATTTCTTCATTCCCAAAGGCCCATGGCCGAAAATGGAAAGGAAAAGGGAATGGAAGAGAAGTTCTAAAAAGAATAAAGAGAAACTATAAACATAAAGCTTAGAACAAGAACTTTAAAGAAAGAAATACTTGAAAGAAAATCCCTACTTGATGTGATGAACTTGAAGATGGAAGAAGAAGATGAAGATGATGAAGAACTTTGAAGAACTTGAAGAACACTAGAACTTTGAGAGAAAAGAAAAGCTTTGAGTGCTCCTAAACTTAGCAAATGATCTAAAAGTGGTGCAAGCTCCTCAAGGCATTCTATTTATAGAGAAATGAAACAAATGAAGGGAGCTCATGGAGGATGATGGCTTCGGCCATGTGTGTAGATTGGAGGGCATCCCATGAGTTCCATGAGGTGAGATAATGTGGTCTTGAGGCATGGTGAGGTATGGCTCAAAGTATGGTGAGGTATGGTTCAAGGTATGGCTCAAGCATGGTTCTTTGAGTGAGAAAACAATTCAACATGTGGTCAATGGGGAGTGTGCTGGCCGAAATGCATCAGCCAAGGGAGGAGAGTTTCTTGCATTTTAATTGTGGTTTAGAGTTGTGTTTAGGTGTATCTTTGATTATGCTTAAGATTAGGAATTTGTAAGAAAGTGTTTAGGTGAGGTAAATGGGTAATTAAGGTTGTCTAGACATAATTAGGGAATGGTCTTGCACCATTAGTGAGTTACATCCTCAATTTAGAGTCTAAACAACTCTAGACACAATTCCTTGATTTAAGGAATTGGAGAGAGAAAACACTATTCAAGATTTCAAGACTAGGAATCTTGAGTTAAAAAAAAGGATTTAAGTTTAATCTAAGCAATTTTAGGTTCTAATTAACTTTAATAAATTATTTTGACTCTAGATTAAGTAGGGAAATTAATTAATCTTCGTTTAGAGCCTAATATTGCTTAGGTTTGCTTAATTACGTCATTAAGCTCAAAAACACTATTCTAGGGGCAAAATCGTAATTTTGCACTAAACTGCCCGGGGCCTCCGGGACTTGAACAGAGACCTCTAGACACATGAAAACATGTTTTTAAACCTCTGGGGAAAGTTCCGGGCTCAAACGGCACCTTTACCCGCGTAAAAATGCTATAGGGGTATTTTGGTTATTTTGACCAAATCATGAAACGAGATTTTCGCTTCCGAAAGCATTCAAAGGCCATTCAATCCCCTTCAAACATTGAGTTGACCCTTCGAGGATGATCGAGTTGGTTACCCTCGAATTCGGGTCAGGAAATGACCTCAGGGGCATTTTGGTCATTTCCCTCGGACAGAAAGAATCGGGGTGTTACACTGGGTACACTGTTTCACCCGTTTGGTAAAATTTTGGTGTGCGATTTCTAACATCGAAAGCTAGTTTGACCTTTACAAAAAGAGAATGCTTATCCATTTGAATTAAATGAATGGCTAAGATTCAATCTTGAATAACAAGATCCAATCCTAGCCATCCATATTAGTTTCTTTTATGAATAAATTAGACTCTAAATTAAAATAATACTTTCAACATCTTATAAGATAACTACAAGTCACCTAATCTCATTATTTCATCTTTCTAAGTGCGGCCAGCATATGTGAAAGGTAGAACCTCCATTTTTGCTTCTTCAAACACAAGAAAACTTGATTCAAATGCCTAAACACCTAGCCTAGACTTGATAAAACAACAAACTCTCTTCACAAAACTTGTTCCACTCTTCACTATCTATCAAACTAGCCAATTCGAATTTCAATTCTCCATTAATCCTCACCTTGATACGTCACTTCCCTACTGATTTAGGAAGAGTTTGGTGTGATTTAGGAGCTTTGAAGTGGAAGGAATCAACCTTGGAGCACCTTGGAGCCAAGGATCCAAAAAACACCAAAAGTAGGGTTTTCTTTGGCCTTTTAGTTTCAAAATTTTCTGAAACTTTCTGACTGGTTTTAATTCAAAATTTCTGAATGTATTGGTTGGTGATATATAGATATTGATGTGTTTAATTTGGTGGAGAGTTTGGATGATGTTAAAAATCATTTTTGCTAAGGAGAAATTGAAACATGCATGCTGAATTTTCAGTTCTATTCTAGGCAATAGATAATCACAACTTTTCTGGGTGAATTGTTGGTATTTTTATGAGCTATAAAAATTATATGTTGAAGCTAACATCTTAGGCTTGTTCCATGAATTTTCTTGAGCTTTGATTTTGATTTATACTGCCTTAAAAAAATCTAGGACTGAACTGGTATCTATGCTGCCTGAACTCTTGGAATTAAAGCTGTGAATTTGTACAATTTTTCTACTATAGCAAATGATTGAATTATCCTTTGAAATTTTTACATGGTGTTTATAACATCTCTAACTATAGCCATGATTTTTATTCTGACTTTATTAAATCATTTGCTAGGGTTAAAAATTATGAAATTCTAGTTCTGAGTTGAGGCTGAATGGTTTCTGACCACAAAGTTTGTCTAATTTTATTAAACAAGTTAGACAAGGATATTTGTTCTGAAAATTTTACAGGGCATTGTGGAACATTGAGGTGTCTTGGAGAATTTTTATAGCCCTTGCAATGGATGTTTGATGGACAAAATAAATTGTACTCCTTAGGCATGAGTTCTGCCAACCTACTGTATTTGTGCTAAAATGAACTTAAGTATTGAGTTGATGATATAATGACTCTTGATTTAAGTGTGATGAGTATGAATGCATGCTAGACAATTTAAAGATTGATTTAGAATTTCTTGTGATTGGAAGCCTACATGTGGCTTATGCATGCATTTGAGAAAAGAAAGTACATGATGCAATTATATGAGAAAAGAGAATGCATAAATTTCACTCGTGCATGTTCTGACACATGGAGAAAATAGAAACAAGACTTATGTGGGATGAAGGGAAGACAAAAAGAGGAACTTCCCTAGAGATAAAAGGGGAGGCAAAAAAAAGAACTTCCCTAGAGATAAAGAGGAAGGCAAAAATATAACATCCTAATTTTTAACGCAATACTCTAGAACATAATTAGGTTAATCATTAGTCTGCTACGTCATAGCTTCCTTATTACTTTAAAATACTTAGCGAAAATACTAGTAAATTTTTTTTTGAAATATAAAAGCAAAGTGAGAGCCGCGTGACACGTTAATTGATAATGCACGAAAGGTAACAAAGCACGCATCTCATAGCAACATGGCATAAGCAAGTAAAGACACATCATAGTAACATTGAACTGCATATTTATATATAATATGTGATATGCCCACTTGTATAGAGTGGGGCTTAGTTTGATACAACATGAGCAATACAACTAAAAAGGAAATACAAGAGAAAGTGCAATGGAAACTATAAAAGCAACTCCCCTACCCAAGTGCAACTAACAGGATGACCTCTAAAACAAAAGAAGGTTCATCCCCATCTAAGTGGTGTGTGCTCTACCCAGGTACTCCATCGGTCGTACGTCACCTCCTACTGATGTCCATCTCACGAGCGAGGCACATATCCGAGAAACTAGGTGAGCTCCTCGAGCGTAAAGAGGCGGAACGGGGATCGAGAGTGACCCCTGCGATATGGCCGCATCTCCGGTCGTTATGCAAGCGATGGCTGAGTCAGGGTATCCTCACTACCCTCCCTCATCAGTGGTGGAGTGGGGGCAGAGCTCTCGCTATACGGATGGGTAGGTGGGTCCTCGGACGGGTCGGTCTCCAAGAAGTAGGTCCAGGGCACGTAATCGAGATAGTCACGCATGGCTGAGGCGGTGGTATGCATGCGGAGCACTCTCTCGTTATGCGTACGCGCACGCTCAAAAACCCGCTCGTCGTTGCCGTAGGGTGCTGTCGGGGAGAAGCGATGGGTATGCACGGGGTGAGCGAAGGGACGTCCCACGAACATGAAGACTCACATCGTGCATTGTCCCTCAAAATGATATGACCCGTGATCCGGGTCATAGTGCACCTCCCACGTCGGGGTGTCCACGAAAACCACGAACGTTGCCATCTGAAGACGTGACGGAAAGAAAGAGATAGAGGGAGTGAGAATTTTGCTAAAGAATCTCAGTAGGATCTCCTACTACCTATGTGTCATCATCTACGTCCTCAGGAACCTTAGGTTTAGTAAACGAAATAAGTGAGCATGCATTAAGTCCATTTTTAGGTTCTACAACATAATTTAGCCAAGGTCCGTTCATTTTAGCATGATTCTTAATGTCATGGATGCAAACATATTAAAGGATGTATGCATGGCTCTACTTAATACAAGAATAATCATCACATCCTTAATAACATCATAATAGTGGCAATTAAATTCTCTTTGTGACATAATCATCATAACTTCCTCATAGGCCACCCTAAAAGACAAGTGCTCTGGGGGTGCTCGGCCGAACCGGTGTCACCCAGAACGTGTCACATCTCTAGGTTATGAGCTCATACCTTAACTAGTCGTCACTAGTTCTTACTTATCAATCTTGATAAGTGTAACATAATCATAAACATAATCCCGACTTATCCAGTACGGGCTAGGGGGCATTTCTTGGGGGTGCTCAGCCGAACCGGTGTCACCCAAGAATTAATCTTGGTACCGATGTCACATGAGTTCTCTGGAGGTGCTCGGCCGAACCGGTGTCATCCGAGAACTCATCTTAGTACCTCATAAAAATTTCATAGGTTTCCAAAAACTTTCTGAGTCCCGAATTTGTCAGAAATTCGACGACATAGCTGTAGCGTGTCGAATTTCTTCCAAATTCTTCTTTATGCCACATAAGTCAATCAAACATGCATCCTTCATCATAATTTATGCATTCTCATAATCATCCTCATACTTTCACAAGCAACATTAAAAGTTTGTTATGCACTTGGTCCTACGGTATTTTATGCTTTGACCCTTACGGGCCTTAAACTTGTGATGTAGTTAACCTATCATCTTCTATCAAACTTTTATGCACCTAAGGGTTCTCTTCTAACAAATCTTATTATTTATTTATGCTCTCTATTAAATCTGAACAACATCATTCCTTAGGGGCAACGTTATAAACTTATGATTACGGGGTTCTAGAACTTGCGTTTTAGACCCTTTCTTGGTTTTGTCTTCGCCTAATGTCATATAAGTTAAACCTAAACCAATTATGAGTCATTCCCATGTCAAAGAACTACTTATAAACCATGTTCTCTACATTATAAGGTTGCTGGACAGATTCTAAGAATTAAATGTTCTAAGAGTTCTAGAATTGCGGTTTTACGGTTTTCTAGTTACTAGTTTCTCTATAGGTGCTAAAATTCAATTCTACTTCATTTGTAACCAAATTTTTCCTGATTAAACAATCCTAATCTGATTATATCCCATTGAAACAGTTTGGGCAGTGTCCATAACTAAATGGGATAAAACTATGCTCAATCTTGACTTTACGGTTTTTTCTAGGAAGCTAGTTTCTTTCCTAACTTGCATAGAAATGTTCCTACTTCATCATACATAATTTTTACTCATTCAAACACATCAAAACATCATCACATGGCAGCAAACACATCATGGAAGAACCGAAACATTAAGTTTCCAAAAGGTGCATAGCTTGATATTTTCTAAAACGTATAAGTTGCTAGTTTCTCTTGGAACCATTTTTAGGACTTCTAAAACTTGTTTGCAAACCATTTTACTTTGTAAAAGAGCTAAAAGCATTCTTAGGTCAGTGACCACTTGATCGCTCCTCAAAAGAGTATTAAATTCATAGAACCTTGTTGATCGTAAACTCAAACAAATTCATGAGATTTAAAAGGATTCTTAAAACTTGACTTATGGGCCCTTGAAGCTAGATGAAGCTCATTCCAAGTTCATCTTCACTACAAGGCCGAAATCATGCATTCAAAGAATGCTCCCTCATTTAAACTTTAACTTGAGATAAAATGGGCAAGTCTTTGAGCTCTAAGATTTTTTAAGTGATGACATAATTTAAACATGCTATGCACTTCATTTTTATTCTTCATTACAAAATAAAGTGAGAGCTTAAAGTAAATGTGCAAGACTTGAATATAAAAATGCAAGGCTTAACATAAATATGCAAGACTTGGAGTATAAATATGCAAGGCTTGAAATATAAATATGCAAGTTCATTTCTTTATTTTAGTGCTCTAGGCCCAGGAACAATCGACTTTAAGGCCGAAATAGAAAGGCTTTGAGATTTAGTTAGGTGATAGTGCAAGTTCTCATTTTAAATCTTTACGTTCCTTAGTGATAAAAGTAAATATGCTAAGCAAGAATGTAAATATGAGATGCACTCCATTCTTTATCCTTTAACTTTAAGTGATGGCTTGGAAATTAAATATGAATGCAAAGCTCAAAATAAACATGCAATGCATAAGCTTGAATTTAAATATGAATGCTAGTTCATTTTATTTCTTATTAGAGCTCATACAAGACTTTAAAGGAACTCAAACCTCAACCCAAACTTATCATGACAAGATAAAGTAAAACAAGAGTGAACCTCAAGGGTTCTTTGAAACACAAAGTTTCTTTTCTTGGAATGTAAACATAAATAACATTTTTATTAAAACCTAGAGGCCTCATTGTGATGAACACATAGTCATCATCTAGAAGCTCTCATCATCAAGCCATTGTGAACTTCCTTGGCCAATATGGCCGAAACCTTAAAGAAAGAAAAGGAAGAAAAACCGAAATTGTTGGAGAAGAAAAGAAACATTTGGAACTCTAGAAACCATGATCTTGATGATGTATTATCACTAACATCATGAGCTCTCATCATTGAGTTCATGTTAACCATTTTAAAACATCATCAAAGTGAAAGGTTTCAAAGATTCAAGAAGAAAACTAAAAACATCTTTAACTCAAGAACAAAGATCAAGCTTTAGAGATTGTTCAAGTGATGAACATCATCATGAAACTCTCATCATCAAGCTCTCATTCCTTTGATTCTCAAGCCTCATGTCCAAAAAACAAAGAGGAGTGGAAGAAGAAAAGAAGTTCTAAAAGGATTCAAGAGAAACTATGAACACATAAAGAAATTAAGAACTTTAAATGAAAGAACTCTTGAAAGAAAATCCCTACCTAGTGATTAGGAGGTTGGAATGAGAGAAGAGGATGAAGAACTTGAAGAACTTGGAGACTTGAACTTGAGAGAAAAAGGAAGTTTTGAAGTGCTCTTTGAAAACTTACACTTTGCAAATGAACCCAAAATGATACAAGTTCACCCAAGCAAGCTATTTATAGAGAAATGAAGCAAATGAAAGGTGCAAGGAGGGGAAGGAGCTTCGGCCATGCAGCATGGAGGCAGCCCATGAGTTCCATGAGGTGAGATAATGTGGTCTTGAGGCATGGTGAGGTATGGTTCAAGGTATGGCTTCAAGCATGGTTCTTTGAGTGAGAAACAATTCAACATGTGTGGTAAAAGGGAGAGAGAGGGTCGAAATGCATCAGCCATGGGGAGGGTTCTCTTTGCATTTTAATTGTGGTTTAGAGTTGTGTTTAGGTGTGTCTTTGATTAGGATTAAGATTAGAAATTTGTAAGAAAGTGTTTAGGTGAGAAGAATGGGTAATTAAGGTTGTCAAGACATAATTAAAGATGTTCTTGCATCATTAGTGAGTTATAAATTCATTTTAGTGTATAAACAATTCTAGACACAATTCCTTGATTTAAGGAATTGGAGAGAGAAAATACTATTCAAGATTCCAAGAGTGAAATCTTGAGTTTTAGAAAAGAGATTTGAATCTAATCTAAGCAATCTTAGGTTCTAATTAATTTTCATAATTTATTTTGACTCTAGATTAATTATGGAAATTAATTAATCTTCATTTAGAGCCTAATATTGCTTAGGTTTGCTTAATCACATCGTTAAGCTCAAAAACACTATTCTAGGGGCAAAATCGTAATTTTGCACTAAAACTGTCCGGAACCACCAGGACTCAAACAGATGTTTTGAAACATGTAAAAACATGGTTTTAAACCTCTGGGGAAAGTTTCGGGCTCAAACGGCACCTTTACCCGTGCAAAACGCTATAGGGGTATTTTGGTCATTTTGACCCGAAACTGCGGAAAATGAGACTTTCGCCTCCGGAACCACTCAAGGGTCATTCAATCCCGTTCAAACATTGAGTTGGCCCTTCGAGGACTGTCGGGCCGGCCATCCTCGAATTCCGGGTCGAAAATGACCTCAAGGGCATTTTGGTCATTTTCCACTCAGACAGAAAATTGGGGCGTTACAAAAAAGATGAACTTCCCTAGAGATAATATGAGTCGGTAGATGTATCGACTAGGAATAGATCTGTGTGAGAATTGGAGAAAGTAAATCCAATGATCATGTATAGGAATGAGCTCAGTCCTGATAAGCAGTCTATTTCCCTTGTGTGGTGTGAACCACTATAAATACCATGTGGTATAAACTATTCATTGTGGAGTTATCTATAGTAAATACCCGTCAAGTATACACTAAGTCTTTCCTATGTCGATGAAAAGAGTAAAATGCACCGAGTTGAGTTCTATGGCCACAAGTGAAACTAGGTCATTTTGAGATAAGTTTGATACAGTCAGCATATGCATACTCACATCATATTTAATTGCTTGATTAGGATTACTAACTACATATTTGAACTGTATGATATATGTGTATTAAGTGATTGATCATTTAAAAACAACCCACTTCAGAAATATGATTTGGAACTTTCAAAATGAATCATTATTGTGTAATGCTTAATCACCTTTTCTTAATAAACCGAAGTGGCTGGGGCGATGATGATGACATTATGGTTGAGTTTTTGGGTAGTTACCCTACTGAGAATTATATAATTCTGACCCCTATGTGTTTGTGTTCCCGTGTCGTCTCTAGGTTGATCCAGAGAATGATGCGGCTGCTGCATGAAAGAAACTCGAGATTGCAGTGGTTTAGGAGTTGATGTTTTTCTTACATGGTATATAGCTGCAAGTAATCATGTAAATAAATGCAATAGAGATTGTATATGTGTTAAAACTCATAGTAGAGCTTCCTTATGTAATTGACTTTATAGTAAATCAATGTTTTGTATCTTTGTTATATATTTTAATCAAATTACGCTAGTTATTACATGAACTCATCAAATTTGCTATAGTTATTTAAGAAAGGTTTGGTAACTTATAAGTAACAACTCTCAAGTCTGATGTCATAACTTAAGGATGATGTTGTACTTGGGAGGATGTTACACTATGCATCCAAGTAACTCAAGCCCCATGAAGTGAACTAACTCACCCATGACCTGAAGTTAGTAGTCGTGGTCTTTGCTTTGAAGGTGAGGAGACACCATTTGTATAGAGTGAAGTTTGAGGTGTTCTCTAATTGTAAGAGTCTCAAGTACCTCTTTGATTAGAATGAGTTAAATATGAGGCAGAGGAGATGGATGGAGTTCTTAAAAGACTACGATTTTGGGCTAAACTATCATCCTGGCAAGGCTAATATAGTGGATGACAGCCTAAGTCGAAAGTCATTACACTTGTCTTACCTAATGGTTAAGGAAGTAGAGTTAATTGAGAGGTTAGAGAATTGAACTTAGGTATGATGTTGACCTCTAAGAGCATGAAGAGGTGTCATCTTAGTATGATGAGTGACTTCAAGGAAAGAATCACTCGAGCCCAACAAGAGGATGATGAGTTTAAGGAGACTCTAGAGGCAATAAAGGCTGGAAAATTGAAAGGTTTTGCCCTAGGGGATGATAAGTTATGGAGGTTCAAGGGCTATATTTGTGTACCCGCGAGTGGCAACCTCCGAAAAGAGATTTTGGAGGAGGCCCATAAAAGCCATTTCACCATTCACCCTAGTGCTACCAAGATATAATAGGACTTGAAAAAAATGTTTTGGTGAACCGAGTTGAAGAAAGACATGGCCACTTGGGTGAGTAAGTGCTTAGTCTGTCAAAAGGTGAAGATTGAGCACTAAAAACCTTCCCGAATGTTGCAACCTTTGTCAATCCTCGAGTCGAAATAGGAGGGTATCTCTATGTACTTTGTGACAGGGCTACCTAAGACCCAAGTCGGGCATGATGCCATATAGGTAATTGTGGATCGACTGACCAAGTCGGCTCACTTTTTACATATTAAGGTAACATATTCCTTGGATAAGTTGGCCCTGTTGTATATCCATGAAATTGTGAGGCTGCATGGAGTGCTGTCGACGATAACCTCAAATCGGGACCCGCAGTTTACGTCACCCTTTTGGGAAACCTTTTAGAAGACATTTGGTTCAAAGCTGTGTCTAAGCAAAGCTTAGCACCATCAAATAGTTGGCCAATCGAAAAGAACTATACAAACTTTGGAGGATATGTTGAGGGTGTGTGTGATGGATCAAAGAGGGAGTTGGGATAAACACCTGCCTTTGATTGAGTTCGCATATAACAACAGTTATTATGCAAGCATAGGTATGGCATCGTATGAGGCATTGTAAGGAAGAAAGTGTCAATCCCTTCTGTATTAGTACGAACCTGGTGACCAGAGTATCTTGGGACCTGAAATTAAGAGGGAAATGACAGACTAGATCAAGAGAATTAGGGATAGAATTCTTACTGCTCAAAGTTGACAGAAAAGCTATGTTGACAAACGGTGAAAGCCGTTAGAATTTCAAGAGGAAGAACATGTGTTCCTTAGGATCACCCCTACTACAGGCATAGGACGAGCCATAAGAGTCAAAAAGTTGAGCCCCAGATTTCTTGGTTCCTCTGAAATTCTTAATAAGGTCGGGTCAGTAGCATACCAGATAGCTTTACCACCCAATTTGTCTAACCTTCTTGATGTCTGTAACGCCCTGATTTTCCTGTGCACAAATGACCAAAATGCCCCTGAGGCCATTTTTATCGGGAAAATAAGGATAGCTAACCCCAGCCATCCTCAAAGGGACTACTTTGATATTGAATAGGGATTATGTGTGTTAATAGAGTAGAAGAATCTCCTTTTTGGGTTTCCACGCATAAAATTACAGGAGTACCCTTGTGGTAATTTAAACATGGGATTAGTTACCAACCGAACCTGGTTGTTTGGGACGTTGTTTTCACAAGCTTTCAGCATCTAAACATAGTTAGGTCAAATGTATGTATTTCCATTATCTCATGGCCGAGCTCTGCTACCTCTATCTCATGGCCAAGCTCTGCATGGCCGAGCTCTGCTACCTCTAACCTCATGGCCGAACTTCGCTACCTCATGGTCGAGCTCTACTACCTCTACCTCATGGCCAAGCTCTGCTACCTCTCTCATGGCCGAAGCTCTGCGTGGCCGAGCTCTGCTACCTTTACCTCATGGCCGAGCTCTGCTACCTCATGGCCGAAGCTCTGCATGGCCGAGCTCTGCTACCTTTACCTCATGGCCGAGCTCTGCTACCTCATGGCCGAAGCTCTGCATGGCTGAGCTCTGCTACCTCATGGCCGAGCTGCACTACCTCACGGCCGAAGCTCTGCTACCTCTAGCTCATGGCCGAGCTCTACTACCTCATGGCTTAGCTCTGCTACCTCATGACCGAGCTCTGCCATCTCATGGCCGAGCTCATCCTTCACACTTTGGTCAACCTCTGTTTTTCTCAGCCGAGGTCCGCTCCCCTTTTGGTCGAGTTCCACTGAGATCCCTTTTCCATTAATTTGGTTATTTTTATGAGAGTGTCTGTGTGATTTACCCGTACAAATACTGTGACTTAGTCACTTACATACTCAAAGAGCTATACCTTAAGCTATACATAGCCATACCTTAAACCATGCCTACACCATACCATGAAAAAAGATATTTTCTCTTCTTTTCCCTCCTAAAGACTGTCAGTCACTCCTCCTTCTCACTCCCCTCATGTTGAAAATTTTCTATAAATACAAGGGAGCTCCACAAGAGGCTTTTTGCTCATTTCTCTTACAACTCCAACCTCTCTTTCTTTCATCTCACAAAGTTCTTCTTCTCCTTCTTCTTCCTCTACTCCTTTTTCCAAGATCAAACTTTCTTTCAAAGAAACACATCCTAGGTAGGGAGCTATTTTAAAGATTGCTATTCTTTGCTTTTGTTTTACTCTTGGTTTGAAATGTTACAATGTTGATTCTTCCTTCCTCTTTCTTTTTTTCTTCGGTTCTTTATTCTTTTTTTCTTTCCTCTTTGTTTTTGACCTTAATGGAACCATGGCTTGATGATGAGGATCTTGGGTGTTGGATGCAAAACCATAATTTAGTTGACCTCTAAAGCTTGAAGGTTTCACTTTTAAAAAGGTTCTTTTTAGCAAATAAAGATACTATGTTATTTTAAAGAGAGTGAAATGGTGGTCTTGAGCCTAAGACTCAAAGAGATAATAACTAGATTGCATTCATATTTATATTTCAAGTCCATGCATTGCATATTTGTATTTAAGCCTTGCATTCATGTTTATATTTCTTTGCCATCACCTAAATAATTAATCTCGAAGCCTACCTATTTCAACATTAAAGTTGATTGTTGATTTAGAGTAAATACTCTAAGGGGCCTAGAGCACTAAAATAAAGAATTGGACTTGCATATCATATCTATTTCCACGTTATCACCTAAAGCTTTAAAATAAGAAATGAACTTGCATTTCATGTTTATATTTCTTGTCTCACATGTTTATATGTCAAGTCTTTGCATCTCATGTTTACATTTGAGCCTTGTATATCATATTTATGTTTCCATTGCCATCACCTTATAATACTACAATTAAAATGAGGCTTGCATTAGCATGTTTATGTTTGTGCCATCATCTAAATGCCTAAAGCTCAAGACTTCCCTTTTTCAACTTACATAATGATCTTGAATCCATGGGCATTTACCTTTATAAAGATGTTTTCGGTTACAAAGTAAAAGTTGGAATAAGGTTCAAAATGGTCTTAGAAGGAAGGAATAGCTTAGAGGATGTTTTAAACTTAAATTTTCGTATTTTGAAAGTGCTGGTAATCAATTACAAGGCCCATGTAATCAAGTACCAGAGAGCCTTGCCATATTCAAATATGAACTTTTGGCCTGAGTAATCAATTACAACATCATGTGATCGATTACACATTCTGGACTATAGTAATCAGTTATCATTCCATGTAATCGATTACTTAGACGTTCTTGGGGCCCAAGACAGTGGTAATCGACTACAAGGCTCATGTAATCGATTACCAGAGCCCTCAACTCTCCTGTTTTGAAAACTCGAGCTGCATAATTGATTACTAGAACTCAAAATGTGCAAATAAGTATTTTTCCTACTTGTATGGCATGAATCTATGATCTTGTATAACGTCAATCTTTGACATTGTATGACATGAATTTATGATATTGCACGATTCTTCTTGAATCATGAGCATATTTATTTAAGCTAGAAATTCATTAGAAGGCATTTGCGATAAATGTTGAACATGCTTATATGAGTAATTGAGATGCATGATTATGAGAATAACATGATAAGAAATAAGTTATGAATTACCTTGCATCTCTATGTAACATGCCTAATTTTTTTAAGGTGACATAAGACACATAGAAATGATCCTCTAGACTCCCCGAATTAAAGTTTATGAGAGGTGATCCAATATGGGGATCCTTCAGACTCCAGGAATTAATGGTTATGGAAGGTGACCTAAGGAAGTGATCCTTTGGACTCCCCGAATTAAAGGTTATGAAAGGTGATCCTAATGCCCCAATCCCGTACCTTAAGTGTCGGGAACTTATCAAAAGGGATAAGATTACGCTAGTGACGACTAGTGAGGTATGAGCTCATAACCTAGAACTCTCAAAAGGGAGAGTAATAGGGTAGCCCTGAGGAAAGTAAAAGAACAGTTTAAGTCACCTAAAAGATAAGATACAGTAATTTATGATATGTTTGCTAAGTTTCATGAGCATCATTATGTTGTATATTGTAAAGCTCTAGTAATTAACCAGATACACCTAGGTTGAATCTGATCAATGACTAGACTTTACTCCTCGCTTTGGTTCTTTCTTCATAATTTGAAAATACTTAGTGAAATTACGAGCCATTTTTTTTTTAAACACATAATTGAAAACGTGAGCCGAGTACAACGTGAACGAGTAAGCGGAGTATAATAAGACGTTTAAGAATATATCACATCATATCACTTAGGCTCCATCATATAACATCCATAAGCACATTATAGCATATATTTACATACAATAACCTCACTCAAAGGGTGGGTTATGTTCATACATCATTATCTTATGCAAACCCATAAAAGAAAATATACTTAAGGAAATACATGCCCCTAAACTAGATAACTCCATAAGCCGGGAAGGTTATCCTAAAACTAGGGTGCATGATCACACATAAATCTACTAAGAACCCTCTAAGGCCACTGTCCTGGAAATGGGGGAATAAATCCGATCCACTGATGAGCTCCCTCGGGAGGGGACACACGAGATGCACCAGGCTGGGAGTCGCATGGGCTGACCTTCTTGCTAACCTCGGCTGAACAACTGTTTCCTTACTACCCTTTCTTACACGTGTGGGAGTAGGAGCAGAGCTCTCAGAATATACATGAGTATGAGTGTCCTCCTCGGGAACATACTCTGGAAATCCATGGACAGCAGATGAAGCGGGATAAGAACGTAACATCCTTTCATCAAGTGGACGTGCATGTTCGAAAACCATTTCATCGCCATAGGGAGAAGTAGGAGAAAATCAAAAACTAGCGACAGGATGTGCAAATGGACGACCTATGTAAATAAAAACACGAACTGCGCACCTCTCTTCAAAATGATACGAGCGATGCACCGGATCATAGTGAAATTCCCAAGTAGGGGTATCAACGAACAAGACGAATGTCGCCATCTGAATCTGGAGACAATGACGGAAATAAAGAAAAGGGAGTGAGAATCTTCCTAAAGAATTCTCGATGAGTACCTCCTTCTACAGTGTCATCATCAAAGTCCCCAGGAACCTCGGGATTATTCTAAAATAATGAGCATGCAAAGATTCATTTTAAGTTCGGACAAATACTTAACCGAGGTTCGTCAATTTTTAATCATGCGTCTTATAATGCATCATAATCTTAACATGTCATATTTACAATGAACTTTTCCTTTATCATTACATCATTTTCCTCATCATTATTATCAAATAACATGCATAAAAAAACGTCATATAATATTAGCTACACGTGGACATAGTGCACATATTTCATTTCTTTAGTTCCTTAGGTGACTTAAAATCTTATCATCATCATTATTTTCCTTAGGCCACCCTGTAACATCCTAATTTTTAACCCAATACTCTAGAATATATTTAGGTTAATCATTAGTCTGTTACTTCATAGTTTTCATTTAACTCTGAATTACTTAGCGGAAAATACGGGTAATTTTTTTTTTTTTTTGAAATAAAAGTGAGAGCTGCGTGATGCGATAAGCGGTGAACCATATATGGTAAACATATGTCTCACAACATCATAACATAAGGCACAACATGAGCATCACTGAAAATCATCTTATATATATATAACTTGCCCACCTATAAGTGTGGGTCTTAATTTAGTACAAGGGAAATACATAAAAGGAAATACAACATCAAACATAAACATAATCTACTCCCCTACCCGAGTGCATGTAATAGGATAACCTCTAAACAAAAGAAGGTTTATCCCTATCTATGTGGTGTGTGCTCTAACTCGGGCCATCCTCGACCTCCTACTGGCGACCATCTCGTGATCGAGGCAGATATCCAGGAAGCGGCGAGCTCCTCGGGTGTGAAAAGGCGGAGTGGGGATCGAATATGACTCCCAGGGTATGGCCGCATCTCTGGTCGTCGTGCACGCCTCGGCCGAGTCACGGTGGGCTCGCTATCCTCTCCGAAGTCCATAGGTATGTTGGCGGAAGATCCTTCGGAGGGTACAGGTGGCGAATCCTCGGAAGGATCCATCTCGAGAAGGGCGATGGGCAGCAGGGCACATACTCGGGGTAGTCTCGAGCGGCGGATGCGGAAGGTGGAGTACTGGCGTAGCCTCCTCTCGGGGGCGTGGCGCTCGAACACTAGGTCATCGCCAAAAGGTGAGGCGGGGAGAAACGATGGGAATGTGCAGGGGAGTGAAGGGTCGACCCATGAACATGAATACTCTAGCGTGCATCGACCCACAAAATGGAATGACCCGTGGTCAGGTCATGGTGCACCTCCCATGTCGGCGTGTCCCACAGCGAACACTACGAACGTCGCCATCTGAAGACGTGACGGAAAGAAAGAGATAGAGGGAGTGAGAATCTTGCTAAAGAATCTCAGTAGGACCTCCTACTACCTAGGTGCCATCATCTACTTCCTCAGGAACCTTGGGTTTAATTATGCGAAAAGTCTGAACATGCATTTAGTTCATTTTAAACTTCAAAATATACGTTAGCCAAGGTCCATTCATTTTAAGATGATCTTAATGTCATGAATGCAACATAATAGAAAATGTATGCATGGCACTACCTAATGCACATACATAAAACATAACATCAAGCATCATCATCATTGGTGGCATAAAGTGGCAATAGTAACATTCATATGGGACAAAAGCTAGTGACATAATCATAATCATGAACTTCTCTTCCTCATGGGCCACCCTAAAGACAATCGAGCTGGGGTGCTCGGCCGAACCGGTGTCACCCGAGCGTGTCATACATCTAGGTTATGAGCTCATACCTTAACTAGTCGTCACTAGTTCTTACTTACCACTTAACGATAAGCATATCATAAATCCCGACTATCTGAGTACGGGTTAGGGGGCAGAACTCTTAGGGGTGCTCGGCCGAACCGGTGTCACCTAAGAGTATAAAATGGTACCGATGTCACATGAGTTCTATGGAGGTGCTCGGCCGAACCGGTGTCATCCTAGAACCCATCTTAGTACCTTAATTTTCAAAATCTCTTTAAGTCCCCAAATTTGTCGGAATTCGGCCTAAACGGTCATTACACCGAATTTCCTTCCAAATTTGCTTTATGCCACATTAACATATAATCTCATAATTCCTCATATGAATAACATCATCATCATTAGCATACTTCATGCATCATCATAAATCATCCAAACGCTTACCCTTACGGTGGCTTATGCTTTGACCCTTACGGGTCTTAATCTTGAGATATAGTTCTCTACATCCGTCGTTCATATTTTAAGCACCTAAGGCTCATAATTAAACATCATTCATAATCCTCTCATTTTACTTTTGAATCTGAATAGCATAGGGTGGAAATCCTAACAGGTGAATACGGGGTTCTAGAACTTACGTTTTAGACCCTTTCTTGGTTCCGTTTTTAGCTTGAAAGCTATGGATTAAATCTAAATCAATTATGAGGCATTCCTATGCTTAAGGACTAATTATTAATCATGTTTATCATGTTGTAAGGGTGCTGGACAGAATTCAAAGAATTAAATGTTCTAAGAGTTCTACATTTGCATTTTTACGGTTTTCTAGTTACTAGTTTTCCCATAGGTGCTAGAATTCAATTCTAACTCAAATGATACCAAGTTTTTCATGTCTAAACAATCTAAATCTGATTATGTCCCCATTAAAACAGTTTGGATTAATTCCATAAACAAATGGGTCAAAACTATGTTAAATTCTAGCTTTACGGTATTTCTAGTTAGCTAGTTTCTCACCTATCATGCATAGGATCGCTTCTACATCATCATACGATATTTTCACACATTCCAACACATTAAAACATCATCATACAGCATCACATTCACCACATCAGAACCGAAAACATCTTGCCTCAATAAGAGAAGTAAATTGACATTTCTAGGTACATAAGTTAACTAGTTTCTCTCGGAATCAATCTAGAACTTCTAAAACTCTTGCAAAACATTTTAATTCATCAAGAGGCTAAGTGAAGCCTTAGGTCACTGACCAAAACATATTCCATCCCCTAAAAGAGATTGGAATCACAACTTATAATGACATAACCTTATAAAGAATTGTAAAACTTTAAGGAACACTTAAAACATAGGCTATTGGTCCTAGTAGCTAGATGAAAACTCATTGCAAGTCCATCATCACTACTTGGCCGAAATTATGCATTCAAAGAATACATTCACATTTAACTTTATCTTGGAATGAAATGGGCAAGTCTTTGAGCTCTAGGTTCTTAAGTTATGACATAAACTAAACGTGCTCATGCTTTTCGTTTTTAATCTTGCTTACATGGTAAAGTGATGACTTAAAATTAAATATGCAAGGCATAACTTAAATGTGCAAGCTTGAAAGTAAATATGCGAGGCATAAACTTAAACGTGCAAGCTTGAAGGTAAATATGCATGGTTCAATTCTTTATTTTAGTGCTCTTGGCCCAACAACAATCGACTTTAAGGCCGAAATAGATAGGCATTCGAGAAATTAATTAGGTGATAATGCAAGTTCAATTCTTTATTTTAGTGCTCTAGGCCCAACAACAATCGACTTTAAGGCCGAAATAGAAAGGCTTCGAGAATTAAATTAAGTGATGATACAAGTTCCATTTTAATCTTTATGTTCTTAGGTGATAGCTTGAAAGTAAAGATGCATAGCAAGAATGTAAATATGAATGCAAGCATAAAATAAATTATGCAAGTTCATTTTATCTTTCTACTGACTCTTAACAAGACTTTAAAGGAATTTAAACCTTAACCCAAACTCATTCAAACAAGGTAAAGTCAAGCTTGGAGTTCTTAGAACTCAACATAATATCTTTGGGAATCAAACTATAAAGCTTAGAAAATCTCAAGGAAATGGCCGAAATCTCCAAGAAGAGAAAAGTGCATTTTAAAACTCTAGAGTTCATGACCTTGATGATATATTAACACCAATATCATGAGTCCTCATCATTGAGTTCATAGAGCCATTTTAAAACACCATCAAAGTTAAAGTTCTCAAAAGTTCAAGAAAGGAAAATCTAGAAACACTTTTGCTCAAGAACAAAAATCAAGCTCTAGAGTTTGTTTCAAGTGATGAACATCATCATGAAACTCTCATCATCAAGCTCTCATTCCTTTGTTCTCCAAGGCCCATGGCCGAAAATGAGCAAGAACAAGGAAAGGAAAAGAAGTTCTAAAAAGAATCAAGAGAAACTATGAACATAAAGCTTGAAGCAAGAACTCTAAAGAAAGAATTCATGAAAGAAAATCCCTACTTGGTGTGATGAACTTGAAGATGGAAGAAGAAGATGAAGAACTTGAAGAACTCCAAGAACTTGAAGAACACAAAAACTTTGAGAGAAAAAGAAAAGCTTTGAGTGCTCCTAAACTTAGCAAATGATCTAAAAGTGGTGCAAGCTCCTCAAGGCCATCTATTTATAGAGAAATGAAGCAAATGGAGGGTGTGAAGGCTGAAGGTGTTTTCGGCCAAGAGGTGCAGAATTGGAGGGTTCCATGTGTTCCATGAGGTGAGATAATGTGTTCTTGAGGTATGGTGAGGTATGGCTTAAGGTATGGTGAGGTATGGTTCAAGGTATGGCCTCAAGCATGGTTCTTTGAGTGAGAAAATAATTAAACATGTGGTCAATGGGGAAGGATGTGGCCGAAATGCATCAGCCCATGGGGAGGATTAGTTTGCATTTTAATTGTGGTTTAGAGTTGTGTTTAGGTGTATCTTTGATTATGCTTAAGATTAGGAATTTGTAAGAAAGTGTTTAGGTAAGGTAATTGGGTAATTAAGGTGGTCTACACATAATTAAGGAGTGGTCTTGCACCATTAGAGAGTTAAATCCTCAATTTAGAGTCTAAACAACTCTAGACACATTTCCTTGATTTAAGGAATTGGAGAGAGAAAACACTATTCAAGATTCCAAGACTAGGAATCTTGAGTTCTAAAAAGGGATTTAAGTTTAATCTAAGCAATTTTAGGTTCTAATTAACTTTAATAAATTATTTTGACTCTAGATTAATTAGGGAAATAAATTAATCTTCGTTTAGAGCCTAATATTGCTTAGGTTTGCTTAATTACGTCATTAAGCTCAAAAACACTATTCTAGGGGCAAAATCGTAATTTTGCACTAAAACTGCCCGGGACCACCGGGACTTGAACAGAGACCTCTAGACACATGAAATCATGTTTTTAAACCTCTGGGGAAAGTTAGGGCTCAAACAACACCTTTACCGCGTAAAAGCGCTATAGAGGTATTTTGGTCATTTTGACCCGAAGCTGCGGAAAAGCGAAATTTTACGCTTCCAAAGCATTCAAAGGCCATTCAATCCCCTTCAAACATTGAGTTGACCCTTCGAGGATGACCGAGTTGGTTACCCTCGAGTTCGGGTCAGGAAATGACCTCAGGGGCGTTTTGGTCATTTCCCTCGGACAGAAAAATCGGGGTGTTACACACCCTATACTCCACCCTTTTGGGAGTAATTTAGGTTATGAGCTCATACTTTACTAGTCGTCACTAGCATATACTTATCCCTTTTGATAAGCTAAAGTCTCGACTCTACCCTTTTGAGAGAAGCAGGTTAGGGGCTAAAATCACCTTTTCACCACCTATAGTCTGATGGTTCCAAAGGATCATTTTCTTATAAGTTTAAGTCACTATTAAATCTTTGCATGTTATATCACAATACAATTCATAAACATCATAGCATTTTCTCATTTATAGTCTTAAGCTAGAATAATATATATCAACTATAATCATGCATCTGGGAGATTCCCGAGGAAGAGATGGGTCACAATGGACACGCTTAAATACCAAGTCTTTCCTTAGCCAGAACCTTTCCAAATTACACTTTTACAATGATACACTTTCTTCTAGCAACAAAGGTAAATTTTACATAAAAAAGAACATTTCTTGTATAAGCATTTTCATTATTTGCAACAGCAACTATAACATGCAAGCCAGGAAATCATTCAATGATATCAAGTACTTAATAAGATCCAATACTTACATAGAATTATCACAACTTCAAACATATCAAATCATTATCATACATTGATACTAAACTTAGATCAGTGGCCGAATCATGAACCTCATGCAATTACATAAAATCATATTTTAAGTGCATATAAAATACTAGTTCCCCGTAAAATCCTTGCAAAGCCTTAAAACTCATTTAGAAACTAGTTCTTTTGTCAAATTTGGGAGGATCTTCACAATTAAAATTCTCACTTAAGATAAAAGGAGTAAGTCTTGAGCTTTAGAGATTTAGGTGACATCTTAGAATTATAAACATGCTATGCAACCTTATTTTGATCTTATCTTTATAAGGTGATAACTTGGAATTATAAACATGATATGCAATTCCATTTCTTTATCTTTAAGATTTATGGTGATGACTTGAAAATTAAACATGATGCAAGAACTTGAAATATAAACATGATACAAGAAACTGGAGCGGCGGTAATCCGCACAGGAGCAGTAGAGGGAGAAGAGAATATTAAGAAACCGGAGCGGCGGTTGTAACGCCCCAATTTTTACTGTAATTTTTACTGTCATTAGAAATTACTCAATTACCGAATTATCGTAGGTAATTATTACATAAGATTTGAGGCCGAACAATCCTCAATAAAGGAATATAACATTAGAAGAGAGGTTAGGAACGATTCATGCGAGAGTCGCAAATCCGAATTTACATGCGTATAAAATGACCAAAATGCCCCTGAAGTTATTTTACTCAGAAAATGAGGATCGTGGGCCCCACCTATTCTCAAGGGGATATTTTGAGGATAATAAGGGATTGTTTGTGTTATGTGTGTTAATAGAGCAGAAGGATCTCAATTTTGAGTTAGGCCAGCGAAATGACCAAAAGCAGCCCTGTTGTTTTAACTCCGATGTGCGTGCGGTGAGCCCGAACCTCACTAAAATGTTTTAAAATGTGTTTTTAAGCCATGATTAACCATTGGTTAAGCTCGGGAGGCCTCGGGCAATTTTTAAGTGAAAGTACGATTTTGCCCCTATTTTTGGCGATTTGCGAATTGGGATTTTTGATTAGTATACGAAACCTAAGCAATATTAGGCTCAAATTAAAGCTTATTAAATTCTAAATATTAATCTAGAGTCAAAATTATGTATTTAGATTGATTAGAACCCAAAATTGCTCAAAAACACCCAAATTGCTTACTAATTCACTTAAACCCTTAACCGTAAATTCTCTAAATTACATGAATACCTTGCCTACACCTAAATAATGCATGGAACACACAAATTTCACTTCTTTGGGCTGTAATGGACGAAATTATTGATGCCATTATGCAGCTAAATTATTGCCAAAAGTTGCACTAAAACAAAATGCCAAAATGTCACCATATGAGACATAATTCCTTAATTTCATACAACTTTGTCTAAAATGATTTTTCCTCCCTTATTTCTCCTGCAAAATTCCGTCCACTACCTCATCATTTTGGCCAATTAGAAGCCTCAAAATCTTCTATAAATAGGCTTGCTTGAGTGGTCTTGGAATGCTTGGTTCATAACTAGTTTTTAGGAGCACCAAAAACTTTCTTTCTTCCTCCTCTTTGGCTGAATTCTTTCTTCAATTTTTCAAAGAGATTTTGTTTCATTTCACTTCAAGAAACCAAGTTCTCTTCCTCTTCTTCAACTCAGATTAGGTAGGGAGTAGTTTCTAAATTTATTTCTATGCTTTGAGGAGTTGTGTTTTTAGCTCAAAATGATGAAATTATGAACTTGCTTTAGCTTTTCATTTTGGCTTTCCTCTTCAATTTTTCTTTAACCAATTCAACCATATGGCCTAGGTGGAACTAAGATGATGGCTTGATGATGAGGACCTTGAGGGTGGGTTGTAAATCCATCACAAGTTAGGCCTCTAAAGCTTGAAAATTCCACTTGATGCAAAACTTTAAAGAATAATGCTTTATGATGCTAAAACAAAGATTTTTAGTTTAGAACTTGAAAGATGTATTTTTCCTTTTATGTTTTATTTCTTGTTAAGATATGTATTGGGTTGAATTTATAATTCTTTTAAAGTCTTGAAGGAGCTCTAGTAAAGAAACAAAATGAATTTGCATCCATGATTAAGTTTATGCTTTGCATAACCATGTTTACCTTCTATGTCATCACTAAATTTTCAAGAATGAATAAATGAACTTGCATTTCTCATGTTTAAATTCCAAGCTTGTATCTCATGTTTATGTTTCAAGTCATCACTTAATCTTTCAAGATAATAAAGAGGTTGCATCTCATATTTAATTTATGCTCTCACTATATTTTATAATGGCTAAAAGAATCAGCATGGCATGTTTATTTTATGCCATCACCTAAAGATCCTAGAGCTCAAAGACTTGCCCATGTATCACAAGCAAAGAAATATGATTATTGGAGTTAAAGAATTTATTCTTTAAAAAGTCTTGAGATTGGAGCTTAAAAGATGTAATAATAATATTCTCTTCTCCCTCTCTTGGTCTGTGCGGACTACCGCCGCTCCGGTTTCTTAATATTCTCTTCTCCTCTCTGGTCCTGTGCGGACTACCGCAGCTCCGGTTTCTTAATATTTTCTTCTCCCTCTCTTGGTCCTGTGCGGATTACCGCGCTCAGCTTTCTTGTATCATGTTTATATTTCAAGTTCTTGCATCATGTTTAATTTTTAAGTCATCACCTTAAATCTTAAAGATAAAGAAATGGAATTGCATATCATGTTTATAATTCCAAGCTATCACCTTATAAAGATAAGATTAAAATAAGGTTGCATAGCATGTTTATAATTCTAAGATGTCACCTAAATCTCTAAAGCTCAAGACTTACTCCTTTTATCTTAAGTGAGAATTTTAATTGTGAAGATCCTCCCAAATTTGACAAAAGAACTAGTTTCTAAATGAGTTTTAAGGCTTTGCAAGGATTTTACTGTGGAACTAGTATTTTATATGCACTTAAAATATGATTCTATGTAATTGCATGAGGTTCATGATTAGGCCACTGATCTGAGTTTAGTATCAATGTGTGATAATGATTTGATATGATTGAAGTTGTGATAATTATGGTTTATTGTTAAGAGAATGATTCATAATTGGTTTAGTAACTAATTAGTTCTATAATTGATAATTCTATGTAAGGATTGGATGCTTATTAAGTACTTGATATCATTGAATGATTTCTGGCTTGCATGTTATAGTTCTTTGTTGCAAATAATGAGAATGCTTGTACATGAAATGTTCTTTATTATGTAAAATTTACCTTTGTTGCTAAAAGAAAGTGTATCATTGTAAAAGTGTAATTTGGAAAGGTTACGGCTAAGGAAAGACTTGGTATTTAAGCGTGTCCATTGTGACCCACCTCTGCTTTCACAGGAATCTCCCATATGCATGATTACAGATTGATATATATTATTCTAGCTTAAGACTATAAATGAGAAAATGTTATGATGTTTATGAATTGTATTATGATATAACATGCAAAGATTTAATGATGACTTAAACTTATAAGAAAATGATCCTTTGGAACCATCGGACTATAGGTGGTGAAAAGGTGATTTTAGCCCCTGACCCGTTCTCTCAAAAGGGTAGAGTCGGGACTTTAGCTTATCAAAAGGGATAAGTATATGCTAGTGACGACTAGTAAAATATGAGCTCATAACCTAAATTACTCCCAAAGAGGTGGAGTATAGGGTGGCCCATGGAAAATAATCAACATGATAAGATTTTAAGTCATCAAAGGCACTAAAGAAATGAAATATGTGCACTTTGTGTCCATGTGTAGCTAATATTATATGACGTTCTTTTATGCATGTTATTTTGATAATGATGATGAGGAATATGATGTAATGATAAAGGAAATGTTCATTGTAAATATGACATGTTAAGAATAAGATGCATTATAAGGCGCATGATTAAAAATTGACGAACCTCGGTTAAGTATTTGTCCGAACTTAAAATGAATCTTTGCATGCTCACTATTTTAGAATAATCCCGAGGTTCTGGGGACTTTGATGATGACAACTGTAGAAGGAGGTCCCCTACTGAGAATTCTTTAGCAAGATTCTCACTCCCTTTTCTTTATTTCCGTCATTGTCTCCAGATTCAAATGGCGACATTCGTCCTGTTCGTTGATACCCCTACTTGGGAATTCCACTATGATCCGGTGCATCGCTCGTATCATTTTGAAGGAAGGTCTGCTTGATTCGTGTTTTTATTTACATAGGTCATCCATTTGCACATCCTGTCCCTAGTTATCGATTTTCTCCTACTTCTCCTATGGCGATGAAATGGTTTTCGAACATGCACGTCCACTTGATGAAAGGATGTTACGTTCTTATCCGCTTCATCTGCTGTCCATGGATTTCAGTATGTTCGAGACGAGATATTCAAACTGATCCTTCAGCAGGACACTCCTACTCATGTATATTCTGAGAGCTCTTGCTCCTACTCCCACACGTGTAAGAGAGGGTAGTGAGGAAAGCAGTTGATTGTTCAGCCGAGGTTAGCGAGAAGGCCGTCCATGCGACCCCAGCCTGGTGCATCTCGTGTGTCCCGTCCCGAGGGAGCTCATCAGTGGATCGGATTTATTCCCCCATTTCCAGGACAGTGGCCATAAAAGGTTCTTAGTAGATTTATGTGTGATCATGCACCCTAGTTTTAGGATAACCTTCCCGGCTTATGGAGTTATCTAGTATAGGGGCATGTATTTCCTTAAGTATATTTTCTTTTATGGGTTTGCATAAGATAATGATGTATGAACATAACCCACCCTTTGAGTGAGGTTATTGTATGTAAATATATGCTATAATGTGCTTATGAATGTTATATGATCGAGCCTAAGTGATATGATGTGATATATTCTTAAACGTCTTATTATACCCCGCTTACTCGTTCACGTTGTACTCGGCTCATGTTTTCAATTATGTGTTTAAAAAAAAAAAAAATGGCTCGTAATTTCACTAAGTATTTTCAAATTATGAAGAAAGAACCAAAGCAAGGAGTAAAGTCTAGTCATTAATCAGATTCAACCTAGGTGTATCTGGTTAATTTCTAGGGTGTTACAGCGGTAGTCCGCACAGGACCAGTAGAGGGAGAAGAGAATTATTATTACATCTTTTTAAGCTCCAATCTCAAGACTTTTTAAAGAATAAATTCTTTAACTCCAATAATCATATTTCTTTGCTTGTGATACATGGGCAAGTCTTTGAGCTCTAGGATCTTTAGGTGATGGCATAAAATAAACATGCCATGCGTTGATTCTTTTAGCCATTATAAAATATAGTGAGAGCATAAATTAAATATGAGATGCAACCTCTTTATTATCTTGAAAGATTAAGTGATGACTTGAAACATAAACATGAAATACAAGCTTGGAATTTAAACATGAGAAATGCAAGTTCATTTATTCATTCTTGAAAATTTAGTGATGACATAGAAGGTAAACATGGTTATGCAAAGCATAAACTTAATCATGGATGCAAATTCATTTTGTTTCTTTACTAGAGCTCCTTCAAGACTTTAAAAGAATTATAAATTCAACCCAATACATATCTTAACAAGAAATAAAACATAAAAGGAAAATTCATCTTTCATGTTCTAAACTAAAAATATTTGTTTTAGCATCATAAAGCATTATTCTTTAAAGTTTTGCATCAAGTGGAATTTTCAAGCTTTAGAGGCCTAACTTGTGATGGATTTACAACCCACCCTCAAGGTCCTCATCATCAAGCCATCATCTTAGTTCCACCTAGGCCATATGGTTAAATTGGTTAAAGAAAAATTGAAGAGGAAAACCAAAATGAAAAGCTAAGGTAAGTTCATAATTTCATCATTTTGAGCTAAAAACACAACTCCTCAAAGCATAGAAATAAATTTAGAAACTACTCCCTACCTAATCTGAGTTGAAGAAGAGGAAGAGAACTTGGTTTCTTGAAGTGAAATGAAACAAAATCTCTTTGAAAAAATTGAAGAAAGAATTCAGCCAAAGAGGAGGAAGAAAGAAAGTTTTTGGTGCTCCTAAAAACTAGTTATGAACCAAGTATTCCAAGACCACTCAAGCAAGCCTATTTATAGAAGATTTTGAGGCTTCTAATTGGCCAAAATGATGAGGTAGTGGACGAAATTTTGCAGGAGAAATAAGGGAGGAAAAATCATTTTAGACAAAGTTGTATGAAATTAAGGAATTATGTCTCTTATGGTGACATTTTGGCATTTTGTTTTAGTGCAACTTTTGGCAATAATTCAGCTGCATAATGGCATCAATAATTTCGTCCATTACAGCCCAAAGAAGTGAAATTTGTGTGTTCCATGCATTATTTAAGTGTAGGCAAGGTATTCATGTAATTTAGAGAATTTACGGTTAAGGGTTTAAGTGAATTAGTAAGCAATTTGGGTGTTTTTGAGCAATTTTGGGTTCTAATCAATCTAAATACATAATTTTGACTCTAGATTAATATTTAGAATTTAATAAGCTTTAATTTGAGCCTAATATTGCTTAGGTTTCGGTATACGAATCAAAAATCCCAAAATTCGCAAAACTGCCCAAAAACAGGGGCAAGATCGTACTTTCACTTAAAAACTGCCTGAGGCCACCCGAGCTTAACCAATGGTTAATCATGGCTTAAAAACACATTTTAAAACATTTTAGTGAGGTTCGGGCTCAGTCGGCACGCACATCGGAGTTAAAACAACCGCAGGGGCGTGTTGGTCATTTCGCGCGTCGGAACTCAAAATTGAGATCCTTCTGCTCTATTAATATACATAACACAAACAATCCTTTATTATCCTCAAAATATCCCCTTGAGAATAGGTGGGGCCCACGATCCTCATTTTCTGAGTAAAATAACTTCAGGGGCATTTTGGTCATTTTATACGTACAGAAATTCGGGATTTGCAACTCTCGCATGAATCGTTCCTAACCTCTCTTCTAATGTTATATTCCTTTATTGAGGATTGTTCGGCCTCAAATCTTATGTAATAATTACCTACGGTAATTCAGTAATTGAGTAATTTTTAATGACAGTAAAAATTGGGTCGTTACATATATCTTATGTTACCCTTCACATTGACGTGCATTTCTTGATGAGGTATGATGCATTCATAACATTTAAGAAGCATGTTAAAATGAACAGGCCTCAGTAAATGATGTTTTGAGAACTTAATAATTGAACCCTTTGCATACTCACTATTTCATAATTTAACCCGAGGTTCCTGGGGACGATGTGTAACATCCTAATTTTTAACCCAATACTCCTAAAACGTATTTAGGTTAAACATTAGTCTACTACTCTCTTAGTCTCATTCTTTGAAACCTTTCTTTAAAATATTTAGTGAAAAATACAGGTAGAATTTTTTTTTTTTGAAAACAGAAACAAATCGTGAGCCTCGTACAATGTAAAAGGTCATAACGTAAAGCGTAAATATAAAAAGAATAACATAAATAGAATCATCAGATAGGCTCCATAGAAAGAACAATCATCAGCACATCATCACATAATATTAACTTCAAATGTCAAGTCAAACAATATTAATAGTATTAATGATATAGGAATATTCCACAAGAATATCAAAAAACTACACATAACTGTAATGTGATTAAGCTAAGACTATGTTCCAGCTTCCGCACCATCAAGCTACTTCCATGTCGGCAACTCAGGGCAATCCACGGACGTCATCGTCAACCTTGTCTGAAGATGAAGATGGAAAAGAACAATAGGGGGAGTGAGAAACTTATACAAGAATCTCAGTAGGGCTTCCCCCTTTATACACGTGTCATCATCAACGTCCTCAAGAACCTCGGGTTTAATTATGAAATAGTGGGCATAAACAAGATTCATTTGTTAAGTTTTCAAATACCATTAGCCGAGGCCCGTATCTTTTAGCATGAATCTTAATGCATGAATGCAACAAATATTGGATGAATGCATGACAATACCATATGCGCATTAACATGAAAGTACTTGAGCACAACATAAAGAAACATAAATCATATATGTGGAATAAAAGGCACAGTACTTTTCATGTGACATCTTTCTCATACGTCAACCTCTTAAGTTCTTTTTCTTAAAGACCACCTTCTTAGGATATTCACCAAAAATCCAACCGACTCACCGGCCCCCGTGATAATCTGGTTACCAAACTACATCTCACCTATCGCCTAGGAATGAGCTCAATCCTAACTAGTCATCACTAGATTTAATATGGGGTAATAGAGGGGGTAATACATCATTTCTTCTTCGAAACGCATCTACTGGCATCTAGTGCATAGTAATATTGTCCGCTTTGGCAAGCTCAATGTCAATACCCTCACGGTTTTGTTCCTAGGGGTGCTTGACCGAACCGGTGTCACCCAGGACGCGTCTCAGTAATATATCACATTTAAGTTCTCATGATTTCCAAAAACTTTTCTAAGTTCTCAAATTTGACGAAAATTCGGCAGCATAACGGCTATAAACCGAATTTCCTCAAATTTGCTTTATGCCACAAAACATATAGAGCATGCATAGCCCTTCATCATCAACATAAGACATCAATTCATATAGTCAAACTCATCATAGCATATACATCATCACATCATTACTTTAATATTCTTAAAAGATAGCATGCTCCTAACCAGTTTGCTGGAATCAGGACCGGGCTCAGTTAATACATATTCCATGCTCAAGTCATTTTCACAATTAAACATACATCTACTTGAAGTCATAAAGCTCATCAAGTCTTAGGACCTATGGTGTTTTATGTTTTGACCCTTTACGGGTCTTAATCTTGAAAACTAATTATGCTAACATCTGTCTTTCTCCTTTTATGCACCTATAGGTTCACAACTAATTATTCTCAATTTTTTTTGTTCTTAGGAACTAATCCAAACAGCACTATGCAGATTTGAACAGTTTTAAGTTCTTGTGATTACAGCGTTCTAAAATCTACATTTTAGACCTTTTTTAAGTTTCGTCTTTGCCTAAGACACTATAAATTAAATCTAAACCAATTATGAGAGGTTCCTACACATATAAACTAATTCTAAACCATGATTACTGCATTAGAAGGTCGCTGGATAGAAACAGAATTTTCTATGTTCCAAGTGTTCTAGAATTCTCATTTTCCATCTTTTTCTAGTTACTATTTTTTCCTAACTTCCCCAAATCATCTCTAACATCAAATATACATGATTCCATACATATTAATATAATAAAATCATCATCAAACAGTGAGCAAATCATCAAGGCAGAACCGTGGTCATACATCATCATATCATTCATAAAATTCCATTTTCAATACACATAAGTTATTAGTTCTCATGGAATCATTTTAGGACTTCTAAAACTCTTTAGAAAACAACTTATTTCATTAAAATCATCATAATTTAAATGAGGGCAGCAACTATTTTAAATGGCTCATGGTTGGAATTTAAAAGTAAAATCATGCTTGAAATATTCTCTAAGTTCACCCATGCTTAAAAAAATCCTAAGACATAGGTTATTGGCACTTGTGACTAGATGAAACTCACACCAAGCTCATCATCATCATATGGCCGAATTATGCATTCAAGAGAATGCTTCCATATCCAACTTTTCCTTGAGATAAAGGGATAAGCCTTTAAGTTCTAGAATCTTTAGGTGATAACAAGAATTTAAACATGCTATGCATTTCATTTTATTCTTCATTAGAAAAGTAAAGTGAGAGCTTAAAATAAATATGAGATGCACTTCATTTTTATCTCCAAAGTTTACGTGATGACTTAAAAACTAAATATGCTAGACAAGGGAATGCAAATATGAATACAAGTCCAATTCTTTATTTTAATGCTGTAGGCTCCACAACAATCAACTTTAAGGCCGAAACAGGTGAGCTTCGAGATTAATTATTAGGTTATATGAAAATGCAAGCTTTTGTTTTAGTCTTTGTGTTTTTGGGTGATGGCAAAGAAACTTAAATGTAAATGCAAGGCTTAACATAAATATGCAATGCACGAACTTAAAAAGTAAACATGAATGCAAGTTCATTATTATATAATTACTAGAGCTCATACAAGACTTTAAAGAACCAACATCTTAATCCCAACTTAATCTCGTCAAGATAAAGTAAGCTCTAAAGTTCTAAGTACCAAGATTTCAAGGAAACCTTATGGTGTGAATATCATCATCAAGCTCAAGGAAATAGATTCCAAAGAAAACAAAACCATAAAGAAAAGGAAAAAAGGCCAAAACCAAAAGGAAAGGAAAAGAAAAGGAAACCGAAACCAAGGTTAAAGAAAAGGAAAGGAAAAACCAAAAATATGTTATGATCAAACTAAGTTTCAAGCTTTAGAGGTTTCTCAAATGATAACCATAAGACCATTATCTTGAAACCTCATTATCAAGCCAACATTTCCTTTTAAAAGAAAGGCTCCAAGGCTGAAACTCAAAGAGAAGAAAAGAAGTTCTAAAAGCCAAGAGAAACTAAAAAAAAACTTATTTTTTTCAAAGCTTTAGAAGACAAAACTTTAAAGAACAAAATCCCTACCAAGGTATGTTTTCTTAGAGATGAAAAGGACTTGATCTTGAGAAAAGGATGAAAGGAAAATCTTCCTTGAAGCTTGATGGTATATTTGGCCAAGGAGGAAAAAGAAAGGAAGAAAGTTGGGGTTCTTGAACTTGATCCTTAGAAAGGCAAGGCTAAGTGTTTAGAAGGTTGCGTATGGTTGAGAAGTGGTGGTTCTTGGTGAGTAAGAAGAAGATGATGATGATGATGAAAGAACTCTTGAACTCTTGAGAGAAAAAGAAAGAACTTAGAACTACTCTTGAAGCTAAACTTAGCAAATAAACCAAAGTGGAACCAAGTCCATCTAGACATGGTATTTATAGAAAAACAACATCAAGGGTGTAAGAATGGAGGGAGTGGCCGAAATCTCATGGAGGGAAAAGGAAAAAAATATCTCTTGTAACGTATGGTGTAGGCATGGCTAGGTATGGTGAGGTATAGTCTCAAGCATGGCTTCAAGTATGGCCAAGTGTGGCCTTTGATTTGGAATTAAAATAAATTAATTCTTTTAAATGGAGAAGGAGGAGGAGTCACGGTTTTTCTTCTTAATTAGGGGAGGAAAATCACAATTTAATGTGTATTTGGAGTAAGCTTAAGGGTAGTATTTGATTAGGCCAAAGATTAGAGTTTTGTGATTAAGTGTTTAGGTAAGTAAGTAGGTAATTAGGGCCATATAAGACAAGATTAGAAGGTGGTTTCTCTAAATTAATGAAGTCAAACTTCATTAACTTGGAATCCAATACCAACATATTTCCTTGATTTAGGGAATTGGAGAGAGAGAAAACACTATTTCTAGATTCCTTTCTCAAAGAATTAAAACTAGAAAAGAGTTGAGTTTCTCTAAGCAATCTTAGATTGTAATTAACCTCAATTAAATATTTTGACTATAAATTAGTAATTAGAATTTACTAATCTTTAATTAGAGCCTAATATTGCTTAGATTTTGCTTATCATATCATTAGGCCCAAAATGTGTAACGCCCCAATTTTTACTGTCATTAGAAATTACCGAATTACTGCAGGTAATTATTACATAAGATTTGAGGCCGAACAATCCTCAATAAAGGAATATAACATTAGAAGAGAGGTTAGGAGTGATTCATTCATACGAGTCGCAAATCCGAATTTCAGACGTATAAAATGACCAAAATGCCCTTGTTATTTTACTCAGAAAATGAGGATCGTGGGCCCCACCTATTCTCAAGGGGATGTTTTGATGATAATAAGGGATTGTTTGTGTTATGTGTGTTAATAGAGCAGAAGGATCTCAATTTTGAGTTCGACGCGAAATGACCAAAACGCCCTACTGGTCGCTTTAACTCCGATGTGCGTGCCGACTAAGCCCGAACCTCACTAAAATGTTTTAAAATTTGTTTTTAAGCCATGATTAACCATTGGTTAAGCTCGGGTGGCCTCGGGCAGTTTTTAAGTGAAAGTACAATTTTGCCCTTGTTTTTGGCGCTTTGCAATTTCGGGATTTTTGATTCATATACCGAAACCTAAGCAATATTAGGCTCAAATTAAAGCTTATTAAATTCTAAATATTAATCTAGAGTCAAAATTATGTATTTAGATTGATTAGAACCCAAATTGCTTACTAATTCACTTAAGCCCTTAACCGTAAATTCTCTAAATTACATGAATACCTTGCCTACACCTAAATAATGCATGGAACACACAAATTTCACTTCTTTGGGCTGTAATGGACGAAATTATTGATGCCATTATGCAGCTGAATTATTGCCAAAAGTTGCACTAAAACAAAATACCAAAATGTCACCATAAGAGACATAATTCCTTAATTTCATACAACTTTGTCTAAAATGATTTTTCCTCCCTTATTTCTCCTGCAAAATTCTGCCAACTACCTCCTCATTTTGGCCAATTAGAAGCCTTAAAATCTTCTATAAATAGGCTTGCTTGAGTGGTCTTGGAATGCTTTGTTCATAACTAGTTTTTAGGAGCACCAAAAACTTTCTTTCTTCCTCCTCTTTGGCTGAATTCTTTCTTCAATTTTTCAAAGAGATTTTGTTTCATTTCACTTCAAGAAATCAAGTTCTCTTCCTCTTCTTCAACTCAGATTAGGTAGGGAGTAGTTTCTAAATTTATTTCTATGCTTTTAGGAGTTGTGTTTTTAGCTCAAAATGATGAAATTATGAACTTACCTTAGCTTTTCATTTCGGTTTTCCTCTTCATTTTTCCTTAACCAATCCGGCCATATGGCCTAGGTGGAACTAAGATGATGGCTTGATGATGAGGACCTTGAGGGTGGGTTGTAAATCCATCACAAGTTAGGCCTCTAAAGCTTGAAAATTCCACTTGATGCAAAACTTTAAAGAATAATGCTTTATGATGCTAAAACAAAGATTTTTAGTTTAGAACTTGAAAGATGTATTTTCCAAGCTTGTATTTCATGTTTATGTTTCAAGTCATCACTTAATCTTTCAAGATAATAAAGAGGTTGCATCTCATATTTAATTTATGCTCTCACTTTATTTTATAATGGCTAAAAGAATCAACGCATGGCATGTTTATTTTATGCCATCACCTAAAGATCCTAGAGGTCAAAGACTTGGCCATGTATCATAAGCAAAGAAATATGATTATTGGAGTTAAAGAATTTATTCTTTAAAAAGTCTTGAGATTGGAGCTTAAAAAGATGTAATAATAATTCTCTTCTCCCTTCACCAGTCCTGTGCGGACTACCGCTCCGGTTTCTTAATATTCTCTTCTCCTCTCTGGTCCTGTGCGGATTACCGCCACTCCAGTTTCTTGCATCATGTTTATATTTCAAGTTCTTGCATCATGTTTAATTTTCAAGTCATCACCTTAAATCTTAAAGATAAAGAAATGGAATTGCATATCATGTTTATAATTCCAAGCTATCACCTTATAAAGATAAGATTAAAATAAGGTTGTATAGCATGTTTATAATTCTAAGATGTCACCTAAATCTCTAAAGCTCAAGACTTACTCCTTTTATCTTAAGTGAGAATTTTAATTGTGAAGATCCTCCCAAGTTTGACAAAAGAACTAGTTTCTAAATGAGTTTTAAGACTTTGCAAGGATTTTACGGGGAACTAGTATTTTATATGCACTTAAAATATGATTCTATGTAATTGCATGAGGTTCATGATTCGGCCACTGATCTGAGTTTAGTATCAATGTATGATAATGATTTGATATGTTTGAAGTTGTGATAATTATGGTTTATTGTTAAGAGAATGATTCATCGTGCATGTTAGAGATAAAACTAGCTCCCTAGAACAACCGAAGAGCTAGAATTTACCTAGTTTTTGACCCCTTTAAGTTTAGCCAATGCCAAATCTATTTTAGTATATTATAATTCTGTCTAGGATTAGTTAGCCATGAAAAATTTGGTATCAATTAGACTAGGATTGATCCCGAATACTAAAAATGAACTTAGCAACTAGAAAACCGAAAAAACAAGATTTCTAGAACTCTAGGGAATGAAATTTATGCATTCTATCTAGAATCTTTAGCAACGATAAGAACCAGGTTTTATTATGTTTAAATAAGGGAGAATGATTCATAATAGGTTTAGTAACTAATTTCAGCATCATAGGGAAAGCTGGTAACAAGAAAGGATTTAAAACATAACTTCTAGCATACCGTAAAATGTAACACCCTAGTAATTAACCAGATACACCTAGATTGAATCTGATTACTAACTAGACTTTACTCCTTGTTTTGGTTCTTTCTTCATAATTTGAAAATACTTAGTGAAATTACAAGCCATTTTTTTTTTAAAACACATAATTGAAAACGTGAGCCGAGTACAACGTGAACGAGTAAGCGGAGTATAATAAGACGTTTAAGAATATATCACATCATATCACTTAGGCTCCATCATATAACATCCATAAGCACATTATAGCATATATTTACATATAATAACCTCACTCAAAGGGTGGGTTATGTTCATACATCATTATCTTATGCAAACCCATAAAAGAAAATATACTTAAGGAAATACATGCCCCTAAACTAGATAACTCCATAAGCCGGGAAGGTTATCCTAAAAGTAGGGTGCATGATCACACATAAATCTACTAAGAACCCTTTATGGCCTTTGTCACGGAAATGGGGGAATAAATCCGATCCATCGATGAGCTCCCTCGGGAGGGACACACGAGATGCACCAGTCGGGTCGCATGGACGGCCTTCTTGCTAACCTCGGCTGAACAACTGTTTCCTCACTACCTTCTCTTACACGTGTGGGAGTAGGAGCAGAGCTCTCAGAATATACATGAGTATGAGTGTCCTCTGAAGGATCAGTTTCGGAATATCTCGTCTCGGGAACATACTCTGGAAATCCATGGACAGCAGATGAAGCGGGATAAGAACGTAACATCCTTTCATCAAATGGACGTGCATGTTCGAAAACCATTTCATCGCCATAGGGAGAAGTAGGAGAAAATCGATAACTAGGGACAGGATGTGCAAATGGACGACCTATGTAAATAAAAACACGAATCACAAGACCTCCTTTCAAAATGATACGAGCGATGCACCGGATCATAGTGAAATTCCCAAGTAGGGGTATCAACGAGCAGGGACGAATGTCGCCATCCGAATCTGAGACAATGATGGAAATAAAGAAAGGGAGTGAGAATCTTGCTAAAGAATTCTCGATAAGCTACCTCCTTCTACAGTGTCATCATCAAAGTCCCAGGAACCTCGGGATTATTCTAAAATAGTGAGCATGCAAAGATTCATTTTAAGTTCGGACAAATACTTAACCGAGGTTCGTCAATTTTTAATCATGCGTCTTATAATGCATCATAATCTTAACATGTCATATTTACAATGCACTTTTCCTTTATCATTACATCATTTTCCTCATCATCATTATCCAATAACATGCATAAAAGAACGTCATATAATATTAGCTACACGTGGACATAGTGCACATATTTCATTTCTTTAGTGCCTTAGGTGACTTAAAATCTTATCATCATCATTATTTTCCTTAGGCCACCCTATACTCCACCCTTTTGGGAGTAATTTAGGTTATGAGCTCATACTTTACTAGTCGTCACTAGCATATACTTATCCCTTTTGATAAGCTAAAGTCCCGACTCTACCCTTTTGAGAGAACGGGTTAGGGGGCTAAAATCACCTTTTCACCACCTATAGTCTGATGGTTCCAAAGGATCATTTTCTTATAAGTTTAAGTCACCATTAAATCTTTGCATGTTATATCACAATACAATTCATAAACATCATAACATTTTCTCATTTATAGTCTTAAGCTAGAATAATATATATCAACTGTAATCATGCATATGGGAGATTCCCAGGAAAGAGAGGTGGGTCACAATGGACACGCTTAAATACCAAGTCTTTCCTTAGCCAGAACCTTTCCAAATCACACTTCTACAATGATACACTTTCTTCTAGCAACAAAGGTAAATTTTACATAATAAAGAACATTTCATGTATAAGCATTCTCATTATTTGCCACAGCAACTATAACATGCGATCCACGAAATCATTCAATGATATCAAGTACTTAATAAGCATCTAATCCTTACATAGAATTATCAATTATAGAACTAATTAGTTACTAAACCAATTATGAATCATTCTCTTAACAATAAACCATAATTATCACAACTTCAATCATATCAAATCATTATCACACATTGATACTAAACTCAGATCAGTGGCCGAATCATGAACCTCATGCAATTACATAGAATCATATTTTAAGTGCATATAAAATACTAGTTCCCCGTAAAATCCTTGCAAAGCCTTAAAACTCATTTAGAAACTAGTTCTTTTGTCAAATTTGGGAGGATCTTCACAATTAAAATTCTCACTTAAGATAAAAGGAGTAAGTCTTGAGCTTTAGAGATTTAGGTGACATCTTAGAATTATAAACATGCTATGCAACCTTATTTTAATCTTATCTTTATAAGGTGATAGCTTGGAATTATAAACATGATATGCAATTCCATTTCTTTATCTTTAAGATTTAAGGAGATGACTTGAAAAGTAAACATGATGCAAGAACTTGAAATATAAACATGACACAAGAAACTGGAGCGGCGGTAATCCGCACAGGACCAGTAGAGGGAGAAGAGAATATTAAGAAACCGGAACGGCGGTAGTCCGCACAGGACCAGTAGAAGGAGAAGAGAATATTAAGAAACCGGAGCGGCGGTAGTCCGCACAGGACCGGTGAAGGGAGAAGAGAATTATTATTACATCTTTTTAAGCTCCAATCTCAAGACTTTTTAAAGAATAAATTCTTTAACTCCAATAATCATATTTCTTTGCTTGTGATACATGGGCAAGTCTTTGAGCTCTAGGATCTTTAGGTGATGGCATAAAATAAACATGCCATGCGTTGATTCTTTTAGCCATTATAAAATATAGTGAGAGCATAAATTAAATATGAGATGCAACCTCTTCATTATCTTGAAAGATTAAGTGATGACTTGAAACATAAACATGAAATACAAGCTTGGAATTTAAACATGAGAAATGCAAGTTCATTTATTCATTCTTGAAAATTTAGTGATGACATAGAAGGTAAACATGGTTATGCAAAGCATAAACTTAATCATGGATGCAAATTCATTTTGTTTCTTTACTAGAGCTCCTTCAAGACTTTAAAAGAATTATAAATTCAACCCAATACATATCTTAACAAGAAATAAAACATAAAAGGAAAATACATCTTTCAAGTTCTAAACTAAAAATCTTTGTTTTAGCATCATAAAGCATTATTCTTTAATGTTTTGCATCAAGCGGAATTTTCAAGCTTTAGAGGCCTAACTTGTGATGGATTTACAACCCACCCTCAAGGTCCTCATCATCAAGCCATCATCTTAGTTCCACCTAGGCCATATGGTTGAATTGGTTAAAGAAAAATTGAAGAGGAAAACCAAAATGAAAAGCTAAGGCAAGTTCATAATTTCATCATTTTGAGCTAAAAACACAACTCCTCAAAGCATAGAAATAAATTTAGAAACTACTCCCTACCTAATCTGAGTTGAAGAAGAGGAAGAGAACTTGGTTTCTTGAAGTGAAATGAAACAAAATCTCTTTGAAAAAAATTGAAGAAAGAATTCAGCCAAAGAGGAGGAAGAAAGAAAGTTTTTGGTGCTCCTAAAAACTAGTTATGAACCAAGCATTCCAAGACCACTCAAGCAAGCCTATTTATAGATGATTTTGAGGCTTCTAATTGGCTAAAATGATGAGGTAGTGGACGGAATTTTGCAGGAGAAATAAGGGAGGAAAAATCATTTTAGACAAAGTTGTATGAAATTAAGGAATTATGTCTCTTATGGTGACATTTTGGCATTTTGTTTTAGTGCAACTTTTGGCAATAATTCAGCTGCATAATGGCATCAATAATTTCATCCATTACAGCCCAAAGAAGTGAAATTTGTGTGTTCCATGCATTATTTAGGTGTAGGCAAGGTATTCATGTAATTTAGAGAATTTACGGTTAAGGGTTTAAGTGAATTAGTAAGCAATTTGGGTGTTTTTGAGCAATTTTGGGTTCTAATCAATCTAAATACATAATTTTGACTCTAGATTAATATTTAGAATTTAATAAGCTTTAATTTGAGCCTAATATTGCTTAGGTTTCGGTATACGAATCAAAAATCCCGAAATTCACAAAACTGCCCAAAAACAGGGGCAAAATCGTACTTTCACTTAAAAGCGCCGAGGCCACCCGAGCTTAACCAATGGTTAATCATGGCTTAAAAACACATTTTAAAACATTTTAGTGAGGTTCGGGCTCAGTCGGCACGCACATCGGAGTTAAAACAGCCGCAGGGGTGTTTTGGTCATTTCGCGCGTCGGAACTCAAAATTGAGATCCTTTCGCTCTATTAACACACATAACACAAACAATCCCTTATTATCCTCAAAATATCCCCTTGAGAATAGGTGGGGCTCACGATCCTCATTTTCTGAGTAAAATAACTTCAGGGGCATTTTGGTCATTTTATACGTACAGAAATTCGGGATTAGCGACTCTCGCCTGAATCGTTCCTATCCTCTCTTCTAATGTTATATTCCTTTATTGAGGATTGTTCGGCCTCAAACCTTATGTAATAATTACCTACGGTAATTCGGTAATTGAGTAATTTCTAATGGCCAAAATAAAATTGGGGCGTTACATTACTCCCCTCCTTAAAAGAATTTCGCCCCGGAAATTCGTTACCTGAGAACAACTCGGGGTATTGTGCTTTCATGTTTGATTCCAACTCCCATGTAAGTTCTTCAGTTTCACCCTGTCCCCATGCTACTTTGACCAGGGGTACAGCCTTGTTCCTTAACTGCTTAACTCCTCGGTCGACGATTCTCGTGGGTAGTAAGTTAAATGTCAGGTTATCTCTTAATTGTACATGTTCTGGCTCTAGTACATGACTCGCGTCAGATTGATACTTTCTTAACTGAGAGACATGGAAAACATCATGAAGGTTGGATAGACTCGGGGGTAGGGCTATACGGTGAGCTCTGTGTCCTACTTTGGTAAGGATTTCAAACGGACCAAGAAATCTGGGACTCAATTTCTTTACTTTTATTGCTCGGCCTATGCCTGTGGTGGGGGTGATCCTTAGGAACACGTGGTCCCCTTCTTGAAAATCTAGCGGTTTTCGCCGCTTGTCCGCATAGTTTTTCTGTCGACTTTGAGCAGTAAGAATCTTATCCCTAATCTTCTTGATTTGTTCCGTTGTTTCCCTCACAATATCAGGTCCGAGTAAACTTTGCTCTCCGGGTTCATACCAACATAAGGAGATTGACATTTCGGCCCATAGAGGGCCTCATACGGTGCCATACCGATACTTGCATGATAAGCATTGTTATATGCAAATTCAATCGATGGCATGTACTTATCCCAACTTCCTTTGATCTAAAACACATGCCCTTAACATATCCTCCAAGGTTTGGATAGTTCTTTCAGATTGACCGTCTGTTTGGGGGTGATAGGCCGTGCTTAGACACAGCTTTGAACCAAACGCCTTTTGAAAGGCTCCCAAAATCGTGACGTAAACCGCGGATCTCGGTCCGAGATTATCGTCGACGGCACCCCATGTAACCTTACTATCTCCTGAATATATAATTGTGCTAACCCATCCAAGACTTAAGTCACCTTAATAGGTAAAAAATGGTCGACTTCGTCAATCGATCCACGATTACCCATATGGTATCATGATTCATTTGGGTCCTCGGTAATCCAGTCACAAAATCCATGGAGATACTATCCCACTTCCACTCAGGGGATCGACAGAGGTTGCAGCATTCCGAGGGTTTTTGGTGTTCAATCTTCACCTTTTGACACACCAAGCACTTACTCACCCATGTGCACACATCTTTCTTCATTCCAGGCCACCAGAACATCTTCTTCAAATCTTGATACATCTTGGTGGCACCAGGATGAAGGGTAAAATGGCTCTTATGGGCTTCCTCCAAAATATCCTTTCGGAGGCCACCACTAGCGGTACACATATTCGACCTTTAAACCTCCACAAATCGTCCATTCCTTGGGTAAAACCTATCAACTTTCCCCGCCTTCACTTGCCCCTAAAGTCTCTTGAAACTCAAAGATCGTCCCCTTGAGCTTGAACAATCCTTTCTTTGAACTCACTTGTCACTCTAAGATGACAAGCTCTGATGCCCTTAGTGGTCAAAGTCATTCCTAGGTTTAAGTCCCTAAATTGCTCAATCAATTCAACCTCCTTCACCATCAAACGGGACACTTGTAAGGACTTCCTACTCAAAGCATCAGCTACTACATTAGCTTTACCAGGATGGTAGTTCAGTCCAAAATCATAATCTTTCAAGAACTCCATCCATCGCCTTTGCCTCATGTTTAGCTCTTTTTGATCAAAGAGATATTTCAAACTCTTGTGATCAGAAAACACCTCAAACTTAACTCCATATAAATGGTGTCTCCAAATCTTTAGAGCAAACATGACGGCAGCTAACTCAAGGTCATGGGTAGGGTAGTTTGCCTCATGTGGCTTGAGTTGTCTTGATGCATAGGCCACCACTTGCCTATCTTGCATCAATACATAACCTAAACCCTTTTTTGAAGCATCACAATACACCTCAAAAGGCACATTGGGGTCGGGTAACACTAAAACAGGGGTCGAGGTTAGCTTGTGTTTTAACTCTTGAAAGCTCTTTTCACACTCCGGTCCATGAAAAGGGTGTTCTTCCTAGCCGCCTTGGTCAAAGGTAGGAAATCTGGGAAAATCCCTTGATAAATCGACGGTAATAACCGCTAAACCCAAAAAGCTCTTTACTTGATTCACAGTAGGTTAGTCTTTCCCGATTTACTACCGCTTCTACCTTACTAGGATCTACAGCAATTCCTTTCTTAGATACTACATGCCCTAAAAATTGCACCTTATCCAACCAAAACTCACACTTGAAAATCTTGGCATATAGTTTCTTTTCCTTCAAGATCTCCAGTACTATGGTCAGGTGGCATTCATGCTCTTCATGGGTCTTAGAATATATGAGAATATCATCTATAAAGACAACTACAAACTGATCTAAATAGGGTCGAAAGATCCTATTCATGTAATCCATAAAAATAGCTAGAGCATTGGTTAACCCAAAGGACATTACTGCAAACTCAAAATGGCCGTATCGAAAGTAAAGGCCGTTTAGGTATGTCTTCATTTCTCACTCTAATTTGATGGTAGCCTGACCTCAAATCTATCTTAGAAAACACTACCGCACCTTTCAGTTGGTCCATCAAATCATTGATCCTAGGCAGAGGATACTTGTTTTTCACCGTTACTTTATTCAACTGCCTATAATCTACACACATCCTCATACTCTCATCCTTTTTCTTTACAAACAACACAGGGGCTCCCCAAGGTGATGCACTAGGCCTAACAAACTTTTTCTCCAATAAATCTTCCAATTGAGTTTTTAACTCGATCAATTCTAATGGGGACATCCTGTATGGGGCTATGGATATAGGTCCCGCATCCGGAAGCAATTCTATGGAAAACTCTATCTCTCTCTTGGGGGGAAACTCTGGTATCTCATCTGGAAATACTTCAGGATAATTTCTTACTATTGCTATCTCATTGATACTTTGCTCAAAGTCTACATCACTAGCGGCTAAGAAAATGTAACCTTTACTCTCACCCTTACCACAGTCCATTTCCACAGCAGTTATGTAAAGACTTATGGGTTTCTTAGGTTTAATAAGAACAGGAAGAAAAGTGATGGTTTTCTCATAATAGTTTAACAGTACACGGTTGGCCTCAAGCCAATCCATGCCAAGAATCACATCTAAACCTCGCATGGGTAAGCAAATAAGATCTAAAACAAAGGATCTATTATCTATAATAAAACTACAATCTAAACAATATTTACAAGTCCTAACGGGTTTTCCAGTTGGGGTAGAAACAATAAGGTCAAAAGGAAGCTCAGTCATAGGTAAATTAAGGCTTTTAACACGTGAATGGGAGATAAAAGAATGAGAAGCGCCAGAATCATATAGTACAATTAAGTCTTTACCATGCATATTACCCTTACCTTCCACGAGATTTCATGACTTCGTTGTTTCTTCAGCATTAACAGTAAATACCCTTCCCTGGTATTGCGGCTTGGGATTGGGGGTTGGCGGGTTCCTTTCCGTGCATTCTCGGGAGTAATGACCTGGTTTTCCACACCGATAGCACACGTTTGTTCCGGCTCGACATGGCATGCTCCCATGATTCTTGCCACACTTGGGACATTCCATGGATGGCGCAGCCGTGGAGTCTTGCTAGACCTTTTTGTGGTGTTTTCCTTTTATTGTTGTTATTGTTGTTGTTGCGATTGTTACTGGGGTTATTGTTGTAGCGGTTGTTATTATAGCGGTTGTTGTTGTTTGGCCTTCCTTGTTGAAAATTTCTTTGTGTCCCTTGTGGTCTTGATTGAGGGGGAATGGAGGTCGATTCTGCCTCTTGAACTAGCGACCTTGAGGTGTCAACTTTTTGGTAATATTATCGACTTTGGGGTGCTTAGTTTTCTCTGACCTTCTTCAATAATCCGACATTTGTTAACTAGGGTAGAGAAATCCCTAATCTCCAAATGTGCAACTGCCACATTAAGTTCTGCCTTCAACCACGACTCGTATTTAATGCATTTCCGACTCATCAGATTTCCTTGGTACATTCTTGAGAACTTAATGAGTTCTTCAAATCTGGCGATGTCTTTGGGCCACATTCATATTCCCCTGGACAAGTTGCATGAATTCAATGTCCTTGGCATTTCTAACTGACTCTGGAAAGTACTTTTCATAAAAATGGACCTTGAATAGTTCCCAATCAATGTCCACGTCGGTCGTCTCCAGGAGTCTTCGAACACCTGTCCACCAGAAACTGGCATCACCCTCAAGCATATGAGTAGCGAAGGTGACCTTTTGCTCCTCCGAGCATGGGACTACAGCAAAGACCTTCTCAATATTCCGAATCCATTCATCTGCAATATTTGGATTCAGTGTCCCCTTGAAAACTGGTGGGTTTGCCTTATGAAACTCCTCGAAACAGGCATGTTCAGGAATCTCATGTCCCTAATTCATATTGGCTTGACGATCCTGATCCATTCGTTCCATCATCATTCTCATGGTCCTTGCTACGTCGCGGAGTGCTTGGTGTCTCGTTGTCTTGATTATTCGTCTTTGCGCTCCTAGTCTATTGTCGGCGTGCCATTGGTCCCTATACACACAAAACAAAGAACACTGAGGTGATCAGGCCCAATATTCCATGCAAAGTGACCAAGTTACCATGGCACATTCAACATACAGTAGTCATGTATTTCTAATCCTCAAGCTCATCCTAATGATAAACATCTACACATGACGTCACTAACGTATTATGCTTTAGAAGCATAGCTAGTCCAATCCTCAGGCTCCATGAGAATCGAACTGCTCTGATACCAAAATGTAACATCCTAGTAATTAACCAGATACACCTAGGTTGAATTTGATTAATGACTAGACTTTACTCCTTGCTTTGGTTCTTTCTTCATAATTTGAAAATACTTAGTGAAATTACGAGCCATTTTTTTTTTAAAACACATAATTGAAAACGTGAGCTGAGTACAACGTGAACGAGTAAGCGGAGTATAATAAGACGTTTAAGAATATATCACATCATATCACTTAGGCTCCATCATATAACATCCATAAGCACATTATAGCATATATTTACATATAATAACCTCACTCAAAGGGTGGGTTATGTTCATACATCATTATCTTATGCAAACCCATAAAAGAAAATATACTTAAGGAAATACATGCCCCTAAACTAGATAACTCCATAAGCCGGGAAGGTTATCCTAAAAGTAGGGTGCATGATCACACATAAATCTACTAAGAACCCTTTATGGCCACTGTCCTGGAAATGGGGGAATAAATCCGATCCACTGATGAGCTCCCTCGGGAGGGGACACACGAGATGCACCAGGGAGGGGTCGCATGGACGGCCTTCTTGCTAACCTCGGTGAACAAGCTGTTTCCTCACTACCCTCTCTTACACGTGTGGGAGTAGGAGCAGAGCTCTCAGAATATCCACGAGTAGGAGTGCGCTCTGAAGGATCAATTCCAGAATATCTCGTCTCGCGAACATACTCTGGAAATCCATGGACAGCAGATGAAGCGGGATAAGAACGTAACATCCTTTCATCAAGTGGACGTGCATGTTCGAAAACCATTTCATCGCCATAGGGAGAAGTAGGAGAAAATCGATAACTAGGGACAGGATGTGCAAATGGACGACCTATGTAAATAAAAACATGAATCGCACCTCCCTTCAAAATGATACGAGCGATGCACGGATCATAGTGGAATTCCCAAGTAGGGGTATCAACGAGCAGGGCGAATGTCGCCATTTGAATCTGGAGACAATGACGGAAATAAAGAAAAGGAGTGAGAATCTTGCTAAAGAATTCTCGATGGGTACCTCCTTCTACAGTGTCATCATCAAAGTCTCCAGGAACCTCGGGATTATTCTAAAATAGTGAGCATGCAAAGATTCATTTTAAGTTCGGACAAATACTTAACCGAGGTTCGTCAATTTTTAATCATGCGTCTTATAATGCATCTTATTCTTAACATGTCATATTTACAATGAACATTTCCTTTATCATTACATCATATTCCTTATCATCATTATCAAAATAACATGCATAAAAGAACGTCATATAATATTAGCTACACATGGACACATAGTGCACATATTTCATTTCTTTAGTGCCTTTGGTGACTTAAAATCTTATCATCATCATTATTTTCCTTGGGCCACCCTATACTCCACCCTTTTGGGAGTAATTTAGGTTATGAGCTCATACTTTACTAGTCGTCACTAGCATATACTTATCCCTTTTGATAAGCTAAAGTCCCGACTCTACCCTTTTGAGAGAACGGGTTAGGGGGCTTAAATCACCTTTTCAGCACCTATAGTCCGATGGTTCCAAAGGATCATTTTCTTATAAGTTTAAGTCACCATTAAATCTTTGCATGTTATATCATAATACAATTCATAAACATCATAACATTTTCTCATTTATAGTCTTAAGCTAGAATAATATATATCAATCAGTAATCATGCATATGGGAGATTCCCGGGAAAAGAGGTGGGTCACAATGGACACGCTTAAATACCAAGTCTTTCCTTAGCCAGAACCTTTCCAAATTACACTTTTACAATGATACACTTTCTTCTAGCAACAAAGGTAAATTTTACATAATAAAGAACATTTCATGTACAAGCATTCTCATTATTTGCAACAAAGAACTATAACATGCAAGCCAGAAATCATTCAATGATATCAAGTACTTAATAAGCATCCAATCCTTACATAGAATTATCAATTATAGAACTAATTAGTTACTAAACCAATTATAAATCAATCTCTTAACAATAAACCATAATTATCACAACTTCAATCATATCAAATCATTATCACACATTGATACTAAACTCGGATCGCTGGTCAATCATGAACCTCATGCAATTACATAGAATCATATTTTAAGTGCATATAAAATACTAGTTCCCTGTAAAATCCTTGCAAAGCCTTAAAACTCATTTAGAAACTAGTTCTTTTGTCAAATTTGGGAGGATCTTCACAATTAAAATTCTCACTTAAGATAAAAGGAGTAAGTCTTGAGCTTTAGAGATTTGGGTGACATCTTAGAATTATAAACATGCTATGCAACCTTATTTTAATCTTATCTTTATAAGGTGATAGCTTGGAATTATAAACATGATATGCAATTCCATTTCTTTATCTTTAAGATTTAAGGTGATGACTTGAAAATTAAACATGATGCAAGAACTTGAAATATAAACATGATACAAGAAAGCTGGAGCGTGTAATCCGCACAAGACCAAGAGAGGAGAAGAAAATATTAAGAAACCTGAGCGGCGGTAGTCCGCACAGACCGATAGAGGGAGAAGAGAATATTATTATTACATCTTTTTAAGCTCCAATCTCAAGACTTTTTAAAGAAAAAATTCTTTAACTCCAATAATCATATTTCTTTGCTTGTGATACATGGGCAAGTCTTTGAGCTCTAGGATCTTTAGGTGATGGCATAAAATAAACATGCCATGCGTTGATTCTTTTAGCCATTATAAAATATAGTGAGAGCATAAATTAAATATGAGATGCAACCTCTTTATTATCTTGAAAGATTAAGTGATGACTTGAAACATAAACATGAAATACAAGCTTGGAATTTAAACATGAGAAATGCAAGTTCATTTATTCATTCTTGAAAATTTAGTGATGACATAGAAGGTAAACATGGTTATGCAAAGCATAAACTTAATCATGGATGCAAATTCATTTTGTTTCTTTACTAGAGCTCCTTCAAGACTTTAAAAGAATTATAAATTCAACCCAATACATATCTTAACAAGAAATAAAACATAAAAGGAAAATACATCTTTCAAGTTCTAAACTAAAAATCTTTGTTTTAGCATCATAAAGCATTATTCTTTAAAGTTTTGCATCAAGTGGAATTTTCAAGCTTTAGAGGCCTAACTTGTGATGGATTTACAACCCACCCTCAAGGTCCTCATCATCAAGCCATCATCTTAGTTCCACCTAGGCCATATGGTTGAATTGGTTAAAGAAAAATTGAAGAGGAAAACCAAAATGAAAAGCTAAGGCAAGTTCATAATTTCATCATTTTGAGCTAAAAACACAACTCCTCAAAGCATAGAAATAAATTTAGAAACTACTCCCTACCTAATCTGAGTTGAAGAAGAGGAAGAGAACTTGGTTTCTTGAAGTGAAATGAAACAAAATCTCTTTGAAAAATTGAAGAAAGAATTCAGCCAAAGAGGAGGAAGAAAGAAAGTTTTTGGTGCTCCTAAAAACTAGTTATGAACCAAGCATTCCAAGACCACTCAAGCAAGCCTATTTATAGAAGATTTTGAGGCTTCTAATTGGCCAAAATGATGAGGTAGTGGACGGAATTTTGCAGGAGAAATAAGGGAGGAAAAATCATTTTAGACAAAGTTGTATGAAATTAAGGAATTATGTCTCTTATGGTGACATTTTGGCATTTTGTTTTAGTGCAACTTTTGGCAATAATTCAGCTGCATAATGGCATCAATAATTTCATCCATTACAGCCCAAAGAAGTGAAATTTGTGTGTTCCATGCATTATTTAGGTGTAGGCAAGGTATTCATGTAATTTAGAGAATTTACGGTTAAGGGTTTAAGTGAATTAGTAAGCAATTTGGGTGTTTTTGAGCAATTTTGAGTTCTAATCAATCTAAATACATAATTTTGACTCTAGATTAATATTTAGAATTTAATAAGCTTTAATTTGAGCCTAATATTGCTTAGGTTTCGATTATCTGAATCAAAAATCCGAAATTCGCAAAGCGCCCAAAACAGGGGCAAAATCGTACTTTCACTTAAAAACTGCCCGAGGCCACCCAAGCTTAACCAATGGTTAATCATGGCTTAAAAACACATTTTAAAACATTTTAGTGAGGTTCAGGCTCAGTCGGCACGCACATCGGAGTTAAAACAGCCGCAGGGGCGTCTTGGTCATTTCGCGCGTCGGAACTCAAAATTGAGATCCTTCTGCTCTATTAACACACATAACACAAACAATCCCTTATTATCCTCAAAATATCCCCTTGAGAATAGGTGGGGCCCACGATCCTCATTTTCTGAGTAAAATAACTTCAGGGGCATTTTGGTCATTTTATACGTACAGAAATTCGGGATTTGCGACTCTCGCATGAATCGTTCCTAACCTCTCTTCTAATGTTATATTCCTTTATTGAGAATTGTTCGGCCTCAAATCTTATGTAATAATTACCTACGGTAATTCGATAATTGAGTAATTTTTAATGACAGTAAAAATTGGGGCGTTACATAAAACCTTAGGAACAACTTACTACCTAAGCTACCCCATTTGATTTAATAGTGTTCTTAAGGCCTATAAATAATCGTAAGGATGGTAATAAATCCCATAGGTGCATAACTAATTAGTTCTATAATTGATAATTCTATGTAAGTATTAGATGCTTATTAAGTACTTGATATCATTGAATGATTTCCTGGCTTGCATGTTATAGTTGCTGTTGCAAATAATGAGAATGCTTATGCATGAAATATTCTTTATTATGTAAAATTTACCTTTGTTGCTAGAAGAAAGTGTATCATTGTAAAAGTGTAATTTGGAAAGGTTTTGGCTAAGGAAAGACTTGGTATTTAAGCTTGTCCATTGTGACCCACCTCTCTTTCCTGGGAATCTCCCAGATGCATGATTATAGTTGATATATATTATTCTAGCTTAAGACTATAAATGAGAAAATGCTATGATGTTTATGAATTGTATTGTGATATAACATGCAAAGGTTTAATGGTGACTTAAACTTATAAGAAAATGATCCTTTGGAACCATCAAACTATAGGTGGTGAAAAGGTGATTTTAGCCCCCTAACCCGTTCTCTCAAAAGGGTAGAGTCGGGACTTTAACTTATCAAAAAGGATAAGTATATGCTAGTGACGACTAGTAAAGTATGAGCTCATAACCTAAATTACTCCCAAAAGGGTGGAGTATAGGGTGGCCCAAGGAAAATAATGATGATGATAAGATTTTAAGTCACCTAAGGCACTAAAGAAATGAAATATGTGCACTGTGTCCATGTGTAGCTAATATTATATGACGTTCTTTTATGCATGTGATTTTGATAATGATGATGAGGAATATGATGTAATGATAAAGGAAAAGTTCATTGTAAATTTGACATGTTAAGATTATGATGCATTATAAGACGCATGATTAAAAATTGACGAACCTCGGCTAAGTATTTGTCCGAACTTAAAATGAATCTTTGCATGCTCACTATTTTAGAATAATCCCGAGGTTCCTGGGGACTTTGATGATGACACTGTAGAAGGAGGTACCTTACTGAGAATTCTTTAGCAAGATTCTCACTCCCTTTTCTTTATTTCCGTCATTGTCTCCAGATTCAAATGACGACATTCATCCTGTTCCTTGATACCCCTACTTGGGAATTCCACTATGATCCGGTGCATCGCTCGTATCATTTTGAAGGGAGGTGCGCAATTCATGTTTTTATTTACATAGGTCATCCATTTGCACATCCTGTCCCTAGTTATCGATTTTCTCCTACTTCTCCCTATGGCGATGAAATGGTTTTCGAACATGCACGTCCACTTGATGAAAGGATGTTACGTTCTTATCCCGCTTCATCTACTGTCCATGGATTTCCAGAGTATGTTCCCGAGACGAGATATTCTGAAACTGATCCTTCAGAGGACACTCCTACTCATGTATATTCTGAGAGCTCTGCTCCTACTCCCACACGTGTAAGAGAGGGTAGTGAGGAAACAGTTGTTCAGCCGAGGTTAGCAAGAAGGCCGTCTATGCGACCCCAGCCTGGTGCATCTCGTGTGTCCCCTCCCGAGGGAGCTCATTAGTGGATCGGATTTATTCCCCCATTTCCAGGACAGTGGCTATAGAAGGTTCTTAGTAGATTTATGTGTGTTCATGCACCCTAGTTTTAGGATAACATTCCCGGTTTATGGAGTTATCTAGTTTAGGGGCATGTATTTCCTTATGTATATTTTCTTTTATGGGTTTGCATAAGACAATGATGTATGATCATAACCCACCCTTTGAGTGAGGTTATTGTATGTAAATATATGTTATAATGTGCTTATGGATGTTATATGATGGAGCCAAAGTGATATGATGTGATATATTCTTAAACATCTTATTATACTTCGCTTACTCGTTCACGTTGTACTCGGCTCACGTTTTCAATTATGTTTTTTTGTAAAAAAAAAATGGCTTGTAATTTCACTAAGTATTTTCAAATTATGAAGAAAGAATCAAAGCAAGGAGTAAAGTCTAGTCATTAATCAGATTCAACCTAGGTGTATTTGGTTAATTACTAGGGTGTTACAAAATGCACTATGTAGGGGTAAAATCATAATTTTTCACAAAAACTGCCCGAGACCACCGGGTCTTAAACAGACATTCCTAGACTCATAAAAACATCGTTTTAAACCTTTCAGGAAATTCCTGGGCTCAAACGTTACTTACACCCGGGCAAAAATGCTGTAGGGGTATTATGGTCATTTTGGCCCCAAACCTTAGAAAACCAGATTTTCATTTCCAGAACCATTCAAAAACCATCTAATCCCCTTCAAACATTAAGTTGACCTTTCGAGGACCGCCGGGTTGGCTATCCTCGAATTCTGGGAGGAAAATGACCTTAGGGGCATTTTGGGCATTTCCTTTTAGACAAAAAAATCGGGGTGTTACACAATGATGATGTCACATGCATGGAAATGGGTTCCCTACTGAGATTCTTTTATAAGTTTCTCATTCCCTCCCTTTTTTTCCATCTTCGTCTTTAGAACAAGTTAATGGCGATATCTGTGGGCTACCTTGAAATGCCAGCATGGGAAATGCACGAGAGTTGAGATCAGAGAGGCGCAACGGAAGTAGAGACATAGGCTTTCCCGTTTATGATGCATAGGAGTTATCTTGCCTACATACATGCTCACATCCTAGTTTCTAGTAGATGTGTACCCACGATGGGTTAACTATATTTTAGTTATGTTTAGCTTTTGAATCCCTGTGCCGCTCAACCTTTAATTGGTGAGCTTTAATGCTACTATATTAAGGATTTGTATTATGGCATGTATTATGGAACCTTTGATGTTATTAATGTATGCCCCCATGATGTTATGTTATGCTTATGATTTGGTAATTAGTTCTTGTCCATGATGTGCTTCAGATTGTTTTTATTATGCGCAACGTATGACATAGCTCTTTTGGCATGCGCAACTCATGTTTTTCGTTTTAAGTTCCAAAGAAAAGAATTTACCCATATTTTTGCTAAGTATTTTAAATAAACTAAAATTAAGAACTAAAAACAAAAGAGTAACAACTAATAGTCAACTTGAATACATTCTAGGTGTATTAAGTTAAATATTAGGGTGTTACAATGTCTTCCATGTCTCTCAATTGAGAAAATATCAATTCGATCCCAGTCATGTGCTAGAGCCAGAGCAAGTACAATTGAGGGAGGACCTAACCTTTAACCTGCCACCTATGAAGATCGGGGACAAAGGAGTCAAGCACTTAAGGAACAAATGTAACGCCCCAATTTTTACTGTAATTTTTACTGTCATTAGAAATTACCGAATTACTGTAGGTAATTATTACATAAGATTTGAGGCCGAACAATCCTCAATAAAGGAATATAACATTAGAAGAGAAGTTAGGAGCGATTCATGCGAGAGTCGGAAATCCCGAATTTCTGTACGTATAAAATGACCAAAATGCCCCTGAAGTTATTTTACTCAGAAAATGAGGATCGTAGGCCCCACCTATTCTCAAAGGGATGTTTTGATGATAATAAGGGATTGTTTGTGTTATGTGTGTTAATAGAGCAGAAGGATCTCAATTTTGAGTTTCGACGCGCGAAATGACCAAAACGCCCCTGCAGCTGTTTTAACTCCGATGTGCGTCTTGGTAGCCCGAACCTCACTAAAATGTTTTAAAATTTGTTTTTAAGCCGTGATTAACCATTGGTTAAGGTCGGGTGGCCTCAGGCAGTTTTTAAGTGAAAGTACAATTTTGCCCCTGTTTTTGGCGATTTGTGAATTTGGGATTTTTGATTCATATACCGAAACCTAAGCAATATTAGGCTCAAATTAAAGCTTATTAAATTCTAAATATTAATCTAGAGTCAAAATTATGTATTTATATTAATTAGAACCCAAAATTGCTCAAAAACACCCAAATTGCTTACTAATTCACTTAAACCCTTAACCGTAAATTCTCTAAATTACATGAATACCTTGCCTACACCTAAATAATGCATGGAACACACAAATTTCACTTATTTGGGCTGTAATGGAAGAAATTATTGATGCCATTATGCAGCTACATTATTGCCAAAAGTTGCACTAAAACAAAACGCCAAAATGTCACCATAAGAGACATAATTCCTTAATTTCATACAACTTTGTCTAAAATGATTTTTCCTCCCTTATTTCTCCTACAAAATTCCGCCAACTACCTCTTCATTTTGGCCAATTAGAAGCCTCAAAATCTTCTATAAATAGGCTTGCTTGAGTGGTCTTGGAATGCTTTGTTCATAACTAGTTTTTAGGAGCACCAAAAACTTTCTTTCTTCCTCCTCTTTGGCTGAATTCTTTCTTCATTTTTTTCAAAGAGATTTTGTTTCATTTCACTTCAAGAAATCAAGTTCTCTTCCTCTTCTTCAACTCAGATTAGGTAGGGAGTAGTTTTTAAATTTATTTCTATGCTTTGAGGAGTTGTGTTTTTAGCTCAAAATGATGAAATTATGAACTTACCTTAGCTTTTCATTTCGGTTTTCCTCTTCATTTTTCCTTAACCAATTCGGCCATATGGCCTAGGTGGAACTAAGATGATGGCTTGATGATGAGGACCTTGAGGGTGGGTTGTAAATCCATCACAAGTTAGGCCTCTAAAGCTTGAAAATTCCACTTGATGCAAAACTTTAAAGAATAATGCTTTATGATGCTAAAACAAAGATTTTTAGTTTAGAACTTGAAAGATGTATTTTCCAAGCTTGTATTTCATGTTTATGTTTCAAGTCATCACTTAATCTTTCAAGATAATAAAGAGGTTGCATCTCATACTTAATTTATGCTCTCACTTTATTTTATAATGGCTAAAAGAATCAACGCATGGCATGTTTATTTTATGCCATCACCTAAAGATCCTAGAGGTCAAAGACTTGCCCATGTATCACAAACAAAGAAATATGATTATTGGAGTTAAAGAATTTATTCTTTAAAAAGTCTTGAGATTGGAGCTTAAAAAGATGTAATAATAATTCTCTTCTCCCTTCACAGGTCCTGTGCGGACTACCGCCGCTCCGGTTTCTTAATATTCTCTTCTCCTCTCTTGGTCCTGTGCGGATTACATGCTCCGATTTCTTGCATCATGTTTATATTTCAAGTTCTTGCATCATGTTTAATTTTCAAGTCATCACCTTAAATCTTAAAGATAAAGAAATGGAATTGCATATCATGTTTATAATTCCAAGCTATCACCTTATAAAGATAAGATTAAAATAAGGTTGCATAGCATGTTTATAATTCTAAGATGTCACCTAAATCTCTAAAGCTCAAGACTTACTCCTTTTATCTTAAGTGAGAATTTTAATTGTGAAAATCCTCCCAAGTTTGACAAAAGAACTAGTTTCTAAATGAGTTTTAAGACTTTGCAAGGATTTTACGGGGAACTAGTATTTTATATGCACTTAAAATATGATTCTATGTAATTGCATGAGGTGCATGATTCGGCCACTGATCTGAGTTTAGTATCAATGTACGATAATGATTTGATATGTTTGAAGTTGTGATAATTATGGTTTATTGTTAAGAGAATGATTCACTGCATGTTAGAGATAAAACTAGCTCCCTAGAACAACCGAAGAGCCAGAATTTACCTAGTTTTTGACCCCTTTAAGTTTAGCCAATGCCGAATCTATTTTAATATGTTATAATTCTGTCTAGGATTAGTTAGCCACGAAAAATTTGGTATCAATTAGACTAGGATTGATCCCGAACACTAAAAATGAACTTAGCAACTAGAAAACCGTAAAAACAAGATTTCTAGAACTCTAGGGAATGAAATTTATGCATTCTATCCAGAATCTTTAGCAATGATAAGAACCAGGTCTTATTATGTTTAAATAAGGGAGAATGATTCATAATTGGTTTCGTAACTAATTTCAGCATCATAGGGAAAGCTGGTAACAAGAAAGGATTTAAAACATAACTTCTAGCATACCGTAAAACCTTAGGAACAACTTACTACCTATGCTACCCCATTTGATTTAATAGTGTTCTTAAGGCCTATAAATAATCGTAAGGATGGTAATTAGTTCTATAATTGATAATTCTATGTAAGTATTGGATGCTTATTAAGTACTTGATATCATTGAATGATTTCCTGGCTTGCATGTTATAGTTGCTGTTGCAAATAATGAGAATGCTTATGCATGAAATATTCTTTATTATGTAAAATTTACCTTTGCTGCTAAATGTAATATCCTAATTTTTAACCCAATACTCTAGAACATATTTAGGTTAATCATTAGTCTGTTACTTCATAATTCTCATTTATCTTTGAATTACTTAGCGGAAAATACAGGTAAATTTTTTTTGAAAAACAAAGTGAGAGCCGCGTGATGCGATAAGCGGTAAACCATGTATGGTAAACAAATGTCTCATAACATCATAACATAAGGCACACCATGAGTAACACTGAAGATCATCTCATATATATATAATTTGCCCACTTATAAGTGTGGGACTTAGTTTAGTACAAGGAAAACACATGAAAAGGAATACAACATAAGCATAAACATGATCTACTCCCCTACCCGAGTGCACCTAATAGGATAACCTCTAAACAAAAGAAGGTTTATCCCCATCTAAGTGGTGTGTGCTCTATCTCGGCCATCTACAGCCTCCTACTGGCGACTATCCCTCGAGCGTGGCAAGTAACCAGGAAACTGAGCAAGCTCCTCCGGCGTGAATAGACGGGACGGGGCTCGGAAGTGACCTCCACGGCGTGGCCTCATCTCCGGTCGTCGTGCAAGCCTCGGCTGAGTCACGGAAGGCTCACTACCTTCCCCAAGGTCCATGGGTATGGTGGGGGAAGATCCCTCGGAGGGTGCCTGGGTTGCCGAATCCTCGGAAGGATCCGTCTCCGAAAAAGATGATGGGCAACCGGGCACATACTGGGGGTAGTCTCGAGCGGCGGACGTGGAGGATGGGGTACGGCGAAGCCTCTCCTCTAGGGGACGTGCACGCTCGAACACCAGGTCATCGCCAAAAGGTGAGGCGGGGAGAAACGATGGGAATGTACAGGGAGTGAAGGGTCGACCCATAAACATGAATACTCTAACCGTGCATCGACCCACAAAATGGAATGACCCGTGGTCCGGGTCATGGTGCACCTCCCATGTCGGCGTGTCCACGAACACCATGAACGTCGCCATCTGAAGACGTGACGGAAAGAAAGAGATAGAGAGAGTGAGAATCTTGCTAAAGAATCTCAGTAGGGCCTCCTACTACCTAGGTGTCATCATCTACGTCCTCAGGAACCTTGGGTTTATTTATACAAAGTGACTGAGCATGTATTAAGTTCATTTTAAACTTTAAAATATATTTTAGCCAAGGTCCATTCATTTTAGGATGGTCTTAATGTCATGAATGCAACATAATAGAAAATGTATGCATGGCACTACCTAATGCACATACATAAAACATAGCATCAAGCATCATCATTCTTGGTGGCATAAAGTGGCAATAGTAACATTCATATGGGACAAAACTTAGTGACATAATCATAATCATGAAACTTTTCTTCCTCATGGGCCACCCTAAAAGACAATCGAACTGGGGGTGCTCGGCCGAACCGGTGTCACCCAGAACGTGTCATACATCTAGGTTATGAGCTCATACCTTAACTAGTCGTCACTAGTTCTTACTTACCACTTAACGATAAGCGTATCATAAATCATAAATCCCGACTATCTGAGTACGGGTTAGGGGGCAAAACTCTTAGGGGTGCTCGGCCGAACCGGTGTCACCTAAGAGTGTAAAATGGTACCGATGTCACATGAGTTCTATGGAGGTGCTCGGCCGAACCGGTGTCATCCTAGAACCCATCTTAGTACCTTAATTTTCAAAATCTCTTTAAGTCCCCAAATTTGTCGAAAATTCGGCGGCACAACGGTCATTAAACCAAATTTCCTTCCAAATTTGCTTTATGCCACATTAACATATAACCTCATGAATTCCTCATATGAATAATCATCATCATCATTTGCATACTACATGCATTATCATAAAACATTCAAACGCTTACCTTTACGGTAGCTTATGCTTTGACCCTTACGGGTCTTAATCTTGAGATATAGTTCTCTACATCCGTCGCTCATATCTTTATGCACCTAAGGGCTCATATTTAATCATCATTCCTAATCCTCATGTTCATACTTAAATCTGAAAATCATAGGGCAGAATCTCTAACTTGTATTTACGGGGTTCTAGAACTTACGTTTTAGGCCCTTTCTCGGTTCTGTTTTACTTGAAAGCTATATATTAAATCTAAATCAATTATGAGGCATTCCTATGCTTAAGGACTAATTATTAATCATTTTTATCATGTTGTAAGGGTGCTGGACAGAATCCAGAAAATTAAATGTTCTAAGAGTTCTACATTTGCATTTTTACGGTTTTCTAGCTACTAGTTTCCCCGTAGGTGCTAGAATTCAATTCTAATCCAAATGTTACCAAGTTTTTCATGTCTAAACAATCTAAATCTGATTATGTTCCCATTAAAACAGTTTGGATAAGTTCCAAAAACAAATGGGTCAAAACTATGTTAAATTCTAGCTTTACGGTATTTCTAGTTAGCTAGTTTCTTACCTATCATGCATAGGATCGTTTCTACATCATCATATGATATTTTCACACATTCCAACACATCAAGACATCATCATACAACATCACACTCATCATATCAAAACCGAAAACATTTAACTTAAATGAGAGAGTTAAATTGACATTTCTAGGTACATAAGTTAACTAGTTTCTCTCGGAATCAATTTAGAATTTCTAAAAACTCTTTGCAAATCATTTTAATTCATCAAAAGGCTAAGAGAAGCCTTAGGTCACTGACCAAAACATATTCCATCCCCTAAAAGATAATAGAATCACAACTTGTGATGACATAACCTTATAAAGATTTGTAAAGCTTTAAGGAAAATTTAAAACATAGACTATTGGTCCTAGTAGCTAGATGAAAACTCATTGCAAGTCCATCATCACTACTTGGCCGAAATTATGCATTCAAGGAATACATTCACATTTAACTTTATCTTGGAATGAAATGGGCAAGTCTTTGAGCTCTAGGTTCTTAAGTTACGACATAAACTAAACGTGCTCATGCTTTTCATTTTTAATCTTGCTTACAAGGTAAAGTGATGACTTAAATTTAAGTATGCAAGGCATAAACTTAAACGTGCAAGCTTGAAAGTAAATATGCAAGGCATAACTTAAACGTGCAAGCTTGAAGGTAAATATACATGGTTCAATTCTTTATTTTAGTGCTCTTGGCCCAACAACAATCGACTTTAAAGCCGAAATAGATAGGCATTCGAGAAATTAATTAGGTGATAATGCAAGTTCAATTCTTTATTTTAGTGCTCTAGGCCCAACAACAATCGACTTTAAGGCCGAAATAGAAAGGCTTCGAGAATTAAATTAAGTGATGATACAAGTTCCATTTTAATCTTTATGTTCTTAAGTGATAGCTAGAAAGTAAAGATGCATAGCAAGAATGTAAATATGAATGCAAGCATAAAATAAATTATGCAAGTTCATTTTATCTTTCTAGAGCTCTTAACAAGACTTTAAAGGAATTTAAACCATAACCCAAACTCATCCAAACAAGGTAAAGTCAAGCTTAGAGTTCTTAAAACTCAACATAATATTCTTAGGAAATCAAACCATGAAGCTTAGAAAAATTAAGGAAATGGACGAAATCTTCAAGAAGAAAAAGGAACATTATAAAACTCTAGAGTTCATGATCTTGATGATATATTAACACCAACATCATGAGTCCTCATCATTGAGTTCATAGAGCCATTTTAAAACGTCATCAAAGCTAAAGTTCTCAAGAGTTCAAGAAAGGAAAAACTAAAAACATTCTATTTATAGAGGAATGAAACAAATGGAGGGAGCTCATGGTGATGAAGAGCTTCGGCCATGAGGTGCAGATTGGAGGCATTCCATGAGTTCCATGAGGTGAGATAATGTGTTCTTGAGGTATGGTGAGGTATGGCTTAAGGTATGGTGAGGTATGGTTCAAGGTATGGCTTCAAGCATGGTTCTTTGAGTGAGAAAACAATTTAATATGTGGTCAAAGGGGGAGGATGTGGCCAAAATGCATCAGCCCATGGGGAGGATTAGTTTGCATTTTAATTGTGGTTTAGAGTTGTGTTTAGGTGTATCTTTGATTATGCTTAAGATTAGGAATTTGTAAGAAAGTGTTTAGGAAGGAAAATGGGTAATTAAGGTGGTCTAGACATAATTAAGGAGTGGTCTTGCACCATTAGTGAGTTAAATCCTTAATTTAGAGTCTAAACAACTCTAGACACATTTCCTTGATTTAAGGAATTGGAGAGAGAAAACACTATTCAAGATTCCAAGACTAGGAGTCTTGAGTTCTAAAAAGGGATTTAAGTTTAATCTAAGCAATTTTAGGTTCTAATTAACTTTAATAAATTATTTTGACTCTAGATTAATTAGGGAAATAAATTAATCTTCGTTTAGAGCCTAATATTGCTTAGGTTTGCTTAATTACGTCATTAAGCTCAAAAGCACTATTCTAGGGGCAAAATCATAATTTTGCACTAAAACTGCCCGGGACCACCGGGACTTGAACAGAGACCTCTAGACACATGAAAACATGTTTTTAAACCTCTGGGGAAAGTTCCGGGCTCAAACGGCACCTTTACCCGCGTAAAAATGCTATAGGGGTATTTTGGTCATTTTGACCCGAAACTGCGGAAAACGAAATTTTCGCTTCCGGAAGCATTCAAAGGCCATTCAATCCCCTTCAAACATTGAGTTGACCCTTCGAGGATGACCGAGTTGGTTACCCTCGAACTCGGGTCAGGAAATGACCTCAGGGGCATTTTGGTCATTTCCCTCGGACAGAAAAATCGGGGTATTACACTAAAAGAAAGTGTATCATTGTAAAAGTGTAATTTGGAAAGGTTCTGGCTAAGGAAAGACTTGGTATTTAAGCGTGTCCATTGTGACCCACCTCTCTTTCCTGGGAATCTCTCAGATGCATGATTATAGTTGATATATATTATTCTAGCTTAAGACTATAAATCAGAAAATGTTATGATGTTTTTGAATTGTATTGTGATATAACATGCAAAGATTTAATGGTGACTTAAACTTATAAGAAAATGATCCTTTGGAACCATCAGACTATAGGTGGTGAAAAGGTGATTTTAGCCCCCTAACCCGTTCTCTCAAAAGGGTAGAGTCGGGACTTTAGCTTATCAAAAGGGATAAGCATATGCTAGTGACGACTAGTAAAGTATGAGCTCATTGTAACGCCCCGATTTTCGCTAAACTTTCATAATGACCAAAATGCCCTTGAGGTCATTTTTACCCGAAACACGAGGACGGCCGGCTTTGGCCATCCTCATAGGGTTCATATGTTATATGAAAGGGATTGTATGAGCATGAGTGCCTAACAAAGCAGGAAAACCTCATTTCTGAGATTTCTGCGCGTAAATGACCAAAATACCCCTGTAACAGAATTAGGGCAGTTTTAAGTTCTGTTTCGACCCGGACTTTGTTCTAGGTTCAAAACAATGATTTTAAGGCATGAACTATGTTTGTTTAAGTCCCGAAGGTTCCGGGCAACTTTTGGTGAAAATTACGGTTTTGCCCCTGCATATCGCATTTTCAGCTTAATGAGCCGTTTAACTCCAAACCTAAGCAATATTAGGCTCTAATTAAAGGTTAATTAATTTTCATAATTAATCTAGAGCCAAAACCATCATTTAGAATTAATTGGAACCTAAAAATTGCTTAGGGAAATTCAAATCTCATCCTAGTCTTATTCTTTAAAAAAGAATAAGAATCTGTGAATAGTGTCGAATAGTGTTTCCACTATTCACATCAACTTTTCTTTTCAAGACAAGTTGTCACACCCACATCACTAGTCTTAGAGGTGTTGACTCCCCTAATCCTTCTAGACCACCTCTAACCTAGGGATTTGTGGTTTTAAATAACCTATTAGTGCACCTAAGTACCTACTTAGCAACTTTTAACCCTAAGCCTAATCTATGTCACACCAAAGCACACTTCTAGAACATGGTTTAAGGAGATATTTCTCCTCCCCAAGGCTGCCAAGAATGGCGCCATTTCTCCTTAGAAAATCATCAAAAAGTTAGTCTATGTGTTCAAGCTATCTTGTGACATATGTCTTGAACACTTTCAATCAATGATCAACTCTCAAGAAAAATTGTCACTCAAGACTCAAAGAATATTTTATACGGTCAATTAAGGCTTTCAATTCATTTCTAAAATGAAAATAATTATGTCTTTCAAACTCAAAAAGAATGATTTGTTTTTGTGGTCATTCAAGCTTTCCATCAAACTTTTTCAAGACAACATGTCTTACAACACATTACCTATGCTTTGGGAATTTACGTCTAGAAAATTTTCTCCTCTTTTTGGGCATGAGAAGCACGGTTTCTCTTCAGATTTTGTAGCCCAAAATTTTAAGTTTTTATGCATTTTTAAAGGTTTGAAAATAAGGTACATGCTAGCCATACTTTAGGACATGCATAGCTAGACTTTTCACCATGCTTTGAATGACTTTACACCATGCTTTGAACAAGATTTTTCCTCCCTCATGTGGCTGTAAAAGTGGCCGAATTCTCCCCCCAAAAGGCCTCCAATATTCAATTCATTTCACTTCTCTATAAATAGGTAGCTTAGGGAACTTGAAGCACCTTTGTTCATTTCACTAAAGCTTTGAGTTAGAGCACTTTGAGTTTCTTTCTCTCAAGTTCAAGAGCTCATCCTCTCCATCCTCTTCATCTTCTTCACTTCCTCTCAAATCCCAAACTCTAGGTAGGGAGCTCTTCAAGAATGCTTTCTTTTATTTTCATGCTCAATGTTTATCTTGCTTGAAAGTTGTGTTGTTAGTAAGTTTTTTCTCCCAAGCATTTTTTTCGGTTTCTTCTTTTCTCTTCCTTTTCATTTTCGGCCTTAAGGCCATGGTAGTGAGAGCTTGATGATGAGTGCTCTCAAAGATGAAACCATGAGTTTATCTTAAAGTGAGGCCTCTAAAGCTTGAACCTTTCTTAAGAAAAAGTTCCATCATTTCTCCTTTTCCTTTCATTTTCGGCCTCAAGACCAAAATGAGGAGAGCTTGATGATGAGTGCTCTCTTGGGATAACCATGTGTTCATCCTAACATGAGACCTCTAAAGCTTGAGTTTTTGTTTGAGAAAAGTTTTGTCTTTTTCATGTTTTGGTTAAGACAAGGCTATGCTTTTCATGAAAACTCTTTTTGAGCTTTTTGTTCCTAGATGTTTCGGCCATGGAGGCTTAAGGTGCTTGGAAAAATGGTAGCTTTGTAATGAGTGCTTCATGTTGGCCTTTGTCACATGAACAAACTCTAAAGCTTGAGTTTTTCCAAGAAAGGTTTCTCTTTTTCAAGTCTTGGTCAAGAATGAGTTATGTTTCTTTGATGTCTCGAAACTTTCCTTTTCTTTTGTTTAGGTTTCGGCCATGGAGGCCTCTTGGACTTGAAATATGAGAAGCTTGATGAGGAGAGTTGTGTGATGATGTTTGTCATATGAACAATCTCTAAAGCTTGAGTTTTCTAAAAAATAAGTTTACTATTTTCAAGTTTTGCTCAAGACATAGTTATGTTTCTCTTGAACCTTGAAAACCTCATTTCTTTTCCCTTGAGTTTTCGGCCTTGAAGGCCTTTGGGACTTAGAAAAATGGTAGCTTGATGATGAGGGCTTCATGTTGATGTATGTCACATGAACAAAACTCTAGAGCATAAATTTGGTTTCTAGGCCAAGTATGTTTCGGTTTCTTTCCTTTATGTTGGTCATGAGTTTTGTGTTGTTAATAAATGTAGAGCATTGTAAAAATACTCAATGATGAGGACTTGAGATGTTGGTGTTTGAATCACCAAAATCTTGGTCCCTAGAGTTCAAAAATAAGGTTGTTTCCTCATGATGAGGATTCGGCCACCTCATGGACTTTGAGGATATGATTTTCTTTTATACAACTTAGCAACACTAGTGTTTTCTCTTCTTGTGAGGATGAGTTATGGGTTGAAACTTTGTTTCCTTTAAAGTCTTGCAAGAGCTCTAAACAAGATATTTGCATTTACGTTTATGCTTTGCACTAGCACGTTTATTTCTTATGCCATCACTAAGACCCAAGATAATGAATGAACTTGCACAATGCACGTTATGTTTCAAGCTTTGCATCTCATTTTATATTTCAAGTCATCACTAAACTCTAAGAATAAGAATGGAGATGCATTTCATCTTTTACTTTATGCTATCACTTTGTTTTCTAAAGGACTATAAAATGAAATGCATAGCACATTTATTCTATGTCATCACTTGAAACTTTAAGAGCTCAAAGACTTGCCCATTTCATCTTAAGAAAAGAATTAAATCAAGGAGGTATCTCCTTGAACATCATTCGGCCATGTGATGTAAATGGCTCTAGGATGAGTCTCATTTAACTACAAGGGCCTATAATGCATGTCTTAGAATTTTTCTAAGCTTTGATGCACTTAACCAAGGTTTTAAACATGTTTTCAAGTTTTGAACCATTGTCAAGAGCAAGCTGAAATGGCTGCTGCCCTTGATGTTCCATGATGAGTTTTGGCAAAATAAACTTTGATTTTTCATGGTCTTGAAGTCCCAAAAAGGTTCCAAGAGAAACTAGCAAGTTATATGGTTGAAAGAAAGTTTTTTTCTCATGATTTTAGGCCTTAAAGGTTTTCGGTTCTGCCTTAGTAATTTCAGCACCTTAAATTCTATTTTGGGTGGTCTAAATATGTTGTAATACCTTGCCAAGTATGTGATAATTGTTCTAGACTCTTTAAAGCATTATTAGTGACTTTGTTTGCTTAATATGCCAATTCTAGAACTATAAAGAATGGCAAAATGAGTTTCTGCCCAGCCTTGATAAAATATTTAGAATCACATTAGATTATGTCTAGATGTGTGGGAGTGACTCATAATTGGCCTAGGTATTAATTATTGCACCATAGAAAAAGTCGGATACGAGAAAGGGCTTAAAACGCATTTTCTAGAACACGTAATTCATCAAATATGAACAACTACATAAAGCTGTCCAACCATAATTAATTAGGATTTAGAACTTAATGGATTATGGTAATGAGGTTAATCAATCCCATAAACATACTAGAAAGTAATGGGAAAGTTTGAGGTTACCCGATTTAGGGATTTTTACCTTAAGGGATGATTATGCGCCTCTAAGTTTGATGATGAATTGATGTGTTAGCTCATGACGTGTATGGTGCCATGTGAACTATTATCCCTATGTGATAGCTTGTATTAACATGTTATTATTTCTTTAAAAGAACCTTGGAGATGCCGAGGTAGTAATTATGTGCTATGCATTAATTATGTGGCATCTTAAAGAAACATGTTAAGCTTAGGATGACGCAGAACATAAGAATGTAATCCTTTGAAACCGCCGAATTAAGGGTGGGGACAATGTGATTCTAGCCCCCTAAACCCGTACTTAAAGTCGGGAAGTTGACTTATCCAAATGGATAAAGTCTAGATGCTAGTGACGACTAGTGTGGTATGAGCTCATAACCTAGAGTTTTCTCAAAAGGGAGAAATATTAGGGCGGCCCAATTAAGTAAAGGTTCTTACGTCACCTAAGTAACTTGATTATGTGATTTATGTTCCATGTACCAGTTATATGATTTATGTTCCATGTGCCAGTTATATGATTTAGGTTCCATGTACCAGTTATATGATTTATGTTCTACGTACCAAGCTACATGATTTATGTCTATGATTTTAGTATATAGCCTATGTAACACAAGTGCCATGTTAAAAAGAACCAATTCTCGGAAAATGAGATTTTGGAAAACTCATAATTGAACCTATGTATGTCCATTATTTTATAAATAACCCGAGATTCCTGGAGACATATATGATGACACCTAGGATAGAAGGAAAACCCTACTGAGTTTCTTTAGTAAGAATCTCACTCCCTCTATCTTTTCCTTTCCATTACGTCTTCAGAGCGAGATGGCGACCTTCGTCCTATTCATTGACACTCCACAGTGAGAGATCCACCACGACCCGGAGTATGGGTCCTATCATTTTGAGGGCCGATGTGCCTTACGTGTATTCATGTTCGTTGGACGGCCATTTTCGCACCGTGTCTATAGCTACCACTTCACCCCGGCATCCCCCTATGACGATCCCACGATTTTCGAGCATGCACGACCACAATATGAGCAGAACCTGCGGGCCCCCTCTGACCGTTCAGCCGATATGCTGGGTATGCGTGCGGCCCGACACAACACTCGGAGGAGGACCCTATAGGGGATGTCCCTATGGGTCATGAGGACTCTGCCCCCACTCCACCGCAGCGACTGACGGGCAGCGAGGAGACGGTTACCCAGCGTCGGAGGGCTCCGGTACCAGGACCACGACCTCGATGTGGGCGGCCCATCCAGTCCCAGGGCATGCTTGCACCGGCCGAGTTCCGCCCATGGATTGGCTACGTCCCTCCATACCCGTGATCTCATTGCATACACCAGAGGTAGACCTTAGTGCACGCACACCACTAGTATGGATGAAACCTCTTTTGTGTTGAGGTTATCCATCATAGATTGCACGGGGGTCGAGATGTGTTCTTTCAGTTCTTTTCGATGTGTTTCTGTATTCTGTTGTATTTATATTTACATTATGTACTTGAAGAGTCCTGCCCAGTGGGTAGGCATTTTATCTATGAGGTATTTCAGTTATGATTGATGTTATGTTCGATGTTATGTTTTGGAGCCATTCCTATGTTATCGTTCCGCATACTATGATATCGACTCGTGAAGTTACGCGCGGCTTCTATTTTAAGTAATGATTTCAAAAAAAAAAAGTTGGCTCATATTTTCGTTAAGTCTATTTTCCAAGGAAATGAACCATGTCAGTAAGTAACGACTAATATTTGGCCTAAGTACGTACTAGTAGTATTGGGTCGAATATTAGGGTGTTACACTCATAACCTAAATTACTCCCAAAAGGGTGGAGTATAGGGTGGCCCAAGGAAAATGATGATGATGATAAGATTTTAAGTCACCTAAGGCACTAAAGAAATGAAATATGTGCACTGTGTCCATGTGTAGCTAATATTATATGACGTTCTTTTATGCATGTTATTTTGATAATGATGATGAGGAATATGATGTAATGATAAAGGAAAAGTTCATTGTAAATATGACATGTTAAGATTATGATGCATTATAAGACGCATGATTAAAAATTGACGAACCTCGGTTAAGTATTTGTCCGAACTTAAAATGAATCTTTGCATGCTCACTATTTTAGAATAATCCTGAGGTTCCTGGGGACTTTGATGATGACACTGTAGAAGGAGGTACCCTACTGAGAATTCTTTAGCAAGATTCTCACTCCCTTTTCTTTATTTCCGTCATTGTCTCCAGATTCAAATGGCGACATTCGTCCTGTTCGTTGATACCCCTACTTGGGAATTCCACTATGATCCGGTGCATCGCTCGTATCATTTTGAAGGGAGGTACGCAGTTCGTGTTTTTATTTACATAGGTCATCCATTTGCACATCCTGTCCCTAGTTATCGATTTTCTCCTACTTCTCCCTATGGCGATGAAATGGTTTTCGAACATGCACGTCCACTTGATGAAAGGATGTTACGTTCTTATCCCATTTCATCTGCTGTCCATGGATTTCCAGAGTATGTTCCCGAGACGAGATATTCTGAAACTGATCCTTGAGGACACTCCTACTCATGTATATTCTGAGAGCTCTGCTCCTACTCCCACACGTGTAAGAGAGGGTAGTGAGGAAGCAGTTGTTGTTCAGGAGGTTAGCAAGAAGGCCGTCCATGCGACCCGACTGGTGCATCTCGTGTGTCCCCTCCCGAGGGAGCTCATCAGTGGATCGGATTTATTCCCCCATTTCCAGGACAGTGGCCATAGAAGGTTTTTTTATGTGTGTTCATGCACTCTAGTTTTAGGATAACCTTCCCGGCTTATGGAGTTATCTAGTTTAGGGGCATGTATTTCCTTATGTATATTTTCTTTTATGTGTTTGCATAAGACAATGATGTATGATCATAACCCACCCTTTGAGTGAGGTTATTGTATGTATATTTATGTTATAATGTACTTATGGATGTTATATGATGGAGCCAAAGTGATATGATGTGATATATTCTTAAACGTCTTATTATACTCCGCTTACTCGTTCACGTTGTACTCGGCTCACGTTTTCAATTATGTTTTTTTTTAAAAAAACAAATGGCTCGTAATTTCACTAAGTATTTTCAAATTATGAAGAAAGAACCAAAGCAAGGAGTAAAGTCTAGTCATTAATCAGATTCAACCTAGGTGTATTTGGTTAATTACTAGGGTGTTACAACAAAACCGTATCTTTGGTCAAAGTGGCATGGGGATAAAGAAAGGCGAAAAAGTTCAGGTGGGAACTAAAGTCAGAAATGAAGTCGCAATATCCGGAGCTTTTCACAAGTAATGAATTTTGGGGGCGAAATTCTTTTTATGGAGGGGAGAAATGTAACGCCCCAATTTTTCCCCTAATACAAAATGACTAAAATGCCCTTGAGGTCATTTTCACCCAAGAATGTAGGGCGGCCGACCTTGGCCATCGTCAAAGGGTTATTTTAATGTTTGAAGGGGATTATATGTGTTGTTTGTAATAATAGAGGTGAAAATCTCAGTTTTCGATTTTCCCGCGTGCAAAATTATAAAAATACTCCTGCGGTAATTTAACGCGGGATTAATTGCCAACTAGACCCGAACCTTACCCGGGACTTTGAAACAAGAGATGCATGATATCTATATAAGCCCGGGAGGTACCGGGAAATTTTTATGGAAAAATAACGTTTTGCCCCTAACTATGTGTATAATGAGCTTAATTAAGCGATTAAGAAAATGCATGCAATATTAGGCTTTAATTAAAGATAAATTAATTTTAATTATTAATCTTGGGTCAAAATAATTAGTTGAGGTTATTTGAGACTTAAGATTGCTTAGGAAAAGTTAAATCCCTTTCTTAATCAAAGAGCTCTTAAGACCTAAGATTAATAATTAAACCCTAAATCCATTTCTTAATTAAAGAGCTCTTAAGACTTTAAAAAAGTCAAAAAGTGAATAGTATTTTCTCTCTCTTTTTTCCTAAAATTAGGAAACTTGTTGGCATTTGCATTTCAAACTAAATGAGGTTATTTCAAACTAAGTGTGTAAGAACACTCCTTGATCATGTTTTGAAAGCCTTAAACACTTAGTTACTAACCCAAACACTTAATTTTCAATTCCTAACCCATTACCTAATTAAATCCATCTCTAAAACCATGTCCTAATCTACATGAAAAATGAAAATTTCCCCCCAAAAAAGTCCCACATGGCATCAACCTCCCTCATCCAAATTCTCTCTCATATTTCAATTTTAACAACAATACACTCCAAAAAACTCTCACTTTTACCATTTACTTTTTTTTTTTTGCAATCTTACTCACAAAGATTGGTCAAAAAACTCTCCAGTCTCTCTCAACTCAAGTGCTTTCTTTTTCTTTCTTTCCCATTTTGGTTTTGGCCTTCCTTTTTCTTTCTAGTTTTGGTTTTGGTTGTTAATGGATGATTGAAATGATGGCTTGATGATAAGAGATGTAACGCTCCGATTTTCTGTCTGAGAGAAAAATAACCAAAATGCCCCTGAGGTCACTTTCTGCCCAGAATTCCAGGATAGCTGGTCCGGCCGTCCTCAAAGGGTCAACTCAATGTTTGAAGGGGATTAGATGGTCCTTGAGTGATTTCGGAAACGAAGATCTTGTTTTCTACAATTTCGGGTCAAAATGACCAAAATATCTCTATAGCATTTTTACATGGGTAAAGGTGTCGTTCGAGCCCAAAACTTTGCCCGAAGGTTTAAAATGATGTTTTCATGTGTTTAAAAGTATTTGTTTAAGTCTCCATGGTCTCGGGCAGTTTTTGTGTAAAATTATGATTTTGCCCCTGGAATAATGCCGTTTGAACTTAATGATGTAATTAAGCAAACCTAAGCAATATTAGGCTCTAATCAAAGATTAATTAATTTCCATAATTAATCTAGAGTCAAAATAAGTTATTAAAATTAATTAAAACCTAAAATTGCTTAGATTAAACCTAAATATCTTTTTAAAACTCAAGATTCCAAGTATAGGAATATAAACCTTGCTTAATTATGGAAGTAAACCTGGCTAGGAATAGGTCTGTGTGAGAATTGGAGAAAGTAAATCCAATGATCATGTATAGGAATGAGCTCAGTCCTGAAAAGCAGTCTATTACCCATTATTGCCACACTGGGGATGGCGGTACATAACGCCCAGATGTTACAAGATTAGTCAAGAGCCAAGGCAAGTTTAAGAAGTAAATTTTCTAAGAAATCCTTTGTCTTATATGCCGAGTGAAGAAGTTTAGTATTGATATTGAGACCAATATATTTAAGTGGAAAGTTAGTAGTATATGATGTTGAGTAGTATGGTATATGTACATTAAGTGATTGAATGTTAAAAGTAACCCACTTCGGAAGTATGATTTGGAACTTTAAAAATAAACCGTTATTATATAATGCATGACCATTTTTTCTTAATAAACTGAAGTGACTGGGGTGATGATGATGACATTATAATTGTGATTGGAGGAGTTACCCTACTGAGAATTGTATAATTATCACCCCTATTTTGTGTGTTCCTGTGTCGTCTCCAAGTTGATTCAGAGAACAATGCGGTTGCTACGTGCAAGAAACTCGAGATTTTGCAGTAGTTTAGTAGTTGATGTTCTTCTTATGTGGTATATAGTTGTAGGTATTTATGTAGGTGAATGTAATAGAGATTGTATATGTATTCAAGCTCACAGTAGAGCTTTCTTATGTAATTGACTGGTATCTTTGTTATACATGTTAATCAAATTATGCTAGTTATTACACAATTTTATCGCATTTGCTATAGTTATTTAAGAAAGGTCCGATAATTAAGAAGTAACAATTCTCGAGTCTAATGTCATGACTTAAGGATGATGTTGTACTTGAGAAGATGTTACACTACCCCCCCTCATTACACCTCTCATTTGTTTCATTTCTCTATAAATAGCATGCTTGGAGGCACTTGAAGCACTTTCAGTTCATTTGCTAAGTTTGAGTTTTCAAGAGCACTTTGAGCTTTTCTTTTTCTCTCAAGTTCAAGAGTTCATCTTCCTCAACTTCTTCATCTTCTTCACTCATCTCAACCTCAACTCACTTGGTAGGGATTTTGTTCTAAGTGTTTCATTCATTAAAGTTCTTATTTAGTTTTGTGCTTTATGATTTCTCTTGAAACTTTTTAGAACTTCTTTTCTTCCTCTTTCATTTTCGGCCAAGACCCTTCGGGAACTTGGAAATGAGAGCTTGATGATGAGGAATCCATGATGATATTCATCACTTGGGTAACCTCTAAAGCTTGATCTTGGTTCTTGAATAAAAGATGTTTTTGGTTTCTTCCTTTCTTATTCTTGAGAAACTTAACTTTGATGATGTCCTAAATTGAATATGTGAACTCAATGATGAGGGCACATGATGTTGCTATGAATACATCATCAAGATCATGGTCTCTAGAGTTTTAAAGTCTCATTCTTTTCTTCCATGGTTTCGGCCATCCTTCCTTTTCTTTAAGTTCATTTGTTCTTTTAATCCATTTCCTTAGAACTTGATGATGAAGTTCACACCATATGGTTTCCTTGAAAACCTTGGTACAAGAACTCTAAAGCTTGCTTTATCTTGCTATGATAAGTTTAGGTTGAGGTTTAATTTCCTTTAAAGTCTTGCAAGAGCTCTAGTAAAGAATATAAAATGAACTTGCATTCATATTTACTTTCTTTGCCTAGCACATTTATTATTTCGGCCATCACCTAAAACGTAAAGATTAAAACAAGAGTTGCATTTTCATATTACCTAATAAGTAATCTTGAAGCTCACCTATTTCGGCCTTAAAGTCAATTGTTGTGGAGCCTAGAGCACTAAAATAAGGAATTGGACTTGCATTCATGTTTACGTTTCCTTGTCTAGCATATTTATATTTCAAGTCATCACTTAAATCCTAAAAGATAAAATAAACTTGCATATTTACTTTCAAGCCTTGCATATTTACTTTCAAGCTTTACATATTTACTTGCAAGTCTTGCATATTTATTTTCAAGTCTTACATATTTATATTTCGAGCACCACATATTTATATTTCAAGTTCTTGTATCTCATATTTACTTTGAAGTTCTCACTTTACTTTATAATGAAAAATAAAATGAGATGCATAGCACGTTTACATTTTGTCATCACTTAAAGACCCTAGAAGCTCAAAGACTTGTCCTCTTTATCTCAAGTTAAAGTTTGGTTATGGAAACATCCCCATGGATGCATATTTCGGCCATGTGATGATGATAAAGTTGATGTGAGTTTTATCTAATCACAAGAGCCAACAATCTATGTTCTAAGATTTTCTTTAGGCCTTAAGAGTTTTATAAGATTATTACCAACAAGATTTATGACTTAAATCTCTTCTAAACATGCCTTGAATTAGCTATTGCCCTATGGTTATATTTAGTCTCCTTTTAGAAAATAAAATGGGTTTCAATGAGTTTTAGAAGTCCTAAAATGATTTCAAGAGAAACTAATAACTTGTATGTATTAAGGATGTAACACCCCGATTTTTCTGTCTGAGAGAAAATGACCAAAATGCCCCTAAGATCATTTTCTACCAGGAATTCGAGGATAGCCGACCCGGCGGTCCTCGAAGGGTCAACTCAATGTTCGAAGGGGATTGTACGTGAATGGATGTTAATAGAGCAGAAAAATCTCTTTTTTTGAGCTTTCGGGTCAAAATGACCAAAATACCCCTATAGCATTTTTTGTGCAGGTATAAGTGTCAATTGAGCCTGGAATTTTTCCTAAAAGGTTTAAAATGATGTTTTTATGAGCCTGGACATGTCTGTTTAAGTCCCGGTAGTCCCAGGCAGTTTTCATTCAAAATTATGCTTTTGCCTCTAGAATAGTGTCGTTTGAGCTTAATGATGTAATTAAGCAAACCTAAGCAATATTAGGCTCTAATCGAAGATTAATTAATTTTCATAATTAATCTAGAGTCAAAATAGGTTATTAAAATTAATTAGAACCTAAAATTACTTAGATTAAACCTAAATCTCTTTTTAAAACTCAAGATTCCTAGTCTTGGAATCTTGAATAGTGCTTTCTCTCTCCAATTCCTTAAATTAAGGAATTGTGTCTAGAATTGTTTATATACTAAAATGAGTTTTCATCTCACTAATGAAGCAAGAGCACTCCCTAACCTTGTCTTGAAATCCTTAATTACATCCTTAGTCACCTTAACACTTTCTCACAAATTCCTAAATTTAAGCCTAATCAAAGACACACCTAAACACACCTCTAAACCACATTTAAATGAGATATTCTCTTCCCCATGGCTGAACAAATAGCAGCCCATACTCTCCATTAATTCATCACATATTGATAAGTCACACACTCAAAGAACCATGCTTGAGCCAATGCTTGAACCAATACTTGGCCATACCTTTGGATGACCACAACCATACCTTGAAGGAGATATTTTTCCTCCACCTTCTCCTTAAAGTGGCGCCACCTCTCCCTCCCCTCACTCCTCTCATATTGAAAATCCTCTATAAAAAGGAAAAGCATCCCCAAAGAATCTCTTTGCTCATTTATCTTACACCTCCAAAAGCTTTCTTTCTTTCAACTTCAAAGAGCTCTTCTCCTTCCTCTCCATTCTTCTAAGAGCAAGCTTCTTCTCTCAATAAAGAGAACACATCCAAGGTAGGGATTTTATGTTGAGTTTTCTTCCTCTCCTTGTCCTTTCTCTTTTTTGGTTTTGGGCTTCTTCTACTTGTTCTTGTTTTGTTAAATGTTTGAAAACCATGGCTTGATAATGAGGATCTTTGATGTTGGTTGTAAAGCCATCATTTGCTTAACCTCCAGAGCTTAAGATTTCACTTCTAAGAGTTTTTAACAAATAAAGTTGTTATGTGGTCTTTAAGAGTTAAGATGGGATCCTGAGCCTAGGTCTTAAAGGATTAATAAATAGATTGCATTCATATTTACCTTTCAAGTTCTTGCATTACATATTTACTTTTGAGTTTTGCATATCATGTTTATTTTCAAGTTATCACTTAAAGTTTGAAGATAAGAAATAAAAGTGCATATCATATTTATGTTTCTCATCTAGCACGTTTATTTTTCATGACATCACCTAAGAACTCAAAGATTAAAACAAGAGTTGCATATCACCTAATGATTAATCTCAAAGCTCGCCTATTTCGGCCTTAAAGTCGATTGTCGTGGAGCTTAGAGCACTAAAATAAAGAATTGGACTTGCATTACATGTTTATATTCCAGCTTTGTATCTCATATTTACTTTTTCATTGCCATCACTTCATAATAACAAGATTTAAATAAGGTTTGCATTTGCACATTTAAATTTACGTCATCACCTAAATAATCCTAGAGCTCAAGACTTACTCCTCTTAACTCACAAATGAATTTCGGTTCCATGTGCTTTTACCTTTATAAATGGGTGTTTCTGTGTAAGGAGTTGGAGATTTTAAAAAAAAAAAGTCTTGTTGATGATGAATCTTGTTTTTGTGTTGTGTAAAAAGTTTTGAAAGATTGTAGGCCCCAAAAGGGATTAAATGTGTGGTTGATTTTAAGAAAGATGATGGAATGATGTTAAAAGGTTTTTAGAATGAATGGGTAATTTTAAGAATGTCAAAACTTAAGTTTTTCACCATTTTGGAGTTCTTGTGTCGATTACAGGGCTTATGTAATCGATTACCAGAGTGCCTTGCACACTCGGATATAAGTTTTTGGCCTGTGTAATCGATTACAAGATGATGTAATCGATTACACAATGTTCTGGGAAACCCAGAATGTAACACCCTAGTAATTAACCAGATACACCTAGGTTGAATCTGATTAATGACTAGACTTTACTCCTTGCTTTGGTTCTTTCTTCATAATTTGAAAATACTTAGTGAAATTACGAGCCAGATTTTTTTTAAACACATAATTGAAAGCGTGAGCGAGTACAAGCGTGAGCAGTAAGCGGAGTATAATAAGACGTTTAAGAATATATCACATCATATCACTTAGGCTCCATCATATAACATCCATAAGCACATTATAGCATATATTTACATACAATAACCTCACTCAAAGAGTGGGATATGTTCATACATCATTATCTTATACAAACCCATAAAAGAAAATATACTTAAGGGAATACATGCCCCTAAACTAGATAACTCCATAAGCCGGGAAGGTTATCCTAAAACTAGGGTGCATGATCACACATAAATCTACTAAGAACCCTCTATGGCCACTATCCTGGAAATGGGGGAATAAATCCGATCCACTGATGAGCTCCCTCGGGAGGGGACACACGAGATGCACCAGGCTGGCGTCGCATGGACGACCTTCTTGCTAACCTCGGCTGAACAACTGTTTCCTCACTACCCTCTCTTACACATGTGGGAGTAGGAGCAGAGCTCTCAGAATATACATGAGTAGGAGTGTCCTCTGAAGGATCAGTTTCAGAATATCTCGTCTCGGGAACACACTCTGGAAATCCATGGACAGCAGATGAAGCGGGATACCGTAACATCCTTTCATCAAGTGGACGTGCATGTTCGAAAACCATTTCATCGCCATAGGGAGAAGTAGGAGAAAATCGATAACTAGGGACAGGATGTGCAAATGGACGACCTATGTAAATAAAAACACGAACTGCGCACCTCCCTTCAAAATGATATGAGCGATGCACCGGATCATAGTGAAATTCCCAAGTAGGAGAATCTTGCTAAAGAATTCTCAGTAAAGTACCTCCTTCTACAGTGTCATCATCAAAGTCCCCAGGAACCTCGGGATTATTCTAAAATAGTGAGCATGCAAAGATTCATTTTAAGTTCGGACAAATACTTAACCGAGGTTCGTCAATTTTTAATCATGCGTCTTATAATGCATCATAATCTTAACATGTCACATTTACAATGAACTTTTCCTTTATCATTACATCATTTTCCTCATCATCATTATCAAATAACATGCATAAAAGAACGTCATATAATATTAGCTACACGTGGACATAGTGCACATATTTCATTTCTTTAGTGCCTTAGGTGATTTAAAATCTTATCATCATCATTATTTTCCTTAGGCCACCCTATACTCCACCCTTTTGGGAGTAATTTAGGTTATGAGCTCATACTTTACTAGTCGTCACTAGCATATACTTATGACTTTTGATAAGCTAAAGTCCAGACTCTACCCTTTTGAAGGAAACGGGTTAGGGGCTAAAATCACCTTTTCACCACCTATAGTCTGATGGTTCCAAAGGATCATTTTCTTATAAGTTTAAGTCACCATTAAATCTTTGTACGTTATATCACAATACAATTCATAAACATCATAACATTTTCTCATTTATAGTCTTAAGCTAGAATAATATATATCAACTGTAATCATGCATATGGGAGATTCCCAGGAAAGAGAGGTGGGTCACAATGGACACGCTTAAATACCAAGTCTTTCCTTAGCCAGAACCTTTCCAAATTACACTTTTACAATGATACACTTTCTTCTAGCAACAAAGGTAAATTTTACATAATAAAGAACATTTCATGTATAAGCATTCTCATTATTTGCCACAGCAACTATAACATGCAAGCCAGGAAATCATTCAATGATATCAAGTACTTAATAAGCATCCAATCCTTACATAGAATTATCAATTATAAAACTAATTAGTTACTAAACCAATTATGAATCATTCTCTTAACAATAAACCATAATTATCACAACTTCAATCATATCAAATCATTATCACACATTGATACTAAACTCAGATTAGTGGCCAAATCATGAACCTCATGCAATTACATAGAATCATATTTTAAGTGCATATAAAATACTAGTTCCCCGTAAAATCCTTGCAAAGCCTTAAAACTCATTTAGAAACTAGTTCTTTTGTCAAATTTGGGAGGATCTTCACAATTAAAATTCTCACTTAAGATAAAAGGAGTAAGTCTTGAGCTTTAGAGATTTAGGTGACATCTTAGAATTATAAACATGCTATGCAACCTTATTTTAATCTTATCTTTATAAGGTGATAGCTTGGAATTATAAACATGACATGCAATTCCATTTCTTTATCTTTAAGATTTAAGGTGATGACTTGAAAATTAAACATGATGCAAGAACTTGAAATATAAACATGATACAAGAAACTGGAGCGGCGGTAATCCATACGGGACCCGATAGAGGGAGAAGAGAATATTAAGAAACCGGAGGCGGTAGTCATACAGGAGGAGTAGAAGGAGAAGAGAATTATTATTACATCTTTTTAAGCTCCAATCTCAAGACTTTTTAAAGAATAAATTCTTTAACTCCAATAATCATATTTGTTTGCTTGTGATACATGGGCATGTCTTTGAGCTCTAGGATCTTTAGGTGATGACATAAAATAAACATGCCATGCGTTGATTCTTTTAGCCATTATAAAATATAGTGAGAGCATAAATTAAATATGAGATGCAACCTCTTTATTATCTTGAAAGATTAAGTGATGACTTGAAACATAAACATGAAATACAAGCTTGGAATTTAAACATGAGAAATGCAAGTTCATTTATTCATTCTTGAAAATTTAGTGATGACATAGAAGGTAAACATGGTTATGCAAAACATAAACTTAATCATGGATGCAAATTCATTTTGTTTCTTTACTAGAGCTCCTTCAAGACTTTAAAAGAATTATAAATTCAACCCAATACATATCTTAACAAGAAATAAAACATAAAAGGAAAATACATCTTTCAAGTTCTAAACTAAAAATCTTTGTTTTAGCATCATAAAGCATTATTCTTTAAAGTTTTGCATCAAGTGGAATTTTCAAGCTTTAGAGGCCTAACTTGTGATGGATTTACAACCCATCCTCAAGGTCCTCATCATCAAGCCATCATCTTAGTTCCACCTAGGCCATATGGTTGAATTGGTTAAAGAAAAATTGAAGAGGAAAGCCAAAATGAAAAACTAAGGTAAGTTCATAATTTCATCATTTTGAGCTAAAAACACAACTTCTCAAAGCATAGAAATAAATTTAGAAACTAATCCCTACCTAATCTGAGTTGAAGAAGAGGAAGAGAACTTGGTTTCTTGAAGTGAAATGAAACAAAATCTCTTTGAAAAAAATGAAGAAAGAATTCAGCCAAAGAGGAGGAAGAAAGAAAGTTTTTGGTGCTCCTAAAAACTAGTTATGAACCAAGCATTCCAAGACCACTCAAGCAAGCCTATTTATAGAAGATTTTGAGGCTTCTAATTGGCCAAAATGATGAGGTAGTGGACGGAATTTTGCAGGAGAAATAAGGGAGGAAAAATCATTTTAGACAAAGTTGTATGAAATTAAGGAATTATGTCTCTTATGGTGACATTTTGGCATTTTGTTTTAGTACAACTTTTGGCAATAATTCAGCTGCATAATGGCATCAATAATTTCGTCCATTACAGCCCAAAGAAGTGAAATTTGTGTGTTCCATGCATTATTTAGGTGTAGGCAAGGTATTCATGTAATTTAGAGAATTTACGGTTAAGGGTTTAAGTGAATTAGTAAGCAATTTGGGTGTTTTTGAGCAATTTTGGGTTCTAATCAATCTAAATACATAATTTTGACTCTAGATTAATATTTAGAATTTAATAAGCTTTAATTTGAGCCTAATATTGCTTAGGTTTCTGTATACGAATCAAAAATCCCGAAATTCGCAAAACTGCCCAAAAACAGGGGCAAAATCGTACTTTCACTTAAAAACTGACCGAGGCCACCTGAGCTTAACCAATGGTTAATCATGGCTTAAAAACACATTTTAAAACATTTTAGTGAGGTTCGGGCTCAGTCGGCATGCACATCGGAGTTAAAACAGCCGCAGAGGCGTTTTGGTCATTTCGCGCGTCGGAACTCAAAATTGAGATCATACGCTCTATTAACACACATAACACAAACAATCCCTTATTATCCTCAAAATATCCCCTTGAGAATAGGTGGGGCCCACGATCCTCATTTTCTGAGTAAAATAACATCAGGGGCATTTTGGTCATTTTATCGTCTGAGAAATTCGGGATTTGCGACTCTCGCATGAATCGTTCCTAACCTCTCTTCTAATGTTATATTCCTTTATTGAGGATTGGTCGGCCTCAAATCTTATGTAATAATTACCTACGGTAATTCGGTAATTGAGTAATTTCTAATGATAGTAAAAATTACAGTAAAAATTGGGGCGTTACACAGAACACGTTTCTAGACCCTAGTAATCGATTACCACTCCATGTAATCAATTACTCAGGTGTTCTTGAGGCCAGAATGCATTTTCAACCGTGGTAATCGATTATAAGGCTCATGTAATCGATTACCAGGACCTCAAACCTCCCTGTTTTAGAAAATTGAGCCAAGTAATTCATTACAAGGCGCATGTAATCGATTACCAGGATCTAAAATGTGTAGATAAGTGTTCATTCCTTTATGTGAATATGAATTGATGATCTTGCATGCCTATTCTCGGATTATGAACATGATGATTTATAGTTTGATGAATGTATATACATATGAAATGAATGTGAGAGCTTGCTTGCATGATAAATTGCATGAATAATTATCATTGACCGTGATGCATGTTATAGTTCATTTAGGGATATTAGAGATGCATATATGAAGGGTTATGACATTTATGAGTTATGTATTGCATCTTGTTAGAACATGCTGAGGCTTAAGGTGATTTAAAATATGAGAAAATGATCATTTGGACTCATCAAACGATAGGTGATGAAAAGGTGATTCTTGCTGAAGATGATTTAAAATATGAGAAAATGATTCTTTGGACTCATCAAACTATAGGTGATGAAAAGGTGATTCTTACCCCCTAACCCGTACTTACCAAGTCGGGACTTCAACTTATCAAAAGGGAATAAGTTTATGCTAGTGACGACTAGTAAGGTATGAGCTCATAACCTAGAAGTACTCTCAAAAGGGAAGAGTAATAGGGTGGCCCCAAGAATGAAAAGAGACTTAGGTCATCTAAAGAACCAAGGAATGTCATTCATGAACCATGTTCTATGCACATCATGTTTGCTATGAAGTTAGATGTAAGCTTTAGAGGGATGTTGCATAAAGTATTGACATGCATATCATAAAGAAGTATGATGCATTCATTACAAGACTCATGATAAAATGAATGATGATAAAATGAATGAGCCTCGGTAATGGATGCTTTAGAACTTAATAAATGAATCTTTACATGCTCACTATTTCATAAATAAACCCGAGGTTCCTGAGGACGTTGATGATGACATGTGTGTGAATAGGGAAGCCCTACTAAGATTCTTGTATAAGTTTCTCACTCCCCCTATCTTTCCTTTCCATCTTCGTCTTCAGACAAGGTTAACAACGACATCCATGGATTGCCCTGAGTGCCGATATGGAAGTAGCTTGACAGTCGAGAACAGAGTGGCGCAGCGGAAGCGGAGACATAGCCTTAGCTTATTTACATCATAGTTATGTGTGGTTTTTTTTAAATTGTTGTATGCTCAACCTTTACAGTCGGGCTCAATATATTTAATGTGATATTATTGTGGAATGTTCCTATATCATTAATACTATTAATATTTGACTTGGTATTTGATGTTAATGTTATATGATAATGTGCTAATGGTTGTTCTGTGAAGCCTATCTGGTGTTTCTATTCATGTTATTCTTTTTATGTTTACGCTTTACGTCACATGAGGCTCACGTTTTGTCTATGTTTTCAAAAAGAAAAATTCTACTCGTATTTTTCGCTAAGTATTTTAAAGAAAGTTTTCGAAGAATGAGACTAAAAGAGTAATAGACTAATGGCTAACCTAAATACGTTCTAGGAGTATTGGGTTAAAAATTAGGATGTTACAAAGGACATGATTTTTGAATGACGCTTGAGCTTTAATGTTTCGGTTCTACCTTGGTAAGTTTGCTGCTGTATGATGTTGTTTTGGCATGTTAGAATGTGTAAAAATTATATATGTTGAGGTAGGAGCCTTTCTATGCATTTTAGGAAAGAACTAGTCTTATAGAAAAACTGTAAAGTTGAGTTTTAGCATAAGTTTTGACCTATTTATTTTTAGCCACTGCCAAAACTGTTTTAATGGGATAACATTCAGTTTAGGATTGTTTAATTATGAAAAACTTGGTAACATTTGATGTAGGATTGATTTTTAGCACCTATAGAGAAACTAGTAACTAGAAAACCGTAAAAGTGCAATTCTAGAACACTTAGATTAATTAATTTTTTATTTCTGTCCAGCAACCTTATAATGCATTAAACATGGTTTATAATTAGTTCATAGACATAGGAATACCCCATAATTGGTTTAATTTGATTTATAGCGCCTTAGGCGAAGACGGGACGTAGAAAGGGTCTAAAACATAGTTTTTAGAACCCCGTAATTGCAAGATTTAGAAATCGACAATCTGTATGGAGTTGTTTCATTTTGCTCCTAAGCATAAAAATTAATAAGGATAATTGGCTGTGAACCTATAGGTGCATAAAAGGATAAAAACGAATGTTAGCATAATTAGTTTTCAAGATTTAGACCCGTAAGGGTCAAAGCATAAGACACCATAGGTCATAAGACATAATGAGCTTTATGACTTCAAGTAGATATATGTTTAATTATGAGAATAACTTGAGCATAGCATATGCATTAGATGAGCCCGGTCCTTGATTCCGGCAAACTGGTTAAGAGCATGCTATCTTTTAAGAATGCTAAAGTAATGATGTGATGACATATATGCTATGATGACTTTGATTATATGACTTGATATCCTATGTTGATGTTGAATGGCTATGTATGCTCTATATATTTCGTGGCATAAAGCAAATTTGAGGAAATTCGGTTTACTGAGTTATCTTTGCCAATTTCCGTCAAATTTGAGAACCTAGAAAAGTTTTTGAAAACTCCATGAGATACGTCCTGAGTGACACCGGTTCGGCCGAGCACCCGCAGAACAAATGTGACACAGTACCAAGATGCATTTCTCTTGCTACGGTAAGGAGAAAGCAAAACCGTGGAGGGTATGGACATCGAGCCGGCTGAAGCAGACAATATTACTATGCACTGGATGCTAGTAGATGCATTTCGAAGAAGAAATGATGTATTACCCCCTCTATTACGCCATATTAAATCTAGTGACGACTAGCTAGGTTTGAGCTCATTCCTCAGCGATAGGTAAGATGTAGTTTGGTGATGATTATTGTCGAGGCTAGTCACTACAAAAAATTATGTTAATTGTGGTTGTTGAATTAGGGCGATTCTTTGGAACCGCCATAATATATAGTGAATTATGGCGGTTTTAATAACCGCCATAATTTTAATGAAAAAAATGGCAGTTCAATATGTAATTAACCGCCCTAATGTGCTTTTGATTTTTAAACGTTCAGTTCTTCTAAACTTAAGGGGGTTTAAAGACATAAAAATAAAAAAGTGTTTGGGGTTGCTCTTGTTGTTTCCTCTCAAGCCCCACTCATCTTCTTCTCTCCCAAGTGCTGCCAGGGTAAATGCCCACCTCAGCCTCAGTGCCGCCGCCATCTATGTCAGCACCGTCACCATTTGCTTCAGCATCGCCACCGTCAGCCTTTATTTCGCGCCTTCATAAGCTTCCTCTGCTTCAGGAAGCTTCCTTCCTTCTCGGTTTACCAGGCGCCGCCCCCTCTCCATCTGCGGTTGCCTCCTCTTTCGCACTCTGCTCTGAGCATCTCTGCTCTATGCTCTGTGCTCTCCTTTGTGCTCCCATTCTCTACTCTGGGCCACTCCGCTCCAGATGTGACCACCCCGATCGCAACGCCGCCACTCCTCTCGTGACACGGCCCCCTCCCCTTTTTCGTAGCCACCCCTTACAGCGCCCTTTCCAACCACTACCCCTGGTTCACCTTCTTTTCCCTCTTTTTTGTTCTGTTCTCTTTGCTTCTTTTTCTAATGTGCTTTTTTCTTGTTTGCCTTTGGTTTATTATTTCTATTTACGATGCTGAGATAAATATGTTCTGAGGTGGTTTTTATGATGGTTTGTAAGATGTTTGCTGTGATTTGTGGGTTGTGTTTGGCTTGAGATTTCAACAGGTGTTATGTGTTTGATTTATGTAGTTGTGGAGGGACAAATTTTTGGTTTATTAGTGGACACAGGGTGAAGATGTCCAGGTTCAAGATTGTTGTGGCTACATTATGACCTTTGAATGAAACAAAAATTGGATGGAGCCTCTCCTCTTGATTTTCATTTGTAACGCCCAATTTTTACTGTCATTAGAAATTACCGAATTACTGTAGGTAATTATTACATAATATTTGAGGCCGAACAATCCTCAATAAAGGAATATAACATTAGAAGAGAGGTTAGGAGCGATTCATGCGAGAGTCGCAAATCCCAAATTTCTATACGTATAAAATGACCAAAATGCCCCTGAAGTTATTTTACTCAGAAAATGAGGATCGTGGGCCCCACCTATACTCAAGGGGATCTTTTGATGATAATAAGGGATTGTTTGTGTTATGTGTGTTAATAGAGCAAAATGATCTCAATTTTGAGTTTCGACGCGCGAAATGACCAAAACGCCCTTGCGGCTATTTTAACTCCGATGCGTCTTAGTATGCGCCCCAATTTTCTTGTAATTTTTTTGTCATTAGAAATTACTCAATTACTGAATTACCGTAGGTAATTATTACATAAGATTTGAGGCCGAACAATCCTCAATAAAGGAATATAACATTAGAAGAGAGGTTAGAAATGATTCATGCGAGAGTCGCAAATCCCGAATTTCTGTACGTATAAAATGACCAAAATGTCCCTGAAGTTATTTTACTCAGAAAATGAGGATTGTGGGCCCCACATATTCTCAAGGGGATGTTTTGAGAATAATAAGGGATTGTTTGTGTTATGTGTGTTAATAGAGCAGAAGAATCTCAATTTTGAGTTAGGCCTACGAAAAGACCAAAGCAGCCCCTGTGGTGTTTTAACTCCGATGTCGTGCCGACTGAGCGCGAACCTCACTAAAATGTTTTAAAATGTGTTTTTAAGGCATGATTAACCATTGGTTAAGCTCGGGTGGCCTTGGGCAGTTTTTAAGTGAAAGTACGATTTTGCCCCCGTTTTTGGCGATTTGCGAATTTCGGGATTTTCGATTCATATACGAAACCTAAGCAATATTAGGCTCAAATTAAAGCTTATTAAATTCTAAATATTAATCTAGATTCAAAATTATGTATTTAGATTGATTAGAACCCAAAATTGCTCAAAAACACCCAAATTGCTTACTTATTCACTTAAGCCCATAACCGTAAATTCTCTAAATTACATGAATACCTTGCCTACACCTAAATAATGCATGGAACACACAAATTTCACTTCTTTGGGCTGTAATGCACGAAATTATTGATGCCATTATGCAGCTGAATTATTTCCAAAAGTTGCACTAAAACAAAATGCCAAAATGTCACCATAAGAGACATAATTCCTTAATTTCATACAACTTTGTCTAAAATGATTTTTCCTCCATTATTACTCCTGAAAAATTCTGACAACTACCTCCTCATTTTGGCCAATTAGAAGCCTCAAAATCTTCTATAAATAGGCTTGCTTGAGTGGTCTTGGAATGCTTGGTTCATAACTAGTTTTTAGGAGCACCAAAAACTTTCTTTCTTCCTCCTCTTTGGCTGAATTCTTTCTTCAATTTTTCAAAGAGATTTTGTGTCATTTCACTTCAAGAAATCAAGTTCTCTTCCTCTTCTTCAACTCAGATTAGGTAGGGAGTAGTTTCTAAATTTATTTCTATGCTTTGAGGAGTTGTGTTTTTAGCTCAAAATGATGAAATTATGAACTTGCCTTAGCTTTTCATTTTGGTTTTCCTCTTCAATTTTTCTTTAACCAATTCAACCATATGGCCTAGGTGGAACTAAGATGATGGCTTGATGATGAGGACCTTGAGGGTGGGTTGTAAATCCATCACAAGTTAGGCCTCTAAAGCTTGAAAATTCCACTTGATGCAAAACCTTAAAGAATAATGCTTTATGATGCTAAAACAAAGATTTTTAGTTTAGAACTTGAAAGATGTATTTTTTTCCTTTTATGTTTTATTTCTTGTTAAGATATGTATTGGGTTGAATTTATAATTCTTTTAAAGTCTTGAAGGAGCTCTAGTAAAGAAACAAAATGAATTTGCATCCATGATTAAGTTTATGCTTTGCATAACCATGTTTACCTTCTATGTCATCACTAAATTTTCAAGAATGAATAAATGAACTTGCATTTCTAAATTCCAAGCTTGTATTTCATGTTTATGTTTCAAGTCATCACTTAATCTTTCAAGATAATTAAGAGGTTGCATCTCATATTTAATTTATGCTCTCACTATATTTTATAATGGCTAAAAGAATCAACGCATGACATGTTTATTTTATGCCATCACCTAAAGATCCTAGAGCTTAAAGACTTGCCCATGTATCACAAGCAAAGAAATATGATTATTGGAGTTAAAGAATTTATTCTTTAAAAAGTCTTGAGATTGGAGCTTAAAAAGATGTAATAATAATTCTCTTCTCCCTCTACTGGTCGTGTGCGGACTACCGCCGCTCCGGTTTCTTAATATTCTCTTCTCCCTCTTTGGTCTGTGCGGACTACATCGCTCAGGTTTCTTAATATTCTCTTCTCCCTCTCTTTGGTCTGTGCGGATTACATGCTCCAGTTTCTTGTATCATGTTTATATTTCAAGTTCTTGCATCATGTTTAATTTTCAAGTCATCACCTTAAATCTTAAAGATAAAGAAATGGAATTGCATATCATGTTTATAATTCCAAGCTATCACCTTATAAAGATAAGATTAAAATAAGGTTGCATAGCATGTTTATAATTCTAAGATGTCACCTAAATCTCTAAAGCTCAAGACTTACTCCTTTTATCTTAAGTGAGAATTTTAATTGTGAAGATCCTCCCAAATTTGACAAAAGAACTAGTTTCTAAATGAGTTTTAAGGCTTTGCAAGGATTTTCTGGGGAACTAGTATTTTATATGCACTTAAAATATGACTCTATGTAATTGCATGAGGTTCATGATTCGCCACCTTGATCTGAGTTTAGTATCAATGTGTGATAATGATTTGATATGATTGAAGTTGTGATAATTATGGTTTATTGTTAAGAGAATGATTCATAATTGGTTTAGTAACTAATTAGTTCTATAATTGATAATTCTATGTAAGGATTGGATGCTTATTAAGTACTTGATATCATTGAATGATTTCCTAACTTGCATGTTATAGTTCTTGTGCAAATAATAAGAATGCTTATACATGAAATGTTCTTATGTAAAATTCACCTTTGTTGCTAGAAGAAAGTGTATCATTGTAAAAGTGTAATTTGGGAAGGTTATGGCTAAGGAAAGACTTGGTATTTAAGCGTGTCCATTGTGACCCACCTCTCTTTCTGAGGAATCTCCCATATGCATGATTACAGTTGATATATATTATTCTAGCTTAAGACTATAAATGAGAAAATGTTATGATGTTTATGAATTGTATTATGATATAACATGCAAAGATTTAATGGTGACTTAAACTTATAAGAAAATGATCCTTTGGAACCATCAGACTATAGGTGGTGAAAATGTGATTTTAGCCCCCTAACCCGTTCTCTCAAAAGGGTAGAGTCGGGACTTTAGCTTATCAAAAGGGATAAGTATATGCTAGTGACGACTAGTAAAGTATGAGCTCATAACCTAAATTACTCCCAAAAGGGTGGAGTATAGGGTGGCCCAAGGAAAATAATGATGATGATAAGATTTTAAGTCACCTAAGGCACCAAAGAAATGAAATATGTGCCTTTGTGTCCATGTGTAGCTAATATTATATGGCGTTCTTTTATGCATGTTATTTTGATAATGATGATGAGGAATATGATGTAATGATAAAGGAAAAGTTCATTGTAAATATGACATGTTAAGAATAAGATCCATTATAAGACGCATGATTAAAAATTGGCGAACCTCGGTTTAGCATTTGTCTGGACTTAAAATGAATCTTTGCATGCTCACTATTTTAGAATAATCCCAAGGTTCCTGAGGACTTTGATGATGACAACTGTAGAAGGAGGTACCTTCTTGAGAATTCTTTAGCAAGATTCTCACTCCCTTTTCTTTATTTCCGTCATTGTCTCCAGATTCAAATGGCGACATTCGTCTGTTCGTTGATACCCCTACTTGGGAATTCCACTATGATCAGGTGCATCGCTCGTATCATTTGAAGGAGAGTCTTGTGATTCGTGTTTTTATTTACATAGGTCGTCCATTTGCACATCCTGTCCCTAGTTATCGATTTTCTCCTACTTCTCCCTATGGCGATGAAATGGTTTTCGAACATGCACGTCCACTTGATGAAAGGATGTTACGTTCTTATCCCGCTTCATCTGCGTCCATGGATTTCAGAGTATGTTCCCGAGGCGAGATATTACGGCTGATCCTTGAGAGGACACTCCTACTCATGTATATTACGAGAGCTCTGCTCCTACTCCCACACGTGTAAGAGAGGGTAGTGAGGAAGCTTGATTGTTCAGCCGAGGTTAGCGAGAAGGCCGTCCATGCGACCCGACTGGTGCATCTCGTGTGTCCCCTCAGGGAGCTCATCGATGGATCGGATTTATTCCCCATTTTCGGACAGTGGCCATAGAAGGTTCTTAGTAGACTTATGTGTGATCATGCACCTAGTTTTAGGATAACCTTCCGGCTTATGGAGTTATCTAGTTTAGGGGCATGAATTTCCTTAAGTATATTTTCTTTTATGGGTTTGCATAAGATAATGATGTATGAACATAACCCACCCTTTGAGTGAGGTTATTGTATGTAAATATATGCTATAATGTGCTTATGGATGTTATATGATGGAGCCTAAGTGATATGATGTGATATATTCTTAAACGTCTTATTATACTCCGCTTACTCGTTCACGTTGTACTCGGCTCACGTTTTCAATTATGTGTTTAAAAAAAAAAAAAGGCTCGTAATTTCACTAAGTATTTTCAAATTATGAAGAAAGAACCAAAGCAAGGAGTAAAGTCTAGTCATTAATCAGATTCAACCTAGGTGTATCTGGTTAATTACTAGGGTGTTACACCGACTGAGCCCGAACTTCACTAAAATGTTTTAAAATTTGTTTTTAAGCCATGATTAACCATTGGTTAAGCTTGGGTGGCCTCGGGCAGTTTTTAAGTGAAAGTACGATTTTGCCCCTGTTTTTGGGCAGTTTTGCGAATTTCGGGAGTTTTGATTCGTATACCGAAACCTAAGCAATATTAGGCTCAAATTAAAGCTTATTAAATTCTAAATATTAATCTAGAGTCAAAATTATGTATTTAAATTGATTAGAACCCAAAATTGCTCAAAAACACCCAAATTGCTTACTAATTCACTTAAGCCCTTAACCGTAAATTCTCTAAATTACATGAATACCTTGCCTACACCTAAATAATGCATGGAACACACAAATTTCACTTCTTTGGGCTGTAATGGACGAAATTATTGATGCCATTATGCAGCTGAATTATTGCCAAAAGTTGCACTAAAACAAAATGCCAAAATGTCACTATAAGAGACATAATTCCTTAATTTCATACAACTTTGTCTAAAATGATTTTTCCTCCCTTATTTCTCCTGCAAAATTCCGCCAACTACCTCCTCATTTTGGCCAATTAGAAGCCTCAAAATCTTCTATAAATAGGCTTGCTTGAGTGGTCTTGGAATGCTTTGTTCATAACTAGTTTTTAGGAGCACCAAAAACTTTCTTTCTTCCTCCTCTTAGGCTGAATTCTTTCTTCAATTTTTTCAAAGAGATTTTGTTTCATTTCACTTCAAGAAATCAAGTTCTCTTCCTCTTCTTCAACTCAGATTAGGTAGGGAGTAGTTTCTAAATTTATTTCTATGCTTTGAGGAGTTGTGTTTTTAGCTCAAAATGATGAAATTACGAACTTACCTTAGCTTTTCATTTCGATTTTCCTTTTCATTTTTCTTTAACCAATTCGGCCATATGGCCTAGGTGGAACTAAGATGATGGCTTGATGATGAGGACCTTGAGGGTGGGTTGTAAATCCATCACAAGTTAGGCCTCTAAAGCTTGAAAATTCCACTTGATGCAAAACTTTAAAGAATAATGCTTAATGATGCTAAAACAAAGATTTTTAGTTTAGAACTTGAAAGATGTATTTTCCAAGCTTGTATTTCATGTTTATGTTTCAAGTCATCACTTAATCTTTCAAGATAATAAAGAGGTTGCATCTCATATTTAATTTATGCTCTCACTTTATTTTATAATGGCTAAAAGAATCAACGCATGGCATGTTTATTTTATGCCATCACCTAAAGATCCTAGAGGTCAAAGACTTGGCCATGTATCACAAGCAAAGAAATATGATTATTGGAGTTAAAGAATTTATTCTTTAAAAATTCTTGAGATTGGAGCGTATAAGGATGTAATAATAATTCTCTTCTCCCTTCACGGTCTGTGCGGACTACCGCCATCAGGTTTCTTAATATTCTCTTCTCCTCTCTCTTGGTCTGTGCGGATTACCGCCGCTCCAATTTCTTGCATCATGTTTATATTTCAAGTTCTTGCATCATGTTTAATTTTCAAGTCATCACCTTAAATCTTAAAGATAAAGAAATGGAATTGTATATCATGTTTATAATTCCAAGCTATCACCTTATAAAGATAAGATTAAAATAAGGTTGCATAGCATGTTTATAATTCTAAGATGTCACCTAAATCTCTAAAGCTCAAGACTTACTCCTTTTATCTTAAGTGAGAATTTTAATTGTGAAGATCCTCCCACGTTTGACAAAAGAACTAGTTTCTAAATGAGTTTTAAGACTTTGCAAGGATTTTACGGGGAACTAGTATTTTATATGCACTTAAAATATGATTCTATGTAATTGCATGAGGTTCATGAACCACTGATCTGAGTTTAGTATCAATGTATGATAATGATTTGATATGTTTGAAGTTGTGATAATTATGGTTTATTGTTAAGAGAATGATTCACTGCATGTTAGAGATAAAACTAGCTCCCTAGAACAACCGAAGAGCTAGAATTTACCTAGCTTTTGACCCCTTTAAGTTTAGCCAATGCCAAATCTGTTTTAGTATGTTATAATTCTGTCTAAGATTAGTTAGCCACGAAAAATTTGGTATCAATTAGACTAGGATTGATCCCAAACACTAAAAATGAACTTAGCAACTAGAAAACCGTAAAAACAAGATTTCTAGAACTCTAGGGAATGAAATTTATGCATTCTATCCAGAATCTTTAGCAACGATAAGAACCAGGTTTTATTATGTTTAAATAAGGGAGAATGATTCATAATTGGTTTAGTAACTAATTTCAACATCATAGGGAAAGTTGGTAACAAGAAAGGATTTAAAACATAACTTCTAGCATACCGTAAAACCTTAGGAACAACTTACTACCTATGCTACCCCATTTGATTTAATAGTGTTCTTAAGACCTATAAATAATCGTAAGGATGGTAATAAATCCCTTAGGTGCATAACTAATTAGTTCTATAATTGATAATTCTATGTAAGTATTGGATGCTTATTAAGTACTTGATATCATTGAATGATTTCCTGGCTTGCATGTTATAGTTGCTGTTGCAAATAATGAGAATGCTTATACGTGAAATATTCTTTATTATGTAAAATTTACCTTTGTTGCTAGAAGAAAGTGTATCATTGTAAAAGTGTAATCTGGAAAGGTTCTGGCTAAGGAAAGACTTGGTATTTAAGCATGTCCATTGTGACCCACCTCTCTTTCGCGGGAATCTCACAGATGCATGATTATAGTTGATATATATATTATTCCAGCTTAAGACTATAAATGAGAAAATGCTATGATGTTTATGAATTGTATTGTGATATAACATGCAAAGATTTAATGGTGACTTAGACTTATAAGAAAATGATCCTTTGGAACCATCAGACTATAGGTGGTGAAAAGGTGATTTTAGCCCCCTAACCCGTTCTCTCAAAAGGGTAGAGTCGGGACTTTAGCTTATCAAAAGGGATAAGTATATGCTAGTGACGACTAGTAAAGTATGAGCTCATAACCTAAATTACTCCTAAAAGGGTGGAGTATAGGGTGGCCCAAGGAAAATAATGATGATGATAAGATTTTAAGTCACCTAAGGCACTAAAGAAATGAAATATGTACTTTGTGTCCATGTGTAGCTAATATTATATGACGTTCTTTTATGCATGTTATTTTGATAATGATGATGAGGAATATGATGTAATGATAAAGGAAAAGTTCATTGTAAATATGACATGTTAAGATTATGATGCATTATAAGGCATGATTAAAAATTGACGAACCTCGGTTAAGTATTTGTCCGAACTTAAAATGAATCTTTGCATGCTCACTATTTTAGAATAATCCCGAGGTTCCTAGGGACTTTGGTGATGACCTTTGTAGAAGGAGGTACCTTCTTGAGAATTCTTTAGCAAGATTCTCACTCCCTTTTCTTTATTTCCGTCATTGTCTCCAGATTCGGATGGCGACATTCGTCTGTTCGTTGATACCCTACTTGGGAATTTCACTATGATCAATTGCATCGCTCGTATCATTTTGAAGGAGAGTCTTGCTTGATTCGTGTTTTTATTTACATAGGTCATCCATTTGCACATCCTGTCCCTAGTTATCGATTTTCTCCTACTTCTCCCTATGGCGATGAAATGGTTTTCGAACATGCACGTCCACTTGATGAAAGGATGTTACGTTCTTATCCCGCTTCATCTGCTGTCCATGGATTTTCAGTATGTTCCCGAGGCGAGATATTCTGAAACTGATCCTTGAAGGACACTCCTACTCATGTATATTCGAGAGCTCTGCTCCTACTCCCACACGTGTAAGAGAGGGTAGTGAGGAAAGCAGTTGTTCAGCCGAGGTTAGCAAGAAGGCCGTCCATGCGACCCGACTGGTGCATCTCGTGTGTCCCTCCAGGGAGCTCATCGATGGATCGGATTTATTCCCCATTTCGGGCAGTGGCCCTAGAGAGTTCTTAGTGGATTTATGTGTGATCATGCACCCTAGTTTTAGGATAACCTTCCCGGCTTATGGAGTTATCTAGTTTAGGGGCATGAATTTCCTTAAGTATATTTTCTTTTATGGGTTTGCATAAGATAATGATGTATGAACATAACCCACCCTTTGAGTGAGGTTATTGTATGTAAATATATGCTATAATGTGCTTATGGATGTTATATGATGGAGCCTAAGTGATATGATGTGATATATTCTTAAACGTCTTATTATACTCCGCTTACTCGTTCACGTTATACTCGGCTCACGTTTTCAATTATGTGTTTAAAAAAAAAAATGGCTCGTAATTTCACTAAGTATTTTCAAATTATGAAGAAAGAACCAAAGCAAGGAGTAAAGTCTAGTCATTAATCAGATTCAACCTAGGTGTATCGGTTAATTACTAAGTGTTATTTTGGTATCGAGGCGATTCGATTCTCATGGAGCTTTGAGGATTGGACTAGCTATGCTTCTAAAGCATAATACGTTAGTGACGTCATGTGTAGATATTTATCATTAGGATGAGCTTGGGGAGTAGAAATACATGACTACTGTATGTTGAAAGTGCCATGGTAACTTGCTCACTTTGCATGGAATATTGGGCATGATCACCTCGGTGTTCTTTGTTTTGTGTGTATAGGGACCAATGGCACATCGACAACAGACTAGGAGCGCAGCACGAAATAATCACAACAACGAGACAGCCGAAGCACTCCGCGACGTAGCAAGGACCATGAGAATGATGATGGAATGAATGGATCAGGATCGTCAAGCCAATATGAATCAGGGACATGAGATTCACGAACATGCTGTTTGAGGGAGTTTAAGTAAGGCAAACCCACCCATTTTCAAGGGACAGATCCAAATATTGCGGATGAATGGATTCGGAATATTGAAGGTCTTTGCTTTGTAGTCCCATGCTCGGAGGAGCAAAAGGTCACCTTTGCTACTCACATGCTTGAGGTGATGCCGGTTTACGGTGGGCGGTGTTCGAAGACTCACTGGAGGCGGCCGATGTGGACATTGATTGGGAACTATTCAAGGTCCATTTTCTGAAAAGTACTTTCCAGTCGAGTTAGAAATGCCAAGGACATTGAATTCATGCAACTTGTCCAGGAATATGAATGTGGCCCGATACAACTGCCAGTTGAAGAACTCATTAAGTTCTCAAGAATGTACCAAGAAAATCGATGAGTCTTGGAAATGCATTAAATACTGAGTCGGGGTTGAAGGCGGAACTTAATGTGGCGATTGCACATTTGGAGATTAGGGATTTCTCTACCTAGTTAACAAATGTCGGATTATTGAAGAAGGTCGAGAGAAAACTAAACACCCCAAAGTCAGATAATATTACCAAAAAGTTGACACCTCAAGGTCGTGAGTTCAAGAAGCGAATCGACCTCCATTTCCCCTCAATCAAGACCACAAGGGACACAAAGAAATTTTCAACAAGGAAGGCCAAACAACAACAATCGCTATAATAACAACCGCTACAACAATAACCCGGTAACAATCACAACAACAACAATAACAACAATAAAGGAAAGCACCACAAAGAGGTCGGCAGATTTCCACTCCGCGGCTGCGCCATCCATGGAATGTCCCAAGTGCGGCAAGAATCATGGGAGCATGCCATGTCGAGCAAATAAGCGTGTGCTATCGGTGTGGAAAACCAGGTCATTACTCCAGAATGCACTGAAGGAACCCGCCAACCCCAATCCCAAGCGCAATACCAGGAAGGGTATTTCTTGTTAATCTTTGAAGAAACAACGAAGCCACGAAATCTCGTGGAAGGTAAGGGTAATATGCATGGTAAATACTTAATTGTACTATATGATTCTGGCGCATCTCATTCTTTTTATCTCCCATTCATGTGTTAAAAGCCTTAATTTACCTATGACTGAGCTTCCTTTTGACCTTATTGTTTCTACTCCATTTGGAAAACCCGTTAGGACTTGTAAATGTTGTTTAGATTGTAGTTTTATTAAAGATAATAGATCCTTTATTTTAGATCTTATTTGCTTACCCATGCGAGGTTTAGATGTGATTCTTGGCATGGATTGGCTTGAGGCCAACCATGTCTTTGTTAAGCTGTTATGAGAAAACCATCACTTTTCTTCTGTTCCTATTGAACCTAAGAAACCCATAAGTCTTTACATAAGCTATTTGTGGAAATGGGTGTGGTAAGGGTGAGAGTAAAGGTTACATTTTCTTAGCCGCTAGTGATGTAGACTTTGAGCAAAGTATCGATGAGATACCAATAGTAAGAAATTATCTGAAGTATTTCCGGATGAGATACGAGTTTCCCCCAAGAGAGAGATAGAGTTTTCCATAGAATTGCTTAGGGTGCGGGACCTATATCCATAGCCCCATGCTGAGGATGTCCCCATTAGAATTGACCGAGTTAAAAACTCAATTGGAAGATTTATTGGAGAAAAAGTTTGTTAGGCCTAGTGCATCACCTTGGGGAGCCCTGTGTTGTTTGTAAAGAAAAAGGATGGGAGTATGAGGATGTGTGTAGATTATAGGCGAGTTGAATAAAGTAACGGTGAAAAACAAGTATCCTCTGCCTAGGATCGATGATTTGATGGACCAAGCTGAAAGGTGCGGTGGTGTTTTCTAAGATAGATTTGAGGTCAGGCTACCATCAAATTAGAGTGAGAGATGAAGACATACCTAAAGCGGCCTTTCGCTTTCGATACGGCCATTTTGAGTTTGCGATAATGTCCTTTGGGTTAACCAATGCTCCAGCTATTTTTATGGATTACATGAATAGGATCTTTCATTACTATTTAGATCGGTTGTAGTTGTCTTTATAGATGACATTCTCATATATTCTAAGACCCATGAAGAGCATGAATGCCACGACCATAATCTTTGGAGACCTTGAAGGAAAAGAAACTATATGCCAAGATTTCCAAGTGTGAGTTTTGGTTGGATAAGGTGCAATTTTTAGGGCATGTAGTATCTAAGAAAGGAATTGCTGTAGATCCTAGTAAGGTAGAAGCGGTAGTAAGCCAGGAAAGACCAACCACGATGGCTGAAGTAAGGAGCTTTTTGGGTTTAGCCGGTTATTGCAATCGATTATCAAAGGATTTTCCCAGTTTCCCTACCTTTGACCAAGGCGACTAGGAAGAACACCCTTTTTCATGGACCGGAGTGTGAAAAAGAGCTTTCAAGAGTTAAAACACAAGCTAACCTCGACCCTGTTTTAGTGTTACCCGACCCCAATGTGCCTTTCGAGGTGTATTGTGATGCTTCAAAAAAGGGTTTAGGTTGTGTATTGATGCAAGATAGGCAAGTGGTGGCCTATGCATCAAGACAACTCAAGCCACATGAGGCAAACTACCCTACCCATGACCTTGAGTTAGGCTGTAGTCGTGTTTGCTCTAAAGATTTGGAGACACCATTTATATGGAGTTAAGTTTGAGGTGTTTTCCGATCACAAGAGTTTGAAATATCTCTTTGATCAAAAAGAGCTAAACATGAGGCAAAGGCGATGGATGGAGTTCTTGAAAGATTATGATTTTGGATTGAACTACCATCCTGGTAAAGCTAATGTAGTAGCTGATGCTTTGAGTAGGAAGTCCTTACAAGTGTCCCGTTTGATGGTGAAGGAGGTTGAATTGATTGAGCAATTTAGGGACTTAAACCTAGGAATGACTTTGACCACTAAGGGCATCAGAGCTTGCCATCTTAGAGTGACAAGTGAGTTCAAAGAAAGGATTGTTCAAGCCCAAGGGGACGATGCTGAGTTTCAAGAGACTTTAGGGGCAGTGAAGACAGGAAAGTTGATAGGTTTTACCCAAGGAATGGACAATTTGTGGAGGTTAAAAGGTCGAATATGTGTACCTGCTAGTGGTGGTCTCCGAAAAGATATTTTGGAGGAAGCCCATAAGAGCCATTTTACCCTTCATCCTAGTGCCACCAAGATGTATCAAGATTTGAAGAAGATGTTACGGTGGCCTGGAATGAAAAGAAGATGTATGCACATGGGTGAGTAAGTGCTTGGTGTGTCAAAGGTGAAGATTGAACACCAAAAACCCTCTGGAATCTTTGCAACCTCTGTCGATCCCTGAGTGGAAGTGGGATAGTATCTCCATGGATTTTGTGACTGGATTACCGAGGACCCAAATGAATCATGATACCATATGGGTAATCGTGGATCGATTGACGAAGTCAGCCGACTTTTTACCTATTAAGGTGACTTATTCCTTGGATAGGTTAGCACAATTATATATTCAGGAGATAGTAAGGTTACATGGGGTGCCGTCGATGATAATCTCGGACCGGGATCCATGATTTAAATCACGATTTTGGGAGCCTTTCAAAAGGCATTTGGTTCAAAGGCGTGTCTAAGCCGCGGCCTATCACCCCCAAACAGACAGTCAATCTGAAAGAACTATCCAAACCTTGGAGGATATGTTAAGGGCATGTGTTTCAGATCAAAGGGGAAGTTGGGATAAGTACCTACCACTGATTGAATTCGCATATAACAACAGTTATTATGCAAGTATCGGTATGGCAATCGTATAGAGGCCTCTATGGACGGAAATGTCAATCTCCCTTATGTTGGTATGAACCGGAGAGCAAAGTTTACTCGGACTGATATTGTGAGGAAACAACGGAACAAATCAAGAAGATTAGGGATAAGATTCTTCTTGCTCAAAGTCGACCAGAAAAACTATGCGGACAAGCGGCGAAAACCGCTAGATTTTCAAGAAGGGACCACATGTTCCTAAGGATCACCCCCACCAGGCATAGGCCGAGCAATAAAAGTAAAGAAATTGAGCCCAGTTTCTTGGTCCGTTTGAAATCCTTACCAAAGTAGGACACATAGCCTACAGTATAGCCTACCCCAGAGTCTATCCAACCTTCATGATGTTTTCCATGTCTCTCGATTAAGAAAGTATCAATCGACCGAGTCATGTACTAGAGCGAACATGTACAATTAAGAGATAACTGACATTTAACTTACTACCCACGAGAATCGTCGGCCAGGAGTTAAGCGGTTAAGGAACAAGGTGTACCCTGGTCAAAGTAGCATGGGGACGAGGTGAAACCGAAGAACTTACATGGGAGCTGGAATCAAACATGAAAGCACAATACCCCGAGTTGTTCTCAGGTAGCGAATTCAGAGGCGAAATTCTTTTTAAGGAGGAGTAATGTAACGCCTAATTTTTATTGTAATTTTCTTGTCATTAGAAATTACTCAATTACCGTAGGTAATTATTACATAAGATTTGAGGCCGAACAATCCTCAATAAAGGAATATAACGTTAGAAGAAAGTGTATCATTGTAAAAGTGTAATTTGGAAAGGTTCTGGCTAAGGAAAGACTTGGTATTTAAGCGTGTCCATTGTGACCCACCTCTCTTTCTGGGAATCTCCCATATGCATGATTACAGTTGATATATATTATTCTAGCTTAAGACTATAAATGAGAAAATGTTATGATGTTTATGAATTGTATTATGATATAACATGCAAAGATTTAATGGTGACTTAAACTTATAAGAAAATGATCCTTTGGAACCATCAGACTATAGGTGGTGAAAAGGTGATTTTAGCCCCCTAACCCGTTCTCTCAAAAGGGTAGAGTCGGGACTTTAGGTTATCAAAAGGGATAAGTATATGCTAGTGACGACTAGTAAAGTATGAGCTCATAACCTAAATTACTGCCCAAAGGGTGGAGTATAGGGTGGCCCAAGGAAAATAATGATGATGATAAGATTTTAACTCACCTAAGGCACTAAAGAAATGAAATATGTACCTTTGTGTCCATGTGTAGCTAATATTATATGACATTCTTTTATGCATGTTATTTTGATAATGATGATGAGGAATATGATGTAATGATAAAGGAAAAGTTCATTGTAAATATGACATGTTAAGAATAAGATGCATTATAAGATGCATGATTAAAAATTGTGAACCTCGGTTAAGTATTTGTCAGAACTTAAAATGAATCTTTGCATGCTCACTATTTTAGAATAATCCGAGGTTCTTGGGGACTTTGATGATGACACTTTGTAGAAGGAGGTACCTTCTTGAGAATTCTTTAGCAAGATTCTCACTCCCTTTTCTTTATTTCCGTCATTGTCTCAGATTCGGATGGCGACATTCGTCTGTTCGTTGATACCCCTACTTGGGAATTTCACTATGATCCGGTGCATCGCTCGTATCATTTTGAAGGAGAGTCTTGATTCGTGTTTTTATTTACATAGGTCGTCCATTTGCACATCCTGTCCCTAGTTATCGATTTTCTCCTACTTCTTCCTATGGCGATGAAATGGTTTTCGAACTTGCACGTCCACTTGATGAAAGGATGTTACGTTCTTATCCCGCTTCATCTCTGCATCCATGGATTTCAGAGTATGTTCTGAGACGAGATATTACGGCCCGATCCTTGAAGGACACTCCTACTCATGTATATTACGAGAGCTCTGCTCCTACTCCCACACGTGTAAGAGAGGGTAGTGAGGAAGCAGGTTGTTCAGTAGAGGTTAGCAAGAAGGCCGTCCATGCGACCCGGCTTGGTGCATCTCGTGTGTCCCTCAGGGAGCTCATCGATGGATCGGATTTATTCCCCCATTTCGGAGACGGTGGCCTAGAGAGTTCTTAGTGGATTTATGTGTGATCATGCACCCTAGTTTTAGGATAACCTTCTCGGCTTATGGAGTTATCTAGTTTAGGGGCATGAATTTCCTTAAGTATATTTTCTTTTATGGGTTTGCATAAGATAATGATGTATGAACATAACCCACCCTTTGAGTGAGGTTATTGTATGTAAATATATGCTATAATGTGCTTATGGATGTTATATGATGGAGCCTAAGTGATATGATGTGATATATTCTTAAACGTCTTATTATACTCCGCTTACTCGTTCACGTTATTCTCGGCTCACGTTTTCAATTATGTGTTAAAAAAAAAAATGGCTCGTAATTTCACTAAGTATTTTCAAATTATGAAGAAAGAACCAAAGCAAGGAGTAAAGTCTAGTCATTAATCAGATTCAACCTAGGTGTATCTGGTTAATTACTAGGGTGTTACAAATTTGTTCTTCAAATACTTGTCTTCTTTAGCTTATTTATGTTATTTGATTGGCTATCTAGAGAAGTGGGAACTATAATTGTTCTTACTCATGTCAATTATTGAAATTGTCAAAAAAGGAAGGATGGAATAAACTCAAGAAAACTGATAATATTATTGTATTTGACAGTTAGTCACTTCTATGCATGGTTGTATCAATTTTATTTTTAACATGCATTTGTTAAGTCTTTTGCAGCACACTCAGTTCTCATGTAAATATAAAATTTTCTCAATCGCAGTGAAGTGTTCTAATGATACATGAAATTTCAATGCATAAGGAAAAACAAATTTAGTAAATTCATGTTTTGAAATCTAATGCTTGTAATGACAGCTATGTTCTTCATTTAATTCTACCAAGCAAAGTTGCTCCACTGGTTAATCTAATGAAAGTTGAGATGACATGATTGGTGGCATACACAAGCAAATCAAAGAAATAAAAGAGGTAGATATGAGTGTAATACACTAACTAACTAACTTAACCTTTGCATTTGAAGGTCATTATTTGTCAAGTCTCTTGAGTTAGCTATCTATCCATCTTTCTATTCATGCACCACTCTTCTCTTTGGTATCTTTGCTGAAGATTAGATATCGGCTGCACGCTACATGCTTGAGGTGATTTAAAGTTCCATTGGTAATCCTTTCCTTTCTTTTTAGGGGATATACTTATATATGATCAAGATAACTGGTGATGATTTAATGAAAATATAAAATGTTGATTATATCTTTCTTTCTTTTCAGAGGATTACAGAAATTGCTGGAGTTGTTGTTTCATTTGTCCGAAGCCTATTAAGGTTAGAAATGAAATGCTGTTAACAATTTTAGAATTTCTATAAAACTTTGAGTCTATGCTTTTCTATTTTAATAAACAAATGATAACAAGAGTCTTCGTTGATATCCAAGAAAGAATTGTATTTGAGCTATTTTGCTCAAGTGCTTTTATCTTTTGATTCTTTTCTTTAACCACTGAAAGAAATCTTGGTAACTATTCTTCCATGATGGATCATATTCTTATTATTACAACTTACTATGATTGAAAATGCAAAGCATGCCTTACCTCTTGTAATGCATTCCCTGCTGCTATGGTTTTCTTTGTTAATTTTTTCTTCACTTGCTCTGGTTTTCATATAGCAGATTTATACATACTGTTATGGCTATTTTCTCTTGAGGAATTTGTGTATCAGCATTTCTCTAAAACTGTTTCTGTTCATTTTTCCTTTGCCCTTGGACAATTTTCAATTCCTCTTACTATTGGTAATAGACTTGCTTAATTTAGGTAGTTATTATTAATTCTAGATGCTACTATTTGTAGCTTACCTATGGTTATGTGATCTTTTTCCATCACTTTAGTTGCTCTTTATCATAGTAGGAAATGTGTGATGCATTTTGCTAGTGGTATATTTGAGATAATGCAATGCTCCAACTACATTATTCTAATGTGTTGTTGCCTGTCATCTTCTTAGGTAATGGAATTTGACTTGGAAAAGTTATAAGATACCATCACATCCCTCCTCAATGAGATGCTTTATCTTCATGAAAGGTATTGGCATTTTTCATTTAGTATATAATGTGTTATCTTTCAATTCTAGTTTTCTATTTGTGTTTATTCTGTGCCTAGACACAACATGTAAAACCTTACTCTTAAACTATTTTTTGACTTGTTGCTCTGTTTTAATATGCTTGGGCATGATTAAAACTAGAATTTTTTGTGGAAGATGTCACTTAGCATGTTAGTTTGCTTGCTTCAAATTAGAGACTTAAAATAGTTGGTTCATTATAGGCTTCTAACATACTTAGAATTGGTATAGCATACATTTCCCTTGCCATGATTCTCTATTTTAACTCTTATTGTTATGGTAGTTATTAGGTGATAGGTATAAGACATTGTGTATTTGATTTGTTACTCTTTGAATTAACTATAACATTGTGTTTTTTATTAATTGGTGACTTTGATATAAGGCTGTTACTCCGTATTTTGTGTGAAAGAAAACTCTCTATGGACACTCAAGGAACCCTCAAGGTCTATCTTTCTTTCTCTATGTCTTTAATTTCCTAATCATTTGGTTTATTAGTTCCTTGAATCTGGTGTCTGTAGCAGTTGACCATTAGACAAACAGAGTGGCACCAATTTTAACAATTGCTTTTTCATCCCAATACACTTCCTGTTAGAAGTCTTATCTGTTCCTCATATTGATATGGTTGTTATCTTTCTGGATTCTGGTCATTAATCTTCGTTTTCCATTTTTACCTTTTTCATTTTGTTTTGTTTTATTAGATGCACTTGATTTTGCCCCTACCCCTCTCCCTTTTATTGTGTTTCTTCATTCATAGCTAAAGTTGATTCAGCAATCTTTAGTTTTTAGTTTAGGTGCCTGAGATGATGAGGTAAATAATCTTGGGACCTCTTTTACCTGCTTGTGTATTAAGGTGTGCTACTATATTTAATTTTCTTGAAGAAGTTTATTGACAGATTAATGTATCTGAAGTTTAGCAACTCTTTTGAGGAAGTTCTTTACTGCAAGCCACACTTTGACCAACTGTTCAAAAGAACTGGTAGCTTTAAGAAAAGCTTTGGATTACAAATCATATTATATTATCCGATGCATCGGTATATATATTTTATCCTCAGAACCTTACCAATTAGAATTGTTGCGTTGTCTTTAGGATTATGATTTGAGATTTGTATAATTATTTTAATAATCTATTGTTGCTAAGTGTATTGATATTTGTTTGAGATCTAAATGGTAAGCATTATCGAATTGTGCTTGCTAATGATAGAGTCTTTTTTATTGGTCATTACTTTTATTAGTTTTTGATATTATTTTTAATTTATAAAAAATAAAGGATTCAGTTTTAAAAATAAAGGAATAATTTTTTTTATCAATTGGAATACAAATTACGGTGGTTACAAACCACCATGATTAGCTTTTTTTTAAAAAAAATTATTGCAAATTATGGCAGTTCAAACTGCCGCAATTAATAATTTTTTTAAAATTTTGTTGAAACTTGCGGCTGTTCTTAACCACCATAATTAAAATTCTTTTTTTTTTAAAATTTTGACTGAACATTATGGCGGTTTCAAACCACCATAATTTGCCTACGTGAATTGTGGCGGTTAAAATGTGAATTGTGGTGGTTCAAAAGAAACCGTCATAATTAACTAAATGGCATTGGTAATTACGGTGGTTTTGGGAACCGCCCTTACTGCAAAAAATGACGGTAAAAAACCGCCCTAATTTACAAAGTTAACCGCCATAATTTACCATTTTTTTGTAGTGAGTGAGTCGGTTGGATTTTTGGTGAATATGTTAAGAAGGTGGCCTTTAAGAAAAAAGAACTTAAAAGTTTGACTTATGAGAAGGATGTCACATGAAAAGTACTGTGCCTTTTTATGCCACGTACATGATTTATGTTTCTTTATGTTGGGCCCAAGTGCTATGATTTTCATGTTAATGTGCATATAGTATTGTCATGCATTCATCCAATATCTGTTGCATTCATGTCATTAAGACTCATACTAAAAGACATCCACTTCGGATAAATAGATTTGAAAAGTCTAAAACCAAACCTTATGTATGTACACCTTTTTCATAATTAAAACCGAGGTGGTTGGGGACGATGACGATGACACTTGTGTTAACTGAGAATCTTGAATGAGTTTCTTATCCCTTTCTTTTCTTCCGTATCGTCTCCAGACGAGGATTATAATGAGGTTCGTGACTTCTTCTAAGACTCGTGCTTAAGGGTCATACTAGTAAACGAAGCAAAGGGTCGCTGCAAAAGCATAGATAGTTTAGCTTTTAGGTTGATACTTATCTACCCTCGTAGGCGGATAAGGAACACTCCATATATATGTACATATTTTGATGTAAATGATGGTATCATGATGCTAGTAAATTATGTATCTATGAAGATGTGATGGTATTATATTGTTATGTATAATACTATATTTCATGATTATGTATGGTGTGAATACTTTTTCTTGTACGTTATGGTTATGATGAACGTTAGGTTAGCACCCGGCTCGCATTTTGTTTTCAAGTTTCAAAAAGAAAAAAATTTATTCGTATTTTCTGCTAAGTATTTTAAAGAAGAGTTTTAAAGAATGAGACTAAAAGAGTAATAGACTAATGTTTAACCTAAATACATTCTAGGAGTATTAGGTTAAAAATTAGGATGTTACAAGAAATTTTTTATGGTGGTTTTGATATCACCATGTGCTTGACCTCTAAAGCTCAAAGTTTAGTTCATTTTCGGTTTTAAGAAAATGAGAAACGTAGAATATTATTGGTTCTTTGAAATATCCTTTCTTTGATGTTTGAGACCATGGCTTGATGATGAGGGTTCCTAGATGATTTTTGGTGAAATCATCATATTTGTGACCTCTAAAGCTCAAGGTTTCATTTTTGGTTTCAAATACTTTATGACAAGTAAAATGCTATTTGGTTATTTTTGTTAATTTTTCTTTGAGCTTGATGGTGAGTCTAAAAAATGAAGTTCTTGGAACTATGGTGTTGAAAGACTCGAAAGCTCACTTCCATTTGTTAAGATTGATTAAGGTTGGAAGTACCATTCTTTAAAGTCTTGAAATGAGTTTTAGTAAGATATAAAAATGTACTTGCATCGTGTTTATATTTCAAGCTCTTGCATCCCATGTTTATGTTTCAATGCCTTGTGTAATGACTCGCCTTTTTGTATTGTCTCTGATAAAATAATTAATTGTGAGTAATCGGTAGGGATTTTGAAAATTTCGATAGACATGATTATGATCGAAACAATATAAGGATTTTGTATTAAACAAATGAAAATTAATTTAATATTATTAAAAATTTAATATAATAATATTATAATCAGAGATATAGAATGAGACCTATAATTGGTATAAGGATATTTAAAAAAATAATGATAAAGTTAAATAAATATTTTTAACCCAGTAAAATTATTTAGGTATCGATTGGGTACCAAAATAGTAATAATTGGTACATTAGGGTGATAATAACTAGTACACCAAAACACTGAGTCTGGTAAAAATAATGGATATTATCGGATCCCAGATAATTTTTACTTATGACAACTAAATAAATATAGATTTTTGTAATACGGATATAAGGCAAATAAATCCAAAAATATTAATTTCCTTACTTTCTCTCCAAGTTAGTGATATTATAAAAAGGAAAAAGGAAATGAAATGACATTTCTTCTCGGTTTCTCACAGGCTTCACGTTTTTCATTCCCATCTTCACGTTACTTTCTTTTTCCCTCCATTTCCAAGTTTTCTCTTTGGAAACTCCATTAAACCATCATATTTACAAAGAATACTCTTAGATAAACATCTAAACTAGTCTAAGAACATCTTCTCTACATCAAGATCAATTGAAAACCTTGTCTTTCCCTACACTTTGGTCCACACAGCAGCACACAAAGGGGCTGAAAAAGGGGGTTTGAGGGTTAGTTAGAAAGGTAAAAGCTTGGAAGAAGGTAGGAAAAGATTCTAGTCTTTTACTTTTTGATGTTTGGCTATTTTGCTAAGATAAGTGCTGAACTTTGTTGAAGTTATGCTCACCGAATCTGAAATCAAATTTTAGAATTTATGATTGCTTGAGTTGTGATGAAATCATGCATATTGGAACCTGAGTTTTAATTTCAGAATTTACATATATTGAATTTGATAGATATGGAAGATACATTAATTAAAATTCCTATGAAATTGTTGAAATTTATACATAGGATTCACTGTTGACCAAAGATGATCCTGTTATACATAATGATAAAAGCTTGAAAATTGGCAGCGAGACTTGGTTTGTTGTTTCAAAAATTTAGGAGGAATTATTATCCAAGGGATGTGGCCAAAATGTTAATGGTATAAAGGCTAGTAAAAGTTTAGAGAACTTTACAAAAATTATCATAAAAGAATTAAAGAGATTTAATTGATATAAGAAATGTTGATTCATAGTTGAAATAGCTTGAAAATCCATTGCAAAGAACTTGGTTCAATTGCTAGAAAATTGATAAGAATTATTACTAACTAAGAAATGTAACAAAAATTCTGGAGGTATAAAATCTATTAAAAACCTAGTAGACTTTGCAGAAAAATATCATAACAGCATACCAAATGTTACAGGAAATATATCATAAAAGTTAAAGAGAGACATTATACATATTCAAGAGATTTTAATAGAATATCTCATAAAACTTCATGAGACTTCTAAATATTTTTTTTAAGAGATTTTGAATAGAATATTTCATAAGAATTTAAGTAGATTTCAAGGAAAAATCTCAAAGTAAAGTATGCGAAATAGAACCTTTAAAGAACAAATCTTACTTAACGACTATGAGAATCTTTATACAAATGATAAAGATGCACGCGAAGAAAAGAAGCTTAAGAAAATAAATCTTATGCAATGTAAATTGCTTATTGGTAAGCTTATGGATTCACAAGTAGTAGTAGATGTACTACACCCTTAAAACTATATCAAGTTGTAATGGCAACGGCATTACACTGTTATAAGGAAAAGGATGTATTGAGAATAGCGAGGCTATTGAGATGAGATGTAGTAGACGTACTCCATCTAGTAAACTATATCAGGTTGTAACGCAATGACATTACGTCATTGACAGCACGATCCAATGAGAAGTATATCAGAAGAATCCTAAGAGTTCTACCATTAAGTTTAAAATTATCTAATAAAATTAAGTCACAAGGAACAATGATACTAATTACTGAGACCATTATGTAAACAACCGACGATACATTGCTTATTTTGCATTAAGTTGAATATCATCGAGTAGTAGACTGGGGTTTTCCTACTGGGAATCATTGATTCTTGTAACGCCCCGATTTTCGCTAAACTTTCAAAATGACCAAAATGCCCCTAAGGTCATTTTCACCCGAAACACGAGGACGGCCGGCTTTGGCCATCCTCATAGGGTTCATATGTTATATGAAGAGGGTTGTATGATTGTGAATGTTTAACGGAGCAAAAAAACCTCATTTATGAGATTTCTGCGCATAAGTGACCAAAATACCCCTGTGACAAATTTCGTGCGCTTAAAGTTCTGTTTTGACCCGAACCCTGTCCCGAGGTTTAAAACTATGATTTTAAGGCATGAACTATATTGTTTAAGGTTTGGTTAAGTCCCGGTGGTCCCGGGCAGTTTTGAGCAAAATTACGATTTTGCCCCCTCGCTAGTGCAAAGTTGGGATTAATGAGTTATCTAACTCAGAACCTAGGCAATATTAGGCTCTATTTGAAGGTTAATTAATTCCCATAATTAATCTTGGGCCAAAATCATTAATTAAGGGTGATTAGAACCTAAAATTGCTGAAGGGAACCCAAAATCTATTTCAAGAACCTAAAATTGCTGAAGGGAACCCAAAATCTATTTCTAGTCTTTTTCTTTAAAGAAAGCATCTTAGAATAGTGTTTTCACTATTCACTCCCTAAAATTGAGGAAAGTTGTCACCTTGGTAACTCTAGTCAAATGGAGTTTGACTCCATTAAACCTACAAGACCACTTCTAACCTTGAGGATCTTAGCTTTATTTAACTAATTAGTTTACTCAAAGTACAGTTAACAGACCATTAATCCTAAGCCTAATCTATGTCACACCAAAGCACACTTCTAGAACATGGTTTGAGGATATATCCTTCCTCCCCAAGGTTGCCCAATTGGCACCACCCTCTCTCTAGAAGTCAATAAAGGTTAGTCTAGGTTGTCAAGCTACCCTATGACACATGTCTTGTACTCTTTTCAATCAATGTCCATCTTTCAAGAAAAATGTCATTCAAAGATTTAAAGAATAAAGTATATAGTCAATCAAGGTTTTCAATTCATTTCTAAATTTAAATATTTATGTCTTTCAAGAGTCAAAAAGAACTATATTTTATCTAGTCATTCAAAGTTTTCTTTAAAGGCTATACATAGACTATGCTTCCTTTACATCTAAACCATGCTTTGAGTTGACAAGTCAAGAAGATATTTTCTTCTTCTTGGGCCATGAAACCACACGGTTTTCTCCTCCTTTTTGCAGCCCCAATTTTAGTGATTTTGTTCATTCAAGATTTTAAAAAAATAGGCCACATTTTCAAGACATGTCATAGGCTACACCTAGCTACACTTATGACCATACTTTGGAATGACAACTCAAAGAGATTTTCCTTCTCCTTGTGGCCACATATTCGGCCAGCCCTCCCATCCACACACCCATGGTTTAGTTGTCTATAAATAGCTTGCCTTGGTGAGCCTTTGATCACTTTGGTCTTTTGCAAAGGTTTGAGCCAAGAGTAGGTGCTAGTTTTCTCTCAAAGTCTCAAGTTTTCTCATTTCTTTTCCCCTCAAGTTCCCAAGAGTTCCTCAAGCTCAAGTTCTCTCCTCCTTTTCCAAGACACAAGGTAGGGAACTCTTTCTAAATATGTCTTTGATTCTTATGCTTGAATCTTGATTGGGAGTTGATGAATGGTTGAACCTCTATGTTGCTTTCTCTTTGGTTTCTTCCTTTTTTTACCCTTAGTTTTTCGGCCTTAAGGCCTTGAATATGATGGCTTGATGATGAGTGTTCTCTAGATGTGACCATGAGTCCATGAGACCTCTAACGCTTGAGTTTTTCTTAAAGAAAGTTTCATTCTTTACAAGTTTAGTTAAAGGAGTTTATGTTTCTCTTGAACATTTTGGATCTTCTTCCTTTTCCTTCTTATGTTTTCGGCCATGGAGCCTTTTTACATGGGAAAAATGTAAGCTTGATGATGAGAGCTTCATGTTGATGCTTGTCACATGAACAAACTCTAAAGCTTGAAGCTTTGGCCCTAAACCAAGCATGGTTTTGGTTTTGCTTTCTCCTTTATCATGAACTTTGTTTAAATATTGGTTTTGAAGGGAGCCATGTACTCAATGATGAGGACTTAGGATGTTGATGCTTGGATCATCAAGATCTTGGTCCCTAGAGATTTAAAAATGGTTCCTTCCTTTGTTAAGATTTGACCACTCCCATGAGTCTTGAAGTCATGTTTTCTCTTGATGCCTTGGTACCAATGGTTTTTCCTTTTCTTGTGAAGATGAGTTTTGGGTTGGGACTATGTTCCTCCTTAAAATCTTATAAGAGCTTTAGACAAGATACAAAAGAAACTTGCATTCACGTTTACTTTACGCTTTGCATAGCACGTTTATTTCTATGCAACCACTAAACCCCAAGACTAAGAATGAACTTGCATTATGCACGTTTAAATTCCAAGCTTTGCATCTCATTTTATATTTCAAGTCCTCACTAAACTCAAAGAATGAAAATGGATATGCACTTCATATTTACTTTGAGCTATCACTTTACTTTCTAAAGGACTCTAAAATGAAGTGCATAGCACGTTTATTTTATGTCATCATCTAAGATACTAGAGCTCAAAGATTTGCCCATTTCATCTTGAGAAGAGGTTAACCATGGAAAACATTCTTGGAATGTACATTTTGGCCATGTGATAAAGATAGCTCCAAGAGGAGTTTATTAGTCACAAGAGCCTATAGCTCATGTTTTAAGTCTTTCTAAAACATATGTTGTACTCAAAAACATTTTGGGTTTGTTCTTAGATTTATAAAGGTTTTGACAAGTTAAAATGGTTGACAAGATGTTTTTGAAGTTCAAAATTGTTCCAAGAGAAACTAGCCACCATAAGCATTTCAAAGGAATGACTCAGATATGTTTAGACCTCATATTTCGGTATTTAAGATCTTTGTGTCGATTACCCAACCCATGTAATCGATTACCAGAAAGCTCGGACGAGCTCAAACATGAACTTTTGCCCAAAGTAATCGATTACTATATAGTGTAATTGATTACACATTCTGGATTCTAGTAATCGATTGCCTAATCATGTAATCGATTACCCAGATGTTCTAGGGGCCCAGCAAAGTGTTTTAAACAAAATAATCGATTACAATTCCATGTAATCAATTACCAGAACCCCCTGACCTCCATGTTTTGAAATCTCGAGGCTGTGTAATCTATTACAAGACTTATGTAATCGATTACCAGAACCCAAGTTTACAAACAGAATGCTTTTCTGATTTAATGACTTGAAGCTATGATCTTGCATTGCCTGAATCTGAGAATTGTTATGACATGAGTCTATGCTTTAGCCTAACATGAATACATGATCTTATATGTTCGATTTCAAACATGATCAAGTTAAGAGGCTTATTGCTCTTGCTTACCTTATGATGATCTTACTCCATGAGTCAAGTATGATGATACCATGTGAACTATTATTCTTCGATGATAGTTTTATGTTTGCATGTTATTGTTCTTTAAAGACTTCAAAGATGCCTATGATGTAATTATGTTTGACATGCATGAATTATGTGGCATCTTGTATTAACATGCTAAGACTTAAGGTGACATAGACTATGAGAAGATGATCCTTGAACAACCGGATTAAGGGTGGGGATAAGGTGATTCTAGCCCCCTAGACCCGTGCCTTAGGTCGGGATCTTTAAACTTATCAAAAGGGATAAGTCCATGTACTAGTGACGACTAGTAAGGTATGAGCTTATAACCTAGAATTTTCTCCACAAGGAGATCAGTTAGGGTGGCCCCAGGAAAATAATGATGATGATGTTCTAATGTCACCTCAAGTAACCAAGATATGTACCATGTTCCATGAGCTATGTTTTTATGCACCATAATTATATGAATTTATGTGCTATGACCCATGATATAGGAAACCATGTTCCATGATCTAAGGTATATGATTTATGCTCCATGATCCAAGTTATGTGATTTATGTCTATGATACAAGTGATATGTTAAAAGGAACGGATCTCGGAAATTGAGACTTTAGAAAACTCATAATTGAACCAATAGATGTCCATGGTTTTCATAAATAAACCGAGATTCCTGGAGACGTAAATGATGACACCTAGGATAGGAGGAAAACCCTACTGAGTTTCTTTAGTAAGAATCTCACTCCCTCTATCTCTTTCTTTTCATTACGTCTTCAGAGCGAGATGGCAACGTTCGTGCTGTACGTTGACACGCCACGGTGGGAGATCCACCATGACCCGGAGCATGGGTCATTTCATTTTGAGGGCCGGTGTACTGTGCGCATCTTCATGTTTTTAGGACGGCCATTCACATACCCCGTGTATAGTTATCGCTTCTCCCTAACATCCCCCTATGGTGACCCCACGATTTTTGAGCATGCACGACCACGACATGAGAGGAACCTGCGGACCCACTCTGATTCGGTGGCGTGCGCGATGACGATGCCATTATCGCGGCACTCGAGGAGGACCCTTCGGAGGATTCCCCCATGGACCACGAGGACTCTGCCCCCACTCCGTCTCAGCGACCGAGGGGCAGCGAGGAGACAGTCACTCAGCGTCGGAGGGCCTCGGTGCCCAGACCACGACCGACTGAATGACACATCCGATCCGCGAGGCACGCCTGCACCCGCCGAGCTCCGCCCGTGGATTGGCTACGTCCCTCCGTACTCGTGATCCTGCTGCATAGATTGGAGGGTAGTCCTTAGTACACACGCATCACATAGTATGGATGAAACCTCTTTTGTGTTGAGGTTATCCATCTTAGGTTACACATGGGTAGGGATGCTTCTTTCCAGTTCTTTTCCATGTATTCTGTTTTTCTGCTGTATTCATGTTATTATGTACTTGAAGAGCCCTGCCCCTTAGGGTAGGCATATTATAAAGATGAAATATTTCAGTTATGATGATGCTACGTTTTGGAGCCACCTCTATGTTTATGTTTCTGCACTTTATGATACCGACCCGATAGGATACGCGCGACTCTTATTTTAAGTAATGTTTTAAGAAAAAAAAATTGGCTCGTATTTTCTTTAAGTTACTTTTTAAAGAACCATGTCAGTTAGTAACGACTAATATTTGGCCGGAGTACGTACTAGTAGTATTGGGTCGAATATTAGGGTGTTACAATTCTCATTCTTGCTTTATGATATATTTTATATAGATGGCCTCAATCGTGTTCTTCCTTGAGATGCCTGATTTGAAGTGGCATTATGACCCGGAGCTAGGGTCACTGTACCTGGTCACTGAGTCTCGTATCCGTGTTTATGTACTATTCACATGCCTGTTCACTACTACTGTTATGAGTCCTAATTTTGATCCAGAGTCCCCTTTTCCTACTTTTTCGTTGTATATGACCCATCCACCATAGCCACAACAGCTTGCCATCAATGTTGAGTCCAATCTTTCAGAGAAGACATCTTTTGGTTCCTCTACTCCTTCTGAAGGTAGTGGAGACTGGTAGGGCTACCTAGCTGATATTCCTAATAGGTATTACTCTCCACTTGCTTGACTAATTATGGTGTATCCAGCTTGTTTACAGACATAGTATGACTTAGAGTCCTTCATATTATCTAACTATCATGGGTTCTTATGTCTGACCTTTTAATGAGCCACTGATCGAGGGAGTTAGGTTTATCTGTATATAGTTGGTTGAATTTTGTTAGGCTCTAACCCGGATTAGGTGGTCACTGTGAGGACCAAGGTAGGGTTATTTATAATACAGATGTAATTAGGTGTGAATGTATATAATATAACTGTATGACTTAACTTACTATGGGCGTGATATAAGATGTAAATTATCATGTGACCGACTCCTTAGAATGTGCACTATATTTTCCGCTATTTCTCTATGTTGATTATTATGTTGAAAGGACTGCGACAAGTGAAAAATTTGTATAGCTTTTAGTGCAAGACTCCTACTTATTACAACTCATACACATATAATTCATATAGTTAAGAATTTAAAAAGGAAAGAAGATAAGTTTTGGGTAATGACCACTTACTGTAATGTTATGACTCGAGCATAGCACTATAGTAGGATGGGTGTTACACCTTGCATATCATGTTTATTTTCAAGTCATTACCTTAAATCTTGAAGACTAAAGAAATAGACTTGCATTTCCATGTTTAAATTTCAAGTCTTGCATTTCATATTTATATTTCAAGTTATCACCTACACTTTAAAGACTTAAAAATAAACTTGCATTCCCATATTTATATTTCAAGTCTTGTACATCATATTTACATTTCCAAGCCATCACCTTCTAATGATAAAGACTAAAATGAGGTTGCATATCATGTTTATTTTCTTATCATCACCTAAATCTCTAGAGCTCAAAGACTTGCCCTTGTATCTTAAATGGAAATTTTGATCATGGCTATTTTTCTTGAATGTATTTTCGGCCATGATAAAATATTGGGTTTGGAATGGATTTTATTTTACTTTAAGGTTCAATACTTGTGTCTATAATCCTTTTGTTTGTTTTGAAAGAATTGGAAACTCTAAAGGTGTTAAAAATATGATTTTCATGGACAAAACTTTATTAATGGAATCTTTATTTTTGCTATTGCCCAATATTTATATTTTCAAGTTTTAAGTGTTTTCTTTGACTTAGAATAAATTTAGAGGAAAACTAGTTACTAGAAATGATTAGTCTTGCAACTTTCAATACTTTTAGAAATTAAAATTATAGTGACTGTTTTGACCTTTCTAAATCTATAGCATGCTGTTTGGGAATGGTTTAGAGGTGTGAAAATTACTATTAATTGTTTTAAAAAAATCATTCTTGGTTTTTTAGGCAAAACTAATAACTAGAAATGATTTATGTTGCAATTTTTCAAGCTCTTAGGAATTAAAACTATGGCTATTGTTTTACCTTTATTAATTTTGTAATATGTTGTTTGGAGTGGTTTAGATGTGCAAAAAATTACTATTGGATATCGTAAAAGTTATTTTTAGCATTTGGGGAAAAACTAGGAACTAGAAAGGATAAAAAATGTGAATTCTAGAACCTCTAGTAATTGAAATTATGGATTCTGTTTCAGCGTTTATTAATTCTGTAAAAAGATGTTTGACAATTTGTATATGTGTGAAAATCACTAATAATTAGTGTGGAAATTAATTTTAGCATCTTAGGAAAAGTTGGTAACTAGAACGGGTCAAAAACATAACTTTTAGAATCCCGAAATTGTTTATTTCAAATACTCCCCAAACTATACATCATTGTTTGGTAATGTTCGTGAGGTTAAAAATTAGTGGGAATCATTGTAATTGATCTCTTAGATGCATAAAAGAATAATTACTAATGTTAGGTTAAACTGATTTATAGTTTTGCCCCGTTTAAGGGCTAAAGATCAATTACCGACAATTTGAGGATGAAAATGAGAATGATATCAGTGATGATCTTTAATACACTCTGTGTGTGTGTGTGTGTGTGTGTGTGTGTGACACACACACATACACTTTGCTGAGCATAGCATATGTATCAACTGAGTCCGGTCCTTGATTCCGGCATACTGGGTAGGAGCATGTTTACTTTTCAATAAGATGTTGATAATGGCATGTTTATGTGAAATTACTTTATGAAGAATTGCAATTACAGTTGAGATATTTTAGATGCATAGTTGATGTGTTTTATGAGTATGAAATGCTAATTGATAAGTTATGATGATGTGATTATGTGCTCCTGTTTGCATCTCTAAATAACATGCTAAGATTAAATGTGACATAAAATACTCGAAAATGATTCTTCCGTAACATGCTAGGCCTGGCGTAAGGTGATCCAAGGAGGTGATCTTTTCGTAATGGGCTGGGCCCAGCGGAAAGTGATCCAATACCCCTTAACCCGCACTCCGGGATTCGAGAATTTGCTTATCGAGTGAATAAGTGTAGACTAGTGATGACTAATTAGGTATGAGCTGATAATCTAGAACTTTCAAGAGAAGAGAGTACTAGGGTGGCCCCTAGAAAGAGACAAGAGAAATTTAAGTCACCTAAAGAATAAAAAGGAAGAGATCACGCCATGCTATTTATGTTCTTTATGTCATTAATTATTTTACACATGATTGCTTATAGTATGATGCATTTGCTATTGACATGCACTTCATGATAAGGTATGACGCATTCATGGCATTCAAACTCATGTTAAAAGACACGAGCCTCGGCTAATGGTATTTAGAACTTAATTAATGAATTATATTTATGCCCATTATTTCATAATGAAACCCGAGGTTCCTAAGGACATAGATGATGACACTAGTTAGGAGGTAAAACCCTACTGAGATTCTTGTACAAGTTTTTCATCCCCTCTTTCTTTCTTTCCATTTCATCTTCAAAGGAGGATGGCTTCATTCATGATTTTCATTGATGCTCTCACTTGGGAGTTGCACTTCGATGCTACTCACCAGTCGTACCATTTTGTAGGTCGTTGTGCCGTGCGCCTGTTTGTGTTCATGGAGCCTCCTTTTGCACACCCAGTCTTTAGCTTCAGATTTTCTCCTGCCTTTCCATTCGTTGATGATCTCATCTTTGAGTGTGTTCATCCTCGTAGGGAGCAAATTGCTGTACTCGTCCTGCTGCTTCGGCCGTTCGTGATTACCTCGACTATATTGCCTGATCACCCCTCACCCGATGGAGCCACTGTCTGACCCGTTTGAGGATTCTGCTACCCAGCGTTCTTCTGATCATTCTGCACCTACCGTCCCTATCGAGATTAGAGGCAGTAGTGAGGCCACCGTGACCCAAACCGTGAAAGGAGGTAGGGGAGCTACTCGACTGCGCCGAGGTGTCCACGTCCGTCCTAGTCATCGTCTAGCCATACCCGACGAGTTGGCCTAGTGGATTGGTTACTTTCCTTCTTTCTGGGAACGATATCAGTAGGTGATAGCAACGGACCTCGCAGAGCGCCGTGCGTATACCATGGAGATGATAGCCTTCTTTTGTTTTTTGATTATTAGCGGTTATCTACTTAGGTGCATCCTAGTAGGACTAGTGAGGAATAGAGGTTTTGGCTAGTTGTATTTAGTTTTTAATTTTCATGACTCTTATGGATGACTGTACTATTCCAACCTTTAATAGTGGGTATGATGCTACTATTATAGTTATCTATCATGGTGTGTAAAGAGGAACATCTATTGCTTGACATATGAATCTATGATGATGTGTTGTGGTATGCCTTTGTGTTTATTTATAATTCATGTATATCTATGAGGTGCTTTAGTTTCCTTTCCACATGTGTGCATGACGTATGATGTAGTTTGTTTGAGTATGCGTAGCTCACGTTTTCGTTTTAAGATTCAAAAAAAAATTTACCCATATTTTTGCTGAGTATTTTAACAATTTAAAGTTAAGAATTGGAATAAAAGAGTAATAACTAATAATTAAATGCATCCTAGGTGTGTTGGGTTAAATATTAGGGTGTTACAGTGACCACCACTTTAGAATTTTCGTTGGATTCTATGAAACAAGGGGATCGTGTATTTGCAAGGACTCCACCAACACTAAGTAAAGGTTTTTTGGCAAAGCTAAGATACAAATGGAATGTGAAAAATATACCTGGGGTTGTGTTGTGGTGTTTATAAGAGGAATTATGGAGGAAGCTACTCAGGGAGCCCCATTGTTACCTTCACGGTGATGTTCCTATGCTACCATTCTTGGAAGAAGTGGTGAGAATGCTCACAACTTGGAAAATGCTCCATACACGTGCTCGGATTGATGGGGGTTCGAGTCATGGCTTTTGGAGCCTTGGGCCGTTAATCTAAACTTAAGGTTGGGCTTACCATGAGTTTAGACTCAACTTTATTACGGTCCATAACATTTGATATTGGACTTTTTTTTAAATCTTTTTAAAGATTTTTTCCTCAATAAATTTTTCTTAGTAAAGTTGTAATTGAGAGATATCTTTGTTGGAGATCCCATGAGAGTGCTATGAAATATTATTTTGATATAAATGTCTTTAGATAATTCCATGAATATTTGATTTTATTAGATAAAATCTACTGTGATTTAATTTGATTTCATATCTCTAACACTTTTGACTTGTGGTCCATAGATAGCAATGAAGAGAAAACCAGGCCGGACCAGCCGGTCTGACCGAGTTAACTGGGAACCACTTGCCTGGCTAGTCCGGTTAAGTGCCTAATGCTGGGGGAGTCAAAAAACCGTCAAAACCGGGTAAAACTGGGAAAACTGATGAACCGGTCTAGTTCCTAAGGTTGGTCGGTTCGAGGAATTTGACTTGAAAAAAAAAAGAAAAGAAAAGCAAAACATGGCTCACATCTCCTCAGCAGATCTTCTTTTCTTCCAAAGGCCACCGGCAAAGCTGCCTCTGCCCTGCCTCCTCTGCGGTTCTTGTAACACCCTAATATTTAACTCAACACGCCTATGACGCATTTAAGTTAATTATTAGTTGATACTCTTTTGTTCCAGATCTTAATTCAAACTTCTTGAAAATACTTTAGTGAAAATAGGGGTAAATTTTTTTTTGAACTTAAATACCAAAACATGAGCCGCGCTTTCTAAGTATCTAGCGTCATTCATCTTACCTGTGTAAGAGATGTTAGAGACAAATAACAGTTAAATACATAATACAATCATAACATAAACTCGAATAACACATTAATAACAATATCATAATAGTGATGTCCTCTAAACGTAAGGACTTTAATGTATATCCATTAATAGAATACAAACTGATAAATAAGATACGATCACTTTAAATATCCAAAGGAAACTATCTCCGTAGCTCCTCGTCCAGTCTTAGGGTAAATCACGAACTACCCTATCATTCCTGTCTGGAGACGACACGGAAAAAGAAAAGGGATGAGAAACTTATACAAGAATCTCAGTAGGGCTTCCCGACTCTAACACAAGTGTCATCGTCATCGTCCCCAGGAACCTCGGGTTTAATTATGAAAATGGTGAACATATATATAAGGTTCATTTATTAAGTTCTAAATATCATTAGCCGAGACCCGTATCTTTTAGCATGAATCTTAATGTCATGAACGCAATATATTAATCATGGATGCATGTCAATATCATACACATAATATCATAAAATTCATAAAACAATGCATATGATATAAAGAACATCATGACCATCATTCTTACAGGTGACTTAAATTTCTTTATTCTCTTTTCCTTGGGGGCCGTCCTATAATTCTCTCTTTTCTCGAGAGTTCTAGGTTATGAGCTCATACCTCACTAGTCGTCAATAGCGCAATCTTATTCCTTTTGATAAGTTAAATTCCCGACTCTTAAGGTACAGGATAGGGGGCATTAGGATCACCTTTCATAACCTTTAATTCGGGGAGTCTAAAGGATCATTTCCTATTTGGATCACCTCTCATAACCTTTAATTCGGGGAGTCTAGAGGATCATTTCCATGTGTCTTATGTCACCTTTAACCTTGGCATGTTATATAGAGATGCAAATATGAATAACTCATCATTTCAACATTTCATGCTCATAAACTTCATGGAATCATGCATCTCAATTTATCAAGCATAATCATAACATACCATAACTTAAACTACATAAACATGCATCATACTTCATCGCATATATCCATAAGCCATATAAGTTTCAACACATGAATATAGCCTTCACAAGATATCAACCGCATTCATGCCATCAAATTTATCAACATTTACGCTTAAGCCCCAAAGGGTCAAATCACAATTTCTCAAAGGTTACGGGTCAAAATGCAAATACCCCTTTGTAACACCTTCTCACAAACTAGAGATCTTTAACATTAACCAATACTTTTAATAGACATATAACTATTAGAAACCGTTATAAACTCATCGTAAAAACCTTTTAAGGCCATAAACCAAGTTTCAATACATTTTAGGGGTCAAAGTGCAAAATCGCTTGTTTTTAATATTTAACGACTAATCGAAATTTCTAAAACTTTATATAAACTTCATAAATGGTATTTTGGACTCATGGACACATTCAACATCATTAGTAGTTTTAAATAAAATCATTTGGCTGAAATAACATAGTTGATAGTTCAAAACACAACTTTCTGCATTTTGCAAAACGGCCCAAACTAACACTTGTAACTACCCTTTTATGCATCTATGGTACCAAAAATAATTTTTACAATAACTATTAGCGATTTAAACTCATCTAAACATCCTAAATCAGTAACCTTTCCAGTTCCAAAGGATTAGATCAGAATACTACAATTTTAGCATCATGAGAAAAATCGTATTCTTAATCCTTTATAATTTCTAGGTCTTTCAAAATTTCTTTGTACAAATTTAAAGACAAGATCATACCTAAAAATAAAGTATATCAAGCTTTAAATCAGAATTATATAAGTGCCAAAAATAAATAGATGAGAAGTGTCCATGATCAAAGTTGTCATTTAAAATAAAACAAGTAAATCTTGAACTTTAGGATTAAATGATAACTAGAATCATAAACTTGTTCTGTAACCTTATTATTATCATTATAAGGTGATAACTTGGAAATATAAATATGAAATGCAAGGCTTGAAATATAAATATAAAGATGCAAATTCATTCTTAGGTATTTATGATTTAGGTGACAACTTGAAAGTAAATATGAATATGCAAGTTCATATTATTATCTTCAAGAATTAAAGTGATAACTTGGAATATAAATATGATTATGAAAAGCTTGAAATATAAATATGATATGCAAGAACTTATAACATAAATATGGATGCAAGTTCATTTTTATGTCTTATTAAGCTTAAAACTCAAGACTTAGTAACTCCTTTAGAAATCTTTTGTCATCAAGAATTAAATCTTGGGCTTTAGAGGACATTTAAATGATGGATTCACAACCACCACCATGATTCCTCATCATCAAGCCATGGTCATTATCAAATCATAAAAATCGAAAATATAAAGGAAGAACAAAAGAAAGAACATGAAATAAATCCCTACCAAGTTGTTTCTTTGTTAATTAAAGCAAGAGCTTGATCTTGTATGAGATATCAACGACAAAAATCTGATTGATGGTATATATTTGGCCAAGTGAAGATGAAATGGTGGGAGGATTTTTGTTGTGTTCTTGTGTTTGGATATGGAAAGTTTAGGTGCTTAGGGGTTGGTTTATGGTATGTATGTGTTTGTTTGAGTTTGGGAACTTGGATGGATATCAAGAATGGAGTCTCTTGGAGGTGGAGAAGGAAGAAGAAGAGAGCTTTGTATTTAGAGAGATAAGAGAGGATTTTTGGCTAATTTTTGTGAGCAAGACTACAACCAAAAATGCAAATGGTAAGAGTGAATGTTTGTGTGTGAATTAGTCTTGGAAAAACACATATTTATAGGGATTTTGGGGGGGAGGGGTGGGGCAGCTGCATTAATGGCTATAATGAGGAGTATTTTTTTCAATTTTTGTGAGTGGTAGGACATATATTTGATGGGTATTTAATTTGTAATGGTTCAGAAATGATAAATTAGTGTAAGTGGCTTAACCATCAAGAGTTTAAAATTCCTCAAGACAAGATTAAATGGCCAACACTTATAGTGGAAATTTTAGTGCTAATAATCTGAAGTAATAAAACAAAAATAAATCTAAAATATATTTTATTTTTGAGAAAAAGAAATTGTTAGTGGAAAAGAAATTGATAAACTAAAGTAAGTGCTTAATAATCAAATATTTAAGGTGCTCCATTACAAAATTAAATGGCCAACATATATGTACTGGAATTTTTAGTGCAAATAATCTGAAGTAATAAAAAAAAAATAAATCTAAAATATATTTTATTTTTAAGAAAAAGAAATTTAATACACTAATTTCCTATTATGTGTCTTAAGAACCCCTTTTTAATTAAGAAAGAAAAACAATCTTTTCTAAAATAATCTTATGCTTTAAAATTACCTCAAATAATTATTTTGACTCAAGATAAATAAATAAAATTAATTTATCTTTAATTAGAGCCTAATATTGCCTATATTTATTTGATTACGTAAATAAGCTCATTTATTGTTAATTAGGGGCAAAATGGTAATTTCACACAAAAACTCCCCGAAACCACCCGAACATTTTCAAATATCAAATTAAACATGTAATAAACATTTTGAACTCCCGGGCGATGACTAGGTTCAGAAATAATCTCGTGTTAAATTACCACAGGGGTATTTTGGTAATTTCACTTGTGGTAAAAAAATTGAAGTTGATATTTTCACATCTACAACACACATAATCCCCTTCAAGCATAAAACTAACCCCTTGAGGATAGCTTAGACTGGCCGTCCTTGATTTCGGGGCAAAAATGACCTTAGGGGCATTTTGGTCATTTGTACATTGAAAAATTAAAAATCGCGATTTTGCACATATTGCTATTTAATTACCATATAATGTTATTCTAATATCAAAATATCCTATTGAAGATGGCCTGGACTATTTTGGCCTCAAATTTTGTGTAGAAATGACCTAGGGGTATTTTGGTCATTTTGCATAGCAGTAAAAATCGAGGCGTTACACTTCTACCCCGCCGCTTCATCTCGACACTTCTGCTTCACACCTCTGCTTTACTCTTCCCTCTCTCCACAAAGCTGTGTCTATTCCTCGCTGCTGTCGCCTTCCTCGTCTGCGCCTCTATCCGCTCGCTATTCCTCACCATTAGTTTGCGTTCTGGCTCCTTCATGGCTAGTTGGGTTGCTGTCTTATGTGAAGAAAGGTTGAAAGGGTGGCAGCTTCATGCTTATTTTGTTTTGTCATTGTTGGCTTCATGTTGACAGGTGACGGCTGTAAAAGGAATGACCAAGGGAAGAGATGTATGCTTTTAGGCTTTCAACTTGAGATGTTTGGGTTGAGTTTTAGTGTTTTACTTTTGTTTTTGGGCCCATATAAATAGTGTCTAGCTCTTAAGAGGAGATTATTATTTTTGGGCCTTTTTTTATCTTAAAGGTTATTTCTTTTCATATAAGTATATCTATATAAATTATAAGTAATAAATAATACAGAAAAATCAATAATATTTTTGAGGAAAAACTAGTATGCATATATTTATATATATTTTATTATATTTTGGTTGAATTTCGATTGAACAGGTTGGACATCCAAATCTTTAAATCAGTATCTTGCCCAGTTTGATAACTGGTCTGATTTTCTTTTCCATAGTGCCTCAACAATATTATTAATAGTTATGTTCTCAGACTTCGTTATTGTTAATATTAATTTTTTTTTCTTTTTCAATATTTTGGTTGAACCATAAACCATAGTAATAAAAATCGGTTCGGACCGGCCGGTTCGACCGGAAAACCGGTGAACCGGTCGTGAAACCGGTCCGAGTTAGTATTTGGATCGGTCCCGCATAAAGCAAGTGCGCCCCGGTTTGACTCGACCGGTTTTGTATCAAAACCGGTGACTCGGTCGGTCGAACCGGGTCGGACCGGTCAGGTTTTTTTTTTTTGCTTTTTTATTTTTTTTGCTTTGTTATTCTAAATGATGACTTTTTCAAAAACCTTAAAAAAATATATAATTTGACTTATAGAAAAATGCAATAACTTTATTTGTATGGTCATAACTTATGAGTTTGTGATGTAAAACTTTGTAAATTTGCTTGTATAATTATGTTTTGAACTTATCAATTGTGATTCGTAAATGTGAAATGTGAATAATATTTTGGAATTTATGTTATTTATTTATGCTTTTATATTTAGACCCTTTAAAGAGTACTAAATTGTTAATTAGTTGTTGTTTTATTGTATTTTATTTAAATTTTTATATTTTTTTATATAAATTCGGTTCATCTGGTTCAATCAGTAACCTATCGGTTGAACTAATGACCCAATATCTCGATCGAGTTGATCACTGATCTGAGCTTGAAAACTATGCCATAAACCCCTAAAAAGGTTAAGACTTAAACCGTTCTTCGCTCCTCTCTCCTCTCCTCTCTCCACTCCCCACTCCCCTACCCTCCCCTCCCCTCCGCAGCCACTGTCGTGAACAAAATCATAACCAACCGACCAAAACTAAGTTCGAACCGCTTGAAAATCCATGGAAGAAGAATACACGGAGCCACTCGCCAAAGATGGGTCGGACCTCTGCCAACAGCTAATGGACCGTTACGCCAACTCTGCGGCTCCGCAACACCGCCACCTCCTGGCCACCGCCGCCGCCCTGCGCTCCAACCTCGCCGCTGAGTCCCTTCCCCTGACGCCTCCGGCGTACTTCGCTGCTGCCATCTCCGCGCTCGCCGACGACGCTACTGCCGCCGAAACGCTCGATCCCACGGCGCTCTCCGCCCTCGTTTCCTTCATGGCCATCGCTCTCCCCCTGGTGCCGCAGGGCGGCATTTCCGTCACGAAGGCGCACGATGCCGCGGCGATCCTCTTTGCCCTTCTGGCAAGGGAGGGCGATGGGGAAGTGTTGGTAGTGTCGACCGTGAGGGCTGCAGTGAAGTGCTTGGGGGTTTTGATTGGATTTTGTGATTTGAAGGATTGGAATTCTATCAAATTAGGTTTTGAGACGTTGCTAAAGTTCGCCGTTGACAAGCGGCCAAAGGTAACAAGGCAATCTATGCTTCTTCTTTTTCCCATGCATCTTTTGGTACATAACTTATTTTTAGCTTTTCATGTTGGATTCAATTTCTATGCATTGTGAGGTTGTAAAATTTTTTTACAAAGCTATAGTCAATTATATATTATCACATCATACACTAAAAAAATCATTCAACTGAAAGATTTCTATTGGATGACAATGTAAAACATCCCACTTTGACTTTTAATTTTCATTGCATTAAAATTAAATACATTCAATTTTTGGTCCGTGAACTAATTATTCTTTTATTTTTGTTGTTTAACAGAAGTATTTATTTTACTTAACAGTGAAGAGTTAAGGTACCAAAATGCACAGAAAATTAGCCACCAAGATAAACAAAAAAATTAGTAATTAAGAGACTATAATGAACAGAAAATTAATTTGGAAGCAGAATGAAATATAATTTAAAAGACCAATATGTTTATTTTTTTTTCCACAGTTGATTTTTAATTTGTATGCAATTATGCAAAGGTTAAAGAATGTGTGTTTGATTTGATGATTTTTTTGCCTTGCCATACCTTTGGCATTTTTTTATAACCTTTGATTTGCAGACAATGATCCCTTCATTGTATTATTTTTATTTCCATGATTTTTCACTGAAGCATGGGTACTTCCAAATGATTGCCGTACCTGTACCTAGTACTTTCATGGTATTGGTGCTTGGTGTGTACTTTGGGTACTTGTTAATCAGCAATTGCAATAAGTATTACTTAAATACAAATTATTCTTTGTAAAACATTAAATTTGGAAATTAAATAAATTAAAGTATTATTTTATCCATTCAAATCTTGTGTTTCTTTAAATATTTTTGCTTGAGCATCATGAAAACTCATTTATTTTATGATATAATTATTTTATTAGTTAATATTTTATATTTTTATATAATTTATATTCCTGTACCCAAACCCTAGCTTTTAGAGAATTTTCGTACACCGTATCCGTATTTGTACCTGGCATGGGCACTATACCCTACCTATGCAACAAATGGCGGTGAATTTTTATTTTTACTTCGTTGCTGTTTGTTGGTTTGTTCGATTTAGGTACGCAGATGTGCTCAAGAGTCTTTGGAGAAGGTTTTTGGGTCCATTCGATTCTCTGCAGTTATTAAGGATGCTAGCAAGTTGGTTTTATCGGTGCTGAAAAGTTGCATTGATTTGGTAATGATATTAATTGAAACAAGGACTGTTGATGATTCCAAAGAGGGTACAGTTTTGAAACCTGAACACTTGGAGGTCCTCCATGCACTAAATGTAGTTAATCTTACTTGTCCCCATCTTTCTGCAAAAGTCATTCCAAAGGTTCTTTCAGAGTTGCATAAATTATTGGGTGCTCGGATCTCAGCACTTACAGGGCACGTTCTGAAAAGTGTTGAAGCTATTTTTGAAGCTTCAAGAAACCAAAATATAGTCGTAGAGACAGAGGACATCATAGTTTCTCTTGCTTCGTTTGTATCTTTGGGAGATAAAAACCCCTTGGATACTGTGATTTTTGCAGCAGCCTTATTAAGACGTGCAATGGACTTACTTTATACCAGACAATCAAGTGCATGGATCAAGAATCTTCCTCTTGTTTGTAGATCTGTAATGGGTATGTATGCTTCTTCCATGTCCATCAATTGTTGAAATTATTTGTGTAGTTAGTCTATTCTTGTTATTTTATTTCGATGGTTTTATTTCACCTGCTCATGCATTAGCACAATCTTTCTGATGTTTTTCCAATTAAGAAAAATGCTGCATTATTGCAAAGTGATCATATATCACTCCATCAGTAGCTAAACTAGAAATCAAATCTATTGATAATTTGATAGGTTTTGGTATTAACTAAGGAAACTAGTAAGGGAACACCGAAAAACCAGCTGCAATTGTATTCAAATAACTAGAATGAAGATTACAGATTCATGTGTACAAGTAGAGAGAAGCAAGTCTGAGAAGCAAGGTGCTATATCTACCAGATTTGTCCTAAGACACCCCCACATTCCCCAGATGGTTCCTGCCTTGTCTCACTATCCCTTTCTCTTCTCCTATTCACATTCCCTTTCATGATTCCTGGACCACCCTCAGCAATACCTGTTAGGACTGGTATCTGAACAAATGAATTATTCTTATTAATTTGAGGGATCTTGATGATTCTCAAGAACCCTAGAACTGAATACAGCATGTAGAGGAGAGTAAGAGTCATCAAGCTCCTTCAGGGAATGCAAAATGACTAGACACCTTACAATCATCACCCATTCCCCTCTTATTCCCTAACTAAACTAATCACTTTTCCCTCCAATATACCTGAACTCCAGCTGTCAATTCTCCAGTTGGTCACTAACAGTGGGGCCAATATCTGGCCCATTTGCCATCTTATTCCTCCCAGCATATACCTTTCCATGCAAGGGGTCCCTAACACTGCCCTCCTGTCACATGTCCATTCTTTTAGAGCTCTCTCTCTCTCTACCCCCCCTCTGTAACAGAACTCCCCTTCATATTTCTGCCTCTTGTCCCTCGTTTCTTCCTTCGATGATGTACCTGGATCAAGAAGCCCATCTCTTAGAGGTCCATCTTAATTCCACTAAAGGACATTCTCCATGTATATGTTGTAGTTGATGGTTTTTCTGTGGGGATATTACTGGTCTGTTTTGTCTTCTACTCTTCTTCAAAGTTTAAGAAAGATTTCTGTAGTTTGAATTCACTGTAGTTTCTAATGAACTTATTACTGATTAATGTTAAACCGGAATATTTTTCTGATTATTTCACTGCAGGGACATTGTTACGAAAGCTATCTTTTATTTAATTCCTGCTGAATGTATCTTTTGATAATTTCCAGTATGAAAGCTATCTTTTATTTAATTCCTGCTGAATGTATCTTTTGATAATTTCCAGCATTTAAGGTTGGTTTGTTTTCCTTTTGATATTAAGATGATGACTGTATTGAATGAAATGGTGGGATTAATGCTGCCAAGCATTTTTCTAGTTTAGTGATATTGCTTCCCCTTTGTATTTTCCCTTTCATATATTACAGTATTCTGATTCAAGCTGCCAATATTGAACTTAGGTCTTCTAGACTCCGAGGAAAACACTGCATCACAGGCTTCAAATATTTTGAAAGATGTGCTCAGCCATCATTTTGTTCGCCAAAGTTTATCAAGTAGTGCAGATCAAACATTTGATAATTGTAGTCAGGAAAGCATGGAAGGCAATGCAATAAATTCAACATGTGCAGTTTTTGAGAATGCCCTTTCTGCTGCTGGTGGAATTCCTAATGAGCATGTCTTGTCAGTCATATCTGTTTTATTTCTTGAGCTTGGTATGGAACTGTCAATCCTTATAAGATCTTATCATATAAGAAATTTCTTTTTTCAATTTCTTCTATTCTGTCTAGTTGTGGTTTTTGAGATACAATGACATTATTTCCTGAAGGAAGATACTTATTTTGGCAGTGCAAGATTTTACAGCTTATCATCAATTTTTGGAGAAATTATTGCCCATGTTTAATTTTGTGTTACGTTGTCTTGTTTATCATTGCACAATTTGATTTAGTGCCTTATTTTTTGCTGCCAATCTTTCCTATGTTAATGTTTATAAACAGTGTGGTGCAATAATATCTTACATGCCAGGATCTGCTACTGCTGTTCTTTGTTTATCAATAACAAAATTTGTTGCTTTGAAAAATATTATTTGAGCTACATGTCCATATCTTCTTATTCTCTTGTAATCTTTTTGCTTGTAGGAGAAGGCTCATTTGTGTTTATGAGGAGTATTGTGCTTACACTTGCTGACTTGATGAATGAAACATCTGGAGGCAAGGTTAATAATGAGCATGTAAGTACTGGTGATTGACTGTTTCTATACTGATCTGAGCTTTTGCTAGATTGATCTTGTTAGTATCTGTTAGCACGCCCTGATAGTATCTTAATGAATGTTATGAAAACCGGATTGGGCATTGAACTGGTATTGGCTCAAAGGTTTGGAGGTCCAATCAGTTCAAACAAAGATTTGACCGAGGTATGATAAAATATATATAGATACTTGAATACCTGAGTAATAAATAATGCTGAAATCAGTCACAATCTCACATTCCACTTAATCAAACAACCAACGCAACATCATGACAAAAGAGAAGCATCCAATACAACAACCATTTCGAATCAAGTCCTGATAGCAGTCACAGGTTCACAGCACAAGGCCACAGATAGACAGGGCACTAAGAGTAAGAGCGTAAGACAAAGAGGTCACTGGAGAGACAGCAGTTATAGCACAAACTGACACTCAGCACAAGTGCACAACCATTTCCGATCAAGTTCTGAAACTTCTGAATACAAAGAAGAGGAAAAAGGAATAGAGGAAGAGCATGATGGAGTAGTGCATTGTGGAGGGCAGTGCAGATGGTGGGCAGTGTCGCCATGTCTTCCTTTCCTTCTTTAGCATCGCAGCGTCTGTGAATTTGGGGGACAGAATATCAACCCTGGCCAGTTCCGCCTTTGACCTGTAGATGACTAGATGCAAAATGACGTCGTTTGCCATATATATATTTTTTTAAATATAAATGACAACATTTTTGGGGGGGTAAAAAAAAACAAATTAAAGCACCACAACTAGTCAACCGGATGTACCGGTCCAGTCCACACCAGTATGGCGGTTTTTTAGGGCCTGACAGATTCTTCATTGGTTTTTGAGATCAGCAGTTTAAGGGACATGATTGGACTAGCTTGGTGTCCAGTTCCTGGTGGAATTTGTACAACCGGCCAGTTCGGTCCGGTTTTCTTTTGATCCTAACACTTTCCACATAGGATGCCCATATGGCATGTTATTTACAGAAGTCAGTGACTAACTCTAATACGTGTTAGAGCAAGTCATTAATGGCATTTAAGAACATAGTTCATAGCGACTTCAAGCAACAAACCTGAAGGTTGCTCCACATGGTCGTCTTCCTCATCATCACCAGGCAGAAAAGCATTCTTGGCAATGCGGGAGAAGGTGTCATCATGGTCCAAATCAAACATCTGGGTGTATCCTTTGGCGACAAACCTTATTGTCTGTTCTTGTACAATTTGAATTGAGCTGCTTTACTGATTACTGGTTCATCTGCTTTTCAATTTTATGCAGCTTCAGAAATGTGTTGGCTCCGCTGTTTTTGCTATGGGAGTAGAGAGATTTCTTGAACTTATACCTATCTCTCTGAATGAACACAGCTATACTTTTTCAAATATTTGGCTAGTACCAATCTTGAAGCGATATGTTACTGGATCTTCCCTTGCTTACTACATGGAGCATATTATGCCTCTTGCAAAATCCTTTAAGAAAGCTAGTCGTAAAGGTATATTTCCAAGTTCTTGTGCATCTATCCAAAATGTTTTTTCATCATAATCCTCCACTATGTTTGCCACTTGTAATGCTATAAGCAAGGTTTCTTCTTGCTTTTTCACTTCATAATCAACCATCTATTCAAGAGTAGATGAATTAACTTTAAAACAGCTGGGTTTAGGGTTTGTTAGGTACCTACACTAAGGTATTTATGCCCTTCGGTGAAGAAACTAGTAGCAGAAGACTGCTGGAAACATACTGCTGCTTAATCTTTGTGATTAATAAGAGTAAATTGTTAAGATGCTGGTCATTTCCTTTGTTTAGCACTTATTACATTTTATACTATTTTGTTTGGAAAATTACTCTCAGCTCTTACTCTGTTGAATGCTTTTACACACATACGTCCTTCTTTGTTTGAGAAGTTACATGTTGCTCCCTTACTGGCAAAGTTCCTACACAATGTCCATTTGAAAATAGCAACGCAAGGGAAGTAAGTGTACTCTAACAAACAAAAATGGGTGTTGATGTGAATAAGCAGTACCTTGGGAGTTCAGTACAATTATCCCTATAAACATTGCTACATCAGCACTAGTAGCACTCATGCTACAATAGTGTGAAAAGTACTTGTCCATAATAGCCAAGCAGCAGCGCAACAAATGATTGTGATTGATCCATTTTGTCATGAACCATTATGGTATTTAGACAAAGCACCTTGTTGGATCTTGGAAAAGTCACCAACAGCTTTCACATCAGAGAAGTTTCTTGAGATAATCTAATTTGAGTTCATCAGCAGTAACTGACAATTTCTTTCCAATTTTTTAGGGGGGAAAAAGGAAAGTGAAAGGTAACAAATAGTAACAAATAGTTAATTCAGAATATTCTGATGAAGTCTAGAGAAATGCATTTTGTGTATTTTTTATTTTGTTCTTCTCAATTTGCATATATATTGCTACATTTTGCCTTTTGCCATTGTCTATGCAATTCCTATTCTATGACACAATAACGAATTTCATCAAGTTGTTGAGCAAGTTTTTTCCTGTTTCTTTTCAGTAAAAAAGTCACGGGTTAGTCAAGACCTGCTGGCTCAAGCCCATAAACTATGGGGATTGCTGCCTAGCTTTTGTCGTCATGCATCTGATACTCACAAAAATTTTGCAAGTCTCTCTGATGTCCTCGTTACTTTTCTCAAAAAGGAACTCCCCATGCATGAAAATGTTTTCATGGCTTTACAGGTCACACTTCTTGTAACCTGATGGAGGCCCATGCCCATGAGCTTTTGGTGGTTATATTCTGTATATTTTTCTTTTTCAACTGACTTTCCTTGTATGAATGTTCATGAACTTTGGGTAGATTCTTGTGAATGAGAACAAAGCTGCACTTAGCACCGAAAAGAGTGAGCCAAATTGCCATGCACTACATGATTCTTCATTAGAGTTTGGCATGCAACCTGCATATTCAAAGAAAGCCGCTATCAGAAACATAAAGTCTTTGGCTTCTTGTTCAGTTCAGTTGCTGAATATTTTATCAGATATATTTATCAGTTCGCCTCCTGAGATGGGCTTTTCTTTAAAGGTTGGGCATTATGACTTATTTGACTGATTTTACCATGTACATGGTACCTTTTGGTTCTATTCTTTTGTCTTGGAAAATGCACGGCTTCTTTGTTCTACTCAATAATTTGAACAGTACTCTGCCTGTGCCTCTTAAATTAAATTTGGAGAATTTTTGTGCTGAACAGTTCTCTCACTACTACGTGGCTTGTAACAATTTGTATCTAGCTTTCCTTATCCTTAATACACTGTTTAAAGACTTGTCATAGTGCACTCTGACTGTCTCTTCTGTCAGTATTTGCTTGACATAATGAACAGCACAATACTTAAGTTTTTGGCATATCTTTGTTTGTTTTTTTCCAGGGAGCAATCGGGTGCCTGGCTTCCATCACTGATTCGTCCATCTTGCAGGAGGTCTTTCTGTCTTTGCTCAAGAGGTTTAAGTTTGTGGATTGTGATGGCGAGGCTAAAATGCTGATGAGTGACAGTGGAGTGTTAGATAGCAATCCAAGTGAAATGGAGAACTATTCTCAGAGGTGAAGTTAGAGACTGATGTACATGAATAATTGTGTTAATGGTGATATAGTGACTTCCAGCAATTCACATATAATTTGTTCGATTTTTTTTTTTTCCTGGAAGGAAAGTGAAAATGCATCACAATAAGTGCAATGGCTTTGTTTTTTTTGACTATTTTTCTAGAATCAGTTCTCTAGAAGATCGCAGTGATCATCTTGTCAATATTCTGGCCTCAAAGTTAATTACTAACTGGGAAAGCTACAGTGAAGTACCTGATTTGTCTGAGAAGATTATGTGTCTACCATTATTAGAATCATGCTCTTAGGACCCCAGTGATAGTGAATGGTGATATTGAGTCTAACTCACTTTATGTGCAGTAATTTTTTCCCCCTAGGTCAATGTATGTATGAGAAGAGGGTGACATGGGTAAGACTTGTGACTAAAGCATGAGGGAATGGTTTTGTAAATACCCCAGCTGGCCAACGCAAGTGAGGAGAGAAGAGGACACTAATTCTGTTATGTGAAGGAATGGGGAAATACAGGGAATGGGAGGGGTGCTGAGGGGGGCACCTCGAGTACTTGGTGATACACTACTAGATCCTTTTCTTTCCTTGTTCATGAATAATGCAGAAGGGAAAAGTTGATGCAATTCATGATATGGTTCAATTCAAGGTTTGGAAAATAATACTTTCCAATTCACAATTCGTATCGTGTTTTGACAACCATGGTTGATGCTACATTGGTATCTTCATCTGAGCATTATACTCTTTATTCTTCTTACACATGCCATGGACTAACATATATAGGAAATTAATGGAGTGATTGGCTGGAAATACCAATCTAAAGACTTTATCTAGATTTTGATTTTTATAGCAATATTTATGCTATAACTGGATAGAAATGAATGAGTTGTTCATTTGTTAATCTTGTTCTTAAAATAACCTAAGATATTGGTTGATTTGAATATGACTGAGCCGCTGCATCGCCTGAGGATGTTTACATTGGGAATTAAACTATTGATATTTGAATGGCAGAATTTAGGAGCCGTAGAGCATAGATTCCTAAAATTAACTCCTGTCTTTTGATTTATTGTTATTATATAATTGGCAATCAAGAATACTTAAATTTTTTCAGGTGTTTGATGTTGGAAATGGCATCTTGTCTTGTTGAAGGAGCCAAGGATAATCTTGTAGAGATAATATATAATTTAACAGTACATTCATTTCAGGTATTTCTCATGTTTGACAATACTTTCTTTTCTTTTAGTAATACAATTCTTTTTTATTCTTTTGACTGTCCTATATAATTTTGTTAAAAAAAAAATCATTCATGTTTGGTGTGCAGGGAACTAATGAGAATGTTCGCTGTGAGGCATACAACACTTTGAGAAAAATTTTGGAGGTATGCATTTGCCCAAGATTTTTCTGTTTCATTTTTCTCTTCTGTTATATACTTTAGTAATTAGTATTGTTGCTGAATGATGCAGGAGCACACAAGCTTTTCTTCTCCTCGATATATAGAGCTAATTGATTTATTGCTTAGTTTAAAACCTCCGGCTGATATTGTTTCTCTTAGAAGTCGGTATGCTTGTTTCCACTCTCTGATGGTTCACACAATGAAGGTCAGAATCCATTTTTTGTGCATTAGTAGTCAGAACGCGTAGGTATGATAATGTTTCATTTTAATACATGTCAATTTTCCATATGTCTTATGACAAGAAGGTTTAAATTCATCTAGAAATCTTTATGGTGACTGCTTTTGGCAGAATTCCATTTTAATCATTCTAACAGTTGCTTTTTTTAAACCAAGGAAAGCTAGATAGCTGAAGTGGAGAAAAAAGTTAGGACCAGTTTGGGTTTAGTTCAATGATTGCTTCACATTCAATATTTATCTTGTGTCGTGATCATTTATCATTCTAATATTCTATTTTAAATTTGATTTAAAATTCTAGTCATGAGCACCTTATATCTTGCGGATGAATATACAGTAACATTAAAGCTATTGTGATGGACTAGCTGCATTGGTGATCACTTTCTTAGTTGGTTAGTATGTTTCCCTCTCTGAATATTGTGAAAATTTGAGAGGGATTAAATTTGTAAGCCATATGATGAAAGCTGTGTAGAAGGTAATGGAGCGATGATTGAGGTAAGAGACGTGCATCACAATGAATCGGTTTCATTTTATCCTGGGATAGTCTATAATGGAAGCGTTTTATTTGCTGCGAAGATTGATGGAGAGATACCAAGGGGATAAGAGAGAGATTCACATGTAGTTTTCATAAGGAAAAGGCATATGATAGGGTGCATAAGGAGGCTTTGTGGAAGGTTTTAGAAAAGAGAGTTTTGATTGCCTATATCTAAGCAAGCAAAGATATGTATGACGGGGTTACAACCAGTTGAGAACACAGTGGAATAACAGATGATTTTTCTTATAGCTATAGGACTGTACCAAGGATTAACTTTGAGTCCCTGTCTTTTTACCTTAGTCTTGAACGTGCTTGTTGAACATATTTGAGATTTGGTGCTATGGTGCATGCTTTTTGTAGATAATATAGTGCTAATAGGAGAATCGAGAGAGAGGAAATAAATGGGACACTAGAGCTGTGGATACATGCTCTGGAAGCATATGGTTTTCGTATGAGTAGAAGTATGACGGTATATGGAATGTAAGTTAAGAGATGCACAACTTCTAACTCAGGTGAGAATTAGGGGCAATTCTGTACCATAAGTCTCATGATTTAAATAACTTGGATCCATTACCAAAGTGATGGGAAAATGATGGGAAAATATCTTGGGGTAGTGCCTATAGTGAAAAAGATTGTAGAATCTACCTTAGGTGATTTGAGCATGTAAGGAGAAGGCTTGCAGAAGCATCGGTAAGGACAAGAGATCTGATAGAAGGAAGTTTAATAGCTATAGGAAAGAAAGACCTAGAAAAACTATATGTGTAATTATAGAAAGAGATCTAGATTTTAATAGCTGAAGGTAAACATAATTTATGATAGAACACAATAGCATTGCATGATCGATGGTTTCATCTAGTTGATCCTACCTAGTGGGACAAGATTTTTTTGTTATTATTGTTCCCTCCCTAGCTATGGAAGTAAAAGTGAAACTTAGTTAACTGATATATATGGCTCTTATGTTTCGTATTTATATGGTGGTGTTTTTTCCTTCTAAACAAATAGTCTGGGTCATATTCTTGCATATTGAAAAAGTTTCTTCCTGAGTCTTGCATGGTTGGCTGTTCACAAGGCATGACTAAGTTTCAAGCCAAATAAGTGAGTATTATGTGTGTATTGAGAACAAATAGAAAATTTAAAATAGCTCAGAGTATTAGAGAGACTCTGAAACTCTCCCAAGCCCAATTCTAATTCCTAGATGTCCCCTTTAATATCCGTCCCTTTGCCTACATAGGCTCTCTTAACTAACTAGAATATTCTCTCTCTCCCGAGGTGGCAGAGTTTGTTACAAAACCCCTCACCTATTGCCCATAATTAGTTACAAAATCCCTGACCAATAGCTAGCACACATCAGCATCCCCTTAAAATATTACGAGACCTAACATAATGTTCCTCCTATTTCTCTGTTTCCCTTTCTGGTTATTGAAATAACGTTGAAACTTGGTTTACACACACACACACATGGGTGGCTATTCACAAGTCATAACTAAGTTATAATGTTACTCCTATTTCTCTGTTTCCCTTTCTGGTTATTGAAATAACATTGAAACTTGGTTTACACACGCGTGTGCGCGCGTGCACACACACACACACTCTTTCTTGTTGATTGAAGGAGAGAAAAAAGGAGGGCAGGGTTGTGTAATATTGTCACTTAGTTGTTTAGCTGTATTCCATTGAGTGGATTTTCCTTTATATGCATTCTGCAGATTAGTTTAGAAGATGATGAGAGCTCAAAGGCTTTTCTTATTCTCAATGAAATCATTCTCACATTGAAAGATGTAAGTATAGTACATAGCATACATATATTGACTTGATTGGTTTTGAACCAATGAGTGGAGATGGCACAGCTGTACTAACTCATATCTAATTGAACTGTGTAGGGAAATGATGAAGCTAGGAAAGAAGCTTATGATTTACTTTTAAATATAAGTTCTGGCTTGAGAGACTCATCAGTTGTTGATCCTGTTGAACCATACCAGAAACTAGTTAGCATGGTAAGTGCATTGATGATTTTATTTTATTTTTTCTAAATTTTACTTTTATCAGAAAATCACTCAGTTGGGAAAAGTTGACCTGCTAGGCTGCTCTTCCGGTTGTGGATTGTTACACAGCTAAGTTTACCTCATGTATTCCCAGATTTGTGCATTTTCCATTTCTATGTTAGGCAAATATTTATTAATTGTGCAGCCAATGTGCTGGATGAAATTTCTGTGTTAACAAAAGTTTATATCTAATGGTGTAATAATTGTAGTAGATAATATGGATTTTGTGAAATATATTATTGACTTACGCTCAAAAACATACAGATCATGGGATATCTTTCTGGTTCATCTCCCCACATTAAAAGTGGAGCAGTGTCTGCGCTCTCTGTATTGGTATATAGGGATACAAATCTCTGTCTCTCCATTTCTGATCTGGTCCCTTCGCTTTTATCTTTGCTTCAAACCAAAGATGTGGAAATCATAAAAGTAAGTTTTGTATTTACTTCCTCAAGATATTGTGGTTTGAGCATCTTTCTGTTATGGTTATGAGTTTAATCTCGTGTCTACAACAGGCTGTCTTGGGCTTTGTTAAAGTGATGGTGTCTTGCTTACAAGCAAAAGAGTTGCAGAGTTTTCTCTTGGATGTTGTTACTGAAACCCTCCCCTGGTCGTCTGTTTCGAGGCATCATTTTAGATCAAAGGTATGTGGAATTTCTAATGTTAAAATGCAAAGCATGAATGGTGTGTGCTTGAATAGATACATCTTGGCTTTCTACAGGTCACTGTATACACCTGCACAACATAATATGCTGGTTTTCCACAGGTCACTGTCATATTGGAAATATTAATACGGAAGTGTGGTACAGCTGCTGTCAAACTGGTTACTCCAGAGAAGTATAAGGGTTTTCTCAAGACAGTTCTAGAGGTAACTCTGTTAAGAATTTATTAAAGGAAAGCAATAGCAATAGTACTATGCTGCATGCTAGTTGTGGCCTGATCCTAGCCATTCATCACGGCCAAATGCCAAAGTGTGAGTTTAATCTTGTGAAATAGGGACCTAGAAAGTTCACATCAAGATTTACCTTTTGAATTATTAGGCTTTTCTTTGAAGGATAAAAATGACTAGATTGAGACATTAAAACCATTTGTAAGACTAAAATTAATGAGTTGTACCTTGAGGAAATTTCTATTTTAAGGGTATGTCGTTAGGAGGTCACAGTCTTTTAGCAAAGCAAGAGTAAGGCTGCATACATCTACCCTCCTAAAACCTCACCTAGTGGAAGCCCCATGCACTGGGTCTCTTTTTTAGGGGTATGTCAATTAAGAGGTAAAAGTGAGGTGTAAATTTCCATGAATGGACTCTATGTATAATTTTACATATGGAGCTAATTCATAAAAATTTACATTCCATTTTTATCCCTTAATCAAACACACCTAAGAGTAAACAAGAATCCTTATTTTAAAACTAAAATTATTGAATTGTAACTTTAGGAAAATTCTATTTAGTTTGGATTTTCATATTACTATTAAGATCTCAAAAAAATTTTAATATCTGTAGTGGTGTACTGCTGACTGGTTTTGCTTTGTATGGTGAAAATTTATATCGTGGTGCCTGTGAATTTTGCAGAATCGGCATGGTAAATCTAGTGAAGCAGTCACTAATGATACAGAAAAAATGCCCGAAGATTCATCTGCCAAGGGGTATGATTTAATAGCTGGTGAAATAAACAAATTGCAAGGTTATTTATTGTTTCTTGGACGTTGAATTATTGTCCTCTCTACTCTTTCTTTCCTTGTAGGCTGGAGTCGAGGAATCTCAAAAGTTCAGATACCCAAGAGAGACAATTGGTTGGACAGAAAAATAGAAAGAGGCAGAATAAATTTGACTCAGAATTGCCGAGTAAAAACGAACCCAATAAGTCTACTAGCATCTATGAATTAAGGCTGGCCAAGAGAAGAAGAAATTTTAGTGATAAAAGTTCAAATGTAGGAAGGTCAGAAGAAAGTAGAAAGGGCAAGAGAGGTCAATACAAAAGTTTGACCGACAGTGGTGGGAAGAGAAGAGTAAAGTTGACAAGTATGGAGAAGGATAAATCATCTTCTCATGTACCTAAACAAGCTTCCAAATTGCACAAGTTGAAAGGGAAATTCAAAAGAAATTGATAGATGAGCTGCAATCTACTCAAGTTGGCATAACACTTTCAAGGGAAACTGCATGTATACTGGGAGATAAAGTAAGGGATTATAAGCAGGAATTTTTTTATTCTGTTAACATGTCTTTCCTGCTCAGCGACCACTATAGAGAGGAACATGCAAGTATTTAACTATTTATCATGGTTGATGCTTGAATCTCCTGGTGAAAAACAAGGAAAGCTGTTTATTGAAAGCATGTTGTGAAGGAAGATTAGAGAGTGCTGGGGAAAGCTGCTGTTGTAGTGGACGATTGGCGCTTGATTGGTTACGCAAGACCGTATTTTGCCATCTTTGGCACTTGGCAGGACATTTCCTTAGCTGCTATTTTGCACTGGACATTGCGTGGCCGGACTGATGGTATACGTAGATAAATCCTGATTATAATACCAAGTTGTTTTTCATAATCAGAATGTCTTAAGATGTGAACAGTGAGAAACTTCCATTCATGTAAAAGGTAAATTAGATCAGGATTGTTGTGATTACTTGTTCTAGATATGTTCACAAACGTGTTTATTTCGTCGTCTTTTATTAAATTGTGACTAGCTTATTATATTTTTCCCTTGTTTTTGCGAAAATAGCCTACCAAGCATGATGCAAGATTCCTAGTCAACGCAGCATTATCACTGAAGTGATTAAAATAGAAAGCGAAAAATTGTGGATCTTTCGATGATATACTTGCCTTTTCCTAAATTTCAACAGAATATCCAATTTACTAATGTTACATTAACTTCCCTTGACTTATCTGACCTTTTAAAAAAAAAAAAAATTTGCATTCCCAATTGTTTCCTCTATTTTTATTTTACTGCCACTCTTACAATCACCACTCCATAATATCCAAAATTACAAGTTCATCCTCTCTTTTTGGCTCAATAGCAATCATTCTTTGTTTCATAGATAGACAGAAACTCTCGTAAAAAGGGGGGAGTTCCTTGAACCTATCCAACAACAATAATCACAAATGGAGAAGAACTTAAATCAAAATTTAGAAAATAGAACACTCGTAAACAAGCACAACTTAAACCAGGAATCTGTAACCAACTAGAATGAACTTGGTCAAACAAACCCCAAATTAAAAAACAACAAAAAAAAGACCAGAAAACCTCCAAACCTCGGATTGTCTTTCAATATTCTACAAACCGAGCGACCGTGAACTTTTGACCAACCCTCAATCGTTGTCCACTACAGCGTTGATACTCTTCAGCTGCACCGGCACCAACCATCCTCTGTTCGTACTACGATATCAGCTGTGATCCAGAGCAGCTACACGTTGTAACATTCCCACTTTTCTTTAGTTTAGCACATTAGAAACTATTAGCATTTTTCTCATAGACGACATGCGAATTAACTGTGATACGCTACAACAATTCTCATTCTAAGAACTATAGGATAACAAGACCGAAAATATGTCTCTTCCTTGACTTCTTCTAGTAAAATGACGGAGATGACCCTAGTAACTTCTTTACATACAAGACCCTAAACTTTTGAATAATTGTAAAGGTACCCTAGATTTTTTTTTTCAGTTGAAATTAGTTCCTAAATTTTATTGCGTTCAGGTCCCCGACTTCTAAAGAATGACATTTACGTCTAGGCTGCTCAAATTTAGCAGAAAAAAGTGTCTAAATAGAATATTGTAAGATAAAATAACTGTAGAATGTCTGTCCATAGTACTTGCTTAAGTTGCTTTTGCATTGTATCTTCTTCTGAGCGTTTGAAATTTGTCAATCTCTAGCTTTGAAAAAAAATCCTCATATGATGATTCTTCTTTCTGATTTTATCCTCTTCTGATGAGATATCCTTCTAAGGTTGTCATCTCCTTTGTCAATATTGCTTGAGACATGCTTCTATCCTCTGAAATTTTCTATCATTCTTCTAGGACTTAATAGGTTCATTTCTTGTAAAAACTTAACGTACAAAATATTCACCAAATAAGACATCATTATCATTATCAAATTTAGATGCATTCGATGCATAATCTCTTTCTTAACTGTAAAGATTTTATCTCTAAATCTCAATGGCATTGCGAAGTAAGATTCCACTACTACATTCAACGTTTCGCTCTGATTTTTGCTTCTTAGTATTTTGTTTTTTCTTTTTTTGAACAATGTCTAAGGTTGATAGTTTACCACTCAATAAAATCTTCATCTTAAAATAAGGAGAAAAGAAAAAAAAAAGAAAAGAAAAAGACTGTCAATATGGGAAACAAATTCCAAATTCTTATCCAAGAATGTTACCTGTGTGATACTGAATTAAGGATGCATGTATAGGAAATTCTTCCTACTCAAAACTTCACACAGTAATCTTCAACATTAATTAGTTATGCATGGGTTGTGAAAGTCTTTATGAAGTTAAATTTTATAATTTGTACCACACTTTAAACTATCATAAACAACATATATACTACAATTCAATGTAATAACCAAATTTTATCAACTTGCAGTATTAGGCTTAATGTAGCAGCTAAAGTTGAATTTTATGAAATGGCAAAATCATTTCGAATTGCACAATCAATGAGACAAATTAGTACGAAGATTTATTCAGTTAATTACAAAAAAATTGATTGAAAAAGTGGAACTCTTCACAATCATAAAGATTTTAATATTAAATTAAATTAATACAAAAGCATCTAATCAGAGTATATTTATAAATTCGAATCAATTGTACAAGTTTTTATAAACGAGCTTGTCTCAGCTATTTCCATTCAATCCCATCTCCACGGGTTCAAATTTCATCTCCTCTCTTTTGAGCCATGGCAACACCTGGTTTGGATGGTTGTCCTTCTGAAGCCTCTAGCATATCAGGCACCTTCGAAGGGAATGCCCACACAATTGGTACCGAGGATAAAATGATGGATAATGATCTTATGTCTGAATTAGATCAAGCCTCCAATTCCAATTCACGAATGATGTTGGACTTCATGAAACTCTACAAGGATGATTCAGTTTCTGGTTCCAAGGTGGAACTCGATCTTTTCAACAATGCAGAGGGAGTGATGGGATCCTCTTCTTGGGATAACAATAATGAAGGAGGAGATGAGAACACTCAGGAAAAGACATCAGAGTCTAGAACTTTCTCATGCAGTTTTTGCATAAGAGAGTTCTCTTCTTCACAAGCTTTGGGAGGGCACCAAAATGCCCACAAACAAGAGCGTGCAATTGCAAAACGTCGACAAGGAATTGATGCGGGTGCTTATGGACACCCTCCCTTTACTTATAACCCTTATCCTAGCTTTTCCACACACCCTTTATATGGGTCCTATACTACCGCACTTGGGGTTCGGCTAGAATCGATGATTCACAAGCCTTCATATCTTTGGTCTGGCCTCAGGTATGGTCATGATGCTGGGTGCTCAAGGACAAGGATGCTAAATAAATCAACACTTGATAGACTGAGTAGAGAGAGTTTGCGAGCACATGGAGATCGACTCGGTATTCTAGAAAGTTCTTCAACTATGAGGATAGAAGATGGCAATGGTTTTGCTAGATCTATTCCCTACCTCGGAGATTCTTCTGAAAACGTTGCTACGAGTTCAAAGTCAGCCATCAAGAAGCAAACATGGACTGGCACAAATGATCATCTCATGCCGCGAGAACCCGGGAGTCCGGAATCTTCAGGGCTTGATTTGTCACTTAAGCTCTAAGTTTGAACTGTAATTTGCTTCAACTACACAATGAGCTGGTTTGGATGAAATTTTTAATAAAATATTTTTTTCACACGGTCATTTTAAAAAATCTTTCCAAAAGGCCGAAGTTATATTTGAAAAATTAATAGGTGATTTAAGAGTAAAATAAAACATTTGCTCCATATCATTCATTAATAAACACGTTATCATTATTTTACTTTCTCAATATTTTTAATGCAATGGATGATATGTCATTTGATTTAATAAGTAACATTGAGCAAATATTTTTTTTCCTCTCAAATTATTTAAGAATTTATTGTTATTTTATATTCAAATATAAAACTATGTTTGGATATTATATTAAAAAAATATTTTTTTAAAAATATGAAAATTATAGCTTCAAGAAAAAGATTTTAATTTTTCTAATAATTTTGGTTTTATGTAAACAAGTCATACAAACCTATAAAAAAACATAAAAATATTTTTTCAATTAAACAAGCTTTTTTATTTTATTTTATCGAAATAGTCATACACAAATGAGTCTAGTGTGTCATATGTAATCTCATCACAACTTTTCATTTCATGTGTTATCATTATTTTCTTTTTCCTATGAAGGCATTCTATTTCACAAGCTTCTTCCAGGTATGGTTCATAATATATGAAAGTTCAACAGTTTTCTAAGAGGTACAACAAAATTATACAATAACTTCTACCAACACTCATAATGGTCTTGGTCTTTTTATGAGAGTGAGTATTAATATACTAAAAGATAAAAAAATATTATAAATGTTGATGTAGACCTGTTGCACAGGCGGATTCTGCAATGCTCCTTACAAAGTAGGGAGTATCACACCATGTAATCTGAAGATTAAGATTTAAAGGTGTACTCATATACTAATAATTGCCAAAACATTATAGAAAGCCTCATTTTCTTATCTCTCATGTTTCTCTCTCTTCAGTGTTATCATTTTCTTATTTCTTACATTCCTCTCTCTCTCACTTTCCTTTTTTTTTTCTATGAAGTTTGATTGTATTGTTTACACTATCACTATTCTCGTTGCAAAGTGAAAATTACCTTCCAACAAATATAATTATGTACATATTATTTCTTGAAGTTATGATTATCAATTATTTATTTAAAAATTTAAATATAAAAATCGCTCTAAAAGAGGAAAGCACAATGACAACGGAGAAACCATGTTCGACGAGTACAGAAAAAAAAGAGTTACAAATATATTTCCCTTTCTATTTTTCTTTTTCTTTCTTAGCTATGATTGAAATCAACATAATAGAATTAATTGAATTTGAAATTTATATAATAATCAATCTTTCTAATAATTAATTATAAATGAAATAATGATAGTCACGATGATAATCAAACAAGTTGTAGAAGTATCTTGGTGTAGAGGTATTATGTGTCAGGTTTACTAGTTTTTCTATCATGGTTTACAAGTTTTTATAGTATGGTTTAAAAGTTTTTTGGTATAGATTTGCAAGTTTTTTCTTTAAGTTCAGCACTACTGTTCCTTTCAATCATCACAAGCACTTCTCTATCACTGTGAGGATATAAATAACACTAAATAAAAAATTTCTTTCATTTTTTCTAAATAAGAAAAGAAAATCCCTCATAAAAGGAAAACACAATGACTATAGAGAAACCAAGTATGACAGGTGAGGAAAAAAGAGTTACAAATATTTCTCCTTTTTATTTTTTTTATTTCTTTCTTAGCTATGATTGAAATCAACATAATAGAATTGATTAAATATATTTAAAATTTATACAATAATCAATCTTTCAAATAATTAATCAAAAATTAAATAATGATATTCATGATGATAATCAAATAAATTGTACAAGTATTCTGGTGTAGAGATATTGTGTATCACAGGTTTACAAGTTTTTCTATCACAGTTTACAAGTTTTTACAGCATAATTTACAAGATTTTACAATATGATTTATAAGTTTTTTTATCTAGATTTATAATTTTTCTTTTTAAGTTTAGCACTACTGTCACTTTCAATCATTACAAGAACTCCTCTATCATAGTAAGGATACAAATAACACTAAATAACAAATTTACCCCCTTTTTCAAATAAAAATATGAAAATCCCTCCAAAAATGAAAGAACAATGACAATAAAGAAACCAGGTACGACAAGTCAGGAAAAAGAGTTACAAATATTTCTCCTTTTTATTTTTTTTATTTCTATCTTGGCTATGATTGAAACAAATATAATAGAATTGGTTGAATTTAAAATTTATACAATAATCAATCTTCTTAATAATTAATTACAAACGAAATAATAATAGTCATGATAATAATCAAACAAATTATACAAGCAGCATGGTGTAGAGGTATTGTGTGTCAGATTTACAAGTTTTTCTATCACGATTTACAAGTTTTTACAACATGATTTACAAGTTTTTATAGTATAGTTTATAAGTTTTTTGGTCTAGATTTACAAGTTTTCTCTTCAAGTTCAGCACCATTGTCACTTTCAATCATTATAGGCACTTCTTTCTCACAGTGAGTATACAAATAACACTACATAACAAATTTCTCCCCTTTTTCCAAATAAAAAAAATAAAAATCCCTCCAAAAAAGAAAACACAATAACAATAAAGAAATCAAGTATGACGAGTAAAGGAAAAAATGAGTTACAAATATTTCTCCTTTTTAATTTTTTTAATTTTTTTCTTATCTATGATTGAAATTAGCATAATAGAATTGGTTAAACTTGAAATTTATACAATGATCAATCTTCCTATTAATTAATTACAAATAGCTAGTAGTCATGATAATAATCAAATAAATCGTACAAGTATCCTAGTGCAGAGGTATTATGTGTCACAGGTTTATGAGTTTTTTTTATTATGGTTTACAAGCTTTTACAGCATAGTTTACAAGTTTTTACATTTTAATTTACAAATTTTTTGGTCTAGGTTTACAAGTTTTCTCTTCAAGTTCAATGCCACTGTCACTTTCAATTATTACAGGCACTTTTCTATCACAGTGAGGATACAAATAACAATAAATAACAAATTTCTCCCCTTTTTCTCCGAATAAAAAAATTGAAAATCTTGTACTATTTTTCCATGTTCTGAAAATGCCATTGAAACATGGTGAAACTGGTCCATGAGGACTTTGTACTCCTTTATGCTACCTAGTTATATTTCAAACAATAAAAATAAAAATAAAAATAAAAAAGAATTAGAATTAGCATGCAGATCGCCATTAACAAAGTTTGAGGTATGCCATCCTCCGCCATACGCTCTCCTTCAATCACCACCTTTACCTCTCCACTAACTCATATATGGTTTTAATTAGAGAAAGTTTGTTACTTTGTGATTTCATTTTTTTTTTTTGGTTGATTCATGAATTAGGTCTCTGGGACCACCCTCCTTCCTTTGACACCTTCTCCCCCAAACACCTCAACATTTTGTACGGGGCTCAGATACACATTGTTTAGCCATGGATGTTGTAGCTAGTGCAGCCATTACAAGCTTCACACTTAACAACCCCATGTTGGCCTTCCTATCTTCTTCCATAATCATAATAACCCTTACCTGAGCCCCCAACTGCTACTCTGGCTCCTTTGACTTGCAGCACCTCATTGAAATGAAATCACAAGATGACCATATTGGAAACAAAATTTAAAAGAAAAAGCACCAAATCCTCCACTCCACCACAAGAAAATTTTTTTTTAATACCCAACAATAATTCTCTTGCTTCTTTCATTCAAATATAGAGGTAATTAAAATTTGAAAAATTTCAAAACTTTTTCTAATTTTTTCTTGTTTATTTCAAAACTTTTATCTCATCAAAACAAAGGGTCGTTGTTGTTACGTTGTTGTTGTTGTGGTGGTGGTTCAAATAGGGGAACCGGTGGAGCCTGAGGTTTTTCTTTGGGAACTGGATCTACTCCCCAGAAGTTGTCAGGAACAATGAGGGGAAGCAAGAGAAAGAGAAATAGGTGAATATATAGTGTATCATATGTATTTGGAGCATGCATAGACTCTTAAATCATTGCTATTAGATTACTGGGTGTGTGGTACACCATACTTTGGGCAATGTACCACAGCCTTCGCCCTATTGCATAACCTTGTTGTACACAAATTCTAGTTTTTTTGGTAGAAGACAAAATAAAAACATCCAAATTACGTGACTGAATCACTAGAGAGGAGATAAGCTAAACCCTCCTTGGGTTGGTACCAGCAAGTAAAGCCACCAATCAAGGAGGCCCCATGTCTTATTGTAACACCCTAAAAATTAGTTAAAAATTAATTTGAGTTTTGTTAGTCATAATTTTAAAAATTTGATAAATTTAGTAATGGTGAGGAGGGTCCAACAGATGTTTAAAAAAAAATAGTGAATAGTGATTTATGGGCCCTACAAGCTCGTCGAAACAACCGAAGTCTTAAAATTGGGACCTAAAGATGCCCAAAACTAAGAAAAGATGGGATTAAGGTTAGGAATAGTTAGAAATTATGATTTTATACCTATAATTAATTTTTAGTCAATGTTTGATTATCTGGGTATGGTGTTTCACTTGTTTAGTAAAATTTTAGTGTACGATTTCTAACATCGAAAGATAGTTTAATCTTTACAATTGGATAATGTTGATCCACTTAAACTAAGTGGATGGCTAAGATTCAATCTTGATTAACTTTCTAACATCGAAAGATAGTTTAACCTTTACAATTGGATAATGTTGATCCACTTAAACTAAGTGGATGACTAAGATTCAATCTTGATTAACAAGATCAAATTCTAGCCATTCATCTTCTTTTTCTTTTTGGAAAGAATTATAATTTATATTATATAATGTATAAGAGCTAAACTAGGATAATTACAAGACACAAAAACCTTATCACTCGGAACCTATCATTCTCGGCCATAGGAGGATAGCCTCCATTTTTGCTTTTCTTAAGAGCTTCCACCTTGATTCAATCCTTCAAAAGACTAACCCAAAGTCACTAAAATCATAAACTTCCTTCACCAAACTTGTTCTACTCATCATAACCTATAAATCTAACCGATTAAAATTTTAAATCTTCACCATTTCTATACATCATCACCTTACAACCTAAGGAAGTCTTTGGGCTTGATTTGGTGGCCTTGAAGTGAAGAGAAATCAATTAAAGCATCCTTTGGAGTAAAGAGCTTTAAAGTCTTCAAAGTAGGGTTTTATGTTCTTGTTTGTTGTGGTTCTATTTTTCCAGATTTTCACCTCTTGGAATTCCAAATTTTTTAGTTCTAATGCATGATTATACCTAGATATTGATGTGTTTAATTTGATCGAGTGCCTGGATGATGTTAGAATTCATTTTTTTTAAAAGAGATTTTGAACCATGTTGCTGGAATTTCGATTTTTCTACAGGTAGTATTTGTTCACAAATTTTTTGGTATGGTTGTGGGTATTTTTCTGATCTAGAAAAATTATATGTTGAAGCTAACATTTTGAGCTACTCCCACGAACTTGTTTGAGTTGTGTTTTGAACTTTTTTTGCTTGAAAAAATTAGAAACCAAAGTGATCTATATGCTGCCTGAAATATTGGAATAGAAGCTGTAATTTTGTTACCATAGCAAATGATTGAATTATCACAGGATGATTTTATAGGGTATTGTAAAATCTTGAAGTTCAACTTGATTTTTATTCTGAATTGATTCAATCAATTTCTAAGGTTCAAAAATTATGATATTTCAGTTTTGAGCTAAGGCCAAGTGGGTTTTGACCACAAAATTTGTCTAATTTTGTTCACATAGTGAGAACTCTTTTTACTCTGAAATTTTTATGGAACCTTGCAGAGATATTGAAGTGTCGTAGGTAAATTTTATAGCCTATGTTTCTTGGGTTGGAGAAAGTAAATCCGATTTGTTGGCAAAAGTAAACTTGACTACCAAGAAAAGCATAAGGTTTATAATTCTTGGGCTGGAGAAAGTAAATCCAGTTTGTCGGAGAAAGTAAACCTGACCACCAAGAAAAACATAAGGCTTATAAATCTTTGGCTGAAGGAAGTAAATCTGGTCTGTCTGGGAAAGTAAACCTAATTACCCTTGAATTGAGTCGGGAAAAGTAAACCTGGCTGGGAATAGGTCTGTGTGAGAATTAGAGAAAGTAAATCCAATAATCATATGAGCTCTATCCTAAAAAATAGCCTATAACCCTAAAGTGGTCAAAGCCATGAAAGTCGAGGGCCAAGACTAGTTAAAATAGCAATGATTTTAAGTAATTTTTTTTATCATATGTGCTAAGTGAAGAATTTTAGTATCGATATTGAGGCCAATATGTTTAAGCTATGATTTAGCAGTATATGATTTAGATGATATTGAGTAGTATGATATGTGATTGAATAATAAAAGCTACCCACTTCGAAAGGATGATTTTAGAACTTTAAAATGAATTTTCTTGGTGAACTGAAGTGGCTGGGATGATGGTGATGTCATTATGATAATGTATTTTGGGAATACCCTACTGAGAATTTTAGAACTTTCACCCCTGCTTGTTTGTGTTTCTGTGTCGTCTCCAGGTTGATTTTAGATAATACTGAAGTAGCTACAAGAAGGACTAAATTATAATTTTTGTAGTTCAGTTACGGAAGCTTGTATCTGTTGTACACACACACACACACACACACACACATATATATATATATATATATATATGTCTATAAATATAGTAAAGAGCAGATATGAACTAAAGCTCATAGAAGAGCTTTCTTTTGTACTTGACTTGTATTAAATAAATGCATTGTTTCTTGCTATATATTTTTATAGAATCACGAGTTAGTTAATACACGATTCGATTGAATCTTGCTATAGATAATTAAGAAAGGTCTGCTAATTTATAAGTAACAATTCCTCAGTAAAATGTATGATTTAAGAATGATATTATACTTGGGAGGGTGTTACAAAATAGTATTAGAATAGTTCATCCTAGTAGGACCTTGAGTAATGGACTGACTATGCTTCCTTAGTAAATTTCATGCATTATAGTTCTATATATGTGTATGACTGCTAGTTAGGAATGTTGTAGGTTGTTACCACACTTTGCTTGCTATTGAGCCCGATCAACTCAATAATTCTTGTTTGGTATGACAGGAATTGATGACTTCAAATTGGCATACTAAGAATGGTGCCAGAGACAAAGCGAGTATGATGGACACTTTCTGTGAGATGGCGGTTGCCATGAGAGAACAACTTGAGATAGCCAAGAGGATGATTGAAAGGTTGGATCGATATGCTGAGGGAAATCCAGTTGGGAACTTGTAACGCCCTGATTTTCTGTCTGAGTGGAAAATGACCGAAATGCTCCTGAGGTCATTTTCGGCCCGGAGTTCGAGGATGGCCGACCCGGCAGTCCTCAGAGAGCCAACTCAATGTTTGAAGGGGATTGAATGACCTTTGAGTGGTTCCAGAGGCGAAAGTCTCATTTTTCGCAGTTTCGGGTCAAAATGACCAAAATACCCCTATAGCGTTTTACGCGAGTAAAGGTGCCGTTTGAGCCCGGAACTTTCCCCAGAGGTTTAAAACCATATTTTTACATATTTCAAAACATCTGTGTGAGTCCCGGCAGTCCCGGGCAGTTTTAGTGAAAAATTACGATTTTACCCCTAGAATAGTGTTTTTGAGCTTAATGATGTAATTAAGCAAACCTAAGCAATATTAGGCTCTAAATGAAAATTAATTAATTTCCATAATTAATCTAGAGTCAAAATAAATTATTAAAATTAATTAGAACCTAAGATTGCTTAGATTAGATTTAAATCTCTTTTCTAAAACTCAAGATTTCACTCTTGGAATCTGGAATAGTGTTTTTTCTCTCCAATTCCTTAAATCAAGGAATTGTGTCTAGAATTGTTTATACACTAAAATGAATTTATAACTCACTAATGATGCAAGAACACCCCTTAATTATGTCTTGACAACCTTGATTACCCATTTTCTCACCTAAACACTTTCTTACAAATTCCTAATCTTAATGCTAATCAAAGATACACCTAAACACAACTCTAAACCACAATTAAAATGCAAGAAATCCTTCCCCCATGGCTGATGAAGTTTCGGCCACCTCCTCCCCCATTTGACCACGTGTTGATTTGTTTCTCACTCAAAGAACCATGCTTGAGGCCATACCTTGAACCATACCTCACCATGCCTCAAGACCACATTATCTCACCTCATGGAACTCATGGGTTCCCTCCATTCTGCATGGCCGAAGCCTCCCCCTCCATTTGCACCCTTCATTGCTTCATTTTTCTATAAATAGCTTGCTTGGGTGAACTTGTATCATTTTGGGTTCATTTGCAAAGAGTAAGTTTTCAAAGAAACACTTCAAAGCCTACTTTTTCTCTCAAGTTCAAGTCTTCAAGTTCTTCATCTTCTTCATCTTCTTCTTCCATCTTCAAGATCATCACACCAAGTAGGGATTTCTTTTCATGAATGTTCTTCTTTAAAGCTTGATGTTTATGGTTTCTCTTGTTTTCTTTTTAGAACTTCTTCTCTATTCCTTTTTCTTTCTTGTTTCGGCCATGAGCCCTTGAGAATAGAGAAATGAGAGCTTGATGATGAGAGTTTCATGATGATGTTCATCACTTGAAACAAACTCTAGAGCTTGATCTTTGTTCTTGAGCAAAAATGTTTCTAGTTCTTCCTTTCTTGAACTCTTGAGAACTCTATCTTTGGTGATGTTTCAAAATGGTTTTAAGGACTCAATGATGAGGTCTCATGATGTTGGTGTTAATATATCATCAAGATCATGGACCCTAGAGTTTTAAAATGTTCCTTTTCCTTCTTGAAGTTTCAGCCACTTCCTTTTCTTTTACAAGCTAAATGTTTTGATTTTCTAAAAATGTTATGTTGAGTTCTAAGGACTCTAGACTTTACTTGATCTTGGTTTGATGAGTTTGGGTTAAGGTTTAAGTTCCTTTAAAGTCTTGTTAAGAGCTCTAGAAAGATAAAATGAACTTGCATAATTTATTTTATGCTTGCGTTTATATTTACATTCTTGCTATGCACCTTTACTTTCAAGCTATCACCTAAGAACATAAAGATTAAAATGGAACTTGCATCATCACTTAATTTAATTCTCAAAGCCTTTCTATTTCGGCCTTAAAGTCGATTGTTGTTGGGCCAAGAGTACTAAAATAAAGAATTAAACTTGCATTATCACCTAATTAATTTCTCGAATGCCTTTCTATTTCGGCCTTAAAGTCAATTGTTGTTGGGCCAAGAGCACTAAAATAAAGAATTGAACCTTGCATATTTATTTTCAAGCTTGCACGTTTAAGTTTATGCCTTGCACATTTAATTTAAGTCATCACTTTATTTTGTAAGCAAGATTAAAAATGAAAAGCATGAGCACATTTATTTTATGTCAAAACTTAAGAACCTAGAGCTCAAAGACTTGCCCATTTCATTTCAAGTTAAAGTTTAATGTGAATGCATTCTTTGAATGCACGTTTCGGCCAAGTAGTGATGATGGACTTGCAATGAGTTTTCATCTAGCTACAAGGGCCGATAATCTATGTTCTAAGTTTTTCCTGAAGCTTTACAAATCTTTATAAGGTTATGTTATCATGAGTTATAATTTTATTCCCTCTTTGAAGATGTAATATATTTTGGTCACTGACCTAAGGCTTCTCTTAGCCTCCTAATAAATTAAAATGATTTGCAAAGAGTTTTAGAGATTCTAAATTGATTCCAAGAGAAACTAGTTAACTAATGTACCTAGAGATGTCAATTTAGTTCTCTTATTGAAGTTAGATGTTTTCGGTACTGTCATGATGAGCTTGTGGCTGTATGATGATGTTTTGATGTTTTTGAATGTGTGAAAATATCACATGATGATGTAGAAATGATTCTATGCATGATAGGTAAGAAACTAGCTAACTAGAAATACCGTAAAGCTAGAATTTAACATAGTTTTGACCCATTTATTTTTGGAACTTATCCAAACTGTTTTAATGGGAACATAATCAGATTAGGATTGTTTAGACATGAAAAACTTGGTAACATTTGGATTAGAATTGAATTTTAGCACTTATAGGGAAACTAGTAACTAGAAAACCGTAAAAATGCAAATGTAGAACTCTTAGAACATTTAGTTTTCTGGATTCTGTCCAGCAACGTTACAACATGATAGATGTGATTTATAATTAGTTCTTAAGCATAGGAATGTCTCATAATTGATTTAGATTTAATTTATAGCGCCTTAGGTGAAGACAGAACCAAGAAAGGGTCTAAAACGTAAGTTCTAGAACCCCGTAACCACAAGTTAGAAGTTCTACCCTATGCTTTTCAGATTTGAGTATGAACATAAGGATTAGGAATGATGATTAATTATGAGCCCTTAGGTGCATAACATATGAGCGATGGATTTAGAGAACTATATCTCAAGATTAAGACCCGTAAGGGTCAAAGCATAAGCTACCGTAAGGGTAAGCGTTTGAATGTTCTATGATGATGCATGTGTTATGTGAAGGATGATAATGTTATTCATATGAGGAATTCATGAGGATATATGTTTATGTGGCATAAAGCAAATTTGGAAGGAATTCGGCGTAATGCCATTGTGCCGCCGAATTTCCGACAAATTTGGGAACTTAAAGAGATTTTGAAAATTAAGGTACTAAGATGGGTTCTAGGATGACACCGGTTCGGCCGAGCACCTCCATAGAACTCATGTGACTTCGGTACCAATTTATACTCTTAGGTGACACTGGTTCGGCCGACCACCCCTAAGAGAATTGCCCCCTAACCCGTACTCAGATAGTCGGGATTTATGATTTATGATACGCTTATCGTTAAGTGGTAAGTAAGAACTAGTGACGACTAGTTAAGGTATGAGCTCATAACCTAGAGATGTGACACTTTCTGGGTGACACCGGTTCGGCCGAGCACCCCCAGAGCTCTTATCTTTTAGGGTGGCCTATGAAGAAGTTATGATGATTATGTCACAAAGAGAATTTATTTGCCACTTTATGCCACTACTATTATGATGTTCTTAAGTATATGATGATTATTCTTGCATTATGTAGAGCCATGCATACATGCCTTTATATGATTACATCCATGACATTAAGAATCATGTTAAAACGAATGGGCCTTGGCTAAATTATGTTTTAGAACCTAAAACTGAACTTAATGCATGCTCATTTATTTTGTATAACTAAACCCAAGGTTCCTGAGGACGTAGACGATGACACTTAAGTAGTAGGAGGCCCTACTGAGATTCTTTAGCAAGATTCTCACTCCCTCTATCTCTTTCTTTCCGTCACGTCTTCAGATGGCGACATTCATGGTTTTCATGGACACCCCAACCTGGAAGGTACATCATGATCCGGACCACGGGTCATATCATTTTGTGGGCCGCTACGTCGTTCGAGTATTCATGTTCGTTGGACGGCCCTTCAGTCACCCCGTACATAGCCACCGATTCTCTCCTGTCTCACCCTACGGCGACGATTTCGTGTTCGAGCGCGCACGCCCTCGAGAGGAGCGGATCCGCCGCACCCCACTGACGGCCTCTGCCGTCGGGGACTACCCACAGTATGTACCCCGCTCGCCCTTGTCATTCTCCGAGACGGACCCTTCGGAGGACTCTACCACTCAAGTACCTTCCGAGGGATCCTCCCCCACTGTGCCGATGGACGTTGGGGAGGGTAGCGAGGCTTCCGTTGCCCAGCCAGTGCGCGGAGGACGGGTGAGGATGATTCCCCGCCGTGGAGCTCACGTCCGACCAATGCAGCGTATTGCCACCTCGGCCGAGATCGCCCAATGGATCGGGTACATCCCTTCTTTCCAGAGAGGCCAGCAGTAGGAGACGACAGTTACGGTTTTGGTGCTCGAGCTTAACTAGACTAGGATAGCCTTCTTTTGTCCTTGGGACTATCCATTTGTAGGCACACTAGAGTTAGGAGAGTTTCTTTTATCACCTTTGTTGTACTTTCATTTCCATGTATTTTCATGCCAGTTGTATCAAACTAAGTCTCGCTCTTTATGAGTGAGCATATCATATATATAGATATAATTATGCAGTTCAATGTTGTTATGATGAGCTTTTACTTGCTTATGTGATGTTGCTATGCGATGTTTGCTATATTACCGTTTGTGCATTACTAGATAACGTGTCGCGCGGCTCTCACTTTGCTTTTATAAATCAAAAAAAAAAAAATTTACCAGTATTTCCACTAAGTATTTTAAAGTAATGAGAAAGCTATGACGTAACAGACTAATGATTAACCTAATTATGTTCTAGAGTATTGGGTTAAAAATTAGGATGTTACAGAACTCTGGAGGAGTAGGAGTAGACATAGAATACCAGAAATTCATAGAGTTTAGGAAAGCAAACCCTCCACTGCTCCGAGGAGCATTTAATCCGAATAAAGCCAAAGAATGGGTTAAAGCCGTGGAGAAGATTTTCTCAGTTCTTCCTTGTACCAAGACCCAAAAAGTAGCTTTTGCTACTTGCATGCTAGAACCTAATGCAAAATTCTGGTGGGTTAGCACCAAGGGATTGTTTGAAGCCTCTCAGATTGAAGTTACTTGGAAAGTTTTTAAAGAGGCCTTTCGTCACAATTATTTTCCTATTTTTGTGAAGAATGCAAAGGAGTTAGAGTTCATGGCACTCAAGTAAGGGTCCATGAGTGTAGCAGAGTACACAGCAAAGTTCAAAGAGCTCTACAAATTTCTACTATTTATCAGCATAATCCAGATGAAGTTTGGAAGTGTAACGCCTCGATTTTCTGTCTGAGTAGAAAATAACCAAAATGCCCCTGAGGTCATTTTCGGCCCGGAATTTGAGGATGGCCGACCCGGCAGTCCTCGAAGGGCCAACTCAATGTTTGAAGGGGATTGAATGACCCTTGAGTGGTTCCGGAGGCGAAAGTCTTGTTTTCTGCAGTTTCGGGTCAAAATGACCAAAATACCCCTATAGCGTTTTTATGTGGGTAAAGGTGCCGTTTGAGCCCGAAACATTCCCCAGAGGTTTAAAACCATGTTTTTACATGTTTCAAAGCATCTGTTTGAGTCCCGGTGGTCCCGGGCAGTTTTAGTGAAAAATTACGATTTTGCCCCTAGAATAGTATTTTTGAGCTTAATGATGTAATTAAGCAACCCTAAGCAATATTAGGCTTTAATCAAAGATTAATTAATTTCCATAATTATTCTAAAGTCAAAATAAATTATTAAAATTAATTAGAACCTAAGATTGCTTAGATTAGATTTAAATCTCCTTTCTAAAAACTCAAGATTTTCACTCTTGGAATTTTGAATAGTGTTTTCTCTCTCCAATTCTTAAATCAAGGAATTGTGTCTAGAATTGTTTATACACTAAAATGAGTTTATAACTCACTAATGATGCAAGAACACTCCTTAAATGTGTCTGACAACCTTGATTATCCATTTTCTCACCTAAAAACTTTCTTACAAATTCCTAATCTTAGTCCTAATCAAAGATACACCTAAACACAACTCTAAACCACAATTAAAATGCAAGAAATCCTCCCCCCATGACTGATGCAATTTCAGCCCCCTCTCTCTCTCATTTACATCACATGTTGATTTGTTTCTCACTCAAAGAACCATGCTTGAGCCATACCTTGAACCATACCTCACTATGCCTCAAGATCACAACATCTCACCTCATGGAACTCATGGGGCTGCCCATGAGTCAGAATGGTCAAGCCTCTTCCCCCATTTGCACCTTGCATTTGTTTCATTTCTCTATAAATAGCATGCTTGGGTGAACTTGCATCATTTTGGGTTCATTTGCTAAGTGTAAGTTTTCAAAGAGCACTTCAAAGTTTCCTTTTCTCTCAAGTTCAAGTCTTCAAGTTCTTCATCCTCTTCTCTCATCCCAACCTTCAAATCACTTGGTAGGGATTTTCTTTCAAGAATTTTCTTTGTTTAAGTTCCATTTTTAGTTATGTGTTTATGGTTTCTCTTGAAGTCTTTTTAGAACTTCTCTCCCTCTCCTTTTTCTTCGTCAGTTTCGGCCATAGGCCTTGAGGACAAGGGAATGAGAGCTTGATGATGAGGTTTCATAGTGGTGATGTCCATCACTTGGATAATCTCTAAAGCTTAATCTTTGTTCTTAAGTTAGAGATGTTTTCTTTTGTTCTTTCTTCTTGAACCTAGTAACCTCTCACCTTGAGGATATTTTAAAATGGTTACATGAACTCAATGATGAGGACTCATGATGTTGGTGTCAATGCATCATTAAGATCATGGTCTCTAGAGTTTCAAATGTTTCCTTTTCTTCTTAAAAAGTTTCTGTTCCTTTTCCTTTCCTTTCTTCACATTTTCGGCCATGTTGGCCAATGAGGTTCTCAATGGCTTGATGATGAGAGCTTCTAGATGATGACTATGTGCTCATCACAATGAGGTCTCTAGAGCTTGAGTTTTGATAAAAATGTTATCTATGACCACATCTCAAGAAAAGAAACTTTGTGTTTTAAAGAACCCTTGAGGTTCACTCTTGTCTTTACTTTATCTTGGCATGATAAGTTTGGGTTGAGGTTTATATTCCTTTAAAAGTCTTGTATGAGCTCTAATAAGAAATAAAATGGACTAGCATTCATATTTAAATTCAAGCTTATGCATTACATATTTACTTTGTGCTTTGCATTCATATTTAATTTTCAAGCCTTCACTTAAAGTTAAAGGATAAAGAATGGATTGCATCTCATATTTACATTCTTGTCTAGCATATTTACTTTTCATCACAAAAGAACATAAAGATTTAAAATGAGAGTTGCACTACCACCTAACTAAATCTCAAAGCCTTTCTATTTCGGCCTTAAAGTCGATTGTTGCTGGGCCTAGAGCACTAAAATAAAGAACTGAACTTGCATATTTTATATTTCAAGTCTCGCATCTTTATTTCAAGCCTTGCATATTTATATTCAAGTCTTGCATATTTACTTTAAGCTCTCACTTTACTTTGTAATGAAGAATAAAATGAAGTGCATAGCATGTTTAAATTATGTCATCACCTAAAGACCTTAGAGCTCAAAGACCTGCCCATTTTATCTCAAGTTAAAGTCTAATGTGGAAGCATTCTTTGAATGCATAATTTCGGCCATGTAGTGATGATGAACTCGGGAAGAGGTTCATCTAGCTACAAGGGCCAACAATATGAGTTTTAATGTAACACCCTAGTAATTAACCAAATACACCTAGGTTGAATCTGATTAATGACTAGACTTTACTCCTTGCTTTGGTTCTTTCTTCATAATTTGAAAATACTTAGTGAAATTACGAGCCATTTTTTTTTTAAAAAAACATAATTGAAAACGTGAGCCGAGTACAACGTGAACGAGTAAGCGGAGTATAATAAGACGTTTAAGAATATATCACATCATATCACTTTGGCTCCATCATATAACATCCATAAGCACATTATAACATATATTTACATACAATAACCTCACTCAAAGGGTGGGTTATGATCATACATCATTGTCTTATGCAAACCCATAAAAGAAAATATACTTAAGGAAATACATGCCCCTAAACTAGATAACTCCAAAAGCCGGGAAGGTTTTCCTAAAACTAGGGTGCATGAACACACATAAATCTACTAAGAACCTTCTATGGCCACTGTCCTGGAAATGGGGGAATAAAACCGATGCACTGATGAGCTCCGTCGGGAGGGACACACGAGATGCACTAGGTCAGTCGCATAGACGGCCTTCTTGCTAACCTCGGCTGAACAACTGTTTCCTCACTACCCTCTCTTACATGTGTGGGAGTAGGAGCAGAGCTCTCAGAATATACATGAGTAGGAGTGTCCTCTGAAGGATCAGTTTCAGAATATCTCGTCTCAGGAACATACTCTGGAAATCCATGGACAGCAGATGAAGCGGGAAAAGAACGTAACATCCTTTCATCAAGTGGACGTGCATGTTCGAAAGCCATTTCATCGCCATAGGGAGAAGTAGGAGAAAATCGATAACTAGGGATAGGATGTGCAAATGGACGACCTATGTAAATAAAAACACGAACTGCGCACCTCCCTTCAAAATGATATGAGCGATGCACCGGATCATAGTGGAATTCCCAAGTAGGGGTATCAACGAACAGAACGAATGTCGCCATTTGAATCTGGAGACAATGACGGAAATAAAGAAAAGGGAGTGAGAATCTTGCTAAAGAATTCTCAGTGGGCTACCTCCTTCTACAGTGACATCATCAAAGTCCTCAGGAACCTCGGGATTATTCTAAAATAGTGAGCATGCAAAGATTCATTTTAAGTTCGGACAAATACTTAACCGAGGTTCGTCAATTTTTAATCATGCGTCTTATAATGCATCATAATCTTGACATGTCATATTTACAATGAACTTTTCCTTTATCATTACATCATATTCCTCATCATCATTATCAAAATAACATGCATAAAAGAACGTCATATAATATTAGCTACACATGGACACAGTGCACATATTTCATTTCTTTAGTGCCTTAGGTGACTTAAAATCTTATCATCATCATTATTTTCCTTGGGCCACCCTATACTCCACCCTTTTGGGAGTAATTTAGGTTATGAGCTCATACTTTACTAGTCGTCACTAGCATATACTTATCCCTTTTGATAAGCTAAAGTCCCGACTCTACCCTTTTGAGAGAACGGGTTAGGGGGCTAAAATCATCTTTTCACCACCTATAGTCTGATGGTTCCAAAGGATCATTTTCTTATAAGTTTAAGTCACTATTAAATCTTTGCATGTTATATCACAATACAATTCATAAACATCATAGCATTTTCTCATTTATAGTCTTAAGCTAGAATAATATATATCAACTATAATCATGCATCTGGGAGATTCCCAGGAAAGAGAGGTGGGTCACAATGGACACGCTTAAATACCAAGTCTTTCCTTAGCGTAACCTTTCCAAATTACACTTTTACAATGATACACTTTCTTCTAGCAACAAAGGTAAATTTTACATAATAAAGAATATTTCATGCATATCTCATTATTTGCAACAGCATCTATAACATGCAAACCAGGAAATCATTCAATTATAGAACTAATTAGTTATGCACCTAAGGGATTTATTACCATCCCTACGATTATTTATAGGCCTTAAGAACACTATTAAATCAAATGGGGTAGCATAGGTAGTAAGTTGTTCCTATGGTTTTACGGTATGCTAGAAGTTATGTTTTAAATCCTTTCTTGTTACCAGCTTTCCCTATGATGCTGAAATTAGTTACTAAACCAATTATGAATCATTCTCCCTTATTTAAACATAATAAAACCTGGTTCTTATCGTTGCTAAAGATTCTGGATAGAATGCATAAATTTCATTCCCTAGAGTTCTAGAAATCTTGTTTTTACGGTTTTCTAGTTGCTAAGTTCATTTTTAGTGTTCGAGATCAATCCTAGTCTAATTGATACCAAATTTTTTGTGGCTAACTAATCCTAGACAGAATTATAACATACTAAAACAGATTTGGCATTGGCTAAACTTAAAGGGGTTAAAAACTAGGTAAATTCTAGCTCTTCGGTAGTTCTAGAGAGCTAGTTTTATCTCTAACATGCAGTGAATCATTCTCTTAACAATAAACCGTAATTATCACAAATTCAAACATATCAAATCGTTATCATACATTGATACTAAACTCAGATCAGTGGCCGAATCATGAACCTCATGCAATTACATAGAAGTATATTTTAAGTGCATATAAAATACTCGTTCCCCGTAAAACCCTTGCAAAGTCTTAAAACTCATTTAGAAACTAGTTATTTTGTCAAACTTGGGAGGATCTTCACAATTAAAATTATCACTTAAGATAAAAGGAGTAAGTCTTGAGCTTTAGAGATTTAGGTGACATCTTAGAATTATAAACATGCTATGCAACCTTATTTTAATCTTATCTTTATAAGGTGATAGCTTGGAATTATAAACATGATATGCAATTCCATTTCTTTATCTTTAAGATTTAAGGTGATGACTTGAAAATTTAACATGATGCACGAACTTGAAATATAAACATGATGCAAGAAACTGGAGCGACGGTAATCCGCACAGGACCAGTAGAGGGAGAAGAGAATATTAAGAAACCGGAGCGGCGGTAGTCCGCACAGGACCGGTGAAGGGAGAAGAGAATTGTTATTACATCTTTTTAAGCTCCAATCTCAAGACTTTTTAAAGAATAAATTCTTTAACTCCAATAATCATATTTCTTTGCTTGTGATACATGGCCAAGTCTTTGAACTCTAGGATCTTTAGGTGATGGCATAAAATAAACATGCCATGCGTTGATTCTTTTAGCCATTATAAAATAAAGTGAGAGCATAAATTAAATATGAGATGCAACCTCTTTATTATCTTGAAAGATTAAGTGATGACTTGAAACATAAACATGAAATACAAGCTTGGAAAATACATCTTTCAAGTTCTAAACTAAAAATCTTTGTTTTAGCATCATAAAGCATTATTCTTTAAAGTTTTGCATTAAGTGGAATTTTCAAGCTTTAGAGGCCTAACTTATTATAAACATGATATGCAATTCCATTTCTTTATCTTTAAGATTTAAGGTGATGACTTGAAAATTTAACATGATGCACGAACTTGAAATATAAACATGATGCAAGAAACTGGAGCGATGGTAATCCGCACAGGACCAGTAGAGGGAGAAGAGAATATTAAGAAACCGGAGCGGCGGTAGTCCGCACAGGACCGGTGAAGGGAGAAGAGAATTATTATTACATCTTTTTAAGCTCCAATCTCAAGACTTTTTAAAGAATAAATTCTTTAACTCCAATAATCATATTTCTTTGCTTGTGATACATGGCCAAGTCTTTGAACTCTAGGATCTTTAGGTGATGGCATAAAATAAACATGCCATGCATTGATTCTTTTAGCCATTATAAAATAAAGTGAGAGCATAAATTAAATATGAGATGCAACCTCTTTATTATCTTGAAAGATTAAGTGATGACTTGAAACATAAACATGAAATACAAGCTTGGAAAATACATCTTTCAAGTTTTAAACTAAAAATCTTTGTTTTAGCATCATAAAGCACTATTCTTTAAAGTTTTGCATTAAGTGGAATTTTCAAGCTTTAGAGGCCTAACTTGTGATGGATTTACAACCCACCCTCAAGGTCCTCATCATCAAGCCATCATCTTAGTTCCACCTAGGCCATATGGCCGAATTGGTTAAAGAAAAATGAAGAGGAAAACCGAAATGAAAAGCTAAGGTAAGTTCATAATTTCATCATTTTGAGCTAAAAACACAACTCCTCAAAGCATAGAAATAAATTTAGAAACTACTCCCAACCTAATCTGAGTTGAAGAAGAGGAAGAGAACTTGATTTCTTGAAGTGAAATGAAACAAAATCTCTTTGAAAAAATTGAAGAAAGAATTTAGCTAAAGAGGAGGAAGAAAGAAAGTTTTTGGTGCTCCTAAAAACTAGTTATGAACAAAGCATTCCAAGACCACTCAAGCAAGCCTATTTATAAAAGATTTTGAGGCTTCAAATTGGCCAAAATGAGGAGGTAGTTGGCGGAATTTGGCAGGAGAAATAAGGTAGGAAAAATCATTTTAGACAAAGTTGTATGAAATTAAGGAATTATGTCTCTTATGGTGACATTTTGGCATTTTGTTTTAGTGCAACTTTTGGCAATAATTCAGTTGCATAATGGCATCAATAATTTCATCCATTACAGCCCAAATAAGTGAAATTTGTGTGTTCCATGCATTATTTAGGTGTAGGCAAGGTATTCATGTAATTTAGAGAATTTACGGTTAAGGGCTTAAGTGAATTAGTAAGCAATTTGGGTGTTTTTGAGCAATTTTGGGTTCTAATCTAAATACATAATTTTGACTCTAGATTAATATTTAGAATTTAATAAGCTTTAATTTGAGCCTAATATTGCTTAGGTTTCGGTATACGAATCAAAAATCCCGAAATTCGCAAACTGCCCAAAAAAAAGGGCAAAATCGTATTTTCACTTAAAAACTGCCCGAGGCCACCCAAGCTTAACCAATGGTTAATCATGGCTTAAAAACAAATTTTAAAACATTTTAGTGAAGTTCGGGCTCAGTCGGCACGCACATCGGAGTTAAAACAGTCGCAGGGGCGTGTTGGTCATTTCGCTTTAACTCAAAATTGAGATCCTTCTGCTCTATTAATACACATAACACAAACAATCCCTTATTATCATCAAAACATCCCCTTGAGAATAGGTGGGGCACACGATCCTCATTTTCTGAAGAAAATAACTTCAGGGGCATTTTGGTCATTTTATACGTATAGAAATTCGGGATTTGCGACTCTCGCATGAATCGCTCCTAACCTCTCTTCTAATGTTATATTCCTTTATTGAGGATTGTTCGGCCTCAAATCTTATGTAATAATTACCTACAGTAATTCGGTAATTTCTAATGACAGTAAAAATTACAGTAAAAATTGGGGCGTTACATTTAAGATTCTCTTTAAAACCTCATGAAGTTTATGAGATTAAGACCAACAAGATTTATGAATTTAATTCTTTTTTAAGGAGGGATTAAGTGGTCACTGACCTAAGGATGTTTTTAGTCTCTTTTACGAAATAAAATGGTTTGCAGAAGAGTCTTAGAAATCCTAAAAATGATTCCAAGAGAAACTAGCAACTTATGTGTTTTAAAAATATCAAGTTATGCATCTTCTTGGGACTTAATGTTTCGGTTCTTCCATGATAAGTTTGCTGCTATATGATGATGTTTGGATATGTTAGAATGTGTGAAAATTATGTATGTTGAAGTAGGAACATTTCTATGCATAATAGGAGAGAAACTAGCTTTCTAGAAAAATCGTAAAGTCAAGATTTAGCATAGTTTTAACCCATTTATTTTTGGACACTGCCCAAACTGTTTCAATGGGAATATAATCAGATTAGGATTTTTTAATCATGAAAAATTTGGTTACAATTGAAGTAGGATTGAATTTTAGCACCTATAGAGAAACTGGTAACTAGAAAATCGTAAAATCAAAATTCTAGAACTCTTAGAACATTTAGTTTTTAGAATCTGTCCAGCAACCTTATAATGTAGAGAACATGGCTTACAATTAGTTCTTAGGCATAGGAATGCTTCATAATTGGTTTAGGTCGAACTTATAGCGCCTTAGGCGAAGACAGAACCAAGAAAGGGTCTAAAACGTAAGTTCTAGAACCCCGCAATTATAAGTTTGTAATGCTGCCCCTAAGGAATGATGTTGTTCAGATTTAATAGAGAGCATAATAATAATGAGATCTATTAGAAGGAAACCCTTAGGTGCATAAAAGGTTGATAGAAGATGATAGGTGAATTACATTACAAGTCTAAGGCTCGTAAGGGTCAAAACATAAGATACCGTAGGACCAAGAACATAATGAATTTTTAATGTTGCTTGTGAACACATGAGAATGATTATGTGAATACATGAAAATTATGATGGAGGATGCATGTTTGAATGACTTATGTGGCATAAAGAAGAATTTGGAAGAAGTTCGGCATGCCGCTGTCATGCTGCCGAATTTCTGACAAATTCGGGGACTCAGAAAGTTTTTGAAAACCTATGAGATTTTTACGAGGTACTAATATGAGTTCTTGGATGACACTGGTTCGGCCGAGCACCTCCAGAGAACTCATGTGACATCGGTACCAAGATGAATTCTTGGGTGACACTGGTTCGGCCGAGCACCCCCAAGAAATGCCCCCTAGCCCATACTGGATAAGTCGGGATTATGTTTATGATTATGTTATGCTTATCGGAATTGATAATTAAGAACTAGTGATGACTAGTTAAGGTATGAGCTCATAACCTAGAGATGTGACACGTTCTGGGTGACACCGGTTCGGCTGAGCACCCCCAGAGTGATTGTCTTTTAGGGTGGCCTATGAGGAAGTAAAGTATGATGTTTATGTCACAAAGTTTCCCATATGAGAATTTAATTGCCACTTTATGCCACTATTATGATATTCTTAATGTTGTGATTATTTTCTTGCATTAAGTAGAGCCATGCATACATTCTTTAATATGATTGCATCCATGTCATTAAGAATCATGCTAAAATGAATGGACCTTGGCTAATTATGTTTTAAAGCTTAAAAATGGACTTGATACATGCTCACTTGTTTTAAATACTAAACCCAAGGTTCCTGAGGACGTAGATGATGACACCTAGGTAGTAGGAGGCCCTACTAAGATTCTTTAGCAAGATTCTCACTTCCTCTATCTCTTTCTTTCCGTCACGTCTTCAGATGGCGACGTTCGTGGTTTTTGTGGACACCCCGACGTGGGAGGTGCACTATGATCCGGATCACGGATCATACCATTTTGAGGGACAGTGCACGGTGCGAGTTTTCATGTTCGTTGGACGTCCCTTCACTCACCCCCTGCATATCCATCGCTTCTCCCCGACAGCACCCTACGGCGATGACGAGCGGGGTTTTTGAGCGTGCGCGTACGCATAATGAGAGAGTTCTCCACATGCACACCGCCGCCTCAGCCATGCGTGACTATCCTGACTACGTTCCCCGGACTTACTTCTCGGAAACCGATCCGTCAGAGGACCCGCCTATCCATCCGTACAGCGAGAGCTCCGCCCCCACTCCACCACTGATGAGGGAGGGTAGTGAGGATACCGTGACTCAGCCACGGCTCGCACAACGATCGGAGATGCGGCCACATCACGGGGGTCACTCTCGATCCCCGTTCTGCCTCTTTATGCCTGAGGAGCTCGCCCAGTTTGCCGGGTATGTGCCTCGCTCGTGAGATGGACGTCAGTAGGAGGTGACGTACGACAGATGGAGTACCCGGGTAGAGCACACACCAATTAGATAAGGATGGACCTCCTTTTGTTTAGAGGTTATCCCTTTAGTTGCACTTGGGTAGGGGAGTTGCTTTTATATTTTCCGTCATACTTTCCTATGTATTTGCTTTTTAGATGTATCTGTTCATGATGTACCAAACTAAGCCCCACTCTCCATGAGTGAGCATATCATATAAATATTGTATAGATATGTAGTTCAGTTCTATTGTGATGTGCCTTTACTTGCTTATGTCATGTTGCTCTGCGATGCCTGCTTTATTCCCTTTCTTGCATTATTATTTAACGTGTCGCGCGGCTCTTACTTTGCTTTTGTATTTCAAAAAAAAATTTACCAGTATTTCCGCTAAGTATTTTAAAGTAATAAGGAAGCTTTGACGTAACAGACTAATGATTAACCTAAATATGTTCTAGAGTATTGGGTTAAAAATTAGGATGTTACAGGAAGTGCATGAAGTATGAAGAGGGATTATGTGAAGATATTGAGGCAGTTGTAAGTCTTTTGGCGATCAGGGACTATGCAACCTTGGTAAACAAGTGTCGTCAGGTAGAGGACTCTAGTAAGAAGCTAGCAATTGCTCAATCTACTAAGAATACTCCTAATAAAGGACTGGCCCTTGAAGACTAAGACTATGAGGATGACCCTCCTTTGAAGAAGCGGTTTCAACCAAGTGTACATAAGGATAAATAATAACAGTAGTCAAGTTCATGCCCAAAATATGGAAGAGATCACAAGAATAGACCTTGCTTGGCTGGACAAAATATGTGTTATTACTACGAAAAGCCAGGACATATTGAAGTCCAACCCTGAATTTTTATATGATTTTATATGATCATTTGGTAGGGTAATAAAATTGGAAACTATGGCTATTGGCTGTAAATAGGGGGTTTCTAACCTCTGAAGTTGTCTAATTTTGTTGACACATTTAGAGAATTCTTTTTGTTATGAAATTTTTATAGAACCTTGTGGACACATTAAGGTGTCATTGATAATTTTTATAGCATTTTAATTGATCATTAGGTATGAGAAATAAATTGTGCTACTTGAGTGAAAAATCTGCCAATGTGCTGAAGTTGTGATGATGCCTCGAATTAGTGACCTAATGGCATTTGGTTCAAGTTGATGTGTGTGAATGCATGCCATGGACTTCCAAGATTACGTTATGAGGAATGAATGCATAATATATATAGGTTTGAAGTATTATGAAATCCGAGAATTATGTTCATGCATATAGAAATGTTATGTGTGCATATGTGAGCTTGAGGATGATGTATGTGCTAAGTGAAAAATGAAGTCCCCTTTAGTATAAAAAGGGCACGAAGAGGTCCCCGATAGGGCACTAAAATGTCCCCTTTAATATGCAAAGGGCACGAAAAGGTCCCCTTTTGTTTATCAAGGGCACGAGAGAGGTCCCCTTTTGTTTATAAAGGGCGCGGGAAAGGTTCCTTTTGTTTATAAAAGGCATGGGAAAGTTCCCTATTAGGGCACGAAAAAGTCCCCTTTATTATGTCAAGGGCACGAAAAGATTATTGTAATTGCCATATGTATATGTATATCTTGTTAAATTATTGGTCTTGAAGGAATTCCTATGATGTTGAATGTTATGAAATACATGTTTTAAGTGATTGAATAATAAAAGAGACCCACTTCAGAAAGGTGATTTTATAATTTTAAAATGAACATTTGATATGTACATATTGCATGCTCACGCTTTCTTAATAAATCGAAGTGGTTGGGGCGATGATGATGACATTATGAATGTGTAATTGGGGAGTTACCCTATTGAGAATTTTAGAATTCTCACCCCTATGTTTTTGTGTTCCCGTGTCATCTCCAGGTTGATGCAGAGAACCGAGGGACTGCTATGCAAAACAACTCGGAAGTGCAATAGTGTAGTAGTTAATGCTTTTATTATGTTGTATTTAGTGGAATGGATATGTGTGTAAATATGTTAGAGAACAAAGGTGTGTTAAAGCTCATAGTAGAGCTTCCCGTATCTACTTAACTCTGTATTAAATAAATAGTTTGGTTTCATTGCTATATATTTTAGTATAATTATGACCTAGTTATCTCACGAACCAACCAAACTGGCTATAGATATTTAAGAAAGGTTCACTAATTTATAAGTAACAACTCTCGAGTATGATGTCATGACTTAAGGATGACGTTGTACTTGGGAGGATGTTACATTATGGTATTAGAGCAATTCATCCTTGTAGGACCTTGAGGAATGGACTAGCTATGCTTCCTTAGTAAATGTCATGAATTATAACTCTATATATGTGTATGGCTGCTTTTTGGAAATGTTGTGGGTTGTTGCCACACTTAGCTTGGTATTGAGCCTGATCAACTCAATAATTCTTGTTTGGTGTGACAGGAACCGATGACTTCAAATCAGCGTACTAGGAACAGTGCTAGAAACAAAGCGGGTATGATGGACACTTTCCGTGAGATGGCGGCTGCCATGAGAGCACAAGCTACAGCAGCCAACAGGATGATGGAAAGGTTGGATCGATACGCCGAAGGAAACCTAGTTGGGAATCCTGGAGAAGCAGAAGTGGACGTAGAATATCAGAAGTTCACAGAGTTCAGGAAAGCAAACCCTCCACCCTTCCGAGGAGCTTTTGATCCGAATAAAACAGAAGAATGGATCAAGGCTATAGAGAAGGTTTTCTCTGTTCTTCCTTGCACTGAGATCCAGAAAGTGGCCTTTGCTACTTACATGCTAGAAGCAGGTGCTGAATTCTGGTGGGTTGGCACCAAGGGATTATTCGAAGCTTCTTAGACTAAAGTCACCTGGGATGTCTTCAAGGAAGCTTTCTACCACAAGTACTTCCCCACATCTGTGAGGAATACAAAGGAATCAGAGTTCATGGCACTCAAGCAAGAGTCCATGAGCATAGTAGAGTACATAGCAAAGTTTGAAGAGCTCTGCAAATTTTCTACCATCTATCAGCGTAATCCCGATGATGTTTGGAAGTGCATGAAGTATGAAGGAGGTTTGCGTGAAGACATTGAAGCTACTGTAGGACTCTTAGAGATCCGGGATTATGTGACTTTGGTAAATAAGTGTCGACTGTAGAGGACTCCAACAAGAGGCTAGCAATTGCCCAATCTACTAAGGAAACTTCTAATAAAAGACTGGCCCTTGAAGACTAAGACTACCGCGATGACCTGCCTGTAAAGAAGCAGTTTCAACCAAGTCCACATAAGGATAAACAACAAAGGTCAACCACAAGCCAAGATTGTCCAATGTGGGAAGAACCATGGGGGTAGACCTTGCTTAGCTGGGCAGAACGTATGCTGTCGTTGTGGAAAGCCAGGACACATAATGAGAGAGTGTCCAAATAGAAACTCAAAACCCACTACAAAGCCACAACACCAGAGTAGCGTCTTTACCATAAGTGCTGAGGGGACGTCACCACCCAAAAAATCTAATCTAAGGTAGGAACGTTTAGGATTTGACTGAATTATTTGAATTATGTGTGAATTCCTTGTTTGATTCATGAATGCATCTTTTGAAATTGTTTTTAAATGAATTTTGAGGGCAAAATTCTTTTTAAGGTGGGTGGTAATGTAACACCCTAAAATTTTTTTAAAACTTTATTTGAGCTTTATGAGTCATAATTTCAAAAATTTGATAGTTTGAACAATGATGAGGACGATCCAACGGATTTGTAAAAAAATAAAAATATGAATAGTAACCTGTGGGCCCCACCGGTCCGTCGGAACAGCCAATACCCTAGAATTGGGCCTCGGAGATGCCTAAAACTAAGAAATTATAATATTAAGATTATAAATGAGTAGGAATAAAGATTTCATACCTAGAATTAATTTTTCAAGCAATGTTTGATTACCCGAGTACACTATTTTACCTGATTGATAGAATTTTGGTGTGTGGTTTCTAACACCGTAAAACCTACTTAGTGGCTAAGTAAGCTTTATCAACCACTTTATGCCAAGTGGATGACAAGGATTGAAAATTGAAAAGCAAGTTTTAATCATGGCCTTTCATTTATTAATATTTTACTCGGGTGCTCATATCTCACCCGTTTGGTGTGCGATTTTGACACTGTAAAAGTTATTTATTCTACAAGTTAAAGAGAGCCACTTATCTTGAGCCAAGTGGCTGACCAAGATTCATTCTTTGACCAACAAACCAAATCTTAGCCATCCATTTTTCTTACTTTGGTCAAAGATCATTTAATTATATAATATAATACCCATTCTTTTGTATATAACAAGATAACTACAAGCCAAGCTTCTTCAAGAAGCTCAAAATTTCATGCATCATGCTGTAAGGAGAAGGACACCAGGTTCCTCCATGTCCAAGAGCTCAAACTTCACTTCAAATGCCAAAAACACTAGCCTAGAGTTGATAAAACACTAAACTTCCTTCACTAAACTTATTCTACACATCAATACCTACAAATCTAACCGATTGGAATTTCAATTCCTCATCAATCCTAACCTTGGTATCTCATAAATCACTGATTAGGGAAGGGCTTGGTGCTGATTTGGTGGCCTTGAGTTGAGCAAAATCAATCTTGGAGCATCCTTTGGAGCCAAGATCCCTAAAGCCATCAAAATAAGGTTTTTGAATCTCTTCTTCTTCAAATCCATTTTTCTGTGTTAATGACTGATTTAAATTGATATTTTTAGTTGTGTTGGTTGATGATATATCGATATTGATGTATTAATTTTGGTGGAGTGTTTGGGGTTGTGGAAAAATCATTTTTATCAAAAAAGATTCTGAAGTGGTTTGCTGGATTTTCGGTTTTCCTGCTGGCAGTGATTGTTCACGAATTTTCTGAGGGAATTGTGGGTGTTTTCATGAGCTATAAAAATTATATGTTGAAGGTAACATCCTAGGATAGTTCCATGAATTTTCTTGAGATCTGGTTTTGATTCCTAATGCCTTGAAAAATTCAAGAACCGAAGTTGTAACTATGCTGCCTGAAATGTTGAATCTGAAGCTGTGAACTTGTGACATTTTATTAACCTAGTAAATGATCAAATTATGATCTGAAATTTTTACAGGATATTGAAGTCCAACCCTGGATTTTTATATGATTTTATATAATCATTTGGTAGGGTAATAAAATTGGAAACTATGGCTGTTGGCTGTAAATAAGGATTTCTAACATCCGAAGTTGTCTAATTTTGTTGACACATTTAGAGAATTCTTTTTGTTATGAAACTATGACTCCTTACTTTTGAAGTAGTTAGTAACTATCATGCTTAGCATTGTATTGAGCTTGATCAACTCAATGCCTTTTGCTTGGTGTGATAGGAGACTAATGACTTCGAGTAGGTGTGGCAGGACTAGCAATAGTAATAATGATGAGGTGCCTGAGGAGTATGTTGCAACATTATGCGTGATTTTCAGGATATGACCCTGGCAATCAGGGAGTAAGCTAAGGCTACAAACTAGACGATAAGCACTATTGGGAGGTAAGCTCATCAGAGATTACTATTTATAGCTTTCCACGGAGTAGAATGTAACACCCTCCTAATTACCATATTTTACTCGAGTATCAATACAGTAATTAGAAAAGTATTACTTGCATTCATAATCTATACTAGTCAAAAATAATTGAAATAAAATAATGTAGATGTATATGTTGCAAAGCCAATGTATACATATATGGACATTGTTGATAAGTTTACAATAGGTAATACTGTAAAACAAACTAGTCATTTCCTAAACATCAGGGACTCAGTCCATAAAAGAACATCTCTACCGGCTACTCTGACTTACTCAAAGTTGAGATCCAGCAAAATTTTACACAAGTAGAAAATGAATCTCATCAATATCCAATAAGGTCAAACTATAGTCTGGGGGATCTTATTCCTAAATTGCCACTATACATACACCAAAAGTCCCTGAGTTGTCCCATGGTCTCCTAAATAAAACCATTTGCCATTGGTGCAATGGCATTGCCCCCAGCTGGGGCATCAGGATCAACCGGTGGATCGGAGTCGGATGAAGAGGATGAAGGATCATCTCCAAGAGGGGACATAGGTGGTGCAGGTAGAGGTACAAATACATCAGGGTATGCCATTTCAAGAGGCACCTCAGCATAAGGAAAACCTGGGTTGAACTCAACAGAGAAAACAGAAGTACTAAATGGACGGCTAAAGAACATATACACTCTGATCCGGGAGTATGCTACAACATATAAAGAGTAAAGGCTGGATTATAATGCCACTGCCACTCCGGTGAGTCAAGGAAGATTATCACTGACGACATCCTTAGAATCTGAATACAACATAAAATACATGCAGCGTAGGGATGAGAATATTATAAAATTCTCAGTAGGGTACTCCCTCAAATGTGAACATAATATAACCAGTAAATTCATTCATATTGAATTCATCATGCTAAATTATATGCATAAATACCAATGTGCATAATTCATATAAAGTCGGATGCAAAAAGGGTAGTAATCAAGTGTCTTTCTCTTGCAACTCGTGGAATTCAATTTAGTGCGATTGTCTCTTTTCATTAACACAGGGAAGGCTTAATCTCATATCAAATGGTATTTGTAGTGGAGTCACTCCACAAGAACTATTGATTACTAGGACATGAGCTCATTCCTATATGTCAATATGTCTACCGACTCATCAAATTCCTAGGGAAGCTTTTACTTTTTGCCTTCCCCCATTAACCACACAAGCCTTGTCTCTATTTTCCCCATATGTTAAAAATTTGCACAATTATAAGTCATATTTTCTCTTTTACCACCATAATACTCACATCATGTACTTCTCTTATTCGATGGCATTCTTACAGTTACACTTCAAGATGTTTTAACTGCCTATAAAAATTTTAAAAGAGAAATTGCTCATTTAATATGATAATAAAATCATACAATTTCCCTGCTTTAGTTTCAGAAATCCAGACAACATGAGAGCTATTTTAGTTTCTGATTTTTTTTGAGACAGTATTCCTTAAAATCAATGCTCAAGGAATTTCGTGTAGATATTTCAAGATGTTAGGCCCAACATATAATTTTGCCAAGCATGAATATCACTACAAACATGTCTATAAATTCATGAAATTTTGTTTTCTGCAGGGAAACTGAAAATCCAGCACTCCAACCAAAACTTCTCTTGATAAAATGAGTTATCTAACCTCATCCAAATCCTTCACCAAAATTCATACATCAACAACCATATATCATTAACCACCACAATCAAAAACTTCGAACAGAGTAGGTTAGAGATGTGAAACATAAATTTGCCAAGAAAAGACCAAATAAAACCCTACTATTGGAAGAAAGTAATGTCTTTGTCCCTAGTATGCTTCAAGATAATGCCCTCCACTTCAAGGCTCTCAAAACACACCCAAAACCCTTTCCAAACAGTGAGATACAAGGCATCAAGGTTGAGATTTGGTGAGTGATTAAGATTCTAATCGGTTATATGTGTGGGTGTTGAGGTGTAGAGTAATTTTTGTGAAGGAAACTTTGGATTTTGGTAACTCTAAGCTAACATATATGGAGTTGAAACCAAGTTGGAGCTCTTATCTATGGAGGAAAGTGAGCTTCTTAAAGAAGCCAAATATCAAGCTTATCTTATATTAAATGAATGAATAGAAAATGTTATGTTTAGATAATTATAAAGCCAATAAAGTAAAATGAATGGTTGTAATTCAATCTTGTAATTCAAGATTGAATCTTAGCCATTCATTAATTTAAAGGGATAGGTTCATTTGTTTTGTAGAGTTCCAACTAGTTTTTGGTGTTAGAATTTGGACACCAAAATTTCACCGAACGGGTGAAACAGTGTACCTAGGTAATCAAACATTGCTCAAAAAATATTTTCGGGTACAAAATCTTTAATTCTACCTATTTCTAACCATAATCATATAATTTCTCAATTTTGGGCATCTCCGAGGTCCAATTCAAGGGTTTCAGCTGTCCCAGTTGGTCTACGGGGCCTACAAAACACTATTCATATTTTTTTTTGCTTCCTTGAATCCTTCTCATCATTTTTACATCTGTCAAAATGTTAAAATTCTCATTAATAAAACCTCATTTAATTTCTAAAGAGAATTAGGGTGTTACATTACCACCCACCTTGATAAAAATTTTGTTTTCAAAATTTCATACCTGTAAACAACTCTGGATAATCTTTCTTCATGCTTAATTATAATTCCCATGTATATTCTTTATTTTCAAGTCCATCCCAAGCCACTTTTACAAGTTGCACAGATTTATTTCTAAGTTGGCTGACTTCTCTATCAACGATTTGAATAGGAGGGGCTTGAAATGTCAAGTCATCCCTTATCTGTATAGATTCAAGCTCAATAATATGGTGTGGATCTGGATGATACATTCGAAGTTGAGATACATGGAAAACATTATGAAGGTTAGATAAATGTGGAGCTAAGGCTATTTGGTAAGCTGCTGACCTAATTCGTTGGAGAAATTGAAAAGGACCTATGAACCCGGGTGACAACATTTTAACTCTAAGGGCTCTACCTCCTCCAGTAGTAGGCGTGACCTTCAAGAATACATGTTCTCCCTCTTGAAACTCTAAAGGTTTCCTTCGAGTGTCTGCGTAGCTCTTTTGATAATTTTGCACGGTGCGAATTTTACTCCTGATCTTTTGGATCTGCTCTGTCATTTGGTTAACAAGGTCGGGTCCCAGTAATCTTGTTTCCCCTAGTCATACCAACATAATGGAGATTGGCATTTTCTTCCATGCAATGCTTCATACGGGGCCATGCCAATACTAGCGTGATGACTGTTATTATAAGCAAATTCAACCAATGGAAGTAACTTATCCCAACTTCTTTTTTGCTCGATCACGCATGACCTTAACATGTCTTCCAAGTTTTGTATGGTTTGTTTCGTTTGTCCGTCAGTCTGGGGATAGTAGGTAGTACTTAAAAAAAGTCTGGTTCCAAAGGCCTTTTGAAAAGCTCCCCAAAATCTCGAAGTAAATCTGGGATCTCTGTTAGAAACTATAGAAGAAGGAACACCGTGTAGCCTGACTATTTGTTGGATGTACAAAGAAGCTAACTTATCCAAAGGAAAATTACCCTTAATGGGTAAGAAATGAGCAGTGTAATGCCCCGATTTTCTGCCTGAGTGGAAAATGACCAAAATGCCCCTGAGGTCATTTTTGGCCCGGAATTCGAGGATGGCCGACCCGGCAGTCCTCGAAGGGCCAACTCAATGTTTGAAGGGGATTGAATGACCCTTGAGTGGTTCCGGAGGCGAAAGTCTCATTTTCTGCAGTTTTGGGTCAAAATGATAAAAATACCCCTATAGCCTTTTACGCGGGTAAAGGTGCTGTTTGAGCCCGAAACTTTCCCCAAAGGTTTAAAACCATGTTATTACGTATTTCAAAACATCTGTTAGAGTCCCGGCAGTCCCGGGCAGTTTTAGGGAAAAATTATGATTTTGCCCCTAGAATAGTGTAACACCCTAGTAATTAACCAGATACACCTAGGTTGAATCTGATTAATGACTAGACTTTACTCCTTGCTTTGGTTCTTTCTTCATAATTTGAAAATACTTAGTGAAATTACGAGCCATTTTTTTTTAAACACATAATTGAAAACGTGAGCTGAGTACAACGTGAACGAGTAAGCGGAGTATAATAAGACGTTTAAGAATATATCACATCATATCACTTAGGCTCCATCATATAACATCCATAAGCACATTATAGCATATATTTACATACAATAACCTCACTCAAAGGGTGGGTTATGTTCATATATCATTATCTTATGCAAACCCATAAAAGAAAATATACATAAAGAAATACATGCCCCTAAACTAGATAACTCCATAAGCCGGGAAGGTTATCCTAAAACTAGGGTATATGATCACACATAAATCTACTAAGAACCCTTTATGGCCACTGTCCTGGAAATGGGGGAATAAATCCGATCCACTGATGAGCTCCCTCGGGAGGGGACACACGAGATGCACCAGGCTGGAGTCGCATGGACGGCCTTCTTGCTAACCTCGGCTGAACAACTGTTTCCTCACTACCCTCTCTTACACGTGTGGGAGTAGGAGCAGAGCTCTCAGAATATACATGAGTAGGAGTGTCCTCTGAAGGATCAGTTGCCAATATCTCGCCTCGGAACATACTCTAGAAATCCATGGACAGCAGATGAAGCGGGATAAGAACGTAACATCCTTTCATCAAGTGGACGTGCATGTTCGAAAACTATTTCATCGCCATAGGGAGAAGTAGGAGAAAATCGATAACTAGGGACAGGATGTGCAAATGGACGACCTATGTAAATAAAAACACGAATCACAAGACCTCCCTTCAAAATGATACGAGCGATGCATCGGATCATAGTGAAATTCCCAAGTAGGGGTATCAACGAACAGGATGAATGTCGCCATCTGAATCTGGAGACAATGACGGAAATAAAGAAAAGGGAGTGAGAATCTTGCTAAAGAATTCTCAGTAATGTACCTCCTTCTACAGTGTCATCATCAAAGTCCCTAGGAACCTCGGGATTATTCTAAAATAGTGAGCATGCAAAGATTCATTTTAAGTTCGGACAAATACTTAACCGAGGTTCGTCAATTTTTAATCATGCGTCTTATAATGCATCATAATCTTAACATGTCATATTTACAATGAACTTTTCCTTTATCATTACATCATTTTCCTCATCATCATTATCAAATAACATGCATAAAAGAACGTCATATAATATTAGCTACACGTGGACATAGTGCACATATTTCATTTCTTTAGTGCCTTAGGTGACTTAAAATCTTATCGTCATCATTATTTTCCTCAGGCCACTCTATACTCCACCCTTTTGGGAGTAATTTAGGTTATGAGCTCATACTTTACTAGTCGTCGCTAGCATATACTCTACCCTTTTGATAAGCTCAAGTCCCGACTCTACCCTTTTGAGAGAAGGGTTAGGGGCTAAAATCACCTTTTTCCCACCTATAGTCTGATGGTTCCAAAGGATCATTTTCTTATAAGTTTAAGTCACCATTAAATCTTTGCATGTTATATCATAATACAATTCATAAACATCATAACATTTTCTCATTTATAGTCTTAAGCTAGAATAATATATATATCAACTGTAATCATGCATATGGGAGATTCCCAGGAAAGAAAGGTGGGTCACAATGGACACGCTTAAATACCAAGTCTTTCCTTAGCCAGAACCTTTCCAAATTACACTTTTTCAATGATACACTTTCTTCTAGCAACAAAGGTAAATTTTACATAATAAAGAACATTTCATGTATAAGCATTCTCATTATTTGCAACAGCAACTATAACATGCAAGCTGTGAAATCATTGAATGATATCAAGTACTTAATAAGCATCCAATCCTTACATAGAATTATCAATTATAGAACTAATTAGTTACTAAACCAATTATGAATCATTCTCTTAACAATAAACCATAATTATCACAACTTCAATCATATCAAATCATTATCACACATTGATACTAAACTCGGATCAAGGGCCAATCATGAACCTCATGCAATTACATAGAATCATATTTTAAGTGCATATAAAATACTAGTTCCCCGTAAAATCCTTGCAAAGCCTTAAAACTCATTTAGAAACTAGTTCTTTTGTCAAATTTGGGAGGATCTTCACAATTAAAATTCTCACTTAAGATAAAAGGAGTAAGTCTTGAGCTTTAGAGATTTAGGTGACATCTTAGAATTATAAACATGCTATGCAACCTTATTTTAATCTTATCTTTATAAGGTGATAGCTTGGAATTATAAACATGATATGCAATTCCATTTCTTTATCTTTAAGATTTAAGGTGATGACTTGAAAGTTAAACATGATGCAAGAACTTGAAATATAAACATGATACAAGAAACTGGAGCGGCGGTAATCCGCACATGACCAGTAGAGGGAGAAGAGAATATTAAGAAACCGGAGCGGCGGTAGTCCGCACAGGACCAGTAGAGGGAAGAGAATATTAAGAAACCGGAGCGGCGGTAGTCCGCACAGGACCAGTAGAGGGAGAAGAGAATTATTATTACATCTTTTTAAGCTCCAATCTCAAGACTTTTTAAAGAATAAATTCTTTAACTCCAATAATCATATTTCTTTGCTTGTGATACATGGGCAATGTCTTTGAGCTCTAGGATCTTTAGGTGATGGCATAAAATAAACATGCCATGCGTTGATTCTTTTAGCCATTATAAAATATAGTGAGAGCATAAATTAAATATGAGATGCAACCTCTTTATTATCTTGAAAGATTAAGTGATGACATAGAAGGTAAACATGGTTATGCAAAGCATAAACTTAATCATGGATGCAAATTCATTTTGTTTCTTTACTAGAGCTCCTTCAAGACTTTAAAGAATTATAAATTCAACCCAATACATATCTTAACAAGAAATAAAACATAAAAGGAAAATACATCTTTCAAGTTCTAAACTAAAAATCTTTGTTTTAGCATCATAAAGCATTATTCTTTAAAGTTTTGCATCAAGTGGAATTTTCAAGCTTTAGAGGCCTAACTTGTGATGGATTTACAACCCACCCTCAAGGTCCTCATCATCAAGCCATCATCTTAGTTCCACCTAGGCCATATGGTTGAATTGGTTAAAGAAAAATTGAAGAGGGAAACCAAAATGAAAAGCTAAGGTAAGTTCATAATTTCATCATTTTGAGCTAAAAACACAACTCCTCAAAGCATAGAAATAAATTTAGAAACTACTCCCTACCTAATCTGAGTTGAAGAAGAGGAAGAGAACTTGGTTTCTTGAAGTGAAATGAAACAAAATCTCTTTGAAAAATTGAAGAAAGAATTCAGCCAAAGAGGAGGAAGAAAGAAAGTTTTTGGTGCTCCTAAAAACTAGTTATGAACCAAGCATTCCAAGACCACTCAAGCAAGCCTATTTATAGAAGATTTTGAGGCTTCTAATTGGCCAAAATGATGAGGTAGTGGACGGAATTTTGCAGGAGAAATAAGGGAGGAAAAATCATTTTAGACAAAGTTGTATGAAATTAAGGAATTATGTCTCTTATGGTGACATTTTGGCATTTTGTTTTAGTGCAACTTTTGGCAATAATTCAGCTGCATAATGGCATCAGTAATTTCGTCCATTACAGCCGAAAGAAGTGAAATTTGTGTGTTCCATGCATTATTTAGGTGTAGGCAAGGTATTCATGTAATTTAGAGAATTTACTGCTAAGGGTTTAAGTGAATTAGTAAGCAATTTGGGTGTTTTTGAGCAATTTTGGGTTCTAATCAATCTAAATACATAATTTTGACTCTAGATTAATATTTAGAATTTAATAAGCTTTAATTTGAGCCTAATATTGCTTAGGTTTCGGTATACGAATCAAAAATCCCGAAATTCACAAAACTGCCCAAAAACAGGGCAAAATCGCATTTTCACTTAAAATCGCCGAGGCCACCCGAGCTTAACCAATGGTTAATCATGGCTTAAAAACACATTTTAAAACATTTTAGTGAGGTTCGGGCTCAGACGCACATCGGAGTTAAAAACATGCAGGGGCATTTTGGTCATTTTCGCTTTGAACTCAAAATTGAGATCCTTCTGCTCTATTAACACACATAACACAAACAATCCCTTATTATCCTTAAAATATTCCCTTGAGGTGGGGCCCACGATCCTCATTTTCTGAGTAAAATAACTTCAGGGGCATTTTGGTCATTTTATACGATGTAAATTTGGGATTTGCGACTCTCGCATGAATCGTTCCTAACCTCTCTTCTAATGTTATATTCCTTTATTGAGGATTGTACGGCCTCAAATCTTATGTAATAATTACCTACGGTAATTCGGTAATTGAGTAATTTCTAATGACAGTAAAAATTACAGTAAAAATTAGGGCGTTACAAATAGTGTTTTTGAGCTTAATGATGTGATTAAGCAAACCTAAGCAATATTAGGCTTTAAACGAAGATTAATTAATTTCCATAATTAATCTAGAGTCAAAATAAATTATTAAAATTAATTAGAACCTAAGATTGCTTAGATTAGATTTAAATCTCTTTTCTAAAACTCAAGATTTCACTCTTGGAATCTTGAATAGTGTTTTCTCTCTCCAATTCCTTAAATCAAGGAATTGTGTCTAGAATTGTTTATACACTAAAATGAATTTATAACTCACTAATGATGCAAGAACACTCTTTAATTATGTCTTGACAACCTTAATTACCCATTTTCTCACCTAAACACTTTCTTACAAACTCCTAATCTTAATCCTAATCAAAGATACACCTAAACACAACTCTAAACCACAATTAAAATGCAAGAAATCCTTCCCCCATGGCTGATGAAGTTTCGGCCACCTCCTCCCCTATTTGACCACATGTTGATTTGTTTTCTCACTCAAAGAACCATGCTTGAGCCATGCCTTGAACCATACCTCACCATACTTGAACCCATAACTCACCATGCCTTCAACCATGCCTTGTAAGAGATATTTTTCTCCCCAATTCTGCACACAATGGCCGAAGCCTTCATCACCACACACACCCCTCCATTTGCTTCATTTCTCTATAAATAGAATGCCTTGAGGAGCTTGCACCACTTTTAGATCATTTGCAAAGTTTAGTTCTCCCTAAAGCTTTTCTTTTTCTCTCAAAGTTCTAGTGTTCTTCAAGCTCTTCAAAGTTCTTCAAGTTCTTCATCTTCTTCATCTTCTTCTTCCATCTTCAAGATCATCACACCAAGTAGGGATTTCTTTTCATGAATGTTCTTCTTTAAAGCTTGATGTTTATGGTTTCTCTTGTTTTCTTTTTAGAACTTCTTCTCTATTCCTTTTTCTTTCTTGTTTCGGCCATGAGCCCTTGAGAATAGAGAAATGAGAGCTTGATGATGAGAGTTTCATGATGATGTTCATCACTTGAAACAAACTCTAGAGCTTGATCTTTGTTCTTGAGCAAAAATGTTTCTAGTTCTTCCTTTCTTGAACTCTTGAGAACTCTATCTTTGGTGATGTTTCAAAATGGTTCTAAGGACTCAATGATGAGGTCTCATGATGTTGGTGTTAATATATCATCAAGATCATGGACCCTAGAGTTTTAAAATGTTCCTTTTCCTTCTTGAAGTTTCGGCCACATCCTTGTCTTTTACATGCTAAATGTTTTGACTTTCTAAAAATGTTATGTTGAGTTCTAAGGACTCTAGATTTTACTTGATCTTGGTTTGATGAGTTTGGGTTGAGGTTTAAGTTCCTTTAAAGTCTTGTTAAGAGCTCCAGAAAGATAAAATGAACTTGCATAATTTATTTTATGCTTGCATTTATATTTACATTCTTGCTATGCACCTTTACTTTCAAGCTATCACCTAAAAACATAAAGATTAAAATGGAACTTGCATCATCACTTAATCTAATTCTCAAAGCCTTTCTATTTCGGGCTTAAAGTCGATTGTTGTTGGGCCAAGAGCACTAAAATAAAGAAACTAGCTAACTAGAAATACCGTAAAGCTAGAATTTAACATAGTTTAGACCCATTTGTTTTTGGAACTTATCCAAACTGTTTTAATGGGAAAATAATCAGATTAGGATTGTTTAGACATGAAAAACTTGGTAACATTTGGATTAGAATTGAATTTTAGCACCTATAGGGAAACTAGTAACTAGGAAACCGTAAAAATGCAAATGTAGAACTCTTAGAACATTTAGTTTTCTGGATTCTGTCCAGTAACATTACAACATGATAAATGTGATTTATAATTAGTTCTTAAGCATAGGAATGTCTCATAATTGATTTAGATTTAATTTATAGGGCCTTAGGCGAAGATGGAACCGAGAAAAGGTCTAAAACGTAAGTTCTAGAACCCCGTAACCACAAGTTAGAAATTCTGCCCTATGTTTTTCAGATTTGAGTATGAACATGAGGATTATGAATGATGATTAATTATGAGCCCTTAGGTGCATAACATATGAACGACGGATGTTAGAGAACTATATCTCAAGATTAAGACCCATAAGGGTCAAAGCATAAGCTACCGTAAGGGCAAGCGTTTGAATGTTCTATGATGATGCATGTGTTATGTGAAGGATGATAATGTTATTCATATGAGGAGTTCATGAGGATGTATGTTTATGTGGCATAAAACAAATTTGGAAGGAATTCGGCGTAATGCCATTGTGCCACCGAATTTTCGACAAATTTGGGAACTTAAAGAGATTTTGAAAATTAAGGTACTAAGATGGGTTCTAGGATGATACTGGTTCGGTCGAGCACCCCTAAGAGAATTGCCCCCTAACCCGTACTCAGATAGTTGGGATTTATGATACGCTTATCGTTAAGTGGTAAGTAAGATATAGTGATGACTAGTTAAGGTATGAGCTCATAACCTAGAGATGTGACACGTTCTGGGTGACACCGGTTCAGCCGAGCACCCCCAGAGCGCTTGTCTTTTAGGGTGGCCTATGAGGAAGTTATGATGATTATGTCACAAAGAGAATTTATTTGCCACTTTATGCCACTATTATGATGTTCTTAAAGATATGATGATTGTTCATGTAGTAAGTAGAGCCATGCATACATTCTTTAAAATGTTGTATCCATGACATTAAGAGTCATGCTAAAATGAACGGACCTTGGCTAAATTATGTGTTAGAACTTAAAAATGGACTCAATGCATGCTCACTTATTTTGTATAACTAAACCCAAGGTTCCTGAGGACGTAGGCGATGACACCTAGGTAGTAGGAGACCCTACTGAGATTCTTTAGCAAGATTTTCACTCCCTCTATCTCTTTCTTTCCGTCACGTCTTCAGATGGCGACGTTCGTGGTATTCGTGGACACCCCGACATGGGAGGTGCATTATGACCCGGCTCACGGGTCATACCATTTTGAGGGACAGTGCACGGTGCGAGTCTTTATGTTCGTAGGACGTCCCTTCGCTCATCCCGTGTACACCCATTGCTTCACCCCGACTGCACCCTATGGCGACGATAAGCAGGTGTTTGAGAGCGCGCGTACCATAACGAGAGAGTGCTCCGCATGCACACCGCCGCCTTAGCCATGCGAGGCTATCCCGATTATGTGCCCCGGACCTACTTCTCAGAGACCGACCCGTCCGAGGACCCGTCTACCCATCCGTATAGCGAGAGCTCTGCCCCCTCTCCACCATTGATGAGGGAGGATAGTGAGGATACCGTGACTCAGCCACGGCTTGCACGACCACCAGAGATGCGGCCACACCGCAGGGGTCACTCTCGATCCCCGTTCCGCCTCTTTACGCCCGAGGAGCTCGCCTAGTTTCTCGGATATGCGCCTCGCTCGCGAGATGGACGTCAGTAGGAGGTGACGATCTACCGATGGAGTACCCGGGTAGAGCACACACCACTTAGATGGAGATGGACCTTCTTTTGTTTTAGAGGTCATCCCGTTAGTTGCACTTGGGTAGGGGAGTTGCTTTTATAGTTTCCGTTGCACTTTCTCTTGTATTTCCTTTTTAGTTGTATTGCTCATGTTGTACTAAACTAAGTCCCACTCTATCTAAGTGGGCATATTATATAAGTATGTAGTTCCATGTTATTATGATGTGTTTTTATGTGCTTATGTCATGTTGTTATGCGACGCTTGCTGTATTACCTTTCGCGCATTACTAGTTAACGTGTCGCGTGGCTCTCACTTTGCTTTTATAATTCAAAAAAAAAATTTACCAGTATTTCCGCTAAGTATTTTTAAGTAATGAGAAAGCTATGACGTAACAGACTAATGATTAACCTAATTATGTTCTAGAGTATTGGGTTAAAAATTAGGATGTTACAAGCAGACTTAGTCAATCTATCTACTATAACACATATAGCATCATGACCTGACGATGTCCTTGGCAAACCCATTACAAAGTCCATAGAGATACTTTCCCACTTCCATTCTGGGATTTCCAAAGGTTACAGGGTTCCTGCTGGTTTTTGGTGTTCCATTTTAACTTTTTGACATGTGAGACACCTCTTGATGAACACTACTATGTCTCTCTTCATTCCTGACCACCAAAACATTTTTTTGAGGTCCGCATACATTTTACTTGTCCCTGGGTGTATGGTGAAATTGCCCCCATGAGCTTCCTCTAAGATTGCCACTAGCAGGTACACATACTCTATCTTTGTATCTCCATATACTTTGCTGATCTTGAGTAAATCCTGGCAATTCCTTTGTATGAATTGATCTTAACATCTCTTGGAACTCTGGATTTTCACGTTGTGCAGTCAAAATCTGAATACAACATAGAATTTCATGCAGCGTAGGGATGAGAATATTATAAAATTCTTAGTAGGGTACTCCCTCAAATATGAACATAATATAACCAGTAAATTCATTCGTGTTGAATTCATCATGCTAAATTATATGCATAAATACCAATGTGCATAATTCATATAAAGTCGGATACAAAATGGGTAGTAATCAAGTGTCTTTCTCTTGCAACTTGTGGAATTCAATTTAGTGTAATTGTCTTTTTTCATTAACACAGGGAAGGCTTAATCTCATATCAAGTGGTATCTGTAGTGGAGTCACTCCACAAGAACTATTGATTACTAGGGCATGAGCTTATTCCTATATGTTGATACGTTTACCAACTCATCAAATTCCTAGGGAAGCTCTTACTTTTCCCCTCCCCCATTAACCACATAAGCCTTGTCTCTATCTTCCCTATATGTTAAAAATGTGCACAATTATAAGAACTTACGTTTTAGACCCTTTCTTGGTTCCGTCTTCGCCTAAGGCGCTATAAATTAAATCTAAATCAATTATGAGACATTCCTATGCTTAAGAACTAATTATAAATCACATTTATCATGTTGTAACGTTGCTGGACAGAATCCAGAAAACTAAATGTTCTAAGAGTTCTACATTTGCATTTTTACGGTTTTCTAATTACTAGTTTCCCTATAGGTGCTAAAATTCAATTCTAATCCAAATGTTACCAAGTTTTTCATGTCTAAACAATCCTAATCTGATTATGTTCCCATTAAAACAGTTTGGATAAGTTCCAAAAACAAATGGGTCTAAACTATGTTAAATTCTAGCTTTACGGTATTTCTAGTTAGCTAGTTTCTTACCTATCATGCATAGAATCGTTTCTACATCATCATGTGATATTTTCACACATTCAAACACATCAAAACATCATCATACAACCACAAGCTCATCATGACAAGATTCAAAAACATCTAACTTCAATAAGAGAACTAAATTGACATCTCTAGGTACATAAGTTAACTAGTTTCTCTTGGAATCAATTTAGAATCTCTAAAACTCTTTGCAAATCATTTTAATTCATTAGGAGGCTAAGAGAAGCCTTAGGTCAGTGACCAAAATATATTTCATCTTCGAAAAGGGAATAAAATTATAACTCATGATAACATAACCTTATAAAGATTTGTAAAGTTTCAGGAAAAGCTTAGGACATAGATTATCGGCCCTTGTAGCTAGATGAAATCTCATTGCAAGTCCATCATCACTACTTGGCCGAAACATGCATTCAAAGGATGCATTCACATTAAACTTTAACTTGAAATAAAATGGGCAAGTCTTTGAGCTCTAGGTTCTTAAGTTTTGACATAAAATAAACGTGCTCATGCTTTTCATTTTTAATCTTGCTTACAAAATAAAGTGATGACTTAAATTAAATATGCAAGGCATAAACTTAAACGTGCAAGCTTGAAAGTAAATATGCAAGGTTCAATTCTTTATTTTAGTGCTCTTGGCCTAACAACAATAGACTTTAAGGCTGAAATAGAAAGGCATTCGAGAAATTAATTAGGTGATAATGCAAGTTCAATTCTTTATTTTAGTGCTCTTGGCCCAACAACAATCGACTTTAAGGCCGAAATAGATAGGCACTCGAGAAATTAATTAGGTGATGATGCAAGTTCAATTCTTTATTTTAGTGCTCTAGGCCCAACAACAATCGACATTAAGGCCGAAATAGAAAGGCTTTGAGAATTAAATTAGGTGATGATGCAAGTTCCATTTTAATCTTTATGTTCTTAGGTGATAGCTTGAAAGTAAAGGTGCATAGCAAGAATGTAAATATAAATGCAAGCATAAAATAAATTATGCAAGTTCATTTTATCTTTCTAGAGCTCTTAACAAGACTTTAAAGGAACTTAAACCTCAACCCAAACTCATCAAACCAAGATAAAGTAAAGTCTAGAGTTCTTAGAACTCAACATAACATTTTTAGGAAATCAAAACATTTTGCATGTAAAGAAAAGGAAATGGCCGAAATCTCAAGGAACAAAAGAACATTTTGAAACTCTAGAGTCCATGATCTTGATGATATATTAGCACCAACATCATGAGACCTCATCATTGAGTCCTTAGAACCATTTTAAAACATCATCAAAGTTAAAGATTCCAAAAGTTAGAGAATGGAAGAACTAGAAGTATTTTACTCAAGAACAAAGATCAAGCTCTAGAGTTTGTTTCAAGTGATGAACATCATCATGAAACTCTCATCATCAAGCTCTCATTTCTTTGAACTTCAAGGCCCATGGCCGAAAATGAGAAAGAAAAAGGAGAAGAAAAGAAGTTCTAAAAAGAATCAAGAGAAACTATAAACATAAAGCTTAGAACAAAAACTTTAAAGAAAGGAATACTTGAAAGAAAATCCCTACTTGGTGTGATGAACTTGAAGATGGAAGAAGAAGATGAAGAAGATGAAGAGCTCCAAGAACTTGAAGAACACAAGAGCTTTGAGAGAAAAGAAAAGCTTTGAGTGTTCCTAAACTTAGCAAAGATCCAAAAGTGGTGCAAGCTCCTCAAGGCATTCTATTTATAGAGAAATGAAGCAAATGGAGGGTGTGAATGGACTGATGAGTTTCGGCCATTGTGTGCAAAATTGGAGGGCATCCATGAGTTCCATGAGGTGAGATAATGTGGTCTTGAGGCATAGTGAGGTATGGTTCAAGGTATGGTGAGGTATGGTTCAAGGTATGGCCTCAAGCATGGTTCTTTGAGTGAGAAACAATTCAACATGTGTGGTAAAAGGAGAGAGATGGCCGAATATGCATCAGCCATGGGGGGAGGATTTCTTGCATTTTAATTGTGGTTTAGAGTTGTGTTTAGGTGTATCTTTGATTATGCTTAAGATTAGGAATTTGTAAGAAAGTGTTTAGGTAAGGAAAATGGGTAATTAAGGTTGTCAAGACATAATTAAAGAGTGCTCTTGCATCATTAGTGGGTTATAAACTCATTTTAGTGTTTAAACAATTCTAGACACAATTCCTTGATTTAAGGAATTGGAGAGAGAAAACACTATTCAAGATTCCAAGACTAGGAATCTTGAGTTCTAAAAAGGGATTTAAGTTTAATCTAAGCAATTTTAGGTTCAAATTAACTTTAATAAATTATTTTGACTCTAGATTAATTAGGGAAATTAATTAATCTTTGATTAGAGCCTAATATTGCTTAGGTTAGCTTAGTTACGTTATTAGGCGTAAAGACACTATTCTAGGGGCAAAATCGTAATTTTGTACAACGACTGCCCGGGACCACCGGGACTTGAACAGAGACCTCTAGACACATGAAAACATGTTTTTAAACCTCTGGGGAAAGTTTCGGGCTCAAACGGCACTTCTACCCGCGTAAAACACTATAGGGATATTTTGGTCATTTTGACCCGAAACTGCGGAAAATGAGACTTTCGCCTCCAGAACCACTCAAGGGTCATTCAATCCCTTTCAAACATTGTGTTGGCCCTCTGAGGACTGCTAGGTCGGCCATCCTTGAATTCCGGGCCGAAAATGACCTCAGGGGCATTTCGGTCATTTTCCACTCAGACAGAAAATCGGGTCATTACATTACTCACCTCCTTAAAAAGAATTTCGTCCTTGAAATTTATACCTTAGAAGAGTTTTGGATACTTGGTCTTCAACTCCGACTCTAATTCCCACGTGAATTCTTCGGTCTTGTCCCTTCCCCATGCCACTTTTACCAAAGGAACAGACTTGTTCCTCAACTGTTTGACTCCGCGATCCACGATCCTCGTTGGTGGCAGATTGAAAGTTAGGTCCTCCCTTAACTGTACATGCTTTGGCTCTAGGACATGGCTAGGGTCGGACTCGTATTTCCTTAACTGGGAGACGTGAAAGACGTCATGAAGATTGGAAAGATTTGGGGGTAAGGCTATTCTATAGGCTACTGGCCCTACTTTTTGAAGGATTTCGAATAGACCAAGGAATCGGGGGCTCAACTTTTTAACTCTCATGGCTCTTCCTATGCCTGTAGTGGGGGTGATCCTAAGGAACACATGTTCTCCCTCGTTAAAATCCAACGGCTTATGCTGCCTATCCACATAGCTTTTCTGTTTACTTTGAGCGGTAAGCATCCTATCCCATATCCTTTTGATTTGCTCTGTTGTTTCCCTCACTATATCAGGCCCTAACATGCTTTGTTCTCCGGGCTCATACCAGCATAGAGGGGACTGGCATTTTCATCCATATAGGTTTCAGAGGGTGCCATGCCGATACTTGCATGATAACTGTTGTTATATGCAAACTCGATCAGTGGCAGGTACTTGTCCCAACTTCCCTTTTGATCCAGAACACAGGCTCTCAACATGTCCTCCAAGGTCTGGATCATCCTTTCTGATTGTTCGTCTGTTTGTGGGTGGTAAGCCGTGCTCAAACACAACTTTGAACCAAATGCCCTTTGAAAGGCTTCCAAAAAACGTGACGTAAATCGCGGATCCCTATCCGAGATTATCGTCGACGGTACTCCTGTAATCTCACGATCTCTTGGATGTATAGCTGAGCCAATTTGTCCAAAGAGTATGTTACTCTAATAGGCAGAAAGTGAGCCGACTTGGTTAGTCGATCCACTATCACCCATATGGCGTCATGGCCAGCTTGGGTCTTGGGCAATCCTGTCACGAAATCCATTGATATGCACTCCCATTTCCATTCGGGGATTGACAGGGGTTGCAACAAACCTGATAGCTTTTGGTGCTCGATCTTCACCTTTTGACACATCAAGCACCTACTAACCCAGGTGACCATATCCTTTTTCAATCCGGGCCACCAAAACATCCTTTTCAAATCTTAGTACATCTTGGTAACACCAAGATGGATGGTGAAATGGCTTTTATGGGCCTCCTCCAAGTTCTTCTCTCGAAGGTCACCATCTTGTAGCACACAGATCCTTCCTTCAAATCTCCATACCCAATCGGGATCTTGTTCGAATCCCTTGAGTTTTCCTGCCTTAACCGCCTCTATCAGCTCCCTAAATTCCTCGCTCTCCCTTTGTGCTAGCATGACTCTTTGTTTAAACCCACTAGTTACGGTAAGGTAGCACATTTTCATACCCTCATTGGTCACAAACATCCCCAAATTCATATATCTAAACTTCTCTATTAGCTCAACTTCCTTGACCATCATGTGAGATAGGTGTAATGACTTTCGACTCAAGGCGTCGGCGACTACATTAGCCTTGCCGGGGTGGTAACTTAAACCGAAGTCATAGTCTTTAAGGAGCTCCATCCACTTCCTCTGCCTCATGTTTAGCTCCTTTTGATCAAAGAGGTACTTGAGACTCTTGTGATCGGAGAAAACTTCAAACCTCACACCATATAAATGGTGTCTCCACATTTTCAAGGTGAACACTACGGCTGCTAATTCTAGGTCATGGGTGGGGTAATTTGCTTCATGCGACTTAAGTTGCCTTGACGCATAGGCTACCACTTGCCTGTTTTGCATCAATACACAGCCTAAACCCTTGCCCGAGACATCACAATATACCTCGAAGGGTACATCAGGGCTTGGTAGAACCAAAACTGGGGTTGTGGTTAGCTTTTCCTTAAGCTCTTGGAAACCCTTCTCACATTCAGGACTCCACTCGAAAGGTGCATTTTTCCTAGTTAGCTTGGTCAGGGGTAGGGCAATTTGGGAGAATCCTTTGATAAACCTAAGGTAATAGCCCGCTAAACCCAAAAAGCTCTGTATTTCCATTACGGTGGTCGGTCTATCCTAATTCATTACGGCTTCTACCTTACTAGGATCAACGGCTATACCTCCTTTTGACACAACGTGCCCTAAAAACTTGACCTCCTCCAACCAAAATTCACACTTAGAAAGTTTTGCATACAACTTTTTCTCCTTCAAGATCTCCAAAACTATCCTCAAATGACACTCATGCTCCTCGTGGGTCTTCGAATAGATGAGTATATCATCTATGAAAACGACTAATTTAATCGATCTAAATAGGGTCTAAAGATCCTATTCATGTAATCCATAAACACTGCAGGAGCATTTGTCAACCCAAAAGACATCACCGTGAACTCAAAGTGTCCGTACCGAGTTCTAAAGGCGGTCTTTGGTATGTCTTGATCTCTTACCCTAATTTGGTGGTATCCTGATCTTAGGTCGATCTTGGAAAATACTACCACTCCTTTCAATTGAAGCACACGTTTTGTCTAGCTAGGCAGGGACGGTTTCCATGACCTTTCTCGCACTGGGGACATATCATCGCCGGTGTAGGCCTAGCAAAGGTGGCGGGGGCTCCTTGTGGTGTCTTGTTCTTGGTCCCACTGGACCCTCCTTGTTGAGCATTGTTCCGGGGGCCTCCCGACACTCCTTGCCGGTTATTGTTGTTGTTGTTGTTGTTTCGGTGGTTGTTGTTCTGGAATGGTGGTCTGTAGGGTTGCTTGGGTTGTTGATGGGAGGGGGTTCTTTGTTGTTGTTGATGTGGCTTGAACTGGTTGGTGTGGTAGGGGTTGTAGTGGTTTCGTGGTTGGTTTTGGTGTTGGGGTTTGAACTTCGGGGCTTGAGGTCCTAGCCCCTTAGCTCGTTTCGCCCGTGTAGCCTAGAATGCGGCACTTGTTGACCAGGGTGGGGAAGTCCCTGATCTCCATATGTGCCACGGCGTAGTTCAGCTCCGGCTTCAATCCGGCTTCATACTTAACACATTTCCATATCTCGTCGGGGTTCCCTTGGAACACCCGCGAGAACTTGATCAGTTCTTCAAATCTCACCGTGTACTGGGCGACAGACCTTCCTCCTTGAGTTAACTGCATGAACTTGATATCCTTCGCGTTCCTTACTGACTCTGGGAAGTACTTCTCATAGAAGTAAGTCTTGAACAGCTCCCAGTTGATAGCGATGCATCGTAAGCTTCTAGCGCCTTCTCGGTGCGGCCCACTGCATTCGGCATCCGATTCCATCATATAGGCCGCAAAGGTGACTTTTTGCTCCTCTGAGCAAGCGACCACAGAGTAGATCTTCTCCAGATTCTTGATCCACTCATCAGCTTTGTCAGGATCCATGGCTCCTCTAAAGGCCGGTGGGTTTGCCTTGCGAAATTCACCAAACCTTGCTTGCTCGACCATTTCAGCAGTAGGGGGAGCACGTCCGGTGTCCCCTTGTTGGTTCATTCTTTCGAACATCCGCTCCATGGCTCTTGCCATGTCACGGACAGCAGTGGCAGTTGCATCCTCTTGGTTACCCTCGGTCGTGGTCCTATTTTGTCGTCTGGGTGCCATTAGTTCCTAAACACATAAGACAATAACCACTGAGTTGATCAGGCTCAATGTTTCATGTGAAATGAGCTAGTTACCATGGCACTTGCAAACAAACAGGGGTCATGCATTTCTAACCTATAGCTTATCGCTAGCAAGCTCTACACATGACATGTCTACCGCATTATGCTCTAAAAGCATAGTCAGTCCAATCCTCAGGCTCCATGAGAATCGAACCGCTCTGACACCATAATGTAACATCCTAATTTTTAACCCAATACTCTAGAACATAATTAGGTTAATCATTAGTCTGTTACGTCATAGCTTTCTCATTACTTTAAAATACTTAGCGAAAATACTGGTAAATTTTTTTTTTGAATTATAAAAGCAAAGTGAGAGCCGCGTGACACATTAACTAGTAATGCACAAACGGTAATATAGCAAACATCACATACCAACATCACATAAGCAAGTAAAAGCACATCATAATAACACTGAACTGCATATTTATTTAATATATGATATGCCCACTTGTGTAGAGTGGGGCTTAGTTTGATACAACATGAGCAATACAACTAGAAAGGAAATACAAGAGAAAGTGCAACGGAAACTATAAAAGCAACTCCCCTACCCAAGTGCAACTAACGGGATGACCTCTAATACAAAAGAAGGTTCATTTCCATCTAAGTGGTGTGTGCTCTACCCGGGTACTCCTTCGGTCGATCATCACCTCCTACTGACGTCCATATCGTAAACGAGGCAAATATCCAGGAAACTGGGCGAGCTCCTCGGGCGTAAAGAGGAGGAACGGGGATCAAAAGTGACCCCCGCGGTGTGGCCGCATCTCCGGTCGTCGTGCAAGCCGTGGTTGAGTCACGGTATCCTCACTGCCCTCCCTCATCAATGGTGGAGAGGGGGCAGAGCTCTCGCTATACGGATGGGTAGGCAGGTACTCGGACGGGTCGGTCTCTAAGAAGTAGGTCCGGGGCACATAATCGGGATAGTCTCGCATGGCTGAGGCGGCGGTGTGCATGCGGAGCACTCTTTCATTATACGTACGAGCGCGCTCAAAAACCCGCTCGTCGTCGCCGTAGGGTGCAGTTGGGGAGAAGCGATGGGTGTGCACGGAATGAGCGAAAGGACGTCCTACGAACATGAAAACTCGCACCGTGCACTGTCCCTCAAAATGGTATAACCCGTGGACCGGGTCATAGTGCACCTCCCATGTCGGGGTCTCTACGAATACCACGAACGTCGCCATCTGAAGACGTGACGGAAAGAAAGAGATAGAGGGAGTGAGAATCTTGCTAAAGAATCTTAGTAGGGCCTGCTACTACCTAGGTGTCATCGTCTACATCCTCAGGAACCTTGGGTTTAGTTATACAAAATAAATGAGCATGCATTAAGTCCAGTTTTAGGTTCTAAAACATAATTTAGCCAAGGCCCATTCGTTTTAACATGATTCTTAATGTCATGAATGCAATCATATAAAGGCATGTATGCATGGCTCTACATAATGCAAGAATAATCATCATATACTTAAGAACATTATAATAGTAGTGGCATAAAGTGGCAAATAAATTCTCTTTGTGACATAATCATCATTACTTCCTCATAGGCCACCCTAAAAGACAAGCGCTCTGGGGGTGCTCGGCCGAACCCGTGTCACCCAGAACGTGTCACATCTCTAGGTTATGAGCTCATACATTAACTAGTCATCACTAGTTCTTACTTACCACTTAACGATAAGCGTATCATAAATCATAAATCCCGACTATCTGAGTACGGGTTAGGGGGCAATTCTCTTAGGGAGCTCGGCCGAACCGGTGTCACCTAAGAGTATAAATTGGTACCGATGTCACATGAGTTCTATGGAGGTGCTCGGCCAAACCGGTGTCATCCTAGAACCCATCTTAGTACCTTAATTTTCAAAATCTCTTTAAGTCCCCAAATTTGTCGGAAATTTGGCGGTACAAAGGCATTACACCGAATTCCTTCCAAATTTGCTTTATGCCACATAAACATATATCCTCATGAATTCCTCATATGAATAACATTTTCATCCTTCACATAACACATGCATCATCATAGAACATTCAAACGCTTACCCTTACGGTAGCTTATGCTTTGACCCTTACGGGTCTTAATCTTGAGATATAGTTCTCTAACATCCGTCGCTCATATGTTATGCACGTAAGGGCTCATAATTAATCATCATTCCTAATCCTCATGTTCATACTCAAATCTGAAAAGCATAGGGTAGAATTTCTAACTTGTGGTTACGGGGTTCTAGAACTTACGTTTTAGACCCTTTCTTGGTTCCGTCTTCGCCTAAGGCGCTATAAATTAAATCTAAATCAATTATGAGACATTCCTATGCTTAAGAACTAATTATAAATCACATTTATCATGTTGTAACGTTGCTGGACAGAATCCAGAAAACTAAATGTTCTAAGAGTTCTACATTTGCATTTTTACGGTTTTCTAATTACTAGTTTCCCTATAGGTGCTAAAATTCAATTCTAATCCAAATGTTACCAAGTTTTTCATGTCTAAACAATCCTAATCTGATTATGTTCCCATTAAAACAGTTTGGATAAGTTCCAAAAACAAATGGGTCTAAACTATGTTAAATTCTAGCTTTACGGTATTTCTAGTTAGCTAGTTTCTTACCTATCATGCATAGAATCGTTTCTACATCATCATGTGATATTTTCACACATTCAAACACATCAAAACATCATCATACAGCCACAAGCTCATCATGACAGTACCGAAAACATCTAACTTCAATAAGAGAACTAAATTGACATCTCTAGGTACATAAGTTAACTAGTTTCTCTTGGAATCAATTTAGAATCTCTAAAACTCTTTGCAAATCATTTTGATTCGTTAGGAGGCTAAGAGAAGCCTTAGGTCAGTGACCAAAATATATTTCATCTTCGAAAAGGGAATAAAATTATAACTCATGATAACATAACCTTATAAAGATTTGTAAAGCTTCAGGAAAAACTTAGGACATAGATTATCGGCCCTTGTAGCTAGATGAAATCTCATTGCAAGTCCATCATCACTACTTGGCCGAAGCATGCATTCAAAGGATGCATTCACATTAAACTTTAACTTGAAATAAAATGGGCAAGTCTTTGAGCTCTCGGTTCTTAAGTTTTGACATAAAATAAACGTGCTCAAGCTTTTCATTTTTAATCTTGCATACAAAATAAAGTGATGACTTAAATTAAATATGCAAGGCATAAACTTAAACGTGCAAGCTTGAAAGTAAATATGCAAGGTTCAATTCTTTATTTTAGTGCTCTTGGCCCAACAACAATCGACTTTAAGGCCGAAATAGAAAGGCATTCGAGAAATTAATTAGGTGATAATGCAAGTTCAATTCTTTATTTTAGTGCTCTTGGCCCAATAACAATCGACTTTAAGGCCGAAATAGAAAGGCTTTGAGAATTAAATTAAGTGATGATGCAAGTTCCATTTTAATCTTTATGTTCTTAGGTGATAGCTTGAAAGTAAAGGTGCATAGCAAGAATGTAAATATAAATGCAAGCATAAAATAAATTATGCAAGTTCATTTTATCTTTCTAGAGCTCTTAACAAGACTTTAAAGGAACTCAAACCTTAACCCAAACTCATCAAACCAAGATCAAGTAAAGTCTAGAGTCCCTAGAACTCAACATAACATTTTTAGAAAATCAAAACATTTAGCTTGTAAAAGTAAAGGAAGTGGTTGAAACTTCAAGAAGGAAAAGGAACATTTTTAAAACTCTAGGGTCCATGATCTTGATGATATATTAACACCAACATCATGAGACCTCATCATTGAGTCCTTAAAACCATTTTGAAACATCACCAAAGATAGAGTTCTCAAGAGTTCAAGAAAGGAAGAACTAGAGACATTTTTGCTCAAGAACAAAGATCAAGCTCTAGAGTTTGTTTCAAGTGATGAACATCATCATGAAACTCTCATCATCAAGCTCTCATTTCTCTATTCTCAAGGGCTCATGGCCGAAACAAGAAAGAAAAAGGAATAGAGAAGAAGTTCTAAAAAGAAAACAAGAGAAACCATAAACATCAAGCTTTAAAGAAGAACATTCATGAAAAGAAATCCCTACTTGGTGTGATGATCTTGAAGATGGAAGAAGAAGATGAAGAAGATGAAGAACTTGAAGACTTGAACTTGAGAGAAAAAGGAAGCTTTGAAGTGTTTCTTTGAAAACTTACTCTTTGCAAATGAACCCAAAATGATACAAGTTCACCCAAGCAAGCTATTTATAGAAAAATGAAGCAATGAAGGGTGCAAATGGAGGGGGAGGCTTCGGCCATGCAGAATGGAGGGAACCCATGAGTTCCATGAGGTGAGATAATGTGGTCTTGAGGCATGGTGAGGTATGGTTCAAGGTATGGCCTTAAGCATGGTTCTTTGAGTGAGAAACAAATCAACATGTGGTCAAATGGGGGAGGAGGTGGCCGAAACTTCATCAGCCATGGGGGAAGGATTTCTTGCATTTTAATTATGTTTTAGAGTTGTGTTTAGGTGTATCTTTGATTAGGATTAAGATTAGGAATTTGTAAGAAAGTGTTTAGGTGAGAAAATGGGTAATCGAGGTTGTCAAGACATAATTAAGGAGTGTTCTTGCATTATTAGTGAGTTATAAATTCATTTTAGTGTATAAACAATTCTAGACACAATTCCTTGATTTAAGGAATTGGAGAGAGAAAATACTATTCAAGATTCCAAGAGTGAAATCTTGAGTTTTAGAAAAGAGATTTAAATCTAATCTAAGCAATCTTAGGTTCTAATTAATTTTAATAATTTATTTTGACTCTAGATTAATTATGGAAATTAATTAATCTTCATTTAGAGCCTAATATTGCTTAGATTTGCTTAATTACATCATTAAGCTCAAAAACACTATTCTAGGGGCAAAATCATAATTTTGCACTAAAACTGCCCGGGACTGCCGGGACTCAAACAGATGTTTTGAAATATGTAAAAACATGGTTTTAAACCTCTGGGGAAAGTTCCGGGCTCAAACGGCACCTTTACCCGCGTAAAACGTGTAACATCCTAATTTTTAACCCAATACTCTAGAACATATTTAGGTTAATCATTAGTCTGTTACTTCATAGTTCTCATTTATCTTTGAATTACTTAGCGGAAAATACGGGTAATTTTTTTTTTTGAAAAACAAAGTGAGAGCCGCGTGATGCGATAAGCGGTAAACCATGCATGATAAACAAATGTCTCACAACATCATAACATAAGGCACACCATAAATAACACTGAAGACCATCTCATATATATATAATTTGCCCACTTATAAGTGTGGGACTTAGTTTAGTACAGGGGAAATGCATAAAAGAAAATACAACATAAAACATGAACATAATCTACTCCCCTACCCGAGTGCATCTAATGGGGAACCTCTAAACAAAAGAAGGTTTATCCCCATCTAAGAGGTGTGTGCTATATCTCGGGCCATCCACGGCCTCCTACTGGCGACCATCTCGTGATCAAGGTAGATATCCGGGAAACTGGGTGAGCTCCTCGGGCGTGAAAAGGCGGAGCGGGGATCGAGTGTGAGCCCCGGGGTATGGCCGCATCTCCGGTCGTCGTGCACGCCTCGGCTGAGTCACGGTGGGCTCGCTATTGTAACATCCTAATTTTTAACCCAATACTCTAGAACATATTTAGGTTAATCATTAGTCTGTTACTTCATAGTTCTCATTTAACTTTGAATTACTTAGCGGAAAATATGGGTAATTTTTTTTTTTTAAATACAAAGTGAGAGCCGCGCGATGCGATAAGCGGTAAACCATGCAAAGTAAAACAATTGTCTCACAACATCATAAGGCACAACATGAACATCACTGAACATCATCTCATATATATATAACTTGCCCACTTATAAGTGTGGGACTTAATTTAGTACAAAGGAAATTCATAAAAGAAGATACATCATAGAACATAAACATAATCTACTCCCCTACCCGAGTGCACCTAATGGGATAAACTCTAAACAAAAGAAGATTTATCCCCATCTAAGTGGTGTGTGCTCTAACCGGGTACTCCATCGGACGATCGTCACCTCCTCAAGCGTCATCTCGCGAACGAGGCAGATATCCGAAATCGAAGCTTCTCGGACGTGAAGAGGCGGAACGGGGATCGAGGGTGACCCCCGTGGTATGGTCGCATCTCCGGTCGTCGTGCAAGCCGTGGCTGAGTCACGGTATCCTCACTGCCTTCCTTTATCTGTGGTGGAGAGGGGGCAGAGTTCTCACTATACGGATGGGTAGGCGGGTCCTCGGATGGGTCGGTCTCGGAGAAGTAGGTCCAGGGCACGTAGTCGGGATAATCTCGCATGGCTAGGGCGGTGTGCCTCTACGAGTACTTCTGCATGCGCCATCTGCAGCGCCACGCTCAAAAACCCGCCGCGTCACCATAGGGTGCGATCGGGAGAAGTGATGGTGTGCACGGGATGAGTGAAGGGCGTCCTATTTAACATGAAAATCCGCACCGCACGCCTCAAATGGTATGACCCGTGAGTCGGGTCATAGTGCACCTCCCATGTCCGGGTGTCCACTAACACTCTGACGTCGCCATCTGAAGACGTGACTGAAAGAAAGAGATAGAGGAGTGAGAATCTTGCTAAAGAATCTCGTAGGGCCTCCTACTACCTAGGTGTCATCATCTACGCCCTCGGGAACCTTGGGTTTAATTATCTAAATATCTGAACATGCATTTAGTTCATTTTAAACTTCAAAATATACTTTAGCCAAGGTCCATTCATTTTAAGATGATCTTAATGTCATGAATGCAACATAATAGAAAATGTATGCATGGCACTACCTAATGCTCATACATAAAACATAACATCAAGCATCATCATCATTGGTGGCATAAAGTGGCAATAGTAACATTCATATGGGACAAAACTTAGTGACATAATCATAATCATGAACTTCTCTTCCTCATGGGCCACCCTAAAAGACAATCAAATCGGGGGTGCTCGGCCGAACCGGTGTCACCCGAGCGTGTCATACATCTAGGTTATGAGCTCATACCTTAACTAGTCGTCACTAGTTCTTACTTACCAACTTAACGATAAGCGTTTATCATAAATCATAAATCCCGACTATCCGAAAGTACGGGTTAGGGGGCAAATCTCTTAGGGGTGCTCGGCCAACCTGTCACCTAAGAGTATAAAATGGTACCGATGTCACATGAGTTCTATGGAGGTGCTCGGCCGAACCGGTGTCATCCTAGAACCTATCTTAGTAGCTTAATTTTCAAAATCTCTTTAAGTCCCCAAATTTGTTTAAGCGCACGATGGCATTACACGAATTCCTTCCAAATTTGCTTTATGCCACATATACATATATCCTCGCGAATTCATCATATGAATAACATCATCATCATTTACATATCACATGCATCATCATAGAACTTTCAACCGCTATCCTTACGGTAGCTTATGCTTTGACCCCTTACGTCTTAATCATGAGATATGGTTCTCTAATATCCGTCGCTCATGTTTTATGCCCCTAAGGCTCATATTTAAACATCATTCTTCATTCTCATGTTCATACTTAAATCTGAATAGCATAGGGCAGAATCTCTAACTTGTTTTTACGGGGTTCTAGAACTTACGTTTTAGACCCTTTCTCGGTTCCGTCTTCGCCTAAGGAGCTATACATTAAATCTAAATCAATTATGAGACATTCCTATGCTTAAGGACTAATTATTAATCATGTTTATCATGTTGTAAGGGTGCTGGACAGATTCCAGAAAAATAAATGTTCTAAGAGTTCTAAACTTGCACTTTTACGGTTTTCTAGTTACTAGTTTCATTATAGGTGCCAAAATTCAATTCTAACTCAAATGATACCAAGTTTTTCATGTCTAAACAATCTAAATCTGATTATGTTCCCATTAAAACAGTTTGGATTAGTTCCATAAACAAATGGGTCAAGACTATGTTAAATTCTAGCTTTACGGTATTTCTAGTTAGCTAGTTTCTTACCTATCGTGCATAGGATCGCTTCTACATCATCATACGATATTCTCACATTCCAACACATCAAAACATCATCATACAGCATCATACTCATCATATCAGATCCAAATTATTTAACCTCAATAAGAGAGTTAAATTGACATTTCTAGGTACATAAGTTAACTAGTTTCTCTTGGAATCAATCTAGAACTTCTAAAACTCTTTGCAAGACATATTAAATCATCAAGAGGCTAAGTGAAACCTTAGGTCAGTGACCAAAACATATCCCATCCCCTAAAAGAGATTGGAATCACAACTTATAATGACATAACCTTATAAAGATCCAGTAAAACTTTAAGGAACACTTTAAAACATAGACTATTGGTCCTAGTAGCTAGATGAAAACTCATTGGAAGTCCATCATCACTACTTGGCCGAAAAACATACATTCAAAGTATGGTTTTACATTAAACTTTAACTTGGAATGAAATGGGCAAGTCTTTGAGCTCTAGGTTCTTTAAGTTGCATCATAAACTAAACGTGTTTCATGCTTTTCATTTTTAATCTTGCTTACAAATTAAAGTGATGACATAAATTAAATATGCAAGGCATAAACGTGGAAGCTTGAAAGTAAATATGTGAAGCGTAATCTTAAACGTGCAAGCTTGAAAGTAAATATGCAAGATTCAATTCTTTATTTTAGTGCTCTTAGCCCAACAACAATCGACTTTAAGGCCCGAAATAGATAGGCATTCGAGAAATTAATTAGGTGATAATGCAAGTTCAATTCTTTATTTTAGTGCTCTAGGCCCAACAACATCGACTTTAAAGGTGAAATAGAAAGGCTTGAGGAATTAAATTAAGTGAAGGTGCAAGTTCCATTTTAATCTTTATGTTTTTAGGTGATAGCTTGAAAATAAAGATGCATAGCAAGAATGTAAATATGGATGCAAGCATAAAATAAATTATGCAAGTTCATTTTATCTTTCTAGAGCTCTTAACAAGACTTTAGAGGAACTTAAACCTTAACCCAAACTCATTTTAAACAAGGTAAAAGTCAAGCTTGGAGTTCTTAGAACTCAACATAATATCTTTGGGAATCAAACTATGAAACTTAGAAAAAATTAAGGGAATGGCCGAAAACTTCAAGAAAGAAAGATGCATTTTTAAAACTCTAGAGTTCATGACCTTGATGATATATTAACACCAACATCATGAGTCCTCATCATTGAGTTCATAGAGCCATTTTAAAACATCATCAAAATTAAAGTTCTCAAAAGTTCAAGAAAGGAAAAACTAGAAACACTTTTGCTCAAGAACAAAAATCAAGCTCTAGAGTTGGTTTCAAATGATGAACATCATCATGAAACTCATCATCGACTCATTTCTTTGAACTCCAAGGCTCATGGCTTTAAAATGAGAAAGAGCAAGGAAAAGAAAAGAAGTTCTAAAAAGAATCAAGAGAAACTATGAACATAAAACTTAGAACAAGAACTTTAAAGAAAGAATACATGAAAGAAAATCCCTACTTGGTGTGATGAACTTGAAGATGGAAGAAGAAGATGAAGAAGATGAAGAACTTGAAGAACTCCAATAACTTGAAGAACACAAAAACATTGAGAGAAAAAGAAAAGCTTTGAGAGTTCCTAAACTTAGCAAATGATCTAAAAGTGGTGCAAGCTCCTCAAGGCCATCTATTTATAGAGAAATGAAGCAAATGGAGGGTGTGAAGGCTGATGAAGGCTTCGGCCATATGAGGTGCAGATTGGAGGGTTCCATGTGTTCCATGAGGTGAGATAATGTGTTCTTGAGGTATGGTGAGGTATGGTTCAAGGTATGGCTTCAAGCATGGTTCTTTGAGTGAGAAAATAATTAAACATGTGGTCAATGGGGAAGGATGTGGCCGAAATGCATCAGCCCATGGGGAGGATTAGTTTGCATTTTAATTGTGGTTTAGAGTTGTGTTTAGGTGTATCTTTGATTATGCTTAAGATTAGGAATTTGTAAGAAAGTGTTTAGGTAAGGTAATTGGGTAATTAAGGTGGTCTAGACATAATTAAGGAGTGGTCTTGCACCATTAGTGAGTTAAATCCTCAATTTAGAGTTTAAACAACTCTAGACACAATTCCTTGATTTAAGGAATTGGAAAGAGAAAACACTATTCAAGATTCCAAGACTAGGAATCTTGAGTTCTAAAGGATTTAAGTTTAATCTAAGCAATTTTAGGTTCTAATTAACTTTAATAAATTATTTTGACTCTAGATTAATTAGAGAAATAAATTAATCTTCGTTTAGAGCCTAATATTGCTTAGGTTTGCTTAATTACGTCATTAAGCTCAAAAACACTATTCTAGGGGCAAAATCGTAATTTTGCACTGAAACTGCCCGGGATCACCGGGACTTGAACAGAGACCTCTAGGCACATGAAAACATGTTTTTAAACCTCTGGGGAAAGTTTCGGGCTCAAAGCAGCACGTTTACCGCGTAAAAAGCAGCTATAGAGGTATTTTGGTCATTTTGACCCTAAATCATGAAAACGAAATTTTCGCTTCTGGAAGCATTCAAAGGCCATTCAATCCCCTTCAAACAATGAGTTGACCCTTCGAGGATGACCGAGTTGGTTACCCTCGAGTTCGGGTCAGGAAATGACCTCAGGGGCATTTTGGTCATTTCCTGACCGAGAAAAATCGTGGTGTTACAAACTATCCTCTCCAAAGTCCATGGGTATGGAGGAAGATCCTTCGAGGGTGCCTGGTTGCGAATCCTCGGAAGGATCCGCTCCTAAAAAGACGACGGCAACCGGGCACATCATCGGGTAGTCTCGAGCGGCGGACGCGGATGATGGGGTACGACGAAGCCTCTCCTCTAGGGGACGTGCGCGCTCGAACACCAGGTCATCGCCAAAAGGTGAGACGGGGGAGAAACGATGGGAATGTACAGGGGAGTGAAGGGTCGACCCATGAACATGAATACTCTAACCGTGCATCGACTCCACAAAATGGAATGACTCGTGGTCCGGTCATGGTGCACCTCCCACGCCGGCGTGTCCATGAACACCACGAACGCCGCCATCTCAAGACGTGACGGAAAGAAAGAGGTAGAGGGAGTGAGAATCTTGCTAAAGAATCTCAGTAGGGCCTTCTACTACCTAGGTGTCATCATCTACGTCCTCAGGAACCTTGGGTTTATTTATACAAATTGACTGAGCATGTATTAAGTTCATTTTAAACTTTAAAATATATTTTAGCCAAGGTCCATTCATTTTAGGATGATCTTAATGTCATGAATGCAACATAATAGAAAATGTATGCATGGCACTACCTAATGCACATACATAAAACATAACATCAAGCATCATCATTCTTGGTGGCATAAAGTGGCAATAGTAACATTCATATGGGACAAAACTTAGTGACATAATCATAATCATGAAACTTCTCTTCCTCATGGGCCACCCTAAAAGACAATCGAATCGGGGGTGCTCATTAACGGTGTCACCCGTAACGTGTCACATATCTAGGTTATGAGCTCATACCTTAACTAGTCGTCACTAGTTCTTACTTACCACTTAACGATAAGCGTATCATAAATCATAAATCCCGACTATCTGAGTACGGGTTAGGGGGCAATTCTCTTAGGGGTGCTCGGCGGAACCGGTGTCACCTAAGAGTATAAAATGGTACCGATGTCACATGAGTTCTATGGAGGTGCTCGGCCGAACCGATGTCATCCTAGAACCCATCTTAGTACCTTAATTTTCAAAATCTCTTTAAGTCCCCAAATTTGTCGAAAATTCGGTGGCACAACGGTCATTACACCGAATTTCCTTCCAAATTTGCTTTATGCCACATAAACATATAACCTCATAAATTCCTCATATGAATAACATCATCATCATTTGCATACTTCATGCATCATCATAAAATATTCAAACGCTTACCCTTACGATAGCTTATGCTTTGACCCTTACGGGTCTTAATCTTGAGATATAGTTCTCTACATCCGTCGCTCATATCTTTATGCACCTAAGGGCTCATAATTAATCATCATTCCTAATCCTCATGTTCATAATTAAATCTGAAAATCATAGGGCAGAATCCCTAACTTGTATTTACTGGTTCTAGAACTTACGTTTAGACCCTTTCTCGATTACTGTTTTTAATGGAAGGCGCTATATATTAAATCTAAATCAATTATGAGGCATTCCTATTCTTAAGGACTAATTATTAATCACATTTATCATGTTGTAAGGGTGCTGGACAGAATCCAGAAAAGTAAACATTCTAAGAGTTCTACATTTGCATTTTTACGGTTTTCTAGTTACTAGTTTCCCCATAGGTGCTAGAATTCAATTCTAACTCAAATGATACCAAGTTTTTCATGTCTAAACAATCTAAATCTGATTATGTCCCCATTAAAACAGTTTGGAAAAGTTCCATAAACAAATGGGTCAAAACTATGTTAAATTCTAGCTTTACGGTATTTCTAGTTAGCTAGTTTCTTACCTATCATGCATAGGATCGCTTCTACATCATCGTATGATATTTTCACACATTCCAACACATCAAAACATCATCATACAGCATCACACCCATCACATCAGAATCGAAAACATTTGACTTAAATGAGAGAGTTAAATTGACATTTCTAGGTACATAAGTTAACTAGTTTCTCTCGGAATCGATCTAGAACTTCTAAAACTCTTTGCAAAACATTTTAATTCATCAAAAGGCTAAGAGAAGCCTTAGGTCACTGACCAAAACATATTCCATCCCCTAAAAGGTAATAAAATCACAACTTGTGATGACGTAACCTTATAAAGATTTGTAAAGCTTTAAGGAAAACTTAAAACATAGACTATTGGTCCTAGTAGCTAGATGAAAACTCATTGCAAGTCCATCATCACTACTTGGCCGAAATTATGCATTCAAGGAATACATTCACATTTAACTTTATCTTGGAATGAAATGGGCAAGTCTTTGAGCTCTAGGTTCTTAAGTTACTTACATAAACTAAACGTGCTCATGCTTTTCATTTTTAATCTTGCTTACAAAGTAAAGTGATGACTTGAATTTAAATATGCAAGGCATAAACTTAAACGTGCAAGCTTGAAGGTAAATATACATGGTTCAATTCTTTATTTTAGTGCTCTTGGCCCAACAACAATCGACTTTAAGGCCGAAATAGATAGGCATTCGAGAAATTAATTAGGTGATAATGCAAGTTCAATTCTTTATTTTAGTGCTCTAGGCCCAACAACAATCGACTTTAAGGCCGAAATAGAAAGGCTTCGAGAATTAAATTAAGTGATGACACAAGTTCCATTTTAATCTTTATGTTCTTAAGTGATAGCTAGAAAGTAAAGATGCATAGCAAGAATGTAAATATGAATGCAAGCATAAAATAAATTATGCAAGTTCATTTTATCTTTCTAGAGCTCTTAACAAGACTTTAAAGGAATTTAAACCATAACCCAAACTCATCCAAACAAGGTAAAGTCAAGCTTAGAGTTCTTAAAACTCAACATAATATTTCTAGGAAATCAAACCATGAAGCTTAGAAAAAGTTAAGGAATGGCCGAAATCTTCAAGGAGAAAAGGAACATTTTAAAACTCTAGAGTTCATGATCTTGGTGATATATTAACACCAACATCATGAGTCCTCATCATTGAGTTCATAGAGCCATTTAAAAACATCATCAAAGCTAAAGTTCTTAAGAGTTCAAGAAAAGAAAAACTAAAAATATTTTTGCTCAAGAACAAAGATCAAGCTCTAGAGTTTGTTTCAAGTGATGAACATCATCATGAAACTCTCATCATCAAGCTCTCATTCCTTTGTTCTCCAAGGCCTATGGCCGAAACATAAAGAGGGAGAAGGAAAAGAAAAGAAGTTCTAAAAGGAATCAAGAGAAACTATGAACATCAAGCTTGAAACAAGAACTTTAAAGAAAAGAATTCATGAAAGAAAATCCCTACTTGGTGTGATGAACTTGAAGATGGAAGAAGAAGATGAAGATGATGAAGAACTTTGAAGAGCTTGAAGAACTTGAAGAACACTAGAACTTTGAGAGAAAAGAAAAGCTTTGAGTGTTTCCTAAACTTAGCAAATGATCTGAAAGTGGTGCAAGCTACTCAAGGCATTCTATTTATAGAGAAATAAAACAAATGGAGGGTGTGAATGGGCTGATGTATTTTCGGCCAAGAGGTGCAGAATTGGAGGGTTCCATGTGTTCCATGAGGTGAGATATTGTGTTCTTGAGGCATGGTGAGGTATGGCTTAAGGTATGGTGAGGTATGGTTCAAGGTATGGCCTCAAGCATGGTTCTTTGAGTGAGAAACAATTTAATAGATGGTCAAAGGAGGAGTGCTGGCGAAACTTCATCATCCATGGGGGAGGTTTCTTTGCATTTTAATTGTGGTTTAGAGTTGCGTTTAGGTGTATCTTTGATTATGTTTAAGATTAGGAATTTGTAAGAAAGTGTTTAGGTAAGGTAAATGGGTAATTAAGGTGGTCTAGACATAATTAAGGAGTGGTCTTGCATCATTAGAGAGTTAAATCCTCAATTTAGAGTCTAAACAACTCTAGACACATTTCCTTGATTTAAGGAATTGGAGAGAGAAAACACTATTCAAGATTCCAAGACTAGGAGTCTTGAGTTCTAAAAAGGGATTTAATGTTTAATCTAAGCAATTTTAGGTTCTAATTAACTTTAATAAATTATTTTAACTCTAGATTAATTAGGGAAATAAATTAATCTTCGTTTAGAGCCTAATATTGTTTAGGTTTGCTTAATTACGTCATTAAGCTCAAAAACACTATTCTAGGGGCAAAATCGTAATTTTGCACTAAAACTGCCCGGGGCCACCGGGACTTGAACAGAGACCTCTAGACACATAAAAACATGTTTTTAAACCTCTGGGGAAAGTTCCGGGCTCAAACGGCACCTTTACCCGCGTAAAAACGCTATAGGGGTATTTTGGTCATTTTGGCTCGAAACTGCGGGAAACAAAATTTTCGCTTCCGAAAGCATTCAAGGGCCATTTAATCCCCTTCAAACATTGAGTTGACCCTTCGAGGACGACCGAGTTGGTTACCCTCGAGTTCGGGTCAAAAAATGACCTCAGGGGCGTTTTGGTCATTTCCCTCGGACAGAGAAATCGGGGTGTTACAAAACGCTATAGGGGTATTTTGGTCATTTTGACCCGAAACTGCGGAAAATGAGACTTTGGCCTCCGGAACCACTCAAGGGTCATTCAATCCCCTTCAAACATTGAGTTGGCCCTCCGAGGACTGCCGGGTCGGCCATCCTTGAATTCCGGGCCGAAAATGACTTCAGGGGCATTTCGATCATTTTCCACTCAGACAGAAAATCGGGGCGTTACATCCTCCATACCTCAGAAGCCACTAAGTACACTACAACCCTTGGAGACTCCCAATGGAAAAAGGGAAAAGTATTTCAATGGACCTTCGAACGGAATTGCCAAAGACACCATTAGGATATGGTGCTATTTGGGTTATAGTGGATAGACTAACTAAGTCTGCATATCTTCTACTAGTCAAAGCTACTTCTTCTCTTGAGAAACTAGTTAAGCTATATTAAAAGGAATCAGTGAGATGGAATGGTATTCCTTCAATTATAATCTCAAACTGAGATTTGCTTTTCACTACAAGATTTTTGGGAGATTTTTTGAAAGCTTTCGGAAGAAAACCTTGTCTAAGCATGATTTAACATTCCGCGACTGATAGGCAAGCTCGATGGACTATCCAAATGTTGAAAGATATGTTGAGAGCATGTGTGTAACACCCTGATTTTTCTGTCTGAGGGAAATGACCAAAATGCCCCTAAGGTCATTTCCTGACCCGAATTCGAGGGTAACCAACTCGGCCGTCCTCGAAGGGTCAACTCAATGTTTGAAGGGGATTGAATGGCCTTTGAATGCTTCCGGAAGCGAAAATCTCGTTTTCCACAGTTTTGGGTCAAAATGACCAAAATACCCCTATAGCATTTTTATGCGGGTAGAAGTGCCGTTTGAGCCCGAAACTTTCCCCAGAGGTTTAAAAATATGTTTTCATGTGTCTAGAGGTCTCTGTTCAAGTCCCGGTGGTCCCGGGCAGTTTTGTGCAAAATTACGATTTTGCCCCTAGAATAGTGTTTTTACGCCTAATAACGTAATTAAGCTAACCTAAGCAATATTAGGCTCTAATCGAAGGTTAATTAATTTCCCTAATTAATCTAGAGTCAAAATAATTTATTAAAGTTAATTAGAACCTAAAATTGCTTAGATTAAACTTAAATCCCTTTTTAGAACTCAAGATTCCTAGTCTTGGAATCTTGAATAGTGTTTTCTCTCTCCAATTCCTTAAATCAAGGAATTGTGTCTAGAATTGTTTATACACTAAAATGAATTCATAACTCACTAATGATGCAAGAACACTTTCTAATTACGTCTTGCCAACCTTAATTACCCATCTCCTCACCTAAACACTTTCTTACAAATTCCTAATCTTAAGCATAATCAAAGATACACCTAAACACAACTCCAAACCACAATTAAAATGCAAGAAATCCTCCCCCATTGGCTGATGCATTTCGGCCACCTCCTCCTCCATTTACATCACATGTTGATTTATTCCTCACTCAAAGAACCATGCTTGAGCCATGCCTTGAACCATACCTCACAATGCTTGATCCCATAACTCACCATGCCTTCAACCATGCCTTTGTAAGAGATATTTTTCTCCCAAATTCTGATGCATGTGGCCGAAAATCCCTCCCCCATTCACACCCTCCATTTGCTTCATTTCTTTATAAATAGATGGCCTTGGGAAGCTTGCACCACTTTTAGATCATTTGCTAAGTTTAGGAGCACTCAAGCTTTTCTTTTTCTCTCAAAGTTCTAGTGTTCTTCAAGTTTTTCACCTTCTTCATCTTCTTCTTCCATCTTCAAGATCTTCACACCAAGTAGGGATTTCCTTCCATGTATTCTCTTCTTTAACGCTCTTGTTTCAAGTTTGATGTTCATAGTTTCTCTTGTTTCTTTTTAGAACTTCTCTTCTACTCCTTTTTCCTTTTCATCTTCGGCCATAGGCCTTGGAGTTCAAAGAAATGAGAGCTTGATTATGAGAGTTTCATGATGATGTTTATCACTTGAAACAAACTCTAGAGCTTGATCTTTGTTCTTGAACAAAAATGTTTCTAGTTCTTCCTTTCTTGAACTCTTGAGAACTCTATCTTTGGTGATGTTTCAAAATGGTTCTAAGGACTCAATGATGAGGTCTCATGATGTTGGTGTTAATACATCATCAAGATCATGGACCCTAGAGTTTTAAAATGTTCCTTTTCCTTCTTGAAGTTTCGGCCACTTCCTTTTCTTTTACATGCTAAATGTTTTGATTTTCTAAAAATGTTATGTTGAGTTTTAAGGACTCTAGACTTTACTTGATCTTGGTTTGATGAGTTTGGGTTGAGGTTTAAGTTCCTTTAAAGTCTTGTTAAGAGCTCTAGAAAGATAAAATGAACTTGCATAATTTATTTAATGCTTACATTTATATTTACATTCTTGCTATGCACCTTTACTTTCAAGTTATTACCTAAGAACATAAAGATTAAAATGGAACTTGCATCATCACTTAATTTAATTCTCAAAGCCTTTCTATTTCGGCCTTAAAGTCGATTGTTGTTGGGCCAAGAGCACTAAAATAAAGAATTGAACTTGCATTATCACCTAATTAATTTCTCGAATGCCTTTCTATTTCGGTTTTAAAGTCGATTGTTGTTGGGCCAAGAGTACTAAAATAAAGAATTGAACCTTGCATATTTACTTTCAAGTTTGCACGTTTAAGCTTATGCCTTGCATACTTAATTTAAGTCATCACTTTATTTTGTAAGCAAGATTAAAAATGAAAAGCATGAGCACATTTATTTTGTGTCATAACTTAAGAACCTAGAGCTCAAAGACTTGCCCATTTCATTTCAAGTTGAAGTTTAATGTGAATGCATTCTTTGAATGCATGTTTCGGCCAAGTAGTGATGATGGACTTGCAATGAGTTTTCATCTAGCTACAAGGGCCGATAATCTACATTCTAAGTTTTTCCTGAAGCTTTACAAATCTTTATAAGGTTATGGTATCATGAGTTATAATTTTATTCCCTTTTTGAAGATGAAATATATTTTGGTCACTGACCTAAGTCTTCTCTTAGCCTCCTAATGAATCAAAATGATTTGCAAAGAGTTTTAGAGATTCCAAATTGATTCCAAGAGAAACTAGTTAACTTATATACCTAGAAATGTCAATTTAGTTCTCTTATTGAAGTTAGAGGTTTTCGGTACTATCATGATGAGCTTGTGGCTGTATGATGATTTTTTGATGTGTTTGAATGTGTGAAAATATCATATGATGATGTAGAAACGATTCTATGCATGATAGGTAAGAAACTAGCTAACTAGAAATACCGTAAAACTAGAATTTAACATAGTTTAGACCCATTTGTTTTTGGAAATGGGAACATAATCAGATTAGGATTGTTTAGACATGAGAAACTTGGTAACATTTGGATTAGAATTGAATTTTAGCACCTATAGGGAAACCAGTAACTAGAAAACCGTAAAAATGCAAATGTAAAACTCTTAGAACATTTAGTTTTCTAGATTCTGTCCACATTACAACATGATAAATGTGGTTTATAATTAGTTCTTAAGCATAGGAATGTCTCATAATTGAATTAGATTTAATTTATAGCGCCTTAGACGAAGACGGAACCGAGAAAGGGTCTAAAACGTAAGTTCTAGGACCCCGTAACCACAAGTTAGAAATTCTGCCCTATGCTTTTCAGATTTGAGTATGAACATGAGGATTAGGAATGATGATTAATTATGAGCCCTTAGATGCATAAAATATGAATGACAGATGTTAGAGAACTATATCTCAAAATTATGATCCGTAAGGGTCAAAACATAAGCTACCATAAGGGTAAGCGTTTGAATGTTCTATGATGATGCATGTGGTATGTAAATTTTGATGATGTTCTTCATATGAGGAATTCATGAGGATATATGTTTATGTGGCATAAAGCAAATTTGGAAGGAATTCGGCGTAATGCCATCGTGTCACTAATTCCCGATGAATTTGGGGACTTAAAAAGATTTTGAAAATTAAGGTACTAAGATGGGTTCTAGGATGACACCGGTTCGGCCTAGCACCTCCATAGAACTCATGTTACATCAGTACCAATTTATACTCTTAGGTGACACCGATTCGGCCGAGCACCCTTAAGAGAATTGCCCCCTAACCCGTACTCAGATAGTCAGGATTTATGATTTATGATATGCTTATCGTTAAGTGGTAAGTAAGAACTAGTGACGACTAGTTAAGGTATGAGCTCATAACCTAGAGATGTGACACGTTCTGGGTGACACCGGTTCGGCTGATCACCCCCAGAGCGCTTGTCTTTTAGGGCGGCCCATGAAGAAGAGAAGTTTCATGATTATGATTATGTCACTAAGTTTGTCCCATATGAATGTTTCTATTGCCACTTTATGCCCCTAAGTATGATGATGCTTGACGATATGATTTATCTATGTGCATTAGGTAGCACCATGCATGCATTCTCTATTATGTTGCATTCATGACATTAAGATTATCCTAAAACGAATGGACCTTGGTAAAGTATATTTTAAAGTTTAAAATGAACTCGATGCATGTTCACTTGCTTCTACGAAAATAAACCCAAGGTTCCTGAGGACGTAGATGATGACACCTAGGTAGTAGAAGGCCCTACTGAGATTCTTTAGCAAGATTCTCACTCCCTCTATCTCTTTCTTTCCGTCACGTCTTCAGATGGCGACGTTCGTAGTGTTTGTGGACACGCCGACATGGGAGGTGCACCATGACCCGGACCACGGGTCGTTCCATTTTGTGGGTCGATGCACGGTTAGAGTATTCATGTTCATGGGTTGACCCTTCACTCCCCCTGTACATTCCCATCATTTCTCCCCCGTCTCACCTTTTGACGATGACCTGGTGTTCGAGCGCGCACATCCCCGAGAGGAGAGGCTTCGCCGTACTCCACCGTCCACGTCCGCCGTTCGAGACTACCCCCAGTATGTGCCCCGTTGCCCATCGTCTTTTTCGGAGATGGATCCTTCCGAGGATTCGGCAACCCAGGTACCCTCCAAGGGATCTTCCCCCACCATACCCATGGACCTTGGGGGGGATAGCGAGCCCTCCATGACTCAGCCGAGGCTTGCACGATGACCGGAGATAAGGCCACGCCGTGGAGGTCACTTCCGAGCCCCGTTCCGCCTATTCATGCCAGAGGAGCTTGCTCAGTTTCCTGGTTACGTGCCACGCTCGAGGGATAGTCGCCAGTAGGAGGCTATGGATGGCCCAGGCTAGAGCACACACCACTTAGATGGGGATAAACCTTCTTTTGATTTGAGGTTATCCCATTAGATGCACTCGGGTAGGGGAGTAGTTTATGTTTATGTTTATGTTGCATTTTCTTTCATGTATTCCCTTGTACCAAATTAAGTCCCACACTTATAAGTGGGCAAGTTATACATATATATGAGATGATATTCAGTGTTTCCCATGATGTGCCTTTATGTACCTTATGCTATGACGTTATGAGATGTATGTTTTGACCTTTATGTGTTATACCGCATCACGTGGCTCTCACTTTGTATTTCAAAAAAAAATTTACCCATATTTTCCGCTAAGTATTTCAAAGTAAAAATGAGAATTATGAAGTAACAAACTAATGTTTAACCTAAGTATGTTCTAGAGTATTGGGTTAAAAATTAGGATGTTACAATGTGCACTGGAACATTGTGGGAATTGGGACAATTGTCTATCATCAATTGAATTCTCATACAACAACAGCTATCACACAAGTATTAGAATGGCTCCTTATGAAGCTCTAATGGATAGAAGTATGAAACAACTTCGAGAAATATCTATCTCTCTAGTAAAGGTTGCATCGGGTGGAAAATGATCTAAGGAGTATGTGTGAGAATTGGAGTATAGTATGTGAGAGGCTAAACTTTGAGGGCAAAATTTCTTTTAAGAGAGGTAGAATGTAACGACCCATTTTATTTAGTGTTGTTGTGATAAAAACATTAATTGTGAATAATGTATAAGGAGTTTGAAAATTTGGATAGACACAATTTTGATCGCAACAATATGAGCAGTTTGTAGAAAAAAAAAGAAGAAAATTAATTTAATATTATTAAAAAATTCAATATAATAATATTTTTAATTAGAGATATAGGGTAATATGGATGAGACCCTACAAATGGTGTAAGGACATAGATAAAAATAAGGATAAGGATATTTATATATTTTAACCTGATAAAGTTTATTTTATGTCGATCGGATACCGAAATGGTAATAATTGGTACACCGAAATGGTCATAGCTGGTACACTGAAACACTGAGACAGGTATAAATAATATATATTATCAGATCTCATATAATTTTTACTTAGAACAGTCATATATATAAAGACCTTTCTGATACAGAAACAAGGCAAATCGATCCGAAAATATTTTAATCCTACTTACTCTCCAAGTAAGTCTATTTATTTAAATCAAAAGGAAATGTCATTTTGCTTCCTTTCTGCCCAAACTTCACGTTCTTTTTCTCCAAGTAATGTTTATGATATAAGTCAAAATTATTAGAGAAAGTCACATTTTCTTCCTTCCTAGCAGCAACTTCACGTTGCTTTCTTCTTCCTTCATCTTCTTTATTTCTTTCTTCTTGAAACTCCATGAAACCTCCAAATTCTTGAAGGTTATGCTTAGATAAACATATAAAATAGTTTAAAAACACTTTCTCTACATCAAACTCAAGCCAAAACCTTCCCTTTCCCCTTTAAATCTATCCAAATAGCAGCATATATGGGTGGTGGAAAATGGGTTTGAAGCTTGAGTTAGAGGAGAAAAAGCTATAGAAAGATTCATCAAAAAGCTTGGAAGAAAGGTAGGAAAAATCTATGTCAATTACTTGGTGATTGTTTGACTTGTTTGTTAATATAAATCCTTGAGATATGTTTGAAATTATATGTGTGAAATCTGAAATTTATTCTGAATATGCATATTTATAAGTTTGATAAAAGCAAAAAGATGTCATGGATAAAAGTCTTATGAATTGATTGAAATGATGTAAGAGATGTAACTATGTATAAAAAGAGATTTTTGGTTCTTTAAAAGAATAAGATACCTGGAGATTTCACCAGAATACAATCAGAAATAATTTTATAAATTTTGAAAGATTGGTATTTTGATGTGTGATGCTAAATTTTGTAAAAATGATGAGATTTTGATCTGTAGAAGAAAAGCCCTGAAATCTAAGTTAGACACTTGATTTAATTTCTTGAAAGTTTTAAGAATTTACTAAGTAGGAAGTCCTATAAGTTTCTGTAATGAATAAATCTCACAAAAGATTAGCAGACTTTGCAGAAATATCTGACCACAGATTAATAGATTTTACAGAAAAATCTCGTAACAGTAAAATAGATTTTACAGAAGACTCTTATAAAAAGTTTAGTAGACTCTACTAATAAATCCCCTAAAAGCTAAAGATAGATTTTGAACAGAATATGAATATTTCATAAGACTTTAAGAGAGACTTTTGGAAATAGAATATATCATTCATATTCAAGAGATATTGACAGAATATCTCATGAGACATTAGGAGACTTTACACAAAATACCTCATAAAGATTCAAGAGATTTTAAGGAAATATTTTTTAAGAATTTAGTGAAATTTCAAGGAAATCTCGGACAAGTATAAGAAAATGAGCTTCATAAAAAGAGGGAACGTAGGAAAAAAAGTCTCACATAAAGAGAGGGAAATCAAGAAAATAAGCTTTACGTAATAATCAATTGCTTAATGGTAAGCTCATGGATTCATGGGTAGTAGTAGATGTGCTACACCCTTAGAACTATATCAGGTTGTAAGCACGACGGCATGAGAAAGGGATGTACTGAGAAAGCGAGGCTATTCCAGATAAGATGTAGTAGACGTACTCCATCTAGTGAACTATATTAGGTTGTAACGTGACGACATTAGATCATTGACAACATGATCCACAGAGAAGTATATCAAAAGAATCCTATGAGTTCTACTATTAAGCCTAAACTTTAATAATGAGATCATGTCAAAGAAGAAATGAAATTGATAAAGTAAAATGAAGTATATCATGTTAGAGGGATGAATTATATCAGATTGTAACATAAGGTTTTACAAAAAAGAAATGAGACTAATGTATTGAGAAGAAAATGTTTTGAGATCTATATCTGGATATAGTACGAGATACTATATCAAGTGAAGTATATCAGGTTGTAACACGAGGTGTTACAGCATAGGCAATACATCAAAAGAGAAGCATATCAGAAAATCATAAGTAATTCTTTTCTAAAGCCTAAAGTTGTTCATGAGTTTATGATAAAAAAATAATGAAGTAAACGAGATAAGTATTATATGAACAACCAGAATGAAAGAAATTCTAAGGCTGTACAGGTATGAGACTATATAGTTGAAGATGAATCATACTCAGAATATTATGTTAGATCAAAGAGAGAATAAGTAGAAGCAATCACTTCATAAGATATATAAAATGCTTTAATCATTTTAAGACTATGTCAGATATTACTGTGTAGTAGACTAGTGTTTTTCCTACTGGGAATCTTTTATTCTCATTCTTGCTATTATCATATTTTTATATAGATTACGAAGATGTGATTTATTTTGTGGAGATTCTTAGCTAGTATTGGCACTATGGTCCATACATTTTGATGAACCGGTGATAGAGAATTAATCAGTTCTTTTTATTTGCTTTTGATGATTTCGAGTAGTACCCTACCTAGAGTAAAGGGTTCCTGTGTGAACCACGGTAAGGGTTTGATATAGTTACAGGATACTGTTGATTAGTCATCAGTTACTTCAATTATGTATTTTTGACATATTATTTATGTTCAAACTTAACGTCATAGAGAGGAAGCGCTTTATGTTTGTCATGAAAAGCGGGCTCATAGGTAATAATATATGTACACTCCTCTAAGATCAAGTAGAGTTTACAAGTAACAACTAGTCACTATAAGGTTATGGCTTAAGCATAGCTTTATGGTGTGAAGGGTGTTATAACACTGATCTCTACTGGATCAAGGTTACAATGGTTACAAGTTTCGGTAGCCACTTAAACTGACCTATATTCAAGATTTCTTTGAATATACAATGAAAAGCTCCTGAAAATCTTGAATGACTTCTTTCAAAGAAAATTCTTCCTCAGAAGAACGTATGAGGAAAATAATTTTGTATAGGGAAAATGATTTACAGATAGTAAAAAACTTTTACAATCAGATGGAGAAAAACTTTAACCATGTTTTTGCTCTTTTGTTCAATGTTAGTCACTTATCTTTAAAGATCACTAGATCTCTATTTATAGAGGTATTTTTTAAGACTATTGCCTTTAGTCACATCTTCTAGGGACATGAGTTGATCATCCATTTGTGTCTTGGAAAGATAGTCTAGAAGTGCAGCCTTTCTGCTGTGTTAGGTTTGCCTGCAGAAGCCATTGTGAGATAAAAGTGGTTTCTAATGTTTTTCAGAGACTACTTACTTTTTCACCATGGTTTCTGAACACTTCCTTCTAGAATCTTTTGGTCGTTGACTTTAAAGGCAAAAGAGATGATTTACTGGTTCTGACACCAGGATTTGACTTTTCCATAAGCAAATTTGAAATTTGAAATTCAAACTTTCCCTCTTTCCGTATGATGTAGATTCTATTGTCTTGAAACGAGTACTTTCTGAATCATGATATCATTTCCTTGGTGAATAAAGAGTCTTCACAGTTTCAATCATTGTTCGTTTTAAGATACAAACTTTATGAACACAATGATTAATGGTGGTGTGCCATTTGGTCTTCAGAGAATGCATGATTTCTTCATGTAAGCGTACTTTCTGATGTCCAATGCTACTTTCTAAAGTCTTAATAGCTTGGTTTCTTGAAATGCTGAAGTCTTTTTCAATCGTTCAGCCTTCAATGCTTAGATATGGATATAATTTCACTTCTATAATCAATTCAGATCTCATAGCATGAGACAAACATGCTTACTCATGCATAGTGAAATGTATATTCTCATGTTTATTAGCATTACACTTGCTAAACGATAGAACCTATTAAATTCTTACAAGAAACTCAGAGAGAAACATCAGTCATTCTTTAAAGCATTTTCTTTGAATTGGCTTTGTTGTCATTCAAAACATATTAGCGCAATTGATAGGGTTCTAGAGCTAATAATCTCCCCTTTTTTGATGATGACAAACCAATTAGAAGAAAATCTTTTGAAGAGATAATTGAAAGAAATATTACAAAAATGCAAATAGGATAAGCATATTCTTTCAAAATATCATAATGAGAGATTTTCAGGAAGTTCTTTTTCTTAAGGCATGATATAGATTTTGTAAAACAACCTTTTTGGCCTTAAGTAACTTGAATCATAGCTGTTATTGTTTTGCATGTATGTTTAGGCCTGATATACTTTCTGAAGCTATCAGATAATTGTTTTAATCGTGTTTGAGCCTTGATTGAAACAACTAGCTTGATTTTTGGTCAAAAGAAGAAGAGAACTTTCTGAAGCTCTTCATGCATGAAACTTCACAAGTAATACTTATGACATATTATCCTAATTAGATTCTTTTTAGCACGCCTTTGACCATGCATATTTAACAAAAACAATGAATACATATGAAATCACAAACAAAGGATCGTCCATCAAAGCACACGTACGAGTAAAAAAGAACTAAAATAAATATATAAAATGGATGAAAAGATATAAGAGATAAAAGCAAGGAGTAAAAGATAATGAAAGAATTGTTAAAAAAATGCTAAAAAAATGGTTAAACTGTTCTCTGGATAAGCTCCCCCTCACTTTGATCTCCCTTTGTATTACTTAGCACGTAGATTTTTCTTTCCATATTCTTCTTTTTCCATATTCTTCTCCCCTTTTTGTTGATGACAAAAAGGAGTGTGCTGGAAACCAGTAGCACCATTGTCAGCCCTGATGCTTGACTTCACAAAGTATGTCCTGAAGTAATACTTCTTGCTAGCGAGAGTTGACTTCAAGCTGATCCAGCCTATTTTGGATAAGGCATTGTTCATGCAGTAGTGGTTGTATTTCAGTGAAGCTTAGTTGTTCAGCTGGTCTATGTAACACCCTAAAAATTATTTAAAAATTAATTTGGGCTTGACTAGCCGTAATTTCAAAAATTTGACAGTTTTAGAAATGATGAGGATGATCCAACGAATTTGTAAAAAAAAAAAAAAGTGAATAGTAATCTTGTGGGTCCCATGGGCCCGTTGGGACAGCCGAAACCCTAGAATTGGGATTGAGATTAAAAATAGTTAGAAATGAGGATTTTATACTTAGAATTAATTTTCAAGCAATGTCTTATTACCCGGGTATAGTGTTTTGCCCGTTCGGTAGAATTTCGATGTGCAGTTTTTAACACCGTACAAGTTACTTAGTGGCTAAGTAACCTTTACCAACCACTTTATGTCAAGTGGATGGCAAGGATTAAAACTTGAAAAGCAAGTTTTAATCATGACCTTTGATTTATTATATTTTACTCGGGAGCCAATAACTCATCCGTTCAGTGAAATTTCGGTGTATGATTTTAACACCGAAAAGGCTACTTGCTCCCCAAGTTAAAGTGATCCAATTATCTTCAACCAAGTGGAAGACCAAGATCCATTCTTTTCCTAAGAAAACAATCTTGGCCATCCATTTTTCTTTCTTTGGTCAAAGATTACTTAATTACACATTATAATATTCATTCTTTATATATAAGATCAACACCAAACCAAGCTTCTCCAAGAAGCCAAATTTTCTTCTTTTTAAAGGCCAATTTCGGCCAGCTTAAGGGGAGAATACAACAGCCACCATTTTCATCTTCTCAAGAGCTCAAAACTTGATTTAAGTTCCCAAACTCCTAGCCTAGACTTGTTAAAACCCTAAACTCCCTTCACAAAACTTCTTCTACTCCTTAATACCTACAAATCTAACCGATTAGAATTTGAATCCATCACTTTCTCCAGCTTTGAGAGCTCACCATTTTCTGGTTAGGGAAGGGTTTGATGTTGAATTGGTGACCTTGAAGTGAGCAAGATCACCCTTGGGACATGCTTGAAGCCAAGATCCTTAAAGGCACCCAAGTATGGTTTTTAAACCTCTTCTTCTTCAAATCCGTTTTTCTATGTTAATTATAACGCCCCGGTTTTCGCTAAAACTTTCATAATGACCAAAATGCCCCTGAGGTCATGTTTACCCGAAACACGATGACGGCCGGCTTTGGCCATCCTCATAGGGTTCATATGTTATATGAAGGGGATTGTATGAGCATGAGTGCCTAACAAAGTAGGAAAACCTCATTTCTGAGATTTTTGCGCGTAAATGACCAAAATACCCCAGAATGTAATTAAGGCAAGATAAGTTCCGTTTTGACCCGGACTTTGTTCTGAGGTTCAAAACAATGATTTTAAGGCATAAACTATGTTGGTTTAAGTCCCAGAGATCCCGGGCAACTTTTGGTAAAAATTACGGTTTTGCCCCTGCATATTACATTTCCGGCTTAATGAGCCGTTTAACTCCAAACCTAAGCAATATTAGGCTCTAATTAAAGGTTAATTAATTTCCATAATTAATCCAGAGCCAAAACCATCATTTAGAATTAATTGGAACCTAAAATTGCTTAGGGAAAATTCAAATCTCATCATAGTCTTATTCTTTAAAAAGGAAAAAGAATATGTGAATAGTGTTGAATAGTGTTTCCACTATTCACATCAACTTTTCTTTTTGAGACAAGTTGTCACACTCACATCACTAGTTCTAGAGGTGTTGACTCCCTAATCCTTCTAGACCACCTCTAAACCTAGGGATTTATGGTTTTAATTAACCTATTAGTACACCTAAGTACCTACTTAGCAATTTTTAATCCTAAGCCTAATCTATGTCACACCAAAACACACTTCTAGAACATGGTTTAAGGAGATATTTCTCCTCCCCAAGGCTGCCAAGAATGGCACCATTTTCTCTAGAAATCATCAAAAAAATTAGTCTATGTGTTCAAGCTATCTTGTGACATGTGTCTTGAACACTTTCAATCAATGGTCAACTTTCAAGAAAAATTGTCACTCAAGACTCAAAGAATATTTTATATGGTCAATCAAGGTTTTCAATTCATTTCTAAAATGAATTAATTTATGTCTTTCAAATTCAAAAAGAATGATTTGTTTTTGTGGTCATTCAAGCTTTCTATCGAACTTTTTCAAGACAACATGTCTTACAACACATTACCTATGCTTTGGGAATTTAAGTCTAGAAAAATTTCTCTTCTCTTTGGGCATGAGGAGCACGGTTTTCTTCACCCTTGTGCAGCCCAAAATTTTGTGTTTTCATGCATTTTTAAAGGTTGGAAAATAAGGTACATTCTAGCCATGCTTTAGTACATGCATAGCTAGACTTTTCACCATACTTTGAATGACCAACACCATGCTTTGAACAAAGATATTTCTTCCTTCTTGTGGCTGAAATGTGGCCGAATTCCCCCCCCCCCAAAAAGCCTCCAATATTTAATTCATTTCACTTCTCTATAAATAGGTAGCTTAGGGAACTTGAAGCACCTTTGTTCATTTTTTTCACTAAAGCTTTGAGTTAGAGCACTTTGAGTTTCTTTCTCTCAAGTTCAAGAGCTCATCCTCTCCAACCTCTTCATCTTCTTCACTTCCTCTCAATCTCAAACTCTAGGTAGGGAGCTCTTCAAGAATGCTTTCTTTTACTTTCATGATTAATGTTTATCTTGTTTGAAAATTGTATTGTTAGCAAGTTTTTCTCTCAAACATTTTCGGTTTCTTCTTTTCTCTTCCTCTTCATTTTCGGCCTCAAGACCAAAATGAGGAAAGCTTGATGATGAATGTTCTTTTGGGATGGCCATGTGTTCATCCTAACATGAGACCTCTAAAGCTTGAGTTTTGTTTGAGAAAAGTTTCATCTTTTTCATGTCTTGGTTAAGACAAGGCTATGTTTTTCATGAAAACTCCTTTTTGAGCTTTTGTTCCTTGATGTTTTCGGCCATGAAGGCTTAAAGAGCTTGGAAAAATGGTAGCTTTGTAATGAGTACTTCATGTTGGCCTTTGTCACATGATCAAACTCTAAAGTTTGAGTTTTTCCAAGAAAGGTTTCTCTTTTCAAGTCTTGGTCAAAGAATGAGTTATGTTTCTTTGATGCCTTGAAACTTTCCTTTTCTTTTGTTAGTTTTTGGCCATGAAGGCCTCTTGGACTTGAAACATGAGGAGCTTGATGATGAGAGTTATGTGATGATGTTTGTCACATGAACAACCTCTAAAGCTTGAGTTTTCTAAAAATAAGTTTATTATTTTCAAGTTTTGCTCAAGACATAGTTATGTTTCTCTTGGATCCTTGAAAACCTCATTCTTTTCCCTTGAGGTTTCAGCCTTGAAGGCCTTTGGGACTTAGAAAAGTAGTAGCTTGATGATGAGGGTTTCATGTTGATGTATGTCACATGAACAAAACTCTAGAGCATAAATTTGGTTTCAAGGCCAAGTATGTTTCGGTTTCTTTCCTTTATGTTGGTCATGAGTTTTGTGTTGTTAATAAATGTAGAGCATTGTAAAAATACTCAATGATGAGGACTTGAGATGTTGGTGTTTGAACCACCAAGATCTTGGTCCCTAGAGTTCAAAAATAAGGTTGTTTCCTCATGATGAGGATTCGGCCACCTCATGGACTTTGAGGATATGATCTTCTTTTATACAACTTAGCAACACTAGTGTTTTCTCTTCTTGTGAGGATGAGTTATGGGTTGAAACCTTGTTTCCTTTAAAGTCTTGCAAGGGCTCTAAACAGGATATAAAAGAAGTTGCATCCACGTTTACGTTATGCTTTGCATTAGCACGTTTATTTCCTATGCCATCACTAAGACCCAAGCTAATGAATGAACTTGCACAATGCACGTTTATGTTTCAAGCTTTGCATCTCATTTTATATTTCAAGTCATCACTAAACTCTAAGAATAAGAATGAAGATGCATTTCATCTTTACTTTGTGCTATCACTTTATTTTCTAAAGGACTATAAAATGAAATGCATAGCACGTTTATTTTTATGTCACCACTTGAAACTTTAGAGCTCAAAGACTTGCCCATTTCATCTTAAGAAAAGAATTTAATCAAGGAGATATCTCCTTGAACATCACTCGGCCATGTGGTGTAAATGGCTCTAGGGTGAGTTTCATTTAACTACAAGGGCCTATAATGCATGTCTTAGAATTTTTCTAAGCTTTGATGCACTTAACCAAGGTTTTAAACATGTTTTTTTTTAGTTTTAAATCCTTGCCAAGAGCAAGCCGAAATGGCTGCTGCCCTTGGAGTTCCATGATGAGTTTTGGTAAAATAAACTTTGATCTTACATAGTCTTGAAGTCCCAAAAAGGTTCCAAGAGAAACTAGCAAGTTATATGGTTGAAAAAAAAGGTTTTTCTCATGATTTTATGCCTTAAAGGTTTTCAGTTCTGCCTTAGTAATTCCAGCACCTTAAATTCTGTTTTGGGTGGTCTAAATATGTTGTAATACCTTGCCAAGTATATGATAATTGTTCTAGACTCTTTAAAGCATTATTAGTGACTTGGTTTGCTTAATATGTGAATTCTAGAACTATAAAGAATGGCAAAATGAGTTTCTGCCCAGCCTTGATAAAATATTTAGAATCACATTAGATTATGTCTAGATGTGTGGGAGTGACTCATAATTGGCCTAGGTATTAATTATTGCACCATAGAAAAATTCGGAAGTGAGAAAGGGCTTAAAACGCATTTTCTAGAACACATAATTCATCAAATATGAACAACTACATAAAGCTGTCCAACCATAATTAATTAGGATTTAGAACTTAATGGATTATGGTAATGAGGCTAATCAATCCCATAAACATACTAGAAAGTAATGGGAAAGTTTGAGGTTACCCGATTTAAGGATTTTTACCTTAAGGGATGATTATGCGCCTCTAAGTTTGATGATGAATTGATGTGTTAGCTCATGATGTGTATGGTGCCATGTGAACTATTATCCCTATGTGATAGCTTGTATTAACATGTTATTATTTCTTTAAAAGAACTTTGGAGATGCCGAGGTAGTAATTATGTGCTATGCATTAATTATGTGGCATCTTAAAGAAACATGTTAAACTTAGGATGACTTAGAACATAAGAATGTAATCCTTTGAAACCACCGAATTACGGGTGGGGACAATGTGATTCTAGCCCCCTAAACCCGTACTTAAAGTCGGGAAGTTGACTTATCCAAATGGATAAAGTCTAGATGCTAGTGACGACTAGTGTGGTATGAGCTCATAACCTAGAGTTTTCTCAAAAGGGAGAAATATTAGGCGCCCAGTTAAGTAAAGGTTCTTATGTCACCTAAGTAACCCAGTTATATGATTTATGTTCCATGTACCAGTTATATGATTTATGTTCCATGTGCCAGTTATATGATTTATGTTCCATGTACCAGTTATATGATTCATGTTCTACGTACCAAGCTACATGATTTATGTCTATGATTTTAGTATATAGCCTATGTAACACAAGTGCCATGTTAAAAAGAATGGATTCTCGGAAAGTGAGATTTTGGAAAACTCATAATTGAACCTATGTATGTCCATTATTTTATAAATAAACCCGAGATTCCTGGAGACGTATATGATGACACCTAGGATAGAAGGAAAACCCTACTGAGTTTCTTTAGTAAGAATCTCACTCCCTCTATCTTTTCCTTTCCATTACGTCTTCAGAGCGAGATGGCGACCTTCGTCCTATTCATTGACACGCCACTTGGGAGATCCACCATGACCCGAGCATGGGTCATTTCATTTTGAGGGCCGATGTAATCAGGCGCATCTTCATGTTTTTAGGACGGCCATTCGCACACCCCTTGTACGATTATCGCTTCTCCCAAGATCCCCTATGGCGACCCGCGATCTTTGAGCATGCGCGCCACGACATGAGAGGAACCTCGCACCCACTGCCGGTTCAGCGGATGCGCCGCAAAGACGTGCCATCATTGCAGACTCGAGGAGGACCCTTCAGAGGATTCCCCCATGGACCATGAGGGCTCTGCCCCCACTCCGCCTCTGCGATGTATAGGCGGCGAGACAGTCACTCAGCGTCGGAGGGCTTCGGTGCCCGGACCACGACCCCGACGTGGACGACACGTTCAGTCACAGGGCATGCTTGCACCTGCCAAGCTCCGCCCGTGGATTGGCTACGTTCCTCCGTACCCGTGAGTCTGCTATGGAGATTGGAGGGTAGTCCTTAGTGCACGCACGTCACATAGTATGGATGATACCTCTTTTGTGTTGAGGTTATCCATCTTAGGTTGCACATGGGTAGGGATGCTTCTTTCCAGTTCTTTTCCATGTATTTTGTTTTTCTGCCGTATTCATGTTACTATGTACTTGAAGAGTCCTGCCCTGTAGGGTAGGCATATTATATATATGAAGTAATTCAATTGTGATGATGCTATGATATGGAGCCACTTCTATGTTTATAATTCTGCACTTTATGATACCGACCCCGTAAGATACGCGCGGCTTCTATTTTAAGTAATGTTTTTTTAAAAAAAAATTGGCTCGTATTTTCGTTAAGCTATTTGCCCAAGTAAGAAGAACCATGATAGTAAGTAATGACTAATATTTGGCCTAAGTACGTACTAGTAGTATTAGGTCGAATATTAGGGTGTTACATTAATCGCTAATTTAAATTGATATTTTTAGTTGTGTTGGTTGATGATATATGGATATTGATTTATTAATTTTGGTGGAGTGTTTGGATGATTCTAGAAATCATTTTTGTCAAAAGGAGTATTAGACTACGCTGCTGGATTTTCGGATTTCTTCTGGACAGGTTATGGCTCATGAATTTTTTGATGTATTTGTAGTAATTTTTATGAGCTATAAAAATTATATATTGAAGCTAACATCCTAAGGCAACTTCATGATTTTTATTGGGTCCTAAAAATGAGTTTTACTATTTTATAAAAATAAAAAACCGAGACTGTGCTTGGGTTGTCTGGACAGCCATTTCTGAAGTTCTGAGTTTGTCTAATTTTGTTACCACATCAAATGATTTAGTTTTCCACTGAAATTTCTACAGGATATTTAGGACATGTTTAAGTCCAACCATAAATTTTTCTATGATTTTATATGATCATTTGACAGGGTAATAAGATTGGAACTTTGGCTGTTGGTTGCAAATAAGGGGTTTCTGGTCTCCTAATTTGTTGAATTTTGTTATCATACTTAGAGAACCTTTTAACTCCGAAACTTTTAGAGGACCTTGAGGACATATTGAAGTGTCTTGGATAATTTTTATAGTCTTGGATTTCATGGTTTGAAATGCAAATAAATTGTGCTATAGATATGTGAAATATGCCATTGTGCTGAAAACGAATTGATGCTTTGAGTTGATGAAATAATGATATTGGGTTCAAGTATGACATTTATGAATTCATGCTAGTGACTTAAAGGAATGGTTTGAGGAATGATTGAAATCATATTATGAATGAATGTGTATATGTGTCTCATGCATGCATTTGGAAAAGTACAGTGAATGATATGTATATGTGGCAAAAGAGAATATATGAACTTTAATCGTGCATGTTCTGACATATGGAGAAAACAGAAACAATACTTAGATTGAATGAGGGGAAGACAAAAGTAGAAACTTTCCCAAAATACGGAGTGTGCCTATTCTGACATATGGAGAAAACAGAACAAGACTTAGATTGAATTAAGGGGAAGGCAAAAAGAAGAACTTCCCACGAGATATTATGAGTCGGTAAACGTATTGACTAGGAATAGAACTGTGTGTGATTCGGAAATGGAAAAAAATAAAGTCCGATGATCACGTATAGGAATGAACTCAGTCCTGATAAGCAGTCTATTTCCCTTATGTGGTGTGATCCACTATAAATACCATTTGGTATAAATTATCTATTATGGAGTTGTCCACGGCAGATACCCGTTGGGTATAAAATAAGTCTTTCCTATGTTAATGAAGAGAGAAGGTTGCACTAATTGAGTTTTGTAGCATGATATAAACTAAGTCTTTCCTATGTCAATGAAAAGAGAAAAATGCACTAGATTAAGTTCTTTGGCCACGAAAAAGAATGGATAATTTATTATTATTTCTGTATATAAGTTTACTTGATAATGCTTGTAAGAATGAAATTTCTACTTATGTTTTGGTTGTTATTTTTGAATGTCTGCTTAGGATGATTTACTAGATGCTTGACATTATAATACATATGCATTAAGTGATTGATTGTTAAAAGCTACCCACTTTGAAAGTACGATTTGAAACTTTAAAAAATGAACCATTGGTATGAAATGCATGATCACTCTTTTTCTAATAAACCGAAGTGGCTGGGGCGATGACGATGACAATATGAATGAGTTTTTGGGGAGTTGCTGTACTAAGAATTGTATGATTCTCACCCCTATGTGTTTTGTGTTCTCGTGTCGTCTCCAGGTTAATCTAGAGAATGATGCGGCTGCTGCGTGAAAGAACTCAGGATTATAGTAGTTTAATAGTTGATATTGTTATTATGTTGTATATCGTTGTAGGCATATGTGTATGTAAATGTAATAGAGAATGTATATGTATTAAAGCTTTTAGAAAAGCTTCCTTTTGTACTTAGCTATGTATTCAATAAATGTTATGTTTCTTTGTTATATATTTTAACCAAATTACGCTAGTTATTACATGATCTTATTGCATTTGCTATAGTTATTTAAGAAAGGTCCGATAGTTTATAAGTAACAACTCTCAATCTGATGTCATGACTTAAGGATGATGTTGTACTTAGGAGGATATTATAGTCTAGGCCTGCTGGATGAGGGATCAATGCCCTGAGCTGAAGGATCTGGGAAGGTTGACATAGGTGGCTTTTTAGTCTTTGAAGGAGAAAGAGCAGTAGCAGCTCCACTTTCTGAGGGATGTTTCCATATCAGAAGATGAATCATGCTTAGAATCATAGGTCATGTTATTGCTAGAGGGTGCACCTTCATATCTGATGATAATTTTTGGCCTCTTTCCGTCATCTGAACTATCCTCAAGAATTATTATTTTCCTTTTGCCCTTTCTCCCTTGAGCTTCGTGGCTGCCTTTTCAATGGCTATATCCTTGATTCTTAAACTTCGTCTTATAACACTAGAAGGAACAGCACCGGTTGGTCTCCTTAGGGTTTTGAAAGAGTTAATGGTGTACTCTGTACTTTCCATGTCCTCATACCACTCATTTGCAAGAGGGTAATGTAAGTACTTAATGATTTTGGTCAGCAGAATCCCATAAGGCACAGCAGCAGTTTTTCTTTTCTCAGAAGAGATAGCATTCAACATATGATCAAATATGAGTTTAGGCAAGTTAACTTTTCATTTTGTTAATAAACATAAGAGCAATATACAATCCATCCGAACGAAGAGGTGGGTGCTACTTAAACGAGGAAACAGGGAAAACTTAATGACTATAAAAACTTGTCTTACATTTGTGTTTAGCACAGCTGTAGTGATATTGCTTGGATAATGTTTATAGACCCCAGTGAGACAACTGGAAACCACTTTTGCTGTAAAACCAAGAGTTGTTAACCATTCTGCCTTAGTCAAGCATCTAAGTCCTTCATTAGGAGCATGAGTAATGTTGGAGAGATCCATGATGCTCAGCTCTAAGTCCACTCCTTTGATGTTTGAGGTTAGCACAAAGTCGGTCACTTGAACCAGTTGAGAATAGAAGGCAGTGACCATTCCAAGAAGACTTAGTCTGATAGATCAAAAAAACCTTCCTATCCCTGAAAGGAGAAGACGTCAAGAAGAATGAGAACTTGAGCTATCAGCACCTGTGTTAGCCTTTTTCCTAGTGCTATTGGACATCATGACAAGTTCTCTTCATAATAGCCTTGATGTATCAGTTCTGAGAATATCTGAAGGGCTCCCATTTTAGCTATACGTCTAGAGGAGTGTTGTAACGCCCTAGGACGAGGGTGAGGTGTAACACCCTAAAAATTATCTAAAAATTAATTTGAGCTTTATCAATCATAATTTCAAAAATTTGATAGTTTGAACAATGATGAGGACGATCCAACGGATTTGCTAAAAAAAAAAATGTGAATAGTGTTTTGCACTCAAGAGTCCACCGACAGTTAAAACCCTAGAATTGGGATCCGGAGATGCCCGAAATTGAGAAATTATATGATTATGGTTAGAAATAGGTAGAAATAAAGATTTTATACCCAAAATCATTTTTCGGGCAATGTTTGATTTCCCGGGTACACTGTTTTACCCGTTCGGTAAAATTTCAGTGTGCGATTTCTAACACCGAAAGATAATTTTATCTTTGTAAAAGGATAATGTTTATCCTTTGGAGCCAAGTGTAAGGATAGGATTTAATCTTGAATTACAAGATCATATCGTAGCAATTAATCTTATTTTCTTGGTCAAAGAATGTAGACTTTATATTAAACAATTGTTATAACCTAATTTAATATCATTAAAAGCTATGAAAACTTACCTTTGAAGACACACTTCCTCGGCCATCAAAGGGAGAGCATCAGAAACCTCCATTTTCCATTTCTCATGAGCTCCAAATTGCCTTCCAATCCCAAAAACCTTAGCCTATAGTTGATAAAATCTTAAACTCTCTTCAAAAAACTTGTTCTACACCTCAAACCCTACAAATCTAACCGATTGAAATCTCAAATCCTCACCTTAATACCTCCCTTCCCCACTGCCTAAGGAAGGTTTAGGACTGAAATTGGTGTCTTGAAGTGAAGGGAGATCACTTAGAACATCCTTTGAAGTATCAAGCTCCAAAGCTTTCAAAGTAGGGTTTTCTTTGGCCTTTTCTTTCAAACTTTTTCTGAACAATTCTTATTGGTTTCAACTCGAAATTTCTAGTTAATTTGGTTGATATTATGCTGATATTGATGTGTTAATTTTGGTGGAGTGTTTGGGGTTGTGAAAAAATCATTTTTATCAAAAGAGATTTTGAGTTGGTTTGCTGGATTTTCGGTTTTCTTACAGGCAGTGTGTGACCACGAATTTTCTGGGCTTGTTGTGTGCATTTTCGTGATCTTCAAAAACTATATGTTGGAGCTAACATCTTGAGCTAGTCCCACAAATTTTCTTGGGTTTTTATTTTGAATCAAACTGCCTTAGAAAAATCAAGAACTGAAATTAAGCATATGCTGCCTGAAATGTTGAATCTGAAGTTGTGAACTTGTGAAATTTTATTAACCTAGTAAATGATCGAATAATGAGCTGAAAAGTTTACAGGATATTAGAGACATATTGAGGTTTTACTAGGATTTTTATTTAGAATTTTCTGGGTTCATTTGCTAGGGTAAAAAATTATGAAATTTGGTTCTTGAGCTGAGGTTGGATGGTTTCTGACCACTAAATTTTTAGAATTTTGTTAATATAGTTAGAGAACTCTAATTACTCTGAAATGTTTATAGGACCTTGGTGACACATTGAGGTGTCCTTGATAATTTTTATACTATCTGAAATGATTGTTTTATGTGCAAATAAATTCGTGCCACAATAGTGCTGAAAATAAATTAATGCTTTGAATGGATGAAAATGTAGCATTTTGTACTAGTATGACATGAGTACCTGAATATGAGTATGAGTAATTGAGCATATGAACTTATTGCTGAGGTTAGGTACACATAGATATAAATGATTATTACAATTATTTATATGCGAAAGAAAAACATAAGATTATGTTTCTTGGACTGGAGAAAGTAAATCCAGTTTGTTAGGGAAAGTAAACCTAACTACCAAGAAAAGCATAAGATTTCTAATCCTTGGGCTGGAGAAAGTAAATCCAATCTGTCAAGGAAAGTAAACCTGACTACCCTTGAATTGAGTCAGGGAAAATAAACCTGGCTAGGAATAGATCTGTGTGAGAATTGGAAAAAGTAAATCCAATGATCATGTATAGGAATGAGCTCAGTCCTGAAAAGCAGTCTATTACCCATTATTGCCACACTAGGGACGGCAGTACGTAACGCCCAGATGTGACAAGATTAGTCAAGGGCCAAGGCAAGTTTAAGAAGTAAATTTTCTAAGGAATCTTTTGTCTTATATGCCGAGTGAAGAAGTTTAGTATTGATATTGACACCAATATATTTAAGTGGAAAGTTAGTAGTGTATGATGTTGAGTAGTATGGTATATGTACATTAAGTGATTGAATGTTAAAAGAAACCCACTTCGGAAAGGTGATTTTATAACTTTAAAATGAACCTTTGATATATATATATATATATATATATATATATATATATATATATATATATATATATATATTACATGCCCACTTTTTCTTAATAAACCAAAGTGGCTGGGGCGATGACGATGACATTATGATGGTGTATTTGGGGGAGTTACCCTACTGAGAATTGTATAATTCTCACCCCTATGTTTTTGTGTTCCCGTATCGTCTCCAGGTTGATGCAAAAAATCGAGAAACTGCTATGCAACAGAACTCGGAAGTACAATAGGGTAGTAGTTAATACTTTTGTTATGTTGTATTTAGTGGAATGGATATGTATGTAAATAGGTTAGAGGACAAGGTGTGTTAAGGCTCATCAAAGAGCTTTCTTAATGTACTGAACTTTGTATTAAATGAATATTTTGGTTTCATTGCTATATATTTCAGTAGAATTATGACCAAGTTATCTCGCGAATCAATCCAAATGGCTATAGATATTTAAGAAAAGTCCACTAATTTATAAGTAACAACTCTCGAGTATGATGTCATGACTTAAGGATGATGCTATACTTGGGAGGATGTTACACGAGGAGTGATCGCCGATGCGAGAAGGCACAGACAATGAACGGTTCCTAGCAGCTTCTAAGCGAATGGGTACATGAATAAACTGATTACACACCCGAATGAGAGGGATCCTGAGACTGTATAGGTATGGGACTATACAGTTAAGGAGGGCTTATATGAATTGATTTGTACTACCTATACCAACAAGATGCATCTTCTTTTCGGTAACCCATCACTAAAGAACTCCATAGTTAAGCATGCTTGACTTGGAGCAATTTTGGGATGGGTGACCTGCTGGGAAGTTTTCCTAGGAAGCATGTGAATGAGGACAAAGCATGCTGAAAAGACCCATGTTGGTTTGTGGGGACAGTCGTCAATCCATAAAGTAGCAAGGGATGTTACAAATGGTATTAGAGCCTGCACCTTTCCCAGTATGGTGTAGTTCAGGGACGAATCAAGCAGAAGCTGGTAGGCATGTAACGCCCGAGAACGAGGGCGATGAGTGATTGCTGTAACACCCTAAAAATTGTCTAAAAATTAATTTGAGCTTTATTAGTCATAATTTCAAAAATTTGATAGTTTGAACAATGATGAGGACGATCCAACGGATTTGTAAAAAAAAAAAATTGTGAATAGTAACTTGTGGGCCCCGCAGGCTCGCCGGGACAGTCGAAACCCTAGAATTGGGACCCGGAGATGCCCGAAATTGAGAAATTATATGATTATGGTTAGAAATAGGTAGAAATAAAGATTTTATACCCGAAATTATTTTTCGGGCAATGTTTGATTTCCCGGGTACACTATTTCACCCGTTAATGAAATTTCTGAAGCGATTTTTAACACCGAAAGCTAGTTAATCTCTGCAAAATAATGAAGTCTATCCCTTTGAATGCCAAATGAATGGCTAAGATTTTATCTTGGATGAAAGATCAAATCTTAGCCATTGATATTAAGTTCCTTTAATGAAAAGCAATTATGCTTTATGTTAACCAATCACAATTTTTCTTATAAGACGTATATGAGCAAAATTCTTCTCCAAGAAGCCATTGTCATTGTCATCCTCGGCCAGCATCTAGAGCAGACGAAAACTCCATTTTTGTTTCTTCAAACACAAGAAAACTTGATTTCAAATGCCAAAAACACTAGCCTAGAGTTCGGAAAACCACAAAGTTCCTTCACAAAATTTGTTCTACACCTCAAACCCTACAAATCTAACCGATTGAAATCTCAAATTCTCACCTTAATACCTCACTTCCCCACTGCCTAAGGAGGGTTTAGGACTAAAATTGGTGTCTTGAAGTGAAGGGAGATCACTTAGAACATCCTTTGAAGTATCAAGCTCAAAAGCTTTCAAAGTAGGGTTTTCTTTGGCCTTTTTCTTTCAAAATTTTTCTGAGCAATTATTACTGGCTTCAATCCGAAATTTCTAGTTAATTTGGTTGATATTATGTTTTTATTGATGTATGAATTTTACTGAAGTGTTTGGATGAGGTTAGAGAGATCATTTTGTCAAAGGATGTTGAGTGATACTTGCTGGATTTTTAGTTTTCTGACAGGCAGTGTGTGATCACGAATTTTTTGGGCTTGTTGTGGGAATTTTCTTGAACTGAAAAAAATATATGTTGGAGTTAACATCTTTAGCTAGTCCCACGAATTTTCTTGGGTTTTTATTTTGAGTCAAACTACCTTAGATAAATCAAGAACTGAAATTAAGCATATGCTGATTGAAATATTGAATCTGAAGCTGTGAAATTGTGAAATTTTATTAACCTAGTAAATGATCGAATTATGAGCTGAAAGTTTTACAGGATATTAGAGACATATTGAGGTTTTACTAGGATTTTAATTTAGAATTTTCTGGGTTCAATTGCTAGGGTCAAAAATTATGAATTTTGGTTCTTGAGCTGAGGTTGGATGGTTTCTGACCACTAAACCTTTAGAATTTTGTTAATATAGTTAGAGAATTATAATTACCCTGAAATTTTTACAGGACCTTGGTGACACATTGAGGTGTCATTGATAATTTTTATAGTCTCTGAAATGATTGTTTTGTGTGCAAATAAATTCGTGCCACAATAGTGTGAAATCTACCATTGTGCTGAAAATAACTTGATGCTTTGAATTGATGAAATGATGGTATTTTGTACTAGTATGACATGAGTACCTGAATATGAGTCTGAGTAATTGAGCATGTGAACTTATTGATGAGGTTAGGTACACATAGATATGAATGATTATTACAATTGTGTATATGTGAAAGAAAAGCATAAGATTATGTTTTTTGGACTGGAGAAAGTAAATCCAGTTTGTTAGGGAAAGTAAACCTAACTACCAAGAAGAGCATAAGATTTATAATCCTTGAGCTAGAGAAAGTAAATCCGGTCTGTCAGGGAAAGTAAACCTGACTACCCTTGAATTGAGTCGGGGAAAGTAAACCTGGCTAGGAATAGGTCTGTGTGAGAATTGGAGAAAATAAATCCAATGATCATGTATAGGAATGAGCTCAGTCCTGAAAAGCAGTCTATTACCCATTATTGCCACACTGGGGACGGCGGTACGTTAACTCCTGGGGATTGCGAAGTCGGGGAGTGATCGCCGGTGCAAGGAGGCACGGACAAGGAACGGCTCCTGGCAGACTTCGAAAGCGGAGGGGTACATGAATGAACCGATTACACACCCAAATGAGAGGGATCCTGAGACTGTATAGGTATGGGACTGTACAGTTAAGGAGGGCTTATATGAATTGATTTGTACTACCTATACCAACAAGATACATATTCTTTTCGGTAGCCCAAACTGAAAAAACTCCACAGTTAAGCGTGCTTGACTTAGAGCAATTTTGGGATGGGTGACCTCCTGGGAAGTTGTCCCAGGAAGTGTGCGAGTGAGGACAAAGCACGCTGAAAAGACCCGTGTTGGTTTGTGGAGACAGTCGCCAATCCATAAAGCAGCAGGGGATGTTACAATTGCCAGTGCGAGAAGGCACGGGCAATGAGCGGTCCTGGCAGCTTCTAAGTGAAGGGCTACATGAATGAACCGATTACACACCCAATTGAGAGGGATCCTGAGACTATATAGGTATAGGACTATACAGCTAAGGAGGGCTTATATGAATTGATTTGTACTACCTATACCAACAAGATGCATCTTCTTTTTAGTAGCCCGTTACTAAAGAACTCCATAGTTAAGCGTGCTTGACTTGGAGCAATTTTGGGATGGGTGACCTCCTGGTAAGTTTTCCTAGGAAGCGTGTGTATGAGGACAAATGACGCTGAAAAGACCCATGTTGGTTTGTAGGGACAATCGTCAATCCATAAAGCAGCAGGGGATGTTACAAGTGCTTTCCTTGAGCCATGATCGGATGATGAGGAGTATAGAAAATGTTATTCAAGTGGCTTCAATGAACTCAAGAGGGGGGTAAATTGAGTTCTAAAAATTTTTCTTAGATTTTACACTCTAATTACTTTTTCAATAAAATTCAAGAAGTTAACTTAAAAACCTAATTTAATAGATGAGAATGCAAGAGATATAGCAGTCTAATTATGTATATGAACAAAATTGACAAAATAAACCTGCAATAAACTTAGAGAGATAAGGGAAGAGGGAATGAAAACTTGATTTATACTGGTTTGGTCACCTCTTGTGGCCCACATCAGTTTTTTCAAGCAACCTACTTGAGAGTTCCATTATCTCTTTAACTTTTGCAATTGAAAAGCACTCTTACACTTTAGGATCCCTCACCCTTGTGTTTGAGTCTCTTAAGGACCAACAGATACTGCACTCTTGTTTTTATAAGGGATACCATCATTCTTTTCATAATCTCAAGTAAAAGAAAGAATACAAGAATTCACTCTCTGAATAGAGGAAATGTTACAAACTGAAGTTCTATAAGGTTTCTCTAGAATAAGAATGATTGTTGAAATGATCTTTGTAATATGTTTTCTATGCTTTAAAATGCGTTAAAGAATGATATTTATAGACAACAATTCGTGTAGACCGTTGGTGATTAATCCTAAGAGACGTGTCTCTTCAAAACACACCCATTTGCAAATTTCTAGGCTTGGTAATCGATTACATGACCTTGTAATCAAATATATAGTTGAAATTTTTGAAAACTAGCAATGGTCACTAGCTTGTAATCGATTACAATACATATGTAATAGATTACACATGTTAAAAATCTGATGTCATCTTGCTGGTAATTGATTACATTAAGTGTGTAATCGATTACAATGATGAAACTTCAAATTCTGAGCACAAGAATAGCATGGTAATCGATTACTTCATGTTGTAATTGATTACATCAATTCCAAAAATTGAAATTTAAAGTTTTAACACATTTTAAATCATTTTTTCATTGTAAAGTTATTTTTAAACATCTTTCAAACATACCCTTTGGAAATAAACCCATGTTTTTCACAAATCAAATCAAACTTCATTTAACAACAATTGAATTATTCTAAATAAATTTTTCTTTAGATTCAAACTCATTCTTTAGATTAAAACTTGATTTAACTTAAAATGGCCAAATAAACTTATTAATTGAAACCTTTTAACAAAGTGACCTAAGTTCTAATTATTCTAACCATTTGACTTGATCATTTGCTTGTTCATCTTCAAGAAACTTCATGTCATTTTGCTTCTATTCTTTTTGTCATTTGCTTGACTTATTGGCATCATCAAAACCTACAATATAACATTTGCATTCTCCCCTTTTTTGATGATGACTACCATCTTGGGTGAGGAGCAATAATAGATATGACAAAATTTGCATTGTGTTCACTCCCCCTAAGAATATACATGCATTTTCAAAATAAAAATGACATATGCATGCTCCTCCTTAAACATTGAATATATCCTAATATTACCTCAGTATATTATATCTCTCCCCCTTTGGCATTATCAAAAAGAGTCATACATATCAAAATTAACAATCTCAGCAAACATTAAAACCCATAAAACATAATCCAGGATATATTCCAAAGCATCATATAATTCATAAGTCATAACTAAGGTTCACCATAAGTCACAAACTACAAGTCCAAATACCAAACCACACATCATAACATAGAGTCAGTTAGAAATGTAACACCTAATATTTAACCTAACACGCCTAGGACGTATTCAAGTTAATTATTAGTCGTTATTCTTTCATTCTAGTTCTTAATTCTAACTTTTAGAAAATACTTAGTGAAAATATGGGTAATTTTTTTTTTTTTGAAATAAGAGATGAAAACATGAATCGCACATAAGATGAATACTATATTCGTTTGATTCGTGAACGATAATAAAAATCCATACATGCTATGAATAAAAGAAAACATAGGATCATACATAACAACAACCATATCATATATATAATAAAGGTTCTGCTATATATAGTAGCATAAGTACAATTATTCGAACAGAAATACATAGAAAAATCAAGTACATAGACTAGAAACCTCGCCCACTAAAGTGCATCTAAAGTAGATAACCTCAAAAACAAAAGAAGGCTATCCTATGCCAACTATACGCACAAGCATCACCAAGTTTGCTACCAGCTCCTACTGCTGCCCACCCCAAAGGGGAGGAACATATCCAACCCACTAAGCCAGTTCGATCAAGGTGGCTAAATAGTGCGTAGGCAGGGCATGTGCTCTACAACGGGGTATCATCCTTACTCATCCTTCATGGATCGGCTACGTCATGGTGGCCACATTGCCCTGGCCAAAATCCATGGGTACAGCGGGGGAAGAACCCTCGGATGGCACCTGGATGGCGGAGTTCTCAGATGGATCCGTCTTTGAATGATCTGTGGGGGAATGGGGAACATAATCCGGGAAGTCATGAATGGCAGAAGCGATTAGCTGGGTGCAAAGAGTCCACTCCTCATGAGGTCGTGCATGCTTGAAGACAAAGTTGTCACCAAAAGGGGAAGCAGGAGAGAACCGAAAACTAGAAACTGGGTGTGTGAAGGGGCGGTCCATGTACACAAAAAGGCAAACAGCACAATGACCCACGAAATGATATGACCGATGGGCGGCGTCGTAGTGCATCTCCCAAGTGGGCGCGTTAATGTAGATTACGAACATCACCATCGATCTTTGAAGACGCGATAGAAAGAAAAGACAGCGGGAGTGAGAAACTTGCTAAAGAATCTCAGTAGGGTGTCTTTCTATCCTAATGTCATCATCTACATCCTCAGGAACCTCGGGTTTCATCATGAAATAGTGAGCATGCATAGGATTCAATCATTTAAGTTTCTAAAATGTTATTTACTAGGCCCATTCATTTTAATATGTGTCTTGGATGTTATGCATGTATCAGGCCTCATCATGAAATGCATGTCAATGCATGGTTCAACATACTAAATACAATCATAAGTGATGCTCATGGATCATAACAGTTATAACATGAATTTTCTTTAGTTTATCTTTTAGGTGACTTAGACTATTTCTTTATCTCATTTGGGGCCACCTCATTACTCTTGCCTTTTGAGAGTTCTAGGTTATGAGCTCATACCTCACTAGTCGTCACTAGCATATTCTTATCCTTAAGATAAGTTAACACCTGACTTTCGGGTATGGGATAGGGGGCAAGGATCACCTTTCATAACCTTTAATTCGGAGAGTCCAAAGGAAAACTTCCTTATTGGATCACCTCTCATAACCTTTAATTTGGGGAGTCTAGAGGATCATTTCCACATGTTTTATGTCACCTTAACCTTAGCATGTTATCTTAAGATGCAAAAACACAAACATATCATTTAATGCCTCATGCTTTCATATTACTTCAATGTATGCATCTTAAATGTTCCAAGTGAATTCATAACATGCCACAATAAATTTTGCAACTAAAAGCCATGTATGCAACTATTAATCATCACATAAATTCTCAAGTACGTCAAATTACATCACCTCATAAAATAGGCACTTTTATTATCTCTTAATCGATTAAACCTCTAAATCGGGTAAACCCAACTTTTGTATTTGTTCTTTTACGCATCTAGGGGATCAATTACAATGTTTTTCATTAATTATTAACCTCAAAAACAGCACTAAACAATGCTGGACAAAATTAGGCAGAAAAGAAAAGAAAAAGAGTAATTTCGGTGTTTTAGAAGTTACATCTTTGACCCTTTCTCATTACTAACTTTCCCCGTGATGCTAAAATTAATTCCTAACCATTTATGAGCGTTTCCTATATATTTACTAAGTGGCAAACATCACTTTTACTCAATTAATACTTGCTGGACAGAAACCATATTTTTCTTTTTAAGGAGTTCTAGAGTTTATATTTTTTGTTCTTTCTAGTTACTAGTCTTTCCTTAGTTACTAAAATAATTATCACACTTCAATAATAACAATTTTCACATGTTAAACACATTCCATACAGCACACATCAAATCTGGAAAGTTTTGAATAGAAACTAAAATTTAATTTCCTAAGTGCATGCAGGAATACGAAATAGGTATTTCTAGTAACTGATCTTTTAAATTAATTCTAGATAAAGAGATACACTTATAATTAACTTCACCCTTATAGAAACACAAATAATACCCTTAGTTTAGTGGCAAAGGTAGAGAGCTTAAATAAATTTTTAGTTATGTGAATCATGCTTTAACATTTTAAGGATAAGCATATTATTTGAAGGATAAGTTGTAAGACACACTTCATTTTTTCAAGACAACAATATATCATTTATACATTCATAAAGATAGATGTTCCATGGACCAAAATCCCCATGTAAGTTGAAAGGGGTAAGTCTTGAGCACTAAATTATTTAGGTGATGGCATAAACTTAAAATGCAAATGCAAGCCTTATTTTAATCTTGGTACAATAAGGCGAAGGCAATGGAAATATAAATATGATATGCAAGGCTTGAAATTAAATATGAGAATGCAAGTTCCATTTTAATCTTTAAGTTTAGATGATGGCTTGAAATATAAACATGCTAGACAAGAAACATAAATATGGAATGCAAGTTCATTTCTTATTTTCAAGCTTTAGGTGACAACTTGGAAATAAATATGAGGTGCAAGGCTTTGAATGTAAATATGAAATGCAAAGACTTGAAATATAAATATGAATGCGTTTCTATTTATTATTTCTTTAGGTTCTAGGCTCAAGACTTCTATTTAGAATAATGACTCTAAAACACCGATTAACTCCAAGGTTTGTAAAGTAAATGAGTGTCCAATTATTCCTTTTTAGTTTTATGTTCAAGACTCCCATCTAGAGCAATCACTCTAGAACACCGATCAACTTTAAGGTTGAAAAGGGTAAATCTTGAACTTAAGTTAATTAAGTGACAATATAGCCATATCATTTTATTTTGCTCAAGTAAAACTTATCGGAGAAAACCTAGTGACACCTTTATTTGTAAAAACTCTTCGAAGTGAAACCTTCAAGCTTTAGAGATCAAGTAAATGATGGTTTTACAACCAACATCCAAGATCCTCATCATCATGCCATGGTTTTTCAAGAACAAGGCCATCAAGGATGAAAAAAGAAACGGAAGAAAAGGAAAACTTTAGGCTGAAAAGAAAGGTAGCAAAGGAATGAACCAACATTTCAACCAAAACGGTTCAAAAGAAAAGAATGAAAACTTTAAAATAACTCCCTACCAAAAGTATTTTTCTTGAAGAGTGAAAGATAGCTTGATTTTGAGAAGAAACAAGAAGAACAATCTTTCCCCTGGGCAAGGAAATGATTTCGGCCACTTAGAGGAAAAGAAAAGAAGGAAGGTTTGTCTTGGGTTTTAGTCTAAGAAGTGGAAAGGTTAAGTGTTTTAGGGGTGGTTGATGGTGGTTGTGTAGTGTAACATCCTAATTTTTAACCCAATACTCCTAGAACGTATTTAGGTTAACCATTAGTCTATTACTCTTTTAGTCTCATTCTTTAGAACTTTTCATTAAAATACTTAGCGAAAAATGTGGGTAGAATTTTTTTTGTTGGAAGATAAACCAATGCGAGCCTCGTGTACCGTGAAGCGTAAACCTAAAAGGAATAGCATGAATAGAAACACCAGAGAGGCTTCATGAAAGAAACAACCATCAACACATCATCCTATAACATTAACGTTAAATATCAAGTCAAACATTAATAGCATTAGTGATATAGGTTCCCACAATCACATCAAATATATTGGGCCCACCCATGAAGGTTGAGCATACAACAATTCAAAACTACACACGACTACGATGTGAAAAGGCTAAGACTATATCCCCGCTTCTACTACGCCACTCTGATCCTTGACCATCTAGCTACTTCCATGTTGGCACCTCAGGGCAATCCATGGGCGTCGTTGTCAACCTTGTCTGAAGACGAAGATGGAAAAAAAGGATAGGGGAAATGAGAAACTTATACAAGAATCTCAGTAGGGCTTCCCTTTTCATGCGCGTGTCATCATCATCGTCCTCAGGAACCTCGGGTTTAACTATGAAATAGTGAGCATGCAAGGATTCATTTATTAAGTTCTAAAACATCCATTACCGAGGCTAGTTCATTTTATCATGAGTCTTGTAATGAATGCATCATACTTCTTTATGATATGCATATCAATACTTTATGCAACATTAACTTTAAAGCATATATCTAACTTTATAGCAAACATGATGTGCATAGAACGTGGTTCATGAATGACATTCCTTGTTGTCATTAGGTGACTTAAGTCTCTTTTCATTCTTGGGGCCACCCTATTACTCTTCCCTTTTGAGAGTACTTCTAGGTTATGAGCTCATACCTCACTAGTCATCACTAGCATAAACTTATTCCCTTTTGGTAAGTTGAAGTCTTGACTTGATAAGTACGGGTTAGGGGGCAAGAATCACCTTTTCATCACCTATAGTTTGATGAGTCCAAAGGATCATTTTCTCATGTTTTAGATCACCTTAAGCAAGAATTACCTTTTCATCACCTATCGTTTGATGAATCCAAAGGATCATTTTCTCATGTTTTAAGTCACCTTAAGTCTTGGCATGTTATAACAAGATGCAACACATATTTCATAAATGTTATAATTCTTCATATATTTCTAACATATGCATCTGTAATGTTTCAAATGAAACCATGACATGCAAATGATGAATTCTATACCAATACCTCACATAACATCAAATATTACATGAATGCATCATCTCAAATCATCATCTCATAAACATTCCCTTAAATGGCCAAACACTTAAATTGGGTAACTCAAATTGTCAAATTATTTCCTTATGCATCTAAGGGACTAATCATCGTCATTACCACTAATTATTAACCTCAAGAACATCATCAATCAAAGTTGGGCAGCATAGGTAGTAAATGAAATTCTATGATTTAAGGTGTTCTAGAAGTTGCGTTTTACGCCCTTTCTCGTTACCGGCTTTCCTTATGATGCTAGAATTAATTCCTAAACCATTTATGGGTCATTCTCACTCAAGTAAACATGGCATAACATGGTTTTACAATCCTTCAGAGGTGCTGGAACAGAAACAAAAATTAATTAATTTAAGTGTTCTAGGATCGCACTTTTACAATTTTCTAGTTATTAGTTTCTCCATAGGTGCTAAAAATCAATCCTACATCAAACGTTACCAAGTTTTTTCATATTTAAACAATCCTAATCTGATTATCATCCCACTAAAATATTTTGGTCAGTGTCTAAAAATAAATGGGTCAAAACCACGCTAAAACTTGACTTTACGATTTTTTTCTATAAAACTAGTTTCTTTCCTAACAAGCATAGAAAAGTTCCTACCTCAACACATATAATTTTTACACATTCTTAGCATATCAAAATAACATCATACAGCACCAAACACACCATGGCAGAACCGAATTCATATATATACGTATCATACGTAAAATTTCATTTTCAACAAGCATAAGTTACTAGTATCTCTTTGAATCATTTTAGGACTTCTAGAACTCTTTTGCAAAACATCTATCTTGTAAAAGGGACTAAGAACAATCATAGGGCAGTAACTAATTTAAAACACTCTTGGAAGAGGTTTAATTTACAAATCTTATTGGTAATGACCTTATAGAATTCTTAAAACATAGGAAAAATTTTAACCATAGATTGTTGGCCCTTACAACTAGATGAAACTCATATTAAGTTCATCATCATCACATGGCTGAAATATGCATCCATGAGGATGTCTCCATAACCAACTTTAACTTGAGGTAGTAAGGGCAAGTCTTTGAGCTCTAGGTTCTTTAAGTGATGATGAAATATAAACGTGCTATGCATTCCATTTTATTCCTCATTAGAAAGTAAAGTGAGAGCTTCAAAGTAAATATGAAATGTGTAACATCCTCCCAAGTACAACGTCATCTCTAAGTCATGACATCAGACTCGAGAGTTGTTACTTATAAATTAGCGGACCTTTCATAATTATCTATAGCTAGTTTGATTGATTTGCGAGATAACTATGTCGTAGTTGTATTGAATTATATATAGCAAGGAAAACCAAAACATTTATTTAATACAAGGTTAAGTATACTAGGGAAGCTCTTCTATGAGCTTAACACATCTGTTCTCTATTACATTTACATATATATATAACCACAATAAAGTTACAGTAAAATAAACACATCAACTACTAAACTACTGCAACTCCAGTAAAGTTTTTCTTGTAGTGTCTTCATCGTTCTTCGGATCAACCTGGAGATAACACTGGAACACACAAAATAGGGGTGAGAATTATACAATTCTCAGTAGGGCAACTCCCCTAATACACAATCATAATGTCATCGCCATCGCCCCAGCCACTTCAATTTATTATAAAAAGTGATCAAGCATTACATAATAACGGTTCATTTTTAAAGTTCCAAATCATATTTCCGAAGTGGGTTGTTTTAAGAATCAATCACTTGTACACATTTTTCATAAGCTCATAATCATAGTAAATAATGTCAATCAAAATGATTTGATATGATACAAATATGTATATACCAAAAGTAGAGAAATTATCTTTAATTGTCCTTGATAAATCGAAGAGGATCTCATCTGTCTCTATTTGCCCTCTATAAGTCGAAAGGATCTCATATCGCTCTATTTGCCCTCGACAAGTCGAAGGATCTTATGTTTCTTTATTTGCCCTTGACAAGTCATAAAGGATCTCATGTTTCTTAGTTGCCCTTGACAAGTCATAGAGGATCTCATTTTACTTATGCATTTCATTCACCTATAGGCATTCATTCACATTGTGATTTCAATCATGCCTCCTATACCAATCTTTACTTTCTCTAGTACACATTTATACATCACAAGTCACATGACCAAATATTTAACATCAAGTATTCATGTCATACTAGAACCAAACTACCATTACATTACCAATTCAAGTCTTTGGTTCATTTCCAGCAATTGGGCAGATTTCACACCATTGTAACACAATTTATTTCCATATCAAATAATCAATTCAGAGGCTACAAAAATTCTCAATGACACCTCAATGTGTCCAAAAGGTTCCATAAAAATTTCAGAGTAAAAATAGTTCTCTAACTATGTTAACAAAATTAGACAAATTTGGTGGCCAGAAACCACTCAACCTTAGCTTAAGAACCAAAATTCATCATTTTTAACCCTAGCAATTGAACCCAAAAAATTCGAAATAAAAATCCTGGTAAAACCTTAACATGTCTCTAATTCCCTATAAAACTTTCAAGTGATAATTCCATTATTTGATATGGTAACAAAATTAGCAAAATTTACAGCTTTTGTTCCAACATTTCAGGCAGCATATGCTTAATTTTAGTTCTTGATTTTTCTAAGGCAGTTTAGCTCAAAATAAAAATCCAAGAAAATTCGTGGGACTAGCTAAAGATGTTAGCTCCAACATATAGTTTTTTCAGATCACGAAATTGCACAAAACAAGCCCAGAAAATTCATGATCACACACTGCCTGTAAGAAAACCGAAAATCCAGCAAGTATCACTCAACATCTTTTGACAAAATGATCTTTCTAACCTCATCTAAACACTTCACCAAAATTCATACATCAATATCAACATAATATCAACCAAATTAACCAGAAATTTCAAGTTGAAACCAGTAAGAATTTTTCAGAAAAGTTTTGAAAGAAAAAGGCCAAAGAAAACCCTACTTGGAAAGCTTTTGAGCTTGATACTTCAAAGGTTGTTCTAAGTGATCTCCCTTCACTTCAAGACACCAATTTCAGTCCTAAACCTTCCTTAGGCAAGTGGGGAAGTGAGGTATTAAAGTGAGGATTTGAGATTTCAATCGGTTAGATTTGTAGGGTTTGAGGTGTAGAACAAGTTTTGTGAAGGAACTTTATGATTTTATGAACTCTAGGTTAGTGTTTTGGTGATTTGAAATTAAAACTTGAGCTTATGAAGAAGATAACAATGGTGGCTGTATTCTCTCTGAAATGGCCGAGAATTGCAAGCTTAAAAGGTAAGTTTTATGGCTTTTAATGATATTAAATTAGGTTGTAATAATTGTTTAATATGATGTGTGTATTCTTTTTAAAAGAAAACAAGATGAATGGCTAGGATTTGATCTTATAATCCAAGATTAAATCCTAGCCTTACACTTGGCTCTAAAGGATAAACATTATCTTTTTACAAAGATAAAACTATCTTTCAGTGTTAGAAATCGCACACCGAAATTTCACTGAACGGGTAAAACAGTGTACCCGGGAAATCAAACATTGCCCGAAAAATAATTTCGGGTATAAAATCTTTATTTCTACCTATTTCTAACCATAATCATATAATTTCTCAATTTTGGGCATCTCCGGGTCCCAATTCTAGGGTTTCGACTGTCCCCTATTCACTTTTTTTTTTTTTACAAATCTGTTGGATCGTCCTCATCATTGTTCAAACTATCAAATTTTTGAAATTATGACTAATAAAGCTCAAATTAATTTTTAGACAATTTTTTTAGCGTGTTACAAAATGCAAGAACTTGAAATTAAATATGCAAGGCTTGAAAGTAAATATGCAAAACTTGAAAGTAAACATGCAAGTTCAATTTTTTATTTTAGTGCTCTAGGCCCAGCAACAATCGACTTTAAGGCCAAAATAGAAAGGCTTTGAGATTATTTAGGTGATATGGAAATTCTTGTTTTAATCTTTGAGTTCTTAGGTGATGACTTCAAATATAAACTTGAAATGCAAAGCTTCAAACTTAAATGTGATAATGCAAGTTCTTTTCTTAGATCTTTAGAGTTTACTGATGACATAGAAAAGTAAATATGGGATGCAAGAACTTGAAATATAAATATGCAAGTTCATTTTTACATCTTTACTAGAGTTCTTACAAGACTTTAAAGGGACATAAGCCTTAACCCAAACTCATCATGACAAGATAAAGTGAACATTAGAGTTCCTAGAACACAAAACAACATTCCTTAAAAATAAAACCATAAGAGAGCCATATAACATCTTTATGAAAACTCAAGCTTTAGAGATTTCATTATGATGAATAAGAAGTCATCATCTAGAACTCTCATCATCAAGCTATCATGTTGAGCCATTCAACATAATGGCCGAAAACTCAAAGGGAAGAAAAGGAAAAGAACCGAAACCATGAACAAGAAAAGAAACCATTTTGAAACTCTAGAGACCATGATCTTGATGATGTATTAACACCAACATTATGAGTCCTTATCATTGAGTTCATACATCCATTTTAGAGTATTATCAAAACTAAGTTCCCAAGATCAAGAAAGAAACGAAAAATATCTTTTACTCAAGAACCAAGATCAAGCTTTAAAGGTTGCTCAAGTGATAACTATCATCATGAGATCCTCATCATCAAGCTCTCATTTCCAAGTCTCCAAAGGGTCTTGGCCAAAAAATGAAAAAGAAACAAAGAGGAAGAAAGAAGTTCTAAAAGATTCAAGAGAAACCATAAAACACATAACTAGTAAGAACTTTTAATGAAAGAAACACTTGAAATAAAATCCCTACCAAGTGATTGGAGGTTGAGAAAAGTGAAGAAGATGAAGAGGTTGAAGAACGAGAACTCTTGGACTTGAGAGAAAAAGAAAGGCTTTGAGGTGCTTCTTGAAAACTAAAACTTAGCAAATGAACTAAAGGTTCTCACAAGTTCATTTGCATGTGTATTTATAGAAAAACAAATCAAGGGTGAAGGAATGGAGGGAGTGGCCGAATTTACATGGAGGGAAAAGGAAGAAAAATATCTTTTTCAAGGTATGGTGGTGGTCATTCAAAGGTATAGCCAAGTATGGGTTCAAGCATGAAGTAGGCATGGTTCTTTGAATGAAAGAATTCAAACATGTGGTGGATATTGGAGGGTGATGTGGCGCCATCTCCATGGAATGGGGCAGGAAAATCTTCCATTTAATTATGGTTTAGAGGTGTGTTTAGGTGTAGTTTTGATTAGGCTTAGGATTAAGAACTTGTAAGTAAGTGTGTAAGTGAAAAGGATAGGTAATCAAGCCTATTTTAAGGCATGATTAGTGAGCACTCTAGCCCATAAGTGGGGTCAAAATCCTACTCTACCTAGGCTTCTTGGAGTATGGAGAGTAAATAGTGAAAATACTATTCAAGATTCTATGTCTTGGGAACTTGAATGTTTAAAAGAAAAAAGGGGTTTTTGAGTTTAATCTAAGCAATCTTAGGTTCTAATTAATTTTAATAACTTATTTTGACTCTAGATTAATTATGAAAATTAATTAATCTTCGATTAGAGCCTAATATTGCTTAGGTTTGCTTAATTACATCATTAAACTCAAATGGCACTATGCTAGGGCAAAATCATAATTTTGCACAAAAACTGTCCAGGACCACCGGGACTTAAATAGATATTTTTAAACACATGAAAACGTCATTTTAAACCTTTGGGGGAAGTTTTGGGCTCGAATGGCACCTCTACCTGCGCAAAATCCTATAGGGGTATTTTGCTCATTTTGACCCGAAATTGCAGAAAACACAATTTTTGTTTCCAAAATCACTCAAGGACCATCCAATCCCCTTCAAACATTGAGTTGACCCTTCGAGGACTGCCAGGCCGGCTATCCTTGAATTTTAGGCAGAAAATGGCCTTAGGGGTATTTTGGTCATTTTCTCTCAGACAGAAAATCGGGGCGTTACATTTGGGGTTGAGAGGTGGTCGTTGAAGGTGGTGCTCTTGGAGGAATGAGGAGAAAGAAGAAGAGAACTCTTGAGAGCTAGAGAGAAAGCTTGAGAATTCTTGAACTTTGAGGTTTGCAACAAAATGAGCAAATGGCTTTTCGGAGAGCTTCCTTGTATTTATAGAAAAATTCAAGATGCGGGGGGGTGAGAGCAGGGTGTTAGCCGTAGCTTTTGGAGGGAAGAAGGAAAGAAAAATATCTCATTGCATGGAGTGGTGTAGGTGTAACACCCATAAAGTTATTTAAAAATTAATTTGAACTTTATTAGTAATAATTTCAAAAATCTAACAGTTTTAACAATTATGAGAATGGTCCAACGAATTTACAAAAAAAAGTGTGAATAGTAATTTGCGAGCCCCGCGAGCCCATCAGGATAGCTGAAATCTCAGATCCGAGATCAGAAAATGTCTAGAACTGAGAAAAGAGAGGGTTAATGTTAGAAATAATGAGAATTTAAGATTTTATACCTGAAATTAATTTTCGAGCAATGTTTGATTATCCGTGTATACTGTTTTACCAGTTCGGTAAAATTTTGGTGTGCGATTTCTAACACCGAAAGCTAATTTGACCTTTACCAAAAGATAATGCTTATCCATTTGAATTAAATGAATGACTAAGATTCAATCTTGAAAAACAAGATCCAATCCTAGCCATCCATTTTGTTTTCTTAGATTATGAATTATCAAATATAATATGAGATATTCATGGAATTTAATAAAAAGATTAACACAAGTTAAAGCTCCTTTAAGAAGCCAAAAGGTTTGGCCATCAACAGAGGAAGGCAGCAACTCCATCTCCATTCTCAAAGAGCTCCATCATTTTCATTCCAAGCCCAAATACTATAGCCTAGAGTTGTTAAAATTTCCAAGTTCCTTCATAAAACTTGTTCTACACATCAATATCTACCATTCTAACCGATTGAAATTTCAATTCCTCACTTTAATATCTCATACTCCTCTACCTAAGGAAGGGTTTGGTGTGGGTTTAGGAGCTTTGAAGTGGAAGGAATCAACCTTGGAGCACCTTAGAACCAAGGATCCAAAAGACACCAAAAGTAAGGTTCTCTTTGGCCTTTTACTTTCAAAATTTTTCTGAAACTTTTTGACTGGTTTTAATTCACAATTTATGGATGTATTGGTTGATGATAGATAGATATTGATGTGTTTAACTTGTTGGAGAGTTTGGATGATGTTAAAAATATTTTTGCTAAAGAGAAATTGAAAAATGCATGCTGGATTTTCGGTTCTGTTCCTGGCAGCAACAAGTCACGAATTTTCTGGGTGAATTGTGGGTATTTTCATGAGCTATAAAAATTATATGTTGAAGCTAACATCCTAAGGCAACTCTGAGAATTTTAGTGGCCATGATAAGACTCTAACTGCCTAAAAAAAAATCATGAACCGAGACTATGTCTGTGCTGGTCTTGAAGTTGTGAATTTGTCTAATTTTGTTACCGAATCAAATTATTGAATTATCCCTTGAAATTTTTATATGAAATTAGAGACATCTTAAACTTTTACCAGAATTTTTATTTCAAATTTTCTGGGTTCATTTGCTAGGGTCAAAAATGATGAATTTCAGGTTCTGAGCAGAAGTTAAATGGTTCCTGACCACCAAATTTGTAGAATTTTGTTAACAAAGTTAGAGAACTCTTCTTACCTAAAATTTTTACAAGGCTTTAGGGACACATTGAAGTATTAGGGGCACTTTTCATAGCCTTTGAATTGGTTATTTGGTATGAAAAATAAATTGTGTTACTTGAGTGAAAAATCTACCAATGTGTTGAAATTGTGATAATGCCTTGAATGAGTGACCTAATGACAGTTGGTTCAAGTTTCATGTATATGAATGCATGCCATGGACTTCCAAGATTATGTTATGAGGAATGAATGAATGATATATATAGGTTTGAAGTATTATGAGATTAGAGAATTATGTTCATGCATATAGAAATGTGATGCATGTATATGTGAGATTGAGGATGATGTATGTGCTAAGTGAAAAATTAAGTCCCCTTTAATCTAAAAAGGGCCAGGCAAAGTCCCCTTTATTATGTCAAGGGCACGGAAAGGTCCTCATTAGGGCATGGAAAGTCCCCTTTATTATGTAAAAGGCACAGAAAGGTCCCCATTAGGGCACGAAAAATGTCCCCATTAGAGCACGGAAAAGTCCCATTTATTATGAAAAAGGCACTGAAAAGTCCCTATTAGGGCACGGAAAAGTCCCTTTTATTATGTCAAGGGCACAAAAAGATCATCGAAATTGCCATTTGTACACGTATATTTTGTTAAATTATTGGTCTTGAAGGAATTTCTATGATCTTGAATGTCATGAAATACATGTTTTAAGTGATTCAATAATAAAAGAGACCCACTTCAAAAGGTGATTTTATAACTTTAAAACAAACATTTGATATATATATATATATATATATTGCATACTCATACTTTCTTAATAAACCGAAGTGGTTGGGGAGATGACGATGACGTTATGATTGCGTAATTGAGGAGTTTCCCTACTGAGAATTGTATAATTCTCACCCCTATATGTTTTGTGTTTTCGTGTAGCCTCTAGGTTGATCGAGAAAACGATGTGACTGCTATGGGAAGAACTCGAGATTGCAATAGTTGATATTTTAGTTCACCGTATTTAGTTGGAGTGATATGTATGCAAATGTAATAGGGATTTTATATCTATTAAAACTTCATTATGTAATTGACTTGTATCTTTGTTATATATTTTAATCGAATTATGTTAGTTATTACACGAATCCATCAAATTTGCTATAGTTATTTAAGAAAGGTCCACTAATTTATAAGTAACAACTCTCGAGTCTGATGTCATGACTTAAGGATGACGTTGTACTTGGGAGGATGTTACAGTAAGCATGGGCTTGGGTATGGCTAGGTACGGCTCATGGTGTGGTTCTTTGAGTGTATATTTTAATTGAATTTCAATATATGATGGAGCAATTGAGGGAGGAGTGGCCGGCAGCCTCATGGAGGATTTGGGGAGGAGAATCTCTTATTTCATTTGGGTTATGACATGGTTTAGGGAATAGGTTTGATTAGGTACTTGATTAGGAGTTGTAATTAGGTGTTTAAGTGAGAAAATGAGTAATTAAGGCTATTCAAGACAAGATTAAAGAGTTTTCTTGCATAATTAGTGCAAATCCACCTTTATTATAAGGAATCTCATCACGTGACCATTCCAATGATTTAAAGAATTGAATAGAGAAAATACTATTTCAAATTGACATGACACTAATTCTTGAATTAAGAAAAGGGTTTTGAGTTTCCTTAAGCAATCTTGGGCTCTAATTAACCTCAATTAATTATTTTGACTCTAGATTGATTATTAAAATTAAGTAATCTTTAATTAGAGCCTAATATTGCTTAGGTTTCATTAGTTGTGTAATTAGGCTTGTTATGCCCTTAATTAAGGGTAAAACGGTAATTTTTCATAAAAACATCCTAGGATCACCCGGGCATGGATAGACGTTAGACATCCCTTAAAAATGACATTTCAAACTCCTGGGCAAGGTGCAGGTCTAGTCAGGAATTAATTCTATGCCAATTAGTCACAAGGGTGTTTTAGTAGTTTTGCGCGCAGGAACTAAAAAATGAGATTCTTATGCTCTATTAACACACATAACACATGTAATCACACATAATCCCTGTTCAATACTAAAACAGTCGTTTGAGGATGGCTGGGGCCGGTTATCCTCATTCTCCTGGTAAAAATGGCCTCAGGGGCATTTTGGTCATTTGTACACAGGAAAAAACGAGGCGTTGCATTACTCCCTTCCTTAAAAAGAATTTCACCCTCGAAATTCGTTTATGTGTAACATCCTAATTTTTAACCTAATACTCTAGAGCATATTTAGGTTAGTCATTAGTCTATTATGTCATAGTGTCTCTTTTACTTTGAAATGCTTAGCGAAAAATACAGGTAAAATTTTTTTTGAAATATAAAAGCAAAGTGAGAGCCGCGCCACACGATGAAGCACATAAATAGATAAACACAAACTGAAATAAACATCTCATGAACATCTGATCAATCATGATAAAACAAACTGCATATATAAATAAATAAATATATATATATATATACACACATATCATATGCCCACTCATGAGAAGCGGGACTTAGTTGGGTACAACATGGAACAAATACAACTGAAATGAAGGTACAACAGAAAAGGAAATACTACAGAAAGTGAAAAGGGAAAAACTCCCCTACCTAGGTGCATCTAAAATGGATAACTTCTAAACAAGAGAAGGTTTATCCTCTTCTACGTGGTGTGTGCACTATCTTTACCCGCGAGCCTCTACTGCTAGGATCCTGAAAAGGGTAGGATGTATCCAACCCAAGGACGAAGCGCATCCGAAGTGGGCACGCTCAAAAGCTTAATCGTCATCGCTGTATGGTGATGTCAGGGAAAAGCAATGAGTATGTACAGGATGAGCAAAGGGTCATCCATCAACCATGAAGACACAAACAATGCATCAACCCTCAAAATGGTATGATCCGTGCTCCAGATCATGGTGCGCTCCCCACGTCAGGGAATCCACAAAAATCACGGACGTCGTTATCTGAAGACGTGACGGAAAAATGAGATAGAAGGAGTAAAAATCTTACTAAAGAATCTCAATAGGGTAACCTCCTATCTAGGTGTCATCATCTACATCCTCAGGAACCTTGGGTTTAGTGTATAAAATAAGTGAGCATGCATCAAGTTCATTTTTAAGTTTCAAAACATAGTTAGCCAAGGTCCGCCTATTTTAGAATAAGTCTTGATGTTAGGGATGCAGCATGATAAGGCATGAATGCATGAAGATGCATCAAACAGAAATCAATTAACATCATAGAGGAATCAATCATCATGTAGATGGCATAAAGCGGCATATACTTCTTATGTAAAACATTTCTCTTTTTATAATTGTGTGACATTCAAAGCATCGTACTGTAACATAGGGATCACCCTAAAAAGACAATCGATCTAGGGGTGCTCGGCCAAACTGGTGTCACCCAGAATGTGTTACATCTCTAGGTTATGAGCTCATACCTTAACTAGTCATCAGTAGTTCTTACTTATCATCTGATAAGCGAAATCTCAATAATAATAATAATCATAACAGAACGCGTCGCACCGGCATCAAGTACACGGTGAATATTGTCCTCTTCGGGGCGTTACGTATCGTCGTCCCCCTCAAGGATTTGTTTCTGGGGCATTACGTATCGCTGTCCCCTAGAACGCGTTCTCACTGTAACACCCTGATTCTTTCTGTCCGAGGGAAATGACCAAAATGCCCCTGAGGTCATTTCCTGACCCGAATTCGAGGGTAACCAACTCGGTCATCCTCGAAGGGTCAACTCAATGTTTGAAGGGGATTGAATGGCCTTAGAATGCTTTCAGAAGCGAAAATTTCGCTTTCATGATTTGGTCAAAATGACCAAAATACCCTTATAGCGTTTTACGCGGGTAAAGGTGCCGTTTGAGCCTGAAACTTTCCCCCGAGGTTTAAAAACATGTTTTCAGGTATCTAGAGGTCTCTGTTCAAGTCCCGGTGGACCCGGGCAGTTTTAGTGCAAAATTACGATTTTGCCCCTAGAATAGTGTTTTTGAGCTTAATGACGTAATTAAGCAAACCTAAGCAATATTAGGCTCTAAACGAAGATTAATTAATTTTCCTAATTAATCTAGAGTCAAAATAATTTATTAAAGTTAATTAGAACCTAAAATTACTTAGATTAAACTTAAATCTCTTTTTAGAATTCAAGATTCCTAGTCTTGGAATCTTGAATAGTATTTTCTCTCTCCAATTCCTTAAATCAAGGAAATGTGTCTAAAGTTGTTTAGACTCTAAATTGAGGATCTAACTCACTAATGGTGCAAGACCACTCCTTAATTATGTCTAGACCACCCTAATTATCCATTTTCCTTACCTAAACACTTTCTTACAAATTCCTAATCTTAAGCATAATCAAAGATACACCTAAACACAACTCTAAACCACAATTAAAATGCAAAGAAACCTCCCCCATGGCTGATGAAGTTTCGGCCACCTCTCTCCCAATTACCACACATATTAAATTGTTTTCTCACTCAAAGAACCATGCTTGAGCCATACCTTGAGCCATACCTCACCATGCTTTAGGCCATACCTCACCATGCTTCAAGACCACATTATCTCACCTCATGGAACTCATGGATGCCTCCAATTCTGCACACATGGCCGAAGTTCTTCCTCTCCATGAGCTCCCTTCATTTGTTTCATTTCTCTATAAATAGAATGCCTTGAGGAGCTTGCACCACTTTTAGATCATTTGCTAAGTTTAGGAGCACTCAAAGCTTTTCCTTTTCTCTCAAAGTTCTAGTGTTCTTCAAGTTCTTGGAGTTCTTCAAGTTCTTCATCTTCTTCATCTTCTTCTTCCATCTTCAAGTTCATCACACCAAGTAGGGATTTCCTTTCATGTATTCTCTTCTTTAAAGTTCTTGTTTCAAGTTTGATGTTCATAGTTTCTCTTGATTCCTTTTAGAACATCTTTTATTCTCTTCCTTCCTCTTTATGTTTCGGCCATGGGCCTTTGGGAATGAAGAAGTGAGAGCTTGATGATGAGAGTTTCATGATGATGTTCATCACTTGAAACAAACTCTAGAGCTTGATCTTTGTTCTTGAACAAAAATGTTTCAAGTTCTTCCTTTCTTGAACTCTTGAGAACTTTAGCTTTGATGATGTTTTAAAATGGCTCTATGAACTCAATGATGAGGACTCATGATGTTGGTGTTAATATATCATCAAGATCATGAACTCTAGAGTTTTAAAATGTTCCTTTTTCTTCTTGAAGATTTCGGCCATTTCCTTAATTTTTCTAAGCTTCATGGTTTGATTTCCTAAAAATATTATGTTGAGTTCTAAGAACTCTAAGCTTGACTTTACCTTGTTTGAATGAGTTTGGGTTAAGGTTGAGTTCCTTTAAAGTCTTGTTAAGAGCTCTAGAAAGATAAAATGAACTTGCATAATTTATTTTATGCTTGCATTCATATTTACATTCTTGCTATGCACCTTTACTTTCAAGCTATCACCTAAGAACATAAAGATTAAAATGGAACTTGTACCATCACTTAATTTAATTCTCAAAGCCTTTCTATTTCGGCCTTAAAGTCAATTGTTGTTGGGCCTAGAGCACTAAAATAAAGAATTGAACTTGCATTATCACCTAATTAATCTCTCGAATGCCTTTCTATTTCAGCCTTAAAGTCAATTGTTGTTGGGCCAAGAGCACTAAAATAAAGAATTGAACCTTGCATTTTACTTTCAAGCTCGCACGTTTAAGTTCATGCTTTGCATTTTACTTTCGAGCTTGCACGTTTAAGTTTATGCCTTGCATATTTATTTTACGTCATCACTTTATTTTGTAAGCAAGATTAAAGAAAATGAAGAGCATGAGCACGTTTATTTTATGTCATAACTTAAGAACCTAGAGCTCAAAGACTTGCCCATTTCATTCCAAGTTAAAATTTAATGTGGAACCATTCTTTGAATGCATATTTTCGGCCAAGTAGTGATGGTGGACTTGCAATGAGTTTTCATCTAGCTACTAGGACCAATAGTCTATGTTTTAAGTTTTCCTTAAAGCTTTACAAAACTTTATAAGGTTATGTCATCATAAGTTGTGATTTTATTCTCTTTTAGGGGATGGAATATGTTTTGGTCAGTGACCTAAGGCTTCTCTTAGCCTCTTGATGAATTAAAATGTTTTGAAAAGAGTTTTAGAAGTTCTAGATTGATTCCAAGAGAAACTAGTTAACTTATGTACCTAGAAATGTCAATTTAATTCTCTTATTGAGGCAAGATGTTTTCGGTTCTAATATGATGAGTGTGATGCTGTATGATGATGTTTTGATGTGTTGGAATGTGTGAAAATATCATATGATGATGTAGAGGCGATTCTATGCGTGATAGGTAAGAAACTAGCTAACTAGAAATATCGTAAAGCTAGAATTTAACATAGTTTTGACCCATTTGTTTTTGGAACTTATCCAAACTGTTTTAATGGGAACATAATCAGATTTAGATCTTTTAGACATGAAAAACTTGGTAACATTTGGATTAGAATTGAATTCTAGCACCTATGGGGAAACTAGTAACTAGAAAACCGTAAAAATGCAAATGTAGAACTCTTAGAACATTTAATTTTCTGGATTCTGTCCAGCACCCTTACAACATGATAAACATGATTAATAATTAGTCCTTAAGCATAGGAATGTCTCATAATTGATTTAGATTTAATATATAGCGCCTTCGGTAAAGACGGAACCGAGAAAGGGTCTAAAACGTAAGTTCTAGAACCCCGTAAATACAAGTTAGAGATTCTGCCCTATGCTTTTCAGATTTAAGTATGAACATGAGGATTAGGAATGATGATTAATTATGAGCCCTTAGGTTCATAAAGATATGAGCGACGGATGTAGAGAACTATATCTCAAGATTAAGACCCGTAAAGGTCAAAGCATAAGCTACCGTAAGGGTAAGCGTTTAGATGTTTTATGATGATGCATGTAGTATGCAAAATGATGATGATGTTATTCATATGAGGAATTCAAGAGGTTATATGTTTATGTGGCATAAAGCAAATTTGGAAGGAAATTGATTGTAATCACAGTTGTGTAATTTCGACAAATTTGGGGACTTAAAGAGATTTTGAAAATTAAGGTACTAAGATGGGTTCTAGGATGACACCGGTTCGGCCGAGCACCTCCATAGAACTCATGTAACATCGGTACCATTTTATACTCTTAGGTGACACTGGTTCAACCAAGCACCCCTAAGAGTTTTGCCCCTTAACCCGTACTCAGATAGTCGGGATTTATGATTTATGATACGCTTATCGTTAAGTGGTAAGTAAGAACTAGTGACGACTAGTTAAGGTATGAGCTCATAACCTAGATGTATGACACGTTCTGGGTGACACTGGTTCGGCCGAGCACCCCCAGTTCGATTGTCTTTTAGGGTGGCCCATGAGGAAGAGATGTTTCATGATTATGATTATGTCACTAAGTTTGTCCCATATGAATGTTTCTATTGCCACTTTATGCCACTAAGTTTGATGAGACTTGATGTTATGATTGATGTATGTGCATTAGATAGCGCCATGCATACATTTTCTATTATGTTTCATACATGACATTCAGATCATTCTAAAATGAATGGACCTTGGCTAAAGTATACCTTAAAAGATAAAATGAACTTGATGCATGCTCACTAGCTTTTACGAAAATAAACCCAAGGTTCTTGAGGACGTAGATGATGACACCTAGGTAGTAGGAGGCCCTACTGAGATTCTTTAGTAAGATTCTCACTCCCTCTATCTCTTCTTTCTGTCACGTCTTCAGATGGCGACATTCGTAGTGTTCGTAGACACCTCGACATGGGAGGTGCACTATGACCCGGCTCACGGGTTATACCATTTTGAGGGGCAGTGCAAGGTGCGGGTTTTCATGTTCGTAGGACGCCCCTTCGCTCATCCCGTGTACACCCATCGCTTCTCCCCGACTGCACCCTATGGCGATGACGAGCGGGTTTTTGAGCACGCGCGTACGCATGACGAGAGGGTGCTCCGCATGTATACTGCCGCCCTAGCCATGCGAGGCCATCCCGATTACGTGCCCCGGACCTACTTTTCGGAGACCAACCCGTCCGAGGACCCGCCTACTCATCCGTATAGCGAGCTCGCCTCTCTCCACCATTGATGAGGGAGGGCAGTGAGGATATCGTGACTCAGCCACGACTTGCGCGGCGACCGGAGATGCGGCCACACCGCGGGGGTTACTCTCGATCCCCGTTCCGCCTCTTTACGCCCGAGGAGCTCGCCCGCTTTCTGATACTTGCCTCGTTCACGAGACGGACGTCAGTAGGAGGTGACGATCGACCGATGGAGTACCCGGTTAGAGCACACACCACTTAGATGGGGATAAACCTTCTTTTGTTTAGAGGTTATCCCATTAGATGCACTCGGGTAGGGGAGTAGATCATGTTTAAGTTTATGTTGTATTTCCTTTCCTGTATTTTCCTTGTACTAAAGTAAGTCCCACACTTATAAGTGGGCAAGTTATATATATATGAGATGATATTCAGTGTTATTCATGGTGTGCCTTATGTTATGATGTTGTGAGACATTTGTTTTACTATACATGGTTTACCGCTTATCGCTTCACGCGGCTCTCACTTTTTATTTCAAAAAAAAATTACCCGTATTTTCCGCTACGTATTTCAAAGGAAAAATGAGAACTATGAAGTAACAGACTAATGATTAACCTAAATATGTTCTAGAGTATTGGGTTAAAAATTAGGATGTTACACTCACAGTACTATGTCATATTCAAAACTCATATCTTTTTGAAAACTTTTCAAAGTCCTCAAGTTTATTAGAAATTCGGCAGCATAACAATAGCAAGCCGAATTTCTTCCAAACCTTCTTTATGCCACATTCATATCTTTACATAGTCATTTATAATCATGTGTGTCATAAGCATCATTATCATATGCATCATAAGCATTGTAAAACATCATACGTATCGTAACATGAGCATCAACACATCAACATTACGTATTCTCATAAGAAGTCATATGCCCAAGATATTCTCATAATAAAACATGGATTCACGTAAAACACTAAAGTGCATTATGCTCTTACACCTATGGTGTCTTATACTTTGACCCTTACGGGTCTTAAACTTGAGATATAATTATCCTATCGTTCTCTATCAACCTCTTATGCTCCTAAGGGTTCACAACTGATAATTTTTACTAGCATTTATTAATAAGTCTGGGCAGCATCATACTCTAAGGGCAGAATTTCATCTTTATGATTACGGGGTTCTAAAACTTACGTCTTAGACCCTTTTTCGGCTCCATCTTCGCCTAAGGCGCTATAAATTAAATCTAAACAAATTATGAGGCATTCCTAAGCCTTTGAACTAATTATAAATCATGTTTACTACATTGTAAGGGTGCTGAACAGAAATAGAAAATTAAATGTTCTAAGAGTTCTAGAATTGCATTTTTACAGTTTTATAGTTACTAGTTTCTCTATGGGTGCTAAAATTCAATTCTACACCAAATGTTACCAAGTTTTTCATAACTAAACAATCCTAATCTGATTATTATCATACTAAAACAGTTTGGGCAGAACCTAAAAATAAATGGGTCAAAACCATGCTAAAGCTTGACTTTATGGTTTTTCTATAAGACTAGTTTCTTTCCTAACATACATAGAAAGGTCCCTACCGCAACACATATAAATTTTACACATTCTAGTATATCAAAACAACATCATACAACACCAAGCATACCATGGCAGAACTGAACTCATATATATACATATCATGCGTAAAATCTCAATTTCTTTCAACACCAGTTGCTAGTTTCTCTTGGAAACGTTTTAGGACTTCTAAAACTCTTTTGCAAAACATTTTATCTTGTAAAAGAGGCTAAGAACGATCATAGGACAGCAACTACTTTAAAATACCTTTGGAAGAGGTTTAATTAACAAATCTTATTGGTAATGATCTTATAGAATTCTTAAAACATAGGAAAACTTCTTGAACATAGATTGTTGGCCCTTGCAACGAGATGAAACTCATATTAAGTTCATCATCATCACATGGCCGAGATATGCATCCATGGGGATGTCTCCATAACCAAACTTTAACTTGAGATACTAAGGGCAAGTCTTTGAGCTCTTAGAGTTTTTAAGTGATGACATAAAGTAAACGTGCTATACATTCCATTTTATCCTTCATTATAAAGTAAAGTGCGAGCTTGAAAGTAAATATGCAAGACTTGAAAATAAATATGCAAGACTTGAAAGTAAATATGCAAGTTCAATTCTTTATTTTAGTGCTCTAGACCCAGCAACAATCGGCTTTAAGGTCGAAATAGAAAGGCTTTGAGATTAATTAGGTGATATGCAAGCTCTCGTTTTAAATCTTTAAGTTCTTTAAGTGATGACTTGAAAGTAAACGTGCTAGGTGAGAAATATAAATATGAAATGCTCTTCATTTCTTGTCTTTAACTTTAAGTGATAGCTTGGAAGGTAAACATGAATGCAAGGCTCAAAAATAAATATGCAAATGCAAAAGCTTAAATATAAACATGTGCGCAAGTTCATTTTATTCTTAATAGAGGAACCTAAACCTCAACCCAAAACCTATCATAGCAAGGTAAAGCAAGCATGAAAGTTCCTTGAACCAAGGTTTACAAAGAAACCATATGGTATGAACATCATCATCAAGCTTTGAGGAATTAATATTATTTAAAGAACCAAAAATGGATCAAATTAGAAAACCAAGCTTTGAGTTCTAGAAACCATCCCACCATGTCTTTGGTGACAAAACCAAAATATCAAAGAAAAGGAAACCATGGCCGAAACCATGGAGGAGTAAGGATAAAACTTTGAAACTCTAGAGACCATGATCTTGATGATGTATTAACACCAACATCATGAGTCCCCATCATTGAGTTCATACATTCATTTTAGAACAATATAAAGGTTAAGTTTTTCAAGGTAAAAAGGAAGGAGGCTAAAAACACCTTTCCTCAAGAACTAAGATCAAGCTTTAGAGTTTGCTCAAGTAATGAATATCATCATGTAAATCCCATCATCAAGCTCTCATTTCCAAGCTCACTAAAGGCCCATGGCCGAAAATGGAAAAAGAAACAAAGAGTAAGAAAGAAGTTCTAAAAGATTCAAGAAAAACTATAAAGCACATAACTTAAACAAGAACTTTAATGGCTAAAACATTTAAAACAAAATCCCTACCAAGTGAAATGATGTTGAAGAAGATGAAGAAGTTGGAGAAGAAGAACCCTTGATCTTTGAGAGAAAAGGAAAGCTTTGAGTGCTCTTAGGAAACTAGAACTTAGCAAATGACTAAAGGTGATTCAAATTCACTCAAGTGTGCTATTTATAGAAAAACAAATCAAGGGTGAAGGAAAAGGAGGGAGTGGTCGCAATCTTTATGGAGGGAAAGGAAGAAAATATCTTTTTGTCAGGTATGGTGTAGGCATGGTTAGGTATGGTCTCAAGTATGGCTTCAAGCATGGGTTCTTTGAATGAAAGAATTCAAACATGTGGTGGATATTGGATGATGATGTGGAGCCATCTTGGAGAAGGGAAATCTTCCATTTAATTGTAGTTGAGAGGTGTGTTTAGGTGTAGCTTTGGTTAGGCTTAGGATTAGGAATTTGTAGGAAGGTGTTTAGGTGAGGTAATGGTTAATTAGAGGCTTGTGAGACTAGGTTTAGGAGGTGGTCTTGCTAAATTAGTGGAGTCAAACTCCATTAATAAGGAATCCAATGCCAACACAATTCCTTGATTTAAGGAAATTGGAGAGAGAAAACACTATTCAAGATTCCAAGACTAGGAATCTTGAGTTTTAAAAAGGGGTTTAGGTTTAATCTAAGCAATTTTAGGTCCTAATCAATTTTATTAATTTATTTTGACTCTAGATTGATTATAGAAATTAATTAATCTTCGATTAGAGCATAATATTGTTTAGGTTTTCTTAATTACGTCATTAAGCTCAAACGGCACTATCCCGGGGGTAAAATCGTAATTTTGCATAAAAACTACCCGGGACCACCGGGACTTAAATAGACACTTTTAAACACATGAAAATATTGTTTTAAACCTTCAGGGAAAGTTTCGGGCTCAACGGCACCTTTACTCGCATAAAAACGCTCTATAGGGGTATTTTGGTCATTTTGACCCGAAACTGCAGAAAATTAGATTTTCGCCTCCGAAACCACTCAAGGGCCATATAATCCCCTTCAAACATTGAATTAACCCTTCGAGGACTGCCGAGCCGGCCATCCTCGAATTCCGGACAGAAAATGACTTCAGGGGCATTTTGATCATTTCCCTCTCAGACAAAAAAATTGTAACACCCTAATTTTTCCCCCGTGTACAAATGATCAAAATGTGCCTGAGGTCATTTTACCTGAGAATCGAGGAAAGCCGCTCTAGGCAAATCTTGAGTGGATGTTTTAATGTTTGAAGGGGATTAATTGTGTTATGTGTGTTGTTAGAGATGAAAATCTCAATTTTTGGGTTTTTTTGCAAAATTATCAAAATACCCTTACGGCTAATTAACACAAAATTAATTGCCGATTGGGTCCAGACTTCACATGGAAGTTTAGAATATTGTTTTTAAGGAATGTATGACGTGTGTATAAGCCCGGGGTGGTCCCGGGAAGTTTTCTGTAAAATTACCATTTTGCCCCTAATTAAAGGCATAATGAGCTTAAATTGGATGTTTAACAAAACCTAAGCAATATTAGGCTCTAATTAAAGATTAATTAATTTTAATCATTAGTTTTGAGTCAAAATAATTAATTGAGATTGATTAGAACTTAAGGTTGCTTAGAGAAAACCAAATCCCTTTCTAGAATCAAATGATCTTCAAGTGAAAAAATGAATAGTGTATAATCCCATGATTTAAGGAAACATGTTGGCATTTGAAATTCAAATTTATTGAGTTTAATCCAAATTAAATGAACTTAATGTTTATGACCACTCTTTAACCATAGTCTCGAAATGCCTAAATGCATGATCATCCACCTAAACACCTATTTACCAATTCCTAACCTTTCTCCTAAATAAATCTACCTCTAATACACACCCTAACCTACATTAAAAATGAAACTTGGTCCCCAAGTCCTTCTAGATGGCCACCCATACCTCCATCATGGGCACCCATACCTCCTACCATACCTTCACATGTGTCTTTATATACAACACATGCTCAAAGAAACACACAAACTCTCATTTCTTCCCATCCACTTTTTGGCCAAGTCTTGTGTCCAAAAAAGTTCTCTCAAATTCTCTCTTCTCTTACCTCTCGAAAACTCTCTTTTCTTCTTCCACCACCACAAGAACCATCATCCATCACCACCTGTCAACCTTAAACCACCATCAAGAAACACAACCTTTCCATCCCTAAGCATCAAAACTCAAGGACAACCTTCCTCCTTTTTCTTTTCCTCTCGGCCAAAACTATATTGGACTCCAAGGAGGAATTTTCTTCTCACCTCTTTTCAAGATCAAGCTCTTTTTCTTCCAACAAGAAACACATCTTTGGTAGGGAGTATTTTGATGTTTGTTATTCTTTTCTTTTATATGTTATAATGTTGGTTCTCTCTTTCTCTTTCTCTTTCTCATTTTCAATTTTTTACCTTCCTTTTTCTTTCCCTTCATTTTCAGCCTTGATAGCCTTGTTATTGGAAAAATCATGGCTTGATGATGAGGATCTTGGGTGTTGGTTGTAAAACCATCATTTATTTGTCCTCTAAAGCTTGAAGGTTTCTTTTCTAAGAGTTTTTAAACAAATAAGATGTTATGTGATTTTTGTAACACCCTAATATTCAACCCAATACTACTAGTACGTACTTAGGCCAAATATTAGTCGTTACTTACTGGCATGGTTCATCTTCTTGAGAAAATAGACTTAACGAAAATACGAGCCAACTTTTTTTTTTTTGAAATCGTTACTTAAAATAGAAGCCGCGCGTAACTTTACGAGTCAAGATTCATAGTATACGAACGATAACATACGAATGGCTCCAAACCATAACATCGAACATAACATCAATCATAACTGAAATACCTCATAGATAAAATATGCCTACCCTACAGTAAGGTGACTCTTCAAGTACATAGTAACATGAATACGGCAGAAAAAGTAATACATGGAATAGAACTGGAAAGAAGCATCCCTACCCATGTGCAACCTAAGGTGGATAACCTCAACACAAAAGAGGTATCATCCATACTATGTGACGGCGTGCACTAAGGACTACCCTCCAATCTCCATAGCGGACTCACGCACGGAGGAACGTAGCCAATCCACGAGGCGGAGCTCGGCAGTGCGTGCATGCCCTGTGCGGATCAACGTGTCGCCCACGCCGGTCGTGGTCCGCACCGAAGCCCTCCGACGCCGAGTGGATCTCCTCGCCTATCATCGCAGAGGCGGAGTGGGGCGAGCCCTCATGGTCCATGGGGAATCTCTGAAGGGTCCTCCTCGAGTGCCGCGATGATGGCACGTCTTTGCGGCGCCCGCTGAACCGGCAGAGTGGGTCCGCAGTTCCTCTCATGTCGTGGGCCGTGCATGCTCAAAGATCGCGGGTCACCATAGGGGATGCTGCGGAGAAGCGATAACTATACAAGGGGTGTGCGAATGGCCGTCCTAAAAACATGAAGATGCGCACAGTACATCGGCCCTCAAAATGAAATGACCCATGCTCCGGGTCATGGTGGATCTCCCACCGTGGCGTGTCAATGAATAGGACGAAGGTCGCCATCTCGCTCTGAAGACGCAATGGAAAGGAAAAGATAGAGGGAGTGAGATTCTTACTAAAGAAACTCAGTAGGGTTTTCCTTCTATCCTAGGTGTCATCATATACGTCTCCAGGAATCTCGGGTTATTTATAAAATAATGGACATACATAGGTTCAATTATGAGTTTTCCAAAATCTCATTTTCCGAGAATTCGTTCTTTTTAACATGGCACTTGTGTTACATAGGCTATATACTAAAATCATAGACATAAATCATGTAGCTTGGTACGTAGAACATGCATCATATAACTGGTACATGGAACATAAATCATATAACTGGTACATGAAACATAAATCATATAACTGGTTTACTTAGGTGACGTAAGAACCTTTACTTAATCGGGCCGCCTAATATTTCTCCCTTTGAGAAAACTCTAGGTTATGAGCTCATACCACGCTAGTCGTCACTAGCATCTAGACTTTATCCATTTGGATAAGTCAACTTCCCGACTTTAAGTACGGGTTTAGGGGGCTAGAATCACATTGTCCCCACCCTTAATTCGGTGGTTTCAAAGGATTGCATTCTGATGTTCTAAGTCATCCTAAGTTTAACATGTTTCTTTAAGATGCCACATAATTAATGCATAACACATAATTACTACCTCGGCATCTTTAAGTCCTTGTAAAGAATAATAATAACATGTTAGTACACGCTATCACATAGGGATAATAGTTAACATGGCACCATACACGTCATGAGCTAACACATCAATTCATCATCAAACTTAGAGGCGCATAATCATCCCTTAAGGTAAAAATCCCTAAATCGGGTAACCTCAAACTTTCCCATTACTTTCTAGTATATTTATGGGATTGATTAACCTCATTACCATAATCCTTTAGGTTCTAAATCCTAATTAATTATGGTTGGACAGCTTTATGTAGTTGTTCATATTTGATGAATTACGTGTTCTAGAAAATGCGTTTTAAGCCCTTTCTCGCATCCGACTTTTTCTATGGTGCAATAATTAATACCTAAGCCAATTATGAGTTACTCCCATACATCTAGACATAATCTAATGTGATTCTAAATATTTTATCAAGGCTGGGCAGAAACTCATTTTGCCATTCTTTATAGTTCTAGAATTCACACATTAAGCAAACAAAGTCACTAACAATGCTTTAACGAGTCTAGAACAATTATCACATACTTGGCAAGGTATTACAACATATTTAGACCACCCAAAACAGAATTTAAGGTGCTGGAGTTATTAAGGCAGAACCGAAATCCTTAAGGCATAAAATCATGAGAAAAACCTTTCTTTCAACCATATAACTTGCTAGTTTCTCTTGGAACCTTTTTGGGACTTCAAGACTATGTAAGATCAAAGTTTATTTTTCCAAAACTCATCATGGAACACCAAGGGCAGCAGCCATTTCGGCTTGCTCTTGGCAAGGATTTAAAACTTAAAAACATGTTTAAAACCTTAGTTAAGTGCATCAAAGCTTAGAAAAATTCTAAGACATGCATTATGGGCCCTTGTAGTTAAATGAAACTCATCCTAGAGCCATTTACACCACATGGCGAATGATGTTCAAGGAGATACCTCCTTGATTTAATTCTTTCCTTAAGATGAAATGGGCAAGTCTTTGAGCTCTAAAGTTTCAAGTGATGACATAAAATAAACGTGCTATGCATTTCATTTTATAGTCCTTTAGAAAATAAAGTGATAGCACAAAGTAAAGATGAAATGCATCTCCATTCTTATTCTTAGAGTTTAGTGATGACTTGAAATATAAAATGAGATGCAAAGCTTGAAACATAAACGTGCATTGTGCAAGTTCATTCATTATCTTGGGTCTTAGTGATGGCATAAGAAATAAACGTGCTAATGCAAAGCATAAACGTAAACGTGGATGCAACTTCTTCTATATCTTGTTTAGAGCTCTTGCAAGACTTTAAAGGAAACAAGGTTTCAACCCATAACTCATCCTCACAAGAAAAGAAAACTAAACTCATGACCAACATGGAAGAAAGTAATCAAATATGCTTGGCCTAGGGACCAAGTCTATGCTCTAGAGCTTTGTTCATGTGACATACATCAACATGAAGCCCTCATCATCAAGCTACCATTTTTCTAAGTCCCAAAGCCTTTCATGGCCGAATACTCAAGGGAAAGAAATGGGGTTTTCAAAGATCCAAGAGAAACATAACTATGTCTTGAGCAAAACTTGAAAATAATAAACTTATTTTTAGAAAACTCAAGCTTTAGAGGTTGTTCATGTGACAAACATCATCACACAACTCTAATCATCAAGCTCCTCATATTTCAAGTCCAAGAGGCCTTCATGGCCGAAAACTAACAAAAAGAAAAGGAAAGTTTCAAGGCATCAAAGAAACATAACTCATTCTTTGACCAAGACTTGAAAAGAGAAACCTTTCTTGGAAAAACTCAAACTTTAGAGTTTGATCATGTGACAAAGGCCAACATGAAGTGCTCATTACAAAGCTACCATTTTTCCAAGCTCTTTAAGCCTTCATGGCCGAAAACATCAAGGAATAAAAGCTCAAAAAGAGTTTTCATGAAAAACATAGCCTTGTCTTAACCAAGACATGAAAAAGATGAAACTTTTCTCAAACAAAACTCAAGCTTTAGAGGTCTCATGTTAGGATGAACACATGGTCATCCCAAAAGAGCACTCATCATCAAGCTCTCCTCATTTTGGTCTAGAGGCCGAAAATGAAAGAAAAAGGAGAAAGGATGGAACTTTTTCTTAAGAAAGGTTCAAGCTTTAGAGGCCTCACTTTAAGATGAACTCATGGTTTCATCTTTGAGAGCACTCATCATCAAGCTCTCACTACCATGGCCTTAAGGCCGAAAATGAAAAGGAAGAGAAAAGAAGAAACCGAAAATGTTTGAGAGAAAAACTTGTTAACAACACAACTTTCAAACAAGATAAACATTGATCATGAAAGTAAAAGAAAGCATTCTTGAAGAGCTCCCTACCTTAGAGTTTGAGATTTGAGAGGAAGTGAAGAAGATGAAGAGGTTGGAGAGGATGAGCTCTTGAACTTGAGAGAAAGGAACTCAAAGTGCTCTAACTCAAAGCTTTAGTGAAATGAACAAAGGTGCTTCAAGTTCCCTAAGCTACCTATTTATAGAGAAGTGAAATGAATTGAATATTGGAGGCCTTTGGGGGAGAATTTCGCCACCTTTTCAGCCACATGAGGGAGGAAAATCTTGTTCAAAGCATGGTGTAAAGTCATTCAAAGCATGGTGAAAAGTCTAGCTATGCATGTCCTAAAGTATGGCTAGCATGTACCTTATTTTCAAACCTTTAAAAATGCATAAAAACTTAAAATTTTGGGCTGCAAAATCTGAAGAGAAACCATGCTTCTCATGCCCAAAAAGAGGAGAAAATTTTCTAGACTTAAATTCCCAAAGCATAGGTAATGTGTTGTAAGACATGTTGTCTTGAAAAAGTTTGATAGAAAGCTTGAATGACCACAAAAACAAATCATTCTTTTTGAATTTGAAAGACATAATTTAATTCATTTTAGAAATGAATTGAAAACCTTGATTGACCATATAAAATATTCTTTGAGTCTTGAGTGACAATTTTTCTTGAAAGTTGATCATTGATTGAAAGTGTTCAAGACACATGTCACAAGATAGCTTGAACACATAGACTAATTTTTTTTTTTTTTTGATGATTTCTAGAGAAAATGGTGCCATTCTTGGCAGCCTTGGGGAGGAGAAATATCTCCTTAAACCATGTTCTAGAAGTGTGTTTTGGTGTGACATAGATTAGGCTTAGGATTAAAAATTGCTAAGTAGGTACTTAGGTGCACTAATAGGTTAATTAAAACCATAAATCCCTAGGTTTAGAGGTGGTCTAGAAGGATTAGAGAGTCAACACCTCTAGGACTAGTGATGTGAATGTGACAACTTGTCTCAAAAAGAAAAGTTGATGTGAATAGTGGAAACACTATTCGACACTATTCACATATTCTTTTTCCTTTTTAAAGAATAAGACTATGATGAGATTTGAATTTTCCCTAAGCAATTTTAGGTTCCAATTAATTCTAAATGATGGTTTTGGCTCTAGATTAATTATGGAAATTAATTAACCTTTAATTAGAGCCTAATATTGCTTAGGTTTGGAGTTAAACGGCTCATTGAGCCGAAAATGCAATATGCAGGGGCAAAATCGTAATTTTTACCAAAAGTTGCCCAGGATCTCCGGGACTTAAACCGACATAGTTTATGCCTTAAAATCATTGTTTTGAACCTCAGAACAAAGTCCGGGTCAAAACGGAACTTATCGCCTTAATTCTCGCATTACAGGTGTTACGGTCATTTACTGCAGAAATCTCAGAAATGAGGTTTTCCCGCTTTGTTAGGCACTCATGCTCATACAATCCCCTTCATATAACATATGAACCCTATGAGGATGGCCAAAGCCGGCCGTCCCCGTGTTTCGGGTAAAAATGACCTCAGGGGCAATTTGGTCATTATGAAAGTTTAGCGAAAATCGGGGCGTTACAATTTTAAAGAGTTAAATGGTAGTCTTGAGCCTAGGACTCAAAGAAATAATAAATGGATTGTATTCATATTTATATTTCAAGTCTTTGTATTTCATATTTATATTTAAGCCTTGCACTTCATATTTATATTTATGTCATCACCTAAATAATTAAACTCGAAGCCTTAGTGAATACTCTAAGGGACCTAGAGCACTAAAATAAAGAATTGGACTTGTATATCATATTTATTTCCAAGTTATCGCATAAAGCTTAAAGATAAGAAATAAACTTGCATTTCTTGTTTATATTTCTTGTCTAGCATGTTTATATTTTGAGCCATCACCTAAACTTAAAGATTAAAAATAAGATTGCATTTTCATATTTATATTTCAAGTCTTTGCATTTCATGTTTATATTTGAGCCTTGCATATCATATTTATGTTTCCATTGCCATGACCTTATAATATCAAGATTAAAATGAAGCTTGCATTTGCATGTTTAAGTTTATACCATTACCTAAATAATCTAGAGCTCAAGACTTACCTTTTTCAACTTACATGAGAACTTTGGCTCCATGGGCATTTGTATTGACAAAAAGGTTTTGTTTTTTTTAAGATGTTGGAATATTACTATCTTAAGGATTCAAAGTTTGTGTTTTACATCTTTTCCTTGGAAAATATGTTAACTCTTAAAATGCTAAAACATGATTCACATAACCAAAATTCTCTTATTGAGCTCTTTAACTTTGCCACTGAACTAAGGTTATTATTTGTGTTTCTATGAGGATAAAATAAATCACAAGTGTGTTTCTTGATCCAGATTTACTCCTAAGAAAGACTAGTTACTAGAAATACTTATTTTGTGACTTTGTATGTTCTTAGAAAATTGAATTTTTGATTCTGTCCAAACCTTTCCATATTTGAAGAATGCTGTTTGGAGTATGTTAAACATGTAAAAATTGTTATTAATTAGTGTGGTAATGATTTTTGGCAATTAAGGAAAGACTAGTAACAAGAAAGAATAAAAAATGTGATTTCTAGAATCTTTAAAAGTGAAAAATATGGTTTTTGTCTAGCAAGTTATTCTTTGGCAAAAAGGATGTTTAACACTTAGTAAATGTGTAGGAATCACTCATAATTGACTTAGAAATTTATTCTAACATCATAGGAAAAATCGGTAATGAGAAAAAGGGTCAAAGACGTAGCTTCTAGAATACCGAAATTACTCATTTTCAATTCTGCCCAAATCTGTCCAGCATAGTGTAATGATGTTCTTGAGGTCATTAATTAGTAGAAGTCATTGGAATTAATCCCTTAGATGCATAAAAGAATAAATACAAAAGTCAGGTTTACCCGATTTAGAGGTTTAGCGGTCTAAGGGATAATGAAAGTGCTTATTTTATAAGATGAGGGATTTATGATATAAATGAGAATTTGTGTGATGATAATGTTGCATACTTGGCCATCCATTTATATGATTTATTGTGGTATGTTATGACTACACTTGGAATATTTGATGTGCACATGATAAGTGAAATGCAAGCATGTGATATTATATGATATGATTGTGCCTTTGCATCTCAAAACAATATGCTAAGTTTAAGGTAACATAAAATACATGGAAATGATCCTCTAGACTCTCCAAATTAAAGGTTATGAGAGGTGATCGAAGTAAGTTACATATTCATAATATGAAAGGCAAGGAAATGATGTGTTTCTCCCCTTCTAGTACCCCATGTTAAATCTAGCGACGACTAGTTAGGCTGAGCTCATCCTAGGCGATCGGTAGGTCGGTTGGTTCTAGTGGTAATTGTAAAAATCATCGGGGTTGGCATGTTGGTTGGTTTTGGTGATGACATAAGAGGGTGGAATTGATAAGAAAGAAATGTGAGAATTCATTCATGAGAGAGTAAATTACCATGGGTTTTCCTGCCTTCCCATGCATGTTACATGATGTATAACTCATAGCATTGCCCTATCATGCATCCATTTACTTGCCACTATTTTAGTTTTCTAGCTCATTTCCTGCTCATGTGCTTAGCCTTATCTTGTGTTTTGAACTTGCACATTGTTGATTTATGTTGCATGCACTGATGCATTGCCATGTATACATGAGATACCTATTGTATTCATGCATTAAGATTCATGCTAAAAGATACGGGACTCAGTTAATGGCATTTAAAAACTTAATAAATGAATCCTATTTATGCCCACTACTTTCATAATTAAACTCGAGGTTCCTAAAGACGATGATGATCACACGTGTGTGGAGAGGGAAATCCTACTGAGATTCTTGTATAAGTTTCTCATTCCCTCTATCTTTCTTTCCATCTTCGTCTTCAAATAAGGTTGATGGCAGTGATGATGGACTTCCTTGTGATGTCAGCACAGAAGTTGCATGATGGTCGAGATCAGAGTGGCACAGCAGAAACGGGGATATAGTCTTTTATCATCGCAACCTTAGAAGTTGCCTCGTCTTCATACAAATCGTGAGGGATTTTGTTACACCATAGTTATGATTTGCTTTTGAGTTATTTGTATGCTCAATCTCTATAGGTGGGCTTAGTACTATTGCCATAGTAAGTATGTGGAATATTCCTATACTATCACTATAATTATTATTATTTGACTTGACATTTGAAGTTAATGTTATGATATGATGATGTTCTTAGTTTATGTTAGACTCTATTATGATCTGTATGTATGCTATGGATGAATAACTATACGCTATAACGTATATGCGAACGGCTCATAGTTTGGTCTTTCTAAAAAAAAATGGGTCGTATTTTCCATAGACTTATTTTCAAAAGCCTTAAAATTAAGTAAAATTCTAAGACGAAGGAGTAACAACTAACAATTAACCATTATGCATCCTAGGCGTATTGTGTTGAAAGTTAGAATGTTACAGTTTACCTGAGAACAACTTAGGATATTGTGCCATCATATTTGACTCCAACTCCCATGTGAACTCCTCCGCTTTTCCCCGTCCCCATGCTACTTTGACGAAGGGTACAATCTTACTCCTCAGTTGCTTGACTCCCTTGTCTATGATTCTCGTAGGTGGCAGGTTAAACATCAAGTCTTCCCTTAATTGTACTTGCTTTGGCTCTAACACATGGCTCAGGTCAGACTCATATTTTCTTAACTGGGAAACATGGAAGACATCATGGAGGTTGGATAGATTAGGGGGTAGGACTATACGATATGCTATGTTTCCAACTTGGTTAGGAATCCAAAACGGACCAAGAAATCTAGGGCTCAATTTCTTAACTCTCATAGCTCAACCTATGCCTGTGGTAGGGGTGATGTAACACCCTAATATTTAACTCAATACGCCTAGGACGCGTTTAAGTTAATTATTAGTTATTACTCTTTTGCTCCAGATTTAAATCAACTTCTTTAAAATACTTTAGTGAAAATATGAGTAAATCTTTTTTTGAACTTAAATACCAAAATGTGAGCCGTGCATCCTAAGTATCTAACATCGTTCACCTTTTCTGCATAAGAGAAGTGTTAGAAACAAATGACAAGTAAACACATAATACAATCATGGCATAACATAACTCAAATAATAATATCATATCAATAAGTGTGTCATAATAATGATGTCCTATAAACGTAAGGACATACATATCCATAAATAGAAATACAAACTGATAAATAAGATGCAATCACTCTAAAGGCACATATCCAATGAGAAACTATCTTCGTTAAATCTCTTGTTCTATAGCAAAGCTCCCACTACCATTACTCAAAGCCACGAACTACTTCATCATGCTTGTCTGGAGACGACACGGAAAAGAAAAGGGATGAGAAACTTATACAAGAGTCTCAGTAGGGCTTCCCGACTCTAAGACAAGTGTCATCGCGATCGCGGCAGGAACCTCGGGTTTAATTATGAAAATGGTGAACATATATATATAAGGTTCATTTATTAAGTTCTAAATATCATTAGCCGAGGCCCGTATCTTTTAGCATGAATCTTAATGTCATGAATGCAACATATTAGTCATGGATGCATGTCAATTTCATATACATAATATCATAAAATCCATAAAGCGATGCATATAATATAAAGAACATCATGATCATTATTCTTACAGGTGACTTAAACTTCTTCATTCTCTTTTCCTTGGGGCCGCCCTATAATTCTCTCTTTCTCGAGAGTTCTAGGTTATGAGCTCATACCTCACTAGTCGTCACTAGCGTATTCTTATTCCTTTTGATAAGATAAATTCCCGACTCTTAAGGTACGGGATAGGGGGCATTAGGATCACCTTTCATAACCTTTAATTCGGCCAGTCCAAAGGATCACTTCCTATTCGGAGCACCTCTCATAACCTTTAATTGGGAGTCTAGAGGATCATTTCCATGTGTCTTATGTCACCTTTAATCTTGGCATGTTATATGGAGATGTAAACATGAATATCACAATTATAACTCATTGATTCATTATTTCATGTGCATATCAATGAATCAAACATAATTATAACATGCCATAATGTAAATCGCATAAACATGCATCATATGTCATTGCAAATATCCATAAGCCATATAAATTTCAGCACATCAACTCATTCTTCACAACACATCATTCACATTCATCTCATCATATTGTCAATATTTACGTTTAAGCCCCAAAGGGTCAAATCATAATTTCTCAAAGATTACGGGTCAAAACATAATTACCCCTTTTTAACATCTACTAATAAATTAAAGATCTCTAACATTAACCAATACAATTCAAGAGGCATATAACTATTAGAAACCATCAAAACTCATCATAAAAACCTTTTAGGGCCATAGACTAAATTTAACACATTATAGGGTCAAAGTATAAAGTTACTTATTTTGACACTTATCAATAACCAATACTTGTAAAACTTTTTCTAAGCATTATAAATAGTATTTTGAACACATAATAACATCAGATATTATTACTAACCCTAATTAAAATCCTTTCATCAAAATTACATAATTGATAGTTTAGAAACACAACTTTCTACATTTTACAAAATGGTCAAAACTAACACTTATAATTATCCTTTTCAACCTCTAAGATACCAAAAACAATTTTTACATCTAATGCTAATAATTCTAAGGTATATAAAACATATGATCAGTATCTAATCAGTGAGGAATTAATTCAGAAAATTCATTGTCTAAAGCTTTGTAGAATTACGATTTTGATCCTTTTTATCTACTAGTTTATCACAAAAATGCTAAAAACAATTCTTACATCAATTATAAGTAATTTATAAACATTCAAAGCCTTTAAATCAATATCCTAACTATTTTATTTAAATCAGGTCAGTAGCATAATTTTCAAATCATAAAGCTTGAGAAAAGCATAAATTCAAACATCTTTAGATTTCTAACTCTAACAAAATTATTTAAGTAGCTTAAAGACAATATCAAAGCCTTAGAAATAAAATAAGCCAACCTTAATATCAAGAGCATCAAGAGGCAAGAAATAACATAATTTAAATATATCCACAAAAATAAAATTCCTATTTAAGATTAAAGAGGTAAGTTTTGAGCTTTAAAGGTTTAGGTGATGGCAAGAATCATAAACATGCTATACAATCCATTTTTATCATTATAAAGTGATATCTTGGAAATATAAATATGATGTGCAATACTTGAAATATAAATATGATTATGCAAAGCTTGAAGTATGAATATGAAGATGCAATTCATTCTTAGGTCTTTATAATTTACGTGATAACTTGAAAGTAAATATGAATATGCAAGTCCATATTATTATCTTCAAGAATTAAAATGATAACTTGAAATATAAATATGAAGATGCAAAACTTGAAATATAAATATAATTGTGCAAAGCTTGAAATATAAATATGAATATGCAAGCTTATTTTTAGATCTTTAGTGATAACTTGAATCATAAAATGCATTACTTGAATTTAAACATGAGAATGCAAATTTATATTATTATCTTCAAGATTTAAGGTGATGACTTGAAATTAAATATGATTATGCAAGGCTTGAAATTTAAATATGATATGCAAGAGCTTGAAACATAAACAATGGATATAGTTTCATTTGATTATCTTGTTAAGCTCAAAACTTTTAGAGAATTAAACTCTTTAACCTCAATCAATCTTAAATAAAGGAAGTTAGCATTAGAGTCCTTATTATCAAGATCCCAAGAACCATATTCCATAGTCTTATCATTAAGCCATAAATTAGAAGTCATTAGGAGGAAATAAAGGAAAGAACATGAAATAAAATCCCTACCAAGTTGTTTCTTGTTCTCAAATGTTAAAGCTTGATGTCTTAAGAAGTGAAAAGAAGAAAATCTCCTCTAGATGATGATGATGGCTTCAGCCAAGACAAGAGCTAATGGAGGAAGGATTTTTCTTGTGATTTGTGTTTGATAATGGAAAGGTTATGTGTCTAGGAGTTGGTTTATGGTTGGAATGTGTATACTTGAGGTTTAGAGCTTGGTTAGAGGTTGGGAATGGAGGCTCTTGAATGTGAATAAGGAAGAAGAAGAAAGCTTGAAGTATTGAGAGAATTTGAGAACTTTGAGCAAACTTTGATCAAGAAAACTATCAAGTAACTAAGCACCAAGGCTATGGATGTTTGTGTGTACATTTTAGCAATGGAAGAGCTCTTATTTATAGGCCAAGGAAGGCCATAAAACCGTGCATCTAAGGCTGGAAAAATGGGATTTTAATTTCATTTTTCAATTAAAGAAACATAGAGAAAGAAAGCATAATGTGTAGTCATAATTGTGTTCATGTATCATGGCTTGAAAATGCATAAAATATTATGTAAATGGGAGGCAAGGAATCATGGCTGATGAGGCTGAACATGGATGGATTTCTTTTGATTATATTTAGCCAAAAAAATAATGAAAAAGAAAGCTAAAGGTATGGTGTCATGTTGGATATGTTTTCATGTTGAAAGAAAAGCAATAAAATATGGTTATTTGGGCTGATCATGGGTGCTGGTTTCTGATGCTTTCATGATCAGATTTGTGTTATTTTATAAGTGATAAATCATGTATTAGATGTGTATTTACTTAGGTAAAAGATTAGTAATTGATAGGTTAGTGAAAACGGTAAAAGGTCAAGTGTTTAGGACAAATCAAGACAAGGTAAAAGAGAAATCTTACGCTAGTAAATGAGGTTAATTTCAAATGTGTAAAAACCAATTTGTAACTTAGGTTCTAATCTTAGGATAAGAAAATGTAAATGTACAAGATTTTACCAAAACCGTAATTTTAATTTTGACCTAAAACATCACTAACTTTATGAGCTTCTAAAAAGACAAGGAAAGGTAATTTAAATTTATCTTAGGTAAATCTTGACTCTAATTACCTCAAGTAATTATTTTTAACCTTGGGTAATTAATTTTAAACTCCAGGTTAATGAATAAAATCAATTTGAGTTCAAATAGAGTTTTAATACTACCTTAATTACACAAGTAAACCTATTTTACCACAACTAGGGGTAAAAAGGTAATTTCACATAAAAACACTCAGTAAATATTGGACAATCTCAAATCATACTTGAAATAGCTATTTTGAATGTTTGAGTGAAAATCAAATTCAGAAATTATGTAATTTCATGAAAAATTACTGCAGGGGTAAAATGGTAATTTTACTTACGATAAAAATTGAGAATTGAGATTTTTACCTCTAAGGCACATATAATCCCCATCAAGCCTTAAACTAACCCCTCAAAGATAATCTAGATTGGTTATCTTTGACTTTCTAGGTAAAAATGACCTCAGGGGCATTTTGGTCATTTTACACGTCTGTAAAAATCGGGGTTTGCGACTTTTGCAGGAATCGCTAAACAAGTCTCCTATGATGTTTCTCTAATGTTATATTCCTTTATTGAGAATTATTTGACCTCGAATAATGTATAAAAATTACCTAGGGGTATTTTGGTAATCTTAACATAGCAGTAAAAACTGGGGCGTTACAGGTGATCCTAAGGAACACATGTTCTCCCTCTTGAAATTCTATTGGCTTTTGCTATTTGTCCGCATAGCTTTTCTGTCGACTTTGAGCAGTGAGAATCCAATCCCTAATTTTCTTGATTTGTTCCGTCGTTTCCCTCACGACATCGGGTCCTAGTATGTTTTTCTCTCTAGGTTCATACTAGCATAAAGGTGATTGGCATTTTCGTCCGTATAGGGCCTCGTACGGTGCCATGCCAATACTTGCATGATAACTATTGTTATAAGCAAATTCGATCAATGGCAAGTACTTGTCCCAACTCCCTCTTTGGTCCAAAATATAACCCTTAGAATATCTTTCAGTGTTTGGATGGTCCTCTCAGATTGCCTGTACATTTGAGGGAGGAAAGCTGTGCTCAAACACAGTTTCGAACCGAACGCCTTTTGAAAGGCTTCCCAAAATCGTAACGTAAATTGCAGGTCTCGGTCCGAGATTATCGTCGACAGTATTCCATGTAACCTTACAATCTCTTGAATATATAACTGAGCTAGCCTATCCAAGGAGTACATTACCTTGATAGGCAAAAAGTGGGCTAACTTGGTCAGCCGGTCCACTATTACCCATATGGCATCATGACCAGCTTGGGTCTTTGGTAATCCAGTCACAAAATCCATGGAGATACTATCCCATTTCCACTCAGGGATTGACAGGGGTTGTAACATTTCAGAGGGATTTTGGTAATCAATCTTCACCTTCTGACAAACTAAGTACTTACTTACCCAGGCACTCACATCCTTTTTCAACCCAGGCCACTATAACATCTTCTTCAGGTCTTGATACATCTTGGTGGTACGAGGATGAATGGTAAAATGGCTTTTATGGGCTTCCTCCAGAATCTCCTTCCGAAGGTCACCACTTTCCGCATACACGTATCCAAATTTCTTCAAACCTCCATACGCCTTCGTCATCTTGTGCAAAACCGTTTATCTTTCTCGTTGAGTGACGCCTCTAGAGTTTCTCGAAACTCCTGATCCTCTTGTTGGGCTTGAGTGATCCTTCTCCTAGAGTCACTCATCGACTAAGATGGCACACCTTTATGCTCTTAGTAGTCAAGGTCATTCTTAGGTTTAGGTCTCTATGTAACACCCATTCTACTATAGTGCTATGCTCGAGCCATAACATCATAGTAAGCATGTCGTTACTCATAACTTACCCTCCATATGTTCTTCTACTTTTTCTTATCCATACGAATTATATATGTATGAGTCGTAATAAATATGAACCTTGCACTAAAAACTATACTAAGTTGTCTCAAATCACAATCTTTACAACATAATAGTCAACGTATAGAAATAATAGAAATATAATGCATCTACTCAGAAGTTGGTCACACGATAATTTATACTTTTTTTCACATCCATAGCAAGTTAAGTCATACAGTTATGCTATATACAATCACTCCTAATTACATATATATATATATATATATATATATATATATATATTAATATTATAAATAACCCTACCCTGGTGTCACAACGTACCCGGAGGGCGCCGCAATAGGAATGACAACCGATTTTAAAATAAAAACAGGGAGTCACCACCAATTTTAATTCTGGTTAAAACTAGAAAACCTTTTGATTAGCAAACTAGTCTTTTAAAAGAGATTTGAGGTTCGGGAGTCTGATTATGATAAGGAAAGAGTGGAAACTTAATCCCATTGCACCCCTAATACATCTGTATAAATACGGTTACCCTAGAGCTTATTATACAAATTGATTATAATTTTATAATATTTATTTTTCCCCAAAAGTATGACAATTACTTACTTACAAAGAAATAAAGCTAAAATTAAAACAAGAAACAAAGGACACATTTTATGAAAAAGGATTTTGGCTTGATAGTTGTTGGCTATGCCGACGTATCCTCCGGTGCAATGAGGAACTCAAAGCCACATCATTCTGAAGAAAATAATTATGTGTTGAATTGATTTTATTAAAAAAACCGATTTTTAAGAAACTAAAACCCACTCTTGCACAGGATTTAGGATAGTATAAACTATACAATAAACCCTTACAATCTTATGAAACTTGAGGATGGCAAGCCATACATTAATATCATAAGTTGTTGTATGAATTTTTAAAATAAGAGAAGTGTTAGTTGGTTTTAATTTTTGAAAAAGAAAGTATTTTTTATTATTATTAAATAGAATGAAAATGTTTTGGAAAGTTCTAATTTTAACAAGAATTAGCAAAATTAAATCATAATCATAAACTCATAATTAATTCAAACCAAAACATATAAACATATAAAATAATTTAACTAAAAAAAAGAAAAATTCATAAACACAAAATATACAATTAATTTAACAAAACACACAAACATAGAATAATTAAACTAAAAGGAAAAATAAACGCAATCACAAAATTAATTTAATCAAAACATATAAACACAAAGTAATTTAACTAAATAAAGAAAAAAAATTATAAACATAAACACACAAATAAACCAAACTTATAAAATCATTATCCTAATTACTATTTTTTCTTTTTTTTCTAAAGAAACATTAACAATAAATTCACTGAAAATCAAAGAAACAATTGAACTTTTTTGTCATAAATAAAAATTTTTTTTTTGAAATTAATTTATTTAATTTCACTCAAATGATTTAAAAAGAAAGCTAAGAAAGACATATCATAAACTCTTTTCTTTTTTTTTTTGATAAATCAAAATGCACAAATATCGTGAACTAAATTAAATAAAACTTTTTTATTTTTAGTTCGTTTTAAACCATTATAATTCAAACTCCAATCAAGCAAACCAGGAACTAAAATTAAAATAAACAATAATTATACAAACAAATCTAAACACACAAACTCAATTTTTCATTCAATAAAATAAAAACAGCACTAACAAAACAAAAAAATAGATAAAATAACAAAAATAATAATATGGAGAGTGGGGTTCATCACCATCCCTCACAACCCACTCACACACGCACACATACTCATGCACACAAGCACACGCACACACACTTCCTTTCTCACCAACGCATACACACGCACACATATTTCTCTTTCTCACCATCACACACTTAACACAAATACAAAGGGAAAGGGGATCTGAGAAACCAGGAAAAAGGGAGCTCTGTGAGAGAGAGAGAGAGAACGAGAGAGCTTCACATGTGGGGGGAAGAGGCCGGCGAAGGAAACCGGTTGATTCGCGCCTGGGTAGCATCGGGTAGAAGGAGATAACCGGCGAGGGGGCACCGCGAGTGGTTAACAATTTGGTTGGTGGAGCCACGGTTGGCTTCATGATGCACGTGCAGTGGCTGTGGAACTTCACGGTAAAGAGGGAGGAGAAAGATCTAGAGGGTTCATGGTGGTGGAGAGTGGAGATCCGCGCCTAGTTCTGTGATAGGGAGACCACAGTAACGCAAGGGAGTGGCTGAGGGATCGGCGACCAGAGGGAAGGAAACCGGTTGGGTTTATTGTCGAGGAAGGAGGTGGTGCGAGCTTTTCCGGTGAAAGGACGAGGCAAAGACATGCGGAGGAAGGAGATTGGAGCTTGGGAAGAGCCGCGGCGGTGCATACAACTGAGGGGGAGGAGCTCACGCGGTGGGCTTCAGATTGGTGGAATCGTGGCTCACGAGGGGATGGGAAGGCTATAGCATTGTAGTCGAGCTTGAGGCAAATCGACGATGGCAGTTTTCAGAAGGTGGAAGCTATGGCATTTCGTGGCTAAGTTTAGAGGCTTAGCGGTGGAAAGGGGTGGCGATTCGCGGAGGTTGATAGAGGGTGGTGGTCAATGGTGGTTTCAGGGATGTGGTGGTGGAGTTTGATGATGATGAAAGTGGCATGGAGGCCGCAGCTGGGGGTGGAGGCCGCCGCGGTCTCCTCCTCTTTTTTCCTTCTTTATTTCTGTTAAAATTTGATAATGATAATGTCTTTGATGCTGCTGGATTTACCTTTGTTGCTACTGGTTGTGTTGTTGGGATCTATTTGAAATTTTCTTGCAGGTAGATTGAGCGAGATTCTTGATGTATCAGGATATAGCTTTTGAAAATTTTTTTTGGTTTGAGTTTTTTGCTGATTCTGTAATTCTTGTTGATGGTTTGAAAAATTTCTCCCCTTCCCCAATTGTTGATGGATGATTATATGATGTTCTTCAGTCAAATAGAATTATTGTCATCATTTTACACAGGTTAGCTGGTCAAGAAGTAATGATAAAATGAAAGGGAATTATGCTATTGGGGAGGAGGGATGATGATGGTGTCCGCCAACCTTCCCCTCTTTTCTCTTGAAGAACGATCACCAAGAGTAGAGGAATCCAATATTCCTCCTTTTTTTTTCAAGGAACGGTCAGAAGAATCCAATGTTCCTTCTCAATTTTTTTATTTTTTTGGTCAGACTAAAAAAGAATTTAAAATGGGCTAATGAAATGTGGGCTAAAAAAAGGAAAATGGAATGGGCTATAATAAAAGAAAATGGGCTGATTTTTTTTATAAAAACAATAATAATGAAAATAAATAAAAATTTGGACAAAATATGGTGTTCACAGTTGCCCTTCTTTACTTGTTTCTTATTGAAAATATAAAGTTCATGACTTTGATATTTTGCTATAAGAGACAAGTAAAGATATGAACTCATATTTTGTCCAAATGCATGCTGAGAATGCATTGATGGTGGTGAGTGTGTGATGACATAATGATGATGACAATGATGATGAATATATGATAAGGATGAATGTATGATAACAATGATAATGTGATAAATGATGCTATATGATTTTATGATGAATGAATACTGCTAATGTCAAGTGGGAATAAAATGTGTATGAAAACTAAATGCATGTGAATGTTAAAAGCATATGGAAAACAATGTGAAATTTAAACGCATGAAAGATGTGACAGCATGTCAAGATGAAACATAAGTATGTGAAATTAAAATGTATGAATGCAAATGTGAAAGCAATAAAGGCATCCGAAATTAAAATCTATGAAAGCAGAGTAAAGGACATGTGAAATTTAAAATCTGTGAAAGCTAAGTAAACAGATGTGAAAGTAAATGTGAAAGCAGTATGAAAGCAATAAATATTTGTGAAAAGCAGTAAACACATGTGAAAGAAAATATTTGTGAAAGCAGTAAACGCATGTGAAATTAAAGTTTGTGAAAGCAGTAAATGTTTGTGAAAGCAATAAATGCAAGTGAAAGTAAAATTTGTGAACGCAGTAAATGCATGTAAAAGTAAATATTTGTTAAACCAGTAAACGCATGTGAAAGCAGTAAATGGTTGTGAAAGCAATAAATGCATATGAAAGTAAATATTTGTGAAAACAGTAAACATAGGTGAAAGTAAAATTTGTGAAAGCAGTAAACGTATGTGAAAGTAAATGTTTGTGAAAGCAATAAATGGTTGTGAAAGCAATAAATGCATGTGAATTTGTGAAAGCAGTAAACGCAGGTGAAAGTAAAATTTGTGAAAGCTGTAAACACATGTGAAAGTAAATGTTTGTGAAAGCAGTAAATGCATGTGAAAATGTTTGTGAAAGCAGTAAACGCATCTGAAAGTAAATGTTTGTGAAAAGCAGTAAACTCATGTGAAAGTAAAATTTGTGAAAGCAGTAAATCTTTTTGAAAGCAATAAACGCATGTGAAAATAAGATTTATGAAAGCAGTAAATGGTTGTGAAGTGTGAAAATAAAGCTTGTGAAAGTAGAGTGAATGCATATGACAGTGAAAGCAAAATTTTATAAAGATGTGTGAGAATTAGATGAATGTGAAAACAAATGTAAATGAATGATTGGCAATTTTGATGAAATAATGATGTGAGATTAATGTGATGATGATATGAGTGATGCAAAATTAGTGCAATGGTAATATGATGAATGAAGCAAAACTGGTGGAGTAATGGCCCAATGAATGAATTAATGTAAAACTGATGTTGTGGTGACATGTTCAGTGACAAGAACGATGACAATAGCTCTCCAAAATTAAAATTTGCCCCATTGTCCTTCAAGAAAGCTTTTGTCTATCCCAAAATGAGCCATCTCTTTAAATGAGTAGCTCTATGAGCCGAGCCTCTTCATTGTATATTCAAACATATTTCGCCTGGTATTGCTTCAACACCTCCTTATTGCCCCAGTTCTTCCATTTTTTTTTTGATTGCTCGTCTTATTTCCTTTGTGATTCAATCTTGATCCACAAGCCCCTTATTTGACTTATCAATCATGAGCTTTATTAGCAAATTAGTTCTTTGGTTATATTTTAATCATAACATCAAGATTATGCATAGTTTCAAAAGAGAATACATGGATAAGGATTTTTGGTGGAAAATGAAGGATAATCAAAGACACAGAGAAAGAGAAAGGCAATTTTATTGGATTTCAGACTGGAAAGTATTTACGGGACTTCAACAAATATTAAGAGATAGGGAATGAAGAAAGAAAAGACTGGTAGTGTTGCCTTCATGTGATCAACCCATTTTACTAATCCATTGATTACACCAAACTCAAATTCCATGATGGCAAGCGCAATCCTTCATTGTGCTTCCAACAATATCATGATCAAATTGCCTCAGTTTTGATATTGCACATAACTCTTTGATCATTGACTCAACTCTTCATCATTGCATAGGTTGCCTTTTCAGGTTTTCAGCCTAACAATTAGGACTTGCCTTTCTCTTTTGATTTTTTTTTATTTTTTTTTTGTGCTCTAATTTTTGCTTAGGCCGCCTTTTTGGGTTTTCAACCTAGGGAGCATTTTCTTTTTTTTCTTTTTGTTTTTTTTTTAGGCGAAGTACTTCTTCACAGCATCTGAATTGATTGGTTTTGTGAGTACACTGCCTTCCTTGTCTGTCAAGATCAATGCTCCTCCAGAAAATGCATCTTTGACGATGTAAAGAACTTTATGTATGGGTGCCCACTTGCCTCGATTATCTTCTTGATTCGGCAAGATTTTCTTCAGGACAAGGTCGCCTGGCTGGAATGTTTGAGGGCGAACATTTTTATTAAACGCTTTGGCCATCCTTTTCTAGTACAGTTGGCCATGACAGACTGCGTTGAGCCATTTTTCTTCTAGCATGTTCAATTGCTCATATCTTGTTCTGACCCACTCAGCCTCTTCCAATTCAGCTTTGACTAAGACCCTTAAAGACGGTATTTCCACTTCTATGGGTGTTACTGCCTCCATCCCATACACCATTGAATACAGAGTTGCCCCAGTTGAGGATCTGACAGAAGTACGGTAGGCATGTAATGCATAAGGCAGCATATCACTCCAATCCTTATAGTTGACCACCATCCTCCCCAGGATCTTCTTTATGTTCTTGTTTGCTGCTTCCACAACCCCATTCATCTTTGGTCGGTAAGGAGCTGAGTTATGATGCTTGATCTTGAATTGCTCACACAGTTTCTGTACATCTGCATTGTTGAAATTTGTGGCATTATCTGTGATGAGCCTCTCTGGCAACCCCTACCTACAAATGATGTTGTTCTTCAGAAACTTCACTACCACTTTCCGAGTCACATTTGTAATGCCCCAATTTTTACTGCTATGTGAAAATTACCAAAATGCCCCTAGGTAATTTTTATACGTAATTCGAGGTCAAATAAACCTCAATAAAGGAATATGACATTAGAGAAATATCATAGGAGACTTGATTAGCGATTCGTGTGAAAGTCGCAAACCCCGATTTTTCTGTACGTGTAAAATAACCAAAATGCCTCTGAGGTCATTTTTACCTAGAAATCAAGGATAACCAATCTAAATTATCTTTGAGGGGTTAATTTTATGCTGATGGGGATTATATGTGCCTTAGAGGTAAAATTCTCAATCCTCAATTTTTATCGTAAGTAAAATTACCGTTTTACCCCTGCAGTAATTTTTCATGAAATTATATAATCTTTGAATTTGGTTTCCACCCAAAGGTTCAAAATGACTATTTTAAGTATGATTTGTGATTGTCCAATATTTACAGGGAGTTTTTACGTGAAATTACCTTTTTACCCCTAGTTATACCAAATAAGTTTACTTGTGTAATTAAGATAGTATTAAAGCTCTATTTGAACTCAAATTGATTTTATTCATTAATCTTGAGTTTAAAATTAATTACCCAAGGTTAAAAATAATTACTAAGGTAATTAGAGTCTAAAATTACCTAAGGTAAAATTAAATTATCTTTCCTTAATTATGAAATCTCATAAAATTAGTGATAATTGAGATCAAAGTTAAGATTTCGGTTTAGGTAAAATATTATACATTTATGTTTTCTTATCCTAAGTTTAGAACCTATATTACAAATTAATTTTTTTTACTCATTTGAAATTAACCTCATTTACTAGTATATGATTTCTCTTTTTACCTTGTCTTGTATTGACCTAAACACTTAACCTTTTACCATTTTCACTAATCTATCAATTCCTAATCTTTTACCTAAGTAAATACACATCTAATACATGATTTACTACTTGTAAAACATTACCAATCTGATCCTAAAAGAATCAGAAACCAATGGTCAACTTGTCTCCTTTTCACCCTATTTTAATTGTTTTTCCAACAAAGAAACATATCCAACCATAACACCATACCTTTAGCTTTCTTTTGCATTATTTTTGGCTATGTTTATTCAAAAGAAAACCCACCCATTTCAGCCATGATGTGATCAGTAACAATGTCTCCCATTAGCATCATATTTTAGTGTTTTCATCCATTATGCATGAACCAAATTATTACAAGAATAAAAGCATTCTTTTTCCATGTTTTCTTTAATTGAAAATGAACTAAAAACTCCATTTTTTCAGCCACAAGGCAGCTGCCATACAGCCCTTCTTGGCCTATAAATATGAGCTCTTCCATTGCCTAAATGCACACACAAACATTCCTAGCCTTAGCATTTTCTTACTTGATAGTTTTCTTACTCAAAGTTTGCTCAAAGTTCTCTAATTCTCTCAATACTTCAAGCTTTCTTCTTCTTCCTCTTTCACACTCAAGAGACTCCATTCCCAACCTCTAACTAAGCTCTAAACCTCAAGCATACACATTCCAACCATAAATCAACTCCTAAACACATAACCTTTCCATTATCAAACACAAACACACAAGAAAAATCCTTCCTCCATTTGCTCTAATCTTGGCTGAATTTCAAGGACATATCAAGGACATATTTTCTTCTCCTAACTTCTCTAAAGATCAAGCATTATCTTTTGATAACAAGAAACAACTTGGTAGGGATTTTATTTCATGTTCTTTCTTTATATTTTCGATTTTTATGATTTGATTATGACCATGGCTTGATGATGAGGAATCATGGTGGTGGTTGTGAATCCATCATTTAAATGAACTCTAAAGCCCAAGGTTTAATTCTTGATGTTAAAAGATTAATAAAGGAATTACTAAGTTTTGAGTTTTAAGCTTAACAAGATATAAAAATGACTAGCATCCATATTTATGTTTCAAGTTCTTGTACATCATATTTAAATTTCAAGCCTTGCATAATCATATTTAATTTCAAGTTCATCATCTTAAATCTTGAAGATAATAATATGAATTTGCATTCTCATGTTTAAATTTCAAGTAATGCATTTTATGTTTCAAGTTATCACTAAACTTTAAAGATCTAAAAATAAACTTGCATCTTCATATTTATATTTGAAGTATTACATATCATGTTTATATTTCCAAGTTATCACCTTATAATGATAAAGATTAAAAATGGATTGCATAGTGTAACACCCCGATTTCTCTGTCCGAGGGAAATGACCGAAATGCCCCTGAGGTCATTTCGACCAAACTCGAGGGTAACCAACTCGGTCGTCCACGAAGCGTCAACTCAATGTTTGAAGGGATTAAATGGCCCTTGAATGCTTTGAGCGAAAATTTCATTTTCCGCAGTTTCGGGTCAAAATGACCAAAATACCCCTATAGCGTTTTTACGCGGGTAAAGGTGCCATTTGAGCCCGGAACTTTTCCCAGAGGTTCAAAAACATGTTTTCATGTGTCTAGAGGTCTCTGTTCAAGTCCCGGTGGTCCCGGGCAGTTTTAGTGCAAAATTACGATTTTGCCCCTAGAATAGTGCTTTTGAGCTTAATGGCGTAATTAAGCAAACCTAAGCAATATTAGGCTCTAAACGAAGATTAATTTATTTCCCTAATTAATCTAGAGTCAAAATAATTTATTAAAGTTAATTAGAACCTAAAATTGCTTAGATTAAACTTAAATCCATTTTTAGAACTCAAGACTCCTAGTCTTGGAATCTTGAATAGTGTTTTCTCTCTCCAATTCCTTAAATCAAGGAAATATGTCTAGAGTTGTTTAGACTCTAAATTGAGGATTTTAACTCACTAATGGTGCAAGACCACTCCTTAATTATGTCTAGACCACCTTAATTACCCATTTACCTTACCTAAACACTTTCTTACAAATTCCTAATCTTAAGCATAATCAAAGATACACCTAAACACAACTCTAAACCACAATTAAAATGCAAGAAACTCTCCTCCCCTGGCTGATGCATTTCGGCCAGCACACTCCTCTTTGGCCACATGTTTAATTATTTTCTCACTCAAAGAACCATGCTTGAAGCCATACCTTGAACCATACCTCACCATACCTCAAAGAACACATTATCTCACCTCATGGAACTCATGGAAGCCTCCATTCTGCACCTCATGGCCGAAGCTCCTCTCCTCCATGAGCTCCCTCCATTTGTTTCATTTCTCTATAAATAGAATGCCTTGAGGAGCTTGCACCACTTTTAGATCATTTGTTAAGTTTAGGAAACACTCAAAGCTTTTCTTTTCTCTCAAAGTTCTAGTGTTCTTCAAGTTCTTCAAGGTCTTCAAAGTTCTTCATCATCTTCATCTTCTTCTTCCATCTTCAAGTTCATCACACCAAGTAGGGATTTTCTTTCATGTATACTTTTCTTTAAAGTTCTTGTTTTAAGCTTGATGTTCATAGTTTCTCTTGATTCCTTTTTAGAACTTCTTTTCTTCTCCTTCTTCCTCTTTATGTTTCGGCCATGGGCCTTTGGGAATGAAGGAATGAGAGCTTGATGATGAGAGTTTCATGATGATGTTCATCACTTGAAACAAACTCTAGAGCTTGATCTTTGTTCTTGAGCAAAAATGTTTTTAGTTTTTCCTTTCTTGAACTCTTGAGAACTTTAGCTTTGATGATGTTTTAAAATGGCTCTATGAACTCAATGATGAGGACTCATGATGTTGGTGTTAATATATCATCAAGATCATGAACTCTAGAGTTCTAAAATGTTCCTTTTTCTTCTTGAAGATTTCGGCCATTTCCTTAATTTTTCTAAGCTTCATGGTTTGATTTCCTAAGAATATTATGTTGAGTTTTAAGAACACTAAGCTTGACTTTACCTTGTTTGGATGAGTTTGGGTTATGGTTTAAATTCCTTTAAAGTCTTGTTAAGAGCTCTAGAAAGATAAAAGGAACTTGCATAATTTATTTTATGCTTGCATTCATATTTACATTCTTGCTATGCACCTTTACTTTCTAGCTATCACTTAAGAACATAAAGATTAAAATGGAACTTGTATCATCACTTAATTTAATGCTCGAAGCCTTTCTATTTCGGCCTTAAAGTCGATTGTTGTTGGGCCTAGAGCACTAAAATAAAGAATTGAACTTGCATCCTCACTTAATTAATCCCTCGAATGCCTATCTATTTCGGCCTTAAAGTCGATTGTTGTTGGGCCAAGAGCACTAAAATAAAGAATTGAACCATGCATATTTACCTTCAAGCTTGCACGTCTAAGTTTATGCCTCGCATATTTACTTTCAAGCTTGCACGTTTAAGTTTATGCCTTGCCTATTTAAATTTAAGTCATCACTTTACTTTGTAAGGAAGATTAAAAATGAAAAGCATGAGCACGTTTAGTTTATGTCGTAACTGTAACACCCTAATAGACCCGGACTCTATTAGCTGTTACCTATATTCTTTAATCAATTTTATTTTTAAATTAATGATAAGAAGATAAGGGTAATTTTTTTTTTATACGAATCTACTTTTAGAAACTAAGCCTGTAATGTGAATGGTATGTGCGCCATAGTTCCGATATAATTTCTAAAATTGAAGTTTACTGAGCAGTAATATCATTGTAGAAATTTAGAATACTTAACATAACATGGAATAATTATACATTGTTACCAACATGAGTTTACAGAGTAGCACCTACATGGGTAAATACAGTACTGGCTTTTTGTACTTCTAATAAATAGTACATAGAAGAAAGTACAGCATATGAATAGCAACAGTGGAGAAGTGAAAATTTCTAGCATAGATAACTACAGAGGTGGTGGCAGTGGTTCTTAGCCTATCAGATGTCTAATATGAGGCTAGGCTAGTAGTGGTCATTCTCCCTAGCTCCCCAGACTCCGTGCATCTTGACTCAGGATGCGAGACTTCCCCCTTCTCGAATAGTTGGGATCCATCGGTATCTGGTGGTGACAACGGAACATACATAGGAGTGAGAAATGCTGGATTTCTCAGTAGGAATTTCAACTTGGTATCGATCGTGTCATCGTTGTCACTCCAGCCACCTCGGGTTTATTTACAAAGTGATGGACAGGTAAAGGTTCATTTATCAAGATTTTTGCAAACGTGATTAGCCGAGGTAGAGTTACTTTTAAACTATTCTTATTAGCAGAGTCATACATATCTAACTTAACTCATCAATTACAAGTCAACACATTACTTAATGATTTCATGCATCTCTTTTTTTTTGTAATCATACAAGCATTTCTACTAGTAGTATTCATGCATGACACTTTATTCTCTTTTATTGACATGTCTCATAATTACTCACGGGATGAATACATCAATGCCTTAGACCACCCTAAAAGGGTAATGAGCTCATCTAGTGGCCGTCGCCACAACCTTTTGGTTTTCTTTCCGTTGCCGTGATCTCAGCGGTTTAGGGGATTAAGCCGTGAGCTTAGCTCAAGTCCACTTTTCAGGACTATCATTGCTACTTTTTCACGCTTTACTTTATTCTCATTGAGTAAAAATAATAATCATGCAATCATAAATAGATCATGGTACAATCAATCATCCATTCTTATCATTTCATAACTCATCAATATATATTCATAATACTATATATCAGCTTGGATATCATAGAAACATTTCATACACAATCTTATATCAAGTAGTAGACATTTCATACTAAGTCTCATCGTAAATAAAAATAGTATTCATGTTAAGCGGTATTTAGTGGATAGACTTATATAAGATCTCATATAGATTCTCTTAGTCTTCTTTGTACACTTAATTTTTAGTAATACATTAACTTGCACCTTAAAATATTATTAAATGTTCTTTACATATTTTAAAGCTCCCTATGACTTATATATATATATATATATATATATATATTTCTCTCGACAATTATTACTACTTAAATATTTAAGTTTTCTTGCAAGACTTGAATCTTTTATTTGATTTCAAACATCTTTTAGAAGAAAAAGTTTGTAGCTCTCTATATACTTGTTATCTCAGCCTAGAAAAGGTAGTTTTAGATTCCTTCAACTGTAATCTGTGCAGGAGGGTTCCCAGGGAAAGAGAGGTGGGTCACAATGGACACGCTTAAATACCAAGTTTTCCTTAGCAGAACTGTTCCAAACTACACTCTCACAAAGACAGTGTCCTGAAAATTTATTTCTCATCCTATATTTACGTGGTGCAAAGCATTATGTATAACATACATAGATGTGTTTCTCTATGTGTTAGCTTTCCTAAGGAGTTGAAATCAGTCCATTTGGATTTTTATATAGTGAGTTACACTTATTTTACTACTTTGCAAGGTCATATGTAGAGTTTAGTTTTTGGCTTAGCTTTGAAAATTTATATCTTGAGCTAGAGAACTCCGTTTTGGGTGATTCTTTTTGGAGAGTCTTCTATAATGAGTCTAGTTTATGATAAAAAAATATTTTTATTTCGGGATACTTCATATTTTATGATCATTACATTTCAAGTGCCTCTGCCAGAATCAACTTGAAATTCCAGCACCTACCATTTTTATGTCTTTAGTAATTTTTATTAAAAATCAAGTTTCACATAGTATCATTTTATGTTATATTTGAGTATGATAGCATCATAGAAGTGCTAGGAACATAATGGAATATATTGTGCTATCTAAAAATATATTTTACAAATAATCATTCAAAACTTTTGACAATAACTCAAGGTTGAGGCATTCTATCCATGGTTAGAAGCCAATAATGCTTGAACAAATAAAGAAGAAACTCCTACCTCTTATGTAGGGTCTAAAAAGAGTCCTTCTCTTCTTTCTTGAGCTTAAGCAAGAGTCCTTGGAGTAGATGACCCTCCTTGAATCTTGGCTCTAGAACTTGAGTGCTTAAGAAAATATTTCTCACGGAGTTAAAGATTGTAACTCTAGTGAAGGTTTGAGTTTAGAATTTAAGTGTTTAAAATAAGGTTTAGAGGGTTAGAGAAATCTTTGAAGAGGAGAACATAAGAAGAATGGTAGAGAAAAATATAAGAAAGAAAGAGCACTTAGGGAGTTTCTAAGGCATGGAAACTAGTAAAAGTGTATGTATTTTACAAGAGCTAGAGAATGTATCTCTTGCAAAGCATGTAAGGCCTCTTTGTGTTTTGGAAATGTAAGGAATGGAAAAGAGTTTGAAGAGTATTTATAGTGGAAGGATCAAGACAAGAAACATTTAGAGAATTAATTCTTGGAGCATGATTTATGGAAACATGTTGGCCAAACTTTGGATGAAAACACTCCATGTTTTATGGAAACATGTTGGCCAAACTTTGGATGAAAACACTCCATGTTTTATGGAAACATGTTGGCCTAGTTTTATGAAATCATGTTCCATGTTTTATGCAAAAATGTTAGTGGAAATTTTCTAACCTTTAATGTATGTATGCATCATAGATTTATATCATGTGTTCTTATGCTTTAATAAGTGTTTTTAATTTTTAGCATGAGATTATCTATGTGCATGTATGTGATTAAGAATGTGTATGATGTATGTGGTTGAATTATTGTATTGTCATCTTAATCCAATGGCTTAGATTCATTCTTGCCCAAAGACAAATCTAGGGATTTGTGCAATGGCATTGTTGTAATTGTCATTGTAGTAATTTCTTTAACTAAGACAAGGATACTTTTGTAATTATACAATGATAATGATATTCTTGTAATTCTATTTACAGAGTAAGGGTATCTTTGTCATTTACTAATAAAGCAAGGGTAGTTTGGTAATTTCCTTTACATAGCAAGGGTATTTTCGTTATTTCTGTTAAATGATGGCATTTTTGTAATTCTATGCATTTTTCTCTAGAAACACAAGAATATTCTAATAATATTTGTTATGTTTCATAAAAGCTAGTCCGAGTTCTCTTGGTTTTTGCTATATTTTATCTAATTTCTAATTAGCATTAATCGATATTTATGTTATTTATGAATTTAAGGATGTTACAGTAACTTAAGAACCTAGAGCTCAAAGACTTGCCCATTTCATTCCAAGATAAAGTTAAATATGAATGTATTCCTTGAATGCATAATTTCGGCCAAGTAGTGATGATGGACTTGCAATGAGTTTTCATCTAACTACTAGGACCAATAGTCTATGTTTCAAGTTTTCCTTAAAACTTTACAAATCTTTATAAGGTTATGTCATCACAAGTTGTGATTTTATTATCTTTTAGGGGATGGAATATGTTTTGGTCAGTGACCTAAGGCTTCACTTAGCCTCTTGATGAATTAAAATGTTTTGCAAAGAGTTTTAGAAGTTCTAGATCGACTCCAAGAGAAACTAGGTAACTCATGTACCTAGAAATGTCAAATTAACTCTCTCATTTAAGTTAAATGTTTTCGGTGCTGATGTGATGAGTGTGATGCTGTATGATGATGTTTTGATGTGTTGGAATGTGTGAAAATATCATGTGATGATGTAGAAGCGAACCTATGCATGATAGGTAAGAAACTAGCTAACTAGAAATACCGTAAAGCTAGAATTTAACATAGTTTTGACCCATTTGTTTATGGAACTAATCCAAACTGTTTTAATGGGGACATAATCAGATTTAGATTGTTTAGACATGAAAAACTTGGTATCATTTGGATTAGAAACGAATTCTAGCACCTACGGGGAAACTAGTAACTAGAAAACCGTAAAAATGCAAATGTAGAACTCTTAGAACATTTAATTTTCTGGATTCTGTCCAGCACCCTTACAACATGATAAACATGATTAATAATTACTCCTTAAGCATAGGAATGCCTCATAATTGATTTAGATTTAATATATAAGCCTTCAAGTAACGGAACCAGAAAGGGTCTAAAGCGTAAGTTCTAGAACCCTGAAAATAGAAGTTAGAGATTCTGCCCTATGCTTTTCAGATTTAAGTATGAACATGAGGACTAGGAATGATGATTAATTATGAGCCCTTAGGTGCATAAAAGTATGAGCGTCGAATGTTAGAGAATTATATCTCAAGGTTAAGACCCATAAGGGTCAAAGCATAAGCTACCGTAAGGGTAAGCGTTTGAATGTTTTATGATGATGCATGAAGTATGCTAATGATGATGATGTTATTCATATGAGGAATTTATGAGACTATATGTTTATGTGGCATAAAGCAAATTTGGAAGGAAATTGATTGTAATGACCGTTATGCGCCAATTTCCGACAAATTTGGGGACTTAAAGAGATTTTGAAAATTAAGGTACTAAGATGGGTTCTAGGATGACACCGGTTCGGCTGAGCACCTCCATAGAACTCATGTGACATCGGTACCATTTTACACTCTTAGGTGACACCGGTTCGGCCGAGCACCCCTAAGAGAATTGCCCCCTAACCCGTACTCAGATAGTTGGGATTTATGATTTATGATACGCTTATTGTTAAGTGGTAAGTAAGAACTAGTGACGACTAGTTAAGGTATGAGCTCATAACCTAGATATGTGACACGTTCTGGGTGACACCGGTTCGGCCGAGCACCCGATTCGATTGTCTTTTAGGGTGGCCCATGAGGAAGAGAAGTTTCATGATTATGATTATGTCACTAAGTTTTGTCCCATATGAATGTTACTATTGCTACTTTATGCCACCAAGAATGATGATGCTTGATGTTATGTTTTATGTATGTGCATTAGGTAGTGCCATGCATACATTTTCTATTATGTTGCATCCATGACATTAAAATCATCCTAAAATGAATGGACCTTGGCTAAAATATATTTTAAAGTTTAAAAATGAACCTAATACATGCTCAGTCATTTTGTATAAATAAACCCAAGGTTCCTGAAGACGTAGATGATGACACCTAGGTAGTAGGAGGCCCTAGTGAGATTCTTTAGCAAGATTCTCACTCCTCTACCTCTTTCTTTCCGTCACGTCTTCAGATGGCGGCGTTAGTGGTGTTCGTGGACACGCCCGATATGGGAGGTGCACCATGACCGGACCACGGGTCATTCCATTTTGTGGAGTCGATGCGGTTAGAGTATTTATGTTCATGGGTCGACCTTCACTCCCCTGTACATTCCCATCGTTTCTCCCCCGTCTCACCTTTTGGCGATGACCTGGTGTTCGAGCGCGCACGTCCCCTAGAGGAGAGGCGTCGTCGTACCCCATCATCCACGTCCGCCGCTCGAGACTACCCCCAGTATGTGCCCCGTTGCCCGTCGTCTTTTTCGGAGACGGATCCTTCCGAGGATTTGGCAACCCAGGCACCCTCCGAGGGATCTTCCCCCTCCATACCCATGGACTTTGGAGAGGATAGTGAGCCCACCGTGACTCAGCCGAGGCGTGCACGACGACCGGAGATGCGGCCATACCCCGGGGCTCACACTCGATCCCTGCTCCGCCTCTTCACGCCCGAGGAGCTCGCCCAGTTTCCCGGATATCTGCCTCGATTACGAGATAGTCGCCAGTAGGAGGCCGTGGATGGCCCGAGATAGAGCACACACCACTTAGATGGGGATAAACCTTCTTTTGTTTAGAGGTTTCCCATTAGATGCACTCGAGTAGGGGAGTAGATTATGTTCATGTTTTATGTTGTATTTTCTTTTATGCATTTTCCTTGTACTAAATTAAGTCCCACACTTATAAGTGGGCAAGTTATATATATATAAGATGATATTCAGTGATGTTCATGTTGTGCCTTATGTTATGATGTTGTGAGACATTTGTTTACCATACATGGTTTACCGCTTATCGCATCACGCGGCTCTCACTTTCATTTCAAAAAAAAAATTACCCGTATTTTTCTGCTAAGTAATTCAAAGTTAAATGAGAACTATGAAGTAACAGACTAATGATTAACCTAAATATGTTCTAGAGTATTGGGTTAAAAATTAGGATGTTACACATAGCATATCTATGATTCTTGCTATCACCTAAATCTCTAAAAGCTCAAAACTTACCTCTTTAATCTTAAATAGGAATTCTTATACTTAAATTAAGTTAATTTCAGCCTCTTGATGCTCTTTGTATTAAGATTCTTTTATTTTATTTTTAAGGCTTTGATCTTGTCTTTAAATTACTTAAATAATTTTTGTTAGAGTTAAAAATCCAAAGATGTTAAAGATTGTGTTTTTCTCAAGCTTTTTGATTTAAAAATTATGTTACTGACCTGATTTAAATAAAATGGTTAGAATTCTATTTTATAAGGTTTGAATGTGTATAAATTACTTATAATTGATGTAAGAATTGTTTTTATCATTTTTGAGATAAACTAATAATTAGAAATGATTAAAATCATAATTTTATAAAGCTTTAGACAATGAATTTTCTGGATTAATTCCTCACTGATTTGATACTGATCTTATGGTTTATATACATTAGAATTATTAGTATTGCATGTATAAATTGTTTTTGGTATCTTAGAGGTTGAAAAGAATAATTACAAGTATTAGTTTTGATCGATTCACAAAATGCGGAAAGTTGTGTCCTAAACTATGGCCCTAAAAGGTTTTTATGATGAGTTTGAATGGTTTCTGATAGTTACATGTCTCTTGAAATGTATTGGTTAAAGTTAAAGGTCTTTAATTTATGAGTAGATGTTAAAAAGGGGTAATTACGTTTTGACCCGTAACCTTTGAGAAATTATGATTTGACCCTTTGGGACTTAAACATAAATATTGATAATTTGATGAGATGAAGGTGATTGATATCTTGTGATGGCTATGTTCATATATTGAGATTTATATGGCTTATGGATATATGCAATGAAATATGATGCATGTTTATGTGATTTGATTTATGGCATGTTACGGTTATATCTGATTCATTGAGATGCATAAGTTCATGAAGTGTATGAGCATGAAATATTAATGATGAGTTATTCATGTTTGCATATCTATATATCATGCCAAGATTTAAGGTCACATAAAACACATGGAAATGATCCTCTAGACTCCCCGAATTAAAGGTTATGAGAGGTGATCCGAATAAGAAGTGATCCTTTGGACTCCCCGAATTAAAGGTTATGAAAGGTGATCCTAATACCCCCTATCCTGTACCTTAAAAGTCGGGAATTTAACTTATCAAAAGGGATAAGATTATGCTAGTGACGACTAGTGAGGTATGAGCTCATAACCTAGAACTCTCGAGAAAAGAGAGAATTATAGGGCGGCCCCCAAGGAAAAGAGAATGAAGAAGTTTAAGTCACCTGTAAGAATGATGATCATGATGTTCTTTATATCATATGCATTGTTTTATGGATTTTATGATATTACGTATATTGATATTGACATGCATCCATGACTAATATGTTGCATTCATGACATTAAGATTCATGCTAAAAGATACGGGCCTCAGCTAACGATATTTAGAACTTAATAAATGAACCTTATATATATGTTCACCATTTTCATAATTAAACCCGAGGTTCCTGGGGACAATGACGATGACACTTGTATTATAGTCGGGAAGCCCTACTGAGATTCTTGTATAAGTTTCTCATCCCTTTTCTTTTTCGTGTCATCTCCAGGACATGAATGAAGGTGTAGTTCGTGATTTGTCTTGAGAGTGGGCGAGAGCTACGGAGATAACTTCCTTTTGGATATTTGCCTTTAGAGTGATCGTATCTCAGTTATCAGTTTGTATTCTATTGATGGATATATAGTGATGTCCTTAAGATTACAAGACATCACTATTATGATCTGAATATTGATATGTTATTATTATTTGAGTTATGTTATGTTATGGTTGTATTATGTATTTACATTATTCGTTTCTAACATCTCTCTTACAGCAAGGTAATGACGTTAGATATTTAGTATCTTGTGACTCACGATTTGGTATTTAAGTTCAAAAGAAAATTTACCCATATTTTTCGCTAAAGTATTTTAAAGAAGTTTTGAGTTAAAAACTGGAACAAAAGAGTAATGACTAATAATTAACTTAAATGCGTCCTAGGCGTGTTGAGTTAAATATTAGGGTGTTACAACATTGGCATAGGAAACAGCTTCTACCCATTTGGTGAAGTAATCAATAGCTACCAGAATGAATCAATGCCCATTGGAGGCTTTGGGGTTGATTGGTCCTATGACATCCATGCCCCACCTTGCAAACAACCAAAGCAATGTAAGAGTATGTAATGGCACAGGAGGAGAATGGATTTGGTCAGGATAGATTTGACATTTGTGACATTTCCTGACAAATTCTATGCAATCTTTTTCCATTGTGAGCCAATAGTATCCTTGTCTGAGAATCTGTAGGGATAATGTGTGCCCGTTAGCATGGGTACCACAAATACCCTCATGGACTTCTACTATAATAGAGTTGGCTTCTCTAGCATTGATGCATGTTAACAAAACTCCATCATGGCTCCTTTTATACAATACTTCTCCTAAGAGGAAGAATGACATGGATAGCTGTCTGAGTGTCTTCCTATTATTCTCATTTGCTGCTGCAGGATATTCTCTTTCCTTAATAAACCTTTTGATATCATGGAACCATGGTCAGCCATCTAGCTCTTCTTCAATGTTGGAACAATATGCTGGCTTTCTTCTAACAATGACTTGTAAAGGCCTTACTTCCACTTCCAGATCGAGCTTGATCATCACAGCCAAGGTGGCTAGAGCATCCACAAACTAATTCTGATCACGAGGCAGGTAATGAAAATTGACATCCTTGAACTCATCCTTTAAGCTCATAAGATGCTCAAAGTACGACAGTAGTCTATGCTCTTTAGCTTGCCATTCTCCGTTGACCTGGAAAATGATCAGGGCCGAGTCCCCGTAAATCTCCAAGTATTGCACTCCTAAGGATATTGCTTCCTTTAGGCCTATTATGCACGTTTCATATTCAACCATGTTGTTTGTACAATCAAATACCAGTTTTACAGCAATTGGAAATTGTTTGCCGTCAAGGGATATTAAGACTGCTCCAACTCCATTTCCTCGGATATTAACTGCACCGTTGAAGTATATCTTCCATACCAAATCAACTTCTTCCTGATTTCCACTATTTTCATCTATGACTGCTAGGACATCATTATCGGGAAATTCAAGCTCCATCGACTGATAATCTTCAAGCGGGTTTTCGGCCAGATGGTCAGCTATCACACTCCCTTTTATAGATTTCCTAGTCACATACTTGATGTCAAATTCTGCTAAAGCTACTTGCCATTTGGACATCCTCAGGGAGATATATGGGCTTTCAAAGATGCATTTCATAGGATCTATTTGAGATATGAGCAAAGTTGTATAATAGAGCATGTACTGTCGTAATCTTTTTGCCGTCCATACTAGTGCACAACAAGTCTTCTAAATAGCCAGATACCTGGACTCGCAATCATTGAACTTCCTGCTCAAGTAGTAAATGGCTTGCTCCTTTCGACCAGACTCATCATGCTGACCCAATACTGCCCCCATAGACCCATGCAACACCGTGAGGTATAGTATGAGTGGTCGCCCTGGTATTGGTGGAACTAAGAGAGGTGGATTTGAAAGGTAATTCTTGATCTTGTTAAAGGCCTTTTGACACTCGTCATCCCATTTGCTCAAATGATTTTTCTTCAATAGCTTGAATATCGGCTCACAAGTGTGAGTTAAATTGGAGATGAATCTTGCTATATAATTCAGTCGGCCTAAGAAACCTCGAACTTCCTTCTCTGTCTTGGGTGCTAACATGTTCTGGATGGCTTTGATTTTGTCTAGATCTACCTCAATACCCTTCTTGCTGACAATGAACCCCAACAATTTTCCTATAGATGCTCAAAGGTGCATTTTGTTGGATTCAGTCGAAGCTTGTAAGTCCTCAACCTTTCAAATAATTTCCCGAGCATTGCAACATGACTTTCTCCCTCTTGTAACTTTGCTACCATATCATCCACATACACCTCTAGCTCCTTGTGAATCATGTCATGAAAAAAGAGTCACCATTGCTCGTTGATATGTTGCCCCAACATTCTTCAGTCCAAATGGCATAATCATGTAGCAAAATACTCCCCATTGAGTAACATATGATGTTTTCCCCTTGGCTATTACGCCATCAAGATCTGATTGTAGCCTGAATAGCCATCCATAAAAGAGAATCGATGGCTTCTTGCTCTGTTGTCAACTAAAACATCTATATGTGGGAGAGGAAAATTGTCTTTTGGGATTGTTTTATTCAGGTCTCGATAGTCCACACACATTCGAACCTTTCCATCCTTCTTTGCCACAGGTACTATATTGGCTATCCATTTCGGATAGAGTGGAACCTCCAAAAAACCCGCATTAAGTCGCTTAGGTTCCATTCCTTCCATCAATGGGATGCTGTGAGCTACTATCTCCGGGTCCAAGCTAGGCATATCTTTGTAAGACCATGCGAAAATATCTAGGAATTCATAGAATAGTGCAATCATCTCTTCCCTTTCTGGATTGTCGACTATTTTCACTTCTTTTTTTGTCTTCATCTATGCCTAAATTCACAGTTTCCACAACCTCATCATGCAGATTTATCCCTTTCTCCATTGAATTTATGATTTTGGCAAATTGTTGGCATAACTTGGGATCTTCATCTTGTTCATTTTCATTTAATTATGTTGTAATGCAATAATCAGTTAATGGGTTTTCACAATCATTTGCACGATATGAAGGTTCTGAAATAGATGAGTCCCTAGAATTGAGATAAGATCGAAAATAAATAAAAGAGAAAAGATAAACAAGGAAAAGAGAATTGGAAAAAAGAAACCATGCATAATCATTTTATTATTCAATTGAAATACAAACAAAGGTGACTAAGCATCCATTACTCAAGGAAAAATAAATCATTCAGGGGAGTAGACTCCTAATTGTTTAACGGCTCGAGATTAGGGTAAATCATCTGAGGTATCTCCATGGTTCCTCCAAGGGTGTTAACAGCTTCAGTTCTTTCTATCATCATCACTGCTGCTAGTGCAGGAAATGTATCCCTAATGTATGGGATATTCTCCTTAGTAGATTCAAGAGACTACTGATCACTTGTAGCTTCGTACCCAAGATCGAACTTCCCAGGGTTGTCGGGAAGTGAGATCGGATTCTTGATTCCTTGCATCTGACTCCCTAATCCTTTTCCTTCTTCAAATCCACTCTTGCACATTATCCGAGCTGCCACTTGATGCATACCACCTTTTGGTTCTTGTAACACCCTAGTAATTAACCAGATACACCTAGGTTGAATCTGATTAATGACTAGACTTTACTCCTTGCTTTGGTTCTTTCTTCATAATTTGAAAATACTTAGTGAAATTACGAGCCATTTTTTTTTTAAACACATAATTGAAAATGTGAGCCGAGTACAACGTGAACGAGTAAGCGGAGTATAATAAGACGTTTAAGAATATATCACATCATATCACTTAGGCTCCATCATATAACATCCATAAGCACATTATAGCATATATTTACATACAATAACCTCACTCAAAGGGTGGGTTATGTTCATACATCATTATCTTATGCAAACCCATAAAAGAAAATATACTTAAGGAAATTCATGCCCCTAAACTAGATAACTCCATAAGCGGAAGGTTATCCTAAAACTAGGGTGCATGATCACACATAAATCTACTAAGAACTCTCTAGGGCCTCTGTCCTGGAAATGGGGGAATAAATCCGATCCACTGATGAGCTCCCTCGGGAGGGGACACACGAGATGCACCAAGCTGGGGTCGCATGGACGGCCTTCTTGCTAACCTCGGCTGAACAACTGTTTCCTCACTACCCTCTCTTACACGTGTGGGAGTAGGAGCAAAGCTCTCAGAATATACATGAGTAGGAGTGTCTTCTGAAGGATCAGTTTCAAAATATCTCGTCTCGGGAACATACTGTGGAAATCCATGGACAGCAGATGAAGCGGGATAAGAACGTAACATCCTTTCATCAAGTGGACGTGCATGTTCGAAAACCATTTCATCGCCATAGGGAGAAGTAGGAGAAAATCGATAACTAGGGACAGGATGTGCAAATGGACGACCTATGTAAATAAAAACACGAACTACGCACCTCCCTTCAAAATGATACGAGCGATGCACCGGATCATAGTGAAATTCCCAAGTAGGGGTATCAACGAACAGGACGAATGTCGCCATCTGAATCTGGAGACAATGACGGAAATAAAGAAAAGGGAGTGAGAATCTTGCTAAAGAATTCTCGATGAGTACCTCCTTCTACAGTGTCATCATCAAAGTCCCGGGAACCTCGGGATTATTCTAAAATAGTGAGCATGCAAAGATTCATTTTAAGTTCGGACAAATACTTAACCGAGGTTCGTCAATTTTTAATCATGCGTCTTATAATGCATCTTATTCTTAACATGTCATATTTACAATGAACTTTTCCTTTATCATTACATCATATTCCTCATCATCATTATCAAAATAACATGCATAAAAGAACGTCATATAATATTAGCTACACATGGACACAGTGCACATATTTCATTTCTTTAGTGGCTTAGGTGACTTAAAATCTTATCATCATCATTATTTTCCTTGGGCCACCCTATACTCCACCCTTTTGGGAGTAATTTAGGTTATGAGCTCATACTTTACTAGTCGTCACTAGCATATACTTACCCTTTTGATAAGCTAAAGTCCCGACTCTACCCTTTTGAGAGAACGGGTTAGGGGGCTAAAATCACCTTTTCACCACCTATAGTCTGATGGTTCCAAAGGATCATTTTCTTATAAGTTTAAGTCACCATTAAATCTTTGCATGTTATATCATAATACAATTCATAAACATCATAACATTTTCTCATTTATAGTCTTAAGCTAGAATAATATATATCAACTGTAATCATGCATATCGGAGATTCCCAAGAAAGAGAGGTGGGTCACAATGGACACGCTTAAATACCAAGTCTTTCCTTAGCCAGAACCTTTCCAAATTACACTTTTACAATGATACACTTTCTTCTAGCAACAAAGGTGAATTTTACATAATAAAGAACATTTCATGTATAAGCATTCTTATTATTTGCAACAGCAACTATAACATGCAAGCCAGGAAATCATTCAATGATATCAAGTACTTAATAAGCATCCAATCCTTACATAGAATTATCAATTATAGAACTAATTAGTTACTAAACCAATTATGAATCATTCTCTTAACAATAAACCATAATTATCACAACTTCAATCATATCAAATCATTATCACACATTGATACTAAACTCGGATCGATGGCGAATCATGAACCTCATGCAATTACATAGAATCATATTTTAAGTGCATATAAAATACTAGTTCCCCGTAAAATCCTTGCAAAGCCTTAAAACTCATTTAGAAGCTAGTTCTTTTGTCAAATTTGGGAGGATCTTCACAATTAAAATTCTCACTTAAGATAAAAGGAGTAAGTCTTGAGCTTTAGAGATTTAGGTGACATCTTAGAATTATAAACATGCTATGCAACCTTATTTTAATCTTATCTTTATAAGGTGATAGCTTGGAATTATAAACATGATATGCAATTCCATTTCTTTATCTTTAAGATTTAAGGTGATGACTTGAAAATTAAACATGATGCAAGAACTTGAAATATAAACATGATACAAGAAAGCTGGGCGTGTAATCCGCATAGAGGACGATAGAGGAGAAGAGAATATTAAGAAACCGGCGGCGGTAGTCCGCACAAGACCAGTAGAGGGAGAAGAGAATATTAAGAAATCGGAGCGGCGGTAGTCCGCACAGGACCAGTAGAGGGAGAAGAGAATTATTATTACATCTTTTTAAGCTCCATTCTCAAGACTTTTTAAAGAATAAATTCTTTAACTCCAATAATCATATTTCTTTGCTTGTGATACATGGGCAAGTCTTTGAGCTCTAGGATCTTTAGGTGATGGCATAAAATAAACATGTCATGCGTTGATTCTTTTAGCCATTATAAAATATAGTGAGAGCATAAATTAAATATGAGATGCAACCTCTTAATTATGTTGAAAGATTAAGTGATGACTTGAAAATTAAACATGAAATACAAGCTTGGAATTTAAACATGAGAAATGCAAGTTCATTTATTCATTCTTGAAAATTTAGTGATGACATAGAAGTTAATCATGGATGCAAATTCATTTTGTTTCTTTACTAGAGCTCCTTCAAGACTTTAAAAGAATTATAAATTCAACCCAATACATATCTTAACAAGAAATAAAACATAAAAGGAAAATACATCTTTCAAGTTCTAAACTAAAAATCTTTGTTTTAGCATCATAAAGCATTATTCTTTAAAGCTTTGCATCAAGTGGAATTTTCAAGCTTTAGAGGCCTAACTTGTGATGGATTTACAACCCACCCTCAAGGTCCTCATCATCAAGCCATCATCTTAGTTCCACCTAGGCCATATGGTTGAATTGGTTAAAGAAAAATTGAAGAGGAAAACCAAAATGAAAAGCTAAGGTAAGTTCATAATTTCATCATTTTGAGCTAAAAACACAACTCCTCAAAGCATAGAAATAAATTTAGAAACTACTCCCTACCTGATCTGAGTTGAAGAAGAAGAAGAGAACTTGGTTTCTTGAAGTGAAATGAAACAAAATCTCTTTGAAAAAATTGAAGAAAGAATTCAGCCAAAGAGGAGGAAGAAAGAAAGTTTTTGGTGCTCCTAAAAACTAGTTATGAACCAAGCATTCCAAGACCACTCAAGCAAGCCTATTTATAGAAGATTTTGAGGCTTCTAATTGGCCAAAATGATGAGGTAGTGGACGGAATTTTGTAGGAGAAATAAGGGAGGAAAAATCATTTTAGACAAAGTTGTATGAAATTAAGGAATTATGTCTCTTATGGTGACATTTTAGCATTTTGTTTTAGTGCAACTTTTGGCAATAATTCAGCTGCATAATGGCATCAATAATTTCGTCCATTACAGCCCAAAGAAGTGAAATTTGTGTGTTCCATGCATTATTTAGGTGTAGGCAAGATATTCATGTAATTTAGAGAATTTACGGTTAAGGGTTTAAGTGAATTAGTAAGCAATTTGGGTGTTTTTGAGCAATTTTGGGTTTTAATCAATCTAAATACATAATTTTGACTCTAGATTAATATTTAGAATTTAATAAGCTTTAATTTGAGCCTAATATTGCTTAGGTTTGGTATACCAATCAAAAATCCCGAAATTACAAAAGCGCCCAAAAACACGGGCAAAATCGTACTTTCACTTAAAAACTGCCCGAGGCCACCCGAGCTTAACCAATGGTTAATCATGGCTTAAAAACACATTTTAAAACATTTTAGTGAGGTTCAGGCTCAGTCGGCACGCACATCGGAGTTAAAGCGGCCTTGAGGCGTTTTGGTCATTTCGCGTGTCGGAACTCAAAATTGAGATCCTTCTGCTCTATTAACACACATAACACAAACAATCCCTTATTATCCTCAAAATATCCCCTTGAGAATAGGTGGGGCCCATGATCCTCATTTTCTGAGTAAAATAACTTCAGGGGCATTTTGGTCATTTTATACGTACAGAAATTCGGGATTTGCGACTCTCGCATGAATCGTTCCTAACCTCTCTTCTAACGTTATATTCCTTTATTGAGGATTGTTCGGCCTCAAATCTTATGTAATAATTACCTACGGTAATTGAGTAATTTCTAATTACAGTAAAAATTGGGGCGTTACATTACTCCCCTCCTTAAAAAGAATTTACTTGAAATTCGTTGCAGAACAACTCTTCGGGGTATTGTGCTTACATGTTTGATTGCAGCTGCCATGTCAGTTCTTGATTTCACCTGTCCCCATGCTACTTTGACCAGGGTACAACCTTGTTCCTTAATCGCTTAACTCCTCGGTCGGCGATTCTCGTGGGTAGTAAGTTAAATGTCAGGTTATCTCTTAATTGTACATGTTAAGCTCTAGTACATGACTCGGGTCGATTGATACTTTCTTAAGCGAGAGACATGGAAAACATCATGAAGGTTGGATAGACTCGGGGTAGGGCTATCTGATGAGCTACTGTCCTACTTTGGTAAGGATTTCAAGCGGACCAAGAAATGCGGGGCTCAATTTCTTTACTTTTATTGCTCGGCCTATGCTGTGGTGGGGGTGATCCTTAGGAACACGTGGTCCCCTTCTTGAAAATCTAGCGGTTTTAGCCGCTTGTCCGCATAGTTTTTACGTCGACTTTGAGCAAGAAGAATCTTATCCCTAATCTTCTTGATTTGTTCCGTTGTTTCCCTCACAATATCAGGTCCGAGTAAACTTTGCTCTCGGGTTCATACCAACATAAGGGAGATTGACATTTCAGTCCATAGAGGGCCTCATACGGTGCCATACCGATACTTGCATGATAATCGTTGTTATATGCGAATTCAATCGATGGTGTACTTATCCCAACTTCCCTTTGATCTAAAACACATGCCCTTAACATATCCTCCAAGGTTTGGATAGTTCTTTCAGATTATTTGTCTGTTTGGGGTGATAGGCGTGCTTAGACCACGACTTTGAACCAAATGCCTTTTGAAAGGCTCCCCAAAATCGTGACGTAAACCGCGGATCCTGGTCCGAGATTATCATCGACGGCACCCCATGTAACCTTACTATCTCCTGAATATATAATTGTGCTAACCTATCCAAGGAATAAGTCACCTTAATAGGTAAAAAGTGGGCTGACTTCGTCAATCGATCCACGATTACCCATATGGTATCATGATTCATTTGGGTCCTCGGTAATCCAGTCACAAAATCCATGGAGATACTATCCCACTTCCACTCGAGGATCGACAGAGGTTGCAGCATTCCAGAGGGCTTTTGGTGTTCAATCTTCACCTTTTGACACACTAAGCACTTACTCACCCATGTGCACACATCTTTCTTCATTCCAGGCCACCGTAACATCTTCTTCAAATCTTGATACATCTTGGTGGCACCAGGATGAAGGGTAAAATGGCTCTTATGGGCTTCCTCCAAAATATCTTTTGGAGGCCACCACTAGCAGTACACATATTCGACCTTTAAACCTCCACAAATCGTCCATTCCTTGGGTAAAACCTATCAACTTTCCTGTCTTCACTGCTCCTAAAGACTCTTGAAACTCGATGCTCGTCCCCTTGAGCTTGAACAATCCTTTCTTTGAACTCACTTGTCACTCTAAGATGGCAAGCTCTGATGCCCTTAGTGGTCAAAGTCATTCCTAGGTTTAAGTCCCTAAATTGCTCAATCAATTCAACCTCCTTCACCATCAAACGGGACACTTGTAAGGACTTTCTACACAAAGCATCGGCTACTACATTAGCTTTACCAGGATGGTAGTTCAATCCAAAATCATAATCTTTCAAGAACTCCATCCATCGCCTTTGCCTCATGTTTAGCTCTTTTTGATCAAAGAGATATTTCAAACTCTTGTGATCGGAAAACACCTCAAACTTAACTCCATATAAATGGTGTCTCCAAATCTTTAGAGCAAACACGACTACAAAGCCTAACCCAGGGTCATGGGTAGGGTAGTTTGCCTCATGTGGCTTGAGTTGTCTTGATGCATAGGCCACCACTTGCCTATCTTGCATCAATACACAACCTAAACCCTTTTTGAAGCATCACAATACACCTCGAAAGGCACATTGGGGTCGGGTAACACTAAAGCAGGGTCGAGGTTAGCTTGTGTTTTAACTCTTGAAAGCTCTTTTCACACTCAGGGTCCATGAAAAAGGGGTATTCTTCCTAGTCGACTTGGTCAAAGGTAGGGAAATCTGGGAAAATCCTTTGATAAATCGACGGTAATAACAAGCTAAACCCAAAAAGCTCCTTACTTGATTCTGGTGGTTGGTCTTTCCCGCTTTACTACCGCTTCTACCTTACTAGGATCTCTGACAATTCCTTTCTTAGATACTACATGCCCTAAAATTGCACCTTATCCAACCAAAACTCACACTTGGAAATCTTGGCATATAGTTTCTTTTCCTTCAAGGTCTCGATACTATGGTCAGGTGGCATTCATGCTCTTCATGGGTCTTAGGATATATGAGAATGACATCTATAACGACAACTACAAACTGATCTAAATAGGGCCGAAAGATCCTATTCATGTAATCCATAAAAATAGCTGGAGCATTGGTTAACCCAAAGGACATTACTGCAAACTCAAAATGGCCGTATCGAGTGCGAAAGGCTGTTTTAGGTATGTCTTCATCTCTCACTCTAATTTGATGGTAGCCTGACCTCAAATCTATCTTAGAAAACACCACCGCACCTTTCAGTTGGTCCATCAAATCATCGATCCTAGGCAGAGGATACTTGTTTTTCACCGTTACTTTATTTAACTGCCTATAATCTACACACATCCTCATACTCCCATTCTTTTTCTTTACAAACAACACAGGGGCTCCCCAAGGTGATGCACTAGGCCTAACATGTAACATCCTAATTTTTAACCCAATACTCTAGAATATATTTAGGTTAATCATTAGTCTATTACTTTTTTAGTCTCATTCCTTAGAATCTTTCATTAAAATACTTAGCGGAAAATACGAATAAATTTTTCTTTTTGAAACTTGAAAGCAAAACGCGAGCCGCGCACTAACCTAACGTTCGTCATAACCATAACATGCAAGAAAAAGTAACCACACCATTGATAATCATGAAACATAGTATTATACATTACGATCACAATATCATCACATCTTCATAGATACATAGACTACTAACATCATAGTACCATCGTTTACATCAAAACATGCCCACATATGTGAAGTCATCCTTATCCACCTATGAGGTTAGATAAGTGTCAACCCAAAAAGCTATCTATGCCTCCGCAGCGACCCTCTACTCCGTCTGCTAGTGTGTCCCTTAAGCGCGCGCCTCAAAAGAAGTCACGAACCTCGTTGTAATCCTCATCTAGAGACGACACGGAAGAAAGGGAAGGGATGAGAAACTCAATTCGAGATTCTCAGTAGGGACTCCTGACTCTAACACTAGTGTCATCGTCATCATCCCCAGCCACCTCGGTTTTAATTATGAAAAAGGTGTACATGCATAAGGATTGGTTTTAGGCTTTACAAATCTAATTATCTGAAGTGGGTGTCTTTTAGTATGTGTCTTAATGACATGAATGCAACAAATATTTGATGAATGCATGACAATACCATATGCACATTAACACGAAAATCGTAATACTTGGGCACATCATAAAGGAACATAAATCATATACATGGCACGAAAAAGGCATAGTACTTTTCTTGTGGCATCTTTCTCATAAGTAAAACTCTTAAGTTCTTTTTCTTAAAGACCACCCTCTTAACATATCCACCAAAAGTCCAACCGATTCACCGGCCCGGCGATAATCTGGTCACCAAACTACGTCTCACCTATCGCCTAGGAATGAGCTCAATCCTAACTAGTCATCACTAGATTTAATATGGGCTAATTGAGGGGGTATACATAACTTTCTCAGATCGCCTATCTTAGGATCATTTCCTTCTTTGAAACGCTCTACTGGTATCTAGTACACAATTATGCCTTTGGCAAGCTCAATGTCAATACCCTCACGGATTTGTTTCCTCCCCACCGTAGCGGGAGAAATGCGTCTCAGTACTATGTCACATCTGTTCTGGGGGTGCTCGGCCGAACCGGTGTCACCCAGAACCTATCCTGGGGGTGCTCGGCCGAACCGGTGTCACCCAGGAGTTTTCGCAAGCTTTTTCTCAAGTACTCAAGTTTGATGGGAAATTCGGCAGCGTAACAGCGTACACCGGATTTCCATCAAACTTGCTTTATGCCACCAAACATATAGAGCATGCATAGCCATTCAATACCAACATAAGGCATCATAATCATCGTGTGCATCATAAGCATCATAATATCATAATTTTGCATAGCGCATCATGGCGTGAGCATCAACATATCGACACTATATACTCTCATAAACATACAACCTCATGAATTCCTCATGTGAATAACATCATCATCATTTACATACCACATGCATCATCATAAATCATCCAAACGCTTACCCTTACGGTAGCTTATGCTTTGACCCTTACGGGTCTTAATCTTGAGATATAGTTCTCTACATCCGTCGTTCATATTTTAAGCACCTAGGGCTCATAATTAAACATCATTCATAATCCTCTCATTTTACTTTTAAATCTGAATAGCATAGGGCAGAATCTCTAACTTGTTTTTACGGGGTTCTAGAACTTACGTTTTAGACCCTTTCTCGGTTTCGTCTTCGCCTAAGGCGCTATATATTAACTCTAAATCAATTATGAGACATTCCCATGCTTAAGGACTAATTATTAATCATGTTTATCATGTTGTAAGGGTGCTGGACAGATTCCAGAAAAATAAATGTTCTAAGAGTTCTAAACTTGCACTTTTACGGTTTTCTAGTTACTAGTTTCATTATAGGTGCCAAAATTCAATTCTAACTCAAATGATACCAAGTTTTTCATGTCTAAACAATCTAAATCTGATTATGTTCCCATTAAAACAGTTTGGATTAGTTCCATAAACAAATGGGTCAAGACTATGTTAAATTCTAGCTTTACGGTATTTCTAGTTAGCTAGTTTCTTACCTATCGTGCATAGGATCGCTTCTACATCATCATACGATATTCTCACACATTCCAACACATCAAAACATCATCATACAGCATCATACTCATCATATCAGATCCGAAATTATTTAACCTCAATAAGAGAGTTAAATTGACATTTCTAGGTACATAAGTCAACTAGTTTCTCTTGGAATCAATCTAGAACTTCTAAAACTCTTTGAAGACATTTTAAATCATTAAGAGGCTAAGTGAAACCTTAGGTCAGTGACCAAAACATATTCCATCCCCTAAAAGAGATTGGAATCACATGTTATAATGACATCACCTTATAAAGATTTGTAAAACTTTAAGGAACACTTAAAACATAGACTATTGGTCCTAGTAGCTAGATGAAAACTCATTGGAAGTCCATCATCACTACTTGGCCGAAAAACATACATTCAAAGTATGGTTTACATTAAACTTTAACTTGGAATGAAATGGGCAAGTCTTTGAACTCTAGGTTCTTTAAGTTGCATCATAAACTAAACGTGCTCATGCTTTTCATTTTTAATCTTGCTTACAAATTAAAGTGATGACATAAATTAAATATGCAAGGCATAAACTTAAACGTGCAAGCTTGAAAGTAAATATGCGAAGCGTAATCTTAAACGTGCAAGCTTGAAAGTAAATATGCAAGATTCAATTCTTTATTTTAGTGCTCTTAGCCCAACAAGAATCGACTTTAAGGCCGAAATAGATAGGCATTCGAGAAATTAATTAGGTGATAATGCGAGTTCAATTCTTTATTTTAGTGCTCTAGGCCCAACAACAATCGACTTTAAGGCCGAAATAGAAAGGCTTCGAGAATTAAATTAAGTGAAGATGCAAGTTCCATTTTAATCTTTATGTTTTTAGGTGATAGCTTGAAAATAAAGATGCATAGCAAGAATGTGAATATGGATGCAAGCATAAAATAAATTATGCAAGTTCATTTTATCTTTCTAGAGCTCTTAACAAGACTTTAGAGGAACTTAAACCTTAACCCAAACTCATTTAAACAAGGTAAAGTCAAGCTTGGAGTTCTTAGAACTCAACATAATATCTTTGGGAATCAAACTATGAAACTTAGAAAAAATTAAGGGAATGGCCGAAAACTTCAAGAAAGAAAGATGCATTTTTAAAACTCTAGAGTTCATGACCTTGATGATATATTAACACCAACATCATGAGTCCTCATCATTGAGTTCATAGAGCCATTTTAAAACACCATCAAAGTTAAAGTTCTCAAAAGTTCAAGAAAGGAAAATCTAGAAACACTTTTGCTCAAGAACAAAAATCAAGCTCTAGAGTTTGTTTCAAGTGATGAACATCATCATGAAACTCTCATCATCAAGCTCTCATTCCTTTGTTCTCCAAGGCCTATGGCCGAAAATGAAAAGGTAAAGGAAAGGAAAAGAAGTTCTAAAAGAATCAAGAGAAACTATGAACATTAAGCTTGAAACAAGAACTTTAAAGAAAAGAATACATGAAAGGAAATCCCTACTTGGTGTGATGAACTTGAAGATGGAAGAAGAAGATGAAGAAGATGAAGAACTTGAAGAACTCCAAGAACTTGAAGAACACAAAAACTTTGAGAGAAAAAGAAAAGCTTTGAGAGTTCCTAAACTTAGCAAATGATCTAAAAGTGGTGCAAGCTTCCCAAGGCCATCTATTTATAGAGAAATGAAGCAAATGGAGGGTGCAAAGTGAGGAGGAGGTTTCGGCCATCAGATGGGGAGGGAGACCATGAGTTCCATGAGGTGAGATAATGTGGTCTTGAGGCATGGTGAGGTATGGTTCAAAGTATGGTGAGGTATGGTTCAAGGTATGGCCTCAAGCATGGTTCTTTGAGTGAGAAAATAATTTAACATGTGGTCAAAGGGGGATGAGGTGGCCGAAATGCATCAGCCCATGGGGGAGGATTTCTTGCATTTTAATTGTGGTTTAGAGTTGTGTTTAGGTGTATCTTTGATTATGCTTAAGATTAGGAATTTGTAAGAAAGTGTTTAGGTAAAGAAAATGGATAATTAAGGTGGTCTAGCCATAATTAAGGAGTGGTCTTGCACCATTAGTGAGTTAAATCCTCAATTTAGAGTTTAAACAACTCTAGACACAACTCCTTGATTTAAGGAATTGGAAAGAGAAAACACTATTCAAGATTCCAAGACTAGGAATCTTGAGTTCTAAAAAGGGATTTAAGTTTAATCTAAGCAATTTTAGGTTCTAATTAACTTTAATAAATTATTTTGACTCTAGATTAATTAGGGAAATAAATTAATCTTCGTTTAGAGCCTAATATTGCTTAGGTTTGCTTAATTACGTCATTAAGCTCAAAAACACTATTCTAGGGGCAAAATCGTAATTTTGCACTAAACCTGCCGGGACCACCGTGTAACGCCCCAATTTTCTTTGTAATTTTTCTTGTCATTAGAAATTACTCAATTACCGAATTATCGTAGGTAATTATTACATAAGATTTGAGGCCTAACAATCCTCAATAAAGGAATATAACATTAGAAGAGAGGTTAGGAGCGATTCATGCGAGAGTCGCAAATCCCGAATTTCATGCGTATAAAATGACCAAAATGCCCTGAAGTTATTTTACTCGGAAAATGAGGGTCGTGGGCCCCACCTATTCTCAAGGGGATATTTTGGGGATAATAAGGGATTGTTTGGGTTATGTGTGTTAATAGAGCGAAGGATCTCAATTTTGAGTTCCGACGCCTTGAAATGACCAAAACGCCCTAATGTTTTAACTCCGATGTGCGTGCCGACTGAGCCCGAACCTCACTAAAATGTTTTAAAATGTGTTTTTAAGCCATGATTAACCATTGGTTAAGCTCGGGTGGCCTCGGGCAATTTTAAGTGAAAGTACGATTTTGCCCCTATTTTTGGGCGAGTTTGCGAATTTGGGATTTTGATTCATATACGAAACCTAAGCAATATTAGGCTCAAATTAAAGCTTATTAAATTCTAAATATTAATCTAGAGTCAAAATTATGTATTTAGATTGATTAGAACCCAAAATTGCTCAAAAACACCCAAATTGCTTACTAATTCACTTAAACCCTTAACCGTAAATTCTCTAAATTACATGAATACCTTGCCTACACCTAAATAATGCATGGAACACACAAATTTCACTTCTTTGGGCTGTAATGGACGAAATTATTGATGCCATTATGCAGCTGAATTATTGCCAAAAGTTGCACTAAAACAAAATGCCAAAATGTCACCATATGAGACATAATTCCTTAATTTCATACAACTTTGTCTAAAATGATTTTTCCTCCCTTATTTCTCCTGCATAATTCCGTCCACTACCTCATCATTTTGGCCAATTAGAAGCCTCAAAATCTTCTATAAATAGGCTTGCTTGAGTGGTCTTGGAATGCTTGGTTCATAACTAGTTTTTAGGAGCACCAAAAACTTTCTTTCTTCCTCCTCTTTGGCTGAATTCTTTCTTCAATTTTTCAAAGAGATTTTGTTTCATTTCACTTCAAGAAACCAAGTTCTCTTCCTCTTCTTCAACTCAGATTAGGTAGGGAGTAGTTTCTAAATTTATTTCTATGCTTTGAGGAGTTGTGTTTTTAGCTCAAAATGATGAAATTATGAACTTGCTTTAGCTTTTCATTTTGGCTTTCCTCTTCAATTTTTCTTTAACCAATTCAACCATATGGCCTAGGTGGAACTAAGATGATGGCTTGATGATGAGGACCTTGAGGGTGGGTTGTAAATCCATCACAAGTTAGGCCTCTAAAGCTTGAAAATTCCACTTGATGCAAAACTTTAAAGAATAATGCTTTATGATGCTAAAACAAAGATTTTTAGTTTAGAACTTGAAAGATGTATTTTTTCCTTTTATGTTTTATTTCTTGTTAAGATATGTATTGGGTTGAATTTATAATTCTTTTAAAGTCTTGAAGGAGCTCTAGTAAAGAAACAAAATGAATTTGCATCCATGATTAAGTTTATGCTTTGCATAACCATGTTTACCTTCTATGTCATCACTAAATTTTCAAGAATGAATAAATGAACTTGCATTTCTCATGTTTAAATTCCAAGCTTGTATCTCATGTTTATGTTTCAAGTCATCACTTAATCTTTCAAGATAATAAAGAGGTTGCATCTCATATTTAATTTATGCTCTCACTATATTTTATAATGGCTAAAGAATCAACGCATGGCATGTTTATTTTATGCCATCACCTAAAGATCCTAGAGCTCAAAGACTTGCCCATGTATCACAAGCAAAGAAATATGATTATTGGAGTTAAAGAATTATTCTTTAAAAAGTCTTGAGATTGGAGCTTAAAAGATGTAATAATAATATTCTCTTCTCCCTCTCTGGTCTGTGCGGACTACATCGCCTCGGTTTCTTAATATTCTCTTCTCCCTCTCTTTGGTCACAATGCGGACTACCGCCGCTCGGTTTCTTAATATTCTCTTCTCCTCTATGGTCTGTGCGGACTACCGCTCCAGTTTCTTAATATTTTCTTCTCCCTCTCTTGGTCTGTGCGGATTACCGCCTCGATTTCTTGTATCATGTTTATATTTCAAGTTCTTGCATCATGTTTAATTTTTAAGTCATCACCTTAAATATTAAAGATAAAGAAATGGAATTGCATATCATGTTTATAATTCCAAGCTATCACCTTATAAAGATAAGATTAAAATAAGGTTGCATAGCATGTTTATAATTCTAAGATGTCACCTAAATCTCTAAAGCTCAAGACTTACTCCTTTTATCTTAAGTGAGAATTTTAATTGTGAAGATCCTCCCAAATTTGACAAAAGAACTAGTTTCTAAATGAGTTTTAAGGCTTTGCAAGGATTTTACGGGGAACTAGTATTTTATATGCACTTAAAATATGATTCTATGTAATTGCATGAGGTTCATGATTCGGCCACTGATCTGAGTTTAGTATCAATGTGTGATAATGATTTGATATGATTGAAGTTGTGATAATTATGGTTTATTGTTAAGAGAATGATTCATAATTGGTTTAGTAACTAATTAGTTCTATAATTGATAATTCTATGTAAGGATTGGATGCTTATTAAGTACTTGATATCATTGAATGATTTCTGGCTTGCATGTTATAGTTCTTTGTTGCAAATAATGAGAATGCTTGTACATGAAATGTTCTTTATTATGTAAAATTTACCTTTGTTGCTAAAAGAAAGTGTATCATTGTAAAAGTGTAATTTGGAAAGGTTCTGGCTAAGGAAAGACTTGGTATTTAAGCGTGTCCATTGTGACCCACCTCTTTCTCTGGGAATCTCCCATATGCATGATTACAGTTTGATATATATTATTCTAGCTTAAGACTATAAATGAGAAAATGTTATGATGTTTATGAATTGTATTATGATATAACATGCAAAGATTTAATGATGACTTAAACTTATAAGAAAATGATCCTTTGGAACCATCAGACTATAGGTGGTGAAAAGGTGATTTTAGCCGCCTAACCCGTTCTCTCAAAAGGGTAGAGTCGGGACTTTAGCTTATCAAAAGGGATAAGTATATGCTAGTGACGACTAGTAAAATATGAGCTCATAACCTAAATTACTCCCAAAAGGGTGGAGTATAGGGTGGCCCAAGGAAAATAATGATGATGATAAGATTTTAAGTCATCAAAGGCACTAAAGAAATGAAATATGTGCACTGTGTCCATGTGTAGCTAATATTATATGACGTTCTTTTATGCATGTTATTTTGATAATGATGATGAGGAATATGATGTAATGATAAAGGAAATGTTCATTGTAAATATGACATGTTAAGAATAAGATGCATTATAAGACGCATGATTAAAAATTGACGAACCTCGGTTAAGTATTTGTCAGAACTTAAAATGAATCTTTGCATGCTCACTATTTTAGAATAATCCCGAGGTTCCTGGGGACTTTGATGATGACACTGTAGAAGGAGGTACCCTACTGAGAATTCTTTAGCAAGATTCTCACTCCCTTTTCTTTATTTCCGTCATTGTCTCCAGATTCAAATGGCGACATTCGTCCTGTTCGTTGATACCCCTACTTGGGAATTCCACTATGATCGATTGCATCGCTCGTATCATTTTGAAGGGAGGTCTTGCGCATTCGTGTTTTTATTTACATAGGTCGTCCATTTGCACATCCTGTCCCTAGTTATCGATTTTCTCCTACTTCTCCCTATGGCGATGAAATGGTTTTCGAACATGCACGTCCACTTGATGAAAGGATGTTACGTTCTTATCCCGCTTCATCTGGTGTCCATGGATTTCGAGAGTATGGTCCTGAGACGAGATATTCTGAAACTGATCCTTCGAGGACACTCCTACTCATGTATATTAGAGAGCTCTGCTCCTACTCCCACGTGTAAGAGAGGGTAGTGAGGAAGCAGTTGTTCAGTAGAGGTTAGCGAGAAGGCCGTCCATGCGACCCGACTGGTGCATCTCGTGTGTCCGTCCCGAGGAGCTCATCAGTGGATCGGATTTATTCCCCATTTCGGAGACGATGGCCATAAAAGGTTCTTAGTAGATTTATGTGTGATCATGCACCTAGTTTTAGGATAACCTTCCGGCTTATGGAGTTATCTAGTTTAGGGGCATGTATTTCCTTAAGTATATTTTCTTTTATGGGTTTGCATAAGATAATGATGTATGAACATAACCCACCCTTTGAGTGAGGTTATTGTATGTAAATATATGCTATAATGTGCTTATGAATGTTATATGATGGAGCCTAAGTGATATGATGTGATATATTCTTAAACGTCTTATTATACCCCACTTACTCGTTCACGTTGTACTCGGCTCATGTTTTCAATTATGTGTTTAAAAAAAAATGGCTCGTAATTTCACTAAGTATTTTCAAATTATGAAGAAAGAACCAAAGCAAGGAGTAAAGTCTAGTCATTAATCAGATTCAACCTAGGTGTATCTGGTTAATTACTAGGGTGTTACATTTTGTATCGAGCGATTCGATTCTCATGGAGCACGAGGATTGGACTAGCTATGCTTCTAAAGCATAATACGTTAGTAACGTCATGTGTAGATGTTTATCATTAGGATGAGCTTGAGGATTAGAAATACATGACTACTGTATGTTGAAAGTGCCATGGTAACTTGCTCACTTTGCATGGAATATTGGGCACGATCACCTCGGTGTTCTTTGTTTTGTGTGTATAGGGACCAATGGCACGTCGCCAACAGACTAGGAGCGGAGCACAGAATAATCAAGGCAACGAGACAGCCGAAGCACTCCGCGACGTAGCAAGGACCATGAGAATGATGATGGAACGAATGGATCAGGATCGTCAAGCCAATATGAATCAGGGACATGAGATTCCGAACATGCCTGCTTGGGGAGTTTCGTAAGGCAAACCCACGGTTTTCAAGGGGACACGAATCCAAATATTGCGAGATGAATGGATTGAATATTGAGAAGGTCTTTCTTTGTAGTCCCATGCTCGGAGGAGCAAAAGGGCACCTTCGCTACTCATATGCTTGAAGGTGATGGGGGTTTCTGGTGGACGGGTGTTCAAGACTCTGGAGACGACCAGACATGGACATTGATTGGGAACTTTTCAAGGTCCATTTTTATGAAAAGTACTTTCCAGTCGATTAGAAATGCCAAGGACATTGAATTCATGCAAGTTGTCCAGGGAATATGAATGTGGCCCGATACATCGCCAGATTTGAAGAACTCATTAAGTTCTCAAGAATGTACCAAGGAAATCCTGATGAGTACTTGGAAATGCATTAAATACGAGTCGTGGTTGAAGGCGGAACTTAATGTGGCGATTGCACATTTGGAGATTAGGATTTCTCTACCCTAGTTAACAAATGTCGGATTATTGAAGAAGGTCGAGAGAAAACTAAACACCCCAAAGTCAGATAATATTACCAAAAAGTTGACACCTCAAGGTCGGAGTTCAAGAGGCAGAGTCGACCTCCATTTCCCCCTCAATCAAGACCACAAGGGACACAAAGAAATTTTCAACAAGGAAGGCCAAACAACAACAATCGCTATAATAACAACCGCTACAACAATAACCCGAGTAACAATCACAACAACAACAATAACAAGAATAAAGGGAAAGCACCACAAAGAGGTCGGCGGTACCTCCACGGCTGCGCCATCCATGGAATGTCCCAAGTGCGGCAAGAATCATGGGAGCATGCCATGTCGAGCCGGAACAAGCGTGTGCTATCGATTGTGAAAACCAGGTCATTACTCCCGAGAATGCACGGAAAGAAACCCGCCAACCCCAATCCCAAGCCGCAATACCAGGAAGGGTATTTCATTGTTAATCTTTGAAGAAACAACGAAGTCACGAAATCTCGTGGAAGGTAAGGGTAATATGCATGGTAAAGACTTAATTGTACTATATGATTCTCGGCGCTTCTCATTCTTTTATCTCCCATTCATGTGTTAAAAGCCTTAATTTACCTATGGTGAGCTTCCTTTTGACCTTATTGTTTCTACCCATTTGGAAAACCCGTTAGGACTTGTAAATGTTGTTTAGATTGTAGTTTTATTATAGATAATAGATCCTTTGTTTTAGATCTTATTTGCTTACCCATGCGAGGTTTAGATGTGATTCTTGGCATGGATTGGCTTGAGGCCAACCGTGTCTTGTTAAAGCTGTTATGAGAAAACCATCACTTTTCTTCCTGTTCCTATTGAACCTAAGAAACCCATAAGTCTTTACATAACTGCTGTGGAAATGGATTGTGGTAAGGGTGAGAGTAAAGGTTACATTTTCTTAGCCGCTAGTGATGTAGACTTTGAGCAAAGTATCGATGAGATACCAATAGTAAGAAATTATCCTGAAGTATTTCCAGATGAGATACTGCAGTTTCCCAAGAGAGATAGAGTTTTCCATAGAATTGCTTCAGTGCGGGACCTATATCCATAGCCCCATACAGGATGTCCCCATTAGAATTGACCGAGTTAAAAACTCAATTGGAAGATTTATTGGAGAAAAAGTTTGTTAGGCCTAGTGCATCACCTTGGGAGCCCGTGTGTTGTTTGTAAAGAAAAAGGATGGGAGTATGAGGATGTGTGTAGATTATCGGCAGTTGAATAAAGTAACGGTGAAAAACAAGTATCCTCTGCCTAGGATCGATGATTTGATGGACCAACTAAAAGGTGCGGTAGTGTTTTCTAAGATAGATTTGAGGTCAGGCTACCATCAAATTAGAGTGAGAGATGAAGACATACCTAAAGCGGCCTTCGCTTTCGATACGGCCATTTTGAGTTTGCTGTAATGTCCTTTGGGTTAACCAATGCTCCAGCTATTTTTATGGATTACATGAATAGGATCTTTCGGCCCTATTTAGATCAGTTTGTAGTTGTCTTTATAGATGACATTCTCATATATTCTAAGACCCATGAAGAGCATGAATGCCACACGACCATAGTCTTGGAGATCTTGAAGGAAAAGAAACTATATGCCAAGATTTCCAAGTGTGAGTTTTGGTTGGATAAGGTGCAATTTTTAGGGCATGTAGTATCTAAGAAAGGAATTGCTGTAGATCCTAGTAAGGTAGAAGCGGTAGTAAACTGGGAAAGACCAACCACTGTAACTGAAGTAAGGAGCTTTTTAGGTTTAGCCGGTTATTACCGTCGATTTATCAAGGGATTTTCCCAGTTTCCCTACCTTTGACCAAGTGACTAGGAAGAACACCCACTTTTCATGGACCCCAGTGTGAAAAAGAGCTTTCAAGAGTTAAAACACAAGCTAACCTCTACCCCTGTTTAGTGTTACCCGACCCCAATGTGCCTTCGAGGTGTATTGTGATGCTTCAAAAACGGGTTTAGGTTGTGTATTGATGCAAGATAGGCAAGTGGTGGCCTATGCATCAAGACAACTCAAGCCACATGAGGCAAACTACCCTACCCATGACCTTGAGTTAGGCTGTCGTGTTTGCTCTAAAGATTTGGAGACACCATTTATATGGAGTTAAGTTTGAGGTGTTTTCCGATCACAAGAGTTTGAAATATCTCTTTGATCAAAAAGAGCTAAACATGAGGCAAAAGCGATGGATGGAGTTCTTGAAAGATTATGATTTTGGATTGAATTACCATCCTGGTAAAGCTAATGTAGTAGCTGATGCTTTGAGTAGGAAGTCCTTACAAGTGTCCCGTTTGATGGTGAAGGAGGTTGAATTGATTGAGCAATTTAGGGACTTAAACCTAGGAATGACTTTGACCACTAAGGGCATCAGAGCTTGTCATCTTAGAGTGACAAGTGGGTCCAAAGAAAGCTTTGTTCAAGCTCAAGGGGATGATCTTTGAGTTTCAAGAGACTTTAGGGGCGATGAAAGGCGGGGAAAGTTGATAGGTTTTACCCAAGGAATGGGCGATTTGTGGAGGTTTAAAGGTCGAATATGTGTACTGCTAGTGGTGGCCTCCGAAAGGATATTTTGGAGGAAGCCCATAAGAGCCATTTTACCCTTCATCCTGGTGCCACCAAGATGTATCAAGATTTGAAGATGTTCTGGTGGCCTGGAATGAAGAAAGATGTGTGCACATGGGTGAGTAAGTGCTTGGTGTGTCAAAAGGTGAAGATTGAACACCAAAAACCCTGCGGAATGCTGCAACCTTTGTCGATCCTCGAGTGGAAGTGGGATAGTATCTCCATGGATTTTGTGGTGGATTACCGAGGACCCAAATGAATCATGATACCATATGGGTAATCGTGGATCGATTGACGAAGTCGACCCACTTTACCTATTAAGGTGACTTATTCCTTGGATAGGTTAGCACAATTATATATTCAGGAGATAGTAAGGTTACATGGGGTGCCGTCGACGATAATCTCGGACCGGGATCCGCGATTTACGTCACGATTTTGGGGAGCCTTTCAAAAGGCATTTGGTTCAAAGCTGTGTCTAAGCACGGCCTATCACCCCCAAACAGACGGTCAATCTGAAAGAACTATCCAAACCTTGGAGGATATGTTAAGGGCATGTGTTTTAGATCAAAGGGGAAGTTGGGATAAGTACCTGCCACTGATTGAATTTGCATATAACAACAGTTATCATGCAGGTATCGATATGGCACCGTATGAGGCCCTCTATGGAAGGAAATGTCAATCTCCCTTATGTTGGTATGAACCCGGAGAGCAAAGTTTACTCGGACTGATATTGTGAGGGAAACAACAGAACAAATCAAGAAGATTAGGGATAAGATTCTTCTTGCTCAAAGTCGACGGAAAAACTATGCGGACAAGCGGCGAAAACCGCTAGATTTTCAAGAAGGGACCACGTGTTCCTAAGGATCACCCCACCAGGCATAGGCCGAGCAATAAAAGTAAAAAAATTGAGCCCCAGATTTCGTGGTACGTTTGAGATACTTACCAAAGTAGGACACAGCCTCACAGTATAGCCCTACCCCGAGTCTATCCAACCTTCATGATGTTTTCCATGTCTCTCGATTAAGAAAGTATCAATCGACCCGAGTCATGTACTAGAGCGAACATGTACAATTAAGAGATAACCTGACATTTAACTTACTACCCACGAGAATCGTCGACCAAGGAGTTAAGCAGTTAAGGAACAAGGCTGTACCCCTGGTCAAAGTAGCATGGGACGAGGTGAAACCGAAGAACTTACATGGGAGCTGGAAGCAAACATGAAAGCACAATACCCGAGTTGTTCTCGGTAACGAATTTCAGGCGAAATTCTTTTAAGGAGGGCAGTAATGTAACGCCCCAATTTTTACTGTAATTTTTACTGTCATTAGAAATTACTCAATTACCGAATTATCGTAGGTAATTATTACATAAGATTTGAGGCCGAACAATCCTCAATAAAGGAATATAACATTAGAAGAGAGGTTAGGAACGATTCATGCGAGTCGCAAATCCCGAATTTCATTCGTATAAAATGACCAAAATGCCCCTGAAGTTATTTTACTCAGAAAATGAGGATCGTGGGCCCACCTATTCTCAAGGGGATATTTTGAGGATAATAAGGGATTGTTTGTGTTATGTGTGTTAATAGAGCAAAGGATCTCAATTTTCAGTTCCGACGCGCGAAATGACCAAAACGCCCCTACGGCTGTTTTAACTCCGATGTGCGTGCCGACTGAGCCCGAACCTCACTAAAATGTTTTAAAATGTGTTTTTAAGCCATGATTAACCATTGGTTAAGCTCGGGTGGCCTCGGGCAATTTTTAAGTGAAAGTACGATTTTGCCCCTATTTTTGGCGAGTTTTGCGAATTTCGGGATTTTTGATTCATATACCGAAACCTAAGCAATATTAGGCTCAAATTAAAGCTTATTAAATTCTAAATATTAATCTAGAGTCAAAATTATGTATTTAGATTGATTAGAACCCAAAATTGCTCAAAAACACCCAAATTGCTTACTAATTCACTTAAACCCTTAACCGTAAATTCTCTAAATTACATGAATACCTTGCCTACACCTAAATAATGCATGGAACACACAAATTTCACTTCTTTGGGCTGTAATGGACGAAATTATTGATGCCATTATGCAGCTGAATTATTGCCAAAAGTTGCACTAAAACAAAATGCCAAAATGTCACCATATGAGACATAATTCCTTAATTTCATACAACTTTGTCTAAAATGATTTTTCCTCCCTTATTTCTCCTGCATAATTCCGTCCACTACCTCATCATTTTGGCCAATTAGAAGCCTCAAAATCTTCTATAAATAGGCTTGCTTGAGTGGTCTTGGAATGCTTGGTTCATAACTAGTTTTTAGGAGCACCAAAAACTTTCTTTCTTCCTCCTCTTTGGCTGAATTCTTTCTTCAATTTTCAAAGAGATTTTGTTTCATTTCACTTCAAGAAACCAAGTTCTCTTCCTCTTCTTCAACTCAGATTAGGTAGGGAGTAGTTTCTAAATTTATTTCTATGCTTTGAGGAGTTGTGTTTTTAGCTCAAAATGATGAAATTATGAACTTGCTTTAGCTTTTCATTTTGGCTTTCCTCTTCAATTTTTCTTTAACCAATTCAACCATATGGCCTAGGTGGAACTAAGATGATGGCTTGATGATGAGGACCTTGAGGGTGGGTTGTAAATCCATCACAAGTTAGGCCTCTAAAGCTTGAAAATTCCACTTGATGCAAAACTTTAAAGAATAATGCTTTATGATGCTAAAACAAAGATTTTTAGTTTAGAACTTGAAAGATGTATTTTTTCCTTTTATGTTTTATTTCTTGTTAAGATATGTATTGGGTTGAATTTATAATTCTTTTAAAGTCTTGAAGGAGCTCTAGTAAAGAAACAAAATGAATTTGCATCCATGATTAAGTTTATGCTTTGCATAACCATGTTTACCTTCTATGTCATCACTAAATTTTCAAGAATGAATAAATGAACTTGCATTTCTCATGTTTAAATTCCAAGCTTGTATCTCATGTTTATGTTTCAAGTCATCACTTAATCTTTCAAGATAATAAAGAGGTTGCATCTCATATTTAATTTATGCTCTCACTATATTTTATAATGGCTAAAAGAATCAACGCATGGCATGTTTATTTTATGCCATCACCTAAAGATCCTAGAGCTCAAAGACTTGCCCATGTATCACAAGCAAAGAAATATGATTATTGGAGTTAAAGAATTATTCTTTAAAAAGTCTTGAGATTGGAGCTTAAAAAGATGTAATAATAATATTCTCTTCTCCCTCTACTGGTCCTGTGCGGACTACCGCCGCTCCGGTTTCTTAATATTCTCTTCTCCCTCTACCGGTCCCATGCGGACTACCGCCGCTCCAGTTTCTTAATATTTTCTTGTCCCTCTAATGGTCCTGTGCGGATTACCGCCGCTCCAGTTTCTTGTATCATGTTTATATTTCAAGTTCTTGCATCATGTTTAATTTTTAAGTCATCACCTTAAATATTAAAGATAAAGAAATGGAATTGCATATCATGTTTATAATTCCAAGCTATCACCTTATAAAGATAAGATTAAAATAAGGTTGCATAGCATGTTTATAATTCTAAGATGTCACCTAAATCTCTAAAGCTCAAGACTTACTCCTTTTATCTTAAGTGAGAATTTTAATTGTGAAGATCCTCCCAAATTTGACAAAAGAACTAGTTTCTAAATGAGTTTTAAGGCTTTGCAAGGATTTTACGGGGAACTAGTATTTTATATGCACTTAAAATATGATTCTATGTAATTGCATGAGGTTCATGATTCGCCAGCGATCTGAGTTTAGTATCAATGTGTGATAATGATTTGATATGATTGAAGTTGTGATAATTATGGTTTATTGTTAAGAGAATGATTCATAATTGGTTTAGTAACTAATTAGTTCTATAATTGATAATTCTATGTAAGGATTGGATGCTTATTAAGTACTTGATATCATTGTATGATTTCTGGCTTGCATGTTATAGTTCTTTGTTGCAAATACTGAGTATGCGTGTACATGAAATGTTGTTAATTATGTAAAATTTACCTTTGTTGCTAAAAGAAAGTGTATCATTGGAAAAGTGTAATTTGGAAAGGTTACGGCTAAGGAAAGACTTGGTATTTAAGCGTGTCCATTGTGACCCACCTCTCTTTCTGGGAATCTCCCATATGCATGATTACGCTGATATATATTATTCTAGCTTAAGACTATAAATGAGAAAATGTTATGATGTTTATGAATTGTATTATGATATAACATGCAAAGATTTAATGATGACTTAAACTTATAAGAAAATGATCCTTTGGAACCATCGGACTATAGGTGGTGAAAAGGTGATTTTAGCCCCTAACCCGTTCTCTCAAAGGGTAGAGTCGGGACTTTAGCTTATCAAAGGGATAAGTATATGCTAGTGACGACTAGTAAAATATGAGCTCATAACCTAAATTACTCCCAAAAGGGTGGAGTATAGGGTGGCCCAAGGAAAATAATGATGATGATAAGATTTTAAGTCATCAAAGGCACTAAAGAAATGAAATATGTGCACTTTGTGTCCATGTGTAGCTAATATTATATGACGTTCTTTTATGCATGTTATTTTGATAATGATGATGAGGAATATGATGTAATGATAAAGGAAATGTTCATTGTAAATATGACATGTTAAGAATAAGATGCATTATAAGACGCATGATTAAAAATTGACGAACCTCGGTTAAGTATTTGTCCGAACTTAAAATGAATCTTTGCATGCTCACTATTTTAGAATAATCCCGAGGTTCCTGGGGACTTTGATGATGACACTGTAGAAGGAGGTACCCTACCGAGAATTCTTTAGCAATATTCTCACTCGCTTTTGTTTATTTCGGTCATTGTCTCCAGATTCAAATGGCGACATTCGTCTGTTCGTTGATACCCTACTTGGGAATTCCACTATGATCCGGTGCATCGCCAGTATCATTTTGAAGGAGAGTCTTGTGATTCGTGTTTTTATTTCCATAGGTCGTCCATTTGCCCATCCTGTCCCTAGTTATCGATTTTCTCCTACTTCTCCCTATGGCGATGAAATGGTTTCGAACATGCACGTCCACCTGATGAAATGATGTTACGTTCTTATCCCGCTTCATCTGGCGTCCATGGATTTCCGTGAGTATGTTCCCGAGGCGAGATATTCTCAAACTGATCCTTCAGAGGACACTCCTACTCATGTATATTCTGAGAGCTCTGCTCCTACTCCCACGTGTAAGAGAGGGTAGTGAGGAAACAGTTGTTCAGCCGAGGTTAGCGAGAAGGCCGTCCATGCGACCCCAGCCTGGTGCATCTCGTGTGTCCGCCCCCGGGAGCTCATCAGTGGATCGGATTTATTCCCCATTTCGGGGACAATGGCCATAAAAGGTTCTTAGTAGATTTATGTGTGATCATGCACCTAGTTTTAGGATAACCTTCCCGGCTTATGGAGTTATCTAGTTTAGGGGCATGTATTTCCTTAAGTATATTTTCTTTTATGGGTTTGCATAAGATAATGATGTATGAACATAACCCACCCTTTGAGTGAGGTTATTGTATGTAAATATATGCTATAATGTGCTTATGAATGTTATATGATGGAGCCTAAGTGATATGATGTGATATATTCTTAAACGTCTTATTATACCCCACTTACTCGTTCACGTTGTACTCGGCTCATGTTTTCAATTATGTGTTTAAAAAAAAAATGGCTCGTAATTTCACTAAGTATTTTCAAATTATGAAGAAAGAACCAAAGCAAGGAGTAAAGTCTAGTCATTAATCAGATTCAACCTAGGTGTATCTGGTTAATTACTAGGGTGTTACAACTGGGACTTGAACAGAGACCTCTAGACACGTGAAAACATGTTTTTAAACCTCTGGGGAAAGTTCCGGGCTCAAACGGCACCTTTACCCGCGTAAAAACGCTATAGGGGTATTTTGGTCATTTTGACCCGAAACTGCGGAAAACGAAATGTTTGCTTCCGAAAGCATTCAAAGGCCATTCAATCCCCTTCAAACATTGAGTTGACCCTTCGAGGATGACCGAGTTGGTTACCCTCGAGTTCGGGTCAGGAAATGACCTTAGGGGCATTTTGGTCATTTCCCTCGGACAGAAAAATCGGGGTGTTACATAACAAACTTTTTCTCCAATAAATCTTCCAATTGAGTTTTTAACTCGGTCAATTCTAATGGGGACATCCTGTATGGGGCTATGGATATAGGTCCCGCACCCGGAAGCAATTCTATGGAAAACTCTATCTCTCTCTTGGGGGGAAACTCAGTATCTCATCTCGAAATACTTCAGGATAATTTCTTACTATTGGTATCTCATCGATACTTTGCTCAAAGTCTACATCACTAGCGGCTAAGAAAATGTAACCTTTACTCTCACCCTTACCACAGTCCATTTCCACAGCAGTTATGTAAAGACTTATGGGTTTCTTAGGTTCAATAGGAACAGGAAGAAAAGTGATGGTTTTCTCATAACAGTTTAACGATGCGGTTGGCCTCAAGCCAATCCATGCCAAGAATCACATCTAAACCTCACATGGGTAAGCAAATAAGATCTAAAATAAAGGATCTATTATCTATAATAAAACTACAATCTAAACAACATTTACAAGTCCTAACGGGTTTTCGGTCAGGTAGAAACAATAAGGTCAAAAGGAAGCTCAGTCATAGGTAAATTAAGGCTTTTAACACATGAATGGGAGATAAAGAATGAGAAGCGCCAGAATCATATAGTACAATTAAGTCTTTACCATGCATATTACCCTTACCTTCCACGAGATTTCGTGACTTCGTTGTTTCTTCAGCATTAACAATAAATACCCTTCCCTGGTATTGCGGCTTGGGATTGGGGGTTGGCGGGTTCCTTTCAGTGCATTCTCGGGAGTAATGACCTGGTTTTCCACAATCGATAGCACACGTTTGTTCCGGCTCGACATGGCATGCTCCCATGATTCTTGCCGCGCTTGGGACATTCCATGGATGGCGCAGGCCGTGGAAATCTTCTTGGACCTCTTTGTGGTGCTTTCCTTTATTGTTGTTATTGTTGTTGTTGTGATTGTTCTTGGGGTTATTGTTGTAGCGGTTGTTATTATCGCGATGGTTGTTGTTCGCCCTTCCTTGATGAAAATTTCTTTGTGTCACTTGTGGTCTTGATTGAGGGGAAATGGAGGTCGATTCTGCCTCTTGAACTGCTGACCTTGAGGTGTCAACTTTTTGGTAATATTATCTGACTTTGGGGTGTTTAGTTTTCTCTGACCTTCTTCAATAATCAGACATTTGTTAACTAGGGTAGAGAAATCCTAATCTCAAATGTGCAAGCTATACATTAAGTTCCGCCTTCAACCACGACTCGTATTTAATGCATTTCGATTACTCATCAGGATTTCCTTGGTACATTCTTGAGAACTTAATGAGTTCTTCAAATCTGGCGATTGTCTTTGGGCCACAATCATATTCCCCTGGACAAGTTGCATGAATTCAATGTCCTTGGCATTTCTAAGCGACTGAAAGTACTTTTCGTAAAAATGGACCTTGAATAGTTCCCAATCAATGTCCACATCGGTGCGTCTCCAGGAGTCTTGAACACTGTCCACCGAGCCGGCATCACCCTCAAGCATATGAGTAGCGAAGGTGACCTTTTGCTCCTCGAGCATGGGACTCTGACAAAAGACCTTCTCAATATTCGAATCCATTCATCTGCAATATTTGGATTGATGTCCCCTTTGAAAACCGGTGGGTTTGCCTTACGAAACTCCCAAAGCAGGCATGTTCAGAATCTCATGTCACGATTCATATTGGCTTGACGATCCTGATCCATTCGTTCCATCATCATTCTCATGGTCCTTGCTACGTCGCGGAATGCTTCGGCTGTCTCATTGTCGTGATTATTTTGTGCTGCGCTCCTAGTCTGTTGTCGGCGTGCCATTGGTCCCTATACACACAAAACAGCAACACTGAGGTGATCAGGCCCAATATTCCATGCAAAGTGAGCAAGTTACCATGGCACTTTCAACATACAGTAGTCATGTATTTCTAATCCTCAAGCTCATCCTAATGATAAACATCTACACATGACGTCACTAACGTATTATGCTTTAGAAGCATAGCTAGTCCAATCCTCAGGCTCCATGAGGATCGAACTGCTCTGATACCAAAATGTAACACCCTAGTAATTAACCAGATACACCTAGGTTGAATCTGATTAATGACTAGACTTTACTCCTTGCTTTGGTTCTTTCTTCTTAATTTGAAAATACTTAGTGAAATTACGAGCCATTTTTTTTTTAAACACATAATTGAAAACGTGAGCCGAGTACAACGTGAGCAGTAAGAAGTATAATAAGCCGTTTAAGAATATATCACATCATATCACTTAGGCTCCATCATATAACATCCATAAGCACATTATAGCATATATTTACATACAATAACCTCACTCAAAGGGTGGGTTATGTTCATACATCATTATCTTATGCAAACCCATAAAAGAAAATATACTTAAGGAAATTCATGCCCCTAAACTAGATAACTCCATAAGCCGGGAAGGTTATCCTAAAACTAGGGTGCATGATCACACATAAATCTACTAAGAACTCTCTAGGGCCACTGTCCTGGAAATGGGGGAATAAATCCGATCCACTGATGAGCTCCCTCGGGAGGGACACGAGATGCACCAAGTGAGGTCGCATGGGACGGCCTTCTTGCTAACCTCGGCTGAACAAGCTGTTTCCTCACTACCCTCTCTTACACGTGTGGGAGTAGGAGCAAAGCTCTCAGAATATACATGAGTAGGAGTGTCTTCTGAAGGATCAGTTTCAAAATATCTCGTCTCGGGAACATACTCTGGAAATCCATGGACAGCAGATGAAGCGGGATAAGAACGTAACATCCTTTCATCAAGTGGACGTGCATGTTCGAAAACCATTTCATCGCCATAGGGAGAAGTAGGAGAAAATCGATAACTAGGGACAGGATGTGCAAATGGACGACCTATGTAAATAAAAACACGAACTACTACGCACCTCCTTCAAAATGATACGAGCGATGCAGGATCATAGTGAAATTCCCAAGTAGGGGTATCAACGAACAGGACGAATGTCGCCATCTGAATCTGGAGACAATGACGGAAATAAAGAAAAGGGAGTGAGAATCTTGCTAAAGAATTCTCAATAAGGTACCTCCTTCTACAGTGTCATCATCAAAGTCCCCAGGAACCTCGGGATTATTCTAAAATAGTGAGCATGCAAAGATTCATTAAAGTTCGGACAAATACTTAACCGAGGTTCGTCAATTTTTAATCATGCGTCTTATAATGCATCTTATTCTTAACATGTCATATTTACAATGAACTTTTCCTTTATCATTACATCATATTCCTCATCATCATTATCAAAATAACATGCATAAAAGAACGTCATATAATATTAGCTACACATGGACACAGTGCACATATTTCATTTCTTTAGTGGCTTAGGTGACTTAAAATCTTATCATCATCATTATTTTCCTTGGGCCACCCTATACTCCACCCTTTTGGGAGTAATTTAGGTTATGAGCTCATACTTTACTAGTCGTCACTAGCATATACTTATCCCTTTTGATAAGCTAAAGTCCCGACTCTACCTTTTGAGAGAACGGGTTAGGGGGCTAAAATCACCTTTTCACCACCTATAGTCTGATGGTTCCAAAGGATCATTTTCTTATAAGTTTAAGTCACCATTAAATCTTTGCATGTTATATCATAATACAATTCATAAACATCATAACATTTTCTCATTTATAGTCTTAAGCTAGAATAATATATATCAACTGTAATCATGCATATCGGAGATTCCCAAGAAAGAGAGGTGGGTCACAATGGACACGCTTAAATACCAAGTCTTTCCTTAGCCGTAACCTTTCCAAATTACACTTTTACAATGATACACTTTCTTCTAGCAACAAAGGTGAATTTTACATAATAAAGAACATTTCATGTATAAGCATTCTTATTATTTGCAACAAAGAACTATAACATGCAAGCACAGAAATCATTCAATGATATCAAGTACTTAATAAGCATCCAATCCTTACATAGAATTATCAATTATAGAACTAATTAGTTACTAAACCAATTATGAATCATTCTCTTAACAATAAACCATAATTATCACAACTTCAATCATATCAAATCATTATCACACATTGATACTAAACTCGGATCAGTGGCGAATCATGAACCTCATGCAATTACATAGAATCATATTTTAAGTGCATATAAAATACTAGTTCCCCGTAAAATCCTTGCAAAGCCTTAAAACTCATTTAGAAGCTAGTTCTTTTGTCAAATTTGGGAGGATCTTCACAATTAAAATTCTCACTTAAGATAAAAGGAGTAAGTCTTGAGCTTTAGAGATTTAGGTGACATCTTAGAATTATAAACATGTTATGCAACCTTATTTTAATCTTATCTTTATAAGGTGATAGCTTGGAATTATAAACATGATATGCAATTCCATTTCTTTATCTTGAAGATTTAAGGTGATGACTTGAAAATTAAACATGATGCAAGAACTTGAAATATAAACATGATACAAGAAGCTGGAGCGGTAATCCGCATGGGACGATGAGAGGGAGAAGAGAATATTAAGAAACCGAGCGGCGGTAGTCCGCACAGACCGATAGAGGGAGAAGAGAATATTAAGAAACCGGAGCGGCGGTAGTCCGCACAGACCAGTAGAGGGAGAAGAGAATTATTATTACATCTTTTTAAGCTCCAATCTCAAGACTTTTTAAAGAATAAATTCTTTAACTCCAATAATCATATTTCTTTGCTTGTGATACATGGGCAAGTCTTTGAGCTCTAGGATCTTTAGGTGATGGCATAAAATAAACATGTCATGCGTTGATTCTTTTAGCCATTATAAAATATAGTGAGAGCATAAATTAAATATGAGATGCAACCTCTTAATTATCTTGAAAGATTAAGTGATGACTTGAAAATTAAACATGAAATACAAGCTTGGAATTTAAACATGAGAAATGCAAGTTCATTTATTCATTCTTGAAAATTTAGTGATGACATAGAAGTTAATCATGGATGTAAATTCATTTTGTTTCTTTACTAGAGCTCCTTCAAGACTTTAAAAGAATTATAAATTCAACCCAATACATATCTTAACAAGAAATAAAACATAAAAGGAAAATACATCTTTCAAGTTCTAAACTAAAAATCTTTGTTTTAGCATCATAAAGCATTATTCTTTAAAGTTTTGCATCAAGTGGAATTTTCAAGCTTTAGAGGCCTAACTTGTGATGGATTTACAACCCACCCTCAAGGTCCTCATCATCAAGCCATCATCTTAGTTCCACCTAGGCCATATGGTTGAATTGGTTAAAGAAAAAAATTGAAGAGGGAAAACCAAAATGAAAAGCTAAGGTAAGTTCATAATTTCATCATTTTGAGCTAAAAACACAACTCCTCAAAGCATAGAAATAAATTTAGAAACTACTCCCTACCTGATCTGAGTTGAAGAAGAGGAAGAGAACTTGGTTTCTTGAAGTGAAATGAAACAAAATCTCTTTGAAAAAATTGAAGAAAGAATTCAGCCAAAGAGGAGGAAGAAAGAAAGTTTTTGGTGCTCCTAAAAACTAGTTATGAACCAAGCATTCCAAGACCACTCAAGCAAGCCTATTTATAGAAGATTTTGAGGCTTCTAATTGGCCAAAATGATGAGGTAGTGGACGGAATTTTGCAGGAGAAATAAGGGAGGAAAAATCATTTTAGACAAAGTTGTATGAAATTAAGGAATTATGTCTCTTATGGTGACATTTTAGCATTTTGTTTTAGTGCAACTTTTGGCAATAATTCAGCTGCATAATGGCATCAATAATTTCGTCCATTACAGCCCAAAGAAGTGAAATTTGTGTGTTCCATGCATTATTTAGGTGTAGGCAAGATATTCATGTAATTTAGAGAATTTACGGTTAAGGGTTTAAGTGAATTAGTAAGCAATTTGGGTGTGTTTGAGCAATTTTGGGTTTTAATCAATCTAAATACATAATTTTGACTCTAGATTAATATTTAGAATTTAATAAGCTTTAATTTGAGCCTAATATTGCTTAGGTTTCGGTATACCAATCAAAAATCCCGAAATTACAAAGCGCCCAAAAGCAGGGCAAAATCGTACTTTCACTTAAAACTGCCAAGGCCACCCGAGCTTAACCAATGGTTAATCATGGCTTAAAAACACATTTTAAAACATTTTAGTGAGGTTCAGGCTCAGTCGGCACGCACATCGGAGTTAAAACAGCCAGGAGCGTTTGGTCATTTCAAGGTCGGAACTCAAAATTGAGATCCTTCTGCTCTATTAACACACATAACACAAACAATCCCTTATTATCCTCAAAATATCCCCTTGAGAATAGGTGGGGCTCATGATCCTCATTTTCTGAGTAAAATAACTTCAGGGGCATTTTGGTCATTTTATACGTACAGAAATTCGGGATTTGCGACTCTCGCATGAATCGTTCCTAACCTCTCTTCTAATGTTATATTCCTTTATTGAGGATTGTACGGCCTCAAATCTTATGTAATAATTACCTACAGTAATTGAGTAATTTCTAATGACAGTAAAAATTACAGTAAAAATTGGGGCGTTACAGTTCTACTGGCTCTAATATCTCAAGGTTTTGGAATGATACTTCGAGGGTGTCTTCAGCACAATCAACATATGGCACTGATACTGGTTTAGTCACCAATAATTCTTCTTCCCCTTTGACCGTTATGAGTTTCCCATCATCTATGAACTTCACCCTCTGATAAAGCTTAGAGGGGACAACACCTGCCTCATGAATCCAGGGTCTTCCTAACAGCATTGTATACCCTGGATCAATATCCATTACTTGGAATCTAGTCATGAAGATAGTTGGCCTAATTTGCAACTGAAGATCAATGGCTTCTATGATCTCCCTCAAAGACCTATCAAATGCTTTGACAATCATTCCATTTGGTTCAATCATGGAAGGATCAATTGAGAGTTGTTGCAAAGTGGAATAAGGAAGCACATTGAAAGCTGATCCTCCATCGACCAATACCTTTGCAATATTGCAACCTTGGCATTTCAAGGTAATGTGGAGCGCCTACGAGCGCCCTTGTGGATGAGCAAAAATCTCATTTTCAGTGAATGTGATAGCATTAGCTGTTCTAATAGCACCTGCAATTCCTTCAACCCTATCAGGGGTTATGTCTTTGGACACATATGTTTGATCTAGCACCTTTTTGATTGCGCTACGATGAGCTTCCGAAGACAGGATCAAGGAAAAAAGTGAGATCTTTGCTGGTGTTTTCTTCAGCTGATCCACCACAGCATACTCACTTTGTTTCATTATCTTTAGAAATTCTTCCACTTATTCTTCATGGTTCCTTCCTTTACTTTCCTTTACATGCACCGCTTAGGAGTCTATCATTTGGGGGTTCTTTAATAATTTCTCGGAAGTATAACACCTGCCACTCCGAGTAATTCCCCTTATTCCCGCAATATTTGTTATGGATTTTGATGTCGAGGGTTCTTCATTGCCAAGTTTTTCATTCACTTCCAGGCAATCAGGTTTTGCGTAGGTTGCAAGATGAGAAGGCAATCTAGATACCTTGAAGACAGGTACTACTCTTTGACTAGAAGATGTCATTCCAGACATTGATGAATTGGGTTTCACTAGCGTTTCATACCTCCATGGGACTGCATGGTCACTTTCATAAGGAAATGGCTTGGGCACTTTGAAAACAAGTGCTGGCTCTTGGTTGTAGACTTTAAAAATAGGGGGTGCATGATGAATCATATTGACACTTTGTTCGACACCTCTTGGTATCTCATGTCCCTCAGTTTGATCATCATTTTGACATAAAGCTTCAACTTTGGACATTCCTCTATATGGTGTTTTCCTTCTCCGAAACACTCATAGAGTAGGTTATCATCATCTTCCTTCACTATCCTTGTTCCTTGTTTTCTTTCAGCCTCTAGCTCATAACTAGCTCTCCTCAATGCTTCTAGGATCTCCTTTATTGGGAGCTTGTCATTCTTCACTCCTTGACTTGCGTGCTTCACATGGCAGATGGAATTCACTTGTCCTCCGCCATGATTGGGGAAAGGATTATTCCTTATATGCGGTCTTGATTCTTCCTCTAATTTAATGGCGCTATTGTCGATCAAACGCCATACCGCACTTCTGAACCCATAACAATCTTCCTTAGAATGATACTTACATGTTTGGTTTGGATTGTACCACTGAGGATATGGCGGTACAAAGGTCCTCCCAGGATGTGGGGCTAGTAGGTTATCTCCACACAAACTCCTGAACAACTCAGACTTACTCATGTGGAAATCAGGCAAGGGACGATTATTCATGGGTAGTCTTGGAGTGGCATTGGTCTTAAGAGGCAATCGAGGAGGTATTATGGGTGGGTAGGTCATTTGTTGATTTGAGTTAGTTTGGTATAATTTAGATGTGGTAGGTGTATATGGTCTAGGGTAAGAAACATTGCTGACTTGGTATAGTTGAGGTTGATATGGAGGTAATGGATAAGATGGGTGTTGATATGGTGAAATGGGTCTTGGTCAAAAGGTTGGTTAGTTGGATTGAGGTGGTCGTTATGGTTATATGAAATTGATGGTTCCGTCCTTCTTTTTATAGGATTGTCCCTTCCTGGTCTGAGTTTCACTTGTTTCTCCAGTAATTAACTCTACTTTGCCATCTTGAATGTTAGTTTCAATCCTCTCCCTAATCTCTATCAGATTAACAAACTCTTTTACATGAGTTCCTAGCATGTTTTTGAAGAAAGGACCCTCCAAGGTATGGATAAAGTAGGAGCACATCTCCTGCTCCAATAGTGATAGGACAACTCTAGCTGCGAAAGCTCTCCAACTTTGAGCATACTCTTTGAACGATTCATCATTCTTCTTTTTCATCCCCTTGAGCTGGTCTCTGGTAGGCGCAGTATTTAAATTGAACTTATACTGGTTAGTGAATGCCAAAGCTAAGTCTTCCCAACATTTGATTCAAGCCATGTCCAGTTGCATGTACCACTCCCAAGCGGCCCCTTCTAAGCTTTTGGAGAAGAAACTGATTAGAAAGTTTTCATTCCGGGACCACATACCCATCTTGGTGCAAAGATATTTTCAGGTGCATGATGGGATTAGAATTGCCATTGAATTTGACAAGCTCCGGCATTTTAAAATCTTTAGGAATATTGACATTGGGAGCAAGTCATAACTCCGTAATGTTCATAGGACCAAATGGAATCGATCCCCTTAATGCCCGGAATTGTTCTTGCATTTTCTCTTCTAGTTCTTTTCTTAGTTTAATCCATTCCAACTCCCTCGCGGCTTCATTTGCAGAGCCAATTCCCTCATCATTCTCATATCCCGCATGTGCTTCATGCTCAATATTCTCAGCTTTTTCTTTTGCCATGTTTATAGTGTCAACGATGAATTTCTTAAGTTCTGGACCAAACATAGACTTCATCATGTCTTTGAGGTCATCAATTTCTTGACTTAGATTTCTTCCTTCTGCAGCCATAACCTTTCCCTTGCCTTTACTCTTTTTAGCCTTCTTCTTTTTAGCTTTTTTCATCTCAATTCTAGGTCATAGCTCGTACGGCTCTCTAGCTGGCGCACTTGTATTAGACAGAGCTTTCTTTGAAGGAGCAATGTTTGACAACCTTGTCACAAAAAAGTAAAAAGATAAGAAATAAAAAAACTTAAAGATCCTTTGATGCCAAAGAATCACATCCATTTTGATAGCATCGAACTTGATTCATATCCTATTCATAGGACGTAATGTCCATAAGATAGGGTTTGTGATGGATTTGAGTATAGGGGATTATCATTCCACAATATACTTTGTTAGGAGCACACTAGCAATGTAAAACTTGATCTTCTTTCTTACATTCTACGCAGAAGAAACAGTTTCTAAAAGGTAGAAATGTAATTGACAATATATCCAAGGGAGATTTTACTCTACGATAGATATAGCCTTTCGCGTTTACTTGAAGAGTAATAGGGAAAGTCGAAGAGTGAATTCATTTTATTTATTCAAAAGAATGCAATTATATCACAGTTGGGTCAAGAATGACCATTCTTTTTCTCTTAAGACCTCTAGCAAGACCCTTACTCATGTCCATGAAATCACTGATTTCACTTGGCAAATGAACCTTGAAATTCTTTTGAACTTCTTTCTCTGCTTTTTCAAAATGGTAAATGAACTTCGGAATATGATGATCTAATTCCTCGGTTAATCTTATGTATATTCCTTTCCATTCTCTAGCTTTCATTACCCAATCACCCGACTTGTTTCTTCGTAATCTTCCTGCATCTTGATTGTTGAGGAGTTGATTTCGGCATTTCATAAAACGGGCCCATTCTTGATCACATTCTTCTTTAGCTTGGACTAAGGATGCACTTAACTTTTCTATCTTCAACTGCAATTGTTCTTTGTCTTTGCATTTCAACTTCCAATTCTTCTTTCATTTGTTCTTGCTTACCAATCTTCATTTTCAATTCTTTGTTTTCTTTGTTTAGTTGACTAATGTGCTTCACAAACCTATTTTTCTCATTAGCCATCATTTGGACTTGCTTTTCAAGGTTCTGGATCTTCTGTCCTTGCTTCCCTTGATCAGGGACATCAGCAAGCTCATCCTTCGATTGTTCAATCAGCTTTTCTTTTTTTCTTACATTGGCTTTGAGCAATGACAACTTCTAGTTCTGCTGCCTGCTTTTATTGTTCCAAGAGCCTCATTTGTGCTTTCATGACCTCCATCTGTTCAGCCAATTGAGGATCATCCCTTTTTTCATAAAGGGAGATAGGAACACTTTGAGGTACTTTCCTTGTTTCTCTCCATGTGACGTACTCGCGAGTACTGATCATGAGCGGTTTTCCTAACTCATCTCTTCTTGCCATATGAATATCTTTCCATGCCTCTTTAACTTCTCGTGATAACATCTTAGTATACTCATCTTCCTTGTACCAGAAGTAAAGTCTGCCCAGTTGCTCTTCTCGTGGCTTCTTTTGTGTCCAACAAAGTTGTCTGAGTGGTATTGTTGGTGTGTATGATATGCAACCTCTTGGACCCATCAATGGTATGTTATGATATTTTTCACAGCTGAGAATGACATCACCTCTTTCATGTTCATACCATGGACAAACCTACTTGAATGACTGTTCCTTTATGCTATCAAATTCAGCCCTCCATTTGTGGTCTTCTTTTGGCTTTGTTGGGATACCATGAAAGCTCTTCAATGGGTCTGAGACATTTTTGATGTGGTTCCCTGCATACATGTGTGTGATGATCCATACATATAAGAGGTGTAGACAGCTTCAAAGCTTTCCTTTTTCTTTCTGATGGCAGAAATTTAAAGTTAGAATTGTTTCAGCCAACACAACAGGAACTAGATTTCTTTGCTTATTTTCTACAGCAAAGAAAACATCCATGGCAGCTTGGTCAACTATGTCCGAAGCAGAAGGAAATAATACCAACCCATAGATAGCAACAGCCAACTACTCTTCAAGTGTGCTCCCTTGTGTCCTAATAGGGTAAAATCTAAGGCTTGGTTCTATGGTCAACCCTATTTGAGGTAGGCATCTAATGTCATTCAGCAGTGCACAACTTTTGGGTGGATCTAGACTCTTAAAAGATTATGGTTCCCAGGCTGCCTTTACCAATAGGATAAAAACCTAGTTCCATGAGTTAAACCATAGGGACATGAAAGTCACAATATGGCAACCCATAGTTCCAGTAATAACCCGGGCGGATGAGTCAACGACTGTCAAGGAAGCATAAGCCTCACAATAACAATGTCAAAACCCCTTCTTGCCCTATGGCTTTCCAAGGCTTGGGTATATAGCCCAAATTGTGTGTAAGGACAGTGATGGTGAAAGTATGTGCAGGGAGCATACAAACCTTGTAATCCTAAACACTATATACAACCCTGCAAAACAAATTAAAGAGGCATATATATACAAAAGTCCTCTACCCTAAGGTTCCAAATATATACAAAAATAAACAAAAACTCTATCCTAAGATTTGAATAACAAATATTAACAAATAAAATAAGCAAATATTTACAAAAGGAAGACAATTATTTACAAAATAATAAAAAAAATGACGGGGAAATATAAATATTATAAATTATAATTATTTGCATAATTTACTCTAATAGGCTTGACTCTCAAAGGTCCCCAGTGGAGTCGCCAAACTGTCTTGCAACGCAGGAATTTGCGATGGGAATGACAACCGATTTGAAAATAAAAACAGGGAGTCGCCACCAATTTTAATTCTGGTTAAAACTGGAAAACCTTTTGATTAGCAAGCTGGTCTTTTAAAAGAGATTTGAGGTTTGGGAGTCTGATTATGATTAGGGAAGGGTGCAAACTTAATCCCATTGCACCCCTAATACATCCGTATAAATACTGTTACCCTAGAGCTTATTATGCAAATTGATTATAATTTTATAATATTTATTTTTCCCAAAAAGTATGACAATTACTTACTTACAAAGAAATAAAGGTAAAATTAAAACAAGAAACAAAGGACACATTTTATGAAAAAGGATTTTGGCTTGATAGTTGTTGGCTACCCTGACATATCCTCTGATGTAATGAGAAACTCAAAGCCATGTTGTTCTGTAAAAAATAATTATGTGTTGAATTGATTTTATTAAAGAAACCGATTTTTAAGAAATTAAAACCCACTCTTGCACAGGATTTAGGATAGTATAAACTATACAATAAACCAATACATTATTATGAAACTTAAGGATGGCAAGCCATACATCAATATCATAAGTTGTTGCGTGGATTTTTAAAAAAAGAGAAGTGTTAGTTGATTTTAATTTTTGAAAAAGAAAGTATTTTTTAATATTATTAAACAGAATGAAAATATTTTGGAAAGTTCTAATTTTAACAAGAATTAGCAAAATTAAATGATAATAATAAACTCACAATTAATTCAAGCCAAAACATATAAACATATAAAATAATTTAACCAAAAAAAGAAAAATTCATAAACACAAAATATACAATTAATTTAACAAAACACACAAACATAGAATAATTAAACTAAAAGGCAAAATAAACACAATCACACAATTAATTTAATCAAAACATATAAACAAAAAGTAATTTAACTAAATAAAGAACAAAAAATAATTCATAAATGTAAACACACAAATAAACCAAACATATAAAATCATTATCCTAATTACTATTTTTTCTTTTTTTTTAAAAAGAAACATTAACAATAAATTCACTGAAAATCAAAGAAACAATTGAAATTTTTTGTCATAAATAAAGATTTTTTTTTTGAAACTAATTTATTTAATTTCACTCAAATGATTTAAAAAGAAAGCTAAGAAAGACATAGCATAAACTCTTTTCTTTTTTTTTTTGATAAATCAAAATTCTCAAATATCGTGAACTAAATTAAATAAAACTCTTTTATTTTTAGTTCATTTTAAACCATTATAATTCAAACTCCAATCATGCAAACCTAGAACTAAAATTAAAATAAACAATAATTATACAAACAAATCTAAACACACAAACTCAATTTTTGATTCAATAAAATAAAAACATCACTAACAAAACAAAAAAATAGATAAAATAACAAAAATAATAATATAGAGAGTGGGGCTCATCACTGTAACACCCTAATAGACCCGGACTCTATTAGCTGTTACCTATATTCTTTAATCAATTTTATTTTTAAATTAATGATAAGAAGATAAGGGTAATTTTTTTTTATATGAATCTACTTTTAAAAAACTAAGCCTGTAATGTGAATGGTATGTGCGCCATAGTTCCGATATAATATAATTTCTAAAATTGAAGTTTCTTGACGATAATATCATTGTAGAAATTTACAATACTTAACATAACATGGAATAATTATACATTGTTACCAACATGAGTTTACAGAGTAGCACCTACATGGGTAAATACAGTACTGGCTTTTTGTACTTCTAATAAATAGTACATAGAAGAAAGTACAAAGATACTGAATAGCAACAAAGGAGAAGTGAAAATTTCTAGCATAGATAACTACAGAGGTGGTGGCGGTGGTTCTTAGCCTATCGGATGTCTAATATGAGGCTAGGCTAGTAGTGGTCATTCTCCCTAGCTCCCCAGACTCCGTGCATCTTGACTCCGGGAAGCGAGACTTCCCCCTTCTCGAATAGTTGGGATCCATCGATGTCTGGTGGTGACAACGGAACATACATAGGAGTGAGAAATGCTTTGGATTTCTCAGTAGGAATTTCAACTTGGTATCGATCGTGTCATCGTTGTCACTCCAGCCACCTCGGGTTTATTTACAAAGTGATGGGCAGGTAAAGGTTCATTTATCAAGATTTTATAAGCGTGATTAGCGAGGTAGAGTTACTTTTAAACTATTCTTATTAGCGAGTCATACATATCTAACTTAACTCATCAATTACAAGTCAACACATTACTTAATGATTTCATGCATCTCTTTTTTTTGTAATCATACAAGCATTTCTACTAGTAGTATTCATGCATGACACTTTATTCTCTTTTATTGACATGTCTCATAATTACTCACGGGATGATTGCATCAATGCCTTATACCACCTAAAAGGGCAATGAGCTCATACCGTGGCTGTCACCACAACCTTTTGGTTTTTTTTCCGTTGCTGTGATCTCAGCGGTTTTAGGGGTTAAGCGTGAGCTTAGCTCAAGTCCACTTTTCAGGACTATCATCGCTACTTTTTCAGGCTTTACTTTATTCTCATTGAGTAAGAATAATAATCATGCAATCATAAATAGATCATGGTACAATCAATCATCCATTCTTATCATTTCATAACTCATCAATATATATTCATAATACTATATATCAGCTTGGATATCATAGAAACATTTCATACACAATCTTATATCAAGTAGTAGACATTTCATACTAAGTCTCATGGTAAATAAAAATAGTATTCATGTTAAGCTGGTATTTAGTGGATAGACTTATATAAGATCTCATATAGAATCTCTTAGTCTTCTTTGTACACTTAATTTTTAGTAATACATTAACGCACCTTAAAATATTATTAAATGTTCTTTACATATTTTAAAGCTCCCCTATGACTTTTATATATATATATATATATTTCCTCTCGACAATTATTACTACTTAAATATTTAAGTTTTCTTGCAAGACTTGAATCTTTTATTTCAGTTTCAAACATCTTTTAGAAGAAAAAGTTTGTAGCTCTCTATATACTTGTTATCTCAGCCTAGAAAAGGTAGTTTTAGATTCCTTCAACTGTAATCTGTGCACAGGAGGGTTCCCAGGAAAGAGAGGTGGGTCACAATGGACACGCTTAAATACCAAGTCTTTCCTTAGCGTAACTGCTCCAAACTACACTCTCACGACAGTGTCCTGAAAATTTATTTCTCATCCTATATTTACATGGTGCAAAGCATTATGTATAACATACATAGATGTGTTTCTCTATGTGTTAGCTTTCCTAAGGAGTTGAAATCAGTCCATTTGGATTTTTATATAGTGAGTTACACTTATTTTACTACTGCAAGGTCATATGTAGAGTTTAGCTTTTGGCTTAGCTTTGAAAATTTATATCTTGAGCTAGAGAACTCCGTTTTGGGTGATTCTTTTTGGAGAGTCTTCTATAATGAGTCTAGTTTATGATAAAAATATTTTTATTTCGGGATACTTCATATTTTATGATCATTACATTTCAGAAGTGCCTGCTGCCAGAATCAACCAGAAATTCCAGCACCTACCATTTTTATGTCTTTAGTAATTTTTATTAAAAATCAAGTTTCACATACTATCATTTTATGTTATATTTGAGTATGATAGCATCATAGAAGTGCTAAGAACATAATGGAATATATTGTGCTATCTAAAAATATATTTTACAAATAATCATTCAAAACTTTTGACAATAACTCAAGGTTGAGGCATTCTATCCATGGTTAGAAGCCAATAATGCTTGAACAAATAAAGAAGAAACTCCTACCTCTTATGTAGGGTCTAAAAATAGTCCTTCTCTTCTTTCTTGGGCTTAAGCAAGAGTCCTTGGAGTAGATGACCCTCCTTGAATCTTGGCTCTAGAACTTGAGTGCTTAAGAAAATATTTCTCACCCAGGAGTTAAAGATTGTAACTCTTATGAGAGCTAGTGAAGGTTTGAGTTTAGAATTTAAGTGTTTAAAATAAGGTTTAGAGGGTTAAGAGACATCTTTGAAGAGGAGAACATAAGAAGAATGGTAGAGAAAAATATAAGAAAGAAAGAGCACTTAGGGAGTTTCTAAGGCATGGAAACTAGTAAAAGTGTATGTATTTTACAAGAGCTAGAGAATGTATCTCTTGCAAAGCATGTAAGGCCTCTTTGTGTTTTGGAAATGTAAGGAATGGAGAAGAGTTTGAAGAGTATTTATAGTGGAAGGATCAAGACAAGAAACATTTAGAGAATTAATTCTTGGAGCATGATTTATGGAAACATGTTGGCCAAACTTTGGATGAAAACACTCCATGTTTTATGGAAACATGTTGGCCTAGTTTTATGAAATCATGTTCCATGTTTTATGCAAAAATGTTAGTGGAAATTTTCTAACCTTTAATGTATGTATGCATCATAGATTTATATCATGTGTTCTTATGCTTTAATAAGTGTTTTTAATTTTTAGCATGAGATTATCTATGTGCATGTATGTGATTAAGAATGTGTATGATGTATGTGGTTGAATTATTGTATTGTCATCTTAATCCAATGGCTTAGATTCATTCTTGCCCAAAGACAAATCTAGGGATTTGTGCAATGGCATTGTTGTAATTGTCATTGTAGTAATTTCTTTAACTAAGACAAGGATACTTTTGTAATTATACAATGACAATGATATTCTTGTAATTCTATTTACAGAGTAAGGGTATCTTTGTCATTTACTAATAAAGCAAGGGTAGTTTGGTAATTTCCTTTACATAGCAAGGGTATTTTCGTTATTTCTGTTAAATGATGGCATTTTTGTAATTCTTTGCATTTTTCTCTAGAACACAAGAATATTCTAATAATATTTGTTATGTTTCATAAAGTAGTCCAGTTCTCTTGGTTTTTGCTATATTTTATCTAATTTCTAATTAGCATTAATCGATATTTATGTTATTTATGAATTTAAGGATGTTACAATCACCATCCCTCACAACCCACTCACACACGCACACATACGCACGCACACAAGCACACGCATGCACACTTCCTTTCTCACCAACGCATACACATGCACACACATTTTTCTTTCTCACCAACACACACTTAACACAAATACAAAAGGTGAGGGGATATGAAAAACCAGGAGAGAGGGAGCTCCGTGAGAGAGGGAGAGAGAATAAGAGAGCTTCGCGCGTGAGGAGAAGAGGTCGGTGAAGGAAATCGGTTGATTGGTGCCTGGGTAGCGGCGGTTCGAAGGAGATGACCAGCGAGGGGGCACCGCGAGTGGTTCACGATTCGGTTGGTGGAGCCGCGGTTGGCTTCGCGATACATATGCGGTGGCTATGGAACTTCACAGTAAAAAGGGATGAGGAAGATCTAGGGGGTTCATGGTGGTGGAGAGTAGAGATTCGCACTTGGTTCCGTGACAGGGAGACCACAGTAGCGCAAAGGAGCAGCTGAGGGATCGGCGGCCGGAGGGAAGGAAACCAGTTGGGTTTATTGCCGAGGAAGGAGGTGGTGCGGGCTTCTCCGGTGAGAGGCCAGGGCGAAGACACGCGGAGGAAGGAGATCGGAGTTTGGGAAGAGTCGCGGCGGTGCATACAACTGAGGGGGAGGAGCTCGCGCGGTGGGCTTCAGATCGGTGGAATCGCGGCTCACGAGGAGATGGGAAGGCTATGGCGTTGCAGTCGTACCTGAGGCAGACCAACAATGGCGGTTTTCAGAAGGTGGCATCTATGGCATTTTGTGGCTGAGTTTGGAGGCTTAGCGGTGGAAAAGGGTGGCAGTTCGTGGCAGTTGATAGAGGGTGGTGGTCGATAGTGGTTTCAGAGATGTGATGGTGGAGTTTGATGATGATGAAAGTGGCATGGAGGCCACGGCTGGGGGTGGAGGCGGCCGCGGCCTCCTCCTCTTTTTTCCTTCTTTATTTCTATTAAAATTTGATAATGATAATGTCTTTGATGCTGCTGGATTTACCTTTATTGGTACTAGTTATGTTGCTGGGATCTATTTCAAATTTTCTTGCAGGTAGATTGAGCAGGATTCTTGATGTATCAGGATGTAGCTTTTGAAATTTATTTTTTGTTTGAGTTTTCTGCTGATTTTGTAATTCTTGTTGATGGTCTAAAAAATTTCTCCCCTTCCCCAGTTGTTGATGGATGATTATATGATGTTCTTCAGTCAAACAGAATTATTGCCATCATTTTGCATAGGTTGGCTAGTCAAGAAGTAATGATGAAATGAGAAGGAATTATGCTATTGGGGAGGAGGGATGATGATGGTGTCCGCCAAACTTTTCTCTTGAAGAACGATCACCAAGAGGAGAGGAATTTGATATTCCTCCTCTTTTTTTTCGAGGAACGGTCAGAAGAATCAAATGTTCCTTCTCAACTTATTTTTTGGTCAGACTAAAAAAGAAGTTAAAATGGGCTAATGAAATGTGGGCTAAAAAAAAGAAAATGGGCTGATTTTTTTTATAAAAATAATAAAAATGAAAATAAATAAAAATTTGGACAAAATATGGTGTTCACACCTGGTCCTCGCAATGACCACCTAATCCGGGTTAGGGCCTAACAAAATATAATCAACTACAGCCAGATAAAACTAACTCCCTCTCTGTTAGTGGCTCTTCAAAAGGTCAGACGTAAGAGCCTATGACGGTCGTATAATATGAGGGAATCTAGGTCATGCTATGTCTATAAACAAGGTGGATATGAGACTCAAAGAACAGATCTGATGACCTAACTCTGGGTCATAATGCCCTTTGCTCTCAGGCACCTCGAGAAAGAACACGATCGAGGCCATCTATATAAAATAAATCATATAGCAGGAATGAGAATCAATGATTCCCAGTAGGAAAATACCAGTCTATTACTTAATGATACTTCAACTTAATGCAAGATAGGCAAAGTAACTTTAGTTATTTATATAATGGTCTCATTAGTCAATGACATTATTTATTATAATTTGATTCTATTAGATAATTTTAGAACTTAATGGTAAAACTCAAAGGATTCTTCTGATATACTTCTCATTGGATCGTACTGTCAACGATGTAACGTCATCACGTTACAACCTGATATAGTTCGCTAGATGGAGTACATATACTACATCTCATCTCAATAGCCTCACTATTGTTATTCTCAGTACATCCCTTTCCTCATAACGATGTAACACCATCGCGATTACAACCTGATATAGTTCTAAGGGTGTAGCACGTCTACTATTACCCGTGAATCCATGAGCAATAACATTACATAAGGTTTATTTTCTTAAACTTCCTTTCTTGTGTGCACTTTTTTCATTTGTACAAAAATTCTCTTAAAATCTCTTGGATATGTATAATGCCTCTCTTTAACTTTCATGAGATATTTCCCGTAACGTTTGGTATCTTTGTTGCAATGTTTTTCTACTAAGTCTACTAGGTTTTTAATAGATTTTATACCATCCGAATTTCTGTTACATCTCTTAGTTAACAATAATTATTATCAATTTTCCAACAATTGAACCAAGTTCCATGCAATGGATTTTAAGCTATTTCTACTATGAATCATCATTCCTTGGGCAATAATTTCTCCTAAATTTTCAAAAATACAAGTTAAGTTTTGTTGCTACTTTTCAACCTTTGATTAATATGTATAGCAAGATCATAGAACCTAAGAATTAATGTTATAAAATTTCAGCACAATAAAATTCCAGCACATACCCACTTAGAGCACATATTATATCATACAAACCAAGAACTAATGTTGTAAATATTTTAGTTAATAAAATTCCAGCACCTATTATATCACACAACCCAAGAATTAATGTTATAAGGATTCAACACATAAAATTCCAGCACACTAAAAATTCCAACACACAAGATTTCATCATAGTCCAAACACTTTTAAATTCTTCAATAAAATTTCAGGTTCCAATATACATAATCTCATCACAACTCCATCTATCATGAATTCTAAAATTTGGTTTCAGATTCAGCAAGTAATGTAACGCCCGATTTTACATGCGGGAGAAAATGACCAAAATGCCCCGAGGTCATTTTCTATCAGGAATCGAGGATAAGCCGCTCGTGTCCTCGAAAGGTCAACTCAATGTTTGAAGGGGATTAGATGGTCCTTGAGTGATTTCGAAAGCGAAAATCGTGTTTTTTGCAGTTTCGGGTCAAAATGACCAAAATACCCTTATAGCGTTTTTACGCTGGTAAAGGTGCCGTTCGAGCCCGAAACTTTCCCCGAAGGTTTAAAATGATGTTTTCATGTGTTTAAAAGTATTTTTTTAAGTCCTGGTGGTCCCGAGCAGTTTTTTTGAAAAATTACGGTTTTGCCCTTACGTAGTGCATTTTGGGCCTAATGATATGATTAGCAAAACCTAAGCAATATTAGGCTCTAATTAAAGATTAGTAAATTCTAATTACTAATTTAGAGTCAAAATAATTAATTGATGTTAATTAGAACCTAAGATTGCTTAGAGAAACTCAAAACTCTTTTCTAGTTTTAATTCTTTGATAAAAGAATCTAGAAATAGTATTTTTTCTCTCCAAGTCCCTAAATCAAGGAAACATGTTGGCATTGGATTCCTAGTTAATGGAGTTTGACTCCATTAATTTAGTAAGACCACCTCCTAAATCTAGTCTTACAAGTCTCTAATTAACCATTACCTCACCTAAACACTTACTTACAAATTCCTAATCCTAAGCCTAATCAAAGCTACACCTAAACACACATCCTAACCCAAAATTAAGGAACAACTTGTTCCCCAAGTTCTTCTAGAAAGGCATGGCCACCCATACCTCCCTCATGGCCACCCATACCACATCATGCCTACACCATGCTTAAGACCATGCTTGAACCCATACTTGGCCATACCTTTGAATGACCACAACCATACTTTGAAGAAGATATTTTCCTTCCTTTCCTTCCTCAAAATTTTGGCCACCCCCTCCATTCCTTCACCCTTGGGTTGTTTTTCTATAAATACACATGCAAATGAACTTGTGAGTGTAACATCCTAATTTTTAACCCAATACTCTAGAACATATTTAGGTTAACCATTAGTCTGTTACTTCATAGTTCTCATTTATCTTTGAATTACTTAGCGGAAAATACGGGTAATTTGTTTTTGAAAAACAAAGTGAGAGCCGCGTGATGCGATAAGTGTAACGCCCCAATTTTTACTGTCATTAGAAATTACTCAATTACCGAATTACCGTAGGTAATTATTACATAATATTTGAGGCCGAACAATCCTCAATAAAGGAATATAACATTAGAAGAGAGGTTAGGAACGATTCATGCGAGAGTCGCAAATCCCGAATTTCTGTACGTATAAAATGACCAAAATGCCCCTGAAGTTATTTTACTCAGAAAATGAGGATCGTGGGCCCCCACCTATTCTCAAGGGGATATTTTGAGGATAATAAGGGATTGTTTGTGTTATGTGTGTTAATAGAGCAGAAGGATCTCAATTTTGAGTTCCGACGCGTGAAATGACCAAAGCGCCCTGTAATTGTTTTAACTCCGATGTGCGTGCCGACTGAGCCCGAACCTCACTAAAATGTTTTAAAATGTGTTTTTAAGCCATGATTAACCATTGGTTAAGCTCGGGTGGCCTCGGGCAATTTTTAAGTGAAAGTACGATTTTGCCTCTGTTTTTGGGCAGTTTTGCGACTTGGGATTTTTGATTCAGATATCAAACCTAAGCAATATTAGGCTCAAATTAAAGCTTATTAAATTCTAAATATTAATCTAGAGTCAAAATTATGTATTTAGATTGATTAGAACCCAAAATTGCTCAAAAACACCCAAATTGCTTACTAATTCACTTAAACCCTTAACCGTAAATTCTCTAAATTACATGAATACCTTGCCTACACCTAAATAATGCATGGAACACACAAATTTCACTTCTTTGGGCTGTAATGGACGAAATTATTGATGCCATTATGCAGCTGAATTATTGCCAAAAGTTGCACTAAAACAAAATGCCAAAATGTCACCATAAGAGACATAATTCCTTAATTTCATACAACTTTGTCTAAAATGATTTTTTCCTCCCTTATTTCTCCTGCAAAATTCCGTCCACTACCTCATCATTTTGGCCAATTAGAAGCCTCAAAATCTTCTATAAATAGGCTTGCTTGAGTGGTCTTGGAATGCTTGGTTCATAACTAGTTTTTAGGAGCACCAAAAACTTTCTTTCTTCCTCCTCTTTGGCTGAATTCTTTCTTCAATTTTCAAAGAGATTTTGTTTCATTTCACTTCAAGAAACCAAGTTCTCTTCCTCTTCTTCAACTCAGATTAGGTAGGGAGTAGTTTCTAAATTTATTTCTATGCTTTGAGGAGTTGTGTTTTTAGCTCAAAATGATGAAATTATGAACTTGCCTTAGCTTTTCATTTTGGTTTTCCTCTTCAATTTTCTTTAACCAATTCAACCATATGGCCTAGGTGGAACTAAGATGATGGCTTGATGATGAGGACCTTGAGGGTGGGTTGTAAATCCATCACAAGTTAGGCCTCTAAAGCTTGAAAATTCCACTTGATGCAAAACCTTAAAGAATAATGCTTTATGATGCTAAAACAAAGATTTTTAGTTTAGAACTTGAAAGATGTATTTTTTTCCTTTTATGTTTTATTTCTTGTTAAGATATGTATTGGGTTGAATTTATAATTCTTTTAAAGTCTTGAAGGAGCTCTAGTAAAGAAACAAAATGAATTTGCATCCATGATTAAGTTTATGCTTTGCATAACCATGTTTACCTTCTATGTCATCACTAAATTTTCAAGAATGAATAAATGAACTTGCATTTCTCATGTTTAAATTCCAAGCTTGTATTTCATGTTTATGTTTCAAGTCATCACTTAATCTTTCAAGATAATAAAGAGGTTGCATCTCATATTTAATTTATGCTCTCACTATATTTTATAATGGCTAAAAGAATCAACGCATGGCATGTTTATTTTATGCCATCACCTAAAGATCCTAGAGCTCAAAGACTTGCCCATGTATCACAAGCAAAGAAATATGATTATTGGAGTTAAAGAATTTATTCTTTAAAAAGTCTTGAGATTGGAGCTTAAAAAGATGTAATAATAATATTCTCTTCTCCCTCTACTGGTCCTGTGCGGACTACACGCGCTCAGGTTTCTTAATATTCTCTTCTCCTCTATTGGTCCTGTGCGGACTACCGCCGCTCAGGTTTCTTAATATTTTCTTCTCGCTCTACTGGTCTGTGCGGATTACATGCTCCAGTTTCTTGTATCATGTTTATATTTCAAGTTCTTGCATCATGTTTAATTTTCAAGTCATCACCTTAAATCTTAAAGATAAAGAAATGGAATTGCATATCATGTTTATAATTCCAAGCTATCACCTTATAAAGATAAGATTAAAATAAGGTTGCATAGCATGTTTATAATTCTAAGATGTCACCTAAATCTCTAAAGCTCAAGACTTACTCCTTTTATCTTAAGTGAGAATTTTAATTGTGAAGATCCTCCCAAATTTGACAAAAGAACTAGTTTCTAAATGAGTTTTAAGGCTTTGCAAGGATTTTACGGGGAACTAGTATTTTATATGCACTTAAAATATGATTCTATGTAATTGCATGAGGTTCATGATTCGGCCACTGATCTGAAGTTTAGTATCAATGTGTGATAATGATTTGATATGATTGAAGTTGTGATAATTATGGTTTATTGTTAAGAGAATGATTCATAATTGGTTTAGTAACTAATTAGTTCTATAATTGATAATTCTATGTAAGGATTGGATGCTTATTAAGTACTTGATATCATTGAATGATTTCCTGGCTTGCATGTTATAGTTGTTGTTGCAAATAATGAGAATGCTTGTACATGAAATGTTCTTTATTATGTAAAATTTACCTTTGTTGCTAGAAGAAAGTGTATCATTGTAAAAGTGTAATTTGGAAAGGTTACGGCTAAGGAAAGACTTGGTATTTAAGCGTGTCCATTGTGACCCACCTCTCTTTCTGGGAATCTCCCATATGCATGATTACGATTGATATATATTATTCTAGCTTAAGACTATAAATGAGAAAATGTTATGATGTTTATGAATTGTATTATGATATAACATGCAAAGATTTAATGGTGACTTAAACTTATAAGAAAATGATCCTTTGGAACCATCAGACTATAGGTGGTGAAAAGGTGATTTTAGCCCCCTAACCCGTTCTCTCAAAAGGGTAGAGTCGGGACTTTAGCTTATCAAAAGGGATAAGTATATGCTAGTGACGACTAGTAAAGTATGAGCTCATGACCTAAATTACTCCCAAAAGGGTGGAGCATAGGGTGGCCCAAGGAAAATAATGATGATGATAAGATTTTAATTCACCAAAGGCACTAAAGAAATGAAATATGTGCACTGTGTCCATGTGTAGCTAATATTATATGACGTTCTTTTATGCATGTTATTTTGATAATGATGATGAGGAATATGATGTAATGATAAAGGAAATGTTCAATGTAAATATGACATGTTAAGAATAAGATGCATTATAAGACGCATAATTAAAAATTGACGAACCTCGGTTAAGTATTTGTCCGAACTTAAAATGAATCTTTGCATGCTCACTATTTTAGAATAATCCCGAGGTTCTGGGACTCGATGATGACACTATAGAAGGAGGTACCCTCTGAGAATTCTTTAGCAAGATTCTCACTCCCTTTTCTTTATTTCCGTCATTGTCTCCAGATTCAAATGGCGACATTCGTCTGTTCGTTGATACCCCTACTTGGGAATTCCACTATGATCCGGTGCATCGCTCGTATCATTTTGAAGGGAGGTGTGCAGTTCATGTTTTTATTTACATAGGTCGTCCATTTGCACATCCTGTCCCTAGTTATCGATTTTCTCCTACTTCTCCCTATGGCGATGAAATGGTTTTCGAACATGCATGTCCACTTGATGAAAGGATGTTATGTTCTTATCCCGCTTCATCTCAGTCCCATGGATTTCCAGTATGTTCCGAGACGAGATATTCTGGCTGATCCTTCAGAGGACACTCCTACTCATGTATATTCTGAGAGCTCTGCTCCTACTCCCACGTGTAAGAGAGGGTAGTGAGGAAAGCATTGTTCAGCCGAGGTTAGCGAGAAGGCCGGCCATGCGACCCCAGCCTGGTGCATCTCGTGTGTCCCCTCCCCAGGGAGCTCATCAGTGGATCGGATTTATTCCCCCATTTCCAGGACAGTGGCCATAGAAGGTTCTTAGTAAATTTATGTGTGATCATGCACCCTAGTTTTAGGATAACCTTCCCGGCTTATGGAGTTATCTAGTTTAGGGGCATGTATTTCCTTAAGTATATTTTCTTTTATGGGTTTGCATAAGATAATGATGTATGAACATAACCCACCCTTTGAGTGAGGTTATTGTATGTAAATATATGCTATAATGTGCTTATGGATGTTATATGATGGAGCCTAAGTGATATGATGTGATATATTCTTAAACGTCTTATTATACCCCGCTTACTCGTTCACGTTGTACTCGGCTCACGTTTTCAATTATGTGTTTAAAAAAAAAAAAATGGCTCGTAATTTCACTAAGTATTTTCAAATTATGAAGAAAGAACCAAAGCAAGGAGTAAAGTCTAGTCATTAATCAGATTCAACCTAGGTGTATCTGGTTAATTACTAGGGTGCTACAATAAGCAGTAAACCATGTATGGTAAACAAATGTCTCACAACATCATAACATAAGGCACACCATGAGTAACACTGAAGATCATCTCATATATATATAATTTGCCCACTTATAAGTGTGGGACTTAGTTTAGTACAGGGGAAATGCATAAAAGAAAATACAACATAAAACATGAACATAATCTACTCCCCTACCCGAGTGCATCTAATGGGAAACCTCTAAACAAAAGAAGGTTTATCCCCATCTAAGTGGTGTGTGCTCTATCTCGGGCCATCCACGGCCTCCTACTGGCGACTATCTCGTGATCGAGGCAGATATCCGGGAAACTGGGCGAGCTCCTCGGGCGTGAAGAGGCGGAGCGGGGATCGAGTGTGAGCCCCGGGGTATGGCCGCATCTCCGGTCGTCGTGCACGCCTGGGCTGAGTCACGGTGGGCTCGCTACCCTCTCCAAAGTGCATAGGTATGGAGGGCGAAGATGCCTCGGAGGGTGCCTGGTTCTGCGAATCCTCGGAAGGATCCGTCTCCAAAAAAAGGACGGCGAGCGGAGCACACATCTTGAGGGGTAGTCTCGAGCGGCGGACGTGGATGATGGGGTACGACGAAGCCTCTCCTCTAGGGGGCGTGCGCGCTCGAACACCAGGTCATCGCCAAAAGGTGAGACGGGGGAGAAACGATGGGAATGTGCGGGAGTGAAGGGTCGACCCATGAACATGAATACTCTAACCGTGCATCGACCCACAAAATGGAATGACCCGTGGTTCGGGTCATGGTGCACCTCCCATGTCGGCGTGTTCACGAACACCACGAACGTCGCCATCTGAAGACGTGACGGAAAGAAAGAGATAGAGGGAGTGAGAATCTTGCTAAAGAATCTCAGTAGGGCCTCCTACTACCTAGGTGTCATCATCTACGTCCTCAGGAACCTTGGGTTTATTTATACAAAATGACTGAGCATGTATTAGGTTCATTTTAAACTTTAAAATATATTTTAGCCAAGGTCCATTCATTTTAGGATGATCTTAATGTCATGGATGCAACATGATAGAAAATGTATGCATGGCACTACCTAATGCACATACATAAAACATAGCATCAAGCATCATCATTCTTGGTGGCATAAAGTGGCAATAGTAACATTCATATGGGACAAAACTTAGTGACATAATCATAATCATGAAACTTCTCTTCCTCATGGGCCACCCTAAAAGACAATCGAACTGGGGGTGCTCGGCCGAACCGGTGTCACCCAGAACATGTCATACATCTAGGTTATGAGCTCATACCTTAACTAGTCGTCACTAGTTCTTACTTACCACTTAACGATAAGCGTATCATAAATCATAAATCCCGACTATCTGAGTACTGGTTAGGGGGCAAAACTCTTAGGGGTGCTCGGCCGAACCGGTGTCACCTAAGAGTGTAAAATGGTACCGATGTCACATGAGTTCTATAGAGGTGCTCGGCCGAACCGGTGTCATCCTAGAACCCATCTTAGTACCTTAATTTTCAAAATCTCTTTAAGTCTCCAAATTTGTCGGAAATTTGGCGGTACAACGGTCATTACACCGAATTTCCTTCCAAATTTGCTTTATGCCACATAAACATATAACCTCATAAATTCCTCATATGAATAACATCATCATCATTTGCATACTTCATGCATCATCATAAAATATTCAAACGCTTACCCTTACGGTAGCTTATGCTTTGACCCTTACGGGTCTTAATCTTGAGATATAATTCTCTAACATCCGTCGCTCATATTTTTATGCACCTAAGGGCTCATAATTAATCATCATTCCTAATCCTCATGTTCATACTTAAATCTGAATAGCATAGGGCAAATCCTCTAACTTGGGTTCACGGGGTTCTATAACTTACGTTTTAGACCCTTTCTCGGTTCTGTTTTTACTTAAGAACTATATATATTAAATCTAAATCAATTATGAGGCATTCCTATGCTTAAGGACTAATTATTAATCACATTTATCATGTTGTAAGGGTGCTGGACAGAATCTAGAAAAGTAAACGTTCTAAGAGTTCTAAACTTGCACTTTTACGGTTTTCTAGTTACTAGTTTCTCTATAGGTGCTAGAATTCGATTCTAATCCAAATGATACCAAGTTTTTCATGTCTAAACAATCTAAATCTGATTATGTTCCCATTAAAACAGTTTGGATTAGTTCCATAAACGAATGGGTCAGAACTATGTTAAATTCTAGCTTTACGGTATTTCTAGTTAGCTAGTTTCTTACCTATCATGCATAGGATCGCTTCTACATCATCACATGATATTTTCACACATTCCAACACATCAAAACATCATCATACAGCATCACACTCATCACATCAGAACCGAAAACATTTAACTTAAATGAGAAAGTTAAATTGACATTTCTAGGTACATAAGTTAACTAGTTTCTCTCGGAATCGATCTAGAACTTCTGAAACTCTTTGCAAAACATTTTAATTCATCAAGAGGCTAAGTGAAGCCTTAGGTCACTGACCAAAATATATTTCATCTCCTAAAAGAGAATAAAGTCATATTTCATGACAACATAACCTTGAAAAGGGTTGTAAAGTTTTAAGGAAAACTTAGAACATAGACTATTGGTCCTTGTAGCTAGATGAAAACTCATTGCAAGTCCATCATCACTACTTGGCCGAAATTATGCATTCAAGGAATGCATTCACATTAAACTTTAACTTGGAATGAAATGGGCAAGTCTTTGAGCTCTAGGTTCTTAAGTTACGACATAAACTAAACGTGCTCATGCTTTTCATTTTAAATCTTGCTTACAAAGTAAAGTGATGACTTAAATTTAAATATGCAAGGCATAAACTTAAACGTGCAAGCTTGAAAGTAAATATGCGAGGCATAAACTTAGACGTGCAAGCTTGAAGGTAAATATGCATGGTTCAATTCTTTATTTTAGTGCTCTTGGCCCAACAACAATCGACTTTAAGGCCGAAATAGAAAGGCTTCGAGAATTAAATTAAGTGATGATACAAGTTCCATTTTAACCTTTATGTTCTTAAGTGATAGCTAGAAAGTAAAGATGCATAGCAAGAATGTAAATATGAATGCAAGCATAAAATAAATTATGCAAGTTCATTTTATCTTTCTAGAGCTCTTAATAAGACTTTAAAGGAATTTAAACCATAACCCAAACTCATCCAAACAAGGTAAAGTCAAGCTTAGAGTTCTTAAAACTCAACATAATATTCTTAGGAAATCAAACCATGAAGCTTAGAAAAATTAAGGAAATGGCCGAAATCTTCAAGAAGAAAAATGAACATTTTAAAACTCTAGAGTTCATGATCTTGATGATATATTAACACCAACATCATGAGTCCTCATCATTGAGTTCATAGAGCTATTTTAAAACATCATCAAAGCTAAAGTTCTCAAGAGTTCAAGAAAGAAAAAACTAGAAACATTTTTGCTCAAGAACAAAGATCAAGCTCTAGAGTTTGTTTCAAGTGATGAACATCATCATGAAACTCTCATCATCAAGCTCTCATTCCTTTGTTCTCTAAGGCCTATGGCCGAAAATGGGAAGGAACAAGGAGAAGAAAAGAAGTTCTAAAAAGAATCAAGAGAAACTATGAACATCAAGCTTGAAACAAGAACTTTAAAGAAAAGAATACATGAAAGAAAATCCCTACTTGGTGTGATGAACTTGAAGATGGAAGAAGAAGATGAAGCTGATGAAGAACTTTGAAGAGCTTGAAGAACTTGAAGAACACTAGAACTTTGAGAGAAAAGAAAAGCTTTGAGTGTTTCCTAAACTTAGCAAATGATCTAAAAGTGGTGCAAGCTCCTCAAGGCATTCTATTTATAGAGAAATGAAACAAATGGAGGGAGCTCATGGTGATGAAGAGTCTCGGCCATGAGGTGCAGATTGGAGGCATTCCATGAGTTCCATGAGGTGAGATAATGTGTTCTTGAGGTATGGTGAGGTATGGCTTAAGGTATGGTGAGGTATGGTTCAAGGTATGGCTTCAAGCATGGTTCTTTGAGTGAGAAAACAATTTAACATGTGGTCAAAGGGGATGAGGTCTGGCCGAAATGCATCAGCTAAGGGAGGAGAGTTTCTTGCATTTTAATTGTAGTTTAGAGTTGTGTTTAGGTGTATCTTTGATTATGCTTAAGATTAGGAATTTGTAAGAAAGTGTTTAGGTAAGGAAAATGGGTAATTAAGGTGGTCTAGACATAATTAAGGAGTGGTCTTGCACCATTAGTGAGTTAAATCCTCAATTTAGAGTCTAAACAACTCTAGACAAATTTCCTTGATTTAAGGAATTGGAGAGAGAAAACACTATTCAAGATTCCAAGACTAGGAGTCTTGAGTTCTAAAAAGGGATTTAAGTTTAATCTAACCAATTTTAGGTTCTAAATAACTTTAATAAATTATTTTGACTCTAGATTAATTAGGGAAATAGATTAATCTTCGTTTAGAGCCTAATATTGCTTAGGTTTGCTTAATTACGTCATTAAGCTCAAAAGCACTATTCTAGGGGCAAAATCGTAATTTTGCACTAAAACTGCCTGGGACCACCGGGACTTGAACAGAGACCTCTAGACACATGAAAACATGTTTTTAAACCTCTGGGGAAAGTTCCGGGCTCAAACAGCACCTTTACCCGCGTAAAAATCCTATAGGGGTATTTTGGTCATTTTGACCCGAAACTGCGGAAAACGAAATTTTTGCTTCCGAAAGCATTCAAAGGCCATTTAATCCCCTTCAAACATTGAGTTGACCCTTCGAGGACGACCGAGTTGGTTACCCTCGAGTTCGGGTCAGGAAATGACCTCAGGGGCATTTTGGTCATTTCCCTCGGACAGAGAAATCGGGGTGTTACAGTGAGAACCTTTACTTCATTTGCTAGCTTTGAGTTTTCAAGAGTGTCTTGGTTTCTTTCTTTTCTTTCAAAGAACTCAAGAGTTCTTTCTTCCTCTCATCTTCTTCATCCTTTCCACCACCACACAACAACCATTAAATCTTCCTTAAAACACTCAGCCATATCATTCTCAAGATCAAGCTCAAGAAACACAACTTTCTTTCCTTTTCCTTTCTTCTTGGCCGAAGCTCCATCAAGATTTAGGGAGGATTTTTCTTTCATTCTCCTTTCAAGACCAAGCCTTGTTCATCCTCCAAAAGGCATACCTTTGGTAGGGATTTTATTTTAAATGTTTCTTTCATTAAAAGTTCTTATTTAGTTATGTACTTGATGGTTCCTCTTGAATCTTTTAGAAACTTCTTCTTTTCTTCCCATTTTGATTTCGACCTAAACCCTTGAGGAACTTGGGAAATGAGAGCTTGATGATGGGGATTGCATGATGATATTCATCACTTGAGCAGCCTCTAAAGCTTGATCTTGGTTCTTAAAGAAAGATGTTTTTAGTTTCTTTCATTTTATCTTGAAAACTTAACTTTGATGTTGTTCAAAAATAAGTGTATGAACTCAATGATGAGGACACATGATCTTGGTGTTAATACATTATCAAGATCATGATCTCTAGAGTTTCAAAATGGTTCTTTTCTTGTTCATGGCTTCGGCCCCTTTTTCCTTTTTCTTTCTCTAAGATTTCGGTTATCATTGGTGATTCAACATGAAAGCTTGATGATGAGAGTTTTTAGATGATGACCATGTGTTCATCACAATAAGACCTCTAGAGCTTGAGTTTTAACAAAAATGCTATTTATGATTTTGCTTCAAGGAATGATATTTTGTTTACTTTAGCTTGTTGTGATAAATTCTGGTTAAGGCTTAAGTTCCTTCAAAGTCTTGTAAGAGCTCTAGTAAAGATATAAAAATGAACTTGCATATTTATATTTTAAGCTCTTGCATCTCATATTTACCTTCTTATGTTATCACTAAACTCTAAAGATTAAAGAAAAGGACTTGTATTATCACGTTTAAGTTCAAGCCTTGCATTACACGTTTATATTTCAAGTCATCACTTAAAGAACTTAGAGATTTAAAATGAGAGCTTGCATATCACCTAATTAATCTCAAAGCCTTTCTATTTCGACCTTAAAGTCGATTGTTGCTGGGCCTAGAGTACTAAAATAAAGAATTGAACTTGCATATTTACTTTCAGGTTTCGCATATTTACTTTGTGCCTTGCATATTTAATTTCAAGTTCTTGCATTCCATATTTACTTTGAAGCTCTCACTTTACTTTATAATGAAGAATAAAATGGAATGCATAGCACGTTTATATTTTGTCATCACTTAAAGAACCTAGAGCTCAAGGACTTGCCCTCATTATCTCAAGTTAAAGTTGCATTATGGAGACATCCCCAAGGATGTAAATTCGGCCATGTGATGTTGATAAACTCAAAATGAGTTTCATCTAGTTGCAAGAACCAACAATCTATGTTCAAAAGTTTTCCTATGTTTTTAAGAGTTCTATAAGGTCATGATCTACAAGATTTGTAAATTAAACCTCTTCCAAGAGTGTTTTAAAATAGTTGCTGCCCCATGATTATTCTTAGCCTCTTTTACAAGATAAAATATTTTACAAAAGGGTTTTCGAAGTCCTAAGACGATTCAAGGAGAAACTATTAACTTAAGTAGTTAAAAACTGTGATTTTATGCATGATAAGCATGTGTATGAATTCGGTTCTACCATGCCTTGTTTGGTGCTGCATGATGTTATTTTGATATGCTAGAATGTGTAAAAATTATATGTGTTGAGGTAGGAATCTTGCTATGCATGTTAGGGAAGAAACTAGCTTTATAGAAAAATCGTAAAGTAGAGTTCTAGCATAGTTTTGACCCATTAATTCCTAGCTTTTGCCAAAACTATTTTAGTATGTTAACCTTCAGTTTAGGATTGTTTAAATATGAAAAACTTGGTAACATTTGATGTAGGATTGATTTTTAGAACCTATAGAGAAACTAGCAACTAGAAAACCGTAAAAATGCAATTCTAGAACTCTTAGAACATTTAATTTTCTGATTCTGTACAGCAACTTTATAATGTAGTAAACATGATTTATAATTAGTTCAAAGGCTTAGGAATACCTCATAATTGGTTTAGATATAATTTATAGCACCTTAGGCGAAGACGAAACCAAGAAAAGGTCTAAAACGTAAGTTCTAGAACCCCGTAATCTTAAAGATGTAATTCTGCCCTTAGAGTATGATGCTGCCCAGATTTACTAATGAACTTAAATGCTAGTAAGAATTATTACTTGGGAACCCTTAGGTACATAAGAGGTTGATAGAGAACAATAGAATAATCATATCTCACGTCTAAGACCCGTAAGGGTCAAAGCATAAGACACTGTAGGTTTAAGAGCATAATGAGTTATAATGTTACATGTGTAACATCCTCCTAAGTACAACGTCATCCTTAAGTCATGACATTAGACTCGAGAGTTGTTACTTATAAATTAGCGGACCTTTCATAATTATTTATAGCCAGTTTGATCAATTTGCGAGATAACTATGTCGTAGTTCTATTGAAATATATATATATATAACAAGGAAAACCAAAACGTTTATTTAATACAAGGTTAAGTACACCAGGGAAGCTCTTCTATGAGCTTAACACATTTGTTCTCTATTACATTTACTATATAACCACAATAAAGTTATGGTAAGATAAACACATCAACTACTAAACTACTGCAACTCTAGTATAGTTTTTCTCGTAGTGTCTTCACCGTTCTTCGGATCAACCTGGAGACGACACGGAAATACACAAAATAGGGGTGAGAATTATATAATTCTCAGTAGGGTAACTCCCTCAAACACACAATTATAATTTCATTGTCATCGCCCTAGCCACTTCGGTTTATTAAGAAAAAGTGGTTATGCATTATGTAATAATGGTTTATTTTTAAAGTTCCAAATCATACTTCCGAAGTGGGTTACTTTTAATGATCAATCACTTAATGTACATAGACCATACTACTCAACATCATATACTACTAACTTTCCAGTTAAATATATTGGTCTCAATGTCAATACTAAACTTCTTCACTCGGCATATAAGACAAGGATTTCTTAGAAAATTTACTTCTTAAACTTGCCTTGGCCCCTGACTAATCTTGTCACATCTGGGAGTTACGTACCGCCATCTCCAGTGTGGCAATAATGGGTAATAGATTGCTTTTCAGGATTGAGCTCATTCCTATACATGATCATTGGATTTACTTTCTCCAATTCTCACACAGACTTATTCCTAACCAGGTTTACTTTCCCCGACTCAATTCAAGGGTAGTTAGGTTTACTTTCCCTGATAGACCGGATGTACTTTCTCCAGCCCAAAGATTATAAATCTCATGCTCTTCTTGGTAGTTAGGTTTACTTTCCCTAACAAACTGGATTTATTTTCTCCACCCAAGAAACATAATCTTATGCTTTTCTTTCGCATATAAGCAATTGTAATACTCATTCATATATATGTGTACCTAACCTCATCAATAAGTTCACATGCTCAATTATTCATCCTCATATTCAGGTACTCATGTCATACTAGTACAAAAATGCCATCATTTCATTAATTTAAAACATCAATTTATTTTCAGCACAATGGCAGATTTCACACTATTGTAACACAATTTTATTTACAAATAAAACAATCAATTTAGAGGCTATAAAAATTATCCAAGATACTTCAATGTATCCCCAAGGTGCTGTAAAAATTTCAGGGCAAAAAGAGTTCTATAACTATGTTGACAAAATTAGACAAATTTGGTGGTCAAAAACCACTCAACCTCAGCTCAGAACCAAAATTCATAATTTTTAACCCCAGCAATTGAACCCAGAAAATTTTAAATAAAAATCCTGGTAAAACCTTAACATGCCTCTAATACCCTGTAAAACTTTACAGTGATAATTCCATCATTTGATATGGTAAAAGAATTAGCAAAATTTACACAGCTTTTGTTCCAACACTTCAAGCAGCATATGCTTAATTTTAGTTCTTGATTTTTCCGGGGCAGTTTGACTCAAAATAAAAAGCCAAGAAAATTCATGGGACTAGCTCAAGATGTTAGCTCCAAATTTTAATTTTTGCAGCTCACAAAAATATCCACAACAAGCCCAGAAAATTCGTGAACAAATAGTGCCTGTACAAAAACCGAAATTCCAGCAACATGGTTCAAAATCTCTTTTAACAAAAATGATTTCCAATATCATCCAAACACTCCACCAAATTAAACACATCAATATCTATCTATCATCAATCAATACATCCAGAATTTCCAGCCAAACCAATCAAAGAAATTAAAAACAAATTTTGAAAGAAAAGAGAACAAATAAAACCCTACTTTTGGTGTCTTTTGGATCCTTGGCTCCAAGGTGCTCCAAGATTGATTCCTTCCACTTCAAAGCTCCTAAACCCACACCAAACCCTTCCTTAGGCAGAGGAGTATGAGATATCAAAGTGAGGAATTGAAATTTCAATCGGTTAGAATGGTAGATATTGATGTGTAGAACAAGTTTAGTGAAGGAAGTTTGGGGTTTTAACAAATCTAGGCTATGAGTTTGGAGTTTGGAAATAAGTTTGCAAGGTTTATGTGAAGAAGAAATGGAGTTCCTGCAGTTTCGAAAGCTGGCCGAGGATGAGAAGATGAGATAATGATGTTAGGTGGCTAGAGTTTATCTTATATTAGGTTGGAAACATCTATTTAATTACAAAAGATAATTCTTTCTAAAAGAAAATAAGATATATGGCTAGGATTTCATCTTGTAATTCAAGATTAAATCCTAGCCTTACACTTGGCTCTAAAGGATAAACATTATCCTTTTACAAAGATTAAACTATCTTTCGATGTTAGAAATCGCACACCGAAATTTTACTGAACGGGTAAAACAGTGTATCCGAGTAATCAAACATTGCCCAAAAATAATTTTGGGTATAAAATCTTTATTTCTACCTATTTCTAACCACAATCATATAATTTCTCAATTTCGGGCATCGCCGGGTCCCAATTCTAGGGTTTCGGCTGTCGCAGGCCCGTAAAATACTATTCACATTTTTTTTTTTTACAAAACCGTTGGAACGTCCTCATCATTGTTAAAACTGTCAGATTTTTGAAATTACGACTAATAAAGCTCAAATTAATTTTTAACTAATATTTAGGGTGTTACAACATGAGAATGTATGACTTGAGCATAGCATATGCATTAGCTGAGTCCGATCCTTGATTCCGGCAAACTGGTTAGAAGCATGCTATCTTTTAAGAATGTTAAAGCAATGATATGATGACGTATATACTATGATGAGTTTGACTATATGACATTGATGTCTTATGGTGATGTTGAATGGCTATGCATGCTCTATATGTTTCGTGGCATAAAGCAAGTTTGAAGGAAATCCAGTGTACGCCGTTACGCTGCCAAATTTCCCACCAAACTTGAGGATTTGAGAAAAGTTTATGAAAACTCCTGGGTGACACTGGTTCGGCCGAGCACCCCCAGGAAAGGTTCTGGGTGACAACGGTTCGGCCGAGCACCCCCAGAACAGATGTGATATAACACTGGGACGCATTCCTCCCGCTACGGTAGGGACGAAACAAATCCGTTAGGGTATTGACATTGAGCTTGCCAAAGCGGACAATTCGCTGTGTACTAGATACCAGTAAAGCGTTTCAAAGAAGGAAATGATCCTAAGATAGGTGATCCAAGGAAGTTATGTATACCCCCTCTATTAGCCCATATTAAATCTAGTGACGACTAGTTAGGATTGAGCTCATTCCTAGGCGATAGGTGAGATGTAGTTTGGTGACCAGATTATCGCCGGGCCGGTGAGTTGGTTGGATTTTTGGTGGATATGTTAAGAGGGTGGTCTTTGAGGAAAAGAACTTAAGAGTTTGACTGATGAGAAAGATGTCACATGAAAAGTACTATGCCTTTTATGCCACGTATATGATTTATGTTTCCTTATGATGTACCCAAGTATTACGATTTCCATGTTAAAGTGCATATGGTACTGCCATGCATTCATCTAATATTTGTTGCATTCATGACATTAAGACTTATTGTAACATCCTAATTTTTAACCCAATACGCTAGAACATATTTAGGTTAATCATTAGTCTATTACGTCATAGTTTCCTTATTACTTTAAAATACTTAGCGGAAAATACTGGTAAATTTTTTTTGAATTATAAAAGCAAAGTGAGAGCCGCGCGACACGATAAGCAATGAAGCACGTAAGGAAATAAAGCAAGCATCTCATAAACATCATAACATAAAGCGGGGTAAAGGCACATCACGATAAATCAATCGCATATCTATATGATATGATATGCCCACTTATGAAGAGTGGGACTTAGTTTGGTACAACATGAAATGAATACATCTAAAAAGAAAATACAAAGGAAAGTGTGACGGAAAGCATAAAAGCAAACTCCCCTACTCAAGTGCAACTAAAGGGATAACCTCTAAACAAAAGAAGGTTTATCCTCATCCAAGTGGTGTGTGCACTAGCCCGGGTACTCCATAGGTCATCCGCTGCCTCCTACTGATGTCCATCCCGCGAGCGAAGCACATACCCGGCAAACTCGGCGAGCTCCTCCGATGTGTAAAGACGAAGCGGGAATCGGGAGTGACCCCCACGACGTGGCTGCATCTCCGATCGTCGTGCTAGCCGAGGCTGAGTCACGGTGTCCTCACTGCCCTCTCTCATTAGTGGTGGAGTGGAGGCAGAGCTCTCGCTGTACAGATGGGTAGGCGAGTCCTCCGACGGGTCGATCTCCGAGAAATATTTCTAGGGCACATATTCGGGGTAGTCGCACATGGCTGAAGCGGCGGTGTGAATGCGGAGCACTCTCTCAGCGCGATGTGCGCCCTCGAAAACTCGCTTATCGTCGCCGTAGGGTGATGTCGGGGAGAAGTGATGAGTATGTACAGGGTGAGCGAAGGGTTATCCAATGAATATGAAGACATGAACTGTGCATTGACCCTCAAAATGGTATGATCCGTGCTCCGAATCATAGTGCACCTCCCACGTCGGGGTGTCCACAAAAACCATGAACGTCGCCATCTAAAGACGTGACGGAAAGAAAAGATAGAGAGAGTGAGAATCTTGGTAAAGAATCTCAGTAGGGCCTCCTACTACCTAAGTGTCATCATCTACGTCCTTAGGAACCTTGGGTTTAGTATATAAAATAAGTGAGCATGCATTGAGTTCATTTTAAGCTTTAAGGTATAGTTGGCCAAGGTCTGTTCATTTTAGTATGATTCTTAATGTCATGGATGCAACATAGTAAAGAATGTATGCATGGCTCTACTTAATGCAAGAATAATAATTGTAACACCCTGAAAATTATTTAAAAATTAATTTGAGCTTTATTAGTCATAATTTCAAAAATTTGACAGTTTTAACAATGATGAGGATAGTCTAAGGAATTTGTAAAAAAAAAAAACCATGAATAGTAACTTCCGAGCTCTACCGGTCCACAAGACAATGAAACCCTAGAATTGGGCCCCGGAGATGCCCGAATTGAGAAATTATATGATTCTGGTTAGAAATAGGTGGAAATAAAGATTTTATAGCCGAAAATATTTTTTGGGCAATGTTTGATTATCCGGGTACACTGTTTCATCTGTTCGGTGAAATTTTGGTGTGTGATTTCTAACACCGAAAACTAGTTAGATCTCTACAAAACAAATAAACCTATCCCTTCAAATCAAATGAATGGTTAAGATTCAATATTAAACTACAAGATTGAATTATAACCATTCATTTTACTTTATTGGCTTTGTAATTATCTAAACATAATATATTTTATTCCTTACTTTAATACAAGATAAACATCATTTTGGCTTCTTTAAGAAGCTCATTCTCGGCCATTTTCTTCATGAATACAGCACCTCCATTTCTTCCCTGGCTAAGAGCTTCAACATGCTTTCAACTTCATATATGTTAGCTTAGAGTTACCAAAATCCAAAGATTCCTTCACAAAACTTGTTCTACACCTCAATACCTACAAATCTAACCGATTGAAATCTCAAATCCTCACCTTAATACCTCACTTCCCCACTGCCAAAGGAAGGTTTTGGACTGAAATTGGTGTCTTGAAGTGAAGGGAGATCACTTAGAACATCCTTTGAAGTATCAAGCTCAAAAGCCTTCCAAATAGGGTTTTCTTTGGTCTTTTCTTTCTAATTTTATGATGGACTTTTCTGATTGTGTTTGGTTCTGGATATATTGGTTGTTGATATGTTGATATTGATGTGTTAATTTTGGTGGAGTGTTTGGATGATGTTAAAAATCATTTCTACTCAAGAAAAATTGAAATTTGCATACTGGATTTTCGGTTCTGTTCTAGGCAGCAGATAATAACGAATTTTCTGGGTGAATTGTGGGTGTTTTCATGAGCTATAAAAATTATATGTTGAAGGTAACATCCTAGGATAGTTCCATGAATTTTCTTGAGCTCTGGTTTTGATTCCTAATGCCTTGAAAAATTCAAGAACCGAAGTTGTAACTATGCTGCCTGAAATGTTGAATCTGAAGTTGTGAACTTGTGACATTTTATTATCCTAGTAAATGATCGAATTATGAACTGAAATTTTTACAGGATATTAAGGACATATTGAAGTCCAACAATGAATTTTTATATGATTTTATATGATCATTTGGTAGGGTAATAAAATTGGAAACTATGGCTGTTAGCTGTAAATAGGGGGTTTCTAACCTCTGATGTTGTCTAATTTTGTTGACATATTTAGAGAATTCTTTTTATTATGAAATTTTTATGGAACCTTTTGGACACATTGAGGTGTCATTGAGAATTTTTATAGCATTTGAATTGATCATTTGGTATGAGAAATAAATTGTGCTACTTGAGTGAAAAATCTGCCAATATGCTGAAGTTGTGATGATGCCTTGGATTAGTGACCTAATAGCATTTGGTTCAAGTTGATGTGTATGAATGCTTGCCATGGACTTCCAAGATTATGTTATGAGGAATGAATGAGTGATATATGTAACACCCCGATTTTTCTGTCCGAGGGAAATGACCAAAATGCCCCTGAGGTCATTTCCTGACCCGAACTCGAGGGTAACCAACTCGGTCATCCTCGAAGGGTCAACTCATTGTTTGAAGGGGATTGAATGGCCTTTGAATGCTTCCAGAAGCAAAAATTTCATTTTTCAGCAGTTTCGGGTCAAAATGACCAAAATACCCCTATAGCGTTTTTACGCGGGTAAACGTGCCGTTTGAGCCCGAAACTTTCCCCAGAGGTTTAAAAACATGTTTTCATGTGCCTAGAGGTCTCTGTTCAAGTCCCGGTGATCCCAGACAGTTTTAGTGCAAAATTACGATTTTGCCCCTAGAATAGTGTTTTTGAGCTTAATGACGTAATTAAGCAAACCTAAGCAATATTAGGCTCTAAACGAAGATTAATTTATTTCCCTAATTAATCTAGAGTCAAAATAATTTATTAAAGTTAATTAGAACCTAAAATTGCTTAGATTAAACTTAAATCCCTTTTTAGAACTCAAGATTTCTAGTCTTGGAATCTTGAATAGTGTTTTCTCTTTCCAATTCCTTAAATCAAGGAATTGTGTCTAGAGTTGTTTAAACTCTAAATTGAGGATTTAACTCACTAATGGTGCAAGACCACTCCTTAATTATGTCTAGACCACCTTAATTACCCATTTACCTTACCTAAACACTTTCTTACAAATTCCTAATCTTAAGCATAATCAAAGATACACCTAAACACAACTCTAAACCACAATTAAAATGCAAACTAATCCTCCCCATGGGCTGATGCATTTCGGCCACATCCTTTCCCATTGACCACATGTTTAATTGTTTTCTCACTCAAAGAACCATGCTTGAGGCCATACCTTGAACCATACCTCACCATACCTTAAGCCATACCTCACCATACCTCAAGAACACATTATCTCACCTCATGGAACTCATGGAATGCCCTCCAATCTGCACACATGGCCGAAGCTCTTCATCTCCATGAGCTCCCTCCATTTGTTTCATTTCTCTATAAATAGAATGCCTTGAGGAGCTTGCACCACTTTTAGATCATTTGCTAAGTTTAGGAGCACTCAAAGCTTTTCTTTTTCTCTCAAAGTTTTTGTGTTCTTCAAGTTCTTGGAGTTCTTCAAGTTCTTCATCTTCTTCATCTTCTTCTTCCATCTTCAAGTTCATCACACCAAGTAGGGATTTTCTTTCATGTATTCTTTCTTTAAAGTTCTTGTTCTAAGTTTTATGTTCATAGTTTCTCTTGATTCTTTTTAGAACTTCTTTTCTTTTCCTTGCTCTTTCTCATTTTCGGCCATGAGCCTTGGAGTTCAAAGAAATGAGAGCTTGATGATGAGAGTTTCATGATGATGTTCATCATTTGAAACCAACTCTAGAGCTTGATTTTTGTTCTTGAGCAAAAGTGTTTCTAGTTTTTCCTTTCTTGAACTTTTGAGAACTTTAATTTTGATGATGTTTTAAAATGGCTCTATGAACTCAATGATGAGGACTCATGATGTTGGTGTTAATATATCATCAAGGTCATGAACTCTAGAGTTTTAAAAATGCATCTTTCTTTCTTGAAGTTTTCGGCCATTCCCTTAATTTTTTTCTAAGTTTCATAGTTTGATTCCCAAAGATATTATGTTGAGTTCTAAGAACTCCAAGCTTGACTTTACCTTGTTTAAATGAGTTTGGGTTAAGGTTTAAGTTCCTCTAAAGTCTTGTTAAGAGCTCTAGAAAGATAAAATGAACTTGCATAATTTATTTTATGCTTGCATCCATATTTACATTCTTGCTATGCATCTTTATTTTCAAGCTATCACCTAAAAACATAAAGATTAAAATGGAACTTGCACCTTCACTTAATTTAATTCTCGAAGCCTTTCTATTTCGGCCTTAAAGTCGATTGTTGTTGGGCCTAGAGCACTAAAATAAAGAATTGAACTTGCATTATCACCTAATTAATTTCTCGAATGCCTATCTATTTCGGCCTTAAAGTCGATTGTTGTTGGGCTAAGAGCACTAAAATAAAGAATTGAATCTTGCATATTTACTTTCAAGCTTGCACGTTTAAGATTACGCTTCACATATTTACTTTCAAGCTTGCACGTTTAAGTTTATGCCTTGCATATTTAATTTATGTCATCACTTTAATTTGTAAGTAAGATTAAAAATGAAAAGCATGAGCACGTTTAGTTTATGATGCAACTTAAAGAACCTAGAGCTCAAAGACTTGCCCATTTCATTCCAAGTTAAAGTTTAATGTAAAACCATACTTTGAATGTATGTTTTTCGGCCAAGTAGTGATGATGGACTTCCAATGAGTTTTCATCTAGCTACTAGGACCAATAGTCTATGTTTTAAGTGTTCCTTAAAGTTTTACAGATCTTTATAAGGTTATGTCATTATAAGTTGTGATTCCAATCTCTTTTAGGGGATGGGATATGTTTTGGTCACTGACCTAAGGTTTCACTTAGCCTCTTGATGATTTAATATCTCTTGCAAAGAGTTTTAGAAGTTCTAGATTGATTCCAAGAGAAACTAGTTAACTTATGTACCTAGAAATGTCAATTTAACTCTCTTATTGAGGTTAAATAATTTTGGATCTGATATGATGAGTATGATGCTGTATGATGATGTTTTGATGTGTTGGAATGTGTGAGAATATCGTATGATGATGTAGAAGCGATCCTATGCATGATAGGTAAGAAACTAGCTAACTAGAAATACCGTAAAGCTAGAATTTAACATAGTCTTGACCCATTTGTTTATGGAACTAATCCAAACTGTTTTAATGGGAACATAATCAGATTTAGATTGTTTAGACATGAAAAACTTGGTATCATTTGAGTTAGAATTGAATTTTGGCACCTATAATGAAACTAGTAACTAGAAAACCGTAAAAGTGCAAGTTTAGAACTCTTAGAACATTTATTTTTCTGGAATCTGTCCAGCACCCTTACAACATGATTAATAATTAGTCCTTAAGCATAGGAATGTCTCATAATTGATTTAGATTTAATGTATAGCGCCTTAGGCGAAGACGGAACCGAGAAAGGGTCTAAAACGTAAGTTCTAGAACCCCGTAAAAACAAGTTAGAGATTCTGCCCTATGCTATTCAGATTTAAGTATGAACATGAGAATGAAGAATGATGTTTAAATATGAGCCTTAGGGGCATAAAACATGAGCGACGGATATTAGAGAACCATATCTCATGATTAAGACCCGTAAGGGTCAAAGCATAAGCTACCGTAAGGATAAACGGTTGAAAGTTCTATGATGATGCATGTGATATGTAAATGATGATGATGTTATTCATATGATGAATTCATGAGGATATATGTATATGTGGCATAAAGCAAATTTGGAAGGAATTCGGTGTAATGCCATCGTGCCGAATTCCCGACAAATTTGGGGACTTAAAGAGATTTTGAAAATTAAGGTACTAAGATGGGTTCTAGGATGACACCGGTTCGGCCGAGCACCTCCATAGAACTCATGTGACATCGGTACCATTTTATACTCTTAGGTGACACCGGTTCGGCCGAGCACCGGTAAGAGATTTGCCCCAACCCGTACTCAGATAGTCGGGATTTATGATTTATGATACGCTTATCGTTAAGTGGTAAGTAAGAACTAGTGACGACTAGTTAAGGTATGAGCTCATAACCTAGATGTATGACACGTTCTGGGTGACACCGGTTCGGCCGAGCACCCCAGTTCGATTGTCTTTTAGAGTGGCCCATGAGGAAGAGAAGTTCATGATTATGATTATGTCACTAAGTTTTGTCCCATATGAATGTTACTATTGCCACTTTATGCCACCAATGATGATGATGCTTGATGTTATGTTTTATGTATGAGCATTAGGTAGTGCCATGCATACATTTTCTATTATGTTGCATTCATGACATTAAGATCATCTTAAAATGAATGGACCTTGGCTAAAGTATATTTTGAAGTTTAAAATGAACTAAATGCATGTTCAGATATTTCGTATAATTAAACCCAAGGTTCCTGAGGACGTAGATGATGACACCTAGGTAGTAGGAGGCCCTACTGAGATTCTTTAGCAAGATTCTCACTCCTCTATCTCTTTCTTTCCGCCACGCCTTCAGATGGCGACGTCCGTAGTGTTCGTGGACACCCCGACATGGGAGGTGCACTATGACCCGACTCACGGGTCATACCATTTTGAGGGGCAGTGCACGGTGCGGATTTTCATGTTCGTAGGACGCCCCTTCGCTCATCCCGTGCACACCCATCACTTCTCCCCGACTGCACCCTATGGCGACGACGAGCGGGTTTTTGAGCGTGCGCGTACGCATGATGAGAGAGTACTCCGTAGGCACACCGCCGCCCTAGCCATGCGAGATTATCCCGACTACGTGCCCCGGACCTACTTCTCGGAGACCGACCCGTCCGAGGACCCGCCTACCCATCCGTATAGCGAGAACTCTGCCCCCTCTCCACCACAGATAAGGGAGGGCAGTGAGGATACCGTGACTCAGCCACGGCTTGCACGACGACCGGAGATGCGACCATACCGCGGGGGTCACCCTCGATCCCCGTTCCGCCTCTTCACGTCCGAGGGGCTCGCCCAGTTTCCCGGATATCTGCCTCGTTCGCGAGATGGACGCCAGTAGGAGGTGACGATCGTCCGATGGAGTACCCGGTTAGAGCACACACCACTTAGATGGGGATAAATCTTCTTTTGTTTAGAGTTTATCCCATTAGGTGCACTCGGGTAGGGGAGTAGATTATGTTTATGTTCTATGATGTATCTTCTTTTATGAATTTCCCTTGTACTAAATTAAGTCCCACACTTATAAGTGGGCAAGTTATATATATATGAGATGATATTCAGTGATGTTCATGTTGTGCCTTATGATGTTGTGAGACAGTTGTTTTACTTTGCATGGTTTACCGCTTATCGCATCGCGCGGCTCTCACTTTGTATTTAAAAAAAAATTTACCCGTATTTTCCGCTAAGTATTTCTAAGTAAAATTGTGAACTATGAAGTAACAGACTAATGTTTAACCTAAGTATGTTCTAGAGTATTGGGTTAAAAATTAGGATGTTACAATATATATATAGGTTTGAAGTATTATGAGATCCGAGAATTATGTTCATGCATATAGAAATGTTATGCATATATATGTGAGCTTAAGGATGATGTATATGCGAAGTGAACAATGAAGTCCCCTTTAGTATAAAAACGGAACGAAGAGGTCCCCAGTAGGGCACGAAGAGGTCCCCAATAGGGCATGAAGAGGTCCCCATTAGGGCACTAAAAAGTCCCCTTTATTATGTCAAGGGCACGAAAAGATCATTATGATTGCCATATGTATTCATATATTTTGTTAAGTTATTGGTCTTGAAGGAATTTCTATGATCTTGAATGTCATGAAATACATGTTTTAAGTGACTGAATAATAAAAGTAACCCACTTCGGAAGTATGATTTGGAACTTTAAAAAATAAACTGTTATTATTTAATGCATGACTACCTTTTCTGAATAAACCAAAGTGGCTGGGGCGATGACGATGACATTATGATTGTGTAATTGGGGAGTTACCTTACTGAGAATTTTAGAATTCTCACCCCTATGTGTTTGTGTTCCCGTGTCGTCTCCAGGTTGATCCCAAGAACAAGGAGGCTACTTTATGAAGCGAAGTCGGATTTACAGTAGTTTATAGCTGAAGTTTGTACAGACTGTACTTAGTTATATGCTTATCTCTGTATTTATAATAGAGACTGGATGTGTATTAAAGCTCATAGAAGAGCTTCCTTTTGTACTTAACCTTGTAATCAATAAATGTTTGTTTCTTAGTCGTATATGTTAATAGAATTGCGATTTAGTTACTCCACTATTCAATCGAGCTTGCTATAGATATTTAAGAAAGGTTCGTTAATTTATAAGTAACAACTCTCAAGTCTAATGTCATGACTTAAGGATGATGTTGTACTTGGGAGGATGTTACAATAATCATAACATCAAGAACATCATAATAGTGGCATAAAGTGGCAATTGAAATCCCATATAGGAAAACTTTGTGACATAATCATCATACTTTACTTTCTCATAGGGCCACCCTAAAAGACATTCATTTCTAGGGGTGCTCGGCCGAACCGGTGTCACCCAGAACATGTCGCATCTCTAGGTTATGAGCTCATACCTAACTAGTCGTCACTACTTCTTACTTGTCAATCCCGATAAGTGTATCATAATCATAATCCTGACTATCTAGTACGAGCTAGGGGGCATTTCTTGGGGGTGTTCGGCCGAATCGGTGTCACCCAAGAATAATCTTGGTACTGATGTCACGTGAGTTCTTTGGAGGTGCTCAGCCGAACCGGTGTCATCCAAGAACTCATCTTAGTTCCACATATCTTACAAAGAAAATCTCATAGGTTTTTCAAAAACTTTCTAAGTCCTCAAATTTGTTAGAAATTCAGCAGCATAACAGCAGCATGCCGGATTTCATGCAAATTTACTTTATGCCACATAAACAAATAGAACATGTATCCTCAATCATAAATTCATATGTTGGCATAATCATTCTCAAATAGAACATACATTCACATGTAACATTGAAACTCATTATGCTCTTGATCCTACGGTATCTTATGCTTTGACCCTTACGGGCCTTAAACTTGAGATGTAATTATTCTATCATTCTCTATCAACTTCTTATGCATCTAACGATTCTCTTTTAACAAATCTTACTATCATTTATGTTCTTTAATAAATCTAGGCAGCACCATACTCCAAGGGCAGAGTTATATATATATGATTACGGGGTTCTAGAACTTACGTTTTAGATCCTTTTTCAGTTCCGTCTTCACCTAAGGCTCTATAAATTAAATCTAAACCAATTATGAGGCATTCCTATGCTTAAGAACTAGTTATAAACCATGTTTACCATATTATGAGGTTGCTGGACAGAATCCAGAAATTAAATGTTCTATGAGTTCTAGGATTACATTTTTACGGTTTTCTAGTTACTAGTTTCTCTATAGGTGCTAAAATTCAATCCTACATCAAATGTAACCAAATTTTTCATGATTAATCAATCCTAAACTGATTGCTATCATACTAAAATATTTTTGACATTGATTAGGATTGAAGGGGTTAAACACACGTTAAATTCCAATTTTATGGTTTTTCTATTAAGCTAGTTTCTCTCCTAACATGCATAGAAGTGTTCCTACCTCATCATATATCATTTTCACACATTCTAACACATCAAAACATCATCATACACCAACAAACACATCAAGGCAGAACTGAACTGTTCAAGTCTAAAAAGACACATAATTTGATATTTCTAAAGCATATAAGTTGCTAGTTTCCCTTGGAATCATTTTAGGACTTCTAAAACTCTTTGCAAACCATTTTATTTTATCAAGAAGCTAAAAACAACCTTAGGTCAGTAAACAATTTAATTCTTCTTTAGAAGAGGATTAAAATCATAAATCTTGTTGGTGATAACTTTATAAAACTCATTAAGCTCAAAGAAAATCCTAGAACATAGGTTGTTGGCCCTTGTAACTAGATGGAACTCATTCTAAGCTCATCATTATTACTTGGCCAAAATTATACATTCAAAGAATGTTTCCATATTAAACTTTAAATTGAGATAAAATGGGCAAGTCTTTGAGCTCTAAGGTCTTTAAGTGATGACAAAATATAAACATGCTATGCACTTCATTTTTATTTTTCATTACAAAGCAAAGTGAGAACTTTAAAGTAAATATGCAATTGAAATTTAAATATGCAAGACTTGAAGTAAATATGCAAGACTTGAAAGTAAATATGCAAGACTTGAAATAAATATGCAAGGCTTGAACGTAAATATGCAAGACTTGTAATAAATATGCAAGGCTTGAACGTAAATATGCAAGACTTGAAATAAATATGCAATGCAAGTTCATTTCTTTATTTTAGTGCTCTAGACCCAACAACAATCGACTTTAAAGCCGAAATAGAAAGACTTTGAGAATTAATTAGGTGATAATGCAAGTCTTGTTTTAATCTTTGAGTCCTTAGGTGATGACTTGAAAATAAAGATGCAAAGCAAGAATATAAACATGAGTACAACCTCAAAATAAATATGCAAGTTCATTTATATCTTATTAGAGCTCATTCAAGACTTTAGAGGATCTTAAACCTTAACCCAAACTCATCATGACAAGATAAAGTGAGGTCTAGAGTTCTTAGAACTCAAGATAACATTTCTAAAGAATTAAACCACAAGTGAGCTATATATCATTTTTATGAAAACTCAAGCTTTAGGGTTTCGTTGTGGTGAACATAAAGTCTCCATTTAGAACTCTTATCATCATGCTATCATGTTGGACCACCCAAGTTGGTTGGCCGAAATCATGAAGGAAATAAAAGGAAAGAAACCGAAATCTTGAGAAAAGAAAAAGTAAGGAACCGAAATCATAACTAGGTATGGGTTCAAGTATGGGTGCAAGTATGGGTGCAAGTATAGGTCAAGCATGGTTCTTTGAGTGAGAAACAAATCAACATGTGATGCAAATGGGGGAGGAGGTGGCTGAAATGCATCAGCCATAGGGGAGGATTTCTTGCATTTTAATTGTAGTTTAGAGTTGTGTTTAGGTGTATCTTTGATTAGGATTAAGATTAGGAATTTGTAAGAAAGTGTTTAGGTGAGAAAATGGGTAGTCAAGGTTGTCAAGACATGTTTAAGGAGTGGTCTTGCATCATTAGTGAGTTATAAATTCATTTTAGTTCATAAACAACTCTAGACACAATTCTATGATTTAATGAATTGGAAAGAGAAAATACCATTTAAGATTCCAAGATTGGAATCTTGAGTTTTAAAAAGAGATTTAAGTTTAATCTAAGTAATTTTAGGTTCTAATTAATTTTAATAGCTTATTTTGACTCTAGATTAATTATGTAAATTAATTAATCTTCGATTAGAGCCTAATATTGCTTAGGTTTGCTTAATTACGTCATTAAGCTCAAAAACACTATTCTAGGGGCAAAATCGTAATTTTACACTAAAACTGCCCGGGACCACCGTGACTTGAACAGAGACCTCTAGACACATGAAATTACCATTTTAATCCTTTGGGAAAAGTTTCAGGTTCAAAGGTGTAACACCCTAATATTCGACCCAATACTACTAGTACGTACTTAGGCCAAATATTAGTCATTACCTACTACCATGGTTCTTTCTTTTACTTGGAAAAATAACTTAACGAAAATACGAGCCAATTTTTTTCGAAACATTACTTAAAATAGAAGCCGCGCATACTTTACCGGGTCGGTATCATAAAGTGCAGAAATATAAATATAGAAGTGGCTCCTAATCATAACATCATAACAACTGGAATACCTCATATATAATATGCCCATTCTACGAAGGTGACTTTTTAAGTACATGATAAACAGGAATACAACGGAAATGCAGAATACATAGAAAAGAACTAGAACGAAACATCCCCACCCACGTGCATCCTAAGGTGGATAACCTCAACACAAAAGAGGTTTCATCCATACTACGTGTCGTGCGTGCACTAAAGGCTACCCCCCAATCTCCACAGCAGAATCACGGGTACAGAGGAACGTAGCCAATCCACGGGCGGAGCTCGGCGGGTGCAGGCATACCCTGTGACTGAACATGTCGTCCACGTCGGGGCCGTGGTCCGGGCACCGAAGCCCTCCGACGCTGAGTGACCGTCTCCTCGCTGCCCATCGGTCGCAGAGGCGGAGTGGGGGTAGAGCCCTCATGGTCCATGGGGGAGTCCTCCACAGGGTCCTCTGCCGAGGGCTGCGATAGTGGCACATACTCCGGTATGTCAGCTGAACCGGCAGAGTGGGTCCGCAGGTTCCTCTCATGTCGTGGCCGTGCATGCTCAAAGATCGTGGGGTCACCATAGGGGGATGTTGGGGAGAAGCGATAACTATACACGGGGTGTGCGAATGGCCGTCCCATAAACATGAAGATGCGTACAATACATCGGCCGTCAAAATGGAATGACCCATGCTCCGGGTCATGGTGGACCTCCCATCGGGGTGTGTCAACGAACAACACGATCGTCGCCATCTCGCTCTGAAGACGTAATGGAAATAAAGAGATAGTGGGAGTGAGATTCTTATTAAGAAACTCAGTAGGGCTCTCCTCCTATCCTAGGTGTCATCATTTACGTCTCCAGGTATCTCGGGTTATGTATAAAACCGTGGACATATATTGGTTCAATTATGAGTTTTCTAAAGTCTCCATTTCCGAGATCCGTTCCTTTTAACATGTCACTTGTATTTACATAAATCATGGGAAGTAAATCGTGGGACTTTAATCATATAATTTGGACAGAAACCATATAACTGGGATCATAGAACGTAAATCATATAACTTGATTCATAGAACATAAAGCATATATAACTTGGATCATAGAACATAAATCATATATCATGGTTTCCTATGTCATGGGTCATAGCACATAAATTCATATAATCATGGTGCATAGAAGCATAATTCATGGAACATGATACATATCTTGGTTACTTGAGGTGACATTAAAACATCATCATTATTTTCCTGGGGCCACCCTAACTGATCTCCCTGTGGAGAAAAATTCTAGGTTATGAGCCATACCACGCTAGTCGTCACTAGCACATGGACTTATCCCTTTTGATAAGTTAAAGGTCCCGACCTAAAGTACGGGTCTAAGGGGCTAGAATCACCTTATCCCCACCCTTAACCTGGTGGTTCAAGGATCATCTTCTCATGGTTTAAGTCACCTTAAGTCTTAGCATGTTAATGCAAGATGCTACATAATTCATGTATGTCAAACATAATTACATCATAGGCATCTTTAAAGTTTTTAAAGAACAATAACATGCAAACATAAAACTATCATTGAAGAATAATAGTTCACATGGTACCATCATACTTGACTCATGGAGTAAAAATCATCATAAAGTAAGCAAGAGCAATAAGCCTCTTAACTTGATCATGCTTGAAATCTAACATAAGATCATATATTCATGTTAGGCTAAAGCATAAACTCATGTCATAAAAATTCCTTATTCAAGCAAAGTAAGGTCATAGCTTCAAGTCATCGAATCAGAAAGGCATTCTGTTTGTGAACTTGGGTTCTAGTAATCGATTACATAAGTATCGTAATCGATTACACAGCTTCGAGATTTCAAAACATGGAAGATAGGGGGTTCTGGTAATCGATTACATGGAACTTATAATCGATTACTTTGTTTAAAAACACCTTGCTGGGCCCCTAGAACATCTGGGTAGTCGATTACATGATTCGGTAATCGATTACTAAAGTCCAGAATGTGTTATCGATTACACTATATAGTAATCGATTACTTTGGGCAAAAGTTCATGTTTGAGCTCATCCAAGCTTTCTGGTAATCAATTACATGGAACTTGTAATCGATTACTTTGTTTAAAAAAAAAAACTTTGCTGGGCCCCGAGAACATCTGGGTAGTTGATTACATGATTCGGTAATCGATTACTAGAGTCCAGAATGTGTAATCGATTACACTATACAGTAATCGATTACTTTGGGCAAAAGTTCATGTTTGAGCTCATCCGAGCTCTCTAGTAATCGATTACATAGGCTGTGTAATCGATTACCAGCATCTTAAAAACACGAAAAAAATCAGGTCTGAACATATCTGAGTCATTCCTTTGAAATGCTTATGGTGGCCAGTTTCTCTTGGAATAATTTTGAATTTCAAAAACATCTTATCAATCATTTTAACTTGTCAAAATCCTCATAAATATAAGAACATACTCAAAATGCTTTTTGAGTACAACCTATATTTCAAAAAGACTTAAAACATGAGCTATAGGCTCTTGTGACTAATGAAAACTCATCTGGGAGCCATCATCATCACATGGCCAAAATGTACATTCTAAGAATGTTTCCATGGTTAACCTCTTCCCAAGATGAAAAGGAAAAACCATTAGTACCAAGGCATCAGGAGAAAACATGACTTCAAGAATCATGAAAGTGGTCAAATCTTAACAAAAGAAAGGAACCATTTTTAAATCTCCAGGGACCAAGATCTTGATGATCCAAGCATCAACATCCTAAGTCCTCATCATTGAGTACATAGCTTCCTTCAAAACAAATATTTAACAAAGTTCATGATAAAGAAGAAAGCAAAAGCAAAACCAAAACCATGCTTGGTTTAGAGCCAAAGTTGCAAGCTTTAGAGTTTGTTCATGTGACAAGCATCAACATGAAGCTCTCATCATCAAGCTTACATTTTTCCCATGTAAAAAAGCTCCATGGCCGAAAACATGAGAAGAAGAAGAAAGAAGATCCAAAATGTTCAAGAGAAACATAAACTTTTTTAACTAAACTTGTAAAGAATGAAACTTTCTTTAAGAAAACTCAAGCTTTAGAGGTCTCATGAGAGATGGACTCATGGTCACATCTAGAGAACACTCATCATCAAGCCATCATATTCAAGGCCTTGAGGCAGAAAACTAAGGGGGAAAAAAAGGAAGAAACCAAAAAGAAAGCAACATAGAGGTTTAACCATTCATCAACTTCCAATCAAGATTCAAGCATAAGAATCAAAGACATGTTTTGAAAGGGTTCCCTACCTTGTGTCTTGAAAATGAAAGAGAGAACTTGAGCTTGAGGAACTCTTTGAGAGTTTGAGAGAAAAGTGAGAAAGCTTAAGAGAAGGAAATGAGAGAGTTTGAGACTTTGGAGAATGATGCAAAAGTGATGGAGTTGTGGAGTGTGGTGTATTTATAGGCAAATGAAGGAGTGAAGGGGGAGTTGGTTGAAGCTTCTTGAAGAAGGAAGAGAGAAATATCTTCTTGTGTGGTCATTCTCGGTGTGATTGAAACCATGGGTAGGCATAGGTCATAGGGTAGCTTGAAAGACAACTTGATTGACTACATAAAATAAAATTCTTTTGAATTCTTGGGGGAAGTGGCTGAAAATTATAGGGCCAAGGGAGAGAAAGTTTCATGGCCACAAGATAAAATATCTATATGTGTTGTCATTCAAAGGTATGGAAGAAAGTATGGAAGGTATGATTGATTATGAAGCTTGATTGAAAGCTTTGAGTGACAACATAAACAATTTATTCTTTTGAATTTTGAATGACATATATTTTTCAAATGTGATCATGATTATTTGAGAGTGACAACTTTCTTGGAAAAGAGAGTGTCATTGGGAAAGGGAGTGTGAATAATGAAAATACTATTCATAGTTGCTTTTTCTTTTAAAAGAAAGAAAAGAATTTAGAAAAGAGTTCTAAATTTCCTTAAACAATTCTAGGTTCCAATTAGTTTTAAATAATGATTTTGGCTCTAGATTAATTATGGAAATTAATTAACCTTCAATTAGAGCCTAAAATCGCCTAGGTTCTGAGTTAGATAACTCATTAAGCCCAACATGCACTAAGCAGGGGCAAAATCGTAATTTTACTCAAAACTGCCCGGGACCACCGGGACTTAACCAAACCTTAAACAATCATAGTTCATGCCTTAAAATCATGGTTTTAAACCTCGGGACCATGTCCGGGTCAAAACGAAATTTTAAAACTGCCTGAAATCTGTCACAGGGGTATTCTGGTCACTTATGTGCAGAAATCTCAGAAATGAGGTTTTTCTGCTCCGTTGGACATTCACAATCATACAATCCCCTTCATATAACATATGAACCCTATGAGGATGGCCAAAGCCAGCCGTCCTCGTGTTTTGGGTAAAAATGACCTTAGGGGCATTTTGGTCATTTAAAAGTTTAGAGACAAAAAAAAAACGGGGCGTTACAAAAGGCACTTTTACCCGTGTAAAAACGCTATAGGGGTATTTTGGTCATTTTGACCTAAAACTACAGAAAATGAGATTTCATTTCTGAAATCACTCAAGGATCATCCAATCCTCTTCAAACATTGAGTCGGCCCTTCAAGGATGGTCGGGATGGCTTTCCTCGAATTCTAGGCAGAAAATGACCTCAGGGGCATTTTGGTCATTTTCCTCAGATAGAAAAATCGGGGCGTTACATTACTCCCCTCTTTAAAAAGAATTTCGTCCTCGAAATTCGTACCTTAGATAAGCTCTAGATACTTGGTCTTTATCTTTGATTCTAGTTCCCACGTGAATTCTTTGGTCTTGCCCCGTCCTCATGCTACTTTCACCAAAGGAACGGACTTGTTCCTCAACTGCTTGACTCCGCGATCCACGATCCTCGTCGGCGGTAGATTGAAAGTTAGGTCCTCCCTTAACTGTACATGCTCTGGCTCTAAGACATGGCTAGGGTCGGACTCATACTTGCTTAACTGAGAGACATGAAAGATGTCATGGAGATTGGAATGTAACGCCTCGTTTTTTTTTCTCTAAACTTTTAAATAACCAAAATGCCCCTAAGGTCATTTTTACCCAAAACACGAGGACGGCCGGCTTTGGCCATCCTCATAGGGTTCATATGTTATATGAAGGGGATTGTATGATTGTGAATGTCCAACGGAGCGTAAAAACCTCATTTCGAGATTTCTCACATAAGTGACCGTAATACCCCTGTGATGTATTTCAGTGCGCTTTAAAATTCGCTTTGACCCGGACTTGGTCCCGAGGTTTAAAACCATGATTTTAAGGCATGAACTATGATTGTTTAAGGTTTGGTTAAGTCCCGGTGGTCCCGGGCAGTTTTTGAGTAAAATTACGATTTTGCCCCTGCTTAGTGCATGTTGGGCTTAATGAGTTATCTAACTCAGAACCTAGGCGATTTTAGGCTCTAATTGAAGGTTAATTAATTTCCATAATTAATCTAGAGCCAAAATCATTGTTTAAAACTAATTGGAACCTAGAATTGTTTAAGGAAATTTAGAACTCTTTTCTAAATTCTTTTCTTTCTTTTAAAAGAAAAAGCAACTATGAATAGTATTTTCACTATTCATACTCCCTTTCCCAATGACACTCTCTTTTCCAAGAAAGTTGTCACTCTCAAATAATCATGATCACATTTGAAAAATATATATGTCATTCAAAATTCAAAAAGAATAAATTGTTTATGTTGTCACTCAAAGCTTTCAATCAAGCTTCATAATCAATCATACCTTCCATTCTTTCTTCCATACCTTTGAATGACAACACATATAGATATTTTATCTTGTGCCATGAAACTTTCTCTCCCTTGGCCCTATAATTTTCAGCCACTTCCCCCAAGAATTCAAAAGAATTTTATTTTATGTAGTCAATCAAGTTGTCTTTCAAGCTACCCTATGACCTATGCCTACCCATGGTTTCAATCACACCAAGAATGACTACACAAGAAGATATTTCTCTCTTCCTTCTTCAAGAAGCTTCAACCAACTCCCCCTTCACTCTTTCATTTGCCTATAAATACACCACACTCCACAACTCCATCACTTTTGCATCCTTCTCCAAAGTCTCAAACTCTCTCATTTCCTTCTCTCAAGCTTTCTCACTTTTCTCTCAAACTCTCAAAGAGTTCCTCAAGCTCAAGTTCTCTCCTTCATTTTCAAGACACAAGGTAGGGAACCCTTTCAAAACATGTCTTTGATTCTTATGCTTGAATCTTGATTGGAAGTTGATGAATGGTTGAACCTCTATGTTGCTTTCTTTTTGGTTTCTTCCTTTTCTTCCCCCTTAGTTTTCGGCCTCAAGGCCTTGAATATGATGGCTTGATGATGAGTGTTCTCTAGATGTGACCATGAGTCCATCTCTCATGAGACCTCTAAAGCTTGAGTTTTCTTAAAGAAAGTTTCATTCTTTACAAGTTTAGTTAAAAGAGTTTATGTTTCTCTTGAACATTTTGGATCTTCTTTATTCTTCTTCTCATGTTTTCGGCCATGGAGCCTTTTTACATGGGAAAAATGTAAGCGTGATGATGAGAGCTTCATGTTGATGCTTGTCACATGAAGAAACTCTAAAGCTTGCAACTTTGGCTCTAAACCAAGCATGGTTTTGGTTTTGCTTTTGCTTTCTTCTTTATCATGAACTTTGTTAAATATTTGTTTTGAAGGAAGCTATGTACTCAATGATGAGGACTTAGGATGTTGATGCTTGGATCATCAAGATCTTGGTCCCTAGAGATTTAAAAATGGTTCCTTTCCTTTGTTAAGATTTGACCACTTTCATGATTCTTGAAGTCATGTTTTCTCTTGATGCCTTGGTACCAATGGTTTTTCCTTTTCTTGTGAAGATGAGTTTTGGGTTGGGACTATGTTCCTTCTTAAAAGCCTTGTAAGAGCTCTAGACAAGATATAAAAGTAACTTGCATTCACGTTTATGTTTATGCTTTGCATGGCACGTTTATTTTCTATGCCATCACTAAATCCCAAGATAAAGAATGAACTTGCATTATGCACGTTTAAATTCCAAGCTTTGCATCTCATTTTATATTTCAAGCCCTCACTAAACCCAAAGAATGAAAATGGATATGCACCTCATATTTACTTTGAGCTATCACTTTACTTTCTAAAGGACTCTAAAATGAAATGCATAGCACGTTTATTTTATGTCATCACCTAAGATACTAGAGCTCAAAGACTTGCCCATTTCATCTTGGGAAGAGGTTAACCATGGAAACATTCTTGGAATGTACATTTTGGCCATGTGATGATGATGGCTCCCAGATGAGTTTTCATTAGTCACAAGAGCCTATAGCTCATGTTTTAAGTCTTTTTGAAACATAGGTTGTACTCAAAAAGCATTTTGAGTATGTTCTTATATTTATGAGGATTTTGACAAGTTAAAATGATTGCTAAGATGTTTTTGAAATTCAAAATTGTTCCAAGAGAAACTGGCCACCATAAGCATTTCAAAGGAATGACTCAGATATGTTCAAACCTGATTTTTTTCGTGTTTTTAAGATGCTGGTAATCGACATACACCCTATGTAATCGACATCAGAGCACTTAGTAATTAACCAGATACACCTAGGTTGAATCTGATTAATGACTAGACTTTACTCCTTGCTTTGGTTCTTTCTTCATAATTTGAAAATACTTAGTGAAATTACGAGCCATTTTTTTTTTTTTAAACACAAAATTGAAAACGTGAGCCGAGTACAACGTGAACGAGTAAGCGGGGTATAATAAGACGTTTAAGAATATATCACATCATATCACTTAGGCTCCATCATATAACATCCATAAGCACATTATAGCATATATTTACATACAATAACCTCACTCAAAGGGTGGGTTATGTTCATACATCATTATCTTATGCAAACCCATAAAAGAAAATATACTTAAGGAAATACATGCCCCTAAACTAGATAACTCCATAAGCCAGGAAGGTTATCCTAAAACTAGGGTGCATGATCACACATAAATTTACTAAGAACCTTCTATGGCCACTGTCCCGAAATGGGGAATAAATCCGATCCATCGATGAGCTCCCTCGGGAGGGACACACGAGATGCACCAGTCGGGTCGCATGGACGGCCTTCTCGCTAACCTCTACTGAACAACTGCTTTCCTCACTACCCTCTCTTGCACGTGGGAGTAGGAGCAGAGCTCTCAGAATATACATGAGTAGGAGTGTCCTCTCAAGGATCAGCTTCAGAATATCTCGTCTCAGGAACATACTGAAATCCATGGACAGCAGATGAAGCGGGATAAGAACGTAACATCCTTTCATCAAGTGGACGTGCATGTTCGAAAACCATTTCATCGCCATAGGGAGAAGTAGGAGAAAATCGATAACTAGAGACAGGATGTGCAAATGGACGACCTATGTAAATAAAAACACGAACTACACACCTCCCTTCAAAATGATACGAGCGATGCACCGGATCATAGTGGAATTCCCAAGTAGGGGTATCAACGAACAGGACGAATGTCGCCATTTGAATCTGGAGACAATGACGGAAATAAAGAAAAGGGAGTGAGAATCTTGCTAAAGAATTCTCAGTAGGGTACCTCCTTCTATAGTGTCATCATCAGAGTCCCCAGGAACCTAGGGATTATTCTAAAATAGTGAGCATGCAAAGATTCATTTTAAGTTCGGACAAATACTTAACCGAGGTTCGTCAATTTTTAATTATGCGTCTTATAATGCATCTTATTCTTAACATGTCATATTTACATTGAACATTTCCTTTATCATTACATCATATTCCTTATCATCATTATCAAAATAACATGCATAAAAGAACGTCATATAATATTAGCTACACATGGACACAGTGCACATATTTCATTTCTTTAGTGCCTTTGGTGACTTAAAATCTTATCATCATCATTATTTTCCTTGGGCCACCCTATACTCCACCCTTTTGGGAGTAATTTAGGTCATGAGCTCATACTTTACTAGTCGTCACTAGCATATACTTATCCCTTTTGATAAGCTAAAGTCCCGACTCTACCCTTTTGAGAGAACGGGTTAGGGGGCTAAAATCAGCTTTTCACCACCTATAGTCTGATGGTTCCAAAGGATCATTTTCTTATAAGTTTAAGTCACCATTAAATCTTTGCATGTTATATCATAATACAATTCATAAACATCATAACATTTTCTCATTTATAGTCTTAAGCTAGAATAATATATATCAACTGTAATCATGCATATGGGAGATTCCCAGGAAAGAGAGGTGCGTCACAATGGACACGCTTAAATACCAAGTCTTTCCTTAGCCGTAACCTTTCCAAATTACACTTTTACAATGATACACTTTCTTCTAGCAACAAAGGTAAATTTTACATAATAAAGAACATTTCATGTACAAGCATTCTCATTATTTGCAACAAAGAACTATAACATGCAAGCCAGGAAATCATTCAATGATATCAAGTACTTAATAAGCATCCAATCCTTACATATAATTATCAATTATAGAACTAATTAGTTACTAAACCAATTATGAATCATTCTCTTAACAATAAACCATAATTATCACAACTTCAATCATATCAAATCATTATCACACATTGATACTAAACTCAGATCGCTGGCTGAATCATGAACCTCATACAATTACATAGAATCATATTTTAAGTGCATATAAAATACTAGTTCCCCAGTAAAATCCTTGCAAAGCCTTAAAACTCATTTAGAAACTAGTTCTTTTGTCAAATTTGGGAGGATCTTCACAATTAAAATTCTCACTTAAGATAAAAAGGAGTAAGTCTTGAGCTTTAGAGATTTAGGTGACATCTTAGAATTATAAACATGCTATGCAACCTTATTTTAATCTTATCTTTATAAGGTGATAGCTTGGAATTATAAACATGATATGCAATTCCATTTCTTTATCTTTAAGATTTAAGGTGATGACTTGAAAATTAAACATGATGCAAGAACTTGAAATATAAACATGATACAAGAAATCGGAGCGGCGGTAATCCGCACAGACCAGAGAGAGGGAGAAGAAAATATTAAGAAACCGAGCGGCGGTAGTCCGCACAGACCAGAGAGGAGAAGAGAATATTAAGAAACCGAGCGGCGGTAGTCCGCACAGACCAGTAGAGGGAGAAGAGAATATTATTATTACATCTTTTAAGCTCCAATCTCAAGACTTTTTAAAGAATAAATTCTTTAACTCCAATAATCATATTTCTTTGCTTGTGATACATGGGCAAGTCTTTGAGCTCTAGGATCTTTAGGTGATGGCATAAAATAAACATGCCATGCGTTGATTCTTTTAGCCATTATAAAATATAGTGAGAGCATAAATTAAATATGAGATGCAACCTCTTTATTATCTTGAAAGATTAAGTGATGACTTGAAACATAAACATGAAATACAAGCTTGGAATTTAAACATGAGAAATGCAAGTTCATTTATTCATTCTTGAAAATTTAGTGATGACATAGAAGGTAAACATGGTTATGCAAAGCATAAACTTAATCATGGATGCAAATTCATTTTGTTTCTTTACTAGAGCTCCTTCAAGACTTTAAAAGAATTATAAATTCAACCCAATACATATCTTAACAAGAAATAAAACATAAAAGGAAAAAATACATCTTTCAAGTTCTAAACTAAAAATCTTTGTTTTAGCATCATAAAGCATTATTCTTTAAGGTTTTGCATCAAGTGAAATTTTCAACCTTTAGAGGCCTAACTTGTGATGGATTTACAACCCACCCTCAAGGTCCTCATCATCAAGCCATCATCTTAGTTCCACCTAGGCCATATGGTTGAATTGGTTAAAGAAAAATTGAAGAGGAAAACCAAAATGAAAAGCTAAGGCAAGTTCATAATTTCATCATTTTGAGCTAAAAACACAACTCCTCAAAGCATAGAAATAAATTTAGAAACTACTCCCTACCTAATCTGAGTTGAAGAAGAGGAAGAGAACTTGGTTTCTTGAAGTGAAATGAAACAAAATCTCTTTGAAAAATTGAAGAAAGAATTCAGCCAAAGAGGAGGAAGAAAGAAAGTTTTTGGTGCTCCTAAAAACTAGTTATGAACCAAGCATTCCAAGACCACTCAAGCAAGCCTATTTATAGAAGATTTTGAGGCTTCTAATTGGCCAAAATGATGAGGTAGTGGACGGAATTTTGCAGGAGAAATAAGGAGGAAAAATCATTTTAGACAAAGTTGTATGAAATTAAGGAATTATGTCTCTTATGGTGACATTTTGGCATTTTGTTTTAGTGCAACTTTTGGCAATAATTCAGCTGCATAATGGCATCAATAATTTCGTCCATTACAGCCCAAAGAAGTGAAATTTGTGTGTTCCATGCATTATTTAGGTGTAGGCAAGGTATTCATGTAATTTAGAGAATTTACGGTTAAGGGTTTAAGTGAATTAGTAAGCAATTTGGGTGTTTTTGAGCAATTTTGGGTTCTAATCAATCTAAATACATAATTTTGACTCTAGATTAATATTTAGAATTTAATAAGCTTTAATTTGAGCCTAATATTGCTTAGGTTTCGTGATATCTGAATCAAAAATCCCAAAATTCGCAAACTGCAAAAACAGGGGCAAAATCGTACTTTCACTTAAAAATTGCCCGAGGCCACCCGAGCTTAACCAATGGTTAATCATGGCTTAAAAACACATTTTAAAACATTTTAGTGAGGTTCGGGCTCAGTCGGCACGCACATCGGAGTTAAAACAGCCGCAGGGGCGTTTTGGTCATTTCACGCGTCGGAACTCAAAATTGAGATCCTTCTGCTCTATTAACACACATAACACAAACAATCCCTTATTATCCTCAAAATATCCCCTTGAGAATAGGTGGGCCCACGATCCTCATTTTCTGAGTAAAATAACTTCAGGGGCATTTTGGTCATTTTATACGTACAGAAATTCGGGATTTGCGACTCTCGCATGAATCGTTCCTAACCTCTCTTCTAATGTTATATTCCTTTATTGAGGATTGTTCGGCCTCAAATCTTATGTAATAATTACCTACGGTAATTCGGTAATTGAGTAATTTCTAATGACAGTAAAAATTGGGGCGTTACAATTACCAGAGAGCTCGGATGAGCTCAAACATGAACTTTTGCCCAAAGTAATTGATTACTGTATAGTGTAATCGATTACACATTCTGGACTCTAGTAATCGATTACCGAATCATGTAATCGACTACCCAGATGTTCTAGGGGCCCAGCAAGGTGTTTTTAAACAAAGTAATCGATTATAAGTTCCATGTAATCGATTACCAGAACCCCCTATCTTCCATGTTTTGAAATCTCGAAGCTGTGTAATCGATTACCAGAACCCAAGTTCACAAACAGAATGCCTTTCTGATTCGATGACTTGAAGCTATGACCTTACTTTGCTTGAATCTGGGAATTTTTATGACATGAGTTTATGCTTTAGCCTAACATGAATATATGATCTTATGTTAGATTTCAAGCATGATCAAGTTAAGAGGCTTATTGCTTTTGCTTACTTTATGATGATTTTTACTCCATGAGTCAAGTATGATGGTACCATGTGAACTATTATTCTTCAATGATAGTTTTATGTTTGCATGTTATTGTTCTTTAAAAACTTTAAAGATGCCTATGATGTAATTATGTTTGACATACATGAATTATGTGGCATCTTGCATTAACATGCTAAGACTTAAGGTGACTTAAACCATGAGAAGATGATCCTTGAACCACCAGGTTAAGGGTGCAGATAAGGTGATTCTAGCCCCCTAGACCCGTACTTTAGGTCGGGACCTTTAACTTATCAAAAAGGATAAGTCCATGTGCTAGTGACGACTAGCGTGGTATGAGCTCATAACCTAGAATTTTTCTCCATAGGGAGATCAGTTAGGGTGGCCCCAGGAAAATAATGATGATGTTTTAATGTCACCTCAAGTAACCAAGATATGTATCATGTTCCATGAATTATGCTTCTATGCACCATGATTATATGAATTTATGTGCTATGACCCATGACATAGGAAACCATGATATATGATTTATGTTCTATGATCCAAGTTATATATGCTTTATGTTCTATAAATCAAGTTATATGATTTACGTTCTATGATCCAAGCTATATGGTTTCTGTCCGAATTATATGATTGAAGTCCCACAATTTACTTCCCATGATTTATGTAAATACAAGTGACATGTTAAAAGGAACGGATCTCGAAAATGGAGACTTTAGAAAACTCATAATTGAACCAACATATGTCCACGGTTTTATACATAACCCAAGATACCTGGAGACGTAAATGATGACACCTAGGATAGGAGGAGAGCCCTACTGAGTTTCTTAGTAAGAATCTCACTCCCACTATCTCTTTCTTTCTATTACGTCTTCAGAGCGAGATGGTGACGATCGTGCTGTTCGTTGACACACCCCGGTGGGAGGTCCACCATGACCCGGAGCATGGGTCATTCCATTTTGAGGGCCGATGTACTGTACGCATCTTCATGTTTATGGGATGGCCATTTTCACACCCCGTGTATAGTTATCGCTTCTCCCCAACATCCCCTTATGGTGACCCCACGATCTTTGAGCATGCACGGCCACGACATGAGAGGAACCTGTGGACCCACTCTGCCGGTTCAGCTGACATACCGGAGTATGTGCCACTATCGCAGCACTCGGAAGAGGACCCTGTGGAGGACTCCCCCGTGGACCATGAGGGCTCTGCCCCCACTCCGCCTCTGCGACCAATGGGCAGCGAGGAGACGGTCACTCAGCGTCGGAGGGCTTCGGTGCCCGGACCACGACCCCGACGTGGACGACATGTTCGATCCACGAGGTATGCCTGCACCCGCCGAGTTCCGCCCGTGGATTGGCTACGTTCCTCCGTACCCGTGATTCTGCTGTGGAGATTAGGGGGTAGCCCTTAGTGCACGCACGACACGTAGTATGGATGGAACCTCTTTTGTGTTGAGGTTATCCACCTTAGGATGCACGTGGGTGGGGATGTTTCGTTCTAGTTCTTTTCTATGTATTCTACATTTCCATCGTATTCCTGTTTATCATGTACTTAAAAAGTCCTGCCTCGTAGGGTAGGCATATTATATATGAGGTATTCCAGTTGTTATGATGTTATGATTAGGAGCCACTTCTATGTTTATATTTCTGCACTTTATGATACTGACCCGGTAAGGTATGCGCGGCTTCTATTTTAAGTAATGTTTCGAAAAAAATTGGCTCGTATTTTCATTAAGTTATTTTTCCAAGTAAAAGAAAGAACCATGGCAGTAGGTAATGACTAATATTTGGCCTAAGTACGTACTAGTAGTATTGGGTCGAATATTAGGGTGTTACATGGAAAGGTTAGGGGGTAAGGCTATTTTGTAGGCTACTGGCCCTACTTTCTGAAGGATCTCGAAGGGACCAAAGAATCGGGGGCTCAACTTTTTAACCTTCATAGCCCTTCCTATGCCTATAGTGAGGGTGATCCTAAGGAACACATGTTCTCCCTTGTTGAATTCTAACGGCTTGCGCCACTTGTCCGCATAGCTCTTTTTTCTACTTTGAGCTGTAAGCATCCTATCCCGGATCCTCTTGATTTGTTCCGTGGTTTCCCTTACTACCTCGGGTCCTAACATGCCTTGTTCTCCGGATTCATACCAGCACAGGGGGGATTAACACTTTCATCCATATAAGGCTTCGTAGGGTGCCATGCCGATGCTTGTATGATAACTATTGTTATACGCTAATTCGATCAGTGGCAGATACTTATCCCAACCTCCCCTTTGGTCTAAAACAAAGGCCCTTGACATATCCTCTAGGGTTTGGATCGTTCTTTCTGACTGTCCGTCTGTTTGTGGGTGGTAAGCTATGCTCAAGCACAACTTTGAACCAAATGCCTTTTGAAAGGCTCCCCAAAAATGTGATGTAAACCGTGGATCTCTATCCGAGATTATCATCGACTGTACTCCATGTAACCTTACGATCTCTTGGATGTACAGCTGTGCCAATCTATCTAAAGAGTATGTCACTCTAATAGGCAGAAAGTGAGCTGACTTGGTTAGTCGATCTACTATCACCCATATAGCATCATGGCCAGCTTGGGTCTTAGGCAATCTCGTCACAAAATCCATTGATATACACTCCTACTTCCACTCGGGGATTGATAGGGGTTGCAGCAAACTTGACGGCTTTTGGTGCTTGATCTTCACCTTCTGACACACCAAGCACTTACTAACCCAGGCGACCATATCCTTTTTCAATCTAGGCTACCAGAACATCTTCTTCAGATCTTGGTACATCTTGGTAACACTCGGATGAATGGTGAAATGGCTTTTGTGGGCTTCCTCTAAGATCTTTTCTCGAAGTTCACTATCTTGTGGCACACAGATTCTTCCTTCAAACCTCCATATCCAATCAGAACCTTGTTCAAAACTTTTTAACTTTCCTGCCTTAACTGCCTCTATGGTTTCCTTAAACTCCTCAGTTTCCCGTTGTACTAGCATGATTCTCTGTTTAAACCACTTGTCATGCTAAGATAACACATCTTCATGCGCTCGTTGGTCATAGACATCCCGAAATTCATATCTCTAAACTTCTCTATTAGCTCAACTTCCTTGACCATCATGTGAGATAAGTGCAATGACTTGCGGCTCAAGGCATCGGCGACTACATTAGCCTTGCCGGGGTGGTAACTTAAGCCGAAATCATAGTCTTTAAGGAACTCCATCCACCTCCTTTACCTCATGTTTAGCTCTTTTTGATCAAAAAGATACTTGAGACTCTTGTGATCGAAGAAAACTTCAAACCTTACACCATATAAATGGTGCCTCCACATCTTCAAGGCCAACACTATGGCTGCTAACTCCAGGTCATGGGTAGGGTAGGTTGCCTTGTGAGGCTTGAGTTGCCTGGACGCATAGGCTACCACTTGCCTATTTTGCATCAACATGCAGCCTAAACCTTTGCCCGAAGCATCACAATATACCTCGAAGGGTACATTGGGGCTAGGTAAAACCAAAACCGGGGTTGTGGTTAGCTTTTCTTTAATCTCTTGGAAGCTCTTCTCACACTCAGGATTCCATACGAAGGGGGTGTTTTTCCTAGTTGGCTTGGTCAGGGGTAGGGCGATCTGGGAGAAACCTGTGATAAACCTACGGTAGTAGCCTGCTAAACCCAAAAAGCTTCATATTTCCGTTATAGTGGTTGGTCTATCCCAATTCATCACTACTTCCACTTTACTAGGATGAACAGCTATGCCTCCTTTTGACACGACGTGCCCTAAAAATTTCACCTCCTCCATCCAGAATTCACACTTAGAGAGCTTTGTATATAGCTTTTTCTCCTTCAAGATCTCCAAAACTACCCTCAAATGATGCTTATGCTCCTCGTGGGTCTTCGAATAGATGAGTATATCATCTATGAACACGACCACAAAGTGATCTAAATAGGGTCTAAAGATCCTATTCATGTAGTCCATAAATACTGCAGGAGCATTTGTCAACCCAAAAGACATCACCGTGAACTCAAAGTGTCCATACTGGGTTCTAAAGGCGGTCTTTGGTATATCTTGGTCTCTCACCCTAATCTGGTGGTATCCTGACCTCAGATCAATCTTGGAAAATACCACCACTCCTCTCAATTGGTCCATAAGATCATCTATCCTAGGCAAAGGGTACTTGTTTTTCACTGTTACACGATTCAATTGCCTATAGTCTATGCACAACCTCATACTCCCGTCATTTTTCTTAACAAACAAAACCGGGGCTTCCCAAGGTGAGGCACTAGGTCTAATGAAACTCTTCTCCAAAAGCTCCTAAAGCTGGGTTTTCAACTCGGCCAACTCTAAGGGTGACATTCGATAAGGGGCTATAGAGATTAGTCCCGCTCCAGGAACCAACTCAATGGAGAACTCTACTTCTCTCTCGGGAGGGAACCCAGGTATCTCCTTCGAAAATATCTCGAGATAGTCTCTTACTACTGGTATATTTTCTAGGTTTTGCACAAAGTCTACCTCGCTAGCGGCTAGGAGAACATATCCCTTAGTCCTTTCCCCACTACAGTTGACTTCTACGGCATTGAGGTAAAATTTCAAGGTTTGGCTAGTTTCACTAGGGGGAGAAGGAAAAACAATTGTTTTGGTGTCACAATCCAACAATACACGGTTAGCGTGAAGCCAATCCATGCCAAGGACTACACCTATACCTTTCATGGGCAATCAAATTAAATCTATGACAAAGGATCTATTTTCTGCAGTGAGATGGCAGTTTAGGCAACAAAAATAAGTATTTACAGGACGATTTGTGAGGGTAAAAACAATAAGATTAAAAGGAAGTTTGGAAGTCTTTAAGTTTAGAGACTCGACACTAGCATATGAAATGAAAGAATGTGTTGAACTAGAGTCATAAAGTATAGTTAAGGTTCTACCATCTATTTCGCACTTACTTTCTATGACGCCGTTGGATTTTTCCGCTTCGTCTGCATTGAGGGTGAAGACCCTCCCTTGGTGTTATGGCCTGGGGTTCTGGTTCGTTGGCCTCCCGTTAGTGCATTTGTTGGCATTGTGGCCGGGCTTTCCACACTTGAAACAAACGTTCTGCCCAGCCAGGCAGGGACGATTGCCGTGATCTTTCCCGCACTAGGGACATATCGTAGTCGGTGCGGGTCTGGGGAAGGCGGCGGGGGCTCCTTGGGGTGCCTTGTTCTTGGCCCCGCTGGACCCTCCTTGTTGATTGTTGTTCCGGGGGCTGCCTGACCCTTCTTGTCGATTATTATTGTTGTTATTGTTGTTTCGGTGGTTGTTGTACTAAAATGGTGGTCTGTAGTGTTGGTTGGATTGTTGGTGGAAGGGGGTTCTTTGTTGTTGTTGATGTGGCTTGAACTGGTTGGTATGGTAGGGGTTGTAGTGAGTTCGTGACTGGTTCTGTTGTTGCGGCTTGAACCTCGGGGCTTGCAGTCCCAACCCCTTGATTCGTTCTGCTCTTGCAGCATTGATTTTCTTCTGTCCTTCCTCCATGATTCGGCACTTAATGACCAGGGTAGGGAAATCCCTAATCTCCATGTGCGCCATGGCATAGTTCAACTCTGCCGTCAGTCTGGCTTTGTACTTGATGCACTTCCATACCTCATCAGGGTTCCCTTGAAACACCCGCGAGAACTTGATGAGCTCCTCAAACTTTGCCGTGTATTGGGCAACAGTAGACCCTCCTTGAGTCAGTTGCATAAACTCAACGTCCTTCATGTTCCTTACTGACTCCGGAAAGTACTTCTGGTAGAAGTAGGTCTTGAACAGCTCCCAGTTGATAGCAGTACCAAAAGCTTCCAGTAGTCTTCGGGTGCCGGTCCACTAGAACTTGGCGTCCGATTCCATCATATAGGCAGCGAACGTGACCTTTTGCTCCTCCGAGCAGGCGACCACGGTGTAGATTTTCTCCATGTTCTTGATCCACTCATCAGCTTTGTCGGAATCCATGGCTCCTCTAAAAGCCGATGGGTTTGCCTTGCGAAATTCACCGAACCTTGCTTGCTCGATCATTTCAACAGAAGGGGGAGCACGTCCAGTGTCCCCTAGTTAGTTCATCCTTTTGAACATCCGCTCCATGGCTCTTGCCATGTCGTGGACAGCAGTAGCAGTTGTATTGCCTTGGTTATCCAAGGTCAAAGTCCTAGGCTGTCTCCTGGGTGCCATTGGTTCCTAAACACACGAGACAATAAACACTGAGGTGATCAGGCTCAATATTCCATGTAAGATGAGCTAGTTACCATGGCACACGCAAGCGGACAGGGGTCATGCATTTCTATCCTACAGCTTATCTCTACCATCTAAGCACTACGCATGACATGGCTATCATTCTACGCTCAGAAAGCATAGTCAGTCCAATCCTTAGGCTCCATAAGAATCGAACTGCTCTGATACCATAATGTAACATCCTAATTTTTAACTCAATACTCTAGAACATATTTAGGTTAATCATTAGTTTATTACGTCATAGTTTCCTTATTACTTTAAAATACTTAGTGGAAAATACTGGTAAATTTTTTTTGAATTATAAAAGCAAAATGAGAGTCGCGCAACACGATAAGCAATGAAGCACGTAAGGAAATAAAGCAAGCATCTCATAAACATCATAACATAAAGCAAGTAAAGGCATATCATGATAAAACTGAACTGCATATATATATGATATGATATGCCCACTTATGAAGAGTGGGACTTAGTTTGGTACAATATGAAATGAATACATCTAAAAAGAAAATACAAAGGAAAGTGCGATGGAAAGCACAAAAGCAAACTCCCTTACCCAAGTGCAACTAAGGGGATAACCTCTAAACAAAAGAAGGTTTATCCTCATCCAAGTGGTGTGTGCACTAGCCCGGGTACTCCATCGGTCATCCACTATCTCCTACTGACGTCCATCCCCCGAACGAGGCATATACCCGGCAAACTGGGCGAGCTCCTCCAACGTGTAAAGATGAAGCGGGGATCGGGAGTAACCCCCATGATGTGGCCGCATCTCCGGTCGTCGTGCTAGCCGAGGCTGAGTCACAGTGTCCTCACTGCCCTCTCTCATCAGGGGTGGAGTGGGGGTAGAGCTCTCGCTGTACAGATGGGTAGGCGGGCCCTTCGACGGGTCGGTCTCCGAGAAGTATGTCTAGGGCACATATTCGGGGTAGTCATGCATGGCTAAAGTAGAGATGTGCATGCGGAGCACTCTCTCGTTATGCGTATGTGCATGCTCGAAAACCCGCTCATCGTCGCCATAGGGTGCTATCGAGGAAAAGCGATGGGTATGTACAGGGTGAGCGAAGCGTCATCCAATGAACATGAAGACACGAATTGTGCACTAACCCTCAAAATGGTATGATCCATGCTCCGGATCATAGTGCACCTCCCACCTCAGGGTGTCCACAAAAACCACGAACGTCGCCATCTGAAGACGTGACAAAAAGAAAAGATAGTGTAACACCCTAGTAATTAACCAGATACACCTAGGTTGAATCTGATTAATGACTAGACTTTACTCCTTGCTTTGGTTCTTTCTTCATAATTTGAAAATACTTAGTGAAATTACGAGCCATTTTTTTTTTAAAACACATAATTGAAAACGTGAGCCGAGTACAACGTGAACGAGTAAGCGGAGTATAATAAGACGTTTAAGAATATATCACATCATATCACTTAGGCTCCATCATATAACATCCATAAGCACATTATAGCATATATTTACATACAATAACCTCACTCAAAGGGTGGGTTATGTTCATACATCATTATCTTATGCAAACCCATAAAAGAAAATATACTTAAGGAAATTCATGCCCCTAAACTAGATAACTCCATAAGCCGGGAAGGTTATCCTAAAACTAGGGTGCATGATCATACATAAATCTACTAAGAACTCTCTATGGCCACTGTCCTGGAAAAGGGGGAATAAATCCGATCCACTGATGAGCTCCCTCGGGAGGGGACACACGAGATGCACCAGGCTGGGGTCGCATGGACGGCCTTCTCGCTAACCTCGGCTGAACAACCGTTTCCTCACTACCCTCTCTTACACGTGTGGGAGTAGGAGCAGAGCTCTCAGAATATACATGAGTAGGAGTGTCCTCTGAAGGATCAGTTTCAGAATATCTCGTCTCAGGAACATACTCTGGAAATCCATGGACAGCAGATGAAGCGGGATAAGAACGTAACATCCTTTCATCAAGTGGACGTGCATGTTCGAAAACCATTTCATCGCCATAGGGAGAAGTAGGAGAAAATTGATAACTAGGGACAGGATGTGCAAATGGACGACCTATGTAAATAAAAACATGAACTGCGCACCTCCGTTCAAAATGATACGAGCGATGCACCGGATCATAGTGGAATTCCCAAGTAGGGGTATCAACGAACAGGACGAATGTCGCCATTTGAATCTGGAGACAATGACGGAAATAAAGAAAACGGAGTGAGAATCTTGCTAAAGAATTCTCAGTAGGGTACCTCCTTCTACAGTGTCATCATCAAAGTCCCTGGGAACCTCGGGATTATTCTAAAATAGTGAGCATGCAAAGATTCATTTTAAGTTCGGACAAATACTTAACCGAGGTTCGTCAATTTTTAATCATGCGTCTTATAATGCATCATGTTCTTAACATGTCATATTTACAATGAACTTTTCCTTTATCATTACATCATATTCCTCATCATCATTATCAAAATAACATGCATAAAAGAATGTCATATAATATTAGCTACAAATGGACACAGTGCACATATTTCATTTCTTTAGTGCCTTAGGTGACTTAAAATCTTATCATCATCATTATTTTCCTTGGGCCACCCTATACTCCACCCTTTTGGGAGTAATTTAGGTTATGAGCTCATACTTTACTAGTCGTCACTAGCATATACTTATCCCTTTTGATAAGCTAAAGTCCCGACTCTACCCTTTTGAGAGAACGGGTTAGGGGGCTAAAATCACCTTTTCACCACCTATAGTCTGATGGTTCCAAAGGATCATTTTCTTATAAGTTTAAGTCACCATTAAATCTTTGCATGTTATATCATAATACAATTCATAAACATCATAACATTTTCTCATTTATAGTCTTAAGCTAGAATAATATATATCAACTGTAATCATGCATATGGGAGATTCCCAGGAAAGAGAGGTGGGTCACAATGGACACGCTTAAATACCAAGTCTTTCCTTAGCCAGAACCATTCCAAATTACACTTTTACAATGATACACTTTCTTCTAGCAACAAAGGTAAATTTTACATAATAAAGAACATTTCATGTATAAGCATTCTCATTATTTGCAACAACAACTATAACATGCAAGCCAGGAAATCATTCAATAAGCATCCAATCCTTACATAGAATTATCAATTATAGAACTAATTAGTTACTAAACCAATTATGAATCATTCTCTTAACAATAAACCATAATTATCACAACTTCAATCATATCAAATCATTATCACACATTGATACTAAACTCAGATCAGTGGCCGAATCATGAACCTTATGCAATTACATAGAATCATATTTTAAGTGCATATAAAATACTAGTTCCCCGTAAAATCCTTGCAAAGCCTTAAAACTCATTTAGAAACTAGTTCTTTTGTCAAATTGGGAGGATCTTCACAATTAAAATTCTCACTTAAGATAAAAGGAGTAAGTCTTGAGCTTTAGAGATTTAGGTGACATCTTAGAATTATAAACATGCTATGCAACCTTATTTTAATCTTATCTTTATAAGGTGATAGCTTGGAATTATAAACATGATATGCAATTCCATTTCTTTATCTTTAAGATTTAAGGTGATGACTTGAAAATTAAACATGATGCAAGAACTTGAAATATAAACATGATACAAGAAACTGGAGCGCGGTAATCCGCACAGACCGATAGAAGGAGAAAAGAATATTAAGAAACCTGAGCGGTAGTCCGCACAGACCAAGAGAGGAGAAGAGAATATTAAGAAACCGGAGCGGTAGTCCGCACAGGACCAGAGAGGAGAAGAGAATTATTATTACATCTTTTAAGCTCCAATCTCAAGACTTTTTAAAGAATAAATTCTTTAACTCCAATAATCATATTTCTTTGCTTGTGATACATGGGCAAGTCTTTGAGCTCTAGGATCTTTAGGTGATGGCATAAAATAAACATGTCATGCGTTGATTCTTTTAGCCATTATAAAATATAGTGAGAGCATAAATTAAATATGAGATGCAACCTCTTTATTATCTTGAAAGACTAAGTGATGACTTGAAACATAAACATGAAATACAAGCTTGGAATTTAAACATGAGAAATGCAAGTTCATTTATTCATTCTTGAAAATTTAGTGATGACATAGAAGGTAAACATGGTTATGCAAAGCATAAACTTAATCATGGATGCAAATTCATTTTGTTTCTTTACTAGAGCTCCTTCAAGACTTTAAAAGAATTATAAATTCAACCCAATACATATCTAAACAAGAAATAAAACATAAAAGGAAAATACATCTTTCAAGTTCTAAACTAAAAATCTTTGTTTTAGCATCATAAAGCATTATTCTTTAAAGTTTTGCATCAAGTGGAATTTTCAAGCTTTAGAGGCCTAACTTGTGATGGATTTACAACCCACCCTCAAGGTCCTCATCATCAAGCCATCATCTTAGTTCCACCTAGGCCATATGGTTGAATTGGTTAAAGAAAAATTGAAGAGGAAAACCAAAATGAAAAGCTAAGGTAAGTTCATAATTTCATCATTTTGAGCTAAAAATACAACTCCTCAAAGCATAGAAATAAATTTAGAAACTACTCCCTACCTAATCTGAGTTGAAGAAGAGGAAGAGAACTTGGTTTCTTGAAGTGAAATGAAACAAAATCTCTTTGAAAAAATTGAAGAAAGAATTCAGCCAAAGAGGAGGAAGAAAGAAAGTTTTTGGTGCTCTTAAAAACTAGTTATGAACCAAGCATTCCAAGACCACTCAAGCAAGCCTATTTATAGAAGATTTTGAGGCTTCTAATTGGCCAAAATGATGAGGTAGTGGACGGAATTTTGCAGGAGAAATAAGGGAGGAAAAATCATTTTAGACAAAGTTGTATGAAATTAAGGAATTATGTCTCTTATGGTGACATTTTGGCATTTTGTTTTAGTGCAACTTTTGGCAATAATTCAGCTGCATAATGGCATCAATAATTTCGTCCATTACAGCCCAAAGAAGTGAAATTTGTGTATTCCATGAATTATTTAGGTGTAGGCAAGGTATTCATGTAATTTAGAGAATTTACGGTTAAGGGCTTAAGTGAATTAGTAAGCAATTTGGGTGTTTTTGAGCAATTTTGGGTTCTAATCAATCTAAATACATAATTTTGACTCTAGATTAATATTTAGAATTTAATAAGCTTTAATTTGAGCCTAATATTGCTTAGGTTTGATTATCTGAATCAAAAATCCCGAAATTCGCAAAGCGCCCAAAAATAGGGCAAAATCATACTTTCACTTAAAAGCGCCCGAGGCCACCCGAGCTTAACCAATGGTTAATCATGGCTTAAAACACATTTTAAAACATTTTAGTGAGGTTCGGGCTCGGTCGGCCGCACATCGGAGTTAAAACAATGAGAGCGTTTTGGTCATTTCAAGCGTCGGAACTCAAAATTGAGATCCATACGCTCTATTAACACACATAACACAAACAATCCCTTATTATCCTCAAAATATCCCCTTGAGAATAGGTGGGGCCCACGATCCTCATTTTCTGAGTAAAATAACTTCAGGGGCATTTTCGTCATTTTATACGTACAGAAATTCGGGATTTGCGACTCTCGCATGAATCGTTCCTAACCTCTCTTCTAATGTTATATTCCTTTATTGAGGATTGTTCGGCCTCAAATCTTATGTAATAATTACCTATGGTAATTCGATAATTGAGTAATTTCTAATGACAGTAAAAATTACAGTAAAAATTGGGGCATTACAGATAGAGGGTGTGAGAATCTTGGTAAAGAATCTCAGTAGGGCCTCCTACTACCTAAGTGTCATCATCTAGGTCCTCAGGAACCTTGGGTTTAGTATATAAAATAAGAAAGCATGCATCGAGTTCATTTTAAGCTTTAAGGTATAGTTGGCCAAGGTCCGTTCATTTTAGTATGATTCTTAATGTCATGGATGCAACATAGTAAAGAATGTATGCATGGCTCTACTTAATGCAAGAATAATAATCATAACATCAAGAACATCATAATAATGGCATAAAGTGGCAATTGAAATCTCATATGGGAAAACTTTGTGACATAATCATCATACTTTACTTTCTCATGGGGCCACCCTAAAAGACATTCGTTTCTGGGGGTGCTCAGCACATCTCTAGGTTATGAACTAGTCATCACTAGTTCTTACTTATCAATCCTGATAAGCATATCATAATCATAATCTCGACTATCTAGTACGGGCTAGGGGGCATTTCTTGGGGGTGCTCGGCCGAACCGGTGTCACCCAAGAATACATCTTGGTATCGATGTCACATGAGTTCTTTGGAGGTGCTAGGCCAAACTGGTGTCATCCAAGAACTCATCTTTGTTCCTCATATCTTACAAAGAAAATCTCATAGATTTTTCAAAAACTTTCTAAATCCCCAAATTTGTCAGAAATTTTCTTCCAAATTTACTTTATGCCACATAAACAAAAAGAACATGTATCCTCAATCATAAATTCATACGTTGACATAATCATTCTCAAATAGAACATACATTCACATGTAACATTGAAACTCATTACGCTCTTGATCCTACGGTATCTTATGCTTTGGCCCTTACGGGCCTTAAACTTGAGATGTAATTATTCTAACATTCTTTATCAACTTCTTATGTATCTAAGGATTCTCTTCTGACATGTTCTTTAATAAATCTGGGCAGTACCATACTCCAAGGGCAGAGTTATATATCTATAATTACGGGGTTCTAGAACTTACGTTTTAGACCCTTTTTCAGTTTCGTCTTCGCCTAAGGCGCTATAAATTAAGTCTAGACCAATTATGAGGCATTCCTATGCCTAAGAACTAATTATAAACCATGTTTACCATATTATGTGGTTTTTGGACAGAATCTAGAAATTAAATGTTCTAAGAGTTCTAGGATTGCACTTTTACGGTTTTCTAGTTACTAGTTTCTCTATAGGTGCTAAAATTCAATCCTAATTCAAATGTAACAAAATTTTTCATGATTAATCAATCCTAAACTGATTGCTATCATACTAAAATAGTTTTGGCATTGATTAGGATTGAAGGGGTTAAATACACGTTAAGTTCCAACTTTATGATTTTTCTATGAAGCTAGTTTCTCTCCTAACATGCATAGAAGTGTTCCTACCTCATCATATATTATTTTCACACATTCTAACACATCAAAACATCATCATACACCAACAAACACATCAAGGCAGAACCAAACTGTTCAAGTCTAGAAAGACACATAATTTGACATTTCTAAAGCATATAAGTTGCTAGTTTCCCTTGGAATCATTTTAGGACTTCTAAAACTCTTTGCAAACCATTTTATTTTATCAAGAGGCTAAAAACAACCTTAGGTCAGTAACCAATTTAATTCTTCTTTAGAAGAGGATTAAAATCATAAATCTTGTTGGTCATAACTTTATAAAACTCATCAAGCTTAAAGAAAATCCTAGAACATAGGTTGTTGGCCCTTGTAACTAGATGGAACTCATTCTAAGCTCATCATTATTACTTAGCAAATTATACATTCAAAGAATGCTTCCATATTAAACTTTAACTTGAGATAAAATGGGCAAGTCTTTGAGCTCTAAGGTCTTTAAATGATGACAAAATATAAACATTCTATGCACTTTATTTTTATTCTTCATTACAAAGCAAAGTGAGAACTTTAAAGTAAATATGCAAAACTTGGAAATAAATATGCAAGGCTTGAAATTTAAATATGCAAGCAAGACTTGAAGTAAATATGCAAGGCTTGAAAGTAAATATGCAAGACTTGAAATAAACATGCAAGGCTTGAACGTAAATATGCAAGACTTGAAATAAATATGCAATGCAAGTTCATTTCTTTATTTTAGTGCTCTAGACCCAGTAACAATCGACTTTGAAGCTAAAATAGAAAGGAAGAATTAATTAGGTGATAATGCAAGTCTTGTTTTAATTTTTGAGTCCTTAGGTGATGACTTGAAAAGAAAGATGCAAAGCAAGAATATAAACATGAGTACAACCTCAAAATAAATATGCAAGTTTATTTATATCTTATTAGAGCTCATTCAAGACTTTAGAGGAACTTAAACCTTAACCCAAACTCATCATGACAAGATAAAGTGAGGTCTAGAATTCTTAGAACTCAAGATAACATTTCTAAAGAATTAAACCACAAGTGAGCTATATAACATTTTTATGAAAACTCATGCTTTAGAGGTTTCATTGTGGTGAACATAAAGTCTCCATCTAGAACTCTCATCATCAAACTATCATGTTGGACCACCCAAGTTGGTTGGCCGAAATCATGAAGGAAAGAAAAGGAAAGAAACCAAAATCTTGAGAAAAGAAAAAGGAAGGAACTGAAATCATATGCAAGAAAAGATCCATTTTGAAACTCTAGAGACCATGATCTTGATGATGTATTAACACTAACATCATGAGTCCTCATCACTGAGTTCACTAACGCATTTTAAATCAACATCAAAGTTAAGAATCTCAAGGTTCAAGAAAGAAAGAAGCTAAAAACACCTTTTGCTTAAGAACAAAGATCAAGCTTTAGAGGTTGTTCAAGTGATGAATATCATCATGAAACCCTCATCATCAAGCTCTCATTCCTTTGTTTTCAAAGGCTTATGGCCAAAAATGAAGAAGGAAGAGAAGAAGAAAAGAAGTTCCAAAAAGATTCAGGAGAAACCATAAAATACATAACTAGATTAAGAACTTAAATGAAAGAAACACTTGAAAGAAAATCCCTACCAAGTGATTGGAGGTTGAGATGAGTGAAGAGGATGAAGAAGTTGAAGAACTTGGACACTTGAACTTTGAGAGAAAAAGAAAACTTTAGAGTGCTCTTTGAAGACTTATACTTAGCAAATGAACCCAAAGTGATGCAAGTTCACCCAAGCATGCTATTTATAGAGAAATGAAACAAAATAAGAGGTGTAAATGGGGAGGAAAGCTTCGGCCATTTACAGCCATGGGGAAGAGAAAATATCTTCTCCAAGGTATGGTTCAAGGCATGGTGGAAAGCATGGCTAGGTATGGGTTCAAGTATGGATGCAAGTATGGGTCAAGCATGGTTCTTTGAGTGAGAAACAAATCAACATGTGATACAAATGGGGGAGGAGGTGGCAGAAATGCATCAGCCATGGGGGAGGATTTTTTGCATTTTAATTGTGGTTTAGAGTTGTGTTTAAGTGTATCTTTGATTAGGATTAAGATTAGGAATTTGTAAGAAAGTGTTTAGGTGAGAAAATGGGTAGTCAAGGTTGTCAAGACATATTTAAGGAGTGGTCTTGCATCATTAGTGAGTTATAAATTTATTTTAGTTCATAAACAACTCTAGACACAATTCCATGATTTAAGAAATTGGAAAGAGAAAATACTATTCAAGATTCCAAGATTGGAATCTTGAGTTTTAAAAAGAGATTTAAGTTTAATCTAAGCAATTTTAGATTCTAATTAATTTTAATAACTTATTTTGACTCTAGATTAATTATAAAAATTAATTAATCTTCGATTAGAGCCTAATATTGCTTAGGTTTGCTTAATTACGTCATTAAGCTCAAAAACACTATCCCAGGGGCAAAATCATAATTTTGCACTAAAACTGCCTGGGACCACCGGACTTAAACAGATACCTCTAAACACTTGAAATTACCTTTTTAATCCTTTGGGAAAAGTTTTAGACTCAAATGGCACCTTTACCCGAGTAAAAATGCTATAAGGGTATTTTGGTCATTTTGACCTGAAACTGTAGAAAACGAGATTTCATTTCTGAAATCACTCAAGGATCATCCAATCCCCTTCAAACATTGAGTCGGCCTTTCGAGGATGGCTAGTGTAACGCCTCGATTTTTACTGCTATGCAAAATGACCAAAATACTCCTAGGTCATTTCTACACAAGATTTGAGGCCAAAATAGTCCAGGCCATCTTCAATAGGATATTTTGATATTAGAATAACATTATATGGTGATTAAATAGCAATATGTGCAAAAATCGCGATTTTCAATTTTTCAATGTATAAATGACCAAAATGCCCCTAAGGTCATTTTTGCCCTGAAATCAAGGACGGCCAGTCCAAGCTATCCTCAAGGGGTTAGTTTTATGCTTGAAGGGGATTATGTGTGTTGTAGATGTGAAAATATCAACTTCAATTTTTTTACCGCAAGTGAAATTACCAAAATACCCATGTGGTAATTTAACACGAGATTAAGTAATTTCTGAACCTAGTCATCGCCCGGGAGTTCAAAATGTTTATTACATGTGTAATTTGATATTTGAAAATGTTCGGGTGGTTTCGAGGAGTTTTTGTGTGAAATTACCATTTTGCCCCTAATTAACAATAAATGAGCTTATTTACGTAATCAAATAAATATAGACAATATTAGGCTCTAATTAAAGATAAATTAATTTTATTTATTTATCTTGAGTCAAAATAATTATTTGAGGTAATTTTAAAGCATAAGATTATTTTAGAAAAGATTGTTTTTCTTTCTTAATTAAAAAAGGGTTCTTAAGACACATAATAGGAAATTAGTGTATTAAATTTCTTTTTCTTAAAAATAAAATATATTTTAGATTTTTTTTTATTACATTAGATTATTTGCACTAAAAATTCCACTACATATGTTGGCCATTTAATTTTGTAATGGAGCACCTTAAATATTTGATTATTAAGCACTTACTTTAGTTTATCAATTTCTTTTCCACTAACAATTTCTTTTTCTCAAAAATAAAATATATTTTAGATTTATTTTTGTTTTATTACTTCAGATTATTAGCACTAAAATTTCCACTATAAGTGTTGGCCATTTAATCTTGTCTTGAGGAATTTTAAACTCTTGATGGTTAAGCCACTTACACTAATTTATCATTTCTAAATCATTACAAATTAAATACCCATCAAATATATGTCCTACCACTCACAAAATTTGAAAAAAATGCTCCCCATTATAGCCATTAATGCAGATGCCTCACCCCCCCCCCCAAAATCCCTATAAATATGTGTTTTTCCAAGCCTAATTTACACACAAACATTCATTCTTACCATTTGCATTTTTGGTTGTAGTCTTGCTCACAAAAATTAGCCAAAAATCCTCTCTTCTCTCTCTAGATACAAAGCTCTCTTCTTCTTCCTTCTCCACCTCCAAGAGACTCCATTCTTGATATCCATCCAAGTTCCCAAGCTCAAACAAACACATACATACCATAAACCAACCCCTAAGCACCTAAACTTTCCATATCCAAACACAAGAACACAACAAAAATCCTCCCACCATTTCATCTTCACTTGGCCAAATATATACCATCACTAAGATCAGATTTTTGTCATTGATATCTCATACAAGATCAAGCTCTTGCTTTAATTAACAAAGAAACAACTTGGTAGGGATTTTATTTCATGTTCTTTCTTTTGTTCTTCCTTTATATTTTTGATTTTTATGATTTGATAATGACCATGGCTTGATGATGAGGAATCATGGTGGTGGTTGTGAATCCATCATTTAAATGTCCTCTAAAGCCCAAGATTTAATTCTTGATGACAAAAGATTTCTAAAGGAGTTACTAAGTCTTGAGTTTTAAGCTTAATAAGACATAAAAATGAACTTGCATCCATATTTATGTTATAAGTTCTTGCATATCATATTTATATTTCAAGCTTTTCATAATCATATTTATATTCCAAGTTATCACTTTAATTCTTGAAGATAATAATATGAACTTGCATATTCATATTTACTTTCAAGTTGTCACCTAAATCATAAATACCTAAGAATGAATTTGCATCTTTATATTTATATTTCAAGCCCTGCATTTCATATTTATATTTCCAAGTTATCACCTTATAATGATAATAATAAGGTTACAAGACAAGTTTATGATTCTAGTTATCATTTAAATCCTAAAGTTCAAGATTTACTTGTTTTATTTTAAATGACAACTTTGATCATGGACACTTCTCATCTATTTATTTTTGGCACTTATATAATTATGATTTAAAGCTTGATATACTTTATTTTTAGGTATGATCTTGTCTTTAAATTTGTACAAAGAAATTTTGAAAGACCTAGAAATTATAAAGGATTAAGAATACGCTTTTTCTCATGATGCTAAAATTGTAGTATTCTGATCTAATCCTTTAGAACTGGAAAGGTTACTGATTTAGGAAGTTTAGATGAGTTTAAATCGCTAATAGTTATTGTAAAAATTATTTTTGGTACCGTAGATGCATAAAAGGGTAGTTACAATTGTTAGTTTGGGCCGTTTTGCAAAATACAGAAAGTTGTGTTTTGAACTATCAACTATGTTATTTCAGCCAAATGATTTTATTTAAAGCTACTAATGATGTTGAATGTGTCCATGAGTCCAAAATACCATTTATGAAGTTTATATAAAGTTTTAGAAATTTCGGTCGTCGTTAAATATTAAAAACAAGCGATTTTGCACTTTGACCCCTAAAATGTATTGAAATTTGGTTTATGGTCTTAAAAGGTTTTTACAATGAGTTTATAACGGTTTCTAATAGTTATATGTCTATTAAAAGTATTGGTTAATGTTAAAGATATCTAGTTTGTGAGAAGGTGTTACAAAGGGATATTTGCATTTTGACCCGTAACCTTTGAGAAATTGTGATTTGACCCTTTGGGGCTTAAGCGTAAATGTTGATAAATTTGATGGCATGAATGCGGTTGATATCTTGTGAAGGCTATATTCATGTGTTGAAACTTATATGGCTTATGGATATATGCAATGAAGTATGATGCATGTTTATGTAGTTTAAGTTATGGTATGTTATAATTATGCTTGATAAATTGAGACGCATGATTCCATGAAGTTTATGAGCATGAAATGTTGTAATGATGAGTTATTCATATTTACATCTCTATATAACATGCCAAGGTTAAAGGTGACATAAGACACATGGAAATGATCCTCTAGACTCCCCGAATTAAAGGTTATGAGAGGTGATCCAAATAGGAAATGATCCTTTAGACTCCCCGAATTAAAGGTTATGAAAGGTGATCCTAATGCCCTCTATCCCGTACCTTAAGAGTCGGGAATTTAACTTATCAAAAGGGATAAGATTGCGCTATTGATGACTAGTGAGGTATGAGCTCATAACCTAGAACTCTCGAGAAAATAGAGAATTATAGGGCGGCCCCCAAGGAAAAGAGAATAAAGAAGTTTAAGTCACCTGTAAGAATGATGATCATGATGTTCTTTATATCATATGCATTTTTTTATGCATTTTATGATATTATGTGTATGATATTGACATGCATCCATGATTAATATGTTGCATTCATGACATTAAGATTCATGCTAAAAGATATGGGTCTCGGCTAATGATATTTAGAACTTAATAAATGAACCTTATATATATGTTCACCATTTTCATAATTAAACCCGAGGTTCCTGGGGACGATGACGATGACACTTGTGTTAGAGTCGGGAAGCCCTACTGAGATTCTTGTATAAGTTTCTCATCCCTTTTCTTTTTCCGTGTCGTCTCCAGACAGGAATGATGGGGTAGTTCGTGATTTACCCTAAGACTGGACGAGGAGCTACGGAGATAGTTTCCTTTGGATATTTAAAGTGATCGTATCTTATTTATCAGTTTGTATTCTATTAATGGATATACATTAATGTCCTTACGTTTAGAGGACATCACTATTATGATATTGTTATTAATGTGTTATTCGAGTTTATGTTATGATTGTATTATGTATTTAACTGTTATTTGTCTCTAACATCTCTTACACAGGTAAGATGAATGACGCTAGATACTTAGAAAGCGCGGCTCATGTTTTGGTATTTAAGTTCAAAAAAAATTTACCCATATTTTCACTAAAGTATTTTCAAGAAGTTTGAATTAAGATCTGGAACAAAATAGTATCAACTAATAATTAACTTAAATGCGTCCTAGGCGTGTTGAGTTAAATATTAAGGTGTTATAGCTGGAATGGCTTTCCTCGAATTAGAATGAAAATGACCTCAGGGGCATTTTAGTCATTTTCCTCTCAGACAGAAAAATTGGGGCGTTACACTCATACTAAAAGAAACCCACTTCGGATAAATAGATTTGAAAAGTCTAAAACCAAACCTTATGCATGTACACCTTTTTCATAATTAAAACCGAGGTGGCTGGCGACGATGACGATGACACTTGTGTTAGAGTCGGGAATCCCTACTGAGAATCTTGAATGAGTTTCTCATCCCTCTCTTTTCTTCCGTGTCGTCTCTAGACGTAGATTACAATGGCGTTTGTGACTTCTTCTAAGGCTCGTGCTTAAGGGTCACATTAGCAAACGAAGCAGGGTCATTGCAGGAGCATAGATAGCTTAGCTTTTGGGTTGACACTTATCCAACGTCATAGGTGGATAAGGATCACTTCATGTATATGAGCATGTTTTGATGTAAATGATGGTACAATGATGCTAGTAATCTATGTAGCTATAAAGATGTGATGATATTATGATTGTTATGTATAATACTATGTTTCATGATTATGAATGGTGTAACATCCTCCCAAGTACAACATGATTTTTTTTAAGTCATAACATCCTACTCGAGAAGTTGTTACTTATAAATTAACGGACCTTTCTTAAATATCTATAGCAAGCTCGATTGAATAGTGAAGTAACTAAATCGCAGTTCTATTAACATATACGACTAAGAAACAAACATTTATTGATTACAAGGTTAAGTACAAAACGAAGCTCTTCTATGAGCTTTAATACACATCCAGTCTCTATTATAAATACATAGATAAGCATATAACTAAGTACAATGCATAAACTTCAGCTATAAACTACTGTAAATCCGACTTCCCTTCATAAAGTAGCCTCCTTGTTCTTGGGATCAACCTGGAGACGACACGGGAACACAAACACATAGGGGTGAGAATTCTAAAATTCTCAGTAGGGTAACTCCCTAATTACCCAATCATAATGTCATCGTCATCGCCCCAGCCACTTCGGTTTATTCAGAAAAGGTGGTCATGCATTAAATAATAACAGTTTATTTTTAAAGTTCCAAATCATACTTCCGAAGTGGGTTACTTTTATTATTCAGTCATTTAAAACATGTATTTCATGACATTCAAGATCATAGAAATTCCATCAAGACCAATAACTTAACAAAATATATGAATACATATGGCAATCATAATGATCTTTTCGTGCCCTTGACATAATAAAGGGGACTTTTCCGTGCCCTAATGGGGACCTCTTCGTGCCCTTTTTATACTAAAGGGGACTTCATTGTTCACTTAGCACATACATCATCCTCAAGCTCACATATACATGCATAACATTTCTATATGCATGAACATAATTCTCGGATCTCATAATACTTCAAACCTATATATATATCACTCATTCATTCCTCATAACATAATCTTGGAAGTCCATGCCAAGCATTCATACACATCAACTTGAACCAAATGCTATTAGGTCACTAATCCAAGGCATCATCACAACTTCAGCATATTGGCAGATTTTTCACTCAAGTAGCACAATTTATTTCTCATACCAAATGATCAATTCAAATGCTATAAAAATTCTCAATGACACCTCAATGTGTCCACAAGGTTCCATAAAAATTTCATAATAAAAAGAATTCTCTAAATATGTCAACAAAATTAGACAACTTCGGAGGTTAGAAACCCCATATTTACAGCCAACAGCCATGGTTTCCAATTTTATTACCCTACCAAATGATCATATAAAATCATATAAAAATTCATTGTTGGACTTCAATATGTCCTTAATATGCTGTAAAAATTTCAGTTCATAATTCGATCATTTACTAGGATAATAAAATGTCACAAGTTCACAGCTTCAGATTCAACATTTCAGGCAGCATAGTTACAACTTCGGTTCTTGAATTTTTCAAGGCATTAGGAATCAAAAACAGAGCTCAAGAAAGTTCATGGAACTATCCTAGGATGTTACCTTCAACATACAATTTTTATAGCTCATGAAAACACCCAAAATTCACCCAGAAAATTCGTTATTATCTGCTGCCTAGAACAGAACTGAAAATCCAGTATGCAAATTTCAATTCCTCTTGAGCAAAAATGATTTTTAACATTATCCAAACACTCCACCAAAATTAACACATCAATATCAACATATTAAAAACCAATATATCCAGAAATTTTGGACCAAACACAATCAGAAAAGTCCATTATAAAATTGGAAAGAAAAGACCAAAGAAAACCCTACTTGGAAAGCTTTTGAGCTTGATCCTTCAAAGGATGTTCTAAGTGATCTCCCTTCACTTCAAGACACCAATTTCAGTCCAAAACCTTCCTTAGGCAGTGGGGAAGTGAGGTATTAAGGTGAGGATTTGAGATTTCAATCGGTTAGATTTGTAGGTATTGAGGTGTAGAACAAGTTTTGTGAAGGAATCTTTGGATTTTGGTAACTCTAAGCTAACATATATGAAGTTGAAAACATGTTGAAGCTCTTAGCCATGGAAGAAATGGAGCAGCTGTATTCTTGAAGAAAATGGCCGAGAATGAGCTTCTTAAAGAAGCCAAAATGATGTTTATCTTGTATTAAAGTAAGGAATAAAATATATTATGTTTAGATAATTACAAAGCCAATAAAGTAAAATGAATGGTTGTGATTCAATCTTGTAATTCAATATTGAATCTTAACCATTCATTTGATTTGAAGGGATATGTAATGCCCCGATTTTCGCTAAACTTTCATAATGACCAAAATGCCCCTGAGGTCATTTTTACCCGAAACACGAGGACGGCCGGCTTTGGCCATCCTCATAGGGTTCATATGTTATATGAAGGGGATTGTCTGAGCATGAGTGCCTAACAAAGCAGGAAAACCTCATTTCTGAGATTTCTGCGCGTAAATGACCAAAATACCCTCGTAATGCACTAAGGCTCTTTTAAGTTCCGTTTCGACCCAGACTTTGTTCTAGGTTCAAAACAATGATTTTAAGGCATGAACTATGTTTGTTTAAGTCCCCGAGGTTCCGGGAAACTTTTGGTGAAAATTATGGTTTTGCCCCTGCATATCGCATTTTCAGCTTAATGAGCCGTTTAACTCCAAACCTAAGCAATATTAGGCTCTAATTAAAGGTTAATTAATTTCCATAATTAATCTAGAGCCAAAACCATCATTTAGAATTAATTGGAACCTAAAATTGCTTAGGGAAATTCAAATCTCATCCTAGTCTTATTCTTTAAAAAGGAATAAGAATCTGTGAATAGTGTCGAATAGTGTTTCCACTATTCACATCAACTTTTCTTTTCAAGACAAGTTGACACACCCACATCACTAGTCTTAGAGGTGTTGACTCCCCTAATCCTTCTAGACCACCTCTAACCTAGGGATTTGTGGTTTTAAATAACCTATTAGTGCACCTAAGTACCTAGCAACTTTTAATCCTAAGCCTAATCTATGTCGCACCTAACAATAAACCATAATTATCACAACTTCAAACATATCAAATCATTATCATACATTGATACTAAACTCAGATCAGTGGCCGAATCATGAACCTCATGCAATTACATAGAATCATATTTTAAGTGCATATAAAATACTAGTTCCCCGTAAAATCCTTGCAAAGTCTTAAAACTCATTTAGAAACTAGTTCTTTTGTCAAACTTGGGAGGATCTTCACAATTAAAATTCTCACTTAAGATAAAAGGAGTAAGTCTTGAGCTTTAGAGATTTAGGTGACATCTTAGAATTACAAACATGCTATGCAACCTTATTTTAATCTTATCTTTATAAGGTGATAGCTTGGAATTATAAACATGATATGCAATTCCATTTCTTTATCTTTAAGATTTAAGGTGATGACTTGAAAATTTAACATGATGCAAGAAACTGGAGCGGCGGTAATCCGCACAAAGACTGAGAGGGAGAAGAGAATATTAAGAAACCTGAGCGGTAGTCCGCACAGACCAGTGAAGGGAGAAGAGAATTATTATTACATCTTTTAAGCTCCAATCTCAAGACTTTTTAAAGAATAAATTCTTTAACTCCAATAATCATATTTCTTTGCTTGTGATACATGGCCAAGTCTTTGACCTCTAGGATCTTTAGGTGATGGCATAAAATAAACATGCCATGCGTTGATTCTTTTAGCCATTATAAAATAAAATGAGAGCATAAATTAAATATGAGATGCAACCTCTTTATTATCTTGAAAGATTAAGTGATGACTTGAAACATAAACATGAAATACAATTTTGGAAAATACATCTTTCAAGTTCTAAACTAAAAATCTTTGTTTTAGCATCATAAAACATTATTCTTTAAAGTTTTGCATCAAGTGGAATTTTCAAGCTTTAGAGGCCTAACTTGTGATGGATTTACAACCCACCCTCAAGGTCCTCATCATCAAGCCATCATCTTAGTTCCACCTAGGCCATATGGCCGAATTGGTTAAAGAAAAATGAAGAGGAAAACCGAAATGAAAAGCTAAGGTAAGTTCATAATTTCATCATTTTGAGCTAAAAACACAACTCCTCAAAGCATAGAAATAAATTTAGAAACTACTCCCTACCTAATCTGAGTTGAAGAAGAGGAAGAGAACTTGATTTCTTGAAGTGAAATGAAACAAAATCTCTTTGAAAAATTGAAGAAAGAATCCATCCAAAGAGGAGGAAGAAAGAAAGTTTTTGGTGCTCCTAAAAACTAGTTATGAACAAAGCATTTCAAGACCACTCAAGCAAGCCTATTTATAGAAGATTTTGAGGCTTCTAATTGGCCAAAATGAGGAGGTGGTTGGCAGAATTTTGCAGGAGAGATAAGGGAGGAAAAATCATTTTAGACAAAGTTGTATGAAATTAAGGAATTATGTCTCTTATGGTGACATTTTGGCATTTTGTTTTAGTGCAACCTTTGGCAATAATTCAGCTGCATAGTGGCATCAATAATTTCATCCATTACAGCCCAAAGATGTGAAATTTGTGTGTTCCATGCATTATTTAGGTGTAGGCAAGGTATTCATGTAATTTAGAGAATTTACGGTTAAGGGCTTAAATGAATTAGTAAGCAATTTGGGTGTTTTTGAGCAATTTTGGGTTCTAATCAATCTAAATATATAATTTTGACTCTAGATTAATATTTAGAATTTAATAAGCTTTAATTTGAGCCTAATATTGCTTAGGTTTCGGTATACGAATCAAAAATCCCGAAATTCGCAAAACTGCGCAAAAATAGGGGCAAAATCGTACTTTCACTTAAAATTGCCCGAGGCCACCCGAGCTTAACCAATGGTTAATCATGGCTTAAAAACAAATTTTAAAACATTTTAGTGAGGTTCGGGCTCAGTCGGCATGCACATCGGAGTTAAAACAGCCGCAGGGGCGTTTTGGTCATTTCGCGTGTTGGAACTTAAAATTGAGATCCTTCTGCTCTATTAACACACATAACACAAACAATCCCTTATTATCATCAAAACATCCCCTTGAGAATAGGTGGGGCCCACGATCCTCATTTTCTGAGCAAAATAACTTCAGGGGCATTTTGGTCATTTTATACGTACAGAAATTCGGGATTTGCGACTCTCGCATGAATCGCTCCTAACCTCTCTTCTAATGTTATATTCCTTTATTGAGGATTGTTCGGCCTCAAATCTTATGTAATAATTACCTACAGTAATTTGGTAATTTCTAATGACAGTAAAAATTACAGTAAAAATTGGGGCGTTACACTATGTGCAGCTTGGAGAGCTCAAACTTCACTTCAAATGCCAAAAACACTAGCCTAGAGTTGGTAAAACACTAAACTTCCTTCACTAAACTTACTCTACACATCAATACCTCCAAATCTAACCGATTGGAATTTCAATTCCTCATCAATCCTAACCTTTTATCTCATACATCACTGATTAAGGAAGGGCTTGGTGCTGATTTGGTGGCGTTGAGTTGAGCAAAATCAATCTTGGAGCATCCTTTGGAGCCAAGATCCCTAAAGCAATCAAAGTAGGGGTTTCTTTGGTCTTTTCTTTCCAATTTTATGCTGGACTTTTTTGATTGTGTTTGGTCCGAAATTTCTGGATATATTGGTTGATAATATGTTGATATTGATGTGTTAATTTTGGTGGAGTGTTTGGATGATGTTAAAAATCATTTTTTCTCAAGAGAAATTGAAATATGCATGCTGGATTTTCGGTTTTGTTTTAGGCAGCAGATAATCACGAATTTTCTGGGTGAATTGTGGGTGTTTACATGAGCTATAAAAATTGTATGTTGAAGATAACATCCCAGGATAGTTCCATGAGTTTTCATGAGCTCTGGTTTTGATTCCTAATGCCTTGAAAAATTCAAGAACCGAAGTTGTAACTATGCTGCCTGAAATGTTGAATCTGAAGCTGTGAACTTGTGACATTTTATTACCATAGTAAATGATCGAATTATGAGCTGAAATTTTTATAGAATATTAAGGACATATTGAATTCAAATCCTGAATTTTTATATGATTTTTTATGATCATTTGGTAAGGTAATAAAATTGGAAACTATGGCTGTTGGCTGTAAATAGGGGGTTTCTAACCTCTGAAGTTGTCTAATTTTGTTGACATATTTAGAGAATTATTTTTCTTATGAAAATTTTATGGAACCTTGTGGACACATTGAGGTGTCATTGAGAATTTTTATAGCATTTGAATTGATCATTTGGTATGAGAAATAAATTGTGCTACTTGAGTGAAAAATCAGCCAATGTGCTGAAGTTGTGATGATGCCTTGAATTAGTGACCTAGTTAGAGGTTTTAGATTGAGCTGAAAATTTTGTATGATGTAGCTAACATGTTAGTTCATCTTCAATAAAAATGTTGAGGTATTCTGGTCTCTTTTGCTATGTCTAAAAAATCAAGAACCAAAATTGTACCTATGCTGCCTGAACTATTGGAATTGAAGCTGCGAATTTGTCTATTTTTGTTACCATAATAAATGATTGATTTTTCCTTTGAATGTTTTACAGGGTATTAGAGACATCTCAAGGTTTTACCAGGATTTTTATTCCCAATTTTTGGATTCATTTGCTAGGGTTAAAAATTAGGGAATTCAGGAATTTAGCTGAGAATCAGTGATCTCTGACCACCAAATTTGTCTAATTTTGTTAGCATATTTAGAGAATACTTTTCCCTATGAAATTTTTATTGAACCTTGTGGACACATTGAGGTGTTATTGAAAATTTTTTATAGCCTCCGATTTGATGGTTTGAATTGCATATTAAATTGTTCTACAAATATATGAAATCTGCTATTGTGCTGAAAATAAATTGATGCTTTGAATTGATGAAATAATACCATCTTGTAGTAGTATGACATGAGTACATGAATATGAATTTGAATAATTGAGCATGTGAGCTTATTGATGAGGTTAGGTACGCATAGATATGAATGCTTGTTACAATTACTTACATGCGAAAGAAAAGCATAAGCTTATGTTCCTTGGGCTAGAAAAAGTAAATCCAGTTTGTTAGGGAAAGTAAACCTAACTACCAAGAAGAGCATAAGATTTATAATCCCTGGGCTGAGGAAAGTGTAACACCCTAGTAATTAACCAAATATACCTAGGTTGAATCTGATTAATGACTAGACTTTACTCCTTGCTTTGGTTCTTTCTTCATAATTTGAAAATACTTAGTGAAATTACGAGCCATTTTTTTTTTTTTGAAAAAAAAACATAATTGAAAACGTGAGCCGAGTACAACGTGAACGAGTAAGCGGAGTATAATAAGACGTTTAAGAATATATCACATCATATCATTTTGGCTCCATCATATAACATCCATAAGCACATTATAACATATATTTACATACAATAACCTCACTCAAAGGGTGGGTTATGATCATACGTCATTGTCTTATGCAAACCCATAAAAGAAAATATACATAAGGAAATACATGCCCCTAAACCAGATAACTCCATAAGCCGAGAAGGTTATCCTAAAACTAGGGTGCATAAACACACATAAATCTACTAAGAACCTTCTATGGCCATTGTCCTGGAAATGGGGGAATAAATCCGATCCACTGATGAGCTCCCTCGGGAGGGGACACACGAGATGCACCAGGCTGGGGTCGCATGGACGGCCTTCTTGCTAACCTCGGCTGAACAACTATTTCCTTACTACCCTCTCTTACACGTGTGGGAGTAGGAGCAGAGCTCTCTGTAACACCCTAATATTTAACTCAACACGCCTAGGACGCGTTTAAGTTAATTATTAGTTATTACTCTTTTGCTCCAGATTTAAATCAACTTCTTTAAAATACTTTAGTGAAAATATGAGTAAATCTTTTTTTGAACTTAAATACCAAAACGTGAGTCACAGATCCTAAGTATCTAACATCGTTCACCTTTTCTGCATAAGAGAAGTGTTAGAAACAAATGACAAGTAAACACATAATACAATCATGGCATAACATAACTCAAATAATAATATCATATCAATAAGTGTGTCATAATAATGATGTCCTATAAACGTAAGGACATACATGTCCATAAATAGAAATACAAACTGATAAATAAGATGCAATCACTCTAAAGGCACATATCCAATGAGAAACTATCTTCGTTAAATCTCTTGTTCTATAGCAAAGCTCCCACGACCATTACTCAAAGCCACGAACTACTTCATCATGCTTGTCTGGAGACGACACGGAAAAGAAAAGGGATGAGAAACTTATACAAGAGTCTCAGTAGGGCTTCTCGACTCTAACACAAGTGCCATCGTCATCGTCCCCAGGAACCTCGGGTTTAATTATGAAAATGGTGAACATATATATATAAGGTTCATTTATTAAGTTCTAAATATCATTAGCCGAGGCCCGTATCTTTTAGCATGAATCTTAATGTCATGAATGCAACATATTAGTCATGGATGCATGTCAATTTCATATACATAATATCATAAAATCCATAAAGCGATGCATATAATATAAAGAACATCATGATCATTATTCTTACAGGTGACTTAAACTTCTTCATTCTCTTTTCCTTGGGGGCCGCCCTATAATTCTCTCTTTTCTCGAGAGTTCTAGGTTATGAGCTCATACCTCACTAGTCGTCACTAGCGTAATCTTATCCCTTTTGATAAGTTAAATTCCCAACTCTTAAAGTACGGGATAGGGGGCATTAGGATCACCTTTCATAACCTTTAATTCGGGGAGTCCAAAGGATCACTTCCTATTCGGATCACCTCTCATAACCTTTAATTCGGGGAGTCTAGAGGATCATTTCCATGTGTCTTATGTCACCTTTAATCTTGGCATGTTATATGGAGATGTAAACATGAATATCACAATTATAACTCATTGATTCATTATTTCATGTGCATATCAATGAATCAAACATAATTATAACATGCCATAATGTAAATCGCATAAACACGCATCATATGTCATTGCAAATATCCATAAGCCATATAAATTTCAGCACATCAACTCATTCTTCACAACACATCATTCACATTCATCTCATCATATTGTCAATATTTACGTTTAAGCCCCAAAGGGTCAAATCACAATTTCTCAAAGATTACGGGTCAAAACATAATTACCCCTTTTTAACATCTACTAATAAATTAAAGATCTCTAACATTAACCAATACAATTCAAGAGGCATATAACTATTAGAAACCATCAAAACTCATCATAAAAACCTTTTAGGGCCATAGACTAAATTTAACACATTATAGGGTCAAAGTATAAAGTTACTTATTTTGACACTTATCAAAAACCAATACTTGTAAAACTTTTTCTAAGCATTATAAATAGTATTTTGAACACATAATAACATCAGATATTATTACTAACCCTAATTAAAATCCTTTCATCAAAATTACATAATTGATAGTTTAGAAACACAACTTTCTACATTTTACAAAATGGTTAAAACTAACACTTATAATTATCCTTTTCAACCTCTAAGATACCAAAAACAATTTTTACATCTAATACTAATAATTCTAAGGTATATAAAACATATGATCAGTATCTAATCAGTGAGGAATTAATTCAGAAAATTCATTGTCTAAAGCTTTGTAGAATTACGATTTTGATCCTTTTTATCTACTAGTTTATCACAAAAATGCTAAAAACAATTCTTACATCAATTATAAGTAATTTATAAACATTCAAAGCCTTTAAATCAATATCCTAACTATTTTATTTAAATCAGGTCAGTAGCATAATTTTCAAATCATAAAGCTTGAGAAAAGCATAAATTCAAACATCTTTAGATTTCTAACTCTAACAAAATTATTTAAGTAGCTTAAAGACAATATCAAAGCCTTAGAAATAAAATAAGCCAACCTTAATATCAAGAGCATCAAGAGGCAAGAAATAACATAATTTAAATATATCCACAAAAATAAAATTCCTATTTAAGATTAAAGAGGTAAGTTTTGAGCTTTAAAGGTTTAGGTGATGGCAAGAATCATAAACATGCTATACAATCCATTTTTATCATTATAAAGTGATCTCTTGGAAATATAAATATGATGTGCAATACTTGAAATATAAATATGATTATGCAAAGCTTGAAGTATGAATATGAAGATGCAATTCATTCTTAGGTCTTTATAATTTACGTGATAACTTGAAAGTAAATATGAATATGCAAGTCCATATTATTATCTTCAAGAATTAAAATGATAACTTGAAATATAAATATGAAGATGCAAAACTTGAAATATAAATATAATTGTGCAAAGCTTGAAATATAAATATGAATATGCAAGCTTATTTTTAGATCTTTAGTGATAACTTGAATCATAAAATGCATTACTTGAATTTAAACATGAGAATGCAAATTTATATTATTATCTTCAAGATTTAAGGTGATGACTTGAAATTAAATATGATTATGCAAGGCTTGAAATTTAAATATGATATGCAAGAGCTTGAAACATAAACAATGGATATAGTTTCATTTGATTATCTTGTTAAGCTCAAAACTTTTAGAGAATTAAACTCTTTAACCTCAATCAATCTTAAATAAAGGAAGTTAGCATTAGAGTCCTTATTATCAAGATCCCAAGAACCATATTCCATAGTCTTATCATTAAGCCATAAATTAGAAGTCATTAGGAGGAAATAAAGGAAAGAACATGAAATAAAATCCCTACCAAGTTGTTTCTTGTTCTCAAATGTTAAAGCTTGATGTCTTAAGAAGTGAAAAGAAAATCTCCTCTAGATGATGATGATGGCTTCGGCCAAGACAAGAGCTAATGGAGGAAGGATTTTTCTTGTGATTTGTGTTTGATAATGGAAAGGTTATGTGTCTAGGAGTTGGTTTATGGTTGGAATGTGTATGCTTGAGGTTTAGAGCTTGGTTAGAGGTTGGGAATGGAGGCTCTTGAATGTGAATAAGGAAGAAGAAGAAAGCTTGAAGTATTGAGAGAATTTGAGAACTTTGAGCAAACTTTGATCAAGAAAACTATCAAGTAACTAAGCACCAAGGCTATGGATGTTTGTGTGTACATTTTAGCAATGGAAGAGCTCTTATTTATAGGCCAAGGAAGGCCATAAAACCGTGCATCTAAGGCTGGAAAAATGGGATTTTAATTTCATTTTTCAATTAAAGAAACATAGAGAAAGAAAGCATAATGTGTAGTCATAATTGTGTTCATGTATCATGGCTTGAAAATGCATAAAATATTATGTAAATGGGAGGCAAGGAATCATGGCTGATAAGGCTGAACATGGATGGATTTCTTTTGATTATATTTAGCCAAAAAAAATAATGAAAAAGAAAGCTAAAGGTATGGTGTCATGTTGGATATGTTTTCATGTTGAAAGAAAAGCAATAAAATATGGTTATTTGGGCTGATCATGGGTGCTGGTTTCTGATGCTTTCATGATCAGATTTGTGTTTTTTATAAGTGATAAATCATGTATTAGATGTGTATTTACTTAGGTAAAAGATTAGTAATTGATAGGTTAGTGAAAACGGTAAAAGGTCAAGTGTTTAGGACAAATCAAGACAAGGTAAAAAGAGAAATCTTACGCTAGTAAATGAGGTTAATTTCAAATGTGTAAAAACCAATTTGTAACTTAGGTTCTAATCTTAGGATAAGAAAATGTAAATGTACAAGATTATACCGAAACCGTAATTTTAATTTTGACCTAAAACATCACTAACTTTATGAGCTTCTAAAAAAGACAAGGAAAGGTAATTTAAATTTATCTTAGGTAAATCTTGACTCTAATTACCTCAAGTAATTATTTTTAACCTTGGGTAATTAATTTTAAACTCCAGTTAATGAATAAAATCAATTTGAGTTCAAATAGAGTTTTAATACTACCTTAATTACACAAGTAAACCTATTTTACCACAACTAGGGGTAAAAGGTAATTTCACATAAAAACACTCAATAAATATTGGACAATCTCAAATCATACTTGAAATAGCTATTTTGAATCTTTGAGTGAAAATCGAATTGTAAATTATGTAATTTCATGAAAAATTACTGCAGGGGTAAAATGGTAATTTTACTTACGATAAAAATTGAGAATTGAGATTTTTACCTCTAAGGCACATATAATCCCCATCAAGCCTTAAACTAACCCCTCAAAGATAATCTAGATTGGTTATCTTTGACTTTCTAGGTAAAAATGACCTCAGGGGCATTTTGGTCATTTTACATGTACAGAAAAATCGGGGTTTGCGACTTTTGCAGGAATCGCTAAACAAGTCTCCTATGATGTTTCTCTAATGTTATATTCCTTTATTGAGAATTATTTGACCTCGAATAATGTATAAAAATTACCTAGGGGTATTTTGGTAATCTTAACATAGCAGTAAAAACTGGGGCATTACATTTCTCCCCTCCTTAAAAAGAATTTCGCCCTCGAAATTCATTACCTGTAAAAAGCTCGGGATACTGCATCTTCATATCTGATTCCAATTCCCATGTGTATTCTTCTAACTTTCCTCGTCCCCATGCTACCTTGACTAAGGGTACAGTCTTGTTTCTCAGTTGCTTGACTCCTTTGTCTATGATTCTCGTAGGTGGCAGGTTGAAAGTCAGGTCTTCCCTTAATTGTACTTGCTCTGGCTCTAATACATGGCTAGGATCTGACTGGTACTTTCTTAATTGAGAGACATGAAAAACATCATGGAGGTTGGATAAGTTGGGTGGTAAAGCTATTCGGTATGCTACAGGCCCGACTCGACTAAGGATTTCAAATGGACCAAGAAATCCGGGGCTCAATTTCTTGACTCTCATATCCCGACCTATGCCTGTGGTAGGGGTGATCCTAAGGAATACATGTTCTCCCTCTTGAAATTCTAGCGGCTTTCGCTGTTTGTCCGCATAGCTTTTCTGTCGACTTTGAGCAGTGAGAATTCTATCCCTAATCCTTTTGATTTGTTCCGTGGTTTCCCTCACAACATCAGGTCCTAACACATTTTGTTCTCCGGGTTCATACCAACATAGAGGGGATTGGCACTTTCTACCATATAGGGCCTCATACGGTGCCATACCAATACTTGCATGGTAACTATTGTTATATGAAAACTCAATCAATGGCAAGTATCTATCCCAGCTCCCTTTTTGGTCCAACACACAAGCCCTTAACATATCCTCAAAGGTTTGAATGGTTCTCTCTGATTGCCCATCCGTTTGAGGGTGATAAGCCGTGCTTAAGCATAGCTTTGAACCAAATGCCTTTGAAAGGCTCCCAAAAACGTGACGTAAATCGCGGATCTCGATCCGAAATTATCGCCGATGGTACTCCATGCAACCTTACTATCTCTTGGATGTATAACTGAGCTAACCTATCCAAGGAGTAAGTCACTTTAACAGGTAAGAAATGAGCTGACTTAGTTAATCGGTCCACGATTACCCATACTGCATCGTGACCTGCTTGGGTCCTTGGTAGTCCAGTCACGAAATCCATTGAGATACTATCCCATTTCCACTCAGGGATTGATAAGGGTTGCAACATTCCAGAGAGTTTTTGGTGCTCAATCTTCACCTTTGACAAACTAAGCACTTGCTTACCCAGGCACTCACATCCTTCTTTAACCCGGGCCACCAAAACATCTTTTTCAAGTCCTGGTACATCTTGGTGGTACCAGGATGGATGGTAAAATGGCTTTTATGGGCTTCCTCCAAGATTTCTTTTCAAGGTGACCAATTGCCGTACACAAATCCTTCCTTCAAACCTCCATATACCATCGGTACCTTGGGCGAATTCTTTTAATTTTCCTGCCCGTACCGTCTCTAAGGTCTCTTGAAACTCTCTATCCTCTTGTTGGGCTTGAGTAATCCTTTCCCTAAAGTCACTTGTTACACTAAGATGGCATGCCTTTATGCTCTTACTGGTCAAGGTCATCCCTAGGTTTAGGTCTCTAAACTTTTCAATCAATTCAATTTCCTTAACCATCATATGGGATAGGTGCAATGATTTCCTACTTAAGGCATCTGCCACTACATTAGCCTTGCCAGGGTGGTAGTTCAACTCAAAGTCATAATCCTTCAAAAACTCCATCCACCTTCTCTGTCTCATGTTTAGCTCTTTTTGATCAAAGAGATACTTTAGACTCTTGTGATCGGACAACACCTCAATTTTACTCCATACAAGTGGTGTCTCCATACTTTTAGAGCAAACACTACTACGGGCTAACTCTAGGTCATGGGTGGGGTAGTTTGCCTCGTGAGGCTTGAGTTGCCGCGATGCATAGGCTACCACTTGCCTATTCTGCATCAATACACAACCCAATCCTTTCCCGGAAGCATCGCAATATACCTCAAAAGGTTCATTGGGGTCAGGCAGCACTAAAACTGGGGTTGAGGTTAACTTGTGTTTCAGCTCTTGAAAGCTCTTTTCACACGCTGGGGTCCAAGTAAAAGAGGCATTCTTCCTAGTAAGCTTAGTCAAGGGTAAAGAAATCTGGGAAAATCCTTTAATAAACCTACGATAATAACCTGCTAGGCCCAAAAAGCTCCTAATCTCCGTTACAGTGGTAGGTCTTTCCCAATTCATCACAGCCTCTATCTTACTAGGGTCAACAGCAATACCCCCTTTTGACACTACATGCCCTAAAAACTTTACTTCCTCCAAATGTAATTCACACTTAGACAGTCTGGCATATAGTTTCTTCTCCTTTAAGATTTCCAAAACTATCCTCAAATGACGCTCATGCTCCTCGTGGGTCTTCGAATAGATGAGAATATCATCTATGAAAACAACCACGAATTGGTCTAAATAGGGCCTGAAGATCCTATTCATATAGTCCATAAACACAGCAGGAGCATTAGTCACTCCAAATGACATAACTGCGAACTCAAAGTGTCCGTACCGGGTTCTAAAAGCAGTCTTAGGTATGTCCTCATCCCTAACTCTAATCTGATGGTAACCTGACCTCAAGTCTATCTTTGAGAACATCACCGCTCCTCTCAATTGATCCATTAAATCATCAATCCTAGGCAAAGGGTATTTGTTCTTTACTGTTACTCGGTTCAATTGCCTATAATCAATGCATAACCTCATACTTCCATCCTTCTTCTTAACAAATAGGACCTGGCTCCCCATGGTGAAACACTTGGTCTCACAAACTTCTTCTCTAAGAGCTCCTCCAATTGAGTTTTTAACTCAGTTAACTCAAGAGGTGACATCCTATAGGGTGCTATGGATATTGGTCCTGCTCCTAACTAACTCTATGGAGAACTCAATTTCTCTTTTGGAGGAAACTTCGGGTATATCATCAGAAACACCTCAGATAGTCTCTCACAATGTATCTCATCAAGATTTTGCTCAAAGTCTACATCGCTAGCGGCTAGGAGAACATATCCCTTACTTTCATCCTTACCACAATTTATTTCTACAGCATTTATGTACAGACTTAGGGGTTTTCTAGGTTCACTAGGGATAGGAAGAAAAATGATAGACTTCTCATAACAATTTAACATTACACGGTTAGCATAAAGCCAATCCATGCCAAGAATTATGTCTAGACCCTGCATAGGTAAACAGACTAAATCTAGGACAAAAGATCTACCTTCAACAAGAAAATAACGATTTAGGCAACATCTACAAGTTTTAACAGTTTTCCAAGTGGGGTGGAAACAGTAAGATCAAAGGGAAGTTCTGACACATGCAATTTCAGGGACTTAGCACAAGCATGGGATATGAATGAGTGAGTAGCGCCAGAGTCAAATAGTACAATTAAGGTTCTACCATTCATCTCACACTTACCTTCTATGAGGTTCCGTGACTTTATCGAGTCCTCTGCACTAAGGGTGAAGACTCTTCCTTGGCGTTGTGGCTTGGGGTTAGAGGCTATTGGGTTCCTCTGTGCATTCCCGTGAGTAGTGACCGGGCTTTCCACACCGATAGCAAACATTCTGGCCCAACAAGCAAGGCCGGTCACCATGTTGCTTTCCACACTTTGGACATTCAGCACCAGGGGTAGGTCTTGGAGGTGCGGCTGGGGTCCATTGGGGTGCTTTTCCTTTGGTTCCACTTGATCCTCCTTGATGAAAGTCCTTCTTAGGGCCTTGTGGCCTAAACTGCGGCCTGGCCTGTGGTCTCGCCAGGCCTGGCGGGCCCGATTTTGCGGCTTGAACCTTGGGGCTTGGGGTGCCAGCTTCTTCTTATAGTCCTCCACCTTTGCTAAGCTCAGCCTCTTGTTACCTTCCTCGATAATGCGACATTTATTGACCAGGGTAGAAAAATCTCTAATCTCCAAATGAGCAACAGCGACATTTATCTCTGCCTTTAACCCGGACTCGTATTTCACGCACTTCCAAAACTCATCAGGGTTACCTTGAAAGATCCTTGAAAATTTGATCAACTCTTCAAATTTTGCAGTGTATTGCGCAATGTTCATATCCCTTTGGGTTAGCTGCATGAACTCTATGTCTTTGGCATTTCTTATGGACTCTGGGAAGTACTTTTGATAGAAGTGGGTCTTGAACAGCTCCCAATCAATTGGTGTCCCGGACGCCTCTAGTAACCTCCGTGTGCCAGTCCACCAAAACTCGGCATCTGCCTCCAGCATGTAGGTGGCAAAGGTCACTTTCTGTTCCTCAGTGCAAGCAATCACTGAAAAGATCTTCTCCATGTTCTTAATCCATTCATCAGCGTGATTTGGATTCAGAGCTCCTCTAAAGGATGGTGGGTTCGCTCTACGAAATTCTCCAAATCTTGAATGCTCAAGGCCTTCAGCGGTAACGGGGCAGCGTCCATTTTCGTTTTGGCGATCCATTCTCTCGAACATCATTTGCATGGCCCTTGCCATGTCCCTTAGAGCTTCGGCAGTTGCATTGTTCTGCTCATCATCATAGAAGTCCTATTACGTCTGGGCGTGCCATTGGTTCCTAAGTACACAAAACAGCAAACACTGAGGTGATCAGGCTCAATACTTAATGTTTAGTGAGCTAGTTCCCATGGCACCTCCCAATACAGCAGTCATGCATATCTACCCTATAGCTTATTCTAACAACAAGACAACTACACATGACATAACTATCGCATTATGCATGAGAAGCATAGTTAGTCCAATCCTCAGGCTCCATGAGAATCGAACTTCTCTGATACCAAAATGTAACACCCTAATATTTAACTCAACACGCCTAGGACGCGTTTAAGTTAATTATTAGTTATTACTCTTTGCTCCAGATTTAAATCAACTTCTTTAAAATACTTTAGTGAAAATATGAGTAAATCTTTTTTGAACTTAAATACCAAAACGTGAGTCACAAGATCCTAAGTATCTAACATCGCTCACCTTTTCTCGCATAAGAGAAGTGTTAGAAACAAATGACAAGTAAACACATAATACAATCATGGCATAACATAACTCAAATAATAATATCATATCAATAAGTGTGTCATAATAATGATGTCCTATAAACGTAAGGACATACATGTCCATAAATAGAAATACAAACTGATAAATAAGATGCAATCACTCTAAAGGCACATATCCAATGAGAAACTATCTTCGTTAAATCTCTTGTTCTATAGCAAAGCTCCCACGACCATTACTCAAAGCCACGAACTACTTCATCATGCTTGTCCTGAGACGACACGAAAAGAAAAGGGATGAGAAACTTATACAAGAGTCTCAAGAGGGCTTCTCGACTCTAACACAAGTGTCATCGTCATCGTCCCCAGGAACCTCGGGTTTAATTATGAAAATGGTGAACATATATATATAAGGTTCATTTATTAAGTTCTAAATATCATTAGCCGAGGCCCGTATCTTTTAGCATGAATCTTAATGTCATGAATGCAACATATTAGTCATGGATGCATGTCAATTTCATATACATAATATCATAAAATCCATAAAGCGATGCATATAATATAAAGAACATCATGATCATTATTCTTACAGCGGACTTAAACTTCTTCATTCTCTTTTCCTTGGGGGCCGCCCTATAATTCTCTCTTTTCTCGAGAGTTCTAGGTTATGAGCTCATACCTCACTAGTCGTCACTAGCGTAATCTTATCCCTTTTGATAAGTTAAATTCCCAACTCTTAAAGTACGGGATAGGGGACATTAGGATCACCTTTCATAACCTTTAATTCGGGGAGTCCAAAGGATCACTTCCTATTCGGATCACCTCTCATAACCTTTAATTCGGGGAGTCTAGAGGATCATTTCCATGTGTCTTATGTCACCTTTAATCTTGGCATGTTATATGGAGATGTAAACATGAATATCACAATTATAACTCATTGATTCATTATTTCATGTGCATATCAATGAATCAAACATAATTATAACATGCCATAATGTAAATCGCATAAACACGCATCATATGTCATTGCAAATATCCATAAGCCATATAAATTTCAGCACATCAACTCATTCTTCACAACACATCATTCACATTCATCTCATCATATTGTCAATATTTACGTTTAAGCCCCAAAGGGTCAAATCACAATTTCTCAAAGATTACGGGTCAAAACATAATTACCCCTTTTTAACATCTACTAATAAATTAAAGATCTCTAACATTAACCAATACAATTCAAGAGGCATATAACTATTAGAAACCATCAAAACTCATCATAAAAACCTTTTAGGGCCATAGACTAAATTTAACACATTATAGGGTCAAAGTATAAAGTTACTTATTTTGACACTTATCAAAAACCAATACTTGTAAAACTTTTTCTAAGCATTATAAATAGTATTTTGAACACATAATAACATCAGATATTATTACTAACCCTAATTAAAATCCTTTCATCAAAATTACATAATTGATAGTTTAGAAACACAACTTTCTACATTTTACAAAATGGTTAAAACTAACACTTATAATTATCCTTTTCAACCTCTAAGATACCAAAAACAATTTTTACATCTAATACTAATAATTCTAAGGTATATAAAACATATGATCAGTATCTAATCAGTGAGGAATTAATTCAGAAAATTCATTGTCTAAAGCTTTGTAGAATTACGATTTTGATCCTTTTTATCTACTAGTTTATCACAAAAATGCTAAAAACAATTCTTACATCAATTATAAGTAATTTATAAACATTCAAAGCCTTTAAATCAATATCCTAACTATTTTATTTAAATCAGGTCAGTAGCATAATTTTCAAATCATAAAGCTTGAGAAAAGCATAAATTCAAACATCTTTAGATTTCTAACTCTAACAAAATTATTTAAGTAGCTTAAAGACAATATCAAAGCCTTAGAAATAAAATAAGCCAACCTTAATATCAAGAGCATCAAGAGGCAAGAAATAACATAATTTAAATATATCCACAAAAATAAAATTCCTATTTAAGATTAAAGAGGTAAGTTTTGAGCTTTAAAGGTTTAGGTGATGGCAAGGATCATAAACATGCTTTACAATCCATTTTTATCATTATAAAGTGATCTCTTGGAAATATAAATATGATGTGCAATACTTGAAATATAAATATGATTATGCAAAGCTTGAAGTATGAATATGAAGATGCAATTCATTCTTAGGTCTTTATAATTTACGTGATAACTTGAAAGTAAATATGAATATGCAAGTCCATATTATTATCTTCAAGAATTAAAATGATAACTTGAAATATAAATATGAAGATGCAAAACTTGAAATATAAATATAATTGTGCAAAGCTTGAAATATAAATATGAATATGCAAGCTTATTTTTAGATCTTTAGTGATAACTTGAATCATAAAATGCATTACTTGAATTTAAACATGAGAATGCAAATTTATATTATTATCTTCAAGATTTAAGGTGATGACTTGAAATTAAATATGATTATGCAAGGCTTGAAATTTAAATATGATATGCAAGAGCTTGAAACATAAACAATGGATATAGTTTCATTTGATTATCTTGTTAAGCTCAAAACTTTTAGAGAATTAAACTCTTTAACCTCAATCAATCTTAAATAAAGGAAGTTAGCATTAGAGTCCTTATTATCAAGATCCCAAGAACCATATTCCATAGTCTTATCATTAAGCCATAAATTAGAAGTCATTAGGAGGAAATAAAGGAAAGAACATGAAATAAAATCCCTACCAAGTTGTTTCTTGTTCTCAAATGTTAAAGCTTGATGTCTTAAGAAGTGAAAAGAAAATCTCCTCTAGATGATGATGATGGCTTCGCCCAAGACAAGAGCTAATGGAGGAAGGATTTTTCTTGTGATTTGTGTTTGATAATGGAAAGGTTATGTGTCTAGGAGTTGGTTTATGGTTGGAATGTGTATGCTTGAGGTTTAGAGCTTGGTTAGAGGTTGGGAATGGAGGCTCTTGAATGTGAATAAGGAAGAAGAAGAAAGCTTGAAGTATTGAGAGAATTTGAGAACTTTGAGCAAACTTTGATCAAGAAAACTATCAAGTAACTAAGCACCAAGGCTATGGATGTTTGTGTGTACATTTTAGCAATGGAAGAGCTCTTATTTATAGGCCAAGGAAGGCCATAAAACCGTGCATCTAAGGCTGGAAAATGGGATTTTAATTTCATTTTTCAATTAAAGAAACATAGAGAAAGAAAGCATAATGTGTAGTCATAATTGTGTTCATGTATCATGGCTTGAAAATGCATAAAATATTATGTAAATGGGAGGCAAGGAATCATGGCTGATAAGGCTGAACATGGATGGATTTCTTTTGATTATATTTAGCCAAAAAAATAATGAAAAAGAAAGCTAAAGGTATGGTGTCATGTTGGATATGTTTTCATGTTGAAAGAAAAGCAATAAAATATGGTTATTTGGGCTGATCATGGGTGCTGGTTTCTGATGCTTTCATGATCAGATTTGTGTTTTTTATAAGTGATAAATCATGTATTAGATGTGTATTTACTTAGGTAAAAGATTAGTAATTGATAGGTTAGTGAAAACGGTAAAAGGTCAAGTGTTTAGGACAAATCAAGACAAGGTAAAAAGAGAAATCTTACGCTAGTAAATGAGGTTAATTTCAAATGTGTAAAAACCAATTTGTAACTTAGGTTCTAATCTTAGGATAAGAAAATGTAAATGTACAAGATTATACCGAAACCGTAATTTTAATTTTGACCTAAAACATCACTAACTTTATGAGCTTCTAAAAAGACAAGGAAAGGTAATTTAAATTTATCTTAGGTAAATCTTGACTCTAATTACCTCAAGTAATTATTTTTAACCTTGGGTAATTAATTTTAAACTCCAGGTTAATGAATAAAATCAATTTGAGTTCAAATAGAGTTTTAATACTACCTTAATTACACAAGTAAACCTATTTTACCACAACTAGGGGTAAAAAGGTAATTTCACATAAAAACACTCAATAAATATTGGACAATCTCAAATCATACTTGAAATAGCTATTTTGAATCTTTGAGTGAAAATCGAATTCAGAAATTATGTAATTTCATGAAAAATTACTGCAGGGGTAAAATGGTAATTTTACTTACGATAAAAATTGAGAATTGAGATTTTTACCTCTAAGGCACATATAATCCCCATCAAGCCTTAAACTAACCCCTCAAAGTAATCTAGATTGGTTATCTTTGACTTTCTAGGTAAAAATGACCTCAGGGGCATTTTGGTCATTTTACATGTACAGAAAAATCGGGGTTTGCGACTTTTGCAGGAATCGCTAAACAAGTCTCCTATGATGTTTCTCTAATGTTATATTCCTTTATTGAGAATTATTTGACCTCGAATAATGTATAAAAATTACCTAGGGGTATTTTGGTAATCTTAACATAGCAGTAAAAACTGGGGCATTACATTTCTCCCCTCCTTAAAAAGAATTTCGCCCTCGAAATTCATTACCTGTAAAAAGCTCGGGATACTGCATCTTCATATCTGATTCCAATTCCCATGTGTATTCTTCTAACTTTCCTCGTCCCCATGCTACCTTGACCAAGGGTACAGTCTTGTTTCTCAGTTGCTTGACTCCTTTGTCTATGATTCTCGTAGGTGGCAGGTTGAAAGTCAGGTCTTCCCTTAATTGTACTTGCTCTGGCTCTAATACATGGCTAGGATCTGACCATACTTTCTTAATTGAGAGACATGAAAAACATCATGGAGGTTGGATAAGTTCGGTGGTAAAGCTATTCGGTATGCTACAGGCCCGACTCGACTAAGGATTTCAAATGGACCAAGAAATCCGGGGCTCAATTTCTTGACTCTCATATCCCGACCTATGCCTGTGGTAGGGGTGATCCTAAGGAATACATGTTCTCCCTCTTGAAATTCTAGCGGCTTTCGCTGTTTGTCCGCATAGCTTTTCTGTCGACTTTGAGCAGTGAGAATTCTATCCCTAATCCTTTTGATTTGTTCCGTGGTTTCCCTCACAACATCAGGTCCTAACACATTTTGTTCTCCGGGTTCATACCAACATAGAGGGGATTGGCACTTTCTACCATATAGGGCCTCATACGGTGCCATACCAATACTTGCATGGTAACTATTGTTATATGAAAACTCAATCAATGGCAAGTATCTATCCCAGCTCCCCTTTTGGTCCAACACACAAGCCCTTAACATATCCTCAAAGGTTTGAATGGTTCTCTCTGATTGACCATCCGTTTGAGGGTGATAAGCCGTGCTTAAGCATAGCTTTGAACCAAATGCCTTTTGAAAGGCTCCCCAAAAACGTGACGTAAATCGCGGATCTCGATCCGAAATTATCGTCGATGGTACTCCATGCAACCTTACTATCTCTTGGATGTATAACTGAGCTAACCTATCCAAGGAGTAAGTCACTTTAACAGGTAAGAAATGAGCTGACTTAGTTAATCGGTCCACGATTACCCATACTGCATCGTGACCTGCTTGGGTCCTTGGTAGTCCAGTCACGAAATCCATTGAGATACTATCCCATTTCCACTCAGGGATTGATAAGGGTTGCAACATTCCAGAGGGTTTTTGGTGCTCAATCTTCACCTTTTGACAAACTAAGCACTTGCTTACCCAGGCACTCACATCCTTCTTTAACCCGGGCCACCAAAACATCTTTTTCAAGTCCTGGTACATCTTGGTGGTACCAGGATGGATGGTAAAATGGCTTTTATGGGCTTCCTCCAAGATTTCTTTTCGAAGGTGACCAATTGCTGGTACACAAATCCTTCCTTCAAACCTCCATATACCATCGGTACCTTGGGCGAATTCTTTTAATTTTCCTGCCCGTACCGTCTCTAAGGTCTCTTGAAACTCTCTATCCTCTTGTTGGGCTTGAGTAATCCTTTCCCTAAAGTCACTTGTTACACTAAGATGGCATGCCTTTATGCTCTTACTGGTCAAGGTCATCCCTAGGTTTAGGTCTCTAAACTTTTCAATCAATTCAATTTCCTTAACCATCATGTGGGATAGGTGCAATGATTTCCTACTTAAGGCATCTGCCACTACATTAGCCTTGCCAGGGTGGTAGTTCAACTCAAAGTCATAATCCTTCAAAAACTCCATCCACCTTCTCTGTCTCATGTTTAGCTCTTTTTGATCAAAGAGATACTTTAGACTCTTGTGATCGGAAAACACCTCGAATTTTACTCCATACAAGTGGTGTCTCCATACTTTTAGAGCAAACACTACTGGGCTAACTCTAGGTCATGGGTGGGGTAGTTTGCCTCGTGAGGCTTGAGTTGCCGCGATGCATAGGCTACCACTTGCCTATTCTGCATCAATACACAACCCAATCCTTTCCCGGAAGCATCGCAATATACCTCAAAAGGTTCATTGGGGTCAGGCAGCACTAAAACTGGGGTTGAGGTTAACTTGTGTTTCAGCTCTTGAAAGCTCTTTTCACACGCTGGGGTCCAAGTAAAAGAGGCATTCTTCCTAGTAAGCTTAGTCAAGGGTAAAGAAATCTGGGAAAATCCTTTAATAAACCTACGATAATAACCTGCTAGGCCCAAAAGCTCCTAATCTCTACAAAGTGGTAGGTCTTTCCCAATTCATCACAAATCTATCTTACTAGGGTCAACAAAGAATACCCCTTTTGACACTACATGCCCTAAAAACTTTACTTCCTCCAAATGTAATTCACACTTAGACAGTCTGGCATATAGTTTCTTCTCCTTTAAGATTTCCAAAACTATCCTCAAATGACGCTCATGCTCCTCGTGGGTCTTCGAATAGATGAGAATATCATCTATGAAAACAACCACGAATTGGTCTAAATAGGGCCTGAAGATCCTATTCATATAGTCCATAAACACAGCAGGAGCATTAGTCAGCCCAAATGACATAATCATGAACTCAAAGTGTCCGTGCAAGTTCTAAAAGCAGTCTTAGGTATGTCCTCATCCCTAACTCTAATCTGATGGTAACCTGACCTCAAGTCTATCTTTGAGAACATCACCGCTCCTCTCAATTGATCCATTAAATCATCAATCCTAGGCAAAGGGTATTTGTTCTTTACTGTTACTCGGTTCAATTGCCTATAATCAATGCATAACCTCATACTTCCATCCTTCTTCTTAACAAATAGGACCGGGGCTCCCCATGGTGAAACACTTGGTCTCACAAACTTCTTCTCTAAGAGCTCCTCCAATTGAGTTTTTAACTCAGTTAACTCAAGAGGTGACATCCTATAGGGTGCTATGGATATTGGTCCTGCTCCTAACTAACTCTATGGAGAACTCAATTTCTCTTTTGGAGGAAACTCGGGTATATCATCAGGAAACACCTCAGATAGTCTCTCACAAATGTGTATCTCATCAAGATTTTGCTCAAAGTCTACATCGCTAGCGGCTAGGAGAACATATCCCTTACTTTCATCCTTACCACAATTTATTTCTACAAAGATTTATGTACAGACTTAGGGGTTTTCTAGGTTCACTAGGGATAGGAAGAAAAATGATAGACTTCTCATAACAATTTAACATTACACGGTTAGCATAAAGCCAATCCATGCCAAGAATTATGTCTAGACCCTGCATAGGTAAACAGACTAAATCTAGGACAAAAGATCTACCTTCAACAGTAAAATAACAGTTTAGGCAACATCTACAAGTTTTAACAGGTTTTCCAGTGGGGGTGGAAACAGTAAGATCAAAGGGAAGTTCTGACACATGCAATTTCAGGGACTTAGCACAAGCATGGGATATGAATGAGTGAGTAGCGCCAGAGTCAAATAGTACAATTAAGGTTCTACCATTCATCTCACACTTACCTTCTATGAGGTTCCGTGACTTTATCGAGTCCTCTGCACTAAGGGTGAAGACTCTTCCTTGGCGTTGTGGCTTGGGGTTAGAGGCTATTGGGTTCCTCTCTGTGCATTCCCGTGAGTAGTGACCGGGCTTTCCACACCGATAGCAAACATTCTGGCCCAACAAGCAAGGCCGGTCACCGTGTTGCTTTCCACACTTTGGACATTCAGCACCAGGGGTAGGTCTTGGAGGTGCGGCTGGGGTCCATTGGGGTGCTTTTCCTTTGGTTCCACTTGATCCTCCTTGATGAAAGTCCTTCTTAGGGCCTTGTGGCCTAAACTGCGGCCTGGCCTGTGGTCTCAGTTGTGGCCTGAAGGGGGGCCGATTTTGCGGCTTGAACCTTGGGGCTTGGGGTGCCAGCTTCTTCTTATAGTCCTCCACCTTTGCTAAGCTCAGCCTCTTGTTACCTTCCTCGATAATGCGACATTTATTGACCAGGGTAGAAAAATCTCTAATCTCCAAATGAGCAACAGTGACATTTATCTCTGCCTTTAACCCGGACTCGTATTTCACGCACTTCCAAAACTCATCAGGGTTACCTTGAAAGATCCTTGAAAATTTGATCAACTCTTCAAATTTTGCAGTGTATTGCGCAATGTTCATATCCCTTTGGGTTAGCTGCATGAACTCTATGTCTTTGGCATTTCTTATGGACTCTGGGAAGTACTTTTGATAGAAGTGGGTCTTGAACAGCTCCCAATCAATTGGTGTCCCGGACGCCTCTAGTAACCTCCGTGTGCCAGTCCACCAAAACTCGGCATCTGCTTCAGCATGTAGGTGGCAAAGGTCACTTTCTGTTCCTCAGTGCAAGCAATCACTGAAAAGATCTTCTCCATGTTCTTAATCCATTCATCAGCGTGATTTGGATTCAGAGCTCCTCTAAAGGATGGTGGGTTCGCTCTACGAAATTCTCCAAATCTTGAATGCTCAAGGCCTTCAGCGGTAACGGGGCAGCGTCCATTTTCGTTTTGGCGATCCATTCTCTCGAACATCATTTGCATGGCCCTTGCCATGTCCCTTAGAGCTTCGGCAGTTGCATTGTTCTGCTCATCACTGTTAGAAGTCCTATTCTGTCCTGGGCGTGCCATTGGTTCCTAAGTACACAAAACAGCAAACACTGAGGTGATCAGGCTCAATACTTAATGTTTAGTGAGCTAGTTCCCATGGCACCTTCCAATACAGCAATCATGCATATCTACCCTATAGCTTATTCTAACAACAAGACAACTACACATGACATAACTATCGCATTATGCATGAGAAGCATAGTTAGTCCAATCCTCAGGCTCCATGAGAATCGAACTTCTCTGATACCAAAATGTAACACCCTAATATTTAACTCAACACGCTTAGGACGCGTTTAAGTTAATTATTAGTTATTACTCTTTTGCTCCAGATTTAAATCAACTTCTTTAAAATACTTTAGTGAAAATATGAGTAAATCTTTTTTTGAACTTAAATACCAAAACGTGAGCCGCGCATCCTAAGTATCTAACATCGTTCACCTTTTCTGCATAAGAGAAGTGTTAGAAACAAATGACAAGTAAACACATAATACAATCATGGCATAACATAACTCAAATAATAATATCATATCAATAAGTGTGTCATAATAATGATGTCCTATAAACGTAAGGACATACATGTCCATAAATAGAAATACAAACTGATAAATAAGATGCAATCACTCTAAAGGCACATATCCAATGAGAAACTATCTTCATTAAATCTCTTGTTCTATAGCAAAGCTCCCACGACCATTACTCAAAGCCACGAACTACTTCATCATGCTTGTCTGGAGACGACACGGAAAAGAAAAGGGATGAGAAACTTATACAAGAGTCTCAGTAGGGCTTCTCGACTCTAACACAAGTGTCATCGTCATCGTCCCCAGGAACCTCGGGTTTAATTATGAAAATGGTGAACATATATATATAAGGTTCATTTATTAAGTTCTAAATATCATTAGCCGAGGCCCGTATCTTTTAGCATGAATCTTAATGTCATGAATGCAACATATTAGTCATGGATGCATGTCAATTTCATATACATAATATCATAAAATCCATAAAGCGATGCATATAATATAAAGAACATCATGATCATTATTCTTACAGGTGACTTAAACTTCTTCATTCTCTTTTCCTTGGGGGCCGCCCTATAATTCTCTCTTTTCTCGAGAGTTCTAGGTTATGAGCTCATACCTCACTAGTCGTCACTAGCGTAATCTTATCCCTTTGATAAGTTAAATTCCCAACTCTTAAAGTACGGGATAGGGGCATTAGGATCACCTTTCATAACCTTTAATTCGGGAGTCCAAAGGATCACTTCCTATTCGGATCACCTCTCATAACCTTTAATTCGGGGAGTCTAGAGGATCATTTCCATGTGTCTTATGTCACCTTTAATCTTGGCATGTTATATGGAGATGTAAACATGAATATCACAATTATAACTCATTGATTCATTATTTCATGTGCATATCAATGAATCAAACATAATTATAACATGCCATAATGTAAATCGCATAAACACGCATCATATGTCATTGCAAATATCCATAAGCCATATAAATTTCAGCACATCAACTCATTCTTCACAACACATCATTCACATTCATCTCATCATATTGTCAATATTTACGATTAAGCCCCAAAGGGTCAAATCACAATTTCTCAAAGATTACGGGTCAAAACATAATTACCCCTTTTTAACATCTACTAATAAATTAAAGATCTCTAACATTAACCAATACAATTCAAGAGGCATATAACTATTAGAAACCATCAAAACTCATCATAAAAACCTTTTAGGGCCATAGACTAAATTTAACACATTATAGGGGTCAAAGTATAAAGTTACTTATTTTGACACTTATCAAAAACCAATACTTGTAAAACTTTTTCTAAGCATTATAAATAGTATTTTGAACACATAATAACATCAGATATTATTACTAACCCTAATTAAAATCCTTTCATCAAAATTACATAATTGATAGTTTAGAAACACAACTTTCTACATTTTACAAAATGGTTAAAACTAACACTTATAATTATCCTTTTCAACCTCTAAGATACCAAAAACAATTTTTACATCTAATACTAATAATTCTAAGGTATATAAAACATATGATCAGTATCTAATCAGTGAGGAATTAATTCAGAAAATTCATTGTCTAAAGCTTTGTAGAATTACGATTTTGATCCTTTTTATCTACTAGTTTATCACAAAAATGCTAAAAACAATTCTTACATCAATTATAAGTAATTTATAAACATTCAAAGCCTTTAAATCAATATCCTAACTATTTTATTTAAATCAGGTCAGTAGCATAATTTTCAAATCATAAAGCTTGAGAAAAGCATAAATTCAAACATCTTTAGATTTCTAACTCTAACAAAATTATTTAAGTAGCTTAAAGACAATATCAAAGCCTTAGAAATAAAATAAGCCAACCTTAATATCAAGAGCATCAAGAGGCAAGAAATAACATAATTTAAATATATCCACAAAAATAAAATTCCTATTTAAGATTAAAGAGGTAAGTTTTGAGCTTTAAAGGTTTAGGTGATGGCAAGAATCATAAACATGCTATACAATCCATTTTTATCATTATAAAGTGATCTCTTGGAAATATAAATATGATGTGCAATACTTGAAATATAAATATGATTATGCAAAGCTTGAAGTATGAATATGAAGATGCAATTCATTCTTAGGTCTTTATAATTTACGTGATAACTTGAAAGTAAATATGAATATGCAAGTCCATATTATTATCTTCAAGAATTAAAATGATAACTTGAAATATAAATATGAAGATGCAAAACTTGAAATATAAATATAATTGTGCAAAGCTTGAAATATAAATATGAATATGCAAGCTTATTTTTAGATCTTTAGTGATAACTTGAATCATAAAATGCATTACTTGAATTTAAACATGAGAATGCAAATTTATATTATTATCTTCAAGATTTAAGGTGATGACTTGAAATTAAATATGATTATGCAAGGCTTGAAATTTAAATATGATATGCAAGAGCTTGAAACATAAACAATGGATATAGTTTCATTTGATTATCTTGTTAAGCTCAAAACTTTTAGAGAATTAAACTCTTTAACCTCAATCAATCTTAAATAAAGGAAGTTAGCATTAGAGTCCTTATTATCAAGATCCCAAGAACCATATTCCATAGTCTTATCATTAAGCCATAAATTAGAAGTCATTAGGAGGAAATAAAGGAAAGAACATGAAATAAAATCCCTACCAAGTTGTTTCTTGTTCTCAAATGTTAAAGCTTGATGTCTTAAGAAGTGAAAAGAAAATCTCCTCTAGATGATGATGATGGCTTCGCCCAAGACAAGAGCTAATGGAGGAAGGATTTTTCTTGTGATTTGTGTTTGATAATGGAAAGGTTATGTGTCTAGGAGTTGGTTTATGGTTGGAATGTGTATGCTTGAGGTTTAGAGCTTGGTTAGAGGTTGGGAATGGAGGCTCTTGAATGTGAATAAGGAAGAAGAAGAAAGCTTGAAGTATTGAGAGAATTTGAGAACTTTGAGCAAACTTTGATCAAGAAAACTATCAAGTAACTAAGCACCAAGGCTATGGATGTTTGTGTGTACATTTTAGCAATGGAAGAGCTCTTATTTATAGGCCAAGGAAGGCCATAAAACCGTGCATCTAAGGCTGGAAAATGGGATTTTAATTTCATTTTTCAATTAAAGAAACATAGAGAAAGAAAGCATAATGTGTAGTCATAATTGTGTTCATGTATCATGGCTTGAAAATGCATAAAATATTATGTAAATGGGAGGCAAGGAATCATGGCTGATAAGGCTGAACATGGATGGATTTCTTTTGATTATATTTAGCCAAGAAAAATAATGAAAAAGAAAGCTAAAGGTATGGTGTCATGTTGGATATGTTTTCATATTGAAAGAAAAGCAATAAAATATGGTTATTTGGGCTGATCATGGGTGCTGGTTTCTGATGCTTTCATGATCAGATTTGTGTTTTTTATAAGTGATAAATCATGTATTAGATGTGTATTTACTTAGGTAAAAGATTAGTAATTGATAGGTTAGTGAAAACGGTAAAAGGTCAAGTGTTTAGGACAAATCAAGACAAGGTAAAAAGAGAAATCTTACGCTAGTAAATGAGGTTAATTTCAAATGTGTAAAAACCAATTTGTAACTTAGGTTCTAATCTTAGGATAAGAAAATGTAAATGTACAAGATTATACCGAAACCGTAATTTTAATTTTGACCTAAAACATCACTAACTTTATGAGCTTCTAAAAAGACAAGGAAAGGTAATTTAAATTTATCTTAGGTAAATCTTGACTCTAATTACCTCAAGTAATTATTTTTAACCTTGGGTAATTAATTTTAAACTCCTGTGTTAATGAATAAAATCAATTTGAGTTCAAATAGAGTTTTAATACTACCTTAATTACACAAGTAAACCTATTTTACCACAACTAGGGGTAAAAAGGTAATTTCACATAAAAACACTCAATAAATATTGGACAATCTCAAATCATACTTGAAATAGCTATTTTGAATCTTTGAGTGAAAATCGAATTCAGAAATTATGTAATTTCATGAAAAATTACTGCAGGGGTAAAATGGTAATTTTACTTACGATAAAAATTGAGAATTGAGATTTTTACCTCTAAGGCACATATAATCCCCATCAAGCCTTAAACTAACCCCTCAAAGATAATCTAGATTGGTTATCTTTGACTTTCTAGGTAAAAATGACCTCAGGGGCATTTTGGTCATTTTACATGTACAGAAAAATCGGGGTTTGTGACTTTTGCAGACCTCGAGAGAAGAGCGTCCTATGATGTTTCTCTAATGTTATATTCCTTTATTGAGAATTATTTGACCTCGAATAATGTATAAAAATTACCTAGGGTATTTTGGTAATCTTAACATAGCAAGAAAAACCGGGCATTACATTTCTCCTCCTTAAAAGAATTTCGCCTCGAAATTCATTACTGTAAAAAGCTCTGGATATCGCATCTTCATATCTCGATTCCAATTCCCATGTGTATTCTTCTAACTTTCCTCGTCCCCATGCTACCTTGACCAAGGGTACAGCCTTGTTTCTCGCTTGCTTGACTCCTTTGTCTATGATTCTCGTAGGTGGCAAAGTTGAAAGTCGTCTTCCCTTAATTGTACTTGCTCGCTCTAATACATGACTAGGATCCGACCGTACTTTCTTAATTGAGAGACATGAAAAACATCATGGAGGTTGGATAAGTTGGGTGGTAAAGCTATTCCGGATGCTACAGTCCGACTGACTAAGGATTTCAAATGGACCAAGAAATCCGGCTCAATTTCTTGACTCTCATATCCCGACCTATGCCTGTGGTAGGGTGATCCTAAGGAATACATGTTCTCCTCTTGAAATTCTAGCGGCTTTCATTTGTTTGTCCGCATAGCTTTTCTCGTCGACTTTGAGCAAGGAGAATTCTATCCCTAATCCTTTTGATTTGTTCCGTGGTTTCCTCACAACATCAGGTCCTAACACATTTTGTTCTCCGGTTCATACCAACATAGAGGGATTGGCACTTTCTACCATATAGGGCCTCATACGGTGCCATACCAATACTTGCATGGTAACTATTGTTATATGAAAACTCAATCAATGGCAAGTATCTATCCCAGCTCCCCTTTTGGTCCAACACACAAGCCCTTAACATATCCTCAAAGGTTTGAATGGTTCTCTCTGATTGCCCATCCGGTTGAGGGTGATAAGCCGTGCTTAAGCATAGCTCCGAACCAAATGCCTTTTGAAAGGGCTCCCAAAAACGTGATGTAAATCGCGGATCTCGATCCGAAATTATCGTCGATGGTACTCCATGCAACCTTACTATCTCTTGGATGTATAACTGAGCTAACCTATCCAAGGAGTAAGTCACTTTAACAGGTAAGAAATGAGTCGACTTAGTTAATCGGTCCACGATTACCCATACCGCATCGTGACTCGCTTGGGTCCTTGGTAGTCCAGTCACGAAATCCATTGAGATACTATCCCATTTCCACTCAGGGATTGATAAGGGTTGCAACATTCCAGAGGGTTTTTGGTGCTCAATCTTCACCTTTTGACAAACTAAGCACTTGCTTACCCAGGCACTCACATCCTTCTTTAACCCGGGCCACCAAAACATCTTTTTCAAGTCCTGGTACATCTTGGTGGTACCAGGATGGATGGTAAAATGGCTTTTATGGGCTTCCTCCAAGATTTCTTTTCGAAGGTGACCAATTGCTGGTACACAAATCCTTCCTTCAAACCTCCATATACCATCGGTACCTTGGGCGAATTCTTTTAATTTTCCTGCCCGTACCGTCTCTAAGGTCTCTTGAAACTCTCTATCCTCTTGTTGGGCTTGAGTAATCCTTTCCCTAAAGTCACTTGTTACACTAAGATGGCATGCCTTTATGCTCTTACTGGTCAAGGTCATCCCTAGGTTTAGGTCTCTAAACTTTTCAATCAATTCAATTTCCTTAACCATCATGTGGGATAGGTGCAATGATTTCCTACTTAAGGCATCTGCCACTACATTAGCCTTGCCAGGGTGGTAGTTCAACTCAAAGTCATAATCCTTCAAAAACTCCATCCACCTTCTCTGTCTCATGTTTAGCTCTTTTTGATCAAAGAGATACTTTAGACTCTTGTGATCGGAAAACACCTCGAATTTTACTCCATACAAGTGGTGTCTCCATACTTTTAGAGCAAACACTACGGCGGCTAACTCTAGGTCATGGGTGGGGTAGTTTGCCTCGTGAGGCTTGAGTTGCCGCGATGCATAGGCTACCACTTGCCTATTCTGCATCAATACACAACCCAATCCTTTCCCGGAAGCATCGCAATATACCTCAAAAGGTTCATTGGGGTCAGCAAAGACTAAACCTGGGGTTGAGGTTAACTTGTGTTTCAGCTCTTGAAAGCTCTTTTCACACGCTGGGGTCCAGGTAAAAGAGGCATTCTTCCTAGTAAGCTTAGTCAAGGGTAAAGAAATCTGGGAAAATCCTTTAATAAACCTACGATAATAACCTGCTAGGCCCAAAAAGCTCCTAATCTCCGTTACAGTGGTAGGTCTTTCCCAATTCATCACAAATTCTATCTTACTAGGGTCAACAAAGAATACCCCTTTTGACACTACATGCCCTAAAAACTTTACTTCCTCCAAATGTAATTCACACTTAGACACCTGGCATATAGTTTCTTCTCCTTTAAGATTTCCAAAACTATCCTCAAATCGCGGCCATGCTCCTCCGGGGGCTTCGTATAGATGAGAATATCATCTATGAAAACTACCACGAATTGGTCTAAATAGGCCTCAAGATCCTATTCATATAGTCCATAAACACAAAGCAGAGCATTAGTCACCCAAATGACATAATCGCGAACTCAAAGTGTCCCGCACTGGTTCTAAAAGCAGTCTTAGGTATGTCCTCATCCCTAACTCTAATCTGATGGTAACCTGACCTCAAGTCTATCTTTGAGAACATCACCGCTCCTCTCAATTGATCCATTAAATCATCAATCCTAGGCAAAGGGTATTTGTTCTTTATTGTTACTCGGTTCAATTGCCTATAATCAATGCATAACCTCATACTTCCATCCTTCTTCTTAACAAATAGGACCGGGGCTCCCATGGTGAAACACTTGGTCTCACAAACTTCTTCTCTAAGAGCTCCTCCAATTGAGTTTTTAACTCAGTTAACTCAAGAGGTGACATCCTATAGGGTGCTATGGATATTGGTCCTGTTCCCGGAACTAACTCTATGGAGAACTCAATTTCTCTTTTTGGAGGAAACTCGGGTATATCATCAGGAAACACCTCAGGATAGTCTCTCACAACAGGTATCTCATCAAGATTTTGCTCAAAGTCTACATCGCTAGCGGCTAGGAGAACATATCCCTTACTTTCATCCTTACCACAATTTATTTCTACAGCATTTATGTACAGACTTAGGGGTTTTCTAGGTTCACTAGGGATAGGAAGAAAAATGATAGACTTCTCATAACAATTTAACATTACACGGTTAGCATAAAGCCAATCCATGCCAAGAATTATGTCTAGACCCTGCATAGGTAAACAGACTAAATCTAGGACAAAAGATCTACCTTCAACAGTAAAATAACAGTTTAGGCAACATCTACAAGTTTTAACAGGTTTTCCAGTGGGGGTGGAAACAGTAAGATCAAAGGGAAGTTCTGACACATGCAATTTCAGGGACTTAGCACAAGCATGGGATATGAATGAGTGAGTAGCGCCAGAGTCAAATAGTACAATTAAGGTTCTACCATTCATCTCACACTTACCTTCTATGAGGTTCCGTGACTTTATCGAGTCCTCTGCACTAAGGGTGAAGACTCTTCCTTGGCGTTGTGGCTTGGGGTTAGAGGCTATTGGGTTCCTCTCTGTGCATTCCCGTGAGTAGTGACCGGGCTTTCCACACCGATAGCAAACATTCTGGCCCAACAAGCAAGGCCGGTCACCATGTTGCTTTCCACACTTTGGACATTCAAAGACCAGGTAGGTCTTGGAGGTGCGGTCAGTCCATTGGGGTGCTTTTCCTTTGGTTCCACTTGATCCTCCTTGATGAAAGTCCTTCTTAGGGCCTTGTGGCCTAAACTGCGGCCTGGCCTGTGGTCTCAGTTGTGGCCTGAAGGGGGGCCGATTTTGCGGCTTGAACCTTGGGGCTTGGGGTGCCAGCTTCTTCTTATAGTCCTCCACCTTTGCTAAGCTCACCTCTTGTTACCTTCCTCGATAATGCGACATTTATTGACCAGGGTAGAAAAATCTCTAATCTCCAAAAGAGCAACAACGACATTTATCTCTGCCTTTAACCCGGACTCGTATTTCACGCACTTCCAAAACTCATCAGGGTTACCTTGAAAGATCCTTGAAAATTTGATCAACTCTTCAAATTTTGCAGTGTATTGCGCAATGTTCATATCCCTTTGGGTTAGCTGCATGAACTCTATGTCTTTGGCATTTCTTATGGACTCTGGGAAGTACTTTTGATAGAAGTGGGTCTTGAACAGCTCCCAATCAATTGGTGTCCCTGACGCCTCTAGTAACCTCCGTGCCACCCACCAAAACTCGGCATCTGCCTCCAGCATGTAGGTGGCAAAGGTCACTTTCTGTTCCTCAGTGCAAGCAATCACTGAAAAGATCTTCTCCATGTTCTTAATCCATTCATCAGCGTGATTTGGATTCAGAGCTCCTCTAAAGGATGGTGGGTTCGCTCTACGAAATTCTCCAAATCTTGAATGCTCAAGGCCTTCAATGCAACAAATGGCCCATTTTCGTTTTGGCGATCCATTCTCTCGAACATCATTTGCATGGCCCTTGCCATCTCCCTTCGAGCTTCGGCAGTTGCATTGTTCTGCTCATCATCACATAGAAGTCCTATTCTAGCCTGGGCGTGCCATTGGTTCCTAAGTACACAAAACAGCAAACACTGAGGTGATCAGGCTCAATACTTAATGTTTAGTGAGCTAGTTCCCATGGCACCTCCCAATACAGCAGTCATGCATATCTACCCTATAGCTTATTCTAACAACAAGACAACTACACATGACATAACTATCGCATTATGCATGAGAAGCATAGTTAGTCCAATCCTCAGGCTCCATGAGAATCGAACTGCTCTGATACCAAAATGTAACACCCTAATATTTAACTCAACACGCTTAGGACGCGTTTAAGTTAATTATTAGTTATTACTCTTTTGCTCCAGATTTAAATCAACTTCTTTAAAATACTTTAGTGAAAATATGAGTAAATCTTTTTTTTTGAACTTAAATACCAAAACGTGAGTCACAGATCCTAAGTATCTAACATCGCTCACCTTTCTCGCATAAGAGAAGTGTTAGAAACAAATGACAAGTAAACACATAATACAATCATGGCATAACATAACTCAAATAATAATATCATATCAATAAGTGTGTCATAATAATGATGTCCTATAAACGTAAGGACATACATGTCCATAAATAGAAATACAAACTGATAAATAAGATGCAATCACTCTAAAGGCACATATCCAATGAGAAACTATCTTCGTTAAATCTCTTGTTCTATAGCAAAGCTCCTACGACCATTACTCAAAGCCACGAACTACTTCATCATGCTTGTCCTGGAGACGACACGAAAAGAAAAGGGATGAGAAACTTATACAAGAGTCTCAGAGGGCTTCTCGACTCTAACACAAGTGTCATCGCTATCGTCCCTGGGAACCTCGGGTTTAATTATGAAAATGGTGAACATATATATATAAGGTTCATTTATTAAGTTCTAAATATCATTAGCCGAGGCCCGTATCTTTTAGCATGAATCTTAATGTCATGAATGCAACATATTAGTCATGGATGCATGTCAATTTCATATACATAATATCATAAAATCCATAAAGCGATGCATATAATATAAAGAACATCATGATCATTATTCTTACGGTGACTTAAACTTCTTCATTCTCTTTTCCTTGGGGGCCGCCCTATAATTCTCTCTTTTCTCGAGAGTTCTAGGTTATGAGCTCATACCTCACTATTCGCCACTAGCGTAATCTTATCCCTTTGATAAGTTAAATTCCCAACTCTTAAAGTACGGATAGGGCATTAGGAACACCTTTCATAACCTTTAATTCAGGGAGTCCAAAGGATCACTTCCTATTCGGATCACCTCTCATAACCTTTAATTCGGGAGTCTAGAGGATCATTTCCATGTGTCTTATGTCACCTTTAATCTTGGCATGTTATATGGAGATGTAAACATGAATATCACAATTATAACTCATTGATTCATTATTTCATGTGCATATCAATGAATCAAACATAATTATAACATGCCATAATGTAAATCGCATAAACACGCATCATATGTCATTGCAAATATCCATAAGCCATATAAATTTCAGCACATCAACTCATTCTTCACAACACATCATTCACATTCATCTCATGATATTGTGAATATTTATGGTTAAGCCCCAAAGGGTCAAATCACAATTTCTCAAAGATTACGGTCAAAACATAATTACCCCTTTTTAACATCTACTAATAAATTAAAGATCTCTAACATTAACCAATACAATTCAAGAGGCATATAACTATTAGAAACCATCAAAACTCATCATAAAAACCTTTTAGGGCCATAGACTAAATTTAACACATTATACGCGTCAAAGTATAAAGTTACTTATTTTGACACTTATCAAAAACCAATACTTGTAAAACTTTTTCTAAGCATTATAAATAGTATTTTGAACACATAATAACATCAGATATTATTACTAACCCTAATTAAAATCCTTTCATCAAAATTACATAATTGATAGTTTAGAAACACAACTTTCTACATTTTACAAAATGGTTAAAACTAACACTTATAATTATCCTTTTCAACCTCTAAGATACCAAACACAATTTTTACATCTAATACTAATAATTCTAAGGTATATAAAACATATGATCAGTATCTAATCAGTGAGGAATTAATTCAGAAAATTCATTGTCTAAAGCTTTGTAGAATTACGATTTTGATCCTTTTTATCTACTAGTTTATCACAAAAATGCTAAAAACAATTCTTACATCAATTATAAGTAATTTATAAACATTCAAAGCCTTTAAATCAATATCCTAACTATTTTATTTAAATCAGGTCAGTAGCATAATTTTCAAATCATAAAGCTTGAGAAAAGCATAAATTCAAACATCTTTAGATTTCTAACTCTAACAAAATTATTTAAGTAGCTTAAAGACAATATCAAAGCCTTAGAAATAAAATAAGCCAACCTTAATATCAAGAGCATCAAGAGGCAAGAAATAACATAATTTAAATATATCCACAAAAATAAAATTCCTATTTAAGATTAAAGAGGTAAGTTTTGAGCTTTAAAGGTTTAGGTGATGGCAAGAATCATAAACATGCTATACAATCCATTTTTATCATTATAAAGTGATCTCTTGGAAATATAAATATGATGTGCAATACTTGAAATATAAATATGATTATGCAAAGCTTGAAGTATGAATATGAAGATGCAATTCATTCTTAGGTCTTTATAATTTACGTGATAACTTGAAAGTAAATATGAATATGCAAGTCCATATTATTATCTTCAAGAATTAAAATGATAACTTGAAATATAAATATGAAGATGCAAAACTTGAAATATAAATATAATTGTGCAAAGCTTGAAATATAAATATGAATATGCAAGCTTATTTTTAGATCTTTAGTGATAACTTGAATCATAAAATGCATTACTTGAATTTAAACATGAGAATGCAAATTTATATTATTATCTTCAAGATTTAAGGTGATGACTTGAAATTAAATATGATTATGCAAGGCTTGAAATTTAAATATGATATGCAAGAGCTTGAAACATAAACAATGGATATAGTTTCATTTGATTATCTTGTTAAGCTCAAAACTTTTAGAGAATTAAACTCTTTAACCTCAATCAATCTTAAATAAAGGAAGTTAGCATTAGAGTCCTTATTATCAAGATCCCAAGAACCATATTCCATAGTCTTATCATTAAGCCATAAATTAGAAGTCATTAGGAGGAAATAAAGGAAAGAACATGAAATAAAATCCCTACCAAGTTGTTTCTTGTTCTCAAATGTTAAAGCTTGATGTCTTAAGAAGTGAAAAGAAAATCTCCTCTAGATGATGATGATGGCTTCGCCAAGACAAGAGCTAATGGAGGAAGGATTTTTCTTGTGATTTGTGTTTGATAATGGAAAGGTTATGTGTCTAGGAGTTGGTTTATGGTTGGAATGTGTATGCTTGAGGTTTAGAGCTTGGTTAGAGGTTGGGAATGGAGGCTCTTGAATGTGAATAAGGAAGAAGAAGAAAGCTTGAAGTATTGAGAGAATTTGAGAACTTTGAGCAAACTTTGATCAAGAAAACTATCAAGTAACTAAGCACCAAGGCTATGGATGTTTGTGTGTACATTTTAGCAATGGAAGAGCTCTTATTTATAGGCCAAGGAAGGCCATAAAACCGTGCATCTAAGGCTGGAAAAATGGGATTTTAATTTCATTTTTCAATTAAAGAAACATAGAGAAAGAAAGCATAATGTGTAGTCATAATTGTGTTCATGTATCATGGCTTGAAAATGCATAAAATATTATGTAAATGGGAGGCAAGGAATCATGGCTGATAAGGCTGAACATGGATGGATTTCTTTTGATTATATTTAGCCAAGAAAAATAATGAAAAAGAAAGCTAAAGGTATGGTGTCATGTTGGATATGTTTTCATATTGAAAGAAAAGCAATAAAATATGGTTATTTGGGCTGATCATGGGTGCTGGTTTCTGATGCTTTCATGATCAGATTTGTGTTTTTTATAAGTGATAAATCATGTATTAGATGTGTATTTACTTAGGTAAAAGATTAGTAATTGATAGGTTAGTGAAAACGGTAAAAGGTCAAGTGTTTAGGACAAATCAAGACAAGGTAAAAAGAGAAATCTTACGCTAGTAAATGAGGTTAATTTCAAATGTGTAAAAACCAATTTGTAACTTAGGTTCTAATCTTAGGATAAGAAAATGTAAATGTACAAGATTATACCGAAACCGTAATTTTAATTTTGACCTAAAACATCACTAACTTTATGAGCTTCTAAAAAGACAAGGAAAGGTAATTTAAATTTATCTTAGGTAAATCTTGACTCTAATTACCTCAAGTAATTATTTTTAACCTTGGGTAATTAATTTTAAACTCCAGGTTAATGAATAAAATCAATTTGAGTTCAAATAGAGTTTTAATACTACCTTAATTACACAAGTAAACCTATTTTACCACAACTAGGGGTAAAAAGGTAATTTCACATAAAAACACTCAGTAAATATTGGACAATCTCAAATCATACTTGAAATAGCTATTTTGAATCTTTGAGTGAAAATCGAATTCAGAAATTATGTAATTTCATGAAAAATTACTGCAGGGGTAAAATGGTAATTTTACTTACGATAAAAATTGAGAATTGAGATTTTTACCTCTAAGGCACATATAATCCCCATCAAGCCTTAAACTAACCCCTCAAAGATAATCTAGATTGGTTATCTTTGACTTTCTAGGTAAAAATGACCTCAGGGGCATTTTGGTCATTTTACACGTACAGAAAAATCGGGGTTTGCGACTTTTGCAGGAATCGCTAAACAAGTCTCCTATGATGTTTCTCTAATGTTATATTCCTTTATTGAGAATTATTTGACCTCGAATAATGTATAAAAATTACCTAGGGGTATTTTGGTAATCTTAACATAGCAGTAAAAACTGGGGCATTACACTCTCAGAATATACATGAGTAGGAGTGTCCTCTGAAGGATCAGTTTCAGAATATCTCGTCTCGGGAACATACTCTGGAAATCCATGGACAGCAGATGAAGCGGGATAAGAACGTAACATCCTTTCATCAAGTGGACGTGCATGTTCGAAAACCATTTCCTCGCCATAGGAAGAAGTAGGAGAAAATCGATAACTAGGGACAGGATGTGCAAATGGATGACCTATGTAAATAAAAACACGAACTACGCACCTCCCTTCAAAATGATACGAACGACGCACCGGATCATAGTGGAATTCCCAAGTAGGGGTATCAACGAACAGGACGAATGTCGCCATTTGAATCTGGAGACAATGACGGAAATAAAGAAAAGGGAGTCAGAATCTTGCTAAAGAATTCTCAGTAGGGTACCTCCTTCTACAGTGTCATCATCAAAGTCCCCAGGAGCCTCGGGATTATTCTAAAATAGTGAGTATGCAAAGATTCATTTTAAGTTCGGACAAATACTTAACCGAGGTTCGTCATTTTTTAATCATGCGTCTTATAATGCATCATAATCTTAACATGTCATATTTACAATGAACTTTTCCTTTATCATTACATCATATTCCTCATCATCATTATCAAAATAACATGCATAAAAGAACGTCGTATAATATTAGCTACACATGGACACAGTGCACATATTTCATTTCTTTAGTACCTTAGGTGACTTAAAATCTTATCATCACCATTATTTTCCTTGGGCCACCCTATACTCCACCCTTTTGGGAGTAATTTAGGTTATGAGCTCATACTTTACTAGTCGTCACTAGCATATACTTATCCCCTTTGATAAGCTAAAGTCCCGACTCTACCCTTTTGAGAGAACGGGTTAGGGGCTAAAATCACCTTTTCACCACCTATAGTCCGATGGTTCCAAAGGATCATTTTCTTATAAGTTTAAGTCACCATTAAATCTTTGCATGTTATATCACAATACAATTCATAAACATCATAGCATTTTCTCATTTATAGTCTTAAGCTAGAATAATATATATCAACTATAATCATGCATCTAGGAGATTCCCAGGAAAGAGAGGTGGGTCACAATGGACACGCTTAAATACCAAGTCTTTCCTTAGCCAGAACCTTTCCAAATTACACTTTTACAATGATAAACTTTCTTCTAGCAACAAAGGTAAATTTTACATAATAAAGAATATTTCATGCATAAGCATTCTCAGTATTTGCAACAAAGAACTATAACATGCAAGCCAGGAAATCATTCAATGATATCAAGTACTTAATAAGCATCCAATACTTACATAGAATTATCAATTATAGAACTAATTACCATCCTTACGATTATTTATAGGCCTTAAGAACACTATTAAATCAAATGGGGTAGCATAGGTAGTAAGTTGTTCCTAAGGTTTTACGGTATGGTAGAAGTTATGTTTTAAATCCTTTCTTGTTACCAGCTTTCCCTATGATGCTGAAATTAGTTACTAAACCAATTATGAATCATTCTCCCTTATTTAAACATAATGAAACCTGGTTCTTATCGTTGCTAAAGATTCTGGATAGAATGCATAAATTTCATTCCCTAGAGTTCTAGAAATCTTGTTTTTACGGATTTCTAGTTGCTAAGTTCATTTTTAGTGTTCGGGATCAATCCTAGTCTAATTGATACCAAATTTTTCGTGGCTGACTAATCCTAGACAGAATTATAAGATACTAAAACAGATTTGGCTTTGGCTAAACTTAAAGGGGTCAAAAGCTAGATAAATTCTAGCTCTTTGGTTGTTCTAAGGAGCTAGTTTTATCTCTAACATGCAGTGAATCATTCTCTTAACAATAAACCATAATTATCACAACTTCAAACATATCAAATCATTATCATACATTGATACTAAACTCAGATCAATGGCTGAATCATGAACCTCATGCAATTACATAGAATCATATTTTAAGTGCATATAAAATACTAGTTCCCCGTAAAATCCTTGCAAAGTCTTAAAACTCATTTAGAAACTAGTTCTTTTGTCAAACTTGGGAGGATCTTCACAATTAAAATTCTCACTTAAGATAAAAGGAGTAAGTCTTGAGCTTTAGAGATTTAGGTGACATCTTAGAATTATAAACATGCTATGCAACCTTATTTTAATCTTATCTTTATAAGGTGATAGCTTGGAATTATAAACATGATATGCAATTCCATTTCTTTATCTTTAAGATTTAAGGTGATGACTTGAAAATTAAACATGATGCAAGAACTTGAAATATAAACATGATGTAAGAAATCTGAGCGCGGTAATCCGCACAGACCAAGAGAGGAGAAGAGAATATTAAGAAACCGGAGCGACTGTAGTCCGCACAGACCGTGAACGGAGAAGAGAATTATTATTACATCTTTTTAAGCTCCAATCTCAAGACTTTTTAAAGAATAAATTCTTTAACTCCAATAATCATATTTCTTTGCTTGTGATACATGGCCAAGCCTTTGACCTCTAGGATCTTTAGGTGATGGCATAAAATAAACATGCCATGCGTTGATTTTTTTAGCCATTATAAAATAAAGTGAGAGCATAAATTAAATATGAGATGCAACCTCTTTATTATCTTGAAAGATTAAGTGATGACTTGAAACATAAACATGAAATACAAGCTTGGAAAATACATCTTTCAAGTTCTAAACTAAAAATCTTTGTTTTAGCATCATAAAGCATTATTCTTTAAAGTTTTGCATCAAGTGGAATTTTTAAGCTTTAGAGGCCTAACTTGTGATGGATTTACAACCCACCCTCAAGGTCCTCATCATCAAGCCATCATCTTAGTTCCACCTAGGCCATATGGCTGAATTGGTTAAAGAAAAATGAAGAGGAAAACCGAAATGAAAAGCTAAGGTAAGTTCATAATTTCATCATTTTGAGCTAAAAACACAACTCCTCAAAGCATAGAAATAAATTTAGAGACTACTCCCTACCTAATCTGAGTTAAAGAAGAGGAAGAGAACTTGATTTCTTGAAGTGAAATGAAACAAAATCTCTTTGAAAAAAATGAAGAAAGAATTTAGCCAAAGAGGAGGAAGAAAGAAAGTTTTTGGTGCTCCTAAAAACTAGTTATGAACAAAGCATTCCAAGACCACTCAAGCAAGCCTATTTATAGAAGATTTTGAGGCTTCTAATTGGCCAAAATGAAGAGGTAGTTGGCGGAATTTTGTATGAGAAATAAGGGAGGAAAAATCATTTTAGACAAAGTTGTATGAAATTAAGGAATTATGTCTCTTATGGTGACATTTTGTTTTAGTGCAACTTTTGGCAATAATTCAGCTGTATAATGGCATCAATAATTTCATCCATTACAGCCCAAAGAAGTGAAATTTGTGTGTTCCATGCATTATTTAGGTGTAGGCAAGGTATTCATGTAATTTAGAGAATTTACGGTTAAGGGCTTAAGTGAATTAGTAAGCAATTTGGGTGTTTTTGAGCAATTTTGGGTTTTAATCAATCTAAATACATAATTTTGACTCTAGATTAATATTTAGAATTTAATAAGCTTTAATTTGAGCCTAATATTGCTTAGGTTTCGGTATACGAATCAAAAGTCCCGAAATTCGCAAAACTACCCAAAAATAGGGGCAAAATCGTACTTTCACTTAAAATTGCCCGAGGCCACCCGAGCTTAACCAATGGTTAATCATGGCTTAAAAACAAATTTTAAAACATTTTAGTGAGGTTCGGGCTCAGTCGGCACGCACATCGGAGTTAAAACAGCCGCAGGGCGTTTTGTCATTTCATGTCAGAACTCAAAATTGAGATCCTTCTGCTCTATTAACAACACACATAACACAAACAATCCCTTATTATCATCAAAACATCCCCTTGAGAATAGGTGGGGCCCACGATCCTCATTTTCTGAGTAAAATAACTTTAGGGGCATTTTATACGTACAGAAATTCGGCATTTGCGACTCTCGCATGAATCGCTCTTAACCTCTCTTCTAATGTTATATTCCTTTATTGAGGATTGTTCGGCCTCAAATCTTATGTAATAATTACCTACAGTAATTTGATAATTTCTAATGACAGTAAAAATTATGGCGTTACATTACTCCCCTTCTTAAAAAGAATTTCGCCCTGGAAATTCGTTACCTGAGTACAACTCGGGGTATTGTGCTTTCATGTTCGATTCCAGCTCCCATGTAAGTTCTTCGGTTTCACCTTATCCCCATGCTACTTTGACCAGGGGTACAGCCTTGTTCCTTAACTGCTTAACTCCTCGATCGACGATTCTCGTGGGTAGTAAGTTAAATGTCAGGTTATCTCTTAATTGTACATGTTCTGACTCTAGTACATGACTCGGGGCAGATTGATACTTTCTTAACTGAGAGACATGGAAAACATCATGAAGGTTGGATAGACTCGGGGGTAAGGCTATACGGTAGGCTACAGGTCCTACTTTGGTAAGGATTTCAAACGGACCAAGAAATCTGGGGCTCAATTTCTTTACTTTTATTGCTCGGCCTATGCCTGTGGTGGGGGTGATCCTTAGGAACACGTGGTCCCCTTCTTGAAAATCTAGCGGTTTTCGCCGCTTGTCCGCATAGTTTTTCTGTCGACTTTGAGCAGTAAGAATCTTATCCCTAATCTTCTTGATTTGTTCCGTTGTTTTCCTCACAATATCAGGTCCGAGTAAACTTTGCTCTCCGGGTTCATACCAACATAAGGGAGATTGACATTTCGGCCCATAGAGGGCCTCATACGGTGCCATACCGAAACTTGCATGATAACTCAAGTTGTTATATGCAAATTCAATCAAAGTGTGTACTTATCCCAACTTCCCTTTGATCTAAAACACATGCCCTTAACATATCCTCCAAGGTTTGGATAGTTCTTTCAGATTGACCATCCGTTTGGGGGTGATAGGTCAGGCTTAGACACGCTTTGAACCAAACGCCTTTGAAAGGCTCCCCAAAATCGTGACGTAAACCGCGGATCCCGGTCCGAGATTATCGTCGACGGCACCCCATGTAACCTCACTATCTCCTGAATATATAATTGTGCTAACCTATCCAAGGAATAAGTCACCTTAATAGGTAAAAAGTGGGCTGACTTCGTCAATCGATCCACGATTACCCATATGGTATCATGATTCATTTGGGTCCTCGGTAATCCAGTCACAAAATCCATGGAGATACTATCCCACTTCCACTCAGGGATTGACAGAGGTTGCAGCATTCCAGAGGGTTTTTGGTGTTCAATCTTCACCTTTTGACACACCAAGCACTTACTCACCCATGTGCACACATTTTTCTTCATTCCAGGCCACCAGAACATCTTCTTCAAATCTTGATACATCTTGGTGGCACCAGGATGCAGGGTAAAATGGCTCTTATAGGCTTCCTCCAAAATATCTTTTCGAAGGTCACCACTAGCAGGTACACATATTCGACCTTTAAACCTCCATAAATTGTCCATGCCTTGGGTAAAACCTATCAACTTTCCTGGCTTCATCGCCTCTAAAGTCTCTTTGAAACTCAAAGATTGTCCCCTTGAGCTTGAATAATCCTTTCTTTGAACTCACTTGTCACTCTGAGATGACAAGCTCTGATGCCCTTAGTGGTCAAAGTCATTCCTAGGTTTAAGTCCCTAAATTGCTCAATCAATTCAACCTCCTTCACCATCAAACTGACACTTGTAAGGACTTTCTACTCAAAGCATCAGCTACAACATTAGCTTTACCAGGATGGTAGTTCAATCCAAAATCATAATCTTTCAAGAACTCCATCCATCGCCTTTGCCTCATGTTTAGCTCTTTTTGATCAAAGAGATATTTCAAACTCTTGTGATCGGAAAACACCTCAAACTTAACTCCATATAAATGGTGTCTCCAAATCTTTAGAGCAAACACGACGGCAGCTAACTCAAGGTCATGGGTAGGGTAGTTTGCCTCATGTGGCTTGAGTTGTCTTGATGCATAGGCCACCACTTGCCTATCTTGCATCAATACACAACCTAAACCCTTTTCCGAAGCATCACAATACACCTTGAAAGGCACATTAGGGTCGGGTAACACTAAAACAGGGGTCGAGGTTAGCTTGTGTTTTAACTCTTGAAAGCTCTTTTCACACTCCGGGGTCCATGAAAAAGGGGTGTTCTTCCTAGACAGCTTGGTCAAAGGTAGGGAAATCTCGGAAAATCCCTTGATAAATCGATGGTAATAACCGGCTAAACCCAAAAACCTCCTTACTTGCCATCGTGGTTGGTCTTTCCCAGTTTACTACCGCTTCTACCTTACTAGGACCTACAGCAATTCCTTTCTTAGATACTACATGCCCTAAAAATTTCACCTTATCCAACCAAAACTCACACTTGGAAAACTTGGCATATAGTTTCTTTTCCTTTAAGATCTCCAGTACTATGGTTAGGTGGCATTCATGCTCCTCATGGGTCTTAGAATATATGAGAATATCATCTATAAAGACAACCACAAACTGATCCAAATAGGGTCGAAAGATCCTATTCATGTAATCCATAAAAACAGCAGGAGCATTGGTTAACCCAAAGGACATTACTGCAAACTCAAAATGGCCGTATCGAGTGCGAAGGTCTTAGGTATGTCTTCATCTCTCACTCTAATTTGATGGTAGCCTGACCTCAAATCTATCTTAGAAAACACTACCGCACCTTTCAGTTGGTCCATCAAATCATCGATCCTAGGTAGAGGATACTTGTTTTTCACCGTTACTTTATTCAACTGCCTATAATCTATACACATCCTCATACTCCCATCCTTTTTCTTTACAAACAACACAGGGGCTCCCCAAGGTGATGCACTAGGCCTAACAAACTTTTTCTCCAATAAATCTTCCAATTGAGTTTTTAACTCGGTCAATTCTAATGGGGACATCCTGTATGGGGCTATGGATATAGGTCCTGCATCTAAGCAACTCTATGGAAAACTCTATCTCTCTCTTGGGGGGAAACTTTGGTATCTCATCTGGAAATACTTTGGGATAATTTCTTACTATTGGTATCTCATCGATACTTTGCTCAAAGTCTACATCACTAGCGGCTAAGAAAATGTAACCTTTACTCTCACCCTTACCACAGCCCATTTTCACAACAGTTATGTAAAGACTTATGGGTTTCTTAGGTTCAATAGGAACAGGAAGAAAAGTGATTGTTTTCTCATAACAGTTTAACAGTACACGGTTGGCCTCAAGCCAATCCATGCCAAGAATCACATCTAAACCTCGCATGGGTAAGCAAATAAGATCTAAAACAAAGGATCTATTATCTATAATAAAACTACAATCTAAATAACATTTACAAGTCCTAACGGGTTTTCCAGTCGGGGTAGAAACAATAAGGTCAAAAGGAAGCTCAGTCATAGGTAAATTAAGGCTTTTAACACATGAATGGGAGATAAAAGAATGAGAAGCGCCAGAATCATATAGTACAATTAAGTCTTTACCATGCATATTACCCTTACCTTCCATGAGATTTCGTGACTTCATTGTTTCTTCAAAGATTAACAAAGAAATACCCTTCCCTGGTATTGCGGCTTGGGATTGGGGGTTGGCGGGTTTCTTTCCGTGCATTCTCGGGAGTAATGACCTGGTTTTCCACACCGATAGCACACGTTTGTTCCGGCTCGACATGGCGCAAGCTGTGGAGGTACTGCTAGACCTCTTTGTGGTGTTTTCCCTTTATTGTTGTTATTGTTGTTGTTGCGATTGCTACTGAGGTTATTGTTGTAGCGGTTGTTATTATAGCGGTTGTTGTTGTTTGGCCTTCCTTGTTGAAAATTTCTTTGTGGCCCTTGTGGTCTTGATTGAGGGGGAAATAGAGGTCGATTCTGCCTCTTGAACTGCTGACTTTAAGGTGTCAACTTTTTGGTAATATTATCTGACTTTGGGGTGCTTAGTTTTCTCTGACCTTCTTCAATAATCCGACATTTGTTAACTAGGGTAGAGAAATCCCTAATCTACAAATGTGCAACTGCCACATTAAGTTCCGCCTTCAACCCTGACTCGTATTTAATACATTTCCAGTACTCATCAGGATTTCCTTGGTACATTCTTGAGAACTTAATGAGTTCTTCAAATCTGGCAGTGTACTGGGCCACATTCATATTCCCCTAGACAATTTGCATGAATTCAATATCCTTGGCATTTCTAACTGACTCTGGAAAGTACTTTTCATAAAAATGGACCTTGAATAGTTCCCAATCAATGTCCACGCTACTGCCTCCAAGAGTCTTCGAACACCTGTCCACCAGAAACTGGCATCACCCTCAAGCATATGAGTAGCGAAGGTGACCTTTTGCTCCTTCGAACATGGGACTACAGCAAAAACCTTCTCAATATTCCAAATCCATTCATTTGCAATATTTGGATTCAGGGTCCCTTTGAAAACTGATGGGTTCGTCTTACGAAACTCCCCAAAATGGGCATGTTCAGGAATCTCATGTCCTTGATTCATATTGGCTTGACGATCCTGATCCATTCGTTCCATCATCATTCTCATGGTCCTTGCTACGTCGCGGAGTGCTTCGGCTGTCTCGTTGTCTTGATTATTCTGTGCTGCGCTCCTAGTCTGTTGTCGATGTGCCATTGGTCCCTAAACACACAAAACAGCAACACTGAGGTGATCAGGCCCAATATTCCATGCAAAGTGAGCAAGTTACCATGGCACTTTCAACATACAGTAGTCATGTATTTCTAATCCTCAAGCTCATCCTAATGATAAGCATCTACACATGACGTCACTAACGTATTAAGCTTTAGAAGCATAGCCACCCAATCCTCGTGCTCCATGAGAATCGAATCACTCTGATACCAAAATGTAACACCCTAGTAATTAACCAAATATACCTAGGTTGAATCTGATTAATGACTAGACTTTACTCCTTGCTTTGGTTCTTTCTTCACAATTTGAAAATACTTAGTGAAATTACGATCCATTTTTTTTTTTTGAAAAAAAAACATAATTGAAAACGTGAGCCGAGTACAACGTGAACGAGTAAGCGGAGTATAATAAGAAGTTTAAGAATATATCACATCATATCACTTTGGCTCCATCATATAACATCCATAAGCACATTATAACATATATTTACATACAATAACCTCACTCAAAGGGTGGGTTATGATCATACGTCATTGTCTTATGCAAACCCATAAAAGAAAATATACATAAGGAAATACATGCCCCTAAACTAGATAACTCCATAAGGGGAAAAGGTTATCCTAAAACTAGGGTGCATAAACACACATAAATCTACTAAGAACCTTCTATGGCCACTGTCCTGGAAATGGGGGAATAAATCCGATCCACTGATGAGCTCCCTCGGGAGGGGACACACGAGATGCACCAGTGGGGTCGCATCGACGGCCTTCTTGCTAACCTCTACTGAACAATCAAGCTTCCTCACTACCCTCTCTTACACGTGTGGGAGTAGGAGCAGAGCTCTCAGAATATACATAAGTAGGAGTGTCCTCTGAAGGATCAGTTTCAGAATATCTCGTACCGGAAACATACTCTGGAAATCCATGGACCGCAGATGAAGCGGGATAAGAACGTAACATCCTTTCATCAAGTGGACGTGCATGTTCGAAAACCATTTCATCCCCATAGGGAGAAGTAGGAGAAAATCGATAACGAGGGACAGCATATGCAAATGGACGACCTATGTAAATAAAAACACGAACTGCGCACCTCCCTTCAAAATGATACGAGCGATGCACCGGATCATAGTGGAATTCCCAAGTAGGGGTATCAACGAACAGGACGAATGTCGCCATTTGAATCTGGAGACAATGATGGAAATAAAGAAAAGGGAGTGAGAATCTTGCTAAAGAATTCTTAGTAGGGTACCTCCTTCTACAATGTCATCATCAAAGTCCCCAGGAACCTCGGGATTATTCTAAAATAGTGAGTATGCAAAGATTCATTTTAAGTTCGGACAAATACTTAACCGAGGTTCGTCAATTTTTAATCATGCGCCTTATAATGCATCATAATCTTAACATGTCATATTTACAATGAACTTTTCCTTTATCATTACATCATATTCCTCATCATCATTATCAAAATAACATGCATAAAAGAACGCTATATAATATTAGCTACACATGGACACAAAGGCACATATTTCATTTCTTTAGTGCCTTAGGTGACTTAAAATCTTATCATCATCATTATTTTCCTTGGGCCACCCTATACTCCACCCTTTTGGGAGTAATTTAGGTTATGAGCTCATACTTTACTAGTCGTCACTAGCATATACTTATCCCTTTGATAAGCTAAAGTCCCGACTCTACCCTTTTGAGAGAACGGGTTAGAGGGCTAAAATCACCTTTTCACCACCTATAGTCTGATGGTTCCAAAGGATCATTTTCTTATAAGTTTAAGTCACCATTAAATCTTTGCATGTTATATCACAATACAATTCATAAACATCATAGCATTTTCTCATTTATAGTCTTAAGCTAGAATAATATATATCAACTATAATCATGCATCTGGGAGATTCCCAGGAAAGAGAGGTGGGTCACAATGGACACGCTTAAATACCAAGTCTTTCCTTAGCCACAACCTTTCCAAATTACACTTTTACAATGATACACTTTCTTCTAGCAACAAAGGTAAATTTTACATAATAAAGAATATTTCATGCATAAGCATTCTCATTATTTGCAACAAGAACTATAACATGCAAGCCAGGAAATCATTCAATGATATCAAGTACTTAATAAGCATCCAATACTTACATAGAATTATCAATTATAGAACTAATTACCATCCTTACGATTATTTATAGGCCTTAAGAACACTATTAAATCAAATGGGGCAGCATAGGTAGTAAGTTGTTCCTAAGGTTTTACGGTATGCTAGAAGTTATGTTTTAAATCCTTTCTTGTTACCAGCTTTCCCTATGATGCTGAAATTAATTACTAAACCAATTATGAATCATTCTCCCTTATTTAAACATAATGAAACCTGGTTCTTATCGTTGCTAAAGATTCTGGATAGAATGCATAAATTTCATTCCCTAGAGTTCTAGAAATCTTGTTTTTACGGTTTTCTAGTTGCTAAGTTCATTTTTAGTGTTCGGCATCAATCCTAGTCTAATTGATACCAAATTTTTCGTGGCTGACTAATCCTAGACAGAATTATAACATACTAAAACAGATTTGGCATTGGCTAAACTTAAAGGGGTCAAAAGCTAGGTAAATTCTAGCTCTTCGGTTGTTCTAGGGAGCTAGTTTTATCTCTAACATGCAGTGAATCATTCTCTTAACAATAAACCATAATTATCACAACTTCAAACATATCAAATCATTATCATACATTGATACTAAACTCAGATCAGTGGCCGAATCATGAACCTCATGCAATTACATAGAATCATATTTTAAGTGCATATAAAATACTAGTTCCCCGTAAAATCCTTGCAAAGTCTTAAAACTCATTTAGAAACTAGTTCTTTTGTCAAACTTGGGAGGATCTTCACAATTAAAATTCTCACTTAAGATAAAAGGAGTAAGTCTTGAGCTTTAGAGATTTAGGTGACATCTTAGAATTACAAACATGCTATGCAACCTTATTTTAATCTTATCTTTATAAGGTGATAGCTTGGAATTATAAACATGATATGCAATTCCATTTCTTTATCTTTAAGATTTAAGGTGATGACTTGAAAATTTAACATGATGCAAGAACTTGAAATATAAACATGATGCAAGAAACTGGAGCGACGGTAATCCGCACAGCACCAGTAGAGGGAGAAGAGAATATTAAGAAACCGGAGCGGCGGTAGTCCGCACAGGAGCGGTGAAGGGAGAAGAGAATTATTATTACATCTTTTTAAGCTCCAATCTCAAGACTTTTTAAAGAATAAATTCTTTAACTCCAATAATCATATTTCTTTGCTTGTGATACATGGCCAAGCCTTTGACCTCTAGGATCTTTAGGTGATGGCATAAAATAAACATGCCATGCGTTGATTCTTTTAGCCATTATAAAATAAAGTGAGAGCATAAATTAAATATGAGATGCAACCTCTTTATTATCTTGAAAGATTAAGTGATGACTTGAAACATAAACATGAAATACAAGCTTGGAAAATACATCTTTCAAGTTCTAAACTAAAAATCTTTGTTTTAGCATCATAAAGCATTATTCTTTAAAGTTTTGCATCAAGTGGAATTTTCAAGCTTTAGAGGCCTAACTTGTGATGGATTTATAACCCACCCTCAAGGTCCTCATCATCAAGCCATCATCTTAGTTCCACCTAGGCCATATGGCCGAATTGGTTAAAGAAAAATGAAGAGGAAAACCGAAATGAAAAGCTAAGGTAAGTTCATAATTTCATCATTTTGAGCTAAAAACACAACTCCTCAAAGCATAGAAATAAATTTAGAAACTATTCCCTACCTAATCTGAGTTGAAGAAGAGGAAGAGAACTTGATTTCTTGAAGTGAAATGAAACAAAATCTCTTTGAAAAAAATGAAGAAAGAATTCAGCCAAAGAGGAGGAAAAAAGAAAGTTTTTGGTGCTCCTAAAAACTAGTTATGAACAAAGCATTCCAAGACCACTCAAGTAAGCCTATTTATAGAAGATTTTGAGGCTTATATTTGGCCAAAATGAGGAGGTAGTAGGCGGAATTTTGCAGGAGAAATAAGGGAAGAAAAATCATTTTAGACAAAGTTGTATGAAATTAAGAAATTATGTCTCTTATGGTGACATTTTGGCATTTTGTTTTAGTTCAACGTTTGGCAATAATTCAGCTGCATAATGGCATCAATAATTTCATCCATTACAGCCCAAAGAAGTGAAATTTGTGTGTTCCATGCATTATTTAGGTGTAGGCAAGGTATTCATGTAATTTAGAGAATTTACGGTTAAGGGCTTAAGTGAATTAGTAAGCAATTTGGGTGTTTTTGAGCAATTTTGGGTTCTAATTAATCTAAATATATAATTTTGACTCTAGATTAATATTTAGAATTTAATAAGCTTTAATTTGAGCCTAATATTGCTTAGGTTTCGGTATACGAATCAAAAATTCCGAAATTCGCAAAACTGCCCAAAAACAGGGGTAAAATCGTACTTTCACTTAAAAACTGCCCGAGGCCACCCGAGCTTAACCAATGGTTAATCATGGCTTAAAAACAAATTTTAAAACATTTTAGTGAGGTTCGGGCTCAGTCGGCACGCACATCGGAGTTAAAATAGCCGCAGGGGCGTTTTGGTCATTTCCCGCATCGGAACTCAAAATTGAGATCCTTCTGCTCTGTTAACACACATAACACAAACAATCCCTTGTTATCATCAAAACATCCCCTTGAGAATAGGTGGGGCCCACAATCCTCATTTCTCGCATGAATCGCTCCTAACCTCTCTTCTAATGTTATATTCCTTTATTGAGGATTGTTCGGCCTCAAATCTTATGTAATAATTACCTACAGTAATTCGGTAGTTTCTAATGACAGTAAAAATTGGGGCGTTACATAAGGAATGGCTTAGTTCGGTACAGGCTTATGCCCGAGGCGGAAAGGACCCGCTGAGGAAGTCAAATTCTCGAGGATATTTGTAAGGACATGATGTTCAAAGGTTCTAAAACCCACCCTGAGGAGGAAGGCACTTCAACTAAGAACACACTGGCTCTACCGATGACTTGGATAAGGAAAGGCAATATCGAGATCGATACTAGAAAGATTACCTCGTGACCTTTTCCCTTGGTCAGTGGATGTATTTGGAAGCACTTAGCTATAACTATTAACTATTGCCTGAAATCGAAATATGATATAATTGCACCGGAACCGCTTATAAATAGGTCTGCTCTTCGCTCTCCAAGCTGCTAGCCTGGCGAAGATGGGGATAGGAATAAGGATGGAAGCCCTTTTCACTCGCCAAGGATCGGACAGGGTTAGCTCTGTAAATGTGTAGAGCCGAGTGTAGTGTGGTGTAGTAGTAGGCACTTCTAGGCCCTTCTCGCCATCGGACCACTCCAGTGCTTTGGATACTATGGACCCTCTGCCATCCATTGCAGCAGAGCTGTTTCATGAGCGGGGGACTAAGCGCAGTTCTTTGAATCAAACGTTGAATGAAATCGACTCTTTTTTAGATATAAAAATCTAAATCGGATAGGATAGATGGATGGATCTATCTTTCTAGTCATATATATGACTAGAAAAAAGGATTTCTATAGTTAAGTAGCGCAGCAAGAAGCCCCAAATCCTTGATTTGTCCAGGAAAGACTGCACTTCTTTGGGTCCAGGAAGCGAAGCGCATGCGAAATAGGCACAGAGAAAAATAAGTGTGGAGGATAAGCAGTCGAGCTCATCCCCCAAGGCCTCTACCGATCTAATACAAGCCCGTATTCCCGGAGGGAAGAGGGCGATAGGACGACTGAAAGGAGGAAGAGGGGACCGATCGAAGGAGGGACCCGGTCTATAGACCCCTATTTCATAGGGGGCTTTATTGAGTTAAAGATAATAGAGATAGGGACCCATTAGGGGCCCTAACAACAGGGATTGTTAGCTCAGAGACAGGCCTCATATGTCCAATCAAATCAATCGCTCTTTTGATTATGAATCACTTTCTTTCTATAGTTCTGGATGAGGAGTAGGAGTGAAGGACTTCGTCTGGTCTAATTTCGGGGTTAGGAGGGATAGTTGTCACCTTTCCCAGAGCGTCAATCAGTCGGTTCCACATTTTGAGCAGAGAGGTGGGGTCAAGGGCAGCAGCACTTAAGAATAGAGTACCTGAATAGCTTACTAGTCTGACAGATGAGGATAGAATGGGCAAGGAGTGATGAACAAGAAGGAAAGAGTCTGATCAAGGTGTAGAATCTTCCCTATTGGCATTCAACCCACTACGCGGTAGTTCAGGCGAAGGTAATTAGTCTTAGGGAGTGAAATCAACGTTTTTAGCAAGGGTCTTTCATAATTCAGAAAATGAGAATTTCATCATTAGCTTCGGGTGAGGATGAGTAATCTTATGAAATCGGTCGTTGTTAGCTCTGGAAAATTCTTCTTCCTTAACCCCGACCGCTAAGGACTGACATTCTTTCTGCAAAAGCGATTATACCAGAAATGGATGTAGGCTTTGACACCTGCTCCGATGCCCGCTCCTTCGGCAGTGAGGGATGCCTACCTTCTTCTTAGAGAGAAGTGAAAGAGGCAACCTATCTTACTAATAATAAGAAAGGGGGTGGGATAGGCGACAGGTAGCTTGCTTCCAAGCCGGCCCGGCCGCGAGGAATCAAGAGATCTTTGCCGATGCTGACTTGGATCTCGGGTGACTAATAAAGCGCCCATGTTTACCGAGCAATGTGGTCGAAGCTTGGCTCTAGGTGATGGACTAGCAGTAAGCTTGGCTACAGCGAAGCGCTTACCAAGTGCGAAGGATTCATTCCTCTCCTAGCAAGAAAAGGATGCGCGTTAGCGCAACGGCGCGCCCCCTTACTCTAACAAGCTTCACCCCTTCCTTTACTTTATAAGCCGTTGCTTGTTTGGGTCGAGCGGCTTCAAACCTTCGCCACTTGAGTCAGATATGCGGGGAACTTCGCGTCGCGGTTCTTAGGGGGGAGAGCTAGTAGGAACCATCCTATCCCAATAGCGTATATTTGGAGCTCAATATGAAATCATCTTTTCTTGCAAGACCCATTCGGATAAGGGAAAACTCCAGAGATTGCTTCGAAGTAAGATCCTTGCGTCAGACACATATATGGCTAAACTCGCATATACATATATAAACATCATTTTTAAGTTTGCAATATGTACATCATATCGGGAAACACACTAGTTAATGTCTAAGCTAGTCAGGAACTCAGTTCACCAAAAAAAAGAAGAAGAAAGAAACACCTCCAGTATCTAGTCTAACCTGCTCAAAGTCGAGGTCCAGCAAAATTTTATACAACCAGAATTGGACCTCACAACATTTAATAAGATCAAATCTACAGGCTAGCTGTAACACCCTAGTAATTAACCAGATACACCTAGGTTGAATCTGATTAATGACTAGACTTTACTCCTTGCTTTGGTTCTTTCTTCATAATTTGAAAATACTTAGTGAAATTACGAGCCATTTTTTTTTTTTTAAACACATAATTGAAAACATGAGCCGAGTACAACGTGAACGAGTAAGCGGGGTATAATAAGACGTTTAAGAATATATCACATCATATCACTTAGGCTCCATCATATAACATTCATAAGCACATTATAGCATATATTTACATACAATAACCTCACTCAAAGAGTGGGTTATGTTCATACATCATTATCTTATGCAAACCCATAAAAGAAAATATACTTAAGGAAATACATGCCCCTAAACTAGATAACTCCATAAGCCGGGAAGGTTATCCTAAAACTAGGGTGCATGATCACACATAAATCTACTAAGAACCTTCTATGGCCACCGTCCCGAAATGGGGAATAAATCCGATCCATCGATGAGCTCCTCGGGACGGGACACGAGATGCACCAGTCAGTCGCATGGACGGCCTTTCTCGCTAACCTCGGCTGAACAATCTGTTTCCTCACTACCCTCTCTTACACGTGAGGGAGTAGGAGCAGAGCTCTCAGAATATACATGAGTAGGAGTGTCCTGAAGGATCAGTTTAATATCTCATCTCGGAACATACTGCTGAAATCCATGGACAGCAGATGAAGCGGGATAAGAACGTAACATCCTTTCATCAAGTGGACGTGCATGTTCGAAAACCATTTCATCGCCATAGGGAGAAGTAGGAGAAAATCGATAACTAGGGACAGGATGTGCAAATGGACGACCTATGTAAATAAAAACACGAATCAAGCACCTCCCTTCAAAATCATACGAGCGATGCACCGCATCATAGTGGAATTCCCAAGTAGGGGTATCAACGAACAGCACGAATGTCGCCATTTGAATCTGGAGACAATGACGGAAATAAAGAAAAGGGAGTGAGAATCTTGCTAAAGAATTCTCAGTAGGGTACCTCCTTCTACAGAGTCATCATCAAAGTCCCCACGAACCTCGGGATTATTCTAAAATAGTGAGCATGCAAAGATTCATTTTAAGTTCCGACAAATACTTAACCGAGGTTCGTCAATTTTTAATCATGCGTCTTATAATGCATCTTATTCTTAACATGTCATATTTACAATGAACATTTCCTTTATCATTACATCATATTCCTCATCATCATTATCAAAATAACATGCATAAAAGAACGTCATATAATATTAGCTACACATGGACACAGTGCACATATTTCATTTCTTTAGTGCCTTTGATGACTTAAAATCTTATCATCATCATTAGTTTCCTTGGGCCACCCTATACTCCACCCTTTTGGGAGTAATTTAGGTTATGAGCTCATATTTTACTAGTCGTCACTAGCATATACTTATCCCTTTTGATAAGCTAAAGTCCCGACTCTACCCTTTTGAGAGAACGGGTTAGGGGGCTAAAATCACCTTTTCACCACCTATAGTCTGATGGTTCCAAAGGATCATTTTCCTATAAGTTTAAGTCATCATTAAATCTTTGCCTGTTATATCATAATACAATTCATAAACATCATAACATTTTCTCATTTATAGTCTTAAGCTAGAATAATATATATCAACTGTAATCATGCATATGGGAGATTCCCAGAAAGAGGTGGGTCACAATGGACACGCTTAAATACCAAGTCTTTCCTTAGCCTGCACCTTTCCAAATTACACTTTTACAATGATACACTTTCTTTTAGCAACAAAGGTAAATTTTACATAATAAAGAACATTTCATGTACAAGCATTCTCATTATTTGCAAGAGCAACTATAACATGCAAGCCAGGAAATCATTCAATGATATCAAGTACTTAATAAGCATCCAATCCTTACATAGAATTATCAATTATAGAACTAATTAGTTACTAAACCAATTATGAATCATTCTCTTAACAATAAACCATAATTATCACAACTTCAATCATATCAAATCATTATCACACATTGATACTAAACTCAGATCAAAGGGTCAATCATGAACCTCATGCAATTACATAGAATCATATTTTAAGTGCATATAAAATACTAGTTCCCCGTAAAATCCTTGCAAAGCCTTAAAACTCATTTAGAAACTAGTTCTTTTGTCAAATTTGGGAGGATCTTCAATTAAAATTCTCACTTAAGATAAAAGGAGTAAGTCTTGAGCTTTAGAGATTTAGGTGACATCTTAGAATTATAAACATGCTATGCAACCTTATTTTAATCTTATCTTTATAAGGTGATAGCTTGGAATTATAAACATGATATGCAATTCCATTTCTTTATCTTTAAGATTTAAGGTGATGACTTAAAAATTAAACATGATGCAAGAACTTGAAATATAAACATGATACAAGAAAGCTGAGCGCGGTAATCCGCACAGACCAAGAGAGGAGAAGAAAATATTAAGAAACCTGAGCGGCAGTAGTCCGCAGGACCAGTAGAGGGAGAAGAGAATATTATTATTACATCTTTTTAAGCTCCAATCTCAAGACTTTTTAAAGAATAAATTCTTTAACTCCAATAATCATATTTCTTTGCTTGTGATACATGGGCAAGTCTTTGAGCTCTAGGATCTTTAGGTGATGGCATAAAATAAACATGCCATGCGTTGATTCTTTTAGCCATTATAAAATATAGTGAGAGCATAAATTAAATATGAGATGCAACCTCTTTATTATCTTGAAAGATTAAGTGATGACTTGAAACATAAACATGAGATACAAGCTTGGAATTTAAACATGAGAAATGCAAGTTCATTTATTCATTCTTGAAAATTTAGTGATGACATAGAAGGTAAACATGGTTATGCAAAGCATAAACTTAATCATGGATGCAAATTCATTTTGTTTCTTTACTAGAGCTCCTTCAAGACTTTAAAAGAATTATAAATTCAACCCAATACATATCTTAACAAGAAATAAAACATAAAAGGAAAAAATACATCTTTCAAGTTCTAAACTAAAAATCTTTGTTTTAGCATCATAAAGCATTATTCTTTAAAGTTTTGCATCAAGTGGAATTTTCAAGCTTTAGAGGCCTAACTTGTGATGGATTTACAACCCACCCTCAAGGTCCTCATCATCAAGCCATCATCTTAGTTCCACCTAGGCCATATGGTTGAATTGGTTAAAGAAAATTGAAGAGGAAAACCAAAATGAAAAGCTAAAGCAAGTTCATAATTTCATCATTTTGAGCTAAAAACACAACTCCTCAAAGCATAGAAATAAATTTAGAAACTACTCCCTACCTAATCTGAGTTGAAGAAGAGGAAGAGAACTTGGTTTCTTGAAGTGAAATGAAACAAAATCTCTTTGAAAAATTGAAGAAAGAATTCAGCCAAAGAGGAGGAAGAAAGAAAGTTTTTGGTGCTCCTAAAAACTAGTTATGAACCAAGCATTCCAAGACCACTCAAGCAAGCCTATTTATAGAAGATTTTGAGGCTTCTAATTGGCCAAAATGATGAGGTAGTGGACGGAATTTTGCAGGAGAAATAAGGAGGAAAAATCATTTTAGACAAAGTTGTATGAAATTAAGGAATTATGTCTCATATGGTGACATTTTGGCATTTTGTTTTAGTGCAACTTTTGGCAATAATTCAGCTGCATAATGGCATCAATAATTTCGTCCATTACAGCCCAAAGAAGTGAAATTTGTGTGTTCCATGCATTATTTAGGTGTAGGCAAGGTATTCATGTAATTTAGAGAATTTACTGTTAAGGGTTTAAGTGAATTAGTAAGCAATTTGGGTGTTTTTGAGCAATTTTGGGTTCTAATCAATCTAAATACATAATTTTGACTCTAGATTAATATTTAGAATTTAATAAGCTTTAATTTGAGCCTAATATTGCTTAGGTTTCAGATACCTGAATCAAAAATCCCGAAATTATAAAGCGCCCAAAAATAGGGGCAAAATCGTACTTTCACTTAAAAATTGCCCGAGGCCACCCGAGCTTAACCAATGGTTAATCATGGCTTAAAAACACATTTTAAAACATTTTAGTGACGTTCGGGCTCAGTCGCACGCACATCGGAGTTAAAGCGACCCTTGAGGCGTTTTGGTCATTTTCAAGCGTCGGAACTCAAAATTGAGATCCTTCGCTCTATTAACACACATAACACAAACAATCCTTATTATCCTCAAAATATCCCCTTGAGAATAGGTGGGGCCCACGATCCTCGATTCGAGTAAAATAACTTCAGGGGCATTTTGGTCATTTTATACGTACAGAAATTCTGGATTTGCGACTCTCGCATGAATCGTTCCTAACCTCTCTTCTAATGTTATATTCCTTTATTGAGGATTGTTCAGCCTCAAATCTTATGTAATAATTACCTACGATAATTCGGTAATTGAGTAATTTCTAATGACAGTAAAAATTACAGTAAAAATTGGGGCGTTACACTAGCAAGGCTCTAGTACTAAACTACCACTATATACATATCAGGAGTCCCTAAAGATCTCACGTCCTACTAGATAAAACCATTGTCCATCGGTATGATAGCCTCACCTCCGCCAGAGGCATCAGGACCCTCAGGTGGGTCAGAATCTGAAGACGAGGATAAAGAATGATCATCTACTGGAGGGGGTGCTGGTGGTGCCAGCGGGATATCAAATATCACTGGGTGTGCTAGGTGGAGGGGCACACCATCATGAGGGAAAGCAAGGTCAAAGTCAGCTGTAAATACAGAAGTACTAAAGGAACGGCCAAGAAAACACATAAACACGGGCTTGCGAGTAACCCACAGCATAAAGAGAGTCGAGGGCAGGATCATAATGCCACACCCACTATGGCGAGTCAAGGTAAAATGCTAGTGAGGGCATCTGCTGGATATGAATAATACAAAGTAAATAAAACCATAGGGATGAGAATATTATAAAATTCTCAGTAGGGTACTCCCTCAAATGTAAACATAATATAACCAATAAATTCATTCATATTGAATTCATCATGCTAAATTATATGCATGAATACTAATATGCATAATTCATATAAAGTCGAATGCAAAATGGTAGTAATCAAGTGCCTTTTTCTTGCAACTCGTGGAATTCAATTTAATGCAATTGTCTCTTTTCATTAACATAGGGAAGGCTTAATCTCATATCAAGTGGTATCCATAGTGGAATCACTCCATAATAACTATTGATTACTAGGACATGAGCTCATTCCTAAATGTTGATACATCTACCTACTGATCAAATTCCTAGGGAAGCTCTTACTTTTGCCTTCCCCCATTAACCATACAAGCCTTGTCTCTATTTTTCCCATATGTTAAAAATTTGCACTTATAAGTCATATTTTCTCTTTTACCACCATAATACTCACATCATGTACTTCTCTTATATAATGGCATTCTTACATTGCAAGTATTTAATTTCATTGGAGTCTCCTCCATATCTCATAAGCATTTCTTTAAATTATCTAGCATGTATACATATACCATATACTTGAATCAAATGCCATGTTATCAATTAATTTAAGACATTCTCACCATTTTAACACCCTGGCAGATTTACTACTCTAGAGACAATATTTAATTTTCATATCAAAAGGCCAATTCAAAAGCCACAAAAATTCCCTATGGTACTTCAATGTGTCTAAAAGACCCTGTAAAATTCTTGTAACACCCTAATATTCGACCCAATACTACTAGTACATACTTAGGCCAAATATTAGTCGTTACTTGCTGGCATGGTTCATCTTCTTGGGAAAATAGGCTTAACGAAAATACGAGCCAACTTTTTTTTTTGAAATTGTTACTTAAAATAGAAGCCGCGCGCAACTTTACGAGTCGGTATCATAGTATATGGAACGATAACATAGGAATGGCTCCAAACCATAACATCGAACATAACATCAATCATAACTGAAATACCTCATAGATAAAATGCCTACCCATCAAGGCGAGACTCTTCAAGTACATAATGTATAAATAAATACAGCAGAAACAGTAAATACATCGAAAAGAATCGAAAGAACACATCCCGATCCCCGTGCAATCTATGATGGGTAACCCCAACGCAAAAAGGGGTTTCATCCATACTAGTGGTGTGCGTGCACTAAGGCCTACCCTCTGTTTATGCAATGAGATCACGGGTACGGAGGGACGTAGCCAATCCATGGGCGGAGCTCGGCCGGGGCAGGCATGCCCTGTGACTGGATGGGCCGCCCACGTCGAGGTCGTGGTCCTGGTGCCGGAGCTCTCCGACGTTGGGTAACTGTCTCCTCGCTGCCCGTCGGTCGCTGCGGTGGAGTGGGGGCAGAGTCCTCATGACCCATAGGGACATCCTCTATAGGGTCCTCCTCCGAGTGTTGTGTCAACAGCACATATACCGGCAAATCGGTTGAGCGGTCAGAGGGGCCCCGCAGGTTCTGCTCCTATTGGGGTCGTGCATGCTCGAAAATCGCGGGATCGTCGTAGGGGGATGCCGGGGTGAAATGGTGGCTATAGACACGGTGCAAAAATGGCCGTCTAACGAACATGAATACACGTAAGGTACATCGGCCCTCAAAATGGTAGGACCCATACTCCGGGTCGTGGTGGATTTCCCACCGTGGAGTGTCAATGAATAGGACGAAGGTCGCCATCTCGCTCTGAAGACGTAATGGAAAGGAAAAGATAGAGGGAGTGAGATTCTTACTAAAGAAACTCAGTAGGGTTTTCCTTCTATCCTAGGTGTCATCATATACGTCTCCACGAATCTCGGGTTTATTTATAAAATAATGGACATACATAGGTTCAGTTATGAGTTTTCCAAAATCTCATTTTCCGAGAATCCGTTCTTTTTATCATGGCACTTGTGTTACATAGGCTTTTATACTAAAGTCATAGACATAAATCATGTAGCTTGGTACGTAGAACGTAAATCATATAACTGGTACATGGAATATAAATCATATAACTGGTACATGGAACATAAATCATATAACTGGTACATGAAACATAAATCATATAACTGGTTTACTTAGGTGACATAAGAACCTTTACTTAATCAGGCGCCTAAAATTTCTCCCTTTTGAGAAAACTCTAGGTTATGAGCTCATACCACACTAGTCATCACTAGCATCTAGACTTTATCCATTTGGATAAGTCAACTTCCCGACTTTAAGTACGGGTTTAGGGGGCTAGAATCACATTGTCCCCACCCTTAATTCGGTGGTTTCAAAGGATTACATTCTTATGTTCTAAGTCATCCTAACTTTAACATGTTTCTTTAAGATGCCACATAATTAATGCATAACACATAATTACTACCTCGGCATCTCTAAAGTTCTTTTACAGAAATAATAACATGTTAATACAAGCTATCACATAGGGATAATAGTTCACATGGCACCATACACGTCATGAGCTAACACATCAATTCATCATCAAACTTAGGGGCGCATAATCATCCCTTAAGGTAAAAATCCCTAAATCGGGTAACCTCAACTTTCCCATCACTTTCTAGTATGTTTATGGGATTGATTAACCTCATTACCATAATCCAATAAGTTCTAAATCCTAATTAATTATGGTTGGACAGCTTTATGTAGTTGTTCATATTTGATGAATTACGTGTTCTAGAAAATGCGTTTTAAGCCCTTTCTCGCATCCGACTTTTTCTATGGTGCAATAATTAATACCTAGGCCAATTATGAGTCACTCCCACACATCTAGACATAATCTAATGTGATTCTAAATATTTTATCAAGGCTGGGCAGAAACTCATTTTGCCATTCTTTATAGTTCTAGAATTCACATATTAAGCAAACAAAGTCACTAATAATGCTTTAAAGAGTCTAGAACAATTATCATACACTTGGCAAGGTATTACAACATATTTAGACCACCCCAAACAGAATTTAAGGTGCTGAAATTACTAAGGCAAAACCAAAAACCTTTAAGGCATAAAATCATGAGAAAAACCTTTCTTTCAACCATATAACTTGCTAGTTTCTCTTGGAACCTTTTTGGGACTTCAAGACCATGAAAAATCAAAGTTTATTTTGCCAAAACTCATCATGGAACATCAAGGGCAGCAGCCATTTTGGCTTGCTCTTGACAATGATTCAAAACTTGAAAACATGTTTAAAACCTTGGTTAAGTGCATCAAAGCTTAGAAAAATTCTAAGACATGCATTATAGGCCCTTGTAGTTAAATGAAACTCATCCTAGAGCCATTTACACCACATGGCCGAATGATATTCAAGGAGATACCTCCTTGATTTAATTCTTTTCTTAAGATGAAATGGGCAAGTCTTTGAGCTCTAAAGTTTCAAGTGATGACATAGAATAAACGTGCTATGCATTTCATTTTATAGTCCTTTAGAAAATAAAGTGATAGCACAAAGTAAAAGATGAAATGCATCTCCATTCTTATTCTTAGAGTTTAGTGATGACTTGAAATATAAAATGAGATGCAAAGCTTGAAACATAAACGTGCATTGTGCAAGTTCATTCATTATCTTGGGTCTTAGTGATGGCATAAGAAATAAACGTGCTAATGCAAAGCATAAACGTAAACGTGGATGCAACTTCTTTTATATCTTGTTTAGAGCTCTTGCAAGACTTTAAAGGAAATAAAGTTTCAACCCATAACTCATCCTCACAAGAAGAGAAAACACTAGTGTTGCTAAGTTGTATAAAAGAAAATCATATCCTCAAAGTCCATGAGGTGGCCGAATCCTCATCATAAGGAAACAACCTTATTTTTGAACTCTAGGGACCAAGATTTTGGTGATTCAAACACCAACATCTCAAGTCCTCATCATTGAGTATTTTTACAATGCTCTACATTTATTAACAACACAAAACTCATGACCAACATAAAGGAAAGAAACCGAAACATACTTGGCCTAGAAACCAAATTTATGCTCTAGAGTTTCGTTCATGTGACATACATCAACATGAAGCCCTCATCATCAAGCTACCATTTTTCTAAGTCCCAAAGGCCTTCAAGGCCGAAAACTCAAGCGAAAAGAAATGAGGTTTTCAAGGTTCAAGAGAAACATAACTATGTCTTGAGCAAAACTTGAAAATAGTAAACTTATTTTTTGAAAACTCAAGCTTTAGAGGTTGTTCATGTGACAAACATCATCACACAACTCTCATCATCAAGCTTCTCATATTTCAAGTCCAAGAGGCCTTCATGGCCGAAACCTAAACAAAAGAAAAGGAAAGTTTCAAGACATCAAAGAAACATGACTCATTCTTGACCAAGACTTGAAAAAGAGAAACCTTTCTTGGAAAAACTCAAGCTTTAGAGTTTGTTCATGTGACAAAGGCCAACATGAAGCACTCATTACAAAGCTACCATTTTTCCAAGCACCTTAAGCCTCCATGGCCGAAACATCTAGGAACAAAAAGCTCAAAAAGAGTTTTCATGAAAAACATAGCCTTGTCTTAACCAAAACATGAAAAAGATAAAACTTTTCCCAAACAAAACACAAGCTTTAGAGGTCTCATGTTAGGATGAACACATGGTTATCCCAAGAGAGCACTCATCATCAAGCTCTCCTCATTTTGGTCTTGAGGCCGAAAATGAAAGAAAAAGGAGAAATGATGGAACTTTTTCTTAAGAAAGGTTCAAGCTTTAGAGGCCTCACTTTAAGATGAACTCATGGTTTCATCTTTGAGAGCACTCATCATCAAGCTCTCACTACCATGGCCTTAAGGCCGAAAATGAAAAGGAAGAGAAAAGAAGAAACCAAAATAATGCTTGGGAAGAAAACTTACTAACAACACAACTTTCAAGCAAGATAAACATTGAGCATGAAAATAAAAGAAAGCATTCTTGAAGAGCTCCCTACCTAGAGTTTGGGATTTGAGAGGAAGTGAAGAAGATGAAGAGGTTGGAGAGGATGAGCTCTTGAATCTTGAGAGAAAGAAACTCAAAGTGCTCTAACTCAAAGCTTTAGTGAAATGAACAAAGGTGCTTCAAGTTCCCTAAGCTACACATTTATAGAGAAGTAAAATGAATTGAATATTGGAGGCCTTTTTGGGGGAGAATTTCGGCCACTTTTACAGCCACATGAGGGAGGAAAAATCTTGTTCAAAGCATGGTGTAAAGTCATTCAAAGCATGGTGAAAAGTCTAGCTATGCATGCCCTAAAGTATGGCTAGCATGTACCTTGTTTTCAAACCTTTAAAAATGCATAAAAACTTAAAATTTGGGCTGCAAAATCTGAAGAGAAACCGTGCTCCTCATGCCCAAAAAGAGGAGGAAATTTTCTAGACTTAAATTCCCAAAGCATAGGTAATGTGTTGTAAGACATGTTGTCTTTGAAAAAGTTTGATAGAAAGCTTGAATGACCACAAAAACAAATCATTCTTTTTTGAGTTTGAAAGACATAATTATTTTCATTTTAGACATGAATTGAAAGCCTTGATTGACCATATAAAATACTCTTTGAGTCTTGAGTGACAATTTTCTTGAAAGTTGACCATTGATTGAAAGTGTTCAAGACATATGTCACAAGATAGCTTGAACACATAGACTAACTTTTTGATGATTTTCTAGGGGAAAATGGCGCCATTCTTGGCAGCCTTGGGAGGAGAAATATCTCCTTAAACCATGTTCTAGAAGTGTGCTTTGGTGTGACATAGATTAGTCTTAGGATTAAAAGTTGCTAAGTAGGTACTTAGGTGCACTAATAAGTTAATTAAAACCACAAATCCCTAGGTTAGAGGTGGTCTAGAAGGATTAGGGGAGTCAACACCTCTAAGACTAGTGATGTGGGTGTGACAACTTGTCTTGAAAAGAAAAGTTGATGTGAATAGTGGAAACACTATTCGACACTATTCACGATTCTTATTCTTTTTAAAGAATAAGACTAGGATGACATTTGAATTTCCCTAAGCAATTTTAGGTTCCAATTAATTCTAAATGATGGTTTTGGCTCTAGATTAATTATGGAAATTAATTAACCTTTACTTAGAGCCTAATATTGCTTAGGTTTGGAGTTAAACGGCTCATTAAGCTGAAAATGCGATATGCAGGGGCAAAACCGTAATTTTCACCAAAAGTTGCCCGGAACCTCCGGGACTTAAACAAACATAGTTCATGCCTTAAAATCATTGTTTTGAACCTAGAACAAAGTCCGGTCAACGGAACTTAAACCGCCTTAATTACATTCTGGGTATTTTGGTCATTTACGGGCAGAAATCTCAGAAATGAGGTTTTCCTGCTTTGTTAGGCACTCATGCTCATACAATCCCCTTCATATAACATATGAACCCTATGAGGATGGCCAAAGTCGGCCGCCCTCGTGTTTCGGGTAAAAATGACCTCAGGGGCATTTTGGTCATTATGAAAGTTTAGCGAAAATCGGGGCGTTACAATTCTCATAATAATCAGAGTTCTATAACTATGTCACTAAATTTTACAAATTTAGTGGTCATGGTACACTTTTTCACAGCCTAGGGCAGAGTTCTCATAATTTTTAAATTTATCATATGATAGAATCAACTCAAAATAAAAAATTACAATTACACTTTATGATGTTATTAACTCCCTAAAAAAATTTCAAAAGAGAAATCGCTCATTTACTATGATAATAAAATCATACAATTTTCTTGCTTCAAATTTAGAAACCTAGACAACATGAGTACTAATTCGGTTCTTAATTTTTCTCATGTAGTAAAAGTCTTCATAATGCACCACAAAATTTTTCAGAGTTTCGTTAGGATGTTAGCTTCAACATATAATTTTTATAGCTCATAAAATGAACACGATTGCACTAGAAAATTCATGAACAAACCCTGCCCTGTTGAAATATGAAACTCCAGCAAACCAATACAAAATCTCTTGTGATAAAAATGATTTTTTCACAACACCAAACACCCCACCAAAATTCATACATCAATATCAACATATTACCAACCAACAAAATCAGAAATTTCGGACAGAACCAGCAAGAACTTCTCAGAATAAATTTTGAAACAAAAAAGAACAATTAAACCCTACTTTGAGAGCTTTTGAGTTCTTTGCTCCAAAGATATTCTACTTGACCTCTCTTCACCTTGAGAGCTCCTAATCACACACCAAACCTCCTCTAGGCAGCAAGGGAGTAAGGAACCAAGGTGAAAATTGATGGAGAATTAGAATTCTGATTGGTTAGAATTGTAAAGTTTGAGGTGTAGAACAACTTTGATGAAGGAAAGTTTTGATTTCAAAGACTCTAGGCTAGTATATATGGAAGTCAAAACGAAGATGAAGCTCTTGGCTATGGAGGAAGGCAGCTGGTTTCTCTCCTCTTTGCTAGCCGAGAATTGGCTTCTTAAAGAAGCTAATTTAGTCATGTTTATCTTATAGTAAAGATATGAATATTATATATATATTTAGATAATTATCATCCAATAATGTAAAATGAATAGTTGTGATTCAATCTTGTAATTTAAGATTGAATCTTGGACATTCATTTGATTTAAACAGATAGGTTCATTCATTTTGTAGAGATCTAACTAGTTTTCAGTATTAGGAATCACACACCGAAATTTCACCGAACGGGTGAAACAATGTACCCGAGTAATCAAACATTGCCTGAAAAATATTTTTGGGTATAAAATCTTTAATTCTACATATTTCTAACCATAATCATACAATTTCTCAATTTTGGTCATCTTCAGGGCCCAATTCTAGGATTTCGGCTGTCCTGGCAGGCCTGCGGGGCTCACAAACCACTATTCATATATTTTTTTTGCTTCCTTGAATTCTTCTCATCATTTCTACATCTATCAAAATCTTAAAATTCTCATTAATAAAACCTCATTTAATTTCTAAAGAGAATTAGGGTGTTACATTTTGCACATCGAAACTCAAAAATGAGATTCTTCTGCTCTATTAGCACACATAACACACATAATCCCCATTTAACATCAAAACATCCACTCGAGGTTTGTCTGGACCGGCTTTTCTCGATTCCCGAGTAAAAATGACCTCAGGGGCATTTTAGTCATTTTGTACACAGGGAAAAAATCAGGACATTACATTATTAATATTGCTATTATGATATTAAAGTCAATGTTATAACATGATGATATTCTCAGTCTATGCTATACTCTATTGTGATTTGCATGTATGCTATGTGATGAATAGTTATATGCTATAACTTATGCGCGAACAGCTCATAGTTTGGTTTTTCAAAAAAAAAAGGGTCATATTTTCCGTAGACTTATTTTAAAAGTCTAAAAATCAAGTAAAAGTTCTGAGACAAAAAAGTAACAACTAATTATTAACCATTATCCGTCCTAGGCGTATTGTGTTGAAAGTTAGGTTGTTACACATAAACCTTGTGGTTATTTCATCAATATTTTCTTGGTCTGTCATCTTTAATAGTTCATATTGATGAACCAGCATACTAATCTTGGTTTCCTTTACTTGATCGATTCCTTCATAAAGCATGTGAAGTCTATCCCATATTTCTTTAGTCGTGTCACAAGCTATGATTTTATCGTATTCAGCCTTGCTTAGTGCACATGTGAGTAGGTATTTGGCTTTAGTCGTGTCCACCTACTTCTTAGGATATCATCATCAGTTCCTTGAGTTTCCTCCCTTGGAATGTAGTTTCCATCTATGATTTCCCACAAGTTAAGGCTTGTATATTTTATGAATAAGTCCATCTTATTCCTCCAATAAGCATAATCTCCACCATCAAAGAATGGTAGTCTGTTGATAAAGTGACCTTCAACAATATGAATGTTTTAGGCCATGTATTCCTCGGATCTTGACCTCTACAGTCGTTAGATTGCTCAACCCTTTAGAGGCCAATCTCTTATGCCACTTGTAAGTAGAAAAACATATGAGAAGGGGGTTGAATCATGTTTGAACTTTTTCTACCTTCATTGAAGATCTAAAACACTTCATTAAAAAGGCTATCAAGATGAACTTGTAGCGTAGCAGAGGATAACATTAAGTACCATCAGAAAGTGAACTTTCTGAACTTGAGTAATTAAGGAAAGACATAAAAAAAAAACTTCTCAAAACATGAAACTGAATCAAAAATAGATATGGAAATAAAAGGAGACAAAGGAAAGAAAAGAACGAAAACAACGGGTTTTATATTGGTTTAGCCAACCTGCTTACATCCAGTTCTTAATAACCATTGAGTTTCATTACCTCTTCCTCCAACTAGAGAAAGAATAAAGATAGTCTTTCCAATAGCCTTCTCAAGCTATGTCCAATGACCAGTAGACACCCCTACTGTCACACACCAAGTAGTTATTCAATAACCTCTTCAAGCTGAAACCGTGAGCTATAAATAACACTTTTACAGTCATGTTGTAAGTAGTCTTTTATACGCTTCTTCAAGCTATTTCACACTAATCACTATCAGATCAAGGATACATAGGTTAAATGTTTGGGTTGCCACTCAAAACTAACCTACACTCAAGATTTCTTTGGATATACAAGGAAAAGAGCTTAGAGAATCTTGAATGACTTCTTTCTATGTTTTCTTCCTTGGAAGAATGTATGATCTATGAAATGTTGAAAGAAGATTTAATATACAAGGAAATGATTTTCTAACAAAGAAGAAAGAGATAGATGAAGGAAAACTTTTGCAACGATTCAGCTCAATCTTTTTTAATGTCAAGTCATTTTTTAAGGAGCTCAACATCTCTTATTTATAGAGCTCAACATCTCTTATGTAACGCCCCAATTTTTACTGTAATTTTTACTGTCATTAGAAATTACTCAATTACCGTAGGTAATTATTACATAAGATTTGAGGCCGAACAATCCTCAATAAAGGAATATAACGTTAGAAGAGAGGTTAGGAACGATTCATGCGAGAGTCGCAAATCCCGAATTTCTGTACGTATAAAATGACCAAAATGCCCCTGAAGTTATTTTACTCAGAAAATGAGGATCGTGGGCCCCACCTATTCTCAAGGGGATATTTTGAGGATAATAAGGGATTGTTTGTGTTATGTGTGTTAATAGAGCAGAAGGATCTCAATTTTGAGTTCCGACGCGCGAAATGACCAAAACGCCCCTGCGGCTGTTTTAACTCCGATGTGCGTGCCGACTGAGCCCGAACCTCACTAAAATGTTTTAAAATGTGTTTTTAAGCCATGATTAACCATTGGTTAAGCTCGGGTGGCCTCAGGCAGTTTTTAAGTGAAAGTGCGATTTTGCCCTGTTTTTGGGCGCTTTGCGATTTCGGATTTTTGATTGGTATACCGAAACCTAAGCAATATTAGGCTCAAATTAAAGCTTATTAAATTCTAAATATTAATCTAGAGTCAAAATTATGTATTTAGATTGATTAAAACCCAAAATTGCTCAAAAACACCCAAATTGCTTACTAATTCACTTAAACCCTTAACCGTAAATTCTCTAAATTACATGAATATCTTGCCTACACCTAAATAATGCATGGAACACACAAATTTCACTTCTTTGGGCTGTAATGGATGAAATTATTGATGCCATTATGCAGCTGAATTATTGCCAAAAGTTGCACTAAAACAAAATGCCAAAATGTCACCATAAGAGACATAATTCCTTAATTTCATACAACTTTGTCTAAAATGATTTTTCCTCCCTTATTTCTCCTGCAAAATTCCGTCCACTACCTCATCATTTTGGCCAATTATAAGCCTCAAAATCTTCTATAAATAGGCTTGCTTGAGTGGTCTTGGAATGCTTGGTTCATAACTAGTTTTTAGGAGCACCAAAAACTTTCTTTCTTCCTCCTCTTTGGCTGAATTCTTTCTTCAATTTTTTCAAAGAGATTTTGTTTCATTTCACTTCAAGAAACCAAGTTCTCTTCCTCTTCTTCAACTCAGATCAGGTAGGGATTAGTTTCTAAATTTATTTCTATGCTTTGAGGAGTTGTGTTTTTAGCTCAAAATGATGAAATTATGAACTTACCTTAGCTTTTCATTTTGGTTTCCCTCTTCAATTTTTTTCTTTAACCAATTCAACCATATGGCCTAGGTGGAACTAAGATGATGGCTTGATGATGAGGACCTTGAGGGTGGGTTGTAAATCCATCACAAGTTAGGCCTCTAAAGCTTGAAAATTCCACTTGATGCAAAACTTTAAAGAATAATGCTTTATGATGCTAAAACAAAGATTTTTAGTTTAGAACTTGAAAGATGTATTTTCCTTTTATGTTTTATTTCTTGTTAAGATATGTATTGGGTTGAATTTATAATTCTTTTAAAGTCTTGAAGGAGCTCTAGTAAAGAAACAAAATGAATTTGCATCCATGATTAACTTCTATGTCATCACTAAATTTTCAAGAATGAATAAATGAACTTGCATTTCTCATGTTTAAATTCCAAGCTTGTATTTCATGTTTAATTTTCAAGTCATCACTTAATCTTTCAAGATAATTAAGAGGTTGCATCTCATATTTAATTTATGCTCTCACTATATTTTATAATGGCTAAAAGAATCAACGCATGACATGTTTATTTTATGCCATCACCTAAAGATCCTAGAGCTCAAAGACTTGCCCATGTATCACAAGCAAAGAAATATGATTATTGGAGTTAAAGAATTTATTCTTTAAAAAGTCTTGAGATTGGAGCTTAAAAAGATGTAATAATAATTCTCTTCTCCCTCTACTGGTCTTGTGCGGACTACCGCCGCTCCGGTTTCTTGTAACACCCTAATATTCAACCCAATACTACTAGTACGTACTTAGGCCAAATATTAGTCGTTACTTACTGGCATGGTTCATCTTCTTGAGAAAATAGACTTAACGAAAATACGAGCCAACTTTTTTTTGAAATTGTTACTTAAAATAGAAGCCGCGCGTAACTTTACGAGTCAGTATCATAGTATACGGAACGACAACATAGGAATGGCTCCAAACCATAACATCGAACATAACATCAATCATAACTGAAATACCTCATAGATAAAATATGCCTACCCTATAGGGCAGGACTCTTCAAGTACATAGTAACATGAATACGTGAAAAATGTAATACATGGAAAAGAATCTGGAAAGAAGCATCCCTACCCATGTGCAACCTAAGATGGATAACCTCAACACAAAAGAGGTATCATCCATACTATGTGACGTGCGTGCACTAAGGACTACCCTCCAATCTCCATAGCAGACTCACTGCAGTGCGGAACGTAGCCAATCCGCAGGCGAGCTCGGCGGTGCGAGCATGCCCTGGTGGCGACGTGTCGTCCACGTCGGGGTCGTGGTCCGGGCACCGAAGCCCTCCGACGCTGAGTGACTGTCTCCTCGCTGCCTATCTGTCGCAGAGGCGAGCGCGCGAGCCCTCATGGTCCATGGGGAATCCTCTCAAGGGTCCTCCTCTGAGTGCTGCGACAATGGTACGTACTGCGGCACGTCAGCTGATCCAACAGAGTGGGTCCGCAAGTTCCTCTCATGTCGTGGTCGCGCATGCTCAAAGATCGCGGGGTCACCATAGGGGGATGCTGGGGAGAAGCGATAACTGTACAAGGGGTGTGCGAATGGCGTCCTACAAACATGAAGATGCGCCACGATTACGGCCCTCAAAATGGAATGACCCATGCTCCGGGTCATGGTGGATCTCCCACCGTGGCGTGTCAACGTACAGCACGAACGTTGCCATCTCGCTCTGAAGACGTAATAGAAAGAAAGAGATAGAGGGAGTGAGTTTTCTTACTAAAGAAACTCAGTAGGGTTTTCCTCCTATCCTAGGTGTCATCATTTACGTCTCCAGGAATCTCGGTTTATTTATGAAAACTATGGACATCTATTGGTTCAATTATGAGTTTTCTAAAGTACGAATTTTCGAGATCCGTTGCTTTTAACATATCACTTGTATCATAGACATAAATCACATAACTTGGATCATAGAACATAAATCATATATCTTAACTCATGGAACATGATTTCCCATATCATGGGTCATAGCTCATAAACTCATAACTTTATGGTTCTCATATCATGGGGCATAGCATAAATTCATATGATTATGATGCATAAAAACATAGCTCATGGAACATGGTACATGTCTTGGTTACTTGAGGTGACATTAAAACATCATCATTATTTTCCTGGGGCCAGCCTAACTGATCTCCTTGTGGAGAAAATTCTAGGTTATGAGCTCATACCTTACTAGTCGTCACTAGTACATGGACTTATCCCTTTTGATAAGTTTAAAGATCCCGACCTAAGGTACGGGTCTAGGGGGCTAGAATCACCTTATCCCCACCCTTAATCCGGTGGTTCAAGGATCATCCTCTCATGGTCTATGCCACCTTAAGTCTTAGCATGTTAAATGCAAGATGCCACATAATTCATGCATGTCAAACATAATTACATCATAGGCATCTTTGAAGTCTTTAAAGAACAATAACATGCAACCATAAAACTATCATTGAAGAATAATGGTTCACATGGTATCATCATACTTGAGTCATGGAGTAAAATCATCATAAGGTAAGCAAGAGCAATAAGCCTCTTAACTTGATCATGTTTGAAATCGAACATATAGGATCATGTATTCATGTTAGGCTAAAGCATAGACTCATGGCATAACAATTCTCAGATTCAGGCAATGCAAGATCATAGCTTCAAGTCATTAAATCAGAAAAGCATTCTGTTTGTAAACTTGGAGTTACGGTAATCGATTACATAAGTCTTGTAATCGATTACACATTTCGAGATTTCAAAACATGGAGGTCAGGGGTTCTGGTAATCGATTACATGGGACTTGTAATCGATTACACAGCTTCGAGTTTTCGAATCAAGGCAGATAGGGGTTCTGGTAATCGATTACATGGAACTTGTAATCGATTACTATGTGTAAAAACACTTTGCTGGGCCCCTGGAACATCTGGGTAATCGATTACATGATTAGGTAATCGATTACTAGAATCCAGAATGTGTAATCGATTACACTATATAGTAATCGATTACTTCGGGCAAAAGTTCATGTTTGAGCTCATCCGAGCTCTCTGGTAATCGATTACATGGGCTGGGTAATCGATTACCAGCATCTTAAAAACCGAAATATGAGGTCTAAACATATTTGAGTCATTCCTTTAGAATGCCTATAGTGGCTAGTTTCTCTTGGAACAATTTTGAACTTCAAAAACATCTTGTCAAACATTTTAACTTGTCAAAACCCTTATAAATCTAAGAACATACCCAAAATGTTTTTGAGTACAACATATGTTTTAGAAAGGCTTAAAACATGAGCTATAGGCTCTTGTGACTAAATAAACTCCTCTTGGAGCTATCTTTATCACATGGCCAAGATGGACATTCCAAGAATGTTTTCCATGGTTAACCTCTTCTCAAGATGAAATGGGCAAATCTTTGAGCTCTAGTATCTTAGATGATGACATAAAATAAACGTGCTATGCACTTCTTTTTAGAGTCCTTTAGGAAGTAAAGTGATAGCTCAAAGTAAATATGAAATGCATATCCATTTTCATTCTTTGAGTTTAGTGAGGACTTGAAATATAAAATGAGATGCAAAGCTTGGAATTTAAACGTGCATAATGCAAGTTCATTCTTAGTCTTGGGGTTTAGTGGTTGCATAGAAATAAACGTGCTATGCAAAGCGTAAAGTAAACGTGAATGCAAGTTTCTTTTGTATCTTGTCTAGAGCTCTTATAAGATTTTAAGGAGGAACATAGTCCCAACCCAAAACTCATCTTCACAAGAAAAGAAAAACCATTGGTACCAAGGCATCAAGAGAAAACATGACTTCAAGAGTCATGGGAGTGGTCAAGTCTTAACAAAGGAAGGAACCATTTTTAAATCTCTAGGGACCAAGATCTTGATGATCCAAGCATCAACATCCTAAGTCCTCATCATTGAGTACATGGCTCCCTTCAAAACAAATATTTAAACAAAGTTCATGATAAAGGAAAAAGTAAAACCAAAACCATGCTTGGTTTAGGGCCAAAGCTTCAAGCTTTAGAGTTTGTTCATGTGACAAGCATCAACATGAAGCTCTCATCATCAAGCTTACATTTTTCCCATGTAAAAAGGCCCCATGGCCAAAAACATAAGAAGGAAAATGAAGAAGATCCAAAATGTTTAAGAGAAACATAAACTCCTTTAACTAAACTTGTAAAGAATGCAACTTTCTTTAAGAAAAACTCAAGCTTTAGAGGTCTCATGGACTCATGGTCACATCTAGAGAACACTCATCATCAAGCCATCATATTCAAGGCCTTGAGGCCGAAAATCTAAGGGGAGAAAAGGAAGAAACCAAAAAAAAAGCAACATAGAGGTTCAACCATTCATCAACTCCCAAACAAGATTCAAGCATAAGAATCAAAGACATGTTTAGAAAGAGTTCCCTACCTTGTGTCTTGGAAAAAGAGGAAAGAACTTGAGCTTGAGGAACTCTTGGGAACTTGAGGGGAAAGAAATGAGAAAGCTTGGGACTTTGAGAGAAAACTAGCACCTACTCTTGGCTCAAACCTTTGCAAAAGACCAAAGTGATCAAAGGCTCACCAAGGCAAGCTATTTATAGACAACTAAACCATGGATGTGTGGATGGGAAGGCTGGCCGAATTTGTGGCCACAAGGAGAAGGAAAATCTCTTTGAGTTGTCATTCCAAAGTATGGTCATAAGTGTAGCTAGGTGTAGCCTATGACATGTCTTGAAAATGTGACCTATTTTTAAAAATCTTGAATGAACAAAATCACTAAAATTGGGGCTGCAAAAAGGAGGAGAAGCAGAGTGTGGTTTCATGGCCCAAGAAGAAAATATCTTCTTGACTTGTCAACTCAAAGCATGGTTTAGATGTAAAGGAAACATAGTCTATGTATAGCCTTTAAAGAAAACTTTGAATGACTAGATAAAATATATTTCTTTTGAATCTTGAAAGACATAAATATTTAAATTTAGAAATGAATTGAAAACCTTGATTGACTATATACTTTATTCTTTAAATCTTTGAGTGACATTTTTCTTGAAAGATGGAAATTGATTGAAAAGAGTACAAGACATGTGTCATAGGGTAGCTTGACAACCTAGACTAACCTTTATTGACTTCTAAAGAGAGGGTGGTGCCAATTGGGCAACCTTGGTGAGGAAGGATATATCCTCAAATCATGTTCTAGAAGTGTGCTTTGGTGTGACATAGATTAGTCTTAGGATTAAAAGTTGCTAAGTAGGTACTTAGGTGCACTAATAGGTTAATTAAAACCATAAATCCCTAGGTTTAGAGGTGGTCTAGAAGGATTAGGGAGTCAACACCTCTAGGACTAGTGATGTGAGTGTGACAACTTGTCTCAAAAAGAAAAGTTGATGTGAATAGTGGAAACACTATTCGACACTATTCACATATTCTTTTTCCTTTTTAAAGAATAAGACTATGATGAGATTTGAATTTTTCCTAAGCAATTTTAGGTTCCAATTAATTCTAAATGATGGTTTTGGCTCTAGATTAATTATGGAAATTAATTAACCTTTAATTAGAGCCTATTATTGCTTAGGTTTGGAGTTAAACGGCTCATTAAGCCGAAAATGCAATATGCAGGGGCAAAACCGTAATTTTCAATGAAAGTTGCCCGGCATCTCCAGGACTTAAACCAACATAGTTTATGCCTTAAAATCATTGTTTTGAAACCTCAGAACAAAGTCCGGGTCAAAACGGAACTTAATCTTCGCCTTAATTACATTACGAGGGTATTTTGGTCATTTACGCGCAGAAATCTCAGAAATGAGGTTTTCTCGCTTTGTTAGGCATTCATGCTCATTCAATCCCCTTCATATAACATATGAACCCTATGAGGATGGCCAAAGTCGGCCGTCCTCGTGTTTCGGGTAAAAATGACCTCAGGGGCATTTTGGTCATTTAAAAGTTTAGAGAAAAACGGGGCGTTACATTTCTTAATATTCTCTTCTCCCTCTACTGGTCCTGTGCGGATTACCGCCGCTCCAGTTTCTTGTATCATGTTTATATTTCAAGTTCTTGCATCATGTTTAATTTTCAAGTCATCACCTTAAATCTTAAAGATAAAGAAATGGAATTGCATATCATGTTTATAATTCCAAGCTATCACCTTATAAAGATAAGATTAAAATAAGGTTGCATAGCATGTTTATAATTCTAAGATGTCACCTAAATCTCTAAAGCTCAAGACTTACTCCTTTTATCTTAAGTGAGAATTTTAATTGTGAAGATCCTCCCAAATTTGACAAAAGAACTAGCTTCTAAATGAGTTTTAAGGCTTTGCAAGGATTTTACGGGGAACTAGTATTTTATATGCACTTAAAATATGATTCTATGTAATTGCATGAGGTTCATGATTCGGCCACTGATCTGAGTTTAGTATCAATGTGTGATAATGATTTGATATGATTGAAGTTGTGATAATTATGGTTTATTGTTAAGAGAATGATTCATAATTGGTTTAGTAACTAATTAGTTCTATAATTGATAATTCTATGTAAGGATTGGATGCTTATTAAGTACTTGATATCATTGAATGATTTCCTGGCTTGCATGTTATAGTTGCTGTTGCAAATAATAAGAATGCTTATACATGAAATGTTCTTTATTATGTAAAATTCACCTTTGTTGCTAGAAGAAAGTGTATCATTGTAAAAGTGTAATTTGGAAAGGTTCTGGCTAAGGAAAGACTTGGTATTTAAGCGTGTCCATTGTGACCCACCTCTCTTTCTTGGGAATCTCCCATATGCATGATTACATTGATATATATTATTCTAGCTTAAGACTATAAATGAGAAAATGTTATGATGTTTATGAATTGTATTATGATATAACATGCAAAGATTTAATGGTGACTTAAACTTATAAGAAAATGATCCTTTGGAACCATCAGACTATAGGTGGTGAAAAGGTGATTTTAGCCCCCTAACCCGTTCTCTCAAAAGGGTAGAGTCGGGACTTTAGCTTATCAAAAGGGATAAGTATATGCTAGTGACGACTAGTAAAGTATGAGCTCATAACCTAAATTACTCCCAAACGGGTGGAGTATAGGGTGGCCCCAAGGAAAATAATGATGATGATAAGATTTTAAGTCACCTAAGCCACTAAAGAAATGAAATATGTGCACTTTGTGTCCATGTGTAGCTAATATTATATGACGTTCTTTTATGCATGTTATTTTGATAATGATGATGAGGAATATGATGTAATGATAAAGGAAAAGTTCATTGTAAATATGACATGTTAAGAATAAGATGCATTATAAGGCGCATGATTAAAAATTGACGAACCTCGGTTAAGTATTTGTCCGAACTTAAAATGAATCTTTGCATGCTCACTATTTTAGAATAATCCCGAGGTTCTGGGGACTTTGATGATGACCTTTGTAGAAGGAGGTACCTTCTTGAGAATTCTTTAGCAAGATTCTCACTCCCTTTTCTTTATTTCCGTCATTGTCTCCAGATTCAGATGGCGACATTCGTCCTGTTCGTTGATACCCCTACTTGGGAATTTCACTATGATCCGATGCATCGCTCGTATCATTTTGAAGGGAGGTGCGCAGTTCGTGTTTTTATTTACATAGGTCGTCCATTTGCACATCCTGTCCCTAGTTATCGATTTTCTCCTACTTCTCCCTATGGCGATGAAATGGTTTTCGAACATGCACGTCCACTTGATGAAAGGATGTTACGTTCTTATCCCGCTTCATCTGTTGTCCATGGATTTCCAGAGTATGTTCCCGAGACGAGATATTTTGAAACTGATCCTTCAGAGGACACTCCTACTCATGTATATTCTGAGAGCTTTGCTCCTACTCCCACACGTGTAAGAGAGGGTAGTGAGGAAATAGTTGTTCAGCCGAGGTTAGCAAGAAGGCCGTCCATGCGACCCCAGCTTGGTGCATCTCGTGTGTCCCCTCCCGAGGGAGCTCATCGATGGATCGGATTTATTCCCCATTTCCGGGACAGTGGCCTTAGAGAGTTCTTAGTAGATTTATGTGTGATCATGCACCCTAGTTTTAGGATAACCTTCCCGGCTTATGGAGTTATCTAGTTTAGGGGCATGAATTTCCTTAAGTATATTTTCTTTTATGGGTTTGCATAAGATAATGATGTATGAACATAACCCACCCTTTGAGTGAGGTTATTGTATGTAAATATATGCTATAATGTGCTTATGGATGTTATATGATGGAGCCTAAGTGATATGATGTGATATATTCTTAAACGTCTTATTATACTCCGCTTACTCGTTCACGTTGTACTCAGCTCACGTTTTCAATTATGTGTTTAAAAAAAAAATGGCTCGTAATTTCACTAAGTATTTTCAAATTATGAAGAAAGAACCAAAGCAAGGAGTAAAGTCTAGTCATTAATCAGATTCAACCTAGGTGTATCTGGTTAATTACTAGGGTGTTACATCTTAAATCTTCCAGGGGCACATGTTGATCATCTATTTATGTCTTGCAAAGAGGGTTTAGAAGAATAGCCTTTCTACTTTGTCAAATTAGCCTATAGAAGCCGTTGTGAGAGAGATAAGGTTTCTAATGTTCTTCAGAAACTACTTCTTACTTTCTAAATCATGTTTTCTAAACACTTTCTTCTAGAACATGTTAACAGTTGACTTCAAAGGCAAAAAAGATGATTTATCGATTCTGAAAATGGGATTTGACTTTTCTAGAACTAATTTCAAATTTGAAATTCAAAAACAATTTCCCTCCTTCTTTTTTTCACTGAGAATGAACTTTCTGAACTTTGGTATCATTTTCTTAATGAAGAATGAATCTTCATGACTTCCAACATTTGTTCGTTAATGCACCAAACCTTTACAAAAGATATGTTTGATCAAACACAGATCACTATGACTTCATATAATATGAGAATTCTTCCTTTGAAGCATGCTTTTTGAAGTCTGATGCTACTTTCTGAAGTTCCTTGTTTTGGTTTCTTGTTCTTGATATAACATTCTTTCAACCGAGAAGCATGCATGACTTCTTTAAATAATATAATATTCACTTTTATTTAATCACAATTTCTTTTAATAAGATAAAATATGTTTACACATGTGAAGTAAAAATATCTTCATTTTAAGTGCATATTATGCAAACAAGAAAGCCTGTAAAGCTTTGTCAAGAAACTCAAAGAGAAATATCAGTCGTTCTTCAAAGCATTTTCTTTAAATTGGTTTTGTTGTCATTCAAAACACATGAGCGCATAGGGTTTTGAAGCTAATAAAAATGTAATAGCAAAATTTTTAATTTAATTTTGTTCACACTAAATTCTTCGAATCCGTTGCCATTTCATCACCAAAGACATTTTTTTCAAATAGGTTTTAAAAAAAACTCATAATCTACCAAAATCAATTATAGCTTAAACTCATTTGGCTATAACATTTTAATGTTAAATAATTTTGATTGGCATATTGATGAGCCTTATGATTTAAATTAAGACTTATATTAGTTTGAAATTCAATATTTGATAATGAAGGAGAGACATGGAGATAATTTTTTCAAAATTAATTAATAATAGAGTTATGAAAATTGTAGGCTCTAAATTACTCTAAAAATTACACATGTTAAAGTTTCCTTGAAATGAGTCTAAATTATTAATATAGTAAATAGTCGGTAATTGGGGGGTTTTTTTCTGAAAATTATTATTAACCAATCAAATTATTATTTCTAAACCTGTTGCTTAAATAATTATTTCTAAACCAAATCATTTAGGTCCTTTAAACAACCATCTTTCCCAAAAAAATAATGCTTGACACTTAATGTTTAAATAGAATAATTGAATTTATTTTCCTAATTTGTAGTTTTTTTAAAAAGTTTAATCTAAATATTTCTTTTTTTATTTCTCTAGTTATTCAAATTAAAATTAAATGTAATGTCACTTTTTTAAAATTTTACAAAGTATAAATTTAGTCCCTTTGAAATTTAAAAATTTAGTAAAAAGAATCACTTAAAGTGTGACACTTGTCAAAACCTTATTATTTAGTTCTTTGAATTATTGTTAGTATAAATTTTTTAGTGCAATCCTACTATTAAATACTCATGATTGTCAATGATATTATAATAATATGTAATAATTGTAACTTTATTTTTTTAAAAAATAATTAATAATAAGACAAAACACCCATTTTAGTCCCTATAAAATTTCCATCGATAAAATTGGTCCTTGTAAAAAAAATTCTCAAATTAGTTCCTGAAAAATAAATCTCTCAAGTCCTTATAAAAACTTCAAATTAGACAAATTGGCCTTTACAAAATTGAATAGTCGGCCAAATTAATCCCTCTGATAAGTCAGACAAGGGGACTAAACTTGTTTGATATTCACTTGTCTGACTTATCAGATGGACTAATTTGGCCGATTACTCAATTTTGTAAGAACCAATTTGAGATTTTTTTTTTTTGGATAGGGACCAATTTGATCGATGTGAAATTTTAGATAGATGAATTTAGTAGTTTTATCTAATAATTAACTTTTTAAAAGTTATGGGCCCTAAATCATTCTCGTTGTAACATCTAGAAAATTTTCCTCATAGAAGGCTAAAATATTAGCATTATAGATAGATTATAGATGTACCTGCAAATTAATTTTAAAAAAATCAATTATACCTAAAGTCAATTTTATAAACAAAGAACCAATATGAATCATAATTTGAAACCCTAAGTTAAACGTAGTCTTATTTAAACAATTAATTGACTATTGCCATGTGATATGACTTGGCTCTATGTCTAGGACTCCAAAATTGAAGATGCCAGGGAAAAAAAAACATTGACACACAAAATTAAAAACTTGTTTAGCTGAGGTGTGGCCTATGGCCTACAAGTTGTGACAACTTTGGACATCATCTTAGAGAAAATAATTACAATAACTTAACGTCATTGACCATTGATCTTTCTAGCTATATATACTAATTCTGTTTTAACATCCATGTGGATGTAGACGCCTATGTGAATTCAATATGAATGTGAGAGGAGTAATGGAGAAAGAATATGTTAAGAAAAAAAGTAAGTGGCAAGATCTATCTATTTTATAAGTAGGATGTTTAGGTGTTTGAGAAAGTGGATATTAAAATAGTAAAGTTATATACCATACACAGTTGCATCCATTTTCAACCTTTAGTGGGAGGTAGGTACTATTAGTATCCTTGCATCTATATGCACAGGTTGTAAGCAAAGATATACATGAGAAGGGGGGTTGAATAGTGCATTGGTCTTTTTTTGCATTTTTAGACCTTCTGAAAATAATTACTATCAAGTGTAAAACTTAAAGTGCAGTGGAAACATAGTTTCTTCAGAAAGTAGGTTTTAGAACCTTGTTAAATAAAACACTCTTTATATATATATATATATATATATATATATATATATATATATATATGTATGTATGTATGTATGTATGTATATATGTATGTATGACCAGCAGTAAAAAAATTCAACGGAGACAAATAAAAGATATCAGAGAGAGAAAGAGATAAGACACAAGGGATTTTATACTGGTTTGGCCAACTTGTCTTAACATTGGCTTCTTCAAGCAAAACCATGATAAGTAGCAACCTCTACTGTCATGTTGCAAGTAGTTTTACCTTAGCCTCTTCAAGCTATGTCTCACACTAGTCACTAATGGATCAAGGATACAAAGGTTTATGTTTGGACTGTCACTCAAACTAACCTATACTCAAGTTTCCTTAACATATACATAGAAGTTCCTGGGAAAAACTTGAATGATTTTCTCCTTCTATTTGTTCCATGGGAAGAGCATAAATCTAATTGAGAATGTAGAAGGAAAATTTTCTTTACACTTCAAGGATAAACTGATTACATAAAAAAGATTGAATATTCCAGGAAATGGGAAGAGGTTTTTGCAAAGTTTCCTCTCTTGAATCATTGAATCTCTCATCTGTCTTCAACCTTAACGTCTCATTTTATAATGTTCTTTCCTTTGTGACCATTGCCATAGATCAATTCCTCAAGTGACACTTATTGAACATCAGTTGTGTCTTGAAAAGAACAGTTAGAAAAGAGGTTGATAGAACTTGTCACATCAGTTCTAGAAGCCAATGTAAATATGAGATTTCTGATTCTCTTTCAAAAACCACTTTTCTACTTTCTGAGCTTACTTTCTAAACTCCTCCATCATGAATCCAGGATGATTAATCAAATAGGCAGAAAAGATGGCGTACCAGTTTGAAACTGGGTTTGCCTTGATAATTTGAATTTTAAATTTCAAATTTCTCTCCCTTTCCTGTGGCATTCTTTGCTACACTTATGGGTGAGCTTTCTGAAGAACGCAATCAGTCCCTTGAAGAGTCTTTCACTTTCTGATCTTGAATCAAATCTTCTTTGCTAATTATATCTTTGCAATTGTGATGATTAAAGATTAGGTAACACATTGCATGGGGAAATATTATGATTTCTTCATCTTGAAAGTACTTTCTGATATCCCGTGCTACTCTTTGAAGTCTCTGAATTTAGTTCCTTATGGCGTGGAAAACTTCTTCTCATCGTTAGCTATCAAATGCTTGGATAAGGATATAATTTCACTTCTATTTCACAACAAATCTTGTAACATGTTTACACATGTATAGTGAAATATATATACCCATTTGAGTAAGCCTTGCTCTTGCTAAATGATAGACACCTATCATAATCTTACAAGAAACTCAAGACAAACATCAGTCATTCTTCAAAGCATTTTCTTTGAATTAGTTCTTTTTTCATTCAAAACACATGAGCGCATAGGTTTCTGGAGCTAACAATCTCCCCTTTTTTAATGATGATAAACCAATTTGAAAAAAATCTTTTGAAGAGATAATTGAAAAAGATATTACAGAAAAGTAAACATGATATGCATATTATTTCAATGTATCATAACGAGAAATTTTTAGGGAGTTCTTTTTCTTAAGGCATAATATGAATTGTATAAAAAAAAAAATTTAGCCTTAAGTGACAATTAATCAAAGCTGTTGTTATTTTGCTTGAAGCACAAGACAAACTTAATCATACTTTCTAAGCATTGTGAGAGCAGATGTTAAAGAAAAGGACGTTTAAGTTATGGATAAACAATCAGCTTGATTATTTGTCAAAGGAAAGAACTTTCTAAAGATTCTCTGTAACACCCTAGTAATTAACCAGATACACCTAGGTTGAATCTGATTAATGACTAGACTTTACTCCTTGCTTTGGTTCTTTCTTCATAATTTGAAAATACTTAGTGAAATTACGAGCCATTTTTTTTTTAAACACATAATTGAAAACGTGAGCCGAGTACAACGTGAACGAGTAAGCGGAGTATAATAAGACGTTTAAGAATATATCACATCATATCACTTAGGCTCCATCATATAACATCCATAAGCACATTATAGCATATATTTACATACAATAACCTCACTCAAAGGGTGGGTTATGTTCATACATCATTATCTTATGCAAACCCATAAAAGAAAATATACTTAAGGAAATTCATGCCCCTAAACTAGATAACTCCATAAGCCGGGAAGGTTATCCTAAAACTAGGGTGCATGATCACACATAAATCTACTAAGAACTCTCTAGGGCCACTGTCCTGGAAATGGGGGAATAAATCCGATCCACTGATGAGCTCCCTCGGGAGGGGACACACGAGATGCACCAAGCTGGGGTCGCATGGACGGCCTTCTTGCTAACCTCGGCTGAACAACTGTTTCCTCACTACCCTTTCTTACACGTGTGGGAGTAGGAGCAAAGCTCTCAGAATATACATGAGTAGGAGTGTCCTCTGAAGGATCAGTTTCAAAATATCTCGTCTCAGGAACATACTTTGGAAATCCATGGACAGCAGATGAAGCGGGATAAGAACGTAACATCCTTTCATCAAGTGGACGTGCATGTTCGAAAACCATTTCATCGCCATAGGGAGAAGTAGGAGAAAATCGATAACTAGGGACAGGATGTGCAAATGGACGACCTATGTAAATAAAAACACGAATTGCGCACCTCCCTTCAAAATGATACGAGCGATGCACCGGATCATAGTGAAATTCCCAAGTAGGGGTATCAACGAACAGGACGAATGTCGCCATCTGAATCTGGAGACAATGACGGAAATAAAGAAAAGGGAGTGAGAATCTTGCTAAAGAATTCTCGATGAAGGTACCTCCTTCTACGATGTCATCATCAAAGTCCCAGGAACCTCGGGATTATTCTAAAATAGTGAGCATGCAAAGATTCATTTTAAGTTTGGACAAATACTTAACCGAGGTTCGTCAATTTTTAATCATGCGTCTTATAATGCATCTTATTCTTAACATGTCATATTTACAATGAACTTTTCCTTTATCATTACATCATATTCCTCATCATCATTATCAAAATAACATGCATAAAAGAACGTCATATAATATTAGCTACACATGGACACAGTGCACATATTTCATTTCTTTAGTGGCTTAGGTGACTTAAAATCTTATCATCATCATTATTTTCCTTGGGCCACCCTATACTCCACCCTTTTGGGAGTAATTTAGGTTATGAGCTCATACTTTACTAGTCGTCACTAGCATATACTTATCCCTTTTGATAAGCTAAAGTCCCGACTCTACCCTTTTGAGAGAAGCGGGTTAGGGGCTAAAATCACCTTTTCACCACCTATAGTCTGATGGTTCCAAAGGATCATTTTCTTATAAGTTTAAGTCACCATTAAATCTTTGCATGTTATATCATAATACAATTCATAAACATCATAACATTTTCTCATTTATAGTCTTAAGCTAGAATAATATATATCAATCAGTAATCATGCATATGGGAGATTCCCAAGAAAGAGAGGTGGGTCACAATGGACACGCTTAAATACCAAGTCTTTCCTTAGCCAGAACCTTTCCAAATTACACTTTTACAATGATACACTTTCTTCTAGCAACAAAGGTGAATTTTACATAATAAAGAACATTTCATGTATAAGCATTCTTATTATTTGCAACAAGCAACTATAACATGCAAGCCAGGAAATCATTCAATGATATCAAGTACTTAATAAGCATCCAATCCTTACATAGAATTATCAATTATAGAACTAATTAGTTACTAAACCAATTATGAATTATTCTCTTAACAATAAACCATAATTATCACAACTTCAATCATATCAAATCATTATCACACATTGATACTAAACTCAGATCAGACGCCGAATCATGAACCTCATGCAATTACATAGAATCATATTTTAAGTGCATATAAAATACTAGTTCCGCGTAAAATCCTTGCAAAGCCTTAAAACTCATTTAGAAGCTAGTTCTTTTGTCAAATTTGGGAGGATCTTCACAATTAAAATTCTCACTTAAGATAAAAGGAGTAAGTCTTGAGCTTTAGAGATTTAGGTGACATCTTAGAATTATAAACATGCTATGCAACCTTATTTTAATCTTATCTTTATAAGGTGATAGCTTGGAATTATAAACATGATATGCAATTCCATTTCTTTATCTTTAAGATTTAAGGTGATGACTTGAAAATTAAACATGATGCAAGAACTTGAAATATAAACATGATACAAGAAACTGGAGCGGCGGTAATCCGCACAGACCGATAGAGGGAGAAGAGAATATTAAGAAACCGGAGGCGGCGGTAGTCCAGCAGACCAAAGAGAGGGAGAAGAGAATTATTATTACATCTTTTTAAGCTCCAATCTCAAGACTTTTTAAAGAATAAATTCTTTAACTCCAATAATCATATTTCTTTGCTTGTGATACATGAGCAAGTCTTTGAGCTCTAGGATCTTTAGGTGATGGCATAAAATAAACATGTCATGCGTTGATTCTTTTAGCCATTATAATATATAGTGAGAGCATAAATTAAATATGAGATGCAACCTCTTAATTATCTTGAAAGATTAAGTGATGACTTGAAAATTAAACATGAAATACAAGCTTGGAATTTAAACATGAGAAATGCAAGTTCATTTATTCATTCTTGAAAATTTAGTGATGACATAGAAGTTAATCATGGATGCAAATTCATTTTGTTTCTTTACTAGAGCTCCTTCAAGACTTTAAAAGAATTATAAATTCAACCCAATACATATCTTAACAAGAAATAAAACATAAAAGGAAAATACATCTTTCAAGTTCTAAACTAAAAATCTTTGTTTTAGCATCATAAAGCATTATTCTTTAAAGTTTTGCATCAAGTGGAATTTTCAAGCTTTAGAGGCCTAACTTGTGATGGATTTACAACCCACCCTCAAGGTCCTCATCATCAAGCCATCATCTTAGTTCCACCTAGGCCATATGGTTGAATTGGTTAAAGAAAAAATTGAAGAGGAAAACCAAAATGAAAAGCTAAGGTAAGTTCATAATTTCATCATTTTGAGCTAAAAACACAACTCCTCAAAGCATAGAAATAAATTTAGAAACTACTCCCTACCTGATCTGAGTTGAAGAAGAGGAAGAGAACTTGGTTTCTTGAAGTGAAATGAAACAAAATCTCTTTGAAAAAATTGAAGAAAGAATTCAGCCAAAGAGGAGGAAGAAAGAAAGTTTTTGGTGCTCCTAAAAACTAGTTATGAACCAAGCATTCCAAGACCACTCAAGCAAGCCTATTTATAGAAGATTTTGAGGCTTCTAATTGGCCAAAATGATGAGGTAGTGGACGGAATTTTGCAGGAGAAATAAGGGAGGAAAAATCATTTTAGACAAAGTTGTATGAAATTAAGGAATTATGTCTCTTATGGTGACATTTTGGCATTTTGTTTTAGTGCAACTTTTGGCAATAATTCAGCTGCATAATGGTATCAATAATTTCATCCATTACAGCCCAAAGAAGTGAAATTTGTGTGTTCCATGCATTATTTAGGTGTAGGCAAGATATTCATGTAATTTAGAGAATTTACGGTTAAGGGTTTAAGTGAATTAGTAAGCAATTTGGGTGTTTTTGAGCAATTTTGGGTTTTAATCAATCTAAATACATAATTTTGACTCTAGATTAATATTTAGAATTTAATAAGCTTTAATTTGAGCCTAATATTGCTTAGGTTTCGGTATACCAATCAAAAATCCCGAAATTCGCAAAACTGTCCAAAAACAGGGGCAAAATCGTACTTTCACTTAAAAACTGCCCGAGGCCACCCGAGCTTAACCAATGGTTAATCATGGCTTAAAAACACATTTTAAAACATTTTAGTGAGGTTGCGGCTCAGTCGGCACCCACATGGGAGTTAAAAGCATGAGGCGTTTTGGTCATTTCGCGTCGAACTCAAAATTGAGATCCTTCTGCTCTATTAACACACATAACACAAACAATCCCTTATTATCCTCAAAATATCCCCTTGAGAATAGGTGGGGCCCACGATCCTCATTTTCTGAGTAAAATAACTTCAGGGGCATTTTGGTCATTTTATACGTACAGAAATTCGGGATTTGCGACTCTCGCATGAATCGTTCCTAACCTCTCTTCTAACGTTATATTCCTTTATTGAGGATTGTTCGGCCTCAAATCTTATGTAATAATTACCTACGATAATTGAGTAATTTCTAATGACAGTAAAAATTACAGTAAAAATTGGGGCGTTACATTCTCATTCTTGAAAACATAACAAGTAAAAACTTATGATTTTGTCTTAGCTAAATCTGTTTTTCAACAAGTCTTAATCCAAAAAAACTTTGAAATGAATGCTCAGAGGTATGAAAAATGAAACAGAGCATTTGTAATTTTTGAAAAGTAAGCTGATGCTTATGAAGTTTCTAATGCTCAGAGAAACCATAAAAAGGATAGGATCAACATATTGCTATGCAGGGTTTCTAAAGCTCATATGAGGATCAATTCCTGAGTAAGCAAGAAAGAGCTTTCTGAGCTATGAAACTTTCCCATAAGAACTAGATTATGAAAACACTATTTTCAAAATAAAAGATGTATGATTCTTTTAAAACAGGTTTTGTAAAATGGAAAAACACATTACTCTCTGAGAGATTTCTGAAGCTTGTTAACTGATCTTGGTCCTTTTATCATGTGTAAGCGTAGGTTTCTGAAGACAAGTCATAAGCTATTTACAACTAGACTTTAATCAAGTTATAAACATCACTTTAGAAAACTCTCTCTTTCAAGAGTAAAGGATAAAAAGAGCAAAAAATTAAGTTTATCATGTATATCAAAACTCAACTTATAAACAGGTATCAGAGCAACAACCACCTTGTGCTCCTAAAGATACTTGGCCAAGACTAATCATAAAGAATATGTAAGCTAATATCCAGTATATATGAATAAACATGTCAAAGCATATGAATTCAAGATAAGAAGCAAACATATGTCAGAGATATATGTGATTAGCTGAGCTTAGACAGAGCAATGATATGGCACAAAGCTTAATATAAACAAACATGAAGCATGAAAAGAAAGCATCAAACACAGGAGTTAAGAAAGATAAAAAAGGCATAAAAGAATGTAAAGAGATCATGATAAATGAAGAAACAAACGGGTTATATAAACAAAGCAAACAAAACAAATTGTTTAGAGATATACAAAAGAAAGTTAAAGCTAGAAAGAAAAACATGCTAAAAAAATTCTCTAGGCTCCCCCTTAGCATATGGTCCCCTTGAGTCCTTAGCACAACCTTCATTCAGCATAGCTCCCCCTAAGTCCTTAGCATAGATTTTCTTCAATTCATAAAAAAGGTGTATCGGGAAACGCACGCTGCATTCACTGAAACATATGAAGTAGAAGATCTTCCATTTGTCTCAGTTAAGCAACATGTGCAGCCAAGCTTGCTTCAAAGCTATCTTGTCTAGAGGAAATCTCTCTAAGAATTCATAAAATGACCCGATAGCTTGCTAAAGATGCATTTGAGGGTAAAGTGCTATGTTGATGGGTGTAGGAGCTATAACGCCCCAATTATTCCTTGCGTACGAATGACCAAAATGCCCTTGAGGTCATTTTTACCTGGAATTCAAGGATAGCCAATCCAAGCTATCCTCTAGGGGTTAGTTTGATGTTTGAAGGGGAATAGATGTATTGATAGTACTGTTAAAGGTGAAAACCTTGATTTTTGGATTTTCCTATACATGAAATTACTAAAGTACCCCTACGGTAATTTGATGGGATTAATTACAGACTGAACTCGGATGTTACCTATGTAACATCCTCCCAAGTACAACATGATTTTTAAGTCATAACATCATACTCGAGAAGTCGTTACTTATAAATTAACGGACCTTTCTTAAATATCTATAGCAAGTTCGGTTGAATCATGAAATAACTAAATTGTAGTTCTATTAACATATATGACTAAGAAACAAACATTTATTGATTATAAGGTTAAGTATAAAAGGAAGCTCTTCTATGAGCTTTAATACTACATCCGGTCCCTATTATAGATACAGACATAAACATATGACTAAGTACAGTCTGTACAAACTTCAGCTGTAAACTACTACAAATCCGATTTCCTTTCATAAAGTATCCTCCTTGTTCTTGGGATCAACCTGGAGACGACACAGGAACACAAACACATAGGGGTGAGAATTCTGAAATTCTCAATAGGGTAACTCCCTAATTACACAATCATAATGTCATCGTCATCACCCCAGCCACTTCGGTTTATTATGAAAGTGTGAGCATGCAACATATATATCAAATGTTCATTTTAAAGTTATAAAATCACCTTTTCAAAATGGGTCTCTTTTATTATTCAATCACTTAAAATATGTATTTCATAACATCCAAGATCATAGGAATTCTTTCAAGACCAATAATTTAACAAAATATATGTATACATATGGTAATTGCAATGATCTTTTCATGCCCATGACATAATAAAGAGAGGACTTTTTCCTGTTCTAATGGGGACCTTTCCGTGCCCTTTTTACACTGAAGAGGACTTTTTCATGCCCTAATGGGAACCTTTCTGTGCCTTTTTTACATTAAAGGGGACTCCATTTTTCACTTAGCACATACATTATCCTCAAGCTCACATATACATGCATCACATTTCTATATGCATGAACATAATTCTCTGATCTCATAATACTTCAAACCTATATATATCATTCATTCATTCCTCATAACATAATCTTGGAAGTCCATGGCATGCATTCATACAGATCAAACTTGAACCAAATGTCATTAGGTCACTAATTCAAGGCATTATCACAATTTCAGCACATCGACAGATTTTTCACTCAAGTAACACAATTTATTTTTCATACCAAATAATCAATTAAAAGGCTATAAAAATTCTCAATAACACCTCAATGTGTCCACAAGGTTCCATAAAAATTTCATAGTGAAAAGAGTTCTCTAACTATGTTAACAAAATTAGGTAAATTTGGAGGTTAGAAACCCCCTATTTACAGCCAACAACCATAGTTCCCAATTTTATTACCCTTTCAAATGATCACATCAAATCACACAAAAATTTAGGGTTGGACGAAAATATGTCCTCAATATCTTAATTTCAAGTGATAATTCAATCATTTGCTATCATAACAAAATTATAAAAAATCATAGCTTCGATACCCACAATCCAGACAGCATATGCTTAATTTCGGTTCTTGATTTTTCTAAAGCTGTTTGACTCAAAATAAGAAGCCAAGAAAATTCATGGCACTATCCCAAGATGTTTCCTTCAACATATATTTTTTCAGCTCACGAAAATGCCCACAACATGCCTAGAAAATTCGTGATCACACACTGCATGTAAGAATACGAAAAATCCAGCAAGTATCACTCAACATCTTTTGACAAAATGATCTTTCTAACCTCATCCAAACACTTCAGCAAAATTCATACATCAATATCAACATAATATCAACCAAATTAACTAGAAAGTTTAGATTGAAACCAGTAAGAATTTCTCAAAAAAATTTTGAAAGAAAAGGCCAAAGAAAACCCTACTCTTGGAAGCTAATGTCTCTTTGTCTCTTGTATACTTCAAGATAGATGTCCTCCACCCCAAAGCTCTTGAAACACACTCAAACCCTCCTTTAATCAGTGATGAGTGAGGTATTAAAGTGAGGTTTTGGAGAATCTAATCGGTTATATTTGTGGAGGTTGAAGTGTAAAACAAGTTTACTTAAGGAAGTTTTTGATTCTAACAAGATTTGGTCTAGGATTTTAGAGGTTGAAACTCAAAGTTAGCAAAGGTTTTTGATGAAGAAGGAATGGAGTCTCTGATGCATTCTCACATTGCCGAGAATTGAAGGTGAAAAAGATGAGATTAGGTGAGTTAAATATATCTATTAAGGAGTATTTTGATTGGTTAGAAAATAAAGTATGACTTCTTTTCATTAAAAGGATATAATATCAATGGCTATGATTTGATCTTTCATCCAAAATGAAATCCTAGCCATTCACTTGGTATTCAAGTGGATATACTTCATTATTTTGTAGAGATTAACTATCTTTAGGTGTTAAAATCACACATTGAAATTTCACCGATTGGGTAAAACAATGTACCCCGGAAATCAAATATTACTCAATATTTAATTCTAAGTATAAAATTTTCATTTCTAACTATTTCTAACCTTATTTCCATGTTTTCCCAATTTTGGGCGCCTCCAGATCCCAAATGGGATTTCATTTATCTGGCTGGCCTGCAGAGCCTACAAAATACTATTCACATTTTTTTTTTATAAATATGTTAGATCGTCCTCATCATGATTGAAACTGTCAGATTTTTGAAATTACAATTAATAAAGCTTGAATTAATTTTTAAATAATTTTAGGGCATTACAACCTGGGAGTTTGAAATGTTGTTTTTTAAGGGATGCATGACATCTGTATAAGCCCGGGTGGTCCCGGGGAGTTTTGCCCTTGATTAAGTGCATAAGGAGCTTAATCATGTGATTAAGAAAACATAGGAAATATTAGGCTTTAATTAAAGATTAATATATTCTAATTATTAATCTGGAGCTAAAATAATTAATTGAGGTTAATTAGGACTTAAGATTGCATAGGAAAAATTCAAAATCCCTTCCTTAATCTAAGACTTTGTGTCATGTCAAGTGCAATAGTGTTCTCTCTCTCCAATTCCCTAAATCATGGACGTAACATCCTCCCAAGTATAACGTCATCCTTAAGTCATGACATCAGACTCAAGAGTTGTTACTTATAAATTACCGGAACTTTCTTAAATAACTATAGCAAATGCGATAAGATTGTGTAATAACTAACGTAATTTGGTTAAAATATATAATAAAGAAACACAACATTTATTGAATACATAGCTAAGTACAAAAGGAAGCTCTACTAAGAGCTTTAATACATATACATTCTCTATTACATTTACATACACATATGCCTACAACTACATATAACATAATAACAATACCAACTACTAAACAACTGTAATTCCAAGTTCTTTCACGTACCAGCCACATCGTTCCCTGGATCAATGTGGAGGCGACACAGGAACACAAAACACATAGGGGCGAGAATTATATAATTCTCAGTAGAGTAACTCCCCAAAAACTCAACCATAATGTCTGTAACATCCTAATTTTTAACCCAATACTCTAGAACATATTTAGGTTAATCATTAGTCTGTTACTTCATAGTTCTCATTTATCTTTGAATTACTTAGCGGAAAATACGGGTAATTTTTTTTTTGAAAAACAAAGTGAGAGCCGCGTGATGCGATAAGCGGTAAACCATGCATGATAAACAAATGTCTCACAACATCATAACATAAGGCACACCATAAATAACACTGAAGACCATCTCATATATATATAATTTGCCCACTTATAAGTGTGGGACTTAGTTTAGTACAGGGGAAATGCATAAAAGAAAATACAACATAAAACATGAACATAATCTACTCCCCTACCCGAGTGCATCTAATGGGAAACCTCTAAACAAAAGAAGGTTTATCCCCATCTAAGGTGTGTGCTCTATCTCGGGCCATCCACGGCCTCCTACTGGCGACCATCTCGTGATCGAGGCAGATATCCGGGAAACTGGGTGAGCTCCTCGGGCGTGAAAAGGCGGAGCGGGGATCGAGTGTGAGCCCCGGGGTATGCCCGCATCTCCGGTCGTCGTGCACGCCTCGGCTGAGTCACGGTGGGCTCGCTATCCTCTCCAAAGTCCATGGGTATGGAGGGGGAAGATCCCTCGGAGGGTGCCTGGGTTGCCGAATCCTCGGAAGGATTCATCTCCGAAAAAGACGATGGGCAACGGGGCACATACTGGGGGTAGTCTCGAGCGGCGGACGCGGATGATGGGGTACGACAAAGCCTCTCCTCTAGGGGACGTGCGCGCTCGAACACCAGGTCATCGCCAAAAGGTGAGACGGGGGAGAAACGATGGGAATGTACAGGGGGAGTGAAGGGTCGACCCATGAACATGAATACTCTAACCGTGCATCGACCCACAAAATGGAATGACCCGTGGTCCGGGTCATGGTGCACCTCCCACGTCGGCGTGTCCACGAACACCACGAACGTCGCCATCTGAAGACGTGACGGAAAGAAAGAGGTAGAGGGAGTGAGAATCTTGCTAAAGAATCTCAGTAGGGCCTCCTACTACCTAGGTGTCATCATCTACGTCCTCAGGAACCTTGGGTTTATTTATACAAATTGACTGAGCATGTATTAAGTTCATTTTAAACTTTAAAATATATTTTAGCCAAGGTCCATTCATTTTAGGATGATCTTAATGTCATGAATGCAACATAATAGAAAATGTATGCATGGCACTACCTAATGCACATACATAAAACATAACATCAAGCATCATCATACTTGGTGGCATAAAGTGGCAATAGTAACATTCATATGGGACAAAACTTAGTGACATAATCATAATCATGAAACTTCTCTTCCTCATGGGCCACCCTAAAAGACAATCGAATCCGGGGTGCTCGGCCAACCGGTGTCACCCAGGCGTGTCATACATCTAGGTTATGAGCTCATACCTTAACTAGTCGTCACTAGTTCTTACTTACCACTTAACGATAAGTGTATCATAAATCATAAATCCGGACTATCTGAGTACGGGTTGGGGGGCAAGTCTCTTAGGGGTGCTCGGCCGAATCGGTGTCACCTAAGAGTGTAAAATGGTACCGATGTCACATGAGTTCTATGGAGGTGCTCGGCCGAACCGGTGTCATCCTAGAACCCATCTTAGTACCTTAATTTTCAAAATCTCTTTAAATCCCCAAATTTGTCGGAATTCATGCCTAACGGTCATTACACCGAATTTCCTTCCAAATTTGCTTTATGCCACATAAACATATATCCTCATAAATTCCTCATATGAATAACATCATCATCATTAGCATACTTCATGCATCATCATAAAATATTCAAACGCTTACCCTTACGGTAGCTTATGCTTTGACCCTTACGGGTCTTAATCTTGAGATATAGTTCTCTACATCCATCGTTCATATTTTAAGCACCTAAGGCTCATAATTAAACATCATTCATAATCCTCTCATTTTACTTTTAAATCTGAATGGCATAGGGTGGAAATCCTAACATGTGAATACGGGGTTCTAGAACTTACGTTTTAGACTCTTTCTTGGTTCCGTTTTTACTTGAAAGCTGCTATGGATTAAATCTAAATCAATTATGAGGCATTCCTATGCTTAAGGACTAATTATTAATCATGTTTACCATGTTGTAAGGGTGCTGGACAGAATCCAGAAAATTAAATGTTCTAAGAGTTCTACATTTGCATTTTTACGGTTTTCTAGTTACTAGTTTCCCCATAGGTGCTAGAATTCAATTCTAACTCAAATGATACCAAGTTTTTCATGTCTAAACAATCTAAATCTGATTATGTCCCCATTAAAATAGTTTGGAAAAGTTCCATAAACAAATGGGTCAAAACTATGTTAAATTCTAGCTTTACGGTATTTCTAGTTAGCTAGTTTCTTACCTATCATGCATAGGATTGCTTCTACATCATCATATGATATTTTCACACATTCCAATGCATCAAAACATCATCATACAGCATCACACTCATCACATCAGAACCGAAAACATTTAACTTAAATGAGAGAGTTAAATTGACATCTCTAGGTACATAAGTTAACTAGTTTCTCTTGGAATCATTCTAGAACTTCTAAAACTCTTTGCAAAACACTTTAATTCATCAAAAGGCTAAGAGAAGCCTTAGGTCACTGACCAAAACATATTCCATCCCCTAAAAGATAATAAAATCACAACTTGTGATGACATAACCTTATAAAGATTTGTAAAGCTTTAAGGAAAACTTAGAACATAGACTATTGATCCTAGTAGCTAGATGAAAACTCATTGCAAGTCCATCATCACTACTTGGCCGAAATTATGCATTCAAGGAATACATTCACATTTAACTTTATCTTGGAATGAAATGGGCAAGTCTTTGAGCTCTAGGTTCTTAAGTTACGACATAAACTAAACGTGCTCATGCTTTTCATTTTTAATCTTGCTTACAAAGTAAAGTGATGACTTAAAATTAAATATGCAAGGCATAACTTAAACGTGCAAGCTTGAAAGTAAATATGTGAGGCATAAACTTAAACGTGCAAGCTTGAAGGTAAATATACATGGTTCAATTCTTTATTTTAGTGCTCTTGGCCCAACAACAATCGACTTTAAGGCCGAAATAGATAGGCATTCGAGAAATTAATTAGGTGATAATGCAAGTTCAATTCTTTATTTTAGTGCTCTAGGCCCAACAACAATCGACTTTAAGGCCGAAATAGAAAGGCTTCGAGAATTAAATTAAGTGATGATACAAGTTCCATTTTAATCTTTATGTTCTTAAGTGATAGCTAGAAAGTAAAGATGCATAGCAAGAATGTAAATATGAATGCAAGCATAAAATAAATTATGCAAGTTCATTTTATCTTTCTAGAGCTCTTAACAAGACTTTAAAGGAATTTAAACCATAACCCAAACTCATCCAAACAAGGTAAAGTCAAGCTTAGAGTTCTTAAGACTCAACATAATATCCTTAGGAAATCAAACCATGAAGCTTAGAAAAATTAAGGAAATGGCCAAAATCTTCAAGAAGAAAAAGGAACATTATAAAACTCTAGAGTTCATGATCTTGATGATATATTAACACCAACATCATGAGTCCTCATCATTGAGTTCATAGAGCCATTTTAAAACATCATTAAAGCTAAAATTCTCAAGAGTTCAAGAAAGGAAAAACTAGAAACATTTTTGCTCAAGAACAAAGATCAAGCTCTAGAGTTTGTTTCAAGTGATGAACATCATCATGAAACTCTCATCATCAAGCTCTCATTCCTTTGTTCTCCAAGGCCTATGGCCGAAACATAAAGAGGGAGAAGGAAAAGAAAAGAAGTTCTAAAAGGAATCAAGAGAAACTATGAACATCAAGCTTGAAACAAGAACTTTAAAGAAAAGAATTCATGAAAGAAAATCCCTACTTGGTGTGATGAACTTGAAGATGGAAGAAGAAGATGAAGATGATGAAGAACTTTGAAGAGCTTGAAGAACTTGAAGAACCCTAGAACTTTGAGAGAAAAGAAAAGATTTGAGTGTTTTCTAAACTTAGCAAATGATCTAAACGTGGTGCAAGCTCCTCAAGGCATTCTATTTATAGAGAAATGAAACAAATGGAGGGAGCTCATGGGTGAAGAGGTTTCGGCCATGAGGGTGCAGATTGGAGGCTTTCCATGAGTTCCATGAGGTGAGATAATGTGTTCTTGAGGTATGGTGAGGTATGGTTCAAGGTATGGCTTCAAGCATGGTTCTTTGAGTGAGAAAACAATTTAATATATGGTCAAAGGGGGAGGATGTGGCCGAAATGCATCAGCCCATGGGGAGGATTAGTTTGCATTTTAATTGTGGTTTAGAGTTGTGTTTAGGTGTATCTTTGATTATGCTTAAGATTAGGAATTTGTAAGAAAGTGTTTAGGTAAGGTAAATGGGTAATTAAGGTGGTCTAGACATAATTAAGGAGTGGTCTTGCACCATTAGTGAGTTAAATCCTCAATTTAGAGTCTAAACAACTCTAGACACATTTCCTTGATTTAAGGAATTAGAGAGAGAAAATACTATTCAAGATTCCAAGACTAGGAGTCTTGAGTTCTAAAAAGGGATTTAAGTTTAATCTAAGCAATTTTAGGTTCTAATTAACTTTAATAAATTATTTTGGCTCTAGATTAATTAGGGAAATAAATTAATCTTCGTTTAGAGCCTAATATTGCTTAGGTTTGCTTAATTATGTCGTTAAGCTCAAAAGCACTATTCTAGGGGCAAAATCGTAATTTTGCACTAAAACTGCCCGGGACCACCGGGACTTGAACAGAGACCTCTAGACACATGAAAACATGTTTTTAAACCTCTGGGGGAAGTTCCGGGCTCAAACGGCACCTTTACCCGCGTAAAAACGCTATAGGGTATTTTGGTCATTTTGACCCTAAACTAGAAACGAATTTTTCGCTCCTGAAAGCATTCAAGGGCCATTTAATCCCCTTCAAACATTGAGTTGACCCTTCGAGGACGACCGAGTTGGTTACCCTCGAGTTCGGGTCAGGAAATGACCTCAGGGGCATTTTGGTCATTTCCCTCGGACAGAGAAATCGGGGTGTTACATTACTCCCCTCCTTAAAATGAATTTCGCCCTCAAAATTCGTTACCTTGGAAAAGCTCGGGATACTTGTCTCGCATTTCTGACTCTAGCTCCCATGTAAACTCTTCGGATTTGTCGCGTCCCCATGCTACCTTTAGCAGCGAATGCACTTGTTCCTCACCGCTTGACTCAAGCGGTCCGCGATTCTCGTGGGGAAGATTGAAAGTTAGGTCGTCCCTTAACTGAACATGCTCGGCTCTAAAAGCGTGGCTAGGGTCGGACTCATACTTCCTTAACTGAGAGACGTGAAAGACGTCATGAAGATTAGAAAGATTAGGGGGTAAGGCTATTTTGTAGGCAACTGTTCCTATCCTTTGAAGAATTTGGAAAGGACCAAGGAATCGGGGGCTCAACTTTTTGACTTTCATGGCTCTCCCTATGCCTGTAGTGGGGGTAATCCTAAGGAACACATGTTCTCCCTCTTCAATTCCAAGGGCTTGCGCCGCTTGTCCGCATAGCTCTTTTGTCTACTTTGAGCAGTGAGCATCCTATCCCGGATCCTCTTGATTTGTTCCGTCGTCTCCCTCACTACATCGGGTCCTAAGACACTTTGCTCCCCAGGCTCGTACCAACACAACGGTGATTGGCACTTCCTTCCATACAACGCCAAATGCGGTGCCATACCGATGCTCGCGTGATAATCAAGTTGTTATACGCAAACTCGATCAAAGGCAAGTATTTATCCCAACTTCCCCTTTGGTCTAACACACAGGCTCTTAGCATATCCTCTAGGGTTTGGATCGTCCTTTCGGATTGTCCGTCTGTTTGTGGGTGGTAAGCAGTGCTTAAGCATAGCTTTGAACCAAACACCTTTTGAAAGGCTCCCCAAAAATGCGACGTAAACCGCGGATCTCTATCCGAGATTATCGTCGATGGTACTCCATGCAATCTTACGATCTCTTGGATGTATAACTGAGCCAATTTATCTAAAGAGTATGTCACTCTAATAGGTAGAAAGTGTGCCGACTTGGTTAGTCGATCCACTATCACCCATATAGCATCATGGCCAGCTTGGGTTTTAGGCAATCCCGTCACGAAATCCATAGATATGCATTCCCACTTCCACTCGGGGATTGACAGGGGTTGCAACAAACCTGAAGGTTTTTGGTGCTCGATTTTCACTTTCTGACATACCAAGCACTTACTAACCTAGGCGACTACATCCTTCTTCATTCCGGGCCACCAAAACATCTTCTTCAAGTCTTGGTCATCTCGGTGACACCGGGATGAATGGTGAAATAGCTTTTGTGAGCCTCCTCCAAGATCTTTTCTCGGAGGTCACCATCTTGGGGTACGCAGATCCTTCCCTCAAATCTCCATATCCAATCCTCGCCTCTTTCGAAACCTTTCAACTTTCCCGCCTTAACAGCATCTATGATCTCTTCGAACTCCTCATTCTCTCATTGTGCTAACATGATCCTTTGCTTAAATCCACTTGTTACACTAAGATAGCACATCTTTATCCCTCTATCGGTTGCTGACATCCCTAGATTCATATCCCTAAACTTCTCTATTAACTCAACTTCTTTGATCATCATGTGGGACAGGTGTAACGACTTTCGGCTCAAGGCGTCGGCGACTACATTAGCCTTGCCGGGGTGGTAACTTAAACCGAAATCGTAGTCTTTGAGGAATTCCATCCACCTTCTTTGCCTCATGTTTAACTCCTTTTGATCAAAGAGGTACTTGAGACTCTTATGATCAGAGAAAACTTCAAACCTTACACCATACAGATGGTGTCTCCACATCTTTAAGGCAAACACTACAGCGGCTAATTCTAGGTCATGGGTGGGGTAGTTAGCCTCGTGAGGCTTGAGTTGTCGTGATGCATAGGCTACCACTTGCCTATTTTGCATCAGCACACACCCTAGTCCTTTGCCCGAAGCATCACAATATACCTCGAAGGGTACATTGGGGCTAGGTAAGACTAAGACTGGGGTCGTGGTTAACCTTTCCTTAAGCTCTTGAAAACTCTTCTCACATTCGGGGCTCCACTTGAACGGGGCATTCTTCCTAGTGAGCTTGGTCAAGGGTAGGGCTAACTGGGAAAATCCTTTGATAAACCTACGGTTGTAGCCTGCTAAGCCCAAAAAGCTCCGTATTTCCGTTACGGTGGTCGGTCTATCCCAATTCATTACGGCTTCTACCTTACTAGGATCAACGGCTATGCCTCCTTTTGACACAACGTGCCCTAAAAACTTGACCTCTTCCAACCAAAATTCACACTTAGAGAGTTTTGCATACAACGTTTTCTCCTTCAAAATTTCCAAAACTATCCTCAAATGTCGCTCATGCTCCTCGTGGGTCTTTGAATAGATGAGTATATCATCTATGAAAACGACCATGAACTGATCTAAATAGGGTCTAAAGATCCTATTCATGTAATCCATAAATACTGCAGGAGTATTTGTCAACCCAAAAGACATCACCGCGAACTCAAAGTGTCCATACCGAGTTCTAAAGGCGGTCTTTGGTATATCTTGATCTCTCACTCTAATTTGGTGGTATCCTGACCTTCGGTCGATCTTGGAAAACACTACCACTCCTCTCAATTGGTCCATGAGATCATCAATCCTAGGCAAAGGGTATTTGTTTTTCACTGTCACACGATTTAATTGCCTATAATCTATGCACAACCTCATACTCCCGTCCTTCTTTTTCACAAACAAGACCGGGGCTCCCCATGGTGAAGCACTAGGTCTTATAAAGCTTTTTCCTAAAAGTTCCTCAAGTTGGGTTTTAAGCTCGGCTAGTTCTAGGGGTGACATTCTATAGGGGGCAATGGAGATTGGTCCCGCTCCAGGAACCAACTCAATGGAGAACTCTACTTCTCGCTCGGGAGGGAACTCGGGTATATCTTCCGGAAATACCTCGGGATAGTCTCTCACTATAGGTATATTCTCTAAATTCTGCTCAAAGTGTACTTCGCTAGCGGCTAGGAGAACATATCCCTTAGTCTTTTTCCCACTACAGTGGACCTCTACGGTGTTGAGATAAAGTCTCAAAGGTTGGCTTATTTCACTAGGGGGAGAAGGAAAGACAATTGTTTTGGTGTCACAGTCTAACAATACACGGTTGGCGTGAAGCCAATCCATGCCAAGAACTACTCCTATATCTTTCATGGGTAAACAAATTAAATCCACAACATATGATCTATTTTCTGTGGTGAGGTGACAATTTAGGCAACAATAACAAGTATTCACAGGATGATTTGTGGGGGTAGAGACAATAAGATCAAAAGGAAGTTTGGAAGTTTTCAAATTTAGAGCCTCGACACTAGCATAAGAAATAAAAGAATGTGTTGCACTAGAGTCATAAAGTACAGTTAAGGTCCTACCATCTATTTCGCACTTACCTTCTATGAGACCGTTGGATGTGTCCGCTTCATCTACATTGAGGGTGAAGACCCTCCCTTGGTGTTGCGGCCTAGGGTTCTGATTTGCTGGCCCTCCGTTGTTGCATCTATTGGCGTAGTGGCCGGGCTTCCCACACTTGAAGCACACGTTTTGTCCAGCTAGGCAGGGACGGTTACCATGATCTTTCCCGCACTGGGGGCATAGTATTGCCGGTGTAGGCCTAGCAAAGGTGGCGGGGGCTCCTTGGGGCGTCTTGTTCTTGGTCCCACTTGACCCTCCTTGGTTGTTTCGGAGGCCGCCCGACCCTCCTTGTCGGTTGTTGTTGTTGTTGTTGTTGCGGCTGTTGTTCTTTCCGGAATTGTGGTGGGTATGGTTGCTTGGGTTGTTGGTGGAAGGGGGTTCTTTGTTGTTGTTGTGGTTTGAACTGGTTGGTTTGGTAGGGATTATAGTGATTTCGGGATTGGTTTGGATATTGGGGCTTGAATTTTGGGGCTTGAGGTGCTAGCCCTTGTTCCTTGCCGCTTGCGGCATTGATTTTCTTCGTCCCTCTTCCATGATCCGGCACTTGTTGACTAGGGTTGGAAAGTCCCTAATCTCCATGTGCGCCACAAACATAATTGAGCTCTGCCATAGTCCGGCCTCATACTTGACGCACTTCCACACCTCGTCGGGGTTCCCTTGAAACACCCTAGAGAACTTGATCAGCTCCTCGAATTTACCCTCCTTGGGTCAGTTGCATGAACTCAATGTCCTTTGCATTCCTCACCGATTCCGGAAAGTACTTCTCATAGAAGTAAGTCTTGAAACGACTCGATTGACAGCCCGATGCGAAGCTTCTAGCGATCTTGGTGCCGGTCCACCAAAACTCGGCATCCGATTCCATCATATAGGCCGCAAAGGTGACCTTCTGCTCCTCCGAGCAAGCCACCACAGAGTAGATCTTTTCCATGTTTTTGATCCACTCATCAGCTTGGTCGGGGTCCATGGCTCCTCGGAAGGTTGGCGGGTTCGCCTTGCGAAACTCGCCAAACCTTGCTTGCTCGATCATTTCGGCGATGGGAGCACGTCCAGTGTTCCCTTGTTGGTTCATCCTCTCGAACATTCGTTCCATGGCCCTAGCCATGTCACGAACAAAGCGGCAGATAGCATCGCTTTGGTCCCCTCGGTCGGGGTCCTAGGTTGTCTCCTTGGTGCCATTGGTTCCTAAACACACGCGACAATAAACACTGAGGTGATCAGGCTCAATATTCCATGTAAAATGAGCTAGTTACCATGGCACACGCAAGTCGACAAGGGTCATGCACTCCTACTCTATAGCTTATCTCTAGCTAAGCTCTACGCATGACATAGCTATCGCACTACGCTTTAGAAAGCATAGTCAGTCCAATCCTCAGGCTCCATGAGAATCGAATTGCTCTGATACCATAATGTAACATCCTAATTTTTAACCCAATACTCTAGAACATATTTAGGTTAATCATTAGTCTGTTACTTCATAGTTCTCATTTATCTTTGAATTACTTAGCGGAAAATACGGGTAATTTTTTTTTTGAAAAACAAAGTGAGAGCCGCGTGATGCGATAAGCGGTAAACCATGCATGATAAACAAATGTCTCACAACATCATAACATAAGGCACACCATAAATAACACTGAAGACCATCTCATATATATATAATTTGCCCACTTATAAGTGTGGGACTTAGTTTAGTACAGGGGAAATGCATAAAAGAAAATACAACATAAAACATGAACATAATCTACTCCCTTACCCGAGTGCATCTAATGGGAAACCTCTAAACAAAAGAAGGTTTATCCCCATCTAAGAAGTGTGTGCTCTATCTCGGGCCATCCACGGCCTCCTACTGGCGACCATCTCGTGATCGAGGCAGATATCTGGGAAACTGGGCGAGCTCCTCGGGCATGAAAAGGCGGAGCAGGGATCAAGTGTGAGCCCCGGGGTATGGCTGCATCTCCGGTCGTCGTGCACGCCTCGGCTGAGTCACGGTGGGCTCGCTATCCTCTCCAAAGTCCATGGGTATGGAGGGGGAAGATCCCTCGGAGGGTGCCTGGGTTGCCAAATCCTCGGAAGGATCCGTCTCCGAAAAAGACGACGAGCAACGGGGCACATACTGGGGGTAGTCTCGAGCGGCGGACGCGGATGATGGGGTACGACGAAGCCTCTCCTCTAGGGGACGTGCGCGCTCGAACACCAGGTTATTGCCAAAAGGTGAGACAGGGGAGAAACGATGGGAATGTACAGGGGGAGTGAAGGGTCGACCCATGAACATGAATACTCTAACCGTGCATCGACCCACAAAATGGAATGACCCGTGGTCCGGGTCATGGTGCACCTCCCACGTCGGCGTGTCCACGAACACCACGAACGTCACCATCTGAAGACGTGACGGAAAGAAAGAGGTAGAGGGAGTGAGAATCTTGCTAAAGAATCTCAGTAGGGCCTCCTACTACCTAGGTGTCATCATCTATGTCCTCAGGAACCTTGGGTTTATTTATACAAATTGACTGAGCATGTGTAACATCCTCCCAAGTGCAACATCATCCTTAAGTCATGACATCAGACCCGAGAGTTGTTACTTCTAAATTAGCGGACCTTTCTTAAATATCTATAGCCATTTGATTGATTCGCGAGATAACTAGGTCATCATTCTACTAAAATATATAGCAAGGAAACCAAAATATTTATTTAATACAAAGTTCAGTACATAAAGGAAGCTCTTTTATGAGCTTTAACACACCTTTGTTCTCTAACATATTTACACACATGTTTATTCCACTAAATACAACATAATACAAGCATTAACTACTACACTATTGCACTTCTGAGTCCTTTTGCATAGCAATCCCTCAGTCCTCTGTGTCAACCTGGAGACGACATGGGAACACAAAAACATAGGGGTGAGAATTATACAATTCTCAGTAGGGTAACTCCCCAATTACCCATTCATCTGTCATCGTCATCGCCTGACCACTTCGGTTTATTAAGAAAGTGTGAGCATGCAATATGTACATATCAAATGTTCATTTTAAAATTATAAAATCACCTTTCCGAAGTGGGTCTCTTTTATTATTCAATCACTTAAAACATGTATTTCATAACATTCAACATCATAGGAATTCCTTCAAGACCAATAATTTAACAAGATATACATATACATATGGCAATTACAATGATCTTTTCATGCCCTTGACATAATAAATGGGACTTTTCCATGCCCTAAAGAGGAACTTTTTCGTGCCCTATTGGGGACCTCTTCGTGCCCTACTGGGGACCTCTTCATGCCCTTTTTATACTAAAGGGGACTTCATTGTTCACTTAGCACATACATTATCCTCAAGCTCACATATACATGCATCGCATTTCTATATGCATGAAAATAATTCTCTGATCTCTTAATACTTCAAACCTATATATATTATTCATCCATTCCTCATAACATAATCTTGGAAGTTCATGGCATGCATTCATACACATCAACTTGAACCAAATGCCAATAGGTCATTAATTCAAGGCATCATCACAACTTCAGCACATTGGCAGAATTTTTCACTCAAGTAGCACAATTTATTTCTCATACCAAATGATCAATTAAAATGCTATAAAAATTCTCAATGATACCTCAATGTGTCATCAAGGTTCTGTAAAAATTTTAGGTAATTAGAGTTCTCTAACTGTATTAACAAAATTCTAAAAGTTTAGTGGTCAGAAACCATCCATCCTCAGCTCAAGAACCAAAATTCATAATTTTTGACCCTAGCAATTGAACCCAGAAAATTATAAATAAAAATTCTGGTAAAACTTCAATATGTCTATAATACTCTGTAAAAATTTGAAGTGATAATTCCATCATTTGATATGGTAACAAAATTAGCAAAATTTACAGCTTCTGTACTAGCATTTCAGGCAGCATATGCTTAATTTCAGTTCTTGATTTTTCTAAGGCAATTTCACTCAAAATAAAAACCCAAGAAAATTCGTGGGACTAGCTCAAGATGTTAGCTCCAACATATATTTTTTCCAGTTCAAGAAAATTCCCACAACAAGCCCAGAAAATTCGTGATCAAACACTGCCTGTCAGAAAACCGAAAATCCAGCAAGTATCACTCAACATCTTTTGACAAAATGATCTCTCTAATCTCATCCAAACACTTCAGCAAAATTCATATATCAATAACAACATAATATCAACCCAATTGACCAGAAATTTTGGATTGAAACCAGTAAGAATTGCTCAGAAAAATTTTGAAAGAAAAAGGCCAAAGAAAACCCTACTTTGCAAAGCTTTTGAGCTTGATACTTCAAAGGATGTTCTAAGTGATCTCCCTTCACTTCAAGACACCAATTTCAGTCCTAAAACCTCCTTAGGCAGTGGGGAAGTGAGGTATTAAGGTGAGGATTTGAGATTTCAATCGGTTAGATTTGTAGGGTTTGAGGTGTAGAACAAGTTTTGTGAAGAGAGTTTGTTGTTTTATCAAGTCTAGGCTAGGTGTTTTGGCATTTGAATCAAGTTTGCTAGTGTTTGAAGAAGGAAAAATGGAGTTCTGCCATTTCAAGATGCTGAACGAGCTTGGAAGGGAGAAATAATGAGATTAGGTGACTTGTGGTTATCTTATATGGTGTTGGAAATATTATTTTAATGTAGAGTATAATTTATTCATAAAAGAAACTAGTATGAATGGCTAGGATTGGATCTTGTTATTCAAGATTGAATCTTAGTCATTCATTTAATTCAAATGGATAAGCATTCTCTTTTTGTAAAAGTCAAACTAGCTTTCGATGTTAAAAATTGCACACCGAAATTTCACCGAATAGATGAAACAGTGTACCCGGGTAATCAAATATTGCCCGAAAAATAATTTCGGGTATAAAATCTTTATTTCTACCTATTTCTAACCATAATCATATAATTTCTCAATTTCAGGCATCTCCGGGTCCCAATTCTAAGGTTTTAGCTGTCCCGGCAGACCGATAGGGCCCGCAAGTTACTATTCATGGTTTTTTTTTTTTTACAAATCCGTTGGATCATCCTCATCATTGTTCAAACTATCAAATTTTTGAAATTATGACTAATAAAACTCAAATTAATTTTTAAATAATTTTCGGGGTGTTACAGCATGTATTAAGTTCATTTTAAACTTTAAAATATATTTTAGCCAAGGTCCATTCATTTTAGGATGATCTTAATGTCATGAATGCAACATAATAGAAAATGTATGCATGGCACTACCTAATGCACATACATAAAACATAACATCAAGCATCATCATACTTGGTGGCATAAAGTGGCAATAGTAACATTCATATGGGACAAAACTTAGTGACATAATCATAATCATGAAACTTCTCTTCCTCATGGGCCACCCTAAAAGACAATCGAACTAGGGGTGCTCGGCCGAACCGGTGTCACCCAGAACGTGTCATACATCTAGGTTATGAGCTCATACCTTAACTAGTCGTCACTAGTTCTTACTTACCACTTAACGATAAGTGTATCATAAATCATAAATCCCGACTATCTGAGTACGGGTTGGGGGGCAATTCTCTTAGGGGTGCTCGGCCGAACCGGTGTCACCTAAGAGTGTAAAATGGTACCGATGTCACATGAGTTCTATGGAGGTGCTCGGCCGAAACGGTGTCATCCTAGAACCCATCTTAGTACCTTAATTTTCAAAATCTCTTTAAGTCCCCAAATTTGTCGGAAATTCGGCGGCCCAACGGTCATTACACCGAATTCCCTTCCAAATTTGCTTTATGCCACATAAACATATATCCTCATAAATTCCTCATATGAATAACATCATCATCATTAGCATACTTCATGCATCATCATAAAATATTCAAACGCTTACCCTTACGGTAGCTTATGCTTTGACCACCACGGGTCTTAATCTTGAGATATAGTTCTCTACATCCGTCGTTCATATTTTAAGCACCTAAGGCTCATAATTAAACATCATTCATAATCCTCTCATTTTACTTTTAAATCTGAATGGCATAGGGTGGAAATCCTAACATGTGAATACGGGGTTCTAGAACTTACGTTTTAGACCCTTTCTTGGTTCCGTTTTACTTGAAGAAGGCGCTATGGATTAAATCTAAATCAATTATGAGGCATTCCTATGCTTAAGGACTAATTATTAATCATGTTTACCATGTTGTAAGGGTGCTGGATAGAATCCAGAAAATTAAATGTTCTAAGAGTTCTACATTTGCATTTTTACGGTTTTCTAGTTACTAGTTTCCCCATAGGTGCTAGAATTCAATTCTAACTCAAATGATACCAAGTTTTTCATGTCTAAACAATCTAAATCTGATTATGTCCCCATTAAAACAGTTTGGAAAAGTTCCATAAACAAATGGGTCAAAACTATGTTAAATTCTAGCTTTACAGTATTTCTAGTTAGCTAGTTTCTTACCTATCATGCATAGGATTGCTTCTACATCATCATATGATATTTTCACACATTCCAACGCATCAAAACATCATCATACAGCATCACACTCATCACATCAGAACCGAAAACATTTAACTTAAATGAGAGAGTTAAATTGACATCTCTAGGTACATAAGTTAACTAGTTTCTCTTGGAATCATTCTAGAACTTCTAAAACTCTTTGCAAAACACTTTAATTCATCAAAAGGCTAAGAGAAGCCTTAGGTCACTGACCAAAACATATTCCATCCCCTAAAAGATAATAAAATCACAACTTGTGATGACATAACCTTATAAAGATTTGTAAAGCTTTAAGGAAAACTTAGAACATAGACTGTAACACCCTAGTAATTAACCAGATACACCTAGGTTGAATCTGATTAATGACTAGACTTTACTCCTTGCTTTGGTTCTTTCTTCATAATTTGAAAATACTTAGTGAAATTACGAGCCATTTTTTTTTAACACATAATTGAAAACATGAGCCGAGTACAACGTGAACGAGTAAGCGGGGTATAATAAGACGTTTAAGAATATATCACATCATATCACGTAGGCTCCATCATATAACATCCATAAGCACATTATAACATATATTTACATACAATAACCTCACTCAAAGGGTGGGTTATGTTCATACATCATTATCTTATGCAAACCCATAAAGGAAAATATACTTAAGGAAATACATGCCCCTAAACTAGATAACTCCATAAGCCGGGAAGGTTATCCTAAAACTAGGGTGCATGATCACACATAAATCTACTAAGAACCTTCTATGGCCACTGTCCTGGAAATGGGGGAATAAATCCGATCCACTGATGAGCTCCCTCGGGACGGGACACGAGATGCACCAGGCTGGGGTCGCATGGACGGCCTTCTCGCTAACCTCAGCTGAACAACTGTTTCCTCACTACCTGTCTTACGTGTGGGAGTAGGAGCGAGCTCTCGAGAATATACATGAGTACGAGTGTCCTCTGGTGGATCAGTTTCAGAATATCTCGTCTCGGGAACATACTCTGGAAATCCATGGACAGCAGATGAAGCGGGATAAGAACGTAGCATCCTTTCATTAAGTGGACGTGCATGTTCGAAAACCATTTCATCGCCATAGGGAGAAGTAGGAGAAAATCGATAACTAGGGACAGGATGTGCAAATGGGCGACCTATGTAAATAGAAACACGAACTGCGCACCTCCCTTCAAAATGATACGAGCGATGCACCGGATCATAGTGGAATTCCCAAGTAGGGGTATCAACGAACAGGACGAATGTCGCCATTTGAATCTGGAGACAATGACGGAAATAAAGAAAAGGGAGTGAGAATCTTGCTAAAGAATTCTCAGTAGGGTACCTCCTTCTACAGTGTCATCATCAAAGTCTCCAGGAACCTCGGGATTATTCTAAAATAGTGAGCATGCAAAGATTCATTTTAAATTCGGACAAATACTTAACCGAGGTTCGTCAATTTTTAATCATGCGTCTTATAATGCATCTTATTCTTAACATGTCATATTTACAATGAACATTTCCTTTATCATTACATCATATTCCTCATCATCATTATCAAAATAACATGCATAAAAGAACGTCATATAATATTAGCTACACATGGACACAATGCACATATTTCATTTCTTTAGTGCCTTTGGTGACTTAAAATCTTATCATCATCATTATTTTCCTTGGGCCACCCTATACTCCACCCTTTTGGGAGTAATTTAGGTTATGAGCTCATACTTTACTAGTCGTCACTAGCATATACTTATCCCTTTTGATAAGCTAAAGTCCCGACTCTACCCTTTTGAGAGAACGGGTTAGGGGGCTAAAATCACCTTTTCACCACCTATAGTCTGATGGTTCCAAAGGATCATTTTCTTATAAGTTTAAGTCACCATTAAATCTTTGCATGTTATATCATAATACAATTCATAAACATCATAACATTTTCTCATTTATAGTCTTAAGCTAGAATAATATATATCAACAGTAATCATGCATATGGGAGATTCCCAGGAAAGAGAGGTGGGTCACAATGGACACGCTTAAATACCAAGTCTTTCCTTAGCTAGAACCTTTCCAAATTACACTTTTACAATGATACACTTTCTTCTAGCAACAAAGGTAAATTTTACATAATAAAGAGCATTTCATGTATAAGCATTCTCATTATTTGCAACAGCAACTATAACATGCAAGCCAGGAAATCATTCAATGATATCAAGTACTTAATAAGCATCCAATCCTTACATAGAATTATCAATTATAGGACTAATTAGTTACTAAACCAATTATGAATCATTCTCTTAACAATAAACCATAATTATCACAACTTCAATCATATCAAATCATTATCACACATTGATACTAAACTCAGATTAGTGGCCGAATCATGAACCTCATGCAATTACATAGAATCATATTTTAAGTGCATATAAAATACTAGTTCCCTGTAAAATCCTTGCAAAGCCTTAAAACTCATTTAGAAACTAGTTCTTTTGTCAAATTTGGGAGGATCTTCACAATTAAAATTCTCACTTAAGATAAAAGGAATAAGTCTTGAGCTTTAGAGATTTAGGTGACATCTTAGAATTATAAACATGCTATGCAACCTTATTTTAATCTTATCTTTATAAGGTGATAGCTTGGAATTATAAACATGATATGCAATTCCATTTCTTTATCTTCAAGATTTAAGGTGATGACTTGAAAATTAAACATGATGCGAGAACTTGAAATATAAACATGATACAAGAAACTGGAGCGCGTAATCCGCATGTGACCAGTAGAGTGAGAAGAGAATATTAAGAAACCGGAGCGGAGGTAGTCCGCAGGACCAGTAGAGGGAGAACAGAATATTAAGAAATCGGAGCGGTAGTCCGCACAGGACCGAGAGGGAGAAGAGAATTATTATTACATCTTTTAAGCTCCAATCTCAAGACTTTTTAAAGAATAAATTCTTTAACTCCAATAATCATATTTCTTTGCTTGTGATACATGGGCAAGTCTTTGAGCTCTAGGATCTTTAGGTGATGGCATAAAATAAACATGCCATGCGTTGATTCTTTTAGCCATTATAAAATATAGTGAGAGCATAAATTAAATATGAGATGCAACCTCTTTATTATCTTGAAAGATTAAGTGATGACTTGAAACATAAACATGAAATACAAGCTTGGAATTTAAACATGAGAAATGCAAGTTCATTTATTCATTCTTGAAAATTTAGTGATGACATAGAAGGTAAACATGGTTATGCAAAGCATAAACTTAATCATGGATGCAAATTCATTTTGTTTCTTTACTAGAGCTCCTTCAAGACTTTAAAAGAATTATAAATTCAGCCCAATACATATCTTAACAAGAAATAAAACATAAAAGGAAAATACATCTTTCAAGTTCTAAACTAAAAATCTTTGTTTTAGCATCATAAAGCATTATTCTTTAAAGTTTTGCATCAAGTGGAATTTTCAAGCTTTAGAGGCCTAATTTGTGATGGATTTACAACCCACCCTCAAGGTCCTCATCATCAAGCCATCATCTTAGTTCCACCTAGGCCATATGGTTGAATTGGTTAAAGAAAAATCGAAGAGGAAAACCAAAATGAAAAGCTAAGGCAAGTTCATAATTTCATCATTTTGAGCTAAAAACACAACTCCTCAAAGCATAGAAATAAATTTAGAAACTACTCCCTACCTAATCTGAGTTGAAGAAGAGGAAGAGAACTTGGTTTCTTGAGGTGAAATGAAACAAAATCTCTTTGAAAAATTGAAGAAAGAATTCAGCCAAAGAGGAGGAAGAAAGAAAGTTTTTGGTGCTCCTAAAAACTAGTTATGAACCAAGCATTCCAAGACCACTCAAGCAAGCCTATTTATAGAAGATTTTGAGGCTTCTAATTGGCCAAAATGATGAGGTAGTGGACGGAATTTTGCAGGAGAAATAAGGGAGGAAAAATCATTTTAGACAAAGTTGTATGAAATTAAGGAATTATGTCTCTTATGGTGACATTTTGGCATTTTGTTTTAGTGCAACTTTTGGCAATAATTCAGCTGCATAATGGCATCAATAATTTCGTCCATTACAGCCCAAAGAAGTGAAATTTGTGTGTTCCATGCATTATTTAGGTGTAGGCAAGGTATTCATGTAATTTAGAGAATTTACGGTTAAGGGTTTAAGTGAATTAGTAAGCAATTTGGGTGTTTTTGAGCAATTTTGGGTTCTAATCAATCTAAATACATAATTTTGACTCTAGATTAATATTTAGAATTTAATAAGCTTTAATTTGAGCCTAATATTGCTTAGGTTTCGATATCCGAACCAAAAATCCCGAAATTCGCAAAACTGCCCAAAAACAAAGGGCAAAATCGTACTTTCACTTAAAAATTGCCCGAGGCCACCCGAGCTTAACCAATGATTAATCATGGCTTAAAAACACATTTTAAAACATTTTAGTGAGGTTCGGGCTCAGTCGGCACGCACATCGGAGTTAAAACAAATTGAGGGGCGTTTTGGTCATTTCAAGGCTTCGGAACTCAAAATTGAGATCATACGCTCTATTAACACACATAACACAAACAATCCCTTATTATCCTCAAAATATCCCCTTGAGAATAGGTGGGGCCCACGATCCTCATTTTCTGAGTAAAATAACTTCAGGGGTATTTTGGTCATTTTATACGTACAGAAATTCGGGATTTTGCGACTCTCGCATGAATCGTTCCTAACCTCTCTTCTAATGTTATATTCCTTTATTGAGGATTGTTCGGCCTCAAATCTTATGTAATAATTACCTACGGTAATTCGGTAATTGAGTAATTTCTAATGACAGTAAAAATTACAGTAAAACTTGGGGCGTTACATAGACTATTGGTCCTAGTAGCTAGATGAAAACTCATTGCAAGTCCATCATCACTACTTGGCCGAAATTATGCATTCAAGGAATACATTCACATTTAACTTTATCTTGGAATGAAATGGGCAAGTCTTTGAGCTCTAGGTTCTTAAGTTACGACATAAACTAAACGTGCTCATGCTTTTCGTTTTTAATCTTGCTTACAAAGTAAAGTGATGACTTAAAATTAAATATGCAAGGCATAACTTAAACGTGCAAGCTTGAAAGTAAATATGCGAGGCATAAACTTAAACGTGCAAGCTTGAAGGTAAATATACATGGTTCAATTCTTTATTTTAGTGCTCTTGGCCCAACAACAATCGACTTTAAGGCCGAAATAGATAGGCATTCGAGAAATTAATTAGGTGATAATGCAAGTTCAATTCTTTATTTTAGTGCTCTAGGCCCAACAACAATCGACTTTAAGGCCGAAATAGAAAGGCTTCGAGAATTAAATTAAGTGATGATACAAGTTCCATTTTAATCTTTATGTTCTTAAGTGATAGCTAGAAAGTAAAGATGCATAGCAAGAATGTAAATATGAATGCAAGCATAAAATAAATTATGCAAGTTCATTTTATCTTTCTAGAGCTCTTAACAAGACTTTAAAGGAATTTAAACCATAACCCAAACTCATCCAAACAAGGTAAAGTCAAGCTTAGAGTTCTTAAGACTCAACATAATATCCTTAGGAAATCAAACCATGAAGCTTAGAAAAATTAAGGAAATGGCCGAAATCTTCAAGAAGAAAAAGGAACATTATAAAACTCTAGAGTTCATGATCTTGATGATATATTAACACCAACATCATGAGTCCTCATCATTGAGTTCATAGAGCCATTTTAAAACATCATTAAAGCTAAAATTCTCAAGAGTTCAAGAAAGGAAAAACTAGAAACATTTTTGCTCAAGAACAAAGATCAAGCTCTAGAGTTTGTTTCAAGTGATGAACATCATCATGAAACTCTCATCATCAAGCTCTCATTCCTTTGTTCTCCAAGGCCTATGGCCGAAACATAAAGAGGGAGAAGGAAAAGAAAAGAAGTTCTAAAAGGAATCAAGAGAAACTATGAACATCAAGCTTGAAACAAGAACTTTAAAGAAAAGAATTCATGAAAGAAAATCCCTACTTGGTGTGATGAACTTGAAGATGGAAGAAGAAGATGAAGATGATGAAGAACTTTGAAGAGCTTGAAGAACTTGAAGAACCCTAGAACTTTGAGAGAAAAGAAAAGCTTTGAGTGTTTCCTAAACTTAGCAAATGATCTAAAAGTGGTGCAAGCTCCTCAAGGCATTCTATTTATAGAGAAATGAAACAAATGGAGGGAGCTCATGGGTGAAGAGGTTTCGCCATGAGGGTGCAGATTGGAGGCTTTCCATGAGTTCCATGAGGTGAGATAATGTGTTCTTGAGGTATGGTGAGGTATGGCTTAAGGTATGGTGAGGTATGGTTCAAGGTATGGCTTCAAGCATGGTTCTTTGAGTGAGAAAAAAATTTAATATGTGGTCAAAGGGGGAGGATGTGGCCGAAATGCATCAGCCCATGGGGAGGATTAGTTTGCATTTTAATTGTGGTTTAGAGTTGTGTTTAGGTGTATCTTTGATTATGCTTAAGATTAGGAATTTGTAAGAAAGTGTTTAGGTAAGGTAAATGGGTAATTAAGGTGGTCTAGACATAATTAAGGAGTGGTCCTGCACCATTAGTGAGTTAAATCCTCAATTTAGAGTCTAAACAACTCTAGACACATTTCCTTGATTTAAGGAATTGGAGAGAAAAAACACTATTCAAGATTCCAAGACTAGGAGTCTTGAGTTCTAAAAAGGGATTTAAATTTAATCTAAGCAATTTTAGGTTCTAATTAACTTTAATAAATTATTTTGGCTCTAGATTAATTAGGGAAATAAATTAATCTTCGTTTAGAGCCTAATATTGCTTAGGTTTGCTTAATTACGTCGTTAAGCTCAAAAGCACTATTCTAGGGGCAAAATCGTAATTTTGCACTAAAACTGCCCGGGACCACCGGGACTTGAACAGAGACCTCTAGACACATGAAAACATGTTTTTAAACCTCTGGGGAAGTTAGGGCTCAAACGGCACCTTTACCCTCGTAAAAACGCTATAGGGGTATTTTGGTCATTTTGACCCGAAACTGCGGAAAACGAAATTTTCGCTTCCGAAAGCTTTCAAGGGCCATTTAATCCCCTTCAAACATTGAGTTGACCCTTCGAGGACGACCGAGTTGGTTACCCTCGAGTTCGGGTCAGGAAATGACCTCAGGGGCATTTTGGTCATTTCCCTCGGACAGAGAAATCGGGGTGTTACAATGTCATTATCATTGCCCTAGCTACTTCGGTTTATTAAGAAAATGTGATCAAATATTACATAATAATGATTCATTTTTAAAGTTCCAAATCATATTTTTTGAAGTGGGTTGTTTTTAATGATCAATCACTTAATGCACACATATCATAAAGCTCAAACATATAGTTAATAATCCTAATCAAGAAATTAAATATGATATGAGTATGCATATGCTAAATATAATAAACTTATCTCAAAGTGACCTGGTTTCACTTGTGGTCATAGAACTCAACTCGGTGCATTTTTCTCTTTTCATCGATATTGGAAAGACTTAGCTTATATCATGCTATAAAACTCAATTCAGTGTAACTTTCTCTCTTCATTGGCATAGGAAAGACTTAGTTTATACCCAATAAGTATCTGCCGTGGACAACTCCACATACCAGATGGTATGTATAGTGGATCACACCACACAAGGGAAATAAACTACTTATTAGGACTGAGCTTATTTCTATACGTGATTATCAGACTTTATTTTTTTCCATTTTCGAATCACACACAGTTCTATTTCTAGCCGATACGTCTACCGACTTATAATATCTTGGGGGAAGTTCCTCTTTTTTTCGTTCCCTTTAATTCAATCTAAGTCTTGTTTCTGTTTTCTCTATATGTTAGAATAGGCACACTCAGTATTTTGGGAAAGCTCCGACTTTTGCCTTCCCCTCATTCAATCTAAGTTTTGTTTCTGTTTTCTCCATATGTCAGAATATGCATGATTGAAGTTCATATATTCTTTTTTGCCATATATACATATCATTCACTGTTCTTTTCCAAATGCATGCATGAGGCACATATACGCATTCATTCATAATATGATTTCAACCATGCCTTAAACCATTCCTTAAAATCTCTAGTACGCATTTATATATGTCATACTTGAACCCAATGTTATTATTTCATCAACTCAAAGCATCAATTCATTTTCAGCACAATGGTAGATTTCACATATCTATAGCACAAATTATTTTGCATTTCAAACCATGAACTCCAAGGCTATAAAAATTATCCAAGACACCTCAATGTGTCCCCAAGGTCCTCTAAAAATTTTGGATTAAAAGAGTTCTTAAGTATGATGACAAAATTCAATAAAGTAGGAGGCCAAAAACCTCCAATTTGCAGCCAACAACCAAACTTCCAATCTTATTACCCTATCAAATGATCATATCAAATCATACAAAAATTCATGGTTGGACTTTACATGTCCTCAATATGCTGTAGAAATTTCAGCGGAAAAATCAATCATTTGATGTAGTAACAAAAAATTAGACAAACTCAGAGCTTGTAATTGGTCATCCAGGACAACTCAAGAACGGTCTCGGTTTTTGAGTTTTATAAAATAGTAAAACTCATTTTTAGGAATCAAGAAAAATCATGGAGTTACCTTAGGATTTATCTTCAACATATAATTTTTATAGCTCATACAAACATCAAAAATACATCAGAAAATTCGTGACTCATAACCTGCCAGTGCAAATCCGAGAATTCCAGCACATGATTCAAAACTTGATTTTCCAAAATGGGTTTTATAACATCATCCAAACACTTCATCAAAATTAATACATCAATATCCATATATCATCAACCAATAAAACTAAAAATTTCGGACCAAGACCAATCAAAAACATTGAGAATAAATTTTGAAAGAAGAGGCTAAAGAAAACCCTACTTTGATGGCTTTAAGGATCTTGGCTCCAAAGGATGCTCCAAGATTGATTTTGCTCACTTCAAGGCCACCAAGTCAGCACCAAGCCCTTCCATAATCAGTGATGTATGAGATACCAAGGTGAGGACTGATGAGGAATTGAAATTCCAATCGGTTAGTTTGATAGATTATGAGGAGTAGAACAAGTTTTGTGAAAGGATCTTGGTGTTTTACTGACTCTAAGTTAGAGTTTTTGAAGCTTGAAGCTTGTTAATGGAGGTTTGAGAAGAAGAACAATGGAGGGCTATGTTTCTAGGCCTCTTGGCCGAAAATGATGATGGTGGAGTGATAAGGGTGGTGGCTTTGTATTTATCATGTGAGAAAGCTTGTAAAGGAAGCTTAATTATAATAATGTAAAAGGAGAATTCTTAAAGATTGTAAAATGGATGGCTAGGATTGTTTTCTTGGTCAAAGAATGGATCTTGATCTTCCACTTGGCTCAAGATAATTGGATCACTTTAACCTAAGGAGCAAGTAGCCTTTTCGGTCTTAAAACTACACACCAAAATTCCACTGAATGGATGAGTTATTAGCTCCGGAGTAAAATATAATAAATCAAAGGTCATGATTAAAACTTGCTTTTCAAGTTTTAATCATTTCCATCCATTTGGCATAAAGTGGTTGGTAAAGGTTACTTAGCCATTAAGTAACTTGCACGGTGTTAAAAACTGCACATCGAAACTCCACCAAACGGGCAAAACACTATACCCGGGTAATAAGCTGTAACACCCTCCTAATTACCATACTTTATTCGAGTATCAATACAGTAATTAGAAAAGTATTACTTACATTCATGATCTATGCTAGTCGAAAGAAAGGAAATCAAATGTTTTAGACACATATATCGCCAAACTCATATATACATATATGAACATCATTTTTAAGTTTGCAATATGTACATTGTACTAATACTACACTGGTTAACTTCTAAGCTCATCAGGAACTCAGTTCACAAAAGAAAGGAACACCTCTAGTGTCTAATCTAACCTGCTCAAAGTTGAGGTCTAGCAAAATTTTATACAACAGAAATAAACCTCAACATTTAATACGATCAATTTGCAGGTTAGCGGGTCACTAGTAATACATATCAAGAGTCCCTGAAGATCTCACATCCTACTAGATGAAACCATTGGCTATCGGTATGATAGCCTCACCTCCGCCCGGGGCATCAGGACCCTCCGGTGGGTCTGAGTCTGAAGACGAGGATGAAGAGGGATCATCTGCTAGAGGGGGTGCTGGTGGTGCAGGTGGGACATCAAATATCACTGGGTGTGCTAAGTGGAGAGGCACACCATCATAAGGGAAAGTAGGGTCAAAGTCAGCTGTAAATACTAATGTACTAAAGGAACGGCCAAAAAACACATAGACACGAACTTGCGAGTAACCCACTACATACAGAGAGTCGAGAGCAAGATCATAATGCCACACCCACTATGGCGAGTCAAGGTAAAATACTAGTGATGGCATCTGCTGGATTTGATTAACACAAAGTAAATGCAACCGTAGGGATAAGAATATTATAAAATCCTCAATAAGGTATTCCCTCAGGTATAATGTGAAACATAATTGATAAGCTCATTCATGTAGGAATACTCATGCAAAACTATGTGTATCAATATCAAGGTATATGCATCATGTAAGATCAAGTACAAGTATAATAATGATTCGTGCATTGTTCTTTTTCTCATTAACATAGGGAAGGCTTAATCGCACATCAAGTGATCTCTGTAGTGGAATCACTCCACAAGAACTATTGACTACTAGGATATGAGCTCATTCCTATATGTCGATACGTCTACCGACTCATCGAATTCCTAGGGAAGCCCTTACTTTTGCCTTCCCCCTTCAACCACATAAGCCTTGTCTCTATTTTCCCCATATGTTAAAAATTTGCACAATTACCAGTCATATTTTCTCTTCTATCATCATAATACTCATATCATTTTTTTTTTTATTCAAGGGCATTCTTACATCACAAATAAGTATTTAATTCCATCAGAATCTCATAAGCATTCCTTTAAAATAGCTATCCTGTATACATATACCATGTACTTGAATTAAATGCCATATCATCATTAAATTAAGACATTCTCATCGTTTCAACACCCTGGCAGATCTACTACTCCAGGAACAATATTTAATTTCCACATCAAATGACTAATTCAAAAGCCATAAAAATTCTCTATGACATGTCAATGTGTTTAAAATTCCCTGTACAAATTTCCAAACAAATGGTGTTCTCTAACCTTATCAAATAAATTTTGTAAATCTGGTGGTCAGAGGCCACTTGTTCACAGCATAGATCAGGACTCTCATAATTTTCAACCCCACTAATTGATTAAATCAACTCAAAATAAAATTCACAATTCAATGTGTTATCAGCTTCCCATAAAAATTTCAAAGAATAACTCCATCGTTTACTATGATAATAAAATCACACAATTTTACTGCCTCAGCTTCAACATTTCAGGCAGCATAGCCACAACTTTGGTTCTTAAATTTTTTAAACACAGACAAAGTGCCCAGAATGACCCCAAATTTTTACTAGAGACTCATAACATGTTAATTACATCCCATAAAATTTTCAACTGAATCTAAGATCTCTAAATATATCAGAAAATTTGACAAAATTTACTGCTTGCTTCAAATCGGGATTTTCCAGCAACAATGTTCAGGAATCATGAATTTTTTTCAAGCAGAGAAAATCCTTAACATGACCCAAGGAAAATCATGGGGTTGTCTTAGGATGTTACCTTCAACATATAATTTTTACAGCTCACAAAACTGAAGACAATTGCACCAGAAAATTTGTCAACAATTCCTGCCTGGTTGAAATCCGAAAATCCAGCAAACTAATTCAAAGTCTCTCTTGATAAAAATTATTTTTTCACAACACCAAATACTCCACCAAAATTAATACATCAATCTCAACATATGCTCAACCAATAAAATTAGAAATCTTAGGATAAAACCAATCAGAATTTTCAGAGTAAATCTTGAAACAAAAGAAGACAAATAAACCTTACCCTTGGAAGCTAATGTTTCTTTAGCTTTTGTATACTTCAAGATAGATGTTCTCCACCCCAAAACTCTTGAAACACCCTTAGATCCTCCCCTAATCAGTGATGGGTGAGGTATTAAAGTGAGGTTTTGAAAAATCTAATCGGTTATATTTGTGGAGGTTGAAGTGTAGAACAAGTTTGCTTAAGGAAGTTTTTGATTCTAACAAGATTTGGTCTAGGATTTTGGAGGTTGAATTCAAAGTTAGCAAAGGTTTTTAGATGAGAAAAAAATGGGCTCTCTGCTGCTTCTCATATGGCCGAAGGAGAAGATGAAAAAGATGAGGTTAGGTGAGTTAAATATATCTATTAAGGAGTGTTTTGATTAGTTGAAAAATAAAATATTGTTCTTTCCATTAAAAGGCTTTAAAATCAATGGCTAGGATTTGATCTTTCATCCAAGATGAAATCCTAGCCATTCACTTGGTATTCAAGTGGATATGCTTCATTATTTGTAGATATTAACTAGTTTTCGATGTTAGAAATTGCACACCGAAATTTTACCGAACAGGTGAAACAGTGTACCCAGGTAATCGAACATTGCCCGAAAAATATTTTCGGGTATAAAATCTTTAATTTTATCTATTTCTAACCATAATCATATAATTTCTCAATTTTGGGCATCTCCGGGGCCCAATTCTAGGATTTCGACTGTTCCGGCGGACCTGTGGGGCTCGTAAACACTATTCACATTTTTTTTTTGCTTCCTTGAATCATTCTCATCATTTTCACATCTATCAAAATCTTAAAATTCTCATTAATAAAATATCATTTAATTTCTAAAGAGAATTAGGGTGTTACATAAGATATTGCCCGAAAATTAATTCTAAGTATAAAATCTCTATTTCTAAATATTTCTAGTCTAAATCCTCTCTTTTCTTAATTTCGGGCATCTCCTGATCCTAAATCTAGGGTTTTGGCTGTCCCGACGGGCCCATGGGGCCCGCAAGGTTAATATTCATGATTTTTTTTTTTTTTACAAATCCGTTGGACTATCCTCATCATTACTAAAACTGTCAGATTTTTGAAATTACGACTAGTAAAACCCAAATTAATTTTTAAATAATTTTTAGAGTGTTACAATGGAAACCATGATGGGATTAGATTCCTAGCTAATAAAAGTGGATTACACTAAATGAGCAAGACCACTCTTTGATCTTGCATGGCTTTAATCACTTGATTACTAGCCCAAACACTCAGTTGCTAATTCCAAACCAAATGCCTAATCAAATTTATCCCTAAACAAAGCTCCTAACACAAAAGAATTGAAAATATCTCCTTCTTCTGCATGCTTCTTCATGGCCGGCCATCCCCTCCCCCATCACACCCTCACGTTTGTCTTTTTATTCACTTGCACACTCAAGGAAACATGCACTTCACCATTCACCTTTTTTTAGATTTGAGACTTGTCCAAAAATCTTGTCTTACAATCCTCTCTTCTCTCACTTCTCAAAGACTTCCTTTTTTCTTCCTCCACCACAAGAACCACCATCTACCACCACCTCTCAACCTTAGACCACTACTAACCATCCTCAAGAAACGCAATATTTCCATCTCTAAACACAAGAACCCAGGAGAAACCTTCCTTTTTTTTCTTTTTCTCTTGACCAAAAGTGTCATTACTCAAAGAGAAGATTTTTTTGTTCTCATTTTCGTTCACAATGATCAAAGCTCTTTCCTTTCAGCAAGAAAATACCTTTGGTAGGGATTTTTGTTTTGAGTTCTTCTTTTTCTTTGTTCTTTTTTCTTTTTTCTTTTTGGTTTGAGCTTCCTTTTCTTTTCTCTTGTTTTTTTGGTTTTGTTGTTGTTGAATGATTGAAAACCATAACTTGATGATGAGGATCTTTGATGTTGGTTATAATACCTTCATTTATTTGACCTCTAGAGCTCAAGGTTTGATTTTGGGTTTCATGAGAAAAGAGTTGTTTGTTCACATTTTTGAATTGTTTTTGTTTGAGCTTGATGATAAGTCCAAGGAAATGAGGTTCTTGGAACCATGACATTGATAGACTCTAAGGCTCATTTCGATTTTGTGAAGTTGATTGAGGTTAAAGAGTGGTTCTCTAAAGGTCTTGAGGTTGGAGCTTAAAGAAATAAAAATAAGATGTATTCATATTTATATTCCAAGCTCTTGCATTTCATATTTAAATTTCAAGTCTTGCATATCATGTTTATTTTCAAGTTATCACCTTAAATCTTGAAGATAAGGAAATGGACTTGCATTTCATGTTTAAATTTCAAGTCTAGTATGTTTATATTTCAAGCCATCACCTAAGACTCAAGGACTTAAAATGGGCTTGTATTATCATGTTTATATTTCAAGCTCTTGGATTTCATATTTAAATTTCAAGTCTTGCATATCATGTTTATTTTCAAGTTATCACCTTAAACCTTGAAGCTAAGGAAATGGACTTGCATTTCACGTTTAAATTCCAACTCTTGCATAAAATGTTTATATTTCAAGTTATCAACTAAATGTTAAAGCTCGAGACTTGCCTCTTTCATCTAAAATGGATGTTTTGATCTTAAAATGTTGGAAATATTGAAATGGCCTTGTTGAAGATGAATCTTGTTTTTATGAAGAGTAAAAGAGTTTTGAAAGATCATGAACTCCAGAGGAGTAAAATGTGTGTTTGATTTTGAGAAAAATGTTCGAATGAGGCTTAAAAAGGTTTTAGAATGGATGGATAACTTGAGGGATGTCAAAACTTGAGTTTTTCAACTTTTGGGGTTTCTGGTAATCGATTACCAGCATTATGTAATCGATTACTAGAGTGTCTTGAATGTCCAAAATATGAGTTTTTGGCCTTGTGTCGATAACCATCTTTTGTAATCGATTACCAGCAAGTCCTAGAAACCCATAATGTAATTTTTGCAATGTAATTTTTGCACTTGTAATCGATTACATGGCCCATGTAATTGATTACTAGGAGCTCAAGTTTACCTGTTTTGAAATATTGAACTGTGTAATCGATTACAAGCATATGTAATCAAAACCAGAACCTAAAAGGTGTAAATAAATGTGTTTTTAGTTGAAATAACATAGATCGATGATTTGTGTAACACCCTAATATTTAACCCAACACGCATAGGACGCATTTAGATTAATTATTAGTCATTACACTTTTGTTTCAGTTCTTAAATCTAGTTTATTTAAAATACTTAACAAAAATATGGGTAAAGTTTTTTTTTTGAAGATTAAAGACAATAATGTGAGCCGCGCAACTTAAAAGAGCTACGTCGAATACAAGCCAAAAGGAATTAAACATATCATAAGCAAATACAAATCATAACATATCACAACATCATGCATTAACAATAATAGATAATTCATAATACATCACATAACATAGGTACTAATGTAGCAATAGGCCCACCATTATAGGTTAGGGTGATACAATCATCCATAAGAACATAAAATGGAAATAGAAAAAGGTACAACTAGCCACGATCCTTCCTGTCTATTATGCATAAATAGATAACCCCCAAAGCAATAAAAGAAGGCTATTGTCTACGTGATATGTGCATAGGCGCTCTACATGAACACAAAAGACGGATAGGACAACGACCCACAAAGTGATATGACTGGTGTGTGGCGTTGAATTGCAACTCCCAAGTAGGCATGTCAATGAAGATCACGAACGATGCCATCATTTTTTGAAGACGTGATGGAAAGAAGAAAGAGGGATGAGAATTTTATACAAGAAACTCAGTAGGGAAACACCCGCTAACATGTGTCATCATCTATGTCCATAGGAACCTCAGGTTTCATTGTGAAATAGTAGGCATGCATATGATGTTCAATTGTTAAGTTCCAAATGTTATTCATCTGAGGTCTGTCTATTTTATTATGCGTCTTAATGCATAGATGCAACATGATGAGCCATTACAACATACAGGATGCACCCTATACTAGCATGATCGTCCTCTTGACAATTTTGGAGGTGACTTAGGTTTTTATTTGTTTTATTTGGGGGCCGCCCTATAATTTCTCCCCTCTCGGGAGATTCTAGGTTATGAGCTCATACCTCACTAGTCGTCACTAGCTTATACTTATCTTCTCGATAAGGACGCTTATCCTCTTTGCTAAGCAAATTCCTGACTTCACGTCAGAGTACGGGGTAGGGGACATAGAAATACTTTTCCTCTCGATAAATACGCTTATCCTCTCGATAACCAATTCCCCGGGATCACTTTACGTTGAGCCCAGCTCGTTTACGAAAGGATCATTTCTGAGTGTTTTAGGTCACCTTTAATCATGACATGTTCAATGGAGATGCAATGCAATCACAACTTGTTAATCAATATGTCATACTCATAAGTCTTTATAAATCATGCATCTCAATCAATGAGCATAATCATAACATGTCATGCAATTGGTTACACAAGCATGCTTCATATCTATTGCATATATATATATATAGATATATATATATATATATATATATATATATATCCACAAGCATATTTGTATCGAAATAAACATGCTCCTATCCAATATGTCGAAAGTCAAGGACCGGACTTAGGTAATGCACATGCTATGCATACAAGATATATATTCATCAAACTATAAATCATCATGTTCATAATCCAAGAATAAGCATCCAAGGTGACCAAATCATGTTGTTCAAGTAGAGAAACATTTATTCACACATTTCAAGTTCTAGTAAACGATTACATGAGCCTTGTAATCGATTACATCACACGAATTTTCAAAACAGGAAAGTTTGAAGCTTTGTGTCGATTACCACTATTGAAGATGCATTCTAAGTTTCAAGAACATATGAGCGATTACATGTAAGGGTAATCAATTCCTAGGATCAAGGATACATTATGGGTTTTCCAGGACACCTTGTAATCGATTACATGAAGTTGTAATCAATTACACAAGCTAAGAATTTGTATCCGAGTATGGCAAACCTTTTTGGTAATCGATTACATTACCCTAGTAATCGATTACCAATGACCCAAAAGTAAGAAAACTCAAGTCTTGACATTCCTTTATTATTCCAAAACATTTTTAAACATAAAGCCAACATTTCCTTAGGATTAAACTCCCATTTCACTTCCTTTGAGTTCTTTGATCTTTTAAAACTCCTTTACACATTATGAAATTCAAGATTCATCATCAATAAGGTCATTTCTCTAGTTTTAATGCTCAAGACTCCTATTTAGAGTACCTACTCTAAAACACCGATCAACTTTAAAGTTGAAATGGGTAAGCCTTGAACTTAAGATAATTAAGAGATGAACATACTTATGAAAATGCGAGCTCGTTATTAATCGTTAAGACTTGGTTGATAACTTTGGAAAATAAATATGATGGCATTTCCATTTCTCTAGTTTTAATGTCCAAGACTCCTATTTAGAGTACCTACTCTAAAACACTGATCAACTTTAAGGTTGAAAGGGGTAAGTCTTGAACTTTTTCTAAATCGTTTAGTGATACCATAACTATATTATTCCATTTTTCTCAATCTATTGGAAAGGAACCAACTCTTGGGCTCTCAATGGTCTATCACATGAAGTCTTTACAACTATCACCAAGATCCATTATCATCAAGCCATGGTTTCCAACCATTTAACAACAATAAAACAAGAACAAATAGAGAAAAAGAAGCTCAAAACCAAAAAAAAAAGAACAAAGAAAAGAAGAAAAACTCAACATAAAATCCCTACCAAAGAAAATAGAGAGTTTGGTCTTTAAATGAGATGAAAAGAATAATCTTTCCTTTGGAGCAAGGAATGGTTTCAGCCAAGGAGAGGAAGAAAGGTTTGTCTTGGGTTTTTGATCTTGGAAATGGAGAGGTTAGGTGTTTAAAGGAAGATCTATGGTAGTTGTATGGTGGTTTGGAGTTAAGAAGTGGTGTAACGCCCCGATTTTCTGTCTGAGTGGAAAATGACCGAAATGCCCCTGAGGTCATTTTCGGCCCGAAATTCGAGGATGGCCGACTCGGCAGTCCTCGAAGGGCCAACTCAATTTTTGAAGGGGATTGAATGACCCTTTAGTGGTTCCGGAGGCGGAAGTCTCATTTTCCGCAGTTTCGGGTCAAAATGACCAAAATACCCTTGTAGCGTTTTACGCGGGTAAAGGCGCTGTTTGAGCCCGGAACTTTCCCCAGAGGTTTAAAACCATGTTTTTACATATTTCAAAACATCTGTTTGAGTCCCGGCAATCTCGGACAATTTTAGTGCAAAATTACGATTTTGCCTCTAAAATAGTGTTTTTGAGCTTAATGATGTAATTAAGCAAACCTAAGCAATATTAGGCTCTAAACGAAGATTAATTAATTTCCCTAATTAATCTAGAGTCAAAATAATTTATTAAAGTTAATTAGAACCTAAAATTTCTTAGATTAAACTTAAATCCCTTTTTAGAACTCAATATTCCTAGTCTTGGAATCTTAAATAGTGTTTTCTCTCTCCAATTCCTTAAATCAAGGAATTGTGTCTAGAATTGTTTAAACATTAAAATGAATTTATAACTCACTAGTGATGCAAGAACACTCTCTAATTATGTCTTGCCAACCTTAATTACCCATTTCCTCACCTAAACACTTTCTTACAAATTCCTAATCTTAAGCATAATCAAAGATACACCTAAACATAACTCTAAACCACAATTAAAATGCAAACTAATCCTCCCCCAAATCTGATGCACATGGCAGAAACTCTCACCCCCATTGACCACATGTTGAATTGTTTTCTCACTCAAAGAACCATGCCTTGAACCATACCTCACCATACTTGAGCCCATGCTTGACCATGCTTCCACCATGCTTTGAACCATGCCTTGTAAGAGATATTTTTCTCTCCCATTCTGCACTCCTCATGGCCAAAGCTTCATCAGTCCCTCACCCCCTCCATTTGCTTCATTTCTCTATAAATAGATGGCCTGGGGAAGCTTGCACCATTTTCAGATCATTTGCTAAGTTAGTGCACTTTCAAAGTTTTCTTTTTCTCTCAAGGTTTTAGTGTTCTTCAAGTTCTTCAAGCTCTCCATCTTCTTCATCTTCTTCTTCCATCTTCAAGATCATCACACCAAGTAGGGATTTTCTTTCAAGTACTTCTTTCTTTAAAGTTCTTGTTCTAGCTTTATGTTCATAGTTTCTCTTGGTTCTTTTTAGAACTTCTTTTCTTCTCCTTTTTCTTTCTCATTTTCGGCCATGGGCCTTGAAGTTCAAAGAAATGAGAGCTTGATGATGAGAGTTTCATGATGATGTTCATCACTTGAAACAAACTCTAGAGCTTGATCTTTGTTCTTGAGCAAAAATGTTTCTAGTTCTTCCTTTCTTGAACTCTTGAGAACTTTAGCTTTGATGGTGTTTTAAAATGGTTCTATGAACTCAATGATGAGGATTCATGGTGTTGGTGTTAATATATCACCAAGATCATGGACTCTAGAGTTTTCAAATATTCCTTTTCTTGCCTAGAATGTTTCGGCCATTTCCTTTTCTTCTACATGTTCAATGTTTTGATTTTCTAAAAATGTTGTCTTGAGTTCTAGGAACTCTAAGCTTTACTTAACCTTGGTTGGATGAGTTTGGGTTGAGGATTGAGTTCCTTTAAAGTCTTGTTAAGAGCTCTAGAAAGATAAAATGGAACTTGCATAATTTATTCTATGCTTGCATTTATATTTACATTCTTGCTATGCACCTTTACTTTCAAGCTATCACCTAAGAACATAAAGATTAAAATGAAACTTGCATCATCACTTAATTTAATTCTCAAAGCTTTTCTATTTTGGCCTTAAAGTCGATTGTTGTTGGACCGAGAGCACTAAAATAAAGAATTGAACTTGCATTATCACCTAATTAATTTCTCGAATGCCTTTCGATTTCGGCCTTAAAGTCGATTGTTGTTGGGTCAAGAGCACTAAAATAAAGAATTGAACCTTGCATATTTACTTTCAAGCTTGCACGTTTAAGTTTATGCCTTGCATATTTATCTTAAGTCATCACTTTATTTTGTAAGCAAGATTAAAAATGAAAAGCATGAGCACGTTTATTTTATGTCATAACTTAAGAACATAGAGCTCAAAGACTTGCCCATTTCATTTCAAGTTAAAGTTTAATGTGAATGCATTCTTTGAATACATGTTTTCAGCCAAGTAGTGATGATGGACTTCTAATGAGTTTTCATCTAGCTACAAGGACCAATAGTCTATGTTCTAAGTTTTTCTTAAAGCTTTACAAACCTTTACAAGGTTATGTTATCATGAGATATGACTTTATTCCCTTTTAGAAGATGAAATATATTTTGGTCACTGACCTAAGGCTTCTCTTAGCCTCTTGATGAATTAAAATGATTTGCAAAGAGTTTTAGAAATTCTAATTTGATTCCAAGAGAAACTAGTTAACTTATGTACCTCGAAATGTCAATTTAATTCTCTTACTGAAGCTCCATGATTTTGGTTCTGTCATGATGAGTGTGATGCTGTATGGTGATGTTTTGATGTGTGAAAATATCATATGATGATGTAGAAATGATTCTATGCATAATAGGTAAAAAACTAGCTAACTAGAAATACCGTAAAGCTAGAATTTAACATTGTTTTGACCCATTTGTTTTTGGAACTTATCCAAACTGTTTTAATGGGAGCACAATCAGATTAGGATTGTTTAAACGTGAAAAACTTGGTAACATTTGGATTAGAATTGAATTTTAGCACCCATAGGGAAACTAGTAACTAGAAAACCGTAAAAATGCAAATGTAAAACTCTTAGAACATTCAGTTTTCTGGATTCTGTCCAGCAACGTTACAATATGATAAATGTGATTTATAATTAGCCCTTAAGCATAGGAATGTCTCATAATTGATTTAGAATTAATTTATAGCGCCTTAGGCGAAGACGGAACCAAGAAAGGGTCTAAAACGTAAGTTCTAGAACCTTGTAACCACAAGTTAGAAATTCTGCCCTATGCTTTTCAGATTTGAGTATGAACATGAGGATTAGGAATGATGATTAATTATGAGCCCTTAGGTGCATAAAATATGAACGACAGATGTTAGAGAACTATATCTCAAGATTAAGACCCGTAAGGGTCAAAGCATAAGCTACCGTAAGGGTAAGCGTTTGAATGTTCTATGATGATGCATGTGGTATGTAAATGATGATGATGTTATTCATATGAGGAATTCATGAGGATATATGTTTATGTGGCATAAAGCAAATTTGGAAGGAATTCCGCGTAATGCCATCGTGTGCCAATTCTGACTTAATTTGGGGACTTAAAGAGATTTTGAAAATTAAGGTACTAAGATGGGTTTTAGGATGACACCGGTTCGGCCGAGCACCTCCATAGAACTCATGTGACATCGGTACCAATTTATACTCTTAGGTGACACCGGTTCGGCCGAGCACCCCTAAGAGGATTGCCCTCTAACCCGTACTCAGATTGTCGGGATTTATGATTTATGATATGTTTATCGTTAAGTGGTAAGTAAGAACTAGTGACGACTAGTTAAGGTATGAGCTCATAACCTAGAGATGTGACACGTTCTGGGTGACACCGGTTCGGCCGAGCACCCCCAGAGCGCTTGTCTTTTAGGGCGGCCCATGAGGAAGAGAAGTTTCATGATTATGATTATGTCACTAAGTTTGTCCCATATGAATTTTTCTATTGCCACTTTATGCCACTATGTATGATGATGCTTAATGATGTGATTTATGTATGTGCATTAGGTAGCGCCATGTACACATTCTCTATTATGCTGCATTCATGACATTAAGATCATCCTAAAATGAATGGACCTTGGCTAAACTATGATTTGGAACTTAAAAATGGACTTAATGCATGCTCAGTCATTTTGTATAATTAAACCCAAGGTTCCTGAGGACGTAGATGATGACACCTAGGTAGTAGGAGGCCCTACTGAGATTCTTTAGCAAGATTCTCACTCCCTCTATCTCTTCTTTCCGTCACGTCTTCAGATGGCGACGTTCGTGGTATTCGTGGACACGCCGACATGAGAGGTGCACCAGGACCCGGACCACGGGTCGTTCCATTTTGTGGGTCGATGCACGGTTAGAGTATTCATGTTCATGGGTCGACCCTTCACTCCCCCTGTACATTCCCATCGTTTCTCCCCCGTCTCACCTTTTGGCGATGACCTGGTGTTCGAGCGCGCACGTCCCCGAGAGGAGAGGCTTCGCCTATTCACGCTGGAGGAGCTTGCTCAGTTTCCTGGTTACGTGCCACGCTCGAGGGATAGTCGCCAGTAGGAGGCTGTGGATGGCCCAGGTTTGAGCACACACCACTTAGATGGGGATAAACCTTCTTTTGTTTAAAAGGTTATCCCATTAGATGCACTCGGGTAGGGGAGTAGTTTATGTTTATGTTTATGTTGTATTATCTTTCATGTATTCCTTTGTACTAAATTAAGTCCCACACTTATAAGTGGGCAAGTTATATATATATTTATATATATATATATATATATATATATATATATATGTGGTGATATTCAGTGTTTCTCATGATGTGCCTTTATGTGCCTTATGCTATGACGTTATGAGATGTATGTTTTGTCCGTTACATGTTATATCGCATCACGCGGCTCTCACTTTGTATTTCAAAAAAAATTTACCCGTATTTTCCGCTAAGTATTTCTAAGTAAAATTGAGAACTATGAAGTAACAGACTAATGATTAACCTAAGTATGTTCTAGAGTATTGGGTTAAAAATTAGGATGTTACAAGTGGTGGAGGGTGGTGGCTCTTGGGAAAATGAAGAAGAAGAAGAAGAAGAACTCTTTGAGAAACTAGAGAGAAACTTGAGTGATCAAGAGTTGCAAGAATGATCAAATGGCACTTTGAGCTTTCCATGGGGATATATTTATAGAGAAATTTCAACATGTGAAGATGAAAATGGGGGGAAGAGGCCGCAGCTTCCTTAGGGGAACTTGGGGGGCAAGTTTCTTCTTAATGGAGGTTAGGATGTGTATTAGAGGTAGATTTAATGAGAAAAATGGCTAGGAATGGGTAATTAGGTGTTAAGGTGGATAATCATGCATTTAGGCATTTCAAGATCATGATTAAAGAGTGGTCTAAATATTTAGAGGAGTTAAGTTCATTTAGTTTAAATTAAACTCAATTAATTTGAATTTCAAAAACTAGGATACTATTCACCTTTTTGACTTCTTGATGTCTTAAGATCATTTTAATTTTAGAAAGGGATTTAGCTTTCTCTAAGCAATCTTAAGCTCTAATCAATCTCAATTAATTATTTGTCTCAAGATTAATAATTAAAATTAATTAATATTTAATTAGAGCTTAAGATTTTCTATGTTTCCTTAATCACACAATTAAGCTCCTTAAGTGCTTAATTCAGGGGCAAAATGGTAATTTTCCATGAAAACTCCCTGGGGCCACCCGGATTTATACCGACATCATTTATTCCTTAAAAATAACATTCCAAACTTCCAAGTAAACTCCGAGCCCAATCGGTAATTAATTACAGATAATTAGCCACAAAGATATTTTGGTAATTTCGCTCGGAAAAACCAAAAACTGAGATTTTCACCTCTAACATTATGCACAACACACTTAATCCCCCTTCAATCATAGACCTAACCTCTTAAGGTTAGCCGGGACTAACTATCCTCGATTCCCGAGCAGAAATGACCTCAGGGGCATTTTGATCATTTGTACACAAGGAAAAATCGGGGCATTACATTACTCTCTTCCTTAAAAAGAATTTCACCTTTGAAATTCGTTACCTGAAAATAGCTCGAGGTATTTCGTCCTCATATCTGCCTCTAGCCCCTATGTGAAATCTTCCACTTTTCCTCGTCCCCACGTTACTTTAACCAAAGATATGGTCTTATTTCGCAGTTGCTTAACTCCTTTGTCCACAATCCTCGTAGGTGGTAGGTTAAAGGTCAAATCCTCCCTTAATTGTACTTGTTCTGGCTCTAATACATGGCTAGGGTCAGACTGGTACTTTCTCAATTGGAAAACATGAAAGACATCGTGAAAGTTGGACAAGTTGGGTGGTAAGGCTATTCAGTAAGCTACTGACCCGACTCTGCTAAGAATTTCGAAAGGACCAAGAAATCTGGGGCTCAACTTTTTTACTCTCATGGCTCATCCTATGCCTATCATAGAGGTGATCCTAAGGAACACATGTTCTCCCTTTCGAAATTCCAACGATTTTCGCCATTTATCTGCATAGCTTTTCTGTCAACTTTGAACAGTAAGGATCCTATCCCTAATCCGTTTGATTTGTTCTGTTGTTTCCCTCACGATCTCAGGTCCTAACAAACATTGTTCTCCGGGTTCATTCCAGCATAGAGGGGATTGACATTTCCTCCCATATAGAGCCTTATACAATGCCAGATTGATACTTCCATGATAACTATTGTTATATGCAAACTCGATCAATGGCAGGTACTTATCCCAGCTTCCCCTTTGATCTAACACACATGCCCTCAACATATCTTCAAGAGTCTGAACAGTCCTCTAAGATTGTCCGTCCGTTTGAAGGTAGTAGTGTAACATCCTCCTATGTACAACGTCATCTTTAAGTCATGACATCATGTTCGAGAGTTGTTACTTATAAATTAGTGGACCTTTCTTAAATATTTATAGCCATTTTGATTAATTTGTGAGATAACTAGGTCAGAATTCTACTGAAATATATAGCAATGAAACCAAAATATTTATTTAATACAAAGTTCAGTACATAAACGAAGCTCTTTTATGAGCTTTAACATACTTTTGTCCTCTAACATATTTACATACATATCCATTCCACTAAATACAACATAATAAAAGCATTAACTACTACACTATTGCACTTCCGAGTTCTTTTGCATAGCAGTCTCTCGATTTTCTGTTTCAATCTGGAGACGACATAGGAACACAAAAACATAGGGGTGAGAATTATACAATTCTAAGTAGGGTAACTCCCCTAAATACACAATCATAATGTCATCGTCATCGCCCCAGCCACTACGGTTTATTAAGAAAAAGTGGTCATGCATTATATAATAATGGTTGATTTTTAAAGTTCCAAATCATACTTCCGAAGTAAGTTACTTTTAACATTCAATCACTTAATGTACATATGCCATACTTCTTAACATCATATACTACTAGCGTTCCACTTAAATATATTGGTCTCAATATTGATACTAAACTTCTTCACTCGGCATAAGACAAAGGATTTCTTAGAAAATTTACTTCTTAAAATTACCTTGGCCCTTAACTAATCTTGTCACGTCTGGGTGTTACGTACCGCCATCCCCAGTGTGGCAATAATGGGTAATAGACTATTTTTCAGGACTGAGCTCATTCCTATACATGATCATTAGATTTACTTTCTCCAATGCTCACATAAACCTATTCCTAACCAGGTTTACTTTCCCCGACTCAATTCAAGGGTAGTCAGGTTTGCTTTTCTTGACAGACTGGATTTACTTTCTCCAGCCCAAGGATTATAAATCTTATACTCTTCTTGGTAGTTAGGTTTACTTTTCCTAACAAACTGGATTTACTTTCTCCAAATTTCAAGGAACATAATCTTATGATTTTCTTTCGCATATGAACAATTGTAATAAGCATTCATATCTATGTGTACCTAACCTCATCAATAAGCTCACATGCTCAATTATTCATACTCATATTCAGGTACTCATGTCATACTCATATTTAGGTACTCATATTCAGCACAACGACAGATTTCACACTATTGTGGCATGAATTTATTTGCACATAAACAATCATTTCAGATGCTATAAAAATATCAAGGACACCTCAATGTGTCACCAAGGGTGTCACCAAGGTCCTGTAAAAATTTCAGGTAATTAGAGTTCTCTAACTATACTAACAAAATTCTACAAATTTAGTGGTCAGAAACCACTCCACCTTAGTTCAAAAGCTATAATTCATAATTTTTAGCCCTAGCAAATGATTGAATTAATTCAGACTAAAATCATGATTATCATTCGAGATGTTATAAGTATCCTGTAAAATTTTCAAAGGATAATTCAATCATTTGCTATCGTAACAAAATTATACAAAAATTATAGTTTCAGTTCCCATAATCCAGACAATATATACTTAATTTCGGTTCTTGATTTTTCTAAGGCAGTTTGACTCAAAATAAGAGCCCAAGAAAATTTGTGGGACTAGCACAAGATGTTAGCTCCAACATATATTTTTTTTAGCTCCAGAAAATGCCCACAACATGCCTAGAAAATTCGTGATCACACACTGCCTGTAAGAAAACTGAAAATCCAGCAAGTATCACTCAACATCTTTTGACAAAATGATCTTTCTAACCTCATCCAAACACTTCACCAAAATTCATACATCAATATCAATATAATATCAACCAAATTCTCAAAAAAAATTTGAAAGGAAAAGGCCAAAGAAAACTCTACTCTTGAAAGCTAATGTATCCTTGTCTCTAGGTTGCTCCAAAATGGAAGTTCTTCACTGCAAAGCTTTTAAAACACAATCAAACCCTCCTCTAATCAGTGATGGTTGAGGTAATGAGGTGAGATTTGAAGATTATAATCGGTTATATTTGTAGAAGTTAAAATGTAGAACAATTTTTGTGAAAAAAGATTTTGATTTCATCAAGGTTTGGCTTAGAATTTTTGTGGTTGAAATCAAGGTTTGATGAAGAAGGAAATGGATGTTCTGCTGTATGGTTGCTGCTGAGGATGAAATGCCTTCTTGGAGAAGAAATTTGGTCATATATATCTTGTAAGAAATAATGTGATTGGTTAATCATAAAGCATAATTGCTTTTCATTAAAGGAACTTAATATCAATGAATAAGATTTGATCTTTCATCTAAGATAAAATCTTAGCCATTCATTTGGCATTCAAAGGGATAGACTTCATTATTTTGCAGAGATTTACTGGCTTTTGATATTAAAAATCGCACACCGAAATTTCACCAAATGGGTGAAACAGTATACCTGGGTAATCAAACATTGCCCAAAAAATAATTTTGGGTATAAAATCTTTATTTCTACCTGTTTCTAACCATAATCTTATAATTTCTAAATTTTGGACATCTTCAGGGCCCAATTCTAGGGTTTCAACTGTTCCGATAGGCTTGTGGGACTCGTAAGTACTATTTATATTTTTTTTTTTTTTACAAATCTGTTAAACCATCCTCATCATTGTTAATTTTTAACTAATTTTTAGGGTGTTACAGGTAGGTCGTGCTTAGGCAGAGTTTTGAACCAAATGCCTTCTGGAAGGCTCCCCAAAATCATGACGTAAATCGCGGATCTCAGTCCGAGATTATCATCGACGGTACTCTGTGTAACTTCACAATCTCTTGGATATATAGCTGGGCTAGCCTATCCAAGGAATAAGTCACCTTGATAGGTAAAAAGTGGGTCGATTTAGTTAATCGATCCATGATTACCCATATAGCATCATGACCTACTAAGGTCCTAAGTAGTCCCACCACGAAATCCATCGAGATGCTTTCCCATTTCCATTCAGGGATATACAAGGGTTACAACATCCCAGAGGGTTTTTGGTGCTCAATCTTCACCTTTTGACAAATTAAGCACTTACTCACCCATGTCCCTACGTCTCTCTTCAATCTTAGCTATCAAAACATCTTTACATCCTGGTACATCTTAGTGGTACCAGGGTGGATGGTGAAATGGCTCTTGTGGGCTTCCTCCAAAATCTCATTTCGGAGGTTACCACTTGCCAGCACACAAATTCGACCTTCAAACTTCCATAATCCATTGTCTCCCTGGGTAAAACCTTTCAACTTCCCTAATTTTACGACCTCTATTGTCTCCTTGAACTCTTCATCGTCTTGTTGAGCTAGAGTTATTCTCTCCTTGAAGTCACTCGTTATACTGAGATGGCACATTTTCATGCTTTCGGTGGTCAACGTCATCCCCAAATTCATGTCTCTAAACTTTTCTATCAACTTTATCTCCTTCACCATCATATGTGACAGATGTAATGACTTCTGACTCAAGACGTCAGCTTCTACGTTGGCCTTGTCGAGGTGATAGTTCAACCTAAAGAAGTAGTCCTTTAGGAATTCCATCCATCTCCTCTGCCTCATATTCAACTCCCTCTGATCAAAAAGGTACTTGAGACTCTTATGATCAAAGAAAACCTCAAACTTCACTCTGTACAAATGGTGTCTCCACACATTTAAAGTGAAAATCACGACTACTAATTCAAGGTCATGGGTGGGGTAGTTTATTTCGTGAAGCTTGAGTTGTCTAGACGCATAGGCCACTACTTGTCTATTTTGCATCAGAACACATCCCAAACCTTTCCCTGAAGTGTCACAGTACACCTCAAAAGGCAAATAGGGGTCAGGTAATACTAGCGGGATTGTGGTCAACTTCACCTTCAACTCTTAAAAACTCTTTTCGCATTTAGGGGTCCAAACAAAAGCAACATTCTTCCTAGTAAGCTTGTTCAAGGGTAAGGAAATCTGGAAAAATCTTTTTATAAATCTATGGTAATAGCCAGCTAGCCCTAAAAAGCTTTGTATATCCATTACCGTGGTAGGTGTTTCCCAACTCATCACAGCCTCTATCTTACTAAGATATACCATATTACCTCCTTTTGACACTACATGCCCTAAGAATTTCACCTCCTCCGACTAAAATTCATACTTAGATAGCTTGGCATATAGTTTCTTTTCCTTCAGAATCTCCAAAATTATCCTCAAATAATGCTCATGCTCCTCATGGGTCTTCGAATAGATGAGGATGTCATCTATGAAAACAACCACAAATTGGTCTAAATAGGGTCTAAAGATCCTATTCATATAATCCACAAACACAGTAGGAGCATTAGTCATTCCAAACGACATAACTGTGAACTCACAATGTCCATACCGAGTTCTAAAAGCAGTCTTAGGTATGTCCTCATCCCTAACCCTAATATGATGATAACTTGATCTCAAATCAATCTTTGAAAACACAACTACTCCCCTCAACTGATCCATCAAATCGTCAATCCTAGGTAAAGGGTACTTATTTTTCACCATCACTTGGTTCAACTGTCTATAATCTACACACAACCTCATACTCCCATCCTTTTTTTTGACAAACAACACCGGGGCTCCCTACGGTGAAGCACTAGGCCTCACAAAATTTTTCTCTAACAGCTCCTCCAACTGAGTTTTCAACTTGGTTAGCTCTTACGGGGACATTCTATAGGGTGCTATGGATATTGGTCCAGTTCCTAGAACTAACTCTATTGAGAATTCTATTTCTCGTACTGGAGGGAACTCGGGTATCTCATTTAGGAATACCTCAGGATAGTCCCTTACAATGAGTATTTTGTCAAAATTCGCCTTTCCAGTCTACATCACCAGTGGCTAGGAGGACATATTCTTTATTTCTCTCCCTGTAACAGTTGACCTCTACAACATTTATGTAAAATTTTAGGGACCTACTAGGTTCTTTAGGGATAGGAAGAAAAATGACAAACTTGGTGTAACAGTTTAATATTACACGGTTGGCGTAAAGCCAATCCATGCCGAGGATCATATCTGGGTCACGCATGGGTAAACATACTAAATCTAGAACAAAGGGTTTATTTTTGACAATGAAATAAGAATTCAGGCAACACCTACAAGTTCTAACAGGCTTTCCAGTGGGGGTAGAAACAGTGAAATCAAAAGGAAATTCTGACATAGGAAATTTTAAAGACTCAACACTAGCATGTGATATGAATGAATGAGTTATGTCAAAATCAAATAGTATAATTAAGGTCTTACCATTCATCTTGCACTTGTAGCTGAGGGTAGAGACCCTCCTTTGACGTTGTGGCTTAGGGTTTGGGGCCGTCGGGTTCTTTTCCGAGAATTCCTACGCATAGTGGCCAGGATTCCCGTGCTTGTAGGAAATCACCTGGCCTAATCAGCAGGGTCGATCTCCATGCGGTTTCCAGTACTTAGGGCAAATTGTAGCAGGGGCGGGTCTTGGAGGTGCGGCCGGGGCTCTTTGGGGTACCTTACCTTTAGGGCCACTAGATCCCCTTTGATGGTACTCCTTCTTAGGACCTTAAAGTCTGAACTGCTGTCTGGGTAACGGTCTGTATGGTGAGTTGAATCTCGGAGCTTGCAGTGCTAGCCTCTTGATGAAGCTGCCAACCTTCGGTGCGTTCAGCTTCTTCTGGCCGTCCTTGATAATACGGGACTTGTTGACTAGGGTTGGAAATCCCTAATCTCCAAGTGTGTGACAGCAATGTTAATTTTTGACTTTAGTCTGGCTTCGTACTTGATACACTTCCATACCTTATCGGGGTTCCCTTGGAATATTTTAGAGAACTTGCTCAGCTCCTCAAACTTTGCAGTGTACTGCGCGATGTTCATGTCTCCTTGCACCAATTACATAAACTCAATGTCTTTAGCATTCCTTATAGATTCCGAGAAGTACTTTTCATAGAAGTAGACATTGAACAACTCCTAGTCGATTGGCATGTATGATGCCTCCAGCAACCTTCGAGTACCGATCCACTAGAACTCGGTGTTCGCTTCTAACATATAGGTGGCAAAGGTCACCTTTTTCTCCTCTGAACAGGTGATCAAGGAGAAGATCTTTTCCATGTGCTTAATCCATTCTTCAGCGACGTTCGGGTTTAGAGCTCCTCAGAATGATAGAGAGTTCACTCTTCGGAACCCCCCAAATTTGGCATGCTGGAGATTCTCCACAGTATTGGGACCATGGCCAGTATTACCTTGTTACCCTATTCATTCGAACATCATCCGCATAGTCCCGCCACGCCTCGAAGAGCTTCAGTGGTCAAGTATTGTAACATCCTCCCAGGTTCAACGTCATTCTTAAGTCATGACATCAGACTCGAGAGTTGTTACTTATAAATCAGTGGACATTTCTTAAATAACTATATCAATTTTGATGAATTCGTGTAATAACTAGCGTAATTTGATTAAAATATATAACAAAAATACAAGTTAATTACATAATGAAGCTTTGATAGATATACAATCCCTATTACATTTACATACACATATGCCTATAACTATATACAACATAATAACAATATCAACAGCTAAACAATTGTAATTCCAAATTCTTTTACGTAGCAGCCGTATCATTCTCTGGATCAACCTGGAGGCGACATAGGAACACAAAACACATAGGGGTGAGAATTATACAATTCTCAGTAGGGAAACTCCCTAAAAACTCACTCATATTGTCATCACTATCGCCTGACTACTTTGGTTTATTAGAAAAGAGTGATCATGCAATACATATTAAAGATTCATTCTTAAAGTTCTAAAATCATCCCTCAAAGTGGGTAGCTTTTAACATATAATCACTTGATACACATATATCATAAAGCCCAAATATAGAGTTAATAATCCTAATCAAGAAATTAAACAAGATATGAGTATGCATATGTTAAATGTAGTGAACTTATCTCAAAGGGACTTGGTTTCACTTGTGACCATAAAATTCAACTCAGTGCATTTTCCTCTTTTCATCGACATAGCAAAGACTTAGTTTATACCCAATGGGTATCTGCCATGGACAACTCGACAATAGATAGTTTATACCTAATGGTATTGATAGTGGATCACACCACACAAGGAAAATAGACTGCTTATCGGGACTAAACTCATTCCTATACGTGATCATCAGACTTCATTTTTTTCCTTTTTCGAATCTCACACAGATCTATTCCTAGCCGATACATCTACCAACTCATAATATCTCTAGGGAAGTTCCTCTTTTTACTTTCCCCTTATTGAACACAAGTCTTGTTTTTATTTTTTCCATATGTCAGAACATGCACGAGTGACATTTACACATTCTCCTTTCTCAAATAACTGCACCATGTGCTTTCTTTTCTCAAATGCATGCACAAGCCATATGTAGGCATTTAATCACAAGTCATCCTCATTTATGCCTCATAAACCAATCTTTAAAATCACCAACATGCATTCATGTACATCATATTTGAGCCAAAAGCCATTATGTCACAAACATAATGCCTTAGCATAAATGCAACACATAGACAGATTTCACACCCTTGTAGCACCAATTAACTTGCACATCAAACCACCAATTCAAAGGCTATAAAAATTCTCAAGGACACTTCAATATGTCCCGATGTTACTCTAAAAATTTCGAGTTAAAGAGTTCTCTAAGTATGATAACAAAATTCAACAATTTTAGTAGTCAGAGACCACTTATACTCAGCACAGAACTAGAAATGCATAATTTTTTAACCATAGCAAATGAGCTAGAAAATATGAAATAAAAATCCTGGTAAAACTTCAAGGGGTTTCTAATATCCTATAAAAATTTCAAAGGACAAGTCAATCATTTACTATAGTCACAAAATTAGACAAATTTACAGCTTCAGTTCTAATAATTCAGGCAGCAAGGATACACTTTTGGTTCATGATTTTTCTCAGGTAGTTAGAGTCTTTATCATGCTCCACAAAAATTCTCAGAGTTGCCTTAGGATGTTAACTTTAACATATTATTTTTTTAGCTTATGAAAATGGCTACAATTGCACCAGGAAATTCATGAACAAATCCTGCCTTGTTGAAATCCGAAAATCCAGCAGCATGTGTCAAATTCTCTTTTGATAAAAACCATTTTTCAAAACATCAAACCACTCCACCAAAATTAACACATCAATATCAATATGAAATCAAGCAATTCAGCTAACAATATTCAGCCAAATCAATAGGCAAATTATAAAAATGGAGTTGAATGTAAAAGAGGTTTAAAATGCCCCACCCTTGGAAACTAGTGTGTCTTTGGCTCTAAAATGCTCCAAGATGGATTACCTTCATCATTGTTAACAATGTCAGATTTTTGAAATTATGACTAATAAAGCTCAAATTAATTTTTAAATAATTTTTAGGGTGTTACAATTATCCTGACTATTCGCACTTGAAGCCTTAGTCTATTGTGATCGTGCCATTCATTCCTGAGCACACATCACAGCATACACTGAGGTGATCAGGCTCAATACTTTATGTAAAGTGAGCTAGTTACCATGGCACGTTCACATACAGCAGTCATGCATCTCTATCCTAAGACTTATCCTATTAATAAGGCAACTACACCTGACATAAATATCGCATCATGCTTAGGAAGCATAATCAGTCCAATCCTCAGGCTCCGTGAGAACCAAATCAAGCCTGATACCACAATGTAACACCCTCATATTTAACCCAATAAGCCTAGGACGCATTTAGATTAATTATTAGTCAGTACTCTTTTGTTTCAGTTCTTGAATCTAGTTTATTTAAAATACTTAATGAAAATATGGGTAAATTTTTTCTTTTGAAGATTAAAAACAAAAATACGAGCCGCGCAACGTAAAAGAGCTACGTCGGATACAAGCCAAAAGGAACTAAACGTATCATAAGCAAATACAAATCACAACGTATCACAACATCATGTATTAACAATAATAGATAATTCATAATACATCACATAACATAGGTACTAGTGTAACAATAGGCCCACTTCCATAAGAACATAAAAAGGAAATAGCAAAAGGTACAACTAGCTACGATCCCTCTTGTCTATTACGCCTAAATAGATAACCCCCAAAGTAACAAAAGAAGGCTATATCATCTATGTGATATGTATACAAGCACTCCACATGGACACAAAAGATGGACAGCACAACAACACAGGGAGTGATATGACTAGTGCGCGGCATCGAATTGCAACTCCCAAGTAGGCGCGTCAATGAAGATCACAAAAGATGCCATCATTTTCTGAAGACGTGATGGAAAGAAGAAAGAAGGATGAGAATCTTATACAAGAAACTCAGTAGGGAAACACCTACTAACATGTGTCATCATTTACATCCTCAGGAGCCTTGGGTTTGATTATGAAATAGCAGGCATGCATATGATGTTCAATTGTTAAGTTCCAAATGTTATTCATTCGAGGTCCATTTATTTTATTATGCGTCTTAATGCATAGATGCAACAAGATGGGTCATACCAATGCTCCAAAAAATCTGTCATAACATACAGGATGCACCCTATGCTAGCATGATTGTAACGCCCCGATTTCCTGTCTGAGTGGAAAATGACCGAAATGCCCCTGAGGTCATTTTCGGCCCGGAATTCGAGGATGGCCGACCCGGCAGTCCTCGAAGGGCCTACTCAATGTTTGAAGGGGATTGAATGACCTTTGAGTGGTTCCGGAGGCGGAAGTCTCATTTTCCGTAGTTTCGGGTCAAAATGACCAAAATACCCCTGTAGCGTTTTACGCGGGTAAAGGTGCCGTTTGAGCCCGGAACTTTCCCCAGAGGTTTAAAACCATGTTTTTACATGTTTCAAAACATCTGTTTGAGTCCCGGCAATCCCGGGCAGTTTTAGTGCAAAATTACGATTTTGCCCCTAGAATTGTGTTTTTGAGCTTAATGATATAATTAAGCAAACCTAAGCAATATTAGGCTCTAAACAAAGATTAATTAATTTCTCTAATTAATCTAGAGTCAAAATTATTTATTAAAGTTAATTAAAACCTAAAATTGCTTACATTAAACTTAAATCCCTTTTTAGAACTCAAGATTTCCTAGCCTTGGAATCTTGAATAGTGTTTTCTCTCTCCAATTCCTTAAATCAAGGAATTGTGTCTAGAATTGTTTATACACTAAAATGAATTCATAACTCACTAATGATGCAAGAACACTCTCTAATTATGTCTTGCCAACCTTAATTACCCATCTCCTTGTAACACCCCGATTTTTCTGTCCGAGGGAAATGACCAAAATGCCCCTGAGGTCATTTCCTGACCCGAGTTCGAGGGTAACCAACTCGGTCATCCTCGAAGGGTCAACTCAATGCTTGAAGGGGATTGAATGGCCCTTGAATGCTTTCGGAAGCAAAAATTTCGTTTCGAGCTTTCGGTCAAAATGACCATAATATCCCTATAGCGTTTTTACGTGGGTAAAGGTGCCGTTTGAGCCCGGAACTTTCACCAGAGGTTTAAAAACATGTTTTCATGTGTCTAGAGGTCTCTGTTCAAGTCCCGGTGGTCCCGGGCAGTTTTAGTGCAAAATTACGATTTTGCCCCTAGAATAGTGCTTTTGAGCTTAATGACGTAATTAAGCAAACCTAAGCAATATTAGGCTCTAAACGAAGATTAATTTATTTCCCTAATTAATCTAGAGTCAAAATAATTTATTAAAGTTATTTAGAACCTAAAATTGCTTAGATTAAACTTAAATCCCTTTTTAGAACTCAAGACTCCTAGTCTTGGAATCTTGAATAGTGTTTTCTCTCTCCAATTCCTTAAATCAAGGAAATGTGTCTAGAGTTGTTTAGACTCTAAATTGAGGATTTAACTCACTAATGGTGCAAGACCACTCCTTAATTATGTCTAGACCACCTTAATTACCCATTTTCCTTACCTAAACACTTTCTTACAAATTCCTAATCTTAAGCATAATCAAAGATACACCTAAACACAACTCTAAACCACAATTAAAATGCAAACTAATCCTCCCCATGGGCTAATGCATTTCGGCCACATCCTCCCCCTTTGACCACATATTAAATTGTTTTCTCACTCAAAGAATCATGCTTGAGGCCATACCTTGAACCATACCTCACCATACCTTAAGCCATACCTCACCATACCTCAAAGAACACATTATCTCACCTCATGGAACTCATAGAAGCCTCCATTCTGCACCTCATGGCCAAAGCCACTCTCCCCCATGAGCTCCCTCCATTTGTTTCATTTCTCTATAAATAGAATGCCTTGAGGAGCTTGCACCACTTTTAGATCATTTGCTAAGTTTAGGAAATACTCAAAGCTTTTCTTTTCTCTCAAAGTTCTAGTGTTCTTCAAGTTCTTCAAGCTCTTCAAAGTTCTTCATCATCTTCATCTTCTTCTTCCATCTTCAAGTTCATCACACCAAGTAGGGATTTTCTTTCATGAATTCTTTTCTTTAAAGTTCTTGTTTCAAGCTTGATGTTCATAGTTTCTCTTGATTCCTTTTAGAACTTCTTTTCTTCTCCTTCTTCCTCTTTGTGTTTCGGCCATGGGCCTTTGGGAATGAAGGAATGAGAGCTTGATGATGAGAGTTTCATGATGATGTTCATCACTTGAAACAAACTCTAGAGCTTGATCTTTGTTCTTGAGCAAAAATATTTTTAGTTTTTCCTTTCTTGAACTCTTGAGAACTTTAGCTTTGATGATGTTTTAAAATGGCTCTATGAACTCAATGATGAGGACTCATGATGTTGGTGTTAATATATTATCAAGATCATGAACTCTAGAGTTTTAAAATGTTCCTTTTTCTTCTTGAAGATTTCGGCCATTTCCTTAATTTTTCTAAGCTTCATGGTTTGATTTCCTAAGAATATTATGTTGAGTTTTAAGAACTCTAAGCTTGACTTTACCTTGTTTGGATGAGTTTGGGTTATGGTTTAAATTCCTTTAAAGTCTTGTTAAGAGCTCTAGAAAGATAAAATGAACTTGCATAATTTATTTTATGCTTGCATTCATATTGACATTCTTGCTATGCATCTTTACTTTCTAGCTATCACTTAAGAACATAAAAATTAAAATGGAACTTGTATCATCACTTAATTTAATTCTCGAAGCCTTTCTATTTCGGCCTTAAAGTCAATTGTTGTTGGGCCTAGAGCACTAAAATAAAGAATTGAACTTGCATTATCACCTAATTAATTTCTCGAATGCCTATCTATTTCGGCCTTAAAGTCGATTGTTGTTGGGCCAAGAGCACTAAAATAAAGAATTGAACCATGCATATTTACTTTCAAGCTTGCACGTTTAAGTTTATGCCTTGCATATTTGAATTTAAGTCATCACTTTACTTTGTAAGCAAGATTTAAAATGAAAAGCATGAGCACGTTTAGTTTATGTCGTAACTTAAGAACCTAGAGCTCAAAGACTTGCCCATTTCATTCCAAGATAAAGTTAAATGTGAATGTATTCCTTGAATGCATAATCTCGGCCAAGTAGTGATGATGGACTTGCAATGAGTTTTCATCTAGCTACTAGGACCAATAGTCTATGTTTTAAGTTTTCCTTAAAGCTTTACAAATCTTTATAAGGTTATGTCATCACAAGTTGTGATTTTATTATCTTTTAGGGGATGGAATATGTTTTGGTCAGTGACCTAAGGCTTCACTTAGCCTCTTGATGAATTAAAATGGTTTGCAAAGAGTTTCAGAAGTTCTAGATCGATTCCGAGAGAAACTAGTTAACTTATGTACCTAGAAATGTCAATTTAACTCTCTCATTTAAGTTAAATGTTTTCGGTTCTGATGTGATGAGTGTGAAGCTGTATGATGATGTTTTGATGTGTTGGAATGTGTGAAAAATATCATGTGATGATGTAGAAGCGATCCTATGCATGATAGGTAAGAAACTAGCTAACTAGAAATACCGTAAAGCTAGAATTTAACATAGTTTTGACCCATTTGTTTATGGAACTAATCCAAACTGTTTTAATGGGAACATAATCAGATTTAGATTGTTTAGACATGATAAACTTGGTATCATTTGGATTAGAATCGAATTCTAGCACCTATAGGGAAACTAGTAACTAGAAAACCGTAAAAGTGCAAGTTTAGAACTCTTAGAACGTTTACTTTTCTGGATTCTGTCCAGCACCCTTACAACATGATAAATGTGATTAATAATTAGTCCTTAAGCATAGGAATGCCTCATAATTATTTAGATTTAATATATAGCGCCTTCGGCGAAAACAGAACCGAGAAAGGGTCTAAAACGTAAGTTCTAGAACCCCGTGAACCCAAGTTAGAGGATTTGCCCTATGCTATTCAGATTTAAGTATGAACATGAGGATTAGGAATTATGATTAATTATGAGCCCTTAGGTGCATAAAATATGAGCGACGGATGTTAGAGAATTATATCTCAAGATTAAGACCCGTAAGGGTCAAAGCATAAGCTACCGTAAGGGTAAGCGTTTGAATATTTTATGATGATGCATGAAGTATGCTAATGATGATGATGTTATTCATATGAGGAATTCATGAGGTTATATGTTTATGTGGCATAAAGCAAATTTCGAAGGAAATTCGGTGTAATGACCGTTGTGCCGCCGAATTTCCGACAAATTTGGGGACTTAAAGAGATTTTGAAAATTAAGGTACTAAGATGGGTTCTAGGATGACACCGTTTCGCCGAGCACCTCCATAGAACTCATGTGACATCGGTACCATTTACACTCTTAGGTGACACCGTTGGCCGAGCACCCCTAAGAGAATTGCCCCAACCCGCACTCGGATAGTCGGGATTTATGATTTATGATACGCTTATCGTTAAGTGGTAAGTAAGAACTAGTGATGACTAGTTAAGGTATGAGCTCATAACCTAGATGTATGACACGTTCTGGGGGACACCCGGTCAACCGGGCACCCCCAGTTCGATTGTCTTTTAGGGTGGCCCATGAGGAAGAGAAGTTTCATGATTATGATTATGTCACTAAGTTTTGTCCCATATGAATGTTACTATTGCCACTTTATGCCACCAAGAATGATGATGCTTGATGTTATGTTTTATGTATGTGCATTAGGTAGTGCCATGCATACATTTTCTATCATGTTGCATCCATGACATTAAGATCATCCTAAAATGAATGGACCTTGGCTAAAATATATTTTAAAGTTTAAAATGAACCTAATACATGCTCAGTCATTTTGTATAAATAAACCCAAGGTTCCTGAGGACGTAGATAATGACACCTAGGTAGTAGGAGGCCCTACTGAGATTCTTTAGCAAGATTCTCACTCCCTCTATCTCTTTCTTTCCGTCACGTCTTCAGATGGCAACGTTCGTAGTGTTCGTGGACACCCCGACATGGGAGGTGCACTATGACCCGGCTCACGGGTCATACCATTTTGAGGGGCAGTGCACGGTGCGGGTTTTCATGTTCGTAGGGCGCCCCTTCGCTCATCCCGTGCACACCCATCGCTTCTCCCCAACTGCACCCTATGGCGACGACGAGCGGGTTTTTGAGCGTGCGCGTACGCATGACGAGAGAGTGCTCCACATGCACACCGCCGCCTTAGCCATACGAGACTATCCCGATTACGTGCCCCGGACCTACTTCTCGGAGACCGACCCGTCCGAGGACCCGCCTACCCATCCGTATAGCGAGAGTTCTGCCCCCTCTCCACCATTGATGAGGGAGGGCAGTGAGGATACCGTGACTCAGCTCCGGCTTGCACGACGACCGGAGATGCGGCCACACCGCGGGGGTCACTCTCGATCCCCGTTCCGCCTCTTTATGCCCGAGGAGCTCGCACAGTTTCCCGGATACTTGCCTCGTTCACGAGACGGACGTCAGTAGGAGGTGACGATCGACTGATGGAGTACCCGGTTAAAGCACACACCACTAAGATGGGGATAAACCTTCTTTTGTTTAGAGGTTATCCCATTAGGTGCACTCGGGTAGGGGAGTAGATCATGTTTATGTTTATGTTTATGTTGTATTTCCTTTCCTGTACGTTCCTTGTACTAAACTAAGTCCCACACTTATAAGTGGGCAAATTATATATATATATGAGATGATCTTCAGTGTTACTCATGGTGTGCCTTATGTTATGATGTTGTGAGACATTTGTTTACCATACATGGTTTACTGCTTATCGCATCACGCGGCTCTCACTTTGTTTTTCAAAAAAAATTACCCGTATTTTCCGCTAAGTAATTCAAAGATAAATGAGAACTATGAAGTAACAGACTAATGGTTAACCTAAATATGTTCTAGAGTATTGGGTTAAAAATTAGGATGTTACACTCCTCACCTAAACACTTTCTTACAAATTCCTAATCTTAAGCATAATCAAAGATACACCTAAACACAACTCCAAACCACAATTAAAATGCAAGAAATCCTCCCCCATTGGCTGATGCATTTCGGCCACCTCCTCCTCCATTTACATCACATGTTGATTTATTTCTCACTCAAAGAACCATGCTTGAGCCATGGCTTGAACCATACCTCACCATGCTTGAACCCATAACTCACCATGCCTTCAACCATGCCTTTGTAAGAGATATTTTTCTCCCAAATTCTGATGCATGTGGCCGAAAATCCCTCCCCCATTCACACCCTCCATATGCTTCATTTCTCTATAAATAGATGGCCTTGGGAAGCTTGCACCACTTTTAGATCATTTGCTAAGTTTAGGAGCACTCAAGCATTTCTTTTTCTCTCAAAGTTCTAGTGTTCTTCAAGTTCTTCACCTTCTTCATCTTCTTCTTCCATCTTCAAGATCATCACACCAAGTAGGGATTTTCTTTTAAGTACTTCTTTCTTTAAAGTTCTTGTTCTAGCTTCATGTTCATAGTTTCTCTTGATTCTTTTTAGAACTTCTTTCCTTCTCCTTTTTCTTTCTCATTTTCGGCCATGGGCCTTGAAGTTCAAAGAAATGAGAGCTTGATGATGAGAGTTTCATGATGATGTTCATCACTTGAAACAAACTCTAGAGCTTGATCTTTGTTCTTGAGCAAAAGTGTTTCTAGTTCTTCCTTTCTTGAACTCTTGAGAACTTTAGCTTTGATGGTGTTTTAAAATGGTTCTATGAACTCAATGATGAGGACTCATGGTGTTGGTGTTAATATATCACCAAGATCATGGACTCTAGAGTTTTCAAATATTCCTTTTCTTGCCTAGAATATTTCGGTCATTTCCTTTTCTTCTACATGTTCAATGTTTTGATTTTCTAAAAATGTTGTCTTGAGTTCTAGGAACTCTAAGCTTTACTTAACCTTGGTTGGATGAGTTTGGGTTGAGGATTGAGTTCCTTTAAAGTCTTGTTAAGAGCTCTAGAAAGATAAAATGAAGTTACATAATTTATTTTATGCTTGCATTTATATTTACATTCTTGCTATGCACCTTTACTTTCAAGCTATCACCTAAGAACATAAAGATTAAAATGGAACTTGCATCATCACTTAATTTAATTCTCAAATCCTTTCTATTTCGGCCTTAAAGTCAATTGTTGTTGGGCCGAGAGCACTAAAATAAAGAATTGAACTTGCATTATCACCTAATTAATTTCTCAAATGCCTTTCTATTTCGGCCTTAAAGTCGATTGTTGTTGGGCCAAGAGCACTAAAATAAAGAATTGAACCTTGCATATTTACTTTCAAGCTTGCACGTTTAAGTTTATGCCTTGCATATTTACCTTAAGTCATCACTTTATTTTGTAAGCAAGATTAAAAATGAAAAGCATGAGCACATTTATTTTATGTCATAACTTAAGAACATAGAGCTCAAAGACTTGCCTATTTCATTTCAAGTTAAAGTTTAATGGGAATGCATCTTTGAATGCATGTTTTCGGCCAAGTAGTGAGGATGGACTTGTAATGAGTTTTCATCTAGCTACAAGGACCAATAGTCTATGTTCTAAGTTTTTCTTAAAGCTTTACAAATCTTTACAAGGTTATGTTATCATGAGATATGACTTTATTCCCTTTTAGAAGATGAAATATATTTTGGTCACTGACCTAAGGCTTCTCTTAGCCTCTTGATGAATTAAAATGATTTGCAAAGAGTCTTAGAAATTCTAAATTGATTCCAAGAGAAACTAGTTAACTTATGTACCTAGAAATGTCAATTTAGTTCTCTTATTGAAGTTAGATGTTTTCGGTACTGACATGATGAGCTTGTGGCTGTATGATAATGTTTTGATGTGTTTGAATGTGTGAAAATATCATATGATGATGTAGAAACGATTCTATGCATGATAGGTAAGAAACTAGCTAACTAGAAATACCGTAAAGCTAGAATTTAACATAGTTTAGACCCATTTGTTTTTGGAACTTATCCAAACTGTTTTAATAGGAACATAATTAGATTAGGATGTTACAATGATCATCCTCTTGACGATTTTAGAGGTGACTTAGGTTTTTATCTGTTTTATTAGGGGCCGCCTTATAATTTCTACCCCCTCAGGAGATTTTAGATTATGAGCTCATACCTCACAAGTCATCACTAACTTATACTTATCCTCGCGATAACTACGCTTATCCTCTTCAATAAGCAAATTTTCGGCTCCATCTCAGAGTACGGAATAGGGGGCATAGGAATACTTATCCTCTTGATAAGTATGCTTATCCTTTCGATAAGCAATTCCCCGGGATCACCTTACGCCAAGCCCGGCTCGTTATGAAAAGATCATTTTTGAGTGTTTTAGGTCACCTTTACCCATGACATGTTCAATGGAGATGAAATGCAATCACAACTTGTTAATCAATATGTCATGTTCATAAGTCTTTTTAAATCATGCATCTCGATCAATGAGCATAATCATAACATGTCATGCAATTGGTTACACAAGCATGCTTCACATCCATTGCATATATATATACACATCCACAAGCACAATTGTATCGAAATAAAAATGCTCTTACCCAGTATACTGGAAGTCAAGGACTGGATTCAGCTAATTCACATGCTATGCATATAGGATATACATATATTCATCATCATGTTCATAATCCAAGAATAAGCATGCAAGGTCACTAACTCATGTTTTTCAAGTGGAGAAACATTTATTCACATCTTTCAGGTTCTGGTAATCAATTACATGAGCATTATAATCGATGACATCACACGAATTTTCAAAACAAGAAAGTTTGAGGCTCTGGTAATCGATTACATGAGCCTTGCAATAGATTACAACTATTGAAGATGCATTCTGGGTTTCAAGAACATATGAGTAATCGATTACATATAAGCATAATCAATTACTAGGATCAGGAACACATTATGGCTTTTCCAGGACATCTCGTAATCGATTACACAGGCTAAGAATTTGCATCCGAGTATAGCAAACCTTTCTAATAATCAATTACAATACCCTGTTAATCGATTACCAGTGACCCAAAAGTAAGAAAACTCAAGTCTTGACATTCCTTTATTATTCTAAACATTTTTAAACATAAAGCCAACATTTCCTTAGGATTAAACTCCCATTTCACTTCCTTTGAGTTCTTTGATCTTTCAAAACTCCTTTACACATTATGAAATTCAAGATTCATCATCAACAAGGTCATTTCTCTAGTTTTAATGCTCAAGACTCCTATTCAAAGTACCCATTCTAAAACACCGATCAACTTTAAGGTTGAAAGGGATAAGCCTTGAACTTAAGATAATTAAGTGATGAACATACTTATGAAAATGCAAGTTCATTATTAACCTTTAAGACTATTGGTTGACAGCTTTGAAAAATAAATATGATGGCATTTCCATTTCTCTAGTTTTAATGCCTAAGACTCCTATTTAGAGTACCCACTCTAAAATATCAATTAACTTTAAGGTTGAAAATGGTAAGTCTTGAACTTTTGGAAAATCATTTAGTGATAACATAACCATATTATTTCATTTTGCTAAATCTATTGGAAAGGAACCAAACCTTTGGCTCTCAATGGTCTATCACATGAAGGCTTTACAACCATCACCAAAATCCATTATCATCAAGCCATGGTTTCTAACCATTTAATGGCAACAAAACAAGAACAGATAGAGAAGAAGAAGAAGCTCAAAACCAAAAAATAAAGAACAAAGAAAAGAAGAAAAACTCAACATAAAATCCCTACCAAAGAAAAGAGAGAGTTTGGGCTTGAAATGAGATGAGAAGAACAATCCTTCCTTTGGAGCAAGGAATGGTTTCGTCCAAGGAGAGGAAGAAAGGAAGAAAGGTTTGTCTTAGGTTTTTGATCTTGGAAATAGATAGGTTAGGTGTTTAAAGAAATATCTATGGTGATTGTGTGATGGTTTAGGGTTAAGAAGTGATGGAAGGTGGTGGCTCTTGGGAAAAAGAAGAAGAAGAAGAAGAAGAACACTTTGAGCTTTCCTTGGGGATGTATTTATAAAGAAATTTCAACATGTGAAGATGAAAATGGGGGGAAGAGGCCACAACTTCCTTGGGGGAACTTAGGGGCAAGTTCCTTCTTAATAAAAGTTAAGATGTGTATTAGAGGTAGATTTAATTAGGAAAATGGTTAGGAATGGGTAATTAGGTGTTTAGGTGGATAATCATGTATTTAGGCATTTCAAGATCATAATTAAAAAGTGGTCATAAATATTTACAGGAATTGAGTTCATTTAGTTTGAATTAAACTTAATTAATTTGAATTTCAAAAGCCAACACATTTCCTTAAATTAGGGAATGGACACTATTCACCTTTTTGACTTTTTAATGTTTTCAGACCATTTTGATTTTAGAAAGGGATTTATCTTTTTCTAAGCAATCTTAAACTCTAATCAATCTCAATTAATTATTTTTTCTCAAGATTGTAACGCCCTAATTTTTACTGTCATTAGAAATTACTCAATTACCGAATTACCGTAGGTAATTATTACATAAGATTTGAGGCCGTACAATCCTCAATAAAGGAATATAACATTAGAAGAGAGGTTAGGAACGATTCATGCGAGAGTCGCAAATCCCAAATTTCTGTACGTATAAAATGACCAAAATGCCCCTGAAGTTATTTTACTCAGAAAATGAGGATCATGGGCCCCACCTCAAAGGGATATTTTGAGGATAATAAGGGATTGTTTGTGTTATGTGTGTTAATAGAGCAGCAGGATCTCAATTTTGAGTTCCGACGCGTGAAATGACCAAAACGTCCATGTGGCTGTTTTAACTCCGATGTGCGTGCCGACTGAGCCCGAACCTCACTAAAATGTTTTAAAATGTGTTTTTAAGCCATGATTAACCATTGGCTAAGCTCGGGTGGCCTCGGGCAGTTTTTAAGTGAAAGTACGATTTTGCCCCTGTTTTTGGGCAGTTTTGTGAATTTCGGGATTTTTGATTCGTATACCGAAACCTAAGCAATATTAGGCTCAAATTAAAGCTTATTAAATTCTAAATATTAATCTAGAGTCAAAATTATGTATTTAGATTGATTAGAACCCAAAATTGCTCAAAACACCCAAATTGCTTACTAATTCACTTAAACCCTTAACCGTAAATTCTCTAAATTACATGAATACCTTGCCTACACCTAAATAATGCATGGAACACACAAATTTCACTTCTTTGGGCTGTAATGGATGAAATTATTGATGCCATTATGCAGCTGAATTATTGCCAAAAGTTGCACTAAAACAAAATGCCAAAATGTCACCATAAGAGACATAATTCCTTAATTTCATACAACTTTGTCTAAAATGATTTTTCCTCCCTTATTTCTCCTGCAAAATTCCGTCCACTACCTCATCATTTTGGCCAATTAGAAGCCTCAAAATCTTCTATAAATAGGCTTGCTTGAGTGGTCTTGGAATGCTTGGTTCATAACTAGTTTTTAGGAGCACCAAAAACTTTCTTTCTTCCTCCTCTTTGGCTGAATTCTTTCTTCAATTTTTTCAAAGAGATTTTGTTTCATTTCACTTCAAGAAACCAAGTTCTCTTCCTCTTCTTCAACTCAGATTAGGTAGGGAGTAGTTTCTAAATTTATTTCTATGCTTTGAGGAGTTGTGTTTTTAGCTCAAAATGATGAAATTATGAACTTACCTTAGCTTTTCATTTTGGTTTCCCTCTTCAATTTTCGTTTAACCAATTCAACCATATGGCCTAGGTGGAACTAAGATGATGGCTTGATGATGAGGACCTTGAGGGTGGGTTGTAAATCCATCACAAGTTAGGCCTCTAAAGCTTGAAAATTCCACTTGATGCAAAACTTTAAAGAATAATGCTTTATGATGCTAAAACAAAGATTTTTAGTTTAGAACTTGAAAGATGTATTTTCCTTTTATGTTTTATTTCTTGTTAAGATATGTATTGGGTTGAATTTATAATTCTTTTAAAGTCTTGAAGGAGCTCTAGTAAAGAAACAAAATGAATTTGCATCCATGATTAAGTTTATGCTTTGCATAACCATGTTTACCTTCTATGTCATCACTAAATTTTCAAGAATGAATAAATGAACTTGCATTTCTCATGTTTAAATTCCAAGCTTGTATTTCATGTTTATGTTTCAAGTCATCACTTAATCTTTCAAGATAATAAAGAGGTTGCATCTCATATTTAATTTATGCTCTCACTATATTTTATAATGGCTAAAAGAATCAACGCATGGCATGTTTATTTTATGCCATCACCTAAAGATCCTAGAGCTCAAAGACTTGCCCATGTATCACAAGCAAGAAATACGATTATTGGAGTTAAAGAATTTATTCTTTAAAAAGTCTTGAGATTGGAGCTTAAAAAGATGTAATAATAATTCTCTTCTCCCTCTACTGGTCCTGTGCGGACTACCGCCGCTCCGGTTTCTTAATATTCTCTTCTCCCTCTTGTAACGCCCCAATTTTTACTGTAATTTTTACTGTCACTGGAAATTACTGAATTACCATAGGTAATTATTACATAAGATTTGAGGCCGAACAATCCTTAATAAAGGAATATAACATTAGAAGATAGGTTAGGAGCGATTCATGCGAGAGTCGCAAATCGAATTTCATGCGTGTAAAATGACCAAAATGTCCCTGAAGTTATTTTACTCAGAAAATAAGGATTGTGGGCCCCACATATTCTCAAGGGGATGTTTTGAGAATAATAAGGGATTGTTTGTGTTATGTGTGTTAATAGAGCAGAAGAATCTCAATTTTGAGTTTCGACGCTGAACAATGACCAAAACGCCCCTACATTTAACTCCGATGTGCGTGCCGATCGAGCCCGAACCTCACTAAAATGTTTTAAAATGTGTTTTTAAGCCATGATTAACCATTGGTTAAGCTCGGGTGGCCTCGGGCGCTTTTTACGTGAAAGTTCGATTTTGCCCACGTTTTTGGGCAGTTTTGTGAATTTCGGGATTTTGGATTGATATACGGAAACCTAAGCAATATTAGGCTCAAATTAAAGCTTATTAAATTCTAAATATTAATCTAGATTCAAAATTATGTATTTAGATTGATTAGAACCCAAAATTGCTCAAAAACACCCAAATTGCTTACTAATTCACTTAAGCCCTTAACCGTAAATTCTCTATATTACATGAATACCTTGTCTACACCTAAATAATGCATGGAACACACAAATTTCACTTCTTTGGGCTGTAATGCACGAAATTATTGATGCCATTATGCAGCTGAATTATTTCCAAAAAGTTGCACTAAAACAAAATGCCAAAATGTCACCATAAGAGACATAATTCCTTAATTTCATACAACTTTGTCTAAAATGATTTTTCCTCCATTATTTCTCCTGAAAAATTCTGACAACTACCTCATCATTTTGGCCAATTAGAAGCCTCAAAATCTTCTATAAATAGGCTTGCTTGAGTGGTCTTGGAATGCTTGGTTCATAACTAGTTTTTAGGAGCACCAAAAACTTTCTTTCTTCCTCCTCTTTGGCTGAATTCTTTCTTCATTTTTTCAAAGAGATTTTGTGTCATTTCACTTCAAGAAATCAAGTTCTCTTCCTCTTCTTCAACTCAGATTAGGTAGGGAGTAGTTTCTAAATTTATTTCTATGCTTTGAGGAGTTGTGTTTTTAGCTCAAAATGATGAAATTATGAATTTACCTTAGCTTTTCATTTTGGTTTTCCTCTTCTTCTTTTTCTTTAACCAATTCAGGCCATATGGCCTAGGTGGAACTAAGATGATGGCTTGATGATGAGGACCTTGAGGGTGGGTTGTAAATCCATCACAAGTTAGGCCTCTAAAGCTTGAAAATTCCACTTGATGCAAAACTTTAAAGAATAATGCTTTATGATGCTAAAACAATGATTTTTAGTTTAGAACTTGAAAGATGTATTTCCTTTTATGTTTTATTTCTTGTTAAGATATGTATTGGGTTGAATTTATAATTCTTTTAAAGTCTTGAAGGAGCTCTAGTAAAGAAACAAAATGAATTTGCATCCATGATTAAGTTTATGCTTTGCATAACCATGTTTACCTTCTATGTCATCACTAAATTTTCAAGAATGAATAAATGAACTTGCATTTCTCATGTTTAAATTCCAAGCTTGTATTTCATATTTATGTTTCAAGTTATCACTTAATCTTTCAAGATAATAAAGAGGTTGCATCTCATATTTAATTTATGCTCTCACTTTATTTTATAATGGCTAAAAGAATCAACGCATGACATATTTATTTTATGCCATCACCTAAAGATCCTAGAGCACAAAGACTTGCCCATGTATCACAAGTAAAGAAATATGATTATTGGAGTTAAAAAAATTATTCTTTAAAAAGTCTTGAGATTGGAGCTTAAAAGGATGTAATAATAATTCTCTTCTCCTTTTACTGATCCTGTGCGGACTACCGCCGCCCCGGTTTCTTAATATTCTCTTCTCCCTCTATTGGTCCTGTGCGGACTACCGCCGCTCCGGTTTCTTAATATTCTCTTCTCCCTCTACTGGTCCTGTGCGGATTACCGCCGCTCCAGTTTCTTGTATCATGTTTATATTTCAAGTTCTTGCATCATGTTTAATTTTCAAGTCATCACCTTAAATCTTAAAGATAAAGAAATGGAATTGCATATCATGTGTATAATTCCAAGCTATCACCTTATAAAGATAAGATTAAAATAAGGTTGCATAGCATGTTTATAACTCTAAGATGTCACCTAAATCTCTAAAGCTCAAGACTTACTCCTTTTATCTTAAGTGAGAATTTTAATTGTGAAGATCGTCCCAAATTTGACAAAAGAACTAGTTTCTAAATGAGTTTTAAGGCTTTGCAAGGATTTTATGGGGAACTAGTATTTTATATGCACTTAAAATATGATTCTATGTAATTGCATGAGGTTCATGATTCGGCCACTGATCTGAGTTTAGTATCAATGTGTGATAATTATGGTTTATTGTTAAGAGAATGATTCATAATTGGTTTAGTAACTAATTAGTTCTATAATTGATAATTCTATGTAAGGATTGGATGCTTATTAAGTACTTGATATCATTGAATGATTTCCTGGCTTGCATGTTATAGTTGCTGTTGCAAATAATGAGAATGCTTATACATGAAATATTCTTTATTATGTAAAATTTACCTTTGTTGCTAGAAGAAAGTGTATCATTGTAAAAGTGTAATTTGGAAAGGTTCTGGCTAAGGAAAGACTTGGTATTTAAGCGTGTCCATTATGACCCACCTCTCTTTCCTGGGAATCTACCATATGCATGATTACAGTTGATATATATTATTCTAGTTTAAGACTATAAATAAGAAAATGTTATGATGTTTATGAATTCTATTGTGATATAACATGCAAAGATTTAATGGTGACTTAAACTTATAAGAAAATGATCCTTTGGAACCATCGACTATAGGTGGTGAAAAGGTGATTTTAGCCCCCTAACCCGTTCTCTCAAAAAGGTAGAGTCGGGACTTTAGCTTATCAAAAGGGATAAGTATATGCTAGTGACAACTAGTAAAGTATGAGCTCATAACCTAAATTACTCCCAAAAGGGTGGAGTATAGGGTGGCCTAAGGAAAATAATAATGATGATAAGATTTTAAGTCACCTAAGGCACTAAAGAAATGAAATATGTGCATTATGTCCACGTGTAGCTAATATTATATGACGTTCTTTTATGCATGTTATTTGATAATGATGATGAGGAATATGATGTAATGATAAAGGAAAAGTTCATTGTAAATATGACATGTTAAGATTATGATGCATTATAAGACGCATGATTAAAAATTGACGAACCTCGGTTAAGTATTTGTCCGTACTTAAAATGAATCTTTGCATGCTCACTATTTTAGAATAATCCCGAGGTTCCTGGGGACTTTGATGATGACACTGTAGAAGGAGGTACCCTCGGAGAATTCTTTAGCAAGATTCTCACTCCCTTTTCTTTATTTCCGTCATTGTCTCCAGATTCAGATGGCCACATTCGTCCTGATCGTTGATACCCCTACTTGGGAATTTCACTATGATCCGTGCATCGCTCGTATCATTTTGAAGGAGGTCTTGCTTGATTCGTGTTTTTATTTACATAGGTCGTCCCTTTGCACATCCTGTCCCTAGTTATCAATTTTCTCCTACTTCTCCCTATGGCGATGAAATGGTTTTCGAACATGCACGTCCACTTGATGAAAGGATGTTACGTTCTTATCCCGCTTCATCTGCTGTCCACGGATTTCCAGACTATGTTCCCGGGTCGACATATTCTCAGACTGGTCCTTCAGATGACACTCCTACTCATGTATATTCTGAGAGCTCTGCTCCTACTCCCACACGTGTAAGAGAGGGTAGTGAGGAAACAGTTGTTCAGCCAAGGTTAACAAGAAGGCCGTCCATGCGACCCCAACATGGTGCATCTCGTGTGTCCCCTCCTGAGCTCATCAGTGGATCGGATTTATTCCCCCATTTCCAGGACAGTGGCCATAGAGGGTTCTTAGTAAACTTATGTGTGATCATGCACCCTAGTTTTAGGATAACCTTCCCGGCTTATAGAGTTATCTAGTTTAGGGGCATGTATTTCCTTATGTATTTTCTTTTATGGGTTTGCATAAGACAATGATGTATGAACATAACCCACCCTTTGAGTGAGGTTATTGTATGTAAATATATGCTATAATGTGTTTATGGAAGTTATATGATGGAGCCAAAGTGATATGATGGGATATATTCTTAAACGTCTTATTATACTCCACTTACTCGTTCACGTTGTACTCGGCTCACGTTTTCAATTATGTTCTTTTTTTTAAAAAAAAATGGCTCGTAATTTCACTAAGTATTTTCAAATTATGAAGAAGGAACCAAAGTAAGGAGTAAAGTCTAGTCATTAATCAGATTCAACCTAGGTGTATTTGGTTAATAACTAGGGTGTTACACCTCTACTGGTCCTGTGCGGATTACCGCCGCTCCAGTTTCTTGTATCATGTTTATATTTCAAGTTCTTGCATCATGTTTAATTTTCAAGTCATCACCTTAAATCTTAAAGATAAAGAAATGGAATTGCATATCATGTTTATAATTCCAAGCTATCACCTTATAAAGATAAGATTAAAATAAGGTTGCATAGCATGTTTATAGTTCTAAGAGGTCACCTAAATCTCTAAAGCTCAAGACTTACTCCTTTTATCTTAAGTGAGAATTTTAATTGTGAAGATCCTCCCAAATTTGACAAAAGAACTAGTTTCTAAATGAGTTTTAAGGCATTGCAAGGATTTTACGGGGAACTAGTATTTTATATGCACTTAAAATATGATTCTATGTAATTGCATGAGGTTCATGATTGACCCACGATCCGAGTTTAGTATCAATGTGTGATAATGATTTGATATGATTGAAGTTGTGATAATTATGGTTTATTGTTAAGAGAATGATTCATAATTGGTTTAGTAACTAATTAGTTCTATAATTGATAATTCTATGTAAGGATTGGATACTTATTAAGTACTTGATATCATTGAATGATTTCCTGGCTTGCATGTTATAGTTGCTGTTGCAAATAATGAGAATGCTTATACATGAAATGTTCTTTATTATGTAAAATTTACCTTTGTTGCTAGAAGAAAGTGTATCATTGTAAAAGTGTAATTTGGAAAGGTTCTGGCTAAGGAAAGACTTGGTATTTGAGCATGTCCATTGTGACCCACCTGTCTTTCCTGGGAATCTCCCATATGCATGATTACAGTTTATATATATATTATTCTAGCTTAAGACTATAAATGAGAAAATGTTATGATGTTTATGAATTGTATTATGATATAACATGCAAAGATTTAATGGTGACTTAAACTTATAAGAAAATGATCCTTTGGAACCATCAGACTATAGGTGGTGAAAAGGTGATTTTAGCCCCCTAACCTGTTCTTTCAAAAGGGTAGAGTCGGGACTTTAGCTTATCAAAAGGGATAAGTATATGCTAGTGACGACTAGTAAAGTATGAGCTCATAACCTAAATTACTCCCAAAAGGGTGGAGTATAGGGTGGCCTAAGGAAAATAATGATGACGATAAGATTTTAAGTCACCTAAGGCACTAAAGAAATGAAATATGTGCAGTATGTCCACGTGTAGCTAATATTATATGACGTTCTTTTATGCATGTTATTTGATAATGATGATGAGGAAAATGATGTAATGATAAAGGAAAAGTTCATTGTAAATATGACATGTTAAGATTATGATGCATTATAAGGCGCATGATTAAAAATTGACGAACCTCGGTTAAGTATTTGTCCGAACTTAAAATGAATCTTTGCATGCTCACTATTTTAAAATAATCCCGAGGTTCTGGGGACTTTGATGATGATGACACTGTAGAAGGAGGTACCTTCTTGAGAATTCTTTAGCAAGATTCTCACTCCCTTTTCTTTATTTCCGTCATTGTCTCCAGATTCAGATGGCGACATTCGTCTGTTCGTTGTTGATACCCCTACTTGGGAATTTCACTATGATCCGGTGCATCGCTCGTATCATTTGAAGGAGGTGCGTGATTCGTGTTTTTATTTACATAGGTCGTCCATTTGCACATCCTGTCCCTAGTTATCGATTTTCTCCTACTTCTCCCTATGGCGATGAAATGGTTTTCGAACATGCACGTCCACTTGATGAAAGGATGTTACGTTCTTATCCCGCTTCATCTGCTGTCCATGGATTTCTAGAGTATGTTCCCGAGACGAGATATTACAACCGATCCATCAGAGGACACTCCTACTCATGTATATTCGAGAGCTCTGCTCCTACTCCCACATGTGTAAGAGAGGGTAGTGAGGAAGCGATTGTTCAGCCGAGGTTAGCAAGAAGGCCGTCCATGCGACCCGACTGGTGCATCTCGTGTGTCCCCTCAGGGAGCTCATCGATGGATCAGATTTATTCCCCCATTTCCAGGACAGTGGCCATAGAGGGTTCTTAGTAGATTTATGTGTGATCATGCACCCTAGTTTTAGGATAACCTTCTCGGCTTATGGAGTTATCTAGTTTAGGGGCATGTATTTCTTTATGTATATTTTCTTTTATGGGTTTGCATAAGATAATGATGTATGAACATAACCCACCCTTTGAGTGAGGTTATTGTATGTAAATATATGCTATAATGTGCTTATGGATGTTATATGATGGAGCCTAAGTGATATGATGTGATATATTCTTAAACGTCTTATTATACTCCGCTTACTCATTCACGTTGTACTCGGCTCACGTTTTCAATTATGTGTTTAAAAAAAATATGGCTCGTAATTTCACTAAGTATTTTCAAATTATGAAGAAAGAACCAAAGCAAGGAGTAAAGTCTAGTCATTAATCAGATTCAACCTAGGTGTATCGGTTAATTACTAAGTGTTACATTTGGTATCGAGCAGTTCGATTCTCATGGAGCCTGAGGATTGGACTAGCTATGCTTCTAAAGCATAATACGTTAGTGACGTCATGTGTAGATGTTTATCATTTGGATGAGCTTGAGGATTAGAAATACATGACTACTGTATGTTGAAAGTGCCATGGTAACTTGCTCACTTTGCATGGAATATTGGCCCTGATCACCTCAGTGTTGCTGTTTTGTGTGTATAGGGACCAATGGCACGTCGACAATGTACTAGGGCGCAGCGACGAATAATCAAGACAACGGGACAGTAGAAGCACTCCGCGACGTAGCAAGGACCATGAGAATGATGATGGAACGAATGGATCAGGATCGTCAAGCCAATATGAATCAGGGACATGAGATTCCTGAACATGCCTGTTTTGGGGAGTTTCGTAAGGCAAACCCACCAGTTTTTAAGGGGACACTGAATCCAAATATTGCAGATGAATGGATTCGGAATATTGAGAAGGTCTTTCTTTGTAGTCCCATGCTCGGAGGAGCAAAGGTCACCTTCGCTACTCATATGCTTGAGGGTGATGCCGGTTTACGGTGGACGGTGTTGAAGACTCACGGAGACAACCGACGTGGACATTGATTGGGAACTATTCAAGGTCCATTTTTACGAAAAGTACTTTCCAGAGTCAGTTAGAAATGCCAAGGACATTGAATTCATGCAACTTGTCCAGGAATATGAATGTGGCCCGATACCTTTGCGGTTGAAGAACTCATTAAGTTCTCAAGAATGTACCAAGGAAATCCTGATGAGTACTGGAAATGCATTAAATACGAGTCAGGGTTGAAGGCGGAACTTAATGTGGCAGTTGCACATTTGGAGATTAAGGATTTCTCTACCCTAGTTAACAAATGTCGGATTATTGAAGAAGGTCAGAGAAAACTAAACACCCCAAAGTCAGATAATATTACCAAAAAGTTGACACCTCAAGGTCAGCAGTTCAAGAGGCAGAATCGACCTCCATTTTCTCCTCAATCAAGACCACAAGGGACACAAAGAAATTTTCAACAAGGAAGGCCAAACAACAACAACCGCTATAATAACAACCGCTGTAACACCCTAGTAATTAACCAGATACACCTAGGTTGAATCTGATTAATGACTAGACTTTACTCCTTGCTTTGGTTCTTTCTTCATAATTTGAAAATACTTAGTGAAATTACGAGCCATTTTTTTTTTAAAACACATAATTGAAAACGTGAGCCGAGTACAACGTGAACGAGTAAGTGGAGTATAATAAGACGTTTAAGAATATATCATATCATATCACTTAGGCTCCATCATATAACATCCATAAGCACATTATAGCATATATTTACATACAATAACCTCACTCAAAGGGTGGGTTATGTTCATACATCATTATCTTGTGCAAACCCATAAAAGAAAATATACTTAAGGAAATTCATGCCCCTAAACTAGATAACTCCATAAGCCGGGAAGGTTATCCTAAAACTAGGGTGCATGATCACACATAAATCTACTAAGAACTCTCTATGGCCACTGTCCTGGAAATGGCGGAATAAATCCGATCCATCGATGAGCTCCTCGGGAGGACACACGAGATGCACCACCAGTCGGGTCGCATGGGCGGCCTTCTCGCTAACCTCGGCTGAACAACCGTTTCCTCACTCCTCTCTTACGTGTGGGAGTAGGAGCGAGCTCTCGAGAATATACATGAGTAGGAGTGTCCTCTGAAGGATCAATTTCAGAATATCTCGTCTCGGGAACATACTCTGGAAATCCATGGACAGCAGATGAAGCGGGATAAGAACGTAACATCCTTTCATCAAGTGGGCGTGCATGTTTGAAAACCATTTCATCGCCATAGGGAGAAGTAGGAGAAAATCGATAACTAGGGACAGGATGTGTAAATGGACGACCTATGTAAATAAAAACATGAATCAAGCACCTCCCTTCAAAATGATACGAGCGATGCACCGGATCATAGTGGAATTCCCAAGTAGGGGTATCAACGAACAGGACCAATGTCGCCATTTGAATCTGGAGACAATGACGGAAATAAAGAAAAGGGAGTGAGAATCTTGCTAAAGAATTCTCAGTAGGGTACCTCCTTCTACAGTGTCATCATCAAAGTCCCTGGGAACCTCGGGATTATTCTAAAATAGTGAGCATGCAAAGATTCATTTTAAGTTCGGACAAATACTTAACCGAGGTTCGTCAATTTTTAATCATGCGTCTTATAATGCATCATGTTCTTAACATGTCATATTTACAATGAACTTTTCCTTTATCATTACATCATATTCCTCATCATCATTATCAAAATAACATGCATAAAAGAACGTCATATAATATTAGCTACACATGGACACAGTGCACATATTTCATTTCTTTAGTGCCTTAGGTGACTTAAAATCTTATCATCATCATTATTTTCCTTGGGCCACCCTATACTCCACCCTTTTGGGAGTAATTTAGGTTATGAGCTCATACTTTACTAGTCGTCACTAGCATATACTTATCCTTTTGATAAGCTAAAGTCCCGACTCTACCCTTTTGAGAGAGAATGGGATAGTGGGCTAAAATCACCTTTTCACCACCTATAGTCTGATGGTTCCAAAGGATCATTTTCTTATAAGTTTAAGTCACCATTAAATCTTTGCATGTTATATCATAATACAATTCATAAACATCATAACATTTTCTCATTTATAGTCTTAAGCTAGAATAATATATATCAATCGTAATCATGCATATGGGAGATTCCCGGGAAAGAGGTGGGTCACAATGGACACGCTTAAATACCAAGTCTTTCCTTAGCCAGAACCTTTCCAAATTACACTTTTACAATGATACACTTTCTTCTAGCAACAAAGGTAAATTTTACATAATAAAGAACATTTCATGTATAAGCATTCTCATTATTTGCAACAAGAACTATAACATGCAAGCCAGGAAATCATTCAATAAGCATCCAATCCTTACATAGAATTATCAATTATAGAACTAATTAGTTACTAAACCAATTATGAATCATTCTCTTAACAATAAACCATAATTATCACAAGTTCAATCATATCAAATCATTATCACACATTGATACTAAACTCAGATCAGTGGCCGAATCATGAACCTCATGCAATTACATAGAATCATATTTTAAGTGCATATAAAATACTAGTTCCTCGTAAAATCCTTGCAAAGCCTTAAAACTCATTTAGAAACTAGTTCTTTTGTCAAATTGGGAGGATCTTCACAATTAAAATTCTCACTTAAGATAAATGGAGTAAGTCTTGAGCTTTAGAGATTTAGTGACATTTTAGAATTATAAATATGCTATGCAACCTTATTTTAATCTTATCTTTATAAGGTGATAACTTGGAATTATAAACATGATATGCAATTCCATTTCTTTATCTTTAAGATTTAAGGTGATGACTTGAAAATTAAACATGATGCAAGAACTTGAAATATAAACATGATACAAGAAACTGGAGCGTGTAATCACAAGACCAAGATAGAAGGAGAAGAGAATATTAAGAAACAGGAGCGGTAGTCCATACAGGACCATAGAGAGGGAGAAGAGAATATTAAGAAACCGAGAGCGGTAGTCCATACAAGGACCGATGAGAGAGAAGAGAATTATTATTACATCTTTTTAAGCTCCAATCTCAAGACTTTTTAAAGAATAAATTCTTTAACTTCAATAATCATATTTCTTTGCTTGTGATACATGGGCAAGTCTTTGAGCTCTAGGATCTTTAGGTGATGGCATAAAATAAACATGTCATGCGTTGATTCTTTTAGCCATTATAAAATATAGTGAGAGCATAAATTAAATATGAGATACAACCTCTTTAGTATCTTGAAAGATTAAGTGATGACTTGAAACATAAACATGAAATACAAGCTTGGAATTTAAACATGAGAAATGCAAGTTCATTTATTCATTCTTGAAAATTTAGTGATGACATAGAAGGTAAACATGGTTATGCAAAGCATAAACTTAATCATGGATGCAAATTCATTTTGTTTCTTTACTAGAGCTCCTTCAAGACTTTAAAAGAATTATAAATTCAACCCAATACATATCTAAACAAGAAATAAAACATAAAAGGAAAATACATCTTTCAAGTTCTAAACTAAAAATCTTTGTTTTAGCATCATAAAGCATTATTCTTTAAAGTTTTGCATCAAGTGGAATTTTCAAGCTTTAGAGGCCTAACTTGTGATGGATTTACAACCCACCCTCAAGGTCCTCATCATCAAGCCATCATCTTAGTTCCACCAAGGCCATATGGTTGAATTGGTTAAAGAAAAATTGAAGAGGAAAACCAAAATGAAAAGCTAAGGTAAGTTCATAATTTCATCATTTTGAGCTAAAAACACAACTCCTCAAAGCATAGAAATAAATTTAGAAACTACTCCCTACCTAATTTGAGTTGAAGAAGAGGAGGAGAACTTGGTTTCTTGAAGTGAAATGAAACAAAATCTCTTTGAAAAAATTGAAGAAAGAATTCAGCCAAAGAGGAGGAAGAAAGAAAGTTTTTGGTGCTCTTAAAAACTAGTTATGAACCAAGCATTCCAAGACCACTCAAGCAAGCCTATTTATAGAAGATTTTGAGGCTTCTAATTGGCCAAAATGATGAGGTAGTGGACGGAATTTTGCAGGAGAAATAAGGGAGGAAAAATCATTTTAGACAAAGTTGTATGAAATTAAGGAATTATGTCTCTTACGGTGACATTTTGGCATTTTGTTTTAGTGCAACTTTTGGCAATAATTCAGCTGCATAATGGCATCAATAATTTCGTCCATTACAGCCCACAGAAGTGAAATTTGTGTGTTCCATGCATTATTTAGGTGTAGGCAAGGTATTCATGTAATTTAGAGAATTTACGGTTAAGGGCTTAAGTGAATTAGTAAGCAATTTGGGTGTTTTTGAGCAATTTTGGGTTCTAATCAATCTAAATACATAATTTTGACTCTAGATTAATATTTAGAATTTAATAAGCTTTAATTTGAGCCTAATATTGCTTAGGTTTCAGATATCTGAATCAAAAATCCTGAATTCAAGCAAACTCGCCCAAAAATGTGGGCAAAATCGTACTTTCACTTAAAAACTGCCCGAGGCCACCCGAGCTTAACCAATGGTTAATCATGGCTTAAAAACACATTTTAAAACATTTTAGTGAGGTTCGGGCTCAGTCGGCACGCACATCGAGTTAAAGCACCCTTGAGGCGTTTTGGTCATTTCGCGCGTCGGAACTCAAAATTGAGATCCTTCTGCTCTATTAACACACATAACACAAACAATCCCTTATTATCCTCAAAATATCCCCTTGAGAATAGGTGGGGCCCACGATCCTCATTTTCTGAGTAAAATAACTTCATGGGCATTTTGGTCATTTTATACGTACAGAAATTCGGGATTTGTGACTCTCGCATGAATCGTTCCTAACCTCTCTTCTAATGTTATATTCCTTTATTGAGGATTGTTCGGCCTCAAATCTTATGTAATAATTACCTACGGTAATTCGATAATTGAGTAATTTCTAATGACAGTAAAAATTACAGTAAAAATTACAGTAAAATTTGGGGCATTACAACCGCTACAACAATAACCCCAGTAACAATCGCAACAACAACAATAACAACAATAAAGGGAAAGCACCACAAAGAGGTCCGGTACACTCCACGACTGCGCCATCCATGGAATGTCCCAAGTGCGGCAAGAATCATGGGAGCATGCCATGTCGAGCCGGAACAAATGTATGCTATCGGTGTGGAAAACCAGGTCATTACTCCCGAGAATGCACGGAAAGGAACCCGCCAACCCCCAATCCCAAGCCGCAATACCAGGGAAGGGTATTTATCATAATCTTTGAAGAAACAATCAAGTCACGAAATCTCGTGGAAGGTAAGGGTAATATGCATGGTAAATACTTAATTGTACTATATGATTCGGCGCTTCTCATTCTTTTATCTCCCATTCATGTGTTAAAAGCCTTAATTTACCTATGGTAGAGCTTCCTTTTGACCTTATTGTTTCTACCTGACCGAAAACCCTTAGGACTTGTAAATGTTGTTTAGATTGTAGTTTTATTATAGATAATAGATCCTTTGTTTTAGATCTTATTTGCTTACCCATGCGAGGTTTAGATGTGATTCTTGGCATGGATTGGCTTGAGGCCAACCGTGTCTTGTTAAAGCTGTTATGAGAAAACCATCACTTTTCTTCCTGTTCCTATTGAACCTAAGAAACCCATAAGTCTTTACATAAGCTAGCTGTGGGAAATGGACTGTGGTAAGGGTGAGAGTAAAGGTTACATTTTCTTATCTGCTAGTGATGTAGACTTTGAGCAAAGTATCGATGAGATACCAATAGTAAGAAATTATCCTGAACAATTTCCAGATGAGATACGAGTTTCCCAAGAGAGAGATAGAGTTTTCCATAGAATTGCTTCCGGATGCGGGACCTATATCCATAGCCCCATACAGGATGTCCCCATTAGAATTGACCGAGTTAAAAACTCAATTGGAAGATTTATTGGAGAAAAAGTTTGTTAGGCCTAGTGCATCACCTTGGGGAGCCCCTGTGTTGTTTGTAAAGAAAAAGGATGGGAGTATGAGGATGTGTGTAGATTATAGGCAGTTGAATAAAGTAACGGTGAAAAACAAGTATCCTCTACCTAGGATCGATGATTTGATGGACCAACTGAAAGGTGCGGTAGTGTTTTCTAAGATAGATTTGAGGTCAGGCTACCATCAAATTAGAGTGAGAGATGAAGACATACCTAAAACGGCCTTTACTCACTCGATCACGGCCATTTTGAGTTTGCGAATGTCCTTCGGGTTAACCAATGCTCTAGCTATTTTTATGGATTACATGAATAGGATCTTTCGACCCTATTTAGATCAGTTTGTAGTTGTCTTTATAGATGACATTATATTCTAAGACCCATGAAGAGCATGAATGCCACCTGACTATAGTACTGGAGATCTTGAAGGAAAAGAAACTATATGCCAAGATTTCCAAGTGTGAGTTTTGGTTGGATAAGGTGCAATTTTTAGGGCATGTAGTATCTAAGAAAGGAATTGCTGTAGATCCTAGTAAGGTAGAAGCGGTAGTAAACTGGGAAAGACTAACCACCAGAATCAAGTAAGGAGCTTTTTGGGTTTAGCTGGTTATTACCGTCGATTTATCAAGGGATTTTCCCAGATTTCCCTACCTTTGACCAAGCTGACTAGGAAGAACACCCCTTTTTCATGGACCCCGGAGTGTGAAAAGAGCTTTCAAGAGTTAAAACACAAGCTAACCTCGACCCCTGTTTTAGTGTTACCCGACCCCAATGTGCCTTTTGAGGTGTATTGTGATGCTTCAAAAAAGGGTTTAGGTTGTGTATTGATGCAAGATAGGCAAGTGGTGGCCTATGCATCAAGACAACTCAAGCCACATGAGGCAAACTACCCTACCCATGACCTTGAATTAGCTGCCGTCGTGTTTGCTCTAAAGATTTGGAGACACCATTTATATGGAGTTAAGTTTGAGGTGTTTTCCGATCACAAGAGTTTGAAATATCTCTTTGATCAAAAGAGCTAAACATGAGGCAAAGGCGATGGATGGAGTTCTTGAAAGATTATGATTTTGGATTGAACTACCATCCTGGTAAAGCTAATGTAGTAGCTGATGCTTTGAGTAGGAAGTCCTTACAAGTGTCCCGTTTGATGGTGAAGGAGGTTGAATTAATTGAGCAATTTAGGGACTTAAACCTAGGAATGACTTTGACCACTAAGGGCATCAGAGCTTGTCATCTTAGAATGACAAGTGAGTTCAAAGAAAGGATTGTTCAAGCTCAAGGGGCGATCTTTGAGTTTCAAGAGACTTTAGGGGCAGTGAAGGCAGGAAAGTTGATAGGTTTTACCCAAGGAATGGACGATTTGTGGAGGTTTAAAAGTCGAATATGTGTACCTGCTAGTGGTGGCCTCCGAAAAGATATTTTGGAGGAAGCCCATAAGAGCCATTTTACCCTTCATCCTGGTGCCACCAAGATGTATCAAGATTTGAAGAAGATGTTCTGGTGGCCTGGAATGAAGAAAGATGTGTGCACATGGGTGAGTAAGTGCTTGGTGTGTCAGAAGGTGAAGATTGAACACCAAAAACCCTCTGGAATGCTGCAACCTCTGTCGATCCCTGAGTGGAAGTGGGATAGTATCTCCATGGATTTTGTGACTAGATTACTGAGGACCCAAATGAATCATGATACCATATGGGTAATCGTGGATCGATTGACGAAGTCAGCCCACTTTTTACCTATTAAGGTGACTTATTCCTTGGATAGGTTAGCACAATTATATATTCAAGAGATAGTAAGGTTACATGGGGTGCCGTCGACGATAATCTCAGACCGGGATCCGCGGTTTACGTCACGATTTTGGGGAGCCTTTCAAAAGGCATTTGGTTCAAAGCTGTGTCTAAGCACGGCCTATCACCCCCAAACAGACGGTCAATCTGAAAGAACTATCTAAACCTTGGAGGATATGTTAAGGGCATGTGTTTTAGATCAAAGGGGAAGTTGGGATAAGTACCTGCCACTGATTGAATTTGCATATAACAACAGTTATCATGCAAGTATCGGTATGGCACCGTATGAGGCCCTCTATGGACGGAAATGTCAATCTCCCTTATGTTGGTATGAACCCGGAGAGCAAAGTTTACTCGGACCTGATATTGTGAGGGAAACAACGGAACAAATCAAGAAGATTAGGGATAAGATTCTTACTGCTCAAAGTCGACAGAAAAACTATGCGGACAAGCGGCGAAAACCGCTAGATCTTCAAGAAGGGGACCACGTGTTCCTAAGGATCACCCCCACCACAGGCATAGGCCGAGCAATAAAAGTAAAGAAATTGAGCCCCAGATTTCTTGGTCCGTTTGAAATCCTTACCAAAGTAGGACCTGTAGCGTACCGTATAGCCCTACCCCCGAGTCTATCCAACCTTCATGATGTTTTCCATGTTTCTCAGTTAAGAAAGTATCAATCTGACCCGAGTCATGTACTAGAGCCAGAACATGTACAATTAAGAGATAACCTGACATTTAACTTACTACCCACGAGAATCGTCGACCGAGGAGTTAAGCAGTTAAGGAACAAGGTTGTACCCCTGGTCAAAGTAGCATGGGGACAGGGTGAAACCGAAGAACTTACATGGGAGCTGGAATCAAACATGAAAGCACAATACCCCGAGTTGTTCTCAAGTAATGAATTTCCAGGGCGAAATTCTTTTTAAGGAGGGGAGTAATGTAACGCCCTAATTTTTACTGTAATTTTTATTGTCATTAGAAATTACTCAATTACCGAATTACCGTAGGTAATTATTACATAAGATTTGAGGCCGTACAATCCTCAATAAAGGAATATAACATTAGAAGAGAGGTTAGGAACGATTCATGCGAGAGTCGCAAATCCCAAAATTCTGTACGTATAAAATGACCAAAATGCCCCTGAAGTTATTTTACTCAGAAAATGAGGATCGTGGGCCCCATCTCAAAGGGATATTTTGAGGATAATAAGGGATTGTTTGTGTTATGTGTGTTAATAGAGCAGAAGGATCTCAATTTTGAGTTAGACAGCGAAATGACCAAAGCGTCCTGCGTTTGTTTAACTCAGATGTGCGTGCCGACCGAGCCGAACCTCACTAAAATGTTTTAAAATGTGTTTTTAAGCCATGATTAACCATTGGTTAAGCTCGGGTGGCCTCAGCGATTTTAAGTGAAAGTGCGATTTTGCCCTATTTTTGGCGAGTTTGTGAATTTCGGGATTTTTGATTCGTATACCGAAACCTAAGCAATATTAGGCTCAAATTAAAGCTTATTAAATTCTAAATATTAATCTAGAGTCAAAATTATGTATTTAGATTGATTAGAACCCAAAATTGCTCAAAAACACCCAAATTGCTTACTAATTCACTTAAACCCTTAACAGTAAATTCTCTAAATTACATGAATACCTTGCCTACACCTAAATAATGCATGGAACACACAAATTTCACTTCTTTGGGCTGTAATGGATGAAATTATTGATGCCATTATGCAGCTGAATTATTGCCAAAAGTTGCACTAAAACAAAATGCCAAAATGTCACCATAAGAGACATAATTCCTTAATTTCATACAACTTTGTCTAAAATGATTTTTCCTCCCTTATTTCTCCTGCAAAATTCCGTCCACTACCTCATCATTTTGGCCAATTAGAAGCCTCAAAATCTTCTATAAATAGGCTTGCTTGAGTGGTCTTGGAATGCTTGGTTCATAACTAGTTTTTAGGAGCACCAAAAACTTTCTTTCTTCCTCCTCTTTGGCTGAATTCTTTCTTCAATTTTTTCAAAGAGATTTTGTTTCATTTCACTTCAAGAAACCAAGTTCTCTTCCTCTTCTTCAACTCAGATTAGGTAGGGAGTAGTTTCTAAATTTATTTCTATGCTTTGAGGAGTTGTGTTTTTAGCTCAAAATGATGAAATTATGAACTTACCTTAGCTTTTCATTTTGGTTTCCCTCTTCAATTTTTCTTTAACCAATTCAACCATATGGCCTAGGTGGAACTAAGATGATGGCTTGATGATGAGGACCTTGAGGGTGGGTTGTAAATCCATCACAAGTTAGGCCTCTAAAGCTTGAAAATTCCACTTGATGCAAAACTTTAAAGAATAATGCTTTATGATGCTAAAACAAAGATTTTTAGTTTAGAACTTGAAAGATGTATTTTCCTTTTATGTTTTATTTCTTGTTAAGATATGTATTGGGTTGAATTTATAATTCTTTTAAAGTCTTGAAGGAGCTCTAGTAAAGAAACAAAATGAATTTGCATCCATGATTAAGTTTATGCTTTGCATAACCATGTTTACCTTCTATGTCATCACTAAATTTTCAAGAATGAATAAATGAACTTGCATTTCTCATGTTTAAATTCCAAGCTTGTATTTCATGTTTATGTTTCAAGTCATCACTTAATCTTTCAAGATAATAAAAAGGTTGCATCTCATATTTAATTTATGCTCTCACTATATTTTATAATGGCTAAAAGAATCAACGCATGGCATGTTTATTTTATGCCATCACCTAAAGATCCTAGAGCTCAAAGACTTGCCCATGTATCACAAGCAAAGAAATATGATTATTGGAGTTAAAGAATTTATTCTTTAAGAAGTCTTGAGATTGGAGCTTAAAAAGATGTAATAATAATTCTCTTCTCCCTCTCTTTGGTCACAATGCGGACTACCGCTCGGTTTCTTAATATTCTCTTCTCCTCTCTGGTCCTGTGCGGATTACACGCTCCAGTTTCTTGTATCATGTTTATATTTCAAGTTCTTGCATCATGTTTAATTTTCAAGTCATCACCTTAAATCTTAAAGATAAAGAAATGGAATTGCATATCATGTTTATAATTCCAAGCTATCACCTTATAAAGATAAGATTAAAATAAGGTTGCATAGCATGTTTATAGTTCTAAGAGGTCACCTAAATCTCTAAAGCTCAAGACTTACTCCTTTTATCTTAAGTGAGAATTTTAATTGTGAAGATCCTCCCAAATTTGACAAAAGAACTAGTTTCTAAATGAGTTTTAAGGCTTTGCAAGGATTTTACGGGGAACTAGTATTTTATATGCACTTAAAATATAATTCTATGTAATTGCATGAGGTTCATGATTCGGCCACTGATCTGAGTTTAGTATCAATGTGTGATAATGATTTGATATGATTGAAGTTGTGATAATTATGGTTTATTGTTAAGAGAATGATTCATAATTGGTTTAGTAACTAATTAGTTCTATAATTGATAATTCTATGTAAGGATTGGATGCTTATTAAGTACTTGATATCATTGAATGATTTCCTGGCTTGCATGTTATAGTTGCTGTTGCAAATAATGAGAATGCTTATACATGAAATGTTCTTTATTATGTAAAATTTACCTTTGTTGCTAGAAGAAAGTGTATCATTGTAAAAGTGTAATTTGGAAAGGTTCTGGCTAAGGAAAGACTTGGTATTTGAGCGTGTCCATTGTGACCCACCTCTCTTTCCTGGGAATCTCCCATATGCATGATTACAGTTGATATATATATTATTCTAGCTTAAGACTATAAATGAGAAAATGTTATGATGTTTATGAATTGTATTATGATATAACATGCAAAGATTTAATGGTGACTTAAACTTATAAGAAAATGATCCTTTGGAACCATCAGACTATAGGTGGTGAAAAGGTGATTTTAGCCCCCTAACCTGTTCTTTCAAAAGGGTAGAGTCGGGACTTTAGCTTATCAAAAGGGATAAGTATATGCTAGTGACGACTAGTAAAGTATGAGCTCATAACCTAAATTACTCCCAAAAGGGTGGAGTATAGGGTGGCCTAAGGAAAATAATGATGACGATAAGATTTTAAGTCACCTAAGGCACTAAAGAAATGAAATATGTGCAGTATGTCCACGTGTAGCTAATATTATATGACGTTCTTTTATGCATGTTATTTGATAATGATGATGAGGAAAATGATGTAATGATAAAGGAAAAGTTCATTGTAAATATGACATGTTAAGATTATGATGCATTATAAGACGCATGATTAAAAATTGACGAACCTCGGTTAAGTATTTGTCCGAACTTAAAATGAATCTTTGCATGCTCACTATTTTAGAATAATCCCGAGGTTCCTGGGGACTTTGATGATGACACTGTAGAAGGAGGTACCTTACTGAGAATTCTTTGGCAAGATTCTCACTCCCTTTTCTTTATTTCCGTCATTGTCTCCAGATTCAGATGGCGACATTCGTCCTGTTCGTTGATACCCCTACTTGGGAATTTCACTATGATCCAGTGCATCGCTCGTATCATTTTGAAGGGAGTCTTGTGATTCGTGTTTTTATTTACATAGGTCGTCCATTTGCACATCCTGTCCCTAGTTATCGATTTTCTCCTACTTCTCCCTATGGCTATGAAATGGTTTTCGAACATGCACGTCCACTTGATGAAAGGATGTTACGTTCTTATCCCGCTTCATCTGCTGTCCATGGATTTCTAGAGTATGTTCCCGAGACGAGATATTCTGGCCCGATCCTTCAGAGGACACTCCTACTCATGTATATTCTGAGAGCTCTACTCCTACTCCCACATGTGTAAGAGAGGGTAGTGAGGAAACAGTTGTTCAGCCGAGGTTAGCAAGAAGGTTTGCCCATGCGACCCCAAACCGGTGCATCTCGTGTGTCCCCTCCCGAGGAGCTCATCGATGGATCGGATTTATTCCCCATTTCGGGCAAGTGGCCATAGAGGGTTCTTAGTAGATTTATGTGTGATCATGCACCCTAGTTTTAGGATAACCTTCTCGGCTTATGGAGTTATCTAGTTTAGGGGCATGTATTTCTTTATGTATATTTTCTTTTATGGGTTTGCATAAGATAATGATGTATGAACATAACCCACCCTTTGAGTGAGGTTATTGTATGTAAATATATGCTATAATGTGCTTATGGATGTTATATGATGGAGCCTAAGTGATATGATGTGATATATTCTTAAACGTCTTATTATACTCCGCTTACTCGTTCATGTTGTACTCGGCTCACGTTTTCAATTATGTGTTTAAAAAAAAATGGCTCGTAATTTCACTAAGTATTTTCAAATTATGAAGAAAGAACCAAAGCAAGGAGTAAAGTCTAGTCATTAATCAGATTCAACCTAGGTGTATCTGGTTAATTACTAAGGTGTTACAAAGATTAATAATTAAAATTAATTGATCTTTAATTAGAGTCTAATATTGCCTATGTTTCATTAATCACACAATTAAGCTCCTTAAGTGCTTAATTCGGGGCAAAATGGTAATTTTACATGAAACTCCCTAGGGCCACCCGAATTTATACCGACATCATTTATTCCTTAAAATCAATATTCCAAACTTCCAAGTAAAGTCCGGACCAAATCGATAATTAATTCTGTATTAATTAGGCACAGGGTATTTTGATAATTTCACTTTAAAAAAAAACCAAAAGCTGAGATTTTCACCTCTAACAACATGCACAACACAATTAACCCCCCTTCAATAATAGAACTAATCTCTTGAGGTAAGCCGGGACTGACTGTCCTCGATTCCTGGACAGAAATGACCTCAGGGACATTTTGGTCATTTGTATATAAGGAAAAATTGGGGCTTTACAATTTGCATGCTTGACCTTTAGTTATATGAGTGATGATCTTTGGTATAACTATATACATATATCCTATTAAGCATAGCATGTGCATTAGCTGAGTCTGGTCCTTGATTTCTAGCATACTGGATAGGAGCATGTTTATCATTGTGTTGAACTATAACTTGTTAGAGGATATATGCAATGAATATTGAGCATGCTTATGTGATTGATTATATGATGAGTTGTGGCATGATGTGATACATTCAATTGATTGAGATGCATGATTATGGGCATGTCATATTGAATAATGAGGAATGATTGCATTGCATCTCTAAAAGAACATGCTAGGGCTAAGTGACATACAATATAGGAAATGATCCTCTAAACTTCTCAAATTAAAGGTTAGGAGAGGTGATCCAATAAGTTGGCCTTCTAGACTCCCCGAATTAAAGGTTATGAGAGGTGAGCCATTAAAGAGGTTTGTCTGCATTTTTAAGTAACATGCTAAGTTTAAGATGACATAGAATACATGGAAATGATTCGTTAGACTCCCCAAATTAAAGGTTATGAAAGGTGATCCTGTGCCCCCTATCCCATACTCTGGGAGTCAGGAATTAGCTTATCAAGAAGATAAGTGGAAGCTAGTGACAACTAGTGAGGTATGAGCTCATAACCTAGAAATCTCTAAAGAGAGAATTATTGGGTGGCCCCCAAGGAAAAGAGAATGAGAAGCTTAAGTCACCAAAAAGATTAATGAGAAAAAGATCATGTTGAAGAGTTTGCATTCTTTACTATATGTCTTTTGATTGTGGCATTGGTTATTTATTCATGTTATATCATGTTGCATCCTTGCATCAAGATGCATGTTAAAATAGGTGGGCCTCGTATTAATAATATTTAGAACTAATTAATTGAACCTTATATACTTGCCTACTCTTTCATAATGAAACCTAAAGTTCCTGAGGACATAGAAAACGACACTAGTTAGGAGGTGATAGCCCTACTGAGATTCTTGTACAAGATTATCATTCCCTCTTTCTTTCTTTCCATCTGGTCTTTAGAGGACGATGGCTTCATTCGTGATCTTTGTTGATGCGCCTACTTGGAAGATGCACTACGACTCCGCCCATCGGTTATATCATTTCATGGGTCGTTATGCTATATTTTTTTGTGTTCATAGAGCACCCTTTTGCACATCTGGTCTCTAGCTTTCGGTTTTCTCCTACTTCTCCCTTTGGTGATGACCTCATCTTTAAGCGTGCTTGTCCCCATGAGGAGCGGACCAACCGTACTTGTCCTGCCGCTTTTACCATCCGTAATTTCCCGAAGTATATCCCTCGATCTCCCATGATGGACTCTTAGTATGACCCGTCTGAGGACTCAGCTACTCACTGCCCTTCAAAGGGTTCTGTACCTACTATCCCCATGGATGTCAGAGGTCGTAGCGAGGCTACTGTGACCCTAGTTGTGCGAGGAGCTAGGGTGGCTATGCGATCACGCCAAGGTGCCTATGTCGGTCTAGTTCACCGTTTGGCTACACCCGACGAGTTCACCCAATGGATTGGATACCTTCCTCCTTCCGCAGGTGGGCAGTAGTAGGAGTTGACGGTGCATCTCTTAGAGCGCCTATGCACATGTCACATACATGATAGCCTTCTTTTGTTTTTAGGGATTATCTGTTTAGGCGTAGCAAAAGGAATGACCATGGCTAGTTGTATATTTTCTTTTATGCGTATTGGATGACTGTACTGTCCCAACCTTTAATGGTGGGCATAACACTATTATTTTTACTATGGAACATCTAATGTTATTAATATATGCCTCTATGATGTTGTGTTATGTTTATGGTTTATGCTTACCTTAAATCCATGTATGCTTATGATATGCTTAGTTCCTTTTTGACTCGTATGCATATCGAACGATGTAGTGTTTTTAAGTTCGCATGGCTCATGTTTTCGTTTTAAGTTTCAAAAAGAAAAATTTACCCATATCTTGGTTAAGTATTTTAATAAACTAAAGTTAAGAACTAAAACAAAAGAAAAATAACTAATAATTAACTTAAATACATCCTAGGCGTGTTGAGTTAAATATTAGGGGGTTACATTTTGGTATCTAAGCGATTCGGTTATCACGAAGCCTGAGGATGTGAGTGACTATGCTTCTTATGCATGATACGATAGTTATGTCAAGTATACTCGCTTTCTCAATGGGATAAGCTTAAGGATAGAGATACATGACTGCTATATATGTGCACGTGCCATGGTAACTAGCTCACTTTACATGAAATATTGAGCCTGATCAACTCAGTGTTTGTTGTTTTGTGTACTTAGGAACCAATGGCGCGACCAAGACAAACTAAGGCTTCTAGTGCAAATGATTAGGGTAATGAGACTGCTGAAGCTTTCCGTAATGTGGCCAGGGCCATGAAGATGATGTTTGAACAAATAGAGCGACAGGGCAATACTGGCCATAGTCCAAATGTTGTTGAGGACCTCGAGCATGCCCGATTTGGGGAATTCCTCCGAGCAAACCCGCCATCTTTTAGGGGAGCTCTGAAACCCAAACCTAGTTGAGGAATAGGTCAAAAGCATGGGAAAGATCTTCTCAATAATCCCATGCACCGAGGAGCAAAAAGTGACCTTTGCCACCTATATGCTGGAGGCGGATGCTGAGTTATGGTGGACCGGCATCTGGAGGCTGCTAGAGGCGGCTGGCATACCAATTATTCGAGAGCTGTTCAAGGAACACTTCTATGAGAAGTATTTCCCTGAGTCTGTGAGGAATGCCAAGGACATAGAGTTCTTGCAGCTGACCCAAAAGAGTATGAACATTGCACAGTATACCGCAAAGTTTGAGGAACTGATCAAGTTTTTAAGAGTCTTTCAAGGGAACCCGGATGACATATGGAAGTGTGTAAAGTATGAAGCCAGATTAAAAGCGGAGATCAACATTGTTGTTGTGCACTTGGAAATTAGGAAGTTTCCTACCTAGTCAACAAGTACCGCATCATTGAAGAGGCCACAAAAAGCTGAGCGTACCAAGAGCTGAGGGCTTTGCCAAGAAGCTAGCGCCACAAGCCTCGAGGTTCAAGTCGCCATTCCAAGCATAGCCTAAGCTGCAATTCAGGTAGTAAGGCCTTAGAAAGGACTATCAACAAGGGGGATCAAGGGGTCCTAAAGGCAAGGCACCCCAGAGGGCTCCGGCAGCACCACCAAGACACGCGCACTTGCATGCATCGTAAGTGTAGGAAGCCACATGGAGATCAGCACTGCTAGTTAGGGTAGGGAGTTTGCTATAAGTGCAAGAAGCCCGACCCACTTTGATCCCTAAATGGAAATAGGATAGCACCTCGATGGATTTCGTGACAGGGCTACCTAGGACCCAAGCAGGTCATGGCGCTATATAGGTAATTATGGATCGACTGACTAAGTCGGCCCACTTCTTACCTATCAAAGTGACTTACTCCTTGGTAGGCTAGCTCGGTTGTACATCTAAGAGATTGTAAAGTTGCATGCAGTGCCATCGATAATAATCTCAGACCGAGATCCGCAGTTTATGTCACACTTTTGAGAAGCCTTTCGGAAGGCGTTTGGTTCAAAATTGTACCTAAGCACGACTTACCACCCTTAAACGGATGGCCAATCCGAGAAAACCATACAAACGTTGGAAGATATATTAAGGGCATGTGTGTTGGATCAGAAAGGGAGTTAGGATAAATACCTATCATTCATCAAATTTGTATATAACAATAGTTATCATGCAAGTATCGGTATGGCATCGTATGAAGCTTTATATGGAAGAAAATGTCAATCCTCTTTGTGTTGGTACGAACCCAAGAACAAAGAATGTTAGGACCCGAGGTTGTGAAGGAGACAACGAAACAGATTAGGATGATTAGGGATAAAATTCTTACTATTCAAAGTCGACATAAAAGTTATGCGGATGAGCGGTGAAAACTGTTGGAATTTCAAGAAGGAGAACATGTGTTCCTTAGGATCAGCCCTACAACAAGCATAGGGCAAGCCATGAGAGTAAAAAAGTTAAGCCCCAGATTTCTCGGTCCCTTCGAAATCCTTAGTTGAGTTGGGTCTACAGCATATCGAATAGCCTTGCCACCCAATTTATCCAACCTTCGTGACGTCTTTCATGTCTCTTAGTTGGGAAAGTATTAGTCTTACCCTAGTCATGTTCTAGAGCCAGAACAAGTACAATTAAGGGAGGACCTAACCTTTAACCTATCGCCTACGAGGATTATGGACAAAGAAGCCAAGCAATTACGGAATAAAACCGTGCCTTGGGTCAAAGTAGCATGGGAAAGAGGAAAAGCGGAAGAATTCACGTAGGAGTTGGAATCGAAGATGCGGACACTTTATCTTGAGCTTTTGTCAAGTAATGAATTTCGAGGGTGAAATTCTTTTTAAGGAAGGGAGTAATGCAATGCCCCGATTTTTCCCTGTATACAAATGGCCAAAATGCCCCTGAGGTCATTTTACTGAATTCAAGGATAACCAGTCCAGGCTATCCTCTAGGGGTTAGTTTGATATTTGAAGGAAAAGGATGTATTGATAGTACTGTTAGAGGCGAAAACCTTGATTCCTAGTTTTTCTAGTATGTGAAATTACCAAAGTACACTTGCAGTAATTTGACGCAGGATTAATTGCCGACTAAACTCATACATTACCTGGGAGTTTGAAGTATTGTTTTTTAAGGGATGCATGACGTCTGTATAAGCTCGGGGAGTTTTGTACAAAATTACCATTTTGCCCCTGATTAAGTGCACAACTAGCTTAATCATGTGATTAAGGAAACACAGGCAATATTAGGTTCTAATTTAAGATTAATAAATTCTAATTATTAATCTTGAGTCAAAATAATTAATTGAGGTTAATTAGGGCTTAAGATTGCTTAGTGAAAATTCAAAATTCCTTCCTTAATCTAAGACTTTGTGTCATGTCAAGTGCAATAGTTTTTTTTCTCTCCAATTCCCTAAATTATGGAAACCATGATGAGATAAGATTCCTAGCTAATAAAGGTGGATTTACACTAAATGAGCAAGACTACTCTCTAATCTTGTCTTGCATGGCTTTAATCACTTGATTATTAGCTCAAACACTTAATTACCAATTTCTAACCAAATGCCTAATCAAATTTATCCCTAAACACAACTCTTAACACACAAAAAATGAAAATATCTCCTTCCCCCCTGCTTCCTTCATGGCCACCCATCCCCCCTCAATATCACACCTTCACATCTATCTTTTTATTCACTTACACACTCAAGGAAATACACACTTCACCATTCACTTTTTTTTTTGATTTGAGACTTGTCCAAAAATCTTGACTTACGATCTTCTCTTCTTTCACTTCTCAAAGACTTCCTTTTTTCTTCCTTCATCACAAGAACCAGCATCCACCACCATCTCTCAACCTCAAAACACCACTAACCACCCTCAAGAAACATAATCTTTCCATCTCTAAACACAAGAACCCAAGAGAAACCTTCCTTCTTTTTCTTCTTCTCTTGGCCGAAAGTGTCATTGATCAAAGAGAAGATTTTTTTTCTTCTCATTTCCTTTCACAAAGATTAAAGCTCTTTTCTTTCAGCAAGAAAATACCTTTGATAGGGATTTTCATTTTGAATTCTTCTTCTTTTTCTTTGTTCTTTTTTTTTTAGGTTTGAGCTTTCTTTTCTCTTCTTTTGTTCTTTTGGTTTTGTTGTCGTTGAATGGTTGAAAACCATGGCTTGATGATGAGGATCTTTGATGTTGGTTATGATACCTTCATTTGTTTGAGCTCTAGAGCTCAAGGTTTGATTTTGGGTTTCATGAGAAAAGAGTTATTTGTTCACATTTTTGAATTGTTTTTGTTTGAGCTTGATGATGAGTCCAAGAAAATGAGGTTCTTGGAATCATCACATTGATAGACTCTAAGGCTCATTTCGATTTTGTGAAGTTGATTGAGGTTAAAGAGTGGTTCTCTAAAGGTCTTGAGGTTGGAGCTTAAAGAAATAAAAATAAGATGTATTCATATTTATATTCCAAGTTCTTGCATTTCATATTTAAATTTCAACCCTTGCATATCATGTTTATTTTCAAGTCATCACCTTAAATATTGAAGATAAGGAAATAGACTTGCATTTCATGTTTAAATTTCAAGTCTAGCTTGTTTATATTTCAAGCCATCACCTAAGACTCAAGGACTTAAAATGGACTTGCATTATCATCTTTATATTTCAATCTCTTGCTTTTCATATTTAAATTTCAAGTCTTGCATATCACTTTTATTTTCAAGTTATCACCTTAAATCTTGAAGATAAGGAAATAGACTTGTATTTCACGTTTAAATTCCAAGTCTTGCATAACATGTTTATATTTCAAGTTATCACCTAAATGCTAAAGCTCAAGACTTGCCTTTTTCATCTAAAATGGATGTTTTGTTCTTAAAAAGTTGGAGATCTTGAAATAGCCTTGTTGATGATGAATCTTGGATTTTATGAAGAGTAAAAGAGTTTTGAAATATCAAGAACTCTAGATGAGTAAAATGTGTGTTTGATTTTGAGAAAAATGTTGGAATGAGGCTTAAAAAGGTTTTAGAATGGATGGATAACTTGAGGGATATCAAAACTTGAGGTTTTCAACTTTTGGGGTTTTTGGTAATCGATTACCAGCATGATGTAATCGATTACCAAATTGTCTTGGATGTCCAAAATATGAGTTTTTGGCCTTGGTAATCAATTACCATCTTCTGTAATTGATTACCAACATGTTCTTGGAAACTGAGAATGTATTTTCTGCACTTATAATCGATTACATGGCCCCTGTAATTGATTACCAAGTTTACCTGTTTCAAAAAATTGAACTGTGTAATCGATTACAAGCATATGTAATCGATTACCAGAACCTGAAATGTGTAAATAAATGTGTTTGTACTTGAAATAACATGGATCGATGATTTGCATGCTTGACCTTGAGTTATATGAGTGATGATCTTTGGTATAACTATATACATATATCCTGTTAAGCATAGCATGTGCATTAGCTGAGTCCAGTCCTTGGTTTTCGACATACTGGATAGGATCATGTTTGTCATTGTGTTGAACTATAACTTGTTAGAGGATATATGCAATGAATGTTGAGCATGCGTATGTGATTGATTACATGATGAGTTATGGCATAATGTGATACATTCGATTAATTGAGATGCATGATTACGAGCATGACATATTGAATAATAAAGAATGATTGCATTGCATTTCTAAAAGAACATGCTAAGGCTAAGTGACATAAAACATAGGAAATGATCCTCTAGAATCCCCAAATTAAAGGTTAGAAGAGGTAATCCAATAAGTTAGCCCTCTAGACTCCCCGAATTAAAGGTTATGAGAGGTGAGCCATTAAAGAGGTTTGTCTGCATTTCTAAGTAATATGCTAAGTTTAAGGTGACATAGAATACATGGAAATGATCCTTTAGACTCCCCAAATTAAAGGTTATGAAAGGTGATCCTATGCCCCTTACCCCATACTCTGGGAGTCTGGAATTAGCTTATCGAGAGAATAAGTAGAAGCTAGTGACAACTAGTGAGGTATGAACTCATAACCTCGAAATCTCTAAAAAGAGAATTATAGGGTGGCCCCTAAGGAAAATAGAATGAGAAGCTTAAGTCACCTAAAAAATTAATGAGAAAAAGATCATGTTGAAGAGTTTACATTCTTTACTATATGTCTTTTGATTGTAGCATTAGTTATTTGTTCATGTTATAGCATATTGCATCCTTGCATCAAGACGCATGTTAAAATAGGCAGGCCTTGGATTAATAATATTTGGAACTAGTTAATTAAACCTTCTATACTTGCCCATTCTTTCATAATGAAACCCAAGGTTTCCGAGGACGCAGATGATGACACTAGTTAGTAGGTGATAGCCCTACTGAGATTCTTGTATAAGAATTCTCATTCCCTCTTTCTTTCTTTCCACCTCGTCTTCAAAGGAGGATGGCTTTGTTCGTGATCTTCATTGACGCGCCCACTTAGGAAATGTACTACGACGCCATCCATCGGTCATATCATTTTTTGGGTCGTTGTGCTGTACGTCTTTTTGTGTTCATGGAGCGCCCTTTTGCACATCAGGTCTCTAGCTTTCGGTTTTCTCATGTTTCTCTCTTCGGTGATGACCTAGTCTTCGAGCGTACTTCTCCTATCGCTTTTTGTAACATCCTAATTTTTAACCCAATACTCTAGAACATACTTAGGTTAATCATTAGTCTGTTACTTCATAGTTCTCATTTTTACTTTGAAATACTTAGCAGAAAATACGGGCAAATTTTTTTTTTTGAAATACAAAGTGAGAGCCGCGTGATGCGATATAACATGTAACGGACAAAACATACGTCTCATAACGTCATAGCATAAGGCACATAAAGGCACATCATGAGAAATACTGAATATCACCTCATATATATATATATATATATATATATAACTTGCCCACTTATAAGTGTGGGACTTAATTTAATACAAAGGAATACATGAAAGATAATACAACATAAACATAAACATAAACTACTCCCCTACCCGAGTGTATCTAATGGGATAACCTTTTAAACAAAAGAAGATTTATCCCCATCTAAGTGGTGTGTGCTCTAACCCGGGCCATCCATAGCCTCCTACTAGCGACTATCCCTCGAGCGTGGCACGTAACCAGGAAACTGAGCAAGCTCCTCCGGCGTGAATAGGCGGAACGGGGCTTGGAAGTGACCTCCACGGCGTGGCCTCATCTTCGGTCGTCGTGCAAGCCTCGGCTGAGTCACGGAGGGCTCGCTACCCTCCCCAAGGTCCATGGGTATGGTGGGGGAAGATCCCTCGGAGGGTACCTGAGTTGCCGAATCCTCGGAAGGATCCGTCTCCGAAAAAGACGACGAGCAACGGGGCACATACTGTGGGTAGTCTTGAACGGCGGGCGTGGACGGTGGAGTACGGCAAAGCCTCTCCTCTCAGGGACGTGCGCGCTCGAACACCAGGTCATCGCCAAAAGGTGAGACGGGGGAAAAACGATGGAAATGTACAGGGGAGTGAAGGGTCGACCCATGAACATAAATACTCTAACCGTGCGGCGTGTCAACGAACACTACGAACGTCGCCATCTGAAGACGTGACGGAAAGAAAGAGATAGAGGGAGTGAGAATCTTGCTAAAGAATCTCAATAGGGCCTCCTACTACCTAAGTGTCATCATCTACGTCCTCAGGAACCTTGGGTTTAATTATACAAAGTGACTGAGCATGCATTAAGTCCATTTTTAAGTTCCAAATCATAGTTTAGCCAAGGTCCATTCATTTTAGGACGATCTTAATGTCATGAATGCAGCATAATAGAGAATATGTACATGGCGCTACCTAATGCACATACATAAATCATATCATCAAGCATCATCATACTTAGTGGCATAAAGTGGTAATAGAAACATTCACATGGGACAAACTTAGTGACATAATCATAATCATAAAACTTTTCTTCCTCATGGGCCGCCCTAAAAGACAAGCGCTCTGGGGGTGCTCGGCCGAACCGGTGTCACCCAGAACGTGTCACATCTCTAGGTTATGAGCTCATACCTTAACTAGTCATCACTAGTTCTTACTTACCACTTAACGATAAGCGTATCATAAATCATAAATCTCAACTATCTGAGTATGGGTTAGGGGGCAATTCTCTTAGGGGTGCTCGGCCGAACCGGTGTCACCTAAGAGTATAAATTGGTACCGATGTCACATGAGTTCTATGGAGGTTCTCGGCCGAACTGGTGTCATCCTAGAACCCATCTTAGTACCTTAATTTTTCAAAATCTCTCTAAGTCCCCAAATTTGTCAGAAATTCGGCAGCACGATGGCATTACGCCGAATTCCTTCCAAATTTGCTTTTTGCCACATAAACCTATATCCTCATGAATTCCTCATATGAATAACATCATCAACATTTACATAACACATGCATCATCATAGAACATTCAAACGCTTACCCTTACGGTAGCTTATGCTTTGACCCTTACAGGTCTTAATCTTGAGATATAGTTCTCTAACATCTTTCGTTCATATTTTATACACCTAAGGGCTCATAATTAATCATCATTCCTAATCCTCATGTTCATACTCAAATCTGAAAAGCACAGGGCAGAATTTCTAACTTGTGGTTATGGGGTTCTAGAACTTACGTTTTAGACCCTTTCCCGGTTCCGCCTTCGCCTAAGGCTCTATAAATTAATTCTAAATCAATTATGAGACATTCCTATGCTTAAGAGATAATTATAAATCACATTTATCATGTTGTAATGTTGCTGGACAGAATCCAAAAAACTAAATGTTCTAAGAGTTCTACATTTGCATTTTTACGGTTTTCCAGTTACTAGTTTCCCTATAGGTGCTAAAATTCAATTCTAATCCAAATGTTACCAATTTTTTCATGTCTAAACAATCCTAATCTGATTATGTTCCCATTAAAACAGTTTGGATAAGTTCCAAAAACAAATGGGTCTAAACTATGTTAAATTCTAGCTTTACAGTATTTCTAGTTAGCTAGTTTCTTACCTATCATGCATAGAATCGTTTCTACATCATATGATATTTTTACACATTCAAACACATCAAAACATCATCATACAGCCACAAGCTCATCATGACAGTACCGAAAACATCTAACTCCAATAAGAGAACTAAATTGACATTTCTAGGTACATAAGTTAATTTCTCTTGGAATCAAATTAGAATTTCTAAAACTCTTTGCAAATCATTTTAATTCATCAAGAGGCTAAGAGAAGCCTTAGGTCAGTGACCAAAATATATTTCATCTTCTAAAAGGGAATAAAGTCATATCTCATGATAACATAACCTTGTGGAGATTTGTAAAGTTTTAAGTAAAACTTAGAACATAGACTGTTGGTCCTTGTAGCTAGATGAAAACTCATTGCAAGTCCATCATCACTACTTGGCCGAAAACATGCATTTAAAGAATGCATTCACATTAAACTTTAACTTGGAATGAAATGGGCAAGTCTTTGAGCTCTAGGTTCTTAAGTTATGACATAAAATAAACGTGCTCATGCTTTTCATTTTTAATCTTGCTTACAAAATAAAGTGATGACTTAAAATTAAATATGCAAGGCATAAACTTAAACGTGCAAGCTTGAACGTAAATATGCAAGGTTCAATTCTTTATTTTAGTACTCTTGGCCCAACAACAATCGACTTTAAGGCCGAAATAGAAAGGCATTTGAGAAATTAATTAGGTGATAATGCAAGTTCAATTCTTTATTTTAGTGCTCTCGGCCCAACAACAATCGACTTTAAGGCCGAAATAGAAAGGCTTTGAGAATTAAATTAAGTGATGACGCAAGTTCCGTTTTAATCTTTATGTTCTTAGGTGATAGCTTGAAAGTAAAGGTGCATAGCAAGAATGTAAATATAAATGCAAGCATAAAATAAATTATGCAAGTTCATTTTATCTTTCTAGAGCTCTTAACAAGACTTTAAAGGAACTCAATCCTCAACCCAAACTCATCCAACCAAGGTTAAGTAAAGCTTAGAGTTCCTAGAACTCAAGACAACATTTTTAGAAAATCAAGACATTGAACATGTAGAAGAAAAGGAAATGGCCGAAACACCATGAGTCCTCATCATTGAGTTCATAGAACCATTTTAAAACACCATCAAAGCTAAAGTTCTCAAGAGTTCAAGAAAGGAAGAACTAGAAACATTTTTGTTCAAGAACAAAGATCAAGCTCTAGAGTTTGTTTCAAGTGATGAACATCATCATGGAACTCTCATCATCAAGCTCTCATTTCTTTGAACTTCAAGGCCCATGGCCGAAAATGAGAAAGAAAAAGGAGAAGAAAAGAAGTTATAAAAAGAATCAAGAGAAACTATGAACATAAAGCTAGAACAAGAACTTTAAAGAAAGAAGTACTTGAAAAAAAATCCCTACTTGGTGTGATGATCTTGAAGATGGAAGAAGAAGATGAAGAAGATGAAGAACTTTGAAGGCTTGAACTTGAGAGAAAAGGAAGCTTTGAAGTGTTTCTTTGAAAACTTACACTTTGCAAATGAACCCAAAATGATACAAGTTCACCCAAGCAAGCTATTTATAGAGAAATGAAACAAATGAAGGGTGCACATGGAGAGGAAGGCTTCGGCCATCAGATGAGGAGGGAGACCATGAGTTCCATGAGGTGAGATAATATGGTCTTGAGGCATGGTGAGGTATGGTTCAAGGTATGATGAGGTATGGTTCAAAGTATGGCCTTAAGCATGGTTCTTTGAGTGAGAAACAATTCAACATGTGGTCAAATAGGGGGAGAGTTTCGGCCATGTGCATCAGATTTGGGGGAGGATTAGTTTGCATTTTAATTGTGGTTTAGAGTTGTGTTTAGGTGTATCTTTGATTATGCTTAAGATTAGGAATTTGTAAGAAAGTGTTTAGGTGAGGAAATGGGTAATTAAGGTTGGCAAGACATAATTAGAGAGTGTTCTTGCATCATTAGTGAGTTATAAATTCATTTTAGTGTATAAACAATTCTAGACACAATTCCTTGATTTAAGGAATTGGAGAGAGAAAACACTATTCAAGATTCCAAAACTAGAAATCTTGAGTTCTAAAAAGGAATTTAAGTTTAATCTAAGCAATTTTAGGTTCTAATTAACTTTAATAAATTATTTTGACTCTAGATTAATTAGGGAAATTAATTAACCTTCGATTAGAGCCTAATATTGCTTAGGTTAGCTTAATTACGTTATTAGGCGTAAAGACACTATTCTAGGGGCAAAATCGTAATTTTACACAAAACTGCCCGGGACCACCGGGACTTGAACAGAGACCTCTAGACACATGAAAACATGTTTTTAAACCTCTGGGGAAAGTTTCGGGCTCAAACGGCACTTCTACCAGCGTAAAAACGCTATAGGGGTATTTTGGTCATTTTGACCCGAAACTGCGGAAAACGAGATTTTCGCTTCCGGAAGCATTCAAAGGCCATTCAATCCCCTTCAAACATTGAGTTGACCCTTCGAGGACGACCGAGTTGGTTACCCTCGAATTCGGGTCAAGAAATGACCTCAGGGGCATTTTGGTCATTTCCCTCAGACAGAAAAATCGGGGTGTTACACTTTTGCCATCCACGAGTTCCCGGAGTACGTCCTCGATCTCCCAAGATGGACTCTCAGTATGACCCATTTGAGGACTCAACTAGTCAGTTCCCTTCAAAGGGTTCCACACCCACCATCCCTATAGATGTCAGAGGTCGTAGCGAGGCTACTATGACCAACCTGTGCGAAGAGCTAGGGTGGCTATGCGACCATGCTGAGGTGCCCACGTCCATCCAGCTCACCATTTGGCCACACCTGATGAGTTGGCCCAATGGATTAGATACCTTCCTTTCTCCAGGGATGGGTAGTGGTAGGAAGTGATAGTGGATTTCTTTGAGCACCTATACACATCGCGTAGATGTTAGCCTTCTTTTGTTTTTAGGGGTTATCTGTTTAGGCGTAATGGGAGGAGTGACCATGGCTAGTTGTATCTTTTCTTTTATGCGTATTGGATGACTGTACTGTTCCAACCTTTAATGGTGAGCGTAACACTACTATTTTTGATATTTATGTTATGGTATGTACTATAGAACATCTAATGATATTAGTATATACTTCCATGATGTTGTGTTATGTTTATGGCTTATGCTTACCTTAAATCCATGTATGCTTATGATATGCTTAGTTCCTTTTTGACTCGCATGCGTATCAAACGATGTAGTGTTTTTAAGTTCGCACGACTCACTTTTTTGTTTTAAGTTTCAAAAGAAAAAAAATTTACCCATATTTTCGCTAAGTATTTTAACAAACTAAAGTTAAGAACTGAAACAAAATAGTAATAACTAATAATTAACTTAAATGTGTCCTAGGCATATTGAGTTAAATATTAGGGTGTCACAAAAGCAATTCTATACGCTAAATATTAGGCACAGTTTCACCAGAATGGGGTGATTCTACCCGAGTGATTCTATATGTAGCAGAAGAATGTGGTGAGGCCATTTCAGAAGATGTAAGATCAGAAGAAGGATAGGCAAAGGAGTGCTTAGGAAAGGCAGAACCAGTATTACATGTTTGATGTAGGGAAGGAACAACAGCTACTTGAATAGAGGCATAGGGAAAAGGAACTTCTTGAGTAGTCATAGAGGCAGCATTATCTCTCACTATAGGAGCTTTAGAAGCCTTAATCACTTTTTCCTCTACTAGAATAATATGGATAGAAGGAGGAGGTTGAGGAACCATAAGAACAATTGCTATCTGTGGTTCAGGTGCTTCTTCCTCAAGTTCTTCTATAATTGGTTCCATATTGGAGAAGACCTCATTTACAACGAAATGCAAACCATCCATATCCTTTTCCTTTGAGTGTGGCTTTACTTCCTCAGATTTTGACATGATTTCCAGGACTTGACTGACAATCATAAAGTCTTCAGAAACATCAAAAGCTGACTCATTTGAAACTATAGGAATAAGACCAAAGATATACCCATATTGTTGAGCGATAGGTTTAGAAGGTAGTTCTTCAACAACCACAAAAGGTTTAGGAACAGTGTCTACCCTTTCTGCTGCTTGAGCCTTGAATTCCTTTGACTTCTTGTCTTCTCCTTGCTACTTCTGTTAACTCTAGAACCCTTGTGCTCAAAACCAATTCAAAGAAAATACTTTGAAAAACGACCAATGTCTTCTTGAGTTTCTTGACAAAGCATAACAGGTCAAATCCGGTTAGTATGTTACAATCTTATAGCAAGAATAATGTTTCACCTTGCATGTGCAAAAAAATATTTTATCTTATGGGAAGAGATTGAGTCAAATAGAAAGTGAATATTATTTCAAGCAAAGATTGTATACATATCTATGGAACAAAGCATAGAAACGGACTTGAATCGAGAATAATTTCACTACACATCTACAAGCATGTTTCATCTCGTGTAAAGAGATTAAGCTTTAAACAAAGTGATTATTATCTCGTGCAAAGAATGTGTAAATGCTTAAAGACTGAAGAATACCAAGTGAAGAATCAAGAAACCAAGGAAAAAGACTTCAGAAAGCAGCACAGGACATCAAAAAGTACACTCAAGATGAATATATCAAAATATGTCCATATACAACTTGTTACTCAATCTTCAATTATCACAGTCGCAAAAAAATCATCTTTAAAAAGAATTGATTAAAGATCAAAAGGTCAAATACTTTTCAAGGAACTGGTTACGTTCATCAGAAAGCTCGTCTTTGTATGGAGCAATGAATGCTATAGGAAAAGGAGGGAAATTTGAATTTTGAATTTTGAATTGTCAAGTCAATTCCAGTTTCAAACTAGCATGTCATTTTTTTTGCCTTTTTGATCAACGACCCTAGCTTCATAAAGAAGGAGTTCAGAAAGCTTACTTAGAAAGTAGAAAAGTAGTTTCTAACGGGAGATCAGAAAACTCATATTTACAATGGCTTCTACAACCGATATGATAGTTCTATCAACCTCTCTTCTAGCTGTTTCTTTCAAAACACAACTAATGATCAACATGTGTCACTTGAAAAACTGATCTATTGCAATGGTCACAAAGAAAAGATCTTTATATAAAGAGATGCTAAGCTTGAAGAACAGAAAGAGATTTGAAAATTTAAAGAGAGAAAACTCTGCAAAAATCTCCTTTCATTTCTTGGAATATTCTATCTTTATCATGTAATCAGTCTATCCTTGAAGTGTAAAAAAAATGTTCCTTCTATATGCTTAGGTAGATCTGTATTCTTCTGGTGGAAGAAGTAGAAGAAGGAAGTCATTCAAGTTCTCCGAGGATCTTTTAAAATGTATTATCTTTAAGGAAACTTCAGTGTAGGTTAGTTTGAATGGCAACCCAAATACTTAACCTTTTTATCCTTGATCCATTAGTGATCAGAGTGAGACATAGCTTGGAGAGGCTAAGGTAAAACTACTTGCAATGTGATAGTAAGATGGACTTACTCATGACGGTTTAGTTTGAAGAGACTAGTCAAAGACAACTTGTAGCTTGGAGAGCTGAGGAAAAACTACTTGTGGGTTGGAGAGGCCAGGAACAGACTACTTGCAACCCGATAGTAAGATGGACTTACTCATCACGGTTTAGTTTGAAGAGACTAGTCAAAGACCACTTGTAGCTTAGAGTGTAACACCCGAGGATTGCGAAGTCGGGGAGTGATCGCCAGTGCAAGGAGGCACGGACAAGGAGCACGGACAAGGAGCAGCTCCTGGCAGACTTTGAAAGCGGAGGGGTACATGAATGAACCGATTACACACCCGAATGAGAGGGATCCTGAGACTGTATAGGTATGGGACTATATAGTTAAGGAGGGCTTATATGAATTGATTTGTACTACCTATGCCAACAAGATGCATCTTCTTTTCGGTAGCCCAAACTAAAAGAACTCCACAGTTAAGCGTGCTTGACTTGGAGCAATTTTGGGATAGGTGACCTCCTGGGAAGTTTTCCCAGGAAGTGTGAGAGTGAGGACAAAGCATGTTGAAAAGACCCGTGTTGGTTTGTGGGGACAGTCGTCAATCCATAAAGCAGTAGGGGATGTTACATGGAGAGCTGAGAAAAGACTACTTGCAGGTTGGAGAGGCCAGAAATAGACTACTTGAGGCTTGGAAAGGCCTAGAATAGACTACTCAGTTAGGCTTGGAGAGGTCGGAGTCAAGATTCCATGCAGCCTGGAGAGGCTGGGGAAAAAATACTAATAACGTATTGAAGGAGTTGCCTGTCAGTCATGGGTTGGCTTGGAAAGCCAAAGTCAAGACTACTCAGGTTAGCTTGGAGAAGCTAGTACATAACTACTCAAAATCCTTGGTTACAGGTGATTTCTGAAATCCTTGGATGATAGCTTGGGAAGACTAATGTAAAGACTATCTTTTCTTTCTTAGGTTGAGAAACCTGTTGTTATAATGGAACCCCAACAGTCATTGAGTAATAGATGTAAGCATATGGGCCGAACCAGTATAAAATCCTTTGTGTTCTTTCTCTCTTATCCTAATCTCTTTTATTTCCCTTCACTGCTTTGTTATCTTATCAATCAGTTTTATTTCTACCATACATCTTTTACACTATATCTTTTAGCTTTGAGCATTTTATTTAATAAAGATCAAAAAGTAACTTTCTGAAGCCACTGACCTTGTTTCCACTGCACTTCAAGTTTTATACTTGATAGTAATCTTTTTCAGATGCTTCAGAAAGCGAAAAAGGATCAATGCATGATTCAACCCTCCCTTCTCGTGCACATCTCGACCTACAACTTCAAGTTTTCTTTTCTCTTACAAAATCCTCTGTTCTTTAAGAAGGAGGTCTTGTTCTTCCTCATCATCGATAGCTCGCCTCCCTAGTTGCAAAGATGGCGATATGTTCTGCCTCACTCATATCTTTTAGAATGAGTGAAACTTCTTGAACTCCTTTAGGGAAAGACCTTGTCTCCTTTTCTTGAACTTTCTTTTGAATAGGGAGCTTATCCGGTCTGCATTGAGAAAGTTTGCTTTCTGATATTTCTACTTCTTTGTCATGCTGCCTTTGTGTTTTTGACGCCTTCCATCTTTTGGTTAATCTGCCCTTGCCTTTTTAAAGAAGTTTTGATATGACTTTCTCAAACTCTTTTTCAGAGGATGTCTATTCTTCCTCATCAAGACTTTCTAAGCTGATTTTAGAGAGAATAACAACTTTCTTAGCCTTTCTTTTCTTTTGATCTTTTGATCCTTTCTTCCTCTTTGTAGACTTCTTTTTTGGTTTTGTTTCCTTAACTAGATGGCTTGTCTTCCATGAGCTTGTTTTCACAGGAAATGACCGAGTTTTCTTCTTTGGCTTAAAGGAATTAATGGTGTAGTCAGTTCTTGGAACATACTCAAACCATTCTTCAGTAAGAAGATATCAGAAGTATTGGAAGACTTTTGTCAACCATATTCCATAAGGTACAACTGTGGTTCTTGTCTTGTCTTTGGTAATGGCACTAAGCATGTAGTCCATTATCAGCTTTGGCAAGCTCACCTTTCATTTGCTCATTAGATAGAAAAGTAACATATAGTCCATTCCTATTAGAACATCTATGCTTCCTCTCCTAGGAAGAATAGTAAATTGAACCACAGAGGATACTTTTCTTACCCTAAAACTGAGGAGGGCAGTAGTAATGTTACCTGGTTTGTATTTCATGGAATCAGTTAGGCATTTTGATACTTCCTCAGCCTCACCCTAAGGGAATTTGCCCAATCTTCATGAGCAAGATAGGTGATTCCAACATCAAGTGCCCTGACCACAGCTGCCAAGTCTGACAGTTCTATCTCCATGAAAACATCTCTGATTGTTGTGGAGGGAGTGGTTTGGTCCTTTACTTCTAGAAATAGTATGTCTAAGATGTCCAGAAAGTGTTCCCATCCTTGGAAGGTAAATACTTCCCTGAGTATCTAAACTTGATTCAGTAAGACATTGCTTAGCCTTTTTCAGGGGGCAATAGTCCTCCGAGAAAAATCTTCTCCATATGCTTCTGCATGTGTGGCTCATTGTACATGAGAAAAGCTCCTAGTCTAGATGTATTTTTTTCTATCTCTTAACTTTTAGCCATGAAGAAGGAGCTTGAAAGTAGATGAAAGCGAGTTAGGGTTTGGTGGAATAGACAAGAGGACAAGAATAGAAGAGATGAAGCAAGGCTGAGAAAAGGGTTGCAGATACTGAGGTTTGTGAAGATGCAGACAAGGTTTCAAGAAAGAGATAATAAGAGGAAAAATTCAATGTTTGAGGTTAGGATGATGGTAAAAGAAGCTTGTTCCAAAAGATGAAGGCAAAGGAGAAAGGAAAAACGTAGGAGTTTAAAGAGATGTAACTTGACTGAAGGTGAAGTGATGTGGGAGAGAGAAACTCTGACATAGTGGGTAAAAATCCCACCTTTTCATTCGTTTTTCAAAAAGAGAGTCTTTTAACTCTTGATCTCACTTTCTGAGGCTTTGAGGTTTACTTTCTGACCTCCAGAGGAATTTTCATATCTTATCTCAGATCCTTCTTCTTGCTCTGAGTTCAATGCCTTCATATAACCATCATTCACTGATTTTAAGACCTTTCTAACCAAACAATCTTCTTCTGAATACATAGTCTTCTTTTTAATTGATCTTTCTTCAAACTAAGCAACCTGGTTCTTTTCAAATCTTGCAAACTGATACACCATTCTTCACAAAGATCTGTGGCCTTGCAAATTGACTTCTGAATCATATGTTGGTAGACTTGATCTTGCATACTGATCTTCTAACATTCTTGCAAACTGATAAGCAGAGTCTTCAGGAGGATATGTACCCAGATGATTTCTAATTGGTTTGCTTGATGTTCAAAAAGGACAGTGAAGAGAGACCATCCAAAGAGTTTTATGCAGAGATGCTTATGCATATGTGAAAACTTAAAAACTTTTCAAAGCTAGAAGGCAACCAAGAGATCTTTAATTATAGATATCATGATTACATCTTGATACAAGATCTTTAGTAGATGCATCTATTTACTGAGCATCCCTATTTTTACTTAAAAATAAAATTTTCACAAACAAATTTGGATAAGGAGTGCTGATTAGATTCTTGTAAAGATAAATAGCTTAATATTGTTTCAGATGAAATGAAGGCAACTTACCTCAAGAGTTGATCTTGTAGCTGATTCCTTATCTGTGGCATCTGAGTTCAAAGATCTTAGTATACTTAGGCCTTTCTTCTTGCATGGATGTGCTTACCTTGATGATATTAGATTTATCCAGATAGTCCTTGAGCTTCTTGTTAGTATAGATGATGATGTCTCGAAGATGATGAGTAGACTATGCCTTTCTCTTGAGCTTGTTTAGCATATTCAGTAGAGCTTCTACCCAACTTTGATAACACAAAATATTTATGGATATCGTGGTGGTGAAGAAAGCATAGTTGATAAAAATTCAAGGAATGACTTCGTACTCATCCCTCTGGAGATACTCCAAGAACTTTGATAACAGAAGATTATCTTTTAAAATCAAATTCTCAAAAAGTTATAGTACATTCAGATCTTCCAACTTCTGTGTCGTCTTCAAGCTGCTCATGTTGTATTGCAGAAAGATCACTCTCTGATCATCTTTAATGGTCCAAACATATTTTCTAAAAGACTAAGGTTCTGAAGCTTACTGGTTGAAGCATTTGGCTTCCATCTGCTAGCTTTCTGGAGTTACTTTGAGATAGAAAATCTTAGGACTTTCTTCAGAAAAAATTCAGGATTATTAGCAAAGTCTTCCTTAGGCTTTTCATCATCATCATCGTACATAAGAGATCCTTGAGAGGATCATCTCTTTAGGAGATATGACAACACTTAGAATCAAGGTATGATATCTAGAAAGATCAACATCAGAGTGCTTTTTTAGCTCTTCAGTCAGAAGGATATTTTTAGATATACCTGCAAAAAGGAATATGACTTTTGGTACCCAGACTTTCATGGGTCTTTATCAGTTAGTTTTAGATAAAGAGACTTTTCCATCCCTTTTAAAGGAAATCCTTTTCAGGATTCATTAGTTGTAAAGGTATCTCTTTAAATAACTTGAAGAACAGAACTAGAAGATATCATATAGATGAAGTTGCATAGATTTTTCTTCTACTGCTTCATTTGTATATCTCAATCCAGTTTCTCTGAAACAAAATATGCTGACCATTTGTTACAAAAACATGATTTTTTATTATGTCTAATAAACACGAGTCAGATCTTAGAATGCCATAATGTCCTCTCAAGTGTTCAGAAGAAAAGATCATGTAGTTTCTTGGAGGCTTTAGAAACATATAACTTGAGAAGAGTAAACTCTTTTGGGAGTATTTCTCTCTTTTAGCTTTCCAGCTTTAGACTAGACCTTCTCAAGTGTTCAAGCTAACTTTATGAGTTCTTTGATAGGTTGAGATATATAGATGAATAGGCTTAACATCTTTCTAGCAACTTATGTCATGAAGAAGAAAAAATGATAGAGATATGATGCTGAAACTTTTACCTCACGAGTCTCTGATGATGCTCTTTGGCCATAAAGCACAGAATGGCAATAGGTTTTAACACAACAAGACTTTCTAGATGTCTAGCATATTCTTCCTCATTGTATAAGGATATGACAATAAAGTGCAGTTCAAATACATGATGTGTGTCATTACTGCTATAGGCAAATGTTCTTTCTCAAGATGATCTTTGTCCAGATCAATAATTCATAAGATTGTTGTCTTCTTGATATAATCATTATAGACTTCAAACATAATTCACAGATATAGAATTTATCTCTAAAACCAATCTCAAATAACAATATCAGATCTTTCTACTTCACAGAGAAGTTTTAGCAGTTTTCATTGCTTCAACATTGTAAAACATCTGACATGTTACAAAATGGAACAAAGACATCTTGATATACGCTGAAATCCTTCAACACCATGTACAGACTGATTCATATAGCCTTTCATATGTAGCACACAGTACATAGGCAACATATACAAATGTAGCTTAGGGCAAATATGAACAAAGACTTGGCTTGATGGATCAACTGAACTTTTTCCTTTGTAAAGTTCATGTCAATAGGTCTCTTTTGAATCTCTTTCATCATATAAAAGAACTGTGCCATAACCTAGAGTCTTTGTCAACAAAGAATGATCAGATAAAAGATCAATCTTGGAAAGATGAAGTAGGCCATTCCTTCCTTTGGATCTTTGTTGGATTGCTCAATCCCTCAGAGGCCTACCTCTGATACTACTTGTAGGAAGAGATGTGCACAAGAAAGGGGTTGAATTGTACATTGATCTTTTTTTCATATTTTCTGACCTTCTGAAAATAATAACTATCAAGTGTAAAATGTAACATCTTCCTAAGTACAACGTCATCTTTAAGTCATGACATCATACTCGAGGGTTGTTACTTATAAATTAGCAGATCTTTCTTAAATATCTATAGCCATCTTGATTGATTTGTGAGATAACTAGGTCATAATTCTACTAAAATATATAGCAATGAAACCAAAATATTTATTTAATACAAAGTTTAGTACATAAAGGAAGCTCTTTTATGAGCTTTAACACACCTTTGTCCTCTAACATATTTACATACATATCAATTCCCTTAAATACAACACAATAAAAGCATTAACTACTACACTATTGCACTTTTGGGTTCTTTTGCATAGCAGTCTCTCAATTTTCTGCATCAACCTGAAGACGACATGGGAACACAAAAACATAGGGGTGAGAATTATATAATTCTCAATAGAGTAACCCCCCCAAATACACAATCATAATGTCATCATCATCGCCCAAGCCACTTTGGTTTATTAAGAAAAAGTGGTAATTCATTATATAATAACAGTTTATTTTTAAAGTTCCAAATCATACTTCCAAAGTGGGTTACTTTTAACATTCAATCACTTAATGTACATATACGATACTACTCAACATCATATACTACTAACTTTCCATTTAAATATATTGGTCTCAATATCGATACTAAACTTCTTCACTCGGCATATAAAACAAAGGATTTCTTAGAAAATTTACTTCTCAAACTTGCCTTGGCCCTTGACTAATCTTGTCACGTCTGGGCATTACGTACTACCGTCCCCAGTGTGGCAATAATGGGTAATAGACTGCTTTTCAGGACTGAGCTTATTCCTATACATGATCATTAGATTTACTTTCTCCAATTCTCACACAAACTTATTCCTAACCAGGTTTACTTTCCCCGACTCAATTCAAGGGTAGTCAGGTTTACTTTTCCTGACAGACCGGATTTACTTTCTTCAGCCCAAGGATTATAAATCTTATGCTCTTTTTGGTAGTTAGGTTTACTTTCCCTAACAAACTGAATTTACTTTCTCCAGCCTAAGGAACATAATCTTATGCTTTTCTTTCGCATATAAGCAATTGTAATAAGCATTTATATATGTGTATCTAACCTCATCAATAAGCTCACATGCTTAATTATTCATATTCATGTTCATGTACTCATGTCATACTAGTACAAGATTCCATTATTTCATCAATTCAAAGCATTAATTTATTCTCAGCACCATGGTAAATTTTATGCATTTGTAGCACAATTTAATATGCAATTCAAACCATCAAATCGGAGGCTATAAAAATTCTCAATGATACCTCAATGTGTCCTCAAGGTTCCATAAAAATTTCATAATGAAAAGAGCTTTCTAACTATGTTAACAAAATTAGACAAATTTAGCGGTCAGAGACCACTAATTCTCAGCTAAATTCCTGAATTTCATAATTTTTAACCCTAATAAATGAAACCAGAAAATGGGAATAAAATCCTAGTAAAATCTTAAGATGTCTCTAATACTCTGTGAAACTTTTGAAGGAAAAATCAATCATTTGTTACGGTAACAAAAATAGACAAATTCGTAGGTTTAGTTCCAATAGTTCAAGCACCATAGGTACAATTTCAGTTCTTAATTTTTTAAACATAGCAAATGTGACCAGAATACCTCAAAATTTTACTAAAGATGTCGTAACATGTTAGCTACAACATATAAAATTTTCAGCACAATCTAAAGCCTTTAACTAAGTCAGAAAATTCATGATCAGTAGTTGCCTGTACAAAACTGAAAATCCAGCAAGTATCAATCAACTTCTTTTTGACAAAATTGATTTTTCCCTAACCCCAAAGTCATCCACCTATGCAAATACATCAATATCTAAGTGTAAAATCACATTAGAACCAGATTTTTTTCACATTGAAACAAGCCAAAATTAGCAAGAACAGAAATCAAAAGAACAAGTCACAAAAACCCTACTTGTGAAGCTTTAAGGCTTCTAACTTCAAAGGATCTTTCAAAATGAGTTTTTCTCACTTCAAGCCTTCCAAACAGTACCTAACCCTTCCTTAAATAGTAGAGAATGATAGCTCAGGGTTCAGCTTGGAGATTATTTAAAATTCTAATCGGTTGGTTTGGTAAAAGTTGAAGTGTGGAACAATTTTGGTGAAGGAAGATTTTGATTTTACCAAGGTTTGGCTTAGGATTTTTTAGGTTGAAATCAAGGTTTTGATGAAGAAAGGAAATGGAGTTTCTACTGTATGGTTGCTGCCGAGGATGAAATGCCTTCTTGGAGAAGAAGTTTGGTCATATTTGTCTTGTAATAAATGGTTGAATGCTTTATGTCAAAACTAGATAAATCCTAATCTAAGAAAATATATTGGATGGCTATGATTCAATCTTGTAATTCAAGATTGAATCTTAGCCATTCATTTAGTTTAAAGGAATAAGGCCATTCTTTTTGTAGAGATCTAATTAGTTTTCGATGTTAAAATTACACATTGAAATTTTACCGAATGGGTAAAATAGTGTACCTGAGTAATCAAACATTACCCGAAAATTAATTCCAAGTATAAAATCTCCATTTCTATCTATTTCTAATCTTATTCCCATGTTTTCCTAATTTCGGGCACCTTTGGGTCCCGAATCAGAGGTTTCGGCTATCCCGGCGGGTTTGTGGGGCTCGCAAAATACTATTAACTTTTTTTTTTACAAAATTGTTGGACAGTCTTCATCATTGTTAAAACTGTTAGATTTTAGAAATTACGACTAATAAAGTTCAAATGAATTTTTAACTAAGTTTTAGGGTATTATATAAAACTTGAAGTATAGCGAAAATATAGTTAGCTACTTTAGAAAGTAGCTTTCTGAACCTTGTTAAATAAAATGCTCTTTATTAAAATGAAGTAATAGAAAGCAATAAAGGTATATATATATATAATCAGCAGTAAAAAGATCCAACAGAGATAAACAAAAGAGATCAGAGAGAGAGAGAGAGATAAGGCACAAGGGATTTTATACTGGTTCGGCAAACCTGCCTACATCTAGTACTCAACAACTATTGAGGTTCCACTAACTACAACTTTCTTAACCTGAGAAAGTGCACATGGAAAGTCTTTACATTAGCCTTCCTAAACTCTTGTCCGTGGGTTTCAGAAATCACTTGATACTACAGATTGAGTAGTTCTATACTAGCCTCTCCAAGGTAACATGAGTAGTATTGTACTAGCCTCTCCAAGCTAATACGAGTAGTCTTGTACTAGCCTTTCCAAGCTAACATGAGTAGTCTTGTACTAGCCTCTCCAAACTAACCTGTGATCAATAGCCACCCCTACAGTCATGTTGAAAGTAGTCTTGACACTAGCCTTTCCAAGCCAGACTATGACCAATAGCAACCTCTACTGTCACATTGAAAGTAGTCTTGACACTGGCCTCTCCAAGCCAAACCATAAGCAGTAGCAACCTCTACTATTACGTTGTAAGTAGTTTTACCTTAGCCTCTCTAAGCTATGTTTCACACTGATCACAAATGGATCAAGGATACAAAGGTTTGTATTTGGGCTGCTACTCAAACTAACCTACCATCAAGTTTCCTTAACATATACAGAGAAGTTCCTGGGATAAACTTAAATAACTTCCTTCTTCTATTTCTTCCATGGGAAGAACATAAATCTAATTAAGAATGTAGAAAGAAGATTTTCTTTATACTTCAAGGATAAACGGATTATATAAAGAAGATTGAATATTCCAATAAGTAGGAAGAGATTTTTGTAGAGTTTCCTCTCTTGAATCTTCAAATCTCTCATCTATCTTCAAGCTTAGCATCTCTTTTTATAATGGTCTTTTCTTTGTGACCATTGCCATAAATCAGTTCCTCAAGTGACATGTGTTGTACATCAGCTATGTCTTGAAATGAACAGCTAGAAGAGAGATTGACAGAACTTGTCACATCAGCTCCAGAAGCCGTTGTAAATATGAGATTTCTGATCTTTTTTCATAAACAACTTTTTTACTTTCTGAGTTTACTTTCTGAACTCCTCCTTCATGAAGCCAGGGTGATTTATCAAATAGGCAGAAGAGATAACGTGTTAGTTTGCAACTGGGTTGGACTTGATAATTTGAAATTCAATTTTCAAATTTTCCTCCCTTTTCTATAATATTTTTTGCTCTACTTATGGGTGAGCTTTCTGAAGAACGCAATCAGTCCCTTGAAGAATCTTTCACTTTCTGATCTTTAATCAAATCTTCTTTACTGATTATATCTTTGTGATTATGATTATTGAAGATTAGGTAACACTTTGCATATAGACATATTTTGATTTCTTCATCTTGAGAGTACTTTCTAATGTTTCATCCTACTTTCTCAAGATCTAAATTTGGTTCCTCGTATGTTGAAAACTTCTTCTTATCGTTAAATGCTTTGATAAGGATATAATTTCACTTTTATTTCATAACAAATCTTGTAACATGTTTACACGTACATAGTGAAATATATACCCATTTGAATAAGCCTTACTTTTGCTAAATGATAGATACCTATTATAATCTTACAAGAAACTCAAGAGAAATATCAGTCATTCTTTAAAGTATTTTTTTGAATTGATTTTTATTATCATTCAAAACACATGAGGAAATGGGGTTTTGAAACTAACATGGTTTCAAAGTTATGGATCAACCAAAGGGAAAAGCTAAATGCAAATTAATAAATTATAAGCTCCAATGCTATTTAGTTGCACTCACAAAGGAAAATCGTGAATCTAGTACGCAGTGTAACACCACCGGCAAATAACTCGAAAAAGATGACTGAACATGATAAATTGTTGCCATTTGTAACCTTTTTTTTTTTCCGGTGCGTGATCACCTCCATCAAATTTTTTCTAGATCCCATGCATTGCATGTGTCCTACACTCCTACTGTGGCGTGATTCTCATGGAGGAAGAAAAATGCTCTGATAATATAAGATAAATAACACTCTGAATCAGAGCTTCTCTCAGCCATAGCCAGATGATACCATGTGCTTGCAACGTCAAATATATTTTGTTGATTGACACTGGCATGCTACCATGCCAGTTTGGATTCAAAATCTAATCATGTCAATACGTAGTTACATTCAAGTTAGAGATCAATTGACGTTTCAAGTAATCGAACTTGTCAGTTCAGATCTTGATATTTAAGTTATCTTCATTTCATATCCTGATATCGTCATGCCACCCCGCAATTCTGGTTCGGAAAAAAAAAACCATAAAACTAAAAATAATGCAATAAACATTTTTCCCCCTTTAACTCGCATCTCAGGCTTCACACAGCTCACGCTTCCTGAGCAATCCTCCATGCGAGTTTCCGAACTGAACAACCCATGTCGTTTTTTTGGTCTGTTTAGGGATAAATAATGTTATCCATTAGCAAGAAATGGGATCGAAAGGTAATATTCTCCTTTATTGTCCACGGCTTAGGAGTGGGGGTACATTTGGAACCAAAAAAAAAAAAGAAAACAGAAAAAGGGAGTGGGATTAAATCTTCTCGTGTCTAGTCAAACATCCACGACAAACAGCAACTATACTCAAATTGAAATACAAGCACAGTGAGCTTCTTCCATCACTACCACCATGCAAGCACAGTGAGCTTCTTCCTCAGATGATTAAAAAATACAAAAGAAAAAAAATAGGTTAAAAGAAATAAAATTGTATGTTAGAAATCAAGTTTAACTCTAATCGCCAGTGAGGATGGGTTCATCGCCAAGTTGAAATACAAAAGATTTTAACTAAAATCCAAAGAATAATGCTCTAAAGGGAGATGGTGACTGAAGATCGACGGGCTCTTGACTTCTTCGAACAGTACTTTAGAAAAAGTAAAAATGTAAACTTCCAATAATTTGATATATGAAGTCAATGTCAAATAGTGGATAAATCCAATCAGCTTATATGAAGATTCGGCCAGCCACCTACCACAAAAGAAAATGCCCATTTTACATACCCAAGATATTGGTGGGTGGGTGGGGAAAGGAAGAAGCTCATGTTTTGCGCGGACCGGGATCAATTCCCGACATTGTTGTTCAATTCACACAATATAAAACAAATTCCATCACAAGATAGGCTCCAAAATCAGAAGCTCCCAAAATAAAATTTAATACCACAAATTCATATCTTGAAAATTCGAATAAATGTGCTTGGGATTGCTCGTGGTGCTCTGAGACACTGTCGCACGTCGTCGTCCGCTCTGCTGTTTTTTTTTTCGTTCAAAGACAAACCAGTTATCAGTTTTCAAAAATAATCATCATCCAAGGCAAAACAATTGAAAATAACCGAACAAAACAGTCGAACTCAAAGAATAGTCTCACTGAATGCAATTTCACCCCTTACTGCAAAATCTTCAAGCCCCGTCGCCGGAGAATACAAAACTTGCTATAAATATCAAATCCCAAGGAACGAAAATTCTATAACGCCCCATGTTAGTGAAATTTCCAAACGATACACAAAAAGGACGGCAACAATTTAAATTAAAAAAAAGTCATGTTTTCTTATTCTATCCATATCCATATACATAAACGTAATGGGCACATTAATATGGCTCCGAATTTCATGGAACAAATTTTAGGGAGTCCTTTTTGCTTGTTTTTCTCTGCTCGTGTAACTCTAACATAGGCATTGCCTCCATTGCCCAAACCAACCCGGCCCATGGTGCTGAAACGAGATTATGATTACTATCATCGCCACTATACCCAAGCTCACTTCCTTGTTGCAAGAAGAAATTTGCGCTGCCAGGTGCCAACACGTGACGCCCAAGTTTCGCGTCTCCATCACACAATTCCTTTCCTCTACTCTCACACACATACAAATCATTAACGCACTCCAAGATAACGCCGAAACTACTCTCTCTCTCATAGCCCAACTCTGTTGTCACCCCTTTCCTTGTTCCCCTCCTGCCTTCTCTCTCCCCAAAAGAACGTAAAATTCCTCTATTGTTAAAAAAAAAAAAAAAAAAAAATTCTTCAAAAGGTTTCATAATAAACAATTTCCATTGCAATTTTTGTGGGAGTTTTTCCATATATAATAATAATAATCTCTTTTTTTTTATTCTTTTGTGTATATTTCTCTTCTGAGTTTCTCTTCAGTTTGGCCGAAAACAGATCCCTATTTTTTTTTTTTTTTCCTTTAAGAGTCCCTGCTTCATTCGATCTCGATCAAAATCGGCCCCCGACATTCTCGTAACTCAATTTCCTCTTTCTCCCCGAACCTATCTTCCGCGTCCCTCTGTTTCCCTGCTCAACATTCCAACTCCCACCCTCCTAGTTTTTCGTATTTTCCGCTGCTGCTCTGTTTTATCGAAATTCCAATTCCAGATTAGGGTTTATGTTCCGTCTACGGCTTCCCCCATCGGGACCGAAATTCCTCGTGCCTTAGAACTCCGAATTCTCCGTTAACCGTTCTTTCTCTGGCAATGATAATCAAACGGAACCTGAAAACCCAAATGCCGAGTCTGAAACGTAGCAGGCTCGGCGACTCGACTGCGGGTGAGGGTGACGAGTGCCCCCGGAAGAAAAAGAAGAAAACGACCAACGGGCACTATCCTATAAACCTCCTCGGCGACTTTGCCACCGGCGTAATTCCCTCAAGCTTTCGCGGCTTAGTTGGCTCAGCTGCAGAGTTGCCAGAGGAGAGCTTGTCTTCTATGAGCACAGCGAAAGTCTCTTGTTCTCCCGGCCAAGCCGAGTCGAACTCGGAGGCTGGGGCCGAAGATGAGGAAGTCGTCGCAGAGGTGGCAGTTGTCCAAGCAAAGAAGGACAGTGTTTCGCGGCCTCCGCTGGTGCGGACGTCGCGGGGCCGAGTTCAGGTGCTGCCTTCGCGGTTCAATGACTCGGTGATGGATGATTGGAGGAAGGATGGAAAGAGTAGCGGTAATTTGGAGGATGAATTTGAGTTTGCTGCGGTGGCAGCGAAGAGTTGTAAAAGAAGGAACGGAGAGAGGAATGGACAGAAGGCCAGGAGGAATGCCACATTGTGCGAGGGGGTGCTGAGTAAGAATTTTGACGCGGGCAAGTGTTTGAGTTCACGCGGATCAATTGCGTTGAGGAAGCGTGAGGTGTATGTTGAGGATGTGGGGTTTGTGGAAGTGGAGGAAGTGGATTTAACTGGGAATGAGGGAGTTTTGAATGAAGAGGAGGAAGAGGAGAAGAAGAAGAAAGAAGGGTTGTATGGACCCGAAGACTTTTATGCAGGTGATATAGTGTGGGCCAAAGCAAGGAAGAAGGAACCCTTTTGGCCTGCCATTGTCATCGATCCTACCACGCAGGCACCTGAGCTGGTCTTGAGGTCATGCATTGCTGATACCGCTTGTGTGATGTTTCTTGGGTACTCGGGGAATGGAAATGAAAGGGTATTTAGTATTTACTGAGAACTACTTTGTGTACAGTACCTTTTTTCTTTTTTTTTGGTATATATTTTGCAGTGTTTATTTCTTAAAGTAATGGGCATTTATTGTGTTTTTTGGTGATACTTAAAGCAGGATTATGCATGGGTGAAGTATGGGATGATTTTTCCATTTATGGATTGTGTAGACAGGTGTGTCTGCTTGTTCACATTTTTTAGGACTACATTTTGATTATTTTCTTTATGAAAGAATTTGTGCTTACAAGCATAGTATTACTTGTTGTATAGGTTTCAGGGGCAGTCTGAGTTGAGTTACTGTAACCCATCTGAATTCCAAATGGCAATAGAGGAGGCATTTTTGGCGGATCAGGGCTTTACAGAGAAGTTGATAGCAGACATAAATGCAGCAGCCGGTAACTCTAGCTACAGTGATTCAGGTATAAAGAGCTTGCATAAGGTCACTGGTTCTAATCAGTATGCTGGGCGCCACTTTCTGAAGCGGGTAAGTTTGCAGCAGGGCATCTTTTTTTGTATTTTTATTTTTTATTTGGGAATCTGCATGCTTATTCAGTGGCTGTTAGCTGCTCAATGCTCGTGCATTACAATTTAAAGAAGGCTGGTAATGAATACTTAAATTTGCTATTGTAGTGGCTGTAGCACTACTTGGTCCTTTTATGACTAGTAGGCCTGAGTCTGACTTGTTAGATTTGACTTACCGATTTCCTTGGCATTGCTTATGTCATTATTAGTCCATTCTCCTTACTACACCAATGTGCACTAGTGGGGAAGTTTACTGACATCTCTACAAGTTTTAATAACCGCTTATTGATTTGAATTCAATATGTAGGATTTATTTGACAGGAAGAAAGACACACAACAATGTGAAGTATGTGGAATGGACCTTCCTTCCAAAATGTCAAAGAAAACAAAGGATCCGACTCCTATTGGCCAATCCCTTTGTAAAACATGTGCTAGGGTCTGTATAACTTGCCTTTTTTCTTCTAGCCATATACTTTAAAGTCTGTATGGAAAGATTATAATTGAAGCACTGTATTTGTTTCAAAATTTCATATTTTGTAGTCTTTGAAATCAATTTCTCTTGGACAGTTAAAAAAATCAAAACATTATTGTGGCATATGCAAGAAAATTTGGAATCATTCAGATAGTGGAAGCTGGGTGAGTTAGTTGGATCCTGTAAGCTATTTTGGGTTATGATGCTTTCAGCTCAAAACCGCTTTGTTGTTATTATATTAATTACTTTACCCTTTTGGGATGTCCCCTTAATTAGGTGCGCTGTGACGGATGTAAAGTGTGGGTGCATGCTGAATGCGACAAAATTTCCAGCGACCTTTTCAAGGTATATCCATTACTGTTGTTCTGAGTATTTATCTTCTCGGCATTTGAAGCTCATAAAGAGACATTTTTGTTTATTCTGGCTTATGCATTCTGTTTCTTGAAGAATCTTGGAGGCACAGATTATTTCTGCCCTGCTTGCAAAGCGAAGTTTGATTTTGAGTTATCTGATTCAGAAAAATCAATGCCAAAAGTCAAGTAAGTTTATATGGTTCTTACTGTGTTCTCTCCACCTCCTATGTTTAGGTCAACTTAATATTTCCATGAGACTTTCCCATGAAACTACCCCGTCCGTTAGGACTCAAGTTCATCGACTGATTTATTATATTTTTCTTAAGCATTTTGGAAAATATGTAATTTTTGCATGTTATGATTTTTATTTCTGAGTTCTGACTACAGTGGAGACTTATGTTATAGATGGAACAAAAGCAGTGGGCAGCTGGTACTTCCAAAACAGGTCACTGTTCTCTGCAATGGTGTGGAGGGCATATATTTTCCCAGCCTGCACTTGTAAGCACAAACTCCATCAGAAGTATTTTACATAATTTTGTTTCTTATCCCATTTTATGTTATCATTATCGTTTTTAATTGCTATGATTATTTATTACCTTTTTGTAGTAGAATATCCTTTGTTACTTAATAATTAGGTAGTTTATTCTCTATTGCTTTAGATGAATGATTCATAGCTTTCATCAACTTATATATTGACCAAATATCCAAAATATTCATGCCCGAAAATGTTGAAGAAGTTTATTTTAGTCTTATGTTCTGTTTGCATAAACAACTTAAACAAGTGCCATATTCAAGAAGAACTTTTTAATTAAGCTCAATTGTTGTAAGTACAAGTCTAAATTAAAATGAATAGTTTTTGGATAGACACTTTGAAAAGCATTTATGTATAAAATATGAGTTTTTGTTGTTCTGATAACATAGCTACATGTTAGTTGTTTTTGGCTATCACTAAGGCATATTCTTTAAGCTTCAATTCATGACTCGTGAAAACAAGCCATAAACAATGAAAAGGCCTTAATAAGCTAATTCAGATTTTCCAATATCTAAGTTGGTTTTCCAATATCTAAGTTTTCTTTTAAGGTCATTGATGATAGTTCAGTATTCAGAATATGAAATCTACTATCATGACCGCAATAAATGATGTGAGATGCTGATCCTGATAGCCTGTGAGATTGCCATGTTTGAAACTGATGGTGTTAATTTTAAATCGGACATTGTTGTCATTTCTAAAGGATCCCTTTCTTTTTTATTTGTTATGATATGAAGGAACTGTTTATTTATTATTTCTCATGTTCTCCTACAGAGTCGTGTGCAAGTGTGGTTTTTGTGAGACAGAAAAGCAAGCACTTAATGAATGGGAACGGCACACAGGTTCCAAATTTAGAAATTGGAGAACAAGTGTTCGGGTGAAAGGCTCCATGCTATCGCTGGAACAATGGGTTTGTATACAATATTATTTGATTTTAGTGCACAATATTCCCCATCTATTTTCCTGAAAATGTGCTACGTATTTAATTGGTTCCCGTGGTATAATATGACTGTTCAAGAGTCTAATAATTCTCTTTCTGGATGTGTAATTTGGTGAATGTAATTATAGTCTAGCTATGTATTTGTATTATATTATAGTTTACCAATTAGTATTATTAATTAAAATTTTCTGCAATTTTGTGGTTGAGGTCTGAAATTTAATAATACCACTATTCACCAATGTCAATAATTTATTTGAATTATGGAGTCTTCTGTGCCAAAATGCCAATAATGCTCATCCCTTGAGAAGCTCTGGGAACTAATAATATTAGTCTCTTTATGATTTAGCATATGGGACGCCTAGAAGAACAAAGATTCAGGTTACAGTTTAGATTCATTGGGGCCGGGCTTTATTATAAGACCTAACTTCAATTGTAACTAATAAGATCCATTTTGACTTCGCAGATGCTGCAGTTGGCAGAGTTTCATGCTAATGCTGTAGTTACTATCAAACCTAAAAAACCTTCCTTAAAAGAAAGGAAGCAGAAGTTGCTTGCCTTTTTGCAAGGTACCTTTATTCTTTTTCTTTGATGTACAACTTCATAATAACACGAGTTTCGGTGATGAATTTCAGAGTGATAATGGTACTGAAAATTATTTTCTATTACAGAGAAGTATGAACCAGTTTGTGCTAAGTGGACCACAGAACGTTGTGCTATATGCAGATGGGTTGAAGATTGGGACTACAACAAAATTATCATTTGCAACAGGTAATTCAACATTTCCAGTTTAATATATGTTCATTTATTGTAAATAGTCATCCCATCTAGACACGGGGAGTAGAAGCAGCTGCTGCATGGTCTAAAAGATTTCAGAGCTGATAAATATACTGAGATCATGGATGTTTTAGATAATCAACCACGGGTTTGTGTTCTGTCTGTATGTTGGAATACTTTAATGCAAGAAGAACCTCCAGTATTTTTGTGTTGTTACACCTAAAAACTATTTATTTGCCTCTTCCTAATGGCTTAAGTTTTGCAGAGTCAGTTCTTGACATGGTATTTGAGTCTCTATAATAAAGTATTCTAGAGTTCAATCCTTATTGTTCTTTACATGTTTGCAGCTTTTTCTATCATCACTTACCTGTCAGACCACTGTTGATGAAACCATTTGTTTATAGAATCAAATATTTTTCTTCTTCTGCAAGCTTGAACTATCAAGGGCTTTTTTGGTTTCTGTCATGTTACACTATCCAATGAATTGCATTGCAATTAATATAGAAATGCATTATATTTTATAGATGTCAAATAGCTGTTCATCAAGAATGCTATGGAGCAAGAAATGTTCGAGACTTTACATCGTGGGTTTGTAAAGCCTGTGAAACACCTGAAATTAAACGCGAGTGTTGTCTTTGTCCTGTAAAAGGTTTGTCTTCTTCAATGTCTGAAATGTATTATATGACAGCTGTTAATTCTGGTATATATATTTTTAAAATGAAGTTCTATTTTGTGGATTTCCCAATTTGCTCACTTGATTCTTTCAACATTGTATATTCATATAAAAAAGTTTTACTCTTTCTCCTCTCTTTTGACTATTGCTATAAATGTTTAGGAAACTATCCTGAAATTCTTATCCTCACTATGTTAATAATGTGTTTAGTCTTTCTTTCAACTGTTATTGGACCCTCAGGTGGTGCTCTAAAGCCAACAGATGTTGACACATTATGGGTTCATGTCACCTGTGCTTGGTTTCGACCTGAAGTCTCTTTTGCTAGTGACGAGAAGATGGAGCCTGCTTTGGGTATTCTGAGTATTCCATCAAATTCTTTTGTGAAGGTGGGATTTCAATTACCACTTTTTTGTCTGTCGAAAAATGTATTCTATAGAATGATCTAGACTACAGGTATCCTAATACGATTACCATTCAAATGTCTCTTGGTCCTGAATTACATGCCTATGCAATCTAAAGTCTGCATTTGTTGAATTTCAGATTTGTGTTATTTGTAAGCAAATTCATGGTTCATGCACACAATGTTGCAAGTGTTCTACTTATTTCCATGCCATGTGTGCATCAAGGGCTGGTTACCGAATGGAGGTAGGATTACCTCCAACTGATTTGGCTTGCATTTGCGTAATTGTTGTCAAGTAATGTATTGTAATTTTATTTTAAGCAGGTTTAATGCCAATTTTCATTTTAAGGTCCTTGTTTATGCAAACATGATTTCATATGTCATCATACAATTTGATCACTGAGTGCAGCTGTTCACCAGTCACCTTCGTTGAACATAACCTTGCATTCATGTTTGGGGTATAATAAGATAAAAAGCATAGTTTTTGTGCCACAAGAAGATTAAGAAGGTTCATAATAATGTTATATTATATGTTCAAATATTCTTGAACGTTTTCCTGGAAATAATATTTTCAGCTATAAAGTAGGTGTTAACTTTATATCTTGTAAAATCATCTATATCGCCACATTTGCAAATTACATTTCACTTTGCATGGATTAAAATATCCTTATAATGAGACACAATGATGTCATTTGATTCATGTTGCTGATCCACAAGGGTGTGTTTGGACCTGCCAAAATAAAGATTATATCAATTTTATCTGGCCACACATACCAGATTATATGGAAATATCTTGTTTTAGGAGAAAACATTATTTTTGAGAAATAAACTTGTTTCCCAAACGTGCACCTTTTGAGAAAATGCTTTGTTGTTGTCTATAGATTATAATATAACAACTTTGTTTCGCCACATTTTTGCAATTGTGGTACAGGGATCTTGACAATAAAAGTTGAATTCCAAGTATCTATGTCATTATATGATAAGTTTTTATTTTTAAGCATTTCAAGAATTTATTATTTGATTATAATAATAGACTTTGTATCACAGCAGAAAAATATAATTATACTACAATAAGCATGTACAAAAGATAATTTTATTCTTTAAAAGAAGCCTCTGCAACACAAGTTCTTTGCAAAGAATTTGTAGAGATGGCTAGCAATAAAAGATGCAGAATGCTTGGACTGCTTCATACATAAGAAATCTGATGCCAATAACCACTATTAAAATATACTTCTTGTCTTCTTTATGTCGTCTTGGGCTCTTAGCTTCAATATTATTCTGTATCATGGCTGACTTTAAGTTGATATGTTTCATTTTTTCTTATGAACAATTTATGATCTATGCAAATAATTTTTAAAATTTTTCTGTTTTGAATGCAGTTGCATTGTTCAGAGAAAAATGGTAAACAGAAAACAAGAATGGTTTCTTATTGTGCTTATCACAGGTATAGAATCATCAATTACAGCAAAAAAAGAGACATCACTTTCTTCTTTTTCCCTTCTGTTTACTTTTACGGAGTTTGCTTTTGCCACACACTTGTACACTTTTGGAATCGCGCATATATATGGGTTTATCTGAAATTCATTTTAATCTTATTTGTAGCTTTTATCTCAATCATGGCTCTATTCCTTGCAGGGCTCCCAATCCGGACACTGTTTTGATTATGCAAACCCCTCTTGGGGTCATTTCAACTAGAAGTCTTCTCCAAACTAAGAAAAAATCCGGGTCCAGACTAATCTCGTCTAAAAGAACGAAGGTAGAGGAAACTCCTCCTGAAGAAAACACTGAAGATGAGCCATTCTCTGCTGCTAGGTGCCGTATCTTTCAAAGAACAAACCAAACCAAAAAGGTAGGTTGGAGAACTTGTATGTTTTTGTTCGGGATAGTTTGCAGTATAGTACTTAATCAGCATAACAATGTCTCTTGATATTTTATGTTGTTTGTCCCATATATATTTATAGTGGAAGTTCTTTTTGGACCAAACCTTACGGATATTAGCACTTACAATGTTGCTAGCATGTTATCTATTTTGCTAAAAACTAATACTACATGGCTTAATGTGCCTGCTGGCTCTTGCATGGATGCAGAGTTGTATGGGATGTATTGGTGAAATACCATAATCATTTTCTTTGATTCCTTCACTTCTGTGTTCACTATCTAGACCTTGTCATCCACAGTTGCCTCCAGTATTTCCGTTGCATTGTTATCAGTTCTTGTAAAATACCAGCACTTTCCTTATTTTCATTTTTTCCGCTTGCTAGAGATCTGCAGCTGAAGCCATTGCTCATCATGTGAGGGGCCATTACCGCCATCCTTTAGATGCAATACAGAAGTTAAATGCTCGCAGAGTAAATCCTCTATCTTCTCCAAATCAAATAGGATTTTCTTGTTTACTTTTTGGGCTCTATGCAAGATTTAGGCTGTATTGCCCCGTCGCCCCCTGCACGGGCGCCGTGAAAACCAAAAAAAAGAAAAAGCAATGCATGCTTCAGAAGGGTCCATTTTTTTACCTCTCTTTTTCTTATCTTGCTCCTTCAAGCAGGTGGTAGAGGAGCCTCAGGCGTTTTCTTCTTTCAGGGAGCGCCTTTACCACTTACAGGTAAATCTTCTCTTTCTGAAGTGGTTTATTGGCTTTGGTGCTCAATTTCTGATTATTTTATGGGCACGCTTACATGATTCCAGAGAACCGAAAATGAACGGGTTTGCTTTGGTAGATCGGGCATTCATGGATGGGGCCTTTTTGCACGTAGAAATATTCAAGGAGGAGAAATGGTATGAATGTTATGCTCAAATATGAAAAGATTCCAAAGACTCACTGGTCCATTATGTGTTTTAGCTTTCCATTAAATCAAAAATACATCCATTGCTTTTAGCAATAATGAGCATCATTTAATCCGAAGCAGGTTCTTGAGTATCGTGGTGAGCAAGTTAGACGCAGCATTGCAGATCTGAGGGAGGCACGCTATAGATCAGAAGGGAAAGACTGCTATGTTAGTTAATTCTTCTCCTCCCCTAGGTTCTTGTGCTTGTGGCATCTAGATTTAAATGCTTGGTCCTGGACTATTGTTTATTGCGATTTCCATGCTGTTTCGCTGTTGAAATTTTCTGGTTGTCTTCGTTATTGGGGTTTCTAACCACTAAACTGGTCTGGTTTTATATTTTTTGCAGCTGTTTAAGATAAGTGAAGAGGTGGTAGTAGATGCTACCGATAAAGGAAATATAGCACGGCTAATTAACCATTCTGTAAGCCAATCTAACTCAAATTTTTTATCAAACTAGTCAACTTTTGTAGTTGGAAGTTGCGATGTGAGATTGTTTCCAAAAATCGATAGGCAATCCTGGAAACGGGATATTTACCTGTAGGAATAGCCAAAAATTGCTAATATTTATTGGTTATTGTACATTATTGCTATCGCGTACCCTCACTACTGGTTATTGGTTATTTCATCTTATTAGTTCTTGGTTCATGTTAACACAGTGTATGCCAAATTGCTACGCAAGGATCATGAGTGTGGGCAATGATGAGAGCCGGATTGCACTCATTGCTAAGACTGACGTAGCTGCTGGCGAAGAGCTGACGTATCTCTCTAATCTCTCTATCTCCGTCTCTTTGCACATTTTTCTTTTCCTGCTTGTACTGCAATTTGCATTTCTTCTGGTTGTATGTGCATTGTGATTTCAGCCAGCACTCTATTTGGTCAAGTTCTGTTTTAACTCATGTTGGTTGCAACTGGCAGGTATGACTACTTGTTTGATCCTGATGAGCCAGATGAATTTAAAGTCCCTTGTTTATGCAAAGCTCCAAACTGCCGCAAATTCATGAATTAGGATTTATACAGATCATGACGACATTATTGTTTCTCCGCAAGGAGCACTAACCCTTCCCCCTCATGAGTGGTGGGAACCTCACAGTTACACCCAAACTGTAATTTTAATCAAAGCAGAAGTATAGGGTAAAAAAAATAAATAAATAAACGGAAAAGGCGGCATAGTTTTTTATTTATTTTTTTGTTTTTCCCCAATTGCTAGTTAGTATTTTGCTTTCCTAGGATATTCATTGACGCCGAATAAAAGCTGGCTGTAGATTTAGCACCTTTTGGCTCTTGGCGTTGTGTATATGGGCCAGAAAATATTACTTCGTTTTGTAAAGCTAATGCTAACCCATTTCATCTTGCTCTCTTGCAAGCTCAGTCGATTCTGCCCTTGTCGTTTACTAATCCAATAGCACGATGAAATTCGAGCATGTCGTTTACTCATTATCTTAGTAATCCTCATTTTGTTCGAATGATAATATTTTCCTTATTATGTAGTAACGTGCTGACATGAAAAAGGTTACAGACTGAGTTTATATTATCATTCAAACCTCTTTTTTCAAATTGCTTATTCAAATCAAAACAAAATAACGCTAATAACTAAAGAACAGGAACAAAGTCGGAAAAAAAATGAGGAGATTAACTGTAATTTAAGTTGGAAATATTTTTTCCTGTTTCCTCTCAACTTTTAGGGTGTGTTTGAGTGTACGGTAAAAATTTGGATAATCATATGGATGAGTCTAATGTATAAAATTACATAAGAAATTCAACCTTGTAAGTTTTTGAGTAAACAATTATTTTAGTCTTAATATTTTTAATTTGACATTTAGTCCTAATAATTTTTTTATATCAATTTAATCTTAATAAATTTTTTGATGTAAATTGAATCCTAACATTTTTTGTTTCGATTTTAATTTAATTTAATATTTTTTATTTTCATATTAATTTAATTATTTAATCCAAGTAAAAATCTAACAAAATAATTTAACTGATATTGAAATTAAAAATATTAGGACTAAATTGACATAAAAAATTTAGTTAGAACTTTCAAATTGAAAATGCTAGGACAAAAACATGTATTTACTCTTAATTTTTACTATCATTTTTGCAGAACCATACCTACTTCAAAGTTGGAGCAGTTCACAGGAAGGCGATGCTTAATTATCAGCTAAACGTGACTGCAAAACAGTATCGTATCATCGGGGCTTGAATGAAATGAAATATGTTTCGTAAGGTCAGTGATTTGTTATATAATTTATATGAATATAAAATAAATTCGAAAGCAAAAGAAGTAAGAATAAAGTAGCACGAAAATAGCTACGCAAGACGGAGATGAGAGATGAAGTGTGACTGTTTACCTCTGTATCTAGTGGCTGCTACAACATATAACCCAGCTTTTCTTTTTGCTCCATCTTCCTTTGTCATCAAATCCTAACTCCAGGCCAAAACCATCTTCTTCATTGCCCCACCTGGGAGCTCTTGGGAATTTGAACATATGATAGAGTTAGATCTTGCTATCAAAAGCAAAAAAGGATCTATAGAGTTAGGTCTTTCTATCAAGAAAATAGATAGGATCTTTAGAAATAGGCTCCACATTTTTTATTCAGTTCTTTATTTTGCTTTTTCATGTGTGAATTAAATTTGGTATCATAAGGTCGTACGTGTGCCATTATTTTTTATAAAAAAATTATTATACAAGGTACTCTTTATAGTTTTTTAATAGAGTAATGATATTTTGACATTTAAAAAATAAATATCTATTCAGATACTCATTTTATAACTATTGGATGTGATGGTGGTCCCCACTTATACTTAACATCCATCACATCCAGTAGTTATAAAATGGATGTCTGAATAGGCACCCACTTTTTGGGTGTTAAAATAGTATTACCCTTTTAAATATGTTTGAATAAAATTCTTTTGAAAAAAAGAAGTAAAATACTGTAAAAAGATATGAAAGAGCATTTTTTAAAAACTAGAATTTTTATTTTCTAAAAAAGATCTCTTTTATAATATAATCAAAATATTTTATGAGTTTAATTTCTATACATTGTCAATGTAGAATAGTTATACACTATTAGTGTAAAATAGTTTTATACCAATATCCAATTATATGCCGCTACATAAATAAAAGTGGGTTTTTTTTGGGATAGTGCGTGGACCACTTCTACTTATTTTACATGGATAGTGTATAAAAATTAAGCTCATATTTTATAATATAAACAATATGTTTTGGGACAGTATGTGTGAAAGTCAACCACTTTTATTTATGTAAAATATCTGATTGAATGTCGACATAAAACTATTTTATACCGATAGTATATAGAAATCAAACTCATATTTATCATATGAATAATATATTTTAACAATATATTGAATAAATTAAATAAATTTTATTTTTAAGTAAACCATGTCTACCTTCTTTTGGGGTTATTAATATTACACTTAACCCCTTTAATTTTTCAACATGACACATACCTTCCTTAATAGTTAATACAAATGGACTTAATTTTTGTAAAAATAATTTATGGAATATCTAATTTACCCTTATCAATAAAAAATATATCAAAATTTTCATCTCCACTTTCCCTTTTCTATGGCAACCTACTTCATCTTACTCTTCTGCTTGTCCATCGCAATCTATCTTTCTCAAAGTCCGAGAACAAGTGACCACTAATGGATTGCATTCATGCACCCATTTTCCTACATAACTTTAGGCATATTGCATCATTTATGTACTTAATTGGTTGATTTTTTGTTGATTTGTATTTAGTCTTTATTAGGTATCATTGAGTATAATCATGATTATTTGTACCATTTTGATGAATAAATAAGTTTTGGAGCTAAATAGAAGAGCTATTGGGCACACTTGTAGAAAGTATTATAATGGAAAATCTGTATCTCTCTCTACATGGATCAGATTGAGACAAATAAAGATGTTTTGGAAAACTTAGGGTCTGTTTGGTTTGAGTTTCCAATTTTTAGTTTTCATTTTCAGTTTTTCAGTTTTCCAAATATTTTGAAGAAAATACTGAAAATTTTGAAAATTACAAATTCCAATTTTCATTTTTCATTTCTAGTTTTCAATATTTCTTTTACAAAATCCTAAAAATTGAAAAATTGAAAATGAAAACTGAAAACTGGAAATTCAAACCAAACATGCCCTTAAAAAGTCCTCTAAAACTTTCATGTTTAGCTCAAAACCCAGTTCTAAGAGCATTTTGGTGAAAATTGAATTGCAAGATTAAAAGTTACTCATGTTCTGATATTGTCCAACTTGACTTATAGTTAGTATTTTAGGAATATCTAGAGATACATGTCGGATTGAGGTGATTTTTATGGCGTTGAAAATCTTATTTAAAGGGCTACAATCGCTATTTCTAGTGCTAAGTACAAATTCGAATGTTTAAGGAGCCAAAACTGACCAAATATTTGAAGACATCTATAGAGCATGCAGCGCTCAACAACGCCTAAAAAATTATTTTAAAGAGTGTAATTCACTGCTAAGTGTTGTGTGCTCATTTAGCGCCGTAGTTTTCATGTGACAGTGTATGGAAACCAGATTTTGGCCTAATTTTGGGCCTTTCTTGACTTATTTTTCATACAATATAGATAGAATTAGCACAAACTTTTAATCTACTTTTGACTAAATTGTTTTTATCTTTTGGCATCCATTTTCTCTCTCCTTCTCTTTGCATTTTCTTCTTCTCCATTCTTCTCTCTCTAGGGATTCCATTAGTGAGTTTGCTTTGTTCTTATAAATTGTGACAAGGATTAGGGATCAAAGAAGCTGAGTTGATCAAAGAAGCTGAGTTGATAGAGAAGTTTAGGGATATGAATCTAGGGATGTCAGCAACCGATAGAGGGATAAAGATGTGCTACCTTAGCGTAACAAGTGGATTTAAGCAAAGAATCATGTTAGCACAACGAGAGGATAAGGAGTTCGAAGAGATCATAGATGCCGTTAAGGCAGGAAAGTTGAAAGGTTTCGAAAGAGGCGAGGATTGGATATGGAGATTTGAGGGAAGGATCTGCGTACCCCAAGATGGTGACCTCCGAGAGAAGATCTTGGAGGAGGCTCACAAAAGCTATTTCACCATTCATCCCGGTGTTACCAAGATGTACCAAGACTTGAAGAAGATGTTTTGGTGGCCCGGAATGAAAAAGGATGTAGTCGCCTGGGTTAGTAAGTGCTTGGTATGTCAGAAAGTGAAAATCGAGCACCAAAAACCTTCAAGTTTGTTGCAACCCCTGTCAATCCCCGAATGGAAGTGGGAAAGCATATCTATGGATATCGTGACAGGATTGCCTAAGACGCAAGCTGGCCATGATGCTATATGGGTGATAGTGGATCGACTAACCAAGTCGGCACACTTTCTACCTATTAGAGTGACGTACTCTTTAGATAAATTGGCTCAGTTATACATCCAAGAGATCGTAAGATTGCATGGAGTACCGTCGACGATAATCTCGGATAGAGATCCGCGGTTTACGCCGCGTTTTTGGGAGCCTTCCAAAGGCGTTTGGTTCAAAGCTATGCTTGAGCACTGCTTACCACCCACAAACAGACGGACAATCTGAAAGGACGATCCAAACCCTAGAGGATATGCTAAGAGCCTGTGTGTTAGACCAAAGGGGAAGTTGGGATAGGTACTTGCCTTTGATCGAAGTTTGCGTATAACAATACTTATCGCGCGAGCATCGGAATGGCACCGTACGAGGCATTGTATGGAAGGAAGTGCCAATCACCTTTGTGTGGGTACGGGCCTGGGAGCAAAGTGTATTAGGACCCGATGTAGTGAGGGGAAACAACGGAACAAATCAAGAGGATCCGGATAGGATGCTCATCGCCTCAAAGTAGACAAAAGAGCTATGCGGACAAGCGGCGCAAGCCCTTGGAGTTCGAGGAGGGAGAACATGTGTTCCTTAGGATTACCCCCACTACAGGCATAGGAAGAGCCATGAAAGTCAAAAAGTTGAGCCCCCGATTCCTTGGTCCCTTCCAAATTCTCCAAAGGATAGGAACAGTTGCCTACAAAATAGCCTTACCCCCTAATCTTTCTAATCTCCATGACGTCTTTCACGTCTCTCAGCTAAGGAAGTATGAGTCCGACCCTAGCCACGTTTTAGAGCCAGAGCATGTTCAGTTAAGGGACGACCTAACTTTCAATCTTCCCCCTACGAGAATCGTGGACCGCGGAGTCAAGCAGCTGAGGAACAAGTCTGTTCCATTGGTAAAGGTAGCATGGGGCGCGACAAATCCAAGAGTTTACATGGGAGCTAGAGTCGATGCAAGACAAGTATCCCGAGCTTTTCCAAGGTAACGAATTTGGTGGGCGAAATTCTTATTAAGGAGGGGAGTAATGTAACACCCCGATTTTTCTGTCCGTGGGAAATGACCAAAATGCCCCTGAGGTCATTTCCTGACCCGAACTCGAGGGTAACCAACTCGGTCATCCTCGAAGGGTCAACTCAATGTTTGAAGGGATTGAATGGCCTTTGAATGCTTTCGAAGCGAAAATTTCGTTTTCAGCTTTGGTCAAAATGACCAAAATACCCCTATAGCGTTTTTACGGGTAAAGGTGCCGTTTGAGCCCTAACTTTCCCAGAGGTTTAAAAACATGTTTTCATGTGTCTAGAGGTATCTGTTCAAGTCCCGGTGGTCCCGGCAGTTTTAGTGCATTACGATTTTGCCCCTGGAATAGTGTTTTTAAGCTTAATGACGTAATTAAGCAAACCTAAGCAATATTAGGCTCTAAACGAAGATTAATTTATTTCCCTAATTAATCTAGAGTCAAAATAATTTAGTAAAGTTAATTAGAACCTAAAATTGCTTAGATTAAACTTAAATCCCTTTATAGAACTCAAGATTCCTAGTCTTGGAATCTTGAATAGTGTTTTCTCTCCATTTCCTTAAATCAAGGAAATGTGTCTAGAGTTGTTTAGACTCTAAATTGAGGATTTAACTCTCTAATGGTGCAAGACCACTCCTTAATTTTGTCTAGACCACCTTAATTACCCAATTACCTTACCTAAACACTTTCTTACAAATTCCTAATCTTAAGCATAACCAAAGATACACCTAAACACAACTCTAAACCACAATTAAAATGCAAGAAACTCTCCTCCCTTGGCTGATGCATTTCGGCCAGCCCACTCCCCATTGACCACATGTTTAATTATTTTCTCACTCAAAGAACCATGCTTGAGCCATACCTTGAGCCATACCTCACCATGCTTTGAACCATACCTCACCATACCTCAAGAACACATTATCTCACCTCATGGAACTCATGGAGAGCCTCCATTCTGCACCTCATGGCCGAAGCCATCCTCACCCATGAGCATCCTCCATTTGTTTCATTTCTCTATAAATAGAATGCCTTGAGGAGCTTGCACCACTTTTAGATCATTTGCTAAGTTTAGGAAACACTCAAAGCTTTTCTTTTTCTCTCAAAGTCTTTGTGTTCTTCAAGTTCTTGGAGTTCTTCAAGTTCTTCATCATCTTCATCTTCTTCTTCCATCTTCAAGTTCATCACACCAAGTAGGGATTTTCTTTCATGTGTTCTTTCTTTAAAGTTCTTGTTCTAAGCTTAAAATTCATAGTTTCTCTTGATTCTTTTTAGAACTTCTTTTTCTTTCCTTTACCTTTTCATTTTCGGCCATGGGCCTTGGAGAATAAAGGAATGAGAGCTTGATGATGAGAGTTTCATGATGATGTTCATCACTTGAAACAAACTCTAGAGCTTGATTTTTGTTCTTGAGCAAAAGTGTTTCTAAGATTTTCCTTTCTTGAACTTTTGAGAACTTTAACTTTGATGTTATTTCAAAATGGTTCTAATGACTCAATGATGAGGTCTCATGATGTTGGTGTTTGTATGTCACCAAGATCATGGATTCTAGAGTTTCAAACATTTCTTTTCTTTCCTTGAAGTTTCCGCCATTACCTTTCCTTTTCATGCTAGATGTTTGATTTTCTAAATATGTTATGTTGAGTTCTAAGAACTCTAGACTTTTACCTTGTCTTGGTTTGATGAGTTTGGGTTGAGGTTTAAGTTCCTTTAAAGTCTTGTTAAGAGCTCTAGAAAGATAAAATGAACTTGCATAATTTATTTTATGCTTGCATTCATATTTACACTCTTGCTATGCATCTTTACTTTCAAGCCATCACCTAAGAACATAAAGATTAAAATGGAACTTGTATCATCACTTAACTTAATTCTCAAAGCCTTTCTATTTCGGCCTTAAAGTCGATTGTTGTTGGGCCTAGAGCACTAAAATAAAGAATTGAACTTGCATTATCACCTAATTAATTTCTCGAATGCCTATCTATTTCGCCTTAAAGTCGATTGTTGTTGGGCCAAGAGCACTAAAATAAGGAATTGAATCTTGCATCTTTACTTTCAAGCTTGCATCGTTTAAGATTATGTCAGATATTTACTTTCGAGTTTACACGTTTAAATTATGCCTTGCATATTTAATTTCAAGTCATCACTTTACCTTGAAAGCAAGATTAAAAATGAAGAGCATGAGCACGCTTAGTTTATGTCGTAACTTAAGAACCTAGAGCTCAAAGACTTGCCCATTTCATTCCAAGTTAAAGTTTAATGTAAACCATACTTTGAATGTATGTTTTTCGGCCAAGTAGTGAAGATGGACTTGCAATGAGTTTTCATCTAGCTACTAGGACCAATAGCCTATGTTTTGAGTTTTCCTTAAAGTTTGACAATTCTTTATAAGGTTATGTCGTTATAAGTTGTGATTCCAATCTCTTTTAGGGGATGGAATATGTTTTGGTCAGTGACCTAAGGCTTCACTTAGCCTCTTGATGAATTAAAATGTTTTGCAAAGAGTTTTAGAAATTCTAAATTGATTCCAAGAGAAACTAGTTAACTTATGTACCTAGAAATGTCAATTTAATTCTCTTATTGAGGCAAGATGTTTTCGGTTCTGATGTGATGAATGTGATGCTGTATGATGATGTTTTAATGTGTTGGAATGTGTGAAAATATCATGTGATGATGTAGAAGCGAACCTATGCATGATAGGTAAGAAACTAGCTAACTAGAAATACCGTAAAGCTAGAATTTAACATAGTTTTGACCCATTTGTTTATGGAACCAATCCAAACTGTTTTAATGGGAACATAATCAGATTTAGATTGTTTAGACATGAAAAACTTGGTATCATTTGAGTTAGAATCGAATTCTAGCACCTATGGGGAAACTAGTAGCTAGAAAACCGTAAAAATGCAAATGTAGAACTCTTAGAACATTTAATTTTCTGGAATCTGTCCAGCACCCTTACAACATGATAAACATGATTAATAATTAGTCCTTAAGCATAGGAATGTCTCATAATTGATTTAGATTTAATGTATAAGCGCCTCGGTGAAGACGGAACCGAGAAAGGGTCTAAAAGCGTAAGTTCTAGAACCCGTAAAAACGAGTTAGAGATTCTGTCCTATGCTATTCAGATTTAAGTATGAACATGAGAATGAAGAATGATGTTTAATATGAGCCTTAGGGGCATAAAATATGAGCGACGGATATTAGAGAGCTATATCTCAAGATTAAGACCCGTAAGGTCAAAGCATAAGCTACCGTGAGGGTAAGCGTTTGAATGATGTATGATGATGCATGAAGTATGCTAATGATGATGATGTTATTCATATGAGGAATTTATGAGGTTATATGTTTATGTGGCATAAAGCAAATTTGGAAGGAAATTCGATTGTAATGACCGTTTTGGCCGAATTTCCGACAAATTTGGAAGGAAACTTCGGTGTAATGACCGCTTTGGCCGAATTTCTGGCAAATTTGGGGACTTAAAGAGATTTTGAAAATTAAGGTACTAAGATGGGTTCTAGGATGACACCGGTTCGGCCGAGCACCTCCATAGAACTCATGTGACATCGGTACCATTTTATACTCTTAGGTGACACCGGTTCGGCCGAGCACCCCTAAGAGTTTTGCCCCTAACCCGCACTCGGATAGTCGGGATTTATGATACGCTTATCGTTAAGTGGTAAGTAAGAACTAGTGACGACTAGTTAAGGTATGAGCTCATAACCTAGATGTATGACACGTTCTGGGTGACACCTGTTCGGCCGAGCACCCCCAGGTCGATTGTCTTTTAGGGTGGCCCATGAGGAAGAAAAGTTCATGATTATGATTATGTCACTATGTTTTGTCCCATATGAATGTTACTATTGCCACTTTATGCCACCAATGATGATGATGCCTGATGTTATGTTTTATGTATGTGCATTAGGTAGTGCCATGCATACATTTTCCATTATGTTGCATTCATGACATTAAGATCATCCTAAAATGAACGGACCTTGGCTAAAGTATATTTTTGAAGTTTAAAATGAACTAAATGCATGTTCAGTCATTTCATATAATTAAACCCAAGGTTCCTGAGGACGTAGATGATGACACCTAGGTAGTAGGAGGCCCTACTGAGATTCTTTAGTAAGATTCTCACTCCTCTATCTCTTTCTTTCCGTCACGCCTTCAGATGGCGGCGTCAGAGCATTCATGGACACCCGGACATGGGAGGTGCACTATGACCGGACTCACGGGTCATACGATTTTGAGGGCCAGAGCACGGTGCGGATTTTCATGTTTGTAGGACGCCTTCACTCATCCCGCACACCCATCACTTCTCCCGACCGCACCCTATGGCGGCGACGGCGGTTTTTGAGCGTCGCAGCGTACGCATGACGAGAGTACTCCGTAGGCACACCGCCGCCTTAGCCATGCGAGATTATCCCGACTATGTGCCCCGGACCTATTTCACGGAGACCGACCCATCCGAGGACCCGCCTACCCATCCGTATAGCGAGGACTCTGCCCCCTCTCCACCACGGATAAGGGAGGGCAGTGAGGATACCGTGACTCGGCCACGGCTTACGCGACGACCGGAGATGCGACCATACCGTGGGGGTCACCCTCGATCCCCATTCCGCCTCTTCACGTCCGAGGAGCTCGCCAGCCTCCCTGATATCCGCCTCGTTCGCGAGATGGACGCCAAAGAGAGGTGACGATCGTCCGATGGAGTACCGGTTAGAGCACAGACACCACTTAGATGGGGATAAACCTTCTTTTGTTTAGAGGTTATCCTATTAGATGCACTTTCGGGTAGGGAGTAGATTATGTCTATGTCTTAGGTTGTATCTCCCTTGTACTGAATTAAGTCCCACACTTATAAGTGGGCAAGTTATATATATATGAGATTATATTCAGTGATGTTCATGATGTGCCTTATGTTATGATGATTGTGAGACGATTGTTTTACTTTGCATGGTTTACCGCTTATCGCATCACGCGGCTCTCACTTTTATTTCAAAAAAAAAATTACCCGTATTTTCCGCTAAGTAATTCAAAGTTAAATGAGAACTATGAAGTAACAGACTAATGATTAACCTAAATATGTTCTAGAGTATTGGGTTAAAAATTAGGATGTTACACAAAATAATTTATTAAAGTTAATTAGAACCTAAAATTGCTTAGATTAAACATTAAATCCCTTTTCAGAACTCAAGACTCCTAGTCTTGGAATCTTGAATAGTGTTTTCTCTCTCCAATTCCTTAAATCAAGGAAATGTGTCTAGAGTTGTTTAGACTCTAAATTGAGGATTTAACTCACTAATGGTGCAAGACCACTCCTTAATTATGTCTAGACCACCTTAATTACCCATCTTCCTTACCTAAACACTTTCTTACAAATTCCTAATCTTAAGCATAATCAAAGATACACCTAAACACAACTCTAAACCACAATTAAAATGCAAACTAATCCTCCCCATGGGCTGATGCATTTCGGCCACATCCTCCCCCTTTGACCACATATTAAATTGTTTTCTCACTCAAAGAACCATGCTTGAAGCCATACCTTGAACCATACCTCACTATACCTTAAACCATACCTCACCATACCTCAAGAACACATTATCTCACCTCATGGAACTCATGGAATGCCTCCAATCTGCACCTCATGGCCGAAGCTCTTCATCACCATGAGCTCCCTCCATTTGTTTCATTTCTCTATAAATAGAATGCCTTGAGGGGCTTGCACCACTTTTAGATCATTTGCTAAGTTTAGGAAACACTCAAAGCTTTTCTTTTCTCTCAAAGTTCTAGTGTTCTTCAAGTTCTTCAAGCTCTTCAAAGTTCTTCATCATCTTCATCTTCTTCTTCCATCTTCAAGTTCATCACATCAAGTAGGGATTTTCTTTCATGTATTCTTTTCTTTAATGTTCTTGTTTCAAGCTTGATGTTCATAGTTTCTTTTGATTCTTTTTAGAACTTCTTTTCTTTTCCTTGTTCCTTCCCATTTTTGGCCATAGGCCTTAGAGAACAAAGGAATGAGAGCTTGATGATGAGAGTTTCATGATGATGTTCATCACTTGAAACAAACTCTAGAGCTTGATCTTTGTTCTTGAGCAAAAAATGTTTCTAGTTTTTCCTTTCTTGAACTCTTGAGAACTTTAGCTTTGATGATGTTTTAAAATGGCTCTATGAACTCAATGATGAGGACTCATGATGTTGGTGTTAATATATCATCAAGATCATGAACTCTAGAGTTTTAAAATGTTCCTTTTTCTTCTTGAAGATTTCGGCCATTACCTTAAATTTTCTAAGCTTCATGGTTTGATTTCCTAAAAAGATTATGTTGAGTTTCAAGAACTCTAAGCTTGACTTTACCTTGTTGGATGAGTTTGGGTTATGGTTTAAGTTCCTTTAAAGTCTTGTTAAGAGCTCTAGAGAGATAAAATGAACTTGCATAATTTATCTTATGCTTGCACTCATGTTTACATTCTTGTTATGCACCTTTACTTTCTAGCTATCACTTAAGAACATAAAGATTAAAATGGAACTTGTATCATCACTTAATTTAATTCTCGAAGCCTTTCTATTTCGGCCTTAAAGTCGATTGTTGTTGGGCCTAGAACACTAAAATAAAGAATTGAACTTGCATTATCACCTAATTAATTTCTCGAATGCCTATCTATTTCGGCCTTAAAGTCGATTGTTGTTGGGCCAAGAGCACTAAAATAAAGAATTGAACCATGCATATTTACCTTCAAGCTTGCACGTCTAAGTCTATGCCTCGCATATTTACTTTCAAGCTTGCACGTTTAAGTTTATGCCTTGCATATTTAAATTTAAGTCATCACTTTACTTTGTAAGCAAGATTTAAAATGAAAAGCATGAGCACGTTTAGTTTATGTCGTAACTTAAGAACCTAGAGCTCAAAGACTTGCCCATTTCATTCCAAGATAAAGTTAAATATGAATGTATTCCTTGAATGCATAATTTCGGCCAAGTAGTGATGATGGACTTGCAATGAGTTTTCATCTAGCTACTAGGACCAATAGTCTGTGTTTTAAGTTTTCCCTAAAGCTTTACAAATCTTTATAAGGTTATGTCATCACAAGTTGTGATTTTATTATCTTTTAGGGGATGGAATATGTTTTGGTCAGTGACCTAAGGCTTCACTTAGCCTCTTGATGAATTAAAATGTTTTGCAAAGAGTTTCAGAAGTTCTAGATCGATTCCGAGAGAAACTAGTTAACTTATGTACCTAGAAATGTCAATTTAACTCTCTCATTTAAGTTAAATGTTTTCGGTTCTGATGTGATGAGTGTGATGCTGTATGATAATGTTTTGATGTGTTGGAATGTGTGAACATATCATGTGATGATGTAGAAGCAATCCTATGCATGACAGGTAAGAAACTAGCTAACTAGAAATACCATAAAGCTAGAATTTAACATAGTTTTGACCCATTTATTTATGGAACTAATCCAAACTGTTTTAATGGGAACATAATCAGATTTAAATTGTTTAGACATGAAAAACTTGGTATCATTTGAATTAGAATTGAATTCTAGCACCTATGGGAAATCTAGTAACTAGAAAACCGTAAAAATGCAAATGTAGAACTCTTAGAACATTTAATTTTCTGGATTCTGTCCAGCACCCTTACAACATGATAAATGTGATTAATAATTAGTCCTTAAGCATAGGAATGCCTCATAATTGATTTAGATTTAATATATAGCGCCTTCGGCGAAAACGGAACCGAGAAAGGGTCTAAAACGTAAGTTCTAGAACCCCGTAAATACAAGTTAGAGATTCTGCCCTATGCTTTTCAGATTTAAGTATGAACATGAGGATTAGGAATGATGATTAAATATGAGCCCTTAGGTGCATAAAGATATGAGCGACGGATGTAGAGAACTATATCTCAAGATTAAGACCCGTAAGGGTCAAAGCATAAGCTACCGTAAGGGTAAGCGTTTGGATGTTTTATGATGATGCATGAAGTATGCTAATGATGATGATATTATTCGTATGAGGAATTTATGAGACTATATGTTTATGTGGCATAAAGCAAATTTGGAAGGAAATTCGGTGTAATGACCGTTGTGCCGCCGAATTTCCGACAAATTTGGGGACTTAAAGAGATTTTGAAAATTAGGTACTAAGATGGGTTCTAGGATGACACCGGTTCGGCCGAGCACCTCCATAGAACTCATCTGACATCGGTACCATTTTACACTCTTAGGTGACACCGGTTCGGCCGAGCACCCCTAAGAGAATTGCCCCCTAACCCGTACTCAGATAGTCGGGATTTATGATTTATGATACGCTTATCGTTAAGTGGTAAGTAAGAACTAGTGACGACTAGTTAAGGTATGAGCTCATAACCTAGATGTATGACACGTTCTGGGTGACACCGGTTTGGCCGAGCACCCCCAGTTTGATTGTCCTTTAGGGTGGCCCATGAGGAAGAGAAGTTTCATGATTATGATTATGTCACTAAGTTTTGTCCCATATGAATGTTACTATTGCCACTTTATGCCACCAAGAATGATGATGCTTGATGCTATGTTTTATGTATGTGCATTAGGTAGTGCCATGCATACATTTTCTATCATGTTGCATCCATGACATTAAGATCATCCTAAAATGAATGGACCTTGGCTAAAATATATTTTCAAGTTTAAAAAGAACCTAATACATGCTCAGTCATTTTGTGTAAATAAATCCAAGGTTCCTGAGGACGTAGATGATGACACCTAGGTAGTAGGAGGCCCTGTTGAGATTCTTTAGCAAGATTCTCACTCCCTCTATCTTTTTCTTTCCGTCACGTCTTCAGATGGCGACGTTCGTAGTGTTCGTGGACACCCCGACATGGGAGGTGCACTATGACCCGACTCACGGGTCATACCATTTTGAGGGACAGTGCACGGTGCGGGTTTTCATGTTCGTAGGACGCTCCTTCGCTCATCCCGTCCACACCCATCGCTTCTCCCCGACTGCACCCTATGGCGACGACGAGCGGGTTTTTAAGCGTGCGCGTATGCATGACGAGAGAGTGCTCTGACCGCCGCCTTAGCCATGCGAGACTATCCCGATTACGTGCCCCGGACCTACTTCTCGGAGACCGACCCGTCCGAGGACCCGCCTACCCATCCGTATAGCGAGAGCTCTGCCCCCTCTCCACCATTGATGAGGGAGGGCAGTGAGGATACCGTGACTCAGCCCCGGCTTGCACGACGACCGGAGATGCGGCCATACCGCGGGGGTCACTCTTGATCCGCTCCGCCTCTTTACGCCTGAGGAGCTCGCACGCTTTCCGTATACTTGCCTCGTTCACGAGACGGACGTCGATGAGGTGACGATCGACCGATGGAGTACCCGGTTAGAGCACACACCACTAAGATGGGGATAAACCTTCTTTTGTTTAGAGGTTATCCCATTAGGTGCACTCGGGTAGGGGAGTAGATCATGTTTGTGTTTATGTTGTATTTCCTTTCCTGTACTTTCCTTGTACTAAACTAAGTCCCACACTTATAAGTGGGCAAATTATATATATATGAGATGATCTTCAGTGTTACTCATGGTGTGCCTTATGTTATGATGTTGTGAGACATTTGTTTACCATACATGGTTTACCGCTTATCGCATCACGCGGCTCTTACTTTGTTTTTCAAAAAAAATTACCCGTATTTTCCGCTAAGTAATTCAAGGATAAATGAGAGCTATGAAGTAACAGACTAATGATTAACCTAAATATGTTCTAGAGTATTGGGTTAAAAATTAGGATGTCACAGAACCTATAGGTGCATAAAAGGATAAAAATGGATGTTAGCATAATTAATTTTCAAGATTAAGACCCGTAAGGGTCAAAGCATAAGACACCATAGGTCTTAAGACATAATGAGCTTTATGACTTTAATTAGATGTATGTTTAATTGTGAGAATGACTTGAGCATAGCATATACATTAGTTGAGCCCAGTCCTTGATTCCAGCAAACTGGTTAGGAGCGTGCTATCTTTTAAGAATGTTAAAGTAATGAAGCGATGACGTATATGCTATGATGAGTTTGACTATATGACTTGATATCCTATGTTAATGTTGAATGGCTATGCATGCTCTATATATTTCGTGGCATAAAGAAAATTTGAGGAAATTCGGTTTACAACCGTTATGCTGCCGAATTTCCATCAAATTTGAGAACCTAGAAAAGTTTTTGAAAACTCCATGAGATACATTCTGGGTGACACCGGTTCGGCCGAGAACCCCTAGAACAATTGTGACATAGTACCGAGACTCATTTCTCCTGCTACGGTGAAGAGAAAGCAAAACCATAGGGGTATGGACATCGAGCCTACTGAGGCAGACAATATTACTGTGCACTGGATGCCAATAAATGCGTTTTGAAGAAGAAATGATGAATTACCCCCTCTATTACCCCATACTAAATCTAGTGATGACTAGTTAGGATTGAGCTCATTCCTAGGCGATAGGTGAGATGTAGTTTGGTTACTAGATTACCGCCGGGGCCGGTGAGTCGGTTGGATTTTTGGTGAATATGTTAAGAGGGTGGTCTTTAAGAAAAAGAACTTAAGAGTTTGACTAATGAGAAGGATGTCACATGAAAAGTACTGTGCCTTTTTATGCCACGTATATGATTTATGTTTTCTTTATGTTGGGCCCAAGTGCTATGATTTTCATGTTAATATGCATATGGTATTGTCATGCATTCATCAAATATCTGTTGCATTCATGTCATTAAGACTCATACTAAAAGACACCCACTTTGGATAAATAGATTTGAAAAGTCTAAAACCAAACCTTATGCATGGACACCTTTTTCATAATTAAAACTAAGGTGGCTAGGGACGATAACGATTACACTTGTGTTAGAGTCGGGAATCCTTACTGAGAATCTTGAATGAGTTTCTCATCCCTTTCTTTTCTTCCGTGTTGTCTCCAGACGAGGATTATAATGAAGTTCGTGACATCTTCTAAGACTCGTGCTTAAGGGTCACACTAGCAAACGGAGCAGAGGATTGCTGTGGAAGCATAGATAGTTTGGCTTTTAGGTTGATACTTATCCACCCTCGTAGGCGGATAAGGAACACTCCATATATATATACCTGTTTTGGTGTAAATGATGGTACCATGATGCTAGTAATTTATGTATCTATGAAGATGTGATGATATTATGTTGTTATGTATGATACTATATTTCATGATTATGTATGGTGTGATCACTTTTTCTTGTATGTTATGGTTATAATGAACGTTAGGTTAGCGCGCAGCTCGTATTTTGGTTTCAAGTTTCAAAAAAGAAAAACTTATTTGTAATTTCTGCTAAGTATTATAAAGAATGGTTTTAAAGAATGGGACTAAAAGAGTAATAGACTAATGTTTAACCTAAATATGTTCTAGGAGTATTGAGTTAAAAATTAGCATGTTACATTTTGGTATTAGAGAAGTTCGATTCTCATGGAGCCTGAGGATTGGACTGACTATGCTTCTTAAGCATGACACGGTAGTTATGTCACGTATAGTGCTTTATTGGAATAAGCTATAGGATAGGAATGTATGACTCCTGTATGTGTGAACTTGCCATGGTAATTAGCTCACTTTGCATAGAGTATTAAGCCTGATCACCTCAGTGTTTGTTGCTTTGTGTGCTTAGGGACCAATGGCAAGACCACGATAGACTAGGATGCTGGGAGGAGACGAGCAGAATAATGAGATTGCTGAAGCCCTTAGCGATATGGCAAGGACGATGCAGATGATGTTCGAGAGGATGGATTGTCAGCGCAATGCCGGCCGTGGCCCTAGTGCTACTGAAGATCTTGAGCATGCCCAATTTGGGGAATTCCGCAAAGCAAACCCACCATTGTTTAGAGGAGCCCTAAACCCGGACCAAGCTGATGAGTGGATCAAGAGCATGGAGAAGATCTTCTCGGTGATCGCTTGCGCCGAGGAACAGTAGGTAACCTTCGCTGCCTACATGCTAGAGGCGGATGTGGAGTTTTGGTGGACTGGAACGCGAAGACTGCTGGATGTGTAACGCCCCAATTTTTACTGTAATTTTTACTGTCATTAGAAATTACTCAATTACCGAATTATCGTAGGTAATTATTACATAAGATTTGAGGCCGAACAATCCTCAAAAAGGAATATAATATTAGAAGAGAGGTTAGGAACGATTCATGCGAGAGTCGCAAATCCCGAATTTCTGTACGTATAAAATGACCAAAATGCCCCTGAAGTTATTTTACTCAGAAAATGAGGATCGTGGGCCCCACCTATTTTCAAGGGGATATTTTGAGGATAATAAGGGATTGTTTGTGTTATGTGTGTTAATAGAGCAAAAGGATCTCAATTTTGAGTTCCGACGCTTGAAATGACCAAACGCCCTGCGGCTGTTTTAACTCCGATGTGCGTGCCGACTGAACCCGAACCTCACTAAAATGTTTTAAAATGTGTTTTTAAGCCATGATTAACCATTGGTTAAGCTCGGGTGGCCTCGGGCAATTTTTAAGTGAAAGTACGATTTTGCCCCTGTTTTTGGGCAGTTTTGTGAATTTCGGGATTTTTGATTCGTATACCGAAACCTAAGCAATATTTGGCTCAAATTAAAGCTTATTAAATTCTAAATATTAATCTAGAGTCAAAATTATGTATTTAGATTTATTAGAACCCAAAATTGCTCAAAAACACCCAAATTGCTTACTAATTCACTTAAACCCTTAACCGTAAATTCTCTAAATTACATGAATACCTTGCCTACACCTAAATAATGCATGGAACACACAAATTTCACTTCTTTGGGCTGTAATGGACGAAATTATTGATGCCATTATGCAGCTGAATTATTGCCAAAAGTTGCACTAAAACAAAATGCCAAAATGTCACCATAAGAGACATAATTCCTTAATTTCATACAACTTTGTCTAAAATGATTTTTCCTCCCTTATTTCTCCTGCAAAATTCCGTCCACTACCTCATCATTTTGGCCAATTAGAAGCCTCAAAATCTTCTATAAATAGGCTTGCTTGAGTGGTCTTGGAATGCTTGGTTCATAACTAGTTTTTAGGAGCACCAAAAACTTTCTTTCTTCCTCCTCTTTGGCTGAATTCTTTCTTCAATTTTTCAAAGAGATTTTGTTTCATTTCACTTCAAGAAACCAAGTTCTCTTCCTCTTCTTCAACTCAGATTAGGTAGGGAGTAGTTTCTAAATTTATTTCTATGCTTTGAGGAGTTGTGTTTTTAGCTCAAAATGATGAAATTATGAACTTGCCTTAGCTTTTCATTTTGGTTTTCCTCTTCAATTTTTCTTTAACCAATTCAACCATATGGCCTAGGTGGAACTAAGATGATGGCTTGATGATGAGGACCTTGAGGGTGGGTTGTAAATCCATCACAAGTTAGGCCTCTAAAGCTTGAAAATTCCACTTGATGCAAAACCTTAAAGAATAATGCTTTATGATGCTAAAACAAAGATTTTTAGTTTAGAACTTGAAAGATGTATTTTTTTCCTTTTATGTTTTATTTCTTGTTAAGATATGTATTGGGTTGAATTTATAATTCTTTTAAAGTCTTGAAGGAGCTCTAGTAAAGAAACAAAATGAATTTGCATCCATGATTAAGTTTATGCTTTGCATAACCATGTTTACCTTCTATGTCATCACTAAATTTTCAAGAATGAATAAATGAACTTGCATTTCTCATGTTTAAATTCCAAGCTTGTATTTCATGTTTATGTTTCAAGTCATCACTTAATCTTTCAAGATAATAAAGAGGTTGCATCTCATATTTAATTTATGCTCTCACTATATTTTATAATGGCTAAAAGAATCAACGCATGGCATGTTTATTTTATGCCATCACCTAAAGATCCTAGAGCTCAAAGACTTGCCCATGTATCACAAGCAAAGAAATATGATTATTGGAGTTAAAGAATTTATTCTTTAAAAAGTCTTGAGATTGGAGCTTAAAAAGATGTAATAATAATATTCTCTTCTCCTCTATCGGTCTGTGCGGACTACCGCCGCTCAGGTTTCTTAATATTTTCTTCTCCCTCTCTCTGGTCTGTGCGGATTACATGCTCAGTTCTTGTATCATGTTTATATTTCAAGTTCTTGCATCATGTTTAATTGTCAAGTCATCACCTTAAATCTTAAAGATAAAGAAATGGAATTGCATATCATGTTTATAATTCCAAGCTATCACCTTATAAAGATAAGATTAAAATAAGGTTGCATAGCATGTTTATAATTCTAAGATGTCACCTAAATCTCTAAAGCTCAAGACTTACTCCTTTTATCTTAAGTGAGAATTTTAATTGTGAAGATCCTCCCAAATTTGACAAAAGAACTAGTTTCTAAATGAGTTTTAAGGCTTTGCAAGGATTTTACGGCAAACTAGTATTTTATATGCACTTAAAATATGATTCTATGTAATTGCATGAGGTTCATGATTCGCCACCGATCCGAGTTTAGTATCAATGTGTGATAATGATTTGATATGATTGAAGTTGTGATAATTATGGTTTATTGTTAAGAGAATGATTCATAATTGGTTTAGTAACTAATTAGTTCTATAATTGATAATTCTATGTAAGGATTGGATGCTTATTAAGTACTTGATATCATTGAATGATTTCCTGGCTTGCATGTTATAGTTGCTGTTGCAAATAATGAGAATGCTTGTACATGAAATGTTCTTTATTATGTAAAATTTACCTTTGTTGCTAGAAGAAAGTGTATCATTGTAAAAGTGTAATTTGGAAAGGTTCTGGCTAAGGAAAGACTTGGTATTTAAGCGTGTCCATTGTGACCCACCTCTCTTTCCTGAGAATCTCCCATATGCATGATTACAGTTGATATATATTATTCTAGCTTAAGACTATAAATGAGAAAATGTTATGATGTTTATGAATTGTATTATGATATAACATGCAAAAATTTAATGGTGACTTAAACTTATAAGAAAATGATCCTTTGGAACCATCAGACTATAGGTGGTGAAAAGGTGATTTTAGCCCCTAACCCGTTCTCTCTCAAAAGGGTAGAGTCGGGACTTTAGCTTATCAAAAGGGATAAGTATATGCTAGTGACGACTAGTGAAGTATGAGCTCATAACCTAAATTACTCCCAAAAGGGTGGAGTATAGGGTGGCCCAAGGAAAATAATGATGATGATAAGATTTTAAGTCACCAAAGGCACTAAAGAAATGAAATATGTGCACTTTGGTGTCCATGTGTAGCTAATATTATATGACGTTCTTTTATGCATGTTATTTTGATAATGATGATGAGGAATATGATGTAATGATAAAGGAAATGTTCATTGTAAATATGACATGTTAAGAATAAGATGCATTATAAGACGCATAATTAAAAATTGACGAACCTCGGTTAAGTATTTGTCCGAACTTAAAATGAATCTTTGCATGCTCACTATTTTAGAATAATCCCGAGGTTCCTGGGGACTTTGATGATGACACTATAGAAGGAGGTACCCTACTGAGAATTCTTTAGCAAGATTCTCACTCCCTTTTCTTTATTTCCGTCATTGTCTCCAGATTCAAATGGCCACATTCGATCTGTTCGTTGATACCCCTACTTGGGAATTCCACTATGATCCGGTGCATCGCTCGTATCATTTTGAAGGGAGGTGCACAGTTCGTGTTTTTATTTACATAGGTCGTCCATTTGTACATCCTGTCCCTAGTTATCGATTTTCTCCTACTTCTCCTTATGGCGATGAAATGGTTTTCGAACATGCACGTCCACTTGATGAAAGGATGTTACGTTCTTATCCCGCTTCATCTGCTGTGCATGGATTTCCAGAGTATGTTCCCGAGACGAGATATTCTGAAACTGATCCTTCAGAGGACACTCCTACTCATGTATATTCTGAGAGCTCTGCTCCTACTCCCACACGTGTAAGAGAGGGTAGTGAGGAAACAGTTGTTCAGCCGAGGTTAGCGAGAAGGCCGTCCATGCGACCCCAGCCTGGTGCATCTCGTGTATCCCCTCCCGAGGGAGCTCATCAGTGGATCGGGTTTATTCCCCCATTTCCAGGACAGTGGCCATAGAAGGTTCTTAGTAGATTTATGTGTGATCATGCACCCTAGTTTTAGGATAACCTTGCCGGCTTATGGAGTTATCTAGTTTAGGGGCATGTATTTCCTTAAGTATATTTTCTTTTATGGGTTTGCATAAGATAATGATGTATGAACATAACCCACCCTTTGAGTGAGGTTATTGTATGTAAATATATGCTATAATGTGCTTATGGATGTTATATGATGGAGCCTAAGTGATATGATGTGACATATTCTTAAACGTCTTATTATACCCCGCTTACTCGTTCACGTTGTACTCGGCTCACGTTTTCAATTATGTGTTTAAAAAAAAATGGCTCGTAATTTCACTAAGTATTTTCAAATTATGAAGAAAGAACCAAAGCAAGGAGTAAAGTCTAGTCATTAATCAGATTCAACCTAGGTGTATCTGGTTAATTACTAGCGTGTTACATTTTGGTATCAGAGCAGTTCGATTCTCATGGAGCCTGAGGATTGGACTAGCTATGCTTCTAAAGCATAATACCTTAGTGACGTCATGTGTAGATGTTTATCATTAGGATGAGCTTGAGGATTAGAAATACATGACTACTGTTTGTTGAAAGTGCCATGGTAACTTGCTCACTTTGCATGGAATATTGGGCCTGATCACCTCAGTGTTGCTGTTTTGTGTGTATAGGGACCAATGGCACGTCGACAACAGACTAGGAGCGCAGCACAGAATAATCAAGACAACGAGACAGCCAAAGCACTCCGCGACGTAGCAAGGACCATGAGAATGATGATGGAACGAATGGATCAGGATCGTCAAGCCAATATGAATCAAGGACATGAGATTCCTGAACATGCCTGTTTCAGGGAGTTTCGTAAGGCAAACCCACCAGTTTTCAAGGGGACATGAATCCAAATATTGCGGATGAATGGATTCGAATATTGAGAAGGTCTTTGCTTTGTAGTCCCATGCTCGGAGGAGCAAAAGGTCACATTCGCTACTCATATGCTTGAAGGTGATGCGGTTTACGGTGGACGGGTGTTCAAAGACTCTGGAGACGACCGACGTGGACATTGATTAGGAACTTTTCAAGGTCCATTTTTATGAAAAGTACTTTCCAGAGTCGATTAGAAATGCCAAGGACATTGAATTCATGCAATTTGTCCAGGGAATATGAATGTGGCCCAATACACCGCGGTTGAAGAACTCATTAAGTTCTCAAGAATGTACCAAGGAAATCGATGAGTACTGGAAATGCATTAAATACGAGTCGTGGTTGAAGGCGGAACTTAATGTGGCGATTGCACATTTGGAGATTAGGGATTTCTCTACCCTAGTTAACAAATGTCGGATTATTGAAGAAGGTCGAGAAAACTAAACACCCCAAAGTCGATAATATTACCAAAAAGTTGACACCTCAAGGTCAAGAGTTGAAGAGGCGAATCGACCTCCATTTCCCTCAATCAAGACCACAAGGGACACAAAGAAATTTTCAACAAGGAAGGCCAAACAACAACAATCGCTATAATAACAACCGCTACAACAATAACCCCAAGAACAATCACAACAACAACAATAACAACAATAAAGGAAAGCACCACAAAGAGGTCCAAAGAAGCCTCCACGGCTGCGCCATCCATGGAATGTCCCAAGTGCGGCAAGAATCATGGGAGCATGCCATGTCGAGCCGGAACAAACGTGTGCTATCGGTGTGGAAAACCAGGTCATTACTCCCGAGAATGCACGGAAAGAAACCCGCCAACCCCCAATCCCAAGCCGCAATACCAGGGAAGGGTATTTCTTGTTAATCTTTGAAGAAACAACGAAGTCACGAAATCTCGTGGAAGGTAAGGGTAATATGCATGGTAAAGACTTAATTGTACTATATGATTCTGGCGCTTCTCATTCTTTTATCTCCCATTCATGTGTTAAAAGCCTTAATTTACCTATGACTGAGCTTCCTTTTGACCTTATTGTTTCTACCCGGACCCGAAAACCCGTTAGGACTTGTAAATGTTGTTTAGATTGTAGTTTTATTATAGATAATAGATCCTTTGTTTTAGATCTTATTTGCTTACCCATGCGAGGTTTAGATGTGATTCTTGGCATGGATTGGCTTGAGGCCAACCGTGTACTGTTAAACTATTATGAGAAAACCATCACTTTTCTTCCCTGTTCCTATTGAACCTAAGAAACCCATAAGTCTTTACATAAGCTATTTGTGGAAATGGATTGTGGTAAGGGTGAGAGTAAAGGTTACATTTTCTTAGCCGCTAGTGATGTAGACTTTGAGCAAAGTATCGATGAGATACCAATAGTAAGAAATTATCCTGAAGTATTTCGGATGAGATACGAGTTTCCCAAGAGAGAGATAGAGTTTTCCATAGAATTGCTTAGGGTCTGGGACCTATATCCATAGCCCCATACAGGATGTCCCCATTAGAATTGACCGAGTTAAAAACTCAATTGGAAGATTTGTTGGAGAAAAAGTTTGTTAGGCCTAGTGCATCACCTTGGGGAGCCCCTGTGTTGTTTGTAAAGAAAAAGGATGGGAGTATGAGGATGTGTGTAGATTATCGACAGTTGAATAAAGTAACAGTGAAAAACAAGTATCCTCTGCCTAGGATCAATGATTTGATGGACCAACTGAAAGGTGCGGTAGTGTTTTCTAAGATAGATTTGAGGTCAGGCTACCATCAAATTAGAGTGAGAGATGAAGACATACCTAAAACGGCCTTTCGCACTCGATACGGCCATTTTGAGTTTGCAGTAATGTCCTTTGGGTTAACCAATGCTCCTGCTATTTTTATGGATTACATGAATAGGATCTTTCGGCCCTATTTAGATCAGTTTGTAGTTGTCTTTATAGATGACATTCTCATATATTCTAAGACCCATGAAGAGCATGAATGCCACCTGACCATAGTACTGAAGATCTTGAAGGAAAAGAAACTATATGCCAAGATTTCCAAGTGTGAGTTTTGGTTGGATAAGGTGCAATTTTTAGGGCATGTAGTATCTAAGAAAGGAATTGCTGTAGATCCTAGTAAGGTAGAAGCGGTAGTAAAGTGGGAAAGACCAACCATCAGAATCAAGTAAGGAGCTTTTTGGGTTTAGCTGGTTATTACCGTCGATTTATCAAGGGATTTTCCCAGATTTCCCTACCTTTGACCAAGTCGACTAGGAAGAACACCCTTTTTCATGGACCCGGAGTGTGAAAAGAGCTTTCAAGAGTTAAAACACAAGCTAACCTCTACCCCTGTTTTAGTGTTACCCGACCCCAATGTGCCTTTCGAGGTGTATTGTGATGCTTCAAAAAAGGGTTTAGGTTGTGTATTGATGCAAGATAGGCAAGTGGTGGCCTATGCATCAAGACAACTCAAGCCACATGAGGCAAACTACCCTACCCATGACCTTGAGTTAGGTGCCGTCGTGTTTGCTCTAAAGATTTGGAGACACCATTTATATGGAGTTAAGTTTGAGGTGTTTTCCGATCACAAGAGTTTGAAATATCTCTTTGATCAAAAAGAGCTAAACATGAGGCAAAGGCGATGGATGGAGTTCTTGAAAGATTATGATTTTGGATTGAACTACCATCCTGGTAAAGCTAATGTAGTAGCTGATGCTTTGAGTAGGAAGTCCTTACAAGTGTCCCGTTTGATGGTGAAGGAGGTTGAATTGATTGAGCAATTTAGGGACTTAAACCTAGGAATGACTTTGACCACTAAGGGCATCAGAGCTTGTCATCTTAGAGTGACAAGTGAGTTCAAAGAAAGGATTGTTCAAGCTCAAGGGGCGATCTTTGAGTTTCAAGAGACTTTAGGGCGGTGAAGGCGGGGAAAGTTGATAGGTTTTACCCAAGGAATGGACGATTTGTGGAGGTTTAAAGGTCGAATATCTGTAGCTGCTAGTGGTGGCCTCGGAAAGGATATTTTGGAGGAAGCCCATAAGAGCCATTTTACCCTTCATCCTGGTGCCACCAAGATGTATCAAGATTTGAAGAAGATGTTCTGGTGGCCTGGAATGAAGAAAGATGTGTGCACATGGGTGAGTAAGTGCTTGGTGTGTCAAAAGGTGAAGATTGAACACCAAAAACCCTCTGGAATGCTGCAACCTCTGTCAATCCCTGAGTGGAAGTGGGATAGTATCTCCATGGATTTTGTGACTGGATTACCGAGGACCCAAATGAATCATGATACCATATGGGTAATCGTGGATCGATTGACGAAGTCAGCCCACTTTTTACCTATTAAGGTGACTTATTCCTTGGATAGGTTAGCACAATTATATATTCAGAGATAGTAAGGTTACATGGGGTGCCGTCGACGATAATCTCGGACCAGGATCCGCGGTTTACGTCACGATTTTGGGGAGCCTTTCAAAAGGCATTTGGTTCAAAGCTGTGTCTAAGCACGGCCTATACCCCCAAACAGACGGTCAATCTGAAAGAACTATCCAAACCTTGGAGGATATGTTAAGGGCATGTGTTTTAGATCAAAGGGGAAGTTGGGATAAGTACACACTTGATTGAATTTGCATATAACACTTGATTATCATGCAAGTATCGCTATGGCACCGTATGAGGCCCACTATGGACGGAAATGTCAATCTCCCTTATGTTGGTATGAACCGGAGAGCAAAGGTTACTCGGACTGATATTGTGAGGGAAACAACGGAACAAATCAAGAAGATTAGGGATAAGATTCTTACTGCTCAAAGTCGGCAGAAAAACTATGCGGACAAGCGGCGAAAACCGCTAGATTTTCAAGAAGGGGACCACGTGTTCCTAAGGATCACCCCCATTACAGGCATAGGTCGAGCAATAAAAGTAAAGAAATAGAGCCCCAGATTTCTTGGTCCGTTTGAAATCCTTACCAAAGTAGGACCTGTAGCCTACCGTATAGCCCTACCCCCGAGTCTATCCAACCTTCATGATGTTTTCCATGTCTCTCAGTTAAGAAAGTATCAATCTGACCCGAGTCATGTACTAGAGCCAGAACATGTACAATTAAGAGATAACCTGACATTTAACTTACTACCCACGAGAATCGTCGTAGAGGAGTTAAGGAGTTAAGGAACAAGGCTGTAGCCCTGGTCAAAGTAGCATGGGGACAGGGTGAAACCGAAGAACTTACATGGGAGCTGGAATCAAACATGAAAGCACAATACCCCGAGTTGTTCTCAGGTAATGATTTCAGGCGAAATTCTTTTAAGGAGGGAGTAATGTAACGCCCCAATTTTATTGTAATTTTTACTGTCATTAGAAATTACTCAATTACCGAATTATCGTAGGTAATTATTACATAAGATTTGAGGCCGAACAATCCTCAATAAAGGAATATAATATTAGAAGAGAGGTTAGGAGCGATTCATGCGAGAGTCGCAAATCCCGAATTTCTGTACGTATAAAATGACCAAAATGCCCCTGAAGTTATTTTACTCAGAAAATGAGGATCGTGGGCCCCACCTATTCTCAAGGGGATATTTTGAGGATAATAAGGGATTGTTTGTGTTATGTGTGTTAATAGAGCAAAAGGATCTCAATTTTGAGTTCCGGCGAAAAATGACCAAACGCCCTGCTGTTTGTTTAACTCCGATGTGCGTGCCGACTGAGCCCGAACCTCACTAAAATGTTTTAAAATGTGTTTTTAAGCCATGATTAACCATTGGTTAAGCTCGGGTGGCCTCGGGCAATTTTTAAGTGAAAGTACGATTTTGCCCCTGTTTTTGGGCAGTTTTGTGAATTTCGGGATTTTTGATTCGTATACCGAAACCTAAGCAATATTAGGCTCAAATTAAAGCTTATTAAATTCTAAATATTAATCTAGAGTCAAAATTATGTATTTAGATTTATTAGAACCCAAAATTGCTCAAAAACACCCAAATTGCTTACTAATTCACTTAAACCCTTAACCGTAAATTCTCTAAATTACATGAATACCTTGCCTACACCTAAATAATGCATGGAACACACAAATTTCACTTCTTTGGGCTGTAATGGACGAAATTATTGATGCCATTATGCAGCTGAATTATTGCCAAAAGTTGCACTAAAACAAAATGCCAAAATGTCACCATAAGAGACATAATTCCTTAATTTCATACAACTTTGTCTAAAATGATTTTTCCTCCCTTATTTCTCCTGCAAAATTCCGTCCACTACCTCATCATTTTGGCCAATTAGAAGCCTCAAAATCTTCTATAAATAGGCTTGCTTGAGTGGTCTTGGAATGCTTGGTTCATAACTAGTTTTTAGGAGCACCAAAAACTTTCTTTCTTCCTCCTCTTTGGCTGAATTCTTTCTTCAATTTTTCAAAGAGATTTTGTTTCATTTCACTTCAAGAAACCAAGTTCTCTTCCTCTTCTTCAACTCAGATTAGGTAGCGAGTAGTTTCTAAATTTATTTCTATGCTTTGAGGAGTTGTGTTTTTAGCTCAAAATGATGAAATTATGAACTTGCCTTAGCTTTTCATTTTGGTTTTCCTCTTCAATTTTTCTTTAACCAATTCAACCATATGGCCTAGGTGGAACTAAGATGATGGCTTGATGATGAGGACCTTGAGGGTGGGTTGTAAATCCATCACAAGTTAGGCCTCTAAAGCTTGAAAATTCCACTTGATGCAAAACCTTAAAGAATAATGCTTTATGATGCTAAAACAAAGATTTTTAGTTTAGAACTTGAAAGATGTATTTTTTTTCCTTTTATGTTTTATTTCTTGTTAAGATATGTATTGGGTTGAATTTATAATTCTTTTAAAGTCTTGAAGGAGCTCTAGTAAAGAAACAAAATGAATTTGCATCCATGATTAAGTTTATGCTTTGCATAACCATGTTTACCTTCTATGTCATCACTAAATTTTCAAGAATGAATAAATGAACTTGTGTAACACCCCGATTTTTCTGACCGAGGGAAATGACCAAAATGCCCCTGAGGTCATTTCCTGACCCGAACTCGAGGGTAACCAACTCGGTCATCCTCGAAGGGTCAACTCAATGTTTGAAGGGGATTGAATGGCCTTTGAATGCTTTCGGAAGCGAAAATTTAGCTCGCAGCTTTGAGTCAAAATGACCAAAATACCCCTATAGCGTTTTTACGCGGGTAAAGGTGCCGTTTGAGCCCGGAACTTTCCCCAGAGGTTTAAAAACATGTTTTCATGTGTCTAGAGGTCTCTGTTCAAGCCCCGGTGATCCCGGGTAGTTTTAGTGCAAAATTACGATTTTGCCCCTGGAATAGTGTTTTTAAGCTTAATGACGTAATTAAGCAAACCTAAGCAATATTAGGCTCTAAACGAAGATTAATTTATTTCCCTAATTAATCTAGAGTCAAAATAATTTATTAAAGTTAATTAGAACCTAAAATTGCTTAGATTAAACTTAAATCCCTTTTTAGAACTCAAGATTCCTAGTCTTGGAATCATGAATAGTGTTTTCTCTCTCCAATTCCTTAAATCAAGGAAATGAGTCTAGAGTTGTTTAAACTCTAAATTGAGGATTTAACCCTCTAATGGTGCAAGACCACTCCTTAATTATGTCTAGACCACCTTAATTACCCATTTACCTTACCTAAACACTTTCTTACAAATTCCTAATCCTAAGCATAATCAAAGATACACCTAAACACAACTCTAAACCACAATTAAAATGCAAACTAATCCTCCCCATGGGCTGATGCATTTCGGCCAGCACCTTTCCCCATTGACCACATGTTTAATTATTTTCTCACTCAAAGAACCATGCTTGAGCCATACCTTGAGCCATACCTCACCATGCTTTGAACCATACCTCACCATACCTCAAGAACACATTATCTCACCTCATGGAACTCATGGAGAGCCTCCATTCTGCACCTCAGGGCGAAGCCATCCTCACCCATGAGCATCCTCCATTTGTTTCATTTCTCTATAAATAGAATGCCTTGAGGAGCTTGCACCACTTTTAGATCATTTGCTAAGTTTAGGAAACACTCAAAGCTTTTCTTTTCTCTCAAAGTCTTTGTGTTCTTCAAGTTCTTGGAGTTCTTCAAGTTCTTCATCTTCTTCATTTTCTTCTTCCATCTTCAAGTTCATCACACCAAGTAGGGATTTTCTTTCATGTGTTATTTCTTTAAAGTTCTTGTTCTAAGCTTAAAGTTCATAGTTTCTCTTGATTCTTTTTAGAACTTCTTTTTCTTTCCTTTACCTTTTCATTTTCGGCCATGGGCCTTGGAGAATAAAGGAATGAGAGCTTGATGATGAGAGTTTCATGATGATGTTCATCACTTGAAACAAACTCTAGAGCTTGATTTTTGTTCTTGAGCAAAAGTGTTTCTAAGATTTTCCTTTCTTGAACTTTTGAGAACTTTAACTTTGATGTTATTTCAAAATGGTTCTAATGACTCAATGATGAGGTCTCATGATGTTGGTGTTTGTATATCACCAAGATCATGGATTCTAGAGTTTCAAACATTTCTTTTCTTTCCTTGAAGTTTCGGCCATTACCTTTTCCTTTTCATGCTAGATGTTTGATTTTCTAAATATGGTATGTTGAGTTCTAAGAACTCTAGACTTTTACTTTGTCTTGGTTTGATGAGTTTGGGTTGAGGTTTAAGTTCCTTTAAAGTCTTGTTAAGAGCCCTAGAAAGATAAAATGAACTTGCATAATTTATTTTATGCTTGCATTCATATTTACTTTCTTGCTATGCATCTTTACTTTCAAGCCATCACCTAAGAACATAAAGATTAAAATGGAACTTGTATCATCACTTAACTTAATTCTCAAAGCCTTTCTATTTCGGCCTAAAAGTCGATTGTTGTTGGGCCTAGAGCACTAAAATAAAGAATTGAACTTGCATTATCACCTAATTAATTTCTCGAATGCCTATCTATTTCGGCCTTAAAGTCGATTGTTGTTGGGCCAAGAGCACTAAAATAAGGAATTGAATCTTGCATCTTTACTTTCAAGCTTGCACGTTTAAGATTATGCTTCGCATATTTACTTTCGAGTTTACACGTTTAAATTATGCCTTGCATATTTAATTTCAAGTCATCACTTTACCTTGAAAGCAAGATTAAAAATGAAGAGCATGAGCACGTTTAGTTTATGCCGTAACTTAAGAACCTAGAGCTCAAAGACTTGCCCATTTCATTCCAAGTTAAAGTTTAATGTAAACCATACTTTGAATGTATGTTTTTCGGCCAAGTAGTGAAGATGGACTTGCAATGAGTTTTCATCTAGCTACTAGGACCAATAGCCTATGTTTTGAGTTTTCCTTAAAGTTTGACAATTCTTTATAAGGTTATGTCGTTATAAGTTGTGATTCCAATCTCTTTTAGGGGATGGAATATGTTTTGGTCAGTGACCTAAGGCTTCACTTAGCCTCTTGATGAATTAAAATGTTTTGCAAAGAGTTTTAGAAATTCTAAATTGATTCCAAGAGAAACTAGTTAACTTATGTACCTAGAAATGTCAATTTAATTCTCTTATTAAGGCAAGATGTTTTCGGTTCTGATGTGATGAATGTGATGCTGTATGATGATGTTTTAATGTGTTGGAATGTGTGAAAATATCGTATGATGATGTAGAAACGATCCTATGCATGATAGGTAAGAAACTAGCTAACTAGAAATACCGTAAAGCTAGAATTTAACATAGTTTTGACCCATTTGTTTATGGAACTAATCCAAACTGTTTTAATGGGAACATAATCAGATTTAGATTGTTTAGACATGAAAAACTTAGTATCATTTGGGTTAGAATTGAATTCTAGCACCTACGGGGAAACTAGTAACTAGAAAACCGTAAGAATGCAAATGTAGAACTCTTAGAACATTTAATTTTCTGGAATCTGTCCAGCACCCTTACAACATGATAAACATGATTAATAATTAGTCCTTAAGCATAGGAATGTCTCATAATTGATTTAGATTTAATGTATAGCGCCTTAGGCGAAGACGGAACCGAGAAAGGGTCTAAAACGTAAGTTCTAGAACCCCGAAAAAACAAGTTAGAGATTCTGCCCTATGCTATTCAGATTTAAGTATGAACATGAGAATGAAGAATGATGTTTAATATGAGCCTTAGGGGCATAAAATATGAGCGACGGATATTAGAGAGCTATATCTCAAGATTAAGACCTGTAAGGGTCAAAGCATAAGCTACCGTGAGGGTAAGCGTTTGAATGATGTATGATGATGCATGAAGTATGCTAATGATGATGATGTTATTCATATGAGGAATTTATGAGATTATATGTTTATGTGGCATAAGCCAAACTTGGAAGGAAATTCGGTGTAATGACCGTTTTGGCCGCCGAATTTCCGACAAATTTGGAAGGAAACTCGGTGTAATGACCGTTTTGGCCGAATTCCGACAAATTTGGGGACTTAAAGAGATTTTAAAAATTAAGGTACTAAGATGGGTTCTAGGATGACACCGGTTCGCCGAGCACCTCCATAGAACTCATGTGACATCGGTACCATTTTATACTCTTAGGTGACACCGTTCGCCGAGCACCCTAAGAGTTTTGCCCTCAACCCGTACTCAGATAGTCGGGATTTATGATACGCTTATCGTTAAGTGGTAAGTAAGAACTAGTGACGACTAGTTAAGGTATGAGCTCATAACCTAGATGTATGACACGTTACGGGTGACACCGGTTCGGCCGAGCACCCCGATTCGATTGTCTTTTAGGGTGGCCCATGAGGAAGAAAAGTTCATGATTATGATTATGTCACTAAGTTTTGTCCCATATGAATGTTACTATTGCCACTTTATGCCACCAATGATGATGATGCTTGATGTTATGTATGTGCATTAGGTAGTGCCATGCATACATTTTCCATTATGTTGCATTCATGACATTAAGATCATCCTAAAATGAACGGACCTTGGCTAAAGTATATTTTTGAAGTTTAAAATGAACTAAATGCATGTTCAGTCATTTCATATAATTAAACCCAAGGTTCCCGAGGGCGTAGATGATGACACCTAGGTAGTAGGAGGCCTCTTGAGATTCTTTAGCAAGATTCTCACTCCCTCTATCTCTTTCTTTTCCGTCACGTCTTGAGATGGCGGCGTTAAGTAGCATTCATGGACACCCCGACATGGGAGGTGCACTATGACCCGACTCACGGGTCATACCATTTTGAGGGCGATGCAGTGCGGATTTTCATGTTTGTAGGACGCCTTCGCTCATCCCGCACACCCATCACTTCTCCCGATCGCACCCTATGGCGGCGCACGGCGGGTTTTTGAGCGTCGCGCAGACGCATGACGAAGAGAGTACTCCGTAGGCACACCGCCGCCTTAGCCATGCGAGATTATCCCGACTATGTGCCCGACCTATTTCACGGAGACCGACCCATCCGAGGACCCGCCTACCCATCCGTATAGCGAGGACTCTGCCCTCTCCACCACGGATAAGGGAGGGCGGTGAGGATACCGTGACTCAGCCACGGCCACGCGACGACGGAGATGCGACCATACCGTGGGGTCACCCTCGATCCCCATTCCGCCTCTTCACGTCCGAGGAGCTCGCCCGATTTCCGGATATACGCCTCGTTCGCGAGATGGACGCCAATGGAGGTGACGATCGTCCGATGGAGTACCCGGTTAGGGCACACACACCATTTAGATGGGGATAAACCTTCTTTTGTTTAGAGGTTATCCTATTAGATGCACTCGGGTAGGGAGTAGATTATGTTTATGTTTTAGGTTGTATTTCCTTGTCTTGAATTAAGTCCCACACTTATAAGTGGGCAAGTTATATATATATGAGATTATATTCAGTGATGTTCATGATGTGCCTTATGTTATGATGATTGTGAGACGATTGTTTTACTTTGCATGGTTTACCGCTTATCGCATCACGCGGCTCTCACTTTTATTTCAAAAAAATTACCCGTATTTTCCGCTAAGTAATTCAAAGTTAAATGAGAACTATGAAGTAACAGACTAATGATTAACCTAAATATGTTCTAGAGTATTGGGTTAAAAATTAGGATGTTACAACTTGCATTTCTCATGTTTAAATTCCAAGCTTGTATTTCATGTTTATGTTTCAAGTCATCACTTAATCTTTCAAGATAATAAAGAGGTTGCATCTCATATTTAATTTATGCTCTCACTATATTTTATAATGGCTAAAAGAATCAACGCATGGCATGTTTATTTTATGCCATCACCTAAAGATCCTAGAGCTCAAAGACTTGCCCATGTATCACAAGCAAAGAAATATGATTATTGGAGTTAAAGAATTTATTCTTTAAAAAGTCTTGAGATTGGAGCTTAAAAAGATGTAATAATAATATTCTCTTCTCCTTCTACTGGTCCTGTGCGGACTACCCCCGCTCCGGTTTCTTAATATTTTCTTCTCCCTCTACTGGTCCTGTGCGGATTACCGCCGCTGCAGTTTCTTGTATCATGTTTATATTTCAAGTTCTTGCATCATGTTTAATTGTCAAGTCATCACCTTAAATCTTAAAGATAAAGAAATGGAATTGCATATCATGTTTATAATTCCAAGCTATCACCTTATAAAGATAAGATTAAAATAAGGTTGCATAGCATGTTTATAATTCTAAGATGTCACCTAAATCTCTAAAGCTCAAGACTTACTCCTTTTATCTTAAGTGAGAATTTTAATTGTGAAGATCCTCCCAAATTTGACAAAAGAACTAGTTTCTAAATGAGTTTTAAGGCTTTGCAAGGATTTTCACGGAAACTAGTATTTTATATGCACTTAAAATATGATTCTATGTAATTGCATGAGGTTCATGATTCGCCACTGATCTGAGTTTAGTATCAATGTGTGATAATGATTTGATATGATTGAAGTTGTGATAATTATGGTTTATTGTTAAGAGAATGATTCATAATTGGTTTAGTAACTAATTAGTTCTATAATTGATAATTCTATGTAAGGATTGGATGCTTATTAAGTACTTGATATCATTGAATGATTTCCTGGCTTGCATGTTATAGTTCTTTGTTGCAAATAATGAGAATGCTTGTACATGAAATGTTCTTTATTATGTAAAATTTACCTTTGTTGCTAGAAGAAAGTGTATCATTGTAAAAGTGTAATTTGGAAAGGTTACGGCTAAGGAAAGACTTGGTATTTAAGCGTGTCCATTGTGACCCACCTCTCTTTCTGGGAATCTCCCATATGCATGATTACAGTTGATATATATTATTCTAGCTTAAGACTATAAATGAGAAAATGTTATGATGTTTATGAATTGTATTATGATATAACATGCAAAAATTTAATGGTGACTTAAACTTATAAGAAAATGATCCTTTGGAACCATCGGACTATAGGTGGTGAAAAGGTGATTTTAGCCCCCTAACCCGTTCTCTCAAAAGGGTAGAGTCGGGACTTTAGCTTATCAAAAGGGATAAGTATATGCTAGTGACGACTAGTGAAGTATGAGCTCATAACCTAAATTACTCCCAAAAGGGTGGAGTATAGGGTGGCCCAAGGAAAATAATGATGATGATAAGATTTTAAGTCACCAAAGGCACTAAAGAAATGAAATATGTGCACTGTGTCCATGTGTAGCTAATATTATATGACGTTCTTTTATGCATGTTATTTTGATAATGATGATGAGGAATATGATGTAATGATAAAGGAAATGTTCATTGTAAATATGACATGTTAAGAATAAGATGCATTATAAGACGCATAATTAAAAATTGACGAACCTCGGTTAAGTATTTGTCCGAACTTAAAGTGCATCTTTGCATGCTCACTATTTTAGAATAATCCCGAGGTTCCTGGGGACTTTGATGATGACACTATAGAAGGAGGTACCCTACTGAGAATTCTTTAGCAAGATTCTCACTCCCTTTTCTTTATTTCCGTCATTGTCTCCAGATTCAAATGGCGACATTCGTCCTGTTCGTTGATACCCCTACTTGGGAATTCCACTATGATCCGGTGCATCGCTCGTATCATTTTGAAGGGAGGTGCGCAGTTCGTGTTTTTATTTACATAGGTCGTCCATTTGCACATCCTGTCCCTAGTTATCGATTTTCTCCTACTTCTCCCTATGGCGATGAAATGGTTTTCGAACATGCACGTCCACTTGATGAAAGGATGTTACGTTCTTATCCCGCTTCATCTCATTGCATGGATTTCCAGAGTATGTTCCCGAGACGAGATATTCAAACTGATCCTTCAGAGGACACTCCTACTCATGTATATTCTCGAGAGCTCGCTCCTACTCCCACACGTGTAAGAGAGGGTAGTGAGGAAGCAGCTTGTTCACCGAGGTTAGCGAGAAGGCCGTCCATGCGACCCGACCTGGTGCATCTCGTGTATCCCTCCCGAGGGAGCTCATCGATGGATCGGGTTTATTCCCCATTTCCAGGACAAAGGGCCATAGAAGGTTCTTAGTACATTTAGGTGTGATCATGCAGCCTAGTTTTAGGATAACCTTGCCGGCTTATGGAGTTATCTAGTTTAGGGGCATGTATTTCCTTAAGTATATTTTCTTTTATGGGTTTGCATAAGATAATGATGTATGAACATAACCCACCCTTTGAGTGAGGTTATTGTATGTAAATATATGCTATAATGTGCTTATGGATGTTATATGATGGAGCCTAAGTGATATGATGTGACATATTCTTAAACGTCTTATTATACCCCGCTTACTCGTTCACATTGTACTCGGCTCACGTTTTCAATTATGTGTTTAAAAAAAAAATGGCTCGTAATTTCACTAAGTATTTTCAAATTATGAAGAAAGAACCAAAGCAAGGAGTAAAGTCTAGTCATTAATCAGATTCAACCTAGGTGTATCTGGTTAATTACTAGGGTGTTACAGGATGCAGCAGATACCTTGATCAATTGGGAGTTGTTCAAGGCCTACTTCTATGAAAAGTACTTCCCAGAATCTGTGAGAAATGCTAAGGACATAGAATTCATGAAGCTGGCCCAAGGTGAGATGAGCATTGCACAATACACTGTGAAGTTCGAGGAGCTGATCAAATTTTCAAGGGTTTTCCAAGGAAATCCCAATGAAGTATGGAAATATGTCAAGTATGAAACCGGGCTGTAACACCCTAATATTTAACTCAACACGCCTAGGACGCATTTAAGTTAATTATTAGTCATTACTCTTTTGTTCTAGTTTTTAACTCAAAACTTCTTTAAAATACTTTAGTGAAAATATGGGTAAAATTTTTTTTTTTGAACTTAAATACCAAATCGTGAGCCGCGCATACTAAATATCTAACATCATTATCTTGCCTCCGTAAGAGAGATGTTAGAAATGAATAACAAGTAAATACATAATACAACCATGACATAACATAACTCAAATAATAATAACATATCAATAACTGTATCATAATAGTGATGTCTTGTAAACTTAAGGACATCAATATAAATCCATCAATAGAATACAAACTGATAACTGAGATACGATCACTCTAAAGGCAAATATCCAAGAGGAAGTTATCTCCATAGCTCCTCGTCTAGTCTCAAGACAAATCACGAACTACACCATCATTCATGTCTGGAGATGACACAGAAAAGAAAAGGGATGAGAAACTTATACAAGAATCTCAGTAGGGCTTCTCGACTATAACACAAGTGTCATCGTCATCGTCCCCAGGAATCTCGGGTTTAATTATGAAATTGGTGAACATATATATATAAGGTTCATTTATTAAGTTCTAAATATCATTAGCCGAGGCTCGTATCTCTTAGCATGAATCTTAATGTCATGAATGCAACATATTAGTCATGGATGCATGTTGTAACATCCTAATTTTTAACCCAATACTCTAGAACATAATTAGGTTAATCATTAGTCTATTACTTCATAGTCCTCATTAACTTTGAATTACTTAGCGGAAAATACGGGTAAATTTTTTTTTTTTGAAAAACAAAGTGAGAGCCGCGTGATGCGATGTAACACGTAAAGAACAAAACATACATCTCATAACGTCATAGCATAAAGCACATAAAGGCACATCATGGGAAAACACTGAATATCATCTTATATTTATATAACTTGTCCATTTATAAGTGTGGGACTTAGTTTAGTACAAGGGAAATACATGAAAGGAAATACAACATAAATATAAACACGATCTACTCCCCTACCCGAGTGCACCTAATGGGATAACCTCTAAACAAAAGAAGGTTTATCCCCATCTAAGTGGTGTGTGCTCTAACCGGGTACTCCATCGGTCGATCGTCACCTCTCATCGACGTCCGTCTCGCGAACGAGGCAAGTATCCGGGAAACTGGGCGAGCTCCTCGGGCGTAAAGAGGCGGAATGGGGATCGAGAGTGACCCCCGTGGTGAGGCCGCATCTCCGGTCGCTGTGCAAGTCGTGGCTGAGTCTCGGTATCCTCACTGCCCTCCCTCATCAATGGTGGAGAAGGGGCAGAGCTCTCGCTATACGGATGAGTAGGCGGGTCCTCGGACGGGTTGGTCTTCGAGAAGTAGGTCCGAGGCACGTAATCGGGATAGTCTCGCATGGCTAAGGTGGCGGTGTGCATGCGGAGCACTCTCTCGTCGCCAAAGGGTGCAGTCGGGGAGAAGCGATGGGTGTGTACGGGATGAGCGAAGGGGCGCCCTACGAACATGAAAACCCGCACCGTGCACTGCCCCTCAAAATTGTATGACCTGTGAGCCGGGTCATAGTGCACCTCCCATGTCGGGGTGTCCACGAACACTACGAACGTCGCCATCTGAAGACGTGACGGAAAGAAAGAGATAGAGGGAGTCAGAATCTTGCTAAAGAATCTCAGTAGGGCCTCCTACTACCTAGGTGTCATCATCTACGTCCTCAGGAACCTTGGGTTTAATTATACAAAATAACTGAACATGCATTAAGTTCATTTTAAACTTTAAAATATACTTTAGCCAAGGTCCATTCATTTTAGAATGATCTTAATGTCATGAATGCAACATAATAGAAAATGTATGCATGGCACTACCTAATGCACATACATAAAACATAACATCAAGCATCATCATACTTGGGGGCATAAAGTGGCAATAGTAACATTCATATGGGACAAACTTAGTGACATAATCATAATCATGAAACTTCTCTTCCTCATGGGCCACCCTAAAAGACAATCGAACTGGGGGTGCTCGGCCGAACCGGTGTCACCCAGAACGTGTCACATATCTAGGTTATGAGCTCATACCTTAACTAGTCGTCACTAGTTCTTACTTACCACTTATCGATAAGCGTATCATAAATCATAAATCCTGACTATCTGAGTATGGGTTAGGGGGCAATTCTATTAGGGGTGCTCGGCCGAACCGGTGTCACCTAAGAGTATAAAATGGTACCGATGTCACATGGGTTCTATGGAGGTGCTCGGCCGAACCGGTGTCATCCTAGAACCCATCTTAGTACCTTAATTTTCAAAAATCTCTTTAAGTCCCCAAATTCATTGGGAATTCGGCGGCACGATGGCATTACGCCGAATTCCTTCCAAATTTGCTTTATGCCACATAAACATATATCCTCATGAATTCCTCATATGAATAACATCATCATCATTTACATACCACATGCATCATCATGGAACATTCAACCGTTTATCCTTACGGTGGCTTATGCTTTGACCCTTACGGGTCTTAATCATGAGATATGGTTCTCTAACATCTGTCGCTCATATTTTATGCACCTAAGGGCTCATAATTAAACATCATTCATCATTCTCATGTTCACACTTAAATCTGAATAGCATAGGGCAGAATTCCTAACTTGTGATTACGGGGTTCTAGAACTTACGTTTTAGACCCTTTCTTGGTTCCGTCTTCGCCTAAGGTGCTATGAATTAAATCTAAATCAATTATGAGGCATTCCTATGCTTAAGGACTAATCATTAATCATGTTTATCGTGTTGTAAGGGTGCTGGGCAGAATCCAGAAAATAAATGTTCTAAGAGTTCTAAACTTGCACTTTTACGGTTTTCTAGTTACTAGTTTCCCTATAGGTGCTAGAATTCGATTCTAATCCAAATGTTACCAAGTTTTTCATGTCTAAACAATCCTAATCTGATTATGCTCCCATTAAAATAGTTTGGATAAGTTCCAAAAATAAATGGGTCAAAACTATGTTAAATTCTAGCTTTACGATATTTCTAGTTAGCTAGTTTCTTACCTATTATGCATAGGATCATTTCTACATCATCATATGATATTTTCACACATTCTAACACATCAAAACATCATCATACAGCATCATACTCATCATATCAGAACCGAAAACATTTAGCTTCAGTAAAGGATTTAAATTGACATTTCTAGGTACATAAGTTAACTAGTTTCTCTTGGAATCAATTTAGAATTTCTAAAACTCTTTGCAAATCATTTTAATTCATCAAGAGGCTAAGAGAAGCCTTAGGTCAATGACCAAAATATATTTCATCTTCTAAAAGGGGATAAAGTCATATCTCATGACAACATAACCTTGAAAAGGTTTGTAAGGCTTTTAAGGAAAACTTAGAACATAGACTATTAGTCCTTGTAGTTAGATGAAAACTCATTACAAGTCCATCATCACTACTTGGCCGAAAGCATGCATTCAAGGAATGCATTCACATTGAACTTTAACTTGAAATGAAATGGGCAAGTCTTTGAGCTCTAGGTTCTTAAGTTACGACATAAAATAAACGTGCTCATGCTTTTCATTTTTAATCTTGCTTACAAAATGAAGTGATGACTTAAATTAAATATGCAAGGCATAAACTTAAACATGCAAGCTTGAAAGTAAATATGTGAGGCATAAACTTAAACGTGCAAGCTTGAGAGTAAATATGCAAGGTTCAATTCTTTATTTTAGTGCTCTTGGCCCAACAACAATCGACTTTAAGGCCGAAATAGATAGGCATTTGAGAAATTAATTAGGTGATTATGCAAGTTCAATTCTTTATTTTAGTGCTCTAGGCCCAACAACAATCGACTTTAAGGCCGAAATAGAAAGGCTTTGAGAATTAAATTAAGTGATGATGCAAGTTCCATTTTAATCTTTATGTTCTTAGGTGATAGCTTGAAAGTAAAGATGCATAGCAAGAATGTAAATATGAGTGCAAGCATAAAATAAATTATGCAAGTTCATTTTATCTTTCTAGAGCTCGTAACAAGACTTTAAAGGAACATAAACCTCAACCTAAACTCATCAAACCAAGATAAAGTAAAGTCTAGAGTTCTTAGAACTCAACATAACATTTTTAGAAATCAAAACATTTTGCATGTTAAAGGAAAAGGAGATGGCCGAAATTTCAAGGAACAAAAAGAACATTTTGAAACTCTAGAGTCCATGAACTTGATGATATATTAACACCAACATCATAAGACCTCATCATTGAGTCCTTAGAACCATTTTAAAACACCATCAAAACTAAAGTTCTCAAGAGTTCAAGAAAGGAAAAACTAGAAACATTTTTGCTCAAGAACAAAGATCAAGCTCTAGAGTTTGTTTCAAGTGATGAACATCATCATGAAACTCTCATCATCAAGCTCTCATTTCTTTGAACTTCAAGGCCCATGGCCGAAAATGAGAAAGAACAAGGAAGGGAAAAGAAGTTCTAAAAAGAATCAAGAAAAACTATGAACATAAAGCTTAGAACAAGAACTTTAAAGAAAGGAATACTTGAAAGAAAATCCTTACTTGATGTGATGAACTTGAAGATAGAAGAAGAAGATGAGGGTGATGAAGAACTTTGAAGAACTTGAAGAACACTAGAACTTTGAGAGAAAAGAAAAGCTTTGAGTGTTCCTAAACTTAGCAAATGATCTAAAAGTGGTGCAAGCTCCTCAAGGCATTCTATTTATAGAGAAATGAAACAAATAAAGGGTGCTCATGGAGAGGAAGAGCTTCGGCCATGTGTGCAGAATTGGAGGCATCCATGAGTTCCATGAGGTGAGATAATGTGGTCTTGAGGCATGGTGAGGTATGGCTCAAAGTATGGTGAGGTATGGTTCAAGGTATGACCTCAAGCATGGTTCTTTGAGTGAGAAAACAATTAAACATGTGGCCAATAGGGAGGTGTGCTGGCCGAAATGCATCAGCCCATGTGGGGTTGTGTTTGCATTTTAATTGTGGTTTAGAGTTGTGTTTAGGTGTATCTTTTGATTATGCTTAAGATTAGGAATTTGTAAGAAAGTGTTTAGGTAAGGAAAATGGATAATTAGGGTGGTCTAGACATAATTAAGGAGTGGTCTTGCACCATTAGTGAGTTAGATCCTCAATTTAGAGTCTAAACAACTCTAGACACATTTCCTTGATTTAAGGAATTGGAGAGAGAAAACACTATTCAAGATTCCAAGACTAGGAATCTTGAGTTCTAAAAAGGGATTTAAGTTTAATCTAAGCAATTTTAGGTTCTAATTAACTTTAATAAATTATTTTGACTCTAGATTAATTAGGGAAATTAATTAATCTTCGTTTAGAGCCTAATATTGCTTAGGTTTGCTTAATTACGTCATTAAGCTCAAAAACACTATTCTAGGGGTAAAATCGTAATTTTGCACTAAAACTGCCTGGGACCACCGGGACTTGAACAGAGACCTCTAGACACATGAAAACGTGTTTTTAAACCTCTGAGGAAAGTTTCGGGCTCAAACGACGCTTTTACCCGCGTAAAACGCTATAGGGGTATTTTGGTCATTTTGACCCGAAACTGCGGAAAATGAGATTTTCGCTTCCGGAAGCATTCAAAGGCCATTCAATCCCCTTCAAACATTGAGTTGACCCTTCGAGGACGACCGAGTTGGTTACCCTCGAATTCGGATCAGGAAATGACCTCAGGGGCATTTTGGTCATTTCCCTCGGACAGAAAAATCGGGGTGTTACACATGTCAATATCATATACATAGTATCATAGAATCCAAAAATAAACAATGCATGTGATATAAAGAACATCATGATCATCATTCTTACAGGTGACTTAAACTTCTTTATCCTCTTTTCCTTGGGGGCCGCCCTATAATTCTCTCTTTTCTCGAGAGTTCTAGGTTATGAGCTCATACCTCACTAGTCGTCACTAGCATAATCTTATCCCTTTTGATAAGTTAAATTCCCAACTCTTAAGGTATGGGATAGGGGGCATTAGGATCACCTTTCATAACCTTTAATTCGGGGAGTCCAAAGGATTACTTCCTATTCGGATCACCTCTCATAACCTTTAATTCGGGGAGCCTAGAGGATCATTTCCATGTGTTTTACGTCACTTTAAATCTTGGCATGATATAAATAGAGATGCAAACATGAATAACTCATCATTAATATTTCATGCTCATAAACTTCATGAACTTATGCATCTCAATGAATCAGACATAACCGTAACATGCCATAAATCAAATCACGTAAACATGCATCATATTTCATTGCATATATCCTACATAAATCTCAATATATGAACATTGCCATCACAAGATATCAATCATATTCATCTCATCAAATTATCAATATTTACATTTAAGTCCCAAAGGGTCAAATCACAATTCTCAAAGGTTACGGGTCAAAACATAATTACCTCTTTTTAACATCTACTCATAAATTAAGGATCTTTAACTTTAACCAATATATTTCAAGAGATATATAACTATTAGAAACCATTCAAACTCATCATAAAAACCTTTTAGGGTCATAGACTAAATTTAACATATTTTAGGGGTCAAAGTACAAAGTTACTTATTTTTAACACTTAAAAAGCCAATACTTCTAAAACTTTCTCTAAACATCATAAATGGTATTCTAAACACATAAACACATCAGATATCATTATTTACTCTAACTAAAATCCTTTGAATCAAAAAAATTACATAATTGATAGTTTAGGACACAACTTTCCGCATTTTATGAATCGGTCAAAACTAATACTTGTAATTATTCTTTTTAACCTCTAAGATACCAAAAACAATTTATACATCAAATACTAATAATTCTAATGTATATAAACCATAAGATCAGTATCAAATTAGTGAGGAATTAATCCAGAAAATTCATTGTCTAAAGTTTTATAAAATTATGATTTTGATCCTTTCTAATTATTAGTTTATCTCAAAAATGCTAAAAATAATTCTTACATCAATTATAAGTAATTTATACACATTCAAACCTTATAAAATAGTATTCTAACCATTTTATTTAAGTCAGGTTAGTAACATAATTTTTAAATCAAAAAGCTTGAGAAAAACACAATCTTTAACATCTTTGGATTTCTAACTCTAACAAGAATTATTTAAGTAATTTAAAGACAAGATCAAAGCCTTAAAAATAAAATAAATGAATCTTAATACTAAGAACATCAAGAGGCTGAAGTTAACTTAATTTAAGTATAAGAATTCCTATTTAAGATTAAAGAGGTAACTTTTGAGCTTTTAGAGATTTAGGTGATAGCAAGAATCATAGATATGCTATGCAATCCATTTTTAATCTTTATCATTATAAGGTGATGACTTGGAAATATAAACATGATATTTAATACTTCAAATATAAATATGAAGATGCAAGTTTATTTTTAGATCTTCAAAGTTTAGTGATAACTTGAAACATAAAATGCTTTACTTGAAATTTAAACATGAGAATGCAAATTCATATTATTATCTTCAAGATTTAAGATGATGAACTTGAAATTAAATATGATTATGCAAGGCTTGAAATTTAAATATGATGTGCAAGAACTTGAACATAAATATGGATGCTAGTTCATTTTTATATCTTGTTAAGCTTAAAACTCAAAACTTAGTAATTCCTTTATTAATCTTTTAACATCAAGAATTAAACCTTGGGCTTTAGAGTTCATTTAAATGATGGATTCATAACCACCACCATGATTCCTCATCATCAAGCCATGGTCATAATCAAATCATAAAAATCAAAAATATAAAGAAAGAACAAGAGAAAGAACATGAAATAAAATCCCTACCAAGTTGTTTCTTGTTATCAAAAGATAATGCTTGATCTTTAAAGAAGTTAGGAGAAGAAAATATGTCCTTGATATGTCCTTGAAATTCAGCCAAGATTAGAGCAAATGGAGGAAGGATTTTTCTTGTGTTTTTGTGTTTGATAATGGAAAGGTTATGTGTTTAGGAGTTGATTTATGGTTGGAATGTGTATACTTGAGGTTTAGAGCTTGGTTAGAGGTTGGGAATGGAGTCTCTTGAGTGTGAATGAGGAAGAAGAAGAAAGCTTGAAGTATTAAGAGAATTAGAGAACTTTGAGCAAACTTTGAGTAAGAAAACTATCAAGTAAGAAAATGCTAAGGCTAGGAATGTTTGTGTGTGCATTTAGACAATGGAAGAGCTCATATGCTGTATGGCAGCTGCCTTGTGGCTGGAAAAATGGAGTTTTTAGTTCATTTTCAATTAAAGAAAACATGGAAAAAGAATGCTTTTATTCTTGTAATAATTTGGTTCATGCATAATGGATGAAAACACTAAAATATGATCCTAATGGGAGACATTGTTGCTGATCACATCATGGCTGAAATGGGTGGGTTTTCTTTTGAATAAACATAGCCAAAAATAATGCAAAAGAAAGCTAAAGGTATGGTGTTATGGTTGGATATGTTTCTTTGTTGGAAAAACACTTAAAATATGGTGAAAAGGAGACAAGTTGGCCACTAGTTTCTGATTCCTTTAGGATCAGATTGGTGATGTTTTACAAGTGGTAAATCATGTATTAGATGTGTATTTACTTAGGTAAAAGATTAGGAATTGATAGATTAGTGAAAATGGTAAAAGGTTAAGTGTTTAGGACACTACAATACAAGGTAAAAAGAGAAATCATATACTACTAAATGAGGTTAATTTCAAATGAGTAAAAAATCACTTTGTAACATAGGTTCTAAACTTAGGATAAGAAAATGTAAATGTACAATATTTTACCTAAACCGAAATCTTAACTTTGATCTCAATTATCACTAATTTTATGAGGTTTCATAATTAACGAAAGATAATTTAATTTTACCTTAGGTGATTTTAGACTCTAATTACCTCAGTAATTATTTTTAACCTTAGGTAATTAATTTTAAACTCAAGGTTAATGAATAAAATTAATTTGAGTTCAAATAAAGTTTTAATGCTATCTTAATTACACAAGTAAACCTATTTACCACAACTAGGGGTAAAAAGGTAATTTCACGTAAAAACTCCCTGTAAATATTGGACAATCTCAAATCATACTTAAAATAGTCATTTTGAACCTTTGGGTGAAAACCGAATTCAAAGATTATATAATTTCATGAAAAATTACTACAGGGGTAAAACGGTAATTTTACTTATGATAAAAATTGAGAATTGAGATTTTTACCTCTAAGGCACATATAATCCCCATCAGGCATAAAATTAACCCCTCAGAGATAATTTAGATTGGTTATCCTTGATTTCTCGGTAAAAATGACCTCAGGGGCATTTTGGTCATTTTACACGTATAGAAAAATCGGGGTTTGCGACTTTCGCACGAATCGCTAATTAAGTCTCCTATGATGTTTCTCTAATGTCATATTCCTTTATTGAGGATTATTTGACCTCGAACTACGTGTAAAAATTACCTAGAGGCATTTTGGTAATTTTCACATAGCAGTAAAAATTGGGGCGTTACACGGGCTGAAGGCAGAACTTAATGTCGTTGTTGCACACATGGAGATTAGGGACTTCCCTACCCTAGTCAACAAATGTCGCATTCTTGAGGAAGGCCACAAGAAGCTAAGTGTATTGAGAGCTGAAAATTTCACCAAGAAGCTGACGCCACAAGCTCTAAGGTTCAAGCCGCAGCACAAATATTAATCCGGAACACACTTCAATCCGTAGTATAATCAGCAGGTCAAGCTGTAGTTCGAGCCACACTTTAGACCACTATTCAAACCACAAGGCCCCAAGGATAACTTTCAACATGAAGGATCATATGGCCTAAAAGAGGAGGTATCTCAGGATAACCCCGTCGTCATTTGCCCAAAGTGTGGAAAGAACCATGGTGACTGTGTAACACCCTAATATTCAACCCAATACTACTAGTACGTACTTAGGCCAAATATTAGTCGTTACTTACTGGCATGGTTCATCTTCTTGAGAAAATAGACTTAACGAAAATACGAGCCAACTTTTTTTTTTGAAATCGTTACTTAAAATAGAAGCCGCGCGTAACTTTATGAGTCAGTATCATAGTATACGGAACGATAACATACGAATGGCTCCAAACCATAACATCGAACATAACATCAATCATAACTGAAATACCTCATAGATAAAATATGCCTACCCTACAGGGCAGGACTCTTCAAGTACATAGTAACATGAATACGGCAGAAAAACAGAATACATGGAAAAGAACTGGAAAGAAGCATCCCTACCCATGTGCACCCTAAGGTGGATAACCTCAACACAAAAGAGGTATCATCCATACTATGTGACGTCGTGCACTAAGGACTACCCTCCAATCTCCATAGCGGACTCACGCAGTGCGGAGGAACGTAGCCAATCCACGCGAGCTCGGCAGTGCGAGCATGCCCTGTGGATCGAACGTGTCGCCCACGTCGGGGTCATGGTCCGCACCGAAGCCCTCCGACGCCGAGTGGCTGTCTCCTCGCCGCCTATCATCGCGAGCGGAGTGAAGCGAGCCCTCCTGGTCCATGGGGAATCCTCTGAAGGGTCCTCCTCGAGTGCTGCGATGATGGCACGCGTCTTGCGCGCGTCATTGAATCCGGCAGAGTGGGTCCGCAGTTCCTCTCATGTCGTGGCCGTGCATGCTCAAAGATCGCGGGTCACCATAGGGGATGCTTTGAGAAGCGATAACTATACAAGGGGTGTGCGAATGGCCGTCCTAAAAACATGAAGATGCGCATGCATACACGGCCCTCAAAATGAAATGACCCATGCTCCGGTCATGGTGGATCTCCCACCGTGGCGTGTCAATGAATAGACGAAGGTCGCCATCTCGCTCAAGACGTAATGGAAAGGAAAAGATAGAGGAGTGAGATTCTTACTAAAGAAACTCGATGGGGTTTTCCTTCTATCCTAGGTGTCATCATATACGTCTCCAGAATCTCGGTTATTTATAAAATAATGGACATACATAGGTTCAATTATGAGTTTTCCAAAAATCTCACTTTTCGAGAATCCGTTCTTTTTAACATGGCACTTGTGTTACATAGGCTATATGCTAAAATCATAGACATAAATCATGTATCTTGGTACATAGAACATAAATCATATAACTCGTACATGGAACATAAATCATATAACTGGTACATGGAATATAAATCATATAACTGGTACATGAAACATAAATCATATAACTAGTACATGAAACATAAATCATATAACTGGTACATGAAACATAAATCATATAATCAAGTTACTTAGGTGACATAAGAACCTTTACTTAATCGGGCCGCCTAATATTTCTCCTTTTGAGAAATCTCTAGGTTATGTGCTCATTCCACGCTAGTCGTCACTAGCATCTAGACTTTATCCATTTGGATAAGTCAACTTCCCGACTTTAAGTGCGGGTTTACGGCGCTAGAATCACATTGTCCCCACCCTTAATTCGGTGGTTTCAAAGGATTGCATTCTGATGTTCTAAGTCATCCTAAGTTTAACATGTTTCTTTAAGATGCCACATAATTAATGCATAACACATAATTACTACCTCGGCATCTTTAAGTCCTTTTTAAAGAATAATAATAACATGTTAATACACGCTATCACATAGGGATAATAGTTAACATGGCACCATACACGTCATGAGCTAACACATCAATTCATCATCAAACTTAGAGGCGCATAATCATCCCTTAAGGTAAAAATCCCTAAATCGGGTAACCTCAAACTTTCCCATTACTTTCTAGTATATTTATGGGATTGATTAACCTCATTACCATAATCCATTAGGTTCTAATTCCTAATTAATTATGGTTGGACAGCCTTATGTAGTTGTTCATATTTGATGAATTACGTGTTCTAGAAAATGCGTTTTAAGCCCTTTCTCCCATCCGACTTTTTCTATGGTGCAATAATTAATACCTAAGCCAATTATGAGTCACTCCCACACATCTAGACATAATCTAATGAGATTCTAAATATTTTATCAAGGCTGGGCAGAAACTCATTTTGCCATTCTTTATAGTTCTAGAATTCACATATTAAGCAAACAAAGTCACTAATAATGCTTTAAAGAGTCTAGAACAATTATCACATACTTGGCAAGGTATTACAACATATTTAGACCACCCAAAACAGAATTTAAGGTGCTGGAATTTACTAAGGCAGAACCGAAATCCTTAAGGCATAAAATCATGAGAAAAACCTTTCTTTCAACCATATAACTTGCTAGTTTCTCTTGGAACCTTTTGGGACTTCAAGACTATGTAAGATCAAAGTTTATTTTGCCAAAACTCATCATGGAACACCAAGGGCAGTAGCCATTTGCTTGCTCTTGGCAAGGATTTAAAACTTAAAAACATGTTTAAAACCTTGGTTAAGTGCATCAAAGCTTAGAAAAATTCTAAGACATGCATTATGGGCCCTTGTAGTTAAATGAAACTCATCCTAGAGCCATTTACACCACATGGTCGAACGATGTTGAAGGAGATAGCTACTTGATTTAATTCTTTCTTAAGATGAAATGGGCAAGTCTTTGAGCTCTAAAGTTTCAAGTGATGACATAAAATAAACGTGCTATGCATTTCATTTTATAGTCCTTTAGAAAATAAAGTGATAGCACAAAGTAAAGATGAAATGCATCTCCATTCTTATTCTTAGAGTTTAGTGATGACTTGAAATATAAAATGAGATGCAAAGCTTGAAACATAAACGTGCATTGTGCAAGTTCATTCATTATCTTGGGTCTTAGTGATGGCATAGGAAATAAACGTGCTAATGCGAAGCATAAACGTAAACGTGGATGCAACTTCTTTTATATCTTGTTTAGAGCTCTTGCAAGACTTTAAAGGAAACAAGGTTTCAACCCATAACTCATCCTCACAAGAAAAGAAAACTAAACTCATGACCAACATGGAAGAAAGTAATCAAATATGCTTGGCCTAGGGACCAAGTCTATGCTCTAGAGCTTTGTTCATGTGACATACATCAACATGAAGCCCTCATCATCAAGCTACCATTTTTCTAAGTCCCAAAGCCTTTCATGGCCGAATACTCAAGGGAAAGAAATGGGGTTTTCAAAGATCCAAGAGAAACATAACTATGTCTTGAGCAAAACTTGAAAATAATAAACTTATTTTTAGAAAACTCAAGCTTTAGAGGTTGTTCATGTGACAAACATCATCACACAACTCTCATCATCAAGCTCCTCATATTTCAAGTCCAAGAGGCCTTCATGGCCGAAAACTAACAAAAGAAAAGGAAAGTTTCAAGGCATCAAAGAAACATAACTCATTCTTTGACCAAGACTTGAAAAGAGAAACCTTTCTTGGAAAAACTCAAACTTTAGAGTTTGATCATGTGACAAAGGCCAACATGAAGTGCTCATTACAAAGCTACCATTTTTCCAAGCTCTTTAAGCCTTCATGGCCGAAAACATCAAGGAACAAAAGCTCAAAAAGAGTTTTCATGAAAAACATAGCCTTGTATTAACCAAGACATGAAAAAGATGAAACTTTTCTCAAACAAAACTCAAGCTTTAGAGGTCTCATGTTAGGATGAACACATGGTCATCCCAAAAGAGCACTCATCATCAAGCTCTCCTCATTTTGGTCTAGAGGCCGAAAATGAAAGAAAAAGGAGAAAGGATGGAACTTTTTCTTAAGAAAGGTTCAAGCTTTAGAGGCCTCACTTTAAGATGAACTCATGGTTTCATCTTTGAGAGCACTCATCATCAAGCTCTCACTACCATGGCCTTAAGGCCGAAAATGAGAGGGAAGAGAAAAGAAGAAACCGAAAATGTTTGAGAGAAAAACTTGCTAACAACACAACTTTCAAACAAGATAAACATTGATCATGAAAGTAAAAGAAAGCATTCTTGAAGAGCTCCCTACCTTAGAGTTTGAGATTTGAGAGGAAGTGAAGAAGATGAAGAGGTTGGAGAGGATGAGCTCTTGAACTTGAGAGAAAGGAACTCAAAGTGCTCTAACTCAAAGCTTTAGTGAAATGAACAAAGGTGCTTCAAGTTCCCTAAGCTACCTATTTATAGAGAAGTGAAATGAATTGAATATTGGAGGCCATTTGGGGGGAGAATTTCGGCCACCTTTTCAGCCACATGAGGGAGGAAAAATCTTGTTCAAAGCATGGTGTAAAGTCATTCAAAGCATGGTGAAAAGTCTAGCTATGCATGTCCTAAAGTATGGCTAGCATGTACCTTATTTTCAAACCTTTAAAAATGCATAAAAACTTAAAATTTTGGGCTGCAAAATCTGAAGAGAAACCATGCTTCTCATGCCCAAAAAGAAGAGAAAATTTTCTAGACTTAAATTCCCAAAGCATAGGTAATGTGTTGTAAGACATGTTGTCTTGAAAAAGTTTGATAGAAAGCTTGAATGACCACAAAAACAAATCATTCTTTTTGAATTTGAAAGACATAATTTAATTCATTTTAGAAATGAATTGAAAACCTTGATTGACCATATAAAATATTCTTTGGGTCTTGAATGACAATTTTTCTTGAAAGTTGATCATTGATTGAAAGTGTTCAAGACACATGTCACAAGATAGCTTGAACACATAGACTAATTTTTTTTTTTTGATGATTTCTAGAGAAAATGGTGCCATTCTTGGCAGCCTTGGGGAGGAGAAATATCTCCTTAAACCATGTTCTAGAAGTGTGTTTTGGTGTGACATAGATTAGGCTTAGGATTAAAAATTGCTAAGTAGGTACTTAGGTGCACTAATAGGTTAATTAAAACCATAAATCCCTAGGTTTAGAGGTGGTCTAGAAGGATTAGAGAGTCAACACCTCTAGGACTAGTGATGTGAGTGTGACAACTTGTCTCAAAAAGAAAAGTTGATGTGAATAGTGGAAACACTATTCGACACTATTCACATATTCTTTTTCCTTTTTAAAGAATAAGACTATGATGAGATTTGAATTTTTCCTAAGCAATTTTAGGTTCCAATTAATTCTAAATGATGGTTTTGGCTCTAGATTAATTATGGAAATTAATTAACCTTTAATTAGAGCCTAATATTGCTTAGGTTTGCAGTTACACGGCTCATTGAGCCTAAAATGCAATATCTGAGGGCAAAATCGTAATTTTTACCAAAAGTTGCCCGGGATCTCCGGGACTTAAACCGACATAGTTTATGCCTTAAAATCATTGTTTTGAACCTCAGAACAAAGTCCGGGTCAAAACGGAACTTAAAACTGCCTTAATTACATTGTGGGTGTTACGGTCATTTACGCGAAATCTCGTAAATGAGGTTTTCCCGCTTTGTTAGGCACTCATGCTCATACAATCCCCTTCATATAACATATGAACCCTATGAGGATGGCCAAAGCCGGCCGTCCCCGTGTTTCGGGTAAAAATGACCTCAGGGGCAATTTGGTCATTATGAAAGTTTAGCGAAAATCGGGGCGTTACAGACTGCCCCTGTTTAACTGGACAAAGAGTGTGCTTTAGGTGTGGTAAGCCTAGCCACATGATTTGAGATTGCAATGTGAAGTTCCCACAACTGAATGCCATTTTCAGACCCCAACCCCAAGGACGAGTATTCACGATCAATGTTGGAGATACCTCCCATTCTGACGCTTAAGGTAAGAATGCGATATATGGTAAAACTTTTTGTAGCTTATGATGGTGTAGAAGCCTTGTAAGCCCTTTGTACATGCAACAGATTTTGAAGGCGAAATTCTTTCTAAGGAGGGGAGTAATGTAACACCTCAATTTTTCTGTCTGAGAGAAAATGACTAAAATGCCCCTAAGGTCATTTTCCACCCGGAATTTGAGGATAGCCGACCCAGTAGTCCTCGAAGTCCTCGAAGGGTCAACTCAATGTTTGAATAGGATTAGATGGTTTTTGAATGATTTCGGAAACGAAAATCTTGTTTTCTGGAGTTTCGGATCGAAATGACCAAAATACCCCTATAGCATTTTTACGGGGGTAAAGGTGCTGTTCGAGCCCGAAACTTTCTCTGAAGGTTTAAAATGATATTTTCATGTGTTTAAAAGTAATTGTTTAAGTCCTGGTGGTCTCAGGCAGTTTTATGTAAAATTACGATTTTGCCCCTGGAATAGTGCTGTTTGAGCTTAATGTTGTAATTAAGCAAACCTAAGCAATATTAGGCTTTAATCGAAGGTTAATTAATTTTCATAATTAATCTAGAGTCAAAATAATTTATTAAGGTTAATTAGAACTTAAAATTACTTGATTAAACTTAAATATCTTTTTAAAACTAAAGACTCCTAGTCTTGGAATCTTGAATAGTATTTTCTCTCTCCAATTCCTTAAATTAAGGAATTATGTCTAGAATTGTTTATATACTAAAATGAGTTTTTATCTCACTAATGAAGCAAGAGCACTTTCTAACCTTGTCTTGAAATCCTTAATTATATTCTTAGTCACCTAAACACTTTTTTAGCAATTCCTGATCTTAAGCTTAATCCAAGATACATCTAATACACATCCTAACCCATAATTAAGGAGTAACTTGTTCCCCAAGTTCTTCTAGAAAGACATGGCCACCCATACCACACTATGCCTTGCACCATGCCTTGAGCTATGCCTAGAACCATGCCTGAACCACACCTAGCCATACCTCAAGCCATACCTTAGAATGACACTTTGTAAGAGATATTTTCTCTCCTCCATGGCCATGAATTTCGTGGTTCTTCCTCCCCATTCACTTCTTCACATTTTATTCTTCTATAAATGCTTGCTTGAGAGCACTTGGTCCATTTTTGCTTATTTTGTGCATAAAAGTTTCAAAGAGAATTGTCTTAAGCTTCTTTTTTTCTCCAAGAGCTCAAAAGTTCTTTCTTATTCTCTTCTTCTTCATATTCCTCCTCTAACACAAAGAACCACCACACAACTACCCTAGAGCACCATTCAAACACATAAGCTTTCATCCTCACCTTTCAAGCTCACACAAAAACTTTTCCTTCCTTTTTCCTCCTCTTTGGCCGAAAATTCAAGGACTACTTGGAAGCAAGTTTTCTTCTCTTTTCACTTCAAGAAACAAGCTTTCCTCTTCACCACTTGGTAGGGATTTTGTTCTTTAAAGTTTGGCCTTTTAAAGCTTTGATAAAAAAAAAATGAGTTTTTGCTAGGTTCTCTTGGCTTTTGGAACTTCTTTTTCTTCTCTTTGATTTTGGCCTTGGAGCCTTTCTTTTTAAAAAGAAAATGATGCTTGATGATGAGGGTTCAAGATAAAGATCATGAGAATCTTCACTTGTGAGACCTCTAGAGCTTGGAACTTGGTTATTGGACCAAGCATGTTTGGATTTTTCCTTTTCTTTTCATGCTCTAGTTTTGGTTTCCTTGTCTTTTTCCTTGGTCCTAGTTTTGATTTTAAAGGCTTATGTTAGTTGGAAAATAACTCAAGGATGAGAGTACATGATGTTCTTTGTGATATATTATCAAGAACATGGTTTCTAGAGTTTTAAAATTTTATCCTTCTCTCCCTCATGGTTTCGGCCCTTTTTCCTTTTCTTTATGGTTTTGTCTTCTTTGGAATCCATTTCCTTGAGCTTGATGATGAAGTTCACACCATATGATTTCTTTGAAAACCTTGGTACAAGAACTCTAAAGCTTGCTTTATCTTGCTAAGATAAGTTTGGGTTAAGGTATATGTTCCTTTAAAGTCTTGCAAGTGCTCTAACAAAGAATGTAAAAATGAACTTGCATTCATATTTACTTTCCTTGCCTAGCATATTTATTTTTGGCCATCACCTAAAATGTAAAGATTAAAATGAGAGTTGCATTTCCATATCACCTAAGAATTAATCTTGAAGCTCACCTATTTCGGCCTTAAAGTCGATTGTTGTGGAGCCCAGACCACTAAAATAAAGAATTGGACTTGCATTCATGTTTATGTTTCCTTGTCTAGCATATTTATATTTCAAGTCATCACTTAAATCCTAAGAGATAAAATGAACTTGCATATTTACTTTCAACCCTTGCATATTTATTTTCAATTCTTGCATATTTATATTTCCATCACCTCATATTTATATTTCAAGTTCTTGCATCTCATATTTACTTTGAAGTTCTCACTTTACTTTATAATGAAGAATAAAATGGGATGCATAGCATGTTTATATTTTGTCATCACTTAAAGACTCTAGAAGCTTAAAGACTTGCCCTTATTATCTCAAGTTAAAGTTTGGTTATGGAGACATCCCCATGGATGCCTATTTTGGCCATGTGATGATGATGAACTTGATGTGAGTTTCATCTAGTCACAAGAGCCAATAATCTATGTTCTAAGATTTTCTTTAGACCTTAAAAGCTTCATAAGATTATTACCAACAAGATTTTTGAGTTAAACCTCTTCTAAACATGCCTTGAATTAGCTACTGCCTTATGGTTGTTTTTTGGTCTTCTTTTATAAAATAAAATGGGTTTCAATGAGTTTTAGAAGTCCTAACATGATTTCAAGAGATACTAGTAACTTGTATGTATTAAGGACATGATTTTTGAATGATGCTTGAGCTTTAATGTTTCAGTTCTGCGCCCATGTGCTTGCTTCTGTATGATGTTGTTTTGGTATGTTAGAATGTGAAAAAATTATATATGTTGAGGTAGGAGCCTTTCTATGCATGTTAGGAAAGAAACTAGTCTTATAGAAAAATCGTAAAGTTGAGTTTTAGCATAGTTTTGACCTACTTATTTTTAGCCACTGCCAAAACTGTTTTGGTATGATAACATTCAGTTTAGGATTGTTTAATTAAGAAAAACTTGGTAACATTTGAGGTAGGATTTATTTTTAACACCTATAGAGAAGCTAGTAACTAGAAAATCGTAAAAATGCAATTCTAGAACACTTAGATTAATTAATTTTCTGTTTCTATCCAGTAACCTTATAATATAGTAAACATGGTTTATAATTAGTTCATAGACATAGGAATACCCCATAATTGGTTTAGATTTGATTTATAGCGCCTTAGGCGAAGACGGAACATAGAAAGGGTCTAAAACGTAGTTTCTAGAACTCCTTAATTGCAAGATTTAGAACTTGACAATCTGTATGGAGTTGTTTGTTTTGCTCCTAAGCATAAAAATTAATGAGGATAATTAGTTATGAACCTATAGGTGCATAATGTAATGCCCCGATTTTTCTGTCTGAGAGGAAAATGACCAAAATGCCCCTAAGGTCATTTTCTGCCCGGAATTCGAGAAAAGCCATCCCGGCCATCCTCGAAGGGCTGACTCATTGTTTGAAGGGGATTGGATGATCCTTGAGTGATTTCAGAAATGAAATCTCGTTTTCTGTAGTTTCAGGACAAAATGACCAAAATACCCCTATAGCATTTTTACGCGGATAAAGGTGCCGTTTGAGCCTAAAACTTTTCCCAAAGGATTAAAATGGTAATTTCAAGTGTTTAGAGGTATCTGTTTAAGTTCGCGTAGTCTCGGGCAGTTTTAGTGCAAAATTATGATTTTGCCCTTGGAATTGTGTTTTTGAGCTTAATGACGTAATTAAGCAAACCTAAGCAATATTAGGCTCTAATCGAAGATTAATTAATTTCCATAATTAATCTAGAGTCAAAATAAGCTATTAAAATTAATTAGAACCTAAAATTGCTTAGATTAAACTTAAATCTCTTTTTAAAACTCAAGATTCCAATCTTGGAATCTTGAATGGTATTTTCTCTTTCCAATTCCTTAAATCATGGAATTGTGTCTAGAGTTGTTTATGAACTAAAATGAATTTATAACTCACTAATGATGCAAAACCACTCCTTAAACATGTCTTGACAACCTTGACTACCCATTTTCTCCCCGAAACACTTTCTTACAAATTCCTAATCTTAATCCTAATCAAAGATACACCTAAACACAACTCTAAACCACAATTAAAATGCAAGAAACCTCCCCCATGGCTAATGCATTTTCGGCCACCTCACCTCCATTTACATCACATGTTGATTTGTTTCTCACTCAAAAAACCATGCTTGACCCATACTTGCACCCATACTTGAACCCATACCTAGCTATGCTTTTCACCATGCCTTGAACCATGCCTTGGAGAAGATATTTTTCTCCTCCTTATGGCTGTAAATGGCTGAAGCCATTCCCTCCCCAAACACCCCTCATTTGTTTCATTTCTCTATAAATAGTATGCTTGGGTGAACTTGCATCATTTTGGGTTCATTTGCTAAGTGTAAGTTTTCAAAGAGCACTTCAAAGTTTTCTTTTTCTCTCAAAGTTCAAGTGTCCAAGTTTTTCAAGTTCTTCATCCTCTTCACTCATCTCAAACCGCCAATCTCTTGGTAGGGATTTTCTTTCAAGTGTTTCTTTCATTTAAGTTCTTAATCTAGTTATGAGTTTTATGGTTTCTCTTGAATCTTTTGGAACTTCTTTTCTTCTTCTCTTCCTTTTCCATTTTTGGCCTTGAGCCCTTGAAAATAAAGGAATGAGAGCTTGATGATGAGGGTCTCATGATGATGTTCATCACTTGAATAACCTCTAAAGCTTGATCTTTGTTCTTGAGTTAAAAATATTTATAGTTCTTTTTTTCTTGAACCTTGAAATCTTTAACTTTGATGATGTTTTAAAATGGTTACGTGAACTCAATGATAAGGACCCATGGTGTCAATGTTAATACATCATCAAGATCACGGTCTCTAGAGTTTCAAAATGGTTTTTTCTTGCTCTTAAGTTTCGGTTTCTTTCCTTTTCTTTTTCTCTAAAATTTTTGGCCAACAATTGTTGTATGAACCCTCATGATAGCTTGATGATGGGAGTTCTAGTTGGTGACTTTATGTTCACCATAAAGAAATCTCTAAAGCTTGAGTTTTCATAAAGGTGTTATAAAGTTCATTTATGGTTATATGTTTAAGGAATGTTATCTTGAGTTCTAAGAACTCTAGACCTCACTTTATCTTGTCATGGTGAGTTTGGGTTAAGGTTAAAGTTTCTCTAAAGTCTTGAATAAGCTCTAATAAGATATAAATGAACTTGCATATTTATTTTGAGGTTGCACTCATGTTTATATTCTTGCTTTGCATCTTTATTTTCAAGTCATCACCTAAGGACTTAAAGATTAAAACAAGACTTGCATTATCACCTAATTAATTCTCAAAGCCTTTCTATTTCGGCCTTAAAGTCGATTATTGCTGGGCATAGAGCACTAAAATAAAGAAATGAACTTGCCTTGCATATTTATTTCCAAGTCTTGCATATTTACTTTAAAGTTCTCACTTTACTTTGTAATGAAGAATAAAAATGAAGTGCATAGCATGTTTATATTTTGTCATCACTTAAAGACCTTAGAGCTCAAAGACTTGCCCATTTTATCTCAAGTTAAAGTTTAATAAGGAAGTATTCTTTGAATGTATAATTTCGGCCAAGTAATAATGATGAGCTTGGAATAAGTTTCATCTAGTTACAAGGGCCAACAACCTATGTTCTCGGATTTTCTTTAAGCTTGATGAGTTTTACAAAGTTATGACCAACAAGATTTATGATTTTAATCCTCTTCTAAAGAAGAAGTAAATTGGTTATTGACCTAAGGTTGTTTTTAGGCTCTTGATAAAATAAAATGGTTTGCACAGAGTTTTAGAAGTCCTAAAATGATTCCAAGGGAAACTAACAACTTATATGCTTTAGAAATGTCAAATTATGCGTCTTTTTGGACTTGAACAGTTCGGTTCTGCCTTGATGTATTTGTTGCTGTATGATGATGTTTTGATGTGTTAGAATGTGTGAAAATGATATATGATGAGGTAGGAACACTTCTATGCATGTTAGGAGAGAAACTAGCTTCATAGGAAAATCATAAAGTTGGAATTTAACGTGGGTTTAACCCCTTCAATCCTATCAATGCCAAAAATGTTTTAGTATGATAACAATCAGTTTATGATTGATTAATCATGAAAAATTTGGTTACATTTGAAGTAGGATTGAATTTTAGCACCTATAGAGAAACTAGTAACTAGAAAACTGTAAAAGTGCAATCCTAGAACTCTTAGAACATTTAATTTCTGGATTCTGTCCAGAAACCTCATAATATGGTAAAGATGGTTTATAATTAGTTCTTAGGCATAGGAATGCCTCATAATTTGGTTAGATTTAATTTGTAGCGCCTTAGGCGAAGACGGAACCGAGAAAGGGTCCAAAACGTAAGTTCTAGAACCCCGTAATCATAGATAGATAACTCTGCCCTTGGAGTGTGGTGCTTCCCAGATTCATTAAAGAACATAAATGATAGTAAGATTTGTTAGAAGAGAATCCTTAGGTGCATAAGAGGTTGATAGAGAATGATAGAATAATTACATCTCAAGTTTAAGACCCCTAAGGGTCAAAGCATAAGATACCATAGGATCAAGAGCATATTGAGTTTCAATGTTACATGTGAATGTATGTTCTATTTGAGAATGATTATGTCAACATATGAATTTATGATTGAGGATACATGTTCTATATGTTTATGTGGCATAAAGTAAATTTGGAAGGAATCCATACTCTTGTTATCTTCTTAATTTCGACAAATTTAGGGAATTAGAAAGTTTTTGAAAAACCTATGAGATTTTCTTTATAAGATATGAGGTACTAAGATGAGTTCTTGGATGACACCAGTTCGGTCAAGCACCTCCAAAGAACTCATGTGACATCGGTACCAAGATGAATTCTTGGGTGACATTGGTTCGGCTGAGCACCCCCAAGAAATGCCCGCTAGCCCGTACTAGATAGTCGGGATTATGATTATGATACGCTTATTGGGATTGATAAGTAAGAACTAGTGACGACTAGTTAGGTATGAGCTCATAACCTAGAAATGTGACACATTCTGGGTGACACCGATTCAGCCGAGCACCCACAGAAGCGAATATCTTTTAAGGTGGCCCCATGTGAAGTAAAGTATGATGATTATGTCACAAAGTTGTCCCATATGAGATTTCAATTGCCACTTTATGCCACTATTATGATGTTACTTGATGTTATGATGAATATTCTTGCATTAAATAGTGCCATGCATACATTCTTTAATATGTTGCATCCATGATATTAAGAATCATTCTAAAATGAACGGACCTTGGTTAACTATGTTTTGAAGCTTAAAATAAACTTGATGCATGCTCACTTATACACTAAACCCAAGGTTCTTGAGGACGTAGATGATGACACGTAGGTAGTAGAAGACCCTATTGAGATTCTTTAGTAAAATTCTCACTCCCTCTGTCTTTTTCTTCCGTCACGTCTTCAGATGGCGACGTTCGTGATTTTTGTGGACACCCCGACGTGGGAGGTACACTATGATCTGAACACGGATCAAACCATTTTGAGGGTCAGTGTATAGTTCGTGTCTTCATGTTCATTAGATGACCCTTCGCTCACCCTGTACATACCCATCGCTTCTCCCCGACAGCACCCTACGGCGACGATGAGCGAGTTTTCGAGCGCGCACGTATGCACAACGAGAGAGTGCTCCGCATGCACACCGCCACTTCAGCCATGCGCGACTACCCCGACTATGTACCCCAGACATACTTCTCGGAGACCGATCCGTCAGAGGACCCGCCTACCCATCTGTATAGCGAGAGCTCTGCCCCCACTCCACCATTGATGAGAAACGGCAGTGAGGACACCGTGACCCAACCTCGACTAGCACGACGACTGGAGATCCGGCCATGTCGTGGGGGTCACTCCTGATCCCCGCTTCGTCTTTACACGTCGGAGGAGCTCGCTTAGTTTGCTAGGTATGTGCCTCGCTCGCGGGATGGACGTCAGTAAGAGATAGCGGATGACCGATGGAGTACCCGGGCTAGTGCGCACACCACTTAGATGAGGATAAACCTTCTTTTGTTTAGAGGTTATCCCTTTAGTTGCACTTGGGTAGGGGAGTTTGCTTTTATGCTTTCCGTCGCACTTTCCTTTGTATTTTCTGTTTAGATGTATTCGTTTCATGTTGTATCAAACTAAGTCCTACTCTTCATAAGTGGGCATATCATATCATATATATATATATATGCAGTTCAGTTTTATCGTGATGTGCCTTTACCTGCTTTATGTTATGATGTTTATGAGATGCTTGCTTTATTTCCTTACGTGTTTCATTGCTTATCGTGTCATGCGGCTCTTACTTTGCTTTTATAATTCAAAAAAAAAATTTACCAGTATTTTCTGCTAAGTATTTTAAAGTATAAAAAGGAAACTATGACATAATAGACTAATGATTAACCTAAATATGTTCTAGAGTATTGAGTTAAAAATTAGGATGTTACACATAAAAGGATAAAAACGGATGTTAGCATAATTAGTTTTCAAGATTAAGACCCGTAAGGGTCAAAGCATAAAACACCATAGGTCTTAAGACATAATGAGCTTTATGACTTCAAGTAGATATATGTTTAATTGTGAGAATGACTTGAACATAGCATATGCATTAGCTGAGCTCGGTCTTTGATTCCGGCAAACTGGTTAGGAGCATGCCATCTTTTAAGAATGTTAAAGTAATGATGCGATGACATATATGCTATGATGAGTTTGACTTTATGACTTGATATCCTATGTTGATGTTGAATGGCTATGCATGCTTTATATATTTCGTGGCACAAAGCAAATTTGAGGAAATTCGGTTTACAGCCGTTATGCTGCTGAATTTCTGTCAAATTTGAGAGCCTGAAAAAGTTTTTGAAAACTCCACGAGATACGTTCTGGGTGACACCAGTTCGGCCGAGTACCCCCAGAACAAATGTGACATAGTACTCAAACGCATTTCTCCTGCTACGGTGAGGAGAAAGCAAAACCGTGGAGGGTATGGACATCGAGCCTGCCGAGGCGCACAATATTTGTAACACCCTAATTTTTAACCCAATACTCTAGAACATACTTAGGTTAATCATTAGTCTGTTACTTCATAGTTCTCAATTTTACTTAGAAATACTTAGCGGAAAATACGGGTAAATTTTTTTTTGAAATACAAAGTGAGAGCTGCGTGATGTGATGTAATAAGTAACGGGCAAAACAGACATCTCATAACGTCACAGCATATGGCACATAAAGGCACATCATGGGAAAACACTGAATATCATCTCATATATATATAACTTGCCCACTTATAAGTGTGGGACTTAATTTGGTACAAAGGAACACACGAAAGGAGATACAACATAACGTAAACATAAACATAAACTACTCCCCCACCCGAGTACATCTAATGGGATAACCTCTAAACAAAAAAAGGTTTACCTCCATCTAAGTGGTGTGTGCTCTAACCCGAGCCATCCACAGCCTCCTACTGGCGACTATCCCTCGAGCGTGGTACATAACTAGGAAACTGAGCAAGCTCCTCCGGCGTGAATAGACGGGACGGGGCTCGGAAGTGACCTCCACGGCGTGGCCTCATCTCCCGTCGTCGTGCAAGCCTCGGCTGAGTCACAGAAGGCTCGCTACCCTCCCCAAGGTCCATGGGTATGGTGGGGGAAGATCCCTCGGAGGGTACCTGGGTTGCCGAATCCTCGGAAGGATCCATCTCCGAAAAAGACGACGGGCAACAGGGCACATACTGGGGGTAGTCTCGAGCGGCGGACGTGGACGGTGGTGTACGGGGAAGCCTCTCCTCTAGGGGACGTGCGCGCTCGAACACCAGGTCATCGCCAAAAGGTGAGACGGGGGAGAAACGATGGGAATGTACAGGGGGAGTGAAGGGTCGACCCATGAACATGAATACTCTAACCGTGCATCGACCCACAAAATGGAATGACCCGTGGTCCGGGTCATGGTGCACCTCCCATGTCGGCGTGTCCACGAACACTACGAACTTCACCATCTGAAGACGTGACGAAAGGAAAGAGATAGAGGGAGTGAGAATCTTGCTAAAGAATCTCAGTAGGGCCTCCTACTACCTAGGTGTCATCATCTACGTCCTCAGGAACCGTGGGTTTAATTATACAAAATGACTGAACATGTATTAAGTTCATTTTAAACTTTAAAATATACTTTAGCCAAGGTCCATTCATTTTAGGATGGTCTTAATGTCATGAATGCAACATAATAGTAGATGTATGCATGGCACTACCTAATGCACATACATAAAGCATAACATCAAGCATCATCATACTTAGTGGCATAAAGTGGCAATAGAAACATTCATATGGGACAAACTTAGTGACATAATCATAATCATGAAACTTCTCTTCCTCATGGGCCACCTTAAAAGACAATCGAACTGGGGGTGCTCGGCCGAACTGGTGTCACCCAGAACATGTCACATATCTAGGTTATGAGCTCATACCTTAACTAGTCGTCACTAGTTCTTACTTACCACTTAACGATAAGCGTATCATAAATCATAAATCCCGACTATCTGAGTACGGGTTAGGGGGCAATTCTCTTAGGGGTGCTCGGCCGAACCGGTGTTATCCTAGAACCCATCTTAGTACCTTAATTTTCAAAATCTCTTTAAGTCCCCAAATTCATCGGGAATTCGACGGCACGATGGCATTACGCTGAACTCCTTCCAAATTTGCTTTATGCCACATAAACATATATCCTCATGAATTCCTGATATGAATAACATCATCATCATTTACATAACACATGCATCATCATAGAACATTCAATCGTTTATCCTTACGGTAGCTTATGCTTTGACCTTTACGGGTCTTAATCATGAGATATGGTTCTCTAACATCTGTCGCTCATATTTTATGCACCTAAGGGCTCATAATTAAACATCATTCATCATCCTCATGTTCACACTTAAATCTGAATAGCATAGGGCAGAATTCCTAACTTGTGATTACGGGGTTCTAGAACTTACGTTTTAAACTCTTTCTTGGTTCCGTCTTCGCCTAAGGCGCTATGAATTAAATCTAAATTAATTATGAGGCATTCCTATGCTTAAGGACTAATTATTAATCACGTTTATCATGTTGTAAAGGTGCTGGACAGAATCCAGAAAAATAAATGTTCTAAGAGTTCTAAACTTGCACTTTTACGGTTTTCTAGTTACTAGTTTCTCTATAGGTGCTAGAATTCGATTCTAATCCAAATGTTACCAAGTTTTTCATGTCTAAACAATCCTAATCTGATTATGCTCCCATTAAAATAGTTTGGATAAGTTCCATAAACAAATGGGTCAAAACTATGTTAAATTCTAGCTTTACGGTATTTCTAGTCAGCTAGTTTCTTACCTATTATGCATAGAATCATTTCTACATCATCATATGATATTTTCACACATTCTAGCACATCAAAACATCATCATACAGCATTACACTTGTCATATCAGAACTGAAAACATTTAGCTTCAGTAAAGGATTTAAATTGACATTTATAGGTATATAAGTTAACTAGTTTCTCTTGGAATCAATTTAGAATTTCTAAAACTCTTTGCAAATCATTTTAATTCATCAAGAGGCTAAGAGAAGCCTTAGGTCAATGACCAAAATATATTTCATCTCCTAAAAGGGAATAAAGTCATATCTCATGACAACATAACCTTGAAAAGATTTGTAAAGCTTTAAGGGAAACTTAGAACATAGACTATTGGTCCTTGTAGCTAGATGAAAACTCATTGCAAGTCTATTATCACTACTTGGCCGAAAATATGCATTCAAAGAATGGTTTCACATTAAACTTTAACTTGGAATGAAATGGGCAAGTCTTTGAGCTCTAGGTTCGTAAGTTATGACATAAAATAAACGTGCTCATGCTTTCCATTTTTAATCTTTATTTACAAAATAAAGTGATGACGTAAGATAAATATGTAAGGCATAAACTTAAACGTGCAAGCTTGAAAGTAAATATGCGAGGCATAAACTTTAAACGTGCAAGCTTGAAAGTAAAGATGCAAAGTTCAATTCTTTATTTTAGTGCTCTTGGCCCAACAACAATCGACTTTAAGGCCGAAATAGATAGGCATTCGAGAGATTAATTAGGTGATGATGCAAGTTCAATTCTTTATTTTAGTGCTCTAGGCCCAACAACAATCGACTTTAAGGCCAAAATAGAAAGGCTTTGAGAATTAAATTAAGTGATTATGCAAGTTCCATTTTAATCTTTATGTTCTTAGGTGATAGCTTGAAAGTAAAGGTGCATAACAAGAATGTAAATATGAGTGCAAGCATAAGATAAATTATGCAAGTTCATTTTATCTCTCTAGAGCTCTTAACAAGACTTTAAAGGAATTTAAACCTTAACCCAAACTCATCCAACCAAGGTAAAGTCTAGAGTTCTTAGAACTCAAAACAACATCTTTAGAAAATCAAACCATAAGGCATATAAAGGAAAAGGAAATGGCCGAAACATCTAGGCAAGAAAAGAAATATTTGAAACTCTAGAGTCCATGATCTTGGTGATATATTAACACCAACACCATGAGCTCTCATCATTAAGTTCATAGAATCATTTTAAAACATCATCAAAGCTAAAGTTCTCAAAGTTCAAGAAAGGAAAAACTAGAAACATTTTTGCTCAAGAACAAAGATCAAGCTCTAGAGTTTGTTTCAAGTGATGAACATCATCATGAAACTCTCATCATCAAGCTCTCATTTCTTTGAACTTCAAGGCCCATGGCCGAAAATGAGAAAGAACAAGAAAAAGAAAAGAAGTTCTAAAAAGAAACAAGAGAAACTATGAACATCAAGCTTGAAACAAGAACTTTAAAGAAAAGAATACATGAAAGGAAATCCCTACTTGATGTTATGAACTTGAAGATGGAAGAAGAAGATGAAGATGATGAAGAACTCCAAGAACTTGAAGAACACAAGAGCTTTGAGAGAAAAAGAAAAGCTTTGAGTGTTCCTAAACTTAGCAAATGATCTAAAAGTGGTGCAAGCTCCTCAAGGCATTCTATTTATAGAGAAATGAAACCAATGGAGTGTGTGTGTGGCTAAAGGGGTTTTGGCCATGAGGGTGCAGAATTGGAGGGCATCCATGAGTTCCATGAGGTGAGATAATGTGGTCTTGAGGCATGGTGAGGTATGGCTCAAAGTATGGTGAGGTATGGTTCAAGGTATGGCCTCAAGCATGGTTCTTTGAGTGAGAAACAATTCAACATGTGTGGTAAAAGGAGAGTGATGGCCGAATATGCATCAGCCCATGTGTGGTTGTGTTTGCATTTTAATTGTGGTTTAGAGTTGTGTTTAGGCGTATCTTTGATTATGCTTAAGATTAGGAAGTTGTAAGAAAATGTTTAGGTAAGGAAAATGGATAATTAGGGTGGTCTAGACATAATTACGGAGTGGTCTTGCACCATTAGTGAGTTAGATCCTCAATTTAGAGTCTAAACAACTCTAGACACACTTCCTTGATTTAAGGAATTGGAGAGAGAAAACACTATTCAAGATTCCAAGACTAGGAATCTTGAGTTCTAAAAAGGAATTTAAGTTTAATCTAAGCAATTTTAGGTTCTAATTAACTTTAATAAATTATTTTGACTCTAGATTAATTAGGGAAATTAATTAATCTTTGTTTAGAGCCTAATATTGCTTAGGTTTGCTTAATTACGTCATTAAGCTCAAAAACACTGTAACATCCTCCCAAGTATAGCATCATCCTTAAGTCCTGACATCATGCTCGAGAGTTGTTACTTATAAATTAGCGGACCTTTCTTAAATATCTATAGCCATTTGGAATGATTCGCGAGATAACTTGGTCATAATTCTACTGAAATATATAGCAATAAAACCAAAATATTCATTTAATACAAAGTTCAGTACATTAAGAAAGCTCTTTGATGAGCCTTAACACACCTCGTCCTCTAACCTATTTACATACATATTCATTACACTAAATGCAACATAACAAAAGTATTAACTACTACCCTATTGTACTTAGGGATTACATTTGCATAGCAGTTTCTCGATTTTCTGCGTCAACCTGGAGATGACACAGGAACACAAAAACATAGGGGTGAGAATTATACAATTCTCAGTAGGGTAACTCCCCCAAATACACAATCATAATGTCATCGTCATCGCCCCAGCCACTTCGGTTTATTAAGAAAAAGTGGGCATGTATATATATATATATATCAAAGGTTCATTTTAAAGTTATAAAATCACCTTTCCGAAGTGGGTTTCTTTTAACATTCAATCAATTAATGTACGTATACCATACTCCTCAACATCATAAACTACTAACTTTCCACTTACATATATTGGTCTCAATATCAATACTAAACTTCTTCACTCGGCATATAAGACAAAAGATTCCTTAGAAAATTTACTTCTTGAACTTGCCTTGGCCCTTGACTAATCTTGTCACATCTGGGAGTTACGTACCGTCGTCCCCAGTGTGGCAACAATGGGTAATAGACTGCTTTTCAGGACTGAGCTCATTCCTATACATGATCATTGGATTTACTTTCTCCAATTCTCACACAAATCTATTCCTAGCCAGGTTTACTTTCCCCGACTCAATTCAAGGGTAGTCAGGTTTACTTTCCTTGACAGACCGAATTTACTTTCTCTAGCCCAAGGATTATAAATCTTATGCTTTTCTTGGTAGTTAGGTTTACTTTCCCTAACAAACTGGATTTACTTTCTCCAGTCCAAGAAACATAATCTTATGCTTTTCTTTCGCATATAAACAATTGTAATAATCATTCATATATATGTGTACCTAACCTCATCAATAAGTTCACAAACTCAATTACTCAGACTCATATTCAGGTACTCATGTCATACTAGTACAAAATGCCATCATTTCATCAATTCAAAACATCAAGTTATTTTCAGCACAATGGCAGATTTCACACTATTGTGGCACGAATTTATTTGCACACAAAGAAATCATTTCAGAGACTATAAAAATTATCAAGGACACCTCAATGTGTCATCAAGGTCCTGTAAAAATTTCAGGGTAGTTAGAGTTCTCTAACTATATTAACAAAATTCTAAAAGTTTAGTAGTCAGAAACCATCCAACCTCAGCTCAAGAACCAAAATTCATAATTTTTGACCCTAGCAATTGAACCCAGAAAATTATAAATAAAAATCCTGGTAAAACCTCAATATGTCTCTAATACTCTGTAAAAATTTCAAGTGATAATTCCATCATTTGATATGGTAACAAAATTAGCAAAATTTACAGCTTCTGTACTAGCATTTCAGGCAGCATATGCCTAATTTCAGTTCTTGATTTTTCTAAGGCAGTTTGACTCAAAATAAAAACCCAAGAAAATTCGTGGGACTAGCTCAAGATGTTAGCTCCAACATATATTTTTTCCAGTTCAAGAAAATGCCCAAAACAAGCCCAGAAAATTCGTGATCAAACACTGCCTGTCAGAAAACCGAAAATCCAGCAAGTATCACTCAACATCTTTTGACAAAATGATCTTTCTAACCTCATCCAAACACTTCAGAAAAATTCATATATCAATAACAACATAATATCAACCCAATTAACCAGAAATTTCGGATTGAAACCAGTAAGAATTGCTCAGAAAAAGTTTCAAAGAAAAAGGCCAAAGAAAACCCTACTTTGAAAGCTTCAAAACTTTATAACTTCAAAGGTTGTTCCACTTGATTTCCCTTCACTTCAAGGCCACCAATTCAAGCCCAAAGACTCCCTTAGGCAGTGAAGAATGATCTCTCAAGGTGAAAAACTATGATGGATTCAAATTCTAATCGGTTAGTTTGGTAGGTATTGAGGAGTAGAACAAGTTTTGTGAAGGGAGTTTGTGGTTTTATAAAGTTTAGACTAGGTTTTTGAGGGTTTGAAATCAAGTTTCCATGGTTTTGGTGAAGCAACAATGGAGGATGGCTGGTTTGAAGATGTCTTTGCCGAGAAAGAAATGGCTTCATGGAGAAGTTTAAAGTCATATTTATCTTGTAATGAATATAATAATATTATAGTATATAGTTAAATCATCATTAATTCAAGTAAGACAAATGGATGGCTAGGATTGAATCTTGTAATTCAAGATTGAATCTTAGCCATTCATTTGATATAAATGGATAAACATTATCCTTTTGTAAAGGTCAAACTAGTTTTGGTCTCGGAATTATAAAAGAAATTTCATCGAACGGGTGAAACAATGTACTCGGGAAATCAAACATTGCTCGAAAAATAATTTCGGGCATAAAATCTTCATTTCTACCTATTTCTAACCATAATCATATAATTTCTCAATTTCGGGCATCTCCGGGTCCCAATTCTAGGGTTTCGGCTGTCCTGGCGAGCCTGCGGGGCCCGTAAGTTACTATTCATGATTTTTTTTTTTTTACAAATCCGTTGGATCATCCTCATCATTGTTCAAACTATCAAATTTTTGAAATTATGACTACTAAAGCTCAAATTACTTTTTAGACAATTTTTAGGGTGTTACAAACACTATTCTAGGGGCAAAATCGTAATTTTGCACTAAAACTGCCCGGGACCACCAGGACTTGAACAGAGACCTCTAGACACATGAAAACATGTTTTTAAACCTCTGAGGAAAGTTTCGGGCTCAAACGACACTTCTACCTGTGTAAAAACGCTATAGGGGTATTTTGGTCATTTTGACCAAATCATGAAAATGAGATTTTCGCTCCGAAGCATTCTAAGGCCATTCAATCCCCTTCAAACATTGAGTTGACCCTTCGAGGGCGACCAAGGTTGGTTACCCTCGAATTCGGGTCAGGAAATGACCTCAGGGGCATTTTGGTCATTTCCCTCAGACAGAAAAATCGGGGTGTTACATTACTCTCCTCCTTAAAAAGAATTTCGCCCTTGAAATTCGTTACCTTAGAAAAGCTCGGGATACTTGTCTCGCATTTCTGACTCTAGCTCCCATGTGAATTCTTCGGACTTGTCGCGTCCCCATGCTACTTTTACCAAAGGAACAGACTTGTTCCTCAGCTGCTTGACTCCGCGGTCCACGATTCTCGTAGGGGGAAGATTGAAAGTTAGGTCGTCCCTTAACTGCACATGCTCTGGCTGTAAAACGTGGCTAGGGTCGGACTCATACTTCCTTAACTGAGAGACGTGAAAGACGTCATGAAGATTAGAAAGATTAAAGGGTAAGGCTATTTTGTAGACAACTGTTCCTATCCTTTGAAGAATTTGGAAGGGACCAAGGAATCAGGGGCTCAACTTTTTGACTTTCATGGCTCTTCCTATGCCTGTAGTGGGGGTAATCCTAAGGAACACATGTTCTCCCTCTTCGAATTCCAAGGGCTTGCGCCGCTTGTCCGCATAGCTCTTTTGTCTACTTTGAGCAGTGAGCATCCTATCCCGGATCCTCTTGATTTGTTCCGTCGTCTCCCTCACTACATCAGGTCCTAAGACACTTTGCTCCCCAGGCTCGTACCAACACAAAGGTGATTGGCACTTCCTTCCATACAACGCCTCGTACGGTGCCATACCGATGCTCGCGTGATAACTGTTGTTATACGCAAACTCGATCAAAGACAAGTACTTATCCCAACTTCCCCTTTGGTCTAACACACAGGCTCTTAGCATATCCTCTAGGTTTTGGATCGTCCTTTCGGATTGTCCGTCTATTTGTGGGTGGTAAGCAGTGCTCAAGCATAGCTTTGAACCAAACGCCTTTTGAAAGGCTCCCCAAAAACGCGACGTAAACCGCGGATCTCTATCCGAGATTATCGTCGATGGTACTCCATGCAATCTTACGATCTCTTGGATGTATAACTGAGCCAATTTATCTAAAGAGTATGTCACTCTAATAGGTAGAAAGTGTGCCGACTTGGTTAGTCGATCCACTATCACCCATATAGCATCATTGTAACATCCTAATTTTTAACCCAATACTCTAGAACATATTTAGGTTAATCATTAGTCTGTTACTTCATAGTTCTCATTTAACTTTGAATTACTTAGCGGAAAATACGGGTAATTTTTTTTTGAAATAAAAGTGAGAGCCGCGTGATGCGATATGCGGTACACCATGTAAAGTAAACAAATGTCTCACAACATCATAACATAAGACACACCATGAGTAACACTGAAGATCATCTCATATATATATAATTTGCCCACTTATAAGTGCGGGACTTAGTTTAGTACAGGGGAAATGCATAAAAGAAAATACAACATAAAACATGATCATAATCTACTCCCCTACCCGAGTGCATCTAATGGGAAACCTTTAAACAAAAGAAGGTTTATCCCCATCTAAGTGGTGTGTGCTCTAACTCGGGCCATCCACGGCCTCTCATGGCGACTATCTCGTGATCGAGGCGGATATCCGAAAGCGGCGAGCTCCTCGGGCGTGAAGAGGCGGAGTGGGGATCGAGTGTGAGCCAGGTATGGCCGCATCTCCTGGCCGTCGTGCACGCCTCGCCGAGTCACGGTGGGCTCGCTATCCTCTCCAAGGTCCATAGGTATGGAAAGGGAAGATCCTCGGAGGGTGCACAGGTTGCGAATCCTCGGAAGGATCCGTCTCGAAAAAGATGGCGAACAGCAGGGCACATCTTTGAGGGTAGTCTCGGCGGCGGACGTGGATAATGGGTACGCAGCCTCTCCTCTAGGGGCGTCTTGGCGCTCGAACACCAGGTCATCGCCAAAAGGTGAGACGGGGGAGAAACGATGGGAATGTACAGGGGGAGTGAAGGGTCGGCCCATAAACATGAATACTCTAACCGTGCATCGACCCACAAAATGGAATGACCCGTGGTCCGGGTCATGGTGCACCTCCCATGTCGGCGTGTCCACGAACACCACGAACGTCGCCATCTGAAGACGTGACGGAAATAAAGAGGTAGAGGGAGTGATAATCTTGCTAAAGAATCTCAGTAGGGCCTCCTACTACCTAGGTGTCATCATCTACGTCCTCAGGAACCTTGGGTTTATTTATACAAAACGACTAAGCATGTATTAAGTTCATTTTAAACTTGAAAATATATTTTAGCCAAGGCCCATTCATTTTAGGATGATCTTAATGTCATGGATGCAACATATTAGAAAATGTATGCATGGCACTACCTAATGCACATACATAAAACATAACATCAAGCCTCATCATTCTTGGTGGCATAAAGTGGCAATAGTAACATTCATATGGGGCAAAACTTAGTGACATAATCATAATCATGAAACTTCTCTTCCTCATGGGCCACCCTAAAAGACAATCAATCGGGGTGCTCGGCCGAACCGGTGTCACCCAGAACATGTCATACATCTAGGTTATGAGCTCATACCTTAACTAGTCGTCACTAGTTCTTACTTACCACTTAACGATAAGCGTATCATAAATCCCGACAATCTGAGTACGGGTTAGGGGGCAAAACTCTTAGGGGTGCTCGGCCGAACTGGTGTCACCTAAGAGTATAAAATGGTACCGATGTCACATGAGTTCTATGGAGGTGCTCGGCCGAACCGGTGTCATCCTAGAACCCATCTTAGTACCTTAATTTTCAAAATTTCTTCAAGTCCCCAAATTTGTCGGAAATTCGGCGGCCCAACGGTCATTACACCGAATTTCCTTCCAAATTTGCTTTATGCCACATAAACATATAGTCTCATAAATTCCTCACATGAATAACATCATCATCATTAGCATACTTCATGCATCATCATAAAACATCCAAACGCTTACCCTTACGGTAGCTTATGCTTTGACCCTTACGGGTCTTAATCTTGAGATATAGTTCTCTACATCCGTCGTTCATATTTTAAGCACCTAAGGCTCATAATTAAACATCATTCATAATCCTCTCATTTTACTTTTAAATCTGAATAGCATGGGACAAGTTCTCTAACTTGTATTTACGGGGTTCTAGAACTTACGTTTTAGACCCTTTCTCGGTTCCGTTTTCGCCGAAGGCGCTATGTATTAAATCTAACTCAATTATGAGGCATTCCTATGCTTAAGGACTAATTATTATTCATGTTTATCATGTTGTAAGGGTGCTGGACAGAATCCAGAAAATTAAATGTTCTAAGAGTTCTACATTTGCATTTTTACGGTTTTCTAGTTACTAGTTTCCCCATAGGTGCTAGAATTCAATTCTAACTCAAATGATACCAAGTTTTTCATGTCTAAACAATCTAAATCTGATTATGTCCCCATTAAAACAGTTTGGAAAAGTTCCATAAACAAATGGGTCAAAACTATGTTAAATTCTAGCTTTACGGTATTTCTAGTTAGCTAGTTTCTTACCTATGATGCATAGGATCGCTTCTGCATCATCATATGATATTTTCACACATTCCAACACATCAAAACATCATCATACAGCATCACACTCATCACATCAGAACCGAAAACATCTTGCCTCATTAAGAGAATTAAATTGACATTTCCAGGTACATAAGTTAACTAGTTTCTCTTGGAATCATTCTAGAACTTCTAAAACTCTTTGCAAAACACTTTAGTTCATCAAAAGGCTAAGAGAAGCCTTAGGTCAGTGACCAAAACATATTCCATCCCCTAAAAGGGATTGGAATCACAACTTATAATGACATAACCTTATAAAGATTTGTAGAGCTTTAAGGAAAACATAAAACATAGACTATTGGTCCTAGTAGCTAGATGAAAACTCATTGCAAGCCCATCATCACTACTTGGCCGAAATTATGCATTCAAGGAATACATTCACATATAACTTTAACTTGGAATGAAATGGGCAAGTCTTTGAGCTCTAGGTTCTTAAGTTATGACATAAACTAAACGTGCTCATGCTTTTCGTTTTTAATCTTGCTTACAAGGTAAAGTGATGACTTAAAATTAAATATGCAAGGCATAACTTAAACGTGCAAGCTTGAAAGTAAATATGAGGCATAAACTTAAACGTGCAAGCTTGTAGGTAAATATGCATGGTTCAATTCTTTATTTTAGTGCTCTTGGCCCAACAACAATCGACTTTAAGGCCGAAATAGATAGGCATTCGAGAAATTAATTAGGTGGTAATGCAAGTTCAATTCTTTATTTTAGTGCTCTAGGCCCAACAACAATCGACTTTAAGGCCGAAATAGAAAGGCTTCGAGAATTAAATCAAGTGATGAGACAAGTTCCATTTTAATCTTTATGTTCTTAGGTGATAGCTTGCAAGTAAAATGCATAGCAAGAATGTAAATATGAGTGCAAGCATAAAATAAATTATGCAAGTTCATTTTATCTCTCTAGAGCTCTTAGCAAGACTTTAAAGGAACTTAAACCTCAACCCAAACTCATCAAACCAAGACAAAGTAAAAGTCTAGAGTTCTTAGAACTCAACATAACATATTTAGAAAATCAAACATTTTGCATGTAAGAAGAATGGTAATGGCCGAAACTTTAAGGAAAGAAAAGAAATATTTGAAACTTTAGAATCCATGATCTTGGTGATATATTAACACCAACATCATGAGACCTCATCATTGAGTTCATAGAGTCATTTTAAAATGTAACGCCCCAATTTTTACTGTAATTTTTACTGTCATTAGAAATTACTCAATTACTGAATTACCGTAGGTAATTATTACATAAGATTTGAGGCCGAACAATCCTCAATAAAGGAATATAACATTAGAAGAGAGGTTAGGAACGATTCATGCGAGAGTCGCAAATCCCGAATTTACAGACGTATAAAATGACCAAAATGTCCCTGAAGTTATTTTACTCAGAAAATGAGGATTGTGGGCCCCACATATTCTCAAGGGGATGTTTTGAGAATAATAAGGGATTGTTTGTGTTATGTGTGTTAATAGAGCAGAAGAATCTCAATTTTGAGTTCCGACAAGAAAATGACCAAAACGCCCCTGCCGCTGTTTTAACTCCGATGTGCGTGTCGACTGAGCCCGAACCTCACTAAAATGTTTTAAAATGTGTTTTTAAGCCATGATTAACCATTGGTTAAGCTCGGGTGGCCTTGGGCGCTTTTAAGTGAAAGTACGATTTTGCCCCGTTTGGGCGCTTGCAATTTGATTTTCGATTCATATACCAAACCTAAGCAATATTAGGCTCAAATTAAAGCTTATTAAATTCTAAATATTAATCTAGATTCAAAATTATGTATTTAGATTGATTAGAACCCAAAATTGCTCAAAAACACCCAAATTGCTTACTAATTCACTTAAGCCCTTAACCGTAAATTCTCTAAATTACATGAATACCTTGCCTACACCTAAATAATGCATGGAACACACAAATTTCACTTCTTTGGGCTGTAATGCACGAAATTATTGATGCCATTATGCAGCTGAATTATTTCCAAAAGTTGCACTAAAACAAAATGCCAAAATGTCACCATAAGAGACATAATTCCTTAATTTCATACAACTTTGTCTAAAATGATTTTTCCTCCATTATTACTCCTGAAAAATTCTGACAACTACCTCCTCATTTTGGCCAATTAGAAGCCTCAAAATCTTCTATAAATAGGCTTGCTTGAGTGGTCTTGGAATGCTTGGTTCATAACTAGTTTTTAGGAGCACCAAAAACTTTCTTTCTTCCTCCTCTTTGGCTGAATTCTTTCTTCAATTTTTCAAAGAGATTTTGTGTCATTTCACTTCAAGAAATCAAGTTCTCTTCCTCTTCTTCAACTCAGATTAGGTAGGGAGTAGTTTCTAAATTTATTTCTATGCTTTGAGGAGTTGTGTTTTTAGCTCAAAATGATGAAATTATGAACTTGCCTTAGCTTTTCATTTTGGTTTTCCTCTTCAATTTTTCTTTAACCAATTCAACCATATGGCCTAGGTGGAACTAAGATGATGGCTTGATGATGAGAACCTTGAGGGTGGGTTGTAAATCCATCACAAGTTAGGCCTCTAAAGCTTGAAAATTCCACTTGATGCAAAACCTTAAAGAATAATGCTTTATGATGCTAAAACAAAGATTTTTAGTTTAGAACTTGAAAGATGTATTTTTTTTTCCTTTTATGTTTTATTTCTTGTTAAGATATGTATTGGGTTGAATTTATAATTCTTTTTAAAGTCTTGAAGGAGCTCTAGTAAAGAAACAAAATGAATTTGCATCCATGATTAAGTTTATGCTTTGCATAACCATGTTTACCTTCTATGTCATCACTAAATTTTCAAGAATGAATAAATGAACTTGCATTTCTCATGTTTAAATTCCAAGCTTGTATTTCATGTTTATGTTTCAAGTCATCACTTAATCTTTCAAGATAATTAAGAGGTTGCATCTCATATTTAATTTATGCTCTCACTATATTTTATAATGGCTAAAAGAATCAACGCATGACATGTTTATTTTATGCCATCACCTAAAGATCCTAGAGCTTAAAGACTTGCCCATGTATCACAAGCAAAGAAATATGATTATTGGAGTTAAAGAATTTATTCTTTAAAAAGTCTTGAGATTGGAGCTTAAAAAGATGTAATAATAATTCTCTTCTCCCTCTAGTGGTCGTGTGCGGAGTACCGCCTCCGGTTTCTTAATATTCTCTTCTCCTCTCTTGGTCTGTGCGGACTACCGCCGCTCGGTTTCTTAATATTCTCTTCTCCCTCTACTGGTCCTCACGGATTACCGCGCTCCACTTTCTTGTATCATGTTTATATTTCAAGTTCTTGCATCATGTTTAATTTTCAAGTCATCACCTTAAATCTTAAAGATAAAGAAATGGAATTGCATATCATGTTTATAATTCCAAGCTATCACCTTATAAAGATAAGATTAAAATAAGGTTGCATAGCATGTTTATAATTCTAAGATGTCACCTAAATCTCTAAAGCTCAAGACTTACTCCTTTTATCTTAAGTGAGAATTTTAATTGTGAAGATCCTCCCAAATTTGACAAAAGAACTAGTTTCTAAATGAGTTTTAAGGCTTTGCAAGGATTTTACGGGAACTAGTATTTTATATGCACTTAAAATATGATTCTATGTAATTGCATGAGGTTCATGATTCCGCCACTGATCTGAGTTTAGTATCAATGTGTGATAATGATTTGATATGATTGAAGTTGTGATAATTATGGTTTATTGTTAAGAGAATGATTCATAATTGGTTTAGTAACTAATTAGTTCTATAATTGATAATTCTATGTAAGGATTGGATGCTTATTAAGTACGTGATATCATTGAATGATTTCTAGACTTGCATGTTATAGTTGCTGTTGCAAATAATAAGAATGCTTATACATGAAATGTTCTTATGTAAAATTCACCTTTGTTGCTAGAAGAAAGTGTATCATTGTAAAAGTGTAATTTGGAAAGGTTCTGGCTAAGGAAAGACTTGGTATTTAAGCGTGTCCATTGTGACCCACCTCTCTTTCCTGGGAATCTCCCATATGCATGATTACAGTTGATATATATTATTCTAGCTTAAGACTATAAATGAGAAAATGTTATGATGTTTATGAATTGTATTATGATATAACATGCAAAGATTTAATGGTGACTTAAACTTATAAGAAAATGATCCTTTGGAACCATCAGACTATAGGTGGTGAAAAGGTGATTTTAGCCCTGTAACCCGTTCTCTCAAAAGGGTAGAGTCGGGACTTTAGCTTATCAAAGGGATAAGTATATGCTAGTGACGACTAGTAAAGTATGAGCTCATAACCTAAATTACTCCCAAAAGGGTGGAGTATAGGGTGGCCCAAGGAAAATAATGATGATGATAAGATTTTAAGTCACCTAAGGCACTAAAGAAATGAAATATGTGCCCTGTGTCCATGTGTAGCTAATATTATATGACGTTCTTTTATGCATGTTATTTTGATAATGATGATGAGGAATATGATGTAATGATAAAGGAAAAGTTCATTGTAAATATGACATGTTAAGAATAAGATGCATTATAAGACGCATGATTAAAAATTGACGAACCTCGGTTAAGTATTTGTCCGAACTTAAAATGAATCTTTGCATGCTCACTATTTTAGAATAATCCCGAGGTTCCTCGGGACTTTGATGATGACATTCTAGAAGGAGGTACCTTCGAGAATTCTTTAGCAAGATTCTCACTCCCTTTTCTTTATTTCCGTCATTGTCTCTAGATTCAAATGGCGACATTCGTTCTGTTCGTTGATACCCCTACTTGGGAATTCCACTATGATCCGGTGCATCGCTCGTATCATTTTGAAGGGAGGTCTTGCGATTCGTGTTTTTATTTACATAGGTCGTCCATTTGCACATCCTGTCCCTAGTTATCGATTTTCTCCTACTTCTCCTTATGGCGATGAAATGGTTTTCGAACATGCACGTCCACTTGATGAAAGGATGTTACGTTCTTATCCCGCTTCATCTGCTGTCCATGGATTTCCAGTATGTTCGAGGCGAGATATTCAAACCGATCCTTCAGAGGACACTCCTACTCATGTATATTCTGAGAGCTCTGCTCCTACTCCCCACACGTGTAAGAGAGGGTAGTGAGGAAAGCTTGTTCAACCGAGGTTAGCGAGAAGGCCGTCCATGCGACCCCACCTGGTGCATCTCGTGTGTCCTCCCGAGGAGCTCATCGATGGATCGGATTTATTCCCCCATTTTGGGACGGTGGCCATAGAAGGTTCTTAGTAGACTTATGTGTGATCATGCACCCTAGTTTTAGGATAACCTTCCCGGCTTATGGAGTTATCTAGTTTAGGGGCATGAATTTCCTTAAGTATATTTTCTTTTATGGGTTTGCATAAGATAATGATGTATGAACATAACCCACCCTTTGAGTGAGGTTATTGTATGTAAATATATGCTATAATGTGCTTATGGATGTTATATGATGGAGCCTAAGTGATATGATGTGATATATTCTTAAACGTCTTATTATACTCCGCTTACTCGTTCACGTTGTACTCGGCTCACGTTTTCAATTATGTGTTTTAAAAAAAAAAAAAGGCTCGTAATTTCACTAAGTATTTTCAAATTATGAAGAAAGAACCAAAGCAAGGAGTAAAGTCTAGTCATTAATCAGATTCAACCTAGGTGTATCTGGTTAATTACTAGGGTGTTACATAAAACATTATCAAAGTTAAAGTTCTCAAGAGTTCAAGAAAGGAAAAACTAGAAACACTTTTGCTCAAGAACAAAGATCAAGCTCTAGAATTTGTTTCAAGTGATGAACATCATCATGAAACTCTCATCATCAAGCTCTCATTTCTTTGAACTCCAAAGGCCCATGGCCGAAACATAAAGAGGAATGAGGAGAAGAAAAGAAGTTCTAAAAGGAATCAAGAGAAACTATGAACATAAAGCTTAGAACAAGAACTTTAAAGAAAAGAATACATGAAAGAAAATCCCTACTTGGTGTGATGAACTTGAAGATGGAAGAAGAAGATGAAGAAGATGAAGAAGATGAAGAACTCCAAGAACTCCAAGAACTTGAAGAACACAAAAACTTTGAGAGAAAAAGAAAAGCTTTGAGTGTTTCCTAAACTTAGCAAATGATCTAAAAGTGGTGCAAGCTCCTCAAGGCATTCTATTTATAGAGAAATGAAACAAATGGAGGGTGTGAAGGCTGATGAAGGCTTCGGCCATATGAGGTGCAGATTGGAGGGTTCCATGTGTTCCATGAGGTGAGATAATGTGTTCTTGAGGTATGGTGAGGTATGGCTTAAGGTATGGTGAGGTATGGTTCAAGGTATGGCTTCAAGCATGGTTCTTTGAGTGAGAAAATAATTAAACATGTGGCCAAAGAGGGGTGTGCTGGCCGAAATGCATCAGCCAAGGGAGGAGAGTTTCTTGCATTTTAATTGTGGTTTAGAGTTGTGTTTAGGTGTATCTTTGATTATGCTTAAGATTAGGAATTTGTAAGAAAGTGTTTAGGTAAGGTAATTGGGTAATTAAGGTGGTCTAGACATAATTAAGGAGTGGTCTTGCACCATTAGAGAGTTAAATCCTCAATTCAGAGTTTAAACAACTCTAGACACATTTCCTTGATTTAAGGAATTGGAAAGAGAAAACACTATTCAAGATTCCAAGACTAGGAGTCTTGAGTTCTAAAAAGGGATTTAATGTTTAATCTAAGCAATTTTAGGTTCTAATTAACTTTAATAAATTATTTTGACTCTAGATTAATTAGGGAAATAAATTAATCTTCGTTTAGAGCCTAATATTGCTTAGGTTTGCTTAATTACGTCATTAAGCTCAAAAACACTATTCTAGGGGCAAAATCGTAATTTTGTACTAAAACTGCCCGGGACCACCGGGACTTGAACAGAGACCTCTAGACACATGAAAACATGTTTTTAAACCTCTGGGAAAAGTTCCGGGCTCAAACGGCACTTTACCCGTATATAACGCTATAGGGTATTTTGGTCATTTTGACCGAAGCTATGAAAACGAAATTTTCGCTTCCGAAAGCATTCAAAGGCCATTCAATCCCTTTCAAACATTGAGTTGACCCTTCGAGGATGACCGAGTTGGTTACCCTCGAGTTCGGGTCAGGAAATGACCTCAGGGGCATTTTGGTCATTTCCCTCGGACAGAGAAATCGGGGTGTTACAATCATGGCCAGCTTGCGTCTTAGGCAATCCCGTCACGAAGTCCATAGATATGCATTCCCACTTCCATTCGGGGATTGACACGGGTTGCAACAAACCTGATGGCTTTTTGTAACACCCTAATATTCAACCCAATACTACTAGTACGTACTTAGGCCAAATATTAGTCGTTACTTACTGGCATGGTTCATCTTCTTGAGAAAATAGACTTAACGAAAATACGAGCCAACTTTTTTTTGAAATCGTTACTTAAAATAGAAGCCGCGCGTAACTTTATGAGTCAGTATCATAGTATACGGAACGATAACATACGAATGGCTCCAAACCATAACATCGAACATAACATCAATCATAACTGAAATACCTCATAGATAAAATATGCCTACCCTACAGGGCAGGACTCTTCAAGTACATAGTAACATGAATACGGCAGAAAAACAGAATACATGGAAAAGAACTGGAAAGAAGCATCCCTACCCATGTGCAACCTAAGGTGGATAACCTCAACACAAAAGAGGTATCATCCATACTATGTGGCGATGTGTGCACTAAGGACTACCCTCCAATCTCCATAGCGGACTCACGGAGTGCGGAGGAACGTAGCCAATCCCACGCGGCTTCGGCGGTGCGAGCATGCCACTGTGGCGAGCGTGTCGTCCACGTCGGGGTCGTGGTCCGAACCTGAAGCCCTCCGCCGGAGTATTTGTCTCTCGCCGCCTATCTGTCGCCGGCGGAGTGAAGCGAGCCCTCCTGGTCCATGGGGAATCCTCTGAGGGTCCTCCTCGAGTGCTTTGCGATGATGGCACGTACTGCGGTGCGTCCGCTGAACCGGCAGAGTGGGTCTGCAGGTTCCTCTCATGTCGTGGCCGTGCATGCTCAAAGATCGCGGGGTCACCATAGGGGGATGCTGGGGAGAAGCGATAACTGTACAAGGGGTGTGCGAATGGCCGTCCTAAAAACATGAAGATGCGCCAGTGCACGGCCCTCAAAATGAAATGACCCATGCTCCGGGTCATGGTGGATCTCCCACCGTGGCGTGTCAATGAATAGGACGAAGGTCGCCATCTCGCTCTGAAGATGTAATGGAAAGGAAAAGATAGAGGAGTGAGATTCTTACTAAAGAAACTTCGATGGGGTTTTCCTTTTATCCTAGGTGTCATCATATCGTCTCCAGGGAATCTCGGGTTATTTATAAAATAATGGACATACATAGGTTCAATTATGAGTTTTCCAAAAATCTCACTTTCCGAGAATCCGTTCTTTTTAACATGGCACTTGTGTTACATAGGCTATATGCTAAAATCATAGACATAAATCATGTATCTTGGTACGTAGAACATAAATCATATAAACTGGTACATGGAACATAAATCATATAAGCTGGTACATGGAATATAAATCATATAATGGTACATGAAACATAAATCATATAACTAGTACATGAAACATAAATCATATAAGCTGGTACATGAAACATAAATCATATAAGCTGGGTTACTTAGGTGACATAAGAACCTTTACTTAATCAGACGCCTAATATTTCTCCCTTTTTGAGAAATCTCTAGGTTATGAGCTCATACCACGCTAGTCGTCACTAGCATCTAGACTTTATCCATTTGGATAAGTCAACTTCCCGACTTTAAGTACGGGTTTAGGGGGCTAGAATCACATTGTCCCCACCCTTAATTCGGTGGTTTCAAAGGATTGCATTCTGATGTTCTAAGTCATCCTAAGTTTAACATGTTTCTTTAAGATGCCACATAATTAATGCATAACACATAATTACTACCTCGGCATCTTTAAGTCTTTTTTAAAGAATAATAATAACATGTTAATACACGCTATCACATAGGGATAATAGTTAACATGGCACCATACACGTCATGAGCTAACACATCAATTCATCATCAAACTTAGAAGCGCATAATCATCCCTTAAGGTAAAAATGTCTAAATCGGGTAACCTCAAACTTTCCCATTACTTTCTAGTATATTTATGGGATTGATTAACCTCATTACCATAATCCATTAGGTTCTAATTCCTAATTAATTATGGTTGGACAGCCTTATGTAGTTGTTCATATTTGATGAATTACGTGTTCTAGAAAATGCGTTTTAAGCCCTTTCTAGCATCCGACTTGTCTATGGTGCAATAATTAATACCTAAGCCAATTATGAGTCACTCCCACACATCTAGACATAATCTAATGTGATTCTAAATATTTTATCAAGGCTGGGAAGAAACTCATTTTGCCATTCTTTATAGTTCTAGAATTCACATATTAAGCGAACAAAGTCACTAATAATGCTTTAAAGAGTCTAGAACAATTATCACATACTTGGCAAGGTATTACAACATATTTAGACCACCCAAAACAGAATTTAAGGTGCTGGAATTTACTAAGGCAGAACCGAAATCCTTAAGGCATAAAATCATGAGAAAAACCTTTCTTTCCACCATATAACTTGCTAGTTTCTCTTGGAACCTTTTTGGGACTTCAAGACTATGTAAGATCAAAGTTTATTTTGCCAAAACTCATCATGGAACACCAAGGGCAGCAGCCATTTCGGCTTGCTCTTGGCAAGGATTTAAAACTTAAAAACATGTTTAAAACCTTGGTTAAGTGCATCAAAGCTTAGAAAAATTCTAAGACATGCATTATGGGCCCTTGTAGTTAAATGAAACTCATCCTAGAGCCATTTACACCACATGGCCGAATGATGTTCAAGGAGATACCTCCTTGATTTAATTCTTTTCTTAAGATGAAATGGGCAAGTCTTTGAGCTCTAAAGTTTCAAGTGGTGACATAAAATAAACGTGCTATGCATTTCATTTTATAGTCCTTTAGAAAATAAAGTGATAGCACAAAGTAAAGATGAAATGCATCTCCATTCTTATTCTTAGAGTTTAGTGATGACTTGAAATATAAAATGAGATGCAAAGCTTGAAACATAAGCGTGCATTGTGCAAGTTCATTCATTATCTTGGGTCTTAGTGATGGCATAGGAAATAAACGTGCTAATGCGAAGCATAAACGTAAACGTGGATGCAACTTCTTTTATATCTTGTTTAGAGCTCTTGCAAGACTTTAAAGGAAACAAGGTTTCAACCCATAACTCATCCTCACAAGAAAAGAAAACTAAACTCATGACCAACATGGAAGAAAGTAACCGAAATATGCTTGGCCTAGGGACCAAGTCTATGCTCTAGAGCTTTGTTCATGTGACATACATCAACATGAAGCCCTCATCATCAAGCTACCATTTTTCTAAGTCCCAAAGCCTTTTCATGGCCGAATACTCAAGGGAAAGAAATGGGGTTTTCAAAGATCCAAGAGAAACATAACTATGTCTTGAGCAAAACTTGAAAATAATAAACTTATTTTTAGAAAACTCAAGCTTTAGAGGTTGTTCATGTGACAAACATCATCACACAACTCTCATCATCAAGCTCCTCATATTTCAAATCCAAGAGGCCTTCATGGCCGAAAACTAACAAAAAGAAAAGGAAAGTTTCAAGCCATCAAAGAAACATAACTCATTCTTTGACCAAGACTTGAAAAGAGAAACCTTTCTTGGAAAAACTCAAACTTTAGAGTTTGATCATGTGACAAAGGCCAACATGAAGTGCTCATTACCAAGCTACCATTTTCCAAGCTCTTTAAGCCTTCATGGCGAAAACATCAAGGAACAAAAGCTCAAAGAGTATTCATGAAAAACATAGCCTTGTCTTAACCAAGACATGAAAAAGATGAAACTTTTCTCAAACAAAACTCAAGCTTTAGAGGTCTCATGTTAGGATGAACACATGGTCATCCCAAAAGAGCACTCATCATCAAGCTCTCCTCATTTTGGTCTAGAGGCCGAAAATGAAAGAAAAAGGAGAAAGGATGGAACTTTTTCTTAAGAAAGGTTCAAGCTTTAGAGGCCTCACTTTAAGATGAACTCATGGTTTCATCTTTGAGAGCACTCATCATCAAGCTCTCACTACCATGGCCTTAAGGCCGAAAATGAAAAGGAAGAGAAAAGATGAAACCGAAAATGTTTGAGAGAAAAACTTGCTAACAACACAACTTTCAAACAAGATAAACATTGATCATGAAAGTAAAAGAAAGCATTCTTGAAGAGCTCCCTACCTTAGAGTTTGAGATTTGAGAGGAAGTGAAGAAGATGAAGAGGTTGGAGAGGATGAGCTCTTGAACTTGAGAGAAAGGAACTCAAAGTGCTCTAACTCAAAGCTTTAGTGAAATGAACAAAGGTGCTTCAAGTTCCCTAAGCTACCTATTTATAGAGAAGTGAAATGAATTGAATATTGGAGGCTTTTTGGGGGGAAGAATTCGGCCACATTTCAGCCACAAGGAGGAAGAAATATCTTTGTTCAAAGCATGGTGTTGGTCATTCAAAGTATGGTGAAAAGTCTAGCTATGCATGTCCTAAAGCATGGCTAGAATGTACCTTATTTTCCAACCTTTAAAAAATACATGAAAATACAAAATTTTGGGCTGCACAAGGGTGAAGAAAACCATGTTCTTCATGCCCAAAAAGAAGAGAAAATTTTCTAGACTTAAATTCCCAAAGCATAGGTAATATGTTGTAAGACATGTTGTCTTGAAAAAGTTTGATAGAAAGCTTGAATGACCACAAAAACAAATCATTCTTTTTGAATTTGAAAGACATAATTTAATTCATTTTAGAAATGAATTGAAAACCTTGATTGACCATATAAAATATTCTTTGAGTCTTGAGTGACAATTTTTCTTGAAAGTTGATCATTGATTGAAAGTGTTCAAGACACATGTCACAAGATAGCTTGAACACATAGACTAATTTTTTTTGATGATTTCTAGAGAAAATGGTGCCATTCTTGGCAGCCTTGGGGAGGAGAAATATCTCCTTAAACCATGTTCTAGAAGTGTGTTTTGGTGTGACATAGATTAGGCTTAGGATTAAAAATTGCTAAGTAGGTACTTAGGTGCACTAATAGGTTAATTAAAACCATAAACCCCTAGGTTTAGAGGTGGTCTAGAAGGATTAGAGAGTCAACACCTCTAGGACTAGTGATGTGAGTGTGACAACTTGTCTCAAAAAGAAAAGTTGATGTGAATAGTGGAAACACTATTCGACACTATTCACATATTCTTTTTCCTTTAAAAGAATAAGACTATGATGAGATTTGAATTTTCCCTAAGCAATTTTAGGTTCCAATTAATTCTAAATGATGGTTTTGGCTCTAGATTAATTATGGAAATTAATTAACCTTTAATTAGAGCCTAATATTGCTTAGGTTTGGAGTTAAACGGCTCATTGAGCCGAAAATGCAATATGCAGGGGCAAAATCGTAATTTTTACCAAAAGTTGCCCGGGATCTCCGGGACTTAAACCGACATAGTTTATGCCTTAAAATCATTGTTTTGAACCTCAGAACAAAGTCCGGGTCAAAACGGAACTTAATACTGCCTTAATTCTGTTACGGGAGTATTTTGGTCATTTCTGTGAAATCTCAGAAATGAGGTTTTCCCGCTTTGTTAGGCACTCATGCTCATACAATCCCCTTAATATAACATATGAACCCTATGAGGATGGCCAAAGCCGGCCGTCCCCGTGTTTCGGGTAAAAATGACCTCAGGGGCAATTTGGTCATTATGAAAGTTTAGCGAAAATCGGGGCGTTACACTTTTGGTGCTCGATCTTCACCTTTTGACACACCAAGCACTTACTAACCCAGGCGACTACATCCTTCTTCATTCTGGGCCACCAAAACATCTTCTTCAAGTCTTGATACATCTTGGTAACACCGGGATGAATGGTGAAATAGCTTTTGTGAGCCTCCTCCAAGATCTTCTCTCGGAGGTCACCATCTTGGGGTACGCAGATCCTTCCTTCAAACCTCCATATCCAATCCTCACCCCTTTCGAAACCTTTCAACTTTCCCGCCTTAACAGCATCTATGATCTCTTCGAACTCCTCATTCTCCCATTGTGCTAACATGATTCTTTGCTTAAATCCACTTGTCACACTAAGATAGCACATCTTTATCCCTTTATCGGTCGCTGACATCCCTAGATTCATATCCCTAAACTTCTCTATCAACTCAACTTCTTTGACCATCATATGAGACAGGTGTAACGACTTTCGGCTCAAGGCATCGGCGACTACATTAGCCTTGCTGGGGTGGTAACTTAAACCGAAATCGTAGTCCTTGAGGAATTCCATCCACCTTCTTTGCCTCATGTTCAACTCCTTTTGATCAAAGAGGTACTTGAGACTCTTATGATCGGAGAAAACTTCAAACCTTACACCATACAAATGGTGTCTCCAAATCTTTAAGGCGAACACTACGGCGGCTAGCTCTAGGTCATGGGTGGGGTAGTTAGCCTCGTGAGGCTTGAGTTGTCGAGATGCATTGGGGCTAGGTAAGACTAAGACTGGGGTCATGGTTAACCTTTCCTTAAGCTCTTGAAAACTTTTCTCACACTTGGGGTTCCAAACGAAGGGGGTATTCTTTCTAGTTAACTTGGTTAGGGGTAAGGCGATTTGGGAGAATCCTTTTATAAACCTACGGTAATAGCCTGCTAAACCCAAAAAGCTCCGTATCTCCGTTACGGTGGTCGGTCTATCCCAATTCATTACGGCTTCTACCTTACTAGGATCAACGGCTATACCTCCTTTTGACACAACGTGCCCTAAAAACTTGACCTCCTCCAACCAAAATTCACACTTGGAGAGTTTTGCGTGCTGACTTTCTCCTTCAAGATCTCCAAAACTATCCTCAAATGACGCTCATGCTCCTCGTGGGTCTTTGAATAGATGAGTATATCATCTATGAAAACGACCACGAACTGATCTAAATAGGGTCTAAAGATCCTATTCATGTAATCCATAAATACTGCGGGAGCATTTGTCAATCCAAAAGACATCACCGCGAACTCAAAGTGTCCATACCGAGTTCTAAAGGCGGTCTTTGGTATATCTTGATCTCTCACTCTAATTTGGTGGTATCCTGACCTTAGGTCGATCTTGGAAAATACTACTGCTCCTCTCAATTGGTCCATAAGATCATCTATCCTCGGCAAAGGGTATTTGTTTTTCACCGTTACACGGTTCAATTGCCTATAGTCTATACACAACCTCATGCTCCCGTCCTTCTTCTTCATAAACAAGACCGGGGCTCCCCACGGTGAAGCACTAGGTCTTATAAAGCTCTTCTCTAAAAGTTCCTCAAGTTGGGTTTTAAGCTCGGCTAGTTCTAAGGGTGACATTCTATAGGGGGCAATGGAGATTGGTCCCGCTCCAGGAACTAACTCAATGGAGAACTCTAGTTCTCTCTCGGGAGGGAACTCTGGTATATCTTCTAGAAACACCTCGGGATAGTCTCTCACTACTGGTATATTCTCTAAATTCTGCTCAAAGTGTACTTCGCTAGCGGCTAGGAGAACATATCCCTTAGTCTTTTTCCCACTACAGTGGACCTCTACAGCATTGAGATAGGGTCTCAAAGGTTGACTTATTTCACTAGGGGGAGAAGGAAAGACAACTGTTTTGGTGTCACAGTCTAACAATACACGGTTGGCGTGAAGCCAATCCATGCCAAGAACTATTCCTATACCTTTCATGGGTAAACAAATTAAATCCACAACATATGATCTATTTTCTGTGGTGAGGTGACAGTTTAGTCAACAATAACAAGTATTCACAGGATGATTTGTGGGGGGTAGAGATAATAAGATCAAAAGGAAGTTTGGAAGTTTTCAAATTTAGAGCCTCGACACTAGCATATGAAATAAAAGAATGTGTTGCACCAGAGTCATAAAGTACAGTTAAGGTCCTACCATCTATTTCGCACTTACCTTCTATGAGACCGTTGGATGTGTCCGCTTCATCTACATTAAGGGTGAAGACCCTCCCTTGGTGTTGCGGCCTAGGGTTCTGATTCGCTGGCCCTCCGTTGTTGCATCTGTTGGCGTAGTGGCCGGGCTTTCCGCACTTGAAGAACATGTTTTGTCCAGCTAGGCAGGGACGGTTGCCATGATTTTTCTCGCACTGGGGGCATATTATTGCCGGTGTAGGCCTAGCAAAGGTGGCAGGGGCTCCTTAGGGCGTCTTGTTCTTGGTCCCACTGGACCCTCCTTGTTGCGCATTGTTCCAGGGGCCTCCCAACACTCCTTGCCGGTTATTGTTGTTATTGTTGTTTCGGTGGTTGTTGTTCTGGCACGGTGGTCTGTAGGGTTGCTTGGGTTGTTATTGGAAGGGGGTTCTTTGTTGTTGTTGTTGATGTGGCTTGAATTGGTTAGTGTGGTAGGGGTTGTAATGGTTTCGTGGTTGGTTTTGGTGTTGTGGTTTGAACTTCGGGGCTTGAGGTCCTAGCCCCTTAGCTCTTTCCGCCCTTGTAGCCTGGAGCTTACCTTATCCTTCCTCCAAAATGCAGCACTTGTTGACCAGGGTGGGGAAGTCCCTAATCTCCATATGTGCTACAGCATAATTCAGCTCCGGCTTCAATCCGGCTTCATACTTCACACATTTCCATATCTCATCGGGGTTCCCTTGGAACACCTGTGAGAACTTGATCAGTTCTTCAAACCTCGCCGTGTACTGGGCAACAGTCCTTCCTCCTTGAGTTAACTGCATGAATTCAATGTCTTTTGCATTCCTTACTGACTCCGGGAAGTACTTCTCATAGAAGTAAGTCTTGAACAACTCCCAGTTGATAGCAGTACCAGAAGCTTCTAGCAGTCTTCGGGTGCCAGTCCACCGTAACTTCGGCATCCGACTCCATCATATAAGCAGCGAAGGTGACCTTTTGCTCCTCCGAGCAAGCTACCACGGAGTAGATCTTCTCCATGTTCTTGATCCACTCATCAGCTTTGTCGGGGTCCATGGCTCCTCGGAAGGTTGGCGGGTTCGCCTTGCGAAACTCACCAAACCTCGCTTGCTCGACCATTTCGGCAGTAGGGGGAGCACGTCCGGTGTCCCCTTGTTGGTTCATCCTCTCGAACATTCGTTTCATGGCCCTAGCCATGTCACGAACAGCAGCAGCAGTAGCATCGTTTTGGTCCCCCCTCGGTCGGGGTCCTAGGTTGTCTCCTTGGTGCCATTGGTTCCTAAACACACGAGACAATAAACACTGAGGTGATCAGGCTCAACATTCCATGTAAAATGAGCTAGTTACCATGGCACACGCAAGTAGACAAGGGTCATGCACTTCTACCCTATACTAAGCACTACGCATGACATAACTATCGTACTACGCTTTAGAAAGCATAGTCAGTCCAATCCTCAGGCTCCATGAGAATCGAACTGCTCTGATACCATAATGTAACATCCTAATTTTTAACCCAATACTCTAGAACATACTTAGGTTAATCATTAGTCTGTTACTTCATAGTTCTCAATTTTACTTAGAAATACTTTGCGGAAAATACGGGTAAATTTTTTTTTGAAATACAAAGTGAGAGCCGCGTGATGCGATGTAATAAGTAACGGGCAAAACAAACATCTCACAACGTCACAGCATATGGCACATAAAGGCACATCATGGGAAAACACTGAATATCATCTCATATATATATAACTTGCCCACTTATAAGTGTGGGACTTAATTTGGTACAAAGGAACACATGAAAGGAGATACAACATAACGTAAACATAAACATAAACTACTCACTCACCCGAGTGCATCTAATGGGATAACCTCTAAACAAAAGAAGGTTGACCCCATCTAAGTAGTGTGTGCTCTAACCCGAGCCATCCACAGCCTCCTACTGGCGACTATCCCTCGAGCGTGGTACATAACTAGGAAACTGAGCAAGCTCCTCCAGTGTGAATAGACGGGATGGGGCTCGGAAGTGACCTCCACGGTGTGGCCTCATCTCCGGTCGTCGTGCAAGCCTCGGCTGAGTCACGGAAGGCTCGCTACCCTCCCCAAGGTCCATGGGTATGGTGGGGGAAGATCCCTTGAAGGGTACCTGGGTTGCCGAATCCTCGGAAGGATCCGTCTCCGAAAAAGACGACGGGCAACAGGGCACATACTGGGGGTAGTCTCGGGCGGCGGACGTGGACGGTGGTGTACGGCGAAGCCTCTCCTCTAGGGGACGTGCGCGCTCGAACACCAGGTCATTGCCAAAAGGTGAGACGAGGGAGAAAAGATGGGAATGTACAGGGGGAGTGAAGGGTTGACCCATGAACATGAATACTCTAACCGTGCATCGACCCACAAAATGGAATGACCCGTGGTCCGGGTCATGGTGCACCTCCCATGTCGGCGTGTCCACGAACACTACGAACGTCGCTATCTGAAGACGTGACGGAAGGAAAGAGATAGAGGGAGTGAGAATCTTGCTAAAGAATCTCAGTAGGGCCTCCTACTACCTAGGTGTCATCATCTACGTCCTCAGGAACCTTGGGTTTAATTATACAAAATGACTGAACATGTATTAAGTTCATTTTAAACTTTAAAATATACTTTAGCCAAGGTCCATTCATTTTAGGATGGTCTTAATGTCATGAATGCAACATAATAGTAGATGTATGCATGGCACTACCTAATGCACATACATAAAGCATAATATCAAGCATCATCATACTTAGTGGCATAAAGTGGCAATAGAAACATTCATATGGGACAAACTTAGTGACATAATCATAATCATGAAACTTCTCTTCCTCATGGGCCACCTTAAAAGACAATCGAACTGGGGGTGCTCGGCCGAACTGGTGTCACCCAGAACATGTCACATATCTAGGTTATGAGCTCATACCTTAACTAGTCGTCACTAGTTCTTACTTACCACTTAACGATAAGCGTATCATAAATCATAAATCCCGACTATCTGAGTACGGGTTAGGGGGCAATTCTCTTAGGGGTGCTCGGCCGAACTGGTGTCACCTAAGAGTATAAAACGGTACCAATGTCACATGAGTTCTATGGAGGTGCTTGGCCGAACCGGTGTCATCCTAGAACCCATCTTAGTACCTTAATTTTCAAAATCTCTTTAAGTCCCCAAATTCGTCTGAATTAAGACACGATGGCATTACGCTAAACTCCTTCCAAATTTGCTTTATGCCACATAAACATATATCCTCATGAATTCCTCATATGAATAACATCATCATCATTTACATAACACATGTATCATCACAGAACATTCAATCGTTTATCCTTACGGTAGCTTATGCTTTGACCCTTACGGATCTTAATCATGAGATATGGTTTTCTAACATCCGTCGCTCATATTTGATGCACCTAAGGGCTCATAATTAAACATCATTCATCATCCTCATGTTCACACTTAAATCTGAATAGCATAGGACAGAATTCCTAACTTGTGATTACGGGGTTCTAGAACTTACGTTTTAGACCCTTTCTTGGTTCCGTCTTCGCCTAAGGCGCTATGAATTAAATCTAAATTAATTATGAGGCATTCCTATGCTTAAGGACTAATTATTAATCACGTTTATCATTTTGTAAGGGTTCTGGACAGAACCTAGAAAAATAAATGTTCTAAGAGTTCTAAACTTGCACTTTTACGATTTTCTAGTTACCAGTTTCCCTATAGGTGCTAGAATTCGATTCTAATCCAAATGTTACCAAGTTTTTCAAGTCTAAACAATCCTAATCTGATTATGCTCCCATTAAAACAGTTTGGATAAGTTCCATAAACAAATGGGTCAAAACTATGTTAAATTCTAGCTTTACGGTATTTCTAGTTAGCTAGTTTCTTACCTATTATGCATAGAATCATTTCTACATCATCATATGATATTTTCACACATTCTAGCAAATCAAAACATCATCATACAGCATTACACTCATCATATCAGAACCGAAAACATTTAGCTTCAGTAAAGGATTTAAATTGACATTTATAGGTACAAAAGTTAACTAGTTTCTCTTGGAATCAATTTAGAATTTCTAAAACTCTTTGTAAATCATTTTAATTCATCAAGAGGCTAAGAGAAGCCTTAGGTCAATAACCAAAATATATTTCATCTCCTAAAAGGGAATAAAGTCATATCTCATGACAACGTAACCTTGAAAAGATTTGTAAAGCTTTAAGGAAAACTTAGAACATAGACTATTGGTCCTTGTAGTTAGATGAAAACTCATTGCAAGTCCATCATCACTACTTGGCCGAAAATATGCATTCAAAGAATGGTTTCACATTAAACTTTAACTTGGAATGAAATGGGCAAGTCTTTGAGCTCTAGATTCTTAAGTTATGGAATAAAATAAACGTGCTCATGCTTTCCATTTTTAATCTTTATTTACAAAATAAAGTGATGACGTAAGATAAATATGCAAGGCATAAACTTAAACGTGCAAGCTTGAAAGTAAATATGCGAGGCATAAACTTTAAACGTGCAAGCTTGAAAGTAAAGATGCAAAGTTCAATTCTTTATCTTAGTGCTCTAGGCTCAACAACAATCGACTTTAAGGCCAAAATAGAAAGGCTTTGAGAATTAAATTAAGTGATTATGCAAGTTCCATTTTAATCTTTATGTTCTTAGGTGATAGTTTGAAAGTAAAGGTGCATAACAAGAATGTAAATATGAGTGCAAGCATAAGATAAATTATGCAAGTTCATTTTATCTCTCTAGAGCTCTTAACAAGACTTTAAAGGAATTTAAACCTTAACCCAAACTCATCCAACCAAGGTAAAGTAAAGTCTAGAGTTCTTAGAACTCAAAACAACATCTTTAGAAAATCAAACCATAAGGCATATAAAGGAAAAGGAAATGGCTGAAACATCTAGGCAAGAAAAGAAATATTTGAAACTCTAGAGTCCATGATCTTGGTGATATATTAACACCAACACCATGAGCTCTCATCATTAAGTTCATAGAATCATTTTAAAACATCATCAAAGCTAAAGTTCTCAAGAGTTCAAGAAAGGAAAAACTAGAAACATTTTTGCTCAAGAACAAAGATCAAGCTCTAGAGTTTGTTTCAAGTGATGAACATCATCATGAAACTCTCATCATCAAGCTTTCATTTCTTTGAACTTCAAGGCCCATGGCCGAAAATGAGAAAGAACAAGAAAAAGAAAAGAAGTTCTAAAAAGAAACAAGAGAAACTATGAACATCAAGCTTGAAACAAGAACTTTAAAGAAAAGAATACATGAAAGGAAATCCCTACTTGATGAGATGAACTTGAAGATGAAAGAAGAAGATGAAGATGGTGAGGAACTCTAAGAACTTGAAGAACACAAGAGCTTTGAGAGAAAAAGAAAAGCTTTGAGTGTTCCTAAACTTAGCAAATGATCTAAAAGTGGTGCAAGCTCCTCAAGGCATTCTATTTATAGAGAAATGAAACAAATGGAGTGTGTGTGTGGCTGAAGGGGTTTCAGCCATGAAGGTGCAGAATTGGAGGGCATCCATGAGTTCCATGAGGTGAGATAATGTGGTCTTGAGGCATGGTGAGGTATGACTCAAAGTATGGTGAGGTATGGTTCAAGGTATGGCCTCAAGCATGGTTCTTTGAGTGAGAAATAATTCAACATGTGTGGTAAAAGGAGAGTGATGGTCGAATATGCATCAGCCCATGTGTGGTTGTGTTTGCATTTTAATTGTGGTTTAGAGTTGTGTTTAGGTGTATCTTTGATTATGCTTAAGATTAGGAAGTTGTAAGAAAGTGTTTGGGTAAGGAAAATGGATAATTAGGGTGGTCTAGACATAATTAAGGAGTGATCTTGCACCATTAGTGAGTTAGATCCTCAATTTAGAGTCTAAACAACTCTAGACACACTTCCTTGATTTAAGGAATTGGAGAGAGAAAACACTATTCAAGATTCCAAGACTAGGAATCTTGTGTTCTAAAAAGGAATTTAAGTTTAATCTAAGCAATTTTAGGTTCTAATTAACTTTAATAAATTATTTTGACTCTAGATTAATTAGGGGAATTAATTAATCTTCGTTTAGAGCCTAATATTGCTTAGGTTTGCTTAATTACGTCATTAAGCTCAAAAACACTATTCTAGGGGCAAAATCATAATTTTGCACTAAAACTGCCCGGGACCACTGGGACTTGAACAGAGACCTCTAGACACATGAAAACATGTTTTTAAACCTCTGAGGAAAGTTTCGGGCTCAAACGGCACTTCTACTTGCGTAAAAACGCTATAGGGGTATTTTGGTCATTTTGACCTGAAACTGCGGAAAACGAGATTTTCGCTTCCGGAAGCATTTAAAGGACATTCAATCCCCTTCAAACATTGAGTTGATCCTTCGAGGATGACCGAGTTGGTTACCCTCGAATTCGGGTCAGGAAATGACCTCAGGGGCATTTTGGTCATTTCCCTCAGGCAGAAAAATCGGGGTGTTACAATATTGCTGTGCACTGGATGCTAGTACATGCGTTTCGAAGAAGAAATGATGGATTACCCCCTCTATTGCCCCATACTAAATCTAGTGACGACTAGTTAGGATTGAGCTCATTCCTAGGCGATAGGTGAGATGTAGTTTGGTTACCAGATTATCGCCGGGGCCGGTGAGTCGGTTGGATTTTTGGTGAATATATTAAGAGGGTGGTCTTTAAGAAAAAGAACTTAAGAGTTTGACTTATGAGAAGGATGTCACATGAAAAGTATTGTGCCTTTGTATGCCCTGTATATTATTTATGTTTTCTTTATGTTGAGCCCAAGTGCTATGATTTTCATGTTAATGTGCATATGGTATTGTCATACATTCATCAAATATCTGTTGCATTCATGTCATTAAGACTCATACTAAAAGACACCCACTTCAGATAAATAGATTTGAAAAGTATAAAACCAAACCTTATGCATGTACACCTTTTTCATAATTAAAATCGAGGTAGCTGGGGACGATGACGATGACACTTGTGTTAGGTCGGGAATCCCTACTGAGAATCTTGAATGAGTTTCTCATCCCTTGCTTTTCTTCCGTGTCGTCTCCAGACGAGGATTATAATGAGGTTCATGACTTCTTCTAAGGCTGGTGCTTAAGGGTCACATGTAACATCCTAATTTTTAACCCAATACTCTAGAACATATTTAGGTTAATCATTAGTCTATTACTCTTTTAGTCTCATTCCTTACAACCTTTTCATTAAAATACTTAGCGGAAAATATGAATAAATTTTCCTTTTTGAAACTTGAAAGCAAAACGTGAGCCGCGCACTAACCTAACGTTCGTCATAACCATAACGTGCAAGAAAAGTAACCACACCATTGATTAATCATGAAACATAGTATTATACATAATAATCATAATATCATCCCATCTTCATAGATAGATAGACTACTAACACCATTGTACCATCATCTACATCAAAACACGCCCATATATATGAAGTCATCCTTACCCACCTATGAGGTTGGATAAGTATCAACCCAAAAGCTAAGCTACCTATGCCTCCGCAGCGACCCTCTGCTCCGTCTGCTAGTGTGTCCCTTAAGCGCGAGCCTCAGAAGAAGTCACGAACCTCATTGTAATCCTCATCTAGAGACGACACGGAAGAAAAGGAAGGGATGAGAAACTCATTCAAGATTCTCAGTAGGGATTCCCGACTCTAACACTAGTGTCATCGTCATCGTCCCCAGCTACCTCGGTTTTAATTATGAAAAAGGTGTACATGCATAAGAATTGGTTTTAGGCTTTACAAATCTATTTATCCGAAGTGGGTGTATTTTAGTATGTGTCTTAATGACATGAATGCAATGAGAATATTTGATGAATGCATGACAGTACCATATGCACATTAACACGAAAATTGTAATACTTGGGCACATCATAAAGAAACGTAAATCATATACGCGGCATAAAAAGGCATAGTACTTTTCTTGTGACATCTTTCTCATAAGTAAAACTCTTAAGTTCTTTTTCTTAAAGACCACCCTCTTAACATATCCACCAAAAGTCTAACCGATTCACCGGCCCGGCGATAATCTGGTCACCAAACTACGTCTCACCTATCGCCTAGGAATGAGCTCAATCCTAACTAGTCGTCACTAGATTTAATATGGGCTAATAGAGGGGGTATACATAACTTTCTTGGATCACCCATCTTAGGATCATTTCCTTCTTTGAAACGCTCTACTGGTATCTAGTACACAACGAATTGTCCGCTTTGGCAAGCTCAATGTCAATACCCTCATGGATTTGTTTCTTCCCCACCGTAGCGGCAGAAATGCGTCTCAGTACTATGTCACATCTGTCCTGGGGGTGCTCGGCCGAACTGATGTCACCCAGAACCTATCCTGGGGGTGCTCGGCCGAACCGGTGTCACCCAGGAGTTTTCACAAACTTTTCCCAATTCTCAAGTTTGATGGGAAATTCGGCAGCATAATGGCGTTCACCGGATTTCCTTCAAACTTTGCTTCATGCCACGAAACTTGCAGGACATGCATGACCATTCAACATCATCATAAGACATCAAATCATAATCATTCTCATACGTCCACAAGCCACTTTGAAAATTCATTATCATCCTTCACATAACACATGCATCATCATAGAACATTCAAACGCTTACCCTTACGGTAGCTTATGCTTTGACCCTTACGGGTCTTAAATCTTGAGATAGTTTTCTAACATCTGTCATTCATATGTTATGCACCTAAGGGCTCATAATTAATCATCATTCCTAATCCTCATGTTCATACTCAAATCTGAAAAGCACAGGGCAGAATTTCTAACTTGTGGTTACGGGGTTCTAGAACTTACGTTTTAGACCCTTTCTCAGTTCCGTCTTCGCCTAAGGCGCTATAAATTAAATCTAAATCAATTATGAGGCATTCCTATGCTTAAGAACTAATTATAAATCAAATTTATCATGTTGTAACATTGCTGGACAGAATCCAGAAAACTAAATGTTCTAAGAGTTCTACATTTGTATTTTTACGGTTTTCTAGTTACTAGTTTCCCTATAGGTGCTAAAATTCAATTCTAATCCAAATGTTACCAAGTTTTTCATGTCTAAACAATCCTAATCTGATTATGTCCTCATTAAAATAGTTGGAATAAGTTCCAAAAACAAATGGGTCTAAACTATATTAAATTCTAGCTTTACAGTATTTCTAGTTAACTATTTTTTTGCCTATCATGCATAGAATCGTTTCTACATCATCATGTGATATTTTCACACATTTTAACACATCAAAACATCATCATACAGCCACAAGCTCATCATGATAGTACCGAAAATCATCTAACTTCAATAAGAGAACTAAATTGACATTTCTAGGTACATAAGTTAACTAGTTTCTCTTGGAATCAATTTAGAATCTCTAAAACTCTTTGCAAATCATTTTAAATTCATTAGGAGGCTAAGAGAAGCCTTAGGTCAGTGACCAAAATATATTTCATCTTCAAAAAGGGAATAAAATTATAACTCATGATAACATAACCTTATAAAGATTTGTAAAGTTTCAGGAAAAACTTAGAACATAGACTATTAGTCCTTATAGCTAGATGAAAACTCATTGCAAGTCCATCATCACTACTTGGCCGAAAACATGCATTCAAAGAATGCATTCACATTAAACTTTAACTTGAAATGAAATGGGCATGTCTTTGAGCTCTAGGTTCTTAAGTTATGACATGAAATAAACATGCTCATGCTTTTCATTTTTAACCTTGCTTACATAATAAAGTGATGACTTAAATTAAATATGCAAGGCATAAACTTAAACGTGCAAGCTTGAAAGTAAATATGCGAGGCATAAACATAAACGTGCAAGCTTGAAAGTAAATATGCAAGGTTCAATTCTTTATTTTAGTGCTCTAGGCCCAACAACAATTGACTTTAAGGCCGAAATAGATAGGCATTCGAGAAATTAATTAGGTGATAATGCAAGTTCAATTCTTTATTTTAGTGCTCTCGACCCAACAACAATCGACTTTAAGGCCGAAATAGAAAGGCTTTGAGAATTAAATTAAGTGATGATGCAAGTTCCATTTTAATCTTTATGTTCTTAGGTGATAGCTTGAAAGTAAAGGTGCATAGCAAGAATGTAAATATAAATGCAAGCATAAAATAAATTATGCAAGTTCATTTTATCTTTCTAGAGCTCTTAACAAGACTTTAAAGGAACTTAAACCTCAACCCAAACTCATCAAACCAAGGTAAAGTAAAGTCTAGAGTTCTTAGAACTCAAAAAAACATCTTTAGAAAATCAAACTATAACGCCCCAATTTTTACTGTAATTTTTACTGTCATTAGAAATTACTCAATTACCGAATTACCGTAGGTAATTATTACATAAGATTTGAGGCCGAACAATCCTCAATAAAGGAATATAACATTAGAAGAGAGGTTAGGAACGATTCATGCGAGAGTCGTAAATCCCGAATGTCTGTACGTATAAAATGACCAAAATGCTCCCCCGGTTATTTTTTACTCGTAAAATGAGGATCGTGGGCCCCACCTATTCTCAAGGGGATATTTTGAGGATAATAAGGGATTGTTTGTGTTATGTGTGTTAATAGAGCAGAAGGATCTCAATTTTGAGTTCAGCATGAAATGACCAAAACGCCTCAAGGTTGTTTTTAACTCCGATGTGCGTGCCGACTGAGCCCGAACCTCACTAAAATGTTTTAAAATGTGTTTTTAAGCCATGATTAACCATTGGTTAAGCTCGGGTGGCCTGGGGCAGTTTTTAAGTGAAAGTACGATTTTGCCCCTGTTTTTGGGCAGTTTTGCGAATTTTGGGATTTTTGATTCGTATACCGAAACCTAAGCAATATTAGGCTCAAATTAAAGCTTATTAAATTCTAAATATTAATCTAGAGTCAAAATTATGTATTTAGATTGATTAGAACCCAAAATTGCTCAAAAACACCCAAATTGCTTACTAATTCACTTAAACCCTTAACCGTAAATTCTCTAAATTACATGAATACCTTGCCTACACCTAAATAATGCATGGAACACACAAATTTCACTTCTTTGGGCTGTAATGGATGAAATTATTGATGCCATTATGTGTAACATCCTAATTTTTAACCCAATACTCTAGAACATATTTAGGTTAATCATTAGTCTGTTACTTCATAGTTCTCATTTAACTTTGAATTACTTAGCGGAAAATACGGGTAATTTTTTTTGAAATAAAAGTGAGAGCCGCGTGATGCGATAAGCGGTAAACCATGCAAAGTAAAACAATCGTCTCACAATCATCATAACATAAGGCACATCATGAACATCACTGAATATAATCTCATATATATATAACTTGCCCACTTATAAGTGTGGGACTTAATTCAGATCTAAGGAAATACAACCTAAAACATAAACATAATCTACTCCCTACCCGAAAGTGCATCTAATAGGATAACCTCTAAACAAAAGAAGGTTTATCCCCATCTAAGTGGTGTGTGTGCTCTAACCGGTACTCCATCGGACGATCGTCACCTCCTTTCAAGGCGTCCATCTCGCGAACGAGGCAGATATCCAGGAAACTGAGCGAGCTCCTCGGACGTGAAGAGGCGGAATGGGGATCGAGGGTGACCCCCACGGTATGGTCGCATCTCCGGTCGTCGCGTAAGCCGTGGCTGAGTCACGGTATCCTCAACGCCTCCCTTATCTGTGGTGGAGAGAGGCAGAGTCCTCGCTATACGGATGGGTAGCGGGTCCTCGGATGGGTCGGTCTCGTGAAATAGGTCCGGGCACATAGTCGGGATAATCTCGCATGGCTAAAGCGGCGGTGTGCCTGGAGTACTCTCTCGTCATGCGTCTGGCGCCAAGACGCTCAAAAAACCCGCTAAATCGTCGCCATAGGGTGCGATCGGGAGAAGTGATGGGTGTGCACGGGATGAGGGACGGGGCGTCCTACAAACATGAAAATCCCGCACCACCCCTCAAAATGGTATGACCCGTGAGTCGGGTCATAGTGCACCTCCCATGTCGGGGTGTCCATGAATGCTACTTAACGCCGCCATCTCAAGACGTGACGGAAAGAAAGAGATAGAGGAGTGAGAATCTTACTAAAGAATCTCAGAGGGCCTCCTACTACCTAGGTGTCATCATCTACGCCCTCAGGAACCTTGGGTTTAATTATATGAAATGACCGAACATGCATTTAGTTCATTTTAAACTTCAAAAATATACTTTAGCCAAGGTCCGTTCATTTTAGGATGATCTTAATGTCATGAATGCAACATAATGGAAAATGTATGCATGGCACTACCTAATGCATATACATAAAACATAACATCAAGCATCATCATCATTGGTGGCATAAAGTGGCAATAGTAACATTCATATGGGACAAAACTTAGTGACATAATCATAATCATGAACTTTTCTTCCTCATGGGCCACCCTAAAAGACAAGTCGAGCCCAGGGGTGCTCGGCGAACCGGTGTCACCCGAGCGTGTCATACATCTAGGTTATGAGCTCATACCTTAACTAGTCGTCACTAGTTCTTACTTACCACTTAACGATAAGCGTATCATAAATCCCGACTATCTGAGTACGGGTTAGGGGCAAATCTCTTAGGGGTGCTCGGCCGAGCAGGTGTCACCTAAGAGTATAAAATGGTACCGATGTCACATGAGTTCTATGGAGGTGCTCGGCCGAACCGGTGTCATCCTAGAACCCATCTTAGTACCTTAATTTTCAAAATCTCTTTAAGTCCCCAAATTTGCCGTAAATTAGGCGCCAAAACGGTCATTACACCGAAGTTTCCTTCAAAATTTGTCGGAAATTGGCCAAAACGGTCATTACACCGAATTTCCTTCCAAATTTGCTTTATGCCACATAAACATATAACCTCATAAATTCCTCATATGAATAACATCATCATCATTAGCATACTTCATGCATCATCATACATCATTCAAACGCTTACCCTCACGGTAGCTTATGCTTTGACCTTACGGGTCTTAATCTTGAGATATAGCTCTCTAATATCCGTCGCTCATATTTTATGCCCCTAAGGCTCATATTAAACATCATTCTTCATTCTCATGTTCATACTTAAATCTGAATAGCATAGGACAGAATCTCTAACTCGTTTTTACGGGGTTCTAGAACTTACGTTTTAGACCCTTTCTCGGTTCCGTCTTCGCTTGAGGCGCTATACATTAAATCTAAATCAATTATGAGACATTCCTATGCTTAAGGACTAATTATTAATCATGTTTATCATGTTGTAAGGGTGCTGGACAGATTCCAGAAAATTAAATGTTCTAAGAGTTCTACATTTGCATTTTTACGGTTTTCTAGCTACTAGTTTCCCCATAGGTGCTAGAATTCGATTCTAACTCAAATGATACCAAGTTTTTCATGTCTAAACAATCTAAATCTGATTATGTTCCCATTAAAACAGTTTGGATTGGTTCCATAAACAAATGGGTCAAAACTATGTTAAATTCTAGCTTTACGGTATTTCTAGTTAGCTAGTTTCTTACCTATCATGCATAGGTTCGCTTCTACATCATCACATGATATTTTCACACATTCCAACGCATTAAAACATCATCATGCAGCGTCACATTCATCACATCAGAACCGAAAACATCTTGCCTCAATAAGAGAATTAAATTGACATTTCTAGGTACGTAAGTTAACTAGTTTCTCTTGGAATCAATTTAGAATTTCTAAAACTCTTTGCAAGACATTTTAAATCGTCAAGAGGCTAAGTGAAGCCTTAGGTCACTGACCAAAACATATTCCATCCCCTAAAAGAGATTGGAATCACAACTTATAACGACATAACCTTATAAAGAATTGTCAAACTTTAAGGAAAACTCAAAACATAGGCTATTGGTCCTAGTAGCTAGATGAAAACTCATTGCAAGTCCATCTTCACTACTTGGCCGAAAAACATACATTCAAAGTATGGTTTACATTAAACTTTAACTTGGAATGAAATGGGCAAGTCTTTGAGCTCTAGGTTCTTAAGTTACGACATAAACTAAACGTGCTCATGCTCTTCATTTTTAATCTTGCTTTCAAGGTAAAGTGATGACTTGAAATTAAATATGCAAGGCATAATTTAAATGTGTAAACTCGAAAGTAAATATGCGAAGCATAATCTTAAACGTGCAAGCTTGAAAGTAAAGATGCAAGATTCAATTCCTTATTTTAGTGCTCTTGGCCCAACAACAATCGACTTTAAGGCCGAAATAGATAGGCATTCGAGAAATTAATTAGGTGATAATGCAAGTTCAATTCTTTATTTTAGTGCTCTAGGCCCAACAACAATCGACTTTAAGGCCGAAATAGAAAGGCTTTGAGAATTAAGTTAAGTGATGATACAAGTTCCATTTTAATCTTTATGTTCTTAGGTGATGGCTTGAAAGTAAAGATGCATAGCAAGAGTGTAAATATGAATGCAAGCATAAAATAAATTATGCAAGTTCATTTTATCTTTCTAGAGCTCTTAACAAGACTTTAAAGGAACTTAAACCTCAACCCAAACTCATCAAACCAAGACAAGGTAAAAGTCTAGAGTTCTTAGAACTCAACATAACATATTTAGAAAATCAAACATCTAGCATGAAAAGGAAAAGGTAATGGCCGAAACTTCAAGGAAAGAAAAGAAATGTTTGAAACTCTAGAATCCATGATCTTGGTGATATACAAACTCCAACATCATGAGACCTCATCATTGAGTCATTAGAACCATTTTGAAACAACATCAAAGTTAAGGTTCTCAAAAGTTCAAGAGAGGAAAAATCTAGAAACACTTTTGCTCAAGAACAAAAATCAAGCTCTAGAGTTTGTTTCAAGTGATGAACATCATCATGAAACTCTCATCATCAAGCTCTCATCCCTTTATTCTCCAAGGCCCATGGCCGAAAATGAAAAGGTAAAGGAAAGAAAAAGAAGTTCTAAAAAGAATCAAGAGAAACTATGAACTTTAAGCTTAGAACAAGAACTTTAAAGAAAGAACACATGAAAGAAAATCCCTACTTGGTGTGATCAACTTGAAGATGGAAGAAGAAAATGAAGAAGATGAAGAACTTGAAGAACTCCAAGAACTTGAAGAACACAAAGACTTTGAGAGAAAAAGAAAAGCTTTGAGTGTTTCCTAAACTTAGCAAATGATCTAAAAGTGGTGCAAGCTCCTCAAGGCATTCTATTTATAGAGAAATGAAACAAATGGAGGATGCTCATGGGTGAGGATGGCTTCGGCCATGAGGTGCAGAATGGAGGCTCTCCATGAGTTCCATGAGGTGAGATAATGTGTTCTTGAGGTATGGTGAGGTATGGTTCAAAGCATGGTGAGGTATGGCTCAAGGTATGGCTCAAGCATGGTTCTTTGAGTGAGAAAATAATTAAACATGTGGTCAATGGGGAAAGGTGCTGGCCGAAATGCATCAGCCCATGGGGAGGATTAGTTTGCATTTTAATTGTGGTTTAGAGTTGTGTTTAGGTGTATCTTTGATTATGCTTAAGATTAGGAATTTGTAAGAAAGTGTTTAGGTAAGGTAAATGGGTAATTAAGGTGGTCTAGACATAATTAAGGAGTGGTCTTGCACCATTAGAGGGTTAAATCCTCAATTTAGAGTTTAAACAACTCTAGACTCATTTCCTTGATTTAAGGAATTGGAGAGAGAAAACACTATTCATGATTCCAAGACTAGGAATCTTGAGTTCTAAAAAGGATTTAAGTTTAATCTAAGCAATTTTAGGTTCTAATTAACTTTAATAAATTATTTCGACTCTAGATTAATTAGGGAAATAAATTAATCTTCGTTTAGAGCCTAATATTGCTTAGGTTTGCTTAATTACGTCATTAAGCTTAAAAACACTATTCCAGGGGCAAAATCGTAATTTTGCACTAAAACTGCCCGGGATCACCGGGGCTTGAACAGAGACCTCTAGACACATGAAAACATGTTTTTAAACCTCTGGGGAAAGTTCCGGGCTCAAACGGCACCTTTACCCGTAAAAGCGCTATAGGGGTATTTTGGTCATTTTGACCCGAAAGCTGGAAACGAAATTTTCGCTTCCGAAAGCATTCAAAGGCCATTCAATCCCCTTCAAACATTGAGTTGACCCTTCGAGGATGACCGAGTTGGTTACCCTCGAGTTCGGGTCAGGAAATGACCTCAGGGGCATTTTGGTCATTTCCCTCGGACAGAAAAATCGGGGTGTTACATTATGCAGCTGAATTATTGCCAAAAGTTGCACTAAAACAAAATGCCAAAATGTCACCATAAGAGACATAATTCCTTAATTTCATACAACTTTGTCTAAAATGATTTTTCCTCCTTATTTCTCCCTGCAAAATTCGTCCCCTACCTCATCATTTTGGCCAATTAGAAGCCTCAAAATCTTCTATAAATAGGCTTGCTTGAGTGGTCTTGGAATGCTTAGTTCATAACTAGTTTTTAAGAGCACCAAAAACTTTCTTTCTTCCTCCTCTTTGGCTGAATTCTTTCTTCAATTTTTTCAAAGAGATTTTGTTTCATTTCACTTCAAGAAACCAAGTTCTCTTCCTCTTCTTCAACTCAGATTAGGTAGGGAGTAGTTTCTAAATTTATTTCTATGCTTTGAGGGGTTGTGTTTTTAGCTCAAAATGATGAAATTATGAACTTACCTTAGCTTTTCATTTTGGTTTTCTTCTTCAATTTTTCTTTAACCAATTCAACCATATGGCCTAGGTGGAACTAAGATGATGGCTTGATGATGAGGACCTTGAGGGTGGATTGTAAATCCATCACAAGTTAGGCCTCTAAAGCTTGAAAATTCCACTTGATGCAAAACTTTAAAGAATAATGCTTTATGATGCTAAAACAAAAATTTTTAGTTTAGAACTTGAAAGATGTATTTTCCTTTTATGTTTTATTTCTTGTTAAGATATGTATTGGGTTGAATTTATAATTCTTTTAAAGTCTTTAAGGAGCTCTAGTAAAGAAACAAAATGAATTTGCATCCATGATTAAGTTTATGCTTTATATAACCATGTTTACCTTCTATGTCATCATTAAATTTTCAAGTCATCACTTAATCTTTCAAGATAATAAAGAGGTTGCATCTCATATTTAATTTATGCTCTCACTATATTTTATAATGGCTAAAAGAATCAACACATGACATGTTTATTTTATGCCATCACCTAAAGATCCTAGAGCTAAAAGACTTGCCCATGTATCACAAGCAAAGAAATATGATTATTGGAGTTAAAGAATTTATTCTTTAAAAAGTCTTGAGATTGGAGCTTAAAAAGATGTAATAATAATTCTCTTCTCCTCTATCGTCCTGTATGGACTACCGCTCCGGTTTCTTAATATTCTCTTCTCCCTCTACTGGTCCTGTGCAGATTACCGCCGCTCCAGTTTCTTGTATCATGTTTATATTTCAAGTTCTTGTATCATGTTAAATTTTCAAGTCATCACCTTAAATCTTAAAGATAAAGAAATGGAATTGCATATCATGTTTATAATTCCAAGCTATCACCTTATAAAGATAAGATTAAAATAAGGTTGCATAGCATGTTTATAATTCTAAGATGTCACCTAAATCTCTAAAGCTCAAGACTTATTCCTTTTATCTTAAGTGAGAATTTTAATTGTGAAGATCCTCCTAAATTTGACAAAAGAACTAGTTTCTAAATGAGTTTTAAGGCTTTGCAAGGATTTTACAGGGAACTATTATTTTATATGCACTTAAAATATGATTCTATGTAATTGCATGAGGTTCATGATTCGGCCACTAATCTGAGTTTAGTATCAATGTGTGATAATGATTTGATATGATTGAAGTTGTGATAATTATGGTTTATTGTTAAGAGAATGATTCATAATTGGTTTAGTAACTAATTAGTCCTATAATTGATAATTCTATGTAAGGATTGGATGCTTATTAAGTACTTGATATCATTGAATGATTTCTGGCTTGCATGTTATAGTTGTTGCAAATAATGAGAATGCTTATACATGAAATGCTCTTTATTATGTAAAATTTACCTTTGTTGCTAGAAGAAAGTGTATCATTGTAAAAGTGTAATTTGGAAAGGTTCTGGCTAAGGAAAGACTTGGTATTTAAGCGTGTCCATTGTGACCCACCTCTCTTTCCTAGGAATCTCCCATATGCATGATTACAGTTGATATATATTATTCTAGCTTAAGACTATAAATGAGAAAATGTTATGATGTTTATGAATTGTATTATGATATAACATGCAAAGATTTAATGGTGACTTAAACTTATAAGAAAATGATCCTTTGGAACCATCAGACTATAGGTGGTGAAAAGGTGATTTTAGCCCCCTAACCCATTCTCTCAAAAGGGTAGAGTCGGGACTTTAGCTTATCAAAAGGGATAAGTATATGCTAGTGACGACTAGTAAAGTATGAGCTCATAACCTAAATTACTCCCAAAAGGGTGGAGTATAGGGTGGCCTAAGGAAAATAATGATGATGATAAGATTTTAAGTCATCTAAGGCACTAAAGAAATGAAATATGTGCACTATGTCCACATGTAGCTAATATTATATGACGTTCTTTTATGCATGTTATTTGATAATGATGATGAGGAAAATGATGTAATGATAAAGGAAAAGTTCATTGTAAATATGACATGTTAAGATTATGATGCATTATAAGACGCATGATTAAAACTTGACGAACCTCGGTTAAGTATTTGTCCAAACTTAAAATGAATCTTTGCATGCTCACTATTTTAGAATAATCCCGAGGTTCCTGGGGACTTTGATGATGACATCAGTAGAAGGAGGTACCTTATCGAGAATTCTTTAGCAAGATTCTCACTCCTTTTCTTTATTTCCGTCATTGTCTCCAGTTCAGATGGCGATATTCGTCTGCTCGCTGATACCCCTACTTGGGAATTTCACTATGATCCAGTGCATCGCTCGTATCATTTTGAAGGAGGTCTTGCGATTCGTGTTTTTATTTACATAGGTCGTCCATTTGCACATCCTGTCCCTAGTTATCGATTTTCTCCTACTTCTCCCTATGGCGATGAAATGGTTTTCGAACATGCACGTCCACTTGATGAAAGGATGTTACGTTCTTATCCCGCTTCATCTGCTGTCCATGGATTTCCAGAGTATGTTCCCGAGACGAGATATTCTGAAACTGATCCTTCAGAGGACACTCCTACTCATGTATATTCTGAGAGCTCGCTCCTACTCCCACACGTAAGAGAGGGTAGTGAGGAAACAGCTTGTTCAAATTGAGGTTAGCAAGAAGGCCGTCCATGCGACTCCACTGGTGCATCTCGTGTGTCCTCCCGAGGAGCTCATCAATGGATCGGATTTAATCCCCATTTCAGGGGCAGTGGCCATAGAGGGTTCTTAGTAGATTTATGTGTGATCATGCACCCTAGTTTTAGGATAACCTTCCCGGCTTATGGAGTTACCTAGTTTAGGGGCATGTATTTCCTTAAGTATATTTTCTTCTATGGGTTTGCATAAGATAATGATGTATGAACATAACTCACCTTTTGAGTGAGGTTATTGTATGTAAATATATGCTATAATGTGCTTATGGATGTTATATGATGGAGCCTAAGTGATATGATGTGATATATTCTTAAACGTCTTATTATACTCCGCTTACTCGTTCACGTTGTACTCGGCTCACGTTTTCAATTATGTGTTTAAAAAAAAAATGGCTCGTAATTTCACTAAGTATTTTCAAATTATGAAGAAAGAACCAAAGCAAGGAGTAAAGTCTAGTCATTAATCAGATTCAACCTAGGTGTATCTGGTTAATTACTAGGGTGTTACACAAACCATAAGGCATATAAAAGAAAAGGAAATGGCCGAAACATCTAGGCAAGAAAAGAAATATTTGAAACTCTAGTGTCCATGATCTTGGTGACATATTAACACCAACACCATGAGCCCTCATCATTGAGTTCATAGAATCATTTTAAAACATCATCAAAGCTAAAGTTCTCAAGAGTTCAAGAAAGGAAAAACTAGAAACATTTTTGCTCAAGAACAAAGATCAAGCTCTAGAGTTTGTTTCAAGTGATGAACATCATCATGAAACTCTCATCATCAAGCTCTCATTTCTTTGAACTTCAAGGCCCATGGCCGAAAATGAGAAAGAAAAAGGAGAAGAAAAGAAGTTCTAAAAAGAATCAAGAGAAACTATAAACATAAAGCTTAGAACAAGAACTTTAAAGAAAGGAATACTTGAAAGAAAATCCCTACTTGATGTGATGAACTTGAAGATGGAAGAAGAAGATGAAGAAGATGAAGAAGATGAAGAACTTGAAGAACTTTGAAGATCTTGAAGAACACTAGAACTTTGAGAGAAAAGAAAAGCTTTGAGTGTTCCTAAACTTAGCAAATGATCTAAAAGTAGTGCAAGCTCTTCAAGGCATTCTATTTATAGAGAAATGAAACAAATGAAGGGTGCACATGGAGGAGGAGGCTTCGGCCATTGCAGATTGGAGGGCATCCCATGAGTTCCATGAGGTGAGATAATGTGGTCTTGAGGCATGGTGAGGTATGGTTCAAAGTATGGTGAGGTATGGTTCAAGGTATGGCCTCAAACATAGTTCTTTGAGTGAGAAACAATTCAACATGTGGTCAAATGGGGGGGGAGTTTCGGCCATGTGCATCAGATTTGGGGGAGGATTAGTTTGCATTTTAATTGTGGTTTAGAGTTGTGTTTATGTGTATCTTTGATTATGCTTAAGATTAGGAATTTGTAAGAAAGTGTTTAGGTAAGGAAAAATGGATAATTAGGGTGGTCTAGACATAATTAAGGAGTGGTCTTGCACCATTAGTGAGTTATAAATTCATTTTAGTGTATAAACAATTCTAGACACAATTCCTTGATTTAAGGAATTGGAGAGAGAAAACACTATTCAAGATTCCAAGACTAGGAATCTTGAGTTCTAAAAAGGGATTTAAGTTTAATCTAAGCAATTTTAGGTTCTAATTAACTTTAATAATTTATCTTGACTCTAGATTAATTATGAAAATTAATTAATCTTCGTTTAGAGCCTAATATTGCTTAGGTTAGCTTAGTTACGTCATTAGGCGTAAAAACACTATTCTACGGGGAAAATCGTAATTTTGCACAAAACTTCCCGGGACCACCGAGACTTGAACAGGGACCTCTAGATACATGAAAACATGTTTTTAAACCTCTGGGAAAAGTTTCGGGCTCAAACGGCACTTCTACCCGCGTAAAGACGCTATAGGGGTATTTTGGTCATTTTGACCCGAAACTGCAGAAAATGAGATTCTCGCTTCCGGAAACATTCGCAGGCCATTCAATCCCCTTCAAACATTGAGTTGGCCCTTCGAGTACTGCCGAGTCGGCCATCCTCGAATTCCAGGCCGAAAATGACTTCAGGGGCATTTCGGTCATTTTCCACTCAGACAGAAAATCGGGGCGTTACATCATACTAGCAAATGGAGCAGAGGGTTGCTGCGAAAGTATAGATAGTTTGGCTTTTGGGTTGATACCTATCCACCCTCGTAGGCGGATAAGGAACACTCCATATATATGTGCATGTTTTGGTGTAAATGATGGTACCATGATGCTAGCAATTTATGTATCTATGAAGATGTGATGATATTATGTTGTTATGTATGATACAATATTTCATGATTATGTTTGGTGTGATCACTTTTTCTTGTATGTTATGGTTAAGACGAACGTTAGGTTAACAAGCAGATCACATTTTGGTTTCAAGTTTCAAAAAAGAAAAATTTACTCGTAATTTTTGCTAAGCATTATAAAGAATGGTTTTAAAGAATAGGACTAAAAGAGTAATAGACTAATGTTTAACTTAAATACATTCTAGGAGTATTGGGTTAAAAATTAGGATGTTACACATGGCAAGACGATGGGCAGGTCGGACATGGGCACCTCGGCATGGTTGAGTGGTTCGCCTACATGCATGCTAAACTCCTTGCATGGGCTATGTCAACGTAGCCTCTCCCTCGCTACTACCCTCTATCTCAATGGGAACGAAGAAAGCTGGGTGGGTGAATCCTTAGACAGGTTTGACAATGGCCTAGCTTAACGAGGTGACCGGGGTATGTAAACGAGAAAGTCATGGATGGCTGAAGTAGCTGGATGGGTACGGGGAATCTGCTCTACTTGCAGTCGGGCTCGCTTGAAGACAATGTCATCAGCAGATGGGGTAGTAGTGGAAAAGCTAAAACTAGTGACCGAGTGTACAAAGGGGCGATCCAAAAAGACAAAAAGGCAGTGTAACGCCGATTTTTTTCCCCTGTGTATAAATGATCAAAATGCCCCTGAGGTCATTTTTATCCGGGAATCGAGGAAAGCCGATTTGGGCAAACCTCGAGTGGATGTTTTAATGTTTGAAGGGGATTAATTGTGTTATGCATAATGTTAAAGATGAAAATCTTAATTTTTGGTTTTTTCACATGAAATTACCAAAATACCCCTGCAACAAATTAATGCGGAATTAATTACCAATTGGACCTAGACTTTACCTTGAAGTTTGGGATGGTGTTTTTTAGGGATGTACTATGTCTATTTAAGTCGGGGGTCCCGGGGAATTTTTATGTAAAATTACCATTTCATCCCTAGTTAAGGGCATAATGAGCTTAATTGTGTGATTAAGGAAACATAGGCAATATTAGGCTCTAATTAAAGATTAATTAATTTTAATTATTAATCTTGAGTCAAAATAATTAATTGAGGTTAATTAGTGCCTAAGATTGCTTAGGGAAACTCAAAATTCCTTCTTTAATTCAAGACTTTGTGTCATGTCAAGAGAAATACTAATTTCTCTCTCCAATTCCTTAATTTAAGAAATTGTGTTGGATTTTGAATTTCAAACTAAACAAGGTTAATTCAAGCTAAGTGTGTATGACCACTCCCTAATCATGTCTTGAATTCCATAAACTCATGATTATCAACCCAAATACCTAATTACAAACTCCTAATTGTAACATCCTAATTTTTAACCCAATACTCCAGAACATATTTAGGTTAATCATTAGTCTATTACTCTTTTAGTCTCATTCCTTACAACCTTTCATTAAAATACTTAGTGGAAAATACGAATAAATTTTTCTTTTTGAAACTTGAAAGCAAAATGCGAGCCGCGCACTAACCTAACGTTCGTCATAACCATCACGTGCAAGAAAAAGTAACCACACCATTGATAATCATGAAACATAGTATTATACATAACAATCATAATATCATCACATCTTCGTAGATACATAGACTACTAACATCATTGTACCATCATTTACATCAAAACATGCCCATATAAGTGAAGTCATCCTTATCCACCTATGAGGTTAGATAAGTGTCAACCCAAAAGCTAAGCTATCTATGCCTCCATGGCGACCCTCCGCTCCATCCGCTAGTGTGTCCCTTACCCGCGCGCTCCAAAAGAAGTCATGAGCCTCGTTGTAATCCTCGTCTAGAGACGACACGGAAGAAAAGGAAGGGATGAGAAACTCATTCGAGGTTCTCAAGAGGATTCCGACTCTAACACTACTGTCATCGTCGTCGTCCCCAGCCACCTCGGTTTTAATTATGAAAAAGGTGTACATGCATAAGGATTGGTTTTAGGCTTTACAAATCTATTTATCCGGTGGGTGTCGTTTAGTATGTGTCTTAATGACATGAATGCAACAGATATTTGATGAATGCATGACAATACCATATGTACATTAACACGAAAATCGTAATACTTGGGCACATCATAAAGAAACATAAATCGTATACGCGGCATAAAAAGGCATAGTACTTTTCATGTGACATCTTTCTCATAAGTAAAACTCTTAAGTTCTTTTTCTTAAAGACCACCCTCTTAACATATCCACCAAAAGTCCAACCGATTCACCGCCCTACGATAATCACGGTCACCAAACTACATCTCACCTATCGCCTAGGAATGAGCTCAATCCTAACTAGTCGCTACTAGATATAATATGGGCTAATTGTGTGAGTATACATAACTTTCTTGGATCACCTATCTTAGGATCATTTCCTTCTTTGAAACGCTCTACTGGTATCTAGTACACAGCGAATTGTCCGCTTTGGCAAGCTCAATGTCAATACCCTCACGGATTTGTTTCCTCTCTACCGTAGCGGGAGAAATGCGTCTCAGTACTATGTCACATCTGTTCTGGGGGTGCTCGGCCGAACCGGTGTCACCCCGGACCTTTCCTGGGGGTGCTCGGCCGAACTGGTGTCACCCAGGAGTTTTCGCAATCTTTTTCTCAAGTACTCAAGTTTGATGGGAAATTCGTCAGCGTAACGGCGTACACCGGATTCCCATCAAACTTGCTTTACGCCACCAAACATATAGAGCATGCATAGCCATTCAATACCAACATAAGGCATCATAATCATCGTGTGCATCATAAGCATCATAATCTCATAATTTTTGCATAACGCATCATGGCGTGAGCATCAACATATCAACATTATATACTCTCATAAGAGATCACATGCTCAAGTTGTTCTCATAATAAAACATACACTTGCATGAAACATTAAAGCTCATTATGCTCTTAAGCCTATGGTGTCTTATGCTTTGACCCTTACGGGTCTAAATCTTGAAAACTAATTACGCTATCGTCTGTTTTTATCCTTTTATGCACCTATAGGCTCACAACTAATAATTCTTACTAATATTTATGTCCGTCAACAAATCTGGACAGCCTTACACTTTAAGGGCAGAAATTACATCTTGTGATTACGAGGGTTCTAGAAACTACGTCTTAGACCCTTTCTCGATTCTGTTTTCTCCTAAAGCACTATAAATTAAATCTAAACCAATTATGAAGTATTCCTAAGCCTTTGAACTAATTATAAACCATGTTTACTACATTGTAAGGGTGCTGGACAGTGTAACATCCTAATTTTTAACCCAATACTCTAGAACATATTTAGGTTAATCATTAGTCTGTTACTTCATAGTTCTCATTTAACTTTGAATTACTTAGCGGAAAATACGGGTAATTTTTTTTGAAATGAAAGTGAGAGCCATGTGATGCGATAAGCGGTAAACCGTGTATAGTAAAACAAATGTCTCACAACATCATAACATAAGGCACAGCATGAACATCACTGAATATCATCTTATATATATATATATATATATATATATATATATATATATAACTTGCCCACTTATAAGTATGGGACTTAATTTAGTACAAGGGAAATACAAGAAAGAAGATACAACATAACATAAACATAGTCTACTCCCCTACCCGAGTGCATCTAATGGGAAACCTCTAAACAAAAGAAGGTTTATCCCCATCTAAGTGGTGTGTGCTCTAACTCGGGCCATCCACGGCCTCCTACTGGCGACTTTCTCGTGATCGAGGCGATATCCGAAATCAAGCGAGCTCCTCGGGCGTGAAGAGGCGGAGCGGGGATCGAGTGTGAGCCCCGGGGTATGGCCGCATCTCCGGTCGTCGTGCACGCCTCGGCTGAGTCACGGTGGGCTCGCTATCCTCTCCAAAGTCCATAGGTATGGAGGGGGAAGATTGTAACGCCCGGGGATCGCGAAGTCGAGGAGTGATCGCCGGTGCAAAGAGGCACGAACAAGGAGCGGCTCCTGGAAGACTTCGAAAGCGGAGGGGTACATGAATGAACCGATTACACACCCGAATGAGAGGGATCCTAAGACTGTATAGGTATCGGACTATACAGTTGAGGAGGGCTTATATGAATTGATTTGTACTACCTATACTAACAAGATGCATCTTCTTTTCGGTAGCCCAAACTGAAAGAACTCCACAGTTAAGCGTGCTTGACTTGGAGCAATTTTGGGATGGGTGACCTCCTGGGAAGTTTTCCTAGGAAGCGTGCGAGTGAGGACAAAGCATGCTTTGAAAAAGACCGTGTTGGTTTGTGGGACAAATCAATCCATAAAGCAGCAGGGGATGTTACAAAGAACATTTCATGTACAAGCATTCTCATTATTTGCAACAGCAACTATAACATGCAAGCCAGGAAATCATTCAATGATATCAAGTACTTAATAAGCATCCAATCCTTACATAGAATTATCAATTATAGAACTAATTAGTTACTAAACCAATTATGAATCATTCTCTTAACAATAAACCATAATTATCACAACTTCAATCATATCAAATCATTATCACACATTGATACTAAACTCGGATCGATGGCGAATCATGAACCACATGCAATTACATAGAATCATATTTTAAGTGCATATAAAATACTAGTTCCCCATAAAATCCTTGCAAAGCCTTAAAACTCATTTAGAAACTAGTTCTTTTGTCAAATTTGGGAGGATCTTCACAATTAAAATTCTCACTTAAGATAAAAGGAGTAAGTCTTGAGCTTTAGAGATTTAGGTGACATCTTAGAATTATAAACATGCTATGCAATCTTATTTTAATCTTATCTTTATAAGGTGATAGCTTGGAATTATAAACATGATATGCAATTCCATTTCTTTATCTTTAAGATTTAAGGTGATGACTTGAAAATTAAACATGATGCAAGAACTTGAAATATAAACATGATACAAGAAACTGGAGCGGCGGTAATCCGCACAGGCCCAGTAGAGGGAGAAGAAAATATTAAGAAACCGGAGCGGTAGTCCGCACTGTGACCAAGAGAGGGAGAAGAGAATATTAAGAAACCGGAGCGGTGGTAGTCCGCACAGACCAAGAGAGGAGAAGAGAATATTAAGAAACCAGAGCGGGTAGTCCGCATGTGACCAAGAGGGAGAATAGAATTATTATTACATCTTTTTAAGCTCCAATCTCAAGACTTTTTAAAGAATAAATTCTTTACCTCCAATAATCATATTTCTTTGCTTGTGATACATGGGCAAGTCTTTGAGCTCTAGGATCTTTAGGTGATGGCATAAAATAAACATGCCATGCGTTGATTCTTTTAGCCATTATAAAATATAGTGAGAGCATAAATTAAATATGAGATGCAACCTCTTTATTATCTTGAAAGATTAAGTGATGACTTGAAACATAAACATGAAATACAAGCTTGGAATTTAAACATGAGAAATGCAAGTTCATTTATTCATTCTTGAAAATTTAGTGATGACATAGAAGGTAAACATGGTTATGCAAAGCATAAACTTAATCATGGATGCAAATTCATTTTGTTTCTTTACTAGAGCTCCTTCAAGACTTTAAAAGAATTATAAATTCAACCCAATACATATCTTAACAAGAAATAAAACATAAAAGGAAAAATACATCTTTCAAGTTCTAAACTAAAAATCTTTGTTTTAGCATCATAAAGCATTATTCTTTAAAGTTTTGCATCAAGTGGAATTTTCAAGCTTTAGAGGCCTAACTTGTGATGGATTTACAACCCACCCTCAAGGTCCTCATCATCAAGCCATCATCTTAGTTCCACCTAGGCCATATGGTTGAATTGGTTAAAGAAAAATTGAAGAGGAAAACCAAAATGAAAAGCTAAGGCAAGTTCATAATTTCATCATTTTGAGCTAAAAACACAACTCCTCAAAGCATAGAAATAAATTTAGAAACTACTCCCTACCAAATCTGAGTTGAAGAAGAGGAAGAGAACTTGGTTTCTTGAAGTGAAATGAAACAAAATCTCTTTGAAAAATTGAAGAAAGAATTCAGCCAAAGAGGAGGAAGAAAGAAAGTTTTTGGTGCTCTTAAAAACTAGCTATGAACCAAGCATTCCAAGACCACTCAAGCAAGCCTATTTATAGAAGATTTTGAGGCTTCTAATTGGCCAAAATGATGAGGTAGTGGACGGAATTTTACAGGAGAAATAAGGGAGGAAAATCATTTTAGACAAAGTTGTATGAAATTAAGGAATTATGTCTCTTATGGTGACATTTTGGCATTTTGTTTTAGTGCAACTTTTGGCAATAATTCAGCTGCATAATGGCATCAATAATTTCGTCCATTACAGCCCAAAGAAGTGAAATTTGTGTGTTCCATGCATTATTTAGGTGTAGGCAAGGTATTCATGTAATTTAGAGAATTTACTGCTAAGGGTTTAAGTGAATTAGTAAGCAATTTGGGTGTTTTTGAGCAATTTTGGGTTCTAATCAATCTAAATACATAATTTTGACTCTAGATTAATATTTAGAATTTAATAAGCTTTAATTTGAGCCTAATATTGCTTAGGTTTCGTATACTGAATCAAAAATCCCGAAATTCATAAACTCGCCCAAAAACAGAGGCAAAATCGCATTTTCACTTAAAATTGCCCGAGGCCACCCGAGCTTAACCAATGGTTAATCATGGCTTAAAAACACATTTTAAAACATTTTAGTGAGGTTCGCCTCGGTCGCACGCATCGGAGTTAAAAGCGTAGGGCGTTTGGTCATTTCACGCATCGGAACTCAAAATTGAGATCCTTCTGCTCTATTAACACACATAACCCAAACAATCCCTTATTATCCTCAAAATATCCCCTTGAGAATAGGTGGGGCCCACGATCCTCATTTTCTGAGTAAAATAACTTCAGGGGCATTTTGGTCATTTTATACGTCTGTAAATTCTGACTTGCGACTCGCATGAATCGCTCCTAACCTCTCTTCTAATGTTATATTCCTTTATTGAGGATTGTTCGGCCTCAAATCTTATGTAATAATTACCTACGGTAATTCGGTAATTGAGTAATTTCTAATGACAGTAAAAATTACAGTAAAAATTGGGGCGTTAAAATAAACATGCTATGCAACCTTATTTTAATCTTATCTTTATAAGGTGATAGCTTGGAATTATAAACATGATATGCAATTCCATTTCTTTATCTTTAAGATTTAAGGTGATGACTTGAAAATTAAACATGATGCAAGAACTTGAAATATAAACATGATACAAGAAACCTGGAGCGGCGTAATCCGCACAGACCAAGAGAGGGAGAAGAGAATATTAAGAAACCTGAGCTGTAGTCCGCATGAGGACCAAAGAGAAGAGAAGAGAATTATTATTACATCTTTTTAAGCTCCAATCTCAAGACTTTTTAAAGAATAAATTCTTTAACTCCAATAATCATATTTCTTTGCTTGTGATACATGGGCAAGTCTTTGAGCTCTAGGATCTTTAGGTGATGGCATAAAATAAACATGTCATGCGTTGATTCTTTTAGCCATTATAAAATATAGTGAGAGCATAAATTAAATATGAGATGCAACCTCTTTATTATCTTGAAAGATTAAGTGGTGACTTGAAACATAAACATGAAATACAAGCTTGGAATTTAAACATGAGAAATGCAAGTTCATTTATTCATTCTTGAAAATTTAGTGATGACATAGAAGGTAAACATGGTTATGCAAAGCATAAACTTAATCATGGATGCAAATTTATTTTGTTTCTTTACTAGAGCTCCTTCAAGACTTTAAAAGAATTATAAATTCAACCCAATACATATCTTAACAAGAAATAAAACATAAAAGGAAAATACATCTTTCAAGTTCTAAACTAAAAATCTTTGTTTTAGCATCATAAAGCATTATTCTTTAAAGTTTTGCATCAAGTGGAATTTTCAAGCTTTAGAGGCCTAACTTGTGATGGATTTACAATCCACCCTCAAGGTCCTCATCATCAAGCCATCATCTTAGTTCCACCTAGGCCATATGGTTGAATTGGTTAAAGAAAAATTGAAGAAGAAAACCAAAATGAAAAGCTAAGGTAAGTTCATAATTTCATCATTTTGAGCTAAAAACACAACTCCTCAAAGCATAGAAATAAATTTAGAAACTACTCCCTACCTAATCTGAGTTGAAGAAGAGGAAGAGAACTTGGTTTCTTGAAGTGAAATGAAACAAAATCTCTTTGAAAAAATTGAAGAAAGAATTCAGCCAAAGAGGAGGAAGAAAGAAAGTTTTGGTGCTCTTAAAAACTAGTTATGAACTAAGCATTCCAAGACCACTCAAGCAAGCCTATTTATAGAAGATTTTGAGGCTTCTAATTGGCCAAAATGATGAGGTAGTGGACGGAATTTTGCAGGAGAAATAAGGAGGAAAAATCATTTTAGACAAAGTTGTATGAAATTAAGGAATTATGTCTCTTATGGTGACATTTTGGCATTTTGTTTTAGTGCAACTTTTGGCAATAATTCAGCTGCATAATGGCATCAATAATTTCGTCCATTACAGCCCAAAGAAGTGAAATTTGTGTGTTCCATGCATTATTTAGGTGTAGGCAAGGTATTCATGTAATTTAGAGAATTTACGGTTAAGGGTTTAAGTGAATTAGTAAGCAATTTGGGTGTTTTTGAGCAATTTTGGGTTCTAATCAATCTAAATACATAATTTTGACGCTAGATTAATATTTAGAATTTAATAAGCTTTAATTTGAGCCTAATATTGCTTAGGTTTCGTATACTGAATCAAAAATCCCAAAATTCGCAAACCGCCAAAAACAGGGGCAAAATCGTACTTTCACTTAAAAACTGCCCGAGGCCACCTTAGCTTAACCAATGGTTAATCATGGCTTAAAAACACATTTTAAAACATTTTAGTAAGGTTCGGGCTCAAGACGCACATCTGAGTTAAAACAAACCTTGAGGCGTTTTGGTCATTTCACACTGAACTCAAAATTGAGATCCTTCTGCTCTATTAACACACATAACCCAAACAATCCCTTATTATCCTCAAAATATCCCCTTGAGAATAGGTGGGGCCCACGATCCTCATTTTCTGAGTAAAATAACTTCAGGGGCATGTTGGTCATTTTATACGTACAGAAATTCGGGATTTGCGACTCTCGCATGAATCGTTCCTAACCTCTCTTCTAATGTTATATTCCTTTATTGAGGATTGTTCGGCCTCAAATATTATGTAATAATTACCTACGGTAATTCGGTAATTGAGTAATTTCTAATGACAGTAAAAATTACAGTAAAAATTGGGGCGTTACATGATTCATGTATTTCTAGCATGAGCAACTTCTTTATTCTCTTATGCTATCTAGAAATGACACGGGAACACACAAACATATAGGTGAGAATTATAAAATTCTCAGTATAACACCCTAAAGTTATTCAGAAATTAATTGAAGCCTTATTAATAAGAGTTTCAATATTTTGTTAGATGTAGTGATGATGTGGATGACTTAATGGACGAGTAGAAAAAAAAGTGAATAGTATTTTATGGGCCCGTTGAGACAGCCAAAACCTTAGATCTGGACTAGGAGATGCCCAGAATTGAGAAAACATAGGGTTAAGGTTAGAAATAGTTATAAATGAAGATTTTATACCTAGAATTTAATTCCAAACAATATTTGATTTCCTGGGTACGGTGTTTCACCCATTTGGTGATATTTCGATGTGCAAATTCTAACATCGAAAGATAGTTTAGTCTTTATAAAAAGATAATTTATATCCATTTAAAATTAGTACAAGGCTAGGGTTTAATCTTGAGTTACAAGATCAAATCCTAGCCATACATCTTATTTTATTTTTAGAAAGAATTATCCTTTATAATTAAATAATGCTTGCCACTTAATATAAGATATAGTTAAGCCACCAAACCTCATAAATTTCACTCATCATCTTTGGCCATCAAGGAGAAATAGCCATCTCCATTGTTGCTTCCCCAAAACCATGAAAACTTGATTCAAACCTCCATAATGCTTGCCTAGACTTGCTAAAACTACAAACTCCTTTCAAACTTACTCCCCTCATCAAGATCTACCAAATTAACCAATTGAAATACTGCCTAAGGAAGAGTTTGTTGTTGGTTTGGAGGCCTTGAAGTGAACAAAATCCTTCTTGGAACATCATTTGGAGCAAAGAATCCTTAAGTCTCCAAAAGTAGGGTTTTGTGTCATGTTTGATGTATTTCTATTTTCTTGCAGATTTTCATTGATTAAATTTGATATTATTGGTTCTAATGTATGATTACACATACGTATAGGTATATTTACATTGGTGGAGTTGTTTGGTGTTGTGAAGAAATCATTTTTGTCAAAAGGAATTTTGGACTACCTTGCTGGAATTTCAGTTTTGTTATAGGCAGGAATTGGTCTCGATTTTTTTGATGCATTGTAGGTATTTTTATTGTAATGCCCCAATTTTTACTGTAATTTTTACTGTCATTAGAAATTACTCAATTACCGAATTACCGTAGGTAATTATTACATAAGATTTGAGGCCGAACAATCCTCAATAAAGGAATATAACATTAGAAGAGAGGTTAGGAATGATTCATGCGAGAGTCGCAAATCCCGAATTTCTGTACGTATAAAATGACCAAAATGCCCCTGAAGTTATTTTACTCAGAAAATGAGGATCGTGGGCCCCACCTATTCTCAAGGGGATATTTTGAGGATAATAAGGGATTGTTTGTGTTATGTGTGTTAATAGAGCAGAAGGATCTCAATTTTGAGTTTCGACGCGCGAAATGACGAACACGCCTCAATTTGTTTTAACTCCGATGTGCGTGCCGACTGAGCCCGAACCTCACTAAAATGTTTTAAATGTGTTTTTAAGGTTTAACCATGAATTTTATTTTGAATTTAGGCAATCATTAGCTAGGGTTAAAGTTTATGGAATTTTGGCTTTGAGCTGAGATTAGGTGGTCTCTGACCACCAAATTTTGTGGAATTTTATTAATATACTTAAAGAACGATTCTTACTCTGAAATTTTTACAGGACATTGTGGATACATTGAGGTGTCATAAAGAATTTTTGTGGACTTGGAAATTGTAACACCCTAGTAATTAACGAAATACACCTAGGTTGAATCTGATTAATGACTAGACTTTACTCCTTGCTTTGGTTCTTTCTTCATAATTTGAAAATACTTAGTGAAATTACGAGCCAATTTTTTTTTAAAAAAACATAATTGAAAATGTGAGCCGAGTACAACGTGAACAAGTAAGCGGAGTATAATAAGACGTTTAAGAATATATCACATCATATCACTTTGGCTCCATCATATAACATCCATAAGCACATTATAACATATATTTACATACAATAACCTCACTCAAAGGGTGGGTTATGATCATACATCATTGTCTTATGCAAACTGTAACATCCTAATTTTTAACCCAATACTCTAGAACATATTTAGGTTAATCATTAGTCTATTACTTCATAGTCTCCTTTTTACTTTAAAATTACTTAGTGAAAATATGGGTAAATTTTTTTTTGAATAATAAAAGCAAAGTGAGAGCTGCAGAATCTTGAATGATGAAGCACATAAAGAAATATAACAAATATCTCATAAGCATCACAACATAAAGTAGATAATGGCACATCATCAAGAAAACCGAACCTATATATATATATATATATATATATATATATATATAACACGATATGCCCACTTATAAGAAGCGGGACTTAGTTTGGTACAACATAGAACAAATACAACTGAAAAGAAGGTACATTAGAAAGGAAATTACTACAGAAAGTGAGAAGGGAAAACTCCCCTACCCAAGTGCATCTAAAACGGATAACCTCTATACAAGAGAAGGTTTATCCTCTCCTATGTGGTGTGTGCACTATTTCTACCCGCGAGCCTCAACTGCTAGGATCCCGTAAAGGATAGGGCGTATCCAATCCAAGGGCGAGGCACATCTGGAATTGGGCACGCCAAAACTTGATCCTCGTCGCCGTATGGTGATGTCGGTCGCCTATCAAACGCGAAATCACGAACAGTGCGTCGGCCCTCAAAAGGTATAGCCCATGCTCAATCATGGTGCACTTCCACGTCTGGGAATCCACAAAATCTACGAGCCGTCAGCTGAAGACGTGACGGAAAGAAGAGATAGAAGGAGTGAGAATCTTGCTAAAGAATCTCAGTAGGGTAACCTCCTATCTAGGTGTCATCATCTCCGTCCTCAGGAACCTTGGGTTTATTGTATAAAATGAGTGAGCATGCATCAAATTCATTTTTAAGTTACTAAACGTAATTAGCCAAGGTCTGCCTATTTTAGAATGAGTCTTGATGTTACGGATGCAGCATAATAAAGCATGAATGCATGAAGATGCATCAAGCATAAATCATTTAATCATCATAGAAGAATCAATATCACGTAAGTGGCATAAAGTGGCATATACTTCTCATGTAAAACATCTTTCTATAACTTGTGTGACATTCCAAGCATTGTAATCAGTAACATAGGGATCACCCTAAAAGACAATCGATCCGGGGGTGCTCGGCGAACCGTGTCACCCGGTAACGTGTCACATCTCTAGGTTATGAGCTCATACCTAACTAGTCGTCACTAGTTCTTACTTATCAATCCCGATAAGCGTAATCATAATAATAACAAAACGCGTCCCACCGGCATCAAGTACACGGTGAATATTGTCCTCTTCGGCGCATGATCGCCGTCCCCTCAAGGATTTGTTTCGGGCGCACGTATCGCCGTCCCCCGTAACGCGTTTTCACGCAGAGACTATGTCACATTAAAAACTCATGTACTTTCAAAACTTTCAAGGTCCTCAAGTTTATCGAAATTCGGCACTTAACAAAGAAGACACCGAATTTCTTCCAAACTTTCTTTATGCCACATTCATATCTTTACACAATCATTTATAATCATGTGTGTCATAAGCATCATCATCATATGCATCATAGGCATTGTAAAACATCGCACGCATCATAACGTGAGCATCAATAAATTAACATTGCATATCCTCATAAGAAATCATATGCCCAAGATATTCTCATAATAAAACATGCGATCACGTAAAACACTAAAGTTTATTATGCCCTTACGCCTATGGTGTCTTATGCTTTGACCCTTACGAGCCTTAAACTTGAGGTATAATTATTCTGACATTCTCTATTAACCTTTATGCACCTATAGGTTCACAACTAATGATCTTTACTAATGTTTATGTTCAATGATGAATCTGGACAGCATCTTTCTTAAGGGCAAAATTACATCTTGGGATTACGGGGTTCTAGAAGCTACGTCTTAGACCCTTTTTTTGGTTCCGTCTTCGCCTAAGGCGCTATAAATTAAATCTAAACCAATTGTGAGGTGTTCCTAAGCCATTGAACTAATTATAAATCATATTTACTCCATTATAAGGGTGCTGTACAGAATCAGAAAATTCAATGTTCTAAGAGTTCTAGAATTACGTTTTTTACGGTTTTCTAGTTACTAGTTTCTCTGATGGCGCTAAAAATTCAATTCTAATCCAAATGTCACCAAGTTTTTCATGCCTAAACAATCCTAATCTGATTATGTTCCCATTAAAACAGTTTGGGCAGAATCCATAAAGAAATGGGTTGAAACTATGTTAAATTCTAACTTTACGGTATTTCTAGTTACTAGTTTCTCTATGGGTGCTAAAAATTCAATCCTATTCCAAATGTAACCAAATTTTTCATGAATAATCAATCCTAAACTGATTGTTATCATACTAAAACAGTTTTGGTATTAGGTATGAATGAATGGGTCAAAACTAGGTTGAAACACAACTTTACGGTTTTTCTATTAAGCTAGTTTCTTTCCTAACATACATAGAAAGGTTCCTACCTCATCATAAGTAATTTTCACACATTCTAACACATCAAAACATCATCATTCAGTAGCAATCTCATCATGAAAGAACCCAAATATCAAGCCCCAAAAAGATGTATAAATTGATGTTTCTAAAGCATCTAAATTGCTAGTTTCTCTTGGAATCATTTTAGGACTTCTAAAACTCTTTGCAAACCATTTTACTTCATCAAGAGGCTAAAAATAACCTTAGGTCAGCAACCAATTAAATTATCCTTTAGAAGAGGATTAACATCATAAATTTTGTTGGTCATGACTTTATAAAACTCATCAAGCTTAAAGAAAATCCTAGAACCTAGGTTGTTGGCCCTTGTAACTAGATGAAACTCACTCCAATCTCATCATCACTACATGGCCGAGATTATGCATTCAAAGAATGCTTCCATAGTAGACTTTAACTTGAGATAAAATGGGCAAGTCTTTGAGCTCTAGGTCCTTAAGTTATGACATAAAGTAAACGTGCTATGCTTTTCATTTTTAATCTTGCTTACAAAATAAAGTGATGACTTAACATAAATATGCAAGACTTGAAAGGTAAATATGCAAGGCATAAACTTAAACGTGCAAGCTTGAAAATAAATATGCAAGACATAAACTTAAACGTGCAAGCTTGAAGGTAAACATGCAAGGTTCAATTCTTTATTTTAGTGCTCTTGGCCCAAAGAACGATCGACTTTAAGGCCGAAATAGAAAGGCATTCGAGAAATTAATTAAGTGATAATGCAAGTTCAATTCTTTATTTTAGTGCTCTAGGCCCAGCAACAATCGACTTTAAGGCCGAAATAGAAAGGCTTTGAGAATTAAATTAAGTGATGATGCAAGTTCCATTTTAATCTTTATGTTCTTAGGTGACAGCTTGAAAAGTAAAGATGCATAGCAAGAATGTAAATATGAGTGCAAGCATAAAATAAATTATGCAAGTTCATTTTATCTTTCTAGAGCTCTTAACAAGACTTTAGAGGAACTCAATGCTTAACCCAAACTCATCCAACCAAGGTAAAGTAAAGCTAAGAGTTCTTAGAACTCAACATAATATTTTTAGAAAACCAAAACATAAAACTTGCGAAAACAAGGAAAAAGGCCGAAACTTCAAGAAGGAAAAAGGAACATTTTATAACTCTAGAGTCCATGATCTTGATGATATATTAACACCAACATCATGAGTCCTCATCATTGAGTCCTTAGAACCATTTTTGAAACATCATCAAAGTTAGAGTTCTCAAAAGTTCAAGAAAGGAAGAACTAGAAACATTTTTACTCAAGAACAAAGATCAAGCTCTAGAGTTTGTTTCAAGTGATGAACATCATCATGAAACTCTCATCATCAAGCTCTCATTTCTTTGAACTCCAAGGCTCATGGCCGAAATGAGAAAGAACAAAGAAAAGAAAAGAAGTTCTAAAAAGAATCAAGAGAAACTATGAACATCAAACTTAGAATAAGAACTTTTAAAGAAAGAATACATGAAAGAAAATCCCTACTTGGTGTGATGATCTTGAAGATGGAAGAAGATGAAGAGCTTCAAGAACTTGAAGAACACAAGAGTTTTTGAGAGAAAAAGAAAAGCTTTGGAGAGATCTAAACTTTGCAAATGAACTAAAGTAGTAAAATGTTCACCAAGGCAAGCTATATATAGAGCCTTGAGTCATGAATGAGTGGAGAGGAAGAGGCCATGTAGTTGTCTTCTAGAATAAGGGAAGTATGTGGAGGAGAATGAATGAGAAGTTGTCTTGGAGACATGGCGAATTGTGTGCCACACATTCAAACAACATGTGATGCAAAGTGGAGGGAAAAGTGGAGCCATTTTTTGGGCAACCATGGGGGCAAAATCATCTCCTCTAATCATGGTTTAAAGGTGTGTTTAGGTGTGTTATGGATTAGACTTAGGATTAAGGGTTGTTATGTAGGTACTTTAAGTAAACTAGTTAGCTAATTAATGCTATAATCCCATAGGTTAGAAGTGATCATGTAGGTTTAGTGGAGTCAAAAACTTTTATGACTAGTGATGTGAGTGTGACAACTTTTCTTGGAAATGGGGGCATGAATAGTGAAAATACTATTCATGGATACTTTTTCTTTAAAGAAAGAAAAGAATTTAGAAAAGGGTTTTTAAATTTCTTTAAACAATTCTAGGTTCCAATTAATTTTAAATAATGATTTTGGCTCTAGATTAATTATGGAAATTAATTAACCTTTAATTAGAGCCTAATATTGCTTAGGTTTGCTTAATTATATCATTAAACTCAAACAGCACTATCCCGGGGGCAAAATCGTAATTTTGTACAAAAACTGCCCGAGACCATCGGAACTTAAACAGACACTTTAAAATAGTTGAAAACGTTATTTTAAACCTTTAGGGAAAGTTTCGGGTTCGAATGGCATTTCTACCCACGTAGTATGCTATAGGGGTATTTTGGTCATTTTGACCCGAAACTGCAGAAAACACGATTTTTGTTTCGAAAGCACACAAAGACCATCCAATCCCCTTGAAACATTGAGTTGACCCTTCGAGGACTGCCGGGTCGGCTATCCTCGAATTCCGGGCAGAAAATGACCTCAGGGGCATTTTGGTCATTTTCTCTTAAACAGAAAATCGGGGCGTTACACAAACCCATAAAAGAAAATATACATAAGGAAATACATGCCCCTAAACTAGATAACTCCATAAGCTGGGAAGGTTATCCTAAAACTAGGGTGCATGAACACACATAAATCTACTAAGAACCTTCTATGGCCACTGTCCTGGAAATGGGGGAATAAATCTGATCCACTGATGAGCTCCCTCGGGAGGGGACACACGAGATGCACCAGGCTGGGGTCGCATGGACGACTTTCTTGCTAACCTCGGCTGAACAACTGTTTTCTCACTACTCTCTCTTACACGTGTGGGAGTAGGAGCAGAGCTCTCAGAATATACATGAGTAGGAGTGTCCTCTGAAGGATCAGCTTCGAGAATATCTCGTCTCGGGAACATACTCTGGAAATCCATGGACAGCAGATGAAGCGGGATAAGAACGTAACATCCTTTCATCAAGTGGACGTGCACGTTCGAAAACCATTTCATCGCCATAGGGAGAAGTAGGAGAAAATCGATAACTAGGGTCAGGATGCGCAAATGGACGACCTACGTAAATAAAAACACGAACTGCGCACCTCTCTTCAAAATGATACGAGCGATGCACCGGATCATAGTGGAATTCCCATGTAGGGGTATCAATGAACAGGACGAATGTCGCCATTTGAATCTGGAGACAATGACAGAAATAAAGAAAAGGGAGTGAGAATCTTGCTAAAGAATTCTCAGTGGGGTACCTCCTTCTACAGTGTCATCATCAAAGTCCCTAGGAACCTCGGGATTATTCTAAAATAGTGAGCATGCAAAGATTCATTTTAAGTTCGGACAAATACTTAACCGAGGTTCGTCAATTTTTAATCATGCGTCTTATAATGTATCATAATCTTAACATGTCATATTTACAATGAACTTTTCCTTAATCATTACATCATATTCCTCATCATCATTATCAAAATAACAGGCATAAAAGAACGTCATATAATATTAGCTACACATGGACACAGTGCACATATTTCATTTCTTTAGTGCCTTAGGTGACTTAAAATCTTATCATCATCATTATTTTCCTTGGGCCACCCTATACTCCACCCTTTTGGGAGTAATTTAGGTTATGAGCTCATACTTTAGTAGTCGTCACTAGCATATACTTATCCCTTTTGATAAGCTAAAGTCCCGACTCTACCCTATTGAGAGAACAGGTTAGGGGGCTAAAATCACCTTTTCACCACCTATAGTCTGATGGTTCCAAAGGATCATTTTCTTATAAGTTTAAGTCACCATTAAATCTTTGCATGTTATATCACAATACAATTCATAAACATCATAGCAGTTTCTCATTTATAGTCTTAAGCTAGAATAATATATATCAACTATAATCATGCATCTGGGAGATTCCCAGGAAAGAGAGGTGGGTCACAATGGACACGCTTAAATACCAAGTCTTTCCTTAGTCAGAACCTTTCCAAATTACACTTTTACAATGATACACTTTCTTCTAGCAACAAAGGTAAATTTTACATAATAAAGAATATTTCATGCATAAGCATTCTCATTATTTGCAACAGCAATTATAACATGCAAGCCAGGAAATCATTCAATGATATCAAGTACTTAATAAGCATCCAATACTTACATAGAATTATCAATTATAGACCTAATTAGTTATGCACCTAAGGGATTTATTACCATCCTTAGGATTATTTATAGGCCTTAAGAACACTATTAAATCAAATGGGGTAGCATAGGTAGTAAGTTGTTCCGAAGGTTTTACGGTATGCTAGAAGTTATGTTTTAAATCCTTTCTTGTTACCAGCTTTCCCTATGATGCTGAAATTAGTTACTAAACCAATTATGAATCATTCTCCCTTATTTAAACACAATAAAACCTGGTTCTTATCGTTGCTAAAGATTCTGGATAGAATGTATAAATTTCATTCCCTAGAGTTCTAGAAATCTTGTTTTTACGGTTTTCTAGTTGCTAAGTTCATTTTTAGTGTTCGGGATCAATCCTAGTCTAATTGATACCAAATTTTTCGTGGCAAACTAATCCTAGACAGAATTATAACATACTAAAACAGATTTGGCATTGGTTAAACTTAAAGGGGTCAAAAACTAGGTAAATTCTAGCTCTTCGGTTGTTCTAGGGAGCTAGTTTTATCTCTAACATGCAGTGAATCATTCTCTTAACAATAAACCATAATTATCACATCTTCAAACATATCAAATCATTATCATACATTGATACTAAACTCAGATCAGTGGCCGAATCATGAACCTCATGCAATTACAAAGAATCATATTTTAAGTGCATATAAAATACTAGTTCCCCGTAAAATCCTTGCAAAGTCTTAAAACTCATTTAGAAACTAGTTCTTTTGTCAAACTTGGGAGGATCTTCACAATTAAAATTCTCACTTAAGATAAAAGGAGTAAGTCTTGAGCTTTAGAGATTTAGGTGACATCTTAGAATTATAAACATGCTATGCAACCTTATTTTAATCTTATCTTTATAAGGTGATAGCTTGGAATTATAAACATGATATGCAATTCCATTTCTTTATCTTTAAGATTTAAGGTAATGACTTGAAAATTAAACATGATGCAAGAACTTGAAATATAAACATGATGCAAGAAACTGGAGCGGTGGTAATCCGCACAGGACCAAAGAGAGGAGAAGAGAATATTAAGAAACCGGAGGCGGTAGTCCGCACAGACCTGAAGGGAGAAGAGAATTATTATTACATCTTTTTAAGCTCCAATCTCAAGACTTTTTAAAGAATAAATTCTTTAACTCCAATAATCATATTTCTTTGCTTGTGATACATGGCCAAGTCTTTGACCTCTAGGATCTTTAGGTGATGGCATAAAATAAACATGCCATGCGTTGATTCTTTTAGCCATTATAAAATAAAGTGAGAGCATAAATTAAATATGAGATGCAACCTCTTTATTATCTTGAAAGATTAAGTGATGACTTGAAACATAAACATGAAATACAAGCTTGGAAAATACATCTTTCAAGTTCTAAACTAAAAATCTTTGTTTTAGCATCATAAAGCATTATTCTTTAAAGTTTTGCATCAAGTGGAATTTTCAAGCTTTAGAGGCCTAACTTGTGATGGATTTACAACCCACCCTCAAGGTCCTCATCATCAAGCCATCATCTTAGTTCCACCTAGGCCATATGGCCGAATTGGTTAAAGAAAAAATGAAGAGGAAAACCGAAATGAAAAGCTAAGGTAAGTTCATAATTTCATCATTTTGAGCTAAAAACACAACTCCTCAAAGCACAGAAATAAATTTAGAAACTACTCCCTACCTAATCTGAGTTGAAGAAGAGGAAGAGAACTTGATTTCTTGAAGTGAAATGAAACAAAATCTCTTTGAAAATTGAAGAAAGAATTCAGCCAAAGAGGAGGAAGAAAGAAAGTTTTGGTGCTCCTAAAAACTAGTTATGAACAAAGCATTCCAAGACCACTCAAGCAAGCCTATTTATAGAAGATTTTGAGGCTTCTAATTGGCCAAAATGAGGAGGTAGTTGGCGGAATTTTACAGGAGAAATAAGGGAGGAAAATTCATTTTAGACAAAGTTGTATGAAATTAAGGAATTATGTCTCTTATGGTGACATTTTGGCATTTTGTTTTAGTGCAACTTTTGGCAATAATTCAGCTGCATAATGGCATCAATAATTTCATCCATTACAGCCCAAAGAAGTGAAATTTGTGTGTTCCATGCATTATTTAGGTGTAGGCAAGGTATTCATGTAATTTAGAGAATTTACGGTTAAGGGCTTAAGTGAATTAATAAGCAATTTAGGTGTTTTTGAGCAATTTTGGGTTCTAATCAATCTAAATACATAATTTTGACTCTAGATTAATATTTAGAATTTAATAAGCTTTAATTTGAGCCTAATGTTGCTTAGGTTTCGATATACGAATCAAAAATCCCAATTGCAAACCGCAAAAACAGGGCAAAATCATACTTTCACTTAAAATCGCCGAGGCCACCCGAGCTTAACCAATAGTTAATCATGGCTTAAAAACAAATTTTAAAACATTTTAGTGAGGTTCGGGCTCGGTCGCACGCACATCGAGTTAAAGCACCTGTGAGGCGTTTTGGTCATTCGCTGTCGAAACTCAAAATTGAGATCCTTCTGCTCTATTAACACACATAACACAAACAATCCTTTATTATCATCAAAACATCTCCTTGAGAATAGGTGGGGCCCACGATCCTCATTTTCTGAGTAAAATAACTTCAGGGGCATTTTGGTCATTTTATACGTACAGAAATTCGGGATTTGCGACTCTCGCATGAATCGCTCCTAACCTCTCTTCTAATGTTATATTCCTTTGTTGAGGATTGTTTAGCCTCAAATCTTATGTAATAATTACCTACAGTAATTCGATAATTTCTAATGACAGTAAAAATTACAGTAAAAATTGGGGCGTTACAGAAATTGTTATTTGGTATGCAAAATAAATCCTGCTACTTAAGTATAAAATCTACCAATATGCTGCAAATGAACCCAAATCTTGAATTGGTAATGTATTGACTTTTGATTCAAGTATGATGAGTATAAATGTATGCTATATAATTTAAAGATTTTCTTGTTAGGAATGAATGAGAATTTCATTGTGAATGAATATCTATTTGTAACTGGAGCATGCATTAGTAAAAAGAAAGATGATAAATGAATATATGTGATAAAAGAGCATGTAGGAACTTCAATTGTGCATGTTCTAATATATGGATAAAACAGAGACAAGACTTACGTTGGGTAAAAAGGAAAGCAAAAAGAGGGGCTTCCTTAGAGATATTATGAGTTGGTAGATGTATCAGCTAGGAATAGAACTGTGTGAGATTCGAAAAAGGAAAAAATTTAAGTCTAAAGATCACGTATGGGAATAAGTCATGTTTTGATAAGTAGTCTATTACCCATTGTGGAGTTGTCCACTGCAAATACTGTAACGCCCCGATTTTCGCTAAACTTTCATAATGACCAAATTGCCCCTGAGGTCATTTTTACCCGAAACACGAGGACGGCCGGCTTTGGCCATCCTCATAGGGTTCATATGTTATATGAAGGGGATTGTATGAGCATGAGTGCCTAACAAAGCGGGAAAACCTCATTTCTGAGATTTCTGCGCGTAAATGACCAAAATACCCCTGTAACAGAATTAAGGCAGTATTAAGTTCCATTTTGACCCGGACTTTGTTCTGAGGTTCAAAACAATGATTTTAAGGCATAAACTATGTTGGTTTAAGTCCTGGAGATCCCGGGCAACTTTTGGTAAAAATTACGGTTTTGCCCCTGCATATTGCATTTTCGGCTTAATGAGCCGTTTAACTCCAAACCTAAGCAATATTAGGCTCTAATTAAAGGTTAATTAATTTCCATAATTAATCTAGAGCCAAAACCATCATTTAGAATTAATTGGAACCTAAAATTGCTTAGGGAAAATTCAAATCTCATCATAGTCTTATTCTTTAAAAAGGAAAAAGAATATGTGAATAGTGTCGAATAGTGTTTCCACTATTCACATAAACTTTTCTTTTTGAGACAAGTTGTTACACTCACATCACTAGTCCTAGAGGTGTTGACTCCCTAATCCTTCTAGACCACCTCTAAACCTAGGGATTTATGGTTTTAATTAACCTATTAGTGCACCTAAGTACCTACTTAGCAATTTTTAATCCTAAGCCTAATCTATGTCACACCAAAACACACTTCTAGAACATGGTTTAAGGTGATATTTCTCCTCCCCAAGGCTGCCAAGAATGGCGCCATTTTCTCTAGAAATCATCAAAAAAATTAGTCTATGTGTTCAAGCTATCTTGTGACATGTGTCTTGAACACTTTCAATCAATGATCAACTTTCAAGAAAAATTGTCACTCAAGACTCAAAGAATATTTTATATGGTCAATCAAGGTTTTCAATTCATTTCTAAAATGAATTAAATTATGTCTTTCAAACTCAAAAAGAATGATTTGTTTTTGTGGTCATTCAAGCTTTCTATCAAACTTTTTCAAGACAACATGTCTTACAACACATTACCTATGCTTTGGAATTTAAGTCTAGAAAATTTTCTCTTCTTTTTGGGCATGAGAAGCATGGTTTCTCTTCAGATTTTGCAGCCCAAAATTTTAAGTTTTTATGCATTTTTAAAGGTTGGAAAATAAGGTACATTTTAGCCATGCTTTAGGACATGCATAGCTAGACTTTTCACCATACTTTGAATGACCAATACCATGCTTTGAACAAAGATATTTCTTTCTTCTTGTGGCTGAAAAGTGGCCGAAATCCTTCCCCCCAAAAGGCCTCCAATATTCAATTCATTTCACTTCTCTATAAATAGGTAGCTTAGGGAACTTGAAGCACCTTTGTTCATTTCACTAAAGCTTTGAGTTAGAGCACTTTGAGTTTCTTTCTCTCAAGTTCAAGAGCTCATCCTCTCCAACCTCTTCATCTTCTTCACTTCCTCTCAATCTCAAACTCTAAGGTAGGGAGTTCTTTAAGAATGCTTTCTTTTACTTTCATGATCAATGTTTATCTTGTTTGAAAGTTGTATTGTTAGCAAGTTTTTCTCTCAAACATTTTCGGTTTCTTCTTTTCTCTTCCTCTTCATTTTCGGTCTCAAGACCAAAATGAAGAAAGCTTGATGATGAGTGTTCTTTTGGGATGACCATGTGTTCATCCTAACATGAGACCTCTAAAGCTTGAGTTTTGTTTGAGAAAAGTTTCATCTTTTTCATGTCTTGGTTAAGACAAGGCTATGTTTTTCATGAAAACCCTTTTTGAGCTTTTGTTCCTTGATGTTTTCGGCCATGAAGGCTTAAAGAGCTTGGAAAAATGGTAGCTTTGTAATGAGCACTTCATGTTGGCCTTTGTCACATGATCAAACTCTAAAGTTTGAGTTTTTCCAAGAAAGGTTTCTCTTTTCAAGTCTTGGTCAAAGAATGAGTTATGTTTCTTTGATGCCTTGAAACTTTCCTTTTCTTTTTGTTAGTTTTCGGCCATGAAGGCCTCTTGGACTTGAAATATGAGGAGCTTGATGATGAGAGTTGTGTGATGATGTTTGTCACATGAACAACCTCTAAAGCTTGAGTTTTCTAAAAATAAGTTTATTATTTTCAAGTTTTGCTCAAGACATAGTTATGTTTCTCTTGGATCTTTGAAAACCCCATTTCTTTCCCTTGAGTATTCGGCCATGAAAGGCTTTGGGACTTAGAAAAATGGTAGCTTGATGATGAGGGTTTCATGTTGATGTATGTCACATGAACAAAGCTCTAGAGCATAGACTTGGTCCCTAGGCCAAGCATATTTCGGTTACTTTCCTCCATGTTGGTCATGAGTTTAGTTTTCTTTTCTTGTGAGGGTGAGTTATGGGTTGAAACCTCGTTTCCTTTAAAGTCTTGCAAGGGCTCTAAACAAGATATAAAAGAAGTTGCATCCACGTTTACGTTATGCTTTGCATTAGCACGTTTATTTCCTATGCTATCACTAAGACCCAAGATAATGAATGAACTTGCATAATGCACGTTTATGTTTCAAGCTTTGCATCTCATTTTATATTTCAAGTCATCACTAAACTCTAAGAATAAGAATGAAGATGCATTTCATCTTTACTTTGTGCTATCACTTTATTTTCTAAAGGACTATAAAATGAAATGCATAGCACGTTTATTTTATGTCACCACTTGAAACTTTAGAGCTCAAAGACTTGCCCATTTCATCTTAAGAAAAGAATTAAATCAAGGAGGTATCTCCTTGAACATCATTCGGCCATGTGGTGTAAATGGCTCTAGGATGAGTTTCATTTAACTACAAGGGCCTATAATGCATGTCTTAGAATTTTTCTAAGCTTTGATGCACTTAACCAAGGTTTTAAACATGTTTTTAAGTTTTAAATCCTTTCCAAGAGCAAGCCGAAATGGCTGCTGCCCTTGGTGTTCCATGATGAGTTTTGGCAAAATAAGCTTTGATCTTACATAGTCTTGAAGTCCCAAACAGGTTCCAAGAGAAACTAGCAAGTTATATGGTTGAAAGAAAGGTTTTTCTCATGATTTTATGCCTTAAGGATTTCGGTTTTGCCTTAATAACTCCAGCACCTTAAATTCTGTTTTGGGTGGTCTAAATATGTTGTAATACCTTGCCAAGTATGTGATAATTGTTCTAGACTCGTTAAAGCATTGTTAGTGACTTTGTTTGCTTAATGTGTGAATTCTAGAACTATAAAGAATGGCAAAATGAGTTTCTGCCCAGCCTTGATAAAATATTTAGAATCACATTAGATTATGTCTAGATGTGTGGGAGTGACTCATAATTGGCTTAGGTATTAATTATTGCACCATAGAAAAAGTCGGATGCGAGAAAGGGCTTAAAACGCATTTTCTAGAACACGTAATTCATCAAATATGAACAACTACATAAAGTTGTCCAACCATAATTAATTAGGATTTAGAACCTAATGGATTATGGTAATGAGGTTAATCAATCCCATAAATATACTAGAAAGTAATGGGAAAGTTTGAGGTTACCCGATTTAGGGATTTTTACCTTAAGGGATGATTATGCGCCTCTAAGTTTGATGATGAATTGAGGTGTTAGCTCATGATGTGTATGGTGCCATGTTAACTATTATCCCTATGTGATAGCGTGTACTAACATGTTATTATTATTCTTTAAAAAGGACTTAAAGATGCCGAGGTAGTAATTATGTGTTATGCATTAATTATGTGGCATCTTAAAGAAACATGTTAAACTTAGGATGACTTAAAACATCAGAATGCAATCCTTTGAAACCACCGAATTAAGGGTGGGGACAATGTGATTCTAGCCCCCTAAACCCGTACTTAAAGTCGGGAAGTTGACTTATCCAAATGGATAAAGTCTAGATGCTAGTGACGACTAGCGTGGTATGAGCTCATAACCTAGAGTTTTCTCAAAAGGGAGAAATATTAGGGCGGCCCAGTTAAGTAAAGGTTCTTATGTCACCTAAGTAAACCAGTTATATGATTTATGTTTCATGTACCAGTTATATGATTTATGTTTCATGTACCAGTTATATGATTTATGTTTCATGTGCCAGTTATATGATTTATGCTCCATGTACCAGTTATATGATTTATGTTCCATGTACCAGTTATATGATTTATGTTCCATGTACCAGTTATATGATTTATGTTCCATGTGCCAGTTATATGATTTATGTTTCAAGTAAACTAGTTATATGATTTATGTTTCAAGTACCAGTTATATGATTTATGTTTCACGTACCAGTTATATGATTTATGTTCCATGTACCGATTATATGATTCTGTTCACGTACCAAGCTACATGATTTATGTCTATGATTTTAGTATATAGCCTATGTAACACAAGTGCCATGTTAAAAAGAACGGATTCTCGGAAAATGAGATTTTGGAAAACTCATAATTGAACCTATGTATGTCCATTATTTTATAAATAACCCGAGATTCCTGGAGACGTATATGATGACACCTAGGATAGAAGGAAAACCCTACTGAGTTTCTTTAGTAAGAATCTCACTCCCTCTATCTTTTCCTTTCCATTACGTCTTCAGAGCGAGATGGCGACCTTCGTCCTATTCATTGACACGCCACGGTGGGAGATCCACCATGACCCGGAGCATGGGCATTTCATTTTGAGGGCCGGTGTACTGTGCGCATCTTCATGTTTTTAGGACGGCCATTCGCACACCCCTTGTACAGTTATCGCTTCTCCCCAGCATCTCCCTATGGTGACCCCGCGATCTTTGAGCATGCACGGCCACGACATGAGAGGAACCTGCGGACCCACTCTGCCGGTTCAGCGGACGCGCCGCAGTACGTGCCATCATCACAGCACTAGAGGAGGACCCTTCAGAGGATTCCCCCATGGACCATGAGGGCTCGCCCCACTCCGCCTCTGCAACAGATAGGCAGCGAGGAGACAGCCACTCAGCGTTGGAGGGCTTCAGTGCCCGGACCACGACCCCGACGTGGACGACACGTTCAGTCACAGGGCATGCCTGCACCTGCCGAGCTCCGCCCGTGGATTGGCTACGTTCCTCCGTACCCGTGAGTCTGCTATGGAGATTGGAGGGTAGTCCTTAGTGCACGCACGTCACATAGTATGGATGAAACCTCTTTTGTGTTGAGGTTATCCATCTTAGGTTGCACATGGGTAGGGATGCTTCTTTCCAGTTCTTTTCCATGTATTCTGTTTTTCTGCCGTATTCATGTTACTATGCACTTGAAGAGTCCTGCCCTGTAGGGTAGGCATATTTTATCTATGAGGTATTTCAGTTATGATTGATGTTATGTTCGATGCTATGGTTTGGAGCCATTCCTATGTTATCATTCCGTATACTATGACACCGACTCGTAAAGTTACGCGCGGCTTCTATTTTAAGTAACGATTTCAAAAAAAAGTTGGCTCGTATTTTTCGTTAAGTCTATTTTCTCAAGTAGATGAACCATGCCAGTAAGTAACGACTAATATTTGGCCTAAGTACGTACTAGTAGTATTGGGTCGAATAGTAGGGTGTTACAAATACCATTAGGTATAAACTACCCATTGTGGAGTTATCTATTGCAGATATGACTTGGTATAGAACTAAGTCTTCCCTATGTTGATGAAAAGAGAAAAATACACTGAATTGAATCCTAAGGCTACATGAGAAAATAAATGAATTATATTTATCTTTGCCCATGATTCATTACACCTTATTAGTTATGCACATGATTTCCCATGAGAATTTTTATATAAATGAAATTATTGGTTATATTCTGTTTATATTTGAGGGAGTGCTCTACTGAGAATTACACAATATTCTCATCCCTACATTTGTATGTATTTTACATTATTTAGATCCACCCGATGCCATCCATGATATTTTATCTTGATTTGCCACAATGGGTGTGGCATTATGACCCGGTACTAGATTCCTTGTAAATTGTTGACTATTCACTAGTTTGAGCTTGCGTGTTCCTTGGTCACTCGTTCAGTTCATTTGTGTTTACTGCTGATTTTGATCCCGCTTTTCCTTATGATGGTGTGTCCCTCCGCCTAGCACACCCGGTTGCATTCGATGTCTCACCTACATTACCAGTACCCCTCTAAAAGATGCTCATTCTTCATTTTCCTCTTCAGATTCGGATCCACTTGCTGGTCTTAATGCTCCTACCGGAGGTGATGCCATCACATTGATGGCAAATGGTTTTCTCTAGGAAGATATTAGACATTCAGGGACTCTTTGACATGTACATAGTTGTAGCTTAGTGTTAGGACTTTACCAGCCTATAGATCGATCTTGTTAGATGTTTTTGAAGTCTACTTATATGTATATGTTTTCTTGCTAGGCCTTAGTATTTAAGCAGGTTAGGCTAGACACTGGATGTGTTTTTTTTTTTAATCAAGTTCCTGAATAGTTTTATTAGTGGAATAATTTATCTTCCAGTATGATGTATATATTGACAACTTGTATATGATATGTGTGTGTATGTATATATATGAGTTTTTGCAAGATATGAGTTTAATTAACTTTCTTTCATTCTCTTGACTAGTATAGTTAGTATCTGATTGTGAGACTCTTCTAGTTATTGTGTTAACACTCGAGTAAGACACTGTGGTTAGGAGGGTGTTATACTCAATAGGGTATCCCTAAATACACAATAATAAATGTTATCATCATTGTCCCAACTGCTTCAATTTATTAGAAAAATGTGATCATGCATTACTTAACAACAGCTCATTTTAAAGTTCAAAATCATCCTTCCAAAGTGGGCTTCTTATAGCATTCAAACACGTAATTTGCATATATCATAATGCTCAAACACATAGTAAATAATCCTAATCAAATAAGTCAATATGTATGAGTATGCATATGATAAATGCGGTGATCTTTAGTAAAATCGTTTTTATGTGCCCTTGATATGTCGAAAAGGATCTTATCTATATATTTCTCTTTTTCATGCGCCCTTAACAGATCGAAGGGATTCTGGTTTTACTTATGACCATATAACTCAATTCTATTCATTTTTTCTCTTTTCATGGACAAAGGGAAGACTTAGTTCATACCAAATGGTACCGGTGGATAACACCACATATGGGTAATAGATTTCTTATCAAGACTGAGCTCATTCCTATACGTGATCATCAGACTTCATTTTTTCCTTTTCGAATAATACACATATCTATTCCTAGACAATACGTGTAACGACTCGTCTCTTTGTATTTTCTCTGATAAAATAATTAATTGTTAGTAATTAGTAGGGATTTTAAAATTTCGGTCGATACAGTCAGGATCAGAACAACATAAGGATTCTGTAAAAAAAAATGAAAATTTATTTAATATGATTAAAAATTTAGGAATAATAATATTTTAATCAGTAATATAGGATGAGATCTTATAATTGATATTAGGACAAATTAAAAAATTAGGATAAGGTTAAAATGATAATTTTATCCAGTAAAGTTTTTTTTATGTTAATTGGGTACTGAAATAATAAGAAACGGTATACCGAAATGGTAATAACTGGTATACCGAAACATAAAGATTGGCCCAATTAATGAACATTATCATATCTTAAATAAATTTTTACTTAGAATAATTAAATAAATATAGATATTTCCAATACTGATAAAAGGGAAATTGATCTGGAAAGTTCAATTCCCTTACTTTGTCTCCAAGTTATTGACTTTATAAAAAGGAAAAATTGCAAAGAAAATTCATTTTCTTCACGGGTTGCTTAGAATCCCGTTCTTCTTCATTTCTTTCTTTCTCCATTTTCAAAAACTTTCTCTTTGGAAACTCCATGAAACCACCATAGCTATAAAGGATAATCTTAGGTAAGTATCTAAACTACTTCAAGAACATCTTTTCTACATCAAGATCAATTGAAAGCTTTGTTTTTCCTTGCACTTAGTCCACTTTCCAACACAAAACAAGGCTGAATAAAAGGGGGGTTTGAGGCTTGGTTGGAGAGGAAAAACTAGAGAAAAAAGCTTTGAGGAAGGTAGGAAATTATTCTAGTCTTTTACTTCATGATGTTTAGCTATTTTGCTAAGATAAGTGCTTGAACTTTGCTTGGATTATGTTTCTGAAAATATAAAACCAGAATTTTAGAATTTGTGATGGATTAAGTTGTGATGAGATTATGCATATTGGAACATGAATTTTATTTTAAAATTTCAGAATTTATAAGTGCTTGGACTATGATGAAATCTTGTGTATTGGAATCTTGGTGTGCTAGAATTTTATGTGCTGAAATATTTACAACATTAGCTCTTGGTTTGTATGATATAATAGGTGCTCTAAGTGGGTATGTGCTGGAATTTTATGTGTAACACCCCGATTTTTCTGTCCGAGGGAAATGACCAAAATGCCCCTGAGGTCATTTCCTGATCCGAATTCGAGGGTAACCAACTCGGTCATCCTCGAAGGGTCAACTCAATGTTTGAAGGGGATTGAATGGCCTTTGAATGCTTTCGGAAGCGAAAATTTTGTTTTCCGCAGTTTCGGGTCAAAATGACCAAAATACCCCTATAGCGTTCTATGCGGGTAAAGGTGCCGTTTGAATCCGAAACTTTCCCCAGAGGTTTAAAAACATGTTTCCATGTGTCTAGAGGTCTCTGTTCAAGTCCCGGTGGTCCCGGGCAGTTTTAGTGCAAAATTACGATTTTGCCTCTAGAATAGTGTTTTTGAGCTTAATGACGTAATTAAGCAAACCTAAGCAATATTAGGCTCTAAACGAAGATTAATTAATTTTCCTAATTAATCTAGAGTCAAAATAATTTATTAAAGTTAATTAGAACCTAAAATTGCTTAGATTAAACTTAAATCTCTTTTTAGAACTCAAGATTTCTAGTCTTGGAATCTTGAATAGTGTTTTCTCTCTCCAATTCCTTAAATCAAGGAAATGTGTCTAGAGTTGTTTAGACTCTAAATTGAGGATCTAACTCACTAATGGTGCAAGACCACTCCTTAATTATGTCTAGACCACCCGAATTATCCATTTTCCTTACCTAAACACTTTCTTACAACTTCCTAATCTTAAGCATAATCAAAGATACACCTAAACACAACTCTAAACCACAATTAAAATGCAAGAAACTCTCCTCCCTTGGCTGATGCATTTTGGCCACCTCTCCCCCATTTGACCACATGTTGATTTGTTTTCTCACTCAAAGAACCATGCTTGAGGCCATACCTTGAACCATACCTCACCATACTTTGAGCCATACCTCACCATGCCTCAAGACCACATTATCTCACCTCATGGAACTCATGGATGCCTCCATTCTGCACCCTCATGGCCGAAACCCCATCAGCCCATTCACACCCTTCATTTGTTTCATTTCTCTATAAATAGAATGCCTTGAGGAGCTTGCACCACTTTTAGATCATTTGCTAAGTTTAGGAACACTCAAAGCTTTTCTTTTCTCTCAAAGTTCTAGTGTTCTTCAAGTTCTTCATCATCTTCATCTTCTTCTTCCATCTTCAAGTTCATCACATCAAGTAGGGATTTTCTTTCAAGTATTCCTTTCTTTAAAGTTCTTGTTCTAAGCTTTATGTTTATAGTTTCTCTTGATTCTTTTTAGAACTTCTTTTCTTCTCCTTTTTCTTTCTCATTTTTGACCATGGGCCTTGGAGTTCAAAGAAATGAGAGCTTGATGATGAGAGTTTCATGATGATGTTCATCACTTGAAACAAACTCTAGAGCTTGATCTTTGTTCTTGAGCAAAAATGTTTCTAGTTTTTCCTTTCTTGAACTCTTGAGAACTTTAGTTGTGATGGTGTTTTAAAATGATTCTAAGGACTCAATGATGAGGTCTCATGATGTTGGTGTTAATATATCATCAAGATCATGGACTCTAGAGTTTCAAATATTTCTTTTCTTGCCTAGATGTTTCGGCCATTTCCTTTCCTTTTATATGCCTTATGGTTTGATTTTCTAAAGATGTTGTTTTGAGTTCTAAGAACTCTAGACTTTACCTTATCTTGGTTTGATGAGTTTGGTTGAGGTTTATGTTCCTTTAAAGTCTTGTTAAGAGCTCTAGAAAGATAAAATGAACTTGCATAATTTATTTTATGCTTGCATTTATATTTACATTCTTGCTATGCATCTTTACCTTCAAGCTATCACCTAAGAACATAAAGATTTAAAAGGAACTTGGATCATCACTTAATTTAATTCTCAAAGCCTTTCTATTTCGGCCTTAAAGTCGATTGTTGTTGGGCCTAGAGCACTAAAATAAAGAATTGAACTTGCATCATCACCTAATTAATTTCTCGAATGCCTATCTATTTCGGCCTTAAAGTCGATTGTTGTTGGGCCAAGAGCACTAAAATAAAGAATTGAACCTTGCATCTTTACTTTCAAGCTTGCACGTTTAAAGTTTAGCATATTTACTTTCAAGCTTGCACGTTTAAGTTTATGCCTTGCATATTTAATTTATGTCATCACTTTATTTTGTAAGCAAGATTAAAAATGAAAAGCATGAGCACGTTTATTTTATGTCGTAACTTAAGAACCTAGAGCTTAAAGACTTGCCCATTTCATTCCAAGTTAAAGTTTAATGTGAAACCATTCTTTGAATGCATATTTTCGGCCAAGTGGTGATGATGGACTTGCAATGAGTTTTCATCTAGCTACAAGGACCAATAGTCTATGTTCTAAGTTTTCCTTAAAGTTTTACAAATCTTTTCAAGGTTATGTTGTCATGAGATATGATTTTATTCCCTATTAGGAGATGAAATATATTTTGGTCATTGACCTAAGGCTTCTCTTAGCCTCTTGATGAATTAAAATGATTTGCAAAGAGTTTTAGAAATTCTAAATTGATTCCAAGAGAAACTAGTTAACTTATGTACCTAGAAATGTCAATTTAAATCCTTTACTAAAGCTAAATGTTTTCGGTTCTGAGATGATGAGTGTGATGCTGTATGATGATGTTATGATGTGATAGAATGTGTGGAAATATCATATGATGATGTAGAAATGGTTCTATGCACAATAGGTAAGAAACTAGCTAACTAGAAATACCGTAAAGCTAGAATTTAACATAGTTTTTACCCATTTGTTTATGGAACTTATCCAAACTGTTTTAATGGGAGCATAATCAGATTAGGATTGTTTAGACATGAAAAACTTGGTAACATTTGGATTAGAACCGAATTCTAGCACCTATAGGGAAACTAGTAACTAGAAAACCGTAAAAGTGCAAGTTTAGAACTCTTAGAACATTTATTTTTTTTGGATTCTGTCCAGCACCCTCACAACATGATAAACGTGATTAATAATTAGTCCTTAAGCATAGGAATTCCTCATAATTGATTTAGATTTAATTTATAGCGCCTTAGGCGAAGACGGAACCAAGAAAGGGTCTAAAATGTAAGTTCTAGAACCCCGTAATCACAAGTTAGGAATTTTGCCCTTGCTATTCAGATTTGAGTGTGAACATGAGGATTATGAATGATGTTTAATTATGAGCCCTTAGGTGCATATAATATGAGCGATGGATGTTAGAGAACCATATCTCATGATTAAGACCCGTAAGGGTCAAAGCATAAGCTACCGTAAGGATAAACGGTTGAATGTTCCATGATGATGCATGTGGTATGTAAATGATGATGATGTTATTCATATGAGGAATTCATGAGGATATATGTTTATGTGGCATAAAGAAAATTCGGAAGGAATTCGGCGTAATGCCATCGTGCCGCCGAATTCCCGATGAATTTGGGGACTTAAAGAGATTTTTGAAAATTAAGGTACTAAGATGGGTTCTAGGATGACACCGGTTCGGCCGAGCACCTCCATAGAACTCATGTGACATCGATACCCATTTATACTCTTAGGTGACACCGGTTCGGCCGAGCACCCCTAAGAGAATTGCCCCCTAACCCGTACTCAGATAGTCGGGATTTATGATTTATGATACGCTTATCGTTAAGTGGTAAGTAAGAACTAGTGACGACTAGTTAAGGTATGAGCTCATAACCTAGATGTATGACACGTTCTGGGTGACACCGGTTCGGCCGAGCACCCCCAGTTCGATTGTCTTTTAGGGTGGCCCATGAGGAAGAGATGTTTCATGATTATGATTATGTCACTAAGTTTGTCCCATATGAATGTTACTATTGCCACTTTATGCCACCAAGTATGATGATGCTTGATGTTATGTTTTATGTATGTGCATTAGGTAGTGCCATGCATACATTTTCTATTATGTTGCATTCATGACATTAAGATCATCCTAAAATGAATGGACCTTGGCTAAAGTATATTTTAAAGTTTAAAATGAACTTAATGCATGTTCAGTCATTTTGTATAATTAAACCCAAGGTTCCTGAGGACGTAGATGATGACACCTAGGTAGTAGGAGGCCCTACTGAGATTCTTTAGCAAGATTCTTACTTCTTCTATCTCTTTCTTTCCGTCACGTCTTCAGATGGCGACGTTCGTAGTGTTCGTGGACACCCCGACATAGGAGGTGCACTATGACCCGGCTCATGCGTCATACCATTTTAAGGGGCAGTGCATGGTGTGCGTTTTCATGTTCGTAGGACGCCTCTTCGCTCATCCCGTGCACACCCATCGCTTCTCCCCGACTGCACCCTATGGCGACGACGAGCGGGTTTTTGAGCGTGCGCGTATGCATGACGAGAGAGTGCTCCGCATGCACACCGCCCCCTCAGCCATGCGTGACTATCCCGATTACGTGCCCCGGACCTACTTCTCGGAGACCGACCCGTCCGAGGACCCGCCTACTCATCCGTATAGCGAGAGCTCTGCCCCCTCTCCACCATTGATGAGGGAGGGCAGTGAGGATACCGTGACTCAGCCACGACTTGCACAGCAACCGGAGATGCGGCCACACCGCTGGGGTCACTCTCGATCCCCATTCCGCCTCTTTACACCCGAGGAGCTCGCCCAGTTTCCCGGATACTTGCCTCGTTCGCGAGATGGACGTCAGTAGGAGGTGACGATCGACCGATGGAGTACCCGGTTAGAGCACACACCACTTAGATGGGGATAAACCTTCTTTTGTTTAGAGGTTATCCCATTAGATGCACTCGGGTAGGGGAGTAGATCATGTTTATGTTTATGTTGTATTTCCTTTCATGTATTTCCCTTGTATTAAATTAAGTCCCACACTTATAAGTGGGCAAGTTATATATATATATGAGATGATATTCAGTGTTATCCGTGGTGTGCCTTATGGTATGACGTTATGAGATGTGTGTTTTGATCGTTACATGATATATCGCATCACGCGGCTCTCACTTTGTATTTCGAAAAAAAAAATTTACTCGTATTTTCCGCTAAGTATTTCTAAGTAAAATTGAGAAATATGAAGTAACAAACTAATGATTAACCTAAGTATGTTCTAGAGTATTGGGTTAAAAATTAGGATGTTACATTATGTGCTGAAATATTTACAGCATTAGCTGTAACATCCTAATTTTTAACCCAATACTCTAGAATATATTTAGGTTAATCATTAGTCTGTTACGTCATAATTTCCTTATTACTTTAAAATACTTAGCGGAAAATACTGATAAATTTTTTTTTTTTGAATTATAAAAGCAAAGTGAGAGCCGCGCGATTTGACGAATAATGAAGCACGAAAGGAATGAAACACAGTCCAAATAAACATGTCATAAACATCTGCTCATAAGACATGTAAATGTATAGAATAATTTAGCAAACTGCATAAGTAGATATATATATATATATATCATGCCCACCCAAGAAAGGCGAGACTTAGTTTAGTACAATAGCAATACATGGAAAATGAAAGTACATTAGAAGGTATAAAAAGAAACTCTCTTAACTCTAGTGCACCTACAAATAGATAGACTTAAGACAAAAGGAGGCTATCCTGGTCTAGTCAAAGCTCAGGCACCAGAACGCGATGGTCATCGCCTACTGCGAACCTCTCTGGAATGGAGGGACATATCCGATCTACTAGGCTATCTCTGCCGGGGTGGCTATACGCTGCATCGGTCAGGCGTGAGCTCCACGGCGGGGAATCATCCTCACCCATCCTCCACGTACCGGCTGAGCGACAGAAGCCTCGTTACCCTCCCCAAAGCCCATTGGCACAGTAGGGGAGGATCCCTCGGAAGGTACTTGAGTGGCAGAGTCCTCCGAAGGCGGGGTGCGGCGGATCCGATCCTCTCGAGGGCGTGCGAGCTCGAACACGAAGTCGTCGCTGAAAGGTGAGGCAGGAGAGAATCGATGACTATGTATAGGGTGACTGAAGGGCCATCCAACGAACATGAATACTGTAACACCCTAATATTCGACCTAATACTACTAGTACGTACTCAGGCCAAATATTAGTCGTTACTAACTGACATGGTTCTTTAAAAAGTAACTTAAAGAAAATACGAGCCAATTTTTTTTTCTTAAAACATTACTTAAAATAGGAGCCACGCGTATCCTATCGGGTCGGTATCATAAAGTGCAGAAACATAAACATAGAAGTGGCTCCAAAACGAAGCATCATCATAACTGAAATATTTCATCTTTATAATATGCCTACCCTAAGGGGCAGGGCTCTTCAAGTACATAATAACATGAATACAGCAGAAAAACAGAATACATGGAAAAGAACTGGAAAAAAGCATCCCTACCCATGTGCAACCTAAGATGGATAACCTCAACACAAAAGATGTTTCATCCATACTATGTGACGTGCGTGTACTAAGGACTACCCTCCAATCTATGCAGCGGGATCACGGGTACGGAGGAATGTAGCCAATCCACGGCGGGCTCGGCGGTGCGAGCATACCTGTGATCGAACATGTCGCCCACGTCGGGTCGTGGTCCGCACCGAAGCCCTCCGACGCCGAAGTGACCGTCTCCTCGCCTATTGGTCGCAGAGGCGGAGTGAAGCGAGCCCTCATGGTCCATGGGGGAGTCCTCCACAGGGTCCTCTTCCGAGTGCTGCGATAGTGGCACATACTCCGGTATGTCAGATGAACTGGCAGAGTGGGTCCACAGGTTCCTCTCATGTCGTGGCCATGCATGCTCAAAGATCGTGGGGTCACCATAGGGGGATGTTGGGGAGAAGCGATAACTATACACGAGGTGTGCAAATGGCCGTCCCAAAAATATGAAGATGCGTACAGTACATCAGCCCTCAAAATGGAATGACCCATGCTCCGGGTCATGGTGGATCTCCCACCGTGGCGTGTCAACGTACAGCACGAACGTCGCCATCTCGCTCTGAAGACGTAATGGAAAGAAAGAGATAGAGGGAGTGAGATTCTTACTAAAGAAACTCAGTAGGGTTTTCCTCCTATCCTAGGTGTCATAATTTACGTCTACAGGAATCTCGGTTTATTTATGAAAACCATGGACATCTATTGGTTCAATTATGAGTTTTCTAAAGTCTCAATTTCCGAGATCCGTTCCTTTTAACATATCACTTGTATCATAGGCATAAATCACATAACTTGGATCATAGAACATAAATCATATACCTTAGATCATGGAACATGGTTTCCTATATCATGGGTCATAGCACATAAACTCATGACTTTATGATTCTCATATCATGGGGCATAGCACGCAAATTCATATAATTATGGTGCATAAAAACATAGCTCATGGAACATGGTACATATATTGGTTACTTGAGGTGACATTAGAACATCATCATCATTATTTTCCTGGGGCCACCCTAACTGATCTCCTTGTGGAGAAAATTCTAGGTTATGAGCTCATACCTTACTAGTCGCCACTAGTACATGGACTTATCCCTTTTGATAAGTTTAAAGATCCCGACCTAAGGTACGGGTCTAGGGGGCTAGAATCACCTTATCCCCACCCTTAATCTGGTGGTTCAAGGATCATCTTCTCATAGTCTATGTCACCTTAAGTCTTAGCATGTTAATGCAAGATGCCACATAATTCATGCATGTCAAACATAATTACATCATAGGCATCTTTGAAGTCTTTAAAGAACAATAACATGCAAACATAAAACTATCATCGAAGAATAATAGTTCACATGGTATCATCATACTTGACTCATGGAGTAAAATCATCATAAGGTAAGCAAGTGCAATAAGCCTCTTAACTTGATCATGTTTGAAATCGAACATATAAGATCATGTATTCATGTTAGGCTAAAGCATAGACTCATGTCATAACAATTCTCAGATTCAAGCAATGCAAGATCATAGCTTCAAGTCATTAACTCAGAAAAGCATTTTGTTTGTAAACTTGGGTTCTGGTAATCGATTACATAAGTCTTGTAATCGATTACACAGCTTCGAGATTTCAAAACATGGAGGTCAGGGGGTTCTGGTAATCGATTACATGGGACTTGTAATCGATTACACAGCTTCGAGATTTCGAATCAAGGCAGATAGGGGTTCTGGTAATCGATTACATGGAATTGTAATCGATTATTTTGTTTAAAACACTTTGCTGGGCCCCTAGAACATCTGGGTAATCGATTACTAGAATCCAGAATGTGTAATCGATTACACTATTTAGTAATCGATTACTTTGGGCAAAAGTTCATGTTTGAGCTCGTCCGAGCTTTCTGGTAATCGATTACATGGGCTGGGTAATCGATTACCAGCATCTTAAAAACCGAAATATGAGGTCTAAACATATCTGAGTCATTCCTTTGAAATGCTTATGGTGGCTAGTTTCTCTTGGAACAATTTTGAACTTCAAAAACATCTTGTCAACCATTTTAACTTGTCAAAACCCTTATAAATCTAAGAACATACCCAAAATGTTTTTTGAGTACAACATATGTTTTAGAAAGACTTAAAACGTGAGCTATAGGCTCTTTGTGACTAATAAACTCCTCTTGGAGCTATCTTCATCACATGGCCAAAATGTACATTCCAAGAATGTTTTCCATGGTTAACCTCTTCTCAAGATGAAATGGGCAAATCTTTGAGCTCTAGTATCTTAGGTGATAACATAAAATAAACGTGCTATGCATTTCATTTTAGAGTCCTTTAGAAAGTAAAGTGATAGCTCAAAGTAAATATGAAATGCATATCCATTTTCATTCTTTGAGTTTAGTGAGGACTTGAAATATAAAATGAAATGCAAAGCTTGGAATTTAAACGTGCATAATGCAAGTTCATTCTTAGTCTTGGGGTTTAGTGGTTGCATAGAAATAAACGTGCTATGCAAAGCATAAAGTAAACGTGAATGCAAGTTTCTTTTGTATCTTGTCTAGAGCTCTTACAAGATTTTAAGGAGGAACATAGTCCCAACCCAAAACTCATCTTCACAAGAAAAGAAAAACCATCGGTACCAAGGCATCAAGAGAAAACATGACTTCAAGAGTCATGGGAGTGGTCAAATCTTAACAAAGGAAGGAACCATTTTTAAATCTCTAGGGACCAAGATCTTGATGATCCAAGCATCAACATCCTAAGTCCTCATCATTGAGTACATGGCTCCCTTCAAAACAAATATTTAAACAAAGTTCATGATAAAGGAGAAAGCAAAACCAAAACCATGCTTGGTTTAGGGCCAAAGCTTCAAGCTTTAGAGTTTGTTCATGTGACAAGCATCAACATGAAGCTCTCATCATCAAGCTTACATTTTTCCCATGTAAAAAGGCTCCATGGCCGAAAACATAAGAAGGAAAAGGAAGAAGATCCAAAATGTTCAAGAGAAACATAAACTCCTTTAACTAAACTTGTAAAGAATGAAACTTTCTTTAAGAAAAACTCAAGCTTTAGAGGTCTCATGGACTCATGGTCACATCTAGAGAACACTCATCATCAAGCCATCATATTCAAGGCCTTAAGGCCGAAAAACTAAGGGGAAGAAAAGGAAGAAACCAAGGAGAAAGCAACATAGAGGTTCAACCATTCATCAACTCCCAATCAAGATTCAAGCATAAGAATCAAAGACATATTTAGAAAGAGTTCCCTACCTTGTGTCTTGGAAAAGGAGGAGAGAACTTGAGCTTGAGGAACTCTTAGGAACTTGAGGGGAAAAGAAATGAGAAAGCTTGAGACTTTGAGAGAAAACTAGCACCTACTCTTGGCTCAAACCTTTGCAAAAGACCAAAGTGATCAAAGGCTCACCAAGGCAAGCTATTTATAGACAACTAAACCATGGGTGTGTGGATGGGAGGGCTGGCCGAATATGTGGCCACAAGGAGAAGGAAAATCTCTTTGAGTTGTCATTCCAAAGTATGGTCATAAATGTAGCTAGGTGTAGCCTATGACATGTCTTGAAAATGTGACCTATTTTTTTTAAAATCTTGAATGAACAAAATCACTAAAATTGGGGCTGCAAAAAGGAGGAGGAAACCGTGTGGTTTCATGGCCCAAGAAGAAGAAAATATCTTCTTGACTTGTCAACTCAAAGCATGGTTTAGATGTAAAGGAAGCATAGTCTATGTATAGCCTTTAAAGAAAACTTTGAATGACTAGATAAAATATAGTTCTTTTTGAATCTTGAAAGACATAAATATTTAAATTTATAAATGAATTGAAAACCTTGATTGACTATATACTTTATTCTTTAAATCTTTGAATGACATTTTTCTTGAAAGATGGACATTGATTGAAAAGAGTACAAGACATGTGTCATAGGGTAGCTTGACAACCTAGACTAACCTTTATTGACTTCTAGAGAGAGGGTGGTGCCAATTGGGCAACCTTGGGGAGGAAGGATATATCCTCAAACCATGTTCTAGAAGTGTGCTTTGGTGTGACATAGATTAGGCTTAGGATTAATGGCCGTTAACCAGGTACTTTGAGTAAACTAATTAGTTAAATAAAGCTAAGATCCTCAAGGTTAGAAGTGGTCTTGTAGGTTTAATGGAGTCAAACTCCATTTGACTAGAGTTACCAAGGTGACAGCTTTCCTCAATTTTAGGGAGTGAATAGTGAAAACACTATTCTAGGCTGCCTTCTTTAAAGAAAAAGACTAGAAATAGTTTTGGGTTCCCTTCAGCAATTTTAGGTTCTAATCACCCTTAATTAATGATTTTGGCCCAAGATTAATTATAAAAATTAATTAACCCTTAATTAGAGCCTAATATTGCCTAGGTTCTGAGTTAGATAACTCATTAATCCCAACCTGCACTAAGCAGGGGCAAAATCGTAATTTTGTTCAAAAACTGCCCGGGACCACCGGGACTTAACCAAACCTTAAACAACATAGTTCATGCCTTAAAATCATAGTTTTAAACCTCGGGACAAGGTTCGGGTCAAAACAGAACTTTAAAAGCGCACGAAATCATCACGCAGGGTATTTTGGTCACTTATGTGCAGAAATCTCAGAAATGAGGTTTTGCTGTTCCGTTAAACATTCACAATCATACAACCCCCTTCATATAACATATGAACCCTATGAGGATGGCCAAAGCCGGCCGTCCTCGTGTTTCGGGTGAAAATGACCTCAGGGGCATTTTGGTCATTTTAGCGAAAATCGGGGCGTTACAAATACACAAACGACACAGCGACCCACAAAATGGTATGACTCATGGTCCAGATCATGATGCACCTCCCATGTCGGGGTGTCTACAAAAATCACGAATGCCGCCATTTAAAGACATGACGAAAAAAAGAGATAGAGGGAGTGAGAATCTTGCTAAAGAATCTCAGTAGGGCCTCTTACTACCTAGGTGTCATCATCTACGTCCTCAGGAACCTTGGGTTTAGTGTACAAAATCAGTGAGCATGCATTAAGTTCATTTTTAAGCTTTTGAAACATAGTTAGCCAAGGTCCATTCATTTTAGTATGATTCTTACTGTCATGGATGCAACATAGTAAAGAATGTATGCATGGCTCTACTTAATGCAAGAACAATAATCATAACATTAAGAACATCATAATAGTGGCATAAAGTGGCAATTGAAATCTCATATGGGAAAACTTTATGACATAATCATCATACTTTACTTCCTCATGGGGCCACCCTAAAAGACAATCGTTCTGGGGGTGCTCGGTCGAACCGGTGTCACCCAGAACGTGTCACATCTCTAGGCTATGAGCTCATACTTAACTAGTTGTCACTAGTTCTTACTTATCAATCCCGATAAGCGTATCATAATCATAATCATAATCCCGACTATCTAGTTCGGGCTAGGGGGCATTTCTTGGGGGTGCTCGGCTGAATCGGTGTCACCCAATAATACATCTTGGTACCGATGTCACATGAGTTCTTTGGAGGTGCTCGGCCAAACTGGTGTCATCCAAGAACTCATCTTAGTACCTCATATCTCATAAAGAGAATCTCATGGATTTTTTTCAAAAACTTTCTGAGTCCCCAAATTTGTCAGAAATTCGACAACAAGATCAAGAAGATGCCGGATTTCTTCCAAATTTACATTATGCCACATAAACAAATAAAACATGCATCCTCAATCATAATTACATATGTTTACATAATCATTCTCACATAAAACATACATTCACATGTAACATTGAAACTCATTATACTCTTGATCCTATGGTATCTTATGCTTTGACCCGTACAGGGCTTAAACTTGAGATGTAATTATTCTATCATTCTCTATCAACCTCTTATGCACATAAGGATTCTCTTCTAACAAATCTTACTATCATTTATGTTTTTTAATAAATCTGGGCAGAGTTAAACCTCTATGATTATGGGGTTCTAGAACTTACGTTTTAGACTCTTTCTCGGTTTCGTCTTCGCCTAAAGCGCTATAAATTAAATCTAAACCAATTATGAGGCATTCCTAAGCCTAAGAACTAATTTTAAACCATGTTTGCCATATTATGAGGTTGCTAGACAGAATCCAAAAATTAAATGTTCTAGGAGTTCTAGGATTGCATTTTTATGGTTTTCTAGTTACTAGTTTCTCTATAGATGCTAAAATTCAATCCTACGTCAAATGTGGCCAAATTTTTCATGATTGTTTAATCCTAAACTGATTGTTATCATACTAAAACAGTTTTGGCGTTGATTAAGATTAAAGGGGTGAAACACGCGTTAAATTCTGACTTTACGATTTTTCTATGAAGCTAGTTTCTCCCCTAACATGCATAGAAGTATTCCTATCTCATCATATATCATTTTCACACATTCTAACACATCAAAACATCATCATACAGAATCAAACATATCAAGACAAAACCGAATAGTTCAAGTCCAAAAAGGCACATAATTTGATGTTTCTAAAACATATAAGATGCTAGTTTCCCTTGGAATCATTTTAGGACTTCTAAAACTCTTTGCAAACTATTTTATTTTATCCAGAGGCTAAAAACAACCTTAGGTCAGTAACCAATTTAATATTTCTTTAGAAGAGGAACAAAATCATAAATCTTGTTGGTCATAACTTTATAAAACTCATCAAGTTTAAAGAAAAATCCTAAAACATAGGTTGTTGGCCCTTGTTACTAGATGGAACTTATTCCAAGCTCATCATTATTACTTGGCCGAAATTATACATTCAAAGAATGCTTCCATATTAAACTTTAACTTGAGATAAAATAGGCAAGTCTTTGAGTTCTAAGGTCTTTAAGTGATGACATAATATAAACATGCTATGCACTTCATTTTTATTCTTCATTACAAGGTAAAGTGAGAACTTTAAAGTAAATATGCAAGACTTGGAAATAAATATGCAAGGCTTGAAATTTAAATATGCAAGACTTGAAAATAAATATGCAAGACTTGGAATTTAAATATACAAGACTTGAAAGTAAATATGCCATGCAAGTTCATTTCTTTATTTTAGTGCTCTAGGCCCAGCAACGATCGACTTTAAGACCGAAATAGAAAGGCTTTGAGAATTAATTAGGTGATAATGCAAGCTCTCGTTTTAAATCTTTATGTTCTTTAGTGATGAAAAGTAAATATGCTAGACAAGAACGTAAATATGAAATGTGTAACACCCTAGTAATTAACCAGATACACCTAGGTTGAATCTGATTAATGACTAGACTTTACTCCTTGCTTTGGTTCTTTCTTCATAATTTGAAAATACTTAGTGAAATTACGAGCCATTTTTTTTTTTAAACACATAATTGAAAACGTGAGCCGAGTACAACGTGAACGAGTAAGCGGGGTATAATAAGACGTTTAAGAATATATCACATCATATCACTTAGGCTCCATCATATAACATCCATAAGCACATTATAGCATATATTTACATACAATAACCTCACTCAAAGGGTGGGTTATGTTCATACATCATTATCTTATGCAAACCCATAAAAGAAAATATACTTAAGGAAATACATGCCCCTAAACTAGATAACTCCATAAGCCGGGAAGGTTATCCTAAAACTAGGGTGCATGATCACACATAAATCTACTAAGAACCTTCTATGGCCACTGTCCTGGAAATGGGGGAATAAATCCGATCCACTGATGAGCTCCCTCGGGAGGGGACACACGAGATGCACCAGGCTGGGGTCGCATGGACGGCCTTCTCGCTAACCTCGGCTGAACAACTGTTTCCTCACTACCCTCTCTTACACGTGTGGGAGTAGGAGCAGAGCTCTCAGAATATACATGAGTAGGAGTGTCCTCTGAAGGATCAGTTTCAGAATATCTCGTCTCGGGAACATACTCTGGAAATCCATGGACAGCAGATGAAGCGGGATAAGAACGTAACATCCTTTCATCAAGTGGACGTGCATGTTCGAAAACCATTTCATCGCCATAGGGAGAAGTAGGAGAAAATCGATAACTAGGGACAGGATGTGCAAATGGACGACCTATGTAAATAAAAACACGAACTGCGCACCTCCCTTCAAAATGATACGAGCGATGCACCGGATCATAGTGGAATTCCCAAGTAGGGGTATCAACGAACAGGACGAATGTCGCCATTTGAATCTGGAGACAATGACGGAAATAAAGAAAAGGGAGTGAGAATCTTGCTAAAGAATTCTCGCAGGTGCCTCCTTCTATAGTGTCATCATCAAAGTCCCCAGAAACCTCGGGATTATTCTAAAATAGTGAGCATGCAAAGATTCATTTTAAGTTCGGACAAATACTTAACCGAGGTTCGTCAAGTTTTAATCATGCGCCTTATAATGCATCATAATCTTAACATGTCATATTTACAATGAACTTTTCCTTTATCATTACATCATTTTCCTCATCATCATTATCAAATAACATGCATAAAAGAACGTCATATAATATTAGCTACATGTGGACATAGTGCACATATTTCATTTCCTTAGGTGACTTAAAATCTTATCATCATCATTATTTTCCTTAGGCCACCCTATACTCCACCCTTTTGGGAGTAATTTAGGTTATGAGCTCATACTTTACTAGTCGTCACTAGCATATACTTATCCCTTTTGATAAGCTAAAGTCCCGACTCTACCCTTTTGAGAGAACGGGTTAGGGGCTAAAATCACCTTTTCACCACCTATAGTCCGATGGTTCCAAAGGATCATTTTCTTATAAGTTTAAGTCACCATTAAATCTTTGCATGTTATATCATAATACAATTCATAAACATCATAACATTTTCTCATTTATAGTCTTAAGCTAGAATAATATATATCAATCAGTAATCATGCATATGGGAGATTCCCGAGAAAGAGAGGTGGGTCACAATGGACACGCTTAAATACCAAGTCTTTCCTTAGCGTAACCTTTCCAAATTACACTTTTACAATGATACACTTTCTTCTAGCAACAAAGGTAAATTTTACATAATAAAGAGCATTTCATGTATAAGCATTCTCATTATTTGCAACAAGCAACTATAACATGCAAGCCGGAAATCATTCAATGATATCAAGTACTTAATAAGCATCCAATCCTTACATAGAATTATCAATTATAGAACTAATTAGTTACTAAACCAATTATGAATCATTCTCTTAACAATAAACCATAATTATCACAACTTCAATCATATCAAATCATTATCACACATTGATACTAAACTCAGATCAGTGGCCGAATCATGAACCTCATGCAATTACATAGAATCATATTTTAAGTGCATATAAAATACTAGTTCCCGTAAAATCCTTGCAAAGCCTTAAAACTCATTTAGAAACTAGTTCTTTTGTCAAATTTGGGAGGATCTTCACAATTAAAATTCTCACTTAAGATAAAAGGAGTAAGTCTTGAGCTTTAGAGATTTAGGTGACATCTTAGAATTATAAACATGCTATGCAACCTTATTTTAATCTTATCTTTATAAGGTGATAGCTTGGAATTATAACCATGGTATGCAATTCCATTTCTTTATCTTTAAGATTTAAGGTGATGACTTGAAAATTAAACATGATGCAAGAACTTGAAATATAAACATGATACAAGAAATCGAGCGGCGGTAATCCGCATGCAACCGAGAGAGGGAGAAGAGAATATTAAGAAACCGGAGCGGTGTAGTCCGCACAGACCAGAGAGGGAGAAGAGATTATTAAGAAACCGAGCGGCGGTAGTCCGCACGGGACCAAGAGAGGGAGAAGAGATTATTATTACATCTTTTAAGCTCCAATCTCAAGACTTTTTAAAGAATAAATTCTTTAACTCCAATAATCATATTTCTTTGCTTGTGATACATGGGCAAGTCTTTGAGCTCTAGGATCTTTAGGTGATGGCATAAAATAAACATGCCATGCGTTGATTCTTTTAGCCATTATAAAATATAGTGAGAGCATAAATTAAATATGAGATGCAACCTCTTTATTATCTTGAAAGATTAAGTGATGACTTGAAACATAAACATGAAATACAAGCTTGGAATTTAAACATGAGAAATGCAAGTTCATTTATTCATTCTTGAAAATTTAGTGATGACATAGAAGGTAAACATGGTTATGCAAAGCATAAACTTAATCATGGATGCAAATTCATTTTGTTTCTTTACTAGAGCTCCTTCAAGACTTTAAAAGAATTATAAATTCAACCCAATACATATCTTAACAAGAAATAAAACATAAAAGGAAAAAATACATCTTTCAAGTTCTAAACTAAAAATCTTTGTTTTAGCATCATAAAGCATTATTCTTTAAAGTTTTGCATCAAGTGGAATTTTCAAGCTTTAGAGGCCTAACTTGTGATGGATTTACAATCCACCCTCAAGGTCCTCATCATCAAGCCATCATCTTAGTTCCACCTAGGCCATATGGTTGAATTGGTTAAAGAAAAATTGAAGAAGAAAACCAAAATGAAAAGCTAAGGTAAGTTCATAATTTCATCATTTTGAGCTAAAAACACATACCCTCAAAGCATAGAAATAAATTTAGAAACTACTCCCTACCTAATCTGAGTTGAAGAAGAGGAAGAGAACTTGGTTTCTTGAAGTGAAATGAAACAAAATCTCTTTGAAAAAAATTGAAGAAAGAATTCAGCCAAAGAGGAGGAAGAAAGAAAGTTTTTGGTGCTCTTAAAAACTAGTTATGAACTAAGCATTCTAAGACCACTCAAGCAAGCCTATTTATAGAAGATTTTGAGGCTTCTAATTGGCCAAAATGATGAGGTAGTGGACGGAATTTTGCAGGAGAAATAAGGGAGGAAAAATCATTTTAGACAAAGTTGTATGAAATTAAGGAATTATGTCTCTTATGGTGACATTTTGGCATTTTGTTTTAGTGCAACTTTTGGCAATAATTCAGCTGCATAATGGCATCAATAATTTCGTCCATTACAGCCCAAAGAAGTGAAATTTGTGTGTTCCATGCATTATTTAGGTGTAGGCAAGGTATTCATGTAATTTAGAGAATTTACGGTTAAGGGTTTAAGTGAATTAGTAAGCAATTTGGGTGTTTTTGAGCAATTTTGGGTTCTAATAAATCTAAATACATAATTTTGACTCTAGATTAATATTTAGAATTTAATAAGCTTTAATTTGAGCCTAATATTGCTTAGGTTTCGGTATCCGAATCAAAAATCCCAAAATTAAACCGCCAAAAACAGGGGCAAAATCGTACTTTCACTTTAAAATTGCCCGAGGCCACCCGAGCTTAACCAATGGTTAATCATGGCTTAAAAACACATTTTAAAACATTTTAGTGAGGTTCGGGCTCAGTCGGCACGCACATCGGAGTTAAAACAGCCGCAGGGCGTTTGGTCATTTCGCGCTTCGGAACTCAAAATTGAGATCCTTCTGCTCTATTAACACACATAACACAAACAATCCCTTATTATCCTCAAAATATCCCCTTGAGAATAGGGTGGGCCCATGATCCTCATTTTCTGAGTAAAATAACTTCAGGGGCATTTTGGTCATTTTATACGTACAGAAATTCGGGATTTGCGACTCTCGCATGAATCGTTCCTAACCTCTCTTCTAATGTTATATTCCTTTATTGAGGATTGTTCGGCCTCAAATCTTATGTAATAATTACCTATGGTAATTCGGTAATTGAGTAATTTCTAATGACAGTAAAAATTACAGTAATAATTGGGGCGTTACAAAATGCACTCCATTCCTTATCCTTTAACTTTAAGTGATGGCTTGGAAAATAAAATGAATGCAAAGCTCAAAGTAAATATGCAATGCATAAGCTTGAATATAAATATGAATGTGAGTTTATTTTATTTCTTATTAGAGCTCCTATATGACTTTTAGAGGAACTTTAACCTTAACCCAAACTCATCATGACAAGGTAAAGTGAGGTCTAGAGTTCTTAGAACTCAAGATAACATTCCTTGAAAATATAACCATAAATGAACTTTATAACACCTTTATGAAAACTCAAGCTTTAGAGATTTATTTGTGGCGAACATAAAGTCACCAACTAGAACTCTCATCATCAAGCTATCATGTTGGACCACCCAAGTTGGTTGGCCGAAATTTTAGAGAAAAAGGAAAGGAAAGAAACCGAAACTTAAGAGTAAGAAGAACCATTTTGAAACTCTAGAGACCATGATCTTGATGATGTATTAACACCAACATCATGAGTCCTCCTCATTGAGTTCATGTAACCATTTTAAAATATCATCAAAGTTAAAGATTTCAAGGTTCAAGAAAGAAAGAACTATAAACATTTTTAACTCGAACAAAGATCAAGCTTTAGAGGTTGTTCAAGTGATGAACATCATCATGAAACCCTCATCATCAAGCTCTCATTCCTTTGTTTTCAAAGGCTCATGGCCGAAAATGAAGATGGAAGAGGAGAAGAAAAGAAGTTCCCAAAAAGATTCAAGAGAAACCATGAACACATAACTAGATTAAGAACTTAAATGAAAGAAACTCTTGAAAGAAAATCCTTACCAAGTGATTGGAGGTGGAGATGAGTGAAGAGAATGAAGAACTTGAAGAACTTGGACACTTGAACTTTGAGAGAAAAAGAAAACTTTGAAGTGCTCTTTGAAAACTTACACTTAGCAAATGAACCCAAAATGATGGAAGTTCACCCAAGCATGCTATTTATAGAGAAATGAAACAAAATGAGAGGTGTTTAAGGGAGGGAAGGCTTCGGCCATTACAACACAAGGAGGAGAAAATATCTTCTCCAAGGTATGGTTCAAGGCATGGTGGAAGGCATGGCTAGGTATGGGTTCAAGTATGGATGCAAGTATGGGTCAATCATGGTTCTTTGAGTGAAAAACAAAATGTGATGTAGATGGGGGAGAGGTGGCCGAAACTTGCATCAGCCATGGGAAGGATTTTCTTGCATTTTAATTGTGGTTTAGAGTTGTGTTTAGGTGTATCTTGGATTAGGATTAAGATTAGGAATTTGTAAGAAAGTATTTAGGTGAGAAAGTGGGTAATCAAGGTTGTCAAGACATGTTTAAGGAGTGGTCTTGCATCATTAGTGAGTTATAAATTCATTTTAGTTCATAAACAACTCTAGACACAATTCCATGATTTAAGGAATTGGAGAGAGAAAATATTATTCAAGATTCCAATATTGAAATCTTGAGTTTTAAAAAGAGATTTAAATCTAATCTAAGCAATTTTAGGTTCTAATTAATTTTAATAGCTTATTTTGACTTTAGATTAATTATGAAAATTAATTAATCTTCGATTAGAGCCTAATATTGCTTAGGTTTGCTTAATTACGTCATTAAGCTCAAAAACACTATTCTAGGAGCAAAATCATAATTTTGCACTAAAACTGCCTGAGACCACCGAGACTTAAACAGACACTTTTAAACATGTAAAAACATTATTTTAGACCTTTGGAGAAAGTTTTGGGCTCAAACGGCACCTTTACCTGCGTAGAAACGCTATAGGGGTATTTTGGTCATTTTGACCCGAAACTGCAGAAAATAAGATTTTCGCCTTCGAAACCATTCAAGGGCCATCCAATCCCCTTCAAACATTGAGTTGGCCATTCGATGACTGCCAGGCTGGCCATCCTCGAATTCTGAGCAGAAAATGACCTCAGGGGCATTTTGGTCATTTTCTCTCGCATTTAAAAAATCAGGGCGTTACATTAGCGCTTGGTTTGTATGATATAATAGGTGCTCTAAGTGGGTATGTGCTGGAATTTTATGTACTGAAATATTTACAGCATTAGTTCTTAGTTTATGTGATCTTGTGATACATATTAATCAAAGCTTGAAAAATGGTAGCAGAACTTGGCTTGTATCTTCAAGATTTAGAAGAAATGGTTGTCCAAGGAATGATAATTTATAGTAGAAATAATTTGAGATCCATCATAGGGAACTTGGTTCAATGGTTGGAAAAATTGATAAGAATTATTGCTAACCAAGGGATGTAATAAAAAATTTTGATGGTATAAAATCTGTTAAAAAAACCTAGTAAACTTTGCAGAAAAACATTGCAATAGTATACCAAATGTTATGGGAAATATCTCATAAAAGTTAAAGAGAGACATTATACATATTCAAGAGATTTTAAGAGAATTTTTGTACAAATGATAAAAGTGCACATAAAGAAAGGAAACTTAAGAAAATAAATCTTGTGCAATGTAATTTGCTTAGTGGTAAGCTCATGGATTCACGGGTAGTAGTAGATGTGCTACGCCCTTAGAACTATATCAGGTTGTAATCACGACGGCATTACATCGTTATGAGGAAGGGCATGTACTGAGAATAGCGAGGCTATTCTAGATGAGATGTAGTAGACATACTTCATCTAGTGAACTATATCAGGTTGTAACGTGACGGCGTTACATCATTGACAGTACGATCCAAAGAGAAGTATATCAGAAGAGTCCTATGAGTTCTACCATTAAGTTCAAAAGTTTCTAATAAAATTAAGTCATAAGAAATAATGATTCTAACTAATGAAACCATTATATAAATAACTGAAGTACTTTGCTTATCTTGTATTAAGTTGAATATCATTGAGTAGTAGACTAGTATATTTTTCCTACTGGGAATCATTGATTCTCATCCCCACTGTATGATGTATTTTATATAGATGGCCTTGATCATTCTCTTTCTTGAGATGCCTGATTTGCAGTGGTATTATGACCCGGAGGTAGGGTCACTATACCTGGTCACTGAGTCTCATATCCGTGTTTATGTACTATTTGCTTGTCTGTTCGCTACTACCATTATGAATCCTACATTTGCGTAGAATCGTATCGTTTGACTATCATAGGCTCTTACATCTGACCTCTTGATGAGCTACTGACCGAGGGAGTTAGGTTATCTGTATATAGTCGATTGTATTTTGATAAGCCCTAACCCGGACTAGGTGGTCACTGCGAGGGCCAGGGTAGGGTTGTTTATAATATATATGTAATTAGGTATGAATGTATATAGTATAACTGTGTGACTTAACTTACTATGGATGTGATATAAGATATAAATTATCGTGTGACCGACTTCTTAGGATGCGCATTACATTTCCGCTATTTCTATACGTTGACTATTACGTTGTAAGGATATAAAAAAAAAATTGTGACAAGTTAGTATAGTTTTTTTAGTGCAAGGCTCATATTTATTACAACTTATACATATATATTTCATATAGTTAAGAAATTGCAAATCTATAAGATAAGTTATGAGTAACGACTACTTGCTGTAATGTTATGACTCGAGCATAGCACTATAGTAGGATGGGTGTTACAATACATTTACCAACTCATAATATCTCTAGGGAAGTTCTTCTTTTTGCCTTCCTCTTCATTCAACATAAATCTTGTTTCTGTTTTGCCTATATGTTAGAACATGCGCAATTGAAGTTCATACATTCTCTTTTGTAACATATCTGTATCATTTACTTTTCTTTTCCCAAATACATGCATAAAGCACATATCGGCATTCGTTCACAAGTAAGTTCAATCATGCCTCATAAACAAATCTTTACTTCTTCTAGCATGCATTTATATATCACAAGTCACATGCTCAAATATTCACAATCAAGTATTCATGTCATACTAGAACCAAATGCCATTATATCATCATTCCAAGGCATTGGTACATTTCCAGCACATGGGTAGATTTCACACATCCATAGCAAAAATTAGATTGCATATTAAACAATTGAATTCAAGGCTATAAAAATTATCTATGATACTTCAATGTGTCCATAAGGTCTTGTAAAAATTTTAAGGCAAAACAAGCTATCTAGTTATGTTAACAAAATGTATAAATCCAGAGGTCAAAAACCACTTATTTATAGCCAATAGCAAGAATTCCCAGTTTTATTACCCTATCAAATGAACATATAAAATCCTATAAAAATTCAGGTTGGACTTCAAGATGTCCTTAATGCCCTATAAAATTTTCTAGTTAAAATTGTAGGTTAAAAAGCACATGAGAAAGATGGGTTGAATCGTCTCCTTACTTTTCTTTCCTTGATGAACTATAAAAAAACTCTACCAAAACTATCAAGTTATGAACTTGTAGTGTAGGAGAAAAAGGAAAAGTTAGATACTTCAGAAAGTGAACTTTTTGAACTAAACAACCAACAGAAAAACAAAAGATAGTTTTTCAAAATAGACATTGATAATAAAACAGATAGGGAAACGAAATAAGAGATGAACGGAAACGAAAATACAACACAAGAGATTTTATACTGGTTCGGCCAATCCTGCCTACATCCAGTTCTCAACAACTGATGAGTTTTACTAAAGCTTTCTCCAACCTAAGAGAGAATAAAAATAGCCTTTACAATAGCCTTCCCAAGATATATTCAATGACCAGTAGACAACCCCTACTGTCACAAATGAAGTAGTTATTCATCAACCTCTTCAAGTTGAACCAAGTAGTCTTGTGTAACACCCTAAAAATTATTTAAAAAATAATTTGGATTTTACTAGTCGTAATTTAAAAAATCTGACAGTTTTAGCAATGATGAGGACAGTCAAATAGATTTGTAAAAAAAAAAAAGTGAATAGTAACCTTACGGGCCTTACGGGCTCGTCGGGACAACCAAAACCCTAGATTCGGGACCAAGAGATGCCCGAAACTAAGAAAAGAAAGGGTTAAGGTTAGAAATAGTGAGAATCAAAGATTTTATGCCAGGAATTAATTTTTGACCAATATTTGATTATCCGGGTACGATGTTTTACCCATTCGGTAAAATTTCGATGTGTGATTTTTAAACTGAAAGATAGTTAAATCTTTATAAAAGGATAATGTTTATCCTTTAGAGCCAAGTGTAAGGCTAGGATTTAATCTTGAATTACAAGATCAAATCCTAGCCATTCATCTTGTTTTCTTTTAGAAAAAATATATGTAACACCCTAAAAATTATCTAAAAATTAATTTGAGTTTTATCAATCATAATTTCAAAAATTTAATAGTTTGAACAATGATGAGGACGATCCAACGGATTTGTGAAAAAAAATATATATGAATAGTGTTTTGTGAGCCCCGTAAACTCGCTGGGACAGCCGAAACCCTAGAATTGGGACCCGGAGATGCCCAAAATTGAGAAATTATATGATTATGACTAGAAATAGGTAGAAATAAGGATTTTATACCCGAAATTATTTTTCGGGCAATGTTTGATTACCCGACTATATTGTTTCACCCGTTCGATGAAATTTCAGTGTGCGAATTCTGACACCGAAAACTAGTTTGACCTTTACAAAAGGATAATGTTTATCCATTTATATCAAATGAATTGGTAAGATTCAACCTTGAATTACAAGATTCAATCCTAGCCATCCATTTTTCTTACTTGAATTAATGATGATTTTATTATATATTATAATATTACTATATTCATTATAAGATAAATATGACTTTTAACTTCTCCATGAAGCCATTTTTCTCGGGCAGCATCTTCAAACCAGCCACCCTCCATTGTTGCTTCACCAAAACCATGGAAACTTGATTTCAAACCCTCAAAAACCTAGTCTAAACTTTATAAAACCATAAACTCCCTTTACAGAACTTGTTCTACTCGTCAATACCTACAAAACCAATCGATTAGAATTTTAAATAATCTCCAAGCTAAACCCTGAGCTATCATTCTCTACTATTTAAGGAAGGGTTAGGTGCTGTTTTGAAGGCTTGAAGTGAAGAAAAATCATTTTTGAAAGATTCCTTGGAGTTAGAAGCCTTAAAGCTTCACAAGTAAGGTTTTCTTTGGTCTCTTCTTTCCAATTTTATGTTGGACTTTTCTGATTGTGTTTAGTTCAAAATTTCTAGATATATTGGTTTCTAATATGATGATATTGATGTGTTAATTTTGGTGGAGTGTTTGGGGTTGTGGAAAAATCATTTTTATCAAAAGAGATTTTGAAGTGGTTTGCTGGATTTTCGGTTTTCCTGCTGGCAGTGATTGTTCATGAATTTTCTGAGGGAATTGTGGGTGTTTTCATGAGCTATAAAAATTATATGTTGAAGGTAACATCCTAGGATAGTTCCATGAATTTTTTTGAGCTCTGGTTTTGATTCCTAATGCCTTGAGAAAGTCAACCGAAGTGGTAACTATGCTGCCTAAAATGTTGAATCTGAAGCTGTGAACTTGTGAAATTTTATTAACCTAGAAAATGATTGAATTATTAGCTGAAATTTTCACAAGATGTTGAGGACATATTGAGGTCCAACTATAATTTTTTGGACAAAGTTCTGGGTTCATTTGATAGGGTAGAAAAATTGAGACTTCTGGCTATTGGCTAAGAGTGTGTAGTTTCTAACCACTAAATTTGTAGAATTTTGTTAATATAGTTAGAGAACTCTAATTACCCTGAGATTTTTACAGGACCTTGGTGACACATTGAGGTGTCCTTGATAATTTTTATAACCTCTGAAATGATTGTTTTATGTGCAAATAAATTCGTGCCACAATAGTGTGAAATCTGCCATTGTGCTGAAAATAAATTGATGCTTTGAATTGATGAAATAATGGCATTTTGTACTAGTATGACATGAGTACCTGAATATGAGTATTAATAATTGAGCATGTGAACTTATTGATGAGGTTAGGTACACATAGATATGAATGATTATTACAATTGTTTTATATGCGAAAGAAAAGCATAAGATTATGTTTCTTGGACTAGAGAAAGTAAATTCAGTTTGTTAGGGAAAGTAAACCTAACTACCAAGAAAAGCATAAGATTTATAATCCTAGGGCTGGAAAAAGTAAATCCGGTCTGTCACGGAAAGTAAACCTGACTACCCTTGAATTGAGTCGGGGAAAGTAAACTTGGCTAGGAATAGGTCTGTGTGAGAATTGGAAAAAGTAAATCCAATGATCATGTATAGGAATGAGCTCAGTCCTGAAAAGGAGTCTATTACCCATTATTGCCACACTGAGGACGGCGGTACGTAACGCCCAGATGTGACAAGATTAGTCAAGGGCCAAAGGCAAGTTTAAGAAGTAAATTTTCTAAGAAATCTTTTATCTTATATGCCGAGTGAAGAAGCTTAGTATTGATATTGCAACCAATATATTTAAGTGGAAAGTTAGTAGTATATGATGTTGAGTAGTATGATATATGTACATTAAGTGATTGAATGTTAAAAGTAACCCACTTCGGAAGTATGATTTGGAACTTTAAAAATAAACCGTTATTATATAATGCATGACCACTTTTTCTTAATAAACCGAAGTGGCTGGGGCGATAACGATGACATTATAATTGTGTTTAAGGGAGTTACCCTACTGAGAATTGTATAATTCTCACCCCTATTTTGTGTGTCCCCATATCGTCTCCAGGTTGATCCGAAGAACGGTGAAGACACTACGAGAAAAACTATACTGGAGTTGCAGTAGTTTAGTCGTTGATGTGTTTATTTTATCATAACTTTATTGTGGTTATATATATATGTAAATGTAATAGAGAACAGATGTGTTAAGCTCATAGAAGAGCTTCCCTGGTGTACTTAACCTTGTATTAAATAAATGTTTTGGTTTTCCTTGCTATATATATATTTCAATAGAACTACAACATAATTATCTCGCAAATCAATCAAACTGGCTATAGATAATTATGAAAGGTCCGCTAATTTATAAGTAACAACTCTCAAGTCTGATGTCATGACTTAAGGATGATGTTGTACTTGGGAGGATGTTACAATATACACTTTATATTAAACAATTCTTACAACCTAATTTAATATCATTAAAAGCCACCAAAACTTACCTTTGAAGCTTGCAATTCTCAACCATTTCCAAGAGCAAACAGCTACCATTGTTATCTTTTTCATAAGCTCAAGTTTTAATTTCAAATCACCAAAAAACTTGCCCAAAGTTCATAAAACCACAAACTTCCATTACAAATCTTGTTCTACTCATCATTACCTACAAAACTAACCGATTATAATTTGAATCCATCACATTTTTCCACCTTGAGAGATCATTCTTCACTGCCTAAGGAAGGATTTGATGTTGAATTGGTGGCCTTGAAGTGAGCAAGATCACTCTTGGAATATCCTTGAAGCCAAGATCCTTAAAGCTACCAAAGCAAGGCATTTTAAACCTTTTTTACATTCAACTCCATTTTTATGATTTGCCTACTGATTTGGTGGAATATTGTTGTTTGAATTGCTTGATTACATATTGATATTGATGTGATAATTTTGATGGAGTGGTTTGATGTTGTGAAAGTGGTTTTTATCAAAAGAGAAATTGACATATGCTGCTGGATTTTCGGATTTCAATAGGGCAGGATTTGTTCAGGAATTTTCTGGTGCAATTGTGGTGATTTTTATGAGCTGTAAAAATTATATGTTAAAGTTAACATAAGGAAACTCTGAGAATTTTCGTGGAGTATGATAAACACTCTAACTGCCTGAGAAAAATCATGAACCGAAAGTGTATCAATGCTGCTTGAATTATTGGAACTGAAGCTATAAATTTGTCTAATTTTGTTACCATAGCAAATGATTGAATTATCCTTTGAAATTTTTATAAGATATTATAGACATCTTGAGGCCTTACCAGGAATTTTATTTCAAATTTTCTGGTTCATTTGCCATGGTTAAAAATTATTCATTTCTGATTCTGAGCTGAGTATAAGTGGTCTCTGACCACTAATTTGTTGAATTTTTTTATCATACTTAGAGAACTCTTTTAACTCTGAAATTTTTCAAGGACCTTTTAGACACATTGAAGTGTCTTGGATAATTTTTATAGCCTTGGATTTGATGGTTTTAAATGCACAATAATTTGTGTTATGGATATGTGAAATCCATCATTGTGCTGAAAATGAATTGATGCTTTGAATTAATGAAATAATGACATTGGGTTCAAGTATGATATATTAATGCATGTGAGTGACTTTAAGGAATAGTTTGAGGCATGATTGGAATCATATTATGATTGAATGTGTATATGTGCCTCATGCATGCATTTGGAAAAGTGACTTGAATGATACACACATGTGCCAAAAGAGAATATATGAACGTTAATTGTGCACATTCTGACATATGGAGAAAATAGAAACAAGACTTAGATTGAATGAGGGGAAGGCAAAAGTAGGAACTTTCCCAAAATACTATGAGTTTGCCTATTCTGACATATGGAGAAAACAGAAACAAAACTTAGATTGAATTAAGGGGAAAGTAAAAAGAGGAACTTCCCCCGAGATATTATGAATCAGTAAATGTATCGGCTAGGAATAGAACTGTTTGTGATTTGAAAATCAAAAAAATTGAAGTCCGATGATTACGTGTAGGAATGAGCTTAGTCCTGATAAGCAGTTTATTTCCCTTGTGTGGTGTGATCCACTACAAATACGATTTGGTATAAACTATCCATTGTGGAGTTGTCCATGGTAGATACCCGTTGGGTATAAACTAAGTCTTTCCTATGTCAATGAAGAGAGGAAGTTGCACTGAATTGAGTTTTATAGCATGATATAAGCTAAGTCTTTCCTATGTTAATGAAAAGAGAAAAATGCACTTAATTAAGTTCTATAGCCACAAGAGAAAACTAGAGAATTCCCTTTTATATATCCATAATAAGTGAAGATGATTTCATTAAAGATTTCAGCATCTATCATATGCATATGCATATTGATTTGAATTGTCTACCTAGGATGATTTACTAGGTGTTTGAACATTGGGTAGTATATGTATTAAGTGACTGCTTATTAAAAGCTACCCACTTTGGAAGTATAATTTGGAACTTTAAAAATGGACCATTGTTATGAAATGCATGATCATTTCTTTTTCTAATGAACCAAAGTGGCTGGGGTGATGACGATGACATTATGAGTGAATTTTTGGGGAGTTGCCTTACTGAGAATTGTATAATTATCTGTAACATCCTAATTTTTAACCCAATACTCTAGAACATATTCAGGTTAATCATTAGTCTATTACGTCATAGTTTCCTGTTTACTTTAAAATAATTAGCAAAAAATATAGGTATTTTTTTTTTGAATTATAAAAGTAAAGTGAGAGCTGCGCGACATGATGAACGATGAAACATGAAAGGAATAAATGCAAATCCAAATAAACACGTCATGAACATCCGATCATAGAACATGTAATTGCACAGCATAATAAAACAAACTACATAAGTGGATATATATTATGCCTACCCAAGAAAGGTGGGACTTAGTTTAGTACAACATAAAGCGAATACAACTGAAACGAAAATACATAGAAAATGAAAGTACAATAGAAGGCATAAAAAGAAACTCTCCTACTCTAGTGCGCCTACAAATAGATAACCTTAAGGCAAAAAGAGGCTATCCTGGTCTAGTTAGAGCTCGGGCACCAGAACACGACTGTCATCTCCTACTGCGAGCCTCTTTGGAAAGGAGGGACGTATCCGATCCACTAGGCTATCTCTGCCAGGGAAGCTATACGCTACATCGGCCGGGCATGAGCTCCACGGCGGGGAATCATCTTCACCCACCCTCCACGTATCGGCTGAGTGATAGAAGCCTCGCTACCCTCCCCAAAGTCCATCGGTACAGTAGGGGAGGATCCCTCATAAGGTACCTGAGTGGCAGAGTCCTCTGAAGGGTCTGTCTCGAAGAATGATGAGGGGGAGCGAGGCACATATTGCAGGTAGTCCCAGATGGCAGAAGCTGTCGGTGGGGTGCGGCGGATCCCTTGTCCGATTAGAATCTCAATCACTCACCAAATCTCAATCTTGATCCCTAGTACGTCACTGTTTGTAAAGGGTTTTGGGTGTGTTTTGAGAGCCTTGAAGTGGAGGGCACCATCTTGAAGCATACTAGGGACAAAGACATCACTTGCTTCCAATAGTAGGGTTTTATTTGGTCTTTTCTTGCCAAATTTATATTTCACATCTCTGACCTGTTCTGCTCGAAATTTTTCATTGTGGTGGTTAATGATATATGGTTGTTGATGTACGAATTTTGATGAAGGGTTTGGATGAGGTTGGATAACTCATTTCATCAAGAGAAGTTTTAGTTAGAGTGCTGGATTTTCGGTTTTCCTGCAGAAAGCAAAATTTCATGAATTTATAGACATGTTTACAGTGATATTCATTGCCTGGAAAAAATATATGTTGGTCCTAATATCTTGAAATATCTACACGAAATTCCTTGAGCATTGGTTTCAAGGAATACTATCTTAAAAAAATCAGAAACCAAAATAGATCTCATGCTGTCTGGATTTCTGAAACTGGAGCAGGGAAATTGTATGATTTTATTATCATACTAAATGAGTGATTTCTCTATTGAAATTTTTACAGGGAGTTACCAACATCTTGAAGTGTAACTGTAAATTTTATCTTGGGTTGATTCCATCATATGGTAAATTTAAAAATTAGGAGAACCTTGTCCTAGGCTGTGAAAAGGTGTGCTGTGACCACTAAATTTGTAGAATTTAGTAACATGGTTATAGAACTCTGATTGTTATGAAAATTTTACAGGATCCTTTAGACATATGAAAGTGTCATAGAGAATTTTTGTGGCACTTGAATTGGCTGTTTGATGGGGAAATTAATTTTGAATTCTAAAGTGACAAATCTGCTAATTGCTGAAAATGGTAAGAATGTCTTGAACTAATGATAAAATGGCTTTAGATGCAAGTATATGTCATGTTAAGCATGCTACTTGTTTGAAAGAAATGTTGATGAGATATGGATGAGACTCCAACATAATTGTATGCCTACTTGTTATCTAAGCAAGCCTTTGAAAAGAGAAGTACATTATGTGATTATTGTGAGGATAAAGGAAAAGAAAAGAAAAATAACATGACTTTTAGTTGTGCAATTTTTAACATATGGGGAAAATAGAAACAAGGCTTGTGTGGTTAAGAGGGGAAGGCAAAAGTAAGAGTTTCCCTAGGAATTTGATGAGTCGATAGACGTATCGACATATAGGAATGAGCTCATGTCCTAGTAATCAATAGTTCTTGTGGAATGACTCCACGACAGATACCACTTGATATGAGATTAAGCCTTCCCCATGTTACTGAAAAGAGATAATTGCACTAAATGAATTCCACGAGTCACAAGAGAAAAACACTTGATTATTACCATTTTGCATTTGACTATATATAAATTATGCACATTAGTATTTATGCATATAATTTAGCATGATTAATTCAACATGAATGAATTTACAGATTATATTATGTTCACATTGGAGGGAGTACCCTACTGAGAAATTTATAATATTCTCATCCCTATGGTTTTATTTACTTTGTATTATTCAGATCCAGCAGATGTCGTCACTAGTGTTTTACCTTGACTCGCCACAGTGGGTGTGGCATTATGATCCTGTTCTCGACTCTCTTTATGTAGTGGGTTACTCGCAAGTTCGTGCGTATGTGTTTTTCGACCGTTCTTTTAGTACCTCTGTATTTACAGCTGATTTTGACCCGGCTTTCCCTTATGATGGTGTACCTCTCCACTTGGCACATCCTGTGATATTTGATGTCCCGCCTGCACCACCAGTACCTCCTCCAGCAGATGATCCCCCTTCCTCCTCGTCTTTAGATTCTGACCCACCTGAGGGTCCTGATGCCCCTAGCGGAGGTGAGGCTATCATACCGATGGCCAATAGTTTCATCTAGTAGGACATGAGATCTTCAGGGACTCTTGATATGTATATAGTGGTAGTTTAATACTAGAGCCTTACTTGCCCGCAGATATGATCTTATTAAATGTTATGAGGTCCAATTCTGGTTGTATAAAATTTTGCTGGACCTCGACTTTAAGCAGGTTAGACTAGATACTAGAGGTGTTTTTTCCTTTTTGGTGAACTGAGTTCCTGACTAGCTTAGACATTAACTAGTGGGTTTCTTGGTACGATGTACATATTGTAAACTTAAAAATGATATTTATATATGTATATACGAGTTTAGCCACATATGTGTCTGAATTATTTGATTTCACTTCTTTTGACTAGTATAGATTATGAAGATACGTAATACTTTTCTAATTACTGTATTGATACTCGAGTAAAGTATGGTAATTGGGAGGGTGTTACATGAAATGTAACACCCAGGGATTGCGAAGTTGGGGAGTGATCGCCGGTGCAAGAAGGCACGGACAAGGAGCGGCTTCTGGCAGACTTTGAAAGCGGAGGGGTACATGAATGAACCGATTATACACCCGAATGAGAAGGATCCTAAGACTGTATAGGTATGGGACTATAGAGTTGAAGAGGGCTTATATGAATTGATTTGTACTATCTATACCAACAAGATGCATCTTCTTTTCGGTAGCCCAAACTGAAAGAACTCCACAGTTAAGCGTGCTTGACTTGGAGCAATTTTGGGATGGGTGATCTCCTGGGAAGTTTTCCTAGGAAGCGTGCGAGTGAGGACAAAGCACGCTGAAAAGACCGGTGTTGGTTTGTGGGGATAGTCGTCAATCCATAAAGCAGCAGGGGATGTTATACAATGGCTTGTGCCGCTTATCCGCACAGCTTTTTTTGTCTACTTTGAGCTGTAAGCATCCTATCCCGGATCCTCTTGATCTGCTCCATTGTTTCCCTTACTATATCGGGTGCCAACATGTTTTGCTCTCCGAGTTCATACCAGCACAGAGAGGATTGACATTTTCGTCCATATAAGGCTTCGTAAGGTGCCATGCCGATGCTTGCATGATAACTGTTGTTATACACAAACTCGATCAGTGGCAGGTACTTGTCCCAACTTCCCCTTTGATCTAAAACACAGGCTCTCAACATGTCCTCTAGGGTTTGGATCGTTCTTCTGATTGTCCGTCTGTTTGTGAGTGGTAAGTTGTGCTCAAGTAGAGCTTTGAGCCGAATGCCTTTTGAAAAGCTGCCCAAAAACGTGACGTAAACCGCGGATCTCTATCCGAGATTATCGTCGACGGTACACCATGTAACTTTACGATCTCTTGGATATACAGCTGAGCCAATTTGTCCAACGATTATGTCACTCTAATAGGCAGAAAGTGAGTCAACTTGGTTAGTCGATCCACTATCACCCATATAGCGTCATGGCTAGCTTGGGTCTTAGGCAATCCTATCACAAAATCCATAGATATGCACTCCCACTGCCCACTCGAGGATTGACAGGGTTTGCAACAAACCTGAAGGCTTTTGGTGCTTGATCTTTACTTTCTGACATACCAAGCACTTACTAACCCAAGTGACCACATCCTTTTTCAATTCGGGCCACCAAAACATCTTCTTTAAATCCTGGTACATCTTGGTAACACCAGAATGGATGGTGAAATAGCTTTTGTGGGCCTCCTCCAAGATCTTCTTTCAAAGGTCACCATCTTGTGGCACGCAGATTCTTCCTTCAAACTTCCATATCAAAACCTCTTAACTTTCCTGCCTTAACCGCCTCTATGGTTTCCCTAAATTCCTCACTTTCCCATTGTGCTAGCATGACTCTCTGTTTAAACCTACTCCTCACGCTAAGATAACACATCTTCATGCCCTCGTCGATCACAGGTATCCCCAGATTCATATCTCTAAACTTCTCTATTAGCTCAACTTCCTTGACCATCATGTGAGATAGGTGCAATGACTTTCGGCTCAAGGCATCGGTGACTACATAAGCCTTGCCAGGGTGGTAACTTAAACCGAAATCATAGTCCTTAAGGAACTCCATCCACCTCCTTTGCCTCATGTTTAGCTCTTTTTGATCAAAGAAATACTTGAGACTCTTGTGATCGGAGAAAACTTCAAACCTCACACCATATAAATGGTGCCTCCATATCTTCAAGGAGAACACTATGGCTGCTAACTCCAAGTCATGGGTGGGGTAGTTTGCTTCGTGCAGCTTGAGTTGCCTTGACGCATAGGCTACCATTTGCCTATTTTACATCAACACGTAACCTAAACCCTTACCCGAGGCATCGCAATATACCTCGAAGGGTACATCGGGGCTAAGTAAAACCAAAACTGGGGTTGTGGTTAGCTTCTCCTTAAGCTCTTGGAAACTTTTCTCACACTCGGGACTCCATATGAAGGGGGCATTCTTCCTAGTTAGCTTGGTCAGGGGTAGGGCAATCTGAGAGAAACCTTTGATAAACCTATGGTAGTAGCCTGTTAAACCCAAAAAGCTCCGTATTTTTGTTATGGTGGTTAGTCTATCCCAATTCATTACGGCTTCCACCTTACTAGGATCAACAGCTATGCCTTCTTTTGACACGACGTGCCCTAAAAACTTCACCTCCTCTAACCAAAATTCACACTTAGAGAGCTTTGCATACAGCTTTTTCTCCTTCAAGATCTCCAAAACTATCCTTAAATGATGCTCACACTCCTTTTGGGTCTTCGAATAAATGAGTATATCATCTATGAAAATGACCACGAACTTATCTAAATAGGGTCTAAAGATCCTATTCATGTAGTCCATAAATACTGCAGGAGCATTCGTCAACCCAAAAGACATCACTGTGAACTCAAAGTGTCCATATCGAGTTCTAAAGGTGGTCTTTGGTATATCTTGATCTCTCACCCTAATTTGGTGGTATCCTGACCTTAGATCAATCTTGGAAAATACCACCGCTCCTCTTAATTGGTCCATAAGATCTTTAATCCTAGGCAAAGGGTACTTGTTTTTCACCGTTACACAATTCAATTGCCTATATTCTATGCACAACCTCATACTCTCGTCCTTCTTTTTAACAAACAAAACTGGGGCTCCCCAAGGTGAGGCACTAGGTCTAATGAAACTCTTTTCCAAAAGCTCCTCAAGTTGGGTTTTCAACTCGGCCAACTCTAAGGGTGACATCTGATAAAGGGCGATGGAGATTGGTCCCGCTCCAGGAATCAACTCAATAGAGAACTCCACTTCTCTCTCGGGAGGGAACTCGGGTATCTCTTCCGGAAATATCTCGAGATAGTCTCTTACTACTGGTATATTTTCTAGGTTTTGCTCAAAGTCTACCTCGCTAGCGGCTAGGAGAACATATCCCTTAGTCCTTTCCCCATTACAATTGACTTCTATGATATTGAGGTAAAGTTTCAAGGTTTCATTAGTTTCACTAGGGGGAGAAGGAAAAACAACTGTTTTGGTGTCACAATCTAACAATACACGGTTGGTGTGAAGCTAATCCATGTCAATGACTACATGTAACACCCTAATTCTCTTTAGAAATTAAATGAGGTTTATTAATGAGAATTTTAAGATTTTGATAGATGTGGAAATGATGAGAAGGATTCAAGGAAGCAAAATAAAAAATATGAATAGTGTTTTGTGGGCCCCATAGGCCCACCAGGACAGCCAAAATCCTAGAATTGGGCCCCGGAGATGCCCAAAATTGGAAATTATATGATTATGGTTAGAAATAGGTATAATTAAAGATTTTATACCCGAAAATATTTTTCGGGCAATGTTTGATTACTTGGATACACTGTTTCACCCGTTTGATGAAATTTCGGTGTGTGATTTCTAACACTGAAAACTAGTTACATCTCTACAAAACAAATGAACCTATCTCTTAAAATCAAATGAATGGCCAAGATTCAATCTTGAATTACAAGATTGAATCAAAACCATTCATTTTACTTTATTGGATGATAACTATATATATATATATATATATATATATATATATATATATATATATATATATTCATATCTTTACTATAAGAGATAAACATGACTAATTAGCGTTTTTAAGAAGCCAATTTTCGGCCAGCCCAAGGGAGAGAAACCAACTGCCTTCCCCCATAGCCAAGAGCTTCATCTTGGTTTTGATTTCCATATATACTAGCCTAGAGTCTTTGAAATCAAAACTTTCCTTCATCAAAATTGTTCTACACCTCAAACTCTACAATTCTAACCGATCAGAATTCTAATTCTCCATCAATTTTTACCTTGGTTCCTTACTCCCTCACTGCCTAGGGGAGGTTTGGTGTGTGATTAGGAGCTCTCAAGGTGAAGAGAGGTCAAGTAGAACATTTTTGGAGCAAATAACTCAAAAGCTCTCAAAGTAGGGTTTAATTGCTCTCTTTTGTTTCAAAATTTATTCTGAGAAGTTCTTGCTGGTTCTGCCTTTTTATTTTGTAGTTGATAATATGTTGATATTGATGTATTAATTTTGGTGGGGTGTTTGGTGTTGTGAAAAAATCATTTTTATCACAAGAGATTTTGAATTGGTTTGCTGGATTTTTGGATTTCAACAGGGCAGGGTTTGTGTATGAATTTTCTGGTACAATTGTGTTCATTTTTATGAGCTTTAAAAATTATATGTTCAAGCTAACATTCTAAGGAAACTTTGAAAAATTTTGTGGTGCATGATGAAGACTTTTACTACTTGAGAAAAATCAAGAACCGAATTAGTACTCTTGCTGTCTAGATTTCTGAATCTGAAGCAGGAAAATTGTATCATTTTATTATAATAGTAAATGAGCGATTTCTCTTTTGAACTTTTTATAGGGAGTTAATAACATCTCGAATTGTACCTGTAAATTTTATCTTGGGTTGATTCCAGCATATGATAAATTTAAAAATTAGGAGAACCCTATCCTAGGCTGTGAAAAGGTATGTTGTGACCACTAAATTTGTAAAATTTAGTGACATGGTTATAGAACTCCTATTGTTATGAAAATTTTATAGGATCTTTTAGACATATGGAGGTGTCATAGAGAATTTTCGTGACTCTTGAATTGACAGTTTGATGTTGAAATTAATTTTGAATTCTAGAGTGATAAATCTGCTGATTGCTAAAAATGGCAAGAATGCCTTGAATTAATGATAAAATGGCTTTAGATGCAAGTATATATCATGTTAATGCATGCTAATTGTTTAAAAGAATTGTAAAATTTAGTGACATGGTTATAGAACTCCTATTGTTATGAAAATTTTACAGGATCTTTTAGATATATGGAGGTTTCATAGAGAATTTTCGTGACTCTTGAACTGGCAGTTTGATGTGGAAATTAATTTTGAATTCTAGAATGATAAATCTGCTGATTGCTGAAAATGGCAAGAATTCCTTGAATTAATGATAAAATGGCTTTAGATGCAAGTATATATCATGTTAATGCATGCTAATTGTTTAAAAGAAATGTTGATGAGATATGGATGAGATGCCAACATAATTGTATGCCTACCTGTGATCTAAGCAGGCCTTTGAAAAGAGAAGTACACTATGTGATTATTGTAAGGATAAAGGAAAAGAAAAGAAAAATGACATGACTTTTAGTTATGCAACTTTTTTAACATATGGGGAAAATAGAAACAAGGCTTGTGTGGTTAAGAGGGGAAAGCAAAAGTAAGAGCTTCCCTAGGAATTTGATGAGTCGGTAGACGTATCGACATATAGGAATGAGCTCATGTCCTAGAAATCAATAGTTCTTGTGGAGTGATTCCACTACAGATACCACTTGATATGAGGTTAAGCCTTCCCTATGTTAATGAAAAAAGATAATTGCACTAAGTTGAATTCCACGAGTTACAAGAGAAAAACACTTGATTACTACCATTTTGCATTCAACTTTATATAAATTATGCACATTAGTATTTATGCATATAATTTAGCATGATGAATTCAATACGAATGAATTTACTGGTTATATTATGTTGACATTTGAGGGAGTACCCTACTGAGAATTTTATAATATTCTCATCCCTATGGTTTTTATTTACTTTGTATTATTTAGATCTAGCAGATGCCGTCACTAGTATTTTACCTTGACTTGCCACAGTGGGTGTGGCATTATGATCCTGCTCTTGACTCTCTTTATGTAGTAGGTTACTCGCAAGTTCATGCTTATGTGTTTTTCGGCCGTTCTTTTAGTACCTCTGTATTTACAGCTGACTTTGACCCTGCTTTCCCTTATGATGATGTGCCTCTCCACTTGGCACATCCAGTGATATTTGATGTCTCGCCTGCACCACCAGCACCCCCTCTAGCAGATGATCCCTCTTCATCCTCATCTTCAGATTCTGACCCACCTGAGGGTCCTGATGCCCCTGGCAGAGGTGAGGCTATCATACTGATGGCCAATGGTTTTATCTAGTAGGACGTGAGATCTTCAGGGACTCCAGACATGTATATAGTGATAGTTTAGTACTAGAACCTTCCTAGCCTGCAGATTTGATCTTATTAAATGTTATGAGGTCCAATTCTAGTTGTATAAAATTTTGCTGGACCTTGACTTTGAGCATGAGGTGTTTCTTTCCTTTTTGTGAACTGAGTTCCTAACTAGCTTAGACATTAACTAGTGTGTTTCCCGGTACGATGTACATATTGCAAACTTAAAAATGATGTTTATATATGTATATACGAGTTTAGCCATATATGTGTCTGAATTATTCGATTTCACTTCTTTCAACTAGTATAGATTATAAAGATATGTAATACTTTTCTAATTACTATGTTAACACTCGAGTAAGACATGGTGGTTAGGAGGGTGTTACACTACACCTATACTTTTCATGGGCAAGAAAATTAAATCTACGACAAAGGATCTATTTTCTGCAGTGAGATGGCAATTTAGACAACAAAACCAAGTATTTATAGGACGATTTGTGGGGGGTAGAAACAATAAGATCAAAAGGAAGTTTGGAAGTCTTTAAGTTTAGAGACTCGACACTAGCATACGAAATGAAAGAATGTGTTGCACCAGAGTCATAAAGTACAGTTAAGGTTCTACCATCTATTTCACACTTACCTTCTATGAGGCTGTTGGATTTTTCCGCTTCGTCCGCATTGAGGGTGAAGACCCTCCCTTGGTGTTGTGGCCTGGGGTTTTGGTTCATCGGCCTCCCATTAGAGCATCTGTTGGCGTAGTGGCCGGGCTTTCCACACTTGAAACAAACGTTCTGCCCAGCCAGGCAGGGACGGTTGCCGTGATCCTTTCCACACTGGGGACACACCATAGTTGGTGCGGGTCTGGCGAAGGCGGCAGGGGCTCCTTGGGGCGCCTTGTTCTTGGCCCCACTGGACCCTCCTTGCTGATTGTTGTTCCGGGGTTCGCCTGACCTCCTTGTCGGTTATTGTTGTTGTTTTGGTGGTTATTGTACTAGAATGGTGGTCTGTGGTGTTGCTTGGATTGTTGGTGGAAGGGGGTTCTTTGTTGTTGTTGATGTGGCTTGAACTGGTTGGTGTAGTAGGGGTTGTAGTGAGTTCGTGGCTGGTTCTATTGTTGTGACTTGAACCTCGGGGCTTGCAGTCCCAACCCCTTGGTTTATTCTGCTCCTGCAACATTGATTTTCTTTTCTCCTTCTTCCATGATTCGGCACTTGTTGACCAAGGTAGGGAAATCCCTGATCTCCATGTATACCACGGCATAGTTCATCTCTACTGTCAGTCCGGCCTCATACTTGATGCACTTTCACACCTCGTCAGGGTTCCTTTGAAACACCCTTGAGAACTTGATGAGCTCCTCAAACTTCACCGTGTACTGGGCGACAGTAGACCTTCCCTAGGTCAGTTGAATTAACTCGATATCCTTCGCGTTCCTTGCTGACTCCGGGAAGTACTTCTCATAGAAGTAGGTCTTGAATAGCTCCCAGTCGATAGTAGTACCAGAAGCCTCTAGCAGTCTTCGGGTGCCGGTCCACCAGAACTTGGCGTCCGATTCCATAATATAGGCAGCAAACGTGACCTTTTGCTCCTCCAAGCAAGCGACCACGGAGTAGATTTTCTCCATATTCTTGATCCACTCATCAGCTTTGTCAGGATCCATGGCTCCTCTAAAGGTTGGTGGGTTCACCTTGCGAAATTCACCAAACCTTGCTTGCTCGATCATTTCAGCAATAGGGGGAGCACGTCCGGTGTCCCCTTGTTGGTTAATTTTTTTGAACATCTGTTCCATGGCTCTTGCCATGTCACGGACAGCAGCAGCAGTTGTATTGTCTTGGTTATCCTCGGTCGGAGTCCTAGGCTGTCTCCTGAGTGCCATTGATTCCTAAACACACGAGACGATAAACACTTAGGTGATCAGGCTCAATATTCCATATAAGATGAGCTAGTTACCACGGCACACACAAGTAGACAGGGGTCATGCATTTCTATCCTTCAGCTTATCTTTACTATCCAAGCACTACGCATGACATGGCTATTGTACTACGCTCAGAAAGCATAGTCAGTCCAATCCTCAGGCTCCATGAGAATCGAACTGCTCTGATACCATAATGTGACATTCTGATTTTTAACCCAATACTCTAGAATATATTCAGGTTAATCATTAGTCTATTAAGTCATAGTTTCCTGTTTACTTTAAAATACTTAGTGAAAAATACAGGTAATTTTTTTTGAATTATAAAAGCAAAGTGAGAACCGCACGACATGATGAACGATGAAGCATGAAAGGAATAAAATGCAAATTGTAACGCCTCGATTTTCTGTCTAAGTGGAAAATGACCAAAATGCCCCTGAGGTTATTTTCGGCCCAGAATTCGAGGATGGCCAGCCCGGCAGTCCTCGAAGGGCCAACTCAATATTTGAAGGGGATTGAATGGCCCTTGAATGATTTCAGAGGCAAAAGTCTCATTTTCTACAGTTTCGGGTCAAAATGATCAAAATACCCCTATAGCGTTTCACACAGGTAAAGGTGCCGTTTGAACCCGAAACTTTCCCCAGAGGTTTAAAACAATGTTTTTACATGTTTAAAAGCGTCTGTTTAAGTCCCGGTGGTCCCAGGCAGTTTTAGTGCAAAATTACGATTTTGCCCCTAGAATAGTGTTTTTGAGCCTAATGACATAATTAAGCAAACCTAAGCAATATTAGGCTCTAATCGAAGATTAATTAATTTTCATAATTAATCTAGAGTCAAAATAAACTATTAAAATTAATTAGAACCTAAAATTGCTTAGATTAGATTTAAATCTCTTTTTAAAACTCAAGATTTCACTCTTGGAATCTTGAATAGTATTTTCTCTCTCCAATTCCTTAAATCAAGGAATTGTGTCTAGAATTGTTTATGCACTAAAATGAGTTTATAACTCATTAATGATGCAAGACCACTCCTTAAACATGTCTTGACAACCTTGATTACCCATTTTCTTACCTAAACACTTTCTTATAAATTCCTAATCTTAATCCTAATCAAAGATACACCTAAACACAACTCTAAACCACAATTAAAATGCAAGAAAACCCTCCCCCATTGCTGATGCACCTTCGGCCATCTCTTCCCCATTTGCATCACATGTTGATTTGTTTCTCACTCAAAGAACCATGCTTGAGTCATACCTTGAACCATACCTCATCATGCCTCAAGATCACAATATCTCACCTCATGGACCTCATGGGGCTGCCTTTCTTGGCCAAAACTCCCTCTCCCTCATGTACCTTGCATTTGTTTCATTTCTCTATAAATAGCATGCTTGGGTAAACTTGTATCATTTTGGGTTCATTTGCTAAGTGTAAGTTTTCAAAGAGCACTTCAAAGTTTTCTTTTTTCTCAAGTTCAAGTGTTCAAGTTCTTCAAGTCCTTCATCCTCTTCTCTCATCCCAATCTTCAAATCACTTGGTAGGGATTTTCTTTCAAGTATTTCCTTTATTTAAGTTCTTACTCTAGTTATGTGTTTATGGTTTCTCTTGAGTCTTTTTAGAACTTCTCTCCCTCTCCTTTTTCTTCATCATTTTCGGCCATGGGCCTTTGAGGACAAGGGAATGAGAGCTTGATGATGAGGTTCCATGGTGGTGATGTCCATCACTTGAACAATCTCTAAAGCTTGATCTTTGTTCTTAAGTTAAAGATGTTTTTAGTTCTTTCTTCTTGAAACCTTTAACTTTGATGATGTTTTAAAATGGTTACATGAACTCAATGATTAGGACTCATGATGTTAGTGTTAATGCATCATCAAGATCATGGTCTCTAGAGTTTCAAATGTTTCATTTTCTTCTTACAAAGTTTCGGTTCCTTTTCCTTTTCTTTCTCCAAATTTTCGGCCATGTTGGCCAATGAGATTCATAATGGCTTGGTGATGAGAGCTTCTAGATGATAACTATGTGTTCATCACAATGAGGCCTCTAGAGCTTGAGTTTTAATAAAAATGCTATTTATGACCACATTTCAAGAAAAGAAACTTTGTGTTTTAAAGAACCCTTGAGGTTCACTCTTGTCTTCACTTTATCTTGTCATGATGAGTTTGGGTTGAGGTTTAAGTTCCTTTAAAGTCTTATATGAGCTCTAATAAGAAATAAAATGGACTAGCATTCATATTTAAATTCAAGCTTATGCATTACATATTTACTTTGAGCTTTGCATTCATATTTATTTTTCAAGCCATCACTTAAAGTTAAAGGATAAAGAATGGAGTGCACCTCATATTTACATTCTTGTCTAGCATATTTACTTTTCATCACTAAAGAACATAAAGATTTAAAATGAGAGCTTGCATTATCACCTAACTAAATCTCAAAGCCTTTCTATTTCGGCCTTAAAGTCGATTATTGCTGGGCCTAGAGCACTAAAATAAAGAAATGAACTTGCATATTTATATTTCAAGTCTTGCATGTTTACTTTAAGCTCTCACTTTACTTTGTAATGAAGAATAAAAATGAAGTGCATAGCATATTTAAATTATGTCATCACTTAAAGACCTTAGAGCTCGAAGACTTGCCCATTTTATCTCAAGTTAAAGTCTAACGTGGAAGCATTCTTTGAATGCATAATTTCAGCCATGTAGTGATGATGAACTTGGAAAGAGATTCATCTAGCTACAAGGGCCAACAATCTAAGTTTTAAGATTCTCTCTAAGCCTCATGAATTTTTATGAGATTAAGACCAACAAGATTTATGAATTTAATTCTCTTTTAAGGAGGGATCAAGTGAACACTGACCTAAGGATGTTTTTAGCCTCTTTCACAAAATAAAATGGTTTGCAAAAGAGTTTTAGAAGTCCTAAAAATGATTCCAAGAGAAACTAGCAACTTATATGTGTTAGAAATATCAAGTTATGCATGGTGACTTTAGCTTAATATTTTCTCTCTTGGGGCCACCCTATAAATCTCTCCTATCAGAGTTTTTAAGTTATGAGCTCATTCCTTACTAGTCGTCACTAGCATATACTTATCCTATGATAAGTTTAAGACCTGACGCTTAAAGTGCGGGGGAGGGGGCATCAAGATCACCTTTAATTCGGGGAGTCCAAAGGATCACTTCCTATTTGGATCGCCTCTCATAACCTTTAATTCAGGGAGTCTAAAGGATCATTTCCATGTGTCTTACGTCACCTTTAATCTTGACATATTATATAGAGATGCATGGTAGTTCATAATTTATTTCTCAACATGTAATTGCTCATAGTCATGCATCTCAATCAATCACATAAGCATGTTCAACATGCATATATCATTGTATGAACTATAATTCAAATAAACATGCTCCTATCTAGTATGCTGGAATTCAAGGACCGAACTCAGCTAATGCACATGCCATGTTTACAAGACATACATATTCATCAAACTATAAACTTCATGTTCATAATTTGGGAATAAGCATACAATATCACCAATCCATGTTGTACAAGTAGAGAAAGACTTACTCACACATTTTAGGTTCTGATAATTGATAACATGAGCCTTGTAATCGATTACCACTGATGAAAATGCATTCTGGACCTCAAGAACATCTAAGTAATCAATTACATGGAATGGTAATCGATTACTAGAGTCCAGGAATATGTTCTGGGTTTCTCATAACATTGTGTGATTGATTACATGATGTTGTAATCAATTACTCAGGCCAAAAGTTCATACTCGGCTATTGCAAACCACTCTGGTAATCGATTACATTCCCCTGGTAATCGATTACCAGTAACTTCAAAGTTCAAAAATTCAAGTTTTAAATATTCCTTGACCTACTCTTCCCTTCTAAAAATCATTTTGAACCTTTGTCCACTTTCACTTTGATATCAAAACACTTTTACAAAGGTGAATGCCCATGGAACCAAAATTCCTAAGTAAATTGAAAGGGGAAAGTCTTGAGCTCTAGATTTTTAAGTGATGACACAAATTTAAACATGCCAATGCAAGCCCCCTTTTAGTCTTGATGTCATAAGGTGATGGCAATGGAATTGTAAATATGCTATGCATAGCCTTAAACATAAATATGAGAATGCAACTCATTTTTAGTCTTAAGATTTAGGTGATGGCTTGAAACATAAATATGGTAGATAAGAAATATAGACATGAGATGCAAGTTTACTTTCTTATCTTTAAGATTTAAATGGTGACTTGAAAATAAATATGATATACAAGACTCAAATATAAATATGAAGTGCAAAAACTTGGAAGATAAACACGAATGTGTTTTTCATTTGTTAACTCTTTAGTTCCTAGGCTCAAGTCTCCTATTTAGAGTAATAACTCTAAAACACCAATCAATCTTACTTAATGGGCATGAGCTTTAGAGTCTCTCATTATTGTGGTTCCATGAACCTTGTTCCCTTAGACTCATCATCAAGCTCAAAAGAAAACCATCAAAAGAAAAACCCAACATATTCTTATTTAGTTCCTTAAGATTTAAGCTCACGACTCCTATTTAGAATATAAACTCTAAAACACCGATCAACCTTAAGTTGAAAGGTGTAATGCCCCGATTTTCTGTCTGAGTGGAAAATGACCAAAATGCCCCTGAGGTCATTTTCGGCCTGGAATTCGAGGATGGCCAACCCGACAGTCCTCGAAGGGCCAACTCAATGTTTGAAGGGGATTGAATGACCCTTGAGTGGTTCCGGAGGCGAAAGTCTCATTTTTCACAGTTTCGGGTCAAAATGACCAAAATACCCCTATAGCGTTTTACGCGGGTAAAGGTGCCGTTTGAGCCCAAAACTTTCCCCAGAGGTTTAAAACCATGTTTTTACATGTTTCAAAACATCTGTTTGAGTCCCGGAGGTCCCGGGCAGTTGTAGTGCAAAATTACGATTTTGCCCCTAGAATAGTGTTTTTAAGCTTAATGATGCAATTAAGCAAACCTAAGCAATATTAGGCTCTAAACGAAGATTAATTAATTTCCATAATTAATCTAGAGTCAAAATAAATTATTAAAATTAATTAGAACCTAAGATTGCTTAGATTAGATTTAAATCTCTTTTCTAAAACTCAAGATTTCACTCTTGGAATCTTGAATAGTGTTTTCTCTCTCCAATTCCTTAAATCAAGGAATTGTGTCTAGAATTGTTTATACACTAAAATGAATTTATAACTCACTAATGATGCAAGAACACTCTTTAATTATGTCTTGACAACCTTAATTACCCATTTTCTCACCTAAACACTTTCTTACAAACTCCTAACCTTAATCCTAATCAAAGATACACCTAAACACAACTCTAAACCACAATTAAAATGCAAGAAACCCTCCCCCTATGGCTGATGCATTTCGGCGCTCTCTCTCTCAATTACCACAAATGTTGAATTGTTTCTCACTCAAAGAACCATGCTTGAGGCCATACCTTGAACCATACCTCACCATACTTTGAACCATACCTCACCATGCCTCAAGACCACATTATCTCACCTCATGGAACTCATGGACTTCCCTCCATTCTGCATGGCCGAAACCTCCCCCTCCATTTGCACCCTTCATTGCTTCATTTCTCTATAAATAGCTTGCTTGGGTGAACTTGTATCATTTTGGGTTCATTTGCAAAGAGTAAGTTTTCAAAGAAACACTTCAAAGCTTCCTTTTTCTCTCAAGTTCAAGTCTTCATGTTCTTCAAGTTCTTCATCCTCTTCTCTCATTCCAACCTCCTAATCTCTAGGTAGGGATTTTCTTTCAAGAGTTATTTCATTTAAAGTTCACAATTCCTTTATGTGTTCATAGTTTCTCTTGAATCCTTTTTAGAACTTCTTTTCTTCTTCCACTCCTCTTTGTTTTTCGGCCATGAGGCTTGTCAATCAAAGAAATGAGAGCTTGATGATGAGAGTTTCATGATGATGTTCCTCACTTGAACAATCTCTAAAGCTTGATCTTTGATCTTGAGTTAAAGGTGTTTTTAGTTTTCTTCTTAAATCTTTGAAATCTTTCACTTTGATGATATCTTAAAATGGTTAACATGAACTCAATGATGAGAGCTCATGATGTTGGTGTTAATGCATCATCAAGATCATGATCTCTAGAGTTCCAAATGTTTCTTTTCTTCTCCAACACTTTCGGTTCTTCTTCCTTTTCTTTCTTTGTGGTTTCGAACATGTTGGCCAAGGGAACTCACAATGGCTTGATGATGAGAGCTTCTAGATGATGACTATGTGTTCATCACAATGAGGCCTCTAGAGCTTGAGTTTCAATAAGAATGCTATCTATGTTTACATTTCAAGAAAAGAAACTTTGTGTTTAAAGAACCCTTAAGGTTCACTCTTGTTTTTCTTTATCTTGTCATGATGAGTTTAGGTTGAGGTTTAAGTTCCTTTAAAGTCTTGTATGAGCTCTAATAAGAAATAAAATGAACTAGCATTCATATTTAAATTTGAGCTTATGCATTACATATTTATTTTGAGCTTTGCATTCATATTTAATTTACAAGCCATCACCTAAAGTTAAAGGCTAAAGAATAGAGTGCATCTCATATTTATATTCTTGTCTAGCATATTTACCTTTCATCACTAAAGAACGTAAAGATTTAAAATGAGGTTTGCACTATCACTTAACTAAAATCTCAAAGCCTTTCTATTTCGGCCTTAAAGTCAATTGTTGTTGGGCCTAGAGCACTAAAATAAAGAATTGAACTTGCATATTTATATTCCAAGCTTTGTATATTTATATTCCAAGTCTTGCATATTTATTTTAAGCCTTGCATTTTTATATTCAAGTCTAGCATGTTTACTTTAAAGTTCTCACTTTATTTTGTAAATGAAGAATAAAAATGAAATGCATAGCATGTTTAAATCATGTCATCACTTAAAAGACCTTAGAGCTCAAAGACTTGCCCATTTTATCTCAACTTAAAGTTTAATGAGGGAGCATTCTTTGAATGCATGATTTCAGCCATGATGTGATGATGAACTTGGAATGAGTTTCATCTAGCTTCAAGGACCAATAAGTCAAGTTTTAAGGAATCCTTTTAAAGCTCATGAATTTGTTTAAGTTTAAGACCAACAAGGTTCTACGAATTTAACACTCTTTCAAGGAGGGATTAAGTAGTCACCAACCTACGGATGTTTTAGTCTCTTTGACATGATAGAATGGTTTGCAAAAGAGTTTTAGAAGTTGTGAAAATGATTCCAAGAGAAACTAGCAACTTATGTGTCTTAAAAATATCAAGTTATGTGTCTTTTTGAGATTTAATGTTTCGATTCTTCCATGATGTGTTTGCTGCCATGTGATGATGTTTGATGTGTTTGGATGGGTGAAAAATTATGTATGACGAAGTAGGAACAATTCTATGCAAGTTAGGAAAGAAACTAGCTTTCTAGGAAAACCGTAAAATCAAGATTTAGCATAGTTTTATCCCATTTAATTATGGACACTGCCCAAACTGTTTTAATGGGGATATAATCATATTAGGATCGATTAATTATGAAAAATTTGGTTTCATTTGAAGTAGGAATGAATTTTGGCACCTATAGAGAAACTAGTAACTAGAAAATTGTAAAACCGCAATTCTAGAACTCTTAGAACATTTAATTTTTAGAAATCTGTCCAGCAACCTTATAATGTAGATAACATGGTTTAAAATTAGCTCTTTGTTATAGGAATGACTCATAATTGGTTTAGGTTTAACTAATAGCGCCTTGGGCGAAGACAGAACCAAGAAAGGGTCTAAAACGCAAGTTCTAGAACCCCGTAATCATAAGTTTATAACGCTGCCCCTAAGGAATGGTGATGTTCAGATTTATTAGATAGCATAAATAAATGATAAGTTTTGATAAGAGAGAACCCTTAGGTGCACAAAAGTTTGATAGAAGATGATAGGTTAACTACATCACAAGTTTAAGGCCCGTAAGGGTCAAAGCATAAGATATCGTAGGATCGAGTGCATAACGAACTTTTAATGTTGCTTGTGAAAGTATGAGGATGATTATGTGATTGCATGAAAGTATGATGAAGGATGCATGTTTGATTGACTTATGTGGCATAAAGAAGAATTTGGAAGAGATTCGACATGCCACAGTTATGCCGCCGAATTTCTGACAAATTCGGGACTCAGAAAGTTTTTGAAAATCTATGAAATTTTATGAAGTACTAAGATGGGTTCTCGGATGACACCGGTTCGGCCGAGCACCTCCAGAGAACTCATGTGACATCGGTACCAATATTTAATTCTTAGGTGACACCGGTTCGGCCGAGCACCCCCAAGAAATGCCCCCTAGCCCGTACTGGATACGTCGGGATTATGTTTATGATTATGTTACGTTTATCGAGATTGATAAGTAAGAACTAGTGACGACTAGTTGAGGTATGAGCTCATAACCTAGAGATGTAACACGTTTTGGGTGACACCGGTTCGGCCGAGCACCCCCAGAGCGCTTGTCTTTTAGGGTGGCCTATGAGGAAGTTATGATGATTATGTCACAGAGAGAATTTATTTGCCACTTTATGCCACTACTATTATGACGTTCTTAAGTATATGATGATTATTCTTGCATTAAGTAGAGCCATACATACATTCTTTAATATGCTTGCATCCATGACATTAAGAACCATGCTAAAATAAACGGACCTTGGCTAAACTATGTTTTAGAACCTAAAAATGGACTTAATGCATGCTCACTTATTTTGCATAACTAAACCCAAGGTTCCTGAGGACGTAGACGATGACACCTAGGTAGTAGGAGGCCCTACTGAGATTCTTTAGCAAGATTCTCACTCCCTCTATCTCTTTCTTTCCGTCACGTCTTCAGATAGTGACGTTCGTGGTATTCGTGGACACCCCGACATGGGAGGTGCACTATGACCCGGCTCACGGGTCATACCATTTTGAGGGCGATTGCGGTGTGAGTTTTCATGTTCGTAGGACGTCCCTTCGCTCATCCCGTGCACACCCATCGCTTCTCCCCGACTGCACCCTACGGCGATGATGAGCGGGTTTTTGAGCGCGCGCGTACGCATAACGAGAGAGTGCTCCGCATGCACACCGCCGCCTCAGCCATGCAAGACTATCCCGATTATGTGCCCCGGACCTACTTCTCAGAGACCGACCCGTCCGAAGACCCGCCTACCCATCCGTATAGCGAGAGCTCTGCCCCCTCTCCACCATTGATGAGGGAGGGCAGTGAGGATACCGTGACTCAGCCACGGCTTGCACAACGACCAGAGATGTGGCCACACCGCGGGGGTCACTCTCGATCCCCGTTCCGCCTCTTTACGCCCGAGGAGCTCGCCCAGTTTCCCGGACGTGCGCCTCGCTCGCGAGATGGACGTCAGTAGGAGGTGACGATCGACCGATGGAGTACTCGGGTAGAGCACACACCACTTAGATGGAGATGAACCTTCTTTTGTTTTAGAGGTCATCCCGTTAGTTGCACTTGGGTAGGGGAGTTGCTTTTATAGTTTCCGTTGCACTTTCTCTTGTATTTCCTTTTTAGTTGTATTGCTCATGTTGTACTAAACTAAGTCCCACTCTACCTAAGTGGGCATATTATATAAATATGTAGTTCCATGTTATTATGATGTGCTTTTATGTGCTTATGTCATGTTGTTATGCAACGCTTGCTTTATTACCTTTTGTGCATTACTAGTTAACGTGTCGCGCCGCTCTCACTTTGCTTTTATAATTTTCAAAAAAAAAATTTACCAGTATTTCCGCTAAGTATTTTAAAGAAATAAGGAAGCTATGACGTAACAGACTAATGATTAACCTAATTATGTTCTAGAGTTTTGGGTTAAAAATTAGGATGTTACAAAAGGGGTAAGTCTTGAACCCATAAAAATCAAAGTGATGACAAAATCATAATATTTCATTTACTAAAAACTCTTAAAACCAAATAATGAAACCTAGAGATTTAAAGGTCAAACAAATAATGGCTTTCCAACCAACATCAAGGATCCTCATCATCAAGCCATAGATTCAAAACCATGTAACAACAACAAAACAAGAACAAATAGAGAAGAAGAAGAAGCTCAAAAATCGAAAAGAAAGAACAAGGAAAAGAAGAAGAACTTAACATAAAATCCCTACCAAAAGATGTGTTTCTTGTTTGAAAGAGAGCTTCATCTCGAGAGTGGGAGGTGTGAAAGGTTATGTGGTGGTGAGTAGTGTTTCTTTAAAGGATGAGAAGAAAGAGAAGAAGAAGAACTCTTAAGGAAGTTAGAAATTGCAAGGTTGAGCAAAAGGCATTTGTGTTTCCTTTGAGTGTGTATTTATAGAGGAATTTCATCATGAGGGGATGAGAGGCAAGAGGTGTGGCCGGCCATTTGGAGGGGGAGGGAAAAGAAAATATCTCTTTGTGTGTGTCATTTCAAGAGATAGCTAGGTATGGATGTAGGTAAGGCTATGTATGGCTCTTTGAGTGTTTGAATTGATTGAATAAAAAAAATGTGATGGATTAAATGGAGGGGGAGGAGTGGCCGGTTCTCTTAAGGGGTTTAGGGAGGAAATTTTGTTATTTCAATGTGGATTAGAAATGTGTTCAGGAGTGGATTTGGTTAGGCCTTTAATTCGGAGTTTGTAGTTAGGTGTTTAGGTGAGTAAATGAGTAATTAAGGTTGCTCAAGATAAGATTGAAGAGTGTTTTTGCTCATTAGTGGAGTCAAACCTCTTCAAATCAAGATTCTCATTCACATCTTGATTTTCTTAAATCATGGAATTGAAATAGAGAAAATACTATTCATGAAAATGTGCCATAAAATCTTAAATTAAAAAAGAGATTTTAAGTTTCCTTAAGCAATCTTAGGCCCTAATTATCCTCAATTAATTATTTTGACTCTAGATTAATTATTGAAATTAATTAATTTTTTATTAGAATCTAATATTGCTTAGGTTTCGTTAATTATGCTGTTAAACTTGTTATGCCCTCAATTATGGGCAATGGTAATTTTTCACAAAAACTTCGCGGGATCACTTGAGCTTAAACAGATATTACACATCCCTCAAAAATGACATTTCAAACTCTCGGGTAAGGTCCGGGTCCAGTCGAGAATTAATCCTGATGCTAGTTAGTCACAGGGGTATTTTGGTCATTTGCGCATGAAAAAAACCGGGACGTTACAAATATGATGCATGTATATGTGAGCTTGAAGATGTATGTGTTGAGTGAAGAATGAAATCCCCTTTAATATATAATGGCACGCAAAGATCCCCTATAATAAGGGCACGGAGAATTGCCCTATAGTAAAGGTACAGAGAGCTCCCCTATAATATATTATGAGCACGAAACGATCCCCTTTATTATGTCATAAGAATTATGTATATGAAATCCCTTTCGATGTACTAGAGCACATATAGTTGAGAATGAAATACTATTATATTGAGCAGTATGGCATGTATATATTAAGTCATTGAATAATAAAAGAGACTTACTTCGAAAGTACGATTTAGGACTTTAAAATGAACCTTTGATGTATGTTACATACTCACATTTTTTTAATAAACAGAAGTGGATAGGATGATGACGATGACATTGTTTTATTTTACTATACCTTTTGAGCATGCCCTACTTAGAATTTTAGAATTCTCACCCCTATGTGTTTGTGTTTTCGTGTCATCTCCAGATAACTTAGGAAAGACATAAAACCATCGCCATAGAAGAATTGAATATATCATAACCCGATAGCTGCTGTAACACCCTCCTAACTACCATGTTTTACTCGAGTGTTAACATAGTAATTAGAAAAGTATTACTTACCTTCATAATCTATACTAGTCGAAAGAAATGAAATCAAATAATGTAGACATATATGTTGCAAAGCTATATACATATATGGACATTGTTGTTCAGTTTACAATATGTAATACTGTAAAACAAACTAGTCATTTCCTAACATCTGGGACTCAGTCCAAAAAGTACACCTCTACTGTCTAATTTGACCTGCTCAAAGGTAAGATCCAGCAAAATTTTTATACAAACAGGATTGGACCTCACAACATTTAATAGGATCACTATGCAGGCTAGCGGGTCTCTAGTACCAAACTACCACTATATACATATCAAGGGTCCCTAAAGGTCTCACATCCTACTAGATGAAACCATTGGCCATCGGTATGCTGGCCTCACCTCCGCCGGGGGCATCAGGACCCTCAGGTGGGTCTGAATCTGAAGACGAGGATGAAGAGGGATCATCCATTTGGAGGGGTCTTTGGCGGTGCATGCGGAATATCAAATATCACTGGGTGTGCCAAGTGGAGAGGCACACCATCATAAGGGAAAGCAGGGTCAAAGTCAGCAGAAAATCCAGAGGTACTAAAGGAACGACCAAAAAACACATAAGCGTGGACTTGCAGTAGCCCACTACATACAGAGTCGAGGACGGGATCATAATGCCACACCCATCGCGGTGAGTCAAGGAAAAACACTATTGACGGCATCTGCTGGATCTGATTAACACAAAATAAATATAACCGTAGGGATGAGAATATTATAAAATCCTCGGTAGGGTATTCCCTCAGGTATAATACAAAATTCAAATGATAAACTCATTCATGTAAGAATAATCATGCAAAATTATATGTATCCATACCAAGGTGTATACATCATGTAAAGCCAAGTACAAATACAGTAATGATTTGTATGTTGTTCCCTTGTACCCATAGGATTCAATCTCGTGCATCTTTCTTTTTCCATTAACATATGGAAGACTTAGATCCATACTAATTAGTATTTACAGTGGATAACTCCACAATGGGCAATAGACTGCTTATCAGGACATGAGCTCATTCCTATACGTGATCTTCGGACTTCATATATTTTTTTTCCTTTTTAGAATCTCACGCAGTTCTATTCCTAGCCGATACATCTATCGACTCATAATATCTCTAGGGAAGTCCTTATTTTTGCCTTCCTTTTTTTGTCAACATAAGTCTTGTTTCTATTTTCCCCATATGCTAGAATATGCACAATTGAATTTCTTGCACTTTTATTAAATATACTCACCCATCATCATTTAGCTTCTCAATGCATGCCCAAGTCATGTGCAAATGTTTATTTACAATGAATTCTTCATCCATTTCTCATAATCAAATCTTTAAATAATATAGCATGTATGTATACTTCTCATACTTTTGTTATAAGCCATTTTACTTCTAACTCAAGAATTTGATTCCTTTCCAGCACAAGAACAGCATCTGGCAGAATTCATACTTATGGGGCATAATTTATCTCACATACCAAACAACCAATTTAAAGACTATAAAAATTCCTTGAGATACTTCAATATGTCCATAAGGCCCTATAAAAATTTCAGATTAAAAAGAACTTTTTAACTGTGTTAACAAAATTAGGCAATTTTGGTGGTCAGAACCCACTCAACCTCAGCTCAAAAACTGAAATTCATAATTTTTAACCCTATCAATTGAACCCAGAAAATTCGAAATAAAAATCCTAGTAAAACCTAAAGATGTCTCTGATACCCTGTACAAATTTCAAGTGATTATTCCATCATTTGGTATGGTAACAAAATTAGCAAAAGTTATAGCTTCTGTTCCAAGAGTTCAGGCAGCATAGGTACTAGTTCAGTCCCAGATTTTATTAAGGCAGTAAAAATCAAAATTAAAGCTCAAGAAAATTCATGGAACTAGCTTAAGATGTTATCTTCAACATAAAATTTTTCTAGCTCATAAAAATACCTACAAAAAAGTCAGAAAAATCGTGATCATACACTGCCTGTAGGAAATTGAAAATCCAGCAAGCCTCACTCAACATCCTTTGACAAGAATTGATTTTTCCATGATACCAAACTAACATACCTATGCAAATATATCAACATCTAGGTGTAACATCACATAAGAACCCAATTTTATCCTATTGAAACAAGCCAAACTCAGCAAGAACAGAAAATCACAAGAACAATTCACAAAAACCCTACTCTTGGAAGCTATTAGATCCTTGTCTCTAGCTTGTTCCAAGATGCACTTTCTTCACTCCAAAGCTCTCAAAATCCACTTAAAACCTCCTCAAATCAGTGATGAATGAGGTATTAAGGCAAGGTCTAGAGATTCTAATCGGTTGTATTTGTAGAGATTGAAGTGTAGAACAACTTTTGTGAAGGAAGATTTTTGTTTTATCAAGGTTTGGTTTAGGATTTTTGAGGTTGAAATCAAGGTTTTTGATGAAGAAGAAAATGGAGGATTTGCTGCTGTCTCCCCTCAAGATGGCCGAGAATTGCATTCCTTTTTGGAGAAGATTTGAACTCATATATATCTTGTAATAATTGCATAATATTATATAATATATTTAGATAAGTTCTAATCAAAAAGTGAATTGGATGGCTATGATTAAATCTTGTAACCCAAGATTGAATCTTGGCCATTCACTTAATTTAAAGATATAAACTAATTTATTTTATAGAGATCAAATTAGTTTTCGGTGTTAGAATTCGCACACCTTGAAATTCCACCTAAACAGGTAAAATAAGTGTATCTTGAAAGTAATCAAACATTGGCCGAAAAATATTTTCGGATATAAAATCTTTATTTCTTCCTATTCCTAAATATAATATTATAATTTCTCAATTTCTAGTATCTTCGGGACCTAATTCTGGGTTTGGTGTCGTGGCTGCGAGGACACTGAAATACTATTCAGGTTTTTTTTTTTTTTTTGCTGCTTCCTTGAATCCTTCTCATCATGTCTACATATGTCAAAATCTTAAAATTCTCATTAATAAAACCTCATTTAATTTCTAAAGAGAATTAGGGTGTTACAGCTGCAGTCTCTTTTTGACTTTATTTTGCTACGTATATGTGTTTGTAATTATCCAAACAAACAAACATATATAAGAGCCCATAGCATAGCTTTTCCTTGTATTTATATTTATATTTAATGGATATGTTCGATAGAATTACGACTTAGTTATTACACAAATTACCCGATCTTGTTATAGTAGATATTTAGGAAAAACCCACAAATTTATAGGTAATAACTTTAAGTCCAATATCATGATTTAAGAATGAAATTATGCTAGGGAGGATATTACACAATTAAAGAAACATGAATGCAAGACCTGATCTGAAAGACACTACTCTAGGAAAACAAGAATCGCATTTCCTTTTATTTCCCCTCTTAAATTGAAAAGGTAGGAGGAAATGAAAACGTCATGGTTAAAAGCAATGAAAAATATAATAAAGTGTGTCAAGGTGTACTTTCAGAAGAATGATGTATTCGGCTTAAAATTAGCGACTCATACTCATTTGGCCCGGGCATCAAAGCATCACAAGATCTGGGACAACCATCCCCAGAAATTAAGGGAATAATATTGTCACCAAAACCCAGCTTTTCATCTGCACAATGGGCAAAATCAGTAGTCACGGTTTTGCTATGCGGGTTATCACCATCTTTGGGCAAAGCTGGGGCCAACTGAGATTCATCTTTGAATGCCATTAGGTTGTTCTCCTCTGCATCCCGCAAATCCTCCTTTTCAGAAGTGCCTTCATCCTCTTTCTCACACAACCCTGCTACAGGTTCTCTTTGCTTCTCATGATCCTGCACCATTTGAAAGCTGGCCTGATCGATTTCTTCCAGATACTGCTTACCAGGGGGGAGAGTTTCTAGTTTCTTATGTTCTAACAAAGACATTGGCACATCGTCCTTCCCATAAAAAACTGAAGCAGAAACATGCTGATTCTCCAATCTTCTAATAGGAGCTGATTCATCCACTAGCACCTGGTGGTGTGCTGAAATATCTACTTTGCCCCCATTAGGCAGTTCCACCCTCTGTTTCCGGTAAAGGCCTATTGCTCTCTGCAAATTGGAGGAAAACACTCATCACGAGTTCAGAAATCAGTAGTTTAGAATTCATGGTACTACAGGCACAAAATGAATGTTCAGTAAACTAAACTTCAGGGAGATTTCCATTACCATTATAGAACGATCATATCATTTGAAGATTATTCAGTTACAACTCATCAAGTCGTTTTACCTGGAAGACAGAATTATCAATTGCTGGAAAAGGCAAATGGCTTGAGAAAAAGGCAGCATATTTCTTTGGTGCTCTGGGGCCATTCTGTCAAATCACAGGATTGCATTTAATTTAAGAAAGGAAAATAGTACACATCTAATTTAAGTGAATAGAGTAACACCACTTGACTCAACCAAGCCAAGATCACTTCTCACGAGGTAAGGTTAAAAACTTGTAATTAATAAAAGTTACAGTTGGCCTCAATCCCCCCCCCCCCCCCCCCAAAAAAAAAACAAAAACAAAAAAAGAAGTTTGTGTCCTTTTTTTTCCCCACCAAAACAAATTAAAACAATAAACATTTTGGAACTGCAGAAGGAAGCTATAAGAGATTTTCAAGATTTTATACCTTCTGGACTAGTTCTGCAGTAGAATCTGCATCAACGGATCCAATGCTACCAACATTTACCACGCACATACACTGATTATACAACTCTGGGATTATTAGGTCCGCTGAAATGTCGAGTTTGGAAAGGTAGAATCGGCTGAAAAGATAAGTATAGTCACTTGGTGTCAAAGAATCAGGCACCTTCTGAAGCACAGTTGTGGACGAAGAGTCTAAAGGGACTTTACCCGGAGAAGCAAGACTGGACGACAATTTTGTTTCAGGAGATTTCTCATGAAAGTCATTCTTCCCGTGTTCATCATCCCTAGACACCTTAATAGCATGATCAGTCAAAATGTCATCCTCCTGGGCAGGACCTGACTCATCTTTGCAGGCTGGGAATGGAAAGTCCTTCTTGGAATCACCATTTCGCTCTTTCCAAGTCTCTCCACCAGATTCCCATCCATGAATATTTGTCAAATGCCCGTTCTGGTCCCAATCAGAACCATCATACATGTGAGGATCATCTCTGAAGACACCACTTTTGCTTTCCCATCCACACAAATGAGCAGGGGCAGTACCATTCATCACATTTTGCCACCCAATTGGACACAAGTGACCTGGAAATCTGTCAGCATCAGCAATATGATAAGAAATACCAGCATGGTTAACTTCCATTGAAGGCCTAATGCCAAAGAGAGGTTGAGCCGCAAACTGAGGCAACATTGATTGAAAACCTCCATGTGCTGGCCCAGGTTGGAAAGAAACAAATCCATTTGGCACTGGGGAAGTCCAGTTTGGAACAGCCCTCCAAGAATTGCCATGCCCTCCTCTAAAACCACGATCAATACTTCTTCTGTATCGAGTGCTTGAGTTATTTCTAACATCATCCTCAACAGAACCCATAAAAGGTCCACCTAATGCAGCCCGGAAGGCAGGTGGGGGAGGAATTAATGACACATTGCCTTTACTAGTACCCCCAAATAAAGATGATTCCCCTTGTGGGGGCTCATCCAATAGTGGTTTCTCTAAAGTCAACTCCCGGCCTTGTCTATTATCAGAAGAGGAGAAATCTCTTGCACCAATAATATTCCTCCTTCCAGTTTCTTCAATTTCAAGACTCTGCCTAACATCACTTTTATTCAAGTTTCTGCGTTCACTGGTTGTGGAAGGTGATCTTTCCATCAGGCCTTTGGGAGCAGAGCAACCACCATACTCATCCAAAGTTCTTTTTTTTGTCTTGCTATCTTTGCTTGTGGCACTAGGATCATCAAGATCATGGTGATGGCCACAAACATGATCATGGTCTCTGTCCCAGTCACGATCAGGATCATGATCTTGATCCTGGTACCGATCTCGATCTTTGTCATAATCACAATCATGGACACAGTCATTGTACTGCTCATGCTTGCATTCTTGGCCATAGTCACTTTCTGAAAGCTTGATTCTCTTTTCTCGTGAGTCTAAGCTTTTCTTTTCCTCCGTTGCATGTTTATCGTCAGACTTAATGATTGTATGATCTTTAGGAGGATTATCATCCTGTTGATTATCATGCCGATGCTTGTCCTCTCTGTCCATCTCTTCCCTATACTTGTCTCTATGTTTTCCATCCTTTCGCCTATGTTCCTTCTGACTGGTATCCTTGGCAATTTCATCCCTCGATGTCACTTGTCTGTCATACACATCTCCAACATCAACTTGATGCTTATCACCATCACTGTACTCCCTCTTCTTCCTTATTTGCTTCTCAAGCAGCTGGTTGTCAAGTTCAGGACTTTGAAACTCATCCAGTTTCCTTGAATCTGCACTAAGGATCAAAGTCAACAACTATTTTCTAGGGCAAAAAATGAGAACACCAAAAGTCTATAATTAATAGCCCATAAGAAATAATGTGCATCACAAAAACAAATACTAAAAATGAGGAGCAAAGCATTACACAATCCACATCACAAGTCCCACACACTTAATCCATGGAAGTGTTAATGTAAGGAACCTGGTACTCATGGAGCGATAGTGAACTAGAATAGAACAATTGTTGAGAATTATACTCTGGAATTAATACAATGCTACAATATCAATGTGATATTGAGCTTGAAGGAATGAATAACAAGATGAACATTAACAAGAAATGGTAAAACTAGGTATGACACTTCAAGAGACCAAATCTCTCAAGAGACCAAATCTCTCCCAAGTAGCTCTTAGAGAGGCCACCACTCTCCCAAGACTTTCCCACTAATTTCCTGAATGATTCCCTCCACACCCCCTCCCTACAAATAACCTCCTCCAACAAAATCCCACAAAATCCTCACTTCCCTCTGCTTTCTCTCTGTCAACTCAGCAGTTGGTTATACAAGGGTGAACCCCTTTACTCTCTCTCATCTCACATTTCAGTAATTACAAGAAAGCCCAACTATGTATTGGCTCAGTCCCTAACAATACTACCCCCCGCCTCCCAAAAAAAATCACCTTGTCCTCAAGGTGATGAAGCTTGAATGATACTGTCAAAAAACACTCCTGGGTCCCAAACCTTTAAAGAGGATGAGGAGGTTATGCTTGTAGTGTGATAATGTCCTCCAGGGTCCCATGAAGCTGTCCCAACTTCCCCTGCTCTGTCCTTTAAGTAATTGATACCAAAAGCATCACCATATGTCTTTGCAACCTTGGTACCAAAAGTTGTAAAATCCTCAGCATCCAGAAGTTCTAGCATTAATGACCATGACCTGTCATAGAGAACTCCTCCTAGCCTATACTTGGTACCGACTTCAGCAAAATGCATTAACTTTCTATGATGCACATGCTTCAAACTTGCAAATTCTTGAACAAACTCATCCACTGAATTATCAGTTCCATGCTCAGCTCTCATAACCATAACAGCAACATTTTTAACCAGTTCTTTCTACTCAATAAGCCTTTTATCTTGTGAATTGCTGGACTGCTCCAAGGCCAGTACAACTTGATTGTTCCAGCCAAAATTCTGTTTAGCAATGATGCTGCCAGTTTCTAAAACCTTTCCCTGAAATCTAAATCTTTTAGTTGTTTTCAAAAGCCAAGGCCGCAAAGAATCAAGGGGTGACCTCCTGAAGGGTAGACAACTTGAGTTCCATGTGATTGATTGAGCAACTCAAGAGAGCTTACAAAGAATTTCTTGCTATTTATGCCTTGTCTATAAACAGGTCCAGTAACATAGGGAAGTTCATAGTCCAATCCATCAACTGGGAGTATTGAACATTCCAAAAGTGGAAGGATGTTTGTGTATAAATTTGGAATTTGCAACGTATTCTTATTTAATGGCAGTGTAAGAATATCTAGACATATAGATTCAACCCCCCCATGCCATATATTAATGTCAGACCCCCTCCAAAAATTTCTAAATTTTAAGTTCTTTACCATGAGAAGAAATGTTATTCTCAATTGGAACCATTTGTGCAAATTCTCTAGGCATTTCCCTTTGATTCCTCTCTTTCACTTGTTGCGCCTGGTCTCCTGCTTCCATGGGTCCCTCTTGGCACCTTTTCTGGACTCCAGATTAGTAGTGATAGCTGCTGGGCTACTTATTCCTATTTTAGCATTCGCAAGGATTGGAGGCCCAACTCTTATGTTTGTTTCAGCAAGGTGAATAAATGGTTCCTCATATCTCTGGGCTTGGTCAATTAACTTGAGATCCATCCATTTCTATATTCTGATTGGGCCTTGCTTATTAATGTCCCGAGTGAGTTCCCTTCTCTAGCACTCCCATCCTCAATTTGGGCTCTGCCTAATAACTTCATATCACATACCTTTTTACCATAACCCCAGTTATTATCTCCACTGACTTGGGCCTGGCCCATTAGGTGGCAAACATGAACCGATTCCTGCCTTGCCCTACTTTTCACACATCTTTCTTCCTCCTTCTCCTTGCAGCCGCTGGAATGAATCGGGGCTGCAACTGGCAGCACCTCCCTTGTCGTCATCCCACTGCTCGCCATACGTGACAGTGAATTTGGCGGCTTTGGCGGAGGTAGTTGGGTCAACACTCTCGAAACCAAAAACTCCTCCACCGTGGCGTGCTCCTCTTCCTTCTTCTTCTCCCTCATGTCGCCGCTTGTGGAGGTTCACCTAGCCGCCGTCTCTAGACACGCCTCCATCGTCATGTTCGGCTTGGCCTCGAGATTTCGCCTTTTTGGTGATGGAAGCTTGGCCTCCATCCTCAATGCTTCTGCAGTGTCCTCAGCAGCCTCCCTCGCGACCAAATCTGGTGGTTCCGGCGGCATCGATGACTCTAGCAGCGCAAGTTTGCCCGATTGTTCCTAAGGCCAGAGCTTTCCAACGATTGTGAGCTCTTTTCTCCTCTACTGCTCACCCGCAGGATTCCATCGCACGTTCGCTCTGGTTGGAGCTTCGCCCATCAGCTGCTTGACCTCCTTCAATGGTTCTTCTTCGCTTAAAATCTCCAACTCCAATGCTTTCTCAAATTTATGCATATCCTCACCTTCATCCTTGGCTACTTCCTCCTCCTCTTCTACCTATTCCTTAATCTCAATCAAATCCGAATCCAAAAATTGGTGATTGATCTCCATTTCCTCTGGTTCAACATCCTCAGCCTCCTCTTCCTCTTCATTCTGCATGAATTTAAAAAATGTTCGGACATCAGGAGGCCAATCTTCCATTGAGGATCTCCTTCTTCTCCTCCACCACCGATTTTCATCATCCTCCCAAACCGGTCATCGACGATGCCGGATGTACTTTTTTCACACTTGCTTTTTGTTTTCGGTAGATTTTGCTTAACCTTCTTCTTCTGCTTCATCTCCATCATCTGTTTCATCTCCTTCTCCCTCTCTAACTCTGACTTCGTAGCAGCTCGTATGGTTTTCGGCACAGGGCTCCCAAGATTGGGAGCTCTGATACCAGTTGTAAGGAACCTGGTACTCATGGAGTAGTAGTGAACTAGAATAGAACAATTGTTGAGAATTACATTCTAGAATTAACACAATGCTACAATATCAGTGTGATATTGAGCTTGAAGGAATGAATAACAAGATGAACATTAACAAGAAACGGTAAAACTAGGTATGGCACTTCAAGAGGCCAAATCTCTCCCAAGTAGCTCTTAGAGAGGCCACCACTCTCCCAAGACTTTCCCACTAATTTCCTGAATGATTCCCTCCACACCCCCTTTCCCTACAAATAACCTCCTCCAACAGAATCCCACAAAATCCTCACTTCCCCCCACTTTCTCTCTGCCAACTCAGCAGTTGGTTATACAAGGGTGAGCCCCCTTACTCTCTCTCATCTCACATTTTTTAGTAATTACAATAAAGCCCAACTATGTATTGGCTCAGTAGCTCACAATTAAACTTGGGAAGTTTCAAGGCATGTTATAAACAAAACAACATGCAGCACAAATAAGTATTTCAACTTCTCAAATTTAGAAACACAGTTGGGATCATAAAATTTGTTTAGAATCACTTTCTTCCCAAACAAGTCAGCTGGACATTAATTGTAACTTGAACCACAGGATGCTCAATATTGCAAGATTTATCCCAACACTATAATCATTTTAGCAGAGAGTATATGAACTGATTCATAAGAACTCCAAAATAACAATAAAATATTTACTACCCACACTTTCAGGGAACAAAAATTGCTGCAGGAAACTCCAGACACTTAAAGAAAATATTGAAAGGTAATATGCCACAATGACTAGAATGATTAATTTTTAGGAAGAACCAGCTTAGTCCTAAGCTAAAAGTAAATAATAATGCATTATAAAGTTTTCTAAAAACAGCCCACAAGAATTGATAATATCTCCAAAAGCCGTTGATTTTCATATTATATTTTAAATATTAAAAAGAAAGTCTAATGAAAGTTCAATATATATACGGACAGTAAAAGTCGGCATTTTGCAAGCATCACGCATTAAATCTTATTCAGTAACAACTACTTATGGCAAATGAAGAAAAAGAACTTCTATAACCAGCATAACAAATTCATGTCACATGAAGAAATAGAAGGTAACTAAGATATAAGTTAGTTTCATTACAGATCAGAAAGGAGGACTGCTGAACAAGAAGACTAAAGAAAGAACACAGAAAACTTAAGCAAGTTCCTTAGAGAATAGCAAAGCTCTGCAATCTAAAATATTGCATATCTAGCTAGAATAATTTCATAACAGCAATGAAGATAGGGCAGAATCCCTGAATTCGTGAGCATGCCTCAATCAAATATAACTCACAGCCACATTAAGACAGACTGATGAAAATTTTGCTCTCCTTACAAGGTGAAACAGCATGTGTTACACTTAGGTAACTTACAAAATATATATGATGAAACCACGATGTGAAATGGACATCCACAGATTCAATCTCATGCATACACAAACCACAGCATGTGCAAGCAAGAATATCATTACCCAAACTCCATCCAAACATCGAAATTTCTACATGAGGAAAGACTGTGACATCATAGTCACGAGGTAGAACTACCCAAATCACCTTGTCAATATTTAGAGATCCACTTAACCCAGAGATCAATTCAAATCCAACAAAACAACGACCAAAACCAAATCTGCAATAAGGTAATTACCAAATAATATAGTATAATATAATAATATAATATAATGATTACTTTGACACTGGCAGTAAATGGGTATTAAGGAAAAACTCAAACATCTGGCAAAAGAAAACAATGAGGCAAAAGTACCTAATGATATAGCAACCTGCCTCATCATTGTTTCTGTCCATCTAATAGAAAATAATGTCAACAATCAATATCCCATAGACAATCATATTTATCAACTCTACAACAGCATTGAGGCCTAAAATGTTAACCAAACAATTAAATTTTTAACAATAATGTCTAAACCCTATTAGGCTATTGCAGACAAGGATTTGTTCAATTATAGAAAACTTAACCCAAAAAATTCAATGAATCTATCCCTCAATAAGGCATGCCACCAATTTAACTGTCATTGATTCTAAACCACTTTTAATTGCCAAATCATATCAAGTAAAAACCAAATGATGCATCAATGCAAGCTTTCCACAATTGGACTCAAACAATGACCATCCAATCTATCTATAGGGATCAGTGTTCTAAATTGCGGTTGCGGTCGCGATTGCGGTTGCAGTTGCGGCCATTGCGGCTACTACGATGCGGATTGCGGCCGTTGCAGTGTGATTTTAGTTTATTTTGCACAAAATGCAAAATAAAAAGAAGTACAACAATTATGGCACCAAAATAACAAGTCTTCAACATATTTTATACAAATAAGTGCCTCTAACATATTTAAATACGAACTTTTCATATTTTTAGAACGATCATACAATAAAATTAGAACTTCTCAAAAAAAAAAAATTGCTATAAAAGTGACCAAGTAATCCATGAATAATTTTATAATACTAACAAAAACAAGAATTAAATTCAACACAAAATTTTAATATAGAATACTATTAATAATTAACTAAACGGTGTTGCGGCTGTAAAAATGATTAATCCATGAATAATTTTATAATACTAACAAAATCAACTTAACTGTGTAAAAATGATTGGATGACATTTCAACATCCAATACATGTTGTTTACCAAAAAAAAAAAAGAAAACGAAAAGCACTCTGGTCCTAATATATTTCCACCCCTTTTTTCAAAAAAAAATTGATAGTGAAATGCACAAATAAAAAGCCCACCCATTTTTTTGGCATGGTAGACAATAAAAAAAGGAGAAGCTAAGCCGTGTATCAAAACAAAAGGAGAAGCTAAGCCTTGAATGAGGAATGCCCAGGAACAACAAGAAGCCTACCCATTTAATAAAATAAAAAGATAAAAGAAAACAAAAAGAAAAAGAAAAGCCATCAGCAGCGTCCCCTTCCCCACCCACCCCCACCCCCACTTTCCTCTAGATCCTTCTATCTTTCCTAGTTCTCTTCTTCATTGTGACCAAACAAACAGCAGCCCAAGCTCCCACCTTCAGCCATTGATTTTTTCAAAAAAAAACCCATGCTCAATCTTCAGCTTGTAAGTCATTTTCAATATAATATCTAACATTTTTTATTCTTCTTTTCATATCCCCTCCTCTTTCCATGTTTAATCTTTCCTCAACTCCACTCTTACCTCCCCCTTCTCAATCTACTTCTTTTCTGTTTGCCACCGGAGCACCACCATCTACCATATCTCCAATTGGCCTTCCACCATCACATGATGGTTGAGATTGTGCAAGAATGGAAGTGCAAAAGCGAGATACATGGTTGATTTTTTGGACTTGTTGCGTTCTATTGCAGTGCGTTGCGGCCGCATCACCATTATTTTGCAAATTTTTCTGGGATTTCAATTCACCCCGCAATTGTGGTCCAAGGCGGTTGTGGGCACTAGCGCAACCGCAATATTGCAGCCGCATCAACCATTGCGGACCGCAATTTGAATCCTTGATAGGGATCAATTAGCACCCACATAAGATTTGACATACATACATCACTAAATAATTTTTTCTATAATATAATTGTATCAACATAACCATGGAGTTATAAATATTTATCATGTAGATTATTTGTGTCAAATTGTGAAAAGAGAATGAACATCAATAAAAATGGGATCAAATAGTTTTATTTTCATACTTTTTAAGGCTTTATTACATTGATTTTGATGAACACAAAAAATGTAATTAACAACATCAAAATCAGTTAGAGAAGAGTTTTAAAAGACTTCAAAATCACAAAATTATCATCTGCCTCATACAGAAGTGATGAGCAGCCTAAAAATTCGAAGGTATAAATAGAAGAACTACTATTTTGACCTTGAAAAATTATGTCACTACAAAATAACGCAGCCACAGGAGAATGTGGGTTCACTGGAAAGGATGGAAGCATTCAGGCAGTGAGAGGAACCCTACAGCCTAAAATAAAGTATGATTATATCAGACGTGTATTTCCAGAATGTCACCCGGCATAAAATTGGCAAGACAACCTGCACACAAGAACTGACTTCGACTGACATTTCTCTGATAAAAACAGTGATGGCAAACAGTGAGTGCCTAAACTCATTCTAATAACCAGAAAAATAGAGACAAGGAAAACAATTCACATATTTGCATTTAGGTAATAAAAAGAAAAAGAAAAAGAAAAAAAGAAAGCGCCAGCAAACTACAAGCGCCAAACAGAGCCCCTGATTTGAATAGAAGTAGGAAACCAAATCGGACAAAACGAGGAATCCGTACTTCATTTTTGGCACTGAAAGTAAAGCTGTGATTAAGACGCTTGAGTAATAAGCGGTCATAAAAAGCTTCAGGTTTCAAACCCATACTCTAATCACTCACCCTTCACATAACTCAAGATTCGAAGCTAATCCCAAAAAGCATTATTACACACGCCACAGGCCAATCAGTTCTACCTTACCATTATTTTCATAACCTCGCTTCGACGCTCTCAGCTCTTCATTATCAACCGATCTCTCGCTCCTGCCTTCCCTAGCCTTCCGCTCCTTATCGTCCCTCCGTCTCGCCTTCGAGGCTTTCCTCGACCCTTCGCCTCGCTCGTCCTCGCCGCCATTCCACCTCTCTCTTCCTCCTCCTCCTCCACCGCCGTTGCCGCCGCGGTCGTTCCGCCGCTTCGACGATCCATTTTTGTTGGAGTTCCTGGAAGCCTTGGTGGGGACGGCGTCGGCGCTGTCACCCTGTCCCTTCCGACCGGAGTCCCTCTCGGAGTCCGAGTGCTCCCTCGTGCCGTGCTTGCTCGATTTGTGCTTCGAGCTATGCAGCATCGCGAACCTGAAAGCCCTAACAGGAGGCGCGGGTGCAGAAACCTTGAATTATAGGGAGCAACGAAACGGCGTCGTGGAATCGGGAACGGTGAAGGGCGGAGGAGAAGGTGTTTGGTGCGAAGAGTGAAGTTGTAAGAGTGTAGAGCAGTTGGTAGGGAGGATGAGGAAGCGGGTCCGAATACGAGAAGGGATCGAGTGAGAGAGTATTTACGGTAAAGGCCAACAACGTTCATTTTGGGAGTTTTTTGCAAAAATAAAATGATTAAAATGATATATTATATAAATCCCCAATATTAAAAGTATTACACAATTGTCCTTTTTTTAGTTGAATGGAAATCGGTTTAAACCGATTTTAGTGCACATCAAAAAATTTCTGCACAAAGGCTACAAGAATCGGTTTGAGAAGATTATAAAAATCGGTTCAAGCAGATTACTGTAGAGTGTCAGTTTATGTTAGACTGCTTGCAAAATCGGTTTAAACCGATTTTCTACACATTCTGACGTGGACTGATACTCTACAGTAATCTGCTTAAATCGATTTTATGTTTTTATTAATCTTCTTGAACCGATTTTGGCTTTTCACAATTGGGAATTTTTAAAATCTCTTTGAACCGATTTTAACTCAGCACACTCAAATAATATTTCCACTTAGCACACTTTCTAAATGAGGTAACACGCTGTCACAAATGAAATGAGCACATCTGATATTTTTGTTTAAGTTGCTACTCCTAACAAACTTTATCTATAATGACATGTTTAGAGTCACTAGTTTTGACAAAGTTTTAGGTAGTTATTTTTATTTTTACTTTTTGGGAAGAAAGAAGGAATATGAAAATTGCAAGGGGTTATATGGAAACAGAGGTGAACTTACAATATAGGGTGGCGAATCTCGGAGACCCAAGAGCCCCAATGCCTTTGTCTCACACCTTGGTATTGTTGTTGTGGTCTAGCCATGTTAGGGAAGGGAGAGAAAGAAATGTATTCCCTTTTTTCAGAAAGTGTGCTAAGTGGAAATATTATTTGAGTGTGCTGAGCCAAAATCGATTCAAAGAGATTTTTAAAAATTCTGATTGTGAAAAGTCAAAATCGGTTCAAGAAGATTAATAAAAGCATAAAAATCGATTCAAGCAGATTACTGTAGAGCGTCAGTCCACGTCAGAATGTGTGGAAAATCGGTTTGAACCGATTTTGCAAGCAGTCTGACGTGGACTGACGCTCTACAGTAATCTGCTTGAACCGATTTTTGTAATCTTCTCAAACCGATTCTTGTAGAGCTTCGAGCAGAAATTTTTCGATGTGCACTAAAATCGGTTTAAACCGATTTCCATTCAACTGAAAAAAGGACAATTACGTAATACTTTTAATATCCAGAGATTTATATAATATATCATTTTAATCATTTTATTTTTGTAAAAAACTCTCATTTTGGCATTAGGTTCGCGACACAAATATAAAAAATTTCTGTACCTCAAAAAAATAAAAACAATAAGAACAAATATTAATATAGAAATTTAATATTATTTTCTTTCAATAATAATTCTATATATATTTATTATTTATATATCTATTTTCACTACTTTTATTGTTTATGTATTTCTTTCATTGTCTCTACCAAATACCCATTGTCTAGGGATAAATGTGGAATCACATGCTGTTTTTGCCAACTATAGCATAAACAATAAAACATGCATCCCGACAAACATATGTATACTATGGGGTTATATCATATACATTATGTGAGAAATAAGAAAGAAAATTAAGCCATTAGATCAAATGGACAGGTGAGATTATATCAAAATTTTAAATACTCGCATGCCCCACTCTTATAAACTCAACCCCAAGTCTTTTCCCCTTTGTGATGGATGCCTTTTTCCATCTCCACTGTTTCAAGAATCCTTTTCCTTGATGGCAAGAAAATGTTGAGTTTATTAGAAACAACACAATTTCATTTATAACTATCACGGACTAAATAACAAACTCATTTATAACTGTTGTGGACTAAATGTACCACCCTAACTTTTAACACTATACGTCTAGGACGTATTATGGTTAATCGTTAGTTATTACTCTTTCATCTCAGAATTTTACTTAATTTTAAGGCTTTTGAAAATAAGTCTATAGAAAATACGACCCATTTTTTTTTGAAAGACCAAACTATGAGCCGTTCGCGTATAAATTATAGCGTATAACTATTCATCATATATCATACATACAAAACACAACAGAGTCTAGCATAAATTGTGCACATCATCATACCATAACATAACTTCAAGTATCAAGACAAATAATAATAATAGTGATGTTATAGGAATAATCCACAATCATACTATAACAATAATACTGTAACATCCTCCCAAGTACAACGTCATCCTTAAGTCATGACATCAGACTTGAGAGTTGTTACTTATAAACTATCAGACCTTTCTTAAATAACTATAGTAAATGTGATAAGATCGTATAATACCTAGCGTAATTTGGTTAAAATATATAACAAAGAAACACAATATTTATTGAATACATAGCTAAGTACAAAAGGAAGCTCTTCTAAGAGCTTTAATACATATATATTCTCTACTACATTTACATACACATATGCCTACAACTATATACAACATAATAATAATATCAACTACTAAACAACTGTAATTCCAAGTTCTTTCATGTAGCAGCCACATCGTTCTCTGGATCAACCTGGAGACGACACGAGAACACAAAACACATAGGGGAGAGAATTAAAGAATTCTCAGTAGGGCAACTCCCCAAAAACTCACTCATACTATCATCGTCATCGCCCCAGCCACTTCGGTTTATTAGAAAAAGAGTGATCATGGCTTTCATACCAATGTTTCATTTTTAAAGTTCCAAATCATACTTCCGAAGTGAGTAGCTTTTAATAATCAATCACTTAATGCATATGTATTATAATGTCAAGCATCTAGTAAATCATCCTAAGCAAACATTCAAAAATAACAACCAAAACATAAGTAGAAATTTCATTCTTACAAGCATTATCAAGTAAACTTATATACAGAAATAATAATAAATTATGTATTCTTTTTCATGGCCAAGGAACTCAATCTAGTGCATTTTTCTCTTTTCATTGACATAGGAAAGACTTAGTTTATACCATGTTGCAAAACTCAATTCAGTGCAACCTTCTCTCTTCATTGACATAGGAAAGACTTAGTTTATACCCAACGGGTATCTACCGTGGACAACTCCACAATAGATAATTTATACCAAATGGTATTTATAGTGGATCACACCACATAAGGGCAATAGACTGCTTATCAGGACTGAGCTCATTCCTATACGTGATTATCGGACTTCATGTTTTCCATTTCCGAATCATACACAGTTCTATTCCTAGCTGATACGTCTACCGACTCATAATATCTCGAGGGAAGTTCCTCTTTTTGCCTTCCCCTTAATTCAATCTAAGTCTTGTTTCTGTTTTCTCCATATGTCAGAATAGGCACACTCAGTGTTTTGGGAAAGTTCCTACTTTTGCCTTCCCCTCGTTCAATCTAAATCTTGTTTCTATTTTCTCCATATGTCAAAACATGCACGATTAAAGTTCATATATTCTCTTTTGCCAAATATACATATCATTCATTGTTCTTTTCCAAATGCATGCATGAGGCATATTTATACATTCATTCATAATATGATTTCAATCATGCCTCAAACCATTCCTTAAAGTCACTATCATGCATTCATAAATGTCATACTTGAACCCAATGTCATTATTTCATCAACTCAAAGCATCAATTCATTTTCAGCACAATGGCAGATTTCACATATCTATAGCCCAATTTATTTTGCATTTCAAACCATGAAATACAAGGCTATAAAAATTATCCAAGACACCTCAATGTGTCATAAAGGTGCTTGAAAAATTTCTGAGTTAAAAGGTTCTGTAAGTATGATAACAAAATTCAACAAATTAGGAGACTAGAAACCCCCTATTTGCAGCCAACAGCCAAACTTCCAATCTTATTACCTTATCAAATGATCATATAAAATCATACAAAAATTCATGGTTGGACTTCAACATGTCCTCAATATCCTGTAGAAATTTCAGTGGACAAATCAATCATTTGATGTTGTAACAAAATTAGACAAGCTCAGAGTTTCAGAATTGGCTTTCCAGACAACTCAAGAACAGTCTCGGTTTTTAATTTTTATAAAATAGTAACACTCATTTTTAGGACCCAAGAAAAATCATGGAGTTGCCTCAGGATGTTAGCTTCAACATATAACTTTTATAGCTCATAAAAATTACTACAAATACATCAGAAAATTCATGAACCATAACCTGTCCAGAAGAAATCCGAAAATCCAGCAGCATAGTCTAATATTCCTTTTGACAAAAATGATTTCTAGAATCATCCAAACACTCCACAAAAATTAATACATCTATATCCATATATCGTCAACCAACACAAATAAAAATATCAATTTAAATCAGTGATTAACACAGAAAAATGGATTTGAAGAAGAAGAGGTTCAAAAACCCTACTTTGATGGCTTTAGGGATCTTGGCTCCAAAGAATGCTCCAAGATTGATTTTGCTCACTTCAAGGCCACCAAATCAGCACCAAGCCCTTCCTTAATCAGTGATGAATGAAATACCAAGGTGAGGATTGATGAGGAATTGAAATTCCAATAGGTTAGTTTGATAGATTATGAGGAGTAGAACAAGTTTTGTGAAAGGATCTTGGTGTTTTAGTGACTCTAAGTTAGAGTTTTTGAAGCTTGAAACTTGTTAATGGAGGTTTGAGAGGAAGAATAATGGAGAGGCTGTGTTTTCTGCCTCTTGGCCGAAAATGATGATGGTGGGGTGATAAGGTTAGTGGTTTTGTGTTAATCTTTAAAGGAAGCTTGTAAAGAAAGCTTGGTTATTGTAATGTAAAAGGATAATTCTTAAAGAAAGCTAACAAAATAGATGGATAGGATTGTTTCCTTGGTCAAAGAATAGATCTTGGGCATCCACTTGGCTCAAGGCAATTGGATCACTTTAACTTGGGGAGCAAGTAGCCTTTTCAGTATTAAAACCGCACACCGAAATTTCACCGAAGGAATAAGTTATTGGCTCCCGAGTAAAATAGAATAAATCAAAGGTCATGATTAAAACTTGCTTTTCAATTTTTAATCCTTGCCATCCACTTGGCATAAAGTGGTTGGTAAAGGTTACTTAGCCACTAAGTAACTTGTACGGCGTTAAAAACTGCATATCGAAATTCTACCGAGTGGGCAAAACACTGTACCTGGGTAAGAAGACATTGCCTGAAAATTAATTCTAAGTATAAAATTTTCATTTTTAACTATTTCTAATCTCAATCCTATAATTTCTTAGTTTTAGGCACCTCCAAGTCCCAATTTTAGGGTTTCGGCTGTCCCGACGGGCCCGTGGGGTCCACAAGGTTACTATTCAAGAATTTTTTATTTTTTTTTACAAATCCGTTGGATCGCCCTCATCATTTCTAAAACTATCAGATTTTTGAAATTACGGCTAGTAAAGCCCAAATTAATTTTTAAATAATTTTTAGGGTGTTACAAATACGATATCAAATATACTGAGCCCACCTGTAGAAGTTAAGCATACAACAATTCAAAACTAAACATAACTATGATGGAGCTAAACCCTACGCAACTAAGTTACAAACTTGCACGACGGCGAGGTAACTCCTAAGGTTGTAAAAATGAAAGACTATATCCTCGCTTCCGCTGGGCCACTCTGATCTTAACTATCATGCAACTTCCATGCCGGTACCTCAGGGTGGTCCACGGACGTCGTGGTCAACCTTATCTGAAGACGAAGATGGAAAAGAAAGATAGAGGGAGTGAGAAACTTATACAAAAATCTCAGTAGGGTTTCCCTCTCCACACACGTGTCATCATTATCGTCCTCAAGAACCTCGAGTTCAATCACAAAAGTAATGGGTATAAATAAGGTTCATTTGTCAAGTTTTCAAATACTATTAATCGAGAACCATATCTTTTAGTATGAATCTTAATGCATGAATGCAATAGGTATCTCATGTACGTATAGCAATGTCTTAGTGCATGCAACATAAATCAACAATGTGCAAGTTCAAAACACAAGATAAGGCTAAGTGCATGAGCAGGAGATAAGCTAGAAAACTAAAATTGTGGCAAGTAAATGGATCCATGATAGGGTAATGCAATGAGTTATACATCATTTAACATGCATGGCAAGACAGGAAAACCCATGGTAATTTACTCTCTCATGAATGAATTCTCACATTTCTTTCTTATCAATTCCACTATCTTACGTCATCACTAAAACCAACCAACATGCCAGCCTCGGCGAATTTTACAATTACCACCATAACCAACCGACCTACTGATCGCCTAGGATGAACTCAGCCTAATTAGCCATCGCTAGATTTAACATAGGGTACTAGAGGGGGAGAAACACATCATTTCTTTTCCTTTCTTATTATGAATATGTAACTTACTTGGATCACCTCTCATAATAATTCGAGGAGTCTAGAGGATCATTTCCATGTGTGTTATGTTACCTTAAACTTAGCGTGTTGTTTTGAGATGCAAAGGCACAATCATATCACATAATATCACATGTTTACATTTCACTTATCATATGTACCTCAAATATTCCAAGTGTAGTCATAAATGCTACAATAAATCATATAAATGGATGGCCAAGTATGCAACATTATCATCACACAAATTCTCATTTATATCATACCCCTCATCTTATAAAATAAGCACTTTCATTATCCCTTAGATGGCTAAACCTCTAAATCGGGTAAACCTGACTTTTGTATTTATTCTTTTATGCATCTAAGGAATTAATTCTAATGACTTCCACTAATTAATGACCTCAAGAACATCATTATGCCATGCTGGATAGATTTGGGCAGAATTGAAAATTGAACAATTTCAGTGTTCTAGAAGTTATGTTTTTTACTCTTTCTCATTACCGGCTTTTCCTAAGATGCTAGAATTAATTCCTAAGTTAATTATGAGTGATTCCTACACATTTACTAAGTGTTAAACATCCTTTTTGCCAAAGAATAACATGCTAGATAGAACCCATATTTTTCAATTTTAACGATTCTAAAAATCACTTTTTTGATTCTTCCTAGTTACTAGTCTTTCCTTAATTACCAAAAATCATTACCACACTAATTAATAACAATTTTTACATGTTTAACATACTCCAAACAGCATTCTTCAAATCTGGAAAGGTTTGGACAGAATAAAAAATTCAATGTTCTAAGAACATGCAGAGTCATAAAATAAGTATTTTTAGTAACTAGTCTTTTTTAGGAGTAAATCTGGATCAAGAAACACACTTGAAATTTATTTTATCCTTATAGAAACACAAATAATAACCTTAGTTCAGTGGCAAAGTTAAAGAGCTCAATAAGAGAATTTTGGTTATGTGAACTATGTTTTAACATTTTAAGAGTTAACATATTTTCCAAGGAAAAGATGTAAGACACAAACTTTGAATCCTTAAGATAGTAATAGTCCAAACCTTAAGACCTCATTCCTTTGAAAACAAAACCTTTTTATACGTATAAATGCCCATGGAACTGAAATTCCCATGTAAGTTGAAAGGGGTAAGTCTTGAGCTCTAGATTATTTAGGTGATAGTATAAACTTAAACGTGCAAATGCAAGCTTTATTTTAATCTTGATATTATAGGGTGATGGTAATTGAAACATAAATATGATATGCAAAGCTCAAATATAAATATGAAATGCAAAGACTTGGAATATAAATATGAAAATGCAAGCTCATTTTTAATCTTTAAGTTTAGGTGATGGCTCGAAATATAAATATGCTAGACAAGAAATATAAACATGAAATGCAAGTTCATTTCTTATCTTTAAGCTTTAGGTGATAACTTGCAAATAAATATGATATGCAAGTCCAATTATTTATTTTAGTGCTCTAGGTTCCTTAGAGTATTTACTCTAAATCAACAATCAACTTCAAGGTTGAAATAGGTAAGCTTCGAGTTTAATTATTTAGGTGATGATATAAATACAAATATAAAGTGTAAGGCTTGAATATAAATATGAAATGCAAAGACTTGAAATATAAATATGAATGCAATCCATTTATTATTTCTTTGAATCCTAGGCTCAAGACTACCATTTAACTCTTCAAAACAACAAAACATATTCATTTGCTAAAAACTTTTGGAAGTGAAACCTTCAAGCTTTAGAGATCAAGTAAATGATGGTTTTACAACCAATATCAAAGATCCTCATCATCAAGCCATGATCCTCAACCCACAAAGCCATCAAGGCCGAAAAATGAAAGAAAGAAAAAGGAAGGCCTTGTAGCCAAAAAAGAAAGAAGAAGAAGAAAAAACCAATATTTCAATATTCCAACCAAAATGATTTAAAAGAAAAGGATGTAAACTTTTAAAACAACTCCCTACCAAGGTATCTTCTTGTTGCAAGGAAAAGTTTGAGCCTTGTGAAAGAAAATGAGAACAATCTCCTTGAGGCAAGAAGAATTTTAGCCAAAGGAAGGAAAAAAGGGGAAGGGTTTTTCTTGAGCTTTGATGCTTAGGGATGGAAAGGTTGTGTTTCTTGATAGTGGTTTGAGGTTGAGAGATGGTGCTTCTTATGGTGGTAGAGGAGGAAAATAGAGTTTTTGAGAGATGAGAGATGAGAGAATTTGAGAGCACTTTTTTGGACACAAGACTTGGCCAAAAAAGTGGATGGGAAGAAATGAGAGTTTGTGTGTTTCTTTAAGCATGTGTTGTATATAAAGACACATGTGAGGGTATGGTGGGAGGTATGAGTGCCCATGATGGAGGTATGGGTGGGCCATCTAGAAGGACTTGGGGACCAATTTTCATTTTTAATGTAGGTTAGGGTGTGTATTAGAGGTAGATTTAATTAGGAGAAAGGTTAGGAATGGGTAATTAGGTGTTTGGGTGGATGATCATGCACTTAGGCATTTCAAGACTATGCTTAAATAGTGGTCATAAACATTAAGTTCATTTAATTTGAATTTCAAATGCTAACATGTTTCCTTAAATGATGGGATTGTGCACTATTCACTTTTTGACTTGAAGACTATTTGATTCTAGAAAGGGATTTAGTTTTCTCTAAGCAATCTTAAGCTCTAATCAACTTCAATTAATTATTTTGACTCAAGATTAATAATTAAAATTAATTAATCTTTAATTAGAGTCTAATATTGCTTAGGTTTTGTTAAACATACAATTTAAGCTCATTATGCCTTTAATTAGGGGCAAAATGGTAATTTTATAGAAAATGCCCCGGGACCACCCAGGCTTATACAGATGTTATACATTCCTTAAAAACAATATTATAAACTTCGTGTGAAGTCCGGGCCCAATTAGCAATTAATTTTGTGTTAATAAGCCGTAGGGGTATTTTGGTAATTTTGCACAAAAACCAAAAATTGAGATTTTCATCTTTAACAACACACATAACACAATTAATCCCCTTCAAACATTAAAACATTCACTCGAGGTTTGCCTAGATTGGCTTTCCTCTATTCCCGGGTAAAATGACATTAGGGTCATTTGTACACAGGGGAAAAATTGGAGTGTTACACTAAATAATATGCACCCAAGATCAAGTGGGTCAATTAGTGATTTAAGGCCTATTATCACTCTCATATTTCTATTTAAGATCAAGGATATGTTAGCTCCAGAATTCTTTTGTGCTTATTTGTTTTGAATGACAACAAAGTCAATTTAAAGAAAATTCTTTGAAGAATGACTGATGTCTCTATTGAGTTTTTTTGTAAGAATATAACAAGTTTCTATAGTTTAGCAAGAGCAAGACTTACTCAAATGAAAATATATTTCACAATGCATGCGTATATATGTCTATCTCATATTACGAGATCTGAAATGAAATAGAAGTGAAATTATATCCTTATCCAAACAATTGATAGCTAATGATAAGAAGAAGTTTTCAATGCTACAAGGAACCAAATGTAACGCCCCGTTTTTCTCTAAACTTTTAAATGACCAAAACGCTCATGATGTCATTTTACCTGAAACACGAGGACAACTGGCCTCGGCCATCCTCATAGGGCTTTTATGATGTATGAAGGGGATTGTATATGTTTGAATGTCTATCAGAGTAGAGAAATCTCATTTCTGAGGTTTCTGCGAAAAAATGACCAAAATACCCTTAACCTGATTTGAGACAGTTTTAAGTTTTGACTCCGACTCGGACTTGTCCCGGAGATCAAAAATGATGGTTTTAAGGCATGAACTATGTTGGTTTAAGTCCCAAAGGTCCCAAGGAACTTTTGGTAAAAATTTATGATTTTACCCTTGCTTAGTGGATTTTTAGCCTAACGAGTTCAATCACACCATGAATGACAACACAAGGAGATTTTTCTTCCCTCCTCCTTCTTCAAGAAGCTTCACCCATGCTCCTACCCCTCCACTCCTTCATGATTCATTTGTCTATAAATACACAACACTACACAACTTCATTCTTTTGCTCACTTCTTAAAAAGTCCCAAGCTTTCTTACTTCCTCTTTCTTTCAAGCTTTCAAGAGTTCTTCAAGCTCAAAGTTCTTCCTCTCTTTTTTGAAAAACACAAGGTAGGGAACCTTTCTAAAATATGTCTTTGATCTTTATGTTTCAATCTTGTTGGGAAATGATGAATGGTTAAACCTCCATGTTGTTTTCTGTAACACCCTAATTTTAACCCAACTTTCTAGAACAAATTAGGTTAAACATTAGGCTATTACCTCATAGTCTCATCTTTTTCTTGAAAATATTTAGCAGAAATTATGGTAAATTTTTTTTTTGAAAGTATAAAACAAAGTGAGAGCCGTGAACTTAACAATTCGAATAACAGAAACGTGAGACATGATTAACACTCATAGAGAGAATTCAAAAAGGAAAACATATAATGGTGGAGCAGAAATCATCATAACAAGAGAAACATTTCATTAATAATATATTTAGAGTACATAGGTAGTCATACCCGCATAGGTACAGGCAGAGCTTGTAATACATAAGAAATAAAATACAACAAGAAACACAAGTGTAGAGTGCGACTACAATAAAAATCCAAAATGCTACCCTCCTAGTAAGCTACGAGTATAAATCCACCACCCCTCCTAAAAGATACAGCCGAAGGGAATATCCTTGCAACGCTTGTGTACTCGAAAGCTCCACCGGGGTATAGTGCACCTCCCAGATCAAGCGTGTCAATGAAGTCAACGAACATCGCCATCGCTCTCTGAAGATGTGACGGGAGAAGAGAGAGAAGAGTGAGAATTCTTAGTAAAGAATCTCAGTAGGAGTCTCCTATCCTAGGGTTACATCGTTCACATCCCCAGGAACCTTGAGTTTATTTCATAAAGACAAGTGAGCATACATCAAGTTCATTTTAAGTTCTAAAGTGTATTTTAGCCAAGGTCCATTCATTTTAGGATGATCTTAATGTCATGAATGCAACATAATAAAGAATGTATGCGTGGCGCTACTTAATGCACATACATCAATCATCATCATACTTAGTGGTATTAAGTGGCAATTAGAACACATTCATATAGGACAAACTTAGTGACATAATCATAATCATAAAACTTCTCTTCCTTATGGGCCACCTTAAAAGACAATCGAACTGGGGGTGCTCGGCCGAACGGTGTCACCGAGCGTGTCCATCTCTAGGTTATGAGCTCATACCTTAACTAGTCGTCACTAGTTCTTACTTACCATTTAATGATAAGCGTATCATAAATCATAAATCCCGACTATCCGAGTGCGGGTTGAGGGCAAATCTCTTAGGGGTGCTCGGCAGAACCGGTGTCACCTAAGAGTAAAAAAATGGGTACCGATGTCACATGAGTTCTATGGAGGTGCTCGGCCAAACCGGTGTCATCCTAGAACCCATCTTAGTACCTTAATTTTCAAAATCTTTAAGTCCCCAAATTTGTCGGGAATTAGTGGCACGATGGCATCACGCCGAATTTCTTCCAAATTTGTTTTATGCCACATAAACATATATCCTCATAAATTCCTCATATGAATAACGTCATCATCCTTCACATAACATATGCATCATCGTAAAACATCTTAACATACCTTAGTATCATATAAATATCATTCTCATATTCTTAATGTCTTATGCATTGGCCGCTATGGTCTTTAACTCACAGTCTAAGTTATGAATCATTCAAAGCTAACCTCTCGGGTACTTAGGAGGTTATGACTAAGTATATCTCTCTTCATACTATGGTCAAGAATATCTCTCAATCTCAAAGGTGCAGAATTCATAATTTCAACTTTACGGGTACCTAGGAGTCACGACAATGACCCTTTCTAAGTTCGGTTTGCTCCTAAGGCACCAAGATCAAGTCCTAAACCAATTATGAGTCATTTCTACATATTTAAACTAATTTAGAACCATGATTATCATTACTAAACCTTGCTGGACAGAATCCAGAAAATTCTAACATTAAAGGATCTAGAACTCTCAAATTAATTCTTTTCTAATTTCTAACCTTTCTTATCTTTTACTTATGAGTTTTTCCATTGATCATACTTAAACATAAGCATGTTATCATCGTTAAAACAGCTCATACAGTGGCCAAACATAGCAAGGCGGAACCGAAACAACACTCTCCATACAAAGGCATAAAACATACTTTTTAAAGCACATAGGATACTAGTTTCTCTTGGAACCTTTTTAAAACCTTCAAAACTCTTTTGTAAACATTTTTAACATCTAAAATCATCAAGATATTTATAAGGGCAGTAGCTAAGTTAAATTTATTTCAAGAGGTACTAAATCCATAAAACTTAGTTCTATATGTTCTTTGAATCCACATAGACTTAGAAAAATTATAAATCATAGCTTATGGGCATTTGTGATCAAATGAAACTTATCCTAAGTTCATTCATCTCACATAGCCGAAGTGGGCATTCTAAGAGAATGCTTTCCATGTCTAACTCTCATTTGAGACCTTGGGACAAATCTTTGAGCTCTAGAGCTTTAGGTGATGACAAAACATAAACATGCCATGCACTTCATTTTTATTGTTCATTAGGGAAATAAAGTGAGAACTTGAAAAGTAAGTAGCTCAAAATAAATATGAGATGCAACTTGTTATTATCTTGGATTTTAAGTGATGACTTGAATATTAAACGTGAAATGCAATGCTTGGAAATTAAATATGAATATGCAAGTTCATTTTCAGTCTTAGAGCATTAGTGATGACATAAAAATAAATCATGCTATACAAGGCATAAACTAAATATGAATGCAAGTTTATTTTGGTTTAATAACTAGAGCTCGCCCAAGACTTTAAAGAACCAATATTCACAACCCAAACATAGTCTCATCAAGTCAAGAGAATGGAACTAAAAGAAATCTCCATATTTTCAAGAAAAGGAATTATGGCCGAAATCATGAGGCTAAGAGAAAGTAATCCATATTCCTTTTTGAAATCATTCTTATTTTCTTAAGTTGAAAACTTTAGTGAACTTCATAGCATAATAATAAAAACTAAAGAAAACTCAAGCTTTAGGGGTCTCATTATGATGAACACATAGTCATCATCTAGAGGTCCCCATCATCAAGCCATCATGTATGAGTTTAAAGGTCATGAAGGCCAAAAACTCAAGAAGGAAACCAAGAGAGTTTTAAAAAGAAATTCCAAGAGGTAGCTAGAGAAAAACTCATTTTTCATGGAAATGAGATGCAAAGAAACACTCCTACCTAGAGTGAAGACAAAGAGCTTGAACTTTGAGAGAAGAAAACAAGATGATGATCTCCTCCAAAAGGCTTGATGTTTTCGGCCAAGGGGAGATAAGGAGGTTAGAGTTGTGTTTGAGGTGAGGTTGTGTTTGAGATGAAATATTTGAGAGGTTTTGATGGTGATTCAAGGTTATGGGGTGATGTGTGAAGGTTATGAGATGATGATGATGAAGTAAAGAGATGAAAAAGATGAAGATGAAAAAGAAAGGAACTCTTTGGGACTAGAGAGAAAGAAAGAAACTAGCAAGACTACTCTAAGCTTTAGCAAATGCTCAATGTGCATCCAATGCTAACACAAGCTCCCTATTTATAGAAAAACAAAGTGATAGGTGAGAGAATGGAAAGCATGGCTGATGGTAAGAAAGAGAAAATAGCTCTTTGATGGTGTCATACAAGCATGGTTTGAAGCATGGAGCTCATGACACAAGGTATGGCTTCAAGCATGGGTTTTTGAGTGATCTTTTCTTTAAATTGTGGATGAAATTAGGCTTCTAGAAGACCAACATGGCTAGAAGTTTTTCAGCCACAAATAATTGAAGAGAATGATTTATTTTACTTGGTTATTCATTTGGAAAAGCAAGCTTGATTGAAATTATGGCAAGGCATGACAAGTAAGGTGATTTGAGGTGATTTTCCTTTAAGTTTGAAATGAAATAATTCATGAAAATGGGGGATGATTTTTGGTCAGATTTGGGCAGCAAGGAGAGAGGAAAAATCTTCCATGTAATTGGGTGTTAATGATAGGATTAAGTGTAGGTTAGTTTAGGTACAAGGTTAGGAGTAATTAAGCTTAAGTTTAGGTAACTAAGCATGTGTATTAGGAATTTTATGACAAGGTTAGGAGTGCTCTTACATCATTAGAGAATTTAAAACTCATTTGTGAATAAATAATGTGTATCACAATCCCATGATTTAAGGAAAGAGAGAGAAAACACTATTTGTGCACTATTCATTGATTCCTACACTCAAAGTCCTTGAATTTAAAGATAGGGTTTTAAGTTTATCTAAGCAATTTTAGGTTCTAATCATTCTTATTAAATTATTTTGACCTTAGATTAATTATGGAAATTAATTAACCTTCGATTAGAGCCTAATATTGCTTAGGTTTCGTTTAACCGTGTGATTAGGTGTAAACATACGAAACTACGGGCAAAACCGTAATTTTGCACTTATTTTGCCCGGGACCTCCGGGACCAAAACTGAGACCACAGAATACATAAAAACGTCTTTTAAACCCATCTGGAGAGGTTTCGGGTTCATCTGGCACTTGCAAAAGGGTAAAACGCCACAGGGGCATTTTGGTCATTTTGACCTGAAAACTCGAAAAACGAGATTTTTGATCCCGGAAAGAAACACAAGTCATCCAATCCCCTTCCAACATTGAGCTTGCCCTTCGAGTACTGTCGGACCTGGCTTTCCTCGAATTCCGGGCTGATAATGACCTCAGGGGCATTTTGGTCATTTTCACTCTAGTAGAAAATCGGGGCATTACATTTTCTTTTTCGGTTTCTTCCTTTCCTTTCCTCTAGTTTTCGGCCTCAAGGCCTTGAATATGATGGCTTGATGATGAGTGTCTTCTAGATGTGACCATGAGTGCATCTCTCATGCAACCTCTAAAGCTTGAGTTTTTCTTAAAGAAAAGCTTCATCTTTTACAAGTTTAGTTGAGGATGAGTTTATGTTTCTCTTGAACATTTGGATCTTCTTTCTTTTCTTCCTCATGTTTTTCGGCCATGAAGGCCTTTGACATTTAGAGAAATGAAAGCTTGATGATGAGGGTGTCATGATGGTGCTTGTCACTTAACAACCCCCAAAGCTTGAAATTTTTTAAAGGGAATGTTTCATCCTTTTTCAAGGTTGAGTAAAGAAGGAGTTTATGTCTCTCTTGAACACTTTTTGGACTTTCCCTTTTCTTTTTATATTTTCGGCCATGGAGGCTTCTAAGGCTTGGAAAAAATGGAAGCTTGATGATGAGGTTGAAGCTTGTCACATGAACAAACTCTAAAGCTTGAAACTTTGACCCTAAATCAAGTATGGTTTCGGTTTTGCTTTCTTCTTTAGCATGAACTTTGTTTTAAATGTTGGTTTTGAAGGAAGCTAAGTACTCAATGATGAGGACTTAGGATGTTGATGTTATAGATCATCAAGATCTTGGTCCCTAGAGTTTAAAGATGGTTCATTCTTCTTGATGAAGATTCGGCCACTTTCAAAACCTTTGAGGTTATGATTTATTTTGAATATCTTAGCACTAATAGTTTTCTTTTCTTGTAAGGATGAGGTTTGGGTTGGAACTATGTTCCTTTTTAAAGTCTTGCAAGAGCTCTAGACAAGATATAAAAGCAACTTGCATTCACGTTTATTTTATGCTTTGCATAGCACGTTTACTTTCTATGCCATCACTAAACCCCAAGATAAAGAATGAACTTGCATAATGCACATTTAAATTCCAAGCTTTTCATTTCATGTTATATTTCAAGTCATCACTAAACTCAAAGACTAAAAATGAATGTGCATCTCATATTTACTTTGAGCTATCAGTTTACTTCCTAATGGACTATAAAAATGGAATGCATAGCACGTTTACTCTTATGCTATCACCTAAAACTACTAGAGCTCAAAGACTTGCCCATTTTATCTTGAGAAAAGTTAAATCAAGGAGGTATCTTCTTGAAAAATCATCCGGCCATGTGATGATAAAAGCTCTAGGATGAGTTTTCATTAGTGACAAGAGCCTATAGTTTATGTTTAAAGTTTTTCCTAAACATAGGTGAGATTTTAAGGTATTTTGAGTATGTTCTTATATTTAGGATCTCAACCATGAGTGAAACTAAAGAGCTACTGCCCCATGTATTTTATACGAATTCTTGACAAGATAAATTGATTTCTAAGATGCTTTTGAAGTCCTAAAATTGTTCCAAGAGAAACTAGCTACCTATGTACATTGAAAAGGAAGTTTATACATGATTTGATGATCTTAAATTTTTGGTTTTGCCTTGTTCATTTCGGTTTTGCCTAGGTATTAATTGTTGCATCATAGAAAAAGTCGGATGTGAGAAAGGGTTTAAAATGTATCTTTTAGAACACCGTAATTAATCTAATTTAGCTTACTGCCTAATGCTATCCAGCCATAATTAATTAAGTTTTAGGACTTAATAAATTGTGATAATAAGGTTAATCTATCCCTTAGACACATAAGACAATAAGTTGGAAGTTTGAGGTTACTCGAGTGAGGGTTTTTACTCTTAAGGGAAAAGTTTAAGCATTACTCTATGAATGATGAATTCATGTTTACCTCATGACTTGTATGATGCTATATGAAGTATTATTTGTAAATGATAGTTTTATTATTGCTTGTGATTGTTCTTCAAGAACTTAGAGATGCCTATGTTCTAATAATAGATATGTGACATGCATGAACTAAGTGGCATCTCAATAAATATGCTAAGACTTAAGGTGACTTAAACTATGAGAAAATGATCCTTGAACCACCAAACTAAGGGTGGGGATGGGGTGATTCTAGTCTCCCAGACCTGTACTTTAAGTTGGGACCTTTAACTTATCAAAAGGGATAAGTCCATGTGCTAGTGACGACTAGCGTGGTATGAGCTCATAACCTAGAAGTTTCTTCAAAGGGAGGTTAGTTAGGGTGGCCCCAAGAAGAAAATGATGAGGTTTTAATGTCACCTAAAGTAACCAAGATGAGTTACCATGTACCATTTTCTGAGAACTATGATTTTATGCACCATGAATTACGAGTTTGTGTGCCATGATCCATGATATAAGGAACCATGATTTATGATTCGAGTTTCATGATTTATAGACTATGTAACCAAGAGGTTTTTAGAATTAAAAGGAACGGACCTTGGAAGTTAACATTTTCAAACTTCATAATTGAACCATTATATGCCCATGTTTTTACTAAGAAACCTAGGTTCCTATGGACATAGATGATGACGAAAAACCCTACTGAGTTTCTTTAGTAAGAAATCTCACTCCCTCTATCTCTCTTTTTCCGTCTCGTCTTCAGATTCAGATGGCGATGTTTGTGCTCTATATTGAGTCATCTACGTGGGAGTTCCACCATGATCCGGAGCATGGATCATACCATTTTGAGGGTCGCTGCACAGTTCGTGTTTTCATGTTCCCCGGACGACCGTTTTCTCATGCTGTAGATAGCTTTATTTTCTCACCGATGTCGCCCTATGGTGACGATATGGTTTTTGAGCGTGCTTGCACACGCAATGAAAGGATTCTCCGAACCTATACTGCAGGCTCGAGCATTGTACTTGAGTATGTACCTCGTTCGCAGCATTCAGAGGAGGACCCCTCAGAAGAGCTACCCACCCACATGTATGGAGAGGACTCTGCCCCCACTCACCCACGTGTGCTAGTAATCAGCGAGGAGATGGTTATCTAGGCACGGAGGGCCCGAATGCCCAAGATGCGACCTCGACGCAGAGGACATGCTCGAGTATCCACTCCTGTTGAACTTCGCCCGTGGATTGGCTATGTCCCACCTTACCCATGACTTCAGCCGTATGGTTTAGAGGGTAGTCCTTAGTACACACACGACACGTAGTTAGGATAAACTTTCTTTTGTGTTGAGGTTATCCATTTCAGATGTACTTGGGTATGGGTGTTCTCTTGCATGTATCTTTTATGTTTCCATGTATTTCTTGCTTTTCAATTGTATTGGATTCTATGTATTGAACAGTCCCGCTATTATTGGTGGGCATTTTATATATTAATGTATGAGGTATTCCAATATATGTGTTCATGATGCTATGTATGGAGCCTTTTATGTGTTTATATTTCTACACTTTACGATATTGTTCGATTACATTATACGCGGCTCATACTTTATCAAGATTTTGTCAAAAAAAAAATTTGCTCGTATTTTCAGTAAGTAATTTCAAAGATGATAGGACTAAATCAAGAAGTAATGACTAATATTTGGCCTCAGTACATGCTAGTAGTATTGGGTTGAATATTAGGGTGTTATATTTTGGTATCAGAGCAGTTCGGTTCTCACGGAGCTTGAGGATTGGACTGACTATGCTTCTTAAGCATAATCCGTTAGAGATGTCATGAATAGGATTAGATATGCATGACTACTATTTGATGTTAGTGCCATCGTAACTTGCTCACTTTACATGGAGTATTGAGCTTGATCAACTCAGTGTTACTGTTTCGTGTGTATAGGGACTAATGGCACGACGACAATCAGCTAGGAACGCTACTCCCAGAGTCCAAAATGACGAGACTGCTGAGGCACTCCGCGACGTGGAAAGAACCATGAGGCTGATGATGGAACGAATGGATCAAGACCGCCGTACAGGTGCAGGTCATGTTCCCAATACTGCTAAGATTCACGAACATGTGCGGTTTGGGGAGTTTCGCGAGGTGAATCCACCTACCTTCAAGGGGACCACCAACCCGAACCATGTTGAGGAATGGATTCGGAACATGGAAAATATTTTTAATGTAATACCTTGCTCGGAAGGGCAAAAGTTGAGGTTCGCCACATATATCTTTGGAGGCGATGCGATTCTTGGTGGACCAAAATTGAAATTTGTTGGAAGCAACTAATGACGTCATCAACTGGGAGGTATTTAAAGCTCATTTCTACGAGTAGTATTTCTTGGAGTTCGTTCGCAATGCTAAAGACGTTGAGTTCATGCAACTCTTTCAAGAGAATAGGACTGTGGCCCAGTATACCGCCAAGTTCGAAGATTTAATCAAATTCTCAAGGATGTATCAAGCTAACCTAGATGAATACTGGAAGTGCATCAAGTACGAGTCTAGATTGAGGGCCGAGCTCAAGGTTGTGGTTGTCCACCTGGAAATCAGGGATTTCTAGACCTTGGTCAACAAATGCGGCATCATTGAAGATGGTCAGAAGGAGTTGAACACGACAAAATTCGACAACTCCAGCAAAAAGATAGCACCTCAAGGCCAGAGGTTCAAGAAGAAGGGCCAACAGAAAATCCAACCCTAGCAGAAGTCTCAACCTGGGTCCAAGCCCCAAGGGCCTTGGAAGGACTTCAAACCAAGAAACAACAACAACAACAACAACAACAACAACAACAACAACAACAAGCCTACAACCAATAAGGGGAAGGCACCCCAAGGGACGTTATCCACCCAACACGCTATATGCCCCAAGTGCAGCAAACCCCATGGAAGCTTGCCGTGTCGTGCCGGATTAGACGTCTGCTACCAGTGTGGAGAACCAGGGTACTTTTCCAAACAGTGTCCCAAGAGGAATTAACCAACCCCCAACCCCAAGCTGCAACGTCAAGGAAGGGTCTTCACCCTCCACGCCGAAGAGGCGACGGAGTCCTCGAATCTCACTGAAGGTAAGTGCAAAATGAATGGTAAAGACTTAATTGTACTGTTTGATTCTAGCGCTTCCCATTCTTTTGTATCATGTTCTTGTGTAGAGGCTCTAGGTTTGCATGTGTTTGAACTCCCTTTTAATCTCATTGTCTTTACCCCTACTGGGAAACCAGTTAGGACTTGTAAATGTTGTTTAGAGTGTAATTTTACCATTGCAAATAGAACCTTTATTTTAGATTTTATATGTTTACCCATGCATGGCCTAGACATAATTCTCGGGATGGATTAGCTTTGGGCCAACCATGTACTATTGAACTGTTATGAGAAAACTATTACCTTTCTCCCCATTTCTTGTGAACCTAGGAAGAGTATGAGGATGTACCTAAATGCTGTAGACCTAGACTGTGGTAAGGGTGAAAAAGGTTATATTCTTTTAGCAGCTAGTGATGTTGACTTTGAGCAAAGTATCGAAGAGATACCCATAGTGAGATATTATCCCAAAGTATTTCCAGATGAAATCCCTGAGTTTCCCCCCAAGAGAGAGATTGAATTCTCAATAGAGTTACTCCCAGGTATCGGACCCATATCCATAGCTCTATATAGAATGCCCCCTCTGGAATTGGTCGAGTTGAAAACCCAGTTAGAGGACTTTTTGGAAAAGAATTTCATTAGGCCGAGTGCATCACCGTGGGAAGCCCCGGTGATGTTTGTGAAAAAAAAAGACGGAAGTATGATGATGTGTGTCGATTATAGGCAGTTAAACAAACTTACGGTAAAGAATAAGTACCTTTTGCCTATAATCGATGATCTGATGGACCAATTGAGAGGTACAATAGTGTTTTCTAAGATCGACTTGAGGTCTGGCTATCATTAGATCAGAGTTAGGGATGAGGATGTACCCAAGACGGCTTTTCACACTCGATATGGTCACTTTGAGTTCGCAGTTATGTCCTTTGGATTGGCCAATGCTCAAGCTGTTTTCATGGATTATATGAATAGGATCTTCAGACCCTATCTGGATAAGTTCATGGTTGTCTTTATAGATAATATACTCATTTATTCAAAGACCCATGAGGAGCATGAGCAACACCTAGTCATAGTATTAGAGATTTTGAAGGAAAAGAAACTATATGCCAAGTTGTCTAAGTGTGAGTTCTGGTTGAAAGAAGTGAAATTTCTAGGGCATGTAGTGTCAAAAGGTGGTATTGCAGTAGATCTTAGTAAGGTGGAGGCTGTGATAAATTGGGAACAACCGAAGATGATAACCGAGATAAGGAGCTTTTTAGGCTTAGCTGGCTATTATCGTAGGTTTATCAAAGGATTTTCTCAGATCTTGTTACCATTAACCAAGCTTACTAAGAAGAACACCCGTTTTATATGAACCCTAGACTGTAAGAAAAGTTTTCAAGAGCTAAAGCATAAGTTGACCTCGACCTCCATCCTAGTTCTCCCCGACCCCAAGGAGCCTTTTGAGGTATTTTGTGATGCTTCTGGTAAGGGTTTGGGCTGCGTTTTGATGCAAAATAGGCAAGTGGTGGCCTACGCATCTAGGCAACTCAAGCTGCATGAAGCAAACTACCCTACCTATGACCATTTGTATGGAGTCAAGTTTGAGGTGTTCTCCGATCATAAGAGTTTGAAGTATCTGTTTGACCAAAAAGAGCTAAACATGAGGCAAAGGAGATGGATAGAGTTCTTGAAGGACTATAATTTTAGGTTGAACTACCATCCAAGAAAAGCTAATGTAGTAGCTGATGCCCTGAGTAGGAAATCCCTATATTTGTCCCACTTGATGGTTAAGGAAACTGAATTGATTGAAGCGTTTAGAGACCTAAACCTAGGAGTAACCGTGACCGCCAAGGGCATGAGAGTTTGCCATCTTAGTGTGATGAGTGAGTTCAAGGAAAGTATCGTTCAGGCCCAAAAGGAGGATGTGGAGTTCCAAGGGACCTTAGAGGTAGTAAGAGCTGATAAGCTAAAAGGTTTCGTTCTAGGGGAAGATGGTATATGGAGGTTTGAAGGGCGCATATGCGTACCTGATAATGGAGGCCTTTGGAAGAGGATTCTCAAGAAGGCCCATAAGAGTAATTTCGCAATTCATCCTGGTGCCACCAAGATGTACCAAGACTTGAAGAAGATGTTCTGGTGGCCCAGTTTGAAGAAGGACGTTTGCACATGGGTAAGTAAGTGCTTAGTGTGTCAGAAGGTGAAAATTGAGCACTAAAAACCCTCTGGAATGTTACAACCCCTGTCTATTCCAGAATGGAAGTAGGATAACATCTCTATGAATTTTGTGACTGGACTACCGAGGACCCAAGCGAATCATGATGCGATATGGGTAATAGTGGATAGGTTGACGAAGTCAGCCCACTTTTTACCTATTAAGGTGACTTATTCCTTGGATAGGTTGGCACAATTTTATATTCAAGAGATTGTGAGATTACATGGAGTACCATCGACTATAATTTCGGATCGAGATTCGCGATTTACGTCACGGTTTTGGGGAACCTTTCAGAAGGCGTTTGGTTCAAAGCTATGTTTAAGCACAGCTTACCACCCACAAACGGATGGTCAATCCGAAAGAACAATCCAAACCTTGGAGGATATGCTTAGGGAGTGTGTTTTAGACTAAAAAGGAAGTTGGGACAAATACCTGCCGCTGATCGAATTTGCGTATAACAATAGTTATCATGCAAGCATTGGCTTGGCACCGTATGAGGCCCTGTATGGACGGAAGTGTCAATCACCCTTATGTTGGTACGAACTTGGAGAGAAAAGCCTGATTAGACCAAATTTAGTGAGGGAAATGATGGAATAGATTAAAAAGATAAGGGATAAGATTATCACTGCTCAAAGCCGACAGAAAAGCTATGCGGACCAGCGGCGTAAGCCGATAGAATTTCAAGTAGGAGAGCATGTTTTCCTCAAAATCACGCCCACCATAGGGATAGGTCGAGCAATGAAAGTGAAAAAGTTAAGCCCTAGGTTCTTTGGCCCATTTGCAATCCTCAATAGAGTAAGGTCAGTAGCATACCGCATAGCCCTGCCCCCAAGTTTATCCAACCTCCATGATGTCTTCCATGTATCCCAGTTCCGGAAATACCAGTTCGACCCAAGTTACATGCTAGAGCCAGAACATGTACAATTAAGAGATGACCTAACATTTAACCTACCTCCCTCGAGAATTGTGGACTGAGGAGTCAAACAGTCAATGAATAAAACTGTACTGCTGGTCAAAGTCGCATGGGGACGCGGAAAAATCAAAGAATTCACATGGGAGTTGGAATCCAACATGCAAGCCCAATACCTCGAGCTTTTCTCAGGTAATGAATTTTGAGGACGAAATTCTTTTTAAGGAGAGGAGTAATGTAACGCCCCGTTTTTCTCTAAACTTTTAAATGACCAAAATGCTCCTAAGGTCATTTTACCTGAAACACGAGGATGACCGGCCTCGGCCATCCTCATAGGGATTTTATGATGTATGATGGGGATTGTATATGTTTGATGTCTATCAGAGTAGAGAAATATCATTTTTGAGGTTTCTACGCAAAAATGACCAAAATACCCCTAACATGATTTAAGACAATTTTAAGTTTTGACTCCGATCCGAACTTGTCCTGGAGATCAAAAATGATGGTTTTAAGGCATGAACTATGTTGGTTTAAGTCCCGAAGGTTCTGGGCAACTTTTGGTAAAAATTTACGATTTTATCCTTGCTTAGTGGATTTTTAGCCTAACGAGTTACTTAACTCAAACCTAAACTATATTAGGCTCTAATGAAAGGTTAATTAATTTTCTTAATTAATCTAGAGTTAAAATAATTATTTGAGGTTGATTAGAACCTAAAATTGCTTAAGGAAATTTAAAACTCATTTTTAATTCTTTTCTTTCTTTAAAGAAAAAGCAACTATGAATAGTATTTTCACTATTCACACTTTCATTCCCAAGAACACTTCCATTCCCAAGAAAAAATTATCATACTTTAATCAATAGTTATAGGAGTTTGACTTCATTAATCCTACAAGACCATTCTTAATCCAAGGAATTCATGGCCCTAATCACCTAATTAGTTCACCTAAACACTTGGTTACGCAACCTTAATTAGTGACCTAACCTTGTTTGCTCCTAAACACCTCACGAGTACATGATTAAATTGAATGAAATCTTTCCTCCCTTGGCCTTATGATTTTCGGCCACTTCCCCCCAAAATTCAAAAGAAATGTATTTTATATAGTCAATCAAGTTGTCTTTCAAAAGCCACCCTATGACCCATGCCTACTATGCTTTCAATCACACCATGAATGACAACACAAGGAGATTTTTCTTCCCTCCTCCTTCTTCAAGAAGCTTCGGCCATGCTCCTCCCCCTCCATTCCTTCATGATTCATTTGTCTATAAATACACAACACTACACAACTTCATTCTTTTGCCAACTTCTTAAAAAGTCCCAAGCTTTCTTACTTCCTCTTTCTTTCAAGCTTTCAAGAGTTCTTCAAGCTCAAAGTTCTTCCTCTCTTTTTTGAAAAACACAAGGTAGGGAACCTTTCTAAAATATGTCTTTGATCTTTATGTTTGAATCTTGTTGGGAAATGATGAATGGTTGAACCTCCATGTTGTTTTCTTTTTCAGTTTCTTCCTTTCCTTTCCTCTAGTTTTCGGCCTCAAGGCCTTGAATATGATGGCTTGATGATGAGTGTGTTCTAGATGTGACCATAAGTCCATCTCTCATAAGACCTCTAAAGCTTGAGTTTTTCTTAAAGAAAAGCTTCATCTTTTACAAGTTTAGTTAAGGATGAGTTTATGTTTCTCTTGAACATTTGGATCTTCTTTCTTTTTTTCCTCATGTTTTTTGGCCATGAAGGCCTTTGACATTTAGAAAAATGAAAGCTTGACGATGAGGGTGTCATGATGGTGCTTGTCACTTAACAACCCCTAAAGCTTGAAATTTTTTAAAAGGAAAGTTTCATCCTTTTTCAAGGTTGAGTAAAGAAGGAGTTTATGCCTCTCTTGAACACTTTTTGGACTTTCCCTTTTCTTTTTATATTTTCAGCCATGGAGGCTTCTAAGGCTTGGAAAAAATGGAAGCTTGATGATGAGGTTGAAGCTTGTCACATGAACAAACTCTAAAGCTTGAAACTTTGACCCTAAATCAAGTATGGTTTCGGTTTTGCTTTCTTCTTTAGCATGAACTTTGTTTTAAATGTTGGTTTTGAAGGAAGCTAAGTACTCAATGATGAGGACTTAGGATGTTGATGTTATAGATCATCAAGATCTTGGTCCCTAAAGTTTAAAGATGGTTCATTCTTCTTGATGAAGATTCGGCCACTTTCAAAACCTTTGAGGTTATGATTTATTTTGAATATCTTAGCACTAATAGTTTTCTTTTCTTGTAAGGATGAGGTTTGGGTTGGAACTATGTTCCTTTTTAAAGTCTTGCAAGAGCTCTAGACAAGATATAAAAGCAACTTGTATTCACGTTTATTTTATGCTTTGCATAGCACGTTTACTTTCTATGCCATCATTAAACCTAAGATAAAGAATGAACTTGTATAATGCACATTTAAATTCCAAGCTTTGCATTTCATGTTATATTTCAAGTCATCACTAAACTCAAAGACTAAATATGAATGTGCATCTCATATTTACTTTGAGCTATCAGTTTACTTCCTAATGGACTATAAAAATGGAATGCATAGCACGTTTACTCTTATGCTATCACCTAAAACTACTAGAGCTGAAAGACTTGCCCATTTCATCTTGAGAAAAGTTAAATCAAGGAGGTATCTTCTTGAAAAATCATCCGGCCATGTGATGATGAAAGCTCTAGGATGAGTTTTCATTAGTGACAAGAGCCTATAGTTTATGTTTTAAGTTTTTCCTAAACATAGGTGAGATTTAAAGGTATTTTGAGTATGTTCTTATATTTAGGATCTCAACCATGAGTGAAACTAAAGAGCTACTGCCCCATGTATTTTATACGAGTTCTTGACAAGATAAATTGATTTCTAAGATGCTTTTGAAGTCCTAAAATTGTTCCAAGAGAAACTAGCTACCTATGTACAATGAAAAGGAAGTTTATACATGATTTGATGATCTTAAATTTTTGGTTCTGCTTTGTTCATTTCGGTTCTGCCTAGGTATTAATTATTGCATCATAGAAAAAGTCGGATATGAGAAAGGGTTTAAAATGTATCTTTTAGAACACCATAATTAAGCTAATTTAGCTTACTGCCTAATGTTGTCTAGCATAATTAATTAAGTTTTAGGACTTAATAAATTGTGATAATAAGGTTAATCCATCCCTTAGAAACATAAGACAATAAGTTGAAAGTTTGAGGTTACCCGAGTAAGGGTTTTTACTCTTAATGGAAAGGTTTAAGCATTAGTCTATGAATGATGAATTGGTGTTTACCCCATGACTTGTATGATGCTATGTGAACTATTATTTGTAAATGATAGTTTTATTATTGCATGTGATTATTCTTCAAGAACTTAGAGATGCCTATGTTGTAATAATAGATATGTGACTTGTATGAACTAAGTGGCATCTCAATAAACATGCTAAGACTTAAGGTGACTTAAACTATGAGAAAATGATCCTTGAACCACCAAACTAAGGGTGGGGATGAGGTGATTCTAGCCTCCTAGACCCATACTTTATGTTGGGACCTTTAACTTATCAAAAGGGATAAGTCCATGTGCTGGTGATGACTTGCGTGGTATGAGCTCATAACCTAGAAGTTTCTCCAAAGGGAGATAAGTTAGGGTGGCCCCAGGAAGAAAATGATGAGGTTTTAATGTCACCTAAAGTAATCAAGATGAGTTACCATGTACCATGTTCTGAGAACTATGATTTTATGCACCATGAATTATGAGTTTATGTGCCATGATCCATGATATAAGGAACCATGATTTATGATTCGAGTTTCATGATTTATAGACTATGTAACTAAGAGGTTTTTAGAATTAAAAGGAATGGGCCTTGGAAGTTAACATTTTTAAACTTCATAATTGAACCATTATATGCCCATGTTTTTACTAAGAAATCGAGGTTCCTGGGGACATAGATGATGACACCTAGATTGGAGCAAAAACCTTACTGTGTTTCTTTAGTAAGAAATCTCACTCCTTCTATCTCTCTCTTTTCGTCACGTCTTTAGATTTAGATGGCAACATTTGTGCTCTTTATTGAGACACCTACGTGGGAGTTCCACCATGATCCGGAGCACGAATCATACCATTTTGAGGGCCGCTGCATAGTTCGTGTTTTCATGTTCCCCGGACGGCCATTTGCTCATCTTGTAGATAGCTTTCTTTTCTCACTGATGTTGCCTTATGGTGACGATATGGTTTTTGAGCGTGCTTGCACACGCAATGAAAGGATTCTCTGGACCTATACTGCAGGCTCGGGCGCTGTACTTGAGTGCGTACCCCGTTCACAGCATTCAGAGGAAGACCCCTAGGAGGAGCCACTCGCCCACATGTGTGGAGAGGACTCTGTCCTACTCCCCCACGCATGCCAGTAGGCAGCGAGGAGACGGTTACCTAGCTACGGAGGGCCTGGATGCCCGAGATGCGACCTCGACGCGGAGGACATGCTCGAGTATCCACTCCTGCTGAGCTTTGCCCGTGGATTGGCTATGTCCCACCTTACCCATGACTTTAGCCGTATGGTTTAGAGGGTAGTCCTTAGTGCACACACGACACGTAGTTAGGATAAACCTTCTTTTTGTGTTGAGGTTATCCATTTCAGATGCACTTGGGTATGGGTGTTCTCTTGCATGTATCTTTTATGTTTCCATGTATTTCCTGCTTTTCAATTGTATTGGATTTTATGTATTGAACAGTCCCGCCATTATTGGTGGGCATTTTATATATTAATGTATGAGTATTTCAGTATATGTGTTCATGATGCTGTGTATGGAGCCTTTTATGTGTTTACATTTCCGCACTTTAAGATATTGTTCGATTACATTATACACATCTCATACTTTATCAAGGTTTTGTCAAAAAAAAATTGGCTCGTATTTTCAGTAAGTAATTTCAAAGATGATAGGACTAAATCAAGAAGTAATGACTAATATTTGGCTTCAGTACATGCTAGTAGTATTAGGTTGAATATTAGGGTGTTACACCAAATCCTGAGACTTCAAAAAGTAGCATGGAACATTAGAAAGTACACTCAAGATAAAGAAATCAACTAATGTCCAAGATCAACATGTTACTTAATCTTCAATCATCATAATTGCAAAGATATCATCAGCAAAGAAGATTGGATTGAAGATTAGAAAGTGAATAGTGCTTCAACGAACTGATTACACACATCAGAAAGCCTACTTCACTGTGGAGCATAGAATGCTAGAGGAAAATGAGGGAAATTTGAATTTTGAATTTCAAATGTTCAAGTCAAACCCAGTTTCAAACTGGCACATCATCTCTTCTACCTGATTGATCAACCACCAAGGCTTCACGGAGGAGGAGTCCAGAAAACATGTTTAGAAAGAAGAAAAGTAGTTTCTGAAGGAAGATAAGAAAACTTTACATTACAACGGTTTTCGCAACCGATGTGACAAATATGTCAACCTCTCTTCTAGCTGTTTCTTTCAAGACACAATTGATGATCAACACGTGTCACTTAGAGAACCGATCAAGGGCAACCGTCATAAAGGAAGACCACTATAAATGGAGATACTATGCTTAAAGGCTGATGAGAGATTTGAAGATTTAAGAGAGGAAACTTTGCAAAATTCTCTTCCCACTTCCAAGAATATTCAATATATCATGTAATTAGTATTTATCCTTGAAATGTAAGAAAATCTTCCTTTTATGTTCTTCATTAGATTTATGCTCTTCCTAAGGAAGAAGTGTTAGAAGAAAGTCATTCAAGTTTTCCTAGGAACTTTTCATGTATATGTTAAAGAAACTTGAGTGCAGGTTAGTTTGAGTAGCAACCCAAATACTTAACCTTTGTATCCTCGATCCGATAGTGATCGTTGTGAGATAGCTTGGAGAGACTACTGTAAAACTACTTGCAACGCGACCATAGAGGTTGCTACTACTCACAATTTAGCTTGGAGAGGCTAGTCGAAGACTACTTGCAGCTTGAAGAGGCTGGAACAAAACTACTTGTAGCTTGGAGTAGCTAGAGCAAGACTACTTGCAGCTTGGAGAGGCTGGTGCAAGACTACTTTTAACATGACAATAGAGGTTGTTACTTGTCACGGGCTAGGCTCGGAGAAGCTAGTGTCAAGACTACCGGTTAGGCTTGTCAGTACTACTTTAGCTTGGAGAGGCTAGTACAATACTACTCATGTTAGCTTGGAGAGGCTAGTACAATACTACTTGGTTTAGCCTGGAGAGGCTAGTACAATACTACTCGGTTTAGCTTGGAGAGGCTGGCAAAAAAATGCTTAACTTGTGACCGTTTCTAAGTTTGTCTGTTGGCACAAGTGGGAGCTTGGGAAGTCTAATGTAAAGACTATCCAGTTTACTTTCTCAGGTTGAGAAAGTTATTTTAATGGAACTTCAACAGTTGTTGAGTATTAGATGTAGGCAATTTAGCCGAACCAGTATAAAGCCTTTGTGTCTTTTCCTTTCTTTCTCTCTCTCTCTAAACGCCTTCATATTTATCTATTGCACTTTTATTATTCATATGCTAATATATCATTCTTGTCACTTTACTATTCCTCTTAATGATGAACATTTTATTTAACAATCTTTAGAAATCTACTTTCTAAAGCTACTAACTATGTTTCCGTTGTACTACAAGTTCTACACTTGATAGTACTTACTTTCAAATATTTCAAAAAACGTGAAAACAAGCAATGCACGATTCAACCCCCTTTCTCATGCACATTTCCACTTACTAGTAGTATTAGAGCAAGGCCTCTAAGGGGTTGATCAATCCAATGATTGCAAAGGATAAAGATCTAAGGGACAGAATGGCTTGCATCCTCTTTACAAGATTAATTTATCAGCTGATCATCCTTTGTTGATTAGACTCTGGATATAGCACAATTCACTCAAATGATGAAAGGAATTCCAAAGAAACCTGTGGACAAAAACATTATAAAGGAGAAAGTTCAATTGTTCCACCAAGTCAAGCCTCTGTTCATATATGCCCTAAGTTAAAGTTGTATATGCTACATATGTATTGCTTGTTACATATGAAAGGCTATATGAAACAGATTGTACATGATGCTTAAAGATCTTAAACTATCTTAAGATGTCTCTGATCCTAAGATTGTCATATCAAATACAATGCAATGCTAAAGCAATGAAAATTGCTTAAAACTTCTTTTGAAGTAGAATGATCTGATATTAATATATGAGATTGGATATGGAGATGAGATCTCTGTGTGTGGAAAACATCAAAAGTCTATAATGACAAAAACAAGAAGACATTTGTCTCACAGAATGACAAATCAGGAAAATGATCATCATGTTTCAGTTTTGTGCTAAATTGTCATATCCCAACTTAAGGAAAAAGAATGTGCTAGTCATCTAGAGAAAAGGTGTAACACCCTAAAAATTAGTTAAAAGTTAATTTGAGCTTTATTAGTCATAATTTCAAAAATCTAACAATTCTAACAATGATGAGGATGGTTCAACGGTTTTGTAAAAAAAGAAAGTGAATAGCAACCTATGGGCCCACCGGTCCGTCGGGACAATCGAAACCCTAGAATTGGGCCTCGAGATGTCCAAAATTTAGAAATTATAAGATTATAGTTAGAAATAGGTAGAAATAAAGATTTTATGCCCGAATTTTTTTTTTGGACAATGTTTGATTACCCGGATACACTATTTCACCCGTTCGGTAAGATTTTGGTGTGTGATTTTTAACACCGAAAGATAGTTAAATCTTTACAAATGGATAATGTATATCCATTCAAGCTAAGTGTAAGGCTAGGATTTAATCTTGAATTTCAAGATCAAATCCTAGCCATTCATCTTGTTTTCTTTCTAGAAAGAATTAGATTTTATATTAAACAATGTTTACAACCTACCTACATTACAATCATTTAAAGCTACCAACCTTATCTCTTCAAATTCATCCTCTCGGCCAAGTTTACTAGCCATACAACCACCATTGTTCATTCTTCAAGAGCTTCACACTTGATTTCAATATCTCAAAATCATGTCCTAGACTTGCCAAAACATCAAACATTCTTCACAAAACTTACTCCACTCATCAATACCTACAAAATTAACCGATCAGAATATCCAAATCTCACTTTAATACCTCACTCATCACTGATTAGATGAGGGTTTGAGTGTGTTTCAAGAGCTTTGGGATAGAGAACATCTATCTTGATGTATACAAGAGACAAAGAGACATTAGCTTCCAAGAGTAGGGTTTATTTGTTCTCTTTTGCTTCAAAATTTATTCTGAAAATTCTGATTAAGGAGCCTCTAGTCAAAATTTTGAGCGATTTTGGGCACTTTTTCTATGTTTAAAAATTCATGAACTGAGATTGTAACTATGCTGGCTGGATTATGGGAACTGAAGTTGTGATTTTGTATAATTTTGTTATCATAGCAAATGATTGAATTATCCTTTGAAATTTTTACAAGATGCTTATAACATCTCGAAGTATAACCATGATTTTTATTCTGAATTGATTCAATCATTTGCTAGGGTTAACAATTATGAGATTCCGGTTCTGAGCTGAGTATAAGTGGTCTCTGACCACTAAATTTGTGGCATTTTGTCATTATACTTATGGAACTCTTTTTACTCCAAAATTTTTAGAAAACCTTGGGGACATATTGAATTGTCTTTAAGAATTTTTATAGCATTGAATTTGATGGCTCGAAATGCAAAATAAATTTTGCTACGAATATGTGAAATCTGCCATTATGCTAAAAATGTATTGATGCTTTGAATTGATGAAATAATGACATCTTGTACTAGTATGACATGAGTACATGAATATGAATATGAATAATTGAGCATGTGAGCTTATTGATGAGGTTGGCACACATAGATATGAATGCTTATTACAATTGCTTATATGTGAAAGGAAAGCATAAGATCATGTTTCTTGGGCTGGAGAAAGTAAATCCAGTTTGTCAGGGAAAGTAAACCTGACTATCAAGAAAAGCATAAGATTGATAATCCTTGGGCTGGGGAAAGTAAATCCGGTCTGTCAGGGAAAGTAAACCCAACTATCCTTGAATTGAGTCGGGAAAAGTAAATCTGGCTAGGAATAGGTTTGTGTGAGAATTGGAGAAAGTAAATCCAATGATCATGTATAGGAATGAGCTCGATCTGGCAGTCTATTACCCATTATTGCCACGCTGGGGACGGCGGTACGTATTGCCCAGACGTGACAGGATGAGTCGAGGGCTAAGGCAAGTTGAAGCAGTAAACTTTCTAAGTAATCCTTTGTCTTATATGCCAAGTGAAAAAGTTTAGTATTGATATTGAGACTAGTATGTTTAAGTGATTGGATGTTAAAAGTAACCTACTTCGGAAGTATGATTTGGAACTTTAAAAATAAACCATTATTATATAATGCATGACCACTTTTTTTTAATAAACCGAAGTGGCTGGGGTGATAACGATGACATTATGATTGTGTATTTAGGGGAGTTACCCTACTGAGAATTGTATAATTCTCACCCCTATGCTTTTGTGTTCCCGTGTCGTCTCTGAGGTTGTGTGAAAATCGAAAGACTGCTATGCCAAAGAACTCGGAAGTGTAATAGTGTAGTAGTTAATTCTTTTATTATGTTGTATTTATTGGGATGGATATGTATGTAAATATGTTAGAGGACAAAGGTGTGTCAAAGCTCATAAAAGAGCTTCCTTTATGTATTGAGCTTTGTATTAAATAAATATTTTGGTTTCATTGCTATATATTTTAGTAGAATTATGACCTAGTTATCTCGCGATTCAATCAAAATAGCTATAGATACTTAAGAAAGGTCCACCAATTTATAAGTAACAACTCTCGAGTATAATGTCATGACTTAAGAATGACGTTGTACTTGGGAGGATGTTACAAAAGGAGGAGTCAAAAGGTCTTGATATGCTAAAACATGCTACCATTCTATGCTTCATGACTAAAGAATATCATCAAAGACAAGTGAGGTAGACATTTCTACATCTCATCCTTGTTATAATATTTATTTGCTTCATGTGATGAGTTACTAGAAGGTTATCAAGCCTATTCATCTATATATCTCAAACTAGTCAAAGAACTCATAAAGTTGGCATGAGAACTTAAGAAGATTAAGCTTAAAGCTAGAAAGCTGAAAGCAAGACATACTCCAAGGAGATTTTCTTCTTCTCAAAGTTCCACATTTTTTAAGCCTCCAAAAAAGTTATATGAAAATGTTAGAATTTTTTTTAAAATCCTTGACAGGACTTCATGGCATCTAAAGATCTGACCTTGTAACATCCTAATATTTAACCTAATACACCTAGGATGTACTCAAGTTAACTATTAGTTATTACCCTTTTGTTTCAGTTCTTCGTTTGGTTTTAGAAAATACTTAGGAAAATATAGGCAAAATTTTTCTTTTGGAAGGAAAAACAAAACGTGAGCCATATGTATGCATAAAGTAAACTACGTCGTCATCTAGTAAGAAATCAATACGTCATATCAAAAGGAACATAATACCATAGAAGAAACCACATCATGATTTAGATATATAAATAGTCATACCATACACCAGAATAGCAATAGTAGAGTTAATACAGTCATCTGTGCATCATAAGGAAAACATAAAGAAAATACATCTGGATCTCCCATCTACAACAGTGCATCTAAGATAGATAACCTTTAAGACAAAAGAAGGCTATCCTAGTCGTGAAGGTGTGTGTGCACTACAATCAGCTACCAACTACTACTCTTGCTTGTCGATGGGGGGGTACATATCCAACCCACTAGGCTAACTCGGCCAGGGTGGCCAAGCTGTAAGAAGGTCAGGCGTGTGCTCCGCAGCGGGGTACCATCCTCACTCTTCCTCCTCGAGGTGGCTGTGTCACGATATCCTCACTACCCAGCTACATGGGTATGGTAGGGGAGAAATCCATGGACGAGATATCCGTCTCGGAGGGGTTGATCTCATAGAAGGCTAGGGGTCAACAGGGGATGTACTCCAGATAGGCATGGATGGCCGAAGCAGTGTCAGGGGTACGACAGACGCGCTCTCCTCGAGGGCGTGTGCACTCGAAGAGTAGGTTGTTGGTGAAAGGCAAAGTCGGTGTGAATCGGAAGCATGTGACTGGTTGAGCAAGGGGGCGATATAGAAATACGAACATGCAGACTGAACAACGGCCTACAAAATGATAGGTGTAACACCCTAAAAATTATTTAAAAATTTATTTGGACTTTACTAGTCGTAATTTAAAAAATCTGACAGTTTTAGCAATGATGAGGACGGTCTAAGGGATTTGTAAAAAAAAAATGTGAATAGTAACCTACGGGCCCTATCGGTCCAGTCGAAACCCTAGAATTTGGCCCTGGAGATGTCTGAAATTTAGAAATTATAAGATTATGGTTAGAAATAGGTAGAAATAAAAATTTTATACTCGAAATTATTTTTCGGGCAATGTTTGATTACCTGGGTACGATATTTTACCCGTTCGATAAAATTTTAGTATCTATTTTTAACACCGAAAGCTAGTTAATCTCTACAAAATAATGAAGTTTATCCCTTTGAATGCCAGATGAATAGCTAAGATTTTATCTTGGATGAAAGATCAAATGTTAGCCATTGATATTAAGTTCTTTTAATGAAAAGAAATTATGCTTTATGATTATTAACCAATCACATTACACCTTATAAGATAAATACTAGCTTTTTTCTTCTCCAAGAAGGATGTAATTCTCGGTCATTATTCAGCAACAAGGAGAAACCATGGCCATGAGCTCCAAACTTCATTTCACATGACAAAAACACTAACCTAGACTTGTTAAAACCACAAACTCCCTTACAAAACTTGTTCTACTCATCAATACCTATAAAACTAACCAATTAGAATTTTAATCCATCACCATTTTCCCACTTTGAGCCCTCATACATCACTACCAAAGGGAGGTTTAAGGGCTGTTTAGAAGAATTTTGAATGAAGAAAAACACTTGGGGAAGATTGTTCTAGGCAAGGAGTTATGGAGATTTAAGTAGGGTTTTATTTGTTCTCTTTTCTTTCCAATTTTAATCTAATGGTTTCTAATTGAATTGGAAATTATATTGATTGATTTCACATAGATATTGATGTATTAATTTTAGTAGAGAGTTTTGATGAAGTTAGGAAACCCTTTTTGCAAAACCATGTTATGAATGATGCTGCTGAAAATCCCGAATTTAGTAAGCAGGTGAAATGTTTTGATTTTTCTCATTAGTTTGGAGACATCATCATGAGCTAAAATTTTTATATGATAAAGCTAACATATGGAAGAGTTTCCAGTAATTTTCTTGGGTCTTCTTTATCACTTTTACTATTTTTAATAAATGGAAAACCGAACAGGTCAGGGGTGCTGTCTAGCCAGTCCCATTTGTAGCACTGAATTTGACTAATTTTATTACCCTAGCAAATGGTCGAATTGTTAGTTGAAATTTTCACAAGATTTTGAGGACATATTGAGGTCCAACTTTAAATTTTTGTACAAATTTCTAGGTTCATTTGATAGGGTAGAAAAATTGAGACTTCTGGCTATTGGCTAAGAGTGTGTAGTTTCTGACCTTTGAAATTGTGAGATTTTATTAATATAGTTAAAGGCCTTTTTATGCTCTGAAATTTTTATGGAACTTTATGGACACATTAAAGTGTCTTAGATAATTTTTATAGCATTTCAATTGGTTATTTGGTCTGAAAAATAAATTGTGTTACTTGAGTGAAAAATCTACCAATGTGCTAAAATTGTGATAATGCCTTGAATTAGTGACCTAATGACAGATGGTTCACATTTGATGTGTATGAATGCATGCAATGGACTTCCAAGATTATGTTATGAGGAATGAATGAATGAATGATATATATAGGTTTGAAGTATTATGAGATCAAAGAATTATGTTCATGCATATAGAAATGTGATGCATGTATATGTGAGCTTGAGGATGATGTATGTGCTAAGTGAAAAATAAAGTCCCCTTTGTTATATGTAAAGGGCACGGAGAGGTCCCCATTAGGGCAAGGAAAAGTCCCCTTTATTATGTAAAGGGCATGGCAAGGTCCCCATTAGGGCATGGAAAAGTCCTCTTTATTATGGAAAAGTCCTCTTTATTATGTAAAGGGCATAGCAAGGTCTCCATTTGGGCACAGAAAAGTCCCCTTTATTATGTCAAGGGCACGAAAAGATCATCGAAATTTCCATTTGTACACGTATATTTTGTTAAATTATTGGTCTTAAAGGAATTTCTATGATCCTGAATGTCATGAAATGCATGTTTTAAATGATTGAATAATAAAAGAAACCCACTTCTGAAAGGTGATTTTATAACTTTAAAATGAACATTTGATATATATATTGCTTGCTCACACTTTCTTAATAAATCGAAGTGGCTGGGGCGATGACGATGACATTATGATTGTGTAATTAGGGAGTTACCCTACTAAGAATTTTAGAATTCTCACCCCTATGTGTTTGTGTTCCCGTGTCGTCTTCAGGTTGATCCACTAATTCTTAACCATGATTGCTGCCTTAGAAGGTCACTGGACAGAAACAAAATTTTCTGTGTTCCAAGTATTCTAGAATTCTCATTTTTCATCTTTTCTAGTTACTAGTTTTTCCTAACTTCCTCAAATCAATTCTATCATCAAATATACATGATTCCACACATCTTAACATAATAAAATCATCATCAAACAGTGAGCAAAACATCAAGGCAGAACCGAATTCATTCATCATCATATCAATCATGAAATTTCATTTTCAATACACGTAAATCACTAGTTTCTCTTAGGACCATTTTAGGACTCTAAAACTCCTTGGAAACTAATTTATTTCATTAAAATCACCATAAACTAAACAAGATCAGTAACTATTTTAAAATATTTATTGTAACACCCTATTTTTTTTCCACCAAACTTTTAAATTACCAAAATGCCCCTGAGGTCATTTTTACCTGAAACACGAGGACGACTGGCCTCAGCCATCCTCATAGGGCTTTTATGATATATGAAGGGGATTGTATGTATATGAATACTTAACAAGGCAGAAAAATCTCGTTTCTGAGGTTTCTGCATGTAAATGACCAAAATACTCTTGCACAGCTTTAAGGCAGTTTTATGTTTTGGTTGACCCGGCCTTATCCCTGAAATCAAAAATGATGATTTTAAGGCATGAACTATGTTTGTTTAAGTCCCGGAGGTTCTAGGCAACTTTTGGTAAAAATTATGATTTTGCCCCTGCTAAGTGCATTTTAAGCTTAACGAATTATTTAACTTGAAACCTAAGCAATATTAGGCTCTAATGAAAGATTAATTAAATTTTCTAATTAATCTAGAGCTAAAATAATTATTTAAGGTTAATTAGGACCTAAAATTGTTTAAGGAAACTCAAAACCCATTTCTAGTCTTTTTCTCTAAAGAAAAGCATCCATAAATAGTATTTTCACTATTCATACTCCTATTCCCAAGGAAAGTTATCACACTCTAATCACTAGTCATAGGAGTTTTGACTCCATTAATCCTATAAGATCACTCTTAATCTAAGATATTCATGGCTCTAATTACCAAATTAGTTCACCTAAACACTTGATTACGCAACCTTAATTAGTGGCATAATACATGATAAATCAAACAACCCCCCCATGGCTACATCAAAACCGCCACCTTTCCCCCCAAAAATTCAAAAGAATTATATTTTATGTAGTCAATCAAGCTTTCTTTCAAAGCCACCCTATGAACCATGCCTACTATGCTTTCAATCACTCCATGAATGGCAACTTAAGAAGATTTTTTTTTCTTCTCCTCCTTGCCCAAGAAGTTTTAGCCATGACCCTCCCCCTTTCACTCCTTCATGATTTATTTGCTCATAAATACATTACTTTGGAGAACCTTGTCTCATTTTCAACCATTTGCAAAGTTTAAATCAAGAGTGGTGTTAGTTCTCTCCAAGTTTTCCTTTTCCTTTCCTTGCTCTAAGAAGAAACCGCTACTCTTCCACCTCCAATCTTCAACTTTTTCTCATTCAAACACTTCTCTAAGCCTAAACCAATACACACATATCTTTTTCCTTCATCTTTCTTCTTGGCCCAAAACATACCAAGGCCTCAAGGAAGATTTTTCTTCTTTCACTTCAAAGAACCAACCTTTCTCCATCTTCAAGGATATCAACACTTGGTAGGGAGCTTTCCTAAAAATGATTTCTTTAATCTTGATGCTTTGATCTTGCTTGAAATGTGGTTTGGATGAGTTTTCATGAAGTTTCATTTTTCGGTTTTCATCCTTTTCTTTTTTTTCATTTTCGGCCTCAAGGCTTACAAGATGATAGTTTGATGGTGAGTGCTCTCTAGATGTGACCATGAGTCCATCTCACAAGAGGCCTCTAAAGTTTGAGCTTTTCATAAAGAAAAGTTTCATCTTTTACAAGTTTAGTTAAGGATGAGTTTATGTTTCTCTTGAACATTTTGGAACTTCTCTTTTCCTTTTCATGTTTCAGCCATGAAGGCCTTTGGCACTTAGCAAAATGAAAGCTTGATGATGAGGGTGTCATGATGGTGTTTGTCACTTAAACAACCTCTAAAACTTGAATCTTTCTTAAAAGGAAAGTTCCATCTTTTTCAAAGTTGAGTAAAGAATGAGTCTATGTCTCTCTTGAACACTTTTTGGATTTCTCTTTTTCTTCAACTTTTCGGCCTAGCTCTTCTCCTTTGGCATGAACTTTCTCTTGGATGTTGGTTTGAAAGGAAGTTATGTACTTAATGATGAGGACTTAGGGTGTTGATATTATAGATCATCAAGATCTTGGTCCCTAGAGTTTAAAGATGGTTCATGTCTTCTTGGTGAAGATTCGGCCATCTCCATGATTCTTTGAGGTTATAGTTTCTTTTGTTATCTTAGCACTAATAGTTTTCTTTTCGTGTGAAGATGAGTTTTGGGTTGGAACTTTGCTCTTTTTAAAGTCTTGTAAGAGCTCTAGACAAGATATAAAAGCAACTTGCATTCAAGTTTATTTTATGCTTTGCATAGCACATTTACTTTCTATGCTATCACTAAACCCCAAGATAAAGAATGAACTTGCATAATGCACGTTTAAATTCCAAGCTTTGCATTTCATATTATATTTCAAGTCATCACTAAACTCAAAGGCTAAAAATGAATGTGCATCTCATGTCTACTCTAAGCTATCACTTTACTTTCTAATGAACTATAAAAATAGAATGCATGGCACGTTTACTTTTATGCCATCACCTAAAACTACTAGAGCTCAAAGACTTACCTATTTCATCTTGAGAAAAGATAAATCAAGGAGGTATCCCCTTGAATATGTATTCGGTCATGTGGTAAAGATGGCTCAAGGATAAGTTCCACTTAGTTACAAAGGCCTATAAGGAATGTCTTAGGATTTTCCTAAGCATAGAAGTACTTAACAAATGTTTTGAATGAGGTTCCAAGTTTTAATCTTGTTCAAAAGAAAAATCAAATAGCTACTGCCCTATGTGTTTTATGATGGTTTTTGATAAGATAAATGTTGCTTCCATGAAGTTTTGAAGTCCCAAAAAGGTTCCAAGAGAAACTAGTAAACTATGTGCATCAAAAGAAAGCTTTACTTGTGATTTTATGACAATCTCTTTTTGGTTCTGCCTTCCAGTACCTTAAATCATGGTTTGGGTGGTCTAAATATGTCTAAATACCCTGCCAAGTATATGATAATTGTTCTAGACATTTTGAAGCATGCTTAGTTACTTTAATTGCTTGAAATGTGAATTCTAGAACCCCATTAGTACAGAAATTATAGATTCTATTCCAGCCTAGTTAATGCCTATAGAATCACATTAGATGATGTCTAGAGGAGTGAGAGTGACTCATAATTGGTTTAGGTACAAATTATTGTATCATAGAAAAAGTCGGAAGTGAGAAAGGACTTAGAACGCATTTTCTAGAACACCATAATTCATCTAATTTAGCTTACTGCCTAATGCTTTCCAGCCATAATTAATTAGGTTTTAAGACTTAATAAATTGTGGTAATGAGGTTAATCAATCCCTTAGAGGTATAATGAAATAATTTGGAAGTTTGAGGTTACCCGATTAAGGGTTTTCACTCTTAAGGGAAAGGTTTATGCATCACTCTATGAATGATGAATTGGTGTTTACCTCATGATTTGTATGATGCTATGTGAACTATTATTCTTGAATGATAGTTTTATTATTGCATGTGATTGTTCTTCAAGAACTTAGAGATGCCATGTTGTAATAATAGATATGTAATATGTATGAACTAAGTGGCATCTCAATAAACATGCTAAGACTTAAGGTGACTTAAACTATGAGAAAATGATCCTTTGAACCACCAAACTAAGGGCGGGGATGAGGTGATTCTAGCCCCCTAGACCCATACTTTAAGTCGGGACTTTTAACTTATCAAAAGGGATAAGTCCATCTGCTAGTGCGACTAGTGTGGTATGAGCTCATAACCTAGAAGTTTCTCTAAAGGGAGATTAGTTAGGGTGGCCCCAGGAAGAAAATGATGAGGTTTGAATGTCACCTAAAGTAACCAAGATAAATTACCATGTACCATGTTCTGAGAACTATGATTTCATGCACCATGAATTATGAGTTTATGTGCCATGATCCATGATATTAGGAACCATGATTTATGATTTTACGCATCATGATTTATGATTCAAGTTTCATAACTTATAGACTATGTAACCAAGAAGTTTTAGAATTAAAAGGAATGGGTCTCAGAGGTGAGCATCTTCGAACTTCATAATTGAACCATTATATGCTCATGTTTTTAATAAGAAACTGAGGTCCCTGGGGACGTAGATGATGACACCTAGATAGAAGGAAAAACCCTACTGAGTTTCTGTAGTAAGAAATCTCACTCCCTCTATCTCTCTCTTTCATCACGTTTTTAGATTCAGATGGCGACGTTCGTGCTCTACATTGAGACACCTACGTGGGAGTTCCACCATGATCCGGAGCACGGATCCTCTCATTTTGAGGGCCACTGCACAGTTCGTGTTTTCATGTTCCCTGGACGGCCGTTTACTTATCCTGTAGATAGCTATCTGTTCTCATCGATGTTGCTTTACGGTGACGATATGGTTTTTGAGTGTGCTTACACACCCAACGAGAGGATTCTCCGGACCTACATCAGGCTCAGACTGCACTGCACTGAGTACGTACCTTGTTCGCAGCATTCAAAGGAGGATCCCTTGGAGGATCCACCCACCCATATGTATGGGGAGGACTCAGCTTCCACTCCCCCACGCATGCCAGTGGGCAGCAAGGAGACGGTCACCTAGCCACGGAGGGCCTGGATGCCCGAGATGCGACCCCGACGCGAAGGACATGCTCGAGTACCCACTCCTACTGAGCTTCGCCCATGGATCGGCTATGTCCCACCTTACCCGTGACTTTGGTCGTATGGTTTATAGGGTAGTCCTCAGTACACACACGATATGTAGTTAGGATAAACCTTCTTTTGTGTTTGAGGTTATCCACCTTAGGTGCACTTGGGTGTGGGTGTTTCCTGTAACGCCCTAATTTTTACTGTAATTTTTACTGTCATTAGAAATTACCGAATTACTGTAGGTAATTATTACATAATATTTGAGGCCGAACAATCCTCAATAAAGGAATATAACGTTAGAAGAGAGGTTAGGAGCGATTCATGCGAGAGTCGCAAATCCCGAATTTCTGTACGTATAAAATGACCAAAATGCCCCTGAAGTTATTTTACTTAGAAAATGAGGATCGTGGGCCCTACCTATTCTCAATGGGATGTTTTGATGATAATAAGGGATTGTTTGTATTATGTGTGTTAATAGAGCAGAAGGATCTCAATTTTGAGTTCCGACACGCGAAATGACCAAAACGCCCTACTGCCATTTGTTTAACTCAGATGTCTTGTGCCGACTGAGCCCGAACCTCACTAAAATGTTTTAACATTTGTTTTTAAGCCATGATTAACCATTGGTTAAGCTCGGGTGGCCTCGGGCAGTTTTTAAGTAAAAGTATGATTTTGCCCCTATTTTTGGCGGAGTTTGCGAATTTTGATTTTTGATTCAGATATCAAACCTAAGCAATATTAGGCTCAAATTAAAGCTTATTAAATTCTAAATATTAGTCTAGAGTCAAAATTATGTATTTAGATTGATTAGAACCCAAAATTGCTCAAAACACCCAAATTGCTTACTAATTCACTTAAGCCCTTAACCGTAAATTCTCTAAATTACATGAATACCTTGCCTACACCTAAATAATGCATGGAACACACAAATTTCACTTCTTTGGGCTGTAATGGACGAAATTATTGATGCCATTATGCAGCTGAATTATTGCCAAAAGTTGCACTAAAACAAAATGCCAAAATGTCACCATAAGAGACATAATTCCTTAATTTCATACAACTTTGTCTAAAATGATTTTTCCTCCCTTATTTCTCCTGCAAAATTCCACCAACTACCTCCTCATTTTGGCCAATTAGAAGCCTCAAAATCTTCTATAAATAGGCTTGCTTGAGTGGTCTTGGAATGCTTTGTTCATAACTAGTTTTTAGGAGCACCAAAAACTTTCTTTCTTCCTCCTCTTTGGCTGAATTCTTTCTTCAATTTTCAAAGAGATTTTGTTTCATTTCACTTCAAGAAATCAAGTTCTCTTCCTCTTCTTCAACTCAGATTAGGTAGGGAGTAGTTTCTAAATTTATTTCTATGCTTTGAGGAGTTGTGTTTTTAGCTCAAAATGATGAAATTATGAACTTAGCTTAGCTTTTCGTTTAGGTTTTCCTCTACATTTATGTTTAACCAATTCGGCCATATGGCCTAGGTGGAACTAAGATGATGGCTTGATGATGAGGACCTTGAGGGTGGGTTGTAAATCCATCACAAGTTAGGCCTCTAAAGCTTGAAAATTCCACTTGATGCAAAACTTTAAAGAATAATGCTTTATGATGCTAAAACAAAGATTTTTAGTTTAGAACTTGAAAGATGTATTTTCCAAGCTTGTATTTCATGTTTATGTTTCAAGTCATCACTTAATCTTTCAAGATAATAAAGAGGTTGCATCTCATATTTAATTTATGCTCTCACTTTATTTTATAATGGCTAAAAGAATCAACGCATGGCATGTTTATTTTATGCCATCACCTAAAGATCCTAGAGGTCAAAGACTTGGCCATGTATCACAAGCAAAGAAATATGATTATTGGAGTTAAAGAATTTATTCTTTAAAAAGTCTTGAAATTGGAGCTTAAAAAGATGTAATAATAATTCTCTTCTCCCTTCACCGGTCCTGTGTGGACTACCGCCGCACCGGTTTCTTAATATTCTCTTCTCCCTCTACTGGTCCTGTGTGGATTACCGCTGCTCCAGTTTCTTGCATCATGTTTATATTTCAAGTTCTTGCATCATGTTTAATTTTCAAGTCATCACCTTAAATCTTAAAGATAAAGAAATGGAATTGCATATCATGTTTATAATTCCAAGCTATCACCTTATAAAGATAAGATTAAAATAAGGTTGCATAGCATGTTTATAATTCTAAGATGTCACCTAAATCTCTAAAGCTCAAGACTTACTCCTTTTATCTTAAGTGAGAATTTTAATTGTGAAGATCCTCCCAAGTTTGACAAAAGAACTAGTTTCTAAATGAGTTTTAAGACTTTGCAAGGATTTTACGGGGAACTAGTATTTTATATGCACTTAAAATATGATTCTATGTAATTGCATGAGGTTCATGATCCGGCCATTGATCTGAGTTTAGTATCAATGTATGATAATGATTTGATATGTTTGAAGTTGTGATAATTATGGTTTATTGTTAAGAGAATGATTCACTGCAGGTTAGAGATAAAACTAGCTCCCTAGAACAACCAAAGAGCTAGAATTTATCTAGTTTTTGACCCCTTTAAGTTTAGCCAATGCCAAATCTATTTTAGTATGTTATAATTCTGTCTAGGATTAGTTAGCCATGAAAAATTTGGTATCAATTAGACTAGGATTGATCCCGAACACTAAAAATGAACTTAGCAACTAGAAAACCGTAAAAACAAAATTTCTAGAACTCTAGGGAATGAAATTTATGCATTCTATCCGGAATCTTTAGCAATGATAAGAACCAGGTTTTATTATGTTTAAATAAGGGAGAATGATTCATAATTGGTTTAGTAACTAATTTCAGCATCATAGGGAAAGCTGGTAACAAGAAAGGATTTAAAACATAACTTCTAGCATACCGTAAAACCTTAGGAACAACTTACTACCTATGCTACCCCATTTGATTTAATAGTGTTCTTAAGGCCTATAAATAATCGTAACGATGGTAATAAATCCCTTAGGTGTATAACTAATTAGTTCTATAATTGAATGATTTCCTGGCTTGCATGTTATAGTTGCTGTTGCAAATAATGAGAATGCTTATGCATGAAATATTCTTTATTATGTAAAATTTACCTTTGTTGCTAGAAGAAAGTGTATCATTGTAAAAGTGTAATTTGGAAAGGTTCTGGCTAAGGAAAGACTTGGTATTTAAGCGTGTCCATTGTGACTCACCTCTCTTTCCTGGGAATCTCCCAGATGCATGATTATAGTTGATATATATTATTCTAGCTTAAGACTATAAATGAGAAAATGCTATGATGTTTATGAATTGTATTGTGATATAACATGCAAAGATTTAATGGTGACTTAAACTTAGAAGAAAATGATCCTTTGGAACCATCAGATTATAGGTGGTGAAAAGGTGATTTTAGCCCCCTAACCCGTTCTCTCAAAAGGGTAGAGTCGGGACTTTAGCTTATCAAAAGGGATAAGTATATGCTAGTGACGACTAGTAAAGTATGAGCTCATAACCTAAATTACTCCCAAAAGGGTAGAGTATAGGGTGGCCCAAGGAAAATAATGATGATGATAAGATTTTAAGTCACCTAAGGCACTAAAGAAATGAAATATGTGCCTTTGTGTCCATGTGTAGCTAATATTATATGACGTTCTTTTATGCATGTTATTTTGATAATGATGATGAGGAATATGATGTAATGATAAAGGAAAAGTTCATCACATGGCCGAATTTTGCATTCAAGAGAATGCTCCCATGTCCAACCTTTGCTTGAGATAAATGGATAAGTCTTTGAGCTCTAGAATCTTTAAGTGATAGTAAAAGCATAAACATGATATGCACTCCATTTTATTCTTCATTAGAAAAGTAAAGTGAGGGCTCAAAGTAAATATGAGATGCAAGTTCATTCTTATCTTTATGTTTAAGTAGTGACTTGAAAAATAAATATGCTAAGCAAGGAAATGTAAACATGAATGCAAGTCCAATTCTTTATTTTAGTGCTCTAGGCTCCACAACAATCGACTTTAAGGTCTAAATAAGCGAGCTTAGAGATTAATTATTAGGTGATATGGAAATGCAAACTCTTGTTTTAATCTTTAACCTTTAGGTGATGGCATGAAAAATGCTAGGCAAGAAATGTAAATATGAATGCAAGTTCAATTTGTATTCTTTACTAAAGCTCATACAAGACTTTAAAGGAATGTAAACCTCAATCAAACATATATCTCAACAAGACAAAGTGAGCTTTAGAGTTGTTTGTACCAAGGATGTTGAAGAGACCTTATGGTTTGAACATCATCATCAAGCTCAAGGAAATGGATTCCAAAGAAAACAAAACCATAAAGAAAAGGAAAAAAGGTCGAAACCATGACGGAGAGAAGGATAAAATTTTAAAACTCTAGAGACCATGTTCTTGATGATATACCACCACCAACATCATGTACTCTCATCCTTGAGTCATTTTCCAACTAACATAAGCCTTTAAAATCAAAACTAGAACCAAGGAACAAGAAAAGGAAACCGAAACTAGAGGATGAAAAGAAAAGGAAAAATTGAAACATGCTTGGTCCAAGAACCAAGTTCCAAGCTCTAGAGATTTCACAAGTGAAGATTCTCATGATCTACATCTTGAACCCTCATCATCAAGCATCATTTCCTTTAAAAAGAAAGGCTCCAAGACCGAAATCAAAGAGAAGAAAAAAGAAGTTCCAAAAGTCAAGACAACCTAGCAAAAGCTCATTTTTTTTTTTTATCAAAGCTTTAAAAGGCCAAACTTTAAAGAACAAAATCCCTACCAAGTGGTGAAGAGGAAAACTTGTTTCTTGAAGTGAAAAGAGAAGAAATCTTGCTTCCAAGTGGTCATTGGATTTTCGGCCAAAGGGGAGAAAAAGGAAGGAAAAGTTTTTGTGTGAGCTTGATGTATGAGGATGAAAGCTTATGTGTTTGAATGGTGATGTAGGGTGTAACGCCCCGATTTTCTGTCTGAGTGGAAAATAACCGAAATGCCCCTGAGGTCATTTTCGACCCGGAATTCGAGGATGGCAGACTCGGCAGTACTCGAAGGGTCAACTCAATGTTTGAAGGGGATTGAATGGCTTGCGAATGTTTTCGGAAGCGAAAATCTCATTTTCTGCAGTTTCAGGTCAAAATGACCAAAATACCCCTATAGCGTTTTACGCGGGTAAAGGTGGCGTTTGAGCCTGAAACTTTCCCCAGAGGTTTAAAACCATGTTTTTACATGTTTCAAAACATCTGTTTGAGTCTTGGTGGTCCCAGGCAGTTTTAGTGCAAAATTATGATTTTGCCCCTAGAATAGTAATCTTGAGCTTAATGATGTAATTAAGCAAACCTAAGCAATATTAGGCTCTAAACGAAGATTAATTAATTTCCATAATTAATCTAAAGTCAAAATAAATTATTAAAATTAATTAGAACCTAAGATTGCTTAGATTAGCTCTAAATCTCTTTTCTAAAACTCAAGATTTCACTCTTGGAATCTTGAATAGTGTTTTCTCTCTCTAATTCCTTAAATCAAGGAATTGTGTATAGAATTGTTTATACACTAAAATGAATTTATAACTCACTAATGATGCAAGAACACTCTTTAATTATGTCTTGACAACCTTGATTACCCATTTTCTCACCTAAACACTTTCTTACAAACTCCTAATCTTAATTCTAATCAAAGATACACCTAAACACAACTCTAAACCACAATTAAAATGCAAACACAACCCCACATGGGCTGATGCATTTCGGCCACCTCCTCCCCCATTTGACCACATGTTGATTTGTTTTCTCACTCAAAGAACCATGCTTGAGCCATGCCTTGAACCATACCTCACCATACTTTGAACCATACCTCACCATGCCTCAAGACCACATTATCTCACCTCATGGAACTCATGGGTTCCCTCCAATCTGATGGCCGAAGCTCCTCCCCCTACATGCACCTCTCATTTGTTTCATTTCTCTATAAATAGCTTGCTTGGGTGAACTTGTATCATTTTGGGTTCATTTGCAAAGTGTAAGTTCTCAAAGAAACACTTCAAAGCTTTCTTTTCTCTCAAGTTCAAGTTCTTCATCTTCTTCATCTTCTTCTTCCATCTTCAAGATCATCACACCAAGTAGAGATTTCTTTTCATGAATGTTCTTCTTTAAAGCTTGATGTTTATGGTTTCTCTTGTTTTCTCTTTAGGACTTCTTCTCTATTCCTTTTTTCTTTCTAGTTTTGGCCATGAGCCCTTGGGAATAGAGAAATGAGAGCTTGATGATGAGAGTTTCATGATGATGTTTATCACTTGAAACAAACTCTAGAGCTTGATCTTTGTTCTTGAGCAAAAATGTTTCTAGTTCTTCCTTTCTTGAACTCTTGAGAACTCTATCTTTGGTGATGTTTCAAAATGGTTTTAAGGACTCAATGATGAGGTCTCATGATGTTGGTGTTAGTATATCATCAAGATCATGGACCCTAGAGTTTTAAAAATGTTCTTTTTCCTTCTTGAAGTTTTCGGCCACTTCCTTTTCTTTTGCAAGCTAAATGTTTTGATTTTCCAAAAATGTTATGTTGAGTTCTAAGGACTCTAGACTATACCATATCTTGGTTTAATGAGTTTGGGTTAAGGTTTAAGTTCCTTTAAAGTCTTGTTAAGAGCTCTAGAAAGATAAAATGAACTTGCATAATTTATTTTATGCTTGCATTTATATTTACATTCTTGCTATGCACCTTTACTTTCAAGCTATCACCTAAGAACATAAAGATTAAAATGGAACTTGCATTATCACTTAATTAATTTCTCGAATGCCTTTCTATTTCGGCCTTAAAGTCGATTGTTGTTGGGCCAAAAGCACTAAAATAAAGAATTGAACTTGCATTATCACTTAATTAATTTCTTGAATGCCTTTCTATTTCGGCCTTAAAGTCGATTGTTGTTGGGCCAAGAGCACTAAAATAAAGAATTGAACCTTGCATATTTACTTTCAAGCTTGCACGTTTAAAGTTTATGCCTTGCATATTTATTTTAAGTCATCACTTTATTTTGTAAGCAAGATTAAAAATGAAAAGCACGAGCACGTTTATTTTATGTCATAACTTAAGAACCTAGAGCTCAAAGACTTGCCCATTTCATTTCAAGTTAAAGTTTAATGTGAATGCATTCTTTGAATGTATGATTTCAGCCAGGTAGTGATGATGGACTTGCAATGAGTTTTCATCTAGCTACAAGGACTAATAGTCTATGTTCTAAGTTCTTCTTAAAGCTTTACAAATCTTTACAAGGTTATGTTGTCATGAGATATGACTTTATTCCCTTTTAGAAGATGAAATATATTTTGGTCACTGACCCAAGGCTTCTCTTAGCCTCCTAACGAATTAAAATGATTTGCAAAGAGTTTTAGAAATTCTAATTTGATTCCAAGAGAAACTAATTAACTTATGTACCTAGAGATGTCAATTTAGTTCTCTTATTGAAGTTAGATGTTTTCGGTACTACCAAGATGAGCTTGTGGCTGTATGATGATGTTTTGATGTGTTAGAATGTGTGAAAATATCACATGATGATATAGAAACGATTCTATGCATGATAGGTAAGAAACTAGCTAACTAGAAATACCGTAAAGCTAGAATTTAAACATAGTTTAGATCCATTTGTTTTTGGAACTTATCCAAACTGTTTTAATGGGAACATAATCAGATTAGGATTGTTTAGACATGAAAAACTTGGTAACATTTGGATTAGAATTGAATTTTAGCACCTATAGGGAAACTAGTAACTAGAAAACCGTAAAAATGCAAATGTAGAACTCTTAGAACATTTAGTTTTCTGGATTCTATCTAGCAATGTTACAACACGATAAATGTGATTTACAATTAGTTCTTAAGCATAGGAATGTCTCATAATTGATTTAGATTTTATTTATAGCGCCTTAGGCGAAGACGGAACCGAGAAAGGGTCTAAAACGTAAGTTCTAGAACCCCGTAACCACAAGTTAGAAATTCTGCCCTATGCTTTTCAGATTTGAGAATGAATATGAGAATTAGGAATGATGATTAATTATGAGCCCTTAGGTGCATAAAATATGAACGACAGATGTTAGAGAACTATATCTCAAGATTAAGGTCCGTAAGGGTCAAAGTATAAGCTACCGTACGGGTAAGCGTTTGTGTAACACCCTAGTAATTAACCAGATACACCTAGGTTGAATCTGATTAATGACTAGACTTTACTCCTTGCTTTGGTTCTTTCTTCATAACTTGAAAATACTTAGTGAAATTACGAGCCATTTTTTTTTTAAACACATAATTGAAAATGTGAGCCGAGTACAACGTGAACGAGTAAGCGGAGTATAATAAGACGTTTAAGAATATATCACATCATATCACTTAGGCTCTATCATATAACATCCATAAGCACATTATAGCATATATTTACATACAATAACCTCACTCAAAGGGTGGGTTATGTTCATACATCATTATCTTATGCAAACCCATAAAAGAAAATATACTTAAGGAAATACATGCCCCTAAACTAGATAACTCCATAAGCCGGGAAGGTTATCCTAAAACTAGGGTGCATGATCACACATAAATCTACTAAGAACCCTCTATGGCCACTGTCCTGGAAATGGGGGAATAAATCCGATCCACTGATGAGCTCCCTCGAGAGGGGCCACACGAGATGCACCAGGCTGGGGTCGCATAGACGGCCTTCTTGCTAACCTCGGCTGAACAACTATTTCCTCACTACCCTCTCTTACACGTGTGGGAGTAGGAGCAGAGCTCTCAGAATATACATGAGTAGGAGTGTCCTCTGAAGTATCAGTTTCAGAATATCTCATCTCGGGAACATACTCTGGAAATCCATGGACAGCAGATGAAGCGGGACAAGAACGTAACATCCTTTCATCAAGTGGACGTGCATGTTCGAAAACCATTTCATCGCCATAGGGAGAAGTAGGAGAAAATCGATAACTAGGGACAAGATGTGCAAATGGACGACCTATGTAAATAAAAACACGAACTGCGCACCTCCCTTCAAAATGATACGAGCGATGCACCGGATCATAGTGAAATTCCCAAGTAGGGGTATCAACGAACAGGACAAATGTCGCCATCTGAATCTGGAGACAATGACGGAAATAAAGAAAAGGGAGTGAGAATCTTGCTAAAGAATTCTCAGTAAGGTACCTCCTTCTATAGTGTCATCAACAAAGGCCCCAGGAACCTCGGGATTATTCTAAAATAGTGAGCATGCAAAGATTCATTTTAAGTTCTGACAAATACTTAACCGAGGTTCGTCAATTTTTAATCATGCGTCTTATAATGCATCATAATCTTAACATGTCATATTTACAATGAACTTTTCCTTTATCATTACATCATTTTCCTCATCATCATTATCAAATAACATGCATAAAAGAACGTCATATAATATTAGCTACACGTGGACATAGTGCACATATTTCATTTCTTTAGTGCCTTAGGTGACTTAAAATCTTATCATCATCATTATTTTCCTTAGGCCACCCTATACTCCACCCTTTTAGGAGTAATTTAGGTTATGAGCTCATACTTTACTAGTCGTCACTAGCATATACTTATCCCTTTTGATAAGCTAAAGTCCCGACTCTACCCTTTTGAGAGAACGGGTTAGGGGGCTAAAATCACCTTTTCACCACCTATAGTCTGATGGTTCCAAAGGATCATTTTCTTATAAGTTTAAGTCACCATTAAATCTTTGCATGTTATATCATAATACAATTCATAAACATCATAACATTTTCTCATTTATAGTCTTAAGCTAGAATAATATATATCAACTGTAATCATGCATATGGGAGATTCCCAGGAAAAAGAGGTGGGTCACAATGGACACGCTTAAATACCAAGTCTTTCCTTAGCCAGAACCTTTCCAAATTACACTTTTACAATGATACACTTTCTTCTAGCAACAAAGGTAAATTTTACATAATAAAGAACATTTCATGTATAAGCATTCTCATTATTTGCAACAACAACTATAACATGCAAGCCAGGAAATCATTCAATGATATCAAGTACTTAATAAGCATCCAATCTTTACATAGAATTATCAATTATAGAACTAATTAGTTACTAAACCAATTATGAATCATTCTCTTAACAATAAACCATAATTATCACAACTTCAATCATATCAAATCATTATCACACATTGATACTAAACTCAGATCAGTGGCCGAATCATGAACCTCGTGCGATTACATAGAATCATATTTTAAGTGCATATAAAATACTAGTTCCCCGTAAAATCCTTGCAAAGCCTTAAAACTCATTTAGAAACTAGTTCTTTTGTCAAATTTGGGAGGATCTTCACAATTAAAATTCTCACTTAAGATAAAAGGAGTAAGTCTTGAGCTTTAGAGATTTAGGTGACATCTTAGAATTATAAACATGCTATGCAACCTTATTTTAATCTTATCTTTATAAGGTGATAGCTTGGAATTATAAACATGATATGCAATTCCATTTCTTTATCTTTACGATTTAAGGTGATGACTTGAAAATTAAACATGATGCAAGAACTTGAAATATAAACATGATACAAGAAACTGGAGTGGCGTGTAATCCGCAGACCAGAGAGAGGAGAACAGAATATTAAGAAACCGGAGCGGCGGTAGTCCGCACAGGACCAGTAGAGCGAGAAGAGAATTATTATTACATCTTTTTAAGCTCCAATCTCAAGACTTTTTAAAGAATAAATTCTTTAACTCCAATAATCATATTTCTTTGCTTGTGATACATGGGCAAGTCTTTGAGCTCTAGGATCTTTAGGTGATGGCATAAAATAAACATGCCATGCATTGATTCTTTTAGCCATTATAAAATATAGTGAGAGCATAAATTAAATATGAGATGCAACCTCTTTATTATCTTGAAAGATTAAGTGATGACTTGAAACATAAACATGAAATACAAGCTTGGAATTTAAACATGAGAAATGCAAGTTCATTTATTCATTCTTGAAAATTTAGTGATGACATAGAAGGTAAACATGGTTATGCAAAGCATAAACTTAATCATGGATGCAAATTCATTTTGTTTCTTTACTAGAGCTCCTTCAAGACTTTAAAAGAATTATAAATTCAACCCAATACATATCTTAACAACAAATAAAACATAAAAGGAAAATACATCTTTCAAGTTCTAAACTAAAAATCTTTGTTTTAGCATCATAAAGCGTTATTCTTTAAAGTTTTGTATCAAGTGGAATTTTCAAGCTTTAGAGGCCTAACTTGTGATGGATTTACAACCCACCCTCAAGGTCCTCATCATCAAGCCATCATCTTAGTTCCACCTAGGCCATATGGTTGAATTGGTTAAAGAAAAATTGAAGAGGAAAACCAAAATGAAAAGCTAAGGTAAGTTCATAATTTCATCATTTGAGCTAAAAACACAACTCCTCAAAGCAGAGAAATAAATTTAGAAACTACTCCCTACCTAATCTGAGTTGAAGAAGAGGAAGAGAACTTGGTTTCTTGAAGTGAAATGAAACAAAATCTCTTTGAAAAAATTGAAGAAAGAATTCAGCCAAAGAGGAGGAAGAAAGAAAGTTTTTGGTGCTCCTAAAAATTAGTTATGAACCAAGCATTCCAAGACCACTCAAGCAAGCCTATTTATAGAAGATTTTGAGGCTTCTAATTGGCCAAAATGATGAGGTAGTGGACGGAATTTTGTAGGAGAAATAAGGGAGGAAAAATCATTTTAGACAAAGTTGTATGAAATTAAGGAATTATGTCTCTTATGGTGACATTTTGGCATTTTGTTTTAGTGCAACTTTTGGCAATAATTCAGCTGCATAATGGCATCAATAATTTCGTCCATTATAGCCCAAAGAAGTGAAATTTGTGTGTTCCATGCATTATTTAGGTGTAGGCAAGGTATTCATGTAATTTAGAGAATTTACGGTTAAGAGTTTAAGTGAATTAGTAAGCAATTTGGGTGTTTTTGAGCAATTTTGGGTTCTAATCAATCTAAATACATAATTTTGACTCTAGATTAATATTTAGAATTTAATAAGCTTTAATTTGAGCCTAATATTGCTTAGGTTTTGATATCTGAATCAAAAATCTCGAAATTCAAAACGCCCCAAAAATAGGGGCAAAATCGTACTTTCACTTAAAAGCGCCGAGGCCACCTGTGCTTAACCAATGGTTAATCATGGCTTAAAAACACATTTTAAAACATTTTAGTGAGGTTCGGGCTCACTCAGCACACATATCGTAGTTAAAACAATGCAGGGCGTTGTGCTCATTTCGCTCGTCGGAACTCAAAATTGAGATCCTTCTGCTCTATTAACACACATAACACAAACAATCCCTTATTATCCTCAAAATATCCCCTTGAGAATAGGTGGGGCCCACGATCCTTATTTTCTGAGTAAAATAACTTCAGGGGCATTTTGGTCATTTTATACGTACAGAAATTCGGGATTTGCGACTCTCGCATGAATCGTTCCTAACCTTTCTTCTAATGTTATATTCCTTTATTGAGGATTGTTCGGCCTCAAATCTTATGTAATAATTACCTACGGTAATTCGGTAATTGAGTAATTTCTAATGACAGTAAAAATTACAGTAAAAATTGGGGCGTTACAGTTTGTATATTCTATGATGATGCATGTGGTATGTAAATGATGATAATGTTATTCATATGAGAAATTCATGAGGATATATGTTTATGTGGCATAAAGCAAATTTGGAAGGAATTTGGTGTAATGCCATTGTGCTGCCGAATTCCTTACAAATTTGGGGACTTAAAGAGATTTTGAAAATTAAGGTACTAAGATGGGTTCTAGGATGACACCGGTTCGGCCGAGCACCTCCATAGAACTCATGTGACATCGGTACCAATTTATACTCTTAGGTGACACCGGTTCGGCCGAGCACCCCTAAGAGAATTGCCCCCTAACCCGTACTCAGATAGTTGGGATTTATGATACGCTTATCGTTAAGTGGTAAGTAAGAACTAGTGACGACTAGTTAAGGTATGAGCTCATAACCTAGAGATGTGACACGTTCTGGGTGACACCGGTTCGACCGAGCACCCCCAGAGCGCTTGTCTTTTAGGGCGGCCCATGAGGAAGAGAAGTTTCATGATTACGATTATGTCACTAAGTTTGTCCCATATGAATGTTTCTATTGCCACTTTATGCTACTAAGTATGATGATGCTTGATGTTATGGTTTATGTATGTGCATTAGGTAGCGCCATGTATACATTCTCTATTATGTTGTATTCATAACATTAAGATCATCCTAAAATGAATGGACTTTGGCTAAAGTATATTTTAAAGTTTAAAATAAACTTGATGCATGCTCACTTGCTTCTACAAAAATAAACCCAAGGTTCCTGAGGACGTAGATGATGACACCTAGGTAGTAGGAGGCCCTACTGAGATTCTTTAGCATGATTCTCACTCCCTCTATCTTTTCTTTCCGTCACGTCTTCAGATGGGGACGTTCGTGGTGTTCGTGGACACGCCGACATGGGAGGTGCACCATGACCCGGACCACGGGTCATTCCATTTTGTGGGTCGATGCACGGTTAGAGTATTCATGTTCATGGGTCGACCCTTCACTCCCCCTGTACATTCCCATCGTTTCTCCCCCGTCTCACCTTTTGGCGATGACCTGGTGTTCGAGCGCGCACGTCCTCAAGAGGAGAGGCTTCGCCGTACTCCACTGTCCATGTCCGTCGTTCGAGACTACCCCCAGTATGTGCCCCGTTGCCCGTCGTCTTTTTCGGAGACGGATCCTTCCGAAGATTCGGCAACCCAGGTACCCTCCGAGGGATCTTCCCCCACCATACCCATGGACCTTGGGGAGGGTAGCGAGCCCACCGTGACTCAGCCGAGGCTTGCACGACGACCGGAGATGAGGCCGCGCCGTGGAGGTCACTCCCGAGCCCGTTCCGCCTATTCTCGCCGGAGGAGCTTGCTCAGTTTCCTGGTTACGTGCCACGTTCGAGGGATAGTCGCTTGATGGGAGGTCATGGATGGCCTGGGTTAGTGCACACACTGCATAGACGAGGATAAACCTTCTTTTGTTTAGAGGTTACCCCATTAGATGCACTCGGGTAGGGGAGTAGTTTATGTTTATGTTTATGTTGTATTTTTTTTCATGTATTCCTTTGTACTAAATTAAGTCCCACACTTATAAGTGGGCAAGTTATATATATATATATATATGAGATAATATTCAGTGTTTCCCATGATGTGCCTTTATGTGCCTTATGCTATGACGTTATGAGATGCATGTTTTGTCCTTTATGTGTTATATCGCATTACGCGGCTCTCACTTTGTATTTTTAAAAAAATTTACCCGTATTTTTCGCTAAGTATTTCAAAGTAAAAATGAGAACTATGAAGTAACAGACTAATGATTAACCTAAGTATGTTCTAGAGTATTGGGTTAAAAATTAGGATGTTACATAGGGTGGTTGTGAGGTGGTTTGAGGTTGTGAGGGGTGGCTCTTTGGTGGAAATGAAGAATATAACACCCTAAGAATTATTTAAAAATTATTTTGGGTTTTACTAGTTATAATTTCAAAAATTTAACAGTTTTAGCAATAATGAGGATGGTCCAGGAGATTTGTAAAATAAAAAAAAAAAATATGAATAGTAATCTGCGGGCCCTACTGGTCTGTTGGGACAGCTGAAACCCTAGAATTGGGCCCCAGAGTTATCCAAAATTGAGAAATTATAAGATTATGGTTAGAAATAGGTAGAAATAAAGGTTTTATACCCGAAATTAATTTCCGGGCAATGTCTTATTACCCGGGTACACTGTTTTACCCATTTTGTAAAATTTTGGTATGCAATTTTAACATCAAAAGATAGTTAAATCTGTATAAAAGGATAATGTTTATCCTTTAGAGCCAAGTGTAAGGCTAGGATTTAATCTTGGATTACAAGATCAAATCCTAGCCATTCACCTTGTTTTATTTTAAAAAGAATACACACTTCATATTAAACAATTCTTACAACCCAATTTAATATCATTAACAGCCATAAAACTTACCTTTGAAGCTCGTAATTCTTGGCTATTTCAAAGAGCAAATAGCCACCATTGTTATCTTCTTCATAAGCTCAAGTTTTAATTTCAAATCACCAAAACACTTGCCCAAAGTTCCTAAAACTACAAACTCTCTTCACAAAACTTGTTCTACACATCAAAACTTACAATTCTAACCAATTAAAATCTCAATTCTCCATCAATCCTCACCTTGACATCTCACTTCCTCACTGCCTAAGGAAGGTTTGGGGCTTGAATTGGTGGCCTTGAAGTGAAGAGAAATCAATTGGAACACCTTTGGAGTATAAAGCTTTAAAGTCTTCAAAGTAGGGTTTGTTGTCTTGTTTAATAAAATTCTGTTTCTTGCAGATTTTGATGGTTTAAAATTGATGTTTTCTAGTTCTATTCTTTGATTACACACATATATAGATGTATTTGCTTTGGTGGATTAGTATGTTGTTGTGGAAAAATCATTTTTGCTAAAGAGAAGCTGAAATATGCATGCTGGATTTTCGGTTATATTCTAGGCAGCAGATAATCACGAATTTTCTGGGTGAATTGTGGGTATTTTTATGAGCTATAAAAATTGTATATTGAAGCTAACATGCTAATCCGGTTCCATGAATTTTCTTGAGCTTTAATTTCGACTTGTACTGCCTCAAAAAAATCTGGGACTAAACTGGTACCTATGCTGCCCAAACTCTTGGAACTGAAGCTGTGAATTTTTCTAATTTGTTATCATAGCAAATGATTGAATTACCTTTGAAATTTTTACACGATATTAGAGACACCTTGAGGCTTTACCAGGATGTTTATTTCAAATTTTCTGGGTTCATTTGCTATGGTTAAAAATTCTCCATTTCTAGTTCTAAGCTGAGAATAAGTGGTCTCTGACCACTAAAATTGTTGAATTTTGTTATCATATTTACAGAACTCTGTTTACTCCGAAATTTTCAGAGAACCTTGGAGACATATTAAAGTGTCCTTGAGAATTTTTATAGCTTTGTGTAACACCCCGATTTTTCTATCCGAGGGAAATGACCAAAATGCCCCTGACGTCATTTCCTGACCCGAATTCGAGGGTAACCAACTCGGTCATTCTCAAAGGGTCAACTCAATGTTTGAAGGGGATTGAATGGCCTTAGAATGCTTTCGGAAGCGAAAATTTCGTTTTCCGCAATTTCAGGTCAAAATGACCAAAATACCCCTATAACGTTTTACGCGGGTAGAAGTGCCGTTTGAGCCCGAAACTTTCCTCAGAAGTTTAAAAACATGTTTTCATGTGTCTAGAGGTCTCTGTTCAAGTCCCGGTGGTCCCAGGCTGTTTTAGTGCAAAATTACGATTTTGCCCCTAGAGTAGTGTTTTTGAGCTTAATGACGTAATTAAGCAAACCTAAGCAATATTAGGCTCTAAACGAAGATTAATTAATTTCCATAATTAATCTAGAGTCAAAATAATTTATTAAAGTTAATTAGAACCTAAAATTGCTTAGATTAAACTTAAATCCCTTTTTAGAACTCAAGATTCCTAGTCTTGGAATCTTGAATAGTGTTTTCTCTCTCCAATTCCTTAAATCAAGGAAATGTGTCTAGAGTTGTTTAGACTCTAAATTGAGGATCTAACTCACTAATGGTGCAATACCACTCCTTAATTATGTCTAGACCCTCCTAATTATCCATTTTCCTTGCCTAAACACTTTCTTACAAATTCCTAATCTTAAGCATAATCAAAGATACACCTAAACACAACTCTAAATCACAATTAAATTGCAAAACAAACCTCCCCTTGGCTGCAACATGGCCGAACAACCATGCTCTCCTTGGCCACATGTTTAATTGTTTTCTCACTCAAAGAGCCATGCTTGAGCCATACCTTGAACCATACCTCACCATGCTTTGAACCATACCTCACCATGTTTCAAGACTACAACATCTCACCTCATGGAACTCATGGATGCCTCCATTCTGCACCCTCATGGGCAAAACACCTTCAGCCCATTCACACCCTTCATTTGTTTCATTTCTCTATAAATAGAATGCCTTGAGGAGCTTGCACCACTTTTAGATCATTTGCTAAGTTTAGGAGCACTCAAAGCTTTTCCTTTTCTCTCAAAGTTCTAGTGTTCTTCAAGTTCTTCAAGTTCGTCAAAGTTCTTCATCATCTTCATCTTCTTCTTCCATCTTCAAGTTCATCACATCAAGTAGGGATTTTCTTTCAAGTATTCCTTTCTTTAAAGTTCTTGTTCTAAGCTTTATGTTCATAATTTCTCTTGATTCTTTTTAAAACTTCTTTTCTTCTCCTTTTCCTTTCTCATTTTCGGCCATGGGCCTTGGAGTTCAAACAAATGAGGGCTTGATGATGAGAGTTTCATGATGATGTTCATCACTTGAAACAAACTCTAGAGCTTGATCTTTGTTCTTGAGTAAAAATGTTTCTAGTTTTTCCTTTCTTCAACTCTTGAGAACTTTAGTTTTGATGGTGTTTTAAAATGATTCTAAGGACTCAATGATGAGGTCTCATGATGTTGGTGTTAATATATCATCAAGATCATGGACTCTAGAGTTTCAAATATTTCTTTTCTTGTCTAGATGTTTTGGCCATTTCCTTTTCTTTTATATGCCATATGGTTTGATTTTCTAAAGATGTTGTTTTGAGTTCTAAGAACTCTAGACTTTACTTTATCTTGGTTTGATGAGTTTGGGTTGAGGTTTAAGTTCCTTTAAAGCCTTGTTAAGAGCTCTAGAAAAAAATAAAATAAAATGAACTTGCATAATTTATTTCATGCTTGCATTTACATTTATATTCTTGTTATGCATCCTTACTTTCAAGCTATCACCTAAGAACATAAAGATTAAAATGGAACTTGCATAATCACTTAATTTAATTCTCAAAGCCTTTCTATTTCGGCCTTAAAGTCGATTGTTGTTGGGCCTAGAGCACTAAAATAAAGAATTGAACTTGCATCATCACCTAATTAATTTCTCGAATGCCTATCTATTTCGGCCTTAAAGTCGATTGTTGTTGGGCCAAGAGCACTAAAATAAAGAATTGAACCTTGCATATTTACTTTCAAGCTTGCACGTTTAAGTTTATGCCTTGCATATTTAATTTAAGTCATCACTTTATTTTGTAAGCAAGATTAAAAATGAAAAGCATGAGCACATTTATTTTATGTCGTAACTTAAGAACCTAGAGCTCAAAGACTTGCCCATTTCATTTCAAGTTAAAGTTTAATGTGAAACCATTCTTTGAATGCATATTTTCGGCCAAGTAGTGATGATGGACTTGCAATGAGTTTTCATCTAGCTACAAGGACCAATAGTCTATGTTCTAAGTTTTCCTTAAGGCTTTACAAACCTTTTCAAGGTTATGTTGTCATGAGATATGACTTTATTCCCTTTTAGGAGATGAAACATATTTTGGTCATTGACCTAAGGCTTCTCTTAGCCTCTTAATGAATTCAAATGATTTGCAAAGAGTTTTAGAAATTCTAAATTGATTCCAAGAGAAACTAGTTAACTTATGTACCTAGAAATGTCAATTTAAATCCTTTACTGAAGATAAATGTTTTCGGTTCTGATATGATGAGTATGATGCTGTATGATGATGTTTTTATGTGTTAGAATGTGTGAAAATATCATATGATGATGTAGAAATGATTCTATACATAATAGGTAAGAAACTAGCTAACTAGAAATATCGTAAAGCTAGAATTTAACATAGTTTTGACCCATTTGTTTTTGGAACTTATCCAAACTTTTTTAATGGGAGTATAATCAGATTAGGATTGTTTAGACATGAAAAACTTGGTAATATTTGGATTAGAATCAAATTCTAGCACCTATAGGGAAACTAGTAACTAGAAAACCGTAAAAGTGCAAGTGTAGAACTCTTAGAACATTTATTTTCTGGATTCTGTCCAGCACCCTTACAACATGATAAACATGATTAATAATTATTTCTTAAGCACAGGAATGCCTCATAATTGATTTAGATTTAATTCATTGAGCCCTAGGCGAAGACGGAACCAAGAAAGGGTCTAAAACGTAAGTTCTAGAACCCCGTAATCACAAGTTAGGAAGTCTGCCCTATGCTATTCAGATTTAAGTGTGAACATGAGGATTGTGAATGATGTTTAATTATGAGCCCTTAGGTGCATAAAATATGAGCGACGGATGTTAAAGAACCATACCTCATGATTAAGACCCGTAAGGGTCAAAGCATAAGCTACCGTAAGGATAAACGGTTGAATGTTCCGTGATGATGCATGTGGTATGTAAATGATGATGATGTTATTCATATGAGGAATTCATGAGGATATATGTTTATGTGGCATAAAGCAAATTCGGAAGGAATTCGGCGTAATGCCATCGTGCCGCTGAATTCCCGACGAATTTGGGGACTTAAAGGGATTTTGAAAATTAAGGTACTAAGATGGGTTCTAGGATGACACCGGTTCGGCCGAGCACCTCCATAGAACTCATGTGACATCGGTACCCATTTTATACTCTTAGGTGACACCGGTTCGGCCGAGCACCCCTAAGAGAATTGCCCCCTAACCCGTACTCAGATAGTCGGGATTTATGATTTATGATACGCTTATCGTTAAGTGGTAAGTAAGAACTAGTGACGACTAGTTGAGGTATGAGCTCATGACCTAGATATGTGACACGTTCTGGGTGACACCGGTTGGTGAGTACCCCCAGTTCGATTGTCTTTTAGGGTGGCCCATGAGGAAGAGATGTTTCATGATTATGATTATGTCACTAAGTTTGTCCCATATGAATGTTTCTATTGCCACTTTATGCCACTAAGTATGATGATGCTTGATGTTAAGTTTTATGTATGTGCATTAGGTAGTGCCATGCATACATCTTCTATTATGTTGCATTCATGACATTAAGATCATCCTAAAATGAATGGACCTTGGCTAAAGTATATTTCTAAAGTTTAAAATGAACTTAATGCTTGTTCAGTCATTTTGTATAATTAAACCCAAGGTTCCTGAGGACGTAGATGATGACACCTAGGTAGTAGGAGGCCCTACTGAGATTCTTTAGCAAGATTCTCACTCCCTCTATCTCTTTCTTTCCGTCACGTCTTCAGATGGTGACGTTCATAGTGTTCGTGGACACCTCGACATGGGAGGTGCACTATGACCCGGCTCACGGGTCATACCATTTTGAGGGGCAGTGCACGGTGTGAGTTTTCATGTTCATAGGGCGCCCCTTCGCTCATCCCGTGCACACCCATCGCTCCTCCCCGACTGCACCCTATGGCGATGACGAGCGGGTTTTTGAGCGTGCGCGTACGCATGACGAGAGAGTGCTCCGCATGCACACCGCCGCCTTAGCCATGCGAGACTATCCCGATTACGTGCCCCGGACCTACTTCTCGGAGACCAACCCGTATAGCGAGAGCTCTGCCCCCTCTCCACCGTTGATGAGGGAGGGCAGTGAGGATACTGTGACTCAGCAACGACTTGCACGGCGACCGGAGATGCGGCCACACCGCAGGGGTCACTCTCGATCCCCGTTCTGCCTCTTTACGCCCGAGGAGCTCCCCAGTTTCCCGGATATCTGCTCGTTCGCGAGATGGACATCAATAGGAGGTGACGACCGACCGATGGAGTACCCGGTTAGAGCACACACCACTTAGATGGGGATAAACCTTCTTTTGATTTGAGGTTATCCCATTAGATGCACTCGGGTAGGGGAGTAGATCATGTTTATGTTTATGTTGTATTTCCTTTCATGTATTTCCCTTGTACTAAATTAAGTCCCACACTTATAAGTAGGCAAGTTATATATATATGAGATGATATTCAGTGTTATTCATGGTGTGCCTTATGCTATAACGTTATGAGATGTATGTTTTGATCGTTACATGATATATCGCATCACGCGGCTCTCACTTTGTCTTTCAAAAAAAAAATTACCCGTATTTTCCGCTAAGTATTTCTAAGTAAAATTGAGAACTATGAAGTAACAAACTAATGATTAACCTAAGTATGTTCTAGAGTATTGGGTTAAAAATTAGGATGTTACACTTTGTATTTCATGGTTTGAAATACAAAAGAATTTGTGCTATAGATATGTGAAATCTGCCATTGTGCTGAAAATGAATTGATGCTTTGAGTTGATGAAATAATGACATTGGGTTCAAGTATGACATATATGAATGCATGCTAGTGATTTTAAGGAATGGTTTGAGGCATGATTGAAATCATATTATGAATGAATGTGTATATGTGCCTCATGCATGCATTTGGAAAAGAACAGTGAATGATATGTACATGTGGCAAGAGAGAATATATGAACTTTAATCGTGCATGTTCTAATATATGGAGAAAACAAAAACAAGACTTAGATTGAATAAGGGGAAGGCAAAAAGAGGAACTTCCCTCGAGATATTATGAGTAGGTAGATGTATTGGCTAGGAATATAACTGTGTGTGATTCAAAAATGGAAAAAAATGAAGTCCGATGATCACGTATAGGAATGAGCTCAGTCCTGATAAGCAGTCTATTTCTCTTATGTGGTGTGATCCACTATAAATACCATTTGGTATAAATTATCTATTGTGGAGTTGTCCACGGCAGATACCCATTGGGTATAAACTAAGTCTTTCCTATGTCAATGAAGAGTGAAAGTTGCACTGAAATGATTTTTACAACATGATATAAGCTAAATTTTTCCTATGTCAATGAAAACAGAAAAATGCACTAGATTAAGTTCCTTGGCCATGAAAAGGAATGCATAATCTATTATTATTTCTGCATATAAGTTTACTTGATAACGCTTGTAAGAATGAAATTTCTACTTATGTTTTGGTTGTTATTTTTTAATGTCTGCTTAGGATGATTTATTAGATGCTTGACATTATAATACATATGCATCAAGTAATTGATTATTAAAAGCTACCCACTTCGGAAGTACGATTTGGAACTTTAAAAATGAACCATTGGTATGAAGTGCATGATCACTCTTTTCTAATAAACCGTAGTGGTTGGGGCGATGACGATGACATTATGAGTGAGTTTTTGGGGGAGTTGCCCTATTGAGAATTGTATAATTCTCAGCCCTATATGTTTTATGTTCTCGTGTCGCCTCCAGGTTGATCCAGAGAATGATGTGGCTGCTACGTGCAAGAAACTCGGGATTTGCAGTAGTTTAGTAGTTGATGCTTTTCTTATGTGGTATATAGTTGTAGGTATATATGTAGGTGAATATAATAGTGATTGTATATGTATTCAAGCTCACAGTAGAGCTTCCTTATGTAATTGACTTGTATCTTTGTTATACATGTTAACCAAATTACGCTAGCTATTACACAATCTTATCGCATTTGCTATAGTTATTTAAGAAAGGTCCGATAATTTAGAAGTAATGTAACATCTTAATTTTTAACCCAATACTCTAGAATATATTTAGGTTAACCATTAGTCTATTACCCTTTAGTCTCATTCTTTCAAACCTTTCATTAAAATACTTAGTGGAAAATACGAATAAATTTTTTTTTCGAAACTTAAAAACAAAATATGAGCCGCGCGCTAACCTAACGTTCATCATAACCACATCGTGCAAGAAAAAGTAATCACACCATACATACCTATGAAAGGTACCATTATACATAACAACATAATATCATCACAACTTCATAAATGCGTAAATTACTAGCATCGTTGTACCATTATTTACATCAAAACATGCACATATGTATGAAGGCATCCTTATCCACCTATGAGGTTGGATAAGTGTCAACCCAAAATCTAAGCTATCTATGTTCCTACAGGGACCCTCTGCTCCGTTTGCTAGTGAGACCCTTAAGCACGAGCCTTAGAAGGAGTCACGAACCTCATTGTAATCCTCATTTAGAGATGACACGGAAGAAAAGAGAGGGATGAGAAACTCATTCAAGATTCTCAGTAAGGATTCCCAACTCTAACACAAGTGTCATCGTCATTGTCCCCAGCCACCTCGGTTTTAATTATGAAAAGGATGCATATGCATAAGAATTGGTTTTAGGCTTTTCAAATTAATTTATCCGAAGTGAGTGTCTTTTAGCATGTGTCTTGATGACATGAATGCAATAGATATTTGATGAATGCATGACAATACCATATGTACATTAACATGAAAGTCATAACACTTGGACCCAACATATAGAAACATAAATCATATACGTGGCATAAAAAGGCATAGTACTTTCCATGTGACATTTTTCTCATAAGTCAAACTCTTGGATTCTTTTTCTTAAAGACCACCCTCTTACATATCCACCAAAAATCCAACCGACTCACCGGCCCGGTGATAATCTGGTCACCAAACTACATCTCACCTATCGCCTAGGAATGAGCTCAATCCTAACTAGTCGTCACTAGATTTGATATGGGCTAATAGAGGGGGTATACATAACTTTCTTGGATCACCTATCTTAGGATCATTTCCTTCTTTGAAACGCTCTACCGGTATTTAGTACACAATGAATTGTCCGCTTTGGCAAGCTCAATGTCACTACCCTCACAGATTTGTTTCCTCCTCACCGTAGTGGGAGGAATGCATCTTAGTGTTATATCATATCTGTTCTGGGGGTGCTCGGCCGAACCGGTGTCACCCAGGAGTTTTTGCAAACTTTTCTCAAATCCTCAAGTTTGATGGGAAATTCGGCAGTCAGAATAACAGACATCGATTTCCTTCAAACTTGCTCTATGCCACGGAACATATGGAGCATGCATAGCCATTCAACATCACCATAAGACATCAAGTCATATAGTCAAACTCATCATAGCATATACGTCATCACATCATTACTTTAACATTCTTAAAAGATAGCATGCTTTTAACCAGTTTGCCGGGATCAAGGACCGGGCTCGGCCAATACATATGCCATGCTCAAGTCATTCTCATAATTAATTATACATCTACTTGAAGTCATAAAGCTCATTATGTCTTGGGACTTACAATGTCTTATACTTTGACCCTTACGGGTCTTAAACTTGAAATACAATTATTCTAACATTTGTTATTACCCTTTTATGCACCTATGAGTTCACAATGAATTATCCTCATTGATGTTTATGCTTAGGAGCAAATCCAAATAGCTCCATATAGATTTGACAAATTATAAATCTTGCAGTTACGGGGGTTCTAGAAATTACGTTTTAGACCCTTTCTATGTTCCGTCTTTGCCTAAGGCACTATACATTAAACCTAAACCAATTATGGGGCATTCCTATGCCTATGAACTAATTATAAACCATGTTTCCTTCATTATAAGGTTGCTGGATAGAAACAGAAAATTGAATGATCTAAGTGTTCTAGAATTGCACTTTTACGATTTTCTAGTTACTAGTTTCTCTATAGATGCTAAAAATCAATCCTATATCAAATGTTACCAAATTTTTCATGATTAATCAATCCTAAACTGAATATTATCCCATTAAAACAGTTTTGACAGTGGCTAAAAATAAATGGGTCAAACTATGTTAAAACTTAACTTTACGGTTAATCGGTAAGACTAGTTTCTTTCCTAAAATGCAAAGAAAGGCTCCTATCTCAACGTATATAATTTTTACACATACTAACATGTCAAAACATCATCATACAGCAGCAACCATACCATGGCAGAATCGAAATGCATAGCTTCCAAGAAATACATAATCTTACATTCTCAAGACATATAGGTTACTAGTTTTTCTTGAAATCATTTTAGAACTTTCTAAAACTCTTTGAAAACCAACTTATTTCCTTAAAATCCTCACAAACCAAACAAGGGCAACAACCATTTGAGTTGGCCCAAGATTGGAGTTTTAAAACATAAAATCATACTTGAAATATTCTTTGAGTTCTCCTATACTTAAGAAAATCCTAAGACATAAATTATGGGCACTTGTGACTAGATGAAACTCACACCAAGCTTATCATCATCACATGGCTGAATTGTGCATTCAACGGAATGTTTCCATAACCAAACTTTAGCTTGAGATAGAAGGGCAAGTCTTTGAGCTCTAGGATCTTTAAGTGATGATAAAAAGTAAACGTGCTATGCATTCCATTTTATTCTTCATTAGAAAGTAAAGTGAGAGTTTCAAAGTAAATATGAAATACAAGAACTTGAAATCAAATATGCAAGGCTTGAAAGTAAATATGCAAGGCTCAAAGTAAATATGCAAAACTTGAAAGTAAATATGCGAGTTCAATTCTTTATTTTAGTGCTCTAGGCCCAGCAACAATTGACTTTAAGGTCGAAATAGAAAGGCTTTGAAATTATTTAAGGTGATATGCAAGCTCTAGTTTTAAATCTTTAAGTTCTTAAGTGATGACTTGAAATATAAACATGAAATGCAAAGCTTGAAACTTAAATGTGATAATGCAAGTTCTTTTCTTTAGTCTTTAGAATTTAGTGATGACATAGAAAAGTAAATATGAGATGCAAGAACTTGGAATATAAATATGAGGGGCTAGAAATATAAATATGCAAGTTCATTTTTATATCTTTACTAGAACTCTTCCAGGACTTTAAAGGAACTTAAACCTCAACCCAAACTTATCATAGCAAGATAAAGTGAACTTTAGAGTTCTTTATACCAAGGTGTCAAAGAAACCTTATGGTTTGAACATCATTATCAAGTTCAAAGAAATGGATCAAGAGATCAAAACAACCAACAACCTTTCTTTGAGAAACAAAAGCAAAGCAATGGAAAAAGGAACCGAAATCCTTGCAAAGGAAAGGAAAAGAAATCAAAAATCAAAGGGGAAGAAAGAAAAGGAACCAAAACTTGTTCCAAGAAAAAGAAAAGGAATAACCAAAATGTGTTAAGATCAAAACCAAGCTTCAAGCTTTACAGGTTTCTCAAGAGTAATCATGAGTCCATTACCTTGAAGCCTCATCATCAAGCCAACATTTCCTTTAGAGAAAAAGGCTTCAAGGCTAAAAATCAAAGAGAGAAAAGAAGTTCTAAAAGCCAAGAGAAACTAACAAAACTCATTTTTAGCAAAGCTTTAAAAGACAAAACTTTAAAGAACAAAATCCTTACCTAGTGGGATGAGGTTGAAGAAGATGAAGAAGAAGAAGAAGTTGAAGAAGAGGAACTCTTGAAACTTGAGAGAAAAAGAAAGCCTTTGAGTACTCTAGAAAACTAAAACTTGCCAAGTGACTAAAGGTGTCTCAAGTTTACTCATGTATGCTATTTATAGAGAAACAAAACATTGGGAGGTGAATGGAGGGAAGGGTGGCCGAAATATTGAGGGGAAAAAGGAGGGAAAATATCTCTTGGTTGTGTCATTTCAAGGTAAGGTGTAGGCATGGTTCTTTGAGTGTATGAGTGAACAAACTTGTGAGGTATAGGGTATGAGGTGGCACCACTTATAGGGGAATCCAAGGAGAGGAAATTGTTTTATTAATTGTGGGTTAGTGATGTGTTTAAGTGCATTTTTTGGATTAGCCCTAAGATTATGAGCTTATAGTAAAATGTGTAAGTGAAAGGATAGGTAATTAAGGCTATGTAGGTTATGATTAGTGGGCATTCTAGCCTTTTAGGGGAGTCTATCTCTATTATCCTAGGCTTTCAACTACATCCTAGGCTTCCTTTTGAGGTGTAGAGGGTGAATAGTGAAAATACTATTCAAGATTCTATATTCTAGAAGCTTTGAGTTCTTTAAAAGAAAAGGGGTTTTGAGTTTAATCTAAGTAATCTTAGGTTCTAATTAATTTTAATAACTTATTTTGACTCTAGATTAATTATGGAAATTAATTAACCTTCGATTAGAGCCTAATATTGCTTAGGTTTGCTCAATTACATCATTAGGCTCAAAAACACTATTCAAGGGGCAAAATCGTAATTTTGCACTAAAACTGCTCGGGACGACCGGAACTTAAATACACACTTTTAAACACATGAAAACATTGTTTTGAAACTTCGGGGAAAGTTTCCAGCTCAACGGCACCTTTACCCGTGTAAAAACGCTATAGGGGTATTTTGGTCATTTTGACTCGAAACTGCAGAAAATAAGGTTTTCGCCTCCGAAACTGCTCAAGGCCATCTAATCCCCTTCAAACATTGAGTTAAACCTTCGAGGACTGTCGGGCTGGCCATCCTCGAATTCCGGGCAGAAAATGACCTCAGGGGCATTTTGGTCATTTTCCTCTCAGACAGAAAAATCGGGGCGTTAGAAGTAACAACTCTCGAGTTTAATGTCATGACTTACGGATGACGTTATACTGGGGGGATGTTACAAAGAAGATGAAGAAGAAGAGAGCTTTTGAAGAAAATGAGAGAACTTGAGACAACTCTTGAAAACTCAAAGCTAGCAAATGAACTAAAGGTTCTCACAAGTTCATTTGCGTGTGTATTTATAGAAAAACAAAACCAAGGGTGAAGGAATGAAGGGGTGTCCGAAACCTCATGTTCCATGAGGGGAGATAATTGGCTTCATGGAGGCATGGTGAAGTATGGTGAAAGGTATGGCTAGGTATGGCCTAAGGTATGGTGCTAAGCATGGTTCTTTGTGCATTTGAATTTCAACATGTGATTGACAAATGGAGGAGGAGGTGGTGCCATTTTCTTCATGAAATAGGGGAGGAAAATCTTTCATTTAATTGTGGTTTAGAGATGTGTTTAGGTGTGTCTTTGATTAGGCTTAAAATTAGGAATTTGTGAGTAAGTGTTTAGGTGACTAAGGATGTAATTAAGGATTTCAAGACAAGGTTAGGGAGTGCTCTTGCTTCAGTAGTGAGATAAAAACTCATTTTAGTGTATAAAGAACTCTAGACACAATTCCTTAATTTAAGGAATTAGAGAGAGAAAACACTATTCAAGAGTCCAAGACTAAGAATCTTGAGTTTTAAAAAGATATTTAGGTTTAATCTAAGCAATTTTAGGTTCTAGTTAATTTTAATAACTTATTTTGACTCTAGATTAATTATGAAAATTAACTAATCTTCAATTAGAGCCTAATATTGCTTAGGTTAGCTTAATCACATCATTAAGCTTAAAAATACTATTCTAGGGGCAAAATCATAATTTTGCACAAAAATTGCCCGGGACCACCGGGACTCAAACAGAGGTCACTAAACATATAAAAACACCATTTTAAACTTTCTAGGAAAGTTCCAGGCTCAATCAACACTTATACCCGTATAAAAAACGTTATAGGGGTATTTTGGTCATTTTGACTCGAAACTGTAGAAAACAAGATTTTCGATTCTGAAATCACTCAAGGACCATTTAATCCCCTTCAAACATTAAGTTGACCCTTTGAGGACGAGGACTATCGGGCCGGCTATCCTCGAATTCCGAGCAGAAAATGACCTCAGGGGCATTTTGGTCATTTTTCTCTCAGGCAGAAAATCGGAGCGTTACACCAGCCCATTTTTTACCTATCAAGGTAGCTTACTCCTTGGATATACTGGCTCAGTTATATATTCAGGAGATCGTAAGATTACATGAAGTACTACTGTCGATGATAATCTCAGACCGAGACCCGCGATTTACATCACGGTCTTGGGAAGCCTTTCAAAAAGCGTTTGGTTCAAAGCTGTGCTTAAGCACAACTTACCGCCCTCAAATGGATAGACAATCCGAGATGACCATCCAAACACTGGAGGATATGTTGAGGGCATGTGTGTTGGACCAAAGAGGAAGTTGGGACAAGTACTTGCATTGATCGAATTTGCTTATAACAGCAGTTATAATGCAAGTATCGGCATGGCACCGTATGAAGCCCTATACGGATAGAAATGCCAGTCACCTTTATGCTGGTATAAGCCTGGAGAGCAAAGTTTGTTAGGACCCAAAATCATAAGGCAAACGATGGATCAAATCAAGAGAATTAGGGGTAGGATTCTCACTGCTCAAAGTCGACAGAAAAGCTATGCGGATAAACAGTAAAAGTCGCTAGAATTTCATGAAGGAGAACACGTATACCTTAGAATCACCCCTATTATAGGCATAGGTCGAGCTATGAGAGTTAAGAAATTGAGCCCCAGATTCCTTGGTCCATTTCAGATCCTTAACCGAGTTGGAAACGTAGCATACCATATAGCCCTACCTCCCAATTTATCCAACCTCTATGATGTTTTCCATGTTTCCCAGTTAAGAAAATATGAGTCTGACCTATAACACCCTAAAATTTATTTAAAAATTAATTTGAGCTTTATTAGACATAATTTCAAAAATATGACAGTTTCAGTGATGACAAGGATGGTCCAACAGTTTTGCAAAAAAAAAAAAATATAAATAGTAACTTGCGGGCCCCATGGACTCGTCGGGACAACCGAAACCATGGAATTGGGGTCCGGAGATGCCCAAAATTGAGAAATTATAGAATTGAGATTAGAAATGGAAGGAATGAGAATTTTACATCTAGAATTAATTTTTTAACAATGTTTCATTACCCGGGTACGGTGTTTTACTTATTCAGTGAAATTTCGGTATGCAATTTTTAATATCGAAAACTAATTTAATCTTTACAAAATAAGTGACCTTATCCACTTATATCAAATGAATGACTAAGATTCAATCTTGAATTACAAGATTCAATCTTGGCCATCCATTTTTCTTTCTTTGGTCAAAGATTACTTAATTACACATTATAATATTCATTTCTTAATAACAACAAAACCATGCTTCTCCAACAAGCCAATATCAATTCTTGGCCAATATGCAGCAGCAAGGATAAACCATGGCCATGTGCTCCAAACTTCATTTCAAATGCCAAAAACACTAACCTAGACTTGTTAAAATCATAAACTTCATTCATAAAACTTGTTCCACTCCTCAATATCTACTAAACTAACCGAATAGAACTTGAATCCATCAACCTTTTCTACTTTGAGAGCTCACCATCTGCTATTTAGGGAAGGGTTTAATGTTGATTTGGAGGCCTTGAAGTGAGCAAGATCACTCTTGGAACATCCTTGAAGCCAACATCCTTGAAGCCACCAAAGTAAGGCATTTTAAACCTCTTTTACATTTAACTCTGTTTTTATGATTTCCCTACTGATTTGGATGAATATTTTTCATTGAATTGGTTGATTATATATTGATATTGATGTGTTAATTTTGGTGGAGTAGTTTGATGTTATGAAAAATAACTTTTGCTGAAAGAGATTTTGAACCATGCTGCTGGATTTTCGATTTCTATATGGACAGCTACTGATCACGAATTTTCTGGGTGAGTTGTGGGAATTTTTATGAGCTATAAAATTTATATATTGAACCTAAATATTAAGGAAACTCTGAGAATTTTCATGCCGTATGATAAGGACTTTTACTACCTGAGAAAAATCATGAACCAAAGTAGTAATTGTGCTGCTTGAGATGTTGATTCTGAAGCTGTGAACTTTGGTAATTTTGTACCATAGCAAATGATTGATTCTTCCTTTGAACTTTTTACAGGGAGTTGATAACATATTGAAGTGTAACCATGATTTTTATTATGAGCTGATTCAATCATTTGTTAGGGTTAAAAATTATAAAATTTTGGTTCTTAGCTGAGGCTGAGTGGTTTCTGACCACCAAGTTTGTCTAATTTTGTTAAACAAGTTAGAGAAGGATTTTTATGCTGAAATTTTTACAAGGCATTGTGGACACATTGAGGTGTCTTGGAGAATTTTTATAGCCCGTGCAATGGATGTTTGATAGACAGAATAAATCATACTCTTAGGCATGAATTCTGCCAACATGCTGTATTTGTGTTGAAATGAACTCAAACATTTATTTGATGATATAATGACACTTAAGTATGATGAGTATGAATGCATGCTAGACAATTTAAAGATTAAATTATGAGGTAAAAATGAGAATTACTTGTGTTTGAATGCCTACAAGTGGCTTGTGCATGCATTTTAGAAAAGAAAGTGCATGATGTAGTTATATGAGAAAAAAGAATGTATAAATTTCACTCGTGCATGTTCTGACACATGAAGAAAATAAAAACAAGACTTATGTGGAATGAGAGGAAGGCAAAAAGAGGAACTTCCCTAGAGATAAAGGGGAAGGTAAAAAGATGAACTTCCCTAGAGATAATATGAGTCGGTAGACGTATCGGCTAGGAATGGATCTGTATAAGAATTGGAGAAAGTGTAACGCCCCGATTTTCTGTCTGAGTGGGAAATGACCAAAATGCCCCTGAGGTCATTTCGGCCCGGAATTCGAGGATGGCCGACCCAGCAGTCCTCGAAGGGCCAACTCAATGTTTGAAGGGGATTGAATGACCCTTGAGTGGTTCCGGAGGCGAAAGTCTCATTTTTTGCAGTTTCGAATAAAAATGATCAAAATACCCCTATAGCGTTTTTACGCGGGTAAAGGTGCCGTTTGAGCCCGAAACTTTCCCCAGAGGTTTAAAACCATGTTTTTATGTGTTTCAAAACATCTGTTTGAGTCCCGGCAGTCCCGGACAATTTTAGTGCAAAATTACGATTTTGCCCCTAGAATAGTGTTTTTGAGTTTAATGATGTAATTAAGCAAACCTAAGCAATATTATGCTCTAATAGAAGATTAATTAATTTCCATAATTAATCTAGAGTCAAAATAAATTATTAAAATTAATTAGAACCTAAGATTGCTTAGATTAGATTTAAATCTCTTTTCTAAAATTCAAGATTTCACTCTTGGAATCTTAAATAGTGTTTTCTCTCTTCAATTCCTTAAATCAAGGAATTGTGTCTAGAATTGTTTATACACTAAAATGAGTTTATAACTCACTAATGATGTAAGAACACTCCTTAATTATGTCTTAACAACCTTGATTACCCATTTTTTCACCTAAACACTTTCTTACAAATTCCTAATCTTAATCCTAATCAAAGATACACCTAAACACAACTCTAAACTACCATTAAAATGCAAGAAAACCCTCCCCATGGCTGATGCAATTTCGGCCCTCTCTCTCTCTCATTTACAACACATGTTGAATTGTTTCTCACTCAAAGAACCATGCTTGAGCCATACCTTGAACCATATCTCACCATACTTTGAACCATACCTCACCATGCCTCAAGACCACATTATCTCACCTCATGGAACTCATGGGCTGCCCTTGTGCTGATGGCCGAAGCCCTCCTCCCTCCTTGAACCTTGCATTTGTTTCATTTCTCTATAAATAGCTTGCTTGGGTGAACTTGCATCATTTTGGGTTCATTTGCTAAGTATAAGTTTTCAAAGAGCACTTCAAAGTTTCCTTTTTCTCTCAAGTTCAAGTCTTCAAGTTCTTCATCCTCTTCTCTCATCCCAATCTCCAAATCACTTGGTAGGGATTTTCTTTCAAGAGATTCTTTTATTTAAAGTTCTTAATCTCTTTATGTGTTCATAGTTTCTCTTGAATCTTTTTGGAACTTCTTTTCTTCTTCTTCTCCTCTTTGTTTTCGGCCATGAGGCTTGAGGATCAAAGGAATGAGAGCTTGATGATGAGGTTTCATGATGATGTTCATCACTTGATCAATCTCTAAAGCTTGATCTTTGTTCTTGAGTTAAAGATGTTTTTAGCTTTTCTTCTTGAATCCTTGAAAACCTTTCACTTTGATGATGTTTTAAAATGGTTACATGAACTCCATGATGAGGATTCATGATGTTGGTGTTAATGCATCATCAAGATCATGGTCTCTAGAGTTTCAAATGTTTCTTTTCTTCTCAAATGATTCGGTTCCTTTTCCTTTTCTTTCTCCAAGTTTTCGGCCATATTGGCCAATGAGGTTCACAATGGCTTGATGATGAGAGCTTCTAGATGATGACTATGTGTTCATCACAATGAGGCCTCTAGAGCTTGAGTTTTAATAAAAATGTTATTTATATTTACATTCCAAGAAAAGAAACTTTGTGTTTTTAAGGAACCCTTGAGGTTCACCCTTGTTTTTACTTTATCTTGTCATAATAAGTTTGGGTTGAGGTTTAAGTTCCTTCAAAAGTCTTGTATGAGCTCTAATAAGAGATAAATAGACTAGCATTCATATTTATATTCAAGCTTATGCATTACATATTTATTTTGAGCTTTGCATTCATATTTAATTTCCAAGCCATCACTTAAAGTTAAAAGATAAAGAATGGATTGCATCTCATGTTTATATTATTGTCTAGCATATTTACTTTTCATCACTAAAGAACATAAAGATTTAAAATGAGAATTGCACCATCACCTAACTAAATCTCAAAGCCTTTCTATTTCGGCCTTAAAGTCGATTGTTGCTGGGCCTAGAGTGTAACATCCCCTACTACTTTATGGATTGACGACTGTCCCCACAAACCAACACGGGTCTTTTTAGCGTGCTTTGTCCTCACTCACACGCTTCCTAGGAAAACTTCCCAGGAGGTCACCCATCCCAAAATTGCTCCAAGTCAAGCACGCTTAACTGTGGAGTTCTTTCAGTTTGGGCTATCGAAAAGAAGATGCATCTTGTTGGTATAGGTAGTAGAAATTAATTCATATAAGTCCTCCTCAACTGTATAGTCCTATACCTATACAGTCTTAGGATCCCTCTCATTCGGGTGTGTAATCGGTTCATTCATGTACCCCTCCACTTTCGAAGTCTGCCAGGAGCCGCTCCTTGTCCGTGCCTCTTTGCACTAGTGATCACTCCCCGACTTTGCAATCCCCGGGCGTTACATGCCCACCAGCTTCCGCTTGGTTCGTCCCTGAACCACACCGTACTGGGAGAGGTGCAGGCTCTGATACCACTAATGTAACACTTTCCTAAAATCTAAATTATTTGACCTCAAATAATTATTTAAGGTCAAATAATTTAGATTTTAGGAGAGTGTTACATAGAGCACTAAAATAAAGAAATGAACTTGGATATTTATATTTTAAAGTTTTGCATATTTATATTTCAAGTCTTGCATATTTAATTCAAGCTTTGCATATTTATAATTCAAGTCTTGCATATTTACTTTAAGCTCTCACTTTATTTTGTAATGAAGAATAAAAATGAAGTGCATAGCATGTTTAAATTATGTCATCACTTAAAGACCTTAGAGCTCAAGGACTTGCCCATTTTATCTCAAGTTAAAGTTTAATGTGGGAGCATTCTTTGAATCCATAATCTCGGCCAAGTAGTGATGATGAACTTGGAATGAGTTTCATCTAGCTACAAGGGCCAACAATCTAAGTTTTAAGAATTCTCTTTAAGCCGCATGAATTCTATGAGATTAAGACCAATAAGATTTATGAATTTAATTCTCTTTTAAGGAGGGATTAAGTGGTCACTTGTAATACCCCAGTAATTAACCAAATACACCTAGGTTGAATCTGATTAATGACTAGACTTTACTCCTTGCTTTGGTTCTTTCTTCATAATTTGAAAATACTTAGTGAAATTACGAGCCATTTTTTTTTTAAAAAACATAATTGAAAACGTGAGTCGAGTACAACGTGAGCAGTAGCGGAGTATAATAAGACGTTTAAGAATATATCACATCATATCACTTTGGCTCCATCATATAACATCCATAAGCACATTATAACATATATTTACATACAATAACCTCACTCAAAGGGTGGGTTATGATCATACATCATTGTCTTATGCAAACCCATAAAAGAAAATATACATAAGGAAATACATGCCCCTAAACTAGATAACTCCATAAGCCGGGAAAGTTATCCTAAAACTAGGGTATATGAACACACATAAATCTACTAAGAACCTTCTATGGCCACTGTCCTGGAAATGGGGGAATAAATCCGATCCACTGATGAGCGCCCTCGGGAGGGGACACACGAGATGCACCAGGCTGGGGTCGCATGGACGACTTTCTTGCTAACCTCGGCTGAACAATTGTTTTCTCACTACTCTCTCTTACACGTGTGGGAGTAGGAGCAGAGCTCTCAGAATATACATGAGTAGGAGTGTCCTCTGAAGGATCAGTTTCAGAATATCTCGTCTAGGAACATACTGAAATCCATGGACAGCAGATGAAGCGGGATAAGAACGTAACATCCTTTCATCAAGTGGACGTGCATGTTCGAAAACCATTTCATCGCCATAGGGAGAAGTAGGAGAAAATCAATAACTAGGGACAAGATGTGCAAATGGACGACCTATGTAAATAAAAACACGAACTGCGCACCTCCCTTCAAAATGACACGAGCGGCAGGATCATAGTGGAATTCCCAAGTAGGGGGATCAACGTACATAACGAATCTCGCCATTTGAATCTGGAGACAATGACGGAAATAAAGAAAAGGGAGTGAGAATCTTGCTAAAGAATTCTCAGTAGGGTACCTCCTTCTACAGTGACATCATCAAAGTCCCCAGGAACCTCGGGATTATTCTAAAATAGTGAGCATGCAAAGATTCATTTTAAGTTCGAACAAATACTTAACCGAGGTTCATCAATTTTTAATCATGTGTCTTATAATGCATCATAATCTTGACATGTCATATTTACAATGAACTTTTCCTTTATCATTACATCATATTCCTCATCATCATTATCAAAATAACATGCATAAAAGAACGTCATATAATATTAGCTACACATGGACACAGTGTACATATTTCATTTCTTTAGTGCCTTAGGTGACTTAAAATCTTATCATCATCATTATTTTCCTTGGGTCACCCTATACTCCACCCTTTTGGGAGTAATTTAGGTTATGAGCTCATACTTTACTAGTCATCACTAGTATATACTTATCCCTTTTGATAAGCTAAAGTCCCGACTCTACCTTTTTGAGAGAACGGGTTAGGGGGCTAAAATCACCTTTTCACCACCTATAGTCTGATGGTTCCAAAGGATCATTTTCTTATAAGTTTAAGTCACCATTAAATCTTTGCATGTTATATCACAATACAATTCATAAACATCATAGCATTTTCTCATTTATAGTCTTAAGCTAGAATAATATATATCAACTATAATCATGCATTTGGGAGATTCCCAGGAAAGAGAGGTGGGTCACAATGGACACGCTTAAATACCAAGTCTTTCCTTAGCCAGAACCTTTCCAAATTACACTTTTACAATGATACACTTTCTTCTAGCAACAAAGGTAAATTTTACATAATAAAGAATATTTCATGCATAAGCATTCTCATTATTTGCAACAGCAACTATAACATGCAAGCCAGGAAATCATTCAATTATAGAACTAATTAGTTATGCACCTAAGGGATTTATTACCATCGTTACGATTATTTATAGGCCTTAAGAACACTATTAAATCAAATGGGGTAGCATAGGTAGTAAGTTGTTCCTAAGGTTTTACGGTATGCTAGAAGTTATGTTTTAAATCCTTTCTTGTTACCAGCTTTCCCTATGATGCTGAAATTAGTTACTAAACCAATTATGAATCATTCTCCCTTATTTAAACATAATAAAACCTGGTTCTTATCGTTGCTAAAGATTCTGGATAGAATGCATAAATTTCATTCCCTAGAGTTCTCGAAATCTTGTTTTTACGGTTTTCTAGTTGCTAAGTTCATTTTTAGTGTTCGGGATCAATCCTAGTCTAATTGATACCAAATTTTTCGTGGCTAACTAATCCTAGACAGAATTTTAACATACTAAAACAGATTTGGCATTGGCTAAACTTAAAGGGGTCAAAAACTAGGTAAATTCTAGCTCTTCGGTTGTTCTAGGGAGCTAGTTTTATCTCTAACATGCAGTGAATCATTCTCTTAACAATAAACCATAATTATCACAACTTCAAACATATCAAATCATTATCATACATTGATACTAAACTCAGACCAGTGGCCGAATCATGAACCTCATGCAATTACATAGAATCATATTTTAAGTGCATATAAAATACTAGTTCCCCGTAAAATCCTTGCAAAGTCTTAAAACTCATTTAGAAACTAGTTCTTTTGTCAAACTTGGGATGATCTTCACAATTAAAATTCTCACTTAAGATAAAAGGAGTAAGTCTTGAGCTTTAGAGATTTAGGTGACATCTTAGAATTATAAACATGCTATGCAACCTTATTTTAATCTTATCTTTATAAGGTGATAGCTTGGAATTATAAACATGATATGCAATTCCATTTCTTTATCTTTAAGATTTAAGGTGATGACTTGAAAATTTAACATGATGCAAGAAACTGGAGGCGTGTAATCTGCAGGACAGTAGAGGAGAAGAGAATATTAAGAAACCGGAGCGGTGGTAGTCCGCACAGACCTGAAGGGAGAAGAGAATTATTATTACATCTTTTTAAGCGCCAATCTCAAGACTTTTTAAAGAATAAATTCTTTAACTCCAATAATCATATTTCTTTGCTTGTGATACATGGCCAAGTCTTTGACCTCTAGGATCTTTAGGTGATGGCATAAAATAAACATGCCATGCGTTGATTCTTTTAGCCATTATAAAATAAAGTGAGAGCATAAATTAAATATGAGATGCAACCTCTTTATTATCTTGAAAGATTAGGAGATGACTTGAAACATAAACATGAAATACAAGCTTGGAAAATACATCTTTCAAGTTCTAAACTAAAAATCTTTGTTTTAGCATCATAAAGCATTATTCTTTAAAGTTTTGCATCAAGTGGAATTTTCAAGCTTTAGAGGCCTAACTTGTGATGGATTTACAACCCACCCTCTAGGTCCTCATCATCAAGCCATCATCTTAGTTCCACCTAGGCCATATGGCCAAATTGGTTAAAGAAAAATGAAGAGGAAAACCGAAATGAAAAGCTACGGTAAGTTCATAATTTCATCATTTTGAGCTAAAAACATAACTCCTCAAAGCATAGAAATAAATTTAGAAACTACTCCCTACCTAATCTGAGTTGAAGAAGAGGAAGAGAACTTGATTTCTTGAAGTGAAATGAAATAAAATCTCTTTGAAAAAATTGAAGAAAGAATTCAGCCAAAGAGGAGAAAGAAAGAAAGTTTTTGGTGCTCCTAAAAACTAGTTATGAACAAAGCATTCCAAGACCACTCAACCAAGCCTATTTATAGAAGATTTCGAGGCTTCTAATTGGCCAAAATGAGGAGGTAGTTGGCGGAATTTTGCAGGAGAAACAAGGGAAGAAAAATCATTTTAGACAAAGTTGTATGAAATTAAGGAATTATGTCTCTTATGGTGACATTTTGGCATTTTGTTTTAGTGCAACTTTTGGCAATAATTCAGCTGCATAATGGCATTAATAATTTTGTCCATTACAGACCAAAGAAGTGAAATTTGTGTGTTCCATGCATTATTTAGGTGTAGGCAAGGTATTCATGTAATTTAGAGAATTTACGGTTAAGGGCTTAAGTGAATTAGTAAGCAATTTGGGTGTTTTTGAGCAATTTTGGGTTCTAATCAATCTAAATACATAATTTTGACTCTAGATTAATATTTAGAATTTAATAAGCTTTAATTTGAGCCTAATATTGCTTAGGTTTGATTATCACGAATCAAAAATCCCAAAATTCACAAAACTGCCCAAAAATAGGGGCAAAATCGTACTTTCACTTAAAAACTGCCTGAGGCCACCCGAGCTTAACCAATGGTTAATCATGGCTTAAAAACAAATTTTAAAACATTTTAGTGAGGTTCGGGCTCGGTCGGCACGCACATCGAGTTAAAGCAGTAGTAGGCGTTTTGGTCATTTCGTGCGTCGGAACTCAAAATTGAGATCCTTCTGCTCTATTAACACACATAACACAAACAATCCCTTATTATCATCAAAACATCCCCTTGAGAATAGGTGGGGCCCACGATCCTCATTTTCTGAGTAAAATAACTTCAGGGGCATTTTGGTCATTTTATACGTACAGAAATTCGGGATTTGCGACTCTCGCATGAATCGCTCCTAACCTCTCTTCTAATGTTATATTCCTTTATTGAGGATTGTTCGGCCTCAAATCTTATGTAATAATTACCTACAGTAATTCGGTAATTTCTAATGACAGTAAAAATTACAGTAAAAATTGGGGCGTTACATCACTGACCTAAGGATGTTTTTAGCTCTTTTACAAAATAAAATGGTTTGCAAAGGAGTTTTAGAAGTCCTAAAAACGGTTCCAAGAGAAACTAGCAACTTATATGTTTTAAAGATATCAAGTTATGCATCTTTTTGGAGATTTAATGTTTCAGTTCTTCCATGATAAGTTTGCTGCTGTATGATGATGTTTTGAGGTGTTTGAATGAGTAAAAATTATGAATGATGAGGTAGGAACATTTCTATGCATGATAGGAGAGAAACTAGTTTTCTAGAAAAACCGTAATGTCAAGATTTAGCATAGTTTTAACCCATTTATTTTTGGATACTGCCCAAAATGTTTCAATGGGAATATAATCAGATTAGGATTGTTTAATCATGAAAAATTTGGTTACAATTGAAGTAGGATTGAATTTTAGCACCTATAGAGAAACTAGTAACTAGTAAACCATAAAACAGCAATTCTAGAACTCCTAGAACATTTAATTTTTAGAATCTGTCCAGCAACCTCATAATATGGCAGACATGGTTTATAATTAGTCCTTATACATAGGAATGTCTCATAATTGGTTTAGGTTTAACTTATAGTGCCTTAGGCGAAGACAGAACCAAGAAAGGGTCTAAAACGTAAGTTCTAGAACCCCGTAATTTTAAGTTTAAAGTGCTGCCCCTAAGGAATGATGATGTTCAAGTTTAATAGAGAGCATAAATAATAATAAGATTTTTTAAGAGAGAACCCTTAGGTGCATAAAAGTTTTATCGAAGATGATAGGTTAATTACATCACAAGTTTAAGGCCCGTAAGGGTCAAAGCATAAGATACCATAGGATCAAGAGCATAATGGATTTTTAATGTTGCTTGTGAACGCATGAGAATGATTATGTGAATGCATGAAGATTATGATGGAGGATGCATGTTTGAATGACTTATGTGGCATAAAGGAGAATTTGGAAGAAATTCAGCATGCAGTAGTTATGCTGCCGAATTTCTGACAAATTCAGGACTCAGAAAGTTTTTGAAAACCTATGAGATTTTTATGAGGTACTAAGATGAGTTCTCGGATGACACCGGTTCGGCCGAGCACCTCCAGAGAACTCATGTGACATCGGTACCAAGATGAATTCTTGGGTGACACCGGTTCGGCCGAGCACCCCCAAGAAATGCCCCCTAGCCCGTACTGGATAAGTCGGGATTATGTTTATGATTATGTTATGCTTATTGGGATTGATAAGTAAGAACTAGTGACGACTAGTTAAGGTATGAGCTCATAACCTAGAGATGTGACATGTTCTGGGTGACACTGGTTCGACCGAGTACCCCCAGAGCGATTGTCTTTTAGGGTGGCCTATGAGGAAGTAAAGTATGATGTTTATGTCACAAAGTTTCCCATATGAGAGTTTAACTATGCCACTATTATGATGTTCTTAAAGATATGATGATTATTCTTGTATTAAGTAGAGCCATGCATACAATCTTTAATATGATTGCATCCATGTCATTAAGAATCATGCTAAAATGAACGGAACTTGGCTAATTATGTTTTAGAACCTAAAAATAGATAATTATGCATGCTCACTTATTTTATATACTAAACCCAAGGTTCCTAAGGACGTAGATGATGACACCTAGGTAGTAGGAGGCCCTACTGAGATTCTTTAGCAAGATTCTCACTCCCTCTATCTCTTTCTTTCCGTCACGTCTTCAGATGGCGAAGTTCGTGGTTTTCGTGGACACCCCGACGTGGGAGGTGCACTATGACCCGGATCATGGGTCATACCATTTTGAGGGACAGTGCACGGTGCGAGTCTTCATGTTCGTAGGACGTCCCTTCGCTCACCCTGTGCATACCCATCGCTTCTCCCCGATAGCACCCTACGGCGTACGCATAATGAAAGAGTGCTTCGCATGCACACCGCCACCTCAACCATGCATGACTATCCCGATTACGTGCCCCGGACCTACTTCTCGAAGACCTACCCGTCCGAGGACCCGCCTATCCATCCGTATAGCGAGAGCTCCGCCCCTACTCCACCACTGATGAGGGAGGGCAGTGAGGATACCATGACTCAGCCACGACTTGCACGATGACCGGAGATGCGGCCACTTCGCGGGGATCACTCTCGATCCCTATTCCGCCTCTTTACGCCCGAGGAGCTCGCCTAGTTTCCCGGATATGTGCCTCGCTCACAAGATGGATGTCAGTAGGAGGTGACATACGACTAATGGAGTACCGGGTAGAGCACACACCACTTAGATGGGATGGATCTCCTTTTGTTTAGAGATTACCCCTTTAGTTGCACTGGGGTTGGGGAGTTGCTTTTACGTTTCCGTCGTATTTTCCTTTGCACTTTCTTGTAGTTGTATCTGTTTATGATGTATCAAACTAAGCCCTACTCTACACAAGTGGGCATATCATAATTATATATAAATATGCAGTTCAGTTTCATTGTGTTGTGCCTTTACTTGCTATATGTTTTGATGAGATGTTTGCTTTACTTCCATCTATACTCTATTGATCATCATATCGCGCGGCTCTCACTTTGCTTTTATAAATTCAAAAAAAAAATTACCAGTATTTCCGCTAAGTATTTTAAAGTAATAAGGAAGCTATGACGTAACAGACTAATGATTAACCTAATATGTTCTAGAGTATTGGGTTAAAAATTAGGATGTTACAGAAAGTAAATCCAATGATCATATATAGGAATGAGCTCAATCCTGATAAGCAGTCTATTTCCCTTGTATGGTGTGAACCACTATAAATACCATGTGGTATAAACTATTCATTGTGGAGTTGTCCACAGTAAATACCTGTTAGGCATATACTAAGTCTTTCCTATGTCGATGAAAAGAGATGCACCGAGTTGAGTCCTATGGCCACAAGTGAAACCAGGCCACTTTGAGATAAGTTCACTATATTTAGCATATGCATACTCATATCATATTTAATTGCTTGATTAGGATTATTAACTATGTGTTTGAGCTTTATGATATGTGTGTATCAAGTGATTAATTGTTAAAAGCTACCCGTTTTGGAAGGATGATTTTAGAACTTTAAAAATGAATCTTTAATATGTATTGCATGATCACATTTTTTTGATAAACCGAAGTGGCTGGGGCGATGACGATGACATTATGATTGTGTAATTGGGGAGTTTCCCTACTGAGAATTGTATAATTCTCACCCCTATATATTTTGTGTTCCCATGTCACCTCCAGGTTGATCCAGAGAATGATTCAGTTGCTACGTGAAAGAACTCAGGATTTCAATAGTTTAGCAGTTGATGTTTTAACTTTACTGTAATTAGTTGGAGTTATATGTATGTAAATATAATACAGATTGTACAAGTATTAAAGCTCATACAAGAGTTTCTTTATGTAATTGACTTTTATCTTTGTTATATACTTTAATGGAATTATGCTAGTTATTGCACGAACCCATTGAATTTGCTATAGTTATCTAACAAAGGTCCGTTAATTTATTAGTAACAACTCTCGAGTCCGATATCATAACTTAAGGATGACATTGTACATAGGAGGATGTTACATGACCCGAGTCATGTATTAGAGCCAGAGCAAGTACAATTAAGGGAAGACCTGATGTCTAACTTGCCATCTACAAGAATCATAGACAAAGGAGTCAAGCAACTGAGGAACAAGATTGTACCCCTAGTCAAAGTAGCGTGGGGATGGGGAAGAGTAGAGGAGTTCACATGGGAGTTGGAGTCAAAAATTAATGCGCAATATCCCAAGCTTTTCTCAAGTAACGAATTTTGATGGAAAAATTCTTTAAGGAGATAAGTAATGTAACGCCCCGATTTTTCCCGTGTACAAATGACCAAAATGCCCCTGAGGTCATTTTTACTAGGAGAATGAGGATAGTCGACCCTGGCCATTCTCAAAGGGCTGTTTTAATATTGAACGGGGACTATGTGTGTTATGTGTGTTAATAGAGCAAATGAATCTCATTTTTGAGTTCCTGTGCGCGAAATTACCAAAATACCCTTGTAACTAATTGATACAGAATTTAATTCTGACTGGACCCGGAGTTTGCCTGGGAGTTTGAAATGTAATTTTTAAGGGATGTCTAATGTCTGTCTAGGCTCGGGTGGTCCCGGGGAGTTTTTGTGAAAAATTACTGTAACACCATAATATTTAACTTAACACGCCTAGACGTATTCATGTTAATTATTGTTATTACTCTTTGTTTCAGTTATTAATTCTAATTTTTGAAAATACTTAGTGAAAATATGCGTAAATTTTTTTTTTTGAAATTAAAGATGAAAACGTGAGCCGCGCATGTGTGAGCAATACATGACATTGCTTGTCTTGCAAATAACATAAAGAGCCCACTGCATGATAAAATAGAGCACAAGATTACGAACATAACAATACATCATAAATATATAGAGTAAAATTTTTGCCATACACCAAGTCAAGTAGTAGTATTAGTATAGTTGTTCGTGCAAATACATAAAGAAACATAAAATACATAAACATGAATCCCCGCCTACTTAAATGCATCTAATGTAGATAACCTCTAAAAGCAAAAGAAGGCTATACTAAGTGAGAATATATGTGCATGCACTATAAGGTTTGCCATCAACTCCTACTGCTGCCCATCCCAGTGGGGAGGAACATAGCCAACCTACTGAGCTAATTCGGCTGGTGTGGCCAAACGATGAGAGGGTCGGGCATGTGCCCCTCGACGGGGTATCATCCTCACTCTTCCTCCTTGAAGTGGCTGAGTCACCGTGGCCTTGCTACCTTCACCCATATCCATGGGCACGGTAGGGGAGGAACCAATGGACGGGATCTCTGTGGCGGAGTCCTCGAAAGGTTTGGTCTTTGAATGAGCCAGGGGAGAACGGGGGGCATACTCCAGGAAATCTTGCATGGTTGAGGCAGCGGTAGGGGTGTGGCGAGTCTGCTCTCCATGGGGGCGGGTGTGCTCACAGAGGAGGTCATCGGTGAAGGGCGAAGTAGGCGTGAATCGAAAACTGGTGACTGGCTGAGTGAACGAATGATCCAAAACTATGAACATACGGACTGAGCAACGGCCTACGAAGTGGTATAACTGGTGCGTGGCATCAAAATATAGCTCCCAAGTTGGCGCGTCAACATAAATCACGAATGCCGCCATCATCCTCTAAAAACGCGATGGAAAGAAAAGATAGACGGAGTGAAAAACTTGATAAAGAATCTCAATAGGGCACCCTCCTATCCTAGTGTCATCATCTACATCCTTAAGAACCTTGGGTTTCATTATAAAATGGTGAATATGCATAAGGTTCATTTATTAAGTTCTAAAATACCAATTACCAAGGCTCGTTCATTTTAGTATGAGTCTTGGATGTTATAGAATGCAACATGCCTTGTCATGAAATGCATGTCAATACCAAGTGTAACATACTATATAGGAACATAAATGATTTACAAAGAACCTAGTAAACATAGCATGAATTACTTCCATTTATGCTTTAGGTCATTTAATTTATTCTTTTCTCTCTTTGGGGCCACCCTATTAATCTCTCCTATGAGAGTTCTAGGTTATGAGATCATATCTCTCTAGTCATCACTAGCACATTCTTATCCTCATGATAAGTTAATACCCGACTCTTCGGGATAGGGGGCAAGGATCACCTTTCATAACCTCTAATTCGGGGAGTCCAAAGGATCACTTCCTTATTGAATCACCTCTCATAACCTTTAATTCGGGGAGTCTAGAGGATCATTTCCCAGTTTTATATCTCTTATCCATGCAATGTGTAACACCCTAAAAATTATTTAAAAATTAATTTGGACTTTACTAGTTGTAATTTCAAAAATCTGACAATTTTAGTAATGATGAGGACGGTCCAAGGGATTCATAAAAACAAACATGAATAGTAACCTATGGGCTCTACCCGTCCATCAGGACAGTCGAAACCCTAGAATTGGGGCCTAGAGATGTCCAAAATTGAGAAATTATAAGATTATGGTTAGAAATATGTAGAAATAAAGATTTTATATTCGAAATTATTTTTTGGGCAATGTTTGATTTCCCGGGTAGACTGTTTCACTCGTTCGGTGAAATTTTGGTGTGCGATTTTTAACACTGAAAGATAGTTTAATATTTGTAAAAGGATAATGTTTATCCTTTAGAGCCAAGTGTAAGGCTAGGATTTAATCTTGAATTACAAGATCAAATCCTAGCCATGCATCTTATTTTCTTTTAGAAAGAATTATCTTTTGTAATTAAATAAATGTTTCCAACCTAATATAAGATAAACTTTAGCCACCTAACCTCATTATTTCATCTTCTCATTCTTGGCCATCAAAGGACCTGCACCCTCCATGGCTTCTTCACAAAGAAAAACCATAACAACTTGATTTCAAACCTCCATTTTTCTAACCTACAATTGATAAAACCATAAACTTCCTTTACCAAACTTGATCTACTCATCATAAACTACAAATCTAACCGATTAAAATTTCAACTCTCCATCAATCCTCACCTTGACATATCACTTCCTCATTGCCTAATGGAGGTTTGGGGCTTGATTGGGATTCCTTGAAGTGAACAGAAAATCACTTGGAACACCTTTAAAGTATAAAGCTCTAAAGATTTGCAAAGTGGGGTTTGTTATCTTGTTTAATAAAATTCTGTTTCTTGCAGATTTTGGTAGTTTAGAATTGATGTTTTCTGGTTCTATTCTTTGATTACATATATATAGATGTATTTGATTTGGTGGATTGGTTTGTTGTTGTGGAAAAATCATTTTTGCTAAAGAGATGTTAAACCTTGCTGAATTTTCAGTTTTCCTACTAGCAGTGGCTGTTCACGAATTTTCTGGCACAATTGTATACTGTTTTATGATCTATAAAAATTATATGATGAAGCTAACATCCTAAGGTAGTTCCACGAATTTTCTTGAATCTTGATTTGAACTTATGCTACTTAAGAAAAATCATGTTACTTGAACATTGTTGCTGGAAAATCCCGGTTTGAAGCAAGCAGGGAAATTGGTCGAATTTTCTGACCTATTTAGACATCTTGGATTCAGTTGAAAATTTTACAGGATGTATCTAACATATTAAGGTGTATTAAATAAAAATTTTGAGTCATTCTGGGCACTTTTTCTATGTTAAAAAAATCATGAACCAAAGCCCTACTTGTGCTGCCTGAATTGTTGAAGCTGAAGCTATGAAATTTACTAATTTTATTATTATAGAAAATGATTGATTTTTCCTTTCAAATTTTTACAGAGAATTGTAAACATATTGAAATTTAACGGTGATTTTTCTTTAGAATTGATTCCATCATTTGCTAGGATTAAAAATTATGAATTTTGACTCTTGAGCTGAGGTTGTGTGGTTTATGACCACCAAGTTTGTCTAATTTTGTTAACATGGTTAGAGAAGGACTCTTGCTCTGAAATTTTTATAGGCCTTGTGGACACATTGAGGTGTCTTGGAAAATTTTTACTGCCCTTGCAATAGATGTTTGATAAGCATAATAAATTGTATTCCTTAGGTATGAATTCTACGAACATGTTGTATTTGTGCTGAAAATGAATTGATGCTTTGAATTGATGGAATAATGACCTTTGGTTCAAGTATGACATATAAAAATGCATGCTAGTGACTTTAAGGAATGGTTTGAGGCATGATTGAAATCATATTGTGAATGAATGTGTATATGTGCCTTATGCATGCATTTGGAAAAGAACAGTGAATGATATGTATATGTGACAAAAGAGAATATATGAACTTTAATCGTGCATATTCTGATATATGGAGAAAACAGAAATAAGACTTAGATTGAATGAGGGGAAGGAAAAAGTAGGAACTTTCCCAAAATACTGAGTATGCCTATTCTGACATATGGAGAAAACAGAAACAAGACTTAGATTGAATTAAGGGGAAGGCAAAAAGAAGAACTTCCCCTGAGATATTATGAGTCGGTAGACGTATCGGCTATGAATAGAACTGTGTGTGATTTGGAAATGGAAAAAATGAAGTCTGATTATCATGTATAAGAATGAGCTCAATCTTGATAAGCAGTCTATTTCCCTTGTGTGGTATGATCCACTATAAATACTATTTGGTATAAACTATCCATTGTGGAATTGTCCACGGCAGATACCCGTTGGGTATAAACTAAGTCTTTCCTATGTCAATGAAGAGAGAAAGTTGCATCGAGTTGAGTTTTATAGCATGATATAAGCTAAGTCTTTCCTATGTCAATGAAAAGAGAAAAATGCATTCAATTAAGTTCTATAGCCACAACAGAAAACTAGAGGATTCCTTTTGATATATCTAGAACAAGTGAAGATGATTTCATTAAAGATTTCGGCATTTATCATATGCATATGCATATTGAATTGAATTGTCTGCCTAGGATGATTTACTAGGTGTTTGAGCATTGGGCAGTATATGCATTAAGTGACTGATTATTAAAAGCTACCCACTTTGGAAGTATAATTTTGAACTTTAAAAATGGACCATTGTTATGAAATGCATGATCACTTTTTTTTTGTAATAAACCAAGGTGGCTGGGGCGATGACAATGACATTATGAGTGAATTTTTAGGGAGTTGCCCTACTGGGAATTGTATAATTCTCATCCCTATGTGTTTGTGTTCCCGTGTCGTCTCCAGGTTAATCCAGAGAATGATGCGGCTACTGCGTGAAAGAAACTCAGGATTGCAGTAGTTTAGGAGTTAATGTTTTTCTTATGTGGTATATAGCTGCAAGTAATCGTGTAAATAAATGTAATAGAGAACGTATATGTATCAAAGCTCTTAGAAGAGCTTCCTTTTGTACTTAGCTATGTATTCAATAAATGTTGTGTTTCTTTGTTATATATTTTAACCAAATTACGCTAGTTATTACATGATCTTATTGCATTTGTTATAGTTATTTAAGAAAGGTCCGCTAATTCATAAGTAACAACTCTTGAGTCCGACATTATGACTTAAGGATGACGTTGTACTTGGGAGGATGTTACACAATGCAATCATAAATCATTGTTCAACTTATCATGCTTATAAACTTGTAAATCATGCATCATCATCATGCCATATAACTCATCAGGTAATGAGCACATAAGCATGCATAGTCATATAAGGGTCACCATTCATACAACTTAAGCTTGTAAAGTCATCAGCCCATGGGACGTAAAGCTTAACCAAAAGTGCCAAAGTGTGGGTGAGGACATAGCTCGACCAAAGTGCCAAAGTGTGGGGTGATTGACCCGTGTTGTTTCAAGTGAGAACACAGCTCGGCCAAAGTGCCTAAATTTAGGTGAGAACACAGCTCGGCCAAAAGTACCAAAGTATAGGTGAGAACACAGCTCGACCAAAGTGTTGAAGTGTGAGGTCATCGACCCGTGTTATCCCTATGATGAGCAAAACATATTTGTAATGATACTGTCCATGAAACCGTAATTTCCATGTAAGTTGAAAGGGTAAGTCTTTGAGCTTTAGACATTTAGGTGACGGCATAAACGTAAACATTTTAATGCAAGCCTTATTTTAGTTCTTGACATTATAAGGTGATGGCAATGAAATATAAATATGATATGCAAGGTTTGAATATAAACACGAGAATGCAAGCTCATTTTTAATTTTTAAGATTAGGTGATGGCTTGAAATATAAACATGCTAGACGAGAAGTATAAACATGAAATGCAAGTTCATTTCCTTATCTTCAAGGTTTGGGGGATAACTTGGAAGTAAACATGATATGCAAGGCTCAAATATAAATATGAAATGCAAGGACTTAGAAAGTAAACATGAATGCATTTCCATTATTATCTCTTTAAGTTCCAAGCTCGAGACTTCTATTTAGAGTAACAGCTCTAAAACACCGATCAATCTTACAAAATGGACACGAGCTTTAGAGTCCATTAATACCATGGTTCCAAGAATCTTGTTTCTTTGGACTCATCATCAAGCTCAACCAAAAATAACAAGAAAACAATCATTTCTTTTGAAACCAAAATACATCATTGTCTTTACATTTTTCCTTTCAAAATCAAGAGAAATCTTGAGCTCTAGAGGTTAACCAAATATGGGTTTCTCAATCAACATCAAATATCATCATCATCAAGCCATGGTTTCCAACCATTTGACAACAACACAACAAAAGAATAAGGAGAGGAAGAAGGAAGAACTAAACCAAAACAAAAAGGAGAAGAAGGAAAACTCAAAGAAAAATCCCTACCAAGGTTGTTTTTCTTGTTGAGATGAAAAGAGCTTGGTCTTGGAAGTGAAAAGGTTAAGTGTTTTAGGAGAGGGTTGTGTAGTGGTTTGAGGTTGGGGAAGTGGTGGTGAGTGGTGGCTCTTTGAAAGTTTGAGAAAGAAGTAAGAAAAAGAACTCTTAAGAAAGCTTTGAACTAAGGTTGCATTTAACACCCTAATATTCAACCCAATACTACTAGTACGTACTGAGGCTAAATATTAGTTATTACTTCTTGTCTCAGTTCTATTACTTTGAAAATTACTTAACGAAAATATGAGCCAAATTTTTTCTTTTAACAAAACTTTGATAAAGTATGAGCCACGCATAACAAATAAGCGATATTGTAAAATACGAAAATGTAAACATAGAAAAGGCTCAGTAAACAACATTGTGAACACATAATTGAAATACCTCATACATTAATATATAAAGGGTGCCCACCGAGAGTGGCGAGATTGTTCAGTACATGAGGAGCAAATACATCATCAAACAGGAAATACATGAAATCATAAATGAAACATAAAGGAAACACCCACATCTAGGTGCATCTAAGGTGGATAACCTCAACACAAAAGAAGGTTTATCCTAGTTACATGTCGTGTGTGCACTAAAGACTACCCTCCAAACCATACAACCAAAGTCACGGATAAGGTGGGACATAGCCGATCCACAGGCGAAGCTCAGCAAGAGTGGGTACTCGAACATGACCTCCACGTCGGGGTCGCATCTCGAGCATCCGGGCTCTCCATGGCTGCGTGACTGTCTCCTCGCTGCCCACTGGCATGCGTGGAAGAGTGGGGGTAGAGTCCTCTCTATACATATGGGCGGGTAGATCCTCTGAGGGGTCCTCCTCTGAATGCTACAAACGAGGTATGTACTCAGGTACAGCGCCCAAGCTCGCAGTGTAGGTCCAGAGAATCCCCTCGTTGCATGTGTAAGCACACTCAAAAACCATATCGTCACCATAAGGTGACATCGGTGAGAAAAGATAACTATCTACAGGATGAGCAAACGGCCATCCGAGGAACATGAAAACACGAATTGTGTAGTGGCCCTTAAAATGATAAGATCCATGCTCCGGATCATGGTGGAACTCCCACGTAGGTGTCTCAATGTAGAGCATGAACGTCACCATCAGAATCTGAAGACGTGACGGAAAGAGAAAGATAGAGGGAGTAGGATTTCTTACTAAAGAAACTCTGTAACGCCTCGAATTTTTTGTCTGAGAGGAACATGACCAAAATGCCCCTGAGGTCATTTTCTGCTCGGAATTCGAGGATGGCCGGCCTGGCAGTCCTTGAAGGGCTAACTTAATGTTTGAAGGGGATTGGATGGCCTTTGAATGGTTTCGGAGGCGAAAGTCTCATTTTCTGCAATTTCGGGTCAAAATGACCAAAATACCCCTATAGCGTTTTTATGCGGGTGAAGGTGCCGTTTGATCCCGAAACTTTCCCCGAAGGTTTAAAACAATGTTTTTACATGTTTAAAAGCGTTTGTTTAAGTCCCGGTGGTCCCGGGTAGTTTTAGTGCAAAATTATGATTTTGGCTCTAGAATAGTATTTTTAAGCTTAATGACGTAATTAAGCAAACCTAAGCAATATTGGGCTCTAATCGAAGATTAATTAATTTCCATAATTAATCTAGAGTCAAAATAAGCTATTAAAATTAATTAGAACCTAAAATTGCTTAGATTAGATTTAAACCTCTTTTTAAAACTCAAGATTCCAATCTTGGAATCTTGAATAGTATTTTCTCTCTCCAATTCCTTAAATCATGGAATTGTGTCTAGAATTGTTAATGCACTAAAATGAGTTTATAACTCACTAATGATGCAAGACCACTCCTTAAACATGTCTTGATAACCTTGATTACCCATTTTCTCACGTAAACATTTTCTTACAAATTCCTAATCTTAATCCTAATCAAAGATACACCTAAACACAACTCTAAACCACAATTAAAATGCAAGAAAACCCTCCCCTATGGCTGATGCATTTTCGGCCACTCCTCCCCCATTTACATCACTTGTTGATTTGTTTTTCACTCAAAGAACCATGCTTGACCCATACTTGCACCCATACTTGAACCCATACCTAGCCACGCCTTCCACCATGCCTTGAACCATACCTTGGAGAAGATATTTTCTCTCCTCTTGTACAGTAAATGGCAGAAGCTCCCTCTCCCATTTACACCTCTCATTTTGTTTCATTTCTCTATAAATACCATGCTTGGGTGAACTTGCATCATTTTCGGGTTCATTTGCTAAGTGTAAGTTTTCAAAGAGCACTTCAAAGTTTCCTTTTTCTCTCAAAGTTCAAGTGTCCAAGTTCTTCAAGTTCTTCATCCTCTTCTCTCATCCCAACCTTCAATCACTTGGTAGGGACTTTCTTTCAAGTGTTTCTTTTATTTAAGTTCTTAAACTCTTTATGTGTTCATAGTTTCTCTTGAATCTTTTTGGGAACTTCTTTTCTTCTCCTCCTCCTTCTTTGTTTTGGCTATGAGGCTTGAAGATCAAAGGAATGAGAGCTTGATGATGAGGGTTTCATGATGATGTTCATCACTTGAACAAACCTCTAAAGATTGATCTTTGTTCTTGGGTTAAAAATGTTTATAGTTATTTCTTTCTTGAACCTTGAAACCTTCAACTTTGATGATGTTTTAAAATGGTTACATGAACTCAATGATAGGGACTCATGATGTTGGTGTTAATACATCATCAAGATCATGGTCTCTAGAGTTTCAAAATGGTTCTTTCTTGCTCTCAAGTTTCGGTTCCTTTCCTTCCTTTTCCTCTAAAATTTCGGCCAACCAACATTGGGTGGTCCAACATGATAGCTTGATGATGAGAGTTCTAGTTGGTGACTTTGTGTTCACCACAAGGAAATCTCTAAAGCTTGAGTTTTCATAAAGGTGTTATAAAGTTCATTTATGGTTATATTTTTAAGGAATGTTATCTTGAGTTCTAAGAACTCTAGACCTCACTTTACCTTGTCATGATGAGTTTGGGTTAAGGTTAAAATTCCTCTAAAAGTCTTGTATGAGCTCTAATAAGAAATAAAATAAACTCGCAGTCATATTTATATTCAAGCTTATGCATTACATATTTACTTTGAGCTTTGCATTCATATTTATTTTCTAAGCCATCACTTAAAGTTAAAGGATAAGAAATGGAGTGCATCTCATATTTACATTCTTGTCTAGCATATCTACTTTCCATCACTAAAGAACATAAAGATTTAAAATGAGAGCTTGCATTATCACCTAATTAATTCTCAAAGCCTTTCTATTTCGGCCTTAAAGTCGATTGTTGCTGGGCTAGAGCACTAAAATAAAGAAATGAACTTGTATGGCACATTTATTTTAAGTCTTGCATATTTAAATTCCAAGCCTTGCATATTTACTTTAAGTCTTGCATATCTAAATTTCAAGCCTTGCATATTTATTTCAAGTCTTGCATATTTACCTTAAAGTTCTCACTTCACTTTGTAACAAAGAATAAAAATGAAGTGCATAGCATGTTTGGATTATGTCATCACTTAAAAACCTTAGAGCTCAAGGACTTGCCCATTTTATCCCAAGTTAAAGTTCAAAATGGAAGCATTCTTTGAATGTATAATTTCGGCCAAGTAACAATGATGAGCTTGGAATGAGTTCCATCTAGTTACAAGAGCCAACAACCTATGTTCTAGTGTTTTCTTTAAGTTTGATGAAGTTTATAAAGTTATGACTAACAAGATTTATGATTCTATTCCTCTTCTAAAGAAGTATTAAATTGGTTACTGACCTAAGGTTATTTTTAGCCTCTTGATAAAATTAAATGGTTTGTAAAGAGTTTTAGAAGTTCTAAAATGATTCCAAGGGAAAACTAGCAACTTATATGCTTTAGAAATGTCAAATTATGTGTCTTTTGAACATGGAACAATTCGGTTCTATCTTGATATGTTTGATGCTGAATGATGATGTTTTGATGTGTTAGAATGTGTGAAAATGATATATGATGAGGTAGGAACACTTCTATGCATGTTAGGGGAGAAACTAGCTTCATAGGAAAACCGTATAGTTGGAATTTAACGTATGTTTAACCCCTTTAATCTTAATCAATACCAAAACTGTTTTAGTATGATAACAATCAGTTTAGGATTGAATAATCATGAAAAATTTGGTTACATTTGAAGTAGGATTGAATTTTAGCACCTATAGAGAAACTAGTAACTAGAAAACCGTAAAAGTGCAATTCTAGAACCCTTAGAACATTTAATTTTTAGAACCTGTCCAGCAACCTCATAATATGGCAAACATGGTTCATAATTAGTTCTTAGGCATAGGAATGCCTCATAATTGGTTTAGATTTAATTTATAGTGTCTTAGGCGAAGACGGAACCAAGAAAGGGTCTAAAACATAAGTTCTAGAACCCCGTAATTGCAAGATTATAACTCTGCCCCTAAAGAATGGTGCTGCCCAGATTTATTAAAGAGCATAAATGATAGTAATATTTGTTAAAAGAGAATCCTTATGTGCATAAGAGGTTGATAGAGAATGATAGAATAATTACATCTCCAGATTAAGGCCCGTAAGGGTCAAAGCATAAGATACCGTAGGATCAAGAGCATAATGAGTTTCAGTGTTACTCGTGAATGTATAAGAATGATTATGTGAATGCATTGAATTATGACGGAGGATGCATGTTTGATTGACTCATGTGGCATAAAGTAAATTTGGAAGAAATCCGGCATGCTGCTGTTATGCTGCCGAATTTCTGACAAATTTGGAGACTTAGAAAGTTTTTGAAAAACCTATGAGATTTTATTTATGAGGTACTAAGATGAGTTCTCGGATGACACCAGTTCGGCCAAGCACTTCTAGAGAACTCATGTGACATCGGTACCAAGATGTATTCTTGGGTGACACTGGTTCGGCTGAGCACCCCCAAGAAATGCCCCCTAGCCCATACTGGATAAGTCGGGATTATGTTTATGATTATGATACGCTTATCGGGATTGATAAGTAAGAACTAGTGATGACTAGTTAAGGTATGAGCTCATAGCCTAGAGATGTGACACGTTCTGGGTAACACCGGTTCGGCCGAGCACCCCCAGAGCGAATGTCTTTTAGGGTGGCCCCATGAGGAAGTATGATGATTATGTCACAAAGTTTTCCCATATGAGATTTCAAATGCCACTTTATGCCACTATCATGATGTTCTTAATGTTATGATTATTATTCTTGCATTAAGTAGAGCCATGCATGTTACACCCTTCTAATTACCATATTTTACTCGAGTGTCCACACAATAATTAGAAAAGTATTACTTACATTCACAATCTATACTAGTCGAAAATAATTGAAATCAAATAATTCAGACACATATATGGCTAAACTCATATATACATATATATAAACATCATTTTTAAGTTTGCAATATGTACATCGTACCGAGAAACACACTAGTTAATGTCTAAGCTAGTCAGGAACTCAGTTCACAAAATGGAAAGAAACACCTCCAATATCTAGTCTAACCTGCTCAAGGCCAAGGTCCAGCAAAATTTTATACAACTAGAATTGGACCTCATAACATTTAATTAGATCAAATCTGCAGGCTAGCAAGGCTCTAGTACTAAACTACCACTATATACATAACAGGAGTCCCTGAAGATCTCACGTCCTACTAGATAAAACCATTGGCCATCGGTATGATAGCCTCACCTCCGCTAGGGGCATCAGGACCCTCAGGTGGATCAGAATCTGAAGACGAGGATGAAGAGGGATCATCTGCTTGAGGGGGTGCCGGTGGTGCAGGTGGGACATCAAATATCATTGGATGTGCCAAGTGGAAAGGCACACCATTATAAGGGAAAGCAGGGTCAAAGTCAGCGGTAAATACAGAGGTACTAAAAGAACAGCCGAAAAACACATAAGCTCGAACTTGCAAGTAACCCACTACATAAAGAGAGTCGAGAACGGGATCATAATGCCACACCCACTGTGGCGAGTCAAGGTAAAATACTAGTGACGGCATCTGCTGAATTTGAATAATACAAAGTAAATAAAACCACAGGGATGAGAATATTATAAAATTCTCAGTAGGGTGCTCCCTCAAATGTGAACATAATATAACCAGTAAATTCATTCGTATTGAATTCATCATGCTAAATTATATGCATAAATACTAATGTGCATAATTCATATAAAGTCGAATGCAAAATGGTAGTAATCAAGTGTTTTTCTCTTGTAACTCGTGGAATTCAACTTAGTGCAATTATCTCTTTTCAGTAACATAGGGAAGGCTTAACCTCATATCCAGTGGTATCTGTTGTGTAGTAATTCCACAAGAACTATTGATTACTAGGACATGAGCTCATTCCTATATGTCGATACGTCTATCGGCTCATCAAATTCCTAGGGAAGCTCTTACTTTTTGCCTTCCCCTCTTAACCACACAAGCCTTGTTTCTATTTTCCCCATATGTTAAAAATTGGACAACTAAAAGTCATGTTATTTTTCTTTTCTTTTCCTTTATCCTCACAATAATCACATAGTGTACTTCTCTTTTCAAAGGCCTGCTTAGATAATAGGTAGGCATACAATTATGTTGGAGTTTCATCCATATCTCATCAACATTTCTTTCAAATGATTAGCATGCATTAACATGACATATACTTGCATCCAAAGCCATTCTATCATTAGTTCAAGACATTCTTACCATTTTCAGCAATTAGTAGATTTATCACTTTAGAATTCAAAATTAATTTCCCTATCAAACAGCCAATTCAAGAGTCAAAAAAATTTCATATGACACCTTCATATGTCTAAAGAATCCTGTAAAATTTTCATAACAATCAGAGTTCTATAACCATGTCACTAAATTCTACAAATTTAGTGGTCACAGCACACCTTTTCACAACCTAGGACAAGGTTCTTCTAATTTTTAAATTTATCATATGATGGAATCAACCCAAGATAAAATTTACAGTTACACTTCAAGATGTTAGTAACTCCATATAAAAATTTCAACTCAGAAATCACTCATTTAGTATGATAATAAAATCATACAATTTCCCTGCTTCCGTTTCAGAAATCCAGACAGCATGAGATCTATTTCGGTTTCTGATTTTTTTAAGACAGTATTCCTTGAAACCAATGCTCAAGGAATTTCGTGTAGATATTTCAAGATGTTAGGACCAACATATATTTTTACCAGGCAATGAATATCACTGTAAACATGTCTATAAATTCATGAAATTTTGTTCTCTGCAGGAAAACCGAAAATCCAGCACTCTAACTAAAACTTCTCTTGATGAAATGAGTTATCCAACCTCATCCAAACCCTTCACCAAAATTCATACATCAACAACCATATATCATTAACCACCACAATGGAAAATTTCGAGCAGAACAGGTCAGAGATGTGAAATATAAATTTGGCAAGAAAAGACCAAATAAAACCCTACTATTGGAAGCAAGTGATGTCTTTGTCCCTAGTATGCTTCAAGATGATGTCCTCCACATCAAGGCTCTCAAAACACACTCAAAACCCTTTACAAACAGTGAGGTACAAGGGATCAAGATTGAGATTTGGTGAGTGATTGAGATTCTAATCGGTTATATGTGTAGATGTTGAGGTGTAGAATAATTTTTGTGAAGGAAACTTTGGATTTTGGTAACTCTAAGCTAACATATATGGAGTTGAAAGCAAGTTGAAGCTCTTAGCCGTGGAAGAAATGGAGCTGCTGTCTTCTTGAAGATATAGCCGAGAATGAGCTTCTTAAAGAAGCCAAAAATGATGTTTATCTTGTATTAAAGTAATGAATAAAATATATTATGTTTAGATAATTACAAAGCCAATAAAACAAAATGAATGGCTGTGATTCAATCTTGTAATTCAATATTGAATCTTAAACATTCATTTGATTTGAAGGGATAGGTTTATTTGTTTTGTAGAGATCTAACTAGTTTTCGGTGTTAGAAATCATACACCGAAATTTCACCGAACGGGTGAAACAGTGTACCCGGGTAATCAAACATTGCCCGAAAAATATTTTCGGGTATAAAATCTTTAATTTTATCTATTTCTAACCATAATCATATAATTTCTCAATTTTGGGCATCTCCGGGGCCCAATTCTAGGATTTCGGCTGTCCCGGCGGGCCTACGGGGCCCACAAAACACTATTCATATTTTTTTTTTTTGCTTCCTTGAATCCTTCTCATCATTTCTACATCTATCAAAATTTTAAAATTCTCATTAATAAAACCTCATTTAATTTATAAAGAGAATTAGGGTGTTACAATGCATACATTCTTTAATATGTTGCATCCATGACATTAAGAATCATACTAAAATGAATGCACCTTGGCTAACTATGTTTCAAAAGCTTAAAAATGGACTTAATGCATGCTCACTTATTTTGTACACTAAATCTATAACGCCCTAATTTTTTGTCTGAGTGGAAAATGACCAAAATGCCCCTGAGGTCATTTTCGGTTCGGAATTCGAGGATGGCCGACCCGGCAGTCCTCAAAGGGCCAACTCAATGTTTGAAGGGGATTGAATGACCCTTGAGTGGTTCCGGAGGTGAAAGTCTCATTTTCTGCAGTTTCGGGTCAAAATGACCAAAATACCCCTACACGTTTTTATGCGGGTAAAGGTGCCGTTTGAGCCCGGAACTTTCCCCAGAGGTTTAAAACCATGTTTTTACGTGTTTCAAAACATCTGTTTGAGTCCCGGCAGTCCCGGGCAATTTTAGTGCAAAATTACGATTTTACCCCTAGAATAGTATTTTTGTGCTTAATGATGTAATTAAGCAAACCTAAGCAATATTAGGCTCTAATCGAAGATTAATTAATTTCCATAATTAATCTAGAGTCAAAATAAGTTATTAAAATTAATTAGAACCTAAGATTGCTTAGATTAGATTTAAATCTCCTTTCTAAAACTCAAGATTTCACTCTTGGAATCTTGAATAGTGTTTTCTCTCTCCAATTCCTTAAATCAAGGAATTGTGTCTAGAATTGTTTATACACTAAAATGAGTTTATAACTCACTAATGATGCAAGAACACTCCTTAATTATGTCTTGACAACCTTGATTACCCATTTTCTCACCTAAACACTTTCTTACAAATTCCTAATCTTAATCCTAATCAAAGATACACCTAAACACAACTCTAAACTACAATTAAAATGCAAGAAAACCCTCCCCATGGCTGATGCAATTTCGGCCCTCTCTCTCTCATTTACAACACATGTTGAATTGTTTCTCACTCAAAGAACCATGCTTGAAGCCATACCTTGAACCATACCTCACCATACTTTGAACCATACCTCACCATGCCTCAAGACCACATTATCTCACCTCATGGAACTCATGGGCTGCCCATGAGGCTGATGGCCGAAATTTCCTTCTTCATTTGCACCTTGCATTTGTTTCATTTCTCTATAAATAGCTTGCTTGGGTGAACTTGCATCATTTTGGGTTCATTTGCTAAGTGTAAGTTCTCAAAGAGCACTTCAAAGTTTCCTTTTTCTCTCAAGTTCAAGTCTTCAAGTTCTTCAAGTTCTTCATCCTCTTCTCTCATTCCAACCTCCTAATCACTAGGTAGGGATTTTCTTTTAAGAGTTATTTCATTTAAAGTCCACAATTTCTTTATGTGTTCATAGTTTCTCTTGAATCCTTTTTAGAACTTCTTTTCTTCTTCTACTCCTCTTTGTTTTTCGGCCATGAGGCTTGTGAATCAAAGAAATGAGAGCTTGATGATGAGAGTTTCATGATGATGTTCATCACTTGAACAATCTCTAAAGCTTGATCTTTGATCTTGAGTTAAAGGTGTTTTTAGTTTTCTTCTTAAATCTTTGAAACCTTTCACTTTGATGATATTTTAAAATGGTTAACATGAACTCAATGATGAGAGCTCATGATGTTGGTGTTAATGCATCATCAAGATCATGATCTCTAGAGTTCCAAATGTTTCTTTTCTTCTCCAACAATTTTGGTTCTTCTTCCTTTTCTTTCTTTATGATTTTCGGCCATGTTGGTCAAGGGAACTCACAATGGCTTAATGATGAGAGCTTCTAGATGATGACTATGAGTTCATCACAATGAGGCCTCTAGAGCTTGAGTTTTAATAAAAATGTTATTTATGTTTACATTCCAAGGAAAAGAACTTTGTGTTTAAAGAACCCTTGAGGTTCACTCTTGTTTTACTTTATCTTGTCATGATGAGTTTGGGTTGAGGTTTAAGTTCCTTTAAAGTCTTGTAAGAGCTCTAACAAGAAATAAAATGAACTAGCATTCATATTTAAATTTAAGCTTATGCATTGCATGTTTAATTTGAGTTTTGCATTCATATTTAATTTCCAAGCCATCACTTATAATTAAAGGCTAAAGAATGGAGTGCATCTCATATTTATATTCTTGTCTAGCATATTTACTTTTATCACTAAAGAACGTAAAGATCTAAAATGAGGTTTGCACTATCACCTAACTAAATCTCAAAGCCTTTCTATTTCGGCCTTAAAGTCGATTGTTGCTGGGCCTAGAGCACTAAAATAAAGAATTGAACTTGCATATTTATATTCCAAGTCTTGCATATTTACTTTAAGCCTTGCATTTTTATATTCAAGTCTAGCATGTTTACTTTAAGCTCTCACTTTAATTTGTAATGAAGAATAAAGAATGAAGTGCATAGCATGTTTAAATTATGTCATCACTTAAAAGATCTTAGAGCTCAAAGACTTGCCCATTTTATCTGAAGTTAAAGTTTAATGAGGGAGCATTCTTTGAATGCATGATTTCGGCCATGAAGTGATGATGGACTTGGAATGAGTTTCATCTAGCTTCAAGGACCAATAAGTCAAGTTTTAAGAATCCTTTTAAGTCTCATGAATTTGTTTAAGTTAAGACCAACAAGGTTCTATGACTTTAACACTCTTTTAAGGAGGGATTAAGTGGTCACTGACCTAAGGATGCTTTTTAGTCTCTTGACAAGATAAAATGGTTTGCAAAAGAGTTTTAGAAGTCTTGAAAATGATTCCAAGAGAAACTAGCAACTTATGTGCTTTAAAAATGTCAAGTTATGTATCCTTTTGGAAACTTAATGTTCTGGTTCTTCCATGATGTGTTTTCTGCCATGTGATGATGTTTGATGTGTTTGAATAAGTGAAAAATTATGTATGACGAAATAGGAACAATTCTATGCAAGTTAGGGAAGAAACTAGCTTTCTAGGAAAAACCGTAAAGTCAAGATTTAGCATAGTTTTATCCCATTTAATTAAGGACATTGCCCAAACTGTTTTAATGGGGATATAATCAGATTAGGATTGATTAATTATGAAAAATTTGGTTTCATTTGAAGTAGGAATGAATTTTGGCACCTATAGAGAAACTAGTAACTAGAAAATCGTAAAACCGCAACTCTAGAACTCTTAGAACATTTAATTCTTAGAATCTGTCCAGCAACCTTATAATGTAGATAACATGGTTTATAATTAGCTCCTTGATGTAGGAAGGACTCATAATTGGTTTAGGTTTAACTTATAGTGCCTTAGGCAAAGACAGAACCAAGAAAGGGTTTAAAACGCAAGTTCTAGAACCCCGTAACCATAAGTGTATAAAACTGCCCCTAAGGAATAATATTGTTCAGATTTAATAGAGAGCATAAATAAATGATAAGATTTGATAAGAGAGAACCCTTAGGTGCATAAACGTTTGGTAAGAGATGATAGGTTAACTACATCACGAGTTTAAGGCTCGTAAGGGTCAAAGCATAAAATACCGTAGAACCAAGTGCATAATGAACTTTTAATGGTGCTTGCGAATGTAACATCCTAATTTTTAACCCAATACTCTAGAACATATTTAGGTTAATCATTAGTCTGTTACTTCATAGTTCTCATTTAACTTTGAATTACTTAGCGGAAAATACGGGTAATTTTTTTTTGAAATAAAAGTGAGAGCCGCGTGATGCGATAAGCTGTAAACCATGCAAAGTAAAACAATCGTCTCACAATCATCATAACGTAAGGCACATCATGAACATCACTGAATATAATCTCATATATATATAACTTGCCCACTTATAAGTGTGGGACTTAATTCAGTACAAGGGAAATACATGAAAAGAAATACAACATAAAACGTAAACATAATCTACTCCCCTACCCGAGTGCATCTAATAGGATAACCTCTAAACAAAAGAAAGTTTATCCCTATCTATGTGGTGTGTGCTCTAACTCGGGCCATCCTCGACCTCCTACAGGGGACCATCTCGTGATCGAGGCAGATATCCGAAAGCGAGCGAGCTCCTCGGGCGTGAAAAGGCGGAGTGGGGATCGAATATGACTCCCAGAGTATGGCCGCATCTCCGTCAGTCGTGCACGCCTCGGCTGAGTCACGGTGGGCTCGCTATCCTCTCCAAAGTCCATAGGTATGGAGGGGGAAGACCCCTCGGAGGGTATCGGGGTGGCCGAATCTTCGGAAGGATCCATCTCCGAGAAGGACGATGGGCAACGGGGCACATACTCGGGGTAGTCTCGAACGGCGGATGCGGAAGGTGGAGTACGGCGTAGCCTCTCCTCTCTCTCGAGGACGTCTTGGCGCTCGAACACTAGGTCGTCACCAAAAGGTGAGACGGGGGAGAAACGATGGGAATGTACAGGGGAAGTGAAGGGTCGACCCATGAACATGAATACTCTAACTGTGCATCGACCCACAAAATGGAATGACCCGTGGTCCGGGTCATGGTGCACCTCCCATGTCGGCGTGTCCACGAACACCACGAACGTCGCCATCTGAAGACGTGACGGAAAGAAAGAGGTAGAGGGAGTGAGAATCTTGCTAAAGAATCTCAGTAGGGCCTCCTACTACCTAGGTGTCATCATCTACGTCCTCAGGAACCTTGGGTTTAATTATATGAAATGACTGAACATGCATTTAGTTCATTTTAAACTTCAAAAATATACTTTAGCCAAGGTCCGTTCATTTTAGGATGATCTTAATGTCATGAATGCAACATAATGGAAAATGTATGCATGGCACTACCTAATGCACATACATAAAACATAACATCAAGCATCATCATCATTGGTGGCATAAAGTGGCAATAGTAACATTCATATGGGACAAAACATAGTGACATAATCATAATCATGAACTTTTCTTCCTCATGGGCCACCCTAAAAGACAATCGAACTGGCGGTGCTCGGCCAACCGGTGTCACCCGTAACGTGTCATACATCTAGGTTATGAGCTCATACCTTAACTAGTCGTCACTAGTTCTTACTTACCACTTAACGATAAGCGTATCATAAATCCCGACTATCTGAGTACGGGTTAGGGGGCAAATCTCTTAGGGGTGCTCGGCCGAACCGGTGTCACCTAAGAGTATAAAATGGTACCGATGTCACATGAGTTCTATGGAGGTGCTCGGCCGAACCGGTGTCATCCTAGAACCCATCTTAGTACCTTAATTTTCAAAATCTCTTTAAGTCCCCAAATTTGCCAGAAATTCGGCCAAAACGGTCATTACAGCGAGTTTCCTTCCAAATTTGTCGGAAATTCGGCGGCCAAAACGGTCATTACAGCGAATTTCCTTCCAAATTTGCTTTATGCCACATAAACATATAACCTCATAAATTCCTCATATGAATAACATCATCATCATTAGCATACTTCATGCATCATCATACATCATTCAAACGCTTACCCTCACGGTAGCTTATGCTTTGACCCTTACGGGTCTTAATCTTGAGATATAGCTCTCTAATATCCGTCGCTCATATTTTATGCCCCTAAGGCTCATATTAAACATCATTCTTCATTCTCATGTTCATACTTAAATCTGAATAGCATAGGACAGAATCTCTAACTCGTTTTTACGGGGTTCTAGAACTTACGTTTTAGATCCTTTCTCGGTTCCGTTTTCGCCTAAGGCGCTATGCATTAAATCTAAATCAATTATGAGACATTCCTATGTTTAAGGACTAATTATTAACCATGTTTATCATGTTGTAAGGGTGCTGGACAGATTCCAGAAAATTAAATGTTCTAAGAGTTCTACATTTGCATTTTTACGGTTTTCTAGCTACTAGTTTCCCCATAGGTGCTAGAATTCGATTCTAACTCAAATGATACCAAGTTTTTCATGTCTAATCATTCTAAATCTGATTATGTCCCCATTAAAACAGTTTGGATTAGTTCCATAAACAAATGGGTCGAAACTATGTTAAATTCTAGCTTTACGGTATTTCTAGTTAGCTAGTTTCTTACCTATCATGCATAGGTTCGCTTCTACATCATCACATGATATTTTCACACATTCCAACGCATTAAAACATCATCATACAGCATCACATTCATCACATCAGAACCGAAAACATCTTGCCTCAATAAGAGAATTAAATTGTCATTTCTAGGTACATAAGTTAACTAGTTTCTCTTGGAATCAATTTAGAATTTCTAAAACTCTTTGCAAGACATTTTAAATCGTCAAGAGGCTAAGTGAAGCCTTAGGTCACTGACCAAAACATATTCCATCCCCTAAAAGAGATTGGAATCACAACTTATAACGACATAACCTTATAAAGAATTGTCAAACTTTAAGGAAAACTCAAAACATAGGCGATTGGTCCTAGTAGCTAGATGAAAACTCATTGCAAGTCCATCTTCACTACTTGGCCGAAAAACATACATTCAAAGTGTGGTTTGCATTAAACTTTAACTTGGAATGAAATGGGCAAGTCTTTGAGCTCTAGGTTCTTAAGTTACGACATAAACTAAACGTGCTCATGCTCTTCATTTTTAATCTTGCTTTCAAGGTAAAGTGATGACTTGAAATTAAATATGCAAGGCATAATTTAAACGTGTAAACTCGAAAGTAAATATCCGAAGCATAATCTTAAACGTGCAAGCTTGAAAGTGAAGATGCAAGATTCAATTCCTTATTTTAGTGCTCTTGGCCCAACAACAATCGACTTTAAGGCCGAAATAGATAGGCATTCGAGAAATTAATTAGGTGATAATGCAAGTTCAATTCTTTATTTTAGTGCTCTAGGCCCAGCAACAATCGACTTTAAGGCCGAAATAGAAAGGCTTTGAGAATTAAGTTAAGTGATGATACAAGTTCCATTTTAATCTTTATGTTCTTAGGTGATGGCTTGCAAGTAAAGATGCATAGCAAGAATGTAAATATGAATGCAAGCATAAAATAAATTATGCAAGTTCATTTTATCTTTCTAGAGCTCTTAACAAGACTTTAAAGGAACTTAAACCTCAACCCAAACTCATCAAATCAAGACAAGGTAAAAGTCTAGAGTTCTTAGAACTCAACATAACATATTTAAAAATCAAACATCTAGCATGAAAAGGAAAGGTAATGGCCGAAACTTCAAGGAAAGAAAAGAAATGTTTGAAACTCTAGAATCCATGATCTTGGTGATATACAAACTCCAACATCATGAGACCTCATCATTGAGTCATTAGAACCATTTTGAAACAACATCAAAGTTAAGGTTCTCAAAAGTTCAAGAAAGGAAAATCTAGAAACACTTTTGCTCAAGAACAAAAAATCAAGCTCTAGAGTTTGTTTCAAGTGATGAACATCATCATGAAACTCTCATCATCAAGCTCTCATTCCTTTGTTCTCCAAGGCCCATGGCCGAAAATGAAAAGGTAAAGGGAAGAAAAAGAAGTTCTAAAAAGAATCAAGAGAAACTATGAACTTTAAGCTTAGAACAAGAACTTTAAAGAAAGAACACATGAAAGAAAATCCCTACTTGGTGTGATGAACTTGAAGATGGAAGAAGAAAATGAAGAAGATGAAGAACTTGAAGAACTCCAAGAACTTGAAGAACACAAAGACTTTGAGAGAAAAGAAAAGCTTTGAGTGTTTCCTAAACTTAGCAAATGATCTAAAAGTGGTGCAAGCTCCTCAAGGCATTCTATTTATAGAGAAATGAAACAAATGGAGGATGCTCATGGGTGAGGATGGCTTCGGCCATGAGGTGCAAAATGGAGGCTCTCCATGAGTTCCATGAGGTGAGATAATGTGTTCTTGAGGTATGGTGAGGTATGGTTCAAAGCATGGTGAGGTATGGCTCAAGGTATGGCTCAAGCATGGTTCTTTGAGTGAGAAAATAATTAAACATGTGGTCAATGGGGAAAGGTGCTGGCCGAAATGCATCAGCCCATGGGGAGGATTAGTTTGCATTTTAATTGTGGTTTAGAGTTGTGTTTAGGTGTATCTTTGATTATGCTTAAGATTAGGAATTTGTAAGAAAGTGTTTAGGTAAGGTAATTGGGTAATTAAGGTGGTCTAGACAAAATTAAGGAGTGGTCTTGCACCATTAGAGAGTTAAATCCTCAATTTAGAGTCTAAACAACTCTAGACACATTTCCTTGATTTAAGGAAATGGAGAGAAAACACTATTCAAGATTCCAAGACTAGGAATCTTGAGTTCTAAAAAGGATTTAAGTTTAATCTAAGCAATTTTAGGTTCTAATTAACTTTAATAAATTATTTTGACTCTAGATTAATTAGGGAAATAAATTAATCTTCGTTTAGAGCCTAATATTGCTTAGGTTTGCTTAATTACGTCATTAAGCTTAAAAACACTATTCCAGGGGCAAAATCGTAATTTTGCACTAAAACTGCCCGGGACCACCGGGACTTGAACAGATACCTCTAGACACATGAAATCATGTTTTTAAACCTCTGGGAAAGTTCCGCTCAAACGGCACCTTTACCCGCCGTAAAAACGCTATAGGGGTATTTTGGTCATTTTGACTAAATCATGGAAAAACGAAATTTTCGCTTCCGAAAGCATTCAAAGGCCATTCAATCCCCTTCAAACATTGAGTTGACCCTTCGAGGATGACCGAGTTGGTTACCCTCGAGTTCGGGTCAGGAAATGACCTCAGGGGCATTTTGGTCATTTCCCTCGGACAGAAAAATCGGGGTGTTACAGCGAAAGTATGAGAATGATTTGATGTCTTATGATGATGATGAATGGTTGTGCATGTCCTACAAGTTTTGTGGTATAAAGCAAGTTTGAAGGAAATCCGGTGAACGCCGTTATGCTGCCGAATTTCCCATCAAACTTGAGAATTTGAGAAAAGTTTGTGAAAACTCCTGGGTGACACCGGTTCGGCCGAGCACCCCCAGGAAAGGTTCTGGGTGACACCGGTTTGACCGAGCACCCCCAGAACAGATGTGACGTAACACTGAAACGCATTCCTCCCGCTATGGTGGGGAGGAAACAAATCCGTGAGGGTATTGACGTTGAGCTTGCCAAAGCGGACAATTCGCTGTGTACTAGATACCGGTAGAGTGTTTCAAAGAAGGAAATGATCCTAAGATAGGTGATCCAAGAAAATTAAGTATGCCCCTCTATTAGCCCATATTAAATCTAGTGATGACTAGTTAGGATTGAGCTTATTCCTAGGCGATAGGTGAGATGTAGTTTGGTGACCAGATTATCGCCGGGTCGGTGAATCGATTGGACTTTTGGTGGATATGTTAAGAGGGTGGTCTTTAAGAAAAAGAACTTAAGAGTTTTTAGAAAGATGTCACATGAAAAGTACTATGCCTTTTTATGCTGCGTATATGATTTATGTTTCCTTATGATGTGCCCAAGTGTTACGACTTTTGTGTTAATGTGCATATGGTATTGTCATGCATTCATCAAATATCTGTTGCATTCATGTCATTAAGACACATACTAAAAGACACCCACTTCGGATAAATAGATTTGAAAAGCCTAAAACCAATCCTTATGCATGTACACCTTTTCCATAATTAAAACCGAAGTGGCTGGGGACGACGACGATGACACTTGTGTTAGAGTCGGGAATCCCTACTGAGAATCTTAATGAGTTTCTCATCCCTTCCTCTTCTTCCGTGTCGTCTCTAGACGAGGATTACAACGAGTTTCGTAACTTCTTCTGAGACTCGTGCTTAAGGATCACACTAGCAGACGGGGCAGATAAGGATAAGGATGACTTCACATATATGGGCATGTTTTGATGTAAATGATGGTACAATGATGCTAGTAATCTATGTATCTATGAAGATGTGATGATATTATGATTGTTATGAATAATACTATGTTTCATGATTATCAATGGTGTGGTTACTTTTTCTTGCATGTTATGGTTATGACGAACGTTAGGTTAGTGCGCAGCTCGCGTTTTGCTTTCAAGTTTCAAAAAGAAAAATTTATTCGTATTTTTTGCTAAGTATTTTAATGAAAGGTTGTAAGGAATGAGACTAAAAGAGTAATAGACTAATGAATAACCTAAATATGTTCTAGAGTATTGGGTTAAAAATTAGGATGTTACAAAATCCAAGGTTTCTGAGGACGTAGATGATGCCACCTAGGTAGTAGGAGGCCCTACTGAGATTATTTAGCAAGATTCTCACTCCTTTTATCTTTTCTTTCCGTCACGTCTTCAGATGGCGACGTTCGTAGTTTTTGTGGACACCCGACATGGGAGGTGCACTATGATCCGGAGCACGGATCATACCATTTTGAGGGACAGTGCACGGTGCGAGTCTTCATATTCGTTAGACGTCCTTTCGCTCGCCCCATACATACCCATCGCTTCTCCCTGATAGCACCCTATGGCGATGACGAGCGGCTTTTTGAGTGCGTGCATACGCACAACGAGAGAGTGCTCTGCATGCACACCGCCGGCTCAGCTATGCGTGACTATCCCGACTATGTGCCCTGGACATATTTCTCGGAGACAGACCCGTCGGAGGACTCGCCTACGTATCCGTACAGCGAGAGTTCTGCCCCCACTCCACCATTGATGAGAGAGGGCAGTGAGGATACTGTAACTCAGCCTCGGCTAGCACGACGACCGGAGATGCGGCCACATTGTGGGGGTCACTCTCGATCCCTACTTTGCCTTTACACGCTGGAGGAACTCGCCCAGTTTGCCGGATATGTGCCTCGCTCGTGGGATGGATGTCAGTAGGCAGTGGCGGATGACCGATGGAGTACCCAGGTAGTGCACACACCACTTAGATGAGGATAAACCTTCTTTTGTTTAGAGGTAATCACTTTAGTTGCACATGGGTAGAGGAGTTTGCTGTTATGCTTTCCGTCACACTTTCCTTGTATTTTCTCTTTGATGTATTCGTTTCCTATTGTACTAAACTAAGTCCCACTCCTCATAAGTGGGCATATCATATTATATAAATATGCAGTTCAGTTTTATTGCGATGTACCTTTACTTGCTTTATGTTATGATGTTATGAGATGCTTGCTTTATTTCCTTTCATGCTTAATGTTCATTGTGTCGCGCAGCTCTCACTTTGCTTTTATAATTCAAAAACAAAAATTACTAGTATTTCCGCTAAGTATTTTAAAGTAATAAGGAAACTATGACGTAACAGACTAATGGCTAACCTAAATATGTTCTAGAGTATTAGGTTAAAAATTAGGATGTTACAAACTCAGTAGGGTTTTTCCTCCTATCTAGGTGTCATCATCTACGTCTCCAGGAACCTCGATTTCTTAGTAAAAACATGGGCATATAATGGTTCAATTATGCAGTTCACAAATGTTAACCTCTGAGGCCCATTCCTTTTAATTCTAAATCTTCTTGGTTACGTAGTCTATAAGTCATAAAACTTGAATCATAATTCATGGTACGTAAAATCATAAATCATGGTTCCTAATATCATGGATCATGGCACATAAATTCATAATTCATGATACATAGAAGCATAGTTCTTGGAACATGGTACATGGTAATTTATCTTGGTTACTTTAGGTGACATTAAAACCTTATCATTTTCTTCCTGGGGCCAGCCTAACTGATCCCCCTTTGGAGAAACTTCTAGATTATGAGCTCATACCACGCTAGTTGTCATTAGCACATGGACTTATCCCTTTTGATAAGTTAAAGGTCCTGACTTAAAGTATGGGTCTAGGGGGCTAGAATCACCTCATGCCCACCCTTAGTTTGGTGGTTCAAAGGATCATTTTCTCATGGTTTAAGTCACCTTAAGTCTTAGCACGTTTATTGAGATGCCACTTAGTTCATACATGTCACATATCTATTATTACAACATAGGCATCTCTAAGTTCTTGAAGAACAATCACATGCAATAGTAAAACTATCATTTATGAATAATAGTTCACATAGCATCATACAAGTTATGAGGTAAACACTAATTCATCATTCATAGAGTAATACATAAACCTTTCCTTTAAGAATGAAAACCCTCAATTGGGTAACCTCAAACTTCCAAATTATTTCATTACACCTCTAAGGGATCGATTAACCTTATTACCACAATTTATTAAGTCCTAAAACCTAATTAATTATGGCTGGACAGCATTAGGCAGTAAGCTAAATTAGATGAATTAGGGTGTTTTAGAAAATGCATTCTACGTCCTTTCTCACTTCTGACTTTTTCTATGATGCAATAATTCATACCTAAACCTATTATGAGACACTCTCACTCATCTAGACATCATATAATGTGATTCTATAGACATCAAATAGGCTGGAATAGAATCTATAATTTCTGTACCTATGGGGTTCTAGAATTCACATTTCAAGCAATTAAAGTAACTAAGCATGCTCCAAAATGTCTAGAACAATTATCATATACTTGGCAAGGCATTTAAACATATTTATACCACCTAAAGCATGATTTAAGGTACTAGAAATGAACAAGGTAGAACCGAAAATTAGAAATCATCAAATCATGTATAAAACATCTTTTACAATGCACATAGGTAGCTAGTTTCTCTTGGAACCTTTTTGGGGCTTCAAAACTTCATGGAGGCACAATTTATCTTATCAAAAACCATCATAAAACACATAGGGCAGTAGCTATTTGATTTTGCTTTTGAACAAGATTAAAACTTGGAATCTCATTAAGACATTTGTTAAGTACTTCTATGCTTAGGAAAATCCTAAGACATTCCTTATAGGCCCTTGTAATTAAGTGGAACTCATCCTTGAGCCATCTTTGCCACATGGCCAAATACATATTCAAGGGGATACCTCCTTGATTTATCTTTTCTCAAGATGAAATGGGCAAGTCTTTGAGCTCTAGTAGTTTTAGGTGATGGCATAAAAGTAAACATGCCATGCATTTTGTTTTTATAGTTCATTAGAAAGTAAAGTGATAGCTTAAAGTAGATATGAAATGCACATTCATCTTTAGCCTTTGAGTTTAGTGATGACTTGAAACATAACATGAAATGCAAAGCTTGGAATTTAAACGTGCATTATGTAAGTTCATTCTTTATCTTGGGGTTTAGTGATAGCATAGAAAGTAAACGTGTTACGCAAAGCATAAAATAAACGTGAATGCAAGTTACTTTTATATCTTGTCTAGAGCTCTTATAAGACTTTAGAAAGAACAAAGTTCCAACCCAAAACTCATCCTCACATGAAAAGAAAACTATTAGTGCTAAGATAACGAAAGAAATTATAACCTCAAAGAATCATGGAGATAGCCAAAATCATATTTGGTTTAGAGTCAAAAGTTTCAAGCTTTAGAGTTTGTTCATGTGACAAGCGTCAATATGAAACCCTCATCATCAAGCTTCCATTTTTCCAAGTCTTTTAAGCCTCCATAGCCGAAATGCTAAAGGAAAAGAGAAATCCAAAAAGTGTTCGAGAGAGACATAAACTTATTCTTTACTCAACTTTGAAAAAGATGGAACTTTCCTTTTAAGAAAAATTCAAGCTTTAGAGGTTGTCTAAGTGACAAGCTTCCTCATGACACCCTCATCATCAAGTTTTCATTTTTCCAAGTCTTTTAAGCCTCCATGGCCGAAATGCTAAAGGAAAAGAAAAATCCAAAAAGTGTTTAAGAGAGACATAAACTTATTCTTTACTCAACTTTGGAAAAGATGGAACTTTCCTTTTAAGAAAGATTCAAGCTTTAGAGGTCGTCTAAGTGACAAGCACCCTCATGACACCCTCATCATCAAGCTTTCATTTTTCCAAGTGCCAAAGGCCTTCATGGCCAAAACATGAAGAGGAAAAGAGAAGTTCCAAATGTCCAAGAGAAATATAAAATCATCCTTAACTAAGCTTGCAAAAGATGAAACTTTTCTTTAAGAAAAACTCAAGCTTTAGAGGCCTCATGTGAGATGAACTCATAGTCATCTCTAGAGAGCACTCATCATCAAGCCATCATATTCAAGGCCTTGAGGCCGAAATCTATAGGAAAAGGAAACGAAGAAACCGAAAAAGAAAACATCATAGAGGTTCAACCATTCATCATTTCCTAACAAGATTCAAACATAAAGATCAAAGACACATTTTTAGAAAGGTTCCCTAACAAGAGTTGATATCCTTGAAGATGGAGAAAGGTTGGTTCTTTGAAGTGAAAGAAGGAAAATCTTCCTTGGAGCCTTGGTATGTTTTTGGCCAAAGGAAGAAATGGAGGAAGAAGATGTGTTTGAGCTTGGTTGTATGTGTCTAGATGGAAGCAAGATGAAGAATGGAGGAGGAGGAGGTGGCAGTTTCTTCTTGGAGCAAGGAAAGGCAAAAAGAAAACTTGGAGAAGGCTCTAGAGAGAACTAACACCACTCTTGACTCAAACTTTGCAAATGGTTGAAAATGAGACAAGGTTCACCAAGGTAAATGTATTTATAAGCAAATAAATCATGAAGGAGTGAAGAGGGGAGGCATGGCCAAAGCTTCTTGGGCAAAGAGGAGAAAAAAAATCTTCTTGAGTTGTCATTCATGGTGTGATTGAAAGCATAGTAGGCATGGTTCATAGGGTGGTTTTGAAAGAAAGCTTGATTGACTACATGAAATATAATTCTTTTGAATTTTTGGGGGGAAAAAGTGGCGATTTTGATGTAGCCATAGGGGACTTTTGTTTGATTTATCATGTATTAGAGACACATCTAAAAGTAAGCAAGGTTATGCCACTAATTAAGGTTGTGTAATCAAGTGTCTAGGTGAATTAATTTGGTAATTAGGGCCATGAATACCTTGGATTAAGAGTGATCTTGTAGGATTAATGGAGTCAAAACTCATATGACTAGTGATTATTAGAGTATGACATCTTTTCCTTGGAAATGGGAGTGTGAATAGTGAAAATACTATTCATGTATGCTTTTCTTTAGAGAAAAAGACTAGAAATGGGTTTTGAGTTTCCTTAAGCAATTTTAGATCCTAATTAACCTCAAATAATTATTTTAGCTCTAGATAATTAAGGAAATTAATTAACTTTTCATTAGAGTCTAATATTGCTTAGGTTTCGAGTTAAATAATTCATTAAGCTTGAAATGCACTAAGCACGGACAAAATTGTAATTTTTACCAAAAGTTGCCTAGGACCTCTGGGACTTAAACAAACATAGTTCATGCCTCAAAAACATCATTTTTGATTTCCAGGATGAGGGCGGGTCAACCAAAACTTAAAAATTGCCTTAAATCTATGCAAGGGTATTTTGGTCATGTATACACAGAAACCTCAAAAACGAGATTTTTCGGTTTTGTTAAGCATTCATATACATACAATCCCCTTCATATATCATAAAAGCCTTGTGAGGATGGCCGAGGCTGGTCGTCCTCGTGTTTTGTAACATCCTAATTTTTAACCTAATACTCTAGAACATATTTAGGTTAATCATTAGTCTGTTACTTCATAGTTCTCATTTTTGCCTTGAAATACTTAGCGAAAAATACGGGTAAATTTTTTTTGGAAATATAAAGTGAGAGCCGCGTGATGCGATGTATCATGTAACGATCAAATCATACATCTCATAACATCATAGCATAGGGCACAACATGAATAACACTGAATATCATCTCATATATATATATATATATATATAACTTGCCCACATATAAGTGTGGGACTTAATTTAGTACAAGGGAAATACAGGAAAGGAAATACAACATAAACATAAACATGATCTACTCCCCTACCCGTGTGCATCTAATGGGATAACCTCTAAACAAAAGAAGGTTTATCCCCATCCAAGTGGTGTGTGCTCTAACCCGGGCCATCCATAGCCTCCTGCTGGCGACTATCCCTCGAGCGTGGTACGTAACCGGGGAACTGAGCAAGCTCCTCCGGTGTGAATAGACGGGACGGGGCTCGGAAGTGACCTCCACGGCGTGGCCTCATCTCCGGTCGTCGTGCAAGCCTCGGCTGAGTAACGGAAGGCTCACTACCCTCCCCAAGGTCCATGGGTATGGTGGGGGAAGATCCCTCGGAGGGTGCCTGGGTTGCTGAATCCTCGGTAGGATTCGTCTCTGAAAAAGACGACGAACAGCAGGGCACATACTTTGAGGTAGTCTCGAGCGGCGGACGTGGATGATGGGGTACGACGAAGCCTCTCCTCTAGGGGACGTGCACGCTCGAACACCAGGTCATCGCCAAAAAGTGAGACGGGGGAGAAACGATGGGAATGTACAGGGGGAGTGAAGGGTCGACCCATGAACATGAATACTCTAACCGTGCATCGACCCACAAAATGGAATGACCCGTGGTCCGGGTCATGGTGCACCTCCCATGTCGGCGTGTCCACGAACACTACGAACGTCGCTATCTGAAGACGTGACGGAAAGAAAGAGATAGAGGGAGTGAGAATCTTGCTAAAGAATCTTAGTAGGGCCTCCTACTACCTAGGTGTCATCATCTACGTCCTCAGGAACCTTGGGTTTAATTATACAAAATGACTGAACAGGCATTAAGTTCATTTTAAACTTTAAAATATACTTTAGCCAAGGTCCATTCATTTTAGGATGATCTTAATGTCATGAATGCAACATAATAGAATATGTATGCATGACACTACCTAATGCACATACATAAAACATAACATCAAGCATCATCATACTTAGTGGCATAAAGTGGCAATAGTAACATTCATATGGGACAAACTTAGTGACATAATCATAATCATGAAACATCTCTTCTCATGGGCCACCCTAAAAGACAATCGAACTGGGGGTGCTCGGCCGAACCGGTGTCACCCAGAACGTGTCACATATCTAGGTTATGAGCTCATACCTTAACTAGTCGTCACTAGTTCTTACTTACCACTTAACGATAAGCGTATCATAAATCATAAATCCCGACTATCTGAGTACGGGTTAGGGGGCAAACCTCTTAGGGGTGCTCGGCCGAACCGGTGTCACCTAAGAGTATGAAATGGTACCAATGTCACATGAGTTCTATGGAGGTGCTCGGCCGAACCGGTGTCATCCTAGAACCCATCTTAGTACCTTAATTTTCAAAATCTCTTTATGTCCCCAAATTTGTCAGAAATTCGGCGGCACAACGGTCATTACATCGAATTTCCTTCCAAATTTTCTTTATGCCACATAAACATATAACCTCATGAATTCCTCATATGAATAACATCATCATCATTTGCATACTACATGCATCATATTCCCCTGGACAAATTGCATGAATTCAATGTCCTTGGCATTTCTAACTGACTCTGGAAAGTACTTTTCATAAAAATGGACCTTGAAAAGTTCCCAATCAATGTCCACGTCGGTCGTCTCCAGGAGTCTTTGAACACCCGTCCACCAGAAACCGGCATCACCTTCAAGCATATGAGTAGCGAATGTGACCTTTTGCTCCTCCGAGCATGGGACTACAGCAAAGACCTTCTCAATATTCCGAATCCATTCATCTGCAATATTTGGATTCAGTGTCCCCTTGAAAACTGGTGGGTTTGCCTTACGAAACTCCCCGAAACAGGCATGTTCAGGAATCTCATGTCCTTGATTCATATTGGCTTGACGATCCTGATCCATTCGTTCCATCATCATTCTCATGGTCCTTGCTACGTCGCGGAGTGCTTCGGCTGTCTCGTTGTCTTGATTATTCTGTGTTGCGCTCCTAGTCTGTTGTCGACGTGCCATTGGTCCCTATACACACAAAACAAAGAACACCGAGGTGATCGTGCCCAATATTCCATGCAAAGTGAGCAAGTTACCATGGCACTTTCAACATACAGTAGTCATGTATTTCTAATCCTCAAGCTCATCCTAATGATAAACATCTACACATGACGTCACTAACGTATTATGCTTTAGAAGCATAGCTAGTCCAATCCTCAGGCTCCATGAGAATCGAACTGCTCTGATACCAAAATGTAACACCCTAGTAATTAACCAGATACACCTAGGTTGAATCTGATTAATGACTAGACTTTACTCCTTGCTTTGGTTCTTTCTTCATAATTTGAAAATACTTAGTGAAATTACGAGCCATTTTTTTTTAAACACATAATTGAAAACGTGAGCCGAGTACAACGTGAACGAGTAAGCGGGGTATAATAAGACGTTTAAGAATATATCACATCATATCACTTAGGCTCCATCATATAACATCCATAAGCACATTATAGCATATATTTACATACAATAACCTCACTCAAAGGGTGGGTTATGTTCATACATCATTATCTTATGCAAACCCATAAAAGAAAATATACTTAAGGAAATACATGCCCCTAAACTAGATAACTCCATAAGCCGGGAAGGTTATCCTAAAACTAGGGTGCATGATCACACATAAGTCTACTAAGAACCTTCTATGGCCACCGTCTCCGAAATGGGGGAATAAATCTGATCCACTGATGAGCTCCTTTGGGAGGGACACACGAGATGCACCAGGCTGGGGTCGCATGGACGGCCTTCTCGCTAACCTCAGCTGGACAACTCTTTCCTCACTACCGTCTCTTACACCCGTGGGAGTAGCAGCACTGCTCTCAGATTATACATGAGTAGGAGTGTCTCTCAAGGATCAGTTTCAATATCTCGCCTCGAACATACTGAAATCTATGGACACCAGATGAAGCGGGATAAGAACGTAACATCCTTTCATCAAGTGGACGTGCATGTTCGAAAACCATTTCATCGCCATAGGGAGAAGTAGGAGAAAATCGATAACTAGGGACAGGATGTGCAAATGGACGACCTATGTAAATAAAAACACGAATCACAAGACTCTCCTTCAAAATGATACGAGCGATGCACCGATCATAGTGGAATTCCCAAGTAGGGGTATCAACGAGCAGACGAATGTCGCCATTTGAATCTGGAGACAATGACGGAAATAAAGAAAAGGGAGTGAGAATCTTGCTAAAGAATTCTCAGTAGGGTACCTCCTTCTATAGTGTCATCATCAAAGTCCCCAGGAACCTCGGGATTATTCTAAAATAGTGAGCATGCAAAGATTCATTTTAAGTTCGGACAAATACTTAACCGAGGTTCGTCAATTTTTAATTATGCCTTATAATGCATCTTATTCTTAACATGTCATATTTACAATGAACATTTCCTTTATCATTACATCATATTCCTCATCATCATTATCAAAATAACATGCATAAAAGAACGCCATATAATATTAGCTACACATGGACACAAAGGCACATATTTCATTTCTTTAGTGCCTTTGGTGACTTAAAATCTTATCATCATCATTATTTTCCTTGGGCCACCCTATACTCCACCCTTTTGGGAGTAATTTAGGTTATGAGCTCATACTTTACTAGTCGTCACTAGCATATACTTATCCCTTTTGATAAGCTAAAGTCCCGACTCTACCCTTTTGAGAGAACGGGTTAGGGGCTAAAATCACCTTTTCACCACCTATAGTCTGATGGTTCCAAAGGATCATTTTCTTATAAGTTTAAGTCACCATTAAATCTTTGCATGTTATATCATAATACAATTCATAAACATCATAACATTTTCTCATTTATAGTCTTAAGCTAGAATAATATATATCAATCAGAATCATGCATATGGGAGATTCCCAGAAAGATAGGTGGGTCACAATGGACACGCTTAAATACCAAGTCTTTCCTTAGCCGTAACCTTTCCAAATTACACTTTTACAATGATACACTTTCTTCTAGCAACAAAGGTAAATTTTACATAATAAAGAACATTTCATGTACAAGCATTCTCATTATTTGCAACAAAGAACTATAACATGCAAGCCAGAAATCATTCAATCATATCAAGTACTTAATAAGCATCCAATCCTTACATAGAATTATCAATTATAGAACTAATTAGTTACTAAACCAATTATGAATCATTCTCTTAACAATAGACCATAATTATCACAACTTCAATCATATCAAATCATTATCACACATTGATACGAAACACAGATCGCTGGTCAATCATGAACCTCATGCAATTACATAGAATCATATTTTAAGTGCATATAAATTACTAGTTCCCCAGTAAAATCCTTGCAAAGCCTTAAAACTCATTTAGAAACTAGTTCTTTTGTCAAATTTGGGAGGATCTTCACAATTAAAATTCTCACTTAAGATAAAAGGAGTAAGTCTTGAGCTTTAGAGATTTAGGTGACATCTTAGAATTATAAACATGCTATGCAACCTTATTTTAATCTTATCTTTATAAGGTGATAGCTTGGAATTATAAACATGATATGCCATTCCATTTCTTTATCTTTAAGATTTAAGGTGATGACTTGAAAATTAAACATGATGCAAGAACTTGAAATATAAACATGATACAAGAAACTGGAGCGGCGGTAATCCGCACAGACCAAGAGAGGAGAAGAAAATATTAAGAAACCGAGCGCGAGTCCGCACAGACCAAGAGAGGAGAAGAGAATATTAAGAAACCGAGCGGTAGTCCGCACAGGACCAGTAGAGGGAGAAGAGAATATTATTGTTACATCTTTTTAAGCTCCAATCTCAAGACTTTTTAAAGAATAAATTCTTTAACTTCAATAATCATATTTCTTTGCTTGTGATACATGGGCAAGTCTTTGATCTCTAGGATCTTTAGGTGATGGTATAAAATAAACATGCCATGCGTTGATTCTTTTAGCCATTATAAAATATAGTGAGAGCATAAATTAAATATGAGATGCAACCTCTTTATTATCTTGAAAGATTAAGCGATGACTTGAAACATAAACATGAAATACAAGCTTGGAATTTAAACATGAGAAATGCAAGTTCATTTATTCATTCTTGAAAATTTAGTGATGACATAGAAGGTAAACATGGTTATGCAAAGCATAAACTTAATCATGGATGCAAATTCATTTTGTTTCTTTACTAGAGCTCCTTCAAGACTTTAAAAGAATTATAAATTCAACCCAATACATATCTTAACAAGAAATAAAACATAAAAGGAAAAAATACATCTTTCAAGTTCTAAACTAAAAATCTTTGTTTTAGCATCATAAAGCATTATTCTTTAAGGTTTTGCATCAAGTGGAATTTTCAAGCTTTAGAGGCCTAACTTGTGATGGATTTACAACCCACCCTCAAGGTCCTCATCATCAAGCCATCATCTTAGTTCCACCTAGGCCATATGGTTGAATTGGTTAAAGAAAAATTGAAGAGGAAAACCAAAATGAAAAGCTAAGGCAAGTTCATAATTTCATCATTTTGAGCTAAAAACACAACTCCTCAAAGCATAGAAATAAATTTAGAAACTACTCCCTACCTAATCTGAGTTGAAGAAGAGGAAGAGAACTTGGTTTCTTGAAGTGAAATGAAACAAAATCTCTTTGAAAAATTGAAGAAAGAATTCAGCCAAAGAGGAGGAAGAAAGAAAGTTTTTGGTGCTCCTAAAAACTAGTTATGAACCAAGCATTCCAAGACCACTCAAGCAAGCCTATTTATAGAAGATTTTGAGGCTTCTAATTGGCCAAAATGATGAGGTAGTGGACGGAATTTTGCAAGAGAAATAAGGGAGGAAAAATCATTTTAGACAAAGTTTTATGAAATTAAGGAATTATGTCTCTTATGGTGACATTTTGGCATTTTGTTTTAGTGCAACTTTTGGCAATAATTCAGCTGCATAATGGCATCAATAATTTCATCCATTACAGCCCAAAGAAGTGAAATTTGTGTGTTCCATGCATTATTTAGGTTTAGGCAAGGTATTCATGTAATTTAGAGAATTTACGGTTAAGGGTTTAAGTGAATTAGTAAGCAATTTGGGTGTTTTTGAGCAATTATGGGTTCTAATCAATCTAAATACATAATTTTGACTCTAGATTAATATTTAGAATTTAATAAGCTTTAATTTGATCCTAATATTGCTTAGGTTTCGGTATACGAATCAAAAATCCCGAAATTCGCAAAACTGCCCAAAAACAGGGGCAAAATCGTACTTTCACTTAAAAATTGCCCGAGGCCACCCGAGCTTAACCAATGGTTAATCATGGCTTAAAAACACATTTTAAAGCATTTTAGTGAGGTTCGGGCTCAGTCGGCACGCACAACGGAGTTAAAACAGCCGCATGGGCGTTTTGGTCATTTCGCGCGACGGAACTCAAAATTGAGATCCTTCTGCTCTATTAACACACATAACACAAACAATCCCTTATTATCCTCAAAATATCCCCTTGAGAATAGGTGGGGCCCACGATCCTCATTTTCTGAGTAAAATAACTTCAGGGACATTTTGATCATTTTATACGCATGAAATTCGGGATTTGCGACTCTGCATGAAACGCTCCTAACCTCTCTTCTAATGTTATATTCCTTTATTGAGGATTGTTCGGCCTCAAATCTTATGTAATAATTACCTACGGTAATTCGGTAATTGAGTAATTTCTAATGACAGTAAAAATTACAGTAAAAATTGGGGCGTTACATTACTCCTCTCCTTAAAAAGAATTTCGCCTGAAATTAAGCTACCGAGAACAACTCGGGGTATTGTGCTTTCATGTTTGATTCCAGCTCCCATGTAAGTTCTTCGGTTTCACCTTGTCCCCATGCTACTTTGACCAGGGGTACAGCCTTGTTCCTTAACTGCTTAACTCCTCGGTCGACGATTCTCGTGGGTAGTAAGTTAAATGTCAGTTATCTCTTAATTGTACATGTTCGGCTCTAGTACATGACTCGGGTCGATTGATACTTTCGTGAATCGAGAGACATGGAAAACATCATGAAGGTTGGATAGACTGGGGTAGGGCTATACGGTGAGCTACGAGTCGTACTTTGGTAAAGATTTCAAACCGACCAAGAAATCTGTGGCACAATTTCTTTACTTTTATTGCTCCTCCTATGCCTCTGCTGGTCGTGATCCTTAGGAACACGTGGTCCCCTTCTTGAAAATCTAGCCGTTTTCGCCGCTTGTCCGCATAGTTTTTACGTCGACTTTGAGCAAGAAGAATCTTATCCCTAATCTTCTTGATTTGTTCCGTTGTTTCCCTCACAATATCAGGTCCGAGTAACCTTTGCTCTCCGGGTTCATACCAACATAAGGGAGATTGACATTTCCGTCCATAGAGGGCCTCATACGGTGCCATACCGATACTTGCATGATAACTGTTGTTATATGCAAATTCAATCGATGTGTGTACTTATCCCAACTTCCACTTTGATCTAAAACACATGCCCTTAACATATCCTCCAAGGTTTGGATAGTTCTTTCAGATTGACCGTCTGTTTGGGGGTGATAGGCCGTGCTTAGACACAGCTTTGAACCAAATGCCTTTTGAAAGGCTCCCCAAAATCGTGATGTAAACCGCGGATCCCGGTCCGAGATTATCGTCGACGGCACCCCATGTAACCTTACTATCTCCTGAATATATAATTGTGCTAACCTATCCAAGGAATAAGTCACCTTAATAGGTAAAAAGTGGGCCGACTTCGTCAATCGATCCACGATTACCCATATGGTATCATGATTCATTTGGGTCCTCGGTAATCCAGTCACAAAATCCATGGAGATACTATCCCACTTCCACTCAGGGATTGACAGAGGTTGCAGCATTCCAGAGGGTTTTTGGTGTTCAATCTTCACCTTTTGACACACCAAGCACTTACTCACCCATGTGCACACATCTTTCTTCATTCCAGGCCACCAGAACATCTTCTTCAAATCTTGATACATCTTGGTGGCACCAGGAAGAAGGGACCATAGGCTCTAATGGGCTTCCTCCAAAATATCCTTTCTGAGGCCACCACTAGCAGGTACACATATTCGACCTTTAAACCTCCACAAATCGTCCATTCCTTGGGTAAAACCTATCAACTTTCCTGCCTTCACTGCCCCTAAAGTCTCTTGAAACTCAAAGATCGTCCCTTGAGCTTGAACAATCCTTTCTTTGAACTCACTTGTCACTCTAAGATGACAAGCTCTGATGCCCTTAGTGGTCAAAGTCATTCCTAGGTTTAAGTCCCTAAATTGCTCAATCAATTCAACCTCCTTCACCATCAAACGGGACACTTGTAAGGACTTCCTACTCAAAGCATCGGCTACTACATTAGCTTTACTGTAATGGTAGTTCAATCCAAAATCATAATCTTTCAAGAACTCCATCCATCGCCTTTGCCTCATGTTTAGCTCTTTTTGATCAAAGAGATATTTCAAACTCTTGTGATCGGAAAACACCTCAAACTTAACTCCATATAAATGGTGTCTCCAAATCTTTAGAGCAAACACGACGGCAGCCTAACTCAAGGTCATGGGTAGGGTAGTTTGCCTCATGTGGCTTGAGTTGTCTTGATGCATAGGCCACCACTTGCCTATCTTGCATCAATACACAACCTAAACCCTTTTTTGAAGCATCACAATACACCTCGAAAGGCACATTGGGGTCGGGTAACACTAAAGCAGGGGTCGAGGTTAGCTTGTGTTTTAACTCTTGAAAGCTCTTTTTCACACTCCGGTCCATGAAAAGGGGTGTTTTTCCTAGTCAGCTTGGTCAAAGGTACGGAAATCTAGGAAAATCCCTTGATAAATCGACGGTAATAACCGGCTAAACCCAAAAGCTCCTTACTTGATTCATGATGGTTGGTCTTTCCCGCTTACTACCGCTTCTACCTTACTAGGATCTACAGCAATTCCTTTCTTAGATACTACATGCCCTAAAAATTGCACCTTATCCAACCAAAACTCACACTTGGAAATCTTGGCATATAGTTTCTTTTCCTTCAAGATCTTCAGTATTATGGTCAGGTGGCATTCATGCTCTTCATGGGTCTTAGAATATATGAGAATGTCATCTATAAAGACAACTACAAACTGATCTAAATAGGGTCGAAAGATCCTATTCATGTAATCCATAAAAATAGCTGGAGCATTGGTTAACCCTAAGGACATTATCGCAAACTCAAAATGGCCGTATCGAGTGCAAAGGCCGCTTTTAGGTATGTCTTCATCTCTCACTCTAATTTGATGGTAGCCTGACCTCAAATCTATCTTAGAAAACACTACCGTACCTTTCAGTTGGTCCATCAAATCATCGATCCTAGGCAGAGGATACTTGTTTTTCACCGTTACTTTATTCAACTGCCGATAATCTACACACATCCTCATACTCCCATCCTTTTTCTTTACAAACAACACAGGCGCTCCCAAGGTGATGCACTAGGCCTAACAAACTTTTTCTCCAATAAATCTTCCAATTGAGTTTTTAACTCGGTCAATTCTAATGGGGACATCCTGTATGGGGCTATGGATATAGGTCCTGCACCCTAAGCAATTCTATGGAAAACTCTATCTCTCTCTTGGGAAACTCTTATCTCATCCTGAAATACTTCAGGATAATTTCTTACTATTGGTATCTCATCGATACTTTGCTCAAAGTCTACATCACTAGCGGCTAAGAAAATGTAACCTTTACTCTCACCCTTACCACAATCCATTTCCATAGCGGATTATGTAAAGACTTATGGGTTTCTTAGGTTCAATAGGACCAGGAAGAAAAGTGATGGTTTTCTCATAACAGTTTAACAGTACACGGTTGGCCACAAGCCAATCCATGCCAAGAATCACATCTAAACCTCGCATGGGTAAGCAAATAAGATCTAAAACAAAGGATCTATTATCTATAATAAAACTACAATCTATACAACATTTACAAGTCCTAACGGTTTTCCAGTCGGGTAGAAACAATAAGGTCAAAAGGAAGCTCAGTCAAAGGTAAATTAAGGCTTTTAACACATGAATGGGAGATAAAAGAATGAGAAGCGCCAACAACATATAGTACAATTAAGTCTTTACCATGCATATTACCCTTACCTTCCACGAGATTTTGTGACTTCGTTGTTTCTTCAAAGATTAATAAATACCCTTCCCTGGTATTGCGGCTTGGGATTGGGGTTGGCGGGTTTCTTTCCGTGCATTCTCGGAGTAATGACCTGGTTTTCCACACCGATAGCACACGTTTGTTTCATTTCGACATGGCATGCTCCCATGATTCTTGCCGCACTTGGGACATTCCATGGATGGCGCGGTGTGGAGAAATCTTCTTTGGACCTCTTTGTGGTGCTTTCCTTTATTGTTGTTATTGTTGTTGTTGTGATTGTTACTGGGGTTATTGTTGTAGCGGTTGTTATTATAGCGATTGTTGTTGTTTGGCCTTCCTTGTTGAAAATTTCTTTGTCTCCCTTGTGGTCTTGATTGAGGGGGAAATGGAGGTCGATTCTGCCTCCTGAATAGCTGACCTTGAGGTGTCAACTTTTTGGTAATATTATCGACTTTGGGGTGTTTAGTTTTCTCGACCTTCTTCAATAATCCGACATTTGTTAACTAGGGTAGAAATCCCTAATCTCCAAATGTGCAATCGCCACATTCAGTTCACCTTCAACCCTGACTCGTATTTAATGCATTTCCAGTACTCATCAGGATTTCCTTGGTACATTCTTGAGAACTTAATTAGTTCTTCAAATCGCGATGTCTTTGGGCCATATTCATATTCCCCTGGACAAATTGCATGAATTCAATGTCCTTGGCATTTCTAACTGACTTTGGAAAGTACTTTTCATAAAAATGGACCTTGAAAAGTTCCCAATCAATGTCCACGTCGGTCGTCTCCAGGAGTCTTTGAACACCCGTCCACCAGAAACCGGCATCACCTTCAAGCATATGAGTAGCGAATGTGACCTTTTGCTCCTCCAAGCATGGGACTACAGCAAAGACCTTCTCAATATTCCGAATCCATTCATCTGCAATATTTGGATTCAGTGTCCCCTTGAAAACTGGTGGGTTTGCCTTACGAAACTCCCCGAAACAGGCATGTTCAGGAATCTCATGTCCTTGATTCATATTGGCTTGACGATCCTGATCCATTCGTTCCATCATCATTCTTATGGTCCTTGCTACGTCGCGGAGTGCTTCGGCTGTCTCGTTGTCTTGATTATTCCTTTGCGCTCCTAGTCTATTGTCGACGTGCCATTGGTCCCTATACACACAAAACAGCAACACTGAGGTGATCAGGCCCAATATTCCATGCAAAGTGAGCAAGTTACCATGGCACTTTCAACATACAGTAGTCATGTATTTCTAATCCTCAAGCTCATCCTAATGATAAACATCTACACATGACGTCACTAACGTATTATGCTTTAGAAGCATAGCTAGTCCAATCCTCGTGCTCCATGAGAATCGAATCGCTCACGATACCAAAATGTAACACCCTAGTAATTAACCTGATACACCTAGGTTGAATCTGATTAATGACTAGACTTTACTCCTTGCTTTGGTTCTTTCTTCATAATTTGAAAATACTTAGTGAAATTACGAGCCATTTTTTTTTTTAAACACATAATTGAAAACGTGAGCCGAGTACAACGTGAACGAGTAAGCGGGGTATAATAAGACGTTTAAGAATATATCACATTATATCACTTAGGCTCCATCATATAACATCCATAAGCACATTATAGCATATATTTACATACAATAACCTCACTCAAAGGGTGGGTTATGTTCATACATCATTATCTTATGCAAACCCATAAAAGAAAATATACTTAAGGAAATACATGCCCCTAAACTAGATAACTCCATAAGCAGGGAAGGTTATCCTAAAACTAGGGTGCATGATCACACATAAATCTACTAAGAACCTTCTATGGCCACCGCCCGAAATGGGGGAATAAATCGATCCATCGATGAGCTCCTTTGGGAGGGACACACGAGATGCACCAGTCGGGTCGCATGGGCGGCCTTCTCGCTAACCTCGGTGAACAAGCTGTTTCCTCACTACCCTCTCTTACACGTGTGGGAGTAGGAGCAGAGCTCTCAGAATATACATGAGTAGGAGTGTCCTCTGAAGGATCATTTCATAATATCTCGTCTCGGGAACATACTCTGAAAATCCATGGACAGCAGATGAAGCGGGATAAGAACGTAACATCCTTTCATCAAGTGGACGTGCATGTTCGCAAACCATTTCATCGCCATAGGGAGAAGTAGGAGAAAATCGATAACTAGGGACAGGATGTGCAAATGGACGGCCTATGTAAATAAAAACACGAATCACAAGACCTCCCTTCAAAATGATACGAGCGATGCACCAGATCATAGTGGAATTCCCAAGTAGGGGTATCAACGAACAGGACGAATGTCGCCATTTGAATCTGGAGACAATGACGGAAATAAAGAAAAGGGAGTGAGAATCTTGCTAAAGAATTCTCAGTAGGGTACCTCCTTCTATAGTGTCATCATCAAAGTCCCCAGGAACCTCGGGATTATTCTAAAATAGTGAGCATGCAAAGATTCATTTTAAGTTTGGACAAATACTTAACCGAGGTTGCTCAATTTTTAATTATCGTCTTATAATGCATCTTATTCTTAACATGTCATATTTACAATGAACATTTCCTTTATCATTACATCATATTCCTCATCATCATTATCAAAATAACATGCATAAAAGAACGTCATATAATATTAGCTACACATGGACACAAAGTGCACATATTTCATTTCTTTAGTGCCTTTGGTGACTTAAAATCTTATCATCATCATTATTTTCCTTGGGCCACCCTATACTCCACCCTTTTGGGAGTAATTTAGGTTATGAGCTCATACTTTACTAGTCGTCACTAGCATATACTTATCCTTTTGATAAGCTAAAGTCCCGACTCTACCCTTTTGAGAGAACGGGTTAGGGGCTAAAATCACCTTTTCACCACCTATAGTCTGATGGTTCCAAAGGATCATTTTCTTATAAGTTTAAGTCACCATTAAATCTTTGCATGTTATATCATAATACAATTCATAAACATCATAACATTTTCTCATTTATAGTCTTAAGCTAGAATAATATATATCAACTGTAATCATGCATATGGGAGATTCCCAGGAAAGATAGGTGGGTCACAATGGACACGCTTAAATACCAAGTCTTTCCTTAGCGTAACCTTTCCAAATTACACTTTTACAATGATACACTTTCTTCTAGCAACAAAGGTAAATTTTACATAATAAAGAACATTTCATGTACAAGCATTCTCATTATTTGCAACAGCAACTATAACATGCAAGCCAGGAAATCATTCAATGATATCAAGTACTTAATAAGCATCCAATCCTTACATAGAATTATCAATTATAGAACTAATTAGTTACTAAACCAATTATGAATCATTCTCTTAACAATAGACCATAATTATCACAACTTCAATCATATCAAATCATTATCACACATTGATACTAAACACAGATCAGTGGCCGAATCATGAACCTCATGCAATTACATAGAATCATATTTTAAGTGCATATAAATTACTAGTTCCCCGTAAAATCCTTGCAAAGCCTTAAAACTCATTTAGAAACTAGTTCTTTTGTCAAATTTGGGAGGATCTTCACAATTAAAATTCTCACTTAAGATAAAAGGAGTAAGTCTTGAGCTTTAGAGATTTAGGTGACATCTTAGAATTATAAACATGCTATGCAACCTTATTTTAATCTTATCTTTATAAGGTGATAGCTTGGAATTATAAACATGATATGCCATTCCATTTCTTTATCTTTAAGATTTAAGGTGATGACTTGAAAATTAAACATGATGCAAGAACTTGAAATATAAACATGATACAAGAAAGCGAGCGCGGTAATCCGCACAGACCAGAGAGGGAGAAGAAAATATTAAGAAACCGAGCTGACGGTAGTCCGCATGTGACCCGATAGAGGGAGAAGAGAATATTAAGAAACCGGAGCGGCGGTAGTCCGCACAGGACCAGTAGAGGGAGAAGAGAATATTATTGTTACATCTTTTTAAGCTCCAATCTCAAGACTTTTTAAAGAATAAATTCTTTAACTCCAATAATCATATTTCTTTGCTTGTGATACATGGGCAAGTCTTTGAGCTCTAGGATCTTTAGGTGATGGCATAAAATAAACATGCCATGCGTTGATTCTTTTAGCCATTATAAAATATAGTGAGAGCATAAATTAAATATGAGATGCAACCTCTTTATTATCTTGAAAGATTAAGCGATGACTTGAAACATAAACATGAAATACAAGCTTGGAATTTAAACATGAGAAATGCAAGTTCATTTATTCATTCTTGAAAATTTAGTGATGACATAGAAGGTAAACATGGTTATGCAAAGCATAAACTTAATCATGGATGCAAATTCATTTTGTTTCTTTACTAGAGCTCCTTCAAGACTTTAAAAGAATTATAAATTCAACCCAATACATATCTTAACAAGAAATAAAACATAAAAGGAAAAAATACATCTTTCAAGTTCTAAACTAAAAATCTTTGTTTTAGCATCATAAAGCATTATTCTTTAAGGTTTTGCATCAAGTGGAATTTTCAAGCTTTAGAGGCCTAACTTGTGATGGATTTACAACCCACCCTCAAGGTCCTCATCATCAAGCCATCATCTTAGTTCCACCTAGGCCATATGGTTGAATTGGTTAAAGAAAAATTGAAGAGGAAAACCAAAATGAAAAGCTAAGGCAAGTTCATAATTTCATCATTTTGAGCTAAAAACACAACTCCTCAAAGCATAGAAATAAATTTAGAAACTACTCCCTACCTAATCTGAGTTGAAGAAGAGGAAGAGAACTTGGTTTCTTGAAGTGAAATGAAACAAAATCTCTTTGAAAAATTGAAGAAAGAATTCAGCCAAAGAGGAGGAAGAAAGAAAGTTTTTGGTGCTCCTAAAAACTAGTTATGAACCAAGCATTCCAAGACCACTCAAGCAAGCCTATTTATAGAAGATTTTGAGGCTTCTAATTGGCCAAAATGATGAGGTAGTGGACGGAATTTTGCAAGAGAAATAAGGGAGGAAAAATCATTTTAGACAAAGTTTTATGAAATTAAGGAATTATGTCTCTTATGGTGACATTTTGGCATTTTGTTTTAGTGCAACTTTTGGCAATAATTCAGCTGCATAATGGCATCAATAATTTCATCCATTACAGCCCAAAGAAGTGAAATTTGTGTGTTCCATGCATTATTTAGGTGTAGGCAAGGTATTCATGTAATTTAGAGAATTTACGGTTAAGGGTTTAAGTGAATTAGTAAGCAATTTGGGTGTTTTTGAGCAATTTTGGGTTCTAATCAATCTAAATACATAATTTTGACTCTAGATTAATATTTAGAATTTAATAAGCTTTAATTTGAGCCTAATATTGCTTAGGTTTCGTGATATCTGAATCAAAAATCCCGAAATTCAAAGCGCCAAAAAGCAGGGGCAAAATCGTACTTTCACTTAAAAATTGCCCGAGGCCACCCGAGCTTAACCAATGGTTAATCATGGCTTAAAAACACATTTTAAAACATTTTAGTGAGGTTCGGGCTCGGTCGGCACCCATATCGGAGTTAAAGCAATGAAGCGTTTTGGTCATTTCGCAAGGCGTCGAACTCAAAATTGAGATCCTTCTGCTCTATTAACACACATAACACAAACAATCCCTTATTATCCTCAAAATATCCCCTTGAGAATAGGTGGGGCCCACGATCCTCATTTTCTGAGTAAAATAACTTCAGGGGCATTTTGATCATTTTATACGTCTGAGAAATTGGATTTGCGACTCTCGCATGAATCGTTCCTAACCTCTCTTCTAATGTTATATTCCTTTATTGAGGATTGTTCGGCCTCAAATCTTATGTAATAATTACCTACGGTAATTTGGTAATTGAGTAATTTCTAATGACTGTAAAAATTACAGTAAAAATTGGGGCGTTACACCTTGGGCTTTAGAGGTCATTTAAATGATGGATTCATAGCCACCACCATGATTCCTCATCATCAAGCCATGGTCAATATCAAGTCATAAAAACTAAAAATATAAAGAAAGAACATGAATTAAAATCCCTACCAAGTTGTTTCTTGTTATCAAAAGGTAATGCTTGATCTTTAGAAAAGTTAGAAGAAGAAAATGTAACACCCCTCCTACTATAGTACTATGCTCATAACTTATCTTCTAGATTTGCAATTTCTTAACTATATGAAATATATACGTATAAGTTGTAATAAATATAAGCCTTGCACTAAGAACTATACTAACTTGTCGCAAATCAAAATCTCTTCAACGTAATAGTCAACGTATAGAAATAGTGAAAATGTAATGCGCATCCTAAGAAGTCAGCCACACGGTAACTGACATCTTATATCACATCCATAGCAAGTTAAGTTACACAGTTATACTATATACATTCATACCTAATTACATATATATTATAAACAACCCTACCCTGGTCCTCGCAGTGACCACCTAATCTGGGTTAGGGCCTAATAAAATATAAGCAACTACAGACAGATAAAACTAACTCCCTCAATCAGTGGCTCTTCAAAATGTCAGACGTAAGAGCCTATGACGGTCATATAATGTGAAGGAATCTAGGTCATGCTATGTCTATAAATAAGGGGGATATGAGACTCAGCAATCAAATACAGTGACCCTAACTCTGGGTCATAATGCCACTGTAGCTCAGGCATCTTGAGGAAGAACACGATCGAGGCCATCTATATAAAATACATCATACAGCAGGGATGAGAATCAATGATTCCTAGTAGGAAAAATATACCAGTCTACTACTCAATGATATTCAGCTTAATACAAGATAAGCAAAGTACTTCAGTTATTTATATAATGGTTTCATTAGTTAGGATCATTATTTCTTATGACTTAATTTTTTTAGAAAATTTTATACTTAATGGTAGAACTCATAGGACTCTTCTGATATACTTTTCTTTGGATCATACTGTCAATGATGTAATGCCATCACATTACAACCTGATATAGTTTACTAGATGGAGTACGTCTACTACATTTCATCTAGAATAGCCTCGCCATTCTCAATACATCCCTTTCCTCATAACGATGTAACGCCATCGCGATTACAACCTGATATAGTTCTAAGGGCATAGCACATCTACTGCTACCCGTGAATCCATGAGCTACTAAGCAAATTACATTGCATAAGATTTATTTTCTTAAGTTTCCTTTCTTTGTGTGTGCTTTTATCATTTGTACAAAAATTCTCTTAAAATCTCTTGAATATGTATAATGCCTCTCTTTAACCTTTTTTTTTTTGAGATATTTCCCGTAACATTTGGTATACTGTTGTGATGTTTTTCTGCAAAGTATACTAGGTTTTTAATAGATTTTATACCATCCGACTTTCTGTTACATCTCTTAGTTAATAATAGTTCTCATCAATTTTCTAACAATTGAATCAAGTTCCATGCAATGGATTTTAAGCTATTTCTACTATGAATCATCATTCCTTGGACAATAATTTCTCCTAAATTTTCAAAGCTACAAGTCAAGTTTTGCTGCCACTTTTCAAGCTTTGATTAATATGTTCAGCAAGATCATAGAACTTAAGAATTAATGCTGTAAAACTTCTGCACAATAAAATTCCAACACATACCCACTTAGAGCACCTATTATATCATACAAACCAAGAACCAAAGGCTGTAAATATTTCAGTTAATAAAATTCTAGCACCTATTATATCACATAACACAAGAATTAATGTTGTAAGGATTCAACACATAAAATTCCAGCACACCAAAAATTCCAACACACAAGATTTCATCATAGTCCAAGCACTTATAAATTCTGCAATAAAATTTGAGGTCCCAATATACATAATCTCATCACAACTCCATTTATCATGAATTCAAAAATTTGGCTTCAGATTTTTCAGCAACATAACCATAACAATTCAAGCACTTATCTTGGCAAAATAGTTAAACATCATGAAGTAAAAGACTAGAATAATTTTCCTACCTTACTCTAAGCCTTTTCTCTAATTCTTTTTATTTATCAAGCCTCAAACCCCTTTCTTTTCAGGCCCTATTTGTGCTGCCATGTGAACCAAGTAAGAAAAAAAAAACAAAGTTTTCAATTGATCTTGATATAGAGAAGATGTTCTTGAAGTAGTTTAGATGCTTACTTAAGAGTATCCTTTGTAAATATGGTGGTTTGATGGAATTTTGCAAAGAGAAGAATTTAGAAAATGGAGAAGTGAAGAGGAAAGAAAGCAACGAGCAAGAAAGAAAGCAAAAATGCGGTTCTATGAAAAGAACCAAGAAGAAATGAACTTTGTTGCTTTGTTTTCCTTTTTATAAACCTAGTGACTTGGAGAGAAAGTAAAGGAATTTCTATTTCCAGATCAGTAGTAGAAATATCTCTATTTATTTGATTATTCTAAGTAAAAATTTATTTAAGATATGATAATGTCCATTAATTGAACCAATTTAGATGTTTTGGTATACCGATTATTACCATTTTGGTGTACCGTTTCTTATCATTTCAGTACTTGATTGAGATAAAAAAAACTTTATCATGGAAAATTATCCTTTTAACCTTGTCCCAAATTTTTCTATATTCTAATATCATTTATGAGATCTTATCCTATATTACTGATTAAAATATTATTATTCTAAATTTTTATTAATATTTAATTAATTTTCTTTTTTTTAATAGAATCCTTATGTTGTTCTGATCCTAACTATGTCGACCAAAATTTTTAAAATCCCTACTGATTACTCACAATTAATTATTTTCTCGGAGAAAATGCAGATAGACGAGTCATCACAGAAAATATGTCCTTGATGAGTCCTATCAATTCGACCAAGATTAGAACAAATGGAGGGAGGATTTTTCTTGTGTTTTTATGTTTGATAATGGAAAGGTTATGTGTTTAGGAGTTGATTTATGGTTGGAATGTATATACTTGAGGTTTAGAACTTAATTAGAGGTTGGGAATGGAGTCTCTTGAGTATGAATGAGGAAGAAGAAGAAAGCTTGAAGTATTGAGAGAATGAGCTTTAATTACCTCAAGTAATTATTTTTAACCTTGGGTAATAAATTTTTAACTCAAGATTAATGAATAAAATCAATTTGAGTTCAATTAGAGCTTAATACTGCCTTAATTACATAAATAATCTCATTTAGCATAATTAGGGGTAAAAAGGTAATTTTATATAAAAATTCTCTATAAATACTGGACATTCTCAAATTATACTTGAAATAGTCATTTTCAACTTTTGGGTGAAAATCGAATTCAAAGATTATATAATTTCATGTAAAATTACTGCAGGGGTAAAACAGTAATTTTACATACTGTAAAAATTGAGAATTGAGAGTTTTACCTCTAAGGCACATATAATCCCCATTAAGCATTAAACTAACCCCTCAAAGATAATCTAAATTGGTTATCTTTGACTTTCTAGGTAAAAATGATCTTAGGGGCATTTTGGTCATTTTACACGTACAGAAAAATCAAGGTTTGCGACTTTCACATGAATCGCTATTCAAATTTCTCATAACGTTTCTCTAATGTTACATTCATTTATTGAGGATTATTCGGCCTCGAATTACATGCAAAATTTACCTAGGGGCATTTTGATAATTTTCACACAGCAGTAAAAATTGGGGCGTTACACATAAGCTTCAAGAATTTGGAGGTTTCATGGAATTTCAAGAACGAAGAAATGAAGAAGATGAAGGAAGAAAAAAGCAATGTGAAGTTGCTTCCAGGAATGGAAGGAAATGCCATTTTTTTCCATTTTTCTTTATATAGAAAAACTTACTTGGAGAGAAAGTAAGCAGTATATCTCTTTTCAAATCAAATTGCCTTATATTTGTATTAGAAATATCTATACTTATTTGATTGTTCTAACTAAAAACTATAGGAGATATGATAATATCTATTATTTATACCAGATTTAGTGTTTCGCTGTACCAGTTATTACTATTTTGGTGTACCGATTATTACCATTTTAGTACTCGATTAACATAAAGAAACTTTACTAGGTTAAAATATTTATTTACCCTTATCCTTATTTTTATCTATGTCCATACACCAATTATTGGGTCTCATTCTATGTCCCCGATTAAAATATTATTATACTAATTTTTTTAATAATATTAAATTAGTTTTCATTTTTTTTACAAACTCCTCATATTGTTGCGATCAAAACTGTATCTGCTGAAATTTTCAAAATCCCTACCGATTACTCACAATTAATTATTTTATGGGACAATACAAAAAGGCGAGTTATTATAGTTTTGGTTATTTTATGGGACAAACTCCTCATGTTGTTGGTTCTTTTCTTTTCTTCTTCCTTTTCGGTTTCATGCATTCCTTTTCTTCCTTTTCTTTTTCGGCCTTGATGGCTTTATTGTTCAAGAGTCATGGCTTGATGATGAGGATCCTTGATGTTGGTTGCAAAACCATCATTTGTTTGACCTCTAAAGCTTAAGATTTCATTTTTAGTTTTAAAGGTTCCTAGCAAATAAAAATGTTGTTTGGTTTTCTTTAATGGTTTTCTCTTTGAGCTTGATGCTGAGTATAAGGAAACAAGGTTCTTGGAACGATAATAATAAGAGACTTTAAAGCTCATGTCCAATTTGTAAGATTGATCGGTATTTTAGAGTTGTTACTCCCTCTCACTGTTTTGCTACACCGGCTGAACTAGCCCAGTGGATTGGTTATGTCCCTCCTCCTTGGGACAGGTAGCAGTAGGAGATGGCAGCGGACTTAGGAGTGCATGTGCATATTTTTGGCATAGGATAGCCTTTTTTTGCTTTTAGAGGTTATCTACTTTAGATGCACTTAAGTAGGCAAGGTTTCTGGCTTATGTATTTTATGTTTTCTTTATGTGTTCACACAGATGACTATACTAATGCTACTATTTGATCTTGGTGTATGGTAAAACTTCTATTTTATATATATATATAGATATATATATATATATATATATATATATATATGCATGATGGTTTGTTATATATCTTGTATATCACTTGTTACATGAATGTCTACTCTTTATTATATGCAAAACGAATGACATAGTTTTATTTTATGCATGGCTCATGTTTTCACCTTTAATTTCAAAAAAAATTACCCATATTTTCATTAAGTATTTTCTAAAAATTAGAATAAAGAACTGGAACAAAAGAGTAGTAACTAATAATTAACTTGAATACGTCCTAGGGTGTTACATTTAGCATATGCATAACCATATCATACTTAATTGCTTGATTAGAATTACTTACTATGTGTTCGAGCTTTATGATATATCTGCACTTAGTGATTGACTACTAAAAGTTACCCACTTTGAAAAGATTGATTTTGAACTTTAAAAATAAATCATTGTTATGTAATGCATGATCTTCCTTTTTTTCCTAATAAACCGAAGTGGCTGAAACAATGACAATGACATTTATTGTTGTGTATTTGGGGAAAAGCCCTACTGAGAATTTTATAATTCTCACCCCTATGTATTTTTGATCTCGTGTCGTCTCCAGGTAGATGCAGAGAACTGTGAGGCTGCTATAGGAAGGACTAAATGGGAATTGCAGTAGTTTAGTAGTGGAAACTTTTATCTATTGTATTTAGCTATATGTATATGTCTGTAAATATAGTAGAGAATATATGTGTATTAAAGCTCATAGAAGAGCTTCTTTTTGTACTCGACTTTGTATTAAATGAATGTTTTATTTCTTTGTTATATGTGTTAATAGAACTACGACTTAGTTACTTCACGAATTGATTAATCTTGCTATAGGTAATTAAGAAAGGTCCGCTAATTTATAACTAATAACTTCAAATTATAATGTCATGACTTAAGGATAATGTTGTACTAGGGAGGATGTTACGCCTATACTTCTAGCATACATACGTGCAACACATGTAACGCCCCAATTTTTACTGTAATTTTTACTGTCATTAGAAATTACTCAATTACTGAATTACCGTAGGTAATTATTACATAAGATTTGAGGCCGAACAATCCTCAATAAAGGAATATAACATTAGAAGAGAGGTTAGGAACGATTCATGCGAGAGTCGCAAATCCCGAATTTCAGTACGTATAAAATGACCAAAATGTCCCTGAAGTTATTTTACTCAGAAAATGAGGATTGTGGGCCCCACATATTCTCAAGGGGATGTTTTGAGAATAATAAGGGATTGTTTGTGTTATGTGTGTTAATAGAGCAGAAGAATCTCAATTTTGAGTTCCGACGGACGAAAAGACCAAAACGCTCAAGGTCGCTTTTAACTCCGATGTGCGTGCCGACTGAGCCCGAACCTCACTAAAATGTTTTAAAATGTGTTTTTAAGCCATGATTAACCATTGGTTAAGCTCGGGTGGCCTTGGGCAGTTTTTAAGTGAAAGTACGATTTTGCCCCCTTTTTGGCGCTTTTGCGAATTCGGGATTTTCGATTCATATACCGAAACCTAAGCAATATTAGGCTCAAATTAAAGCTTATTAAATTCTAAATATTAATCTAGATTCAAAATTATGTATTTAGATTGATTAGAACCCAAAATTGCTCAAAAACACCCAAATTGCTTACTAATTCACTTAAGCCCTTAACCGTAAATTCTCTAAATTACATGAATACCTTGCCTACACCTAAATAATGCATGGAACACACAAATTTCACTTCTTTGGGCTGTAATGCACGAAATTATTGATGCCATTATGCAGCTGAATTATTTCCAAAAGTTGCACTAAAACAAAATGCCAAAATGTCACCATAAGAGACATAATTCCTTAATTTCATACAACTTTGTCTAAAATGATTTTTCCTCCATTATTACTCCTGAAAAATTCTGACAACTACCTCCTCATTTTGGCCAATTAGAAGCCTCAAAATCTTCTATAAATAGGCTTGCTTGAGTGGTCTTGGAATGCTTGGTTCATAACTAGTTTTTAGGAGCACCAAAAACTTTCTTTCTTCCTCCTCTTTGGCTGAATTCTTTCTTCAATTTTTCAAAGAGATTTTGTGTCATTTCACTTCAAGAAATCAAGTTCTCTTCCTCTTCTTCAACTCAGATTAGGTAGGGAGTAGTTTCTAAATTTATTTCTATGCTTTGAGGAGTTGTGTTTTTAGCTCAAAATGATGAAATTATGAACTTGCCTTAGCTTTTCATTTTGGTTTTCCTCTTCAATTTTTCTTTAACCAATTCAACCATATGGCCTAGGTGGAACTAAGATGATGGCTTGATGATGAGAACCTTGAGGGTGGGTTGTAAATCCATCACAAGTTAGGCCTCTAAAGCTTGAAAATTCCACTTGATGCAAAACCTTAAAGAATAATGCTTTATGATGCTAAAACAAAGATTTTTAGTTTAGAACTTGAAAGATGTATTTTTTTCCTTTTATGTTTTATTTCTTGTTAAGATATGTATTGGGTTGAATTTATAATTCTTTTAAAGTCTTGAAGGAGCTCTAGTAAAGAAACAAAATGAATTTGCATCCATGATTAAGTTTATGCTTTGCATAACCATGTTTACCTTCTATGTCATCACTAAATTTTCAAGAATGAATAAATGAACTTGCATTTCTCATGTTTAAATTCCAAGCTTGTATTTCATGTTTATGTTTCAAGTCATCACTTAATCTTTCAAGATAATTAAGAGGTTGCATCTCATATTTAATTTATGCTCTCACTATATTTTATAATGGCTAAAAGAATCAACGCATGACATGTTTATTTTATGCCATCACCTAAAGATCCTAGAGCTTAAAGACTTGCCCATGTATCACAAGCAAAGAAATATGATTATTGGAGTTAAATAATTTATTCTTTAAAAAGTCTTGAGATTGGAGCTTAAAAAGATGTAATAATAATTCTCTTCTCCTTCTCATTGGTCTGTGCGGACTACCGCCTCCGGTTTCTTAATATTCTCTTCTCCCTCTCTTTGGTCACATGCGGACTCCCGCCGCTCGGGTTTCTTAATATTCTCTTCTCCCTCTACTGGTCCTGTGCGGACTACCGCGGCTCCGTTTTCATAATATTCTCTTCTCCCTCTACTGGTCGTGTGCGGATTACCGCCGCTCCGATTTCTTGTATCATGTTTATATTTCAAGTTCTTGCATCATGTTTAATTTTCAAGTCATCACCTTAAATCTTAAAGATAAAGAAATGGAATTGCATATCATGTTTATAATTCCAAGCTATCACCTTATAAAGATAAGATTAAAATAAGGTTGCATAGCATGTTTATAATTCTAAGATGTCACCTAAATCTCTAAAGCTCAAGACTTACTCCTTTTATCTTAAGTGAGAATTTTAATTGTGAAGATCCTCCCAAATTTGACAAAAGAACTAGTTTCTAAATGAGTTTTAAGGCTTTGCAAGGATTTTACGGGAACTAGTATTTTATATGCACTTAAAATATGATTCTATGTAATTGCATGAGGTTCATGATTGACCACTGATCTGAGTTTAGTATCAATGTGTGATAATGATTTGATATGATTGAAGTTGTGATAATTATGGTTTATTGTTAAGAGAATGATTCATAATTGGTTTAGTAACTAATTAGTTCTATAATTGATAATTCTATGTAAGGATTGGATGCTTATTAAGTACTTGATATCATTGAATGATTTCTGACTTGCATGTTATAGTTCTTTGTTGCAAATAATAAGAATGCTTATACATGAAATGTTCTTATGTAAAATTCACCTTTGTTGCTAGAAGAAAGTGTATCATTGTAAAAGTGTAATTTGGAAAGGTTATGGCTAAGGAAAGACTTGGTATTTAAGCGTGTCCATTGTGACCCACCTCTCTTTCTGGGAATCTCCCATATGCATGATTACGATTGATATATATTATTCTAGCTTAAGACTATAAATGAGAAAATGTTATGATGTTTATGAATTGTATTATGATATAACATGCAAAGATTTAATGGTGACTTAAACTTATAAGAAAATGATCCTTTGGAACCATCAGACTATAGGTGGTGAAAAGGTGATTTTAGCCCCTAACCCGTTCTCTCAAAAGGGTAGAGTCGGGACTTTAGCTTATCAAAAGGGATAAGTATATGCTAGTGACGACTAGTAAAGTATGAGCTCATAACCTAAATTACTCCCAAAAGGGTGGAGTATAGGGTGGCCCAAGGAAAATAATGATGATGATAAGATTTTAAGTCACCTAAGGCACTAAAGAAATGAAATATGTGCACTTTGTGTCCATGTGTAGCTAATATTATATGACGTTCTTTTATGCATGTTATTTTGATAATGATGATGAGGAATATGATGTAATGATAAAGGAAAAGTTCATTGTAAATATGACATGTTAAGAATAAGATGCATTATAAGGCATGATTAAAAATAGACGAACGTCGGTTAAGTATTTGTCCTAACTTAAAATGAATCTTTGCATGCTCACTATTTTAGAATAATCCCGAGGTTCCTGGGGACTTTGATGATGACACTGTAGAAGGAGGTACCTTATTGAGAATTCTTTAGCAAGATTCTCACTCCTTTTCTTTATTTCCGTCATTGTCTCCAGATTCAAATGGCGACATTCGTCCTGTTCGTTGATACCCCTACTTGGGAATTCCACTATGATCCGGTGCATCGCTCGTATCATTTTGAAGGAGGTGCGCAGATTCGTGTTTTTATTTACATAGGTCGCCCATTTGCACATCCTGTCCCTAGTTATCGATTTTCTCCTACTTCTCCCTATGGCGATGAAATGGTTTTCGAACATGCACGTCCACTTGATGAAAGGATGTTACGTTCTTATCCCGCTTCATCTGCTGTCCATGGATTTCCAGTATGTTCCGAGACGAGATATTCTCAAACCGATCCTTGAGAGGACACTCCTACTCATGTATATTACGAGAGCTCTGCTCCTACTCCCACACGTGTAAGAGAGGGTAGTGAGGAAAGCAGTTGTTCAACCGAGGTTAGCGAGAAGGCCGTCCATGCGACCCGACTGGTGCATCTCGTGTGTCCTCCCGAGGAGCTCATCGATGGATCGGATTTATTCCCCCATTTTCGTGACAGTGGCCATAGAAGGTTCTTAGTAGACTTATGTGTGATCATGCACCCTAGTTTTAGGATAACCTTCCGGCTTATGGAGTTATCTAGTTTAGGGGCATGAATTTCCTTAAGTATATTTTCTTTTATGGGTTTGCATAAGATAATGATGTATGAACATAACCCACCCTTTGAGTGAGGTTATTGTATGTAAATATATGCTATAATGTGCTTATGGATGTTATATGATGGAGCCTAAGTGATATGATGTGATATATTCTTAAACGTCTTATTATACTCCGCTTACTCGTTCACGTTGTACTCCGCTCACGTTTTCAATTATGTGTTTAAAAAAAAAAAAAGGCTCGTAATTTCACTAAGTATTTTCAAATTATGAAGAAAGAACCAAAGCAAGGAGTAAAGTCTAGTCATTAATCAGATTCAACCTAGGTGTATCTGGTTAATTACTAAGTGTTACATTTTGTATCGTGAGCGATTCGATTCTCATGGAGCCTGAGGATTGGACTAGCTATGCTTCTAAAGCATAATACGTTAGTGACGTCATGTGTAGATGTTTATCATTAGGATGAGCTTGGGGAGTAGAAATACATGACTCTTTGTATGTTGAAAGTGCCATGGTAACTTGCTCACTTTGCATGGAATATTGGGCCTGATCACCTCGGTGTTCTTTGTTTTGTGTGTATAGGGACCAATGGCACGTCGACAACGGACTAGGAGCGCTGACACAAAATAATCACGACAACGAGACAGTAGAAGCACTCCGCGACGTAGCAAGGACCATGAGAATGATGATGGAGCGAATGGATCGGGATCGTCAAGCCAATATGAATCAGCGACATGAGATTCCTGAACATGCCTGTTTTGGGAGTTTCGTAAGGCAAACCCACGGTTTTCAAGGGGACACTGAATCCAAATATTGCGGATGAATGGATTCGAATATTGAGAAGGTCTTTGCTGTAGTCCCATGCTCGGAGGAGCAAAAAGGTCACCTTCGCTACTCATATGCTTGAGGGTGATGCCGTTTACGGTGGACGGTGTTCAAGACTCACGGAGACGACCGATGTGGACATTGATTGGGAACTATTCAAGGTCCATTTTTACGAAAAGTACTTTCAGTCGAGTTAGAAATGCCAAGGACATTGAATTCATGCAACTTGTCCAGGGAATATGAATGTGGCCCAAGAGATGCTGCGGTTGAAGAACTCATTAAGTTCTCAAGAATGTACCAAGGAAATCCTGATGAGTACTGGAAATGCATTAAATACGAGTCGGGGTTGAAGGCGGAACTTAATGTGGCGATTGCACATTTGGAGATTAGGGATTTCTCTACCCTAGTTAACAAATGTCGGATTATTGAAGAAGGTCGAGAAAACTAAACACCCCAAAGTCGATAATATTACCAAAAAGTTGACACCACAAGGTCGCTAGTTCAAGAGGCGAGAATCGACCTCCATTTCCCCTCAATCAAGACCACAAGGGACACAAAGAAATTTTCAACAAGGAAGGCCAAACAACAACAATCGCTATAATAACAACCGCTACAACAATAACCCCGGAACAACCACAACAACAACAATAACAACAATAAAGGAAAGCACCACAAAGAGGTCCAAAGTACCTCCACGGCTGCGCCATCCATGGAATGTCCCAAGTGCGGCAAGAATCATGGGAGCATGCCATGTCGAGCGGAACAAGCGTGTGCTATTGGTGTGGAAAACCAGGTCATTACTCCGAGAATGCCTTTGAAAGGAACCCGCCAACCCCAATCCCAAGCCACAATACCAGGAAGGGTATTTCTTTGTTAATCTTGAAGAAACAACGAAGTCACGAAATCTCGTGGAAGGTAAGGGTAATATGCATGGTAAAGACTTAATTGTACTATATGATTCTGGTGCTTCTCATTCTTTTATCTCCCATTCATGTGTTAAAAGCCTTAATTTACCTATGACTGAGCTTCCTTTTGACCTTATTGTTTCTACCCATTGGAAAACCCGTTAGGACTTGTAAATGTTGTTTAGATTGTAGTTTTATTATAGATAATAGATCCTTTGTTTTAGATCTTATTTGCTTACCCATGCGAGGTTTAGATGTGATTCTTGGCATGGATTGGCTTGAGGCCAACCGTGTCTTGTTAAAGCTGTTATGAGAAAACCATCACTTTTCTTCCTATTCCTATTGAACCTAAGAAACCCATAAGTCTTTACATAGCTAGCTTTGTGGAAATGGACTGTGGTAAGGGTGAGAGTAAAGGTTACATTTTCTTAGCCGCTAGTGATGTAGACTTTGAGCAAAGTATCGATGAGATACCAATAGTAAGAAATTATCCCAAGTATTTCGGATGAGATACTGAGTTTCCCAAGAGAGAGATAGAATTTTCCATAGAGTTGCTTAGGGTGCGGGACCTATATCCATAGCCCCATCTGAGGATGTCCCCATTAGAATTGACCGAGTTAAAAACTCAATTGGAAGATTTATTGGAGAAAAAGTTTGTTAGGCCTAGTGCATCACCTTGGGAGCCCTGTGTTGTTTGTAAAGAAAAAGGATGGGAGTATGAGGATGTGTGTAGATTATAGGCAGTTGAATAAAGTAACGGTGAAAAACAAGTATCCTCTTGCCTAGGATCGATGATTTGATGGACCAAGCGAAAGGTGCGGTAGTGTTTTCTAAGATAGATTTGAGGTCAGGCTACCATCAAATTAGAGTGAGAGATGAAGACATACCTAAAGCGGCCTTTCGCACTCGATCTGGCCATTTTGAGTTTGCGATAATGTCCTTTGGGTTAACTAATGCTCCACTATTTTTATGGATTACATGAATAGGATCTTTCGACCCTATTTAGATCAATTTGTAGTTGTCTTTATAGATGACATTCTCATATATTCTAAGACCCATGAAGAGCATGAATGCCACCTAACCATAGTACTAGAGATCTTGAAGGAAAAGAAACTATATGCCAAGATTTCCAAGTGTGAGTTTTGGTTGGATAAGGTGCAATTTTTAGGGCATGTAGTATCTAAGAAAGGAATTGTTGTAGATCCTAGTAAGCTAGAAGCGGTAGAAAACTGGGAAAGACCAACCACGGTAACTGAAGTAAGGAGCTTTTTGGGTTTAGGCGGTTATTACCGTCGATTTATCAAGGGATTTTCCCAGATTTCCCTACCTTTGACCAAGTTGACTAGGAAGAACACCCCTTTTTCATGGACCCCGGAGTGTGAAAAGAGCTTTCAAGAGTTAAAACACAAGCTAACCTCGACCCCTGTTTTAGTGTTACCCGACCCCAATGTGCCTTTCGAGGTGTATTGTGATGCTTCAAAAAAGGGTTTAGGTTGTGTATTGATGCAGGATAGGCAAGTGGTGGCCTATGCATCAAGACAACTCAAGCCACATGAGGCAAACTACCCTACCCATGACCTTGAGTTAGCTGCCGTCGTGTTTGCTCTAAAGATTTGGAGACACCATTTATATGGAGTTAAGTTTGAGGTGTTTTCCGATCACAAGAGTTTGAAATATCTCTTTGATCAAAAAGAGCTAAACATGAGGCAAAGGCGATGGATGGAGTTCTTGAAAGATTATGATTTTGGATTGAACTACCATCCTGGTAAAGCTAATGTAGTAGGTGATGCTTTGAGTAGGAAGTCCTTACAAGTGTCCCGTTTGATGGTGAAGGAGGTTGAATTGATTGAGCAATTTAGGGACTTAAACCTAGGAATGACTTTGACCACTAAGGGCAGCAGAGGTTGTCATCTTAGAGTGACAAGTGAGTTCAAAGAAAGGACTGTTCAAGCCCAAGGCGACGATCTTTGAGTTTCAAAGAGACTTTAAGGCGATGAAGGCGGGGAAAGTTGATAGGTTTTACCCAAGGAATGGACGATTTGTGGAGGTTTAAAGATCGAATATGTGTACTGCTAGTGGTGGCCTCCGAAAGGATATTTTGGAGGAAGCCCATAAGAGCCATTTTACCCTTCATCCTGGTGCCACCAAGATGTATCAAGATTTGAAGAAGATGTTTTGGTGGCCTGGAATGAAGAAAGATGTGTGCACATGGGTGAGTAAGTGCTTGGTGTGTCAAAGGTGAAGATTGAACACCAAAAACCCTGCGGAATGCTGCAACCTCTGTCGATCCACGAGTGGAAGTGGGATAGTATCTCCATGGATTTTGTGGACGGATTACCAAGGACCCAAATGAATCATGATACCATATGGGTAATCGTGGATCGATTGACAAAGTCAGCCCACTTTTTACCTATTAAGGTGACTTATTCCTTGGATAGGTTAGCACAATTATATATTCAGGAGATAGTGAGGTTACATGGGGTGCCGTCGACGATAATCTCGGACCGAGATCCGCGATTTACGTCGCGATTTTGAAAGCCTTTCAAAAGGCATTTGGTTCAAAGTCGTGTCTAAGCACGACCTATCACCCCCAAACAGACGGTCAATTTCGATGAACTATCCAAACCTTGGAGGATATGTTAAGGGCATGTGTTTTAGATCAAAGGGGAAGTTGGGATAAGTACCTACCACTTATTGAATTTGCATATAACAAGACTTATCATGCAAGTATCGGTATGGCACCGTATGAGGCCCTCTATGGACGGAAATGTCAATCTCCCTTATGTTGGTATGAACCCGGAGAGCAAAGTTTACTTGGACCTGATATTGTGAGGGAAACAACGGAACAAATCAAAAAGATTAGGGATAAGATTCTTCTTGCTCAAAGTCGACATAAAAACTATGCGGACAAGCGGCGAAAACCGCTAGATTTTCAAGAAGGGGACCACGTGTTCCTAAGGATCACCCCCACCACAGGCATAGGCCGAGCAATAAAAGTAAAGAAATTGAGCCCCAGATTTCTTGGTCCGTTTGAAATCCTTACCAAAGTAGGACCTGTAGCCTACCGTATAGCCCTACCCCCGAGTCTATCCAACCTTCATGATGTTTTCCATGTCTCTCGATTAAGAAAGTATCAATCGACCGAGTCATGTACTAGAGCGAACATGTACAATTAAGAGATAACCTGACATTTAACTTACTACCCACGAGAATCGTCGACCGAGGAGTTAAGCAGTTAAGGAACAAGCGTGTACCCCTGGTCAAAGTAGCATGGGGACAGTGGTGAAACAGAAGAACTTACATGGGGCTGGAATCAAACATGAAAGCACAATACCAGAGTTGTTCTCGGAGTAGCAATTTCCGGGGCGAAATTCTTTTTAAGGAGGGGAGTAATGTAACGCCCCAATTTTTACTGTAATTTTTACTGTCATTAGAAATTACTCAATTACTGAATTACCGTAGGTAATTATTACATAAGATTTGAGGCCGAACAATCCTCAATAAAGGAATATAACATTAGAAGAGAGGTTAGGAGCGATTCATGCGAGTCGCAAATCCGAATTTCATGCGTATAAAATGACCAAAATGTCCCTGAAGTTATTTTACTCGGAAAATGAGGATTGTGGGCCCACATATTCTCAAGGGGATGTTTTGAGAATAATAAGGGATTGTTTGTGTTATGTGTGTTAATAGAGCGAGAAGAATCTCAATTTTGAGTTAGGCCATGCGAAAAAGACCAAAGCAGCCGCTGCTGCTGTTTTAACTCCGATGTGCGTGCCGACTGAGCCCGAACCTCACTAAAATGTTTTAAAATGTGTTTTTAAGCCATGATTAACCATTGGTTAAGCTCGGGTGGCCTTAGGCGATTTTAAGTGAAAATGCGATTTTGCCCCGTTTTTGGCGCTTTGCGAATTTGGGATTTTCGATTCATATACCGAAACCTAAGCAATATTAGGCTCAAATTAAAGCTTATTAAATTCTAAATATTAATCTAGATTCAAAATTATGTATTTAGATTGATTAGAACCCAAAATTGCTCAAAAACACCCAAATTGCTTACTAATTCACTTAAGCCCTTAACCGTAAATTCTCTAAATTACATGAATACCTTGCCTACACCTAAATAATGCATGGAACACACAAATTTCACTTCTTTGGGCTGTAATGCACGAAATTATTGATGCCATTATGCAGCTGAATTATTTCCAAAAGTTGCACTAAAACAAAATGCCAAAATGTCACCATAAGAGACATAATTCCTTAATTTCATACAACTTTGTCTAAAATGATTTTTCCTCCATTATTACTCCTGAAAAATTCTGACAACTACCTCCTCATTTTGGCCAATTAGAAGCCTCAAAATCTTCTATAAATAGGCTTGCTTGAGTGGTCTTGGAATGCTTGGTTCATAACTAGTTTTTAGGAGCACCAAAAACTTTCTTTCTTCCTCCTCTTTGGCTGAATTCTTTCTTCAATTTTCAAAGAGATTTTGTGTCATTTCACTTCAAGAAATCAAGTTCTCTTCCTCTTCTTCAACTCAGATTAGGTAGGAGTAGTTTCTAAATTTATTTCTATGCTTTGAGGAGTTGTGTTTTTAGCTCAAAATGATGAAATTATGAACTTGCCTTAGCTTTTCATTTTGGTTTTCCTCTTCAATTTTCTTTAACCAATTCAACCATATGGCCTAGGTGGAACTAAGATGATGGCTTGATGATGAGAACCTTGAGGGTGGGTTGTAAATCCATCACAAGTTAGGCCTCTAAAGCTTGAAAATTCCACTTGATGCAAAACCTTAAAGAATAATGCTTTATGATGCTAAAACAAAGATTTTTAGTTTAGAACTTGAAAGATGTATTTTTTTTCCTTTTATGTTTTATTTCTTGTTAAGATATGTATTGGGTTGAATTTATAATTCTTTTAAAGTCTTGAAGGAGCTCTAGTAAAGAAACAAAATGAATTTGCATCCATGATTAAGTTTATGCTTTGCATAACCATGTTTACCTTCTATGTCATCACTAAATTTTCAAGAATGAATAAATGAACTTGCATTTCTCATGTTTAAATTCCAAGCTTGTATTTCATGTTTATGTTTCAAGTCATCACTTAATCTTTCAAGATAATTAAGAGGTTGCATCTCATATTTAATTTATGCTCTCACTATATTTTATAATGGCTAAAAGAATCAGCATGACATGTTTATTTTATGCCATCACCTAAAGATCCTAGAGCTTAAAGACTTGCCCATGTATCACAAGCAAAGAAATATGATTATTGGAGTTAAAGAATTTATTCTTTAAAAAGTCTTGAGATTGGAGCTTAAAAGATGTAATAATAATTCTCTTCTCCTTCTCTTTGGTCACATGCGGACTACCGCCGCTCCGGTTTCTTAATATTCTCTTCTCCCTCTCTTTGGTCTGTGCGGACTACCGCCACTCCGGTTTCTTAATATTCTCTTCTCCCTCTATCGTCACATGCGGACTACATCGCTCAGGTTTCTTAATATTCTCTTCTCCTCTCTCTGGTCTGTGCGGATTACACTTGCTCCAGTTCTTGTATTATGTTTATATTTCAAGTTCTTGCATCATGTTTAATTTTCAAGTCATCACCTTAAATCTTAAAGATAAAGAAATGGAATTGCATATCATGTTTATAATTCCAAGCTATCACCTTATAAAGATAAGATTAAAATAAGGTTGCATAGCATGTTTATAATTCTAAGATGTCACCTAAATCTCTAAAGCTCAAGACTTACTCCTTTTATCTTAAGTGAGAATTTTAATTGTGAAGATCCTCCCAAATTTGACAAAAGAACTAGTTTCTAAATGAGTTTTAAGGCTTTGCAAGGATTTTACTGGGGAACTAGTATTTTATATGCACTTAAAATATGATTCTATGTAATTGCATGAGGTTCATGATTCGCCACTGATCTGAGTTTAGTATCAATGTGTGATAATGATTTGATATGATTGAAGTTGTGATAATTATGGTTTATTGTTAAGAGAATGATTCATAATTGGTTTAGTAACTAATTAGTTCTATAATTGATAATTCTATGTAAGGATTGGATGCTTATTAAGTACTTGATATCATTGAATGATTTCCTGACTTGCATGTTATAGTTCTTTGTTGCAAATAATAAGAATGCTTATACATGAAATGTTCTTATGTAAAATTCACCTTTGTTGCTAGAAGAAAGTGTATCATTGTAAAAGTGTAATTTGGAAAGGTTACGGCTAAGGAAAGACTTGGTATTTAAGCGTGTCCATTGTGACCCACCTCTCTTTCTGGGTATCTCCCATATGCATGATTACAGTTGATATATATTATTCTAGCTTAAGACTATAAATGAGAAAATGTTATGATGTTTATGAATTGTATTATGATATAACATGCAAAGATTTAATGGTGACTTAAACTTATAAGAAAATGATCCTTTGGAACCATCGGACTATAGGTGGTGAAAAGGTGATTTTAGCCCCTAACCCGTTCTCTCAAAGGGTAGAGTCGGGACTTTAGCTTATCAAAAGGGATAAGTATATGCTAGTGACGACTAGTAAAGTATGAGCTCATAACCTAAATTACTCCCAAAAGGGTGGAGTATAGGGTGGCCCAAGGAAAATAATGATGATGATAACATTTTTAAGTCACCTAAGGCACTAAAGAAATGAAATATGTGCACTTTGTGTCCATGTGTAGCTAATATTATATGACGTTCTTTTATGCATGTTATTTTGATAATGATGATGAGGAATATGATGTAATGATAAAGGAAAAGTTCATTGTAAATATGACATGTTAAGAATAAGATGCATTATAAGGCGCATGATTAAAAATTGACGAACCTCGGTTAAGTATTTGTCCGAACTTAAAATGAATCTTAGCATGCTCATTATTTTAGAATAATCCCGAGGTTCCTGGGACTTTGATGATGACACTTTGTAGAAGGAGGTACCTTCTTGAGAATTCTTTAGCAAGATTCTGACTCCCTTCTCTTTATTTCCCTGATTGTCTCCAGATTCAAATGGCGACATTCGGTCTGTTCGTTGATACCCCTACTTGGGAATTCCACTATGATCCGATTGCATCGCTCGTATCATTTTGAAGGGAGGTCTTGTGATTCGTGTTTTTATTTACATAGGTCGTCCATTTGCACATCCTGTCCCTAGTTATCGATTTTCTCCTACTTCTCCCTATGGCGATGAAATGGTTTTCGAACATGCACGTCCACTTGATGAAAGGATGTTACGTTCTTATCCCGCTTCATCTGCTGTCCATGGATTTCAGTATGTTCCCGAGGCGAGATATTCTGGCTGATCCTTCAGAGGACACTCCTACTCATGTATATTCGAGAGCTCTGCTCCTACTCCCTGCGTGTAAGAGAGGGTAGTGAGGAAGCAGTTGTTCAACCGAGGTTAGCGAGAAGGCCGTCCATGCGACCCGACTGGTGCATCTCGTGTCCCCTCCGAGGGAGCTCATCGATGGATCGGATTTATTCCCCATTTTCGGGACGGTGGCCATAGAAGGTTCTTAGTAGACTTATGTGTGATCATGCACCCTAGTTTTAGGATAACCTTCCCGGCTTATGGAGTTATCTAGTTTAGGGGCATGAATTTCCTTAAGTATATTTTCTTTTATGGGTTTGCATAAGATAATGATGTATGAACATAACCCACCCTTTGAGTGAGGTTATTGTATGTAAATATATGCTATAATGTGCTTATGGATGTTATATGATGGAGCCTAAGTGATATGATGTGATATATTCTTAAACGTCTTATTATACTCCGCTTACTCGTTCACGTTGTACTCGGCTCACGTTTTCAATTATGTGTTTAAAAAAAAAAAAAAAAAAGGCTCGTAATTTCACTAAGTATTTTCAAATTATGAAGAAAGAACCAAAGCAAGGAGTAAAGTCTAGTCATTAATCAGATTCAACCTAGGTGTATCTGGTTAATTACTAGGTGTTACATTTTGGTATCGCAGCGATTCGATTCTCATGGAGCACGAGGATTGGACTAGCTATGCTTCTAAAGCATAATACGTTAGTGACGTCATGTGTAGATGTTTATCATTAGGATGAGCTTGGGGAGTAGAAATACATGACTACTGTATGTTGAAAGTGCCATGGTAACTTGCTCACTTTGCATGGAATATTGGGCTGATCACCTCGGTGTTCTTTGTTTTGTGTGTATAGGGACCAATGGCACGTCGACAACAGGACTAGGAGCGCGACACAAAATAATCACGACAACGAGACAGTAGAAGCACTCCGCGACGTAGCAAGGACCATGAGAATGATGATGGAGCGAATGGATCGGGATCGTCAAGCCAATATGAATCAGCGACATGAGATTCCTGAACATGCCTGTTGGGGAGTTTCGTAAGGCAAACCCACGGTTTTCAAGGGACACTGAATCCAAATATTGCGGATGAATGGATTCGGAATATTGAGAAGGTCTTTGCTGTAGTCCCATGCTCGGAGGAGCAAAGGTCACCTTCGCTACTCATATGCTTGAGGGTGATGCCGGTTTACGGTGGGCGGTGTTCGAAGACTCCTGGAGGCGGCCGATGTGGACATTGATTGGGAACTATTCAAGGTCCATTTTTACGAAAAGTACTTTCCAGTCGAGTTAGAAATGCCAAGGACATTGAATTCATGCAACTTGTCCAGGGAATATGAATGTGGCCCGATGCTTTGCGGTTGAAGAACTCATTAAGTTCTCAAGAATGTACCAAGGAAATCTGATGAGTACCGGAAATGCATTAAATACTGAGTCGGGGTTGAAGGCGAACTTAATGTGGCGGTTGCACATTTGGAGATTAGGGATTTCTCTACCCTAGTTAACAAATGTCGGATTATTGAAGAAGGTCGAGAAAACTAAACACCCCAAAGTCAGATAATATTACCAAAAGTTGACACCACAAGGTCGTGATTCAAGAGGCGTAATCGACCTCCATTTCCCCCTCAATCAAGACCACAAGGGACACAAAGAAATTTTCAACAAGGAAGGCCAAACAACAACAATCGCTATAATAACAACCGCTACAACAATAACCCGGTAACAACCACAACAACAACAATAACAACAATAAAGGAAAGCACCACAAAGAGGTCGGCGGTACCTCCACGGCTGCGCCATCCATGGAATGTCCCAAGTGCGGCAAGAATCATGGGAGCATGCCATGTCGAGCGGAACAAGCGTGTGCTATTGGTGTGGAAAACCAGGTCATTACTCCGAGAATGCACTTTGAAAGGAACCCGCCAACCCCAATCCCAAGCCACAATACCAGGGAAGGGTATTTCTTTGTTAATCTTTGAAGAAACAACGAAGTCCACGAAATCTCGTGGAAGGTAAGGGTAATATGCATGGTAAAGACTTAATTGTACTATATGATTACGGTGCTTCTCATTCTTTTATCTCCCATTCATGTGTTAAAAGCCTTAATTTACCTATGACTGAGCTTTCTTTTGACCTTATTGTTTCTACTCCAACTGGAAAACCCGTTAGGACTTGTAAATGTTGTTTAGATTGTAGTTTTATTATAGATAATAGATCCTTTGTTTTAGATCTTATTTGCTTACCCATGCGAGGTTTAGATGTGATTCTTGGCATGGATTGGCTTGAGACCAACCGTGTCTTTGTTAAACTGTTATGAGAAAACCATCACTTTTCTTCCTATTCCTATTGAACCTAAGAAACCCATAAGTCTTTACATAACTGCTGTGGAAATGGGTGTGGTAAGGGTGAGAGTAAAGGTTACATTTTCTTAGCCGCTAGTGATGTAGACTTTGAGCAAAGTATCGATGAGATACCAATAGTAAGAAATTATCCCGAAGTATTTCCAGATGAGATACCAGAGTTTCCCCCCAAGAGAGAGATAGAATTTTCCATAGAGTTGCTTCCGGGTGCGGGACCTATATCCATAGCCCCATACAGGATGTCCCCATTAGAATTGACCGAGTTAAAAACTCAATTGGAAGATTTATTGGAGAAAAAGTTTGTTAGGCCTAGTGCATCACCTTGGGAGCCCTGTGTTGTTTGTAAAGAAAAAGGATGGGAGTATGAGGGATGTGTGTAGATTATAGGCGAGTTGAATAAAGTAACGGTGAAAACCAAGTTTCCTCTGGCTAGGATCGATGATTTGATGGACCAACCGAAAGGTGCGGTAGTGTTTTCTAAGATAGATTTGAGGTCAGGCTACCATCAAATTAGAGTGAGAGATGAAGACATACCTAAAGCGGCCTTTCTTTCGATCTGGCCATTTTGAGTTTGCAGTAATGTCCTTTGGGTTAACTAATGCTCCAGCTATTTTTATGGATTACATGAATAGGATCTTTCGACCCTATTTAGATCAGTTTGTAGTTGTCTTTATAGATGACATTCTCATATATTCTAAGACCCATGAAGAGCATGAATGCCACCTAACCATAGTACTAGAGATCTTGAAGGAAAAGAAACTATATGCCAAGATTTCCAAGTGTGAGTTTTGGTTGGATAAGGTGCAATTTTTAGGGCATGTAGTATCTAAGAAAGGAATTGCAGTAGATCCTAGTAAGGTAGAAGCGGTAGTAAAGCGGGAAAGACCAACCCACAGTAGGCTAGTAAGGAGCTTTTTGGGTTTAGCCGGTTATTACCGTCGATTTATCAAGGGATTTTCCCAGATTTCCCTACCTTTGACCAAGCTGACTAGGAAGAACACCCCTTTTTCATGGACCCCGGAGTGTGAAAAGAGCTTTCAAGAGTTAAAACACAAGCTAACCTCGTCCCCTGTTTTAGTGTTACCCGACCCCAATGTGCCTTTCGAGGTGTATTGTGATGCTTCAAAAAAGGGTTTAGGTTGTGTATTGATGCAAGATAGGCAAGTGGTGGCCTATGCATCAAGACAACTCAAGCCACATGAGGCAAACTACCCTACCCATGACCTTGAGTTAGCTGCCGTCGTGTTTGCTCTAAAGATTTGGAGACACCATTTATATGGAGTTAAGTTTGAGGTGTTTTCCGATCACAAGAGTTTGAAATATCTCTTTGATCAAAAAGAGCTAAACATGAGGCAAAGGCGATGGATGGAGTTCTTGAAAGATTATGATTTTGGATTGAACTACCATCCTGGTAAAGCTAATGTAGTAGCTGATGCTTTGAGTAGGAAGTCCTTACAAGTGTCCCGTTTGATGGTGAAGGAGGTTGAATTGATTGAGCAATTTAGGGACTTAAACCTAGGAATGACTTTGACCACTAAGGGCATCGAGCTTGTCATCTTAGAGTGACAAGTGAGTTCAAAGAAAGGATTGTTCAAGCTCAAGGGGCGATCTTTGAGTTTCAAGAGACTTTAGAGGCGGTGAAGGCAGGAAAGTTGATAGGTTTTACCCAAGGAATGGAGCGATTTGTGGAGGTTTAAAGATCGAATATGTGTACACTGCTAGTGGTGGCCTCCGAAAGGATATTTTGGAGGAAGCCCATAAGAGCCATTTTACCGCTTCATCCTGGTGCCACCAAGATGTATCAAGATTTGAAGAAGATGTTACGGTGGCCTGGAATGAAGAAAGATGTGTGCACATGGGTGAGTAAGTGCTTGGTGTGTCAAAGGTGAAGATTGAACACCAAAAACCCTGCGGAATGCTGCAACCTCTGTCGATCCCTGAGTGGAAGTGGGATAGTATCTCCATGGATTTTGTATTTGGATTACCAAGGACCCAAATGAATCATGATACCATATGGGTAATCGTGGATCGATTGACAAAGTCAGCCCACTTTTTACCTATTAAGGTGACTTATTCCTTGGATAGGTTAGCACAATTATATATTCAGGAGATAGTGAGGTTACATGGGGTGCCGTCGGCGATAATCTCGGACCAGAGATCCGCGATTCTGTCGCGATTTTCGGGAGCCTTTCAAAAGGCATTTGGTTCAAAGCTGTGTCTAAGCACGACCTATCACCCCCAAACAGACGGTCAATCTGAAAGAACTATCCAAACCTTGGAGGATATGTTAAGGGCATGTGTTTTAGATCAAAGGGAAGTTGGGATAAGTACACGCCACTTATTGAATTTGCATATAACAACAGTTATCATGCAAGTATCGATATAGCACCGTATGAGGCCCTCTATGGGCCGGAAATGTCAATCTCCCTTATGTTGGTATGAACCCGAGAGCAAAGTTTACTTGGACCTGATATTGTGAAGGAAACAACGGAACAAATCAAAAGATTAGGGATAAGATTCTTCTTGCTCAAAGTCGTAAATGAAAAACTATGCGGACAAGCGGCGAAAACCGCTAGATTTTCAAGAAAGGGACCACGTGTTTCTAAGGATCACCCCCACCAGGCATAGGCCGAGCAATAAAAGTAAAGAAATTGAGCCCCAGTTTCTTGGTCCGTTTGAAATCCTTACCAAAGTAGGACACATAGCCTACCGTATAGCCCTACCCCGAGTCTATCCAACCTTCATGATGTTTTCCATGTCTCTCGATTAAGAAAGTATCAATCGACCGAGTCATGTACTAGAGAGCGAACATGTACAATTAAGAGATAACGACATTTAACTTACTACCCACGAGAATCGTCGACCGAGGAGTTAAGCGGTTAAGGAACAAGGTGTACCCACCTGGTCAAAGTAGCATGGGGACAGGGTGAAACGAAGAACTTACATGGGGCTGGAATCAAACATCAAACCACAATAGCCCGAGTTGTTCTCAGCTAACGAAATTCCGAGGCGAAATTCTTTTTAAGGAGGAGTAATGTAACGCCCAATTTTTCTTGTAATTTTCTTGTCATTAGAAATTACTCAATTCTTGAATTACCGTAGGTAATTATTACATAAGATTTGAGGCCGAACAATCCTCAATAAAGGAATATAACATTAGAAGAGAGGTTAGGAACGATTCATGCGAGAGTCGCAAATCCCGAATTTCATGCGTATAAAATGACCAAAATGTCCTGAAGTTATTTTACTCGGAAAATGAGGATTGTGGGCCCCACATATTCTCAAGGGGATGTTTTGAGAATAATAAGGGATTGTTTGTGTTATGTGTGTTAATAGAGCGAGAAGAATCTCAATTTTGAGTTAGGCCTTGCAGAAAAGACCAAAGCAGCCCTGTGTTTGCTTTTAACTCCGATGTGCGTGCCGACTGAGCCCGAACCTCACTAAAATGTTTTAAAATGTGTTTTTAAGCCATGATTAACCATTGGTTAAGCTCGGGTGGCCTTGGGCGATTTTTAAGTGAAAATGCGATTTTGCCCCGTTTTTGGGCGAGTTTGCGAATTCGGGATTTTCGATTCATATACCGAAACCTAAGCAATATTAGGCTCAAATTAAAGCTTATTAAATTCTAAATATTAATCTAGATTCAAAATTATGTATTTAGATTGATTAGAACCCAAAATTGCTCAAAAACACCCAAATTGCTTACTAATTCACTTAAGCCCTTAACCGTAAATTCTCTAAATTACATGAATACCTTGCCTACACCTAAATAATGCATGGAACACACAAATTTCACTTCTTTGGGCTGTAATGCACGAAATTATTGATGCCATTATGCAGCTGAATTATTTCCAAAAGTTGCACTAAAACAAAATGCCAAAATGTCACCATAAGAGACATAATTCCTTAATTTCATACAACTTTGTCTAAAATGATTTTTCCTCCATTATTACTCCTGAAAAATTCTGACAACTACCTCCTCATTTTGGCCAATTAGAAGCCTCAAAATCTTCTATAAATAGGCTTGCTTGAGTGGTCTTGGAATGCTTGGTTCATAACTAGTTTTTAGGAGCACCAAAAACTTTCTTTCTTCCTCCTCTTTGGCTGAATTCTTTCTTCAATTTTTCAAAGAGATTTTGTGTCATTTCACTTCAAGAAATCAAGTTCTCTTCCTCTTCTTCAACTCAGATTAGGTAGGCTGTAGTTTCTAAATTTATTTCTATGCTTTGAGGAGTTGTGTTTTTAGCTCAAAATGATGAAATTATGAACTTGCCTTAGCTTTTCATTTTGGTTTTCCTCTTCAATTTTCTTTAACCAATTCAACCATATGGCCTAGGTGGAACTAAGATGATGGCTTGATGATGAGAACCTTGAGGGTGGGTTGTAAATCCATCACAAGTTAGGCCTCTAAAGCTTGAAAATTCCACTTGATGCAAAACCTTAAAGAATAATGCTTTATGATGCTAAAACAAAGATTTTTAGTTTAGAACTTGAAAGATGTATTTTTTCCTTTTATGTTTTATTTCTTGTTAAGATATGTATTGGGTTGAATTTATAATTCTTTTAAAGTCTTGAAGGAGCTCTAGTAAAGAAACAAAATGAATTTGCATCCATGATTAAGTTTATGCTTTGCATAACCATGTTTACCTTCTATGTCATCACTAAATTTTCAAGAATGAATAAATGAACTTGCATTTCTCATGTTTAAATTCCAAGCTTGTATTTCATGTTTATGTTTCAAGTCATCACTTAATCTTTCAAGATAATTAAGAGGTTGCATCTCATATTTAATTTATGCTCTCACTATATTTTATAATGGCTAAAAGAATCAGCATGACATGTTTATTTTATGCCATCACCTAAAGATCCTTGAGCTTAAAGACTTGCCCATGTATCAAAAGCAAAGAAATATGATTATTGGAGTTAAAGAATTTATTCTTTAAAAGTCTTGAGATTGGAGCTTAAAAGATGTAATAATAATTCTCTTCTCCTTCTCTTTGGTCACATGTCGGACTACCGCCGCTCCGGTTTCTTAATATTCTCTTCTCCCTCTACTGGTCTGTGCGGACTACACGCCACTCCGGTTTCTTAATATTCTCTTCTCCCTCTCTTGGTCTGTGCGGACTACATAGCTCGGTTTCTTAATATTCTCTTCTCCCTCTCTGGTCTGTGCGGATTACCGCGCTCCGATTTCTTGTATCATGTTTATATTTCAAGTTCTTGCATCATGTTTAATTTTCAAGTCATCACCTTAAATCTTAAAGATAAAGAAATGGAATTGCATATCATGTTTATAATTCCAAGCTATCACCTTATAAAGATAAGATTAAAATAAGGTTGCATAGCATGTTTATAATTCTAAGATGTCACCTAAATCTCTAAAGCTCAAGACTTACTCCTTTTATCTTAAGTGAGAATTTTAATTGTGAAGATCCTCCCAAATTTGACAAAAGAACTAGTTTCTAAATGAGTTTTAAGGCTTTGCAAGGATTTTACAGGAACTAGTATTTTATATGCACTTAAAATATGATTCTATGTAATTGCATGAGGTTCATGATTAGACCACTGATCTGAGTTTAGTATCAATGTGTGATAATGATTTGATATGATTGAAGTTGTGATAATTATGGTTTATTGTTAAGAGAATGATTCATAATTGGTTTAGTAACTAATTAGTTCTATAATTGATAATTCTATGTAAGGATTGGATGCTTATTAAGTACTTGATATCATTGAATGATTTCTGACTTGCATGTTATAGTTCTTTGTTGCAAATAATAAGAATGCTTATACATGAAATGTTCTTATGTAAAATTCACCTTTGTTGCTAGAAGAAAGTGTATCATTGTAAAAGTGTAATTTGGAAAGGTTACGGCTAAGGAAAGACTTGGTATTTAAGCGTGTCCATTGTGACCCACCTCTCTTTCTGGGAATCTCCCATATGCATGATTACAGTTGATATATATTATTCTAGCTTAAGACTATAAATGAGAAAATGTTATGATGTTTATGAATTGTATTATGATATAACATGCAAAGATTTAATGGTGACTTAAACTTATAAGAAAATGATCCTTTGGAACCATCGGACTATAGGTGGTGAAAAGGTGATTTTAGCCCCTAACCCGTTCTCTCAAAAGGGTAGAGTCGGGACTTTAGCTTATCAAAAGGGATAAGTATATGCTAGTGACGACTAGTAAAGTATGAGCTCATAACCTAAATTACTCCCAAAAGGGTGGAGTATAGGGTGGCCCAAGGAAAATAATGATGATGATAAGATTTTAAGTCACCTAAGGCACTAAAGAAATGAAATATGTGCACTTTGTGTCCATGTGTAGCTAATATTATATGACGTTCTTTTATGCATGTTATTTTGATAATGATGATGAGGAATATGATGTAATGATAAAGGAAAAGTTCATTGTAAATATGACATGTTAAGAATAAGATGCATTATAAGACGCATGATTAAAAATAGACGAACCTCGGTTAAGTATTTGTCAGAACTTAAAATTAATCTTTGCATGCTCACTATTTTAGAATAATCCCGAGGTTCCTGGGGACTTTGATGATGACATCTGTAGAAGGAGGTACCTTACCGAGAATTCTTTAGCAAGATTCTCACTCCCTTTTCTTTATTTCCGTCATTGTCTCCAGATTCAAATGGCGACATTCGTCTGTTAGTTGATACCCCTACTTGGGAATTCCACTATGATCCGATTGCATCGCTCGTATCATTTTGAAGGGAGGTCTTGTGATTCGTGTTTTTATTTACATAGGTCGTCCATTTGCACATCCTGTCCCTAGTTATCGATTTTCTCCTACTTCTCCCTATGGCGATGAAATGGTTTTCGAACATGCACGTCCACTTGATGAAAGGATGTTACGTTCTTATCCCGCTTCATCTGCTGTCCATGGTTTTCAGTATGTTCCCGAGGCGAGATATTCTCAAATCGATCCTTCAGAGGACACTCCTACTCATGTATATTCTGAGAGCTCTGCTCCTACTCCCACACGTGTAAGAGAGGGTAGTGAGGAAACAGTTGTTCAACCGAGGTTAGCGAGAAGGCCGTCCATGCGACCCCAGCCTGGTGCATCTCGTGTGTCCCCTCGAGGAGCTCATCGATGGATCGGCTTTATTCCCCCATTTACAGGACAGTGGCCATAGAAGGTTCTTAGTAGACTTATGTGTGATCATGCACCCTAGTTTTAGGATAACCTTCCCGGCTTATGGAGTTATCTAGTTTAGGGGCATGAATTTCCTTAAGTATATTTTCTTTTATGGGTTTGCATAAGATAATGATGTATGAACATAACCCACCCTTTGAGTGAGGTTATTGTATGTAAATATATGCTATAATGTGCTTATGGATGTTATATGATGGAGCCTAAGTGATATGATGTGATATATTCTTAAACGTCTTATTATACTCCGCTTACTCGTTCACGTTGTACTCGGCTCACGTTTTCAATTATGTGTTTAAAAAAAAAAAAAGGCTCGTAATTTCACTAAGTATTTTCAAATTATGAAGAAAGAACCAAAGCAAGGAGTAAAGTCTAGTCATTAATCAGATTCAACCTAGGTGTATCTGGTTAATTACTAGGGTGTTACAACACACCAATCATGTAATATCCTAATTTTTAACCTAATACTCCTAGAATGTATTTAGGTTAAACATTAGTCTATTACTCTTTTAGTCCCATTCTTTAAAACCCATCTTTAAAATACTTAGCAGAAAATACGAATAAATTTTTTTCTTTTTAAAACTTGAAAACAAAACGCAAGCCACGCGCTAACCTAACATTCATCATAACCATAATGTACAAGAAAAAGTAATCACACCATACATAATCATGAAATATAGTATTATTCATAACAACATAATACCATCACATCTTCATAGATACATAATTTACTAGCATCATGGTACTATCATTTATATCAAAACATGCACACATATATAGAGTGTTCCTTATCCGCCTACGAGGGTGGATAAGTATCAACCCAAAAGCTAAACTATCTATGCTTCCGCAGCAACCCTCTGCTTTGTTTGCTAGTGTGACCCTTAAGCACAAGCCTTAGAAGAACTCACGAACCTCGTTGTAATCCCCGTTTGGAGATGACACGGAAGAAAAGAAAGGGATGAGAAACTCATTCAAGATTCTTAGTAGGGATTCCTGACTCTAACACAAGTGTCATTGTCATCGTTGCCAACCACATCGGTTTTAATTATGAAAAAGGTGTACATGCATAAGGTTTGGTTTTAGACTTTTCAAATCTATTTATCCGAAGTGGGTGCCTTTTAGTATGAGTCTTAATGGAAATGCAACAAATATTGGATGAATGCATGACAATACCATATGCACATTAACATGAAAATCATAGCACTTAGGACAACATAAAGAAACATAAATCATATACATGGCATAAAATGGCACAGTACTTTTCATGTGACATCTTTCTCATAAGTCAAACTCTTAAGTTATTCTTTTCTTAAAGACCACCCTTTTAACATATTCACCAAAAATCCAACCAACTCATCGCCCCCGGCGATAATCTGGTCCCCAAACTACATCTCACCTATCGCCTAGGAATGAGCTCAATCCTAACTAGTCATCACTAGATTTAGTATGGGGTAATGGAGGGGGTAATTCATCATTTCTTCTTTGAAATGCATCTTCTGGTATCCAGTGCACAGTAATATTGTCCGCTTCGGCTGGCTCGATGTCCATACACCCCACGGTTTTGCTTTCTCCTCACCGTAGCAGGAGAAATGCGTCTTGGTATTGTCACATTTGTTCTAGGGATGCTCGACCCGAAACTGTAGAAAATAAGATTTTCGTTTCCGAAATCATTCAAAAACCATCTAATCCCCTTCAAACATTGAGTTGACCCTTCAAGAACTTCGAGGACTGCTGGGTCGGCTATCCTCAAATTCTGGGTGAAAAATGACCTTAGGGGCATTTTAGCCATTTTCTCTCAGACAGAAAAATTGGGGTATTACATTACTCCCCTCCTTAGAAAGAATTTCGCCTTCAAAATTTGTTGCATGTACAAAGGGTGTAACATCCTAATTTTTAACCCAATACTCTAGAACATATTTGGATTAAACATTAGTCTGTTAATTCATAGTTCTCAATTTTACTTAGAAATACTTAGCGGAAAATAAGGGTAAATTTTTTTTTGAAATAAAAAGTGAGAGCCGCGTGATGCGATAAGCGGTAAACCATGTAAAGTAAAACAATTATCTCACAACATCATAACATAAGGCACAACATGAACATCACTGAATATCATCTCATATATATATAACTTGCCCATTTATAAGTGTGGGTCTTAATTTAGTACAAGGGAAATGCATAAAAGAAAATACAACATAAGCATAAACATAATCTACTCCCTTACCCGAGTGCATCTAATGGGATAACCTCTAAACAAAAGAAGGTTTATCCCCATCTAAGTGGTGTGTGCTCTAACCGGGTACTCCATCGAACGATCGTCACCTCCTACTGGCGTCCATCTCGCGAACGAGGCAAATATCCGGGAAACTGGGCGAGCTCCTCGGACGTGAAGAGGCGGAGCAGGATCGAGTGTGTCCCCAGCGGTATGGTCGCATCTCGTCGTCGTGCAAGCCGTGTCCAGTCACGGTATCCTCTTTGCCCTCCTCGGCGGTGGGGAGAGGCGAGCTCTCGCTATACGGATGGGTAGGCGGGTCCTCGGACGGATCGGTCTCCGAGAAGTAAGTCCGGGGCACGTAATCGGGATAGTCTCGCATGGCTAGGGCGGCGGTGTGCGTGCGGAGCACTCTCTCATCATGCGTTCACGCGCGCTCAAAAACCCGCTCATCGTCGCCATAGGGTGCAGTCGGGGAGAAGCGATGGGTGTGCACGGGATGAGCGAAGGGGCGTCCTACGAACATGAAAACCCGCACCGTGCACTGTCCCTCAAAATGGTATGACCCGTGAGTCGGGTCATAGTGTACCTCCCACGTCGGCGTGTCCACGAACACTACGAACGTCGCCATCTGAAGACGTGACGGAAAGAAAGAGATAGAGGGAGTGAGAATCTTGCTAAAGAATCTCAGTAGGGCCTTCTACTACCTAGGTGTCATCATCTACGTCCTCAGGAACCTTGGGTTTAATTATACAAATGAGTGAGCATGCATCATGTCCATTTTTAAGTTCTAAACATAGTTTAGCCAAGGTCCATTCATTTTAGAATGATCTTATTGTCATGAATGCAACATAATAGAAGATGTATGCATGGCACTACCTAATGCACATACATAACATAACATCAAGCATCATCATACTTAGTGGCATAAGGTGGCAATAGAAACATTCATATGGGACAAACTTAGTGACATAATCATAATCATGAAACATCTCTTTCTCATGGGCCACCCTAAAAGACAATCGAACTGGGGGTGCTCGGCCGAACGGGTGTCACCCAGAACGTGTCATACATCTAGGTTATGAGCTCATACCTTAACTAGTCGTCACTAGTTCTTACTTACCACTTAACGATAAGCGTATCATAAATCATAAATCCCGACTATCTGAGTACGGGTTAGGGGGCAAAACTCTTAGGGGTGCTCGGCCGAACCGATGTCACCTAAGAGTATAAATTGGTACCGATGTCACATGAGTTCTATGGAGGTGCTCGGCCGAACCGGTGTCATCCTAGAACCCATCTTAGTACCTTAATTTTCAAAATCTCTTTAAGTCCCCAAATTTGTTGGGAATCCGGTGGCATGAAGGCATTACACCGAATTCCTTCCAAATTTGCTTTATGCCACATAAACATATATCCTCATGAATTCATCATATGAATAACATCATCATCATTTACATAACATACATCATCATGGAACATTCAACCGTTTATCCTTACGGTAGCTTATGCTTTGACCCTTACGGGTCTTAATCATGAGATTTGGTTCTCTACATCCGTCGCTCATATCTTTATGCACCTAAGGGCTCATAGTTAATCATCATTCCTAATCCTCATGTTCATACTTAAAACTAAAAAGCATAGGGCAGAATCTCTAACTTGTATTTACGGGGTTCTAGAACTTACGTTTTAGACCCTTTCTCGGTTCCGTCTTCGCCGAAGGTGCTATATATTAAATCTAAATCAATTATGAGACATTCCTATGCTTAAGGACTAATTATTAATCATGTTTATCATGTTGTAAGGGTGCTGGACAGAATCCAGAAAATTAAATGTTCTAAGAGTTCTACATTTGCATTTTTACGGTTTTCTAGTTACTAGTTTCCCTATAGGTGCTAGAATTCAATTCTTATTCAAATGATACCAAGTTTTTCATGTCTAAACAATCTAAATCTGATTGTGTTCCCATTAAAACAGTTTGGATAAGTTCCAAAAACAAATGGGTCAAAACTATGTTAAATTCTAGCTTTACGGTATTTCTAGTTAGCTAGTTTCTTACCTATCACGCATAGATTCGCTTCTACATCATCATATGATATTTTCACACATTCCAACACATCAAATCATCATCATACAGCATCACACTCATCATATTAGAACCGAAAACATCTTGCCTCAATAAGAGAATTAAATTGACATTTCTAGGTAGACAAGTTAACTAGTTTCTCTTGGAATCAATTTAGAATTTCTAAAAACTCTTTGCAAATCATTTTAATTCATCAAAAGGCTAAGAGAAGCCTTAGGTCAATGACCAAAATATATTTCATCTCCTAAAAGGGAGTAAAGTCATATCTCATGACAACATAACCTTGAAAAGGTTTGTAAAGCTTTAAGGAAAACTTAGAACATAGACTATTGGTCCTTGTAGCTAGATGAAAACTCATTGAAAGTCCATCATCACTACTTGGCGGAAAATATGCATTCAAAGAATGGTTTCACATTAAACTTTAACTTGGAATGAAATGGGCAAGTCTTTGAGCTCTAGGTTCTTAAGTTACGACATAAAATAAACATGCTCATGCTTTTTATTTTTTAATCTTTCTTACAAAATAAAGTGATGACATAAATTAAATATGCAAGGCATAAACTTAAACGTGCAAGCTTGAAAGTAAATATACGAGGCATAAACTTAAACGTGCAAGCTTGAAAGTAAATATGCAAGATTCAATTCTTCATTTTAGTGCTCTTGGCCCAACAACAATCGACTTTAAGGCCGAAATAGAAAGGCATTCGAGAAATTAATTAGGTGATAATGCAAGTTCAATTCTTTATTTTAGTGCTCTAGGCCCAACAACAATCGACTTTAAGGCCGAAATAGAAAGGCTTCGAGAATTAAATTAAGTGATGATACAAGTTCCATTTTAATCTTTATGTTCTTAGGTGATAGCTAGAAAGTAAAGATGCATAGCAAGAATGTAAATATGAATGCAAGCATAAAATAAATTACGCAAGTTCATTTTATCTTTCTAGAGCTCTTAACAAGACTTTAAAGGAATTTAAACCATAACCCAAACTCATCCAAACAAGGTAAAGTCAAGCTTAGAGTTCTTAAAACTTAACATAATATTTTTAGGAAATCAAACCATGAAGCCAAGCAAAATTTAAGGGAATGGCCGAAATCATCAAGAAGAAAAAGGAACATTTTAGAACTCTAGAGTTCATGATCTTGATGATATGTTAACACCAACATCATGAGTCCTCATCATTGAGTTCATAGAGCCATTTTAAAACATCATTAAAGCTAAAGTTCTCAAGATTCAAGAAAGGAAAAACTAAAAACATTTTTGCTCAAGAACAAAGATCAAGCTCTAGAGTTTGTTTCAAGTGATGAACATCATCAAGCTCTCATTCCTTCATTCCCAAATGCCCATGGCCGAAACATAAAGAGGAAGAAGGAGAAGAAAAGAAGTTCTAAAAGGAACCAAGAGAAACTATGAACATCAAGCTTGAAACAAGAACTTTAAAGAAAAGAATACATGAAAGAAAATCCCTACTTGGTGTGATGAACTTGAAGATGGAAGAAGAAGATGAAGAAGATGAAGAACTTGAAGAACTTGAAGAACACAAGAACTTTGAGAGAAAAAGAAAAGCTTTGAGTGTTTCCTAAACTTAGCAAATGATCTAAAAGTGGTGCAAGCTCCTCAAAGCATTCTATTTATAGAGAAATGAAACAAATGGAGTGTGTGTGTATGGGCTGAAGGTGTTCGGCCATGAGGGTGCAGAATGGAGGCATCCATGAGTTCCATGAGGTGAGATAATGTGTTCTTGAGGCATGGTGAGGTATGGTTCAAGGTATGGCCTCAAGCATGGTTCTTTGAGTGAGAAAATAATTAAACATGTGGTCAATGGGGGAGGAGGTGGCCGAAATGCATCAGCCCATGGGGGAGGGTTCTTTGCATTTTAATTGTGGTTTAGAGTTGTGTTTAGGTGTATCTTTGATTATGCTTAAGATTAGGAATTTGTAAGAAAGTGTTTAGGTAAGGAAAATGGGTAATTAAGGTGGTCTAGACATAATTAAGGAGTGGTCTTGCACCATTAGTGGGTTAAATCCTCAATTTAGAGTCTAAACAACTCTAGACACATTTCCTTGATTTAAGGAATTGGAGAAAGAAAATACTATTCAAGATTCCAAGACTAGGAGTCTTGAGTTCTAAAAAGGGATTTAAGTTTAATCTAAGAAATTTTAGATTTTAATTAACTTTAATAAATTATTTTGACTCTAGATTAATTAGGGAAATAAATTAATCTTCGTTTAGAGCCTAATATTGCTTAGGTTTGCTTAATTACGTCATTAAGCTCAAAAACACTATTCTAGGGGCAAATTCGTAATTTTGCACTAAAACTGCCCGGGGCCACCGGGACTTGAACAGAGACCTCTAGACACATGAAAACATGTTTTTAAACCTCGGGGGAAAGTTCCGGGCTCAAACGGCACCTTTACCCTGCGTAAGCAGCTATAGGGGTATTTTGATCATTTTGACCAAATCGGAAAACGAGATTTTCGCTTCCGAAAGCATTCAAAGGCCATTCAATCCCCTTCAAACATTGAGTTGACCCTTCGAGGACGACCGAGTTGGTTACCCTCGAACTCGGGTCAGGAAATGACCTCAGAGGCATTTTGGTCATTTCCCTCGGACAGAAAAATCGGGGTGTTACATTACTCCCCTCCTTAAAAAGAATTTCGCCCTCGAAATTCGTTACCTTAGAAAAGCTCGGGATACTTGTCTCGCATTTCTGTCTCTAGCTCCCATGTGAATTCTTCAGACTTGTCGGCGTCCCATGCTACTTTTACCAAAGGAATGGACTTGTTCCTCACCGCTTGACTCACGCGGTCCACGATTCTCGTGGGGAAGATTGAAATTTAGGTCGTCCCTTAATCAACATGCTCTGGCTCTAAAAGCGGGGCTAGGAGTCGGGACTCATACTTCCTTAATCGAGAGTCGTGAAAGACGTCGTGAAGATTAGAAAGATTAGGGGGTAAGGCTATTTTGTAGGCAACTGTTCCTATCTTTTGAAGAATTTGGAAGGGACCAAGGAATCGGGGGCTCAACTTTTTGACTTTCATGGCTCTCCCTATGCCTGTAGTGGGGGTAATCCTAAGGAACACATGTTCTCCCTCTTCGAACTCCAAGGGCTTGCGCCGCTTGTCCGCATAGCTCTTTTGTCTACTTTGAGCAGTGAGCATCCTATCCCGGATCCTCTTGATTTGTTCCGTCGTTTCCCTCACTACATCGGGTCCTAAGACACTTTGCTCCCCAGGCTCGTACCAACACAAAGGTGATTGACACTTCCTTCCATACAACGCCTCGTACGGTGCCATACCGATGCTCGCGTGATAACTGTTGTTATACGCAAACTCGATCAAAGGCAAGTACTTATCCCAACTTCCCCTTTGGTCTAACACACAGGCTCTTAGCATGTCCTCTAGGGTTTGGATCGTCCTTTCGGATTGTCCGTCTATTTGTGGGTGGTAAGCAGTGCTCAAGCATAGCTTTGAACCAAACGCCTTTTGAAAGGCTCCCCAAAAACACGACGTAAACCGCGGATCTCTATCCGAGATTATCGTCGACGGTACTCCATGCAATCTTTCGATCTCTTGGATGTATAACTGAGCTAATTTATCTAAAGAGTATGTCACTCTAATAGGTACAAAGTGTGCCGACTTGGTTAGTCGATCCACTATCACCCATATAGCATCATGGCCAGCTTGGGTCTTAGGCAATCCTGTCACGAAATCCATGGATATGCATTCCCACTTCCATTCGGGGATGGACAGGGGTTGCAACAAACCTGAAGGTTTTTGGTGCTCGATTTTCACTTTCTGACATACCAAGCACTTACTAACCCAGGCGACTACATCCTTCTTCATTCCGGGCCACCAAAACATCTTCTTCAAATCTTGGTACATCTTGGTAACACCGGGATGAATGGTGAAATAACTTTTGTGAGCCTCCTCCAAGATCTTTTCTCGGAGGTCACCATCTTGGGGTACGCAGATCCTTCCTTCAAACCTCCATATCCAATCCTCACCTCTTTCGAAACCTTTCAACTTTCCAGCCTTAACAGCATCTATGATCTCCTCGAACTCCTCATTCTCTCGTTGTGCTAACATGATTCTTTGCTTAAATCCACTTGTCACACTAAGATAGCACATCTTTATCCCTTTATCGGTCGCTGACATCCCTAGATTCATATCCCTAAACTTCTCTATCAACTCAACTTCTTTGATCATCATGTGGGACAGGTGTAACGACTTTCGGCTCAAGGTGTCGGTGACTACATTAGCCTTGCCGGGGTGGTAACTTAGACCGAAATCGTAGTCCTTGAGGAATTCCATCTACCTTCTTTGCCTCATGTTTAACTCCTTTTGATCAAAGAGGTACTTGAGACTCTTATGATCGGAGAAAACTTCAAACCTTACACCATACAGATGGTGTCTCCACATCTTTAAGGCAAACACTATGGCGGCTAACTCTAGGTCATGGGTGGGGTAGTTAGCCTCGTGAGGCTTGAGTTGTCGAGATGCATAGGCTACCACTTGCCTATTTTGCATCAACACACACCCTAGTCCTTTGCCCGAAGCATCACAATATACCTCGAAGGGTACATTGGGGCTAGGTAAGACTAAGACTGGGGTCATGGTTAACCTTTCCTTAAGCTCTTGAAAACTCTTCTCACACTCGGGGTTCCAAACGAAGGGGGTATTCTTTCTAGTTAGCTTGGTTAGGGGTAAGGCGATTTGAGAGAATCCTTTTATAAACCTACGGTAATAGCCCGCTAAACCTAAAAAGCTCCGTATTTCTGTTACGGTGGTTGGTCTATCCCAATTCATTACGGCTTCTACCTTACTAGGATCAACGGCTATACCTCCTTTTGACACAATGTGCCCTAAAAACTTGACCTCCTCCAACCAAAATTCACACTTAGAGAGTTTTGCATACAGCTTTTTCTCCTTCAAAATCTCCAAAACTATCCTCAAATGACGCTCATGCTCCTCGTGGGTTTTTGAATAGATGAGTATATCATCTATGCAAACGACCACGAACTGATCTAAATAGGGTCTAAAGATCCTATTCATGTAATCCATAAATACTGCAGGAGCATTTGTCAACCCAAAAGACATCACCGCGAACTCAAAGTGTCCATACCGAGTTCTAAAGGCGATCTTTGGTATATCTTGATCTCTCACTCTAATTTGGTGGTATCCTGACCTTAGGTCGATCTTGGAAAATACTACTGCTCCTCTCAATTGGTCCATAAGATCATCTATCCTAGGCAAAGGGTACTTGTTTTTCACCGTCACACGGTTCAATTGCCTATAATCTATGCACAACCTCATGCTCCCGTCCTTCTTCTTCACAAATAGGACTGGAGCTCCCCAAGGTAAGGCACTAGGTCTTATAAAGCTCTTCTCTAAAAGCTCCTCAAGTTGGGTTTTGAGCTCGGCTAGTTCTAGGGGTGACATTCTATAAGGGGCAATGGAGATTGGTCCCGCTCCAGGAACCAACTCAATGGAGAACTCCACTTCTCTCTCGGGAGGAAACTCGGGTATATCTTCCGGAAACACCTCGGGATAGTCTCTCACTATAGGTATATTTTCTAAAATCTGCTCAAAGTGTACTTCGCTAGCGGCTAGGAGAACATATCCTTTAGTCTTTTTCCCACTACAGTGGACCTCTACGGCATTAAGATAGAGTCTCAAAGGTTGGCTTATTTCACTAGGGGGAGAAGGAAAGACAACTGTTTTGGTGTCACAGTCTAACAATACACGGTTGGCGTGAAGCCAATCCATGCCAAGAACTACTCCTATACCTTTCATGGCTAAACAAATTAAATCCATAACATATGACCTATTTTTGGTGGTGAGGTGACAGTTTAGACAACAATAACAAGTATTCACAGGATGATTTGTAGAGGTAGAAACAATAAGATCAAAAGGAAGTTTGGAAGTTTTCAAATTTAGAGCCTCGACACTAGCATATGAAATAAAAGAATGTGTTGCACCAGAGTCATAAAGTACAGTTAAGATCCTACCATCTATTTCGCACTTACCTTCTATGAGACCGTTGGATGTGTCCGCTTTGTCTACATTGAGGGTGAAGACCCTCCCTTGGTGTTGCGGCCTAGGGTTCTGATTCGCTGGCCCTCTGTTGTTGCATCTGTTGGCATAGTGGCCGGGCTTCCCGCACTTGAAGCACACGTTTTGTCCAGCTAGGCAGGGACGGTTGCCATGATCTTTCCCACACTGGGGGCATATTATCGCCGGTGTAGTCCTAGCAAAGGTGGCGGGGGCTCCTTGGGGCGTCTTGTTCTTGGTCCCACCGGAGCCTCCTTGTTGCGCATTGTTCCGGGGGCCTCCCGACACTCCTTGCCAGTTATTGTTGTTGTTGTTTCGGTGGTTGTTGTTCTGGAATGGTGGTCTGTAGGGTTGCTTGGGTTGTTGGTGGAAGGGGGTTCTTTGTTGTTGTTGTGGTTTGAATTGGTTGGCATAGTAGGGGTTGTAATGGTTTCGTGGTTGGTTTTGGTGTTGGGGTTTGAACTTCGGGGCTTGAGGTCCCAGCCCCTTAGCTCTTTCCGCCCTTGCAGCCTGGAGCTTACCTTGTCCTTCCTCCAAAATGCGGCACTTGTTGACCAGGGTGGGGAAGTCCCTGATCTCCATATGTGCTACAACATAATTCAGCTCTGGCTTCAATCCGGCTTCGTACTTCACACATTTCCATATCTCATCGGGGTTCCCTTGGAACACCCGTGAGAACTTGATCAGTTCTTCGAATCTTGCCATGTACTGGGCAATAGTCCTTCCTCCTTGGGTTAGTTGCATGAACTCGATGTCCTTTGCATTCCTTACTGACTCCGGGAAGTACTTCTCGTAGAAGTAAGTCTTGAACAGCTCCGGTTCAAGCTGATGCAGAAGCTTCCAGCAGTCTTCGGGTGCCAGTCCACCAGAACTTGGCATCCGACTCCATCATATAAGCAGCGAAGGTGACCTTTTGCTCCTCTGAGCAAGCCACCATGGAGTAGATCTTCTCCATATTTTTGATCCACTCATCAGCTTTGTCGGGGTCCATGGCTCCTCGGAAGGTTGGTGGGTTCGCCTTGCGAAACTCCCCAAACCTCACTTGCTCGACCATTTCGGCAGTAGGGGGAGCACGTCCGGTGTCTCCTTGTTGGTTCATCCTCTCGAACATTCGTTCCATGGCCCTAGCCATGTCACGAACAACAGCAGCAGTAGCATTGTTTTGGTCCCCATTGGTCGGGGTCCTAGGTTGTCTCCTTGGTGCCATTGGTTCCTAAACACACGAGACAATAAACACTGAGGTGATCAGGCTCAATATTCCATGTAAAATGAGCTAGTTACCATGGCACACGCAAGTAGACAAGGGTCATGCACTTCTACCCTATAGCTTATCTCTAGCTAAGCTCTACGCATGACATAGCTATCGTACTACACTTTAGAAAGCATAGTCAGTCCAATCCTCAGGCTCCATGAGAATCGAACTGCTCTGATACCATAATGTAACATCCTAATTTTTAACCCAATACTCTAGAACATATTTGGATTAAACATTAGTCTGTTACTTCATAGTTCTCAATTTTACTTAGAAATACTTAGTGAAAAATACGGGTAAATTTTTTTTGAAATAAAAAGTGAGAGCCGCGTGATGCGATAAGCGGTAAACCATGTAAAGTAAAACAATTATCTCACAACATCATAACATGAGGCACAACATGAACATCACTGAATATCATCTCATATATATATAACTTGCCCACTTATAAGTGTGGGTCTTAATTTAGTACAAGGGAAATGCATAAAAGAAAATACAACATAAGCATAAACATAATCTACTCCCCTACCCGAGTGCATCTAATGGGATAACCTCTAAACAAAAGAAGGTTTATCCCCATCTAAGTGGTGTGTACTCTAACCGGGTACTCCATTGAACGATCGTCACCTCCTACTGGCGTCCATCTCGCGAACGAGGCAAATATCCGGGAAACTGGGCGAGCTCCTCGGACGTGAAGAGGCAGAACGGGGATCGAGTGTGTCCCCCGCGGTATGTTCGCATCTCCAGTCATCGTGCAAGCCGTGTTTGAGTCACGGTATCCTCACTGCCCTCCCTCGACGGTGGGGGAGAGGGGGCAGAGCTCTCGCTATACGGATGGGTAGGCGGGTCCTCGGACGGATTGGTCTCCGAGAAGTAAGTCCGGGGCACGTAATCGGGATAGTCTCGCATGGCTAGGGCGGCGGTGTGCGTGCGGAGCACTCTCTCGTCATGCGTTCGCGCGCGCTCAAAAACCCGCTCATCGTCGCCATAGGGTGCAGTCGGGGAGAAGCGATGGGTGTGCACGGGATAAGCGAAGGGGCGTCCTACGAACATGAAAACCCGCACCGTGCACTGTCCCTTAAAATGGTATGACCCGTGAGTCGGGTCATAGTGTACCTCCCACGTCGGCGTGTCCACGAACACTACGAACGTCGCCATCTGAAGACGTGACGGAAAGAAAGAGATAGAGGGAGTGAGAATCTTGCTAAAGAATCTCAGTAGGGCCTCCTACTACCTAGGTGTCATCATCTACGTCCTCAGGAACCTTGGGTTTAATTATACAAATGAGTGAGCATGCATCATGTCCATTTTTAAGTTCTAAACATAGTTTAGCCAAGGTCCATTCATTTTAGAATGATCTTAATGTCATGAATGCAACATAATAGAAGATGTATGCATGGCACTACCTAATGCACATACATAACATAACATCAAGCATCATCATACTTAGTGGCATAAGGTGGCAATAGAAACATTCATATGGGACAAACTTAGTGACATAATCATAATCATGAAACATCTCTTTCTCATGGGCCACCCTAAAAGACAATCGAACTGGGGGTGTTCGGCCGAACCGGTGTAACCCAGAACGTGTCATACATCTAGGTTATGAGCTCATACCTTAACTAGTCGTCACTAGTTCTTACTTACCACTTAACGATAAGCGTATCATAAATCATAAATCCCGACTATCTGAGTACGGGTTAAGGGGCAAAACTCTTAGGGGTGCTCGGCCGAACCGATGTCACCTAAGAGTATAAATTGGTACCGATGTCACATGAGTTCTATGGAGGTGCTCGGCCAAACCGGTGTCATCCTAGAACCCATCTTAGTACCTTAATTTTCAAAATCTCTTTAAGTCCCCAAATTTGTTGGGAATTCGGCGGCACGATGGCATTACACCGAATTCCTTCCAAATTTGCTTTATGCCACATAAACATATATCCTCATGAATTCATCATATGAATAACATCATCATCATTTACATAACATACATCATCATGGAACATTCAACCGTTTATCCTTACGGTAGCTTATGCTTTGACCCTTACGGGTCTTAATCATGAGATTTGGTTCTCTACATCCGTCGCTCATATCTTTATGCACCTAAGGGCTCATAGTTAATCATCATTCCTAATCCTCATGTTCATACTTAAAACTGAAAAGCATAGGGCAAAATCTCTAACTTGTATTTACGGGGTTCTAGAACTTACGTTTTAGACCCTTTCTCGGTTCCGTCTTCGCCGAAGGCGCTATATATTAAATCTAAATCAATTATGAGACATTCCTATGCTTAAGGACTAATTATTAATCATGTTTATCATGTTGTAAGGGTGCTGGACAGAATCCAGAAAATTAAATGTTCTAAGAGTTCTGCATTTGCATTTTTACGATTTTCTAGTTACTAGTTTCCCTATAGGTGCTGGAATTCAATTCTTATTCAAATGATACCAAGTTTTTCATGTCTAAACAATCTAAATCTGATTGTGTTCCCATTAAAATAGTTTGGATAAGTTCCAAAAACAAATGGGTCAAAACTATGTTAAATTCTAGCTTTACGGTATTTCTAGTTAGCTAGTTTCTTTTCTATCACGCATAGATTCGCTTCTACATCATCATATGATATTTTCACACATTCCAACACATCAAATCATCATCATACAGCATCACACTCATCATATTAGAACCGAAAACATCTTGCCTCAATAAGAGAATTAAATTGACATTTCTAGGTACATAAGTTAACTAGTTTCTCTTGGAATCAATTTAGAATTTCTAAAAACTCTTTGCAAATCATTTTAATTCATCAAAAGGCTAAGAGAAGCCTTAGGTCAATGACCAAAATATATTTCATCTCCTAAAAGGGAGTAAAGTCATATCTCATGACAACATAACCTTGAAAAGGTTTGTAAAGCTTTAAGGAAAACATAGAACATAGACTATTGGTCCTTGTAGCTAGATGAAAACTCATTGAAAGTCCATCATCACTACTTGGCGGAAAATATGCATTCAAAGAATGGTTTCACATTAAACTTTAACTTGGAATGAAATGGGCAAGTCTTTGAGCTCTAGGTTCTTAAGTTACGACATAAAATAAACATGCTCATGCTTTTTATTTTTTAATCTTTCTTACAAAATAAAGTGATGACATAAATTAAATATGCAAGGCATAAACTTAAATGTGCAAGCTTGAAAGTAAATATGCGAAGCATAAACTTAAACGTGCAAGCTTGAAAGTAAATATGCAAGATTCAATTCTTCATTTTAGTGGTCTTGGCCCAACAACAATCGACTTTAAGGCCGAAATAGAAAGGCATTCGAGAAATTAATTAGGTGATAATGCAAGTTCAATTCTTTATTTTAGTGCTCTAGGCCCAACAACAATCGACTTTAAGGCCGAAATAGAAAGGCTTCGAGAATTAAATTAAGTGATGATACAAGTTCCATTTTAATCTTTATGTTCTTAGGTGATAGCTAGAAAGTAAAGATGCATAGCAAGAATGTAAATATGAATGCAAGCATAAAATAAATTACGCAAGTTCATTGTATCTTTCTAGAGCTCTTAACAAGACTTTAAAGGAATTTAAACCATAACCCATACTCATCCAAACAAGGTAAAGTCAAGCTTAGAGTTCTTAAAACTTAACATAATATTTTTAGGAAATCAAACCATGAAGCCAAGCAAAATTTAAGGGAATGGCCGAAATCATCAAGAAGAAAAAGGAACATTTTAGAACTCTAGAGTTCATGATCTTGATGATATATTAACACCAACATCATGAGTCCTCATCATTGAGTTCATAGAGCCATTTTAAAACATCATTAAAGCTAAAGTTCTCAAGAGTTCAAGAAAGGAAAAACTAAAAACATTTTTGCTCAAGAACAAAGATCAAGCTCTAGAGTTTGTTTCAAGTGATGAACATCATCAAGCTCTCATTCCTTCATTCCCAAATGCCCATGGCCGAAACATAAAGAGGAAGAAGGAGAAGAAAAGAAGTTCTAAAAGGAACCAAGAGAAACTATGAACATCGAGCTTGAAACAAGAAGTTTAAAGAAAAGAATACATGAAAGAAAATCCCTACTTGGTGTGATGAACTTGAAGATGGAAGAAGAAGATGAAGAAGATGAAGAACTTGAAGAACGCAAGAACTTTGAGAGAAAAAGAAAAGCTTTGAGTGTTTCCTAAACTTAGCAAATGATCTAAAAGTGGTGCAAGCTCCTCAAGGCATTCTATTTATAGAGAAATGAAACAAATGGAGTGTGTGTATGGGCTGAAGGTGTTCGGCCATGAGGGTGCAGAATGGAGGCATCCGTGAGTTCCATGAGGTGAGATAATGTGTTCTTGAGGCATGGTGAGGTATGGTTCAAGGTATGGCCTCAAGCATGGTTCTTTGAGTGAGAAAATAATTAAACATGTGGTCAATGGGGGAGGAGGTGGCCGAAATGCATCAGCCCATGGGGGAGGGTTCTTTGCATTTTAATTGTGGTTTAGAGTTGTGTTTAGGTGTATCTTTGATTATGCTTAAGATTAGGAATTTGTAAGAAAGTGTTTAGGTAAGGAAAATGGGTAATTAAGGTGGTCTAGACATAATTAAGGAGTGGTCTTGCACCATTAGTGGGTTAAATCCTCAATTTAGAGTCTAAACAACTCTAGACACATTTTCTTGATTTAAGGAATTGGAGAGAGAAAATACTATTCAAGATTCCAAGACTAGGAGTCTTGAGTTCTAAAAAGGGATTTAAGTTTAATCTAAGCAATTTTAGATTTTAATTAACTTTAATAAATTATTTTGACTCTAGATTAATTAGGGAAATAAATTAATCTTCGTTTAGAGCCTAATATTGCTTAGGTTTGCTTAATTACGTCACTAAGCTCAAAAACACTATTCTAGGGGTAAAATCATAATTTTGCACTAAAACTGCCCGGGGCTACCGGGACTTGAACAGAGACCTCTAGACACATGAAAACATGTTTTTAAACCTCGGGGGAAAGTTCCGGGCTCAAACGGCACCTTTACCCGCGTAAAACGCTATAGGGGTATTTTGGTCATTTTGACCCGAAACTGTGGAAAATGAGATTTTCGCTTCCGGAAGCATTCAAAGGTCATTCAATCCCCTTCAAACATTGAGTTGACCCTTCGAGGACGACCGAGTTGGTTACCCTCGAACTCGGGTCAGGAAATGACCTCAGGGGCATTTTGGTCATTTCCCTCGGACAGAAAAATCGGGGTGTTACAAAGGGCTTACAAGGCTTCTACACCATCATAAGCTACAAAACGTTTTACCATATATCGCATTCTTACCTTGAGTGTCAGAATGGGAGGTATCTCCAACATTGATTGTGAATACTCGTCCTTCGGGTTGGGGTCTGAAAGTGGCGTTCAGTTGTGGGAACTTCACATTGCAATCTCAAATCATGTGGCTAGGCTTACCACACCTAAAGCACACTCTTTATCCAGCTAAACAGGGGCAGTCACCATGGTTCTTTCCACACTTTGGGCAAATGACGACGAGGTTATCCTAAGATGCCTCCTCTTTTAGGCCATATGATCCTTCATGTTGAAAGTTATCCTTGGGGCCTTGTGGTTTGAATAGTGGTCTAAAGTGTGGCTCGAACTGCAGCTTGACCTTCTAATTATACTACGGATTGAAATGTGTTCCAGATTAATATTTGTGCTGCAGCTTGAACCTTAAAGCTTGTGGCGTCAGCTTCTTGGTGAAATTTTCAGCTCTCAATACACTTAGCTTCTTGTGGCCTTCCTCAAGAATGCGACATTTGTTGACTAGGGTAGGGAAGTCCCTAATCTCCATGTGTGCAACAACAACATTAAGTTCTGCCTTCAGCCCGGCTTCATACTTGACACATTTCCATACTTCATTGGGATTTCCTTGGAAAACCCTTGAAAATTTGATCAGCTCCTCGAACTTCGCAGTGTATTGTGCAACGCTCATCTCACCTTGGGCCAGCTTCATGAATTCTATGTCCTTAGCATTTCTCACAGATTCTGGGAAGTGCTTTTCATAGAAGTAGGCCTTGAACAACTCCCAATTGATCAAGGTATCTGCTGCATCTAGCAGTCTTCACGTTCCAATCCACCAAAACTCTACATCTGCCTCTAGCATGTAGGCAGCGAAGGTTACCTTCTATTCCTTGGTGCAAGCGATCACCGAGAAGATCTTCTCCATGCTCTTGATCCACTCATCAGCTTGGTCCGGGTTCAGGGCTCCTCTAAACGATAGCGGGTTTGCTTTGCGAAACTCCCCAAATCGGGCATGCTCAAGATCTTCAACAGCATTGGGGTCACGGCTGGCATTGCGCTGACGATCCATCCTCTCGAACATCATCTGCATGGTCCTTGCCATATCCCTAAGGGCTTCAGCAGTCTCATTATTCTGCTCGCCTCCTCCCGGCGTCCTAGTTTGTCGTAGTCTTGCCATTGGTCCTTAAGCACACAGAGCAATAAACATCGAGGTGATCAGGCTCAATACTCTATGCAAAGTGAGCTAGTTACCATGGCATGTTCACACATATAGGAGTCATGCATTCCTATCCTATAGCTTATTCTAATAAAGCACTATACATGACTTAACTACCGTATCATGCTTAAGAAGCATAGTCAGTCCAATCCACAGGCTCTGTGAGAATCGAACTGCTCTAATACCAAAATGTAACATCATAATTTTTAACCCAATACTCCTAGAACGTATTTAGGTTAAACATTAGTCTATTACTCTTTTAGTCCTATTCTTTAAAACCCTTCTTTAAAATACTTAGCAGAAAATACAAATAAATTTTTTTCTTTTTGAAACTTGAAAATAAAACCCGAGCCGTGCACTAACCTAATGTTCGTCATAACCATAACGTACAAGAAAAAATAATCACACCATACATAATCATAAAATATAGTATTATTCATAACAACATAATACCATCACATCTTCAAAGATACATAATTTACTAGCATCAAGGTACCATCATTTACATCAAAACATGCACACATATATAAAGTGTTCCTTATCCGCCTACGAGGGTTGATAAGTATCAACCCAAAAGCTAAACTATCTATGCTTCCGCAATGACCTTCTGCTCTATTTGCTAGTGTGACCCTTAAGCACGAGCCTTAGAGAAACTCATGAACCTCGTTGTAATCCTTGTCTGGAGACGACATGGAAGAAAAAAAAGGGATGAGAAACTCATTCAAGATTCTCAGTAAGGATTCCCGACTCTAACATAAGTGTCATCGTCCCTAGCCACCTCGATTTTAATTATGAAAAAGGTGTACATGCATAAGGTTTGGTTTTAGACTTTTCAAATCTATTTATCCAAAGTGGGTGTCTTCTAGTTTGAGTCTTAATGACATGAATGCAACAAATATTGGATGAATGCATGACAATACCATATGTGTAACACCCTAAATATTATCTAAAAATTAATTTGAGCTTTATCAATCATAATTTCAAAAATTTGATAGTTTGAACAATGATGAGGACAATCCAATGGATATGTAAAAAAAAAAACATGAATAGTAATTTGCGGGCCCCATAAATCCGCCAGGACAGCCGAAATCCTAGAATTGGGCCCCGGAGATGCCCAAAATTGAGAAATTATATGATTATGGTTAGAAATAGGTAGAATTAAAGATTTTATACCCGAAAATATTTTTCGGGCAATGTTTGATTACTGAATTTTCTTTGTTTTACCGTTAGTAAAATTTCGGTGTGCGATTTTTGACACCGAAAGATAATTTAATCATGATAAATAGATAATGTATATCTATTCAACCCATGTGTAAGGCTAAGATTTAATCTTGGCTTCCAAGGTCAAATCCTAGCCATCCATTCTACTATCTTTCTTTAAGAATCATTCATTTATATTATACAATATCCAAGCTTCCTTTACAAGCCAAACACAACAACATCTTCTTCATTAAGTTAACATACATTCACGGACAGCAAAAAAGGAGGAACAACAACCTCCATTTCTTTTTCTCAAGAGCTCCAAAATTTATTTCCAACCTCAAAAACCTTAACTTAGAGTTGTTAAAACTTCCAATTTCCTTCACAAAACTTGTTCTACTCTTCATAATCTACTATTCTAACCGATTGAAATTTCAATTCCTCACTTTGATATCTTATACTCCTCTGCCTAAGGAACGGTTTGGTGTAGGTTTAGGAGCTTTGAAGTGGAAGGAATCAACTTTGGAGCACCTTAGAGCAAAGGATCCAAAAGACACCAAAAGTAGGGTTTTTAAAATCTCTTTTCCTTCCAATCTGTTATTCTATTTCAATCATTGATTTAAATTGGCATTTCTGGATTTATTGGTTGATTATAGATAGATATTGATGTGTGTAATTTGGTGGAGTGTTTGGATGATGTTAGAAATCATTTTTGTTAAAAGAGATTTTGAACCATGTTGCTGGAATTTCGGTTTTTGAATAGACAGTATTTGTTCATGAATTTTCTGGGCTTTTTGTGGACATTTTCGTTAGCTTAAAAACATATATGTTGGAGTTAACATCTTTATCTAGTCCCACGAATTTTATTGGGTTTTTATTTTGAGTCAAACTGCCTTACAAAAATCAAGAACTGAAATTAAGCATATGCTGCCTGAAATGTTGAATCTGAAGCTGTGAACTTGTGAAATTTTATTAATCTAGTAAATGATTCAATTATGAGCTGAAAGTTTTACAGGATATTAGACACATTTGAGGTTTTACTATGATTTTTATTTAGAATTTTCTGGGTTCAATTGCTAGAGTCAAAAATTATGAATTTTGGTTCTTGAGCTGAGGTTGGATTGTTTCTGACCACTAAATTTTTAGAATTTTTTTAATATAGATAGAGAACTCTAATTACCCTGAAATTTTTACAAGACCTCGGGGACACATTCAGGTGTCATTGATAATTTTTATAGTCTCTGAAATGATTGTTTTATGTGCAAATAAATTCGTGCCACAATAGTGTGAAATCTGCCATTGTGCTGAAAATAAATTGATGCTTTCAATGGATGAAAATGTAGCATTTTGTACTAGTATGACATGAGTATCTGAATATGAGTATGAGTAATTGAGCATATGAACTTATTGATGAGGTTAGGTACACATAGATACAAATGATTATTGTAATTGTTTATATGTGAAAGAAAAGCATAAGATTATGTTTCTTGGACTGGAGAAAGTAAATCCAGTTTGTTAGGGAAAGTAAACCTAACTACCGAGAAAGGCATAAGATTTATAATCCTTGGGCTGGAGAAAGTAAATCCGGTCTGTCAGGGAAAGTAAACCTGACTACCCTTGAATTGAGTCGAGGAAAGTAAACCTGGCTAGGAATAGGTCTATGTGAGAATTGGAGAAAGTAAATCCAATGATCATGTATAGGAATAAGCTCAGTCCTGAAAAGCAGTCTATTACCCATTATTGCCACACTGGGACGGCGGTACGTAATGCCCAAATGTGACAAGATTAGTCAAGGGCCAAGGCAAGTTTAAAAAGTAAATTTTCTAAGGAATCTTTTATTTTATATGCCGAGTGAAGAAGTTTAGTATTGATATTGAGACCAATATATTTAAGTGGAAAGTTAGTAATGTATGATGTTGAGTAGTATGGTATATGTACATTAAGTGATTGAATGTTAAAAGAAACCCACTTCGGAAAGGTGATTTTATAACTTTAAAATGAACCTTTGATATATATATATATTGCATGCCCACTTTTTCTTAATAAACCAAAGTAGTTAGGGCGATGACGATGACATTATGATTGTGTATTTGGGGGAGTTACCCTACTAAGAATTGTATAATTCTCACCCCTATGTTTTTGTGTTCCCGTGTCGTCTCCAGGTTGATGCAGAAAATTGAGAAACTGTTATGCAATAGAACTCGGAAGTACAATAGGGTAGTAGTTAATACTTTTGTTATATTGTATTTAGTGGAATGGATATGTATGTAAATAGGTTAGAGGACAAGGTTTGTTAAGGCTCATCAAAGAACTTTCTTAATGTACTGAACTTTGTATTAAATGAATATTTTGGTTTCATTGCTATATATTTCAGTAGAATTATGACCAAGTTATCTCGCAAATCAATCCAAATGGCTATAGATATTTAAGAAAGGTCCGCTAATTTATAAGTAACAACTCTCGAGTATGATGTCATGACTTAAGGATGATGCTATACTTGGGAGGATGTTACAATATGCACATTAACATGAAAATCATAGCACTTGGGACAACATAAAGAAACAGAAATCACATACATGGCATAAAAAGGCACAGTACTTTTCATGTGACATTTTTCTCATAAGTCAAACTCTTAAGTTCTTCTTTTCTTAAAGACACCCTCTTAACATATTCACTAAAAATCCAACCGACTCACTGGCTCCAGTGATAATCTGGTCACCAAACTACATCTCATCTATCGCCTAGGAATGAGCTCAATCCTAACTAGTCGTCACTAGATTTAGTATGGGGTAATGGAGTGGGTAATTCATCCTTTCTTCTTCGAAACGCATCTACTGGCATTCAGTACACAGTAATATTGTCCGCTTCGGCAGGCTCGATGTCTATATCCCCTAAGGTTTTGCTTTCTCCTCACCGTAGCAAGAGAAATGCGTCTGGGTACTGTGTCACATTTGTTTTAGAGGTGCTCAGCCGAACTGGTGTCACCCAGAACGTATCTCATGGAGTTTTCAAAAACTTTTCTAGGTTCTCAAATTTGACGAAAATTTGGCAGCATAACGACTGTAAACCGAATTTCCTCAAATTTTCTTTATGCCACGAAATATATAGAGCATGCATCGCCATTCAACATCAACATAGGATATCAAGTCATATAGTCAAACTCATCATAGTATATACGTCATCACATCATTTCTTTAACATTCTTAACAGATAGTATGCTCCTAACCAGTTTGCCGGAATCAAGGACTGAGCTCAGCTAATACATATGCTATGCTCAAGTCATTCTCATAATTAAACATACATCTACTTGAAGTCATAAAGCTCATTATGTCTTAGGATCTATGATGTCTTATGCTTTGACCCTTACAGGTCTTAATGTTGAAAACCAATTATGCTAACATCCGTTTTTATCCTTTTATGCACCTATAGGTTCACAACTAATTGTCCTCATTAATTTTTATGCTTAGGAGCAGAACAAACAACCCCATACAGATTGTCAAGTTCTAAATCTTGCAATTACGGAGTTCTAGAAACTGCGTTTTACACCCTTTCTACGTTCTGTCTTTGCCTAAGGCACTACAAATCAAATCTAAACCAATTATGGGGCATTCCTATGCTTATGAACTAATTATAAACCATGTTTACTGCATTACAAAGTTGCTGGACAGAAACAGAGAATTAATTAATCTAAGTGTTCTAGAATTGCATTTTTACGGTTTTCTAGTCACTAGTTTCTCTATAGGTGCTAAAAATCAATCCTAACTCAAATTTTACCAAGTTTTTCATAATTAAACAATCATAAATGAATGTTATCCCATTAAAACAGTTTTGGCAGTAGCTAAAAATAAATGGGTCAAAACTATGCTAAAACTCAACTTTACGATTTTTCTGTAAGACTAGTTTCTTTCCTAACATGCATAGAAAGGCTCCTACTTCAACATATATAATTTTTACACATTCTATCATGCAAAAACAACATCATTTTAAACCTTCGGGGAAAGTTTCGGGCCCAAATGGTACCTTTACCCGCGTATAAATGCTATAGGGGTATTTTAGTCATTTTGACCCGAAATTGCAGAAAATAAGATTTTCGTTTTTGAAATCACTCAAGGACCATCTAATCCCCTTCAAACATTGAGTTGACCCTTTGAGGACTGCCAAGCCAGCTATCCTTGAATTTCGGACAAAAAAGGACCTCAGGGGCATTTTAGTCATTTTTCTCTCAGACAGAAAATCAAGGCATTACAAATCACACATATCATATAGATTAATCAAACAACCATAGCCTGCTCTAAGATATCTAGAACACCCTATTTTGATAACATGCACTATTGATTCCTGTGAACCATTCTTCTTGCCTCGAGACCCTTAATCCTTAACTAAACTCCTTCAAGCGTAAAAGCATGCAATCAAAACATCCAATCATATTCACACATAATACACTTTCATGCAATAGAGGGAAACAACATGTTTCTTGCCTATTAACTTCCTACCAGTGTGTTACCAAGCCATAACTTAAACTTGACAAATTTCATTTAAATCCCTTTCATCTAGCTTAGAAGCATAGTTCACGAGGAAGAGAACATGCATCCTATATATATGAGCTTCTCAAGTTACTCAAATCATGTTTCTACAATGCCAACTCAAGTAAAACTATCATACATTCATATAATGCTCTAATTCATGTCACATAACCTTAAAGTAATATCACTTTTGCACACATGACATAAAAGGAAACATTCCCTAACCAAAACACAACTTGTTAAAACATTCAATCTTGATTCAAGCCATTTTCCATGAGCATGAACTAGAACTACTTAAGATGCTTGTATCTAGTTATTCTAAGTTCACGTAAGTAAAACATGTTTTCACTTCCTTTCTTCTTTCATTTTAAATTCCTAAGAATTCATAAACTTTCATAAAAGAATAAACTAGTCATGGCCATTAAAAACTGGGAATCATGGGGTTTAATGGTCATAAATGAACTAACAAAAATCTATTCTACTTATCACTTTGAAAAAGCATATTGGGACTTCGTACACATGCACAAAACCATATGCTTAACAAACATGAACACATCACTCATGCATTTTCATTTGTTCAAGCTAATATAATTACAATAACATATGAAAGAACCTAAGTAATCCAATTTCTAAATGTAACATCCTAATTTTTAATCCAATACTCCTAGAACGTATCTAGGTTAACCATTAGTCTATTACTCTTTTAGTCTCATTCTTTAAACCTTTCTTTAAAATATTGAAAATACAGATAATTTTTTTTTAAAATATAAATGTAAAGTAAGAGCCGCGCATATCATAAGCGAGTGTTATCGTAAAATGTAACTCATACAAAAGAAAGCACAAGATAGGAACATCAAATAACCTCATAACGATAGTCAATCAAGTGCACACCAACGATAATATAATATTAATATAATAACTGCCCACCTATGGAGGGTGGGATGAGTTTGGTACATCATAGTGCAAATACAACTGAAATGAAAATACAAAGGAAAGCATAAAGGAAGTCACCCCTTACCTCCATGCACCTAAAATGGAAACCCTCTAGAACAAAAGAAGGTTATCCTAACTAGTGGTGGTGTGTATAGAAAAGATCCTCCAAGAGATCTACTGCTGGTAGTTCGGATATGGTGGAACATAGCTGATCCACGGACGAAGCTCGTTGGGAGTGGGCACACGAGATGCCTGAGCATGGGCACTACGTCGAGGTCGCATAGTTAGCCTTCATGCCAACCTTGACTATGTAACCGTCTCCTTGCTACCCTCCACCCTCAGTGGGGGAGTGGGGGCAAAACTCTCAGAATATAGATGAGTAGGTGGATCCTCCGATGGGTCAGTCTCCAAATGCCTGGAGCAAGGAACATAGTCAGGGAAATCGCGGACGGTAGATGCAGTGGTATACGTGCGGAGTATCCTCTCATTGTGCGTTCACGCACGCTCGAAGACCATGTCTTCGCTGAAAGGAGAAGTCGGAGAAAAATGATCACTATGTACAGGATGTACATAGGGGCGTCCCAAAAACATGAAAATTCTGATGGTGCAGCTTTTCTTAAAATGATAGGTTCGATAGTCGAGGTCATACTGAACCTCCCAAGTGGGGGTGTCAATGAACAGCATGAAAGTCACCATTAGGATATGAGGATGTGACGGAAAGAAATAGGGAGTGAGAATCTTGTTAAAGAATCTTAGTAGGGAATCTCCTATCTAAGTGACATCGTCCACATCCTCAAGAATCTTGGGTTTATTGTAAAAAGGTGTGCATGCATATAGTTCATTATTAGGTTTAAACATAATTATCCAAGGTCCGTTCATTTTAGAATGAATCTTAATGTCATGTATGCAACATATCAGAGCATAAATGCATGGTAATACATTATGCAAAAGGATAATAGAACACAACATCAAGCAACATCATATAAATGACATAAAGTGGCATGTAACTTTTTCATGTGAAACTTTTTCTTTTCTCAACTATGTGACATTAAATATTATACTTTGCATCATAGGGGCCACCCTAAAAACATCTCTAGGTTATGATCCCGACTAGTTCTTACTCATCCTTCTTGATAAGCGTAACATAATCCCGACTTCTAAAGTACGGGCTAGGGGGCATAAGGATCACCTATCATAACCTTTAATTTAGGGAGTCCATAGGAATATTTCCTTCTTTGAAACACAATTACTGGTATCTAGTACATAGTTATTTGTCTGCTTTGGCAAGCTCGATGTCAATACCCTCACGGTTTTGTTCTTGGGGGTGCTTGGCTAAACTGGTGTCACCCAGAATGCTTTTCAATACTATGTCATATTTGTTCTTGGGCGTGCTCGGCTAAACCGGTGTCACCCAGAACATATCTCATATCTTTCAAAAACTTTCTAAGTCCTTAAGTTTGGCAAAAATTCGGTAGCACAACGGTTGTTTACCAAATTTTCCCTAACTTGCTTTATGCCACAAAATATATAGAGTATGCACATTCAATCATAATTCCATATTCAAAATAAGCCATCAAAGTCATATAAACATGTTCTTCATAGCACATGCATCAACAATAACGAACCTCATCATGTTACTTAACTCACAAAGCTTCATGCCTTTGACCCTTACGGGTCTTAAACTTGCAATTTAGCCAACCTATTATCCGTTTTTAACCTTTTATGCACCCATAGGCTCATAACTAATAATTCTCACTTATTTTTATGATCATAAACAAATCTGGACAGCATCATAAAAATGTGGGCAGACTTGATATTATTTAACTACTGGGTTCTAGAAACTACGTCTTAGACCCTTTCTAAGTTCCGTCTTCGCCTAAGGTGCTATAATTAATTCCTAAACCAATTATGAGCATATCCTACACATTTTACCAAGTGTTCAGCTACCTATCACCGAATTATTATGTTCCTAAAATAGAATTTATAATCTACATCCTTAAGGTTCTAGAATTCATGTTTTTACAGTTTTCTAGTTGCTAGTTTCTCTCTAAGAGCTAAAAATCATTCTTATACCAAAAGTTACCAAGTTTTTCATAGTTAAACCATCCCAAACATAATTTCATACTACTAAAACAGTTTTGATAATGGCTAAGGTTAATTAGGCCAAAGACCTCTAAAATTACAACTTTACGGTCTTCTAGTAAATTAGCTTTTTATCTAACATGCATAGAATAGTCTCCACTCCAATTCTCATCAATTTATACACATTCTAACATTCAAACATCACCAATCAGTAGCAAACATGCCAAGGCCAAATCGAAAACATACAACATCATATTGAGCATAGAATTTCATTTTCAATACACATAAGACACTAGTTTCTCATGGAATCATTTTGAGACTTCTAAAACTCTTTGAAAACCAACTTATTTCATTAAAATCATCATAAAATAAATAAGGGCGGCAACTATTTTAGATGGTCCGTAGTTGGGATTTAAAATTTAAAATCATGCTTGAAATATTCTTTGAGTTCACCTATGCTTAAGAAAATCCTAAGACATAAATTATAGGCACTTGTGACTAGATGAAACTTCACACCAAGCTCATCATCATCACATGGCTGAATTTTGCATTCAAGAGAATGCTCCCATGTCCAACCTTTGCTTGAGATAAATGGACAAGTCTTTGAGCTCTAGAATCTTTAAGTGATAACAAGAACCTAAACATGATATGCACTTCATTTTAGTCTTCATTAGAAAAGTAAAGTGAGGGCTCAAAATAAATATGAGATGCAACTTCATTCTTATCTTTACGTTTAGGTGGTGACTTGCAAAAAATAAATATGCTAGACAAGGAAACATAAACATGAATGCAAGTCCAATTCTTTTATTTTAGTGCTCTCGGCTCCACAACAATCGACTTTAAGGCCAAAATAGGCGAGTTTCGAGATTAATTATTAGGTAATATGAAAATACAAGCTCTTGTTTTATTCTTTAAGTTTTAGGCGATGGCTTGAAAAATAAACATGCTAAGCAAAAAATGTAAATATGAATGCAAGTTCATTTTATATTCTTTACTAGAGCTCATACAAGACTTTAAAGAAATATAAATCTCAATCCAGCAAATATCTTAACAAGACAAAGTGAGCTTTAGAGTTCTTTGCACCAAGGTTTCAAGAAAACCTTATGGTTTGAACATCATAATCAAACTCAAGGAAATGGATTAAGAGATCAAAATAACTAACAACCTTTCTTTAGAATCAAAAACAAGGCAAGGAAGAAGGAACCAAAATTGAACCCAAAGGGAAAGAAAAGGAAAGGAAAAATCGAAAACCAAGGCTAAGGAAAAGGAAAAAAGAAGCCAAAATGTGTTAAGATCAAAACTAAGTTTCAAGCTTTAGGGGTTTCTCAAATGAAAACTATGGTCCATTATCTTGAAACCTCATCATCAAGCTAAGAAAATTTCCTTTCAAACCAAGCCTCATAGCCAAGAATAAAAAGAGAGAAAAAGAGTTTAAACTAAGAAAAACTAGAACTTTTCATATCAAAACATCAACATGAAAGTTAAAACTTTTAAAGAACAAAACCATCATGGAAGGTAAATAAGGCCTTGAAGGCTGAAATGATAATGGAAGAAGAAGAAGGAACCCAAAAAAAAGAAAGCCTAAGAAGGTTCATCAAAATAACATTTTAATCCAAGAACAAAGCATATCCAAGTAAAGGAATATGTTTAGAACAAGCTCCCTACTGAGTGGTGAGGTTGAAGTGAGCTTGAAGAAGATGAAGAGAATGAGAGGAAGAAAACTCTTGGACTTGAGAGAAAAGAAGAACTTGAGGTTGCTCTTGAAAACTCAAAGCTTAGCAAATGATCTAAAGGTTCTTACAAGTTCATTTGCATGTGTATTTATAGAAAAACAAAACCAAGGGTGAAATAATGGAGGGGGGGTCGAAACCTCATGTTCCATGAGGGGTGAGAATTGGTTTCATGGAGGCATGGTGAGGTATGGTGAAAAGTATGGCTAGGTATAGCCTAAGGTATGGTCCCAAGCGTGGTTCTTTAAGTGTTTAAATTTCAACATGTGATTGATGGGTAGAAGAGGTGGCACCTTTTTCTTCTTGCAATGGAGGAGGAAAATCTTTCATTTAATTGTGGTTTAGAGGTGTGTTTAGGTGTAGCTTTGATTAGGCTTAGGATAAGGAGTTGCTAAGTAAGTGTTTAGGTGAGGTGATGGTCAATTAAGGATGCCAAGACATGATTAAGGAGTGTTCTTGCATCATTAGTGAGATTGAAACTCATTTTGAAATATAAACAATTGTAGACACAATTCCTTAATTTAAGGAATTGGAAAGAGAAAACACTATTCAAGATTCCATAATTTGGAATCTTGAGTTTTAAAAGAGGTTTAAGTTTAATCTAAGCAATTTTAGGTTTTTATTAACTTTAATAAATTATTTGACTTTAGATTAATTATGGAAATTAATTAACCTTCGATTAGAGCCTAATATTGCTTAGGTTTGCTTAATTACACCATTAGGCTCAAACGACACTATTCCAGGGGTAGAATTGTAATTTTGCACAAAACTGCCTGGAACCATCGGGACTTAAATAGACGTCATCAGACACATAAAATCATCATATTAGACTTTCTAGAAAAGTTCTGGACTCAAACGGCACTTATACCCGTGTAAAATATTGTAGAGGTATTTTGGTCATTTTGAGCCGAAAACTCGAAAAATGAAATTTTCATCTCCGAGATCATTCCTGTAACATCCTCCCAAGTACAACATTATCCTTAAATCATGACATCAGACTTGAGAGTTGTTACTTATAAATTAGCAGACCTTTCATAATTATCTATAGTCAGTTTGATTGATTTGTGAGATAACTATGTCATAGTCCTATTGAAATATATATATATATATAGCAAGGAAAACCAAAACATTTATTTAATACAAGGTTTAGTACACCAGGGAAGCTCTTCTATGAGCTTAACACATCCGTTCTCTATTACATTTACATATATATAACCACAATACAGTTATGGTAAAATAAACACATCCACTACTAAACTGCTGTAACTCCAGTATAGTTTTTCATGTAGTGTCTTCACCGTTCTTTGGATAAACCTGGAGACGACACGGGAACACACAAAATAGGGGTGAGAATTTTATAATTCTCAGTAGGGCAACTCCCCTTAATACACAATCATAATATCATCGCCATCGTCCCAGCCACTTCGGTTTATAAAAAAAAAAGTGATTCAAGCATTACATAATAACGGTTCATTTTTAAAGTTCCAAATCATATTTCCGAAATGGGTTGTTTTTAAGAATCAATCACTGTGTACACATTTATCACAAGCTCATAATCATAGTAAATAATGTCAATCAAAATGATTCGATATGATACAAATATGTATATACTAAATATAGGGAAATTATCTTTAATTGCCCTTGATAAATCAAAGAGGATCTCATCTATCTTTGTTTTTCCTCAATAAGTTGAAGAGATCTCATTTTTCTCTCTATTTGCCCTCAACAAGTCGAAAGGATCTCATCTCTCTCTATTTGCCCTCGACAAGTCGAAAGGATCTCATATCTCTTTATTTGCCCACAACAAGTCGAAAGGATCTCATCTCTCTCTAATTTGCCCTCGACAAGTCGAAAGGATCTTATGTTTCTCTATTTGCCCTTGACAAGTCATAGAGGATCTCATGTTTCTTATTTGCCCTTGACAAGTCACAGAGGATCTCATGTTTATTTATGGTTACAGAACTTAATTCAATATATCATTCACTTTCTTTCCAATGCATGTATAAAACACATATAGACATTCATTCACCTTGTGATTTCAATCATGCTTCATAAACCAATCTTTACTTCCTCTAATATGCATTTATACATCACAAGTCACATGCCCAAATATTTAACATCAAGTATTCATGTCATACTAGAACCAAAATACCATTACATTATCACTTCAAGTCTTTGGTTCATTTCCAGCAAGTGGGCAGATTTTACACCATGGTAGCACAAATTTATTTGCATATCAAACAATCAATTCAGAGGCTATAAAAATTCTCAATGACACCTCAATGTATCCAAAAGGTTCCACAAAAATTTCAGGTAAAAATAGTTCTCTAACTATGTTAACAAAATTAGACAAATTTGGTGGTCAGAAACCACTCAACCTCAGCTCAAGAACCAAAATTCATAATTTTTAACCTTAGCAATTGAACCCAGAAAATTATAAATAAAAATCCTGGTAAAACCTCAATATGTCTCTAATACCCTGTAAAACTTTCAAGTGATAATTCCATTATTTGATATGGTAACAAAATTAGCAAAATTTACAGCTTTTGTTCCAACACTTTAGGCAGCATATGCCTAATTTCGGTTCTTGATTTTTCTAAGGCCGTTTGACTCAAAATAAAAACCCAAGAAAATTCGTGGGACTAGCTAAAGATGTTAAATCCAACATATATTTTTTTCAGTTTAAGAAAATGCCCACAACAAGCCCAGAAAATTCGTGATCACACACTGCCTGTCAGAAAATCGAAAATCCAGCAAGTATCACTCAACATCTTTTGACAAAATGATCTCTCTAACCTCATCCAAACACTTCAGCAAAATTCATACATCAATAACAACATAATATCAACAAAATTAACCAGAAATTTCGGATTGAAACCAGTAACAATTGCTCAGAAAATTTTGAAAGGAAAAGGCCAAAGAAAACCCTACTTTGAAAGGTTTTGAGCTTGATACTTCAAAGGATATTCTAAGTGATCTCCCTTCACTTCAAGACACCAATTTCAGTCCTAAACCCTCCTTAGGCAATGGGGAAGTGAGGTATTAAGATGAGGATTTGAGATTTCAATCGGTTATATTTGTAGGGTTTGAGGTGTAGAACAAGTTTTGTGAAGGAACTTTGTGGTTTTATGAACTCTAGCTTAGTGTTTTGGTGATTTGAAATTAAAACTTGAGCTTATGAAGAAGATAACAATGGTGGCTGTATTCTCTCTGGAATGGCCGAGAATTGCAAGCTTCAAAGGTAAGTTTTATGGCTTTTAATGATATTAAATTAGGTTGTAACAATTGTTTAATATGATGTGTGTATTCTTTTTAAAAGAAAACAAGATGAATGGCTAGGATTTGATCTTGTAATCCAAGATTAAATCCTAGCCTTACACTTGGCTCTAAAGGATAAAGATTATCCTTTTACAAAGATAAAACTATCTTTCGGTGTTAGAAATCGCACAATCGAAATTTTACACGAGTAAAGCAGTGTGCAGGAAATCAAACATTGTCCAAAAATAATTTGAATTATAAAATCTTTATTTCTACCTATTTCTAACCATAATCATATAATTTCTCAATTTTGGGCATCTCCGGGTCCCAATTTTAGGGTTTCGGCTGTCCCGGCGGGCCTACGGGTCCTGCAAGTTACTATTCATATTTTTTTTTTTTTTACAAATCCGTTGGATCGTCCTCATCATTGTTCAAACTATCAAATTTTTGAAATTATGACTAATAAAGCTCAAATTAAGTTTTAGACAATTTTTAGGGTGTTACATTACCACCCACCTTAAAAAGAATTTTGCCCTCAAAATTCATTTGAAAATAGTTTCAAAAGACAATTTCATAAGTCAAAGAAGGGATTCACACACAGGCAAACAAAACATAACAATTGAATCCTAAAACGTCCCTACCTAGGATCGACTTATCTAGTCCTGAGGCCTGCTTAGCTCGTGCTCCCCCTGTGTGGTGGCTTCTCTGCAGGCTTTGTATATCTTTCTGGACACTCTCAGATCTTATGCCCCGGCTTTCCACAACGGTAGCATACATATTGTCTAGCCCTACAAGGTCTACCTTTATGGTTCTTCCCACATTTTGGGCAACCTTGTCTCGTGGTTGACCGTTGTTGTTGTTTATCCTCATATAGATTGGGTTGAAACTGCTTCTTTTGGGGCGAAGCCTCCTCAAAACTTTAGTCTGTAAGTGTCAATCTTTTGTTAGAAGTGTCCTTAGTAGATTGGGCAATAGCTAGCTTCTTGTTGGAATCCTATACACGACAGCACTTGTTTACCAATGTTGCATAATCTCTTATCTCTAAGAGTCCCACAACAGCTTCAATATCCTCACGTAGCCTTCCTTCATACTTCATGCACTTCCAAGCTTCATCTGGATTACGTTGATAAATAGTAGAAAACTTGCAAAGTTCTTCGAACTTGGCTGTATATTCTGCTATACTCATGGACCCTTGCTTAAGTGCCATGAACTCTAACTCTTTTGCATTTCTCACAGATGTGGGGAAGTACTTGTGGTAGAAGGCTTCCTTGAAGACATCCCAGGTGACTTCAGTTTGAGAAGCTTCGAGTAATCCCTTGGTGCCGACCCACCAGAATTCAGCATCTGCTTCTAGCATGTAAGTAGCAAAAGCCACTTTCTGGATCTTAGTGCAAGGAAGAACTGAGAAAATCTTCTCCATGGCTTTAATCCATTCTTCTGCTTTACCTGGATTGAAAGCTCCTCGAAACGGTGGAGGATTTGCCTTTCTGAACTCAGCAAATTTCTGATACTCTACATCCACTTCATTTCATCCAGGGTTATCTGCCAGATTTCGGTCTTCATTGCGGTTCAACCTCTCCATCATTCGGTTAGCAACCGCAGCTTGTTCTCTCATTGCCGCGGCCATCTCACGGAAAGCATCCATCATGCCCACTTCGTTTCCAGCACTGTCCCTAGTACGCCGATTTGAAGTCATCGGTTCCTGTCACACCAAACAAGAATTATTGAGTTGATCAGGCTCAATACCAAGCTAAGTGTGGCAACAACCCACAACATTCCCAACCAGCAGTCATACACATATATAGAGTTATAATGCATGACATTTACTAAGGAAGCATAGCTAGTCCACTCCTCAAGGTCCTACAAGGATGAACTGCTCTAATACCATAATGTAACATCCTCCCAAGTACAACGTCATCCTTAAGTCATGACATCAGGCTCGAGAGTTGTTACTTATAAATTAGCAGACCTTTCATAATTATCTATAGTCAATTTGATTGATTTGCGAGATAACTATGTCGTAGTCCTATTGAAATATATATATATATATATATATAGCAAGGAAAACCAAAACATTTATTTAATACAAGGTTTAGTACACCAGGGAAGCTCTTCTATGAGCATAACACATCCGTTCTCTATTACATTTACATATATATAACCACAATACAGTTATGGAAAAATAAACACATCTACTACTAAACTACTGCAACTCCAGTATAGTTTTTCATGTAGTGTCTTCACCGTTCTTTGGATAAACCTGGAGACGACACGGGAACACACAAAATAGGGGTGAGAATAGTTCCACAAAAATTTCAGAGTAAAAATAGTTCTCTAACTATGTTAACAAAATTAGACAAATTTGGTGGTCAGAAACCACTCAACCTCAGCTCAAGAACCAAAATTCATAATTTTTAACCCTAGCAATTGAACCCAGAAAATTATAAATAAAAATCTTGGTAAAACCTCAATATGTCTCTAATACCCTGTAAAAATTTCAAGTGATAATTCCATCATTTGGTATGGTAACAAAATTAGCAAAATTTACAGCTTTTGTTCCAACACTTTAGGCAGCATATGCTTAATTTCGGTTCTTGATTTTTCTAAGGCCGTTTGACTCAAAATAAAAACCCAAGAAAATTCTTGGGACTAGCTAAAGATGTTAACTCCAACATATATTTTTTTCAGTTCAAGAAAATGCCCACAACAAGCCCAGAAAATTCGTGATCACACACTGCCTGTCAGAAAATTGAAAATCCAACAAGTATCACTCAACATCTTTTGACAAAATGATCTCTCTAACCTCATCCAAACACTTCAGAAAAATTCATACATCAATAACAACATAATATCAACCAAATTAACCAGAAATTTCGGATTGAAACCAGTAACAATTGCTCAGAAAATTTTGAAAGGAAAAGGCCAAAGAAAACCCTACTTTGAAAGCTTTTGAGCTTGATACTTCAAAGGATGTTCTAAGTGATCTCCCTTTACTTCAAGACATGAATTTCAATCCTAAACCCTCCTTAGGCAGTGGGGAAGTGAGGTATTAAGATGAGGATTTGAGATTTCAATCGGTTAGATTTGTAGGGTTTGAGGTGTAGAACAAGTTTTGTGAAGGAACTTTGTGGTTTTATGAACTCTAGGTTAGTGTTTTGGTGATTTGAAATTAAAACTTGAGCTTATGAAGAAGATAACAATGGTGGCTGTATTCTCTCTGGAATGGCCGAGAATTGCAAGCTTCAAAGGTAAGTTTTATGGCTTTTAATGATATTAAATTAGGTTGTAACAATTGTTTAATATGATGTGTGTATTCTTTTTAAAAGAAAACAAGATGAATGGCTAGGATTTGATCTTGTAATCCAAGATTAAATCCTAGCCTTACACTTGGCTCTAAAGGATAAAGATTATCCTTTTACAAAGATAAAACTATATTTCGGTGTTAGAAATCGCACACCGAAATTTTACCAAACGGGTAAAATAGTGTACCCAGGAAATCAAACATTGCCCAAAAAATAATTTCAGGTATAAAATCTTTATTTCTACCTATTTCTAACCATAATCATATAATTTCTCAATTTTGGGCATCTCCGGGTCCCAATTCTAGGGTTTCGGCTGTCTCGGCGGGCCTATAGGGCCCACAAGTTACTATTCACATTTTTTTTTTTTATAAATCCGTTGGATCGTCCTCATCATTGTTCAAACTATCAAATTTTTGAAATTATGACTAATAAAGCTCAAATTAATTTTCAGACAATTTTTAGGGTGTTACAATTCCCAACTCATCCAATTCCCTTCAATATTGGAGTTGACCCTTCGAGAACTGCCAGGACAGTTATCTTCGAATTCCAGGTGAAAAATGACCTCAAGGGCATTTTGGTCATTTTTACTTAGACAAAAAAATTAAGGTGTTACACTAAAGCCTTAATTTCCACTTAGTGTACATGCATATCATTCGATTCAATCCTTGATCCATTCATGCAAATTCTAAACATGAACAAGAAAACATTTAGAAGAGAACACGAATTAGTAGTCAAAGCAATTAGATGCAACTAATATGCATGATGGTCTAAATGAATGTCAAAAATTAGCCTAGAAATTCATATCATGTTGTTAACATGTTCCACATGCCTTCTATACTCTTATCATGTAAAAACTGTAATGCCCCGATTTTTCTGTCTGGGAGGAAAATGACCAAAATGCCCCTGAGGTCATTTTTTGCTCGGAATTCGAGGATGGCCGGCCCGGCAGTCCTCAAAGGGTTAACTCAATGTTTGAAGGGGATTAGATGGCCCTTGAGTGGGTTCGGAGGCGAAAATCTCATTTTCTACAGTTTCGGGTCAAAATGACCAAAATACCCTATAGCGTTTTTACGCCGGTAAAGGTGTCGTTGAGCTCGAAACTCTCCCCGAAGGTTTAAAACAATGTTTCCATGTGTTTAAAAGTGTCTGTTTAAGTCCCGGTGGTCCCGGGACTTAATTACAATTTTATGCAAAATTACGATTTTGCCCTCGGGATAGTGTCGTTTGAGCTTAATGATGTAATTAAGCAAACCTAAGCAATATTAGGCTCTAATCGAAGATTAATTAATTTCCATAATTAATCTAGAGTCAAAATAAGTTAATATATTTAATTAGGACCTAAAATCGCTTAGATTAAACCTAAATCTCTTTTTAAAACTCAAGATTCCTAGTCTTGGAATCTTGAATAGTATTTTCTCTCTTCAATTTCCCTAAATCAAGGAATTGTGTTGGCATTGGATTCCTTGTTAATGGAGTTTGACTCCATTAATTTAGCAAGACCACCTTCTAAACCTAGTCTTACAAGCCTCTAATTAACCATTACATCACCTAAGCACTTTCCTACAAGTTCCTAATCTTAAACATAATCTAAAACACACCTAAACACATTTCTAAACCACAATTAAATGGAAGAAATCCCTCCCCCATGGCTGATGCATTTCGGCCACATCATCTAAAGTTTCATCACATGTTTTAAATTTTAAACACTCCTTGAGCCATGCTTTGAGCCATACCTTGAACCATACCTCACCATGCCTCAAGATCACAAATCTCACCTCATGGACCTCATGGGCTGCTTGCCTTGGCCGAAACCCTCCTTCCCCTTGCACTTTTCATTTGTTTCATTTCTCTATAAATAGCACACTTGAGTGAACTTGAAACACCTTTAGTTCATTTGCTAGGTTTAGAGCACTCAAAGCTTTCCTTTTCCCTCAAAGACCAAGAGTTCTTCTTCTTCAAACTTGTTCATCTTCTTTATCCTCTTCAACATCATTTCACTTAGTAGGGATTTTGTTTTAAATGTTTTAGCCATTAAAGTTCTTGTTTAAGTTATGTGCTTTATAGTTTCTCTTGAATCTTTTAGAACTTCTTTCTTCCTCTTTGTTTCTTCTTTCATTTTCGGCCATGGGCCTTTAATGAGCTTGGAAATGAGAGCTTGATGATGGGGATTGCATGATGATGTTCACCACTTGAGCAACCCCTAAAGCTTAATCTTAGTTCTTGAGGGAAAAGGTGTTTTTAGTTTCTTTCTTTTTATCTTGAAACTTTACTTTGATATTATTCTAAAATAAGTGTATGAACTCAATGATGAGGACACATGATCTTGGTGTTAATACATTATCAAGATCATGGTCTCTAGAGTTTTAAAATGGTTCTTTTCTTGTTCATGGCTTCAGCCCCATTTTCCTTTTTCTTTCTCAAAAAAATTCGACCATCATTGATGGTTCAACATGGAAGCTTGATGATGATGACCATGTGTTCATCATAATGAGACCTCTAGAGCTTGAGTTTTTAACAAAAATGCTATTTATGATTTTGCTTCAAGGAATGATATTTTGTTTACTTTAGCTTGTTGTGATATATTCGGGTTAAGGCTTAAGTTCCTTCATAGTCTTGTAAGAGCTCTAGTAAAGATATAAGAATGAACTTGTATATTTATATTTCTAGCACCTCATATTTATATTTCAAGCTCTTGTATCTCATATTTACCTTCCTATGTTATCACTAAACTCTAAAGATTAAAGAAAAGGACTTACATTATCATGTTTAAGTTCAAGTCATCACTTAAAGAACTTAAAGATTTAAAATGAGAGCTTGCATATCACCTAATTAATCTCGAAGCCTTTCTATTTCGGCCTTAAAATTGATTGTTGCTGGGCCTATAGCACTAAAATAAAGAATTGAACTTACATATTTACTTTCAAGTTTCGCATATTTACTTTGTGCCTTGCATATTTAATTTCAAGTTCTTGCATTCCATATTTACTTTGAAGCTCTCACTTTACTTTATAATGAAGAATAAAATGGAATGCATAGCACGTTTATATTTTGTCATCACTTAAGGAACCTAAAGCTCAAAGACTTGCCCTCTTTATCTCAAGTTAAAGTTTGATTATGGAATCATCCCCAAGGATGTAAATTCGGTCATGTGATGTTGATAAACTCAAAATGAGTTTCATCTAGTTGCAAGGGCCAACAATCTATGTTCAAAAGTTTTCCTATGTTTTTAAGAGTTCTATAAGATCATGACCAACAAGATTTGTAAATTAAACCTCTTCCAAGAGTGTTTTAAATTAGTTACTACCCCATGATTGTTCTTAGCCTCTTTTACAAGATAAAATGTTTTGCAAAAGAGTTTTAGAAGTCCTAAAACGATTCAAGGAGAAACTAGCAACCTATGCTTGTTGAAAATGAGATTTTATGCAAGATATGTATATTCATGAATTCGGCTCTGCCATGACATGTTTGCTGTTGTATGATGATGTTTTGACATATTAGAATGTGTGAAATTTATATGTGTTGAGGTAGGAACCTTTCTATGAATGTTAGGAAAGAACCTAGTCTAACAGAAAAATCGTAAAGTTAAGTTTTAGCATAGTTATGACCCATTTATTTTTAGGTTATGCCCAAACTGTTTTAGTATGATAATAATCAGATTAGGATTGTTTAGTTATGAAAAACTTGGTAACATTTGGTGTAGGATTGAATTTTAACACCCATAGAGAAACTAGTAACTAAAAAACTGTAAAAATGCAATTCTAGAACTCTTAGAACATTTAATTTTTTGTTCCTGTTCAGCACCCTTACAATGTAGTAAACATGATTTATAATTAGTTCAAAGGCTTAGGAATACCTCATAATTGGTTTAGATTTAATTTATAGTGCCTTAGGTGAAGATGAAACCGAGAAAGGGTCTAAGACGTAAGTTCTAGAACCCAGTAAGCATAAAGATGAAGTTCTGTCCTTAGAGTATGATGCTTCCCAGATTTATTAATGAACATAAATGCTAGTAAAAATTATCAGTTGTGAACCCTTAGGTGCATAAGAGGTTGATAGAGAACGATAGGATAATTATACCTCAAGTTTAAAACTCGTAAGGGTCAAAGCATAAGACACCATAGGTGTAAGAGCATAATGAACTTTAGTATTTTACGTGAATGCATGTTTTATTATGAGAATATCTTGGGCATATGACTTCTTATGAGAATACGTAATGTGTTGATGCACATGTTATGATGCGTATGATGTTTCACAATGCTTATGATGCATATGATAATGATGCTTATGACACACATAATTATAAATGACTATGTAAAGATATGAATATGGCATAAAGAAGGTTTGGAAGAAATTCGGCGTGTTGCTATCATACTGCCAAATTTCTAACAAACTTGAGGACTTTGAAAAGTTTTCAAAAAGATATGAGTTTTGAATGTGACATAGTACTGTGAGAACGCGTTCTGGGGGACGGCGATACATAACACCAGAAACAAATCCTTGAGGGGGACGACGATATGTAATGCCCCGAAGAGGACAATATTTACCGTGTACTCGATGCCAGTGCGACGCGTTTTGTTATGACTATTATTATTATGATTTCGCTTATCAGAGGATAAGTAAAAACTAGTGACGACTAGTTAAGGTATGAGCTCATAACCTAGAGATGTGACACGTTCTGGGTGACACCAGTTCGACCGAGCACCCCCAGAACGATTGTCTTTTTAGGGTGATCCCTGTGTTACAATACGATGTTTTGAATGTCACACAGTTATAGAAAGAGAAATGTTTTACATGAGAAGTATATGCCGCTTTATGCCACCTACATGATGTTGATTTCTCTATGATGTTTAATTGATTTCTGCTTGATGCATCTTCATGCATTCATGCCTTATTATGCTACATCCATAACATCAAGACTCATTCTAAAATAGGCAGACCTTGGCTAACTATGTTTTGAAACATAAGAATGAACTTGATGCATGCTCACTTATTTTATACACTAAACCCAAGGTTCCTGAGGACGTAGATGATACACCTAGATAGGAGGTTACCCTACTGAGATTCTTTAATAAGATTCTCACTTCCTCTATCTCTTCTTTTCGTCACATCTTCTGTAACGCCCCAATTTTCTATCTGAGTGGAAAATGACCAAAATGCCCCTGAGGTCATTTTTGGCCCGGAATTTGAGGATGGCCGACCCGGCAGTCCTCAAAGGGCCAACTCAATGTTTGAAGGGGATTGAATGACCCTTGAGTGGTTCCGGAGGCGAAAGTCTCATTTTCTGCAGTTTCGGGTCAAAATGACCAAAATACCCCTATAGCGTTTTACGCGGGTAAAGGTGCCGTTTGAGCCCGAAACTTTCCCTAGAGGTTTAAAACCATGTTTTTACATGTTTCAAAACATCTGTTTGAGTCCCGGTGGTCCCAGGCAGTTTTAGTGCAAAATTATGATTTTGCCCCTAGAATAGTGTTTTTGAGCTTAATGATGCAATTAAGCAAACCTAAGCAATATTAGGCTCTAAACGAAGATTAATTAATTTCCATAATTAATCTAGAGTCAAAATAAATTATTAAAATTAATTAGAACCTAAGATTGCTTAGATTAGATTTAAATCTCTTTTCTAAAACTCAAGATTTCACTCTTGGAATCTTGAATAGTGTTTTCTCTCTCCAATTCCTTAAATCAAGGAATTGTGTCTAGAATTATTTATACACTAAAATGAATTTATAACTCACTAATGATGCAAGAACACTCTTTAATTATGTCTTGGCAACTTTAATTACCCATTTTCTCACCTAAACACTTTCTTACAAACTCCTAACCTTAATCCTAATCAAAGATACACCTAAACACAACTCTAAACCACAATTAAAATGCAAGAAATCCTCCCCCCCATGGCTGATGCATTTCGGCCACCTCTCTCCCCTTTACCTCACATGTTGAATTGTTTCTCACTCAAAGAACCATGCTTGAGGCCATACCTTGAACCATACCTCAACATACTTTGAACCATATCTCACCATGCCTCAAGACCACATTATCTCACCTCATGGAACTCATGGGTTCCCTCCATTCTGCATGGTCGAAGCCTCCCCCTCCATTTTCACCCTTCATTGCTTCATTTGCTTCAGCTTGCTTGGGTGAACTTGTATAATTTTGGGTTCATTTGCAAAGAGTAAGTTTTCAAAGAAACACTTCAAAGCTTCCTTTTTCTCTCAAGTTCAATCTTCAAGTTCTTCAAGTTCTTCATCCTCTTCTCTCATTCCAACCTCCTAATCTCTAGGTAGGGATTTTCTTTCAAGAGTTATTCCATTTAAAGTTCACAATTTCTTTAAGTGTTCATAGTTTCTCTTGAATTCTTTCTAGAACTTCATTTCTTTTCTCCTCCTCCTTGTGTTTCGGCCATGAGCCCTTTGAGAGCAAAGGAATAAGAGCTTGATGATGAGGTTCCATGATGATAATGTTCATCACTTGGACAATCTCTAAAGCTTGATCTTTGTTCTTAAGTTAAAGATGTTTTCTTTGTTCTTTCTTCTTGAACTTTGAAACCTCTCACCTTGATGAAATTTTAAAATGGTCACATGAACTTAATGATCAGGACTAATGATGTTGGTGTTAATGCATCATCAAGATCATGGTCTCTAGAGTTCCAAATGTTTCTTTTCTTCTCCAACAATTTCGGTTCTTCTTCCTTTTCTTTCTTTATGATTTTTGGCCATGTTGGCCAAGGGAACTCACAATGGCTTGATGATGAGAGCTTCTAGATGATGACTATGTGTTCATCACAATGAGGCCTCTAGAGCTTGAGCTTTAATAAAAATGTTATTTATGTTTACATTCCAAGAAAAGAAACTTTGTATTTAAAGAACCCTTGAGGTTCACTCTTGTTTTACTTTATCTTGTCATGATGAGTTTGGGTTGAGGTTTAAGTTCCTTTAAAGTCTTGTATGAGCTCTAATAAGAAATAAAATGAACTAGCATTCATATTTAAATTTGAGCTTATGCATTACATATTTACTTTGAGCTTTGCATTCATATTTAATTTACAAGCCATCACCTAAAGTTAAAGGCTAAAGAATGGAGTGCATCTCATATTTATATTCTTGTCTAGCATATTCACCTTTCATCACTAAAGAACATAAAGATTTAAAATGAGGTTTGCACTATCACTTAACTAAAATCTCAAAGCCTTTCTATTTCGGCCTTAAAGTCGATTGTTGTTGGGCCTAGAGCACTAAAATAAAGAATTGAACTTGCATATTTATATTCCAAGCTTTGCATATTTATATTCCAAGTCTTGCATATTTATTTTAAGCCTTGCATTTTTATATTCAAGTCTAGCATGTTTACTTTAAAGTTCTCACTTTATTTTGTAAATGAAGAATAAAAATGAAATGCACAACATGTTTAAATCATGTCATCACTTAAAAGACCTTAGAGCTCAAAGACTTGCCCATTTTATCTCAAGTTAAAGTTTAATGAGGGAGCATTCTTTGAATGCATGATTTCAGCCATGAAGTGATAATGAACTTGGAATGAGTTTCATCTAGCTTCAAGGACCAAGAAGTCAAGTTTTAAGAAATCCTTTCAAAGCTCATGAATTTGTTTGAGTTTAAGACCAACAAGGTTCTATAAATTTAACACTCTTTTAAGGAGGGATTCAGTGGTCACTGACCTAAGGATGTTTTTAGTCTCTTTTACAAAATAAAATGGTTTGCAAAAGAGTTTTAGAAGTCTTGAAAATGATTCCAAGAGAAACTAGCAACTCATGTGTTTTAAAGATATCAAGTTATGTATCGTTTTGGGACTTAATATTTCGGTCCTTCCATGATGGGTTTGCTGCTGTATGATGATATGATGTGTGAAAATTATGTATGAGGAGGTAGGAACACATTTAGGCATGTTAAAAGAGAAACTAGCTTTCTAGGAAAACCGTAAAGTCAAGATTTAGCATAGTTTTAACCCATTTATTTATGAACACTGCCCAAACTGTTTTAATGGGGATATAATCAGATTAGGATTGATCAATCAAGAAAAATTTGGTTACATTTGAAATACAAATGAATTTTGGCATCTATAAAGAAACTAGTAACTACAAAACCGCAAAACCGCAATTCTAGAACTCTTAGAACATTTAATTCTTAGAATCTGTCCAGCAACCTTATAATGTAGAGAACATGGTTTATAATTCATTCTTAGACATAGGAATGATTCATAATTGGTTTAGGTTTAACTTATAGTGCCTTAGGCGAAGACAGAACCAAGAAAGGGTCTAAAGCGCAAGATCTAGAACCCCATAATCATAAGTTTATAACGTTGCCCTAAGGAATGATATCGTTCAGATTTAATGGAGAGCATAAATAAATTATAAGATTTGATAAGAGAGAACCCTTAGGTGCACAAAAGTTTGATAGAAGATGATAGGTTAACTACATCACAAGTTTAAGGCCCGTAAAGGTCGGAGCATAAGATACCGTAGGATCGAGTGCATAACGAACTTTTAATGTTGCTTGTGAAAGTATGAGGATGATTATGTGATTGCATGAAAGTATGATGAAGGATGCATGTTTGATTGACTTATGTGGCATAAATAAGAATTTGGAAGAAATTCGGCATGCCACAGTTATGCCGCCGAATTTCTGACAAATTCGGGACTCAGAAAGTTTTTGAAAAACTATGAAATTTTATAAGGTACTAAGATGGGTTCTCGGATGACACCAGTTCGGCCGACCACCTCCAGAGAACTCATGTGACATCGGTACCAAGATTTAATTCTTGGGTGACACCGGTTCGGCCGAGCACCCCTAAGAAATGCCCCATAGCCCGTACTGGATAAGTCAGGATTATGTTTATGATTATGTTACGCTTATCGAGATTGATAAGTAAGAACTAGTGATGACTAGTTGAGGTATGAGCTCATAACCTAGAGATGTGACACGTTCTGGGTGACACCGGTTCAGCCGAGCACCCCCAGAGCGCTTGTCTTTTAGGGTGGCCTATGAGGAAGTTATGATGATTATCTCACAAAGAGAATTTATTTGCCACTTTATGCCACTACTATTATGATGTTCTTAAGTATATGATGATTATTCTTGCATTAAGTAGAGCCATGCATACATTCTTTAATATGCTTGCATCCATGACATTAAGAACCATGCTAAAATGAACGGACCTTGGCTAAACTATGTTTTAGAACCTAAAAATGGACTTAATGCATGCTCACTTATTTTGCATAACTAAACCCAAGGTTCCTAAGGACGTAGACGATGACACCTAGGTAGTAGGAGGCCCTACTGAGATTCTTTAGCAAGATTCTCATTCCCTCTATCTCTTTCTTTCCGTCACGTCTTCAGATGGCGACGTTCGTGGTATTCGTGGACACCCCGACATGGGAGGTGCACTATGACCCGGCTCACGGGTCATACCATTTTGAGGGACAGTGCACGGTGCGAGTTTTCATGTTCGTAGGACGTCCCTTCGCTCATCCGTGCACACCCCTTGCTTCTCCCCGACTGCACCCTACAGCGACAACGAGCGGGTTTTTGAGCGCGCGCGTACGCATAACGAGAGAGTGCTCCGCATGCACACCGCCGCCTCAGCCATGCGAGACTATCCCGATTATGTGCCCTGGACCTACTTCTCAGAGACCGACCCGTCCGAGGACCCGCCTACCCATCTGTGAGCTCTGCCCCCTCTCCATCATTGATGAGGGAGGGCAGTGAGGATACCGTGACTCAGCCACGGCTTGCACGACGATCGGAGATGTGGCCACACTGCGGGGGTCACTTTCGATCCCCGTCCTGCCTCTTTATGCCCGAGGAGCTCGCCCAATTTCCCGGATATGTGCCTCGCTCGCGAGATGGACGTCAGTAGGAGGTGACGATCGACCGATGGAGTACCCGGGTAGAGCACACACCACTTAGATGGAGATGAACCTTCTTTTGTTTTAGAGGCCATCCCATTAGTTGCACTTGGGTAGGGGAGTTGCTTTTATAGTTTCTGTTACACTTTCTCTTGTATTTCCTTTTTAGTTGTATTGCTCATGTTGTACTAAACTAAGTTCCACACTACCTAAGTGGGCATATTATATAAATATGTAGTTCCATGTTATTATGTGCTTATGTCATGTTGCTATGCGACACTTGCTTTATTACCTTTTGTGCATTACTAGTTGACGTGTCGCGCAGCTCTCACTTTGCTTTTATAATTCAAAAAAAAATTTACCAGTATTTCCGCTAAGTATTTTAAAGTAATGAGAAAGCTATGACGTAATAGACTAATGATTAACCTAATTATGTTCTAGAGTATTGGGTTAAAAATTAGAATGTTACATCTTCAGATGGTGACGTCCGTGGATTTTGTGATTCCCCAACATGGGAAGCATGTCATGATCTGGAGCACGGGTCATACCATTTTAAGGGTCGATGCACTGTTCATGTCTTCATGGTTGATGGACGACCATTCGCTCATCCTATACATACTCATTGCTTCTCCTCGACATCACCATACAGTGACGATGATTAAGTTTTTGAGCGTGGCCACCCCAGATGTGCTTCGTCCTTGGATTGGATACGCCCTATCCTTTCTGGGATCCTAGCAGTAGAGGCTCGCAAGTAAAGACAGTGCACACACCATGTAGAAGAGGATAAACTTTCTCTTGTTTAGAGGTTATCCATTTTAGATGCACCTGAGTAAGGGAGTTTCCCTTTTTACTTTCTATAGTATTTTCTTTTCTGTTTTACCTTTATTTCAATTGTATTTGTTCCATGTTGTACCCAACTAAGTCCCACTTTTCATGAGTGGGCATATGATATATATATATATATATATATATATATATATATATATTTGCAGTTTGTTTTATCATGATTGATTAGATGTTCATGAGATGTTTATTTGAGTTTGTGTTTACCTATTTATGTGCTTCATCGTTCACCGGGTTGCACAGCTCTCACTTTGTCTTTGCATTTCAGAAAAAAATTACTTGTATTTTCCGCTAAGTATTTTTAAAGTAAAAAAGGAAACTATGACGTAATAGACTAATAATTAACCTAAATATGTTCTGGAGTATTGAGTTAAAAATTAGGATGTTACAAAAACACCATTTGTAAACATAAATCGTGAACAATGCACCTTTAGAAACAAATCATGCATGAGATTCATGGCATCAAGTCATTTAAAACATTTCAATAAGTCACAATCAATTGACATTCCTACTAGATGTCTACATGTGTGGTCTATATTTCAATCGTGATTCTACCTGTTGGCTCTAGGCCACTTGCATGGGGACCTCCATCGAGTAGGGTGGCTGCATTGCTCCCAACTGTCGAGTGGAAAGGCTGTATTGGGGCATAAGGTTGCTTTGGCCTCTGACCAGCTCCTCCCTAAAGTAATGGACAATCCTTCTTCTTGTGCCCCTTCTATTGTATCCATAGTGTAACATCTTCCCAAATATAACATCATCTTTAAGTCATGACATTATACTTAGGAGTTGTTACTTATCAATTTACAGACCTTTCTTAAATATCGATAACAAGAATCGGCCGAATCGTGTAGTAACTAATTCGTGGTTCTATCAATATATATATATAAGAAACAAGATATTTATTTGATACAAGGTCAATATAAAAGGAAGCTCTTCTAAGAACTTTACAATATGTCTGTTATCTTTTATATTTACAGACTTATACATATAACTAAGTACAACATATACAAATCTCCATTACTAAACTATAGCAATTTCCACTTAAATCCTTCTTGCAGCGGCCTCATTGTCCTTTGGATCAACCTGGAGATGACACGAGAACACAAAAACATAGGGGTGAGAATTCTAAAATTCTCAATAAGGTAAATCCCCAATTACACATTCATAATGTCATCGTCATTGCCCCAGCCACTTCGGTTTATTAAGAAAGCATGAGTAGGCAATATGTACATATCAAATGTTCATTTTAAAATTATAAAATCACCTTTCCGAAGTGAGTCTCTTTTATTATTCAATCACTTAAAACATGTATTTCATAATATTCAACATCATAGGAATTCCTTCAAGACCAATAATTTAACAAGATATACATATACATATGGCAATTATAATGATCTTTTCGTGCCCTTGACATAATAAAGGGGACTTTTCCATGCCCTAATGGGGACCTTTCCCGTGCCTTTTATAAACAAAAGGGATCTTTCCCGTGCCTTTTATAAACAAAAGGGGACCTCTCCCGTGCCCTTGATAAACAAAAGGGGACCTTTTCGTGCCCTTTACGTATTAAAGGGGACATCTTCGTGCCCTTTTTATCTTAAAGGGGACTTTGTTGTGCCCTTTTTACGTTAAAGGGGACTTTATTTTTCACTTACTACATACACCATCCTCAAGCTCACATATACATGCATCACATTTCTATATGCATGAACATAATTCTCTGATCTCATAATACTTTAAACCTATATATATTATTCATTCATTCCTCATAACATAATCTTGGAAGTCCATGGCATGCATTTATACACATCAACTTGAACCAAATGCCATTAGGTCACTAATTCAAGGCATCATCACAACTTTAGCACATTGGCAGATTTTTTACTCAAGTAGCACAATTTATTTCTCATACCAAATGATCAATTCAAATTCTATAAAAATTCTCAATGATACCTCAATGTGTCCAAAAGGTTCCATAAAAATTTCATAACAAAAAGAATTCTCTAAATATGTCAACAAAATTAGACAACTTCGGAGGTTAGAAACCCCCTATTTACAACCAACAGCCATAGTTTCCAATTTTATTTCCCTACCAAATGATCATATAAAATCATATAAAAATTCAGGTTGGACTTCAATATGTCCTTAATATCTTGTAAAACTTTCAACTCATAATTTGATCATTTACTAGGTTAATAAAATCTCACAATTTCACAGCTTCAGATTCAACATTTCAGGCAGCATAGTTACCATTTTGATTATTGAATTTCTCAAGGCATTAGGTGTCAAAACCAGAGCTCAAGAAAATTCATGGAACTATCCTAGGATATTACCTTCAACATATAATTTTTATAGCTCATGAAAACAGCCACAATTGACCTAGAAAATTCGTGATTTTCTGCTGCCTAGAACAGAACCAAAATCCAGCATGCATATTTCAATTTCTCTTGAGCAACAATGATTTTTAATATCATCCAAACACTCCACCAAAATTAACAAATCAATATCAACATGTTATCAACCAATATATCTAGAAATTTCAGACCAAACACAATCAGAAAAGTCCAGCATAAAATTGGAAAGAAAAGACCAAAGAAAACCCTACTTTGATGGCTTTAGGGATCTTGGCTCCAAATGATGCTCCAAGATTGATTTTGCTCAACTCAAGGCCACCAAATCAGTACCAAGCCCTTCCTTAATCGGTGATGTATGAGATACCAAGGTTAGGATTGATGAGGAGTTGAAATTCCAATCGGTTAGATTTGTAGGTATTGATGTGTAGAATAAGTTTAGTGAAGGAAGTTTAGTGTTTTATCAACTCTAGGCTAGTGTTTTTGGCATTTGAAGTGAAGTTTGAGCTCTTGGACATGGAGGAACCTGGTTTCCTTCTCCTTACAACATGATGCACGAAATTTTGAGCTTCTTGAAGAAGCTTGGCTTGTGCTTATCTTGTTATATATAAAAGAATGAGTATTATATTGTATAATTAAATGATCTTTGACCAAAGTAAGAAAAATGGATGGCTAAGATTTGGTTTGTTAGTAAAAGAATGAATCTTGATCAGCCACTTGGCTCAAGATAAGTGGCTCTCTTTAACTTTTAGAATAAATAGCTTTTACAGTGTCAAAATCGTACACCAAAATCCCACCGAACGGGTGAGATATGAGCACCCGAGTAAAATATTAATAAATGAAAGGCCATGATTAAAACTTGCTTTTCAATTTTCAATCCTTTTCATCCACTTGGCATAAAGTGGTTGATAAAGTTTATTTAGCCACTAAGTAGCTTTTACGGTGTTAGAAACTACACACCGAAATTCTACCGATCAGGTAAAATAATGTACCTAGGTAATCAAACATTGCTTGAAAAATTAATTCTAGGTATGAAATCTTTATTCCTACTCATTTATAATCTTAATATTATAATTTCTTAGTTTCAGGCATCTCCGAGGCCCAATTCTAAGGTATCGACTGTCTTACTATTCACATTTTTTTTTTTACAAATCCCTTCGACCATCCTCATCATTACTAAAACTGTCAGATTTTTAAAATTACAACTAGTAAAACTCAAATTAATTTTTAACTAATTTTTTAGGGTGTTACATTCTACATTCCGTCTTCGCCTAAGGCGCTATAAATTAAATCCAAACCAATTATGAGGTATTCCTATGCCTTTGAACTAATTATGAACCATGTTTACTACATTATACGGTTGCTAGACAGAATTAGAAAATTAATAATCTAAGTGTTCTAGAATTGTGCTTTTACGGTTTTCTAGTTACTAGTTTCTCTATAGGTGCTAAAAATCAATCCTACATCAAATGTTACCAAGTTTTTCATATTTAAACAATCCTAATCTGATTATCATCCCACTAAAATAGTTTGGTCAGTGTCTAAAAATAAATGGGTCAAAAACGACGTTAAAACTTGACTTTACGATTTTTCTGTAAGACTAGTTTCTTTCCTAACATGAATAGAAAGGCTCTTACCTCAACATACATAATTTTTACCCATTCTAACATATTAAAATCATCATCAAATAGAAACCAAATATTCAAGGCAGAACCGAATTCATTCATCATCATACCAAGCATGAAATTTTATTTTCAATATACATAAGTCTCTAGTTTTTGATGGATTCACTTTGGAACTTCTAAAACTCTTTGGAAACCAACTTATTTCATTAAAATCATCATAAACTAAACAAGGGCAGCAACCATTTGAGTTGGCCCAAGATTGGAATTTAAAACGTAAAACCACTTGAAATATTCTTTGAGTTCTCCTATTCTTAAGAAAATCCTAAGACATAGATTATGGGCACTTGTGACTAGATGAAACTCACACCAAGCTCATCATCATACATGGCCGAATTGTGCATTCGAGGGAATGCTTCCATAACCAAACTTTAGCTTGAGATGAAAGGGCAAGCCTTTGAGCTTTAAGATCTTTAAGTGATGACAAAAAAATAAACATGCTATGCATTCCATTTTGTTCTTCATTATAAAGTAAAGTGAGAGCTTCAAAGTAAATATGCAAGACTTGAAAGTAAATATGCAAGTTCAATTCTTTATTTTAGTGCTCTAGGTTCAGCAACAATCGACTTTAAGGCCGAAATAGAAAGGCTTTGAGATTAATTAGGTGATATGCAAGCTCTCATTTTAAATCTTTAAGTTCTTAAGTGATGACTTGAAAGGTAAACATGCTAGACAAGAAACTTAAATATGAAATGCACTTCGTTCCTTATCTTTAACTTTAAGTGATAGCTTGGGAGGTAAATATGAATGCAAAGGTCAAAAATAAATATGCAAATGCAAAAGCTTGAAGATAAACATAAGTGCAAGTTCATTTTATTTCTTATTAGAGCTCATTCAAGACTTTAGAGGAACTTTAACCTCAACCTAGACTTATCACACAGGCTAAAGTGAACCTCAAGGTTCTTAGAACACAAAGTATTTTTTCTTAAAGCAAAGTCATAAATAGAATTTTTATTAAAACTCAAGCTCTAGAGGTCTCATTGTGATAAACACATAGTCATCATCTAAAAACTATCATCATCAAGCTATCATGTGTAACATCCTAATTTTTAACCCAATACTCTAGAACATATTTACTTCATAGTTCTCATTTAACTTTGAATTACTTAGCCGAAAATACGGGTAATAATTTTTTTTTTGAAATAAAAGTGAGAGCCGCGTGATGCGATAAGCGGTACACCATGTAAAGTAAACAAATGTCTCACAACATCATAACATAAGACACACCATGAGTAACACTGAAGATCATCTCATATATATATAATTTGCCCACTTATAAGTGCGGGACTTAGTTTAGTACAGGGGAAATGCATAAAAGAAAATACAACATAAAACATGAACATAATCTACTCCCCTACCCAAGTGCACCTAATAGGATAACCTCTAAACAAAAGAAGGTTTATCCCCATCTAAGTGGTGTGTGCTCTAACCGGGTACTCCATCGGTTGATCGTCACCTCCTACTGACGTCCGTCTCGTGAACGAGGCAAGTATCCGGGAAACTGTGCGAGCTCCTCGGGCGTAAAAAGGCGGAACGGGGATCGAGAGTGACCCCCGCGGTGTGGCCGCATCTCCGGTCGTCGTGCAAGACGGGGCTGAGTCACGGTATCCTCACTGCCCTCCCTCATCAATGGTGGAGAGGGGGCAGAGCTCTCGCTATACGGATGAGTAGGCGGGTCCTCGGACGGGTCGGTCTCTGAGAAGTAGGTCCGGGGCACGTAATCGGGATAGTCTCGCATGGCTAAGGAGGCGGTGTGCATGCGGAGCACTCTCTCGTCATGCGTACGCGCACGCTCAAAAACCCGCTCGTCGTCGCCATAGGGTGCAGTCGGGGAGAAGCAATGGGTGTGCACGGGATGAGCGAAGGCGTCCCCACGTACATGAAAACCCGCACCGTGCACCGCCTCAAAATGGTATGACCCGTGAGCGGGTCATAGTGCACCTCCCATGTCGGGTGTCCACGAACACTACGAACGTCGCCATCTCAAGACGTGACGGAAAGAAAAGAGATAGAGAGTGAGAATCTTGCTAAAGAATCTCAGTAGGGCCTCCTACTACCTAGGTGTCATCATCTACGTCCTCAGGAACCTTGGGTTTATTTATACAAAACGACTAAGCATGTATTAAGTTCATTTTAAACTTGAAAATATATTTTAGCCAAGGTCCATTCATTTTAGGATGATCTTAATGTCATGGATGCAACATATTAGAAAATGTATGCATGGCACTACCTAATGCACATACATAAAGCATAACATCAAGCCTCATCATTCTTGGTGGCATAAAGTGGCAATAGTAACATTCATATGAGACAAAACTTAGTGACATAATCATAATCATGAAACTTCTCTTCCTCATGGGCCACCCTAAAAGACAATCGAACTGGGGGTGCTCGGCCTAACCGGTGTCACCCAGAACGTGTCATACATCTAGGTTATGAGCTCATACCTTAACTAGTCGTCACTAGTTCTTACTTACCACTTAACGATAAGCGTATCATAAATCCCGACTATCTGAGTACGGGTTAGAGGCAAAACTCTTAGGCGTGCTCGGCCGAACCGGTGTCACCTAAGAGTATAAAATGGTACCGATGTCACATGAGTTCTATGGAGGTGCTCGGTCGAACCGGTGTCATCCTAGAACCCATCTTAGTACCTTAACTTTCAAAATTTCTTTAAGTCCCCAAATTTGTCGGAAATTCGGCGGCCCAACGGTCATTACACCGAATTTCCTTCCAAATTTGCTTTATGCCACATAAACATATAACCTCATAAATTTCTCATATGAATAACATCATCATCATTAGCATACTTCATGCATCATCATAAAACATCCAAACGCTTACCCTTACGGTAGCTTATGCTTTGACCCTTACGGGTCTTAATCTTGAGGTATAGTTCTCTACATCCGTCGTTCATATTTTAAGCACCTAAGGCTCATAATTAAACATCATTCCTAATCCTCATGTTCATACTTAAATCTGAAAAGCATGGGACAAGTTCTCTAACTTGTATTTACGGGGTTCTAGAACTTACGTTTTAGACCCTTTCTCGGTTCCGTTTTCGCCGAAGGCGCTATGTATTAAATCTAACTCAATTATGAGGCATTCCTATGCTTAAGGACTAATTATTATTCATGTTTATCATGTTGTAAGGGTGCTGGACAGAATCCAGAAAATTAAATGTTCTAAGAGTTCTACATTTGCATTTTTACGGTTTTCTAGTTACTAGTTTCCCCATAGGTGCTAGAATTCAATTCTAACTCAAATGATACCAAGTTTTTCATGTCTAAACAATCTAAATCTGATTATGTCCCCATTAAAACAGTTTGGAAAAGTTCCATAAACGAATGGGTCAAAATTATGTTAAATTCTAGCTTTACGGTATTTCTAGTTAGCTAGTTTCTTACCTATCATACATAGGATCGCTTCTACATCATCATATGATATTTTCACACATTCCAACACATCAAAACATCATCATACAGCATCACACTCATCACATCAGAACCGAAAACATTTAACTTAAATGAGAGAGTTAAATGGACATTTCTAGGTACATAAGTTAACTAGTTTCTCTTGGAATCATTCTAGAACTTCTAAAACTCTTTGCAAAACACTTTAGTTCATCAAAAGGCTAAGAGAAGCCTTAGGTCAGTGACCAAAACATATTCCATCCCCTAAAAGGGATTGGAATCACAACTTATAATGACATAACCTTATAAAGATTTGTAAAGCTTTAAGGAAAACTTAAAACATAGACTATTGGTCCTAGTAGCTAGATGAAAACTCATTGCAAGCCCATCATCACTACTTGGCCGAAATTATGCATTCAAGGAATACATTCACATATAACTTTAACTTGGAATGAAATGGGCAAGTCTTTGAGCTCTAGGTTCTTAAGTTATGACATAAACTAAACGTGCTCATGCTTTTCGTTTTTAATCTTGCTTACAAGGTAAAGTGATGACTTAAAATTAAATATGCAAGGCATAACTTAAACGTGCAAGCTTGAAAGTAAATATGCGAGGCATAAACTTAAACGTGCAAGCTTGTAGGTAAATATGCATGGTTCAATTCTTTATTTTAGTGCTCTTGGCCCAACAACAATCGACTTTAAGGCCGAAATAGATAGGCATTCGAGAAATTAATTAGGTGGTAATGCAAGTTCAATTCTTTATTTTAGTGCTCTAGGCCCAACAACAATCGACTTTAAGGCCGAAATAGAAAGGCTTCGAGAATTAAATCAAGTGATGAGACAAGTTCCATTTTAATCTTTATGTTCTTAGGTGATAGCTTGAAAGTAAAATGCATAGCAAGAATGTAAATATGAGTGCAAGCATAAAATAAATTATGCAAGTTCATTTTATCTCTCTAGAGCTCTTAGCAAGACTTTAAAGGAACTTAAACCTCAACCCAAACTCATCAAACCAAGACAAAGTAAAAGTCTAGAGTTCTTAGAACTCAACATAACATATTTAGAAAATCAAACATTTTGCATGTAAGAAGAATGGTAATGGCCGAAACTTCAAGGAAAGAAAAGAAATATTTGAAACTCTAGAATCCATGATCTTGGTGATATATTAACACCAACATCATGAGACCTCATCATTGAGTTCATAGAGTCATTTTAAAACATTATCAAAGTTAAAGTTCTCAAGAGTTCAAGAAAGGAAAAACTAGAAACACTTTTGCTCAAGAACAAAGATCAAGCTCTAGAATTTGTTTCAAGTGATGAACATCATCATGAAACTCTCATCATCAAGCTCTCATTTCTTTGAACTCCAAAGGCCCATGGCCGAAACATAAAGAGGAATGAGGAGAAGAGAAGAAGTTCTAAAAGGAATCAAGAGAAACTATGATCATAAAGCTTAGAACAAGAACTTTAAAGAAAAGAATACATGAAAGAAAATCCCTACTTGGTGTGATGAACTTGAAGATGGAAGAAAAAGATGAAGAAGATGAAGAACTTGAAGAACTCCAAGAAGAACACAAAAACTTTGAGAGAAAAAGAAAAGCTTTGAGTGTTTCCTAAACTTAGCAAATGATCTAAAAGTGGTGCAAGCTCCTCAAGGCATTCTATTTATAGAGAAATGAAACAAATGGAGGGAGCTCATGGAGGAAGAGGTTTCGGCCATGAGGGTGCAGATTGGAGGCTTTCCATGAGTTCCATGAGGTGAGATAATGTGTTCTTGAGGTATGGTGAGGTATGGTTTAAGGTATGGTGAGGTATGGTTCAAGGTATGGCCTCAAGCATGGTTCTTTGAGTGAAAAAATAATTAAACATGTGGTAATTAGAGAGTGATGGCCGAATATGCATCAGCCCATGGGGGAGGTTTCTTTGCATTTTAATTGTGGTTTAGAGTTGTGTTTAGGTGTATCTTTGATTATGCTTAAGATTAGAAATTTGTAAGAAAGTGTTTAGGTAAGGTAAATGGGTAATTAAGGTGGTCTAGACATAATTAAGGAGTGGTCTTGCACCATTAGTGAGTTAAATCCTCAATTTAGAGTTTAAACAACTCTAGACACAATTCCTTGATTTAAGGAATTGGAAAGAGAAAACACTATTCAAGATTCCAAGACTAGGAATCTTGAGTTCTAAAAAGGGATTTAAGTTTAATCTAAGCAATTTTAGGTTCTAATTAACTTTAATAAATTATTTTGACTCTAGATTAATTAGGGAAATAAATTAATCTTTGTTTAGAGCCTAATATTGCTTAGGTTTGCTTAATTACGTCATTAAGCTCAAAAACACTATTATAGGGGCAAAATCGTAATTTTGCACTAAAACTGCCCGGGACCACCGGGACTTGAGCAGAGACCTCTAGACACATGAAAACATGTTTTTAAACCTCTAGGGAAAGTTCCAGGCTCAAACGGCACCTTTACCCGCGTAAAAACGCTATAGGGGTATTTTGGTCATTTTGACCCGAAACTGCGGAAAACGAAATTTTCGCTTCCGAAAGCATTCAAAGGCCATTCAATCCCCTTCAAACATTGAGTTGACCTTTCGAGGATGACCGAGTTGGTTACCCTCGAGTTCGGGTCAGGAAATGACCTCAGGGGCATTTTGGTCATTTCCCTCGGACAGAGAAATCGGGGTGTTACATCATGTGTATTAATAACAAATATGGCCGAAAATTTGAAGAAAAGAAAAGAAAAGGGGCCGAACTATGAGCAAGAAAAAGAATCATTTTGAAACTCTAGAGACCATGATCTTGATGATGTATTAACACCAACATGATGTGTCCTTATCATTGAGTTCATACACTCATTTTAGAACAACATCAAAGTTAAGTTTTTCAAGATAAAAAGAAAAGAAACTAAAAACACCTTTTCCTCAAGAACTAAGATCAAGCTTCAGGGGTTGCTCAAGTGATGAATATCATCATGCAATCCCTATTATCAAGATCTCATTTCCAAGCTCACCAAAGGCCCTTGGCCGAAAATGAAATAGGAGGAAGAAAGAAGTTCTAAAAGATTCAAGAGAAGCCATAAAACATGTAACTAGCAAGAACTTTTAATGAAAGAAACATTTGAAATAAAATCCCTACCAAAGATATGTCTCTTGGAGGATGAACAAGGCTTGGTCTTGAGAGGAAAATGAAAGAAAAATCCTCCCTAAAGCTTGATGGAGCTTCAGCCAAGAAGAAAGGAAAAGGAAAGGAAGTTGTGTTTCTTGAGCTTAATCTTGAGAATGATATGGCTAAGTGTTTTAAGGAAGATTTAATGGTGGTTGTGTGGTGGTAGAAAGGATGAAGAAGATGAGAGGAAGAAAGAACTCTTGAGTTCTTTGAAAGAAAAGAAAGAAACCAAGACACTCTTTGAAAACTCAAAGCTAGCAAATGAAGTAAAGGTTCTCACAAGTTCATTTGCATGTGTATTTATAGAAAAACAACCCAAGGGTGAAGGAATGGAAAGGGTGGCCAAAATTTTGAGGAAGGAAAGGAAGGAAGATATCTTCTTCAAAGTATAGTTGTGGTCATTCAAAGGTATGGCCAAGTATGGGTTCAAGCACAATCTTAAGCATGGTGTGGGCATGATGTGGTATGGGTGGCCATGATGGAGGTATGGGTGGCCATGCCTTTCTAGAAGAACTTGGGGAACAAGTTGTTCCTTAATTGTGGGTTAGCATGTGTGTTTAGGTGTAACTTTGATTAGGCTTAGGATTAGGAATTTGTAAATAAGTGTTTAGGTGAGGTAATGATTAATTGGAGACTTGTAAGACTAGATTTAGGAGGTGGTCTTACTAAATTAATGGAGTCAAACTCCATTAACTAGGAATCCAATGCCAACATGTTTCCTTGATTTAGGGAATTGGAGAGAGAAAATACTATTTTTAGATTCCTTTCTCAAAGAATTAAAACTAGAAAAGAGTTTTGAGTGTCTCTGAGCAATCTTAGGTTCTAATTAACATCAATTAATTATTTTGACTCTAAATTAGTAATTAGAATCTACTAATCTTTAATTAGAGCCTATATTACTTAGGTTTTGCTAATCATATCATTAGGCCCAAAATGCACTACGTAAGGGCAAAATCATAATTTTGCACAAAAACTGCCCGGGACCACCGGGACTTAAACAAATACTTTTAAACACATGAAAACATCATTTTAAAACTTCGGGGAAAGTTTTGGGCTCGAACAGCACCATTACCCTCGTAAAAACGCTATAGGGGTATTTTGGTCATTTTGACCCGAAACTGCAGAAAACACGATTTTCGCTTTTGAAATCACTTAAGGACCATCTAATCCCCTTCAAATGTTAAGTTGACCTTTCGAGGACTGCTGGGCCGGCTATCCTCGAATTCTAGGCAGAAAATGACCTTAAGGGTATTTTGGTCATTTTCTCTCAGACAGAAAATTGAGGCGTTATATCTTGAGTTTGGAGCTTAATGAGACATAAAAATAGAGTGCATTCATGTTTATTTTTCAAGCTCTTGTATCTCATGTTTAGATTCCAAACCTTACATATCATGTTTATATTCTAAGTTCTCATCTTAAATCTTAAAGACAAGAAAATGGACTTGAATTTCATGTTTATATTTCAAATTATCACCTAAGCCTTAAAGACTTCAAATGAACTTGCATTTTCATATTTATATTTCAAGTCTTGCACATCATATTTATATTTTCAATTTCTCACCTTGTAATGATAAAGATTAAAATGAAACTTGCATAGTATGTTTATGATTCTAGTCATCACCTAAATCTCTAAAACTCAAGACTTGCCTTTTTCATGTTAAATAGATTTTTTGATTGTGGATACCTTATTATTGTATATATTTCGGCCATATGAGGATTTGGGTTTTAAAGTTAACTTTATTTTATTTTGAGGCTTGAACTCTTGTTTCTATGATGTACAAAGAATTTCTCAAGAGGAGTAAAAATATGATTTCTAAATGATTTAGAAACCTATTAATGAAATCTTTAGGTTTGCTGAAGAGTTTGTCTTGATGTGTGGAAATGTGAGTATGATTTCAAAGCAAATGTTGGAATGATGTTTTAAGATGGTTTTAGAATGAAAGAATAACTTGAGGGTGTCAAAACTTTAGTTTTTCAACTTTTGGACTTTTAGGTAATTGAATACCAAAGTGTTGTAATCGATTACCAGGATATTTTTAGTGCTCAAAAATGAGTTCTTGGCTCTAGTAATTACCACACATTGTAATCGATTACCAGGATGTTTTTGGGTGCCCAGAATGTGTTTTTAACACTAGTAATCGATTATACAGCTCATGTAATCAATTATCATAAGCTCGAACATGCCTGTTTTGAAATTTTGAACTGTGTAATTGATTACCAGCTCATGTAATCCATTACCAGACCCAGAAATGTGTAAATAAGTATGTTTCCACTTGAAATAACATGAATTGATGACTGTTTGCTTGATCTTTGAATTTTGCAAATGATGATCTTTAGTAAGTTGTATATATCTTGTTGAGCATAGAATATGCATTAGCTAAGTCTGGTCCTTGATTTCGACACACTAGATAGGAGCATGTTTATTGTTATAAGATATTGATTGAGGACATGCTTATGGATATTTACAAAGAATGTGATGCATGCTTATGTGATCAACTACATGATGAACTGTGGCATGTTATGATTATGCTTGAATAAGTGAGGTGCATAACCTAAGTGTTTTATGAGCATGAAGTGTTAAATGGTAAGTTATGATATATTAATATACTTGTATCTCTAGATAACATGCTAATGTTAAGGTGACACAAGACACATGAAAATGATCCTCTAGACTCCTCGAATTAAAGGTTATGAGAGGTGATCTAATGAGGTGATCCTTTAGACTCCCCGAATTAAAGGTTATGAAAGGTGATCCTATGCCCTCTATCCTATATTCTAGGAGTTGGGAATTAGCTTATCTAGAGGATAAGTGTAGACTAATGACAACTAGTTAGGTATGAGCTCATAATGTAGAACTCTAAAAGGAAAGAATATTAGAGTGGCCCTCATTGAAAAAGAGAATAAGTTTTAAGTCACCAAAAGATTAATGAAAAGAAGATCATGCTAGAAGTGTTTGCATTCTTCATGTTGTAACCATTTGAAATGTAACATCCTAATTTTTAACCCAATACTCTAGAACATATTTGGATTAAACATTAGTCTGTTACTTCATAGTTCTCAATTTTACTTAGAAATACTTAGCAGAAAATACGGGTAAATTTTTTTTTGAAATAAAAAGTGAGAGCCGCGTGATGCGATAAGCGGTAAACCATGTAAAGTAAAACAATTATCTCACAACATCATAACATGAGGCACAACATGAACATCACTGAATATCATCTCATATATATATAACTTGCCCACTTATAAGTGTGGGTCTTAATTTAGTACAAGGGAAATGCATAAAAGAAAATACAACATAAGCATAAACATAATCTACTCCCCTACCCGAGTGCATCTAATGGGATAACCTCTAAACAAAAGAAGGTTTATCCCCATCTAAGTGGTGTGTGCTCTAACCGGGTACTCCATCGGACGATCGTCACCTCCTACTGGCGTCCATCTCGCGAACGAGGCAAATATCCGGGAAACTGGGCGAGCTCCTCGGACGTGAAGAGGCGGAACGGGGATCGAGTGTGTCCCCCGCGATATGGTCGCATCTCCGGTCGTCGTGCAAGTCATGGCTGAGTCACGGTATCCTCACTGCCCTCCCTCGACGGTAGGGGAGAGGGGGCAGAGCTCTCGCTATACGGATGGGTAGGCGGGTCCTCGGATGGATCGGTCTCCGAGAAGTAAGTCCGGGGCACGTAATCGGGATAGTCTCGCATGGCTAGGGCGGCGATGTGCGTGCGGAGCACTCTCTCGTCATACGTTCGCGCGCGCTCAAAAACCTGCTCATCGTCGCCATAGGGTGCAGTCGGGGAGAAGCGATGGGTGTACACGGGATGAGTGAAGGGGCGTCCTACGTACATGAAAACCCGCACCGTGCACTGTCCCTCAAAATGGTATGACCCGTGAGTCGGGTCATAGTGTACCTCCCACGTCGGCGTGTCCACGAACACTACGAACGTCGCCATCTGAAGACGTGACGGAAAGAAAGAGATAGAGGGAGTGAGAATCTTGCTAAAGAATCTCAGTAGGGCCTCCTACTACCTAGGTGTCATCATCTACGTCCTCAGGAACCTTGGGTTTAATTATACAAATGAGTGAGCATGCATTACATCCATTTTTAAGTTCTAAACACAGTTTAGCCAAGGTCCATTCATTTTAGAATGATCTTAATGTCATGAATGCAACATAATAGAAGATGTATGCATGGCACTACCTAATGCACATACATAAAACATAACATCAAACATCATCATTCTTAGTGGCATAAAGTGGCAATAGAAATAATCATATGGGACAAACTTAGTGTCATAATCATAATCATGAAACATCTCTTCCTCATGGGCCACCCTAAAAGACAATCGAACTGGGGGTGCTCGGCCGAACCGGTGTCACCCAGAACGTGTCATACATCTAGGTTATGAGCTCATACCTTAACTAATCATCACTAGCTCTTACTTACCACTTAACGATAAGCGTATCATAAATCATAAATCCCGACTATCTGAGCATGGGTTAGGGGGCAAAACTCTTAGGGGTGCTCGGCCGAACTGGTGTCACCTAAGAGTATAAATTGGTACCGATGTCACATGAGTTCTATGGAGGTGCTCGGCCGAACCGGTGTCATCCTAGAACCCATCTTAGTACCTTAATTTTCAAAATCTCTTTAAGTCCCCAAATTTGTTGGGAATTCGGCGGCACGATGGCATTACACCGAATTCCTTCCAAATTTGCTTTATGCCACATAAACATATATCCTTATGAATTCATCATATGAATAACATCATCATCATTTACATAACATACATCATCATGGAACATTTAACCGTTTATCCTTACGGTAGCTTATGCTTTGACCCTTACGGGTCTTAATCATGAGATTTGGTTTTCTAACATCCGTCGCTCATATTTTATGCACCTAAGAGCTCATAATTAAACATCACTCATAATCCTCATATCTACATTTAAATCTGAAAAGCATAGGGTAGAATTCTTAACTTGTGATCACGGGGTTCTAGAACTTACGTTTTAGACCCTTTCTTGGTTCCGTCTTCGCCTAAGGCGCTATGGATTAAATCTAAATCAATTATGAGGCATTCCCATGCTTAAGGACTAATTATTAATCATGTTTATCATGTTGTAAGGGTGCTGGACATCATCCAGAAAAATAAATGTTCCAAGAGTTCTACATTGCATTTTTACGGTTTTCTAGTTACTAGTTTCCCTATAGGTGCTAGAATTCAATTCTAATTCAAATGATACCAAGTTTTTCATGTCTAAACAATCTAAATCTGATTATGTTCCCATTAAAACAGTTTGGATTAGTTCCATAAACAAATGGGTCAAAACTATGTTAAATTCTAGCTTTACGGTATTTCTAGTTAGCTAGTTTCTTACCTATCATGCATAGGATCATCATCACATGATATTTTCACACATTCCAACACATCGAAACATCATCATACGGCATCACACTCATCACATCAGAACCGAAAACATTTAACTTAAATGAGAGAGTTAAATTGACATTTCTAGATACATAAGTTAACTAGTTTCTCTTGGAATCAGTTTAGAATTTCTAAAAACTCTTTGCAAATCATTTTAATTCATCAAAAGGCTAAGAGAAGCCTTAGGTCAATGACCAAAATATATTTCATCTCCTAAAAGGGAGTAAAGTCATATCTCATGACAACATAACCTTGAAAAGGTTTGTAAAGCTTTAAGGAAAACTTAGAACATAGACTATTGGTCCTTGTAGCTAGATGAAAACTCATTGAAAGTTCATCATCACTACTTGGCCGAAAATATGCATTCAAAGAATGGTTTCACATTAAACTTTAACTTGGAATGAAATGGGCAAGTCTTTGAGCTCTAGGTTCTTAAGTTACGACATAAAATAAACATGCTCATGCTTTTTATTTTTTAATCTTTCTTACAAAATAAAGTGATGACATAAATTAAATATGCAAGGCATAAACTTAAACGTGCAAGCTTGAAAGTAAATATGCAAGATTCAATTCTTCATTTTAGTGCTCTTGGCCTAACAACAATCGACTTTAAGGCCGAAATAGAAAGGCATTCGAGAAATTAATTAGGTGATAATGCAAGTTCAATTCTTTATTTTAGTGCTCTAGGCCCAACAACAATCGACTTTAAGGCCGAAATAGAAAGGCTTCGAGAATTAAATTAAGTGATGATACAAGTTCCATTTTAATCTTTATGTTCTTAGGTGATAGCTAGAAAGTAAAGATGCATAGCAAGAACGTAAATATGAATGCAAGCATAAAATAAATGATGCAAGTTCATTTTATCTTTCTAGAGCTCTTAACAAGACTTTAAAGGAATTTAAACCATAACCCAAACTCATCCAAACAAGGTAAAGTCAAGCTTAGAGTTCTTAAAACTTAACATAATATTTTTAGGAAATCAAACCATGAAGCCAAGCAAAATTTAAGGGAATGGCTGAAATCATCAAGAAGAAAAAGGAACATTTTAGAACTCTAGAGTTCATGATCTTGATGATATATTAACACCAACATCATGAGTCCTCATCATTGAGTTCATAGAGCCATTTTAAAACATCATTAAAGCTAAAGTTCTCAAGAGTTCAAGAAAGGAAAAACTAAAAACATTTTTGCTCAAGAACAAAGATCAAGCTCTAGAGTTTGTTTCAAGTGATGAACATCATCATGAAACTCTCATCATCAAGCTCTCATTCCTTCATTCCCAAAGGCCCATGGCCGAAACATAAAGAGGAAGAAGGAGAAGAAAAGAAGTTCTAAAAGGAACCAAGAGAAACTATGAACATCAAGCTTGAAACAAGAACTTTAAAGAAAAGAATACATGAAAGAAAATCCCTACTTGGTGTGATGAACTTGAAGATGGAAGAAGAAGATGAAGATGGTGAAGAACTCCAAGAACTTGAAGAACACAAGAACTTTGAGAGAAAAAGAAAAGCTTTGAGTGTTCCTAAACTTAGCAAATGATCTAAAAGTGGTGCAAACTCCTCAAGGCATTCTATTTATAGAGAAATGAAACAAATGGAGGGAGCTCATGGTGATGAAGAGCTTCGGCCATGTGTGCAGAATGGAGGCATCCATGAGTTCCATGAGGTGAGATAATGTGTTCTTGAGGCATGGTGAGGTATGGCTTAAGGTATGGTGAGGTATGGTTCAAGGTATGGCCTCAAGCATGGTTCTTTGAGTGAGAAAATAATCAAACATGTGGTCAATGGGGAAGAGAATTTCGGCCATGTGCATCAGATTTTGGAGAGGTTTAGTTGCATTTTAATTGTGGTTTAGAGTTGTGTTTAGGTGTATCTTTGATTATGCTTAAGATTAGGAATTTGTAAGAAAGTGTTTAGGTAAGGGAAATGGATAATTAAGGTGGTCTAGACATAATTAAGGAGTGGTCTTGCACCATTAGTGAGTTAAATCCTCAATTTAGAGTCTAAAAAACTCTAAACACATTTCCTTGATTTAAGGAATTGGAGAGAGAAAACACTATTCAAGATTCCAAAACTAGGAGTCTTGAGTTCTAAAAAGGGATTTAAGTTTAATCTAAGCAATTTTAGATTTTAATTAACTTTAATAAATTATTTTGACTCTAGATTAATTAGGAAAATAAATTAATCTTCGTTTAGAGCCTAATATTGCTTAGGTTTGCTTAATTACGTCATTAAGCTCAAAAACACTATTCTAGGGGCAAAATCGTAATTTTGCACTAAAACTTCCCGGGGCCACCGGGACTTGAACAGAGACCTCTAGACACATGAAAACATGTTTTTAAACCTCGGGGGAAAGTTCCGGGCTCAAACGGCACCTTTACCCGCGTAAAACGCCATAGGGGTATTTTGGTCATTTTGACCCGAAACTGCGGAAAACGATATTTTCGCTTCCGGAAGCATTCAAAGGCCATTCAATCCCCTTCAAACATTGAGTTGACCCTTCGAGGACGACCGAGTTGGTTACCCTCGAACTCGGGTCAGGAAATGACCTCAGGGGCATTTTGGTCATTTCCCTCGGACAGAAAAATCGGGGTGTTACATGAAACAATTCTTATGACATCTTGCTTATGGCATTGACATTCATTCATGACTTGTTATGTTGCATTCATACATTAAGATTCATGCTAAAATAGGCGGGCCTCGGATTAATGGCATTTAGAACTTAATAAATGAATCTTATACATATGCCCACTATTTCATAATGAAACCGGAGGTTCCTGACGATGTAGACGATGACGTGTAACACCCTAGTAATTAACCAGATACACCTAGGTTGAATCTGATTAATGACTAGACTTTACTTCTTTCTTCGGTTCTTTCTTCATAATTTGAAAATACTTAGTGAAATTACGAGCCATTTTTTTTTTTAAAACACATAATTGAAAACGTGAGCCGAGTACAACGTGAACGAGTAAGCGGAGTATAATAAGACGTTTAAGAATATATCACATCATATCACTTAGGCTCCATCATATAATATCCATAAGCACATTATAGCATATATTTACATACAATAACCTCACTCAAAGGGTGGGTTATGTTCATACATCATTATCTTATGCAAACCTATAAAAGAAAATATACTTAAGGAAATTCATGCCCCTAAACTAGATAACTCCATAAGCCGGGAAGGTTATCCTAAAACTAGGGTGCATGATCACACATAAATCTACTAAGAACTCTCTAGGGCCACTGTCCTGGAAATGGGGGAATAAATCCGATCCACTGATGAGCTCCCTCGGGAGGGGACACACGAGATGCACCAAGCTGGGGTCGCATGGACGGCCTTCTTGCTAACCTCGGCTGAACAACTGTTTCCTCACTACCCTCTCTTACACGTGTGGGAGTAGGAGCAGAGCTCTCAGAATATACATGAGTAGGAGTGTCCTCCGAAGGATCAGTTTCAGAATATCTCGTCTCGGGAAGATACTCGAAATCCATGGACGGCAGATGAAGCGGGATAAGAATGTAACATCCTTTCATCAAGTGGACGTGCATGTTCGAAAACCATTTCATCGCCATAGGGAGAAGTAGGAGAAAATCGATAACTAGGGACAGGATGTGCAAATGGACGAGCTATGTAAATAAAAACACGAATCACAAGACCTCCCTTCAAAATGATACGAGCGATGCACGGATCATAGTGAAATTCCCAAGTAGGGGTATCAACGAACAGGACGAATGTCGCCATCTGAATCTGGAGACAATGACGGAAATAAAGAAAAGGGAGTGAGAATCTTGCTAAAGAATTCTCAGGATGGTACCTCCTTCTACTGTGTCTTCATCAAAGTCCCCAGAACCTCGGGATTATTCTAAAATAGTGAGCATGCAAAGATTCATTTTAAGTTCGGACAAATACTTAACCGAGGTTCGTCAATTTTTAATCATGCGTCTTATAATGCATCTTATTCTTAACATGTCATATTTACAATGAACTTTTCCTTTATCATTACATCATATTCCTCATCATCATTATCAAAATAACATGCATAAAAGAACGTCATATAATATTAGCTACACATGGACACAGTGCACATATTTCATTTCTTTAGTGCCTTAGGTGACTTAAAATCTTATCATCATCATTATTTTCCTTGGGCCACCCTATACTCCACCCTTTTGGGAGTAATTTAGGTTATGAGCTCATACTTTACTAGTCGTCACTAGCATATACTTATCCCTTTTGATAAGCTAAAGTCCCGACTCTACCCTTTTGAGAGAACGGGTTAGGGGCTAAAATCACCTTTTCACCACCTATAGTCCGATGGTTCCAAAGGATCATTTTCTTATAAGTTTAAGTCACCATTAAATCTTTGCATGTTATATCATAATACAATTCATAAACATCATAACATTTTCTCATTTATAGTCTAAAGCTAGAATAATATATATCAACTGTAATCATGCATATGGGAGATTCCCAGGAAAGAGAGGTGGGTCACAATGGACACGCTTAAATACCAAGTCTTTCCTTAGCCGTAACCTTTCCAAATTACACTTTTACAATGATACACTTTCTTCTAGCAACAAAGGTGAATTTTACATAATAAAGAACATTTCATGTATAAGCATTCTTGTTATTTGCAACAGCAACTATAACATGCAAGCCAGCAAATCATTCAATGATATCAAGTACTTAATAAGCATCCAATCCTTACATAGAATTATCAATTATAGAACTAATTAGTTACTAAACCAATTATGAATCATTCTCTTAACAATAAACCATAATTATCACAACTTCAATCATATCAAATCATTATCACACATTGATACTAAACTCAGATCGATGGCGAATCATGAACCTCATGCAATTACATAGAATCATATTTTAAGTGCATATAAAATACTAGTTCCCCGTAAAATCCTTGCAAAGCCTTAAAACTCATTTAGAAGCTAGTTCTTTTGTCAAATTTGGGAGGATCTTCACAATTAAAATTCTCACTTAAGATAAAAGGAGTAAGTCTTGAGCTTTAGAGATTTAGGTGACATCTTAGAATTATAAACATGCTATGCAACCTTATTTTAATCTTATCTTTATAAGGTGATAGGTTGGAATTATAAACATGATATGCAATTCCATTTCTTTATCTTTAAGATTTAAGGTGATGACTTGAAAATTAAACATGATGCAAGAACTTGAAATATAAACATGATACAAGAAACTGGAGCGGCGGTAATCCGCACAGGACCAGTAGAGGGAGAAGAGAATATTAAGAAACCGGAGCGGTGGTAGTCCGCACAGGACCAGTAGAGGGAGAAGAGAATTATTATTACATCTTTTTAAGCTCCAATCTCAAGACTTTTTAAAGAATAAATTCTTTAACTCCAATAATCATATTTCTTTGCTTGTGATACATGGGCAAGTCTTTGAGCTCTAGGATCTTTAGGTGATGGCATAAAATAAACATGTCATGCGTTGATTCTTTTAGCCATTATAAAATATAGTGAGAGCATAAATTAAATATGAGATGCAACCTCTTAATTATCTTGAAAGATTAAGTGATGACTTGAAACATAAACATGAAATACAAGCTTGGAATTTAAACATGAGAAATGCAAGTTCATTTATTCATTCTTGAAAATTTAGTGATGACATAGAAGTTAATCATGGATGCAAATTCATTTTGTTCTTTACTAGAGCTCCTTTAAGACTTTAAAAGAATTATAAATTCAACCCAATACATATCTTAACAAGAAATAAAACATAAAAGGAAAATACATCTTTCAAGTTCTAAACTAAAAATCTTTGTTTTAGCATCATAAAGCATTATTCTTTAAAGTTTTGCATCAAGTGGAATTTTCAAGCTTTAGAGGCCTAACTTTTGATGGATTTACAACCCACCCTCAAGGTCCTCATCATCAAGCCATCATCTTAGTTCCACCTAGGCCATATGGTTGAATTGGTTAAAGAAAAAAATTGAAGAGGAAAACCAAAATGAAAAGCTAAGGTAAGTTCATAATTTCATCATTTTGAGCTAAAAACACAACTCCTCAAAGCATAGAAATAAATTTAGAAACTACTCCCTACCTGATCTGAGTTGAAGAAGAGGAAGAGAACTTGGTTTCTTGAAGTGAAATGAAACAAAATCTCTTTGAAAAAAATTGAAGAAAGAATTCAGCCAAAGAGGAGGAAGAAAGAAAGTTTTGGTGCTCCTAAAAACTAGTTATGAACCAAGCATTCCAAGACCACTCAAGCAAGCCTATTTATAGAAGATTTTGAGGCTTCTAATTGGCCAAAATGATGAGGTAGTGGACGGAATTTTGCAGGAGAAATAAGGGAGGAAAAATCATTTTAGACAAAGTTGTATGAAATTAAGGAATTATGTCTCTTATGGTGACATTTTGGCATTTTGTTTTAGTGCAACTTTTGGCAATAATTCAGCTGCATAATGGCATCAATAATTTCGTCCATTACAGCCCAAAGAAGTGAAATTTGTGTGTTCCATGCATTATTTAGGTGTAGGCAAGATATTCATGTAATTTAGAGAATTTACGGTTAAGGGTTTAAGTGAATTAGTAAGCAATTTGGGTGTTTTTGAGCAATTTTGGGTTCTAATCAATCTAAATACATAATTTTGACTCTAGATTAATATTTAGAATTTAATAAGCTTTAATTTGAGCCTAATATTGCTTAGGTTTCGGTATATGAATCAAAAATCCCGAAATTCGCAAAACTGCCCAAAAACAAGGGCAAAATTGTACTTTCACTTAAAAGCGCCGAGGCCACCCGAGCTTAACCAATGGTTAATCATGGCTTAAAAACACATTTTAAAACATTTTAGTGAGGTTCGGGCTCGGTCGGCACGCAGATCGGAGTTAAAACAAATAGAGGCGTTTGGTCATTTCGCGCGTCGGAACTCAAAATTGAGATCCTTCTGCTCTATTAACACACATAACACAAACAATCCCTTATTATCCTCAAAATATCCCCTTGAGAATAGGTGGGGCCCATGATCCTCATTTTCTGAGTAAAATAACTTCAGGGGCATTTTGGTCATTTTATACGTACAAAAATTTGGGATTTGCGACTCTCGCATGAATCGTTCCTAACCTCTCTTCTAACGTTATATTCCTTTATTGAGGATTGTTCGGCCTCAAATCTTATGTAATAATTACCTATAGTAATTGAGTAATTTCTAATGACAGTAAAAATTACAGTAAAAATTGGGGCGTTACATGACGCATGATAGAAGGCAAAAACCCTATGGAGATTCTTGTATAAGTTTCTCATTTCCTCTTTCTTTCTTTTTCATCTCGTCTTCAGAGGTAGATAGAGACATTTGTGATATACATTGATGCTCCCACCTAGGAGATACATTTTGATCCTGCTCACCAGATCACTTTGTTGGTTGTGGTGCTATCCGTCTATAACACCCTAACTTTCAACACAATACACCTAGGATGCATAATGGTTAAATGTTAGTTGTTATTCCTTTGTCTCAGAATTTAACTTAATTTTGAGCTTCGAAAATAAGTCTATGGAAAATATGGCCCATTTTTTTTTGAAAAACCAAACTATGAGCCGTTCGCATATGCATTATAGCGTATAATTATTCATCACATAGTATTTCATGCAAACCACAATAAGGTGCAACATACACTGTGAACATCATCACATCATAACATTTACTTCAAATATCATATCAAATAGTAATAATAATAATGCAAACATATCCCATAATCATAGTACCACACAAAATATATTGAGCCCATCATAGAGGCTAAGCATACGCTAATACAAAAGCCAAACATGATTAAAAAATAACTAACTCCAAGTAGATGCACATCTACTAGAACTAGGTCACGAGCATATGTGAGGATGAGACAACTTCTAAGTGCTAAAAATAGGAAGGCATTTAATCTCCGCTTTCACTGTGCCACTCTGATCTATGTAACATCCTAATTTTTAACCTAATACTCCTAGAACGTATTTAGGCTAATCATTAGTCTATTACTCTTTTAGTCTCATTCTTTAAAATACTTAGCAGAAAATACGGGTAAATTTTTCTTTTTGATATGTAATTGCAAAATAAGAGCCGCGCCTGTCTTAAACTAGCATAAATGTAAAGCTGATCACATATAAAAGAAAGCACAAGATAAAGACATCAATGACTCATAGTAGTAAATAGTCATATGCACACCAACATAATAATATTATATTTTCATAATAAACTATCCATCTATGAAAGGCGAAAAGAGTTCAATACAACATAAGCAAATACAATTGAGATAGAAATACATGGAAAACACAAAGGGGAAAACACCCACACCCTAGTGCACCTAAAATGGATAACCTTCAGAGCAAAAGAAGGCTATCCTAATCTACATGTGGTGTGTACACTATCACTCCTTGAGCACCTCTACTGCTGGTAGTCTGGATAGGGTGGGACATAGCCAATCCAAAGATGAAGCACATCCAGAGTGGGCACTCGTTGCGGCTAGACATGAGCTCCTCGACCGGGGCACATGGACTGCCTCTGAGCCAACCTCGGCTGTGTAACCATCCCCTCACTACCCTCTACCCTCAGTGGGGGAGTAGGGGTAGAACTTTCGGAGTATAGATGGGTGGGTGGATCCTCCGATGGGTCAGTCTCTAAGTGCCTCGAACGGGGGACATAGTTTGGGAAATCATGAGTGGCAGATCCAACGGAATACGTGTGGAGTACCCTCTCATTATGCATCCACACACGCTCGAAGACCATGTCGTCACCAAACGGAGAAGTCAGAGAGAAATGATAGCTATGTACAGGGTGTGTAAAGGGGCGTCCCAAAAATATAAACACTCGGAGTGTACAGCTCCCCTCAAAATGATACGACCGGTGCTCCGGGTCGAAAAGCACCTCCCAGGTGGGGGTATTAATGAACAACACAAAAGTTGCCATCGGGATCTGAAGATGTGATGGAACGAAAAAGGGATGAGAATCTTACTAAAGAGTCTCAGTAGGGAATCTCCCATCTAAGTGACATCGTTCGCATCCTCAGGAACCTTGGGTTTATTATAAAAAGGTGTACATGCATGCGATTTATTATTAGTTTCTAAACATAATTATCCAAGGTCCGTTTATTTTAGAATGAGTCTTCAGGTCATAAATGCAACATAGTAAGGTATGGATGCATGGTCATACATTATGCAAGAAAGTAATAAAACATAACATCAAGAAATATCACATAAGTGGCATAAAGGCATATAACTTTTCTTGTAGAACTTTCTCTTTTCTCAACTTCGTGACATTGGTCCTCTGCTTGTCAACTAGGGGCCACCCTAAAAAAGACATTCATTCTGGGGGTGCTTGGCCGAACCCGTGTCACTCAGAACGTGTCACATCTCTAGGTTATGAGCTTATACCTAACTAGTCATCACTAGTTCTTACTTATCCTTTACCGATAAGCGTATCATAATAAATAAATCTTGACTCCCAGAGTATGGGTAGGGGGCATAAGGAACACTTCCTTCTTCAAAACGCAATTACTGGTAACTAGTACATCAGTTACTTGTCTGCTCTGGCAAGATCTATGTCAATACCCTCACGGTTTTTTTCTGGGGGTGTCGACCAAACCGGTGTCACCCAAGACGCGTCTCAGGAAATGTCACATCTATTCTGGGGGTGCTCGGCCAAACCGGTGTCACCCAGAACCTTCCCTGGGGCTGCTCGTGTCACCCAGGAGTTTTCGCAAACTTTCCTCAAGTCTTTAAGTTTGATGGGAAATTCGGTAGCGTAACAATGTACACTGGATTTCCTTCAAATTTGCTTTATGCCACAAGAATTCACAGAGTATGTATATTCAATCATAAATCATCAGTCATAACAATATATTCTTCTCATTATATGCATCCTCACTCACCTCATACTTGAATCAAGGAATTTTAAATCATCATAAAGTATATAAGGGCAATAGCTATTTAACTTAATCATGCTTGGAATCTAAAACATAAGATCATATATCCATTGTTATGTAAGAGCATAAACTTATGCCATACCAAATTATAAATTCAAGCAATAAAAGATCATGGCCACATGTCACTCAATCAGAGAAATATCTTATTTGAAAACTTTTGGATTCTGGTAATCGATTACATGAGCCCTGTGATCGATTACACAGCTTTGAGATTTTAAGACATGAAAGTCAAGGGCTCTGGTAATCAATTACATGAGCCTTGTAATCGATTACTTCTTTTGAAAATATCCTTTCTGGGCCCTAAGGATACCTGAGTAATCGATTACATGATATGGTAATCGACTACTAAGGTCCAGAATGTGTAATCGATTACATTATGTTGTAATCTATTACTTAGGGCAAGAGTTCATATTCGAGGGCATCAAAGCTTCTCTGGTAATCGATTACATAGGCTGTGTAATCGATTACCAGTACCTTAAAATATGAAAAACCAAGTTCAAAACACATCTGAGTTATTCCTTCCTTTTCACAACCCTTTTAGACCTCTTTTCATTTTTTCCCTTGAAATCAAAACATTTTTGAAAAAGGCACTTGTCCATGGCTTTAGGATCAAAAAGAGTAAACCTTGAGCCTTTAGACATTTAGGTGATGACGTAATCATAAATGTGCAAATGCAAGCTTTATTTTAACCTTGATATTACGAAGTAATGACAATGATAACGTAAATATGATATGCAAAGCTCAAATGTTGACATGAGATGCAATGACTTGAAATATAAACGTGCTAGGCAAAATTGTAAATATGGAATGCAAGTTCATTTCTTTATTTTAGTGCTCTAGGCCCAGCAACAATCGACTTTAAGGCCGACATAGAAAGGCTTTGAGATTAATTAGGTGATATGCAAACTCTTGTTTTAATCTTTGAGTTCTTAGGTGATGACTTGAAAAGCAAACGTGCTAGACAAGAAACATAAATATGAAATGCAAGTTTACTTCTTATCTTTAAGTTTAGGTGATAGCTTGGAAATAAATATGATTTGCAAAGCTTAACATAAATATGCAATGCAAGAACTTTAAAAGTAAATATGGATGCAAAGCTCAAAGGTAAATATGGGTGCAAACCATTTATTATCTTTTGAGTCCTAGGCTCAAGTCCACCATTTAAACTCTTTTAAAAACATCATACTTTCTTTTCTCAATAAAACCATTTAAAAGAGTGAAACCTTCAAGCTTTAGAGGTCACTAGATGGTGGTTCCTCAACCAACCCCAAGATCCTCATCATCAAGCCATGGTTCGTTCCAATGTAGGCCATCATGGCCGAAATCCAAGAGAAGAAAGAAGAAGAACAAGAATCGAAAAAGAAGAGAAAAGAGAAGGAAAGAAGAACCAAACTTTATCATGCCAAACCAAAAGCTAAACAAAAGAAGGAAAGGCATTCTCAACATAAACTTCCTACCTTGGATATGTTTTCCTTGATTGAGAAAGTACTTGCTCTTGAAGAAGAAGAAGAAGTAGGACTCCTTGAAGCTTGAGAGAAAGAAAGTACTTGGGAAAGTGCAAGAGAAATGAGCAAAGATTCTAGCAAGCTCTTTGGGTGTCTATTATAGAGGAAATGAAACATGAGAGGAGTGAGGGGAGGAGGCTAGGTGGCGCAATTTGAGAGGAGGATGGAGAGAAAATATCTCTTACATGTAGTCATTCATAGGCAAGGCTAGGGATGGTTGGAGATATGGGCTAGCATGTCACTTTGAGTATTGGAATGAACAAATTTGTGATGCATGGAGGGGTGAGGTGGTGCCACTTTTAGGAATCCAATGGGAGGAAATTACTTCATTAATTTGTGGGCTAGTGGTGTGTTTATGTGTATCTTTGATTAGTCTTAAAATTAGGAGTTTATAGTGAAGTGTGTGAGTAAAAGGATAGGTAATTAAGGCTATTTAAGGCATGACTAGTGAACATTCTTGCCCATTAGTGGGGTCAAACCCTACTCAATCAAGGTTCTCAATCACATCCTAGGCTTCTTGAAGTATGGAGAATGAATAGTAAAAATACGATTCAAAATTCTATATCTAGGAGACTTAAGTTAAAACGGGTTTAAGTTTAATTTAAGCAATCTTAGGTTCTAATTAACTTCAATAAATCATTTTGCCTCTAGATTAATTATGGAAATTAATTAACCTTCGATTAGAGCCTAATATTACTTAGGTTTGCTTAATTACGTTATTAAGCTTAAAAGCATTATTCTAGGGGTAAAAGCGTAATTTTGTACAAAAACTACCCAGGACCACCGGGACTTAAAAAGATACTTTTAAACACATGAAAACGTCATTTTAAATCTTCAAGGAAAGTTTCGGGCTCGAACGGCACCTTTACCGGCGTAAAAACGCTATAGGGGTATTTTAGTCATTTTGACTCGAAACTGCAGAAAACATGATTTTTGTTTTCAAAATCACTCAAGGGCCATCTAATCCCTTTCAAACATTGAGTTGATCCTTTGAGGACTACCAGGTCTGCTATCCTCGAATTCCGGGTGACAAATGACCTCTGAGGCATTTTGGTCATTTTCCTTTCAGACAGAAAAATGGGGGCGTTACAATCTAGACCACGGTGCAACTCCTATGCCGACATCTCACAGTAGTCCACGGACATCACCATCAATCTTGTTTGAAGACAAAGATGGAAAGAAAGAGAGGGAGTGAGAAACTTAAATAAGAATCTCAGTAGGGTATTCCGTCTCCATGCACGTGTCATCATCATCGTCCTCAGGAACCTCGGGTTTCATTATCAAAGTATTGGACATATATAAGGTTCATTTATTAAGTTAAAAAGACCATTGGCTGAGGACCGTGTCTTTTAGCATGCATCTTAATGTTATGAATGCGGCATACTAAGTCATGAATGCATGTTAATACCGTATGCAACATTATACGTATACGATGACATTCAATATGCATGCAAAAAAACCCATGATAATTCCTTCAAATTCCTTTTTTACTAACCACCTTCTTACTGGAAATTCATAGTCCAACCAATACACCTCCACCGGTGAATTTCATAAACCAACCATCATACCTCTACTGATGAATTTTATACAAACAACACCAAAACTTTACCACACTTATCGTCTAGGATGAGCTCAACCTAACTAGCCCTTGCTAGATTTAACATGGGATAATAGAGGGAGAAACATATCACTTCCTTATTGGATCACCTCTCTTAACCTTTAATTCGGGGAGTCTAGAGGATCATTTCCATATGTTTTATGTCACCTTAACCTTAGCATGTTATATTGAGATGCAAGAACACAAACATATCATATAATGTCACATGATTTCATATTACTTCAACGTATGCATCTTAAACATTCCAAGTGTAATCATAACATGCCACAATAAATCTTGTAACTAGCAGCCAAGTATGCAAACATAATCATCACATAAATAAGCACTTTGATTATCCCTTAAATGGTTAAATCTCTAAATCGGGTAATCCTAACTTCTGTATTTATTCTTTTATGCATCTAAGGGATCAATTACAATGATTTTTGTTAATTATTAACCTCAAGAACATCATTAAACAATGTTGGACAGGTTTGGGCAGAAATGAAAATGAGCAATTTTGGTGTTCTAGAAGTTACGTTTTTTACCCTTTCTCATTACTGACTCTTCCTAAAATGCTAGTATTAATTCCTAAACCATTTATTAGTGATTCTTACCCATCTATACCTAATATAACACACTTCTATAGTTTTCAAACATGCTGAAACAAAAACTACATTTTCAGTTTTTAGAAAGCTTTAAAAGTCACATTTTTTACCCTTTTTAGTTACTAGACTTGCCTAAGGTGCCAAGAATCATTTTCACAACAATTACTAGTAGATCTCACACATTTAATCCACTCCAAATAGCATACATTAGATCTGGAAATGTTAGAATAGAATCCAAAATTTAAATTTTCAAGAGCATGCAAAGTTTCAATAATAAGCATTTCCAGCATACTAGTCTTTCTTAGAATTAATTCTAAATCAAGGAACACTCTTATAATTAATTTATCCCTTTGGAAACACAAGTAAATGTCCTTAGGTCAGTAGCAAAATCAGAGGGCTCAATATTAAGATTTTGGTTATTTAAATTATGTTTTAACACTTTAGGAATTAACATATTTCTCAAAGGAAAAATTGCAAGACACAAGCTTTTGAAACCTCAAGGTAATAATACTCCAAACCTTATAACTTTATTCCTTTGAAGACAAAACATATTTGTAAAGACAAAGGCCGATGAAATCGAAATTTCTATGTAAGTTGAAAGGGGTAAGTCTAGAGTTTTAGATATTTAAGTGATGACATAAACTTAAACATGCTAATGCAAGCCTCATTTTCATCTTGATATTATAAGGTGATGGCAATGGAAATATAAATATGATATGTAAGGCTTGAATATAAATATGAGAATACAAGTTCATTTTTAATCTTTAAGATTTAGGTGATGGATTGAAACATAAATATGCTAGACAAGAAATATAAACATGAAATGCAAGTTCATTTTCTTATCTTCAAGATTTAGGTGATAACTTGGAAATAAACATGATATGCAAGACTCAAATATAAATATGAAGTGCTAGAACTTGAAAGATAAATATGATGCATTTTCATTTGTTATTTCTTTAGATCTTAAGGTCAAGACTCCTATTTAGAGTAACAACTCTAAAATATCGATTAATTTTACAAGATGGACATGAGCTTTAGAGTCCATTAACACCATGGTTCCAAGAACTTTTATTTTGTTTGGACTCACCATCAAGCTTAAAGAAATGAAGTATAAAGAAACTAAAACCTTATTCATTATGATTCTTTGAAAAACCAAAAAAAGGCAAAGTTCAAGCTTTAGAGGTCACAAATGTGATGATCTCATTATCATCATTTAGGAACCCTCATCATCAAGCCAATATTTTTGAAACTCAAAAGGCCTTTAAGGCTGAAATGAAAGAGAAATGAAAAGGAAACCCAAAGACCAAAAATATCAAGAGTAAAACTTATTTATTATTTCATCTTCAAGCTCTAACAAAACAACTCAAGAATATGAACAAAATAACCTTTTCTCATGAAACCAAAATCAAACCTTGAGCTCTAGAGGTCAAACAAATGGAGGTATCACTACCAACATCAAGGATCCTCATCATCAAGTCATGGTTTTTAACCATTTTACAACAACAAAAACCAAAGGAATAAAGAGAAGAAAAAGGAACTCAAAACCGAAAAGAAAGAAACAAAGAAAGGAAGAAGAACTCAAAAGAAAAATCCCTACCAAGGTATCTTCTTATTGCAAGGAAATGCTTGAGCTTTGTGAAAAAAAATGAGAAAAAAATCTTCTCCTTCAGGCAAGAAGAATTTCGGCCAAAGAAAAGAAAAGAGAGGAAGGGTTTTTCTTGAGATTTGATGCTTAGGGATGGAAAGGTTGTGTTTCTTGATGGTGATTTATGGTGGTTTGAGGTTGAGAGGTGGTGGGTGATGGTTCTTATGGTGGTGGAGGAAGGGGAGAGAGTTTTTGAGAAGTGAGAAGAGAGAGAATTTGAGAGCTTTTTTTCTGGACAAAGTCTTGGCCCAAAAAGTGGATAGGAGGAAAATGAGAATTTGTGTGTTTGAGTATTAAATAGAGAAATCACACATAGGGGGTATGAGTGGCCATGAGGAAGGTAAGGGTGGCCATGAGGAAGGCATGGGCATGAGGAGATATTTTTATTTCTTTTGTGTTAGGAGTTATGTTTAGAGATAAACTTGATTTGGCACCTAATTAGTGTAACGCCCCGATTTTCTGTCTGAGTGGAAAATGACCGAAATGCCCCTGAGGTCATTTTCGGCCCGGAATTCGAGGATGGCCGACCTGGCAGTCCTCGAAGGGCCAACTCAATGTTTGAAGGGGATTGAATGACCCTTGAGTGGTTCCGGAGGCGAAAGTCTCATTTTCCGCAGTTTCGGGTCAAAATGACCAAAATACCCCTATAGCGTTTTACGCGGGTAAAGGTGCCGTTTGAGCCCGAAACTTTCCCCAGAGGTTTAAAACCATGTTTTTACATGTTTCAAAACATCTGTTTGAGTCCCGATGGTCCCGGGCAGTTTTAGTGCAAAATTACGATTTTGCCCCTAGAATAGTGTTTTTGAGCTTAATGACGTAATTAAGCAAACCTAAGCAATATTAGGCTCTAAACAAAGATTAATTAATTTCCCTAATTAATCTAGAGTCAAAATAAATTATTAAAATTAATTAGAACCTAAAATTGCTTCGATTATATTTAAATCCCTTTTCTAAAACTCAAGATTTCACTCTTGGAATCTTGAATAGTGTTTTCTCTCTCCAATTCCTTAAATCAAGGAATTGTGTCTATAATTGTTTATACACTAAAATGAATTTATAACTCACTAATGATGCAAGAAAACTCTTTAATTATGTCTTGACAACCTTAATTACCCATTTTCTCACCTAAACACTTTCTTACAAACTCCTAACCTTAATCCTAATCAAAGATACACCTAAACACAACTCTAAACCACAATTAAAATGCAAGAAATCCTCCCCCTATGGCTGATGCACATTCAGCCACCTCTCTCTCTTTTACCTCACATGTTGAATTGTTTCTCACTCAAAGAACCATGCTTGAGGCCATACCTTGAATCATACCTCACCATACTTTGAACCATACCTCACTATGCCTCAAGACCACATTATCTCACCTCATGGAACTCATGGGCTGCACTCCCCTTGGCCGAAAATGTATCAGTCCCTCACCCCCTCCATTTGCTTTATTTCTCTATAAATAGAATGCCTTGAGGAGCTTGCACCACTTTTAGATCATTTGCTAAGTTTAGGAACACTCAAAGCTTTTCTTTTCTCTCAAAGCTCTTGTATTCTTCAAGTTCTTGGAGTTCTTCATCATCTTCATCTTCTTCTTCCATCTTCAAGTTCATCACATCAAGTAGGGACTTTCTTTCAAGTATTCCTTTCTTTAAAGATCTTGTTCTAAGCTTTATGTTCATAGTTTCTCTTGATTCTTTTTAGAACTTCTTTTCTTCTCCTTTTTCTTTCCCATTTTCGGCCATGGGCCTTGAAGTTCAAAGAAATGAGAGCTTGATGATGAGAGTTTCATGATGATATTCATCACTTGAAACAAACTCTAGAGCTTGATCTTTGTTCTTGAGCAAAAATGTTTCTAGTTTTTCCTTTCTTGAACTCTTGAGAACTTTAGTTTTGATGGTGTTTTAGAATGATTCTAAGGACTCAATGATGAGGTCTCATGATGTTGGTGTTAATATATCATCAAGATCATGGACTCTAGAGTTTCAAAATGTTCTTTTTGTTCCATGAAGTTTCGGCCATTTCCTTTTCTTTTACAAGCTAAATGTCTTGATTTCTAAAAATGTTATGTTGAGTTCTAAGAACTCTAGACTTTACTTTGTCTTGGTTTGATGAATTTGGGTTAAGGTTCATGTTCCTTTAAAGTCTTGTTAAGAGCTCTAGAAAGATAAAATGAACTTGCATAATTTATTTTATGCTTGCATTTATATTTACATTCTTGCAATACATCTTTACTTTCAAGCTATCACCTAAGAACATAAAGATTAAAATGGAACTTGCATCACCACTTAATTTAATTCTCAAAGCCTTTCTATTTCGGCCTTAAAGTCGATTGTTGTTGGGCCTAGAGCACTAAAATAAAGAATTGAACTTGCATCATCACCTAATTAATATCTCGAATGCCTATCTATTTCGACCTTAAAGTCGATTGTTGTTGGGCCAAGAGCACTAAAATAAAGAATTGAACCTTGCATCTTTACTTTCAAGCTTGCACGTTTAAAGTTTATGCCTCGCATATCTACTCTCAAGCTTGCATGTTTAAGTTTATGCCTTGCATATTTAATTTATGTCATCACTTTATTTTGTAAGCAAGATTAAAAACAAAAAGCATGAGAACATTTATTTTATGTTATAACTTAAAGAACCTAGAGCTCAAAGACTTGCCCATTTCATTCCAAGTTAAAGTTTAATGTGAAACCATTCTTTGAATGCATATTTTCGGCCAAGTAGTGATGATGGACTAGCAAAGAGTTTTAGAAATTCTAAATTGATCCCAAGAGAAACTAGTTAACTTATGTACTGAGGAATGTCAATTTAATTCTCTTATTGAAGCAAGATGTTTTCAGTACTGTTATGATGAGTTTGTGGCTGTATGATGATGTTTTGATGTGTTAGAGTGTGTGAAAATATCATATGATGATGTAGAAATGATTCTATGCATAATAGGTAAGAAACTAGCTAACTAGAAATACCGTAAAGCTAGAATTTAACATAGTTTTGACCCATTTGTTCTTGGAACTTATCCAAACTGTTTTAATGGGAGCATAATCAGATTAGGATTGTTTAGACATGAAAAACTTGGTAACATTTGGATTAGAATTGAATTCTAGCACCTAGAGAGAAACTAGTCACTAGAAAACCGTAAAAGTGCAAGTTTAGAACTCTTAGAACATTTAGTTTTCTTGTAACACCCCGATTTCTCTGTCCGATGGAAATGACCAAAATGCCCCTGAGGTCATTTCCTGACCCGAACTCGAGGGTAACCAACTCGGTCGTCCTCGAAGGGTCAACTCAATGTTTGAAGGGGATTGAATGGCCTTTGAATGCTTTCGGAAGCAAAAATTTCGTTTCATGAGCTTTGGTCAAAATGACCAAAATACCCCTATAGCATTTTTACGCGGGTAAAAGTGCCATTTGAGCCCGGAACTTTCCCCAGAGGTTTAAAAACATGTTTTCATGTGTCCAGAGGTCTCTGTTCAAGTCCCGGTGGCCCCGGGCAGTTTTAGTGCAAAATTACGATTTTGCCCCTAGAATAGTGTTTTTGAGCTTAATGACGTAATTAAGCAAACCTAAGCAATATTAGGCTCTAAACGAAGATTAATTTATTTCCCTAATTAATCTAGAGTCAAAATAATTTATTAAAGTTAATTAGAACCTAAAATTGCTTAGATTAAACATTAAATCCCTTTTTAGAACTCAAGACTCCTAGTCTTGGAATCTTGAATAGTATTTTCTCTCTCCAATTCCTTAAATCAAGGAAATGTGTCTAGAGTTGTTTAGACTCTAAATTGAGGATTTAACTCACTAATGGTGCAAGACCACTCCTTAATTATGTCTAGACCACCTTAATTACCCATTTTCCTTACCTAAACACTTTCTTACAAATTCCTAATCTTAAGCATAATCAAAGATACACCTAAACACAACTCTAAACCACAATTAAAATGCAAACTAATCCTCCCCATGGGCTGATGCATTTCGGCCACATCCTCCCCCTTTGACCACATATTAAATTGTTTTCTCACTCAAAGAACCATGCTTGAAGCCATACCTTGAACCATACCTCACCATACCTTAAGCCATACCTCACCATACCTCAAGAACACATTATCTCACCTCCTGGAATTCATGGAATGCCCCCAATCTGCACCTCATGGCCGAAGCTCTTCATCACCATGAGCTCCCTCCATTTGTTTCATTTCTCTATAAATAGAATGCCTTGAGGAGCTTGCACCACTTTTAGATCATTTGCTAAGTTTAGGAACTCTCAAAGCTTTTCTTTTTCTCTCAAAGTTTTTGTGTTCTTCAAGTTCCTGGAGTTCCTCAAGTTCTTCATCTTCTTCATCTTCTTCTTCCATCTTCAAGTTCATCACATCAAGTAGGGATTTTCTTTCATGTATTCTTTTCTTTAATGTTCTTGTTTCAAGCTTGATGTTCATAGTTTCTCTTGATTTTTTTTAGAACTTCTTTTCTTCTCCTTCTCCCTCTTTATGTTTCGGCCATAGGCCTTGGAGAACAAAGGAATGAGAGCTTGATGATGAGAGTTTCATGATGATGTTCATCACTTGAAACAAACTTAGAGCTTGATCTTTGTTCTTGAGCAAAAATGTTTTTAGTTTTTCCTTTCTTGAACTCTTGAGAACTTTAGCTTTAATGATGTTTTAAAATGGCTCTATGAACTCAATGATGAGGACTCATGATGTTGGTGTTAATATATCATCAAGATCATGAACTCTAGAGTTTTAAAATGTTCCTTTTTCTTCTTGAAGATTTCGGCCATTACCTTAAATTTTCTAAGCTTCATGGTTTGATTTCCTAAAAATATTATGTTGAGTTTCAAGAACTCTAAGCTTGACTTTACCTTGTTGGATGAGTTTGGGTTATGGTTTAAGTTCCTTTAAAGTCTTGTTAAGAGCTCTAGAGAGATAAAATGAACTTGCATAATTTATCTTATGCTTGCACTCATGTTTACACTCTTGTTATGCACCTTTACTTTCTAGCTATCACTTAAGAACATAAAGATTAAAATGGAACTTGTATCATCACTTAATTTAATTCTCGAAGCCTTTCTATTTCGGCCTTAAAGTCGATTGTTGTTGGGCCTAAAGCACTAAAATAAAGAATTGAACTTGCATGATCACCTAATTAATTTCTCGATTGCCTATCTATTTCGGCCTTAAAGTCGATTGTTGTTGGGCCAAGAGCACTAAAATAAAGAATTGAGCCATGCATATTTACCTTCAAGCTTGCACGTTTAAGTTTATGCCTTGCATATTTAAATTTAAGTCATCACTTTACTTTGTAAGCAAGATTTAAAATGAAAAGCATGAGCACGTTTAGTTTATGTCGTAACTTAAGAACCTAGAGCTCAAAGACTTGCCCATTTCATTCCAAGATAAAGTTAAATATGAATGTATTCCTTGAATGCATAATTTCGGCCAAGTAGTGATGATGGACTTGCAATGAGTTTTCATCTAGCTACTAGGACCAATAGTCTATGTTTTAAGTTTTCCCTAAAGCTTTACAAATCTTTATAAGGTTATGTCATCACAAGTTGTGATTTTATTATCTTTTAGGGGATGGAATATGTTTTGGTCAGTGACCTAAGGCTTCACTTAGCCTCTTGATGAATTAAAATGTTTTGCAAAGAGTTTTAGAAGTTCTAAATTGATTCCAAGAGAAACTAGTTAACTTATGTACCTAGAAATGTCAATTTAACTCTCTCATTTAAGTTAAATGTTTTCGGTTCTGATGTGATGAGTGTGATGCTGTATGATGATGTTTTGATGTGTTGGAATGTGTGAAAATATCATGTGATGATGTAGAAGCAATTCTATGCATGACAGGTAAGAAACTAGCTAACTAGAAATACCGTAAAGCTAGAATTTAACATAGTTTTGACCCATTTGTTTATGGAACTAATCCAAACTGTTTTAATGGGAACATAATCAGATTTAGATTTTTTAGACATGAAAAACTTGGTATCATTTGAATTAGAATTGAATTCTAGCACCTATGGGGAATCTAGTAACTAGAAAACCGTAAAAATGCAAATGTAGAACTCTTAGAACATTTAATTTTCTGGATTCTGTCCAGCACCCTTACAACATGATAAATGTGATTAATAATTAGTCCTTAAGCATAGGAATGCCTCATAATTGATTTAGATTTAATATATAGCGCCTTCGGCGAAAACGGAACCGAGAAAGGGTCTAAAACGTAAGTTCTAGAACCCCGTAAATACAAGTTAGAGATTCTGCCCTATGCTTTTCAGATTTAAGTATGAACATGAGGATTAGGAATGATGATTAAATATGAGCCCTTAGGTGCATAAAGATATGAGCGACGGATGTAGAGAACTATATCTCAAGATTAAGACCCGTAAGGGTCAAAGCATAAGCTACCGTAAGGGTAAGCATTTGGATGTTTTATGATGATGCATGAAGTATGCTAATGATGATGATGTTATTCATATGAGGAATTTATGAGACTATATGTTTATGTGGCATAAAGCAAATTTGGAAGGAAATTCGGTGTAATGACCGTTGTGCCGTTGAATTTCCGACAAATTTGGGGACTTAAAGAGATTTTGAAAATTAAGGTACTAAGATGGGTTCTAGGATGACACCGGTTCGGCCGAGCACCTCCATAGAACTCATGTGACATCGGTACCATTTTACACTCTTAGGTGACACCGGTTCGGCCGAGCACCCCTAAGAAAATTGCCCCCTAACCCGTACTCAGATAGTCGGGATTTATGATTTATGATACGCTTATCGTTAAGTGGTAAGTAAGAACTAGTGACGACTAGTTAAGGTATGAGCTCATAACCTAGATGTATGACACGTTACGGGTGACACCGGTTGGCCGAGCACCCCGATTCGATTGTCTTTTAGGGTGGCCCATGAGGAAGAGAAGTTTCATGATTATGATTATGTCACTAAGTTTTGTCCCATATGAATGTTACTATTGCCACTTTATGCCACCAAGAATGATGATGCTTGATGCTATGTTTTATGTATGTGCATTAGGTAGTGCCATGCATACATTTTCTATTATGTTGTATTCATGACATTAAGATCATCCTAAAATGAATGGACCTTGGCTAAAATATATTTTAAAGTTTAAAATGAACCTAATACATGCTCAGTCATTTTGTGTAAATAAACCCAAGGTTCCTGAGGACGTAGATGATGACACCTAGGTAGTAGGAGGCCTCTGGAGATTCTTTAGCAAGATTCTCACTCCCTCTATCTCTTTCTTTCCGTCACGTCTTCAGATGTCGACGTTCGTAGTGTTCGTGGACACGCCGACATGGGAGGTGCACCATGACCCGGACCACGGGTCATTCCATTTTGTGGGTCGATGCACAGTTAGAGTATTCATGTTCATGGGTCGACCCTTCACTCCCCCTGTACATTCCCATCGTTTCTCCCCCGTTTCACCTTTTGGCGACGACCTGGTATTCGAGCGCGCACGTCCCCTAGAGGAGAGGCTTCGTCATACCCTATCATCCACGTCCGCCGCTCGAGACTACCCCCAGTATGTGCCCCGTTGCCCGTCGTCTTTTTGGAGACGGATCCTTCCGAGGATTCGGCAACCCAGGCAACCTCCGAGGGATCTTTGTAACACCCTCCGAATTACCATATTTTACTCGAGTATCAACATAGTAATTAGAAAAGTATTACTTACATTCACAATCTATACTAGTCGAAAATAATTGAAATCAAATAATTCAGACACATATATTGCCAAACTCGTATATACATATATAAACATCATTTATAAGTTTGCAATGTGTACACCGTACTGATACTACACTGGTTAACTTCTAAGCTCATCAGGAACTCAGTTCACAAAAGGAAGGAACACCTCCAGTATCTAATCTAACCTGCTCAAAGTTGAGGTCTAGCAAAAGTTTGTACAAACAGAAATAAACCCCACAACATTTAACACGATAAATCTGCAGGTTAGAGGTTCACTAGTACTAAACTACCACTATATACATATCATGAGTCCCTGAAGATCTCACGTCCTACTAGATGAAACCGTTGGCTATCGGCATGATAGCCTCACCTCCACAGGGCATCGGGACCCTCAGATGGGTCCGAGTGCAAGAGCGAGGATGAAGAGGGATCATCTGTTGGAGGGGTCTTTGGTGGTGCAGTGGGACCTCAAATATCACTTTGGGTGTGCCAAGTGGAGAGGCACACCATCATAAGGAAAGCGAGGTCAAAGTCATTTGTAAATACTGATGTACTAAAAGAGCGGCGAAAAACACATAGACACGAACTTGCGAGTAACCCACTACATACTGAGAGAGTCAAGAGCGGGATCATAATGCCACACCCTTGTGGCGAGTCAAGGTAAAATACTAGTGACGGCATCTGCTTGGATCTGGTTAACACCAAGTAAATGCAACCGTAGGGATGAGAATATTATAAAATCCTCAGTAGGGTATTCCTCGGGTATAATGTGAAACACAATTGATAAGCTCATTCATGTGGGAATACTCATGCAAAACTATGTACAGCAATATCAAGGTATATACATCATGTAAAATCAAGTACAAGTATAATAATAATTGGTGCATTGTTCTTTTTCTCATTAACATAGGGAAGGCTTAATCCCACATCAAGTGATGTCTGTAGTGGAATCACTCCACATGAACTATTTACCATTAGGACATGAGCTCATTCCTATATGTCGATACGTCTACCGACTTATCAAATTCCCAGGAAAGCTCTTACTTTTGTCTTTCCCGTTCAACCACATAAGCCTTGTCTCTATTTTCCCCATATGTTAAAAATTGCACAACTAAAAGTCATGTTAATTTTCTTTTCTTTTCCTTTATCCTCACACTAATCACATAATGTACTCCTCCTTTCAAAGGTCTGCTTAGATCACAGGTAGGCATACAATTATGTTGGAGTCTCATCCATATCTCATCAACATTTCTTTCAAACAAATAGCATGCATTAACATGATATATACTTGTATCTAAAGCCATTCTATCATTAGTTCAAGACATTCTTACCGTTTTCAGCAATCAACAGATTTATTACTCTAGAATTCAAAATTAATTTCCCTATCAAACAGCGAATTTAAGAGCCATAAAAATTCTCTATGACATGTCAATGTATCTAAAAGGCCCTGTACAAATTTCCAAACAAACGGTGTTCTCTAACCTTATCAAATAAACTTTTCCAATCTGGTGGTTAGAGACCACTTGTTCACAGTTTAGATCAGGACTCTCATAATTTTTCGACCCCACCAATTGATTAAATCAACTCAAAATAAAATTCACAGTTATAATTCAATGTGTTATCAGCTTCCCATAAAATTTTCAAAGAGTAAACCCATCGTTTACTATGATAATAAAATCACACAATTTTACTGCCTCAGCTTCAATATTTCAGGCAGCATAGTCACAACTTCGGTTCTTGAATTTTTAAACACAGAAAAAGTACCTAGAATAACCCCAAATTTTTAATAGAGACCCCCTAACATGGTAACTACATCCCATAAAATTTTGAACTGAATCTAAGATCTCTAGATATATTAGAAAATTCGACAAAATTTGCTGCTTGCTTCAAACCGGGATTTTCCAGCAACAATGTTCAAGAATCATGAATTTTTTTCAAGCAGAGAAAATCGTTCACATGACCCAAGGAAAATCATGGGGTTGTCTCAGGATGTTACCTTCAACATATAATTTTTATAGCCCATAAAATGGAACACAATTGCACCAGAAAATTTGTCAACAAGTTCTGCCTTGTTGAAATCCGAAAATCCAGCAAACTAATTCCAAGTCTCTCTTGATGTAAATGATTTTTCCACCACACCAAACACTCCACCAAAATTCATACATCAATATCAACATATGATTAACCAATAAAATCAGAAATTTTAGGACAAAACCAATCAGAATTTTCAGAGGAAATTTTGAAACAAAAGAAGACAAATAAAACCCTACCCTTGAAAGCTAATGCTTCTTTAGCTTTTGTATACTTCAAGGTAGATGTTCTCCACCCCAAACTCTTGAAACAAACCTAGATCCTCCACTAATCAGTGCTGAGTGAGGTACTAAAGTGAGGTTTTGAAAAATCTAATCGGTTATATTTGTAGAGGTTGAAGTGTAGAACAAGTTTGCTTAAGGAAGTTTTTGATTCTAGCAAGATTTGGTCTAGGATTTTGGAGGTTGAAATTTTCAAGGTTAGCAAAGGTTTTTGGATGAAGAAGGAATGAGTTTTGCTGCTGCTCTTCACTTGGCCGAGGATGATGATGAAAAAGATGTGATTAGGTGGGTTAAGTATATCTATTAAGGAGTGTTTTGATTGGTTGAAAAAATAAAATATAATTTCTTTCCATTAAAAGGGTTTAAAATCAATGGCTAGGATTTGATCTTTCATCCAAGATGAAATCCTAGCCATTCACTTGGTATTCAAGTGGATATACTTCATTATTTGCAGATATTAACTAGTTTTCGGTGTTAGAAATCGAACACTGAAATTTCTACAAACGGGCGAAACAGTGTACCCGAGAAATCAAACATTGCCCGAAAAATAATTTCGGGTATGAAATCATTATTCCTACCTATTTCTAAACATAATCTTATAATTTCTCAATTTTGGGCATCTCCGGGGCCCAATTCTAGGATTTCGGCTGTTAAGTGGACTGTGGGGGCCTGTAAGACACTATTCACATTTTTTTTTTTTTGCTTCCTTGAGTTAGTCTTATCATTTCCACATTTATCAACATCCTAAAATTCTCATTAATAAAGCTTCATTTAATTTCTAAAAAGAATAGGGTATTACATTCTTTATTATGTAAAATTTACCTTTGTTGCTAGAAGAAAGTGTATCATTGTAAAAGTGTAATTTGGAAAGGTTCTGGCTAAGGAAAGACTTGGTATTTAAGCGTGTCCATTGTGACCCACCTCTCTTTCCTGGGAATCTCCCATATGCATGATTACAGTTGATATATATTATTCTAGCTTAAGACTATAAATGAGAAAATGTTATGATGTTTATGAATTGTATTATGATATAACATGCAAAGATTTAATGATGACTTAAACTTATAAGAAAATGATCCTTTGGAACCATCAGACTATAGGTGGTGAAAAGGTGATTTTAGCCCCCTAACCCGTTCTCTCAAAAGGGTAGAGTCGGGACTTTAGCTTATCAAAAGGGATAAGTATATGCTAGTCTCGACTAGTAAAGTATGAGCTCATAACCTAAATTACTCCCAAAAGGGTGGAGTATAGGGTGGCCTAAGGAAAATAATGATGATGATAAGATTTTAAGTCACCTAAGGCACTAAAGAAATGAAATATGTGCACTATGTCCACATGTAGCTAATATTATATGACGTTCTTTTATGCATGTTATTTGATAATGATGATGAGGAAAATGATGTAATGATAAAGGAAAAGTTCATTGTAAATATGAAATGTTAAGATTATGATGCATTATAAGACGCATGATTAAAAATTGACGAACCTCGGTTAAGTATTTGTCCGAACTTAAAATGAATCTTTGCATGCTCACTATTTTAGAATAATCCCGAGGTTCTGGGGACTTTGATGATGACACTTTGTAGAAGGAGGTACCCTCTTGAGAATTCTTTAGCAAGATTCTCACTCCCTTTTCTTTATTTCCGTCATTGTCTCCAGATTCAAATGGCGACATTCGTCTGTTCGTTGATACCCCTACTTGGGAATTCCACTATGATTCGATTGCATCGCTTGTATCATTTTGAAGGAGGTCTTGTGATTCGTGTTTTTATTTACATAGGTCATCCATTTGCACATCCTGTCCCTAGTTATCGATTTTCTCCTACTTCTCCCTATGGCGATGAAATGGTTTCGAACATGCACGTCCACTTGATGAAAGGATGTTACGTTCTTATCCCGCTTCATCTGCTGTCCATGGATTTCCGTAGTATGTTCCGAGACTAGATATTCAAACTGATCCTTCGTGAGGATACTCCTACTCATGTATATTACGAGAGCTCTGCTCCTACTCCCACACGTGTAAGAGAGGGTAGTGAGGAAGCGAGTTGTTCAGTAGGAGTTAGCGAGAAGGCCGTCCATGCGACCCGACCTGGTGCATCTCGTGTGTCCCGTCCAGGGAGCTCATCAGATGGATCAGATTTATTCCCCATTTCGGGGCGGTGGCCATAGAAGGTTCTTAGTAGATTTATGTGTGATCATGCACCCTAGTTTTAGGATAACCTTCCCGGCTTATGGAGTTATCTAGTTTAGGGGCATGTATTTCCTTAAGTATATTTTCTTTTATGGGTTTGCATAAGATAATGATGTATGAACATAACCCACCCTTTGAGTGAGGTTATTGTATGTAAATATATGCTATAATGTGCTTATGGATGTTATATGATGGAGCCTAAGTGATATGATGTGATATATTCTTAAACGTCTTATTATACCCCGCTTACTCGTTCACGTTATACTCGGCTCATGTTTTCAATTATGTGTTTAAAAAAAAAATGGCTCGTAATTTCACTAAGTATTTTCAAATTATGAAGAAAGAACCAAAGCAAGGAGTAAAGTCTAGTCATTAATCAGATTCAACCTAGGTGTATCTGGTTAATTACTAGCGTGTTACATTTATAATTCTAAGATGTCACCTAAATCTCTAAAGCTCAAGACTTAAGCCTTTTATCTTAAGTGAGAATTTTAATTGTGAAGATCCTCCCAAATTTGACAAAAGAACTAGTTTCTAAATGAGTTTTAAGGCTTTGCAAGGATTTTACGGGGAACTAGTAATTTATATGCACTTAAAATAGGATTCTATGTAATTGCATGAGGTTCATGATTCGGTCACTGATCTGAGTTTAGTATCAATGTGTGATATTGATTTGATATGATTGAAGTTGTGATAATTATGGTCTATTGTTAAGAGAATAATTCATAATTGCTTTAGTAACTAATTAGTTCTATAATTGATAATTCTATGTAAGGATTGAATGCTTATTGAATGATTTCCTGGCTTGCATGTTATAGTTCTTTGTTGCAAATAATGAGAATGCTTATACATGAAATGTTCTTTATTATGTAAAATTTACCTTTGTTGCTAGAAGAAAGTGTATCATTGTAAAAGTGTAATTTGGAAAGGTTACGCTAAGGAAAGACTTGGTATTTAAGCGTGTCCATTGTGACCCACCTCTCTTTCCTGGGAATCTCCCATATGCATGATTACAGTTGATATATATTATTCTAGCTTAAGACTATAAATGAGAAAATGTTATGATGTTTATGAATTAGATTATGATATAACATGCAAAGATTTAATGGTGACTTAAACTTATAAGAAAATGATCCTTTGGAACCATCAGACTATAGGTGGTGAAAAGGTGATTTTAGCCCCCTAACCCGTTCTCTCAAAAGGGTAGAGTCGGGACTTTAGCTTATCAAAAGGGATAAGTATATGCTAGTGACGACTAGTAAAGTATGAGCTCATAACCTAAATTACTCCCAAAAGGGTGGAGTATAGGGTGGCCTAAGGAAAATAATGATGATGATAAGATTTTAAGTCACCTAAGGCACTAAAGAAATGAAATATGTGCACTATGTCCACATGTAGCTAATATTATATGACGTTCTTTTATGCATGTTATTTGATAATGATGATGAGGAAAATGATGTAATGATAAAGGAAAAGTTCATTGTAAATATGACATGTTAAGATTATGATGCATTATAAGACGCATGATTAAAAATTGACGAACCTCGGTTAAGTATTTGTCCGAACTTAAAATGAATCTTTGCATGCTCACTATTTTAGAATAATCCCGAGTTTCCTGGGGACTTTGATGATGACACTGTAGAAGGAGGTACCTTCTTGAGAATTCTTTAGCAAGATTCTCACTCCCTTTCTTTATTTCCGTCAATGTCTCCAGATTCGGATGGCGACATTCGTCTGTTCGTTGATACCCCTACTTGGGAATTTCACTATGATCCGTGCATCGCTCGTATCATTTTGAAGGAGAGGTGCGTGATTCGTGTTTTTATTTACATAGGTCGTCCATTTGCACATCCTGTCCCTAGTTATCGATTTTCTCCTACTTCTCCCTATGGCGATGAAATGGTTTTCGAACATGCACGTCCACTTGATGAAAGGATGTTACGTTCTTATCCCGCTTCATCTGCTGTCCATGGATTTCAGTATGTTCCGAGATGAGATATTTTGGCTGATCCTTGAGAGGACACTCCTACTCATGTATATTCTGAGAGCTCTGCTCCTACTCCCACGTGTAAGAGAGGGTAGTGAGAAAGCAGCTTGTTCAGCCGAGGTTAGCAAGAAGGCCGTCCATGCGACCTGACTGGTGCATCTCGTGTGTCCCGTCCCGAGGAGCTCATCGATGGATCGGATTTAATCCCCATTTCGGGACAGTGGCCATAGAGGGTTCTTAGTAGATTTATGTGTGATCATGCACCCTAGTTTTAGGATAACCTTCCCGGCTTATGGAGTTATCTAGTTTAGGGGCATGTATTTCCTTATGTATATTTTCTTTTATGGGTTTGCATAAGATAATGATGTATGAACATAACCCACCCTTTGAGTGAGGTTATTATATGTAAATATATGCTATAATGTGCTTATGGATGTATATGATGGAGCCTAGGTGATATGATGGGATATATTCTTAAACGTCTTATTATACTCCGCTTACTCGTTCACGTTGTACTCGGCTCACGTTTTCAATTATGTGTTTAAAAAAAAATGGCTCGTAATTTCACTAAGTATTTTCAAATTATGAAGAAAGAACCAAAGCAAGGAGTAAAGTCTAGTCATTAATCAGATTCAACCTAGGTGTATCTGGTTAATTACTAGGGTGTTACAAATCATAATAGCTCAATGGCTAAAGACCATTAGTAGTTTTTGTTTAATAAATGTTTAAGAGAGATAGATGTGTATTAAAGCTCATAGAAGAGCCTTTTCATGTATTTAGATATGTAATCTATAAATATTGTGTTTCTTTTCTATATATTTATGTAGAGTTATGGATTAGTTACTGCTAGATTCGCTCTAATACACTATAGATACTTAAGTAAGGTCTACTAAATTTATAAGTAACAACTCCTAAGTATAATATCATGGCTTAAGGATGAAGTTATACTTGGGAAGGTGTTACAAAATGAATTAATTTTCTTAATGTTCTGCAGTTTCTATTTTTATAATTATTGTTGTGATTGTTACAATTATTATTGGGATAACTCAATTGGCGATTGTCGTTTAGAGAAATCGTTTGGTCATAAATTGATGATCTATTGATTTATTTTTTAGAAAGAGCATTAGAATTAACTTTCTAATTGGTAATTAGGCTATAACAATTAGTTCATTAAATCAATGTGATTCCTAAATAAATTGAGATCTCATTTATTAGTTATCATGCATTGGTTAGGTTTTAGAGGTCAATCGATCACTACTAGAATTGTCAGTAATTTATTACTAATACCCACTAATGAATTCAATATTATATTTGGTTTGTGATAACTAGTTCTAATCCTATGAATACCTTGCACTAGTGCATCTTTATCATTGCTATTACCATTTAATTTTAATTGCTTAAATTTTAATTCTCAAAAGCCCCAAGTTTTCCAATTAAATGATAAAGCTTTCTTAAGAGACGACCTAGGTTGTGCCCTTTTACAACACTTTCTTGGTGCAACTTAGCATAAAATAATTTCTAATTTGAGGAGGTAGGTGACAACATCGCTACAAATTTTGGTGTCGTTGTCGAGGAGACATTAGAACTTAGTTGTTTATTTTACTGTTTTTATCTTATTTCAGTTTTTTTAATTATTGCTTTTGTTTTTATTTTTATTAAAAAAAAAATTTGTTCCCTTGTATGAGGTGTTCCTTATCTGTTAGCAATTCAATACCTCTTGATTATGAAATTGAGAAAACCTAAGGCAGATCAGACAAGAAAAGCCTAACAAGAAGAACTTTCTGATTATTTGTTTCCTGTTTTAGGTGATTCAGAAAATATGGGAGATCGCAAGCAAACACTTAGGGAGCTCATAGCTGCTGACTTTACTGTGGGTGAAGATGTGCATGAGAAAGGGGGTTGAATTGTACATTAATCATTTTTTGCATTTTCTGAAGCTTCTGAAAATAATTACTATTAAGTGTAAAACTTGAAGTGCAGCGGAAGTAAGTTAGTAGCTTCAGAAAGTAGCTTTTTGAACCCTAATAAGTAAAACGCTCATTGTAAAAAGAATTAATAGAAAGTAATAAAGATATTTATACAAAAGAAAGAAAGAGATAAAGATCCAATAGAGATCAATAAAGAAGATCAGAGAAAGAGAGATTGGACACAAGGAATTTTATACTGGTTCGGCCAATCTGCCTATATCAAGTACTCAACAATGGTTGAGGTTCCATCATAATGACAACTTTCTCATCCTAAGAAAGTAAAGATAAATAGTCTTTATATTAACTTTCCCAAGCTATCATCCGTGGGCTTCAGAAATCATCGTTGCCATTGATTTGAGTAGTTCTGTACTAGCCTCTCCAAGCTGACATGAGTAGTCCTGTACTAGCCTATCCAAGCTAACATGAGTAGTATTGTACTAGCCTCTCCAAGCTAACGTGAGTAGTCTTGTACTAGCCCCTCCAAACTAACCCGTGATCAATAGCCACCCCTACAGTCACATTGTAAGTAGTCTTGACACTAGCCTCTCCAAGCCAAACCGTGAACAGTATGAACCTCTACTGTCACATTGAAAGAAGTCTTGCTCCAGCCTTTCCAAGTTACAAGTAGTTTTTTCCCAGCCTCTATAAGCTTCAAGTAGTCTTTCCCCAGCCTCTCTAAGCTGCAAGTAATCTTTGTCTAGCCTCTCCAAGCTAAATCGTAATAAGTAAGAGCATTTTACTATTGCATTGCAAGTAGTTTTATAGTAGTCTCTCCAAGCTATCTCACAAAGATCACTACCAGATCTAGGATACAAAGGTTAAGTGTTTGGGTTGCCACTCAAACTAACCTACACTCAAGTTTCCTTAAAATATACATAAAAAGTTCCTAGGAAAACTTGAATGAATTCCTTCTCTACTTCTTCCATAAGAAGAGCATAGATCTAACTAAGAAATACTTCAAGGATAAAACTGATTACATGATAAAGATAGAATATTCTAGGAAGTGGGAAAAGATTTTTAAAGAGTTTCCTCTCTTGAATCTTCAAATATCTCAATGTTCTTCAAGCTTAGCATCTCCTTATATAATGGCCTTTCTTTGTGACTGTTGCCATAGATCAGTTCTTCAAGTGACACGTGTTGATCATCAGTTGTGTCTTGAAAGAAATAGCTAGAAGAGAAGTTGACAAAACCATCACATCGGTTGCGAAAGCCGTTGTAAATATAAGCTTTCTGATTTTCCATCAGAAACCACTTTTTTACTTTCTGAGCAAGCTTTCTAAACTCCTCATTCTTGGTTTCTTGTAGCGCTACAGCCTACCTCTGATTTTCAGCTATCCTTAGATAAGGATATAATTTCACTTTTGTATTATAACAAATCTTGTAACATGTTTACACATCCATAGTGAAATATATACTCATTTGAGTAAGCCTTGCTCTTGCTAAGCAACAAATACCTGTTATAATCTTATAAGAAACTTAAGATAAACATCAATCATTCTTCAAAGTATTTTCTTTGAATTGGTTTTATTGTCATTCAAAACACATGAGCGCGTAGGGTTCTGGAGCTAACAATATCCCCCTTTTTGATGATGACAAACCAATTTGAAGAAAATCTTTTGAAGAGATAATTGAAAGAAATATTGAGGAAAAAAAATGAGATATGCATATTCTTTCAATATATCAGAGAGAGAGATTTTCAGGAAGTTCTTTTTCTCAAGGCATGATATTGATCATATAAAAACTTTTTACCCTTAATTGATAATTAATCAAGGCTGCTGTTGTTTCGTTTTAAGCATAAGACAAACCTAATCGTACTTTCTGATCATTGTGAAAGCAGATGTTTAAGAAAAAGACGTTTAAGCCATAGATAAACAACCAGCTTGATCATTTGTCAAAAGAAATAACTTTCTAAAGATTCTCATGCTTGAAAACATATCACGTAAAACTTGTGATGTTTTACCTTAGCTAGATCCATTTTTAGTAAACTTAATCCAAAAGAGACTTTGAAAGGAATGCTCAAAGATATGATAAAAGACATAGAGCATTCACAATTTTTGAAAAGTAGGCTAGCTTTTGAACTGAGCAATGAAATTTTTCCATAAGAACTAGATCATGAAAAAGAAAATTTTCAAAACAAAATATGTATGATCTTTTTTTTAAAATAGATTTTGTGAAAACAAAAAAACATCACTCTTCGAGAGATTTCTAAAGTTTGTTAACTGATCTTGGTCTTTTTATCATATGTAAGTGCAGGTTTCTAAAGATAAGTTAGAAACTTTATACAACTAGATTTGATCAAGTTAAGCTTAACATTTTAGAGAACCATCTCTTACAAAAGTAGAAGAAACGATTAAGCTCATCATGTATATCAAGGCTTAACTTATAAACTAGTATCAGAGCAATAACCACCTTGTGCTCCTAAAGATAATTGGCCAAGACTAATCAAAGAAAAGCATATAAGCTAACATCTAGCGTATATGAATAGACATGTTGTAACACCCCGATTTTCTGTCTGAGAGAAAAATAACCAAAATGCCCCTGAGGTCATTTTCCGCCCAGAATTTGAGGAAAGCCAGCCTGGCAGTCCTTGAAAGGTCAATTCAATGTTTAAAAGGGATTAGATGGTCCTTGATTGATTTCGAAAACTAAAATTTTGTTTTTGGCAGTTTCAGGTCAAAATGACCAAAATGATGTTTTCATATGTTTAAAGGTATCTGTTTAAGGGTGTGGATACCTCCTCCTTGCGGACGTGTTCTTGGTGCCTCCCGCTGCGGTGGGGTAAGATGGTGCTGAGGAACAAAACCGTGAGGTGCCTCCCGTTGCGGTAGGGTAAGATGGTGCCAAAGTGAACAATATCCGTATTGCCAGGGGTCTAGGCTATTATAGATAGTATCAGAGCCAGTCTCGGAGTCGGTGTGCCAGCGAGCACGCTGGGCCCCTCTAGCCGGTGGATAGTCCCATATCGGCTGGGGAGGGGAATAAAGCATGCCTTATAAGAGTGTGGATACCTTTTCCTTGCGGACGCGTTCTTGGTGCCTCCCGCAGCGATGGGGTAAGATGGTGCCAAGGAACAAAACCGTGAGGTGCCTCCTACTGCGGTGGGGTAAGATGGTGCCAAAGCGGACAATATCTATACTGCCAGGGGTCTGGGCTGTTACAGAATAGTCCTACATCGGCTGGGGAGGGGAATGAAGCATGTCTTATAAGGGTGTGGATACCTCCTCCTTGCGGACACATTCTTGGTGCCTCTCGCTGCGATGGGGTAAGATGGTGCTGAGGAACAAAATCGTGAGGTGCCTCCCACTGTGGTGGGGTAAGATGGTGCCAAAGTGGACAATATCTATACTGCCGAGGGTCTAGGCTGTTACAGATGGTATCAGAGCTAGTCCCGGAGTCAGTGTGCTAGTGGGCACGCTAGGCCCCTCTAGGGGGTGGATAGTCTTACATCGGCTGGGGAGGGGAACGAAACATGCCTTATAAGGGTGTGGATACCTCCTTCTTGCGGACGCGTTCTTGGTGCCTCCCGCTGCGGTGGGGTAAGATGGTGCCAAAGCGGACAATATCCGTCATCTTGCCGGAGTCTAGGCATTACGGATGGTATCGAGCCGATCCGAGTCGGTGTGCCAGCGAGGACGCTAGGCCTCTCTAAAGGGTGGATAGTCCCACATCGACTAGGGAGGGCAACAAAGCATGCCTTATAAGGGTGTGGATACCTCCTCCTTGCGGACGTGTTCTTGGTGCCTCCCGCTGCGTGGGGTAAGATGGTGCCGGGGAACAAAATCGTGAGGTGCCTCCTGCTGCAGTGGGGTAAGATGGTGCCAAAGTGGACAATATTCGTACTGTCAGGGGTCTGGGCAGAACATATAGTTAATTCCCTTCGGAAACATAGCCAGTCCATTCCCCAAGGCCCTACAACGATGAACTACTCTGATACCATAATGTAATATCCTCCCAGGTACAACGTCATCCTTAAGTCATGATGTCAAACTCGAGAGTTGTTACTTATGAATTAGCGGACCTTTCTTAAATAACTATAGCAAATGCAATAAGATCGTGTAATAACTAGCATAATTTGGTTAAAATATATAACAAAGAAACACAACATTTATTGAATACATAGCTAAGTACAAAAAGAAGCTCTTCTAAGAGCTTTGCTACATATGCGTTCTCTATTACATTTACATACATATAACTCTAACTAAGTACAGTAAATTAAAAACATCAACTATTAAACTACTGTAATCTTGAGTTCTTTCACACAGCAGCCGCATCATTCTCTAGATTAACCTGAAGACAACACGGGAACACAAAACACATAGGGGTGAGAATTATACAATTCTCAGTAGGGTAACTCCCCAAAAACTCAACCATAATGTCATCGTCATCGCCCCAGCCACTTCGGTTTATTAAGAAAAGGTGATTAGGCATTACTTAATAATGATTCATTTTTAAAGTTTCAAATCATATTTCCAAAGTGGGTTGTTTTTAATAATCAATCACTTAATACACACATATCATAAAGCTCAAACATATAGTTAATAATCCTAATCAAGAAATTAAATTGATATGAGTATGCATATGCTAAATATAGTGAATTTATCTCAAAGTGACCTGGTTTTACTTGTGGCCATAGAACTCAACTCGGTGCATTTTTCTCTTTTCATCGACATAGGAAAGACTTAGTGTATACCCGATGGGTATTTACTATGGATAACTCCACAATGAACAATTTATACGACATGGTATTTATGGTGGTTCACACCACACAAGGGAAATAGACTACTTATCAGGACTGAGCTCATTCCTATATATGATCATTGGATTTATTTTCTCCAATTATCACATAGATCTATTCCGAGCCGATACGTCTACCGACTCATATTATTTCTAAAGAAGTTCATCTTTTTGCCTTCCCCTTTATCTCTAGAGAAGTTCCTCTTTTTGCCTCCCCTTTATCTTTAGGAAAGTTCCTCTTTTTGCCTTCCCCCCATTCCACATAAGTCTTGTTTCTATTTTCTCCATATGTCAGAACATGCACGAGTGAAATTTATACATTCTCTCTTCTCATATAATTGCATCATGTACTTTCTTTTCTCAAATGCATGCATAAGCCACATGTAGGCTTTCAATCACAAGTAATTCTCATTTTTGCCTCATAAATCAATCTTTAAATTGTCTAGCATGCATTCATGCTCATCATACTTAAATCAAGAATCATTATATCATCAACTCAATACATAAGTTCATTTCAGCACAAATACAGCAAGTTGGCAAAATTCATACCTAAGGAGTACAATTTATTCTGTCCATCAAACACCCATTGCAAGGCCTATAAAAATTCTCCAAGACACCTCAATGTGTCCACAAGGCCCTGTAAAATTTCAGAAGGAAAATCCTTCTCTAACTTGTTTAGGAAAATTAGACAAACTTGGTGGTCAGAAACCACTCAGCCTCAGCTCAGAACCAAAATCTCATAATTTTTAATCCTAGCAAATGAGTGAAGAAAGTCAGAATAAAAATCATTATAGTTCGAGATGTTATCAACATCCTGTAAAAATTTCAAAGGATAAATTAATCATTTGTTATGGTAACAAAATTGGACAAATTCATAGCTTTAATTCCAAGAGTTCAGGCAGCATAGGTACCAGTTTAGTCCTAGATTTTTTTAAGACAGTATAAATCGAAATCAGAGCTCAAGAAAATTCATGGAATTAGCTTAAGATGTTAGCTTCAACATATAATTTTTATAGCTCATAAATAAAAATACCAACAATTTACCCAGACAATTTGTGATTATCTGCTGCCTAGAACAGAACCGAAAATCCAGCATGCATATTTCAATTTCTCTTTAGCAAAAATGATTTTCAACATCATCCAAACTCTCCACCAAAATAAATACATCAACATCCATACATCATCAACCAATAAAACCAGAAATGGCAATTTAAATCAGTGACTGAAATAGAAAAACAGATTAGAAGGAAAAGATGTTTAAAAACCCTCTTTGGTATCAAATGAACCCTTAGCTTTAAGGTGTTCCAAGATTAATCCCTTCCATTTCAAAGCTCTCAAACCAACCATAAATCCTTCCTAAATCAATGAGGTATCAGATAGCAAGGTAAGGATTGGTGAGGATTTGAGATTTTAATTGGTTAGATTTGTAAGGATTGGGGTGTAGAACAAGTTTTGCGAAGGGAGTTTAGGGTTTTACCAAGTGTATGTTAGGTGTTTAGGTGCTCAAAATCATGTTTTCAAGCTCTTTGAAGGAAAGAAAATGGAGGTTGGCTATTTCACTTTTCATGGCCAAGAATAAAGGAAATGTATTTATGAGGTTTGGTGAGTTATGTATATCTTCTACAAGTTGAAAGCATTTCTTTTTTATATAAAATCTAATGTCTTTATAAAAGAAACTAGAATGGAAGGATAAGACTTGGCCATCCACTTGGCTTTTAAAAGATAAGCATTATCATATTGTAAAGATGAAATTATCTTTCGATGTTAGAAATCGCACACCGAAATTTTACCAAACGGGGAAAAAACTGTACCCGGGCAAACATTGCCTGAAAATTAATTTCAGGTATAAAATCTTTATTTCTACCTATTTCTAAATATAATCTTATAATTTCTCAATTTCGGGAATCTCCGGGTCCCAATTCTAGGGTTTCAGCTGTCCCAATAGGCCCGCGGGGCCCATAGGTTACTATTTATATTTCTTTTTTTTACAAATCTCTTGGATTGTCCTCATCATTACTAAAACTATCGGATTTTTGAAATTATAAGTAGTAAAACCCAAATTAATTTTTAAATAATTTTTAGGGTGTTACACTATGATGAGTTTGACTATATGACTTGATATCCTATGTTGATGTTGAATGGCTATGCATGCTCTATATATTTTGCGACATAAAGCAAATTTGAGGAAATTCGATTTATAGCTGTTATGCTGCTGAATTTCTATCAAATTTGAGAACCTAGAAAAGTTATTGAAAACTTTATGAGATACGTCCTGAGTGACACCGGTTCGGCCGAGCACCCCTATGATAGATGTGATACGTTTTGGGTGACACCAGTTCGGCCGAGCACCCCTAGAACAAATATGAAATAGTACCGAGACACATTTCTCCTGCTACGGTGAGGAGAAGGCAAAACTGTGGGGGGTATGGACATTGAGCCTGCCGAAGCGAACAATATTACTATGCACTAGATGCCAAGTTAGGATTAAGCTCATTCCTAGGCGATAGGTGAGATGTAGTTTGGTGACCAGATTATCGTCGAGGCTGGTGAGTTGGTTGGATTTTTGGTGAATATGTTAAGAGGGCGTCTTTAAGGAAAAGAACTTAAGAGTTTGACTTATGAGAAAGATGTCACATGAAAAGTACGGTGCCTTTTTTATGCCATGTACATGATTTATGTTTCTTTATGTTAGGCCCAAGTATTATGATTTTCATGTTAATGTGCATATGGTATTGTCATGCATTCATTTAATATCTGTTGCATTCATGTCATTAAGACTCATACTAAAAGACACCCACTTCGGATAAATAGATTTGAAAAGTCTAAAACCAAACCTTATTCATGTACACCTTTTTCATAATTAAAACTGAGGTGGCTGGGGACGACGACAATGACATATGTGTTAGAGTCAAAAATCCCTACTGAGAATCTTGAATGAGTTTCTCATCCCTTTCTTTCCTTCTGTGTCTTCTCCAGACGAGGATAACAATGAGGTTCCTGACTTCTTCTAAGGCTCATGCTTAAGAGTCACACTAGCAAACGGAGCAGAGGGTCGCTATGGAAACATAGATAGTTTAGTTTTTGGATTGGTACTTATCCAACCTCGTAGGCGGATAAGGAACACTGCATATATATGTGCATGTTTTGATGTAAATGATGGTACAATAATGCTAGTAATTTATGCATCTATGAAGATGTGATGATATTATGTTGCTATGTATAATACTATATTTTATGATTATGTATGGTGTGATTACTTTTTCTTGTACGTTGTGGTTATGACTAACGTTAGTTTAGCGTGCGGCTCGCGTTTTGTTTTCAAGTTTCAAAAAAAGAAAAATTTATTCGTATTTTCTACTAAGTATTTTAAAGAAGGCTTTTAAAGAATGGGACCAAAAGAGTAATAGACTAATGTTTAACCTAAATATGTTCTAGGAGTATTGGGTTAAAAATTAGGATGTTACGCTGTCAAAGCATACGCATTCAAGATAAGAAACAAACATATATATGTGATTAGCTGAGCTTAGATAGAGCAATGATATAATTCTGAGCTTAAGAAAATATGAAGCATGATATGTAACATCCTAATTTTTAACCCAATACTCTAGAACATATTTAGGTTAATCATTAGTCTATTACGTCATAGTTTCCTTTTTACTTTAAATTACTTAGCAGAAAATACAGGTAAAATTTTTTTTTGAATTATAAAAGCAAAGTGAAAGCCGCGTGATATGACGAGCAATGAAGCATGTAAGGCAATAAAACAAACATCTCATAAACATCATAACATAAAGTAGATAATGGCACGTCATGATAAAAAAAACTGCTTATATATAATGATATGCCCACTTGTAAAAAAAGCGGGACTTAGTTAGTACGTCATAAAATTGATACAACTGAAATGAAAGTACAAGAGAAATGAAAATACAACAGAAGGCATAAAAAGAAACTCTCCTACTTTGGTGCACCTACAAATGGATAACTTCTAAACAAAAAGAGGCTATCCTAATCTAGTCGGAGCTCGGGCACTAGAACACGACTATCGTTTCCTACTGCAGGCCTCTCTGGAAAGGAGGAACGTATCCGATCCACTAAGCTATCTCTACTGGCGTGGCTATACGCTGCATCGGCCGAGCATGGGCTCCACGGCGGGGAGTCATCCTCACTCGTCCTCCACGTATCGGCTGAGTGACGGTGGCCTCACTGCCCTCCCTGACATCCATCGGTACAGTGGGGGAAGATCCCTCGGAAGGTACCTGAGTAGCAGAATCCTCTAAAGGGTCCGTCTCCGAGAAAGATGAGAGGGAGCGGGGCACATACTGTGGGTAGTCCCGGATGGCAGAGGCTATCGGTGGGGTGCGGCGAATCTGCTCCTCTCGAGGGCGTGCGCACTCAAACACGAGGTCGTCACCGAATGGTGAGGCAGGAAAGAATCGGTGAGTATGTACGGGGTGAGTGAAGGGTCATTCAACGAACATGAATACACGAACGGCACAACAATCCTCAAAATGGTATGATCCGTAGTCTGAATCATAATGCACTTCCAATGTCTGGGCGTCCACAAACACCATGAACGTCGCCATCTGAAGACGTGATGGAAAGGAAAGGTAGGGGGAGTGAGAATCTTGCTAGAGAATCTCAGTAGGGCAACCTCCTATCTAGGTGTCATTATCTACGTCCTCAAGAACCTTGGGTTTGGTGTATAATGTAACGCCCCAATTTTTACTGTAATTTTTACTGTCATTAGAAATTACCGAATTACTGTAGGTAATAATTACATAAGATTTGAGGCCGAACAATCCTCAATAAAGGAATATAACAATAGAAGAGAGGTTAGGAGCGATTCATGCGAGAGTCGCAAATCCCGAATTTCTGTACGTGTAAAATGACCAAAATGCCCCTGAAGTTATTTTACTCAGAAAATGAGGATCGTGGGCCCCACCTAATTCTCAAGGGGATGTTTTGATGATAATAAGGGATTGTTTGTGTTATGTGTGTTAATAGAGTAGAAGGATCTCAATTTTGAGTTCCGACACGCGAAATGACCAAAACGCCCCTGCGACGGTTTTAACTCCGATGTGCGTGCCGACTGAGCCCAAACCTCACTAAAATGTTTTAAAACTTGTTTTTAAGCCATGATTAACCATTGGTTAAGCTCGGGTGGCCTCGGGCAGTTTTTAAGTTAAAGTACGATTTTGCCCCTGTTTTTGGGCAGTTTTGCGAATTCGGGATTTTTGATTCAGTATCGAAACCTAAGCAATATTAGGCTCAAATTAAAGCTTATTAAATTCTAAATATTAATCTAGAGTCAAAATTATGTATTTAGATTGATTAGAACCCAAAATTGCTCAAAAACACCCAAATTGCTTACTAATTCACTTAAGCCCTTAACCGTAAATTCTCTAAATTACATGAATACCTTGCGTACACCTAAATAATGCATGGAACACACAAATTTCACTTCTTTGGGCTGTAATGGATGAAATTATTGATGCCATTATGCAGCTGAATTATTGCCAAAAGTTGCACTAAAACAAAATGCCAAAATGTCACCATAAGAGACATAATTCCTTAATTTCATACAACTTTGTCTAAAATGATTTTCCTCCCTTATTTCTCCTGCAAAATTCCGCCAACTACCTCCTCATTTTGGCCAATTAGAAGCCTCAAAATCTTCTATAAATAGGCTTGCTTGAGTGGTCTTGGAATGCTTTGTTCATAACTAGTTTTTAGGAGCACCAAAAACTTTCTTTCTTCCTCCTCTTTGGCTGAATTCTTTCTTCAATTTTCAAAGAGATTTTGTTTCATTTCACTTCAAGAAATCAAGTTCTCTTCCTCTTCTTCAACTCAGATTAGGTAGGGAGTAGTTTCTAAATTTATTTCTATGCTTTGAGGAGTTGTGTTTTTAGCTCAAAATGATGAAATTATGAACTTACCTTAGCTTTTCATTTCGGTTTTCCTCTTCATTTTCCTTTCACCAATTCGGCCATATGGCCTAGGTGGAACTAAGATGATGGCTTGATGATGAGGACCTTGAGGTGGGTTGTAAATCCATCACAAGTTAGGCCTCTAAAGCTTGAAAATTCCACTTGATGTAAAACTTTAAAGAATAATGCTTTATGATGCTAAAACAAAGATTTTTAGTTTAGAACTTGAAAGATGTATTTTCCAAGCTTGTATTTCATGTTTATGTTTCAAGTCATCACTTAATCTTTCAAGATAATAAAGAGGTTGCATCTCATATTTAATTTATACTCTCACTTTATTTTATAATGGCTAAAAGAATCAGCATGGCATGTTTATTTTATGCCATCACCTAGAGATCCTAGAGGTCAAAGACTTGGCCATGTATCACAAGCAAAGAAATATGATTATTGGAGTTAAAGAATTTATTCTTTAAAAAGTCTTGAGATTGGAGCTTAAAAAGATGTAATAATAATTCTCTTCTCCCTTCACGGTCTGTGCGGACTACCACAGTCCGGTTTCTTAATATTCTCTTCTCCCTCTCTGGTCTGTGCGGATTACTGACCAGCTCCAGTTTCTTGCATCATGTTTATATTTCAAGTTCTTGCATCATGTTTAATTTTCAAGTCATCACCTTAAATCTTAAAGATAAAGAAATGGAATTGCATATCATGTTTATAATTCCAAGCTATCACCTTATAAAGATAAGATTAAAATAAGGTTGCATAGCATGTTTATAATTCTAAGATGTCACCTAAATCTCTAAAGCTCAAAGACTTACTCATTTTATCTTAAGTGAGAATTTTAATTGTGAAGATCCTCCCAAGTTTGACAAAAGAACTAGTTTCTAAATGAGTTTTAAGACTTTGCAAGGATTTTACGGGGAACTAGTATTTTATATGCGCTTAAAATATGATTCTATGTAATTGCTTGAGGTTCATGATTCGACCACTGATATGAGTTTAGTATCAATGTATGATAATGATTTGATATGTTTGAAGTTGTGATAATTATGGTTTATTGTTAAGAGAATGATTCATTGCATGTTATGTAACACCCTAGTAATTAACCAGATACACCTAGGTTGAATCTGATTAATGACTAGACTTTACTCCTTGCTTTGGTTCTTTCTTCATAATTTGAAAATACTTAGTGAAATTATGAGCCATTTTTTTTTTAAACACATAATTGAAAATGTGAGCCGAGTACAACGTGAACGAGTAAGCGGAGTATAATAAGACGTTTAAGAATATATCACATCATATCACTTAGGCTCCATCATATAACATCCATAAGCACATTATAGCATATATTTACATACAATAACCTCACTCAAAGGGTGGGTTATGTTCATACATCATTATCTTATGCAAACCCATAAAAGAAAATATACATAAAGAAATACATGCCCCTAAACTAGATAACTCCATAAGCCGGGAAGGTTATCCTAAAACTAGGGTGCATGATCACACATAAATCTACTAAGAACCCTCTATGGCCCTTTGTCCTGAAATGGGGGAATAAATCCGATCCTTTGATGAGCTCCCTCGGGAGGGACACGAGATGCACCAGTGAGAGTCGCATGGACGGCCTTCTTGCTAACCTCGGCTGAACAACTGTTTCCTCACTACCCTCTCTTACACGTGTGGGAGTAGGACCAGAGCTCTCAGAATATACATGAGTAGGAGTGTCCTCTGAAGGATCAGTTTCAGAATATCTCGTCTCAGGAACATACTCTAGAAATCCATGGACAGCAGATGAGGCGGGATAAGAACGTAACATCCTTTCATCAAGTGGACGTGCATGTTCGAAAACCATTTCATCGCCATAGGGAGAAGTAGGAAAATCGATAACTAGGGACAGGATGTGCAAATGGGCGACCTATGTAAATAAAAACATGAGCTGTGTACCTCCTTCAAAATGATCTGAGCGATGCATCGGATCATAGTGAAATTCCCAAGTAGGGGTATCAGCGAGCAGGGACGAATGTCGCCATCTAAATCTGGAGACAATGACGGAAATAAAGAAAAGGGAGTGAGAATCTTGCTAAAGAATTCTCAGTAAGGTACCTCCTTCTACAGTGTCATCATCAAAGTCCCCAGGAACCTCGGGATTATTCTAAAATAGTGAGCATGCAAAGATTCATTTTAAGTTCGGACAAATACTTAACCGAGGTTTGTCAATTTTTAATCATGCGTCTTATAATGCATCATAATCTTAACATTTCATATTTACAATGAACTTTTCCTTTATCATTACATCATTTTCCTCATCATCATTATCAAATAACATGCATAAAAGAACGTCATATAATATTAGCTACACGTGGACATAGTGTACATATTTCATTTCTTTAGTGCCTTAGGTGACTTAAAATCTTATCGTCATCATTATTTTCCTTAGGCCACCCTATACTCCACCCTTTTGGGAGTAATTTAGGTTATGAGCTCATACTTTACTAGTCGTCACTAGCATATACTTATCCCTTTTGATAAGCTAAAGTCCCGACTCTACCTTTTGAGAGAAACGGGTTAGGGGGCTAAAATCACCTTTTTACCACCTATAGTCTGATGGTTCCAAAGGATCATTTTCTTATAAGTTTAAGTCACCATTAAATCTTTGCATGTTATATCATAATACAATTCATAAACATCATAGCATTTTCTCATTTATAGTCTTAAGCTAGAATAATATATATATCAACTGTAATCATGCATATGGGAGATTCCCAGGAAAGAGAGGTGGGTCACAATGGATACGCTTAAATACCAAGTCTTTCCTTAGCCAAAACCTTTCCAAATTACACTTTTACAATGATACACTTTCTTCTAGCAACAAAGGTAAATTTTACATAATAAAGAACATTTCATGTATAAGCATTCTCATTATTTGCAACAAACAACTATAACATGCAAGCCAGGAAATCATTCAATGATATCAAGTACTTAATAAGCATCCAATCCTTACATAGAATTATCAATTATAGAACTAATTAGTTACTAAACCAATTATGAATCATTCTCTTAACAATAAACCATAATTATCACAACTTCAATCATATCAAATCATTATCACACATTGATACTAAACTCATATCGATTGAGAATCATGAACCTCATGCAATTACATACAATCATATTTTAAGTGCGTATAAAATACTAGTTCCCCGTAAAATCCTTGCAAAGCCTTAAAACTCATTTAGAAACTAGTTCTTTTGTCAAATTTGGGAGGATCTTCACAATTAAAATTCTCACTTAAGATAAAAGGAGTAAGTCTTGAGCTTTAGAGATTTAGGTGACATCTTAGAATTATAAACATGCTATGCAACCTTATTTTAATCTTATCTTTATAAGGTGATAGCTTGGAATTATAAACATGATATGCAATTCCATTTCTTTATCTTTAAGATTTAAGGTCATGACTTGAAAATTAAACATGATGCAAGAACTTGAAATATAAACATGATACAAGAAACTGGAGCAGCGGTAATCCATACGAGGACGATGGAGGGAGAAGAGAATATTAAGAAACCGGGCGGCGGTAGTCCATACAGGACGATAGAGGGAGAAGAGAATATTAAGAAACCGGAGGCGGTAGTCCATACGAGGACGATAGAGGAGAAGAGAATATTAAGAAACCGGAGCGGCGGTAGTCCGCACAGGACGATAGAGGAGAAGAGAATTATTATTACATCTTTTTAAGCTCCAATCTCAAGACTTTTTAAAGAATAAATTCTTTAACTCCAATAATCATATTTCTTTGCTTGTGATACATGGGCAAGTCTTTGAGCTCTAGGATCTTTAGGTGATGGCATAAAATAAACATGCCATGCGTTGATTCTTTTAGCCATTATAAAATATAGTGAGAGCATAAATTAAATATGAGATGCAACCTCTTTATTATCTTGAAAGATTAAGTGATGACTTGAAACATAAACATGAAATACAAGCTTGGAATTTAAACATGAGAAATGCAAGTTCATTTATTCATTCTTGAAAATTTAGTGATGACATAGAAGGTAAACATGGTTATGCAAAGCATAAACTTAATCATGGATGCAAATTCATTTTGTTTCTTTACTAGAGCTCCTTCAAGACTTTAAAAGAATTATAAATTCAACCCAATACATATCTTAACAAGAAATAAAACATAAAATGAAAATACATCTTTCAAGTTCTAAACTAAAAATCTTTGTTTTAGCATCATAAAGCATTATTCTTTAAAGTTTTGCATCAAGTGGAATTTTCAAGCTTTAGAGGCCTAACTTGTGATGGATTTACAACCCACCCTCAAGGTCCTCATCATCAAGCCATCATCTTAGTTCCACCTAGGCCACATGGTTGAATTGGTTAAAGACAAATTGAAGAGGAAAACCGAAATGAAAAGCTAAGGTAAGTTCATAATTTCATCATTTTGAGCTAAAAACACAACTCCTCAAAGCATAGAAATAAATTTAGAAACTACTCCCTACCTAATCTGAGTTGAAGAAGAGGAAGAGAACTTGATTTCTTGAAGTGAAATGAAACAAAATCTCTTTGAAAAAATTAAAGAAAGAATTCAGCCAAAGAGGAGGAAGAAAGAAAGTTTTTGGTGCTCCTAAAAACTAGTTATGAACCAAGCATTCCAAGACCACTCAAGCAAGCCTATTTATAGAAGATTTTGAGGCTTCTAATTGGCCAAAATGATGAGGTAGTGGACAGAATTTTGCAGGAGAAATAAGGGAGGAAAAATCATTTTAGACAAAGTTGTATGAAATTAAGGAATTATGTCTCTTATGGTGACATTTTGGCATTTTGTTTTAGTGCAACTTTAGGCAATAATTCAGCTGCATAATGGCGTCAATAATTTCGTCCATTACAGCCCAAAGAAGTGAAATTTGTGTGTTCCATGCATTATTTAGGTGTTGGCAAGGTATTCATGTAATTTAGAGAATTTACGGTTAAGGGCTTAAGTGAATTAGTAAGCAATTTGGGTGTTTTTGAGTAATTTTGGGTTCTAATCAATCTAAATACATAATTTTGACTCTAGATTAATATTTAGAATGTAATAAGCTTTAATTTGAGCCTAATATTGCTTAGGTTTCGGTACACGAATCAAAAATCCCGAAATTCACAAAACTGCCCAAAAACAGGGGCAAAATCGTACTTTTACTTAAAAACTGCCCGAGGCCACCCGAGCTTAACCAATGGTTAATCATGGCTTAAAAACACATTTTAAAACATTTTAGTGAGGTTCGGGCTCAGTCGGCACACACATCGGAGTTAAAGCATTGAGGCGTTTTGGTCATTTCATAGCGTCGGAACTCAAAATTGAGATCCTTCTGCTCTATTAACACACATAACGCAAACAATCCCTTATTATCCTCAAAATATCCCCTTGAGGTGGGGCCCACGATCCTCATTTTCTGAGTAAAATAACTTCAGGGGCATTTTGGTCATTTTATACGTACAGAAATTTGGGATTTGCGACTCTCGCATGAATCGTTCCTAACCTCTCTTCTAATGTTATATTCCTTTATTGAGGATTGTACGGCCTCAAATCTTATGTAATAATTACCTACGGTAAATCGGTAATTAAGTAATTTCTAATGACAGTAAAAATTAGGGCGTTACATGTTAAAGATAAAACTAGCTCCCTAGAACAACCGAAGAGCTAGAATTTACCTAGTTTTTGACCCCTTTAAGTTTAGCCAATGTCAAATCTGTTTTAGTATGTTATAATTCTGTCTAGGATTAGTTAGCCACGAAAAATTTGGTATCAATTAGACTAGGATTGATCCCGAACACTAAAAATGAACTTAGCAACTAGAAAACCGTAAAAACAAGATTTCTAGAACTCTAGGGAATGAAATTTATGTATTCTATCCAGAATCTTTAGCAACGATAAGAACCAGGTTTTATTATGTTTAAATAAGGGAGAATGATTCATAATTGGTTTAGTAACTAATTTCAGTATCATAGGAAAAGTCAGTAACAAGAAAGGATTTAAAACATAACTTCTAGCATACCGTAAAACCTTAGGAACAACTTACTACCTATGCTACCCCATTTGATTTAATAGTGTTCTTAAGGCCTATAAATAATCGTAAGGATGGTAATAAATCCCTTAGGTGCATAACTAATTAGTTCTATAATTGATAATTCTATGTAAGTATTGGATGCTTATTAAGTACTTGATATCATTGAATGATTTCCTGACTTGCATGTTATAGTTGCTGTTGCAAATAATGAGAATGCTTATGCATGAAATATTCTTTATTATGTAAAATTTACCTTTGTTGCTAGAAGAAAGTGTATCATTGTAAAAGTGTAATTAGGAAAGGTTCTGACTAAGGAAAGACTTGGTATTTAAGCGTGTCCATTATGACCCACCTCTCTTTCCTGGAAATCTCCCAGATGCATGATTATAGTTGATATACATTATTCTAGCTTAAGACTATAAATGAGAAAATGCTATGATGTTTATGAATTGTATTGTGATATAACATGCAAAGATTTAATGGTGACTTAAACTTATAAGAAAATGATCCTTTGGAACCATCAGACTATAGGTGGTGAAAAGGTGATTTTAGCCCCCTAACCCGTTCTCTCAAAAGGGTAGAGTCGGGACTTTAGCTTATCAAAAGGGATAAGTATATGCTAGTGACGACTAGTAAAGTATGAGCTCATAACCTAAATTACTCCCAAAAAGGGTGGAGTATAGGGTGGCCCAAGGAAAATAATGATGATGATAAGATTTTAAGTCACCTAGGCACTAAAGAAATGAAATATGTGCACTGTGTCCATGTATAGCTAATATTAGATGACGTTCTTTTATGCATGTTATTTTGATAATGATGATGAGGAATATGATGTAATGATAAAGGAAAAGTTCATTGTAAATATGAGATGTTAAGATTATGATGCATTATAAGACGCATGATTAAAAATTGGCGAACCTCGGTTAAGTATTTGTCCGAACTTAAAATGAATCTTTGCATGCTCACTATTTTAGAATAATCCTGAGGTTCCTGGGGACTTCGATGATGACACTGTAGAAGGAGGTACCCTACTGAGAATTCTTTAGCAAGATTCTCACTCCCTTTTCTTTATTTACGTCATTGTCTCCAGATTCAATCGGCGACATTCGTCCTGTTCGTTGATACCCCTACTTGGGAATTCCACTATGATCCGGTGCATCGCTCGTATCATTTTGAAGGGAGGTGCGCAATTCGTGTTTTTATTTACATAGGTCGTCCATTTGCACATCCTGTCCCTAGTTATCGATTTTCTCCTACTTCTCCCTATGGCGATGAAATGGTTTTCGAACATGCACGTCCACTTGATGAAAGGATGTTACGTTCTTATCCCGCTTCATCTGCTGTCCATGGATTTCCAGAGTATGTTCCCGAGACAAGATATTCTGAAACTGATCCTTCAGAGGACACTCCTACTCATGTATATTCTAAGAGCTCTGCTCCTACTCCCACACGTGTAAGAGAGGGTAGTGAGGAAACAGTTGTTCAGCCGAGGTTAGCAAGAAGGCCGTCCATACGACCCCAGCCTGGTGCATTTCGTGTGTCCCCTCCCGAGGGAGCTCATTAGTGGATCGGATTTATTCCCCCATTTCCAGGACAGTGGCCATAGAAGGTTCTTAGTAGATTTATGTGTGTTCATGCACCCTAGTTTTAGGATAACCTTCCCGGCTTATGGAGTTATCTAGTTTAGGGGCGTGTATTTCCTTATGTATATTTTCTTTTATGGGGTTGCGTAAGACAATGATGTATGATCATAACCCACCCTTTGAGTGAGGTTATTGTATGTAAATATATGTTATAATGTGCTTATGGATGTTATATGATGGAGCCAAAGTGATATGATGTGATATATTCTTAAACGTCTTATTATACTCCGCTTACTCGTTCACGTTGTACTCGGCTCACGTTTTCAATTATGTTTTTTTTAAAAAAAAATGGCTTGTAATTTCACTAAGTATTTTCAAATTATGAAGAAAGAACCAAAGCAAGGAGTAAAGTCTAGTCATTAATCAGATTCAACCTAGGTGTATTTGGTTAATTACTAGGGTGTTACATATAAAATAAGTGAGCATGCATCAAGTTCATTTTAAGCTTCAAAACATAGTTAGCCAAGGCCCGTTCATTTTAGAATGATTCTTAATGTCATGGATGCAACATATTAAAGAATGTATGCATAGCACTACTTAATGCAAGAATATTCATCATAACATCAAGTAACATCATAATTGTGGCATAAAGTGGCAATTGAAATCTCAAGTGGGAAAACTTTGTGACATAATCATCATACTTTACTTTCTCATGGGGCCACCCTAAAAAGACATTCGTTCTGGGGGTGCTCGGCCAAATCGATGTCACCCAGAACGTGTCACATCTCTAGGTTATGACCTCATACCTAACTAGTCATCACTAGTTCTTACTTATCCCTTACCGATAAGTGTATCATAAATAAATCCCGACTCTCTAGTACAGTGCAACGCCCGGGGATTGCGAAGTCAGGGAGTGATCGCCGGTGCAAGGAGGCACGGACAAGGAGCGGCTCCTGGCAAACTTCGAAAGCGGAGGGGTACATGAATGAACCGATTATACACCCGAATGAGAAGGATCCTAAGACTATATAGGTATGGGACTATATAGTTAAAGAGGGCTTATATGAATTGATTTGTACTACCTATACCAACAAGATGCATCTTCTTTTCAGTAGCCCAAACTGAAAGAACTCCACAGTTAAGCGTGCTTGACTTGGAGCAATTTTGGGATGGGTGACCTCCTGGGAAGTTTTCCTAGGAAGCGTGCGAGTAAGGACAAAGAACGCTGAACAGACCCGTATTGGTTTGTGGGGACAGTTGTCAATCCATAAAGCAGCAGGGGATGTTATATACAGGCTAGGGGGCATTTTCTTAGGGGTGCTCGGCCGAATCGGTGTCACCCAAGAATACATCTATGTCCCCAAATTTGTCGAAAATTCAGTAGCATAACAGCAGCACGCCGAATTTCTTCCAAATTTGCTTTATACCACGTAAACAAATAGAACATGTATCCTCAATCATAATTTAATACATTGACATGATCATCCTCAAATAAAACACACATCCTTGTGTAACATAAAAACTCATTATATTTTTGAACTTACGGTATCTTATGCTTTGACCCTTACGGGTCTTAAACTTGAGATGTAGTTATTCTATCGTTCTCTATTAACCTCTTATGCACCTAATGATTCACAACTAATAATTCTTACTAGCATTTAATTTCATTATTAAATCTGGGCAGCATCATACTCTAAGGACAGAATTACATCTTTAAGATTACAGGGTTTTAGAACTTACGTTTTAGACTCTTTCTTGGTTCCGTCTTCGCCTAAGGCGCTAAAAATTAGATCTAAACTGATTACGAGGTATCCCTAAGCCTTTGTACTAATTATAAATCATGTTTACTACATTATAAGGGTGCTGTACAGAATCAGAAAATTAAATGTTCTAAGAGTTCTAGAATTGCATTTTTACGGTTTTCTAGTTGCTAGTTTCTCTATAGGCTCTAAGAATCAATCCTACATCAAATATTAGCAAGTTTTTCATATTTAAACAATCCTAAACTGAAGGTTAACATACTAAAACAGTTTTGGCAAAAGCTAAGAATTAATGGATCAAAACTATATTAGAACTCAACTTTACGATTTTTTTCTATAAAGTTAATTTCTTCCCTAACATGCATAGCAAGATTCCTACCTCAACACATAATTTTTGCACATTCTAGCATATCAAAATAACATCATGCAGCACCAAACAAGGCATGGCAAAACCGAATTCATACACATGCTTATCATGCATAAAATCTCAATTTTTAACTACTCAAGTTACTAGTTTCTCATTGAATTGTCTTAGGACTTCGAAAACCCTTTTGCAAAACACTTTATCTTGTAAAAGAGGCTAAGAATAATCATAGGGCAGTAACTATTTTAAAACACTCTTGAAAGAAGTTTAATTTACCAATCTTGTAGATCATGACCTTATAGAACTCTTAAAAACATAGGAAAACTTTTGAACATAGATTGTTGGCCCTTGCAACTAGATGAAACTCATTTTGAGTTTATCAACATCACATGGCCAAATTTACATCCTTGGGGATGTCTCCATAACCTAACTTTAACTTGAGATAATGAGGGCAAGTCCTTGAGCTCTAGGTTCCTTAAGTGATGACAAAATATAAACGTGCTATGCATTCCATTTTATTCTTCATTATAAAGTAAAGTGAGAGCTTCAAAGTAAATATGGAATACAAGAACTTGAAATTAAATATGCAAGGCACAAAGTAAATATGCAAGTTCAATTCTTTATTTTAGTGCTCTAGGCCCAGCAACAATCGACTTTAAGACCGAAATAGAACGGCTTCGAGATTAATTAGATGATATGCAAGCTCTCGTTTTAAATCTTTAAGTTCTTTAAGTGATGACTTGAAATATAAACGTGCAATGCAAGGCTTGAACTTAAATGTGATCATGCAAGTCCTTTTCTTTAATCTTTAGAGTTTAGTAATAACATAGGAAGGTAAATATGAGATGCAAGAGCTTGAAATATAAATATGAGGTGCTAAAAATATTAATATGCAAGTTCATTTTTATATCTTTACTAGAGCTCTTACAAGACTTTGAAGGAACTTAAGCCTTAACCCGAATTTATCACAACAAGCTAAAGTAAACAAAATATCATTCCTTGAAGCAAAATCATAAATAGCATTTTTGTTAAAACTCAAGCTCTAGAGGTCTCATTGTGATGAACACATGGTCATCATCTAGAAACTCTCATCATCAAGCTTTCATGTTGAATCACCAATGATGGCCGAAATCTTAGAGAAAGAAAAAGGAAAAAGGGGCCGAAGCCATGAGCAAGAAAAGAACCATTTTGAAACTCTAGAGACCATGATCTTGATAATGTATTAACACCAAGATCATGTGTCCTCATCATTGAGTTCATATACTTATTTTAGAAAAACATCAAAGTTAAGTTTTCAAGATAAAAAGAAAGAAACTAAAAACATCTTTCCTCAAGAACCAAGATCAAGCTTTAGAGGTTGCTCAAGTGATGAATAACATCATGCAATCCCCATCATCAAGCTCTCATTTCCCAAGTTCCTCAAGGCTCTAGGCCGAAATCAAAATGGGAAGAAAAAAAGAAGTTTCTAAAAGATTCAAGAAAAACCATCAAGTACATAACTAAATAAGAACTTTTAATGACAGAAACATTTAAAATAAAATCCCTACCAAGTGAAATATTGTTGAAGAGGATGAAGAAGTTTGAAGAAGAAGAGCTCTTGGTCTTTGAGAGAAAAGGAAAGCTTTGAGTGCTCTAAACTTAGCGAATGAACTAAAGGTGTTTCAAGTTCACTCAAGTGTGCTATTTATAGAGAAATGAAACAAGTGAAAGGTACAAGGGGGGAGAAGGGTTTCGGCCATGGTCAAGGCAGCCCATGAGTTCCATGAGGTGAGATGTTGTGATCTTGAGGCATGGTGAAGTATGGTTCAAGGTATGGCTCAAAGCATGGCTCAAGGAGTGTTTAAAATTTAAAACATGTGATGGAATTTGGGGATGATGTGGCTGAAATGCATCAGCCATGGGGGAGGGATTTCTTCCATTTAATTATGGTTTAGAAGTGTGTTTAGGTGTGTTTTAGATTATGTTTAAGATTAGGAATTTGTAGGAAAGTGTTTAGGGGAGGTAATGATTAATTAGAGGCTTGTAAGACTAGGTTTAGGAGATGGTCTTGCTAAATTAATGGAGTCAAACTCTATTAACAAGGAATCCAATGCCAACACAATTCCTTAATTTAGGGAAATTGAAGAGAGAAAACACTACTCAAGATTCCAAGACTAGGAATCTTAAGTTTTAAAAAGAGATTTAGGTTTAATCTAAGCAATTTTAGGTCCTAATTAATTTTATTAACTTATTTTGACTCTAGATTAATTATAGAAATTAATTAATCTTTGATTAGAGCCTAATATTGCTTAGGTTTGCTTAATTACGTCATTAAGCTCAAACGGCACTATCTCGGGGGCAAAATCATAATTTTACTCAAAAACTGCCCGGGACCACCGAGACTTAAACAGACACTTTTAAACACATGAAAACATTATTTTAAACCTTCGGGGAAAGTTTCAGGCTCAATGGCACCTTTACCCGCATACAAAACGCTATAGGGGTATTTTAGTCATTTTGACCCGAAACTGCATAAAATGAGATTTTCGCCTCCGAAACCACTCAAGGGCCATCTAATCCCCTTCAAACATTGAGTTAACCCTTCGAGGAATGTCGGGCCGGCCATCCTTGAATTCCGGATAGAAAATGACCTTAGGGGCATTTTGGTCATTTTCCTTTCAGACAGAAAAATTGGGGCGTTACATGATAAATATATATGCACTAAAAAAATAAGTTAAAAAGGATAACTAGCACAAAGACACAAAAAGATAAAGATAAGAAGAAGAAACAAAGGACTTATATGAATCATAAAAACATGTTTAGAGATATACAAAACAACTGCTAAAAACATGCTAAACAAAACAATTCTCTAGGCTCCTCCTTAGTATATACTGCCCTTGAGTATCTCAAAGATCGCTTCGATTCAAAGATGGCTCCCCCTAAATCCCTTGTGCACAGATTTTCTTCAATCTAAAACTTTTCCCCCTTTTGGCATCATCAAAAAGGAAGTGTGCCAGGAAATGCACACTACATCCACTGAAACATTTGGAGTTGTAGATCCTCCATTTATCTTAGTTGAGCACTATGTGCAGCCAGCATTACTTCAAATCTATCTTGTCTAGAAGAAATATCTCTTAGATTTGCAGGATGACTAGATAACTTGTTAAAGTTTCCATAGAGAATGGCGGTGGCAGATTAATAGGCACAGGAGCAGCTTTGGGAGAGGGCTCTGGAGAAGGTGTAGGAATATCAAGTAGAACCGTCTCCCCTGATTGAGCCGATTTAGCCCTAAAGTCACCTTGTACAACAGGTGGAGGTGAGGAAGGTAGCTCAGGAGCTTTGGTAGGTGTGGCAATGGCAAAGACAGACGTAGTAGGAGCAGGGATAGGCTCGACAACAACAGCAACTATCATTTGAGCCAAGGAAGGAGCAGAAATGTCTTGTTTAGGAGCAAAAAAGTCAGGAACATTCTAACCCAATATAGTGGCATCAGCTTTCAGAACAATAAGTCCTGAATCTTTAAAGTTTTTGTTCCCTTCTTCTTGAATAGGAAGGACATGAAGAGAAGAGGGAGGCAGTGATACACAAGGAATAAGAGCAAAACAAGTTGTATAGATTTCCTTTTCTGATTCTTTGATGATAGGTTCCATGTGAGGCTCTTCAAGTGTAGGTCTAGAACTTGTCATGGCACTTAGTCTAGCCTTTTCACTGCTTAGGAGATTTTCCTCTTCTTTAGAAAATGATGTTGTAGCCTGTTCTTCTTTAGCAACTTCTTCTTCCTCTTCATTATCATTCAGCATAATTATGTGATATCCTTCCTCTTGAAACTTTTTAACTTCTTCCCACAGAACAGTGATCGATGATATACTTTTGTGCATCTTCTTGCATCTTAGCTCAATCTCTTTTTTGCCGATAACCTTTTCAAGTTTGGTTACTAGTCCTGATGCTTGAGTGCTAGCCTCCTCTTTTCTTTTTGATCTCCTTTCATAATGTTGGATTAAGGGAACATCCTATTCATCAGATTCACTATCAAGAAGAATGTGTTTTCATTTCCCTTTAGCCTTTTCTTGGTTGAACTGAGACTCTGAGAGGCCTCTTGAGCTTGTCCTCCTCTTGCTCTGGAGCTTTGCCTTGTGGGCTCAGTTATTTGGAGGATTGACCTCTTTCTTGAGGTTCTAAAAAAGGACGATGTGAAGATGGTTCCTTCCACCAACTCAGATATTTCATTGTCAAGAGGAAAGTCAAACTTTTGAAGCACCTTTGCCAAGAGCATACCATAAGGAACGCTCATAGATCTGCAAGTTTCCTTTGTTATAGCACTTGTCATAGAGTCTAGAATGAGTGTAGGAAGGTTCACCTTTCTCTTTGTCATTAGGCAATAAAGAAGCATGCAATCCATTCCAATGAGAGTATCTGTGCTACCAATACATGGAAGGATGGAAAACTGACTACTGTGTATATTTTCCTTGCCCTAACACTTAACAAAGCTATGGTAATCTCACTAGGTTTGTGGATAATGGAATCTGTAACATCCCCTACTACTTTATGGATTGACGACTATCCCTACAAACTAACACAGGTCTTTTCAGCGTGCTTTATCCTCACTCACAGGCTTTCTGGGAAAACTTTCCAAGAGGTCACCCATCCCAAAATTGCTCCAAGTCAAGCACACTTAACTATAGAGTTCTTTCGTGATGAGCTACCAAAAAGAAGATGCATCTTGTTGGTATAGGTAGTACAAATCAATTGATATAAGCCTTCCTTAACTACTAGACTTTCCACACCCTACCTCTTGAATGAGTCCTTTTGATAGTGTAGTATCTTCAATATTCATGGCACAACTCGTCTTTATTGTTGTGGCCTAGATAGGGGTGGTATACTTTTAGTTGGACAATTCCTCATCTTGTGACCTAGCTTCCTACATTGACAATAAACATACTATCTAGCTACACATGGTTTATCACCATGACTCTTTCCATATTCTAGGTACATCCTTGATCTTAATTGGTTTCTACGACTGTTGTCTTTTACCATTCCTATAAGGAAAATCCTTTTTTTTATGATGGTAGAGCAGGCATTGAACCTTATGTCGTGTGGTGATATCCTGCTTCAAGCTATTGATAGTTCCCAATTGTACTCTTCTACTAGAGCACTCTTATTTCACCAATGCGGTGAAGTCCCTAATTTCCATTAGTCCCACCATTGCCAAAAATATCCTCTCCTAAATCTCCTTCATACTTAATACTTTTCCAATACTTATAAGGATTATGCTGATAAATTATGGAACACTTATTAAACTTTGCGGTGTATACTGACACCATAATGTGCCCTACTACAGTTTTAGGAATTTCCAATTCCTTAACATTTTGAAAAGGGAAACATACTTCTCATAGAAAGCATCCTTAACCACTTCCCAAGTTATTTCAATATTTGCCTCCTTCACTAGCGTTCTAGTGCCTATCCATTAATAATCAGTGTCTACATCCAACACTTAGGCAGCATAACCTACTTTCTATGAATCCAATCACTTTGATACTTTAAAGATTCCTCTCCATCACTTAATCCATTTTTTTTTAGTCTTATCTGGGTTTAGGGTCCTTGGATTTTGGGTGGTTCTACTCCATGGAATGTTGCAAATAGTAGGCCTTTTTCAATATCTCTGATGAGCTTACCTCCCAATGGTGCTCATCATCTAGTTTGCAGCTATAGCTTACTCTTTAATTGCCTAGGTCATATTCCAAAATCATGCATAATGTCCTCAGGCACCCTATTACTGTTATTATTAGTCTTACTATGCCTACCCGAAGTCATTAGTCTCCTATCACTCAAAGCAAAAGGTAGTGAGTTGATCAGGCTCAATACAATGCTAAGGATGATAGTTACTAACTACTTCAAAAGTAAACAGTCATGCATAAAAAGTTCTACTTTTTATCTCAACAGATAAAATCCTACTGCATGACACAAAGATTTCAGATTATGCTTTAGAAGCAAGTCAGACCATCCCCAGGCTCTAATAGGATGAATTGCTTTGATACCTTCAAATGTAAAACCCTTCACACCATAAAGCTATGCTTAAGCCATAACCTTATAGTGAGTAGTTGTCACTTGTAAACTCTACTTGATCTTAGAGGAGTGTACATATATTATTTATATATGAGCCTGCTTTTCAGGACAAACATAAAGCGCTTCCTCTCTATGACACTAAGTTTGAACATAAATAATGCGTCAAGAATTTATAAATGTATTACCCGCTGTCTAAACAATGGTATCCATAACTATATCAAACCCTTACCCTGAGTCACGCAGGAACACTCTAGTCTAGGTAGGGTACTACTCAAAATTTGTCAAAAGCAAATAAAAAGAATTGATTAATTCTCTATCATTGGTTCACTGAAATTCCTGGATCATAGTGCCAATACTAACTAAGAATCTCCACAAAATAATCACCATAACACAAATCTATAAAAAAAATATGATAACAGCAGGAATGAGAATCAAAGATTCCCAGTTGGAAAAACACTAGTCTACTACTCAATACTATTTGACAGTCTTAAAATGATTAAAGCATTTTAGATGTCTTATGAAATGATTGCTTCTGCTTGTTCTCTCTTTGATGTAACGTATTATTCTGAGTACGATTCATCCTCAACTGTATAGTCTCATACCTATACAGTCTTAGAATTTCTCTCATTCTGGTTGTTCATATAATACTTATCTCGTTTACTTCATTATTTCTTTATCATAAACTCATGAACAATTGTAGGCCTTAGAAAAGAATTACTTATGATTTTTTGATATACTTCTCTTTTGATGTATTGCCTATATATCTCATGTTACAACTTGATATACTTCACTTGATATAGTACCTCGTACTATATCCTGATATAGATCTCAAAATATTTTCTTCTCAATACATCAATCTCAATTTTTTCGTTGGAACACCTTGTGTTATAATCTGATATAGTTTATCCCTTTAACAAGATATACTTCATTTTATTTTATCAATTTCATTTCCTCTTTGACATGATCTTATTATTAAAATTTAGGCTTGATAGTAAAACTCATAGGATTCTTCTGATATACTTCTTTGTGGATTGTATTGTCAACGATGCAACGTTGTCACGTTATAACCTGATATAGTTCACTAGATGGAGTATGTCTACTACATCTTATCTAGAATAGCCTCGCTATTCTCAGTACATCCCTTTCTCATAACAACGTAACGTCGTCACGATTACAATCTGATATAGGTCTAAGGGCGTAGCATGTTTACTACTACCCGTGAATCTATGAGCTTACCATTAAGCATTTGATTATTGTAACACCCCGATTTTTCTGTCCGAGGGAAATGACCAAAATGCCCCTGAGGTCATTTCCTAACCCGAGTTCGAGGGTAACCAACTCGGCCGTCCTCGAAGGGTCAACTCAATGTTTGAAGGGGATTGAATGGCCTTTGAATGCTTCCGGAGGCGAAAATCTCATTTTCCGTAGTTTCGGGTCAAAATGACCAAAATACCCCTATAGCGTTTTTACGCGGGTAAAGGTGCCGTTTGAGCCCGGAACTTTCCCCAGAGGTTTAAAAACATGTTTTCATGTGTCTAGAGGTCTCTGTTCAAGTCCCGGTGGTCCCGGGCAGTTTTAGTGCAAAATTACGATTTTGCTCCTAGAATAATGTTTTTGAGCTTAATGACGTAATTAAGCGAACCTAAGCAATATTAGGCTCTAAACGAAGATTAATTAATTTCTCTAATTAATCTAGAGTCAAAATAATTTATTAAAATTAATTGGAACCTAAAATTGCTTAGATTAAACTTAAATCCCTTTTTAGAACTCAAGATTCCTAGTCTTGGAATCTTGAATAGTATTTTCTCTCTCTAATTCCTTAAATCAAGGAAATGTTTCTAGAGTTGTTTAGACTCTAAATTGAGGATTTAACTCACTAATGGTGCAAGACCACTCCTTAATTATGTCTAGACCACCTTAATTATCCATTTCCCTTGCCTAAACACTTTCTTACAACTTCCTAATCTCAAGCATAATCAAAGATACACCTAAACACAACTCTAAACCACAATTAAAATGCAAAGAACCCTCCCCCATGGCTGATGGAGTTTCGGCCACCTCTCCCCCAATTACCACACATGTTGAATTGTTTCTCACTCAAAGAACCATGCTTGAGGCCATACCTTGAACCATACCTCACCATACTTTGAGCCATATCTCACCATGCCTCAAGACCACATTATCTCACCTCATGGAACTCATGGGATGCCCTCCAATCTGCACATATGGCCGAAGCCATCCTCCTCCATGAGCTCCCTTCATTTGTTTCATTTCTCTATAAATAGAATGCCTTGAGGAGCTTGCACCACTTTTAGATCATTTGCTAAGTTTAGGAACACTCAAAGCTTTTCTTTTCTCTCAAAAGTTCTAGTGTTCTTCAAGTTCTTCAAAGTTCTTCATCATCTTCATCTTCTTCTTCCATCTTCAAGTTCATCACATCAAGTAGGGATTTTCTTTCAAGTATTCCTTTCTTTAAAGTTCTTGTTCTAAGCTTTATGTTTATAGTTTCTCTTGATTCTTTTTAGAACTTCTTTTCTTCTCCTTTTTCTTTCTCATTTTCGGCCATGGGCCTTGAAGTTCAAAGAAATGAGAGCTTGATGATGAGAGTTTCATGATGATGTTCATCACTTAAAACAAACTCTAGAGCTTGATCTTTGTTCTTGAGCAAAAATGTTTGTAGTTTTTCCTTTCTTGAACTCTTGAGAACTTTAGTTTTGATGGAGTTTTAAAATGATTCTAAGGACTCAATGATGAGGTCTCATGATGTTGGTGTTAATATATCATCAAGATCATGGACTCTAGAGTTTCAAATATTTCTTTTCTTGCCTAGATGTTTCGGCCATTTCCTTTTCTTTTATAAGCCTTATGGTTTGATTTTCTAAAGATGTTGTTTTGAGTTCTAAGAACTCTAGACTTTACTTTACCTTGGTTGGATGAGTTTGGGTTGAGGTTTAAGTTCCTTTAAAGTCTTGTTAAGAGCTCTAGAAAGATTAAATGAACTTGTATAATTTATTTTATGCTTGTATTTATATTTACATTCTTGCTATGCATCTTTACTTTCAAGCTATCACCTAAGAACATAAAGATTAAAAAGGAACTTGTATCATCACTTAATTTAATTCTCAAAGCCTTTCTATTTCGGCCTTAAAGTCGATTGTTGTTGGGCCTAGAGCACTAAAATAAAGAATTGAACTTGCATCATCACCTAATTAATTTCTCGAATGCCTATCTATTTCGGCCTCAAAGTCGATTGTTGTTGGGCCAAGAGCACTAAAATAAAGAATTGAACCTTGCATATTTACTTTCAAGCTTGCACGTTTAAGTTTATGCCTCGCATATTTACTTTCAAGCTTGCACGTTTAAGTTTATGCCTTGCATATTTAATTTATGTCATCACTTTATTTTTGTAATGCAAGATTAAAAATGAAAAGCATGAGCACGTTTATTTTATGTCGTAACTTAAGAACCTAGAGCTCAAAGACTTGCCCATTTCATTCCAAGTTAAAGTTTAATGTGAAACCATCCTTTGAATGCATATTTTCAGCCAAGTAGTGATGATGGACTAGCAATGAGTTCTCATCTAGCTACAAGGACCAATGGTCTATGTTCTAAGTTTTCCTTAAAGCTTTACAAACCTTTTCAAGGTTATGTTGTCATGAGATATGACTTCATTCCCTTTTAGGAGATGAAATATATGTTGGTCATTGACCTAAGGCTTCTCTTAGCCTCTTGATAAATTAAAATGATTTGCAAAGAGTTTTAGAAATTCTAAATTGATTCCAAGAGAAACTAGTTAACTTATGTACCTAGAAATGTCAATTTAAATCCTTTACTAAAGCCAAATGTTTTCGGTTCTGATATGATGAGTATGATGCTGTATGATGATGTTTTGATGTGTTAGAATGTGTAAGAATATCATATGATGATGTAGAAATGATTCTATGCATAATAGGTAAGGAACTAGCTAACTAGAAATACCGTAAAGCTAGAATTTAACATAGTTTTGACCCATTTGTTTATGGAACTTATCCAAACTGTTTTAATGGGAGCATAATCAGATTAGGATTGTTTAGATGTGAAAAACTTGGTAACATTTGGATTAGAATTCTAGCACCTATGGGGAAACTGGTAACTAGAAAACCGTAAAAGTGCAAGTTTAGAACTCTTAGAACATTTACTTTTCTGGATTCTGTCCAGCACCCTTACAACATGATAAACTTGATTAATAAGTAGTCCTTAAGCACAAGAATGCCTCATAATTGAATTAGATTTAATTCATAATGCCTTAGGCGAAGACGGAACCAAAAAAGGGTCTAAAACGTAAGTTCTAGAACCCCGTAATCACAAGTTAGGAATTCTGCCCTATGCTATTCAGATTTAAGTGTGAACATGAGGATGATGAACGATGTTTAATTATGAGCCCTTAGGTGCATAAAATATGAGCGACGGATGTTAGAGAACCATATCTCATGATTAAGACCCGTAAGGGTCAAAGCATGAGCTACCGTAAGGATAAACGGTTGAATAATGACGCATGTGTTATGAAAGAGATGATGATGTTATTCATATGATGAATTCATGAGGATATATGTTTATGTGGCATAAAGCAAATTTGGAAGGAATTCGGCGTAATGCCTTTGTGCCGCCAAATTCCCGACAAATTTGGGGACTTAAAGAGATTTTGAAAATTAAGGTACTAAGATGGGTTCTAGGATGACACCGGTTCGGCCGAGCACCTCCATAGAACTCATGTGACATCGGTACCATTTTATACTCTTAGGTGACACCGGTTGAGAGCACCCTAAGAGTTTTGCCCTTAACCCGTACTCGGATAGTGGGATTTATGATTTATGATACGCTTATCGTTAAGTGGTAAGTAAGAACTAGTGACGACTAGTTAAGGTATGAGCTCATAACCTAGATGTATGACACGTTCTGGGTGACACCGGTTCGGCCGAGCACCCCCAGTTCGATTGTCTTTTAGGGTGGCCCATGAGGAAGAGATGTTTCATGATTATGATTATGTCACTAAGTTTGTCTCATATGAATGTTTCTATTGCCACTTTATGCCACTAAGTATGATGATGTTTGATGTTATGTTTTATGTATGTGCATTAGGTAGTACCATGCATACATCTTCTATTATGTTGCATACATGACATTAAGATCATCCTAAAATGAATGGACCTTGGCTAAAGTATATTTCGAAGTTTAAAATGAACTTAATGCATGTTCACCCATTTTGTATAACTAAACCCAAGGTTCCTGAGGACGTAGATGATGACACCTAGGTAGTCGGAGGCCCTATTGAGATTCTTTAGCAAGATTCTCACTCCTTCTATCTCTTTCTTTCCGTCACGTCTTCAGATGGCGACGTTCGTAGTGTTCGTGGACACGCCGACGTGGGAGGTGCACTATGACCCGACTCATGGGTCATACCATTTTGAGGGACAGTGCACGGTGTGGGTTTTCATGTTCGTAGGACGCCCCTTCGCTCATCCCGTGCACACCCATCGCTTCTCCCCGACTGCACCCTATGGCGACGATGAGCGGGTTTTTGAGCGCGCGCGTACGCATGACGAGAGAGTGCTCCGCATGCACACCACCGCCCTAGCCATGCGAGACCATCCCGATTACGTGCCCCGGACCTACTTCTCTGAGACCGACCCGTCCGAGGACCCGCCTACCCATCCGTATAGCGAGAGCTCTGCCCCCTCTCCCCCACCGTTGAGGGAGGGCAGTGAGGATACCGTGACTCAGCCATGGCTTGCACGACGACCGGAGAGATGCGACCATACCACGGGGGACACGCCCGATCCCCGTTCCGCTCTTCACGTCCGAGGAGCTCGCCCAGTTTCCCGGATATTTGCCTCGTTCGCGAGATGGACGCCAGTAGGAGGTAACGATCGTCCGATGGAGTACCGGGTTAGAGCACACACCACTTAGATGGGGATAAACCTTCTTTTGTTTAGAGGTTTCCCGTTAGATGCACTCGGGTAGGGGAGTAGATTATGTTTATGTTTATGTTGTATTTTCTTTTATGTATTCCCTTGTACCAAATTAAGTCCCACACTTATAAGTGGGCAAGTTATATATATATAAGATGTTATTCAGAGTTTTCCCATGATATGCCTTTATGTGCTTTGTGCTATAACGTTATGGAATGTATGTTTTGCCCGTTACTTGTTACATCGCATCATGCGGCTCTCACTTTATATTTCAAAAAAATTTACTTGTATTTTCCGCTAAGTATTTCTAAGTAAAATTGAGAACTATGAAGTAACAGACAAATGTTTAACCTAAGTATGTTCTAGAGTATTGGGTTAAAAATTAGGATGTTACAATTATTATGTAAAGCTTATTTTCTTGATTTCCCTCTCTTTGTGTAAGACTTATTTTCTTACATTCCCTTTCTTTATGAAGCTTAGTTTCTTATACTTGTTTGAGATTTCCTTGAAATTTCATTAAATTCTTATGAGATATTTCCTTGAAGTCTCTTGAATCTTTATGAGACAACCTATGTAAAATCTCCTGATGTCCCATGAGACACTCTGTTAAAATCTCTTGAATATGTATGAGATATTCTGTTCCAAAAGTCTCTCTTAAAGTCCTGTAAAATGTTCTGTTAAAATCTACTGAATGTGTATTTTTGTTCAAAATCAATCATTAAATTTTTTTATGAGATTTATCAGAAAATCTGGTAAACTTTTTATGAAATATTCTAGCCAAAATCTCTTAATATGTTCTGATAATCTCACGAAGTTCAATTATTGATATTCATATTCATGTGGTCATGTCATACTAGTACAAGATGCCATTATTTCATCAATTCAAAGCATCAATTTATTTTTAGCATAATGGCAGATTTCATATATTTGTAGCACAATTTAATATGCAATTCAAACCATCAAATTGGAGACTATAAAAATTCTCAATGACACCTCAATGTGTCCACAAGGTCCCATAAAAATTTCATAGTAAAAAGAGTTCTCCAGCTATGTTAACAAAATTAGACAAATTTGGTGGTCAAAGACCACTAATTCTCAGCTAAATTCCTAAATTCCCTAATTTTTAACCCTAGCAAATGAAACCAGAAAATTAGAAATAAAAATTCTAGTAAAACCCTAAGACGTCTCTAGTACCCTATAAAAATTTCAAAGGAAAAACCAATCATTTGCTATAGTAACAAAAATAGACAAATTTGTAGCTTCGGTTTCAATAGTTCAGGCAGCATAGGTACAATTTCGGTTCTTGATTTTTTAAACCTAGAAGAAGTGATTAGAATACCTCAAAAGTTTTACTGAAGATGCCTTGACACGTTAGCTACATCATACAAAATTTTCAGCTTAATCTAAAGTTTCTAACTAGGTCGAAAAATTCATGAACAAATGCTGCCCTGTTGAAATCCGAAAATCAAGCAAACCAATTCAAAACTCATATCTATTGCATCCTTTATATTCATCCAACTCACATATATATGAATCTCGAAGATAAATTTCAGATTTCATAAAAAAATTTCAAACATATCTCAAGAATTTATATTAACAAACTAGCCAAATAATCACCAAGTAATAGACATAGATTTTTCCTACTGTTCTTCCAAGCCTTTTGCTAAACTTTCTCTAGCTTTTTCTCCTCTAATCCAAGCTTCAAACCCACTTTCCAGCCTCTATATCAGCTGCTATTTGGACATATTTAAAGGGAAAAAATAAGGTTTTGGCTTGAGTTTGATGTAGATGAAGTGTTCTTGAACTAGTTTATGTGTTTATCTAAGTGTATCTTCTAAGAATATGGAGCTTTCATGGAGTTTAAATAATAAGAACTTGAAGAAGATGGAGGAAGAAAGAAGAAAACGTGAAGCTTAGAGAAACCGAGAAGGAATGATATTTCATTTCTTTTTTTCCTTTTTATAATATCACTAACTTGGAGAGAAAGTAAGGAAATGAATATTTCCGGATCGATTTGCCTTGTATCAGTATTAGAAATATCTATATTTATTTAATTATTCTAATTAAAAAATATATGAGATATGATAATATCCATTATTTATAGCAGATTCAGTATTTCAGTGTACCAGTTATTACCATTTCGGTGTACTAATTATTACCATTTCAGTACTCGATTGACATAAAATAAACTTTATCGAGTTAAAATATTTATTTACCCTTATCATTATTTTTATCTAAGTCCTTATACCATTTATAGGGTCTCATCTATATTATCCTATATTTTTGGTTAAGGATATTATTATATTGAATTTTTTAATAATATTAAATAATTATTTTTTACAAACTCGTCATATTGTTGTGATCATAACTGCGTCTATCGAAATTTTCAAAATCCTTATAAATTATTCATAATTAATTATTTTATCACAAACAACACTAGTGTTACAGAATCAGTGAGATACCTAGGCATGTTTCCTTCATTTACACTGAGAGACACTGCCCAGTCAAGTGAAGACTTGCAGACAATCCCCTTGCAAGGTGCTTTGATGATCTTTGTAAGACCTGAGACAATGATCTTGATAGAGCAATCTCTGATCATTCCCTTGACTTGTGATGGTGATGGTCTCTCTATATGAGAGTAAAAAGCATTAATTGGCCGAGGAAAAAAGAGTTCATTTGTTTCTAGAAAATTTTCCCACTTCTGGAAAGTAAAGACATCGTTGAGTATCGTGACTTCTTCATGCAGGTCTTCACACAAAGACTTGCCAGGTGCCATCTTTTTGAACATGAAGAATCTCACAAAATGATCTTGCATACCAGCGCCTTCAAACATGTAAAAAGGTTTTTCTGCAAGGGTAGCTTCTTATCTTTTTCCATTAGAGAGGTATAAGGGTGTGTCTGAGAAGATGAGGTTGTAAGAAGGAACACGAGAACGGTTAAAGAAAAAATAAGAAAAGACAAGGTGAATAAGGTTGAAATAGGTAAGCTTCGAAATTAATCATTAGGTGATATCAAGATGCAAGCTCTTGTTTTAATCTTTAAGTTTTAGATGATGACTTGAAAAGTAAATATGCTAGACAAGGAAATACAAACATGAATGCAAGTCTAATTCTTTATTTTAGTGTTCTAGGCCCCTTAGAGTATTCACTCTAAATCAACAACAAACTTTAAGGTTGAAATAGATAGGCTTTGAGATTAATTACTAGGTGATAACATGAATGCAAATGCAAGGACTTGAAATATAAATATGAATGCAATCAATTTATTAGTTCTTTGAGTCCTAGGCCCAAGACTACCATTTAACTCTTTTTGAAGCAACATAATAACTTTATTTGCTAAAAACCTTTAAAAGTGAAATCTCCAAGCTCTAGAGATCAAATAGATGATGGTTTTGTAACCAATACTCAAGATACTCATCATCAAGCTATGGTTTCTTCCAAATGTAGGCCATCAAGGCCGAAATAAAAAGGAAGAAAAAGGAAGGTGAAGAACCAAAATTAAGAAGCCACAAGGAAGAATCAACATAATATCATTTCAAACCAAGAGTAAAACAAGAGAAAAGAATAACAATCTTTAAAACAACTCCCTACCAAAGGTATTTTTCTTTGAAAAGAGAAGAGCTTGATCTTGAAGAGGGAATGAAAGGAAAAGTCTTCCTTGAGGCCAAGTATGGATTCAGCCAAGTGAGAAAGAAAAGGAAGGAGGATGTGTTCTTTCAGTTTTGGTCTTGGAAATGGAAAGGTTAAGTGTTTAGAGGAAGATTTATGGTGGTTTGGGGTTGAGAAGTGGTGGAGGGTGGTGGCTCTTGAAAGAAATATAGAAGAAGAAAAAGAAGAAGAATTCTTTGAGATTGAAGGAAGAAAGCTTGAAGTAGCAAAGTTGTGCAAAGGTTCTTGCAACTTCCCTTGGCACCTATTTATAGAAAAATGAAACATAGAGGGGTATGAATGGAGGGAGTGGTCGACGGCCTTGGGAGGGGAGGAAGGAAAAGAAAAATATCTCTTCCAATGGTAAGGCTTTGGGTATAGCTAGGTATGGTTCAAGGCATGGCTTAAGGTATGGCTAGGTATGATTCTTCAAGCATATTTTAATTGAATTTCAATATGTGATGGATGAAAAATTAGGGGAGGTGGCCGGCTATATTAGAGAGGAATGGGGGGAAGGAATATCTCATTTAAATGTTATTTTATGGGTGTGTTTAGAGGTTGATTTGTTTAGGCCATGGATTAGGAGTTGTGATTAAGCGTTTAAATGAGAAAGAGGATGATTAAGGCTTCTCAAGACAAGGTTTAAGAGTGGTCTTGGCCATTAATGGAGTCAAACATCTTCTAATCAAGATTCTCAATCACTTCTTAGTTTCCTTAAATCATGGAATTGGAATAGGAAAAATACTATTAATTGAAAATGTGACATAAAGTCTTAAATCATGGAAAGGATTTTGAGTTTCATTAAGCAATCTTAGGCTCTAATTAACCTCAATTAATTATTTTAACTATAGATTAATTAGTAAAATTAAATACTCTTTAATTAGAGCCTAATATTGCTTAGGTTTTGTTAATTACGTACTTAAACTAATTATGTCCTCAATTAAGAGCAAAATGGTAATTTTTCACAAAACTCCCCGGGACCACCCAGGCTTAACTAGACATTAAACATCCCTTGAAAATGACATTTCAAACTCCCGGGCAAAGTTTGGGTCCAATCGGGAGTTAATTCTGTGTTAATTATTCATAGGGGTATTTTGGTAATTTTGAGCGCAGGAACTTCAAAATGAGATTCTTTTACTCTATTAACATGGATAACACACATAATCCCCGTTCAACATTAAAAACAACCCTTTGAGGATGGCCGAGGCCGGCAATCCCTATTTTCCCAATAAAATGACTTCAGGGGCATTTTGGTCATTTGAACACGGGAAAAATCGGGGTGTTACATTTTTTGAAACTTCTGAAAATAATTAATATCAAGTGTAAAAGTTGAAGTGCAACGGAAGTAAGTTAGTAGCTTCAGAAAGTAGCTTTATGAACCCTATTAAGTAAAACATTCATTATAAAAGAATTAACAAAAAGCAATAAAGATATTTATACAAAAGAAAGAAAGAGAAAAAGATCTAACAGAGATCAAAAAATGATATCAGAGAAAGAGAGAGGAGATGAGTCAATTGAAGAAAAATCAAACTCAGCAAGCCCTGAATTTCCAATTACCCTTTTTAACTATGCCAAATCCAAGGGAAAATGTTTATGCAATCACCGTGAGGCTTGGTACAAAAATCCCGGAGGTGACAAGGCTTGTAGAGGAAGAAAATGAGGAGGAAAATCAGCCTGGGGAAGATTCTAGAAAGCACCGCAGTGCTCAAACAGCGCTACCACGCTCAACAGAATGCATTCAGTTTTCTTAATGTTGTAGATAGTAAAGCGCATGAGAAAGGGGCTAAATCATACTTTCTTCTCTTTTCGCCTTTTGTTGTTGAAAACTTAAATAGAATACTATCAAGCGTTGAGGTTGTAGTACAGCAGAAATATAGTTAGGTTCATCAGAAAGTAACTTTCTAAACTACAATGTTATTAATATAATAATAACAAAAGAGTAAGAAACAGACTTTAAGCATATATTAAAAAATAAACTCAGAGTAGTAAAAGTAAAAAAGATAGGGAAGAAGAGAATCTTGCATAGATATTTTTATACTAGTTCGACCAACCTACCTACATCTAGTTCTCAACCACTATTGAGTTTCGCTAAACCTTTCTCAACCTAAGAAAGAAAATCAGGATAATCTTTGCAGTAGCATTCCCAAGCTCTTACTTGTGACTAGTAGACAACCACTACTATCACAAACTAAGTAGTTATTCACCAGCCTCTCCAAGCTTAAACAAGTAGTATTGTACTAGCCTCTCCAAGCTAAACTGTGATCAGCAAGAATACCTTACTATCGCGTTGCAAGTAGTTTTATCTTAGCCTCTTCAAGCTATCTCGTACCAATCACTACTAGATTGAGGTTACAAGAGGCTTGTGTTTGGTTTGCCACCCAAACTAACCTACACTCAAGTTTCCTTAAGATATACAATGAAAAGATCTAGGAAAACTCAAATGACTTCTTTCTAATAATTCTTCCTAGTAAGAACGTAAGATCTGAAATGTGTAGAAAGAAGATTTTTACAGACAAGAAAACTAATTAAAAGAAGTAATGAACTTCACAGTAAAACGGAGTAGAAAAGCTTGCAACGTTTCAGCATTGTATAATATTCGGCTCTCTTCTTGAAAGCTCAGTGGTCTGCCTTTGTGACCATCGCCTTTGTTCAGCTCTCCAAGTGACACGTGCTGATCATCTGTTTGTGTCTTTAAAGGCAGTGTAGAAGTGTAGCTTGTCTTTTGTCAAATCTGTTGTAGAAGCCATTGTAAGACAGAGGTTTCTGAGACTATTTTCAGAAACTGCTTTTTACTTTCTGAATACTTCCTTTTAGAAGTTGGAGAGGTTAACCGAGTTAGCAGAAGAGATGACATGCCAGTTTGTAGCTGGATTTGATTTCAAATTTGGATTTCAAATTTTCCCTCCTTTTTCAACAAAGAGCAGTGTCTTACTATGAAGTGCACTTTCTGAGGTGTGGTATTAGATCCTTGATATGTCTTTGATCTTTTGGTCTTCAATCAGAGCTTCTTGATAATAAACTAATTACGATCATGATGATTGAATATAGTGGAACACATTGGCTTCAGAGATAGGTGTAACACCCCGATTTTTCTGTCTGAGAGAAAATGACCAAAATACCCCTAAGGTCATTTTCTACTCGGAATTCGAGGATAGCCAACCCGACGGTCCTCGAAGGGTCAACTCAATGTTTGAAGGGAATCAGATGGTTTTTGAATGGTTTCGGAAATGAAAATCTCATTTTCTGAGGTTTGGGGTCAAAATGACCAAAATACCCCTATAGCGTTTTTACGCGAGTATAAGTGCCGTTTGAGCCCGGAATGTCCCAAAAGGGATAAAATGATGTTTTTATGAGCTTGGGCATGTCTGTTTAAGTCTCAATGGTCCTGGGCAGTTTTTGTGCAAAATTACAATTTTGACCTTAGAATAGTGATTTTGAGCTTAATGACGTAATTAAGAAAACCTAAACAAAATTAGGCTCTAATCGAAGATTAATTAATTTCCATAATTAATCTAGAGTCAAAATAATTAGTTGAGGTTGATTAGAGCTTAAGATTGCTTAGAGAAAGTTTAAATCCTATCTAGAATCAAAATGGTCTTCAAGTCAAAAAGTGAATAGTGTTTTTCCTATTTCAATCCCATGATTTAAGGAACCTAGAATGTGATTGAAAATCTTGATTAAATATGGTTTGATTCCACTAATGGGCAAGAATGCTCACTAATCATGCCTTAAATAGCCTTAATTACTCATCTCAATCACTTAACTACAAACTCCTAATCTTAAGCCTAATCAAAGATACACCTAAACACATCCTAACCCACAATTAAGGAGCAACTTGTCCCCCAAGTTCTTCTAGAAAGGCATGGCCACCCATACCCCACCATGCTTTGTACCATGCCTTGCACCATGCCTTCAACCATACCCACACCATGCCATGATATGATGCCTTTGAATGAGATATTTCCTTCCTGTTTTCCTCCAAATGGCGCCATTTCCCCCTCCCATCACTCCCTTCATATTGAAAATCCTCTATAAAAAAGAGAAACCTCCCCAAAGAATCCCTTTGCTCATTTCTCTTACACCTCCAAAAGCTTTCTTTCTTTCAACTTCAAAGAGCTCTTCTCCTTCCTTTCCATTCTTCCAAGAGAAAGCTTTTTCTCTCAATCAAGAAAACACATCCAAGGTAGAGATTCTATGTTGATTTTTCTTCCTTTCCTTGTTCTTTTTCTTTTTCGGTTTTGAGCTTCTTCTACTTGTTCTTGTTTTGTTAAATGTTTGAAAACCATGCTTAATGATGAGGATATTTGATGTTGGTTGTAAAACCATCATTTGCTTGACCTCCAGAGCTCAAGGTTTCACTTCTAAGAGTTTTTAACAAATAAAGTTGTTATGTGGTTTTTAATAAATGGATTGCATTCATATTTATATTTTAAGTCCTTGCATTGCATATTTACATTTGAGCCTTGCATTCATATTTATATTTCTTTGATATCACCTAATAATTAATCTCGAAGCTTGCTTATTTCGGCCTTAAAGCCGATTGTTATGGAGCCTAGAGCACTAAAATATAGAATTGGACTTGCATTACATGTTTATATTCAAGCTTTGCATCTCATATTTACATTTCCATTGCCATCACTTCATAATAACAAGATTAAAATAAGGTTTGCATTTGCATGTTTAAATTTATGTCATCACCTAAATAATCCTAGAGCTCAAGATTTACTCCTCATAACTCACAAATGAATTTCGGTTCCATGTGCTTTTACCTTTATAAATGGGTGTTTTCATTTAAGGAGTTGGAGATCTTGAAAAAGGCCTTGTTGATGATGAATCTTGTTTTTGTGATATGTAAAAAGATTTGAAAGATTGTAGGCCCCAAAGGGATTAAATGTGTGTTTAATTTTAAGAAAGATGATGGAATAATGTTAAAAGGTTTTTAGAATGAATGGGTAGTTTTACGAATGTCAAAACTTGAGTTTTTCACCAGTTTGGGTTACTGGTAATCGATTACAGGGCTTATGTAATCGATTACCAAAGTGCCTTGCATACTCGGATATAAGTTGTTGGCCTGTGTAATCGATTACAAGATGATGTAATCGATTACACGATGTTCTGGGAAACCCAGAACATGCTTCTGGACCCTAGTAATTGATTACCACTCCATGTAATCGATTACTCAGGTGTTCTTAAGACCCAAAATGCATTTTCAACCGAGGTAATCGATTACAAGGCTCATGTAATCGATTTCCAGGACCTCAAACTTCCCTATTTTAGAAAGTTGAGCCAAGTAATCGATTACAAGGCCCATGTAATCGATTACCAACATCTAAAATGTGTAGATAAGTGCCCTCTCCTTTATGTGAATATGAATTAATGATCTTGCATGCCGATTCTCGGATTATGAACATGATGATTTATAGTTTGGTGAATGTATATACATATGAAATGAATGTGATGGCATGCTTGCATGATAAATTGCATGAATGATTATCATTGATCGAGATGCATGATTTACGAGTTTATGAGCATGATAAGTTAAATGATGATTTATGATTGTATTGCATCTCTGAAGAGAACATGTGTTTATGTTGCATTCATGCATAGCACGCTGAGATACGTTCTGGGTGACACCGGTTCGGCCGAGCACCCCTAGAAACAAAACCGTGAGGGTATTGACATTGAGCTTGCCAAAGCGGACAATATTACTCTGCACTGGATGCTAGTAGTTGCGTTTCAAAGAAGAAATGATGTGTTACCCCCTCTATTACCCCATATGAAATCTAGCGACGGCTAGTTAGGTTGAGCTCATCCTAGGCAATCAGTTAGGGTGGTTGGTTCTGGTGGCAATTGTAAAATTTCCGGGCTGGCATGTTGCTTGGGTTTTTGGTGATGATGAAAGAGGATGGAACAATATGAAAGAGATATGAGAACTATTTACATTACTCTATCATGAATTCATCTATGTGCCATTGTTTTCGTTTCATAGATTATCCCTTGTTCTTGTGCTTAGCCCTGTCTTGTGTTTTGAAATTACACGTTGTTGATTTATGTCGCATGCACTAAGGTATTGTCATGCATACATGAGTTACTTGTTGCATTCATGCATTAAGATTCATGTTAAAAGATACGGGCCTCGGCTAACGGTATTTGAAAACTTAATAAATGAATCACATTTATGCCTACTATTTTCATAATTAAATCCAAGGTTCCTGAGGACGATGATGATGACACGTGTGTGAATAGAGAAGCCCTACTGAGATTCTTGTATAAGTTTCTCACTCCCCCTATCTTTCTTTTTCATCTTCGTCTTTAGACAAGGTTGACAACGATGTCCGAGGGTCGTCCTGAGGTGCCGACATAGAAGTAGCTTGATAGTCGAGAACAGAGTCGCGCAGCGGAAGCGAGGACATAGTCTTAGCCTTTTCACATCGTAGTTATGTGTAGTTTTGAATTGTTGTATGCTCAACCTTCACGGGTGGACCCAATATATTTGACGTGATGTTATTGTGGAATGTTCCTATATCATTAATACTATTAATATTTGACTTGATATTTGATGTTAATGTTGTATGATGATGTGTTAATGGTTGTTCTTTCTACGAAGCCTATCTGATGATTCTGTTTATGTTATTCTTTTTATGTTTACGCTTTACATTAACGACCTTTTACGTTACGCGGGGCTCACATTTTGTCTATGTTTTCAAAAAGAAAAATTCTACCCATATTTTTTGCTATTTTGTAACACCCTGATTTTTCTGTCTGAGAGAAAATGACCAAAATGCCCCTGAGGTTATTTTCCACCCGGAATTTGAGGATAGCCGACCCGGCAGTCCTCGAAGGGTCAACTCAATGTTTGAAGGGGATTAGATGATCCTTGAGTGATTTCGGAAACGAAAAACTTGTTTTCTACAGTTTTTGGTCCAAATGACCAAAATACCCTTATAGCGTTTTACGCGGGTAAAGGTGCCATTTGAGCCCGAAACTTTCCCCAAAGGTTTAAAATGATATTTTCATGTGTTTAAAAGTATCTGTTTAAGTCCCGGGCAGTTTTTGTACAAAATTATGATTTTGCCCTTACATAGTGCATTTTGGGTCTAATGATATGATCAGCAAAACCTAAGCAATATTAGACTCTAATTAAAGATTAGTAAATTCTAATTACTAATTTAGAGTCAAAATAATTAATTGAGGTTAATTAGAACCTAAGATTGCTTAGAAAAAATCAAAACTCTTTTCTAGTTTTAATTCTTTGAGAAAGAAATCTAGAAATAGTATTTTCTCTCTCCAATTCCCTAAATCAAGGAAACATGTTGGCATTGGATTCCTAGCTAATGGAGTTTGACTCCATTAATTTAGTGAGACCACCTCCTAAATCTAGTCTTACAAGTCTCTAATTAACCATTACCTCACCTAAACACTTACTTACAAATTCCTAATCCTAAGCCTAAACAAAGCTACACCTAAACACACATCTTAACCTACAATTAAGGAACAACTTGTTCCCTAAGTTCTTCTAGAAAGGCATGGCTACCCATACCTCCCTCATGGCCACCCATACCATATCATGCCTACACCATGCTTAAGACCATGCTTGAACCCATACTTGGCCATACCTTTGAATGACCACAACCATACTTTGAAGAAGATATTTTCCTTCCTTTTCTTCCTCAAAATTTTGGCCACCCCCTCCATTCCTTCACCCTTGGGTTGTTTTTCTATAAATACACATGCAAATGAACTTGTGAGAACCTTTAGTTCATGTGTTAGCTTTGAGTTTTCAAGAGTGTCTTGGTTTCTTTCTTTTCTTTCAAAGAACTCAAGAGTTCTTTCTTCCTCTCATCTTCTTTATCCTTTCCACCACCACACAACCACCATTAAATCTTCCTCAAAACACTTAGCCATATTATTCTTAAGATCAAGCTCAAGAAACGCAACTTCCTTTCCTTTTCCTTTCTTCTTGGCCGAAGCTCCATCAAGCTTTAGGGAGGATTTTTCTTTCATTCTCCTCTCAAGGCCAAGCCTTGTTCATCCTCCAAGAGACATACCTTTGGTAGGGAGTTTATGTTGAGAATGCCTTTCTTTTCCTTGTTTAGTTTCGTTTGAAATGATAAAGTGTTGGTTCTCCTCTACTTCTCTTTTCTTTTCTTTTTGATTTTGGTTCCATTTTTCCTCCTTTTGATTTTTTGGCCATAATGGCCTATATTGGAAGGAACCATGGCTTGATGATCAGGATCTTGGGTGTAGTTTAGAGAAACCACCACCTAGTGACCTCTAAAGCTTGAAGGTTTCACTCTTTTAAATAGTTTTACCAAGAAAAGAAAGTATGATATTTTAAAGAGTTTAAATGATGAACTTGAGCTTAGGACTCAAAAGATAATAAATGGCTTCCATCCATATTTACTTTTGAGCTTTGCATCCATATTTACTTTTCAAGTTCTTGCATTGCACGTTTACGTTAAGCTTTGCATATCATGTTTATTTCCAAGCTATCACTTAAAACGTAAAGATAAGAAGTGAACTTGCATTTCATATCTATATTTCTTGTCCAGCACGTTTACTTTTCAAGTCATCACCTAAGAACTCAAAGATTAAAACAAGAGTTTGCATATCACCTAAATAATCTCAAAGCCTTTCTATTTCGGCCTTAAAGTCAATTGTTACTGGGCCTAGAGCACTAAAATAAAGAATTGAACTTGCATATTTACTTTCAAGCCTTGCATATTTATTTTCAAGTGTTGCATATTTATATTCTAGCACCCCATATTTATATTCCAAGCTCTTGCATCCCATATTTATTTTGAAGTTCTCACTTCACTTTATAATGAAAAACTAAAATGGAGTGCATAGCATTTCTATATTTTTGCCATCACTTAAAAGATCCTAGAACTCAAGGACTTGCTTTCTTTTAATCTCAAGAATGTTTTAAATTCGTGATTGACCTATGATTATTTTTGGTCTCTCTTATAAAATAAAATGGTTTTCAAAGAGTTTTAGAAGTCCTAAAATGATTTCAAGAGAAACTAGTGACTTGTATGTATTAAGGACATGATTTTTGAATGATGCTTGAGCTTTAATGTTTTGGTTCTGCCCTTGTGTGCTTGCTGCTGTATGATGATGTTTTGACATGTTAGAATGTGTAAAAATTATATATGTTGAGGTAGGAACCTTTTTATGCATGTTAGGAGAGAAACTAGTCTTACAGAAAAATCGTAAAGTTGAGTTTTAGCATGCTTTTGACCCATTTATTCTTAGCCACTGCCAAAACTATTTTAATGTGTTAACATTTAGTTTTGGATTGTTTAATCATAGAAAACTTGGTGACATTTGATGTAGGATTGATTTTTAGCACCTATAGAGGAACTAGTAACTAGAAAATCGTAAAAGTGTAATTTTAGAACCCCTAAAGAAATGAATTATACATTCTGTTCCAGCACCTTTCAATGATTGTAGAACCATGTTATACCATGTTTACTTGAGTGAGAATGACCCATAAATGGTTTAGGAATTGATTCTAGCATCATAAGAGAAGCGGTAATAAGAAAGGGCGTAAAACGCAACTTCTAGAACACCATAAATCATAGAAATTCATTTACTGCCTATGCTGTCCAACTTTGATTGATGATGTTCTTAAGGTTAATAATTAGTGATAATGATGATAATCAACCCCTTAGATGCATAAGATAATAATTTGATGATTAGAGTTACCCGATTTAGGGGTTTGGTTATTTAAAGAATTAATTATATGTTGATGACTTGAGATGATGAATTTATGTGATATTTGATGCTATGTGAGATATTAGTTTCTAGAGATAGGATTCATCACTTGCATGTTACAGTTCATTTGGAATGTTAGAGATGCATGTATGAAGAGTTATGACATTTATGAGATATGTGTTGCATCTTATCATAACATGTTAAGTGTAACATCCTAATTTTTAACCCAATACTCTATAACATATTTAGGTTAATTGTTAGGCGGTTACGTCATAGTCTCCTTTTTACTTTAAAATACTTAGCGAAAATACTGGTAAATTTTTTTTTTTGAATTATAAAAGCAAAGTGAGAGCCACATGACACGGAGAACAATAAAGCATGTAAGTAAATAAAGCAAGCATCTCATATCATCATGTCATAAAGCAAGTAAAGGCACATCACATTAATACTAAACTGCAAGTTTATATAATATGATATGCCCACTCATGGAGAATGGGGCTTAGTTTAGTACAACATGAGCAAATACATCTAAAAAGAAAATACAAAAGAAAATGCGACGGAAAACATAAAAGCAACTCCCCTACCCAAGTGCAACTAAAGGGATAGCCTCTAAACAAAAGAAGGTCTACCCTCATCTAAGTGGTGTGTGCTCTACCCGACTAATCCATCGGTCACACGTCACCTTCTACCGACGTCCATCTCGCGAGTGAGCCACATATCCGGGAAACTGGGCGAGCTCCTCTAGCGTGTAAAGGCGAAACGGGGATCGAGAGTGACCCCCGCAATGTGGCCGCATCTCCGGTCATCGTGCTAGCCGTGGCTGAGTTACAGTATCCTCACTGCCCTCTCTCATCAGTGGGGGAGTGAAGGTGGAGCTCTCACTGTACGGATGGGTAGGCGAGTCCTCCGATGGGTCGGTCTCTGAGTAAGTCCGGGGCACGTAGTTGGGATAGTCACGCATGGCTGAGGCGGCGGTGTGCATGCGGAGCACTCTCTCGTTATGCTTGCGCGCGAGCTTAAACACTCGCTCGTCGTCGCCATAGAGTGCTGTCGGGGAGAAGCGATGGGTATGTACGGGGTGAGCGAAGGGACGTCCAACGAACATGAAGATATGATCCGTGCTCTGGATCATAGTGCACTTTCCACATCGGGGTGTCCACAAAAACTACGAACGTCACCATCTGAAGACGTGACGGAAAGAAAAGATAAAGGGAGTGAGAATCTTGCTAAAGAATCTCAGTAGGGCCTCCTACTACCTAGGTGTCATCATCTACGTTCTCAGGAACCTTAGGTTTAGTATACAAAATAAGTGAACATGCATTAAGTCCATTTTTAAGCTTTGAAACATAGTTAGCCAAGGTCCATTAATTTTAGTAGGATTCTTAATGACATGGATGCAACATATTAAAGAATGTATGCATGGCTCTACTTAATGTAAGAATAATAATCATACATTAAGAACATCATGGTAGTGGCATAAAGTGGCAATTAAATTCTCATATGGGAAAACTTTGTGACATTATCATCATACTTTACTTCCTCATAGGCCACCCTAAAAGACATTCGTTCTGGGGGTGCTCGGCCGAACCGATTTTACCCAGAACGTGTCACATCTCTAGGTTATGAGCTCATACCTTAACTAGTCATCACTAGTTCTTACTTATCAATCCCGATAAGCGTATCATAATCATAAATATAATCCCGACTTATCCAGTACGGGCTAGGGGCATTTCTTGGGGGTGCTCGACCGAACCGGTGTCACCCAAGAATACATCTTGGTAACGATGTCACATGAGTTCTCTGGAGGTGCTCGGCCGAACTGGTGTCATCTGAGAACTCATCTTAGTACCTCATAAATAAAATCTCATAGGTTTTTTTCAAAAACTTTCTAAGTCCCCAAATTTGTCAGAAATTCGGCAGCATAATAGCAGTATGCCGAATTTCTTCCAAATTTATTTTATGCCACATAAGTCAATCAAACATGCATCTTCCATCATAATTCCATGCATTCACATAATCATTCTCATACATTCACAAGCAACATTGAAAATTCATTATGCTCTTGGTCTTACGGTATCTTATGCTTTGACCCTTACGGGCCTTAAACTTGAGATGTAATTAATCTATCATTTTCTATCAACCTCTTATGCACCTAAGGATTCTCTTCTAACAAATCTTACTATCATTTATGCTATTTAATAAATCTGGGCAGCACCATTCTTTAAGGGCAGAATTATAAACTTACAATTACGGGGTTCTAGAACTTACATTTTAGACCCTTTCTTGGTTCCATCTTCGCCTAAGGTGCTATAAATTAAATTTAAACCAATTATGAGGCATTCCTATGTCTAAGAACTAGTTATATACCATGTTTACCATATTATGAGGTTGCTGGACAGATTCTAAAAATTAAATGTTCTAAGAGTTCTAGAATTGCATTTTACGGTTTTCTAATTACTAGTTTCTCTATAGGTGCTAAAAATTCAATCCTACTTCAAATGTAACCAAATTTTTCATGATTAAACAATCCTAATCTGATTATATTTCCATTGAAACAGTTTGGGCAGTATCCAAAAATAAATGGGTTAAAACTATGCTAAATCTCGACTTTACGGTTTTTCTAGAAAGCTAGTTTCTCTCCTATCATGCATAGAAATGTTCCTACCTCATCATACATAATTTTCACACGTTCTAACACATCAAAATATCATCACACAGAAGCAAACTCATCATGGCAGAACCGAAGCATCAAGTCCCAAAAAGATGCATAACTTGACATTTCTAAGGCATATAAGTTGCTAGTTTCTCTTGGAATCATTTTTAGGACTTCTAAAACTCTTTTGCAAACCATTTTATTTTGTCAAAGAGGCTAAAACACCTTTAGGTCAGTAACCAACTTGATCCCTCTTTAAAAGAGGATTAAATTCATAAATCTTGTTGATCTTAAAACTTAGATTGTTGGCCCTTGTAGCTAGATGAAACTCATTCCAAGTTCATCATCACTACATGACTGAAATTATACATCCAAAGAATGCTCCCACATTAAACTTTAACTTGAGATAAAATGGGCAAGTCTTTGAGCTCTAAGGTCTTTAAGTGATGACAAAATGTAAATATGACATGCGCATCATTCTTATCTTTCATTATAAAGTAAAGTGAGAGCTTAAAGTAGATATGCAAGACTTGAAATATAAATATGCAAGGCTTGAAATAAATATGCAAGACTTAAGGTAAATATGCAAGGCTTGGAAATTAAATATGCAAGACTTAAAAATAAATATGTCATGCAAGTTCATTTCTTTATTTTAGTGCTCTAAACCCAGCAACAATCAACTTTAAGGCCGAAATAGAAAGGCTTTGAGAATTAGTTAGGTGATAATGCAAGCTCTCATTTTAAATCTTTATGTTCTTTAGTGGTGACAAGTAAATATGCTAGACAAGAACGTAAATATGAGGTGCACTCTATTCTTTATCCTTTAACTTTAAGTGATGGCTTGGAAAATAAATATGAATGCAAAGCTTAAAGTAAATATGCAATGCATAAGCTTGAATTTAAATATGAATGCTAGTCCATTTTATTTCTTATTAGAGCTCATACTAGACTTTTAGAGGGACTTTAACCTTAACCCAAACTTATCACAACAAGCTAGAGTGAACCTCAAGGGTTCTTTAGAACACAAAGTTTCTTTTCTTGAAATGAGGTCATAAATAACATTTTTATTAAAACTCAAGCTCTAGAGGCCTCATCGTGATGAACACATAGTCATCATCTAGAAGCTCTCATCATCAAGCCATTATGAACCTCATTGGCCAATATGGCCGAAAATTTGGAGAAAGAAAAGGAAGAGGAACCGAAACTATAGGCTAGAAAAAGGACCATTTGAAACATTTGGGACCATGGTCTTGATGATGTATTAACACCAACGTCATGAGTCCTCATCATTGAGTTCATGCAACCATTTTAAAACATCATCAAAGTTAAAGATTTCAAGGTTCAAGAAAGAAAGAACTAAAAACATTTTTAACTCAAGAACAAAAATCAAACTTTAGAGGTTTGTTTAAGTGATGAACATCATCATGAAACCCTCATCATCAAGCTCTCATTCCTTTGATCTCCAAGGCCCATGGCCGAAAATGAAGAAGAAAAAGGAGAGGGAAAGAAGTTCTAAAAAGACTCAAGAGAAACCATAAACACATAACTAGAATAAGAACTTAAATAAAGGAAATACTTGAAAGAAAATTCCTACCAAGTGATTGAAGGTTGGGATGAGAGAAGAGGATGAAGAACTTGAAGAACTTGAACACTTGAACTTGAGAGAAAAAGGAAACTTTGAAGTGCTCTTTGAAAACTTACACTTAGCAAATGAACTAAAGGTGTTTCAAGTTCACTCAAGTGGGCTATTTATAGAGAAATGAAACAAATGCAAGGTGTAAGAGGGAGGGGGAGGTTTTGGCCAAGTAAGAGCAGCCCCATGAGGTCCATGAGGTGAGATGTTGTGATCTTGAGGCATGGTGAGGTATGGTTCAAGATATGGCTCAAGCATGGTTCTTTGAGTGAGAAACAAATCAACATGTGATGTAAATGGGAGAGAGATGGCCGAAGGTGCATCAGCCATGGGGGAGGGTTTTCTTGCATTTTAATTGTAGTTTAGAGTTGTGTTTAGGTGTATCTTTGATTAGGATTAAGATTAGGAATTTGTAAGAAAGTGTTTAGGTGAGAAAATGGGTAATCAAGGTTGTCAAGACATGTTTAAGGAGTGGTATTGCATCATTAGTGAGTTATAAACTCATTTTAGTGCATAAACAATTCTAGACACAATTCCTTGATTTAAGGAATTGGAGAGAGAAAACACTATTCAAGATTCTAAGAGTGGAATCTTGAGTTTTAAGAAGAGATTTAAATCTAATCTAAGCAATTTTAGGTTCTAATTAATTTTAATAGTTTATTTTGACTCTAGATTAATTATGGAAATTAATTAACCTTTGAATAGAGCTTAATATTGCTTAGGTTTGCTTAATTACGTCATTAAGCTCAAAAACACTATTCTAGGGGTAAAATCGTAATTTTATACTAAAACTGCCCGGGACCACCGGGACTAAAATAGATGCTTCTAAACATGTAAAAACATTGTTTTAAACTTTCAGGGAAAGTTTCGGGCTCAAATAGCACATTTACCCGCGTAAAAACGCTATAAGGGTATTTTGGTCATTTTGACCCGAAACTGCAGGAAATGAGACTTTCACCTCTGAAAACCACTCAAGGGCCATTCAATCCCCTTCAAGCATTGAGTTGGCCCTTCGAGGACTGTCGGGCCGGCCATCCTCGAATTCTGGGCCGAAAATGACCTCAGGGGCATTTTGGTCATTTTTCTCTCAGACAGAAAATCGAGGCGTTACACTAAGACTTAAGGTGATTTAAAATATGAGAAAATGATCCTTTGGACTCACCAAACGATAGGTGATGAAAAGGTGATTCTTGCTTAAGGTGATTTAAAATGAGAAAATGATCCTTTGGACTCATCAAACTATAGGTGATGAAAAGATGATTCTTCCCCCCCAACCCGTACTTATCAAGTCAGGACTTCAACTTATCAAAAGGGAATAAGTTTATGCTAGTGACGACTAGTAAGGTATGATCTCATAACCTAGAAGTACTCTCAAAAGGGAAAAATAATAGGGTGGCCCCAAGAATGAAAAGAGACTTAAGTCACCTAATGAAACAAGGAATGACATTCATGAACCATGTTCTATGCACATTATGTTTGCTATGAAGCTAGATGTATGTTTTAGAGTAATGTTGCATAAAGTATTGACATGCATATCATAAAGAAGTATGATGCATTCATTACAAGACTCATGATAAGATGAACGGGCCTCGGTAATGGATGTTTTAGAACTTAATAAATGGATCTTTGCATGCTCACTATTTCATAATTAAACCTGAGGTTCCTGAGGGCGATGATGATGACACGTGCGTGAAAAGGGAAGCCCTACTGAGATTCTTGTATAAGTTTCTCACTCCCCCTATCTTTCTTTTCCATCTTCGTCTTCAGATAAGGTCGACAACGACATCCATGGATTGCCCTGAGGTGCTGACATGGAAGTAGCTTGATGGTCGAGGATAGAGTGGTGTAGCGGAAGCGGAGACATAGTCTTAGCCTTTTCACATCGTGGTTGTGTGTAGTTTTGATTGGTTGTAAGCTCAACCTTTACAGGTGGGCTCTGTAACATCCTAATTTTTAACCCAATACTCTAGAACATATTTAGGTTAATCATTAGCCTGTTACTTCATAGTTCTCATTTAACTTTGAATTACTTAGCGGAAAATACGGGTAATTTTTTTTGAAATAAAAGTGAGAGCCGCGTGATGCGATAAGCGGTAAACCATGCAAAGTAAAACAATCGTCTCACAATCATCATAACATAAGGCACATCACGAACATCACTGAATATAATCTCATATATATATAACTTGCCCACTTATAAGTGTGGGACTTAATTCAGTACAAGGGAAATACAACCTAAAACATAAACATAATCTACTCCCCTACCCGAGTGCATCTAATAGGATAACCTCTAAACAAAAGAAAGTTTATCCCTATCTATGTGGTGTGTGCTCTAACTCGGGCCATCCTCGACCTCCTACTGGCGACCATCTCGTGATCGAGGCGGATATCCTGAAAGCGAGCGAGCTCCTCGGGCGTGAAAAGGCGGAGTGGGGAACGAATAAGAGTCCGAGGGTATGGCCGCATCTCCGGACGTCGTGCACGCCTCGGCTGAGTCACGGTGGGCTCGCTATCCTCTCCAAAGTCCATAGGTATGGAGGGGGAAGACCCCTCGGAGGGTATCTGGGTGGCCGAATCTTCGGAAGGATCCATCTCCGAGAAGGACGATGGGCAACGGGGCACATACTCGGGGTAGTCTCGAACGGCGGATGCGGAAGGTGGAGTACGGCGTAGCCTCTCCTCTCGGGGACGTGCGCGCTCGAACACTAGGTCATCACCAAAAGGTGAGACGGGGGAGAAACGAGGGAAATGTACAGGGGGAGTGAAGGGTCGACCCATGAACATGAATACTCTAACTGTGCATCGACCCACAAAATGGAATGACCTGTGGTCCGGGTCATGGTGCACCTCCCATGTCGGCGTGTCCACGAACACCACGAACGTCGCCATCTGAAGACGTGACGGAAAGAAAGAGGTAGAGGGAGTGAGAATCTTGCTAAAGAATCTCAGCAGGGCCTCCTACTACCTAGGTGTCATCATCTAAGTCCTCAGGAACCTTGGGTTTAATTATATGAAATGACTGAACATGCATTTAGTTCATTTTAAACTTCAAAAATATACTTTAGCCAAGGTCCGTTCATTTTAGGATGATCTTAATGTCATGAATGCAACATAATGGAAAATGTATGCATGGCACTACCTAATGCACATACATAACATCAAGCATCATCATCATTGGTGGCATAAAGTGGCAATAGTAACATTCATATGGGACAAAACTTAGTGACATAATCATAATCATGAACTTTTCTTCCTCATGGGCCACCCTAAAAGACAATCGAACTGGGGGTGCTCGGCCAAACCGGTGTCACCCAGAACGTGTCATACATCTAGGTTATGAGCTCATACCTTAACTAGTCGTCACTAGTTCTTACTTACCACTTAACGATAAGCGTATCATAAATCCCGACTATCCGAGTGCGGGTTAGGGCAAAACTCTTAGGGGTGCTCGGCCGAGCAGGTGTCACCTAAGAGTATAAAATGGTACCGATGTCACATGAGTTCTATGGAGGTGCTCAATAACCGGTGTCATCCTAGAACCCATCTTAGTACCTTAATTTTTAAAATCTCTTTAAGTCCCCAAATTTGTCGGAAATTCGCGCCAAAAGCGGTCATTACACCGAAGTTTCCTTCCAAATTTGTCGGAAATTCGGCCAAAACGGTCATTACAATCGAATTTCCTTCCAAGTTTGCCTTATGCCACATAAACATATAATCTCATAAATTCCTCATATGAATAACATCATCATCATTAGCATACTTCATGCATCATCATAAATCATCCAAACGCTTACCCTTACGGTAGCTTATGCTTTGACCCTTACGGGTCTTAATCTTGAGATATAGTTCTCTAATATCCGTCGCTCATATTTTATGCCCCTAGGGCTCATATTAAACATCATTCTTCATTCTCATGTTCATACTTAAATCTGAATAGCATAGGACAGAATCTCTAACTCGTTTTTACGGGGTTCTAGAACTCACGTTTTAGACCCTTTCTCGGTTCCGTTTTCGCCTAAGGCGCTATGCATTAAATCTAAATCAATTATGAGACATTCCTATGTTTAAGGACTAATTATTAACCATGTTTATCATGTTGTAAGGGTGCTGGACAGATTCCAGAAAATTAAATGTTCTAAGAGTTCTACATTTGCATGTTTACGGTTTTCTAGCTACTAGTTTCCCCATAGGTGCTAGAATTCGATTCTAACTCAAATGATACCAAGTTTTTCATGTCTAATCATTCTAAATCTGATTATGTCCCCATTAAAACAGTTTGGATTAGTTCCATAAACAAATGGGTCGAAACTATGTTAAATTCTAGCTTTACGGTATTTCTAGTTAGCTAGTTTCTTACCTATCATGCATAGGTTCGCTTCTACATCATCACATGATATTTTCACACATTCCAACGCATTAAAACATCATCATACAGCATCACATTCATCACATCAGAACCGAAAACATCTTGCCTCAATAAGAGAATTAAATTGACATTTCTAGGTACATAAGTTAACTAGTTTCTCTTGGAATCAATTTAGAATTTCTAAAACTCTTTGCAAAACATTTTAATTCATCAAGAGGCTAAGTGAAGCCTTAGGTCACTGACCAAAACATATTCCATCCCCTAAAAGAGATTGGAATCACAACTTATAACGACATAACCTTATAAAGAATTGTCAAACTTTAAGGAAAACTCAAAACATAGGCTATTGGTCCTAGTAGCTAGATGAAAACTCATTGCAAGTCCATCTTCACTACTTGGCCGAAAAACATACATTCAAAGTATGGTTTACATTAAACTTTAACTTGGAATGAAATGGGCAAGTCTTTGAGCTCTAGGTTCTTAAGTTACTTATAAACTAAACGTGCTCATGCTTTTCATTTTTAATCTTGCTTACAAAGTAAAATGATGACTTGAAATTAAATATGAAAGGCATAACTTAAACGTGCAAGCTTGAAAGTAAATATGCGAGGCATAATCTTAAACGTGCAAGCTTGAAAGTAAATGTGCAAGATTCAATTCTTTATTTTAGTGCTCTTGGCCCAACAACAATCGACTTTAAGGCCGAAATAGATAGGCATTCGAGAAATTAATTAGGTGATAATGCAAGTTCAATTCTTTATTTTAGTGCTCTAGGCCCAACAACAATCGACTTTAAGGCCGAAATAGAAAGGCTTGGAGAATTAAATTAAGTGAAGATGCAAGTTCCATTTTAATCTTTATGTTCTTAGGTGATAGCTTGTAAGTAAAGATGCATAGCAAGAATGTAAATATGAATGCAAGCATAAAATAAATTATGCAAGTTCATTTTATCTTTCTAGAGCTCTTAACAAGACTTTAAAGGAACTTAAACCTCAACCCAAACTCATCAAACCAAGACAAAGTAAAAGTCTAGAGTTCTTAGAACTCAACATACCATATTTAGAAAATCAAACATCTAGCATGAAAAGGAAAAGGTAATGGCCGAAACTTCAAGGAAGGAAAAGAAATGTTTGAAACTCTAGAATCCATGATCTTGGTGACATACAAACACCAACATCATGAGACCTCATCATTGAGTCATTAGAACCATTTTGAAATAACATCAAAGTTAAAGTTCTCAAAAGTTCAAGAAAGGAAAACCTAGAAACACTTTTGCTCAAGAACAAAAATCAAGCTCTAGAGTTTGTTTCAAGTGATGAACATCATCATGAAACTCTCATCATCAAGCTCTCATTCCTTTGTTCTCCAAGGCCCATGGCCGAAAATGAAAAGGTAAAGGAAAGAAAAAGAAGTTCTAAAAAGAATCAAGAGAAACTATGAACTTTAAGCTTAGAACAAGAACTTTAAAGAAATAACACATGAAAGAAAATCCCTACTTGGTGTGATGAACTTGAAGATGGAAGAAGGAAATGAAGAAGATGAAGAACTTGAAGAACTCCAAGAACTTGAAGAACACAAAGACTTTGAGAGAAAAAGAAAAGCTTTGAGTGTTTCCTAAACTTAGCAAATGATCTAAAAGTGGTGCAAGCTCCTCAAGGCATTCTATTTATAGAGAATTGAAACAAATGAAGTGTGTATGTGGGCTGATGTGTTTCGGCCATGAGGTGCAGAATTAGAGACATCCATGAGTTCCATGAGGTGAGATAATGTGTTCTTGAGGCATGGTGAGGTATGGCTTAAGGTATGGTGAGGTATGGTTCAAGGTATGGCCTCAAGCATGGTTCTTTGAGTGAGAAAATAATTAAACATGTGGCCAATGGGGAGTGGGCTGGCGAAATGCATCAGCCAAGGGAGGAGAGTTTCTTGCATTTTAATTGTGGTTTAGAGTTGTGTTTAGGTGTATCTTTGGTTATGCTTAAGATTAGGAATTTGTAAGAAAGTGTTTAGGTAAGGTAATTGGGTAATTAAGGTGGTCTAGACAAAATTAAGGAGTGGTCTTGCACCATTAGAGAGTTAAATCCTCAATTTAGAGTCTAAACAACTCTAGACACATTTCCTTGATTTAAGGAAATGGAGAGAAAACACTATTCAAGATTCCAAGACTAGGAATCTTGAGTTCTAAAAAGGATTTAAGTTTAATCTAAGCAATTTTAGGTTCTAATTAACTTTAATAAATTATTTTGACTCTAGATTAATTAGGGAAATAAATTAATCTTCGTTTAGAGCCTAATATTGCTTAGGTTTGCTTAATTACGTCATTAAGCTTAAAAACACTATTCCAGGGGCAAAATCGTAATTTTGCACTAAAACTGCCCGGGACCACCGGGGCTTGAACAGAGACCTCTAGACACATGAAAACATGTTTTTAAACCTCTGGGGAAAGTTCCGGGCTCAAACGGCACCTTTACCCGCGTAAAAACGCTATAGGGGTATTTTGGTCATTTTGACCCGAAACTGCGGAAAACGAAATTTTCGCTTCCGAAAGCATTCAAAGGCCATTCAATCCCCTTCAAACATTGAGTTGACCCTTCGAGGATGACCGAGTTGGTTACCCTCGAGTTCGGGTCAGGAAATGACCTCAGGGGCATTTTGGTCATTTCCCTCGGACAGAAAAATCGGGGTGTTACAGGCTCAATATATTTAGTGTGGTATTATTGTGGAATATTCCTATATCATTAATACTATTAATGTTGTTTGGTTTAATATTTGAGGTTAATGTTATATGATGATGTGCTGATGTTTCTAATAAGTTATTCTTTTTATTTTTGCACTTTACATTAACGACCTTTTACGTTACGCGAGGCTCACGTCTGTTTACGTCTTCAAAGAAAACTTCTACCTGTATTTTCCGCTAAGTATTTTAAAGAAAGGTTTTAAAAAATGAGACTAAAAGAGTAATAGACTAATGGTTAACCTAAATACGTTCTAGGAGTATTGGGTTAAAAATTAGGATGCTACATATTTTAAAGAAGGGTTCTAAAGAATGAGACTAAAAGAGTAATAGATTAATGGTTAACCTAAATACGTTTTAGGAGTATTGGGTTAAAAATTAGGATGCTACAATAGGTATCTTCAAATTAAGTCTACTTTCTAAAGTACAGTATTTCTATCTGAAGACCTATGCCTTGATTTCTTATACTTGTTGATTTTCTTCAACTCATTAGGCATCTGCACGCTCATTTCACAATATAATTATCACTTTCATTTAAGTTTCAATCTCTTCAAATAAGATAAATCATGTTTGTAAATGTAAAGTGAAATTATCTTCACTATTCGATCTGTATTATGCTAATTGTATGACCTGTTTGCTACTTCAAGAAACTAAAGGTAGTCGTTCGTCAAAATATTTTCCTTAAATTGGTTCTATTGTCAATCAAAACATTCTGCATTAACGCTTTCTGAAGGTTTTTGGAGCTTACAAATATTTTGCAATTTCTATTATTATAATTATTGTTGCGATTATTACAATTATTATTGGGATAACTAAATTGACAATCATCGTTTAGGGAAACCTTTTGAGCATAAATTGATAGATCTAGTAGTTTATATTTGAGGGAAAACATTAGAATTAATTTTCCAATTGGCGGTTAGGTTATAGCAATTGATTCATTAAATCAATGTGATTTTTAAATAAATTGAGATTTCGTTTATTAGTTATTTTGCATTAGTTAGATTCTAGAGATTGATTGATCACTAGTAAAATTCCAGTAATTAATTACTAATAGCCACTAATGAATTTAATATTATAATTGGTCTGTGATAACTAATTCTAGTCATAAAAATACATTGCACTAGTGCCTCTTTATCATTGCTTTTACCATTTAATTTTAATTCTCGAAATCCCCAAGTTTTCCAACTAAGTGATAAAGTCTCCTTGAGAGACAACCTAGATTGTGCCCTTTTACCACATCTTCTTAGTGCAATTTAGCATAAAATTATTTCTAATTTGAGGAGGTAGGCGGCAATCTCGCTTTATCCACCCCTATAAGCACTTTAATATCTATGTATGATCATCCAATAAAATAAAAAATTTCAAGCTCAAACACTCGAAGACTTTTTAAAATCAGTTTTGGGAAAGAAAAGTTGAAAAGAAACCCTACTTGTTGCTAGAAGATCCTTTTCACTTGTCTTGATTTCTGCAAGTGTTTTTCCACCCAAAACCTCAGCAAACCAAGCAAGAGCCTTTCTTCAACAAAGGAGGTAGTGGCCTATTCTTAGTAATGATGTGGGATGATGATGCTTTTAGATTAGAATTTGAGATATAAATGAGTAGATTAAGCTTTGAAGTGAATGATTTGATCTTGAAAATAATGGAAATGGAGTTTTTGAGCTAATTCATGAGCTTTTGCAAAGTTGAGACACGAAGGATTTGTTTGGTTTGAGTTTTTAGTTTTCATTTTCAGTTTTTCATTTTTTTTCAGAATTTGTGGCAAAAAAATTGTAAATTATGCAAACTGAAATTTATAATTTTTAGAATTTTTAATTTTTCTTTCATAAATTCTAAAAAATTGAAAATAAAAATTAAAAATTAGAAATTTAAACTAAACAGACCCGAAGTTGCTGCAAGGAAAGAAGAAGGTTGAAATTCTTAAAGGGAAAAGATGAAAATGTGATTTTGGTGTTATTAATATAAGAAAATATGTTAAAAAATCTTTACCACAAAAATTATTTATTCATAATAAAATTTAGAATTTAATGCGGTTATAATAGATACTAGAGCGGCAACCCCCTCGCCACACAATTGTTGTAGTGGGAATACTCTAAATTTTTATACTTGAGAAAATTTCACATCAAAATCTTACCGGGTAAAATGGTAATACGGTGCGGTTGCGAAATCTGTCTTGTCCAGTCTCGCTTCAAAGTATCACGCTTTTCTCTTCGACAGGCCTGGGCGGACGGTGAGTCAGTCGCGATGGGTTTCAGAAAAAATGCCGTAAATGTTACATCGCACTAAGATTTGGGCTATGGTTTGTCCGTTGAATTTCTCACTCCTCCAACGCTTTGACCATATCAGTTACCAAAGAAATATTTTAAGGCCATTTTCGGTAACGACCTTTCCACTCCCTCCGTGTATCAAATCAATTCCTTTTTTTTTTTTGTTCCAAATTTTCAAACAAATTATTGAGAGCTTATTTTGAAACTGCAAATTTGTAAGGGACAAGGGGAAAAAAAAAAACCCTGAAATCCTAACTGGGGCTGCATCGGGGTAGTGCTTGCATTGAAAGGCTTGATCTTCAAGAGTAATAATGGGTTTCATTCTTTTCTCTTTGGTTTGAAGTAGCTTGATGTTCTAAGATATAAAAGTGTTTTTGAAAACACCAGGTATTATTGGAGTGGAAAGTGCGCATACTTAATGTAAGAACTAGCCACCAAAGTGAGATAGTAAATGTGAAATTGTGAGATTGATTTTATGTTTTCTTGGTTTCTTCTTTTGTGGCTTGTGGATGGGATTTGGGTGCTAGTGTTCTCGCTGCATTTCTCTATTCCATAATGGTGCGTTCCTTTACTAGTTGTTGACTCGTTAGGTTTTTCGAGGGAAATGTTAGTTGCATTTTAGTTATAGTGTGATTCTTCTATGCCACATTCTGATCCGTTTGGCGAGGGAGGAAGAAGAATAAGGAGGCCTGTGGTGAAGGCCTGAAAACGTTGCTCATGTGGTTTAGAGCATTTATGCCTTCAGGAATATCTTTATAGATGTTCCATTCACTTCGATAAAAATTAAAAATAAAAGCGTTCCACGCATGTTTGGTTTAGTTTGTTCTATATAACCACAGGTTGCTTCATTTTTACAGTTGTTTATGTGTTGATGGTTTTTTTTTTTTTCCTTTCCTCTGCCCCTAATTTCTGTGGTGCCAACAGTGAGCAAGAAACCTTCTTATAAAAAATGTGGAAGTCTTTAGTAGGAGATAATGAAGAGCAAGGGGAGAGCTTGTTGAGTGAGGAATCTGGTGGCCTCTGCTCCCTCTCTCCAACGCAGGTGCTGTCAAAATTATTCACAAAAATCTTGTGGTTTCAGATTTGTTTTGATTTAGTAGCTCCATCTTATGCCACTTTTTTGACTTGACTAAGCAGAGAATTTATGGATTTGCTGCTTGTTTGATTGCTGGTCTGGCTTGCATGTTACTGGTAAGAGAAATTGTGTCCGACTTTTATATGTACTTACATGATTTATGTGTTTTACTTTCATCTATAAGAGACAACTTCCCCTCTGCCTGGAGGTATAACAATAATTTGGTCTCCTAGCAATTTATTTTTCCCCCACAGAAAGGGGCCACATCTTGCAAAGATGTTGAGCTTGGACCTTGATTGTAAAGTTATTTCAAGGACCCTGATTTAGGGGAAATCCATAATTGAGCTGAAGCAATGGTGTTGATGAGATACCCCTGGCATAGTTTGTTATATGAAGGAATGTGAATGCATTTCATGGAAATATTCTAGTACAGGGTCCTGGTGGAATTATTGGGAAAGGGTGGAAAAGGAGGAAAAGAGAAATAATATTGTTAGAAGTAAAGAAAGCATTTAGTAATTTCTCTATTATATCATGTAGTACCTCACATTATATCATCTAATATTAAAGAGTATTGTAGATGATCTCTTGGGATTGGATTTTATATTTCATGATTCTTTTTTAACTTAATTCAGATTAGGATTCTAGTATAAGATTATAATAATAATTATATTTAGAGATTGGTAATTGTTTGTATTTTATATCAGGTGTTTAGATAGTTAGGATGGTTCTTTTATTTTTGCATAGCAAGGCTGGACAAAAATAATAGGTATTATACAAATTCTGGGCATTGCACAGCCCGTGTAAATTAACACAAGGGGCATGTGATGGATGCATTGAAATGTTTTGAACATAGACGTTGTAGATTTGTATCTCATCTTCCCTAATCTTTTAGAATCTCTCATTATGTTCTCTGAGGAACAAGCTATTCAAATTTCATCATGACATATCCGATTCTGCACAAACCCACTACTATTGGGACTTCAGATCCGCTTTCTTTATCTCCAGTTATCAAGATATCTCTGATTCAGCCTCAAATCTTAATTTTTCATGCCAAAATCATCAACATGTCAATATTACCAAAGGGTATACATAATTTTTCAACAAATAAATTATAAGTGCCTAATTTAATAACCACACTTTTCAAAACCATGTCAAAATAAGCATAACACATCACCTTTATCCTTTGTCTATATAATCTTTTCTTTCTCATTAATAATATTTTTTGTTTCTAAAAAAAAAATAAGTGCATATTGTTGGTGCAACATAACAAGATGCTTTGGTGGTTGTGAGAGGAAGAGGAGAGCTTGTGGGGTATCCGGTTAGAGGAGTGGGGTGTGAATTTGGTGAGGGAAGACATTCAAGAATTGAGTGAAGAATTGGGAGCTGAGTAGGTAGCACTGAAGCAGAACCTTGAAGCTTTACAATATCCCTATCATTTTCTTGTTTTTGTATGTTTCATTGATTTGTGGTTTGTATTTTGTAGCACACCATATAACATCAGAATATATCGTATCAATATATTTTCATATTATTGAGCCTTATTATTCCCTCTCGCTTCTCTGTCTATATCAACATGGTATCAGAGCAGTACATTCTCTCTTGATCTGTGTCCACTCTTCTGCGTCAAAGTTTCCTACAATTTATTGGTCTTTTATTTTTCCTTTGATCTTCATGTCCCTTTGACGCTTCTCTTGTGTTTGCCTACCCACTGTTCTCTTCAGTTTTTCTTCTTTGGTGCTTTTCTTTTGGTTTGTCTTCTTTGAAACTCATCCTATGGCTTGTATTTTTTGGCCGATTGCATAGTTCTCTTATTAAGTCCGAGTTTGGCCTGTTTCCTCTTCTAAGGCCATCTTAGTATGGCCCATTTCCTTCACAATAATTCCACTCTGGCCTGTTTCCACTGTGGCAGTGCCAATCTTGCCCGATCCCACTGCAGCACTCCTAGTCTTACTCGTTTCGTCTACAGCTGTCCTGGCCTGGCCCATTTCCTCTGTTGGCAGTCCTAGTCTGGCCCGTTTCCTCTACAATGGTTGCAATCTGATGCGTTTTGTATATGGCAGTCGTAGGGTGGCCCATTTCCTCTATGGCCGTCGAAATCTTGCCCTTTCCACCACGACAGTCCCATTTTGACCTGTTTCCTATATGGCAGTCCCAAGTTGACCTGTTTCATTTATGGTGGCTGCAATCTAGCCCATTTCATCTACGACAATCCTAGTTTGGCCTGTTTTTGTCTATGGCAGTTCCAATCTAACTGGTTTTGTGCACGAAAGTCCCACTTTGGTCCGTTTCCTAAATAGTAGTCCCTATATGGCCCATTTCATCTACAGCAGTTTTGGTTGTTAACAGTTTACTTGTAACAAGCTTAATAAGCTTTAGTTTGAGGAGGAATGTTAGAAATAAAGAAAGAATATAAGAATATTTTTAATGTATTTGAGAATATCATATAGTATTCACATCATGTCTTAGAATATAGAAGAGTATCTTAGATGATCTTTCAGGATTGATTTATGTATTTCCTTATATTTCATTATTTATTTCTTTATTTAATTTGGTTTAGGACTCTAATATCAGTATATATAGAGATTTGTGCTTTGTATTTTGTAGCATACCACGTAACATTAGAATATATCTTATGAATATATTATCATATTATTGGGAGTCGTTATTCCCTCTTTTCTTCCTTCTCTATCTAAAACCCATAATTTCAACAAGGTGAAGTTTCAACTGTAACACTTGGTATGATTTGTTAGTCAGAGTGTAATGTCTCTCTAGTTGTTCTCTTTGATCTACTAGGGGGAATTGGAGGTCAATGGGACCCTGGTGGAAACTCATGTTTCAAGCATAACCTTGTCATTATGCTTTAAGCAATGGTGCACCAAGGCAAGTTCTCATGATTCGGGAATAACTTGGTCAGTTTGCTTCAAGCAATAGGAGACTGGTGGAAATTTCCTTTAAGCTATCACATGACCCTTCCTAAACGTTACCCTTGTATGCAAGGTGAATCTCTTTATTTTGAATTAGAGTGGGTACTATTGTTAGACCGACAGGTTCAGCGAGGACAAGTTAGGAATATTGAGAATGTTTATGTTAATGGCTTGTATCATAACGAGATGCTGATGGGGTAGTGAGAGGAAGAATAGAGGTTGTGGGGCATATTTGGTTAGAGGAGTGAATTATGAATTTGGTTTCTTCTCACAAGCTGTAAAACTTGGGAGTTAACTTGTATATACATTAAAATTCATGTAAATTAGGGAACTGCTCCTGTCTAAGACTGTTGAAAAATGATCTTAGTCTAATGCGATCAAGAAGAAATTTCAATCTTTACCAGTAAATTACTTTTTCATCAAAAGGTTAAAAAGAAAAGAAAAATTAACGGCAGGCATTTAGACAAGGAGGTTTTGTGGGATAAGATTAGATGTCTAGCGTCTACTTAGTGTAAGGCACGTGACCTTTTTTGAGGGATTTCCATATCTGATATGCTAAGAGATTGGAAAACTTCGATCTTTTGATCTTTTGTTTTCCTTTTACTTTGAGGATCTTTTGTCCTCTTTACTCTTTTGTGATATTCTTCTCTCCTTGTCATTGAAATTTCTGCTTTTATAAGAAAAAAAATGCAAAAATAATGATTTAATCATGTGTTAAGTCCTTTTATTTTTGCAGTGCAAAAGCTACCTCATGTCAAATTTGATAACTTAACAATACTTTATTTCACTTTTTTTTCCCCCTATTTTGCAGTCAATGATTGTTTTTGTCAAACCCATCAAATTTGCACTATTGTTCACTTTTGGAAACCTGTTAGCAGTGGGAAGGTAGACTCAATTTGACCCTTGTTGGCTTTTGATAGTTTTAGAATTGACTTTTTTTCCCAGCCATTAAAAGGCAGGATGACATTATAGTTTAGCATATTACTGGTTGCACGAGTTTGATGTCTATATGGCCATATACAAATTTTAATTCGTTTCATTTCAATCATGTAACCATTCCCCACACCCTGACAAAATAACATGAAGAGAAGTGAAGCCATCTAAATAGCTAAATTTGTCGTCTGCAAAGCTCTTTATGCCTTCTTTGTCATTGTTACTATTGGAGTAACCTTTTTGTTTTAATTAGATGTCTTTATTCATTAGGATCGATGTTTTGGATCTGATTCCTTTGAAGTGAGAATCCTTGTAAAGTGAGAAAGTTAGGGGTTATCCACCCTTGAATCATTTGGTGGAATCCATACACAATGCTAGTTATCTATCTAAGGGTAAATATCCGTGCACTTTCTCACTTTACAAGGATTTTTACTTTAAGGGCCCTAGTCTATTGTTTTTGTCCTCATTTAATTCTTCTAACATGTAGGAAGGATATTCATTGCATTCTCCTTTTCTTCTAAGTTCAAATATTTACTTCAATTTATGTGAGTGTGATCATTTCTGTTTCTCTTCTGGTTTCCTATATTCAAAAAACAATTCAACAGATCTTCCAACTTTGTTTTATATGTTTGGCAGCACAGCCTTTCTTCTTGGACCTGCACAACAATTCGAAATGATGTTTGATCCTGTTCGTGTCTTTGCAACAGCTATATACCTTGGATGTGTGGTTATAGCACTCATATGTGCTCTCTTGGTAATGTCCAGCTTCTTTGATTTCTATAAGCTCAGTACCTAGCTAAGTTCTGAAAAATACTACAATAGAATATATGAGTAAGTATGGGGTATGTGTGTATTATTCACAACCTCAACCAGGACCAGTAAAATCCTAGCTCAGGGGAAATGAGAAAGAAGAAGAAATAACAATTATGCAAGTATAGAGTAGAGGATCAGCACTACGCAGCTGAGCTCTCCAATCCCAATGCCTAATTCTTGCCTAAAAGCAAGCTACCCCCAACACTTAGCTGAAATAATACAGCTCAGCTAACAGAATTCCCAGGTAGCACTACAACGCCCTCACCTGCTGACTCAGCAGTTTTGTTGGGCTGTACGAATATCTCTCCCCTTGATTCATCTAAAATGTCCCTGACCTTTTACCTTTTGTACACTTTTACCCCTTCCTTAGGCACATAGTCCCTTACAATACTGCCTCCTTGAATTATCACCTTGTCGTCAAGGTGGAAGGAAGGAAAGTTCAGCTTGATATGAGCAGCTAATTCCCAGGACTTCTCAAATTTTGGAGTAGTGCGCTTCTTCAGCAATGAAACGTGAAAGATGGGATGAACCAAAGAATTAGGCGGTGACTTGAGTTTGTATGCCACTGCCCCAACCTTCTCAAGGATCTCAAATGGCCCATAAAACCTTGGACTCAACTTCTGCTTAGTGCAGCTGGCCATAGTCTTCAGTCTGTATGGCTGTATCCTTAGATAGACCATATCCCCCCTTTGAAATTCCACCTCTTCGATGTTTGTCAGCCAGTGCCTTAACTTTGCTCTGTGCTTTGTTCAGCTGCCACTTCAATTCATCCAGAATCTGGTTTCGCTGCTGAAGCAATAAGTTGATTTCTTCCACAGCAGAAAGCGACTTATCCCCTCTAAGTAGGACAGGTGGTTCTCTCCTATATAAAGCCTTAAACAGGGTGCTTTGGGTAGATGCATTGTAGTTGGTATTAAACCAAAATTCTGCCCAACTGAGCCGCTTACTCCATTGCTTCGGCTTAGTCCCAGTGAAACATCTCACATAGGTTTCCACGCATTTGTTAACCACCTCCGTTTGCCCATTAATTTGTGGTTGATAGGCGGAGCTAAATTTGAGTTTTGTGCCTACCTTCTTGAACATCTCAGACCAAAAAGAGCTCATGATGATTTTGTCCCTATCGAAGACAATAGAGGATCGAAACCCATGCAATCTTACCACCTCTCTTACAAAGACAACAGCAACCTCTTTGGTGGTATACGGGTATTTTAGCCCTATAAAATGGCATATTTGGTTTAACAATCAACCACCACAAAAATAGCATCTACCCCATTGGATTTTGGGAATCCTCCAATGAAATCCATGGAGAAAGGGGAGGTGGTTGTAGCAACCCAGCAGGTGAAAGAGTCTGGTGTTTATTTCTTTGGCAAACCTCACAGTTCTACACATACAGCTGAACACTCTTCTTCATCCCCTCCCACCACAGAAGGCCAACCAAGCTTTTATAAGTTTGGAATGCCTACCAAGAGCTGTATCATGAAACTCTTGGAGAAGCAATGGGATCCTTGGGGAGTTCTTGGGGAGTTCTTAGGCAGCACTAATCTTCCCTTATTATAGCCTACTCTCCTTGTATTCATACCCTTCAGGAGTACCTTTCCCATTCAATAGAGACTGCATAACCTCCCTCAGTTTGATGTCTTGCTGCTGTTCTTCTTCTATACCATCCCATTCATTGAAAGTAACTGCAGAAATCACATTCAAATGCAATTTTTTGGACAGTTCATCTACTATCACATTCCCTTTGCCTGCTTTATATTTTATTTCAAAATTGTATCTCAAAAGCTTAGTTATCCATTTTTGCTGCTTGCCCCCCATCATCCTCTAATCAATTAGGAATTTTAGGCTCTTTTGGTCGATATGGACTACAAATCTCCTCTCTAACAAGTAATGCCTCCAACTTTGTATTGCTAGGACAATGTCCATAAGCTCTCTTTTCATACACTAATTTATACTGGGCACGGTCAAAGAGTTTTTGGCTCATAAAAGCTATCAGTCTTCCTTCTTGCATCAGGACAACAATAATCCCCTTCTCGGACGCATCAGTTTCTACCACGAATTCTTTTTCACAATATGGTAAAACCAGTACAGAAAGACTAACCATGGCTTGCTTCAGCTTATCAAAGGCCAGTTGTGCCTCATCCCCCAATGAAAATTATCTTCCTATAAGAGTTGAGTCAAGGGCCGGCATATTGCCATATCCTTGAACAAACTGCCTATAATACCCCGTCAACCCAAGGAATCCCCTTAGGCTTTTCAAATTTGTGGGTGGTGCCTAGTTCACTATGGCCTTAATTTTCTTTGGATCAGTTGCCACTCCTCGTGAGATCAACTGATAAGATCCTCCAGCTGCCCTTGCTCAAAGTTACATTTCTTCTTGTTAATGTACTAACTGTTCTCTTGTAGCAACTCTATGACCTTGTTCAATTGCACCTGATGATCCTCCACTGTCTTACTATAAACGAGAATGTCGTCAATGAACACTAGCATGAACTTTCTCAAGAATGGCCTTAGTACTTTATTCATCAAAGCCTAGAAGGTTGAGGGAGCATTTGTGAACCAAAAAGGCATTGCAAGGAATTCGTAATGTCCTTCATGGCTTCTAAATGCCGTCTTCTCAATGTCACTCTCCTTCATCTTGATTTGATGATGTCCATACTTCGAGTTCACCTTAGAGAACACTAGAGCTCTTCCCTATTCATCTTGTAATTCATCGATTACAGGTATAGGAAATTTGTTGGGACAGTCACCTTATTTAGGGATCTGTTATCAACGCAGAAACACCACCGTATATCCTTCTTCTTCACCAAAATTGCAGGACTAGAATAGGGGCTAACACTAGGCCGCCGAATTATCCAAGCAATAATCATTTCCTTTATAAATTTTTCAATCTCATCTGTCTGAAAATGTGGGTACCTGTAAGGTCTAATGTGAGGGATGGCAGCTCCCTCCTTGAGATTGATTGCATGTCTATGTCCCTAGCTGGAGGCAAGCCATATGGAAGGTGACAGATATCATCAAATTCTTCCAATATCCCTTCAATTTTAGCAGAGATTGGAGCCTCTCCTAACATTTCCGATGGCTCTTCAGCGGGGGTGATGAAATAGCCTTCTCCATCTGCCTTTTGGGCCTTCAATGTGGTCTTTCGAGAAGCCTTAGGATGGTTGAGCTTCAGATCACCCCTCAACAACCTCAATTCCCCTTGTTCCAACCAAATGAGTATTTGGAGCTGAAAATTGGTAGCAAACTACCCTAGACTAAAGATCCATTCCATCCCAAAAACAATGTCTACTACTCCCAACCCTAACTAAAACAGGGGTTGTTGAATATTCACTTCTTGTACCTCAATGTTCACTTCCTTGCACACTCCCGAGCTCGGCTCCTTGTTACGGATACCCACCCTAACCTTGTACTTTGGGGTTGGCTCAATCAACAATCCCAACTGTTGAACCAAGGGTGTTGCGAGGAAGTTGTGCGCGGCTCCCCAGTTAGCAATATTATATCTGTTTCCTTCAGCCTACCAATCAGCTTGAAAGACTTGTTAAGGTGAGACACCTCATATTGTTCAAGCTAATTTGCATGGCTTTCATTGTGGGGTTTGGCTCTTCTTCACCCTCCTCCAGTGGCTCTTCTTTGAGAATGTCCACATTAGAATCCTCAATCAAAGCTAGCTTGCAATGTTTTAATTTGCAAATATGCTTTGGGCCCTACTGTTCCCTACACTTCAAGCAAAGGCCCTTCTTACTCCTCTCCACCAATTCCTCCTAGGATAATTTCCTCCCCACATGCCCAGCCTTCACTACTTCTGCCAGCCCACTTACTTTGGCCTAGATGAATCGTTAGTTCCCCACATGGGCCTACTCGATGGACCGCCCTTGTGACCTGACAGGGCTCCTATTGGATTCACCTCCCTTCTTGAAGAGGTGTAACCCTCCTCCCTTACATTCACGGTTGCGTTCTTCCAACATCAAGGCCCTTTTCCTTGACTTCTGCAATTGAGACCTGCTGCATGCCTTTAATTTCTGCCTGTAACACTCCCTGCAATCCATTAATGAAGATACTCTTTAGCATTTTTCGATTGACATCCTTCAAAGAAGCGGAGACCTTCTCAAATTGTTCCACATAGTCCATTACCACGCTGCCTTGTTTTAGCTTCAACAACAGCCCATATGGGTCTTTCACCACGCCTAGCTGAAACCGACGTAACAACCCTCCTGAAACTGACGCCATGACGGAAAGGGCACCTACTCCTCCCACACCTAGTACTAGTTGAGTGCTTGATCCTCCCGCAACGAGCACGTAGCTAAGGCATTCGTCACTAACAACCCCATTGATCGCTTAGTAGTGCTTGATGCTCACAAGCCAGCATAACACGTCTTGGCCGGAGAAAATGGGTAGCTCAATCTATATGTCCAAGTTCCAGCGATGAGGTGGATGACTTCTGTCACATGAGTTCAGTGGACGGCTCCTTCATCCATCTTCTAGAGTTCAGCCATTCGTGATTTCGTAGCAGCAGCTCCACAGGTCCGGGAAAGTGTTTTGGATACCAAATGAAAGATACTACAATAGAATATATGAGTACTATGGGGTATGTGTGTATTATTCACGAAGGACCAGTAAAATCCTAGCTCAGGGGAAATGAGAAAGAGGAAATAACAAGTATGCAAGTATAGAGGTTCAGCACTAAGCAGCTGAGCTCTTCAATTCCCATGCCTAATTCTTGCCTAAAAGCAAGCTACCCTCCACACTCAGCTGAAATACTATAGCTCAACTAACAAAATTCCCTGGCAGCACTCATGCCCTCATGTGCTGACTCAGCAGTTTTGTTGGGCTGTACAAATACCTCTCCCCTTGATTTATCTAAAATACCCCTCACCTTCTTCCTTTGGTACACTTATAACCCTTCCTTAGGCCCATAGTCCCTTACTGTTTAGCATGCTAATCACTAGCAACCTTTAATGCATCTTAGCTGCAAATTTTTCCAAAATGGCATTAGGTGAAAGCTTCCTAAACCTTTTCAGCTTTTTCTATTTGCCCAATCTCATAATGCACCACTCTGACCAGTTCATTGCTAGTAATATAAATCTTCTAGAATCGAGCAAGCTCTCTGATTTTGTATACTGATTTCATTGCCCCAAAGCTTTTCTTTGTTAGACAAATGATTTTCATTTGTTTTGTTTTGTAGATCCATAGCAAGTTGTTGACTATAATTGCTATCATAATTGAGATAGGCGCCCTTATTTGGTAAGTTTACCTTGAACAATTTTCTTTCTGGACATAGGTTTGTGTCTTGAAAACGTTTCCACAAATGGAGAGCATCTCAAATGGAATCCATTTTTATTTTTTTTTATGGCATGTTTTGTGTTTTACTTGCGTACAAGATCATTAATAGTTCCAAGTCGTTACAGGTACAGCCTGAGTTATATACCTTTTGCTCGAAGAATGGTTTCTGAGTTGATGATCCGTTTATGCGACACAGAGCTTTAAAACAATGCAATTCTAGGATGCTTGCAGTCTCTAGTCTATTTGATTGTTCGGCGTTTTGATTTATAGACTGGTTTGTGATTCAGTTGAAATTAGTGATAGATAATAAAGTTCATAAATTTACATTTTATAGCAAGTGCCCATGAAGCTTCTTTCTGAGATTTTATTGAAACCAAAAGACTGACTTTTTATACGACAAAACAGTAATTGAAAATTTGAATTTTTTTTTTAAATGTGCATATTCAAATAACATATGATAAGGTTTCTTATAAATATAGTGTATCGAATAATAAATAGTACATAAATATTTTTCTTGTTATTAGAATATCAAAGAATTTCTCTTAATTTTTATTAAAATAAATTAACTAACTCCTTAATGACTGTTATTTGACACAATTAGGAAATCCAACACGCATGTATTTGGCACAACAATGAAAGGACGCCCACTTTTTTAGCCCAAATGATTCGCGTGTCATCCTTAATAGCCCAGGGTCCAGGAAAGAAATTGAAAAGAGAAACAAGAGATGGTCAATTTGCACACTGACTGAATCTGTTTTTTTTTTTTTCGTGGTCGAAAGTGACTGAATCTGCTAAACCATAAAATTTTCTGACTGAGAATCTTCTACAACCACAAAAAAAAAATTAAAATTTAATATTTCCGCGCCAGTTTCACACGTTATTTTGAGGAAAAAAGCTGATACATTTATTTATTATTTTTATATGTTGATGAAAAAGTTATTATAATTTTTGCTATTAGTTGCATGTTTACACTTAGGGTATGTTTGGTTGAAGAATAAAAATGAGTAAAAAATTTTATGAATGAACTTTATGTATAAATTTATACCTAGAAATAATTTATGAAAATTTTGATCCTATTTTAATTCTTCTATCGAATACACCATTGTAAACATATGTAAATTCAAAATGAAAGGGAAAATTACTTATTTGGGTGATACATCCCATTTTTAGTCACAATCTTTCTTTGAAAGAATGATGTACAACCATCATAGTACCTACCCCTAACATTTACATTGCACTACCTGAAAAAAGTGGTGTATAGAGATGGTATAAGATACAGAGGGGTAATTTTGACAAGTAAAGGAAAAGAAACCCAAAGCAAACAAAAGGACAAAAAAAAAAGGAAAGAGAAAGCAACATCATTACTTATTCACTCTTTCTTGTTTCTTTTTCTTTTGTCCACCGAAGTTTTTATTTTCTCTCTTGTTATTACGTTTCTTTCTCTAGTTCTTCATTGTTCATAGGAGGAAGAAAAAGAAGGAAAATCAAGATTTGTTGACAGCACACAAAACTTATCCTCAAGCATGAAGACTTAGCTCATTCCATTTGATTTTTCATATACTTGTGGTTATGTCCTTTGTAGGTAGAAAAGCACACAAGAAAAGGGGATTGAATCGAGTTCTTTTCTTTTCTTAATAAACTTTTGAAAAAAAAAACTTTATCAAAACTATCGAGTTGTGAACTTGTAATGTAGCAAAAAACAATGTTAGTTTCTTCAGAAAAATAGCTTTGCAAAACGAAACATTGATAATAAAATAGATATGGAAATAAAATAAGAGATGAAGGGGAAGAAAGATGCAACACAAGAAAAAATAAAATAAGAGATGAAGGGCAAGAAAGATGCAGCGTAAGAAATTTTATATTGGTTCAGTCAAACTTACCTATATCTAGTTCTCAACAACCATTGAGTTTTACTAAATTTTTCTCCACCTTGAGAAAGAGCAAAGATAGTCTTTACAGTAGCTTTCTCAAGCTATGTCCAATGACTAGTAGACAACCCTTACTGTCACAAATCAAGTAGTTATTCACTAACCTCTTCAAGCTGAATCGAGTAGTCTTTATAGTAGCTTGTCTGTCTATTAGGTTAGTTTGTAGAAACCGTTGTGGAGTTGAGATTTTTAATGTCCTTCAAAAACTACTTACTTTCTAAACCATGGTTTCTGAATTTTTTCTTCTAGAATTTTTGGATAGTCGAATTCATAAGCAAAATAGATGATTATTAGTCGATTCTAACACTGGGATTTGACTTTTTTTAATTCAAATTCAAATATTCCCTCATTTTTCTTGTAGAATGCACTGTTTCACTAAGTGTAAGCTTTCTAAAGTGTGGTAACATTTCCTTGACAAAAATTGAGTCTTCTTGTGTTCAATCATAGTTTGTTGATGATCTAATCTTTACGAATGTGAGGATTGAAGATAGTAAAACACCTTGGGCTTCAAGATTGATTGATATATTTCTTTCAGCTGTACTTTCAAAAGTTTCAAAAACTTGGTTACTTGTATTGTTGATTTCTTATTCAAATTGTTAGCTGTCTTAAGCTTGAAATAAAGATATAATTTCACTTTCTCTACAGATCATATCTCTTAACATGAGATAAACATGTTTATACATGCAATGTGAAATATCTCCTCATTTGAGTAAGCCTTGCTCTTACTAAACAATAGAACCTTGTTATAATCTTATAAGAAACTCAAGACAACCATTATTCGTTCTTCAAAGTATTTTTTTTAAATTGGTTTTGTTGTCATTCAAAACTAATTAACGCTTTCTTGAAAGTGTTCTAGAGGTAATAATCTCCCCCTATTTGATGATGACAAACCAATTTGAAAAAAAATCTTTTGAAGAGATATTGAAAGAAATATTGTTGAAAAAATAAGCACGATATATCATATTCTTTTAACTTTATCATTGAAAGTGATTTTCGGGAAGTCCTTTTGTTAAAGCATGATATGAATTATATAAAAGCTGGCCTTAAGTAACTTGAATTAAAGCTGATATGATTGTTCTTGAAATTTTGAACTTACTCAGAGTACTTTCTGAGATGTATCAGAAACATATATGATCGTTTAAGTCCTTTTTACATAAACAGCTTGATTTTCAATAAAAAAAGAAAATTCTGAAGATCCTCATGCTTGAATAACTAACAAGACATACTTGTGATTTTTATTTTGATTAGATCCGTTTTCATCACATCTTTATCCAACTATGCTTTTTCTAAAATGAATGCTCATGATATTGAATATAAATAAGAAAGATAGGAACATTTTGAACAACCACATACCAGATTTTATAGTTATGATGCCCATAAGAACCCTAAGAAAATAGGATGTACTGTTCCAAGTTTCTAAAGCTCAAAAGGGATTAATCCCAAGATAAAACAGAGAAAGAGCAAGAGCACAGAGAATTTTGGATTCTGGTCATAGGTACTAAAACTATCAAATCCTGATATTTCATAAGACAAACATATGCTATGCTTTAGCTGTAACACCCTAAAAATTGTCTAAAAATTAATTTGAGCTTTATTATTCATAATTTCAAAAATTTGATAGTTTGAACAATGATGAGGACGATCCAACGGATTTGTAAAAAAAAAAAAATCATAAATAGTAACTTGTGGGCCTCACAGATCTGAGACAAGTAAACCCTAGAATTGGGACCCGGAGATGCCCGAAATTGAGAAATTATATGATTATGGTTAGAAATAGGTAAAAATAAAGATTTTATACCCGAAATTATTTTTCAAGTAATGTTTGATTTCCCGAGTACATTGTTTTACCTGTTCGGTAAAATTTCGGTGTGCGATTTCTAACACCGAAAGATAGTTTTATCTTTGTAAAAGGATAATGTTTATCCTTTAGAGCCAAGTGTAAGGCTAGGATTTAATCTTGGATTACAATATCAAATCCTAGCCATTCATCTTGTTTTCTTTTAAAAAGAATACACACATCATATTAAACAATTATTACAACCTAATTTAATATCATTAAAAGCCATAAAACTTACCTTTGAAGCTTGCAATTCTCGGCCATTTCATAGAGAATACAGCCACCATTGTTATCTTCTTCATAAGCTCAAGTTTTAATTTCAAATCACCAAAACACTAACCTAGAGTTCATAAAACCACAAAGTTCCTTCACAAAACTTGTTCTACACCTCAAACCCGACAAATCTAACCAATTGAAATCTCAAACCCTCACTTTAATACCTCACTTCCCCACTTGGCTAAGGAAGGTTTAGGACTGAAATTGGTGTCTTGAAGTGAAGAGAGATCATTTAGAACATCCTTTAAAGTATCAAGCTCAAAAGCTTTCCAAGTAGGGTTTTCTTTGGCCTTTTTCTTTCAAAACTTTTCTGAACAATTCTTACTGGTTTCAACTCGAAATTTCTGGTTAATTTGGTTGATATTATGTTGATATTGATGTATGAATTTTGATGAAGTGTTTGGATGAGGTTAGAAAGATCATTTTGTCAAAAGATGTTGAGTGATACTTGCTGGATTTTCGATTTTCTTACAGGCAGTGTGTGATCATGAATTTTCTGGGCTTGTTGTGTGCAATTTCGTAATCTGGAAAAAATATATGTTGGAGTTAACATCTTTATCTAGTCCCACGAATTTTCTGGGTTTTTATTTTGAGTCAAACTGCCTTAGAAAAATCAAGAACTAAAATTAAGCATATGCTGCCTAAAGTGTTGGAACAAAAGCTGTAAATATTGCTAATTTTGTGACCATATCAAATGATGGAATTATCACTTAAAATTTTTACAAGGTATTAGAGACATATTGAGTTTTTACCAGGATTTTTATGTCGAATTTTCTGGGTTCAATTTCTAGGGTTAAAAATTATGAATTTTGGTTCTTGAGCTGAGGTTGAGTGGTTTCTGACCACCAAATTTGTCTAATTTTGTTAACATAGTTAGAGAACTCTTTTTACCTTGAAATTTTTACAAAACCTTGGGGATACATTGAAGTGTCTTGAATAATTTTTATAGCCTCTAAATTGATTGTTTGATATGCAAATAAATTTGTGCTACCATGGTGTAAAATCTGCCCACTTGCTGGAAATGAACCAAAGACTTGAAGTGATAATATAATGGTATTTTGGTTCTAGTATGACATGAATACTTGATGTTAAATATTTGGTCATGTGACTTGTGATGTATAAATGCATACTAGAGGAAGTAAAGATTGGTTTATGAAGCATGATTGAAATTACAAGGTGAATGAATGTCTATATGTGTTTTATACATGCATTGGAAGGAAGTGAATGATATATTGAATTAAGTTCTATAACCATAAATAAACATGAGATCCTCTGTGACTTGTCAAGGGCAGATAAGAAACATGAGATCCTCTATGACTTGTCGAGGGCAAATAGAGAGAAAAATGAGATCTTTTCGACTTATTGAGGAAAAATAAAGATAGATGAGATGCTCTTCAATTTATCAAGGGTAATTAAAGATAATTTCCCTACATTTAGTATATACATATTTGTATCATATCGAATCATTTTGATTGGCATTATTTACTATGATTATGAGCTTGTAATAAATGTGTACACAGTGATTGGTTCTTAAAAACAACCCACTTCGAAAATATGATTTGGAACTTTAAAAATGAACCATTATTATGTAATGCTTGATCACTTTTTTTTTTATAAACTGAAGTGGCTGGGACGATGGCGATGACATTATAATTGAGAATTAGGGGGAGTTGCCCTATTGAGAATTATAAAATTCTCACCCCTATTTTGTGTGTTCCCGTGTCGTCCCCAGGTTGATCCAAAGAACGGTGAAGACACTACAAGAAAAACTATACTGGAGTTGCAGTAGTTTAGTAGTGGATGTGTTTATTTTACGATAACTGTATTGTGTTTATATATATGTAAATGTAATAGAGAACGGATGTGTTAAGCTCATAGAAGAGCTTCCCCGGTGTACTTAACCTTGTATTAAATAAATGTTTTGGTTTTCCTTGCTATATATATATTTCAATAGAACTACGACATAGTTATCTCGCAAATCAATCAAACTGGCTATAGATAATTATGAAAGGTTCGCTAATTTATAAGTAACAACTCTCGAGTCTGATGTCATGACTTAAGGATAACGTTGTGCTTGGGAGGATATTACATTAGCTATATCAACAGAGCATAAAGTTGACACGTATCAGAATAGATAGATCATATGTAAAGCGCATGCATAGCATAGAAATAAGCAGCAGAAACTGGTGTGTGTGTGTGTGTGTGTGTGTGTGTGTGTGTGTGTGTGTGTGTGTGTATGTGTGTATATATATAGAAGGAAGAGGTATCATAGTAGAAACATAAAAAAAAATTTAAAAAGATGCTAAAAACATGCTAAAAATTTCTGAATATGCTCCCCCTCAACAACAGCACCCCCTATATTTTAGAGTACAAAATGATTTTCTTCATGATGTTTTCTTCTCCCCCTTTTGTCATCAACAAAAAGAGGTGTGTTGGAAATATGTAACACCATCATCAACCTTGACACCTGACTTCATGAAGGATTTGCAATAACAGTGCTTCATGCCTTCGAGAACTTGCTTCAAGATGATTTAGCTTGTTATTGATAAGGTGTTGTTCATGTAGAGTAATTAGACCTCTGTGTAGTTTGGCTATGCTGCTGGTGTTGGTCGGTTTTATGAAGGTTCAATTCCCTGTGTAGGAGAGGGATCGAGTATAGTGGAAGTAGGAGGCTTTTCCATTTTAGGAGAAGACGTAGCAGTAAGAGACTCACTTTTTGAAGATGATCCCCTCTTGGACGTAGATTTAGTATCAGAAGAGTTTGTCTCTTGTTCTGAATCTGAGGTCATGCTATGATTATAGGGTGAACCCCTATATTTGATGATTTTCTCAAGCTTTTTACTGTCATAAGAATTGTCTTCAAGAATGATTATTTTCCTTTTTCCTCTTATGCTTTTTGCTTTTGTGGCTGCTTTTTCAATAGCTGCATCTCGTATTCTTAAGCTTTGTCTTTGTACAGCAGACGATGTAGCACTGATTGGTCTCCTTAGGATTCTGAAAAGTTGAAGGTATACTCCGTACCTTCCATATACTTGTATCACTCATTTACAAGAGGGTAATGCATGTATTCAAGGACTTTGGTTAGCAGAATCCCATAAAGAACAATAGCGATTTTCATCTTCTCTAGAGATATAGCACTCAACATGTGATCAAAAATCAATTTGGGCAAGTTGACTCTTATTTTTGTTAACAAATAGAGGAGCAACATACAGTCCATGCCAACTAGTAGATGTGTGCTTCCTAAATGTGGGAGCAAGAAAAAGCTGGATGACTATGAACACCTGCCTCACATTTAAGTTTAACAAAACTATAGTGATCTCACCAGGATGGTATCTAGAGGAATTGGTGAGACATCTGGAGACTTCTTCTGCTGATACCCCAAGATTCGTGAACCACTCGTTGTTCGATGAGCATCTGAGTCCTTCATCAGGAGCATTGATGATAGTGGAGAGATCGGTGATGCTCAGCTCTATATCAACGCCTCTAATATACGAGGTTAGCACAAAGTCAGATACCTGAACCAGCTAGGAGTTGAAGATAGTGACCATCCCAATGAAGACTCAATCTGTTAGGTTGAGGAGACTTTCCTATCCCTGAAATGAAAAAACTTGCAAGAGAATGAGAACCTAAACCATCAACTCATGAGTAAGCTTCTTGCTCGGAGCTAATGGCCATTGATAAAAATTTTCTTCATAGTGATCCTGATGCATTAGTTCATTTAACATCTGAAGCTTTCCCATAGAGGCGATGTGACCAGAACAATGCTTTCCTTCAGCCATTTTAGGATGATGTGTGTGTGATAAAACAAGAAAAAGTTGAAGCTTGAAGAAGATAGAGGTTATGTGTAACACCCCGATTTCTCTGTCCGAGGGAAATGACCAAAATGTCCCTGAGGTCATTTCCTGACCCGAACTCGAGGGTAACCAACTCGGTCGTCCTCGAAGGGTCAACTCAATGTTTGAAGGGGATTAAATGGCCCTTGAATGCTCTCGGAAGCGAAAATTTCGTTTTCCGCAGTTTCGGGTCAAAATGACCAAAATACCCCTATAGCGTTTTTACGCGGGTAAAGGTGCCGTTTGAGCCCGTTTGAGCCCGGTGGTCCCAGGCAGTTTTAGTGCAATCGCCCCTAGAATAGTGTTTTTGAGCTTAATGACGTAATTAAGCAAACCTAAGCAATATTAGGCTCTAAAAGAAGATTAATTTATTTCCCTAATTAATCTAGAGTCAAAACAATTTATTAAAGTTAATTAGAACCTAAAATTGCTTAGATTAAACTTAAATCCCTTTTTAGAACTCAAGACTCCTAGTCTTGGAATCTTGAATAGTGTTTTCTCTCTCCAATTCCTTAAATCAAGGAAATGTGTCTAGAGTTGTTTAGACTCTAAATTGAGGATTTAACTCACTAATGGTGCAAGACCACTCCTTAATTATGTTTAGACCACCTTAATTATCCATTTACCTTACCTAAACACATTCTTACAAATTCCTAATCTTAAGCATAATCAAAGATACACCTAAACACAACTCTAAACCACAATTAAAATGCAAACTAATCCTCCCCATGGGCTGATGCATTTCGGCCAGACCTCATCCCCTTTGATCACATATTAAATTGTTTTCTCACTCAAAGAACCATGCTTGAGGCCATACCTTGAACCATACCTCACCATACCTTAAGCCATACCTCACCATGCCTCAAGAACACATTATCTCACCTCATGGAACTCATGGAATGCCTCCATTCTGCACCCCCATGGCCGAACACATTCAGCCCATTCACACCCTTCATTTGTTTCATTTCTCTATAAATAGAATGCCTTGAGGAGCTTGCACCACTTTTAGATCATTTGCTAAGTTTAGGAACACTCAAAGCTTTTCTTTTTCTCTCAAAGTTTTTGTGTTCTTCAAGTTCTTGGAGTTCTTCAAGTTCTTCATCTTCTTCATCTTCTTCTTCCATCTTCAAGTTCATCACACCAATTAGGGATTTTCTTTCATGTATTCTTTTCTTTAAAGTTCTTGTTTCAAACTTGATGTTCATAGTTTCTCTTGTCTCTTTTTAGAACTTCATTTCCACTCCTTTTTCCTTTTCATTTTCGGCCATAGGCCTTGGAGAACAAAGACATGAGAGCTTGATGATGAGAGTTTCATGATGATGTTCATCAATTGAAACAACTCTAGAGCTTGATCTTTGTTCTTGAGCAAAAATATTTTTAGTTTTTCCTTTCTTGAACTCTTGAGAACTTTAGCTTTAATGATGTTTTAAAATGGCTCTATGAACTCAATGATGAGGACTCATGATGTTAGTGTTAATATATCATCAAGATCATGAACTCTAGAGTTCTAAAATGTTCCTTTTTCTTCTTGAAGATTTCGGCCATTTCCTTAAATTTTCTGGGCTTCATGGTTTGTTTTCCTAAAAATATTATGTTAAGTTTTAAAGAACTCTAAGCTTGACCTTACCTTGTTTGGATGAGTTTGGGTTATGGTTTAAATTCCTTTAAAGTCTTGTTAAGAGCTCTAGAAAGATAAAATGAACTTGCATAATTTATTTTATGCTTGCATTCATATTTACATTCTTGTTATGCATCTTTACTTTCAAGCTATCACCTAAGAACATAAAGATTAAAATGGAACTTGCATCTTCACTTAATTTAATTCTCAAAGCCTTTCTATTTCGGCTTTAAAGTCGATTGTTGTTGGGCCTAGAGCACTAAAATAAAGAATTGAACTTGCATCCTCACTTAATTAATTCATCGAATGCCTATCTATTTCGGCTTTAAAGTCGATTGTTGTTGGGCCAAGAGAACTAAAATAAAGAATTGAACCATGTATATTTACCTTCAAGCTTGCATGTTCAAGTTTATGCCTTGCATATTTAAATTCAAGTCATCACTTTACTTTGTAAGCAAGATTAAAAATGAAAAGCATGAGCACGTTCGGTTTATGTCGTAACTTAAGAACCTAGAGCTCAAAGACTTGCCCATTTCATTCCAAGATAAAGCTAAATGCGAATGTATTCCTTGAATGCATAATTTCGGCCAAGTAGTGATGATGGACTTGCAATGAGTTTTCATCTAGCTACTAGGACCAATAGTCTATGTTTTAAATTTTCCTTAAAGCTTTACAAATCTTTATAAGGTTATGTCATCACAAGTTGTGATTTTATTATCTTTTAAGGGATGGAATATGTTTTGGTCAGTGACCTAAGCCTTCACTTAGCCTCTTGATGAATTAAAATGTTTTGCAAAGAGTTTCAGAAGTTCTAGATCGATTCCGAGAGAAACTAGTTAACTTATGTACCTAGAAACGTCAATTTAACTCTCTTATTAAAGTTAAATGTTTTCGGTTCTGATATGATGAGTGTGATACTGTATGATGATGTTTTGATGTGTTGGAATGTGTGAAAATATCATATGATGATGTAGAAGCGATCCTATGCATGATAGGTAAGAAACTAGCTAACTAGAAATACCTTAAAGCTAGAATTTAACATAGTTTTGACCCATTTATTTTCGGAACTTATCCAAACTATTTTAATGGGAACATAATCAGATTTAGATTGTTTAGACATGAAAAACTTGGTAACATTTGGATTAGAATTGAATTCTAGCACCTATGGCGAAACTAGTAACTAGAAAACCGTAAAAATGCAAATGTAAAACTCTTAGAACATTTAATTTTCTGGATTCTGTCCAGCACCCTTACAACATGATAAACATGATTAAAAATTAGTCCTTAAGCATAGGAATGTCTCATAATTGATTTAGATTTAATATATAAGCCTTGGTGAGCGGAACCAAGAAAGGGTCTAAAACGTAAGTTCTAGAACCCCGTGAACACAAGTTAGAGAATTTACCCTATGCTATTCAGATTTAAGTATGAACATGAGGATTACGAATGATGATTAATTATGAGCCGTTAGGTGCATAAAAATATGAGCGACGGATGTTAGAGAATTATATCTCAAGATTAAGACCCGTAAGGGTCAAAGCATAAACTACCGTAAGGGTACGCGTATGAATGTTTTATGATGGTGCTTGTAGTATGCAAATAATGATGATGTTATTCATATGAGGAATTCATGAGGTTATATGTTTGTGTGGCATAAAGCAAATTTGGAAGGAAATTCGGTGTAATGACGTTGTGCACGAATTTCAGACAAATTTGGGGACTTAAAGAGATTTTGAAAATTAAGGTACTAAGATGGGTTCTAGGATGACACCGGTTCGGCCGAGCACCCCCATAGAACGCATGTGACATCGGTACCATTTTACACTCTTAGGTGACACCGGTTGGCCGAGCACCCTAAGAAAATTGCCCCTAACCCGTACTCGGATAGTCGGGATTTATGATTTATGATACGCTTATCGTTAAGTGGTAAGTAAGAACTAGTGACGACTAGTTAAGGTATGAGCTCATAACCTAGATATGTGACACGTTACGGGTGACACCGGTTGCCGAGTACCCCCGGATTCGATTGTCTTTTAGGGTGGCCCATGAGGAAGAGAAGTTTCATGATTATGATTATGTCACTAAGTTTTGTCCCATATGAATGTTACTATTGCCACTTTATGCCACCAAGAATGATGATGCTTGATGTTATGTTTTATGTATGTGCATTAGGTAGTGCCATGCATACATTTTCTATCATGTTGCATCCATGACATTAAGATCATCCTAAAATGAATGGACCTTGGCTAAAATATATTTTAAAGTTTAAAATGAACCTAATACATGCTCAGTCATTTTGTATAAATAAACCGAAGGTTCTGAGAACGTAGATGATGACACCTAGGTAGTAGAAGGCCCTCTTGAGATTCTTTAGCAAGATTCTCACTCCCTCTATCTCTTTCTTTCCGTCACGTCTTGAGATGGCGGCGTTAAGTAGTGGTCGTGGACACCCCGGGCATGGGAGGTGCACTATGACCCGACTCACGGGTCATACCATTTTGAGGGCGATTGCAGTGCGGGTTTTCATGTTCGTAGGGCGCTCGCCGCTCATCCGTGCACACCCATCGCTTCTCCCCGATCGCACCCTATGGCGGCGATGGCGGGTTTTTGAGCGCCGTGAACGCATGGCGAGAGAGTGCTCGCGCGCTGCCGCCGCCCTAGCCATGCGAGACTATCACGATTACATGCCCGGACTTACTTCTCGGAGACCGATCCGTCAGAGACCCGCCTACCCATCCGTGGCGAGAGCTCTGCCCTCTCCCCACCATCGAGGGAGGCGGTGAGGATACCGTGACTTCGACCCACGGCTTGCACGGCGACTGGAGATGCGACCATACCGCGGGGGACACACTCGATCCCCATTCCGCCTCTTCACGTCCGAGGAGCTCGCCCAGTTTCTCGGATATTTGCCTCGTTCGCGAGATGGGCGCTTGATGAGAGGTGACGATCGTCCGATGGAGTACCGGTTAGAGCACACACCACTTAGATGGGGCTAAACCTTCTTTTGTTTAGAGGTTATCCCATTAAATGCACTTGGGTAGGGGAGTAGATTATGTTCATGTTTTATCTTTGTATTTTCTTTTATGCATTTCCCTTGTACTAAATTAAGTCCCACACTTATAAGTGGGCAAGTTATATATATATATATAAGATGATATTGATGATGTTCATCTTTGTGCCTTATATCATGATGTTGTGAGACATTTGTTTTACTATACATGGTTTATAAACTTATCGCATCACGCGGCTCTCACTTTGTATTTCAAAAAAAATTTACCCGTATTTTCCGCTAAGTATTTCAAAGTAAAAATGAGAACTATGAGGTAACAGACTAATGATTAACCTGAATATGTTCTAGAGTATTGGGTTAAAAATTAGGATGTTACATTATGGTATCAGAGCAGTTCGATTCTCATGGAGCCTGAGGATTGGACTGACTATGCTTTCTAAAGTGTAGTACGATAGCTATGTCATGCGTAGTGCTTAGCTAGAGATAAGCTATAGGGTAGAGGTGCATGACCCTTGTCTACTTGCGTGTGCCATGGTAACTAGCTCATCTTACATGGAATATTGAGCCTGATCACCTCAGTGTTTATTGTCTCATGTGCTTAGGAACCAATGGCACCAAGGAGACAACCTAGGACCCCGACCGAAGGAGACCAAAGCGATGCCACTGCTGCTGCTGTTTGTGACATGGCAAGAGCCATGGAACGAATGTTCGAGAGGATGAACCAATAAGGGGACACCGGTCGTGCTCCCCCTACTGCTGAGATGGTCGAGCAAGCGAGGTTTGGTGAGTTTCGCAAGGCGAACCCGCCAACCTTCCGAGGAGCCATGGACCCCGACCAAGCTGATGAGTGGATCAAAAACATGGAAAAGATCTACTCTGTGGTGGCTTGCTCAGGGGAGCAGAAGGTCACCTTTGCGGCCTATATGATGGAATCGGATGCCGAGTTTTAGTGGACCGGCACCAAGATCGCTAGAAGCTTCGTACATTGTCAGCCAGGAGCTATTCAAGACCTACTTCTATGAGAAGTACTTCCCGGAGTCGGTAAGGAACGCAAAGGATATCGAGTTCATGCAGTTAACTCAAGGAGGAAGGACTGTCGCCCGATACTGCGGGATTCGAAGAACTGATTAAGTTCTCACGGGTGTTCCAAGGGAATCCCGACGAGATATGGAAATGTGTGAAATACGAGGCCGATTGAAGCCGTAACTGAACTATGCCGTAGCACATATGGAGATCAGGGATTTCCCCACCCTGGTCAACAAGTGCCGCATTCTGGAGGAAGGACAAGGTAAGCTTCAGGCTGCGAGGGCGGAACGAGCTAAGGGGCTAGGACCTCAAGCCCCGAAGTTCAAACCCCAACACCAAAACCAACCACGAAACCATTATAACCCCTACCACGCCAACCAATTCAAACCACAACAACAACAAAGAACCCCCTTCCACCAACAACCCAAGCAACCATACCGACCACAATTTCAGAACAACAACAACAACCGACAAGGAGGGTCGGGTGGCCCCCGAAACAACCAAGGAGGATCAAGTGGGACCAAGAAAAAGACGCCCCAAGGAGCCCCCGCCACCTTTGCTAGGCCTACACCGGCAATACTATGCCCCCAGTGCGGGAAAGATCATGGCAACCGTCCCTGCCTAGCTAGACAAAACGTGTGCTTCAAATGCGGAAGCCCGGCCACTACGCCAATAGATGCAACAGCGGAGGGCGACAAATCGGAACCCTAGGACGCAACACCAACGGAGGGTCTTCACCCTCAATGTAGACGAAGTGGACACATCCAACGGTCTCATAGAAGGTAAGTGCGAAATAGATGGTATGACCTTAAGCGTACTTTATGACTGTAGTGCAACACATTCTTTTATTTCTTATGCTAGTGTCGAGGCTCTAAATTTGAAAACTTCCAAACTTCCTTTTGATCTTATTGTCTCTACCCCCACAAATCATCCTGTGAATACTTGTTATTGTTGTCTAAATTGTCACCTCACCACAGAAAATAGATCATATGTTGTGGATTTAATTTGTTTACCCATGAAAGGTATAGGAGTAGTTCTTGGCATGGATTGGCTTCACGCCAATCGTGTATTGTTAGACTGTGACACCAAAGCAGTTATCTTTCCTTCTCCCCCTAGTGAAATAAGTCAACCTTTGAAACTCTATCTCAATGCCATAGAGGTCCACTATAGTGGGAAAAAGACTAAGGGATATGTTCTCTTAGCCGCTAGCGAAGTACACTTTGAGCATAATTTAGAGAATATACCAGTAGTGAGAGACTATCCCGAGGTGTTTCCGGAAGATATGCAGAGTTCCCTCCCGAGCGAGAAGTGGAGTTCTCCATTGAGTTGGTTCCTGGAGCGGGACCAATCTCCATTGCCTCCTATAGAATGTCACCCCTAAAACTAGCTGAGCTTAAAACCCAACTTGAGGAACTTTTAGAGAAAAGCTTTATAAGACCTAGTGCTTCACCATGGGGAGCCCCGGTCTTGTTCGTGAAAAAGAAGGACGGGAGTATGAGGTTGTGCATAGATTATAGGCAATTAAATCGTGTGACAGTGAAAAACAAATACCCTTTGCCTAGGATTGATGATCTCATGGACCAATTGAGAGGAGCGGTAGTGTTTTCCAAGATCGACCTAAGGTCAGGATCCCACCAAATTAGAGTGAGAGATCAAGATATACCAAAGACCGCCTTTAGAACTCGGTATGGACACTTTGAGTTCGCGGTGATGTCTTTTGGATTGACAAATGCTCCTGCAGTATTTATGGATTACATGAATAGGATCTTTAGACCCTATTTAGATCAGTTCATGGTCGTTTTCATAGATGATATACTCATCTATTCGAAGACCCACGAGGGGCATGAGCGTCATTTGAGGATAGTTTTGGAGATTTTGAAAGAGAAAAAGTTGTATGCAAAACTCTCTAAGTGTGAATTTTGGTTGGAGGAGGTCAAGTTTTTAGGGCACGTTGTGTCAAAAGGAGGCATAGCCGTTGATCCTAGTAAGGTAGAAGCCGTAATGAATTGTGATAGACCCGACCACCGTAGCGAAATCACGGAGCTTTTTGGGCTTAGCAGGCTACTACCGTAGGTTTATCAAAGGATTTTCCCAGTTAGCCCTACCCTTGACCAAGCTCACTAGGAAGAATGCCCCGTTTGAGTGGAGCCCCGAATGTGAGAAGAGTTTTCAAGAGCTTAAGGAAAGGTTAACCACGACCCCAGTCTTAGTCTTACCTAGCCCCAATGTACCCTTCGAGGTATATTGTGATGCTTGAACAAAGGACTAGGGTGTGTGTTGATGCAAAATAGGCAAGTGGTAGCCTATGCATCACGACAACTCAAGCCTCACGAGGCTAACTACCCCACCCATGACCTAGAATTAGCCGCCGTAGTATTTGCCTTAAAGATGTGGAGACACCATCTGTATGGTGTAAGGTTTGAAGTTTTCTCCGATCATAAGAGTCTCAAGTACCTCTTTGATCAAAAGGAGTTAAACATGAGGCAAAGAAAGGTGGATGGAATTCCTCAAAGACTACGATTTCGGTTTAAGTTACCACCCGGCAAGGCTAATGTAGTCGTGGCGCCTTGAGCGAAAATCGTTACACTGTCCCACATGATGATCAAAGAAGTTGAGTTGATAGAAGTTTAGGGATATGAATCTAGGGATGTCGACAACCGATAGAGGGATAAAGATGTGCTATCTTAGTGTAACAAGTGGATTTAAGCAAAGAATCATGTTAGCACTGCTTGAGAGAATGAGGAGTTCGAAGAGATCATAGATCTTTGTTAAAGCGGGAAAGTTGAAGGGTTTCGAAAGAGGCGAGGATTGGATATGGAGATTTGAGGAAGGATCTGCGTACCCCAAGATGGTGACCTCAGAAAAGATCTTGGAGGAGGCTCACAAAAGCTATTTCACCATTCATCCGGTGTCACCAAGATGTACCAAGACTTGAAGAAGATGTTTTGGTGGCCTGAATGAAGAAGGATGTAGTCGCTGGGTTAGTAAGTGCTTGGTATGTCGAGAAAGTGAAAATCGAGCACCAAAAACTTTCAGGTTTGTTGCAACCCTGTCAATCCCGAATGGAAGTAGAATGCATATCCATGGATTTCGTGACGGATTGCCTAAGACCCAAGCTGGCCATGATGCTATTTGGGTGATAGTGGATCGACTAACCAAGTCGGCACACTTTCTACCTATTAGAGTGACATACTCTTTACGTAAATTGGCTCGATTATACATCCAAGAGATCGTAAGATTGCATGGAGTACCGTCGGCGATAATCTCGGATAGAGATCCGCGGTTTACGTCGGCGTTTTGGGGAGCCTTTCAAAAGGCGTTTGGTTCAAAGCTATGCTTGAGCATTGCTTACCCCCCACAATCAGACGGACAATCCGAAAGGGCGATCCAAACCCTAGAGGATATGCTAAGAGCACGTGTGTTAGACCAAAGGGAAGTTGGGATAAGTACTTGCCTTTGATCGAGTTTGCGTATAACAACAGATTATCACGCGAGCATCGATATGTGCCGTACGAGGCATTGTATGGCAGGAAGTGCCAATCACCTTTATGTTGGTATGGGTCCGGAGAACAAACCATAATAGGACCTGATGTAGTGAGGGAGGCAGCGAAACAAATCAAGAGGATCCGGATAGGATGCTCCTTTGCTCAAAGTAGACAAAAGAGCTATGCGGACAAGCGGCGCAAGCCCTTGGAGTTCGAAGAGGGAGAACATGTGTTCCTTAGGATTACCCCCACTACAGGCATAGGGAGAGCCATGAAAGTCAAAAAGTTGAGCCCCCGATTCCTTGGTCCTTTCCAAATTCTTCAAAGGATAGGAACAGTTGCCTACAAAATAGCCTTACCCCCTAATCTTTCAAATCTTCATGACGTCTTTCACGTCTCTCAGTTAAGGAAGTATGAGTCCGACCCTAGCCACGTTTTAGAGCCAGAGCATGTTCAGTTAAGGGATGACCTAACTTTCAATCTTCCCCCTACGAGAATCGTGGACCGCGGAGTCAAGCAGCTGAGGAACAAGTCTGTTCCATTGGTAAAGGTAGCATGGGGATGCGACAATTCCGAAGAGTTTACATGGGAGCTAGAGTCAGAAATGCGAGACAAGTATCCCGAGCTTTTCCAAGGTAACGAATTTCGAGGGCGAAATTCTTTTAAGGAGGGAGTAATGTAACACCCCGATTTCTGTCTGAGGAAATGACCAAAATGCCCTGAGGTCATTTCGACCGAACTTCGAGGGTAACCATCTCGGTCGTCCGCGAAGGGACAACTCAATGTTTGAAGGGGATTAAATGGCCCTTGAATGCTCTCGAGCGAAAATTTACGTTTCATGGTTTAGTCAAAATGACCAAAATACCCTATAACGTTTTCTGGCGGGTAAAGGTGCCGATTGAGCCCGGAACTTTCCCCAGAGGTTTAAAAACATGTTTTCATGTGTCTAGAGGTCTCTGTTCAAGTCCCGGTGGTCCCGGGCAGTTTTAGTGCAAAATTACGAATTTGCCACTAGGATAGTGTTTTTGAGCTTAATGACGTAATTAAGCAAACCTAAGCAATATTAGGCTTTAAGCGAAGATTAATTTATTTCCCTAATTAATCTAGAGTCAAAATAATTTATTAAAGTTAATTAGAACCTAAAATTGCTTAGATTAAACTTAAATCCCTTTTTAGAACTCAAGACTCCTAGTCTTGGAATCTTGAATAGTGTTTTCTCTCTCAAATTCCTTAAATCAAGAAAATGTGTCTAGAGTTGTTTAGACTCTAAATTGAGGATTTAACTCACTAATAGTGCAAGACCACTCCTTAATTATGTCTAGACCACCTTAATTACCCATTTACCTTACCTAAACACTTTCTTACAAATTCCTAATCTTAAGCATAATCAAAGATACACCTAAACACAACTCTAAACCACAATTAAAATGCAAACTAATCCTCCCCATGGGCTGATGCATTTCGGCCAGACCTCATCCTCTTTGACCACATATTAAATTGTTTTCTCACTCAAAGAACCATGCTTGAGGCCATACCTTGAACCATACCTCACCATACCTTAAGCCATACCTCACCATGCCTCAAGAACACATTATCTCACATCATGGAACTCATGGAATGCCTCCATTCTGCACCCCCATGGCCGAACACATTCAGCCCATTCACACCCTTCATTTGTTTCATTTCTCTATAAATAGAATGCCTTGAGGAGCTTGCACCACTTTTAGATCATTTGCTAAGTTTAGGAACACTCAAAGCTTTTCTTTTTCTCTCAAAGTTTTGTGTTCTTCAAGTTCTTGGAGTTCTTGGAGTTCTTCATCTTCTTCATCTTCTTCTTCCATCTTCAAGTTCATCACACCATGTAGGGATTTTCTTTCATGTATTCTTTTCTTTAAAATTCTTGTTTCAAGCTTGATGTTCATAGTTTCTCTTGTCTCTTTTAGAACTTCATTTCCATTCCTTTTCCTTTTCATTTTCGGCCATAGGCCTTGGAGAACAAAGACATGAGAGCTTGATGATGAGAGTTTCATGATGATGTTCATCACTTGAAACAACTCTAGAGCTTGATCTTTGTTCTTGAGCAAAAATGTTTTTAGTTTTTCCTTTCTTGAACTCTTGAGAACTTTAGCTTTAATGATGTTTTAAAATGGCTCTATGAACTCAATGATGAGGACTCATGATGTTGGTGTTAATATATCATCAAGATCATGAACTCTAGAGTTCTAAAATGTCCCTTTTTCTTCTTGAAGATTTCGGCCATTTCCTTAAATTTTCTGGGCTTCATGGTTTGTTTTCCTAAAAATATTATGTTAAGTTTTAAAGAACTCTAAGCTTGACCTTACCTTGTTTGGATGAGTTTGGGTTATGGTTTAAATTCCTTTAAAGTCTTGTTAAGAGCTCTAGAAAGATAAAATGAACTTGCATAATTTATTTTATGCTTGCATTCATATTTACATTCTTGTTATGCACCTTTACTTTCAAGCTATCACCTAAGAACATAAAGATTAAAATGGAACTTGCATCTTCACTTAATTTAATTCTCAAAGCCTTTCTATTTCGGCCTTAAAGTCGATTGTTATTGGGCCTAGAGCACTAAAATAAAGAATTGAACTTGCATCCTCACTTAATTAATTCCTCGAATGCCTATCTATTTCGGCCTTAAAGTCGATTGTTGTTGGGCCAAGAGCACTAAAATAAAGAATTGAACCATGTATATTTACCTTCAAGCTTGCATGTTTAAGTTTATGCCTTGCATATTTAAATTCAAGTCATCACTTTACTTTGTAAGCAAGATTAAAAATGAAAAGCATGAGCACGTTTAGTTTATGTCGTAACTTAAGAACCTAGAGCTCAAAGACTTGCCTATTTCATCCCAAGATAAAGCTAAATGTGAATGTATTCCTTGAATGCATAATTTCGGCCAAGTAGTGATGATGGACTTGCAATGAGTTTTCATCTAGCTACTAGGACCAATAGTCTATGTTTTAAATTTTCCTTAAAGCTTTACAAATCTTTATAAGGTTATGTCATCACAAGTTGTGATTTTATTATCTTTTAAGGGATGGAATATGTTTTGGTCAGTGACCTAAGCCTTCACTTAGCCTCTTGATGAATTAAAATGTTTTGCAAAGAGTTTCAGAAGTTCTAGATCGATTCCGAGAGAAACTAGTTAACTTATGTACCTAGAAACGTCAATTTAACTCTCTTATTAAAGTTAAATGTTTTCGGTTCTGATATGATGAGTGTGATACTGTATGATGATGTTTTGATGTGTTGGAATGTGTGAAAATATCATATGATGATGTAGAAGCGATCCTATGCATGATAGGTAAGAAACTAGCTAACTAGAAATACCTTAAAGCTAGAATTTAACATAGTTTTGACCCATTTATTTTCGGAACTTATCCAAACTATTTTAATGGGAACATAATCAGATTTAGATTGTTTAGACATGAAAAACTTGGTAACATTTGGATTAGAATTGAATTCTAGCACCTATGGGGAAACTAGTAACTAGAAAACCGTAAAAATGCAAATGTAAAACTCTTAGAACATTTAATTTTCTGGATTCTGTCCAGCACCCTTACAACATGATAAACATGATTAAAAATTAGTCCTTAAGCATAGGAATGTCTCATAATTGATTTAGATTTAATATATAGCGCCTTCGGCGAAGACGGAACCAAGAAAGGGTCTAAAACGTAAGTTCTAGAACCCCGTGAACACAAGTTAGAGAATTTACCCTATGCTATTCAGATTGAAGTATGAACATGAGGATTACGAATGATGATTAATTATGAGCCGTTAGGTGCATAAAAATATGAGCGACGGATGTTAGAGAATTATATCTCAAGATTAAGACCCGTAAGGGTCAAAGCATAAGCTACCGTAAGGGTAAGCGTTTGAATGTTTTATGATGACGCATGTAGTATGCAAATAATGATGATGTTATTCATATGAGGAATTCATGAGGTTATATGTTTGTGTGGCATAAAGCAAATTTGGAAGGAAATTCGGTGTAATGACGTTGTGCCGCCGAATTTCCGACAAATTTGGGGACTTAAAGAGATTTTGAAAATTAAGGTACTAAGATGGGTTCTAGGATGACACCGGTTCGGCCGAGCACCTCCATAGAACTCATGTGACATCGGTACCATTTTACACTCTTAGGTGACACCGGTTCGGCCGAGCACCCCTAAGAAAATTGCCCCCTAACCCGTACTCAGATAGTCAGGATTTATGATTTATGATACGCTTATCGTTAAGTGGTAAGTAAGAACTAGTGACGACTAGTTAAGGTATGAGCTCATAACCTAGATATGTGACACGTTACGGGTGACACCGGTTGGCCGAGTACCCCGATTCGATTGTCTTTTAGGGTGGCCCATGAGGAAGGGAAGTTTCATGATTATGATTATGTCACTAAGTTTTGTCCCATATGAATGTTACTATTGCCACTTTATGCCACCAAGAATGATGATGCTTGATGTTATGTTTTATGTATGTGCATTAGGTAGTGCCATGCATACATTTTCTATCATGTTGCATCCATGACATTAAGATCATCCTAAAATGAATGGACCTTGGCTAAAATATATTTTAAAGTTTAAAATGAACCTAATACATGCTCAGTCATTTTGTATAAATAAACCCAAGGTTCCTGAGAACGTAGATGATGACACCTAGGTAGTAGAAGGCCCTACTGAGATTCTTTAGCAAGATTCTCACTCCCTCTATCTCTTTCTTTCCGTCACGTCTTCAGATGGCGACGTTCGTAGTGGTCGTGGACACCCCGACATGGGAGGTGCACTATGACCCGACTCACGGGTCATACCATTTTGAGGGACAGTGCACGGTGCGGGTTTTCATGTTCGTAGGGCGCTCGCCGCTCATCCGTGCACACCCCATCGCTTCTCCCGGCGCACCCTATGGCGACGATGAGCGGGTTTTTGAGCGCGCGTGAACGCATGACGAGAGAGTGCTCCGCACGCACACCGCCGCCCTAGCCATGCGAGACTATCCTGATTACATGCCCCGGACTTACTTCTCGGAGACCGATCCGTCCGAGGACCCGCCTACCCATCCGTAGCGAGCTCGCCCTCTCCCCACCATCGAGGGAGGGCAGTGAGGATACCGTGACTCAGCCACGGCTTGCACGACGACCGGAGATGCGACCATACCGCGGGGGACACACTCGATCCCCATTCCGCCTCTTCACGTCCGAGGAGCTCGCCCAGTTTCTCGGATATTTGCCTCGTTCGCGAGATGGGCCTTGATGAGAGGTGACGATCGTCCGATGGAGTACCCGGTTAGAGCACACACCACTTAGATGGGGATAAACCTTCTTTTGTTTAGAGGTTATCCCATTAAATGCACTTGGGTAGGGGAGTAGATTATGTTCATGTTTTATGCTGTATTTTCTTTTATGCATTTCCCTTGTACTAAATTAAGTCCCACACTTATAAGTGGGCAAGTTATATATATATATATAAGATGATATTCAGTGATGTTCATGCTGTGCCTTATATCATGATGTTGTGAGACATTTGTTTTACTATACATGGTTTATCGCTTATCGCATCACGCGGCTCTCACTTTGTATTTCAAAAAAAATTTACCCGTATTTTCCGCTAAGTATTTCAAAGTAAAAATGAGAACTATGAGGTAACAGACTAATGATTAACCTGAATATGTTCTAGAGTATTGGGTTAAAAATTAGGATGTTACATTATGGTATCAGAGGCGATTCGATTCTCATGGAGCACGAGGATTGGGTGACTATGCTTTCTAAAGTGTAGTACGATAGCTATGTCATGCGTAGTGCTTAGCTAGAGATAAGCTATAGGGTAGAGGTGCATGACCCTTGTCTACTTGCGTGTGCCATGGTAACTAGCTCATCTTACATGGAATATTGAGCCTGATCACCTCAGTGTTTATTGTCTCATGTGCTTAGGAACCAATGGCACCAAGGAGACAACCTAGGACCCCGACCGAAGGAGACCAAAGCGATGCCCATCTTTGCTGCTTTGTTTGTGACATGGCAAGAGCCATGGAGCAGATGTTCGAGAGGATGAACCAATAAGGGGACACGTCGTGCTCCCCCTCTTTGAGATGGTCGAGCAAGCGAGGTTTGGTGAGTTTCGCAAAGCGAACCCGCCAACCTTCCAGAGAGCCATGGACCCCGACCAAGCTGATGAGTGGATCAAAAACATGGAAAAGATCTACTCTGTGGTGGCTTGCTCAGGGGAGCAGAAGGTCACCTTTGCGGCCTATATGATGGAATCGGATGCCGAGTTTTAGTGGACCGGCACCCGAAGACTGCTAGAAGCTTCTGGTACCCATTTGTCAATCGAGCTATTCAAGACCTACTTCTATGAGAAGTACTTCCCGGAGTCGGTAAGAGCATAAAGGATATCGAGTTCATGCAGTTAACTCAAGGAGGAAGGACTGTCGCCCGATGCAGCGAGATTCGAAGAACTGATTAAGTTCTCACGGGTGTTCCAAGGGAATCCCGACGAGATATGGAAATGTGTGAAATACGAGGCCGATTGAAGCCGTAACTGAACTATGCCGTAGCACATATGGAGATCAGGGATTTCCCCACCCTGGTCAACAAGTGCCGCATTCTGGAGGAAGGACAAGGTAAGCTTCAGGCTGCGAGGGCGGAACGAGCTAAGGGGCTAGGACCTCAAGCCCCGAAGTTCAAACCCCAACACCAAAACCAACCACGAAACCATTATAACCCCTACCACGCCAACCAATTCAAACCACAACAACAACAAAGAACCCCCTTCCACCAACAACCCAAGCAACCATACCGACCACAATTTCAGAACAACAACAACAACCGACAAGGAGGGTCGGGTGGCCCCCGAAACAACCAAGGAGGATCAAGTGGGACCAAGAAAAAGACGCCCCAAGGAGCCCCCGCCACCTTTGCTAGGCCTACACCGGCAATACTATGCCCCGGTCTGGGAAAGATCATGGCAACCGTCCCTGCCTAGCTAGACAAAACGTGTGCTTCAAGTACGGGAAGCCCGGCCACTACGCCAATAGATGCAACAACGGAGGGCCAGCAAATCAGAACCCTAGGCCGCAACACCAAGGGAGGGTCTTCACCCTCAATGTAGACGAAGTGGACACATCCAACGGTCTCATAGAAGGTAAGTGCGAAATAGATGGTATGACCTTAACTGTACTTTATGACTCTGGTGCAACACATTCTTTTATTTCTTATGCTAGTGTCGAGGCTCTAAATTTGAAAACTTCCAAACTTCCTTTTGATCTTATTGTCTCTACCCCCACAAATCATCCTGTGAATACTTGTTATTGTTGTCTAAATTGTCACCTCACCACAGAAAATAGATCATATGTTGTGGATTTAATTTGTTTACCCATGAAAGGTATAGGAGTAGTTCTTGGCATGGATTGGCTTCACGCCAATCGTGTATTGTTAGACTGTGACACCAAAGCAGTTATCTTTCCTTCTCCCCCTAGTGAAATAAGTCAACCTTTGAAACTCTATCTCAATGCCATAGAGGTCCACTATAGTGGGAAAAAGACTAAGGGATATGTTCTCTTAGCCGCTAGCGAAGTACACTTTGAGCATAATTTAGAGAATATACCAGTAGTGAGAGACTATCCCGAGGTGTTTCCGGAAGATATACCCGAGTTCCCTCCCGAGCGAGAAGTGGAGTTCTCCATTGAGTTGGTTCCTGGAGCGGGACCAATCTCCATTGCCTCCTATAGAATGTCACCCCTAAAACTAGCTGAGCTTAAAACCCAACTTGAGGAACTTTTAGAGAAAAGCTTTATAAGACCTAGTGCTTCACCATGGGGAGCCCCGGTCTTGTTCGTGAAAAAGAAGGACGGGAGTATGAGGTTGTGCATAGATTATAGGCAATTAAATCGTGTGTGATGAAAAACAAATACCCTTTGCCTAGGATTGATGATCTCATGGACCAATTGAGAGGAGCGGTAGTGTTTTCCAAGATCGACCTAAGGTCAGGATACCACCAAATTAGAGTGAGAGATCAAGATATACCAAAGACCGCCTTTAGAACTCGGTATGGACACTTTGAGTTCGCGGTGATGTCTTTTGGATTGACAAATGCTCCTGCAGTATTTATGGATTACATGAATAGGATCTTTAGACCCTATTTAGATCAGTTCATGGTCGTTTTCATAGATGATATACTCATCTATTCGAAGACCCACGAGGGGCATGAGCGTCATTTGAGGATAGTTTTGGAGATTTTGAAAGAGAAAAAGTTGTATGCAAAACTCTCTAAGTGTGAATTTTGGTTGGAGGAGGTCAAGTTTTAGGAGCACGTTGTGTCAAAAGGAGGCATAGCCGATGTTCCTAGTAAGGTAGAAGCCGTAATGTATTGTGATAGACCGGCCACCGTAGCGAAATACGGAGCTTTTGGGCTTAGCAAAGCTACTACCGTAGGTTTATCAAAGGATTTTCCCGATTAGCCCTACCCTTGACCAAGCTCACTAGGAAGAATGCCCAGTTTGAGTGGAGCCCCGAATGTGAGAAGAGTTTTCAAGAGCTTAAGGAAAGGTTAACCACGACCCCAGTCTTAGTCTTACCTAGCCCCAATGTACCCTTCGAGGTATATTGTGATGCTTGAACAAAGGACTAGGGTGTGTGTTGATGCAAAATAGGCAAGTGGTAGCCTATGCATCACGACAACTCAAGCCTCACGAGGCTAACTACCCCACCCATGACCTAGAATTAGCCGCCGTAGTATTTGCCTTAAAGATGTGGAGACACCATCTGTATGGTGTAAGGTTTGAAGTTTTCTCCGATCATAAGAGTCTCAAGTACCTCTTTGATCAAAGGAGTTAAACATGAGGCAAAGAAGGTGGAGGGAATTCCTCAAACACTACGATTTCGGTTTAAGTTACCACCCCGGCAAGGCTAATGTAGTCGCGGACGCCTTGAGCCGAAAATCGTTACACATCCCACATGATGATCAAAGAAGTTGAGTTGATAGAAGTTTAGGGATATGAATCTAGGGATGTCAGCAACCGATAGAGGGATAAAGATGTGCTATCTTAGTGTAACAAGTGGATTTAAGCAAAGAATCATGTTAGCACAACGAGAGAATGAGGAGTTCGAAGAGATCATAGATGCTGTTAAGGCGGGAAAGTTGAAGGGTTTCGAAAGAGGCGAGGATTGGATATGGAGATTTGAGGGAAGGATCTGCGTACCCCAAGATGGTGACCTCCGAGAAAAGATCTTGGAGGAGGCTCACAAAAGCTATTTCACCATTCATCCCGGTGTCACCAAGATGTACCAAGACTTGAAGAAGATGTTTTGGTGGCCCGGAATGAAGAAGGATGTAGTCGCCTGGGTTAGTAAGTGCTTGGTATGTCAGAAAGTGAAAATCGAGCACCAAAAACTTTCAGGTTTGTTGCAACCCCTGTCAATCCCCGAATGGAAGTGGGAATGCATATCCATGGATTTCGTGACAGGATTGCCTAAGACCCAAGCTGGCCATGATGCTATTTGGGTGATAGTGGATCGACTAACCAAGTCGGCACACTTTCTACCTATTAGAGTGACATACTCTTTAGATAAATTGGCTCAGTTATACATCCAAGAGATCGTAAGATTGCATGGAGTACCGTCGACGATAATCTCGGATAGAGATCCGCGGTTTACGTCGCGTTTTTGGGGAGCCTTTCAAAAGGCGTTTGGTTCAAAGCTATGCTTAAGCACTGCTTACCACCCACAAACAGACGGAGAATCCGAAAGGACGATCCAAACCCTAGAGGATATGCTAAGAGCCTGTGTGTTAGACCAAAGGGGAAGTTGGGATAAGTACTTGCCTTTGATCGAGTTTGCGTATAACAACAGTTATCACGCGAGCATCGGTATGGCACCGTACGAGGCATTGTATGGGAGGAAGTGCCAATCACCTTTATGTTGGTATGAGTCCGGAGAACAAACCATAATAGGACCTGATGTAGTGAGGGAGACGACGAAACAAATCAAGAGGATCCGGGATAGGATGCTCACTGCTCAAAGTAGACAATAGAGCTATGCGAACAAGCGGCGCAAGCCCTTGGAGTTCGAAGAGGGAGAACATGTGTTCCTTAGGATTACCCCCACTACAGGCATAGGGAGAGCCATGAAAGTCAAAAAGTTGAGCCCCCGATTCCTTGGTCCTTTCCAAATTCTTCAAAGGATAGGAACAGTTGCCTACAAAATAGCCTTACCCCCTAATCTTTCAAATCTTCATGACGTCTTTCACGTCTCTCAGTTAAGGAAGTATGAGTCCGACCCTAGCCACGTTTTAGAGCCAGAGCATGTTCAGTTAAGGGAAGACCTAACTTTCAATCTTCCCCCTACGAGAATCGTGGACCGCGGAGTCAAGCAGCTGAGGAACAAGTCTGTTCCATTGGTAAAGGTAGCATGGGGATGCGACAAATCCGAAGAGTTTACATGGGAGCTAGAGTCAAAAATGCGAGACAAGTATCCCGAGCTTTTCCAAGGTAACGAATTTCGAGGGCGAAATTCTTTTTAAGGAGGGGAGTAATGTAACACCCCGATTTCTCTGTCTGAGGGAAATGACCAAAATGCCCCTGAGGTCATTTCCTGACCCGAACTCGAGGGTAACCAACTCGGTCGTCCTCGAAGGGTCAACTCAATGTTTGAAGGGGATTAAATGGCCCTTGAATGCTCTCGGAAGCGAAAATTTCGTTTTCCGCAGTTTCGGGTCAAAATGACCAAAATACCCCTATAACGTTTTTACGCGGGTAAAGGTGCCGATTGAGCCCGGAACTTTCCCCAGAGGTTTAAAAACATGTTTTCATGTGTCTAGAGGTCTCTGTTCAAGTCCCGGTGGTCCCGGGCAGTTTTAGTGCAAAATTACGATTTTGCCCCTAGAATAGTGTTTTTGAGCTTAATGACGTAATTAAGCAAACCTAAGCAATATTAGGCTTTAAACGAAGATTAATTTATTTCCCTAATTAATCTAGAGTCAAAATAATTTATTAAAGTTAATTAGAACCTAAAATTGCTTAGATTAAACTTAAATCCCTTTTTAGAACTCAAGACTCCTAGTCTTGGAATCTTGAATAGTGTTTTCTCTCTCAAATTCCTTAAATCAAGAAAATGTGTCTAGAGTTGTTTAGACTCTAAATTGAGGATTTAACTCACTAATAGTGCAAGACCACTCCTTAATTATGTCTAGACCACCTTAATTACCCATTTACCTTACCTAAACACTTTCTTACAAATTCCTAATCTTAAGCATAATCAAAGATACACCTAAACACAACTCTAAACCACAATTAAAATGCAAACTAATCCTCCCCATGGGCTGATGCATTTCGGCCAGACCTCATCCTCTTTGACCACATATTAAATTGTTTTCTCACTCAAAGAACCATGCTTGAGGCCATACCTTGAACCATACCTCACCATACCTTAAGCCATACCTCACCATGCCTCAAGAACACATTATCTCACATCATGGAACTCATGGAATGCCTCCATTCTGCACCCCCATGGCCGAACACATTCAGCCCATTCACACCCTTCATTTGTTTCATTTCTCTATAAATAGAATGCCTTGAGGAGCTTGCACCACTTTTAGATCATTTGCTAAGTTTAGGAACACTCAAAGCTTTTCTTTTTCTCTCAAAGTTTTTGTGTTCTTCAAGTTCTTGGAGTTCTTGGAGTTCTTCATCTTCTTCATCTTCTTCTTCCATCTTCAAGTTCATCACACCATGTAGGGATTTTCTTTCATGTATTCTTTTCTTTAAAATTCTTGTTTCAAGCTTGATGTTCATAGTTTCTCTTGTCTCTTTTTAGAACTTCATTTCCATTCCTTTTTCCTTTTCATTTTCGGCCATAGGCCTTGGAGAACAAAGACATGAGAGCTTGATGATGAGAGTTTCATGATGATGTTCATCACTTGAAACAACTCTAGAGCTTGATCTTTGTTCTTGAGCAAAAATGTTTTTAGTTTTTCCTTTCTTGAACTCTTGAGAACTTTAGCTTTAATGATGTTTTAAAATGGCTCTATGAACTCAATGATGAGGACTCATGATGTTGGTGTTAATATATCATCAAGATCATGAACTCTAGAGTTCTAAAATGTCCCTTTTTCTTCTTGAAGATTTCGGCCATTTCCTTAAATTTTCTGGGCTTCATGGTTTGTTTTCCTAAAAATATTATGTTAAGTTTTAAAGAACTCTAAGCTTGACCTTACCTTGTTTGGATGAGTTTGGGTTATGGTTTAAATTCCTTTAAAGTCTTGTTAAGAGCTCTAGAAAGATAAAATGAACTTGCATAATTTATTTTATGCTTGCATTCATATTTACATTCTTGTTATGCACCTTTACTTTCAAGCTATCACCTAAGAACATAAAGATTAAAATGGAACTTGCATCTTCACTTAATTTAATTCTCAAAGCCTTTCTATTTCGGCCTTAAAGTCGATTGTTATTGGGCCTAGAGCACTAAAATAAAGAATTGAACTTGCATCCTCACTTAATTAATTCCTCGAATGCCTATCTATTTCGGCCTTAAAGTCGATTGTTGTTGGGCCAAGAGCACTAAAATAAAGAATTGAACCATGTATATTTACCTTCAAGCTTGCATGTTTAAGTTTATGCCTTGCATATTTAAATTCAAGTCATCACTTTACTTTGTAAGCAAGATTAAAAATGAAAAGCATGAGCACGTTTAGTTTATGTCGTAACTTAAGAACCTAGAGCTCAAAGACTTGCCTATTTCATCCCAAGATAAAGCTAAATGTGAATGTATTCCTTGAATGCATAATTTCGGCCAAGTAGTGATGATGGACTTGCAATGAGTTTTCATCTAGCTACTAGGACCAATAGTCTATGTTTTAAATTTTCCTTAAAGCTTTACAAATCTTTATAAGGTTATGTCATCACAAGTTGTGATTTTATTTTATTATCTTTTAAGGGATGGAATATGTTTTGGTCAGTGACCTAAGCCTTCACTTAGCCTCTTGATGAATTAAAATGTTTTGCAAAGAGTTTCAGAAGTTCTAGATCGATTCCGAGAGAAACTAGTTAACTTATGTACCTAGAAACGTCAATTTAACTCTCTTATTAAAGTTAAATGTTTTCGGTTCTGATATGATGAGTGTGATGCTGTATGATGATGTTTTGATGTGTTGGAATGTGTGAAAATATCATATGATGATGTAGAAGCGATCCTATGCATGATAGGTAAGAAACTAGCTAACTAGAAATACCGTAAAGCTAGAATTTAACATAGTTTTGACCCATTTATTTTCGAAACTTATCCAAACTGTTTTAATGGGAACATAATCAGATTTAGATTGTTTAGACATGAAAAACTTGGTAACATTTGGATTAGAATTGAATTCTAGCACCTATGGGGAAACTAGTAACTAGAAAACCGTAAAAATACAAATGTAGAACTCTTAGAACATTTAATTTTCTGGATTCTGTCCAGCACCCTTACAACATGATAAACATGATTAAAAATTAGTCCTTAAGCATAGGAATGTCTCATAATTGATTTAGATTTAATATATAGCCTTAGTGAAGGCGGAACCAAGAAAGGGTCTAAAACGTAAGTTCTAGAACCCCGTGAACACAAGTTAGAGAATTTGCCCTATGCTATTCAGATTTAAGTATGAACATGAGGATTAAGAATCATGATTAATTATGAGCCCTTAGGTGCATAAAAATATGAGCGACGGATGTTAGAGAATTATATCTCAAGATTAAGACCCGTAAGGGTCAAAGCATAAGCTACCGTAAGGGTAAGCGTTTGAATGTTTTATGATGACGCATGTAGTATGCAAATAATGATGATGTTATTCATATGAGGAATTCATGAGGTTATATGTTTGTGTGGCATAAAGCAAATTTGGAAGGAAATTCGGTGTAATGACGTTGTGCCGCCGAATTTCCGACAAATTTGGGGACTTAAAGAGATTTTGAAAATTAAGGTACTAAGATGGGTTCTAGGATGACACCGGTTCGGCCGAGCACCTCCATAGAACTCATGTGACATCGGTACCATTTTACACTCTTAGGTGACACCGGTTCGGCCGAGCACCCCTAAGAGTTTTGCCCTCTAACCCGTACTCAGATAGTCGGGATTTATGATTTGTGATACGCTTATCGTTAAGTGGTAAGTAAGAACTAGTGACGACTAGTTAAGGTATGAGCTCATAACCTAGATATGTGACACGTTCTGGGTGACACCGGTTCGGCCGAGTACCCCCAGTTCGATTGTCTTTTAGGGTGGCCCATGAGGAAGAGAAGTTTCATGATTATGATTATGTCACTAAGTTTTGTCCCATATGAATGTTACTATTGCCACTTTATGCCACCAAGAATGATGATGCTTGATGTTATGTTTTATGTATGTGCATTAGGTAGTGCCATGCATACATTTTCTATCATGTTGCATCCATGACATTAAGATCATCCTAAAATGAATGGACCTTGGCTAAAATATATTTTAAAGTTTAAAATGAACCTAATACATGCTCAGTCATTTTGTATAAATAAACCCAAGGTTCCTGAGGACGTAGATGATGACACCTAGGTAGTAGGAGGCCCTACTGAGATTCTTTAGCAAGATTCTCACTCCCTCTATCTCTTTTTTTCCGTCACGTCTTCAGATGGCGGCGTTAAGAGTGTTCGTGGACACCCGACATGGGAGGTGCACTATGACCCGACTCACGGGTCATACCATTTTGAGGGACAGTGCACGGTGCGGGTTTTCATGTTCGTAGGACGCTCCTTCGCTCATCCCGTGCACACCCATCGTTTCTCCCCGACTGCACCCTATGGCGACGATGAGCGGGTTTTTGAACGCGCGTGAACGCATGACGAGAGAGTGCTCCGCACGCACACCGCCGCCCTAGCCATGCGAGACTATCCCGATTACGTGCCCCGGACTTACTTCTCGGAGACCGATCCGTCCGAGGACCCGCCTACCCATCCGTATAGCGAGAGCTCTGCCCCCTCTCCCCCACCATCGAGGGAGGGCAGTGAGGATATCGTGACTCAGCCACGGCTTGCACGACGACTGGAGATGCGACCATACCGCGGGGGACACACTCGATCCCCATTCCGCCTCTTCACGTCCGAGGAGCTCGCCCAGTTTCCCGGATATTTGCCTCGTTCGCGAGATGGGCCTTGATAGGAGGTGACGATCGTCCGATGGAGTACCCGGTTAGAGCACACACCACTTAGATGGGGATAAACCTTCTTTTGTTTAGAGGTTATCCCATTAGATGCACTTGGGTAGGGGAGTAGATTATGTTCATGTTTTATGCTGTATTTTCTTTTATGCATTTCCCTTGTACTAAATTAAGTCCTACACTTATAAGTGGGCAAGTTATATATATATATAAGATGATATTCAGTGATGTTCATGCTGTGCCTTATATCATGATGTTGTGAGACATTTGTTTTACTATACATGGTTTACCGCTTATCGCATCACGCGGCTCTCACTTTGTATTTCAAAAAAAATTTACCCGTATTTTCCGCTAAGTATTTCAAAGTAAAAATGAGAACTATGAGGTAACAGACTAATGATTAACCTGAATATGTTCTAGAGTATTGGGTTAAAAATTAGGATGTTACATTATGGTCACAAAATAAAGGGTTTGTGAGAAGAGGTTTGAGGTTACAAGAAATAGAGGTGAATTGAGGATGATGGTAAACAAGGTGGTAACGTGTGAGGGCTGGGGGTTATTTAAGTGATGTGACATAACTGACTGAAGGTGAATTGACTCCCTTGGAATTGTCTTCAACAACACTGTTATGAGAAATTGCAATCAAATCGGAGACTCCTTGTTAGTTTTAGTGATTATGAGGTTCTTCAGCTTCTCCTTCTTCTTCAGATTGCTCTTCTTGATGATCAGAAATATCACTTTCTGATACCTTCAGAGACTTGTGTTATGGAGCTTACTTTCTGATGCTTTGTCTTTCATTATCTTGCTATCAGAAGAACCTTTTAGATTCATCTTTACAAAGCTTTCTTCTAGATTTTCAAGATCATTGGCATGGTCCTTTCTGAGCTCTTTGAACTTGATATGTATGGTCTCTTCTACGCATAACGTTCTCTTGTTGTATACCCTATAGGCCCTAGAAACAGAAGAGTACCCTAGAAAGATACCATTATTAGACTTTGAATCAAACTTTGCAAGTTTGTCCAAGGTGTTAAGAATGAAACATGATGAGCAAAAGATATGAAAATATGATATGTTGGGCTTTCTACCTTTCCATAGCTCATAAGGAGTTTTCTTGAGAATAAGCCTAAGAAAGATTCTATTTTGTATGTAGCAAGAGGTATTTATAGCCTCTGCCCAAAAACCTTTTGACAAACCACTTTTTAGAAGCATTATTCTAGTCATTTCCTACAAGCTTTTGTTTTTCCTTTCAGCTATCCCATTTTGTTGGCGAGTTCTAGGTGCAGAAAAATCATGAAAAATGCCATAATTTTCACAAAACTCATTAAAAACATGATTATCAAATTCTCCCCTATGATCAGATCTGATAATACTAGTTTGAGATTCTTTTTCAATACAAACACATTTAGCAAAAACTTTGAATCTTTCAACTACATCATCCTTAGAAGCTAGAAAGATAACCTATAAATTCAGAGTAATCGTTCACTATAACAAGGCAATATCTCTTTCCAACAAGACTTGCAGTCTTGGTTAGACCAAAGAGATCTATATGTAAAAGCTCAAGTGGTTTAGTGGTTGAAACCACATGCTTCTTATGGAAAGAAGTTTGGTTTGCTTTCCTTTCTCATAGAAGTCACAAGTTGAGTCCTTGTCAAATGTGATCTTTGGAAGGCCTTTAACAAGCTCTTTTTGAGAGAGCTGAGAAATAAGTTTCATATGAGAATGCCCAAGTTTCTTATTCCATAACCACTTATTATCTGTGAAGGATACGAGACATTTTACATTTTGATCTCTTAGATCATCTAAGGATAACACATATGTGTTATCATACCTCTTTCCAGATATAATCACTTGTTCTGAAGTAGGACTTACCATTTTGCATGCATTAGTATTAAAAATAACATTAAAGCCTTGATCACCAAACTGACTGATACATAATAAGTTGTGAGCTAGACCATCATACCAAGATATAAGAAATTTGGTGAGAATTATCCTTACCAACATCTCCTATGCCTGTGGCCTTAGCCTTACTTCCATTTGCGAATTTTACTGATCCTGAGTTCTTGGGTAGCAGATTTCTTAACCATTTTCTTGATCCGGACATATGCCTTGAATAGCTACTGTCCATCTACCATTTATTATTAGGTTTTACATGCGTACTTAGGCAGACCTGCAATGAACATATTTTTTACTTTAGGTACCCTATTCTCTTGGGTCCTCTTGAGTTATTCTGAGAAGAAGGTTGTCCAACCTTTTTGAAAAACTTCCTTTTCATGAAGCATTTGTCAGGTGGATGTCCTTTCTTAAAACAAATAGTATAGGAAAATTTTCTCTTTTCTTTCTTGAGGAGAAATGATTTTCCCTTTTTGTCACACTTTTCTTCATATCCCAATCCAGTCTTTTGAAAATATGGCCCCTGACCTCCAAGTATTAAATCAAGATTCCTTGATCCATTTACCATTTTTTCAAGGTCAGATTTAAGAAGATTTGAAGTTCTTTCAAACTCAGAAATGACTTTCTGAGTATTTTCATTTTTACTTGCAACTTCAGATTCTAAGGCTGAGTTTATATATAAAACTTTGTTTTCTTCTTTCATATCTTTATTTTCAAGCCTTAGATTCTCAGCTTTTGTCTTGACCATTTTGAGTTCTAGAATAGTTTTCTTATGTTCCTTTTTCAGACTGAGATAATGTGAAGAAAGAGTTTAAGAGTCTTCAAGCAATTCTTGATAAAGAGATAAAAGCTTATCATAGGAGAGATTAGAATCAGTGTTATTTTCCTCTAATTTAGTTTCTGATGAATATCCTACCATGAAGCATAGATTGGCAACATCCATCTCCTTTTGATCTTCTGACTTTTCCTTTTCTTCCTCTGATTCGCTCCAGGTAGCCAGCATGCATTTCCTCTTGGGTACGATTCTTTTCTGTGGGCCTTTAAGTTTGGGACAATCTGGTTTAAAATGACCTTTCTTTGCATAGTGAAAGCAGATGACACCTTTAGGTTTCAGCTTTCCTTTTCTATTCTCCCTGAAGTTCATATCTCTTCTCTTCTTCATTTTTTCTCTCTAGACTCTAGATATTTTTCTTACAAGCATGGAAAGCTCGTTTTCATCTTCTTCATCTGACTCATCATTAGTCACATCTTCCTCATCAGAGGCTTCAATAAGTTTCATTGCCTTAGCTTTATAGGTGTTTTGAGGAGACGAATGCAAAGCTACAGGCTTGATCGTTTTGCTGGCTATGACCTTGGGCAGCCATTTGGTAAGGAGGCTTCTTAAGATTTTTCTAACCATTTCTGAGTTAGAGTATCTTTTGCCTAAACCCTTTAGTTGGTCTATGATATGCATAAACCTTATGGTCATTTCAGCAATATTCTCTTGATCTATCATTTTAAACAGTTCATACTAATGGACCAACATACTAATCTTAGTTTCTTTCACTTTATCAGTCCCCTCATGCAGCATATGCAGTCTGTCCTATATTTCTTTTGCTATGTCACAAACAATGATTTTTTCATATTCAGCTTTGCTTAGCGCACACGTGAATTGGTACATGGCATTTGAGTTCAATTGAACTCTGATCGTTTATTGCTCTGTCCACCTACTCTTAGGGATTTCTCTAGATGATGAGGGTGTATCATCTATTTCTGGAAATTTCTCCTTTGGAAAATAATCTCCTTCTTGTATAATCTCCTACAAGTCAAGACATGTGTATTTTGTAAACAACTCCATTCTATCCCTCTAGTATGCATAATCTTCACCATCAAAAAATGGCGGTCTGTAGATAGAGTGACCTTTAGCTATGTGAACATTTTGTGCCATTTATTCCTTGGATCTTTGTCCTCTGCAGTTGTTAGAATACTCAATCCCTTAGAGGCCAAGCTCTGATGCCACTTGTAGGTAGAAAAGCACATGAGAAGGGGGTTGAATCGTGTTCTTCTTTTTCATTCCTTAATAAACTTCTGAAAAAAAAACTTTATCAAAACTATGAAGTTATGAACTTGTAGTGCAACAGAAAACAATGTTAGTTTCTTCAAAAATTGAACTTTCTAAACTAAACAAGCAATAGAAAAATGAAAGATAGTTTTGCCAAACAGAAACTGATAATAAAACAGATATGGAAATAAAATAAGAGATGAAGGGGAAGAAAGATATAACATAAGAAATTTTATACTGGTTCGAAAAACCTGCTTACATTCAGTTCTCAACAACCATAGAGTTTCACTAAATCTTTCTTCAACCTAAGAAAGAACAAAGATAGTCTTTACAGTAGCCTTCCCAAGCTATGTCTAGTGACTAGTAGACAACCTTTATTGTCACAAACCAAGTAGTTATTCACCAGTCTCTTCAAGCTGAATCGAGTAGTCTTGTATTAGCCTCTCCAAGCTAAAATCGTGACCAGTAAAATTCTTTTACTGTCACGTTGCAAGTAGTCATTGACAAGCTTCTTCAAACTATCTTACACTGATCACTACTAGATCAAGGATACAAAGGTTATATGTTTGGGTTGCCACTCTAACTATCGTAAACTCAAGATTTCTTTAAATTTACAATGAGAGGTCTTGGAAAGACTTGAATGACTTCTTTCTAGATGTTTTTCCTTGGAAGAACATATGATCAATGAAGAGTGTAGAAAGATGATTTTGTGAACAAGGAAATAATTATAATCAGTAATGAGTTTTACAGAAAGATGAAGGGAAAACTTGACAAAGATTTCAAATTCTCTTTTTACCAGCGTTATTTCTTTATTCTTTGAAAGCACAACATCTCTATTTATAGAGGTCTTCCATGTGACCGTTGCCTTTAATCAGATCTTCCAAGGACACATCAATTTTTTATTTGTGTCTTGAAAAGATAGTCTAGAAGTATAGCCTATTTGTCTGTCAGGTCAGGTTGTAGAAGCTGTTGTGGTGTTGAGATTTCTTATGTCCTTCAGGAACTACTCTTATTTTCTGAACCATGGTTTCTGAACTTTTTCTTCTAGAACTTTTTGATAGTTGACTTCATAGGCAAAAAAGACTATTAGCCGGTTCTGACACCGGGATTTGACTTTTTCGAATTCGAATTCAAATTTGAAATTCAAATTTTCCTTCATTTTGTTGTAGAATGCACTATTTTACTAAGTATAAGCTTTTTGAAGTGTGTAACATTCCCTTGACAAAAGTTAAGTCTTCTTATCTTCAATCATAGTTTGTTGGTGATTTAATCTTTACGAATGTGAGGATTAAAGATAGTAGAATACCTTAGGCTTCAAGATTGATTGATATATTTCTTTCAGGTGTACTTTCTGAAGTCCAGTACTACTTTCTGAAGTCCAGTACTACTTTCTGAAGCCTCAAATACTTGGTTTCTTGTATTGTTGATTTCTTATTCAAATCATTGACTGTCTTAAGCTTGAAATAAAGATATAATTTCACTTCCTTTATAGATCATATCTCTTAATATGAGATAGCAACATGAAATATATCCTCATTTGAGTAAGCCTTGCTTTTGCTAAATGATAGAATCCTATTGTAATCTTACAAGAAACTCAAGACAACCATTAGATGTTCTTCAAAGTATTTTATTTGAATTTGCTTTGCTATCATTCAAAACTAATTAGTGCTTTCTTGAAAGGGTTCTAGAGCTAACAATCCTCCTTTTTTTATGATGACAAACCATTTAAAGAAAAGTTTTTGAACAGATATTGAAAGAAATATTGTTGAAAAAATAAGCATGATATATCATATTCTTTTAACCTTATCAGTGCAAGTGATTTTTGAGAAGTCCTTTTCTTAAGGCATGATATGGATCACATAAAAGCGTTTTTGGCCTTAAGTAACTTGAATCAAAGCTATTATGATTGTTCATGAAATTTTGAATTTACTTTAAGTACTTTATGAGATGTATCATAAACAAATATGATTGTTTAAGTCCTTTTTACATAAATAGCATGATTTTCAGTAAAAAAAAAAAACTTCTGAAGATCCTTGTGTTTTAATAACTAACAAAACATACTTGTGATATTTTATCTTTGATTAGATATGTTTTCATCATATCTCCATCCAACCATACTTTTTCAAAAACAAATGTTCACGATATTGAATATAAATAAGAAAGATAGGAGCATTTTGAACAACCACATACCAGATTTTATAGTTATGATGCCCATAAGAACCCTAAGAAAACAAGATGTACTGTTCCAAGTTTCTAAAGCTCAAAATGGATTAATCCCAAGATAAAACAGAGAAAAAGCAACAACACATAGAATTTTGGATTGTAGTCATAGGTACCAAAACTATTAGATCATTATATTTCATAAGAGGAACATATGCTATGCTTTAGATATATAAACAGAGCATAAGGTTGACATGTATCAGAATAGATAGATCATATATAAAGAGCATGCACAGCACAGAAATAAGTAGCAGAAACTGATATATATATATATATATATATATATATATATATATGAAAGAAGGAAGAGGTATCATAGTAGAAACATAAAAAAAATCTTCAAAAGATGCTAAAAACATGCTAAAATTTTTTGAATAGGCTCCCCTTCAGCAATAGCTTCCCCTGTGTTTCATAGGACAAAATGATTTTCTTCATGATGTTTTCTTGTCCCTCTTTTGTTATCAACAAAAAGAGGTGTGCTGGAAATATGTAACCCCATCATCAGCCCCGATGCCTGACTTCATAAAGGATTTCCAATAATAGTTCTTCATGCCTTTGAGAACTTGCTTCAAGATGATTTAGCCTGTTGTTGATAAGGTGTTGTTCATATAGTAGTAATTGGACCTTTGTGTAGTTTGACTGTGTTGCTGGTGTTGGTCGGTTTGATGAGGGATCAACTCCCTGTGTAGCAGAGGGATCAGGTATAGTGGAAACAGGAGGCTTTTCCGTTCTAGGAGAAGACATAGCAGCAAGAGACTTTTTTTTTGAAGATGATCCCATCTTGGAAGTAGATTTTGTATTAGAAAAGTTTGTCTCTTGCTCAGAATCTGAGGTCATACTATGATTATAGGGTGAACCCCTGTAACGTCCCGATTTTTCCCGTGTGCAAATGACCAGAATGTCCCTGAGGTCATTTTTATCTGGAAAATAAGGATAGCCGATCCCGGTCATCCTCAAAGGGTTGTTTTATTATTGAATGGCGACTACGTGTATGATGCGTGTTAATAGAGTAGAAGAATCTCATTTTTGGGTTCCTGTGTGCAAAATTACCAAAATATCCATGTGGTAATTTAACGCGAGATTAACAGCCGATTAGACCTGGACTTTACCCGAGAGTTTGAAATGACATTTTTAAGGGATGTTTAATGTATGTTTAGGCCCGGGTGGTCCTGGGGAATTTTTGTGAAAAATAACCGTTTTGCCCCTAATTAAGGGCATAATGAGCTTAATTGCGTGATTAATGAAACCTAAGCAATATTAGGCTCTAATTAAAGATTAATTAATTCTAATAATTAATCTAGAGTCTAAATAATTAATTGAGGTTAATTAGGGCCTAAGATTGCTTAAAGAAATTCAAAATCCTTTTCTTAATTAAAGACTTTATGTCATATTTCATTAAATAGTATTTTCTTTCTCCAATTCCTTGAATTAAGGAATCAAAGATGTGATTGAAATTCTTGTTGAATAAGGTTTGACTCCAATAAGTGAGCAAGAGCATTCCTTAACCATGTCTTGAGTGGCCTTAATCACTTTCTTTCTTGCCTAAACACTTGATTGCAAACTCCTAATCAAAGGCCTAATTAAATCTACTCCTAAAACACATGAAATGAAAAGATCTCCTCCCCATTTCCCTTAATGAAACCAGCACCACTCCCCCTCCATTCATCTCATCACATTTTGATTTGTTTACTTACACACTTAAAGAAAACCATACCCAAACCCATACCTAGCCATTCCTACACTATTCCATGAAATGATGCACACAAATGAGATATTTTCCTCTTCCCCCCTTGATGAATATCGCAGCCATTCCTTCTCCTCTCACCCTCTCATATTTCAATGCCTCTATAAATACACACTCAAGGAAGCTTACAACACCTTTTGCTTATTCTTGCAATTTTTAGTTCAAAGCTTATTCAAAGATTTCTTTCTTTTTCTCTCATTCTAAGAGTTCTTCTTTTTCTTCATCCTTCTGCAAAGAAACCACCATTAACCACCACATCTCAATCTCAAACTGCCACATTACCACCATAGATCCTCTCTAAAACACATAGCCTTTCCATTTCCAAGATTAAAAACTCAAGACAAACTTTTCTTCCTTTTCTTTCCTCCTTGGCCGAAACCACTTTGAGCCCCAAGGAAGATTTTTTCTTCTTATTTTCCTCCAAGATCAAGCTCTTTTCTTTCAACAAGAAAAATATCTTTGGTAGGGATGTTGTTTCAAAGTTTTTATTCTTTTTCTTTGAATCATCTTTGGTTGGAATGTTGGATTGGTTGGAAATATTTTCTTCTTCTATGTTCTCTTTATTTTTGGTTTGATGATGAAATAATGAATGAGTTTTACTCTTGACATTTTGGTCTTTGGATTTCCTTTTCTTTCCTTTTTCATTTCGGTCTTGAAGGCCATTTGTGTTAAAAAATATTGGCTTGATGATGAGGGTTCCTAGATGATGATACTGAGATCATCACATTTGTGACCTCTAAAGCTTGATCTTTGCTTTTTGTTTTTTTCAAAAAACCATAATGAATAAGGTATTATTTTCTTAATATTTCATTTCTTGAGCTTGATGGTGAGTCCAAACAAAATAAAAGTTCTTGCAACCATAGTGTTAATGGACTCTAACTCTCATGTCCATCTTGTAAGATTGATTGGTGTTTTAGAGTTGTTGCTCTAAATAGGAGTCTTGAGCCTAGAACCTAAAGAAATAACAAATGGAAATGCATTTATATTTATATTCCATGTCTTTGCATTTCATATTTATATTTGAGCCTTGCACATCATGTTTATTTCCAAGTTATGACCTAAATCTTGAAGATAAGAAAATGGACTTGCATTTCATGTTTATATTTCTTATCTAACATATTTATATTTCAAGCCATCACCTAAATCTTAAAGACTAAAAATGACCTTGCATTCTCATGTTTATATTCAAGCTTTGCATATCATATTTATATTTCCATTGCCATCACTTTATAATATCAAAATTAAAATGAGGCTTGCATTAGCATGTTTAAGTTTATGCCATCACCTAAATATCTAGAGCTGAAGACTTACCCCTTTCAACTTACATAGGAATTTCAGTTCCATGGGCATTTATCTTTACAAATATGTTTGTTTGTCAAAGAAACAAAGTTTTAAGGTTTGGTATATTATTACCTTGAGGTTTCAAAGCTTGTGTCTTGCAAAATTTTTCTTTGAGAAAAATATTAATTCCAAAAGTGTTAAAACATGATTTATGTAACATCCTAATTTTTAACCCAATACTCTAGAACATATTTAGGTTAATCATTAGTCTATTATGTCATAGCTTCCTTTTTACTTTAAAATACTTAGTGGAAAATACTAGTAATTCTTTTTTATGAATTATAAAAGCAAAGTGAGAGCCGTGTGACTTGACGAACAATGAAGCATGAAAGGAATGAAACGCAATCCAAATAAACACATCATAAACACTTGATCATAAAACATGTAAATGCATAGAATAATTTAGCAAACTGCATAAGTAGATATATATATATATATATCATGCCCACCCAAGAAAGGCGGGACTTAGTTTGGTACAATAGAAATACATGGAAAATGAAAGTACAACAAAAGACATAAAAAGAAACTCTCTTAACCCTAGTGCGCTTACAAATAGATAGCCTTAAGACAAAAGGAGGCTATCTTGGTCTAGTCAAAGCTCGGGCACCAGAACACGACAGTCGTCTCCTACTGTCGGCTTCTCTGGAAAGGAGGGACGTATCCGATCCACTGGGTTATCTTTTAAAGGTGGCTATCTGTTTGCATCAGTCAGGCATGAGCCCCACGGCGGGGAATCATCCTCACCCGTCCTCCACGTACCGGCTGAGTGACAGAAACCTCGCTACCCTGCCCAAAGTCCATCTGTACAATGGGGGAGGACCTCTTGGAAGGTACCTGAGTGGCGGAGTCCTCTGAAGGGTTTGTCTCGGAGAATGATGAGGGCGATCGGTGTAACGCCCCGATTTTTCTGTCTGAGTGAAAAATGACCAAAATGCCCCTGAGGTCATTTTCGGCTCGGAATTCGAGGATGGCCGACCCGGTAGTCCTCGAAGGGCCAACTCAATGTTTGAAGGGGATTGAATGACCCTTGAGTGATTCCGAAGGCGAAAGTCTCATTTTCTGCAGTTCGGGTCAAAATGACCAAAATACCCCTATAGCATTTTTATGCGGGTAAAGGTGCCATTGAGCCCGAAACTTTTCTCAGAGGTTTAAAACAATGTTTTTACATGTTTCAAAGCATCAGTTTGAGTCCCGGTTGTCCCGGGCAGTTTTAGTGTAAAATTACGATTTTGCCCCTAGAATAGTGTTTTTAAGCTTAATGATGTAATTAAGTAAACCTAAGCAATATTAGGCTCTAATCGAAGATTAATTAATTTCCATAATTAATCTAGAGTCAAAATAAATTATTAAAATTAATTAGAACTTAAGATTGCTTAGATTAAATTTAAATCTCCTTTCTAAAACTCAAGATTTCACTCTTGGAATCTTGAATAGTATTTTCTCTCTCCAATTCCTTAAATCAAGGAATTGTGTCTAGAATTATTTATACACTAAAATGAGTTTATAACTCACTAATGATGCAAGAACACTCCTTAAATGTGTCTTTACAACCTTGATTACCCATTTTCTCACCTAAACACTTTCTTACAAATTCCTAATCTTAATCCGAATCAAAGATACACCTAAACACAACTCTAAACCATAATTAAAATGCAAGAAATCCTCCCCCCATGGCTGATGCACTTTCGGCCCTCTCTCTCTCATTTACATCACATGTTGATTTGTTTCTCACTCAAAGAACCATGCTTGAGCCATACCTTGAACCGTACTTCACCATGCTTCAAGATCACAACATCTCACCTCATGGAACTCATGGGGCTGCCCTTGTGCTGCATGGCCGAAGCCCTCTCCCCCCATTTGCACCTTACATTTGTTTCATTTCTCTATAAATAGCATGCTTGGGTGAACTTGCATCATTTTGGGTTCATTTGCTAAGTGTAAGTTTTCAAAGAGCACTTCAAAGTTTCCTTTTTCTCTCAAGTTCAAGTGTTCAAGTTCTTCAAGTTCTTCTTCCTCTTCTCTCATCTCAATCTCCAAATCACTTGGTAGGGATTTTCTTTCAAGTATTTTCTTTATTTAAGTTCCATCTCTAGTTATGTGTTTATGGTTTCTCTTGAGTCTTTTTAGAACTTCTCTCCCTCTCCTTTTTCTTTATCATTTCGGCCATGGGCCTTTGAGGACAAGGGAATGAGAGCTTGATGATGAGGTTTCATGGTGGTGATGTCCCTCACTTGAACAATCTGTAAAGCTTGATCTTTGTTCTTAAGTTAAAGATGTTTTCTTTTGTTCTTTCTTCTTGAACCTTGAATCTTTAACTTTGGTGATGTTTTAAAATGGTTACATGAACTCAATGATGAGGACTCATGATGTTGGTGTTAATGCATCATCAAGATCATGGTCTCTATAATTTCAAATGTTTCTTTTTCTTCTTAAAATTTTCAGTTCCTTTTCCTTTTCTTTCTTCAAGTTTTCAGCCATGTTGGCCAATAAGGTTCACAATGGCTTGATGATGAGAGCTTCTAGATGATGACTATGTGTTCATCTCAATGAGGCCTCTTGTAACATCCTAATTTTTAACCCAATACTCTAGAACATACTTAGGTTAATCATTAGTCTGTTACTTCATAGTTCTCAATTTTACTTAGAAATACTTAGCGGAAAATACGGGTAAATTTTTTTTTTTGAAATACAAAGTGAGAGCCGCGTGATGCGATATATCATGTAGCGAACAAAACATACATCTCATAACGTCATAGCATAAGGCACACCATGAATAACACTGAATATCATCTCGTATATATATAACTTGCCCACTTATAAGTGTGGGACTTAATTTAGTACAAGGGAAATACATGAAAGGAAATACAACATAAACATAAACATGATCTACTCCCCTACCCGAGTGCATCTAGTGAGATAACCTCTAAACAAAAGAAGATTTATCCCCATCTAAGTGGTGTGTGCTCTAACCGGGTACTCCATCGGTCGATCGTCACCTCCTACTAACATCCATCTCGCGAACGAGGCAAGTATCCGGGAAACTGGGCGAGCTCCTCGGGCGTAAAGAGGCGGAACGGGGATCGAGAGTGACCCCCGTGGTGTGGCCGCATCTCCGGTCGCCATGCAAGTCATGGCTGAGTCACGGTATCCTCACTGCCCTCCCTCATCAATGGTGAAGAGGGGGCAGAGCTCTCACTATACGGATAGGTAGGCGGGTCCTCGGACGGTTCGGTCTCCGAGAAATAGGTCCGGGGCACGTAATCGGGATAGTCTCGCATGGCTGAGGCGGCGGTGTGCATGCGAAGCACTCTCTCGTCATGCGTACGCGCACGCTCAAAAACCCGCTCGTCGTCGCCATAGGGTGCAGTCGGGGAGAAGCGATGAGTGTGCACGGGATGAGCGAAGGGGCGTCCTACAAACATGAAAACTTCGCGTGCACTGCCCCTCAAAATGGTATGACCCGTGAGCCGGGTCATAGTGCACCTCCCATGTCGAGGTGTCCACAAACACTACGAACGTCGCCATCTGAAGACGTGACGGAAAGAAAGAGATAGAGGGAGTGAGAATCTTGCTAAAGAATCTCAGTAGGGCCTCCTACTACCTAGGTGTCATCATCTATGTCCTCAGGAACCTTGGGTTTAATTATACAAAATGATTGAACATGTATTAAGTTCATTTTAAACTTTAAAATATACTTTAGCCAAGGTCTTCATTTTAGGATGGTCTTAATGTCATGAATGCAACATAATAGTAGATGTATGCATGGCACTACCTAATGCACATACATAAAGCATAACATCAAGCATCATCATACTTAGTGGCATAAAGTGGCAATAGAAACATTCATATGGGACAAACTTAGTGACATAATCATAATCATGAAACTTCTCTTCCTCATGGGCCACCCTAAAAGACAATCGAACTGGGGGTGCTCAGCCGAACCGGTGTCACCCAGAACGTGTCACATATCTAGGTTATGAGCTCATACCTTAACTAGTCGTCACTAGTTCTTACTTACCACTTAACGATAAGTGTATCATAAATCATAAATCCCGACTATCTGAGTACGGGTTAGGGGGCAATTCTCTTAGGGGTGCTCGGCCGAACTGGTGTCACCTAAGAGTATAAAATGGTACCGATGTCACATGAGTTCTATGGAGGTGCTCGGCCGAACCGGTGTCATCCTAGAACCCATCTTAGTACCTTAATTTTCAAAATCTCTTTATGTCCCCAAATTTGTCGGGAATTTGGCAGCACAAAGGCATTACGCCGAATTCCTTCCAAATTTGCTTTATGCCACATAAACATATATCCTCATGAATTCGTCATATGAATAACATCATCATCATTTACATACCACATGCATCATCATGGAACATTCAACCGTTTATCCTTACGGTAGCTTATGCTTTGACCCTTACGGGTCTTAATCATGAGATATGGTTCTCTAACATCCGTCGCTCACATTTTATGCACCTAAGGGTTCATAATTAAACATCATTCATAATCCTCATGTTCACACTTAAATCCGAATAGCATAGGGCATAGTTCCTAACTTGTGATTACGGGGTTCTAGAACTTACGTTTTAGACCCTTTCTTGGTTCCGTCTTCGCCTAAGGCGCTATGAATTAAATCTAAATCAATTATGAGACATTCCTATGCTTAAGGAATAATTATTAATCATGTTTATCATGTCGTAAGGGTGCTGGACAGAATCCAGAAAAATAAATGTTCTAAGAGTTCTAAACTTGCACTTTTACGGTTTTCTAGTTACTAGTTTCCCTGTAGGTGCTAGAATTTTATTCTAATCCAAATGTTACCAAGTTTTTCATGTCTAATCAATCCTAATCTGATTATGCTCCCATTAGAACAGTTTGGATAAGTTCCAAAAACAAATGGGTCAAAACTATGTTAAATTCTAGCTTTACGGTATTTCTAGTTAGCTAGTTTCTTACCTATTATGCATAGAATCATTTCTACATCATCATATGATATTTTCACACATTCTAACACATCAAAACATCATCCTATAGCATCACACTCATCATATCAGAACCGAAAATATTTAGCTTCAGTAGAGGATTTAAATTGACATTTCTAGGTACATAAGTTAACTAGTTTTTCTTGGAATCAATTTAGTATTTCTAAAACTCTTTGCAAGTCATTTTAATTCATCAAGAGGCTAAAAGAAGCCTTAGGTCAATGACCAAAATATATTTCATCTTCTAAAAGGGAATAATGTCATATCTCATGATAACATAACCTTGGAAAGATTTGTAAAGCTTTAAGAAAAACTTAGAACATAGACTATTGGTCCTTGTAGCTAGATGAAAACTCATTACAAGTCCATCATCACTACTTGGCCAAAAACATGCATTCAAAGAATGCATTCTCATCAAACTTTAACTTGAAATGAAATGGGCAAGTTTTTGAGCTCTAGGTTCTTAAGTTATGACATGAAATAAACATGCTCATGCTTTTCATTTTTAATCTTGCTTACAAAATAAAGTGATGACTTAAATTAAATATGCAAGGCATAAACTTAAACGTGCAAGCTTGAAAGTAAATATGCGAGGCATAAACTTAAACGTGCAAGCTTGAAAGTAAAGATGCAAGGTTCAATTCTTTATTTTAGTGCTCTTGGCCCAACAACAATCGACTTTAAGGCCGAAATAGAAAGCTTTGAGAATTAAATTGAGTGATGATGCAAGTTCCATTTTAATCTTTATGTTCTTAGGTGATAGCTTGAAAGTAAAGATGCATAGCAAGAATGTAAATATAAATGCAAGCATAAAATAAATTATGCAAGTTCATTTTATCTTTCTAGAGCTCTTAACAAGACTTTAAAGGAACTTAAGCCTCAACCCAAACTCATCAAACCAAGACAAAATAAAGTTTAGAGTTCTTAGAACTCAACATAACATTTTTAGAAAATCAAAACATTTTACATGTAAAAGGAAAGCAAATGGCCGAGATTTCAAGGATGACAAAAAGAAAATTTTGAAACTCTAGAGTCCATGATCTTGATGATATATTAACACCAACACCATGAGACCTCATCATTGAGTCCTTAGAACCATTTTAAAACATCATCAAAGTTAAAGATTCCAAAAGTTAGAGAAAGGAAGAACTAGAAGTATTTTACTCAAGAACAAAGATCAAGTTCTATAGTTTGTTTCAAGTGATGAACATCATCATGAAACTCTCATTATCAAGCTCTCATTCCTTTGTTCTCCAAGGCGTATGGCCGAAAAAGAAAAGGAAAAAGGAGTGGAAGAGAAGTTCTAAAAAGAAACAAGAGAAACTATGAACATCAAGCTTGAAACAAGAACTTTAAAGAAAAGAATACATGAAAGGAAATCCCTACTTGGTGTGATGAAATTGAAGATGGAAGAAGAAGATGAAGATGATGAAGAACTTTGAAGAACTTGAAGAACACTAGAACTTTGAGAGAAAAGCAAAGCTTTGAGTGTTCCTAAACTTAGCAAATGATCTAAAAGTGTTGCAAGCTCCTCAAGGCATTCTATTTATAGAGAAATGAAGCAAATGAAGGGGGTGAGGGGCTGATGTGTTTTCGGCCAAGGGGAGTGCAGCCCATGAGTTCCATGAGGTGAGATGTTGTGGTCTTGAAGCATGGTGAGGTATGGTTCAAAGCATGGTGAGGTATGGTTCAAGGTATGGCTCAAGCATGGCTTTAAGGAGTGAGAAAACAATTCAATCATGTGGCCAAAGAGAGCATGGCTGTTCGGCCATGTTACAGCCAAGGGGAGGTTTGTTTTGCAATTTAATTATGATTTAGAGTTGTGTTTAGGTGTATCTTTGATTATGCTTAAGATTAGGAATTTGTAAGAAAGTGTTTAGGTAAGGAAAATGGATAATTAGGGTGGTCTAGACATAATTAAGGAGTGGTCTTACACCATTAGTGAGTTAGATCCTCAATTTAGAGTCTAAACAACTCTAGACACACTTCCTTGATTTAAGGAATTGGAGAGAGAAAACACTATTCAAGATTCCAAGACTAGGAATCTTGAGTTCTAAAAAGGGATTTAAGTTTAATCTAAGCAATTTTAGGTTCTAATTAAATTTAATAAATTATTTTGACTCTAGATTAATTAGGAAAATTAATTAATCTTCGTTTAGAGCCTAATATTGCTTAGGTTTGCTTAATTACGTCATTAAGCTCAAAAACACTATTCTAGGGGCAAAATCGTAATTTTGCACTAAAACTGCCCGGGACCACCGGGACTCGAACAGAGACCTCTAGACACATGAAAACATGTTTTTAAACCTTTGAGGAAAGTTTCGGGCTCAAACGGCACTTCTACCCGCGTACAAACGCTATAGGGGTATTTTGGTCATTTTGACCCGAAACTGCGGAAAACAAGATTTTCGCTTCCGGAAGCATTCAAAGGCCATTCAATCCCCTTCAAACATTGAGTTGACCCTTCGAGGACGACCGAGTTGGTTATCCTCGAATTTGGGTCAGGAAATGACCTCAGGGGCATTTTGGTCATTTCCCTCAAACAGAAAAATCGGGGTGTTACACCTCTAGAGCTTGAGTTTTAATAAAAATGCTATTTATAACCACATTTCAAGAAAAGAAACTTTGTGTTTTAAAGAACCCTTGAGGTTCACTCTTGTCTTTACTTCATCTTGGCATGATAAGTTTGGGTTGAGGTTTATGTTCCTTTAAAGTCTTGTATGAGCTCTAATAAGAAATAAAATGGACTAGCATTCATATTTAAATTCAAGCTTATGCATTACATCTTTACTTTGAGTTTTGCATTCATATTTATTTTCCAAGCCTTCACTTAAAGTTAAAGGATAAAGAATGGAGTGCACCTCATATTTACATTCTTGTCTAGCATATTTACTTTTCATCACTAAAGAACATAAAGATTTAAAATGAGAGCTTGCACTATCACCTAACTAAATCTCAAAGCCTTTCTATTTCGGCCTTAAAGTCGATTGTTGCTGGGCCTAGAGCACTAAAATAAAGAAATGAACTTGCATATTTATATTTCAAGTCTCGCATAATTATTTCAAGCCTTGCATATTTATATTTCAAGTCTCGCATATTTATTTCAAGCCTTACATATTTATATTCAAGTCTTGCACATTTACTTTAAGCTCTCACTTTACTTTGTAAAGAAGAATAAAAATGAAGTGCATAGCATGTTTAAATTATGTCGTCACCTAAAGACCTTAGAGCTCAAAGACTTGCCCATTTTATCTCAAGTTAAAGTCTAATGTGGAGGCATTCTTTGAATGCATAATTTCGGCCATGTAGTGATGATGAACTTGGAAGGAGATTCATCTAGCTACAAGGGCCAACAATCTAAGTTTTAAGATTCTCTTTAAAACCTCGTGAAGTTTATGAGATTAAGACCAACAAGATTTATGAATTTAATTCTCTTTTAAGAAGGGATTAAGTGGTCACTGACCTAAGGATGTTTTTAGTCCCTTTTAGAAAATAAAATGGTTTGCAAAAGAGTCTTAGAAGTCCTAAAAATGTGTTTTAAAAATATCAAGTTATGCATCTTTTTGGGACTTAGTGTTTCGGTTCTTCCATGATAATTTTGCTGCTGTATGATGATGTTTTGATGTGTTAGAATGTGTGAAAATTATGGATGATGAGGTAGGAACATTTCTATGCATGATAGGAGAGAAACTAGCTTTCTAGAAAACCGTAAAGTCAAGATTTAGCATAGTTTTAACCCATCTATTTTTGGACACTGCCCAAACTGTTTCTATGGGAATATAATCAGATTAGGATTGTTTAATCATGAAAAATTTGGTTATAATTGAAGTAGGATTGAATTTTAGTACCTATAGAGAAACTAGTAACTAGAAAACCGTAAAACCGCAATTCTAGGACTCTTAGAACATTTAACTTTTAGAATCTGTCCAGCAACTTCATAACATGGTAAACATGGCTTATAATTAGTTCTTAGACATAGGAGTGCCTCATAATTGTTTTAGATTTAATTTATAGTGCCTTAGGCGAAGACGGAACCAAGAAAGGGTTTAAAACGTGAGTTCTAGAACCTCGCAATTATAAGTTTATAATGTTGCCCCTAAGGAATGATGATGTTCAGACTAAATAGAGAGCATAAATAATAATAATATTTGTTAGAAGAAAACCCTTAGGTGCATAAAAGGTTGATAGAAGATGATAGGTTAATTACATCACAAGTTTAAGGCCCGTAAGAGTCAAAGCATAAGATACTGTAGGACCAAGAACATAATGAATTTTTAATGTTGCTTGTGAATGCATGAGAATGATTATGTGAATGCATGAAAATTATGATGGAGGATGCATGTTTGAATGACTTATGTGGCATAAAGAAGAATTTGGAAGAAATTCGGCATGTCAAGATTATCTTTGCCGAATTTCTGACAAATTCGGGGACTCAGAAAGTTTTTGAAAACCTATGAGATTTTTATGAGGTACTAAGATGAGTTCTCGGATGACACCGGTTCAGCCGAGCACCTCCAGAGAACTCATGTGACATCGGTACCAAGATGAATTCTTGGGTGACACCGGTTCGGCGAGCACCCCCAAGAAATGCCCCCTAGCCCATACTGGATAAGTTGGGATTATGTTTATGATTATGTTACGCTTATCGGGATTGATAAGTAAGAACTAGAGACGACTAATTAAGGTATGAGCTCATAACCTAGAGATTTGACACGTTCTGGGTGACACCGGTTCGGCCGAGCACCCCCAGAGCGATTGTCTTTTAGGGTGGCCTATGAGGAAGTAAAGTATGATGTTTATGTCACAAAAGTTTCCCACATGAGAATTTAATTGCCACTTTATGCCACTATTATGATGTTCCGATGATTATTCTTACATTAAGTAGAGCCATACATTCATTCGTTAATATGATTGCATCCATGACATTAAGAATCATGCTAAAATGAATGGACCTTGGCTAATTATGTTTTAAAACCTAAAAATAGACATTTATGCATGCACGCTTATTTTGTATACTAAACCCAAGGTTCCTGAAGACGTAGATGATGACACCTAGGTAGTAGGAGGCCCTACTGAGATTCTTTAGCAAGATTCTCACTCCGTCTATCTCTTTCTTTCCGTCACGTCTTCAGATAGAGACGTTTGTGGTTTTTGTGGACACCCTAACCTGGGAGGTACATCATGATCCGGACCACGGGTCATACCATTTTGTGGGTCGCTGCATCATTTGAGTATTTATGTTCGTTGGACGGCTCTTTAGTGACCCCGTACATAGCCACCGATTCTCTCCTGTCTCACCCTTCGGCGATGACTTCGTGTTCAAGTGCACACGCCCTCAAGAGGAGCGGATCCGCCGCACCCCACCGACAGCCTCTGCCATCCGGGACTACCCACAGTATGTCGCCCGCTCGCCCTCATCATTCTCCGAGACGGACCCTTCGGAGGACTCTGCCATTCAGGTACTCTCCGAGGGATCCTCTCCATTGTTCCGATGGACGTTGGGGAGGGTAGTGAGGCTTCTATCGCTCAGCGGGTACGTGGAGGACGAGTGAGGATGATTCTCTGCCGTGGAGCTCTTGCCCGACCGATATAGCGCATCGCCACCCTAGCCGAGATAACCCAGTGGATCGGGTACATCCCTCCCTTCTAGAGAGGCCCGTAGTAGGAGACGACCGTCGCGGTTCTGGTGCTCGAGCTTTGACTAGGCTAGGATAGCCTTCTCTTGTCTTTGGGGCTATCCACTTGTAGGCACACTAAAGTTAGGAGAGTTTCTTTTATGCCTTTGCTGTACTTTCATTTTCCATGTATCTTTATTCCAGTTGTATTAAACTAAGTCTCACTCTTTATGAGTGGGCATATCCTATTATATATAAATATGTTGTTCAGCTCTATTATGATGTGCTTTTACTTGCTTATGTCATGCTATTATGAGATGCTTGCTTATTTCCGTTCGTGCTTTATTATTTATCATGTCGCGCGGCTCTCATTTCGCTTTTATAATTAAAAAAAAAAAAATTTACCAGTATTTCCGCTAAGTATTTTAAAGTAATAAGGAAGCTATGACGTAACAGACTAATGTTTAACCTAAATAAGTTCTAGAATATTGGGTTAAAAATTAGGATGTTACAATCGGACCATATATTGTGGGTAGTCCCGGATGGCAGAAGCTGTCAGCGGGGTGCGATGGATCCGTTCCTCTCGAGGACGCGCGTGCTCGAACACGAAGTCATCGCCGAAAGGTGAGGCAGGAGAGAATTGATGAGTATGTACAGGGTGACTAAAAGGCCGTCCAACGAACATGAATACACAAACAACGCAACAACCCACAAAATGATATGACCCGTGGTCCGGATCACGATGCACCTCCCATGTCGGGGTGTCCGTAAAAATTACGAACGTCGCCTTCTGAAGACGTGACGGAAAGAAAAGATAGAGGGAGTGAGAATCTTGCTAAAGAATCTCAGTAGGGCCTCCTACTACCTAAGTGTCATCATCTACGTCCTCAAAAACCTTGGGTTTAGTGTACAAAATAAGTGATCATGCATTAAGTTCATTTTTAAGCTTTTAAAACATAGTTAGCCAAGGTCCGTTCATTTTAGTATGATTCTTAATGTCATGGATGCAACATAGTAAAGAATGTATGCATGGCTCTACTTAATGCAAGAATAATAATCATAACATTAAGAACATCATAATAGTGGCATAAAGTGGCAATTGAAATCTCATATGGGAAAACTTCGTGACATAATCATCATACTTTACTTCCTCATGAGGCTACCCTAAAAGACATTCGTTTCTGGGGGTGCTTGGCCGAATCAGTGTCACCCAGAATGTGTCACATCTCTAGGTTATGAGCTCATACCTAACTAGTCGTCACTAGTTCTTACTTATCAATCCCGATAAGCGTATCATAATCATAATCCCGACTATCTAGTACAGGCTAGGGGACATTTCTTGGGGGTGCTCGGCCGAACTGGTGTCACCCAAGAATTCATCTTAGTACCGATGTCACATGAGTTCTCTGGAGGTGCTCGACCGAACCGGTGTCATCCAAGAACTCATCTTAGTACCTCATATCTCATAAAGAAAATCTCATAGGTTTTTCAAAAACTTTCTAAGTCCCTAAATTTGTCAGAAATTCGGCAAAGATAACAAAGAAGACTGATTTCTTCCAAATTTACTTTATGCCACATAAACAATTAGAACATGCATCCTCAATCATAAATTCATACGTTGACATAATCATTCTCACATAGAACATACTTTCACATGTAACATTGAAACTCATTATGCTCTTGATCCTACGGTATCTTATGCTTTGACCCCTACGGGCCTTAAACTTGAGATGTAATTATTCTTTCATTGTCTATCAACCTCTTATGCACCTAAGGATTTTCTTCTAATAAATCTTACTATCATTTATGTTCTTTAATAAATCTGGGCAGCACCATACCCCAAGGGCAGAGTTATATATCTATGATTACGGGGTTCTAGAACTTACGTTTTAGACCCTTTCTCGGTTCCGTCTTCGCCTAAGGCGCTATAAATTAAATCTAAACCATTATAAGGCATTCCTATGCCTAAGAACTAATTATAAACCATGTCTGCCATATTATGAGATTTCTGGACAGAATCCAGAAATTAAATGTTCTAGGAGTTCTAAGATTACACTTTTACGGTTTTCTAGTTACTAGTTTCTCTATAGGTGCTAAAATTCAATCCTACTTCAAATGTAACCAAATTTTTCATGATTAATCAATCCTAAACTGATTGTTATCATACTAAAACAGTTTTGGCATTGATTAAGATTGAAGGGGTTAAACACATGTTAAATTCCAACTTTACGGTTTTTCTATGAAGCTAGTTTCTCCCCTAACATGCATAGAAATATTCCTACCTCATCGTATATCATTTTCACACATTCTAACACATCAAAACATCATCATACAGCAACAAACATGTTAAGGAAGAACCGAATTGTTCAAGTCCAAAAAGACACATAATTTGACATTTCTAAAACATATAAGTTGCTAGTTTCCCTTGGAATCATTTTAGGACTTCTAAAACTCTTTGCAAACCATTTTATTTTATCAAGAGGGTAAAAACAACCTTAGGTCAGTAACCAATTTAATTCTTCTTTAGAAGAGGAATAAAATCATAAATCTTGTTGGTCATAACTTTATAAAACTCATCAAGCTTAAAGAAAATCCTAGAACATAGGTTGTTGGCCCTTGTAACTAGATGGAACTTATTCCAAGCTCATCATTATTACTTGGCCGAAATTATACATTCAAAGAATGCTTCCATATTAAACTTTAACTTGAGATAAAATGGGCAAGTCTTTGAGCTCTAAGGTCTTTAAGTGATGACAAAATATAGACATGATATGCACTTCATTTTTATTCTTCATTATAAAGTAAAGTGAGAACTTTAAAGTAAATATGCAAGACTTGGAAATAAATATGCAAGGTTTGGAATTTAAATATGCAAGACTTGAAGTAAATATGCAAGGCTTGAAAGTAAAAATGCAAGACGTGAAATAAATATGCAATGCAAGTTCATTTCTTTATTTTAGTACTCTAGGCCCATCAAGAATCAACTTTAAGACCGAAATAGAAAGGCTTTGAGAATTGATTAGGTGATAATGCAAGTCTTGTTTTAATCTTTGAGTCCCTAGGTGATAACTTGAAAATAAAGATGCAAAGCAAGAATATAAACATTGAGTGCAACCTTAAAGTAAATATGCAAGTCCATTTACATCTTATTAGAGCTCATTCAAGACTTTAGAGAAACTTAAACCTTAACCCAAACTCATCATGACAAGATAAAGTGAGGTCTAGAGTTCTTAGAACTCAAGATAAATTCCTTAAAAATATAACCATCAATGAACTTTATAACACCTTTATGAAAAACTCAAGCTTTAGAGATTTCTTTGTGGTGAACGTAAAGTTACCAACTAGAACTCTCATCATTAAGCTATTATGTTGGACCACCCAAGTTGGTTGGCTGAAATTTTAGAGAAAAAGGAAAGGAAAGAAACCGAAACTTAAGAGCAAGAAAAAACCATTTTGAAACTCTAGAGACCATGATCTTGATGATGTATTAACATTGACACCATGGGTCCTCATCATTGAGTTCATGTAACCATTTTAAAACATAATCAAAGTTAAAGATTTCAAGGTTCAAGAAAGAAAGAACTATAAACATTTTTAACTCAAGAACAAAGATCAAGCTCTAGAGGTTGTTTAAGTGATGAACATCATCATGAAACCCTCATCATCAAGCTCTCATTCCTTTGTTTTCAAAGGCTCGTGGCCGAAAATGAAGAAGGAAGAGAAGAAGAAAAGAAGTTCCAAAAAGATTCAAGAGAAACCATGAACACATAACTAGATTAAGAACTTAAATGAAGGAAGCACTTGAAAGAAAATCCCTACCAAGTGATTAGAGGTTGAGATGAGTGAAGAGGATGAAGAACTTGAAGAACTTGGACACTTGAACTTTGAGAGAAAAAGAAAACTTTGAAGTGCTTCTTTGAAAACTTACACTTAGCAAATGAACCCAAAATGATGCAAGTTCACCTAAGCATGCTATTTATAGAGAAATGAAACAAAATGAGAGGTGTAAATGGGAGGGAATGGCTTCGACCATTACAACCACAAGGAGAAGAAAAATATCTTCTCTAAGGCATGGTTCAAGGCATGGTGGAAAACATGGCTAGGTATGGGTTCAAGTATGGGTGCAAGTATGGGTCAAGAATGGTTCTTTGAATGAGAAACAAATCAACATGTGATGTAAATGGGGGAGGAGGTGGCCTAAACATGCATCAGCCATGGGGGGAGGATTTCTTGCATTTTAATTGTGGTTTAGAGTTGTGTTTAGGTGTATCTTTTGTTAGGATTAAGATTAGGAATTTGTAAGAAAGTGTTTAGGTGAGAAAATGGGTAATCAAGGTTGTCAAGACATGTTTAAGGAGTGGTCTTGCATCATTAGTGAGTTATAAATTCATTTTAGTTCATAAACAACTTTAGACACAATTCCATGATTTAAGGAATTGGAAAGAGAAAATACTATTCAAGATTTCAAGATTGGAATCTTGAATTTTAAAAAGAGATTTAAGTTTAATCTAAGAAATTTTAGGTTCTAATTAATTTTAATAGCTTATTTTGACTCTATATTAATTATGGAAATTAATTAATCTTCGATTAGAGCCTAATATTACTTAGGTTTGCTTAATTATGTCATTAAACTCAAAAATACTATTCCAGGGGCAAAATTGTAATTTTGCACAAAACTGCCCGGGACCACCGGGACTTAAATAGACGCTTTTAAACATGTAAAAACATTGTTTTAGACCTTCGGAGAAAGTTTCGGGCTCAAACAGCACCTTTACCTAAGTAGAAACGCTATAGGGGTATTTTGGTCATTTTGACCCGAAACTGCAGAAAATAAGATTTTCGCCTCCGAAACCATTCAAGGGCCATCCAATCCCTTTCAAACATTGAGTTTGCCCTTTGAGGACTGCCAGATCGGCCATCCTCGAATTCTGGGCAGAAAATGACCTCAGGGGCATTTTGGTCATTTTCTTCTCAGATAGAAAAATCGAGGCGTTACAATTTACATAGCCAAATCTTAATAATTGAGCCCTCTGATTTTTGCTACTAACCTAAGGACTTTGATTTGTGTTTCTAAAGGGATAAATTAATTATAGAGTATTCCTTGACCTAGAATTAATTGTAAGAAAGACTAGTTGTTAGAAATGCTTATTATTGTAATTTTGCATGCTCTTGGAAAAATTAAATTTGGATTCTATTCTAACATTTTCAGATCTGATGTATGCTGTTTGGGGTTGTTTAAATGTGAAAAATTTATTAATAATTAGTATTATAATTATTTTAGCACTTAAGGAAAGACTAGTAACTAGAAAGGACCAAAAATATGATTTATAGAACCTTTAAGAATGGAAGTTACGGATTCTGTCCAGAAAGTTATAAATTGGTAAAAAGATGTTTAACATTGAGTAAATGTGTAGGAATTACTCATAATTGGTATAGAAATTAATTTTGCCATCTTAGGAAAAGTCGGTAATGAGAAAGGGTTAAAAACATAACTTCTAGAACACCGAAACGGTCAAATTTCTATTCTTGTTCAAACCTATCCAGTATTGTTTAATGATATTCTTGAGGTTAATAATTAAAGGAAATCATTGTAATTGATCCCTTAGATGCATAAAAAAATAAATACAAAAGTTAGGTTTATCCAATATAGAGGTTTAACCGTTTAACGGGTAATGAAGGTGCTTGTTTTATGAGATGATGAGTTATGATATACTTGAGAATTTATGTGATGATTATGTTTGTATACTTGGCTACTGGTTACAAGATTTATTGTGGTATGTTATGATTACACTTGGAATGTTTAAAATGCATATGTTGAAGTAATATGAAAGCATGTGATATTATATGATATGTTTGTATTCTTGTATCTCAATATAACATGCTAAGGTGAAGGTGACATATAACATACGGAAGGGTAAAGGAACCAGAAGATGTCTCCTCTGAAGAATAAGACTCAGCATCGATGGCAGCTATGGTGGATGAGTCATATACAGTGAAAAAGTAGAAAACGGGGACTCTATAGCAAATGTAGGACTCATAATAGTTGTAGCGAACATATGAGCAAATAGTACATAAACACAGATACGAGACTCAACGACTAGGTACAGTGACCTTAACTCCGGGTCATAATACCACTGCAATTCAGGCATCTCAAGAAAAAGCACGATCAAGGCCATCTACATAAAATACATCACACAACAGGGATGAGAATTAATGATTCGCAGTAGGAAATACACTGGTTTACTACTCAATGATATTCAACTTAAGGCAAGATAAGCAAAGGAATTTCAGCTATTTATATAATGGTCTCGTTAGTTAGTGTCATTATTTCTTGTGACTTAATTTTATTAGATAATTTTAAACTTAATAGTAGAACTCATATGACTCTTCTGATATACTTCTCATTGGATCGTACTATCAACGATGTAACGTTGTCACATTACAACCTGATATAGTTCACTAGATGGAGTACGTCTACTACATCCCATCTCAATAGCCTTGCTATTCTCAGTACATCCCTTTTCTCATAACGATGTAACATCGTTGCGATTACAACCTGATATAGTTCTAAAGGTATAGCACGTCTACTACTACCCGTGAATCCATGAGCTTACCACTAAGCAATTTATATTGCATAAGGTTTATTTTTCTTAAGCTTCCTTTCTTTGTGTACACTTTTATCATTTATGTAAAAATTCTCATAGTTATTGAGTAAGATTTATTCTTTAAGAATTTTATTTTTCATACGTTACTTTGAGATTTTTCCTTGAAATCTACTTAAACTCTTATGAAAGATTCTATTAAAATCTCTTGAATATGTATAATGTCTCTTTTTAACTTTTATGAGATATTTCCCATAACATTTGGTATACGGTTTTGACATATTTTTGCAAAGTCCACTAGTTTTTTTAATAGATTTTATATCATCAGAATTTCTGTTACATCTCTTGGTTAGCCATAATTCCTATCAATTCTCTAACAATTGAACCAAGTTCCCTGTGATGGATTCCAAGCTATTTCTACTGTGAATCAACATTCTTTGGACAATAATTTCTCCTAATTTTTCGAAGATACAAGCCAAGTCTTGTTGCCACTTTTTCTAGCTTTGATTATTATGTATAGCAAGATCATACAAACCAAGAATTAATGCTGTAAAATTCCAGCACATACCCACTTAGAGCACCTATTATATCATACAAACCCAGAAATTAATGCTGTAAAGATTCAACAGATAAAATTCTAGCACCTATTGTATCATATAAACCAAGAATTAATATTGTAAGGATTTAGCACATAAAATTCCAGCACACCAAAAATTCCGATACACAAGATTTCATCATAGTCCAAGCACTTATAAATTCTGAAATTCTAAAATTAAATTTAGGTTCCAATATACATAATCTTATCACAACTTAATCCATCACAAATTCTAAAATTTGATTTCAGATTTTCAGCAAACATAACCATAAAAAATTCAAGCACTTATCTTAGCCAATTAGCTAAACATCATGAAGTAAAAGACTAGAATAATTTCCTACTTTCCTCCAAGCTTTTTCTCTAGTTCTTTTTATTTATCAAGCCTCTAACCCTTTTCTTTTCAGCCCATATTTTGTGCTGCCATGTGAACCAAGTGCAAGAAAAAACAAAGTTTTCAATTGATCTTGATGCTCTTAAGGTTAATAATTAATGAGAATAATTGTAATTAATCCCATAGATGTATAAAAGAATAAATACCAAAGGTTGGGTTTACCTAATTTAGAGGTTTAATCGATTAAGAGATAATGAATGTGTTTATTTCATGAGATGATGTGATTTAATGTACTTGAGAATTTTATGTGATGATTATGTTTGCATACTTGGTTATTAGTTACAAGATTTATTGTGGCATGTTATGATTACACTTGGAATGTTTAAGATGCATATATTGAAGTAATATGAAAGCATGTGACATTAAATGATATGTTTGTGTTCTTGCATCGTAAGATAACATGCTAAGGATTAAGGTGACATAAAACACATGGAAATGATCCTCTAGACTCCTTGAATTAAAGGTTATGAGAAGTGATCCAATAAGAAAATGATCTCCTCGAATTAAAGGTTATGAAAGGTGATCATTGCCCTCTATCCCGTACTTTAAAAGTCAGGTGTTAACTTATCATGAGGATAAAAGTATACTAGTGACCACTAGTGAGGTATGAGCTCATAACCTAAAACTCTCAAGAGGAGAGAGTAATAGGGTGGCCTCCAATGAGAGAAAAGAATAGATTAAGTCACCTAAAGAATAAAATGAAGTAATTCATGCTATGTTTACCATGTCCTATATGCATCACTTATGTTTTTATGCAGTATGTTGCACCCTGTATCGATATGCATTTCATGTTGAGGTATGATGCATTCATAACATCCAAGACTCATATTAAAATGAATGGGACTCGGTAATTGGTATTTTAGAACTAAATAATTGAACCTTATGCATTCTTACTATTTCATAATGAAAACCCGAGGTTCCTGAGGACGTAGATGATGACACTAGGATAGGAGGATGCCCTACTGAGATTCTTTATCGAGTTTCTCACTCCCTCTGTCTTTCTTTCCATCGCGTCTTTAGAGGACGATGGCATCATTCATGATATTCGTTGATGTGCCAACTTGGGAGATTCATTTTGATGCCATCCACTAGTCATACTGTAACATCCTAATTTTTAACCCAATACTCTAGAACATATTTAGGCTAATCATTAGTCTATTACTCTTTTAGTCTCATTCCTTACAACCTTTCATTAAAATATTTAGCGGAAAATACGAATAAATTTTTCTTTTTGAAACTTGAAAGCAAAATGCGAGCCGCACACTAACCTAACGTTCGTCATAACCATAACGTGCAAGAAAAAGTAACCACACCATTGATAATCATGAAACATAGTATTATTCATAACAATCATAACATCATCACATCTTCATAGATACATAGACTACTAACATCATTGTACCATCATTTACATCAAAACATGCCCATATATGTGAAGTCATCCTTATCCACCTATGAGGTTAGATAGGTGTTAACCCAAAAGCTAAGCTATCTATGCTCCCGCAGCGACTCTCTGCCCTATATGCTAGTGTGATCCTTAAGCACGAGTCTCAGAAGAAGTTACGAACCTCGTTGTAATCCTCGTCTAGAGACGACACAGAAGAAGAGGAAGGGATGAGAAACTCATTAAGATTCTCAGTAGGGATTCCCGACTCTAACACAAGTATCATCGTCGTCATCCCCAGCCACTTCGGTTTTAATTATGAAAAAGGTGTACATGCATAAGGATTGGTTTTAGGCTTTTCAAATCTATTTTATTCGAAATGGGTGTCTTTTAGTATGTGTCTTAATGACATGAATGCAACAGATATTTGATGAATGCATGACAATACCATATGCACATTAACACGAAAGTCGTAATACTTGGGCACATCATAAGGAAACATAAATCATATACGCGGCATAAAAAGGCATAGTACTTTTCATGTGACATCTTTCTCGTAAGTAAAACTCTTAAGTTCTTTTTCTTAAAGACCACCCTCTTAACATATCCACCAAAAGTCCAACCGATTCACCGGTCCGGCGATAATCTGGTCACCGAACTACATCTCACCTATCACCTAGGAATGAGCTCAATCCTAACTAGTCGTCACTAGATTTAATATGGGCTAATAGAGGGGGTATACATAACTTTCTTGGATCACCTATCTTAGGATCATTTCCTTCTTTGAAACGCTCTACTGGTATCTAGTACCACAATAATTGTCCGCTTTGGCAAGCTCAATGTCAATACCCTCACGGATTTGTTTCCTCCCCACCGTAGCAGGAGAAATGCGTCTCAGTGTTATGTCACATCTGTTCTGGGGGTGCTCGGCCGAACCGGTGTCACCCAGGAGTTTTCACAAACTTTTCTCAAATTCTCAAGTTTGATAGGAAATTCGGTAGCATAACTGCGTTCACCGGATTCCCTTCAAACTTACTTTATGCCACGGAACTTGTAGGACATGCACAACCATTCATCATCATCATAAGACATCAAATCATTCTCGTAATCAACCATACGTCTACTGGAAGTCATAAGGTTCGTTATGTCTTGGGACCTATGGTGTCTTATGCTTTGACCCTTACGGGTCTTTAACTTGCGGTATAAATTATTCTAACGTTCACTATCCACCTTTGATGCACCTCAGGATTCTCTTCTAACAAATATTACTATTATTTATGCTCTTTAATAAATCTGGGCAACTCCATTCCTTTAGGGGGCAGAATTATAATCTTACAATTACGGGGTTCTAGAACTTACGTCTTAGACCCTTTTTCGGTTCCGTCTTCGCCTAAGGCGCTATAAATTAAACCTAAACCAATTATGAGACATTCCTATGTCTAAGAACTAATTATAAACCATGTTTACCATATTATGAGGTTGCTGGATAGATTCTAAAAATTAAATGTTCTAAGAGTTCTAGAATTGCGGTTTTACGGTTTTCTAGTTACTAGTTTCTCTATAGGTGCTAAAATTCAATCTTACTTCAAATGCAACCAAATTTTTCATGATTAATCAATCCTAATCTGATTATATCCCCATTAAAACAGTTTGGGCAGTGTCCATAAATAAATGGGTTAAAACTATGCTAAATCTTGACTTTACGGTTTTCCTAGAAAGCTAGTTTCTCTTTTAACATGCCTAAATGTGTTCCTACCTCATCATACATAATTTTCACACATCATAACATCATCATACAGCAGCAAACCCATCATGGAAGGACTGAAACATTAAGTTTCCAAAAAGATACATAACATGATATTTTTAAAACACATAAGTTACTAGTTTCTCTTGGAATCATTTTCACGACTTCTAAAACTCTTTTGCAAACCATTCTATCGTGTCAAAGAGACTAAAACATCCTTAGGTTGGTGACTACTTAATCCCTCCTTGAAAGAGTGTTAAATACGTAGAACCTTGTTGGTCTTAAACTTAAACAAATTCATGAGCTTTGAAAAGATTTCTAAAAAGTTGACTTATTGGCCCTTGCTAGATGGAACTCATTCCAAGTTCATCATTACTTCATGGCCGAAATCATGCATTCAAAGAATGCTCCCTTATTAAACCTTAACTTGAGATGAAATGGGCAAGTCTTTGAGCTCTAAGATCTTTTAAGTGATGACATAATTTAAACATGCTATGCACTTCATTTTTATTCTCCATTACAAATTAAAGTGAGAGCTTAAAGTAAACATGCTAGACTTGAATATAAAAATGCAAGGCTTAAAATAAATATGCAAGACTTGGAATATAAATATGCAAGGCTTGAAATATAAATATGCAAGTTCAATTCTTTATTTTAGTGCTCTAGGCCCAACAACAATCGACTTTAAGGCCGAAATAGAAAGGCTTTGAGATTTTAGTTAGGTGATAGTGCAAACCTCATTTTAAATCTTTACATTCTTTAGTGATGAAAGGTAAATATGCTAGACAAGAATATAAATATGAGATGCACTCCATTCTTTAGCCTTTAACTTTAGGTGATGGCTTGTAAATTAAATATGAATGCAAAGCTCAAAATAAATATGTAATGCATAAGCTCAAATTTAAATATGAATGTTAGTTCATTTTATTTCTTATTAGAGCTCATACAAGACTTTAAAGGAACTTAAACCTCAACCCAAACTCAACATGACAAGATAAAGAAAAACAAGAGTGAACCTCAAGGGTTCTTTAAGCACAAAGTTTCTTTTCTTGAAATGTAAACATAGATAGCATTTTTATTGACACTCAAGCTCTAGAGGCCTCATTGTGATGAACGCATAGCCATCATCTAGAAGCTCTCATCATCAAGCCATTGTGAGTTCCCTTGGCAAACATGGCCAAAACCACAAAGAAGGAACAGGAAGAAGAACCGAAATTGTTGGAGAAGAAAAAAAACATTTGGAACTCTAGAGATCATGATCTTGATAATGCATTAACACCAACATCATGAGCTCTCATCATTGAGTTCATGTTAACCATTTTAAAATATCATCAAAGTGAAAGGTTTCAAAGATTTAAGAAGAAAACTAAAAACACCTTTAACTCAAGATCAAAGATCAAGCTTTAGAGATTGTTCAAGTGATGAACATCATTATGAAACTTTCATCATCAAGCTCTCATTTCTTTGATTCACAAGCCTCATGGCCGAAACACAAGGAGGAGAAGAAAAAGAAAAGAAGTTCTAGAAAGGATTCAAGAGAAACTAAGAACATATAAAGAAATTAAGAACTTTTAATGAAAGAACTCTTGAAAGAAAATCCCTACCTAGAGATTAGGAGGTTGGAATGAGAGAAGAGGATGAAGAACTTGAAGAACTTGAAGACTTGAACTTGAGAGAAAAAGGAAGCTTTGAAGTGTTTCTTTGAAAACTTACTCTTTGCAAATGAACCCAAAATGATACAAGTTCACCCAAGCAAGCTATTTATAGAGAAATGAAGCAAATGAAAGGTGTATGGAGGGGGAGGGTGTTTGGCCATCAGATTAGAGGGAACCCATGAGTTCCATGAGGTGAGATAATGTGGTCTTGAGGCATGGTGAGGTATGGTTCAAGGTATAGCCTCAAGCATGGTTCTTTGAGTGAGAAACAATTCAACATGTGTTGTAAATGAGAGAGAGAGGGCTGAAATTGCATCAGCCATGGGGAGGGTTTTCTTGCATTTTAATTGTAGTTTAGAGTTGTGTTTAGGTGTATCTTTGATTAGGATTAAGATTAGGAATTTGTAAGAAAGTGTTTAGGTGAGAAAATGGGTAATCAAGGTTGTCAAGACAAAATTAAGGAGTGTTATTGCATCATTAGTGAGTTATAAACTCATTTTGGTGTATAAACAATTCTAGACACAATTCCTTGATTTAAAGAATTGGAGAGAGAAAACACTATTCAAGATTCCGAGAGTGAAATCTTGAGTTTTAGAAAAGAGATTTAAATCTAATCTAAGCAATTTTAGGTTCTAATTAATTTTAATAATTTATTTTGACTCTAGATTAATTATGGAAATTAATTAATCTTCGTTTAGAGCCTAATATTGCTTAGGTTTGCTTAATCACATCGTTAAGCTCAAAAACACTATTCTAGGGGCAAAATCGTAATTTTGTACTAAAACTGCCCGGGACTGCCGGGACTCAAACAGATGTTTTGAAACATGTAAAAACATGGTTTTGAACTTCTGGGGAAAGTTTCGGGCTCAAACGGTACCTTTACCCGCGTAAAACGCTATAGGGGTATTTTGGTCATTTTGACTCGAAACTACGGAAAATGAGACTTTCACCTCCGGAACCACTCAAGGGTCATTCAATCCCCTTCAAACATTGAGTTGGCCCTTCGAGGACTGCTGGGTCGGCCATCCTTGAATTCCGGGCCAAAAATGACTTCAGGGGCATTTTGGTCATTTTCCACTCAGACAGAAAATCGGGACGTTACACATACCATTTCATGGGTTGTTGTTCCGTCCGTCTATTTGTGTTCTTAGACCATCCATTTGCTTACCCAGTCTCCAATTTTTATTTCTATCCTACTTTGCCTTTTTCTAATGAGCCTTTCTTTGAGCGCACGCACCTTCATGGAGAGCAGACTTGTCACACCCCTGCTGCTACCTCAGCTGTCTGAGTGTAACGTCCTAATTTTTTTCTAAGTGTACAAATGACCAAAATACCCTTGCTATGTTTAAGTACTGTTTTGCTTTCTGTTTTGACTTAGAATTTTCCTGGAAGTCTAAAACTATGTTTCCAAGGCACGTTTAGGGTTTTTTAAGCCCCGGAAGCCCTGGGCAGTTTTTGAGAAAAATTACGATTTTGCCCCTACATAGTATATTTTGGGCTTAATGATGTTATTAGCAAAATCTAAGCAATATTAAGCTCTAATTAAAGGTTAATTAATTTTGATAATTAATCTAGGGCCAAAATAATTATTTAAAGTTAATTAGCACCTACAATTGCTTATGGAAACTCTAAACCATCTTCTAGTTTTAATTCTTTAAAAAAGGTATCTATGGATAGTGTTTTTTCTCGCCAATTTCCCTAAATCAAGGAATGTTGTTGACATTGGATTCCAAGTTAATGAAGCTCGACTTCATTAATTTAGAAATGACCATCTCCTAATCTAGTCTTACATGGTCCTAATTACTTACTTACTTATCTAAACACTTAGCCACCAATCTCTAATATTTGGCCTAATTAAATACTACCCCTAAGCTCACTCTAAGTACACCTTAAATTGAGATTTCCTTCCCCTAATTAAGAAGAAGGCCGCCTGCCACTCCTCCTCTATTCAAAAGATTTGATTTATTTCAAATCAAAATGAATACTTAAAGGCCATACTTGGCCATGCTTGCCATACTTACCACCATACCTCACCATGCCTTCATGAAGCAAATTCTCTCACCTCATGCTCCATGAGGCCGTGGCTCCTCCCCCTCAATGCACCTTCAATTGCTTCATTCCTCTATAAATACCATACTTAGATGGACTTGGTTACACTTTGTTCATTTGCTTCAAAAAAAAAAATCTAAGTTCTTTCTTTTCCTCTCAAAGTTCAAGAGTTCATTTGATCATTCTTCATCTTCTTCTTACTCACAAAGACCACCACCTCTCAACTATACACTACCTCCTAGACACTTAGCCTTACCTTTCCAAAGATCAAGCTCAAGAAACACAATCTTCTTTCTTTCTTTTCTTCTTGGCCGTAGCCTCTTCAAGCTCCAAGAAAGATTTTTCTCTCATCCTTCCCTCAAGATCAAGTCCTTTTCACCTCCAAGAAACATACCTTTGGTAGGGATTTGTTCTGAAAATTATTTCCTTGCACTTTGTTAAGCTTTGTTGTTGTTTTGAAATTATGTTTTGGAGCTTTAACATTTCGGCTTCTTCCTTTTTCTTTTCTTATGCATTTCGGCCTTCAAGGCTTGGTTGGTTTCCCATGATAGCTTGATAATGAGAGTTTCTAGATAATGATTATGAGTTCATTACAATGAGACCCTAGAGCTTGAGTTTTACTTTTTACAAAGTTTGATGAAAATGCTAGGTAGCTCATTAAAGGTACTACTTAAGATAATATGTCATTTGGTTTTTCAAAGAGCTTGCATTTCCATTTCACCTAATTAATTAATCTCGAAGCCTATCTATTTCAACCTTAAAGTTAATTATTGATTTAGAGTAAATACTCTAAGGGGCCTAGAGCACTAAAATAAAGAATTGGCTTGCATTCAAATTTACATTTCTTGCCTAGCACGTTTACTTTTCTAGTCATCACCTCAAACTTAAAGATTAAAACAAGAGCTTGTATTTCCTATCACCAAATTAATTAATCTTGAAGCCTACCTATTTCAACCTTAAAGTTGATTGTTGATTTAGAGTGAATACTCTAAGGGGCCTAGAGCACTAAAATAAAGAATTAGGCTTGTATTCATGTTTACACTTCCTTGTCTAGCATGTTTATTATATCTCGTGATTTAGAAGTTATTTCAAGTACAAAGTTTAGTTACCAGAAATGCCTTATTTTGTGTTCATAGGACTTGTTACCTTTTCAATCCTGCCTTTAATTTTCCAGCACCTTTAAATTCTGTTTTGGATGATTTAAATGTGTTAGATACCTTGCCACTTGATGTGATAATTGGTCTTGGCGCTTTAGGCAAACTTAGTAACCAAAAGGAATGGAAAATGTGATTTCTAGAACTCCTAAGGAAGGTACAAGGAGGGAGGGAAGGTTTCGGCCACAATGAGTAGCCCTATGAGTTCCATGAGGTGAGATGTTATGATCTTGAGGCATGGTGAGGTATGGTTCAAAGTATGGTGAGGTATGGTTCAAGGTATGGCTCAAGCATGGTTCTTTGAGTGAGAAACAAATCAACATGTGTTGTAAATGAGAGAGAGAGGACCGAAATTGCATCAGCCATGGGGGGAGGATTTCTTGCATTTTAATTGTGGTTTAGAGTTGTGTTAGGTGTATCTTTGATTAGGATTAAGATTAGGAATTTGTAAGAAAGTGTTTAGGTGAGAAAATGGGTAATCAAGGTTGTCAAGACACATTTAAGGAGTGTTCTTGCATCATTAGTGAGCTATAAACTCATTTTAGTGTATAAACAATTCTAGACACAATTCCTTGATTTAAGGAACTAGAGAGAGAAAACACTATTCAAGATTCCAAGAGTGAAATCTTGAGTTTTAGAAAGGAGATTTAAATCTAATCTAAGCAATCTTAGGTTCTAATCGAAGATTAATTAAGGTTCTAATTAATTTTAATAATTTATTTTGACTTTAGATTAATTATGAAAATTAATTAATCTTCGATTAGAGCCTAATATTGCTTAGGTTTGCTTGATTACATCATTAAGCTCAAAAACACTATTCTAGGGGCAAAATCATAATTTTGCACTAAAACTGCCCGGGACCACTAGGACTCAAACAGATATTTTGAAACATGTAAAAACATTGTTTTAAACCTCTGGGGAAAGTTTCGGGCTCAAATGGCACTTTTACTCGCGTAAAAACGCTATAGGGTATTTTAGTCATTTTGACTCGAAACTGCAGCAAATGAGACTTTCGCCTTCGGAACCACTCAAGGGCCATTCAATCCCCTTCAAACATCGAGTTGGCCCTTCGAGGATTGCTGGGTCGGCCATCCTCGAATTTCGGGCCGAAAATGACCTCAGGGGCATTTTGGTCATTTTCCACTCAGACAGAAAATCGGGGCGGTACATTACTCCCCTCCTTAAAAAGAATTTCGTCCTTGAAATTCGTACCATAGAAGAGTTCTAGATACTTGGTCTTCATCTCTGATTCTAATTTCCACGTGAATTCTTCGGTCTTGTCTTGTCCCCATGCCACTTTCACCAAAGGAACAGACTTGTTTCTCAACTGCTTGACTCCGCGATCCACGATCCTCATTGATAGCAGATTGAAAGTTAGGTTCTCCCGTAACTGTACATGCTCTGGCTCTAGGACATAGCTAGGGTCGGACTCATATTTTCTTAACTGGGAGATGTGGAAAACGTCATGGAGGTTAGAAAGGTTAGGGGGTAAGGCTATTTTGTAGGCTACCGACCCTACTTTCTGAAGGATCTCTAAAGGACCAAGGAATCGAGGGCTCAACTTTTTAACTTTCATGGCTCTTCCTATGCCTATAGTGGGGGTGATCCTAAGGAACACATGTTCTCCCTCGTTGAATTCCAACGACTTACGGCGCCTATTCGCATAGCTCTTTTGTCTACTTTGAGCTATGAGCATCCTATCTCGGATTCTTTTGATTTGCTCTGTCGTTTCCCTCACTATATCAGGTCCTAACATGCTCTGTTTTCCGGGCTCATACCAGCATAGAGGGGACTGGCATTTTCATCCATATAGGGCTTCGTAGGGTGCCATACCGATGCTTGCATGATAATTGATGTTATATGCAAACTCGATCAGTAGCAGGTACTTGTCCCAACTTCCTTTTGATCCGTAACACAGGCTCTCAACATGTCTTCCAAGGTCTGGATCGTTCTTTCTGATTGTCCGTCTATTTGCGGGTGGTAAGCTGTGCTCAAACACAACTTCGAACCAAATGCCTTCTGAAAGGCTCCCCAAAAACGTGACGTAAACCGCAGATCTCTATCCGAGATTATCGTCGACGACACTCCATGTAATCTCACGATCTCTTGGATGTATAGCTGAGCCAATTTGTCTAAAGAGTATGTCACTCTAATAGGCAGAAAGTGAGCCGACTTGGTTAGTCGATCCACTATCACCCATATGGCATCATGGCCAGCTTGGGTCTTAGGCAATCCCGTCACAAAATCCATTGATATGCACTCTCACTTCCATTCAGGGATTGACAGGGGTTGCAGCAAACCTGATGGCTTTTGGTGCTCGATCTTCACCTTTTGACACACCAAGCACTTACTAACCCAGGCGACCACATCCTTCTTCAATCCGGGCCACCAGAACATCCTTTTTAAATCTTGGTACATCTTGGTAACACTAGGATGGATGGTGAAATGGCTTTTATGGGCCTCCTCCAAGATCTTCTCTCGAAGGTCACCATCTTGTGGCACACAGATCCTTCCTTCAAACCTCCATACCCAATCAGAACCTCGTTCGAAACCTTTTAGTTTTCCCACCTTTACTGCCTCTATGATCTCCCAAAATTCCTCACTTTCCCTTTGTGCTAGCATGACTCTTTGTCTAAACCTACTTGTTACGGTAAGATAGCACATCTTCATACCCTCATTGGTCACAGACATCCCCAAATTCATATCTCTAAACTTCTCTATTAGCTTAACTTCCTTGACCATCATGTGAGATAGGTGCAATGACTTTCGGCTCAAGACGTCGGTGACTACATTAGCCTTGCTGGGGTGGTAACTTAAACTGAAGTCATAGTCTTTGAGGAACTCCATCCACCTCCTCTACCTCATGTTTAGCTCCTTTTGATTGAAGAAATACTTGAGACTCTTGTGATCGGAGAAAACTTCGAACCTTACACCATATAAATGGTGTCTCCACATCTTCAAGGCGAACACTATGGCTGCTAATTCTAAGTCATGGGTGGGGTAGTTTGCTTCGTGCGGCTTGAGTTGCCTTGACACATAGGCTACCACTTGCCTATTTTGCATCAACACACAGCCTAAACCTTTACCCGAGGCATCGCAATATACCTCGAAGGGTACATCGGGGCTAGGTAGAACCAAAACTGGGGTTATGGTTAGCTTTTCCTTAAGCTCTTGGAAACTCTTCTCACACTCGGGACTCCACACGAATGATGCATTCTTCCTAGTTAGCTTGGTCAGGGGTTGGGCAATTTGGGAGAATCCTTTGATAAACCTACGATAATAGCCTGCTAAACCCAAAAATCTCCGTATTTTTGTTACGGTGGTTGGTCTATCCCAATTCATTACGGCTTCTATCTTACTAGGATCAACGGCTATACCTTCTTTGGACACAACGTGCCCTAAAAACTTGACCTCCTCTAACCAAAATTCACACTTAGAGAGTTTTGCATACAGCTTCTTCTCCTTCAAAATCTCCAAAACTATCCTCAAATGACGCTCATGCTCCTCGTGGGTCTTTGAATAGATGAGTATATCATCTATGAAAACGACCACAAACTGATCTAAATAGGGTCTAAAGATCCTATTCATGTAATCCATAAATACTGCAGGAGCATTTGTCAACCCAAAAGACATCACCGTGAACTCAAAGTGTCCATACCGAGTTCTAAAGGTGATCTTTGGTATATCTTGATCTCTCACCCTAATTTGGTGGTATCCTGACCTTAGATCGATCTTGGAAAATACTACCGCTCCTCTCAATTGGTCCATAAGGTCATCAATCCTAGGCAAAGGATACTTGTTTTTCACTGTCACACGATTCAATTGCCTATAATCTATGCACAACCTCATGCTTCTGTCCTTTTTCTTGATAAACAGAACCGGGGCTCCCCAAGGTGATGCACTAGGTCTAATGAAACTCTTTCTCAAAAGCTCCTCAAGTTGGGTTTTTAATTCGGCTAACTCCAGGGGTGACATCCTATAGGGGGTGATAGAGATTGGTCCTGCTCCAGGAACCAACTCAATGGAGAACTGCACTTCTCTCTTGGGGGGAAACTCGGGTATCTCTTCCAGAAGTATCTCGGGATAGTCTCTTACTACCGGTATATTCTCTTAGTTCTGCTCAAAGTCTACCTCGCTAACGGCTAGGAGAACATATCCCTTAGTCTTTTGCCCACTACAGTTGACCTCTATGACATTAAGGTAGAGTTTCAAGATTTGACTAGTTTCGCTAGGGGGAGAAGGAAAGACAACTGTTTTGGTGCTACAATCTAACAATACATGGTTGGCGTGAAGCCAATCCATGCCAAGGACTACTCCTATACCTTTCATGGGTAAGCAAATTAAATCTATGACAAAGGATCTATTTTCTACAGTGAGATGGCAATTTAAACAACAAAAACAAGTATTTACAGGGTGATTTGTAGGGGTAGAAACAATGAGATCAAAAGGGAGTTTGGAAGTCTTTAAGTTTAGAGACTCGACACTAGCATACAAAATGAAAGAATGTGTAGCGCTAGAGTCATAAAGTACAGTTAAAGGTTTGCCATTTATTTCGTACGTACCTTCGATGAGGTCATTGGACCTTTCCGCTTAGTCCGCATTGAGGGTGAAGACCCTCCTTTGGTGTTGCGGCCTGGGGTTCTGAATCGCTGGCCTCCCGTTATTGCACCTGTTAGCATAGTGGCCGGGCTTCCTGCACTTGAAGCAAACGTTTTGCCCAGCCAGGTAAGGACGGTTGTCGTGGTCCTTCCCGTACTGGGGACACACCATTGCCGGTGTGGGTCTAGCAAAGGTGGCGGGAGCTCCTTGGGGTGTCTTGTTCTTGGTCCCGCTAGAACCTCCTTGCTGAATGTTGCTCCGGGGGCCTCCCGACACTCCTTGTCGGTTATTGTTGTTGTTGTTTCGATGGTTGTTGTGTTGGAATGGTGGTCTGTAGTGTTGCTTGGGTTGTTGGTGGAAGGGGGTTCTTTGTTGTTGTTGATGTGGCTTGAATTGGTTGGTGTGGTAGGGGTTGTAATGGTTTCGTGATTGGCTTTGGTGTTGTGGTTTGAACTTCGGGGCTTGAGGTCCTGGCCCCTTGGCTCGTTCCGCCCTCACAGCCTGGAGCTTTCCTTGTCCTTCCTCCAGGATGCGGAACTTGTTGACCAGGGTAGGGAAGTCCCTGATCTCCATATGTGCCACGATGTAGTTCAGCTCCGGCTTCAATCCAGCCTTGTATTTCACGCACTTCTATATCTCGTCGGGGTTCCCTTAGAACACTTGCAAGAACTTAATCAGCTCTTCGAACCTCACTGTGTACTGAGCAACGGTAGATCCTCCTTGAGTCAGTTGCATGAATTCAATGTCCTTCGTGTTCCTTATTGACTCCGAGAAGTACTTCTCATATAAGTAAGTCTTGAACAGCTCCCAATTGACAACAGTACCAGAAGCTTCTAGTAGCCTTCGGGTGCCGGTCCACCAGAATTCGGCATCCGATTCCATCATGTAGGCAGCGAATGTGACCTTTTGCTCCTCCGAGCAAGCGACCAGGGAGTAGATCTTTTCCATGTTCTTAATCCACTCGTCAGCTCTGTCGGGATCCATGGCTCCTCTAAAGGCCGGTGGGTTTGCCTTGCGAAACTCACTGAACCTCGCTTGCTCGACCATTTCAACAGTAGGGGGAGCACGTCTGGTGTCCCCTTGTTGGTTCATCCTTTCAAACATCCGCTCCATGGCTCTAGCCATGTCACAGATAGTAGTGGCAGTTGCATCATCCTGGTTATCCTCGGTCGGGGTCCTATTCTGTCGTCTGGGTGCCATTAGTTCTAAGTCACAGAAGACAATAACCACTGAGTTGATCAGGCTCAACGTTTCATGTGAAATGAGCTAGTTACCATGGCACTTGCAAACAAACAGGGGTCATGCATCTCTAGCCTATAGCTTGTCTCTAGCAAGCTCTACACATGACATGTCTACCACATTATGCCCCAAAAGCATAGTCAGTCCAATCCTCAGGCTCCATGAGAATCGAACTGCTCTGATACCATAATGTAACATCCTAATTTTTAACCCAATACTCTAGAACATATTTAGGTTAATCTTTAGTCTGTTATGTCATAGCTTCCTTATTACTTTAAAATACTTAGCGGAAATACTAGTAAAATTTTTTTTTGGATTATAAAAGTAAAATGAGAGCTGCGCGACACGATAAATAATAAAGCACGAAGGGTAATAAAGTAAGCATCGCATAGCAGCATGACATAAGTAAGTAAAGGTACATCACAATAGAACCGAACTGCATATTTATATATAATAGAATATGCCCACTCATAAAGAGTGAGACTTAGTTTAATACAACTGGAATAAAGATACATGAAAATGAAAGTACAGCAAAGGCATAAAAAGAAACTCTCCTAACTCTAGTGTGCCTGCAAATGGATGGCCCCAAAGATAAAAGAAGGCTATCCTAGCCTAGTCAAAGCTCGACCACCAGAACCGCGACGATCATCTCTTACTGCGGGCTTCTCTAGAAAGGTGGGATGTATCCGATCCACTGGGCTATCTCGGCTGGGGTGGCGATGCGTTGCATCGGTCAGGCATGAGCGCCACGGCGAGGAATCATCCTCGCCCGTCCTCCATGTACCGGCTGAGCGACAGAAGCCTCACTACCCTCCCCAACGTTTATCGGAACAGTGGGGGAGGATCCCTCGGAGGGTACCTAAGTGGCAGAGTCCTCCGAAGGGTCCATCTCGGAGAATGACGAGGGCGAGCGGGGCATATACTGTAGGTAGTCCCGGATGGCAGAGGCTATCGATGGGGTGCAGCGGATCAACTCCTCTCGAGGGCGTGCGCGCTCGAACACGAAGTCGTTGCCGAAAGGTGAGATAGGAGAGAATCGATGGCCATGTACGGGGTGACTAAAGGGCCGTCCAACGAACATAAATACACGAACGATGCAGTGACCCACAAAATTGTATGACCCGTGGTCCGGATCATGATGCACCTCCCAAGTTGGGGTGTCCACAAAAACCACAAACGTTGCCATCTAAAGATGTGACGGAAAGAAAGAGATAGAAGGAGTGAGAATCTTACTAAAGAATCTCAGTAGGGCCTCCTACTATCTAGGTGTCATCATCTACGCCCTCAGGAACCTTGGGTTTAGTATTTAAAACAAGTGAGCATGTATTAAGTCCATTTTTAAGCTTTAAAACATAATTAGCCAAGGTCCATTCATTTTAGCATGATTCTTAATGACATGGATGCAATCGTATCAAAGAATGTATGCATGGCTCTACTTAATGCAAGAAAATAATCACAACATTAAGAATATCATAATAGTGGCATAAAGTGGCAATTAAATTCTCATATGGGAAACTTTGTGACATAAACATCATACTTTACTTCCTCATAGGCCACCCTAAAAGACAATCGCTCTGGGGGTGCTTGGTCAACCGTGTCACCTGAACGTGTCACATCTCTAGGTTATGAGCTCATACCTTAACTAGTCGTCACTAGTTCTTACTTATCAATCCCGATAAGCGTAACATAATCATAAACATAATCCCGACTTATCCAGTACGGGCTAGGGGGCATTTCTTGGGGGTGCTCGGCCGAACCAGTGTCACCCAAGAATTCATCTTGGTACTGATGTCACATAAGTTCTCTGGAGGTGCTCGGCCGAACCGGTGTCATCCGAGAACTCATCTTAGTACCTCATAAAAATCTCATAGGTTTTCAAAAACTTTCTAAGTCCCCGAATTTGTCAGAAATTTGGCAGCATAACTGCAGCATGCCGAATTTCTTCCAAATTCTTCTTTATGCCACATAAGTCATTCAAACATGCATCCTCCATCATAAATTTCATGCATTCACATAATCATTCTCATGCGTTCACAAGAAACATTAAAAACTCATTATACTCTTGGTCCTACGGTATCTTATGCTTTGACCCTTACGGGCCTTAAACTTGTGATATAATTAACCTATCATCTTCTATCAACCTCTCATGCACCTAAGAGTTCTCTTCTAGTAGATCTCATGATTATTTATGCTCTCTATTAAATCTGAACAACGTTATTCCTTAGGGGCAACATTATAAACTTATAATTGCGGGGTTCTAGAACTTACGTTTTAGACCCTTTCTTGGTTCTGTCTTCGCCTAAAGCGCTATAAGTTCGACCTAAACCAATTATGAGGCATTCTTATGTCTAAGAACTAACTATAAGCTATGTTCTCTTCATTATAAGGTTGCTGGACAGATTCTAAAAACTAAATGTTCTAAGAGTTCTAGAATTGCGGTTTTACGGGTTTCTAGTTACTAGTTTCTCTATAGGTGCTAAAATTCAATCCTACTTCAATTGTAACCAAATTTTTCATGATTAAACAATCCTAATCTGATTATATTCCCATTGAAACAGTTTGGGCAGTGTGCAAAAATAAATGGGTTAAAACTATGCTAAATCTTGACTTTACGGTTTTTCTAGAAAGCTAGTTTCTCTCCTATCTTGCATAGAAATGTTCCTACCTCATCATACATAATTTTCACACAATCTGACACATCAAAACATCATCATACAGCAGCAAACTCATCATGGAAGAACCGAAACATTAAGTCCCAAAAAGATGCATAACTTGATATTTTTAAAACACATAAGTTGCTAGTTTCTCTTGGAATCACTTTTAGGACTTCTAAGACTCTTTTGCAAGCCATTTTATTTTGTAAAAGAGACTAAAAACATCCTTAGGTCAGTGACCACTTAATCCCTCCTTAAAACAGAATTAACTTCATAAATCTTGTTGATCCTAATCTCATAGAATTCATGAGGCTCAAAGAGAATTCTTAAAACTTAGATTGTTGGCCGTTGTAGCTAGATGAAATTCCTTCCAAGTTCATCATCACTACATGGCCAAAACTTATGCATTCAAGGAATGCTTCCACATTAGACTTTAACTTGAGATAAAATGGGCAAGTTTTGAGCTCTAAGGTCTTTAAGTGATGACAGAATTTAAACATGCTATGCACTTCATTTTTACCCTTCATTACAAAGTAAAGTGAGAGCTTAAAGTAAATATGCAAGGCTCAAATTATAAATATGTGAGGCTTGAATTAAATATGCAAGACTTGAAATAAATATGCAAGACTTAAAATATAAATATGCAAGTTCATTTCTTTATTTTAGTGCTCTAGGCCCAGCAACAATCGACTTTAAGGCCGAAATAGAAAGGCTTTGAGATTTAGTTAGGTGATAGTGCAACTCTCATTTTAAATCTTTATGTTCTTTAGTGATGAAAAGTAAATATGCTAGACAAGAATGTAAATATGAGATGCAATCCATTCTTCATCCTTTAACTTTAAGTGATGGCTTGGAAATTAAATATGAATGCAAAGCTTAAAGTAAATATGTAATGCATAAGCTTGAATTTAAATATGAATGCTAGTCCATTTTATTTCTTGTTAGAGCTCATACAAGACTTTAAAGGAACTTAAACCTCAACCCAAACTTATCATGACAAGTTAAAGCAAAGACAAGAGTGAACCTCAAGGGTTCTTTAAAACACAAAGTTTCTTTCCTTGAGATGTGGTCATAGATAGCATTTTTTATTAAAACTCAAGCTCTAGAGACCTTATTGTGATGAACACATGGTCATCAGCTAGAAGCTCTCATCATCAAGCCATTGAGAACCTCATTGGCCAACATGGCCAAAAACTTGAAGAAAGAAAATGAAGAGGAACTGAAACTTTTTAAGAAGAAAAGGAAACATTTGAAACTCTAGAGACCATGATCTTGGTGATGCATTAACATCAACATCATGAGTCCTCATCATTGAGTTCATGCAACCATTTTAAACATCATCAAAGTGAAAGGTTTCAAGGTTCAAGAAGAAAGAACAAAAGAAAACATCTTTAACTTAAGAACAAAGATCAAGCTTTAGAGATTATTCAAGTGATGAACATCACCACCATGAAACCTCATCATCAAGCTCTCATTCCCTTGTCCTCAAGGCCTATGGCCGAAAATGATGAAGAAAAAGGAGGGGGAAGAGAAGTTCTAAAAAGACTTCAAGAGAAACCATAAACACATAACTAGAGATGGAACTTAAATAAAGAAAATACTTGAAAGAAAATCCCTACCAAGTGATTGAAGGTTGGGATGAGAGAAGAGGATGAAGAACTTGAACACTTGAACTTAAGAGAAAAAGGAAACTTTGAAGTGCTCTTTGAAAACTTACACTTAGCAAATGAACCCAAAATGATGCAAGTTCACCCAAGTATGCTATTTATAGAGAAATGAAACAAATTCAAGGTGCAAGGAAGGAGGGAAGGTTTCGGCCACAATGAGCAGCCCCATGAGTTCCATGAGGTGAGATGTTGTGATCTTGAGGCATGGTGAGGTATGGTTCAAGGTATGGCTCAAGCATGGTTCTTTGAGTGAGAAACAAATCAACATGTGTTGTAAATGAGAGAGAGAGGGCTGAAATTGCATCAGCCATGGGGGGAGGATTTCTTGCATTTTAATTGTGGTTTAGAGTTGTGTTTAGGTGTATCTTTGATTAGGATTAAGATTAGGAATTTGTAAGAAAGTGTTTAGGTGAGAAAATGGGTAATCAAGGTTGTCAAGACACATTTAAGGAGTGTTCTTGCATCATTAGTGAGTTATAAACTCATTTTAGTGTATAAACAATTCTAGACATAATTCCTTGATTTAAGGAACTAGAGAGAGAAAACACTATTCAAGATTCCAAGAGTGAAATCTTGAGTTTTAGAAAGGAGATTTAAATCTAATCTAAGCAATCTTAGGTTCTAATCGAAGATTAATTAAGGTTCTAATTAATTTTAATAATTTATTTTGACTTTAGATTAATTATGAAAATTAATTAATCTTCGATTAGAGCCTAATATTGCTTAGGTTTGCTTAATTACATCATTAAGCTCAAAAATACTATTCTAGGGGTAAAATCGTAATTTTGCACTAAAATGTTCGGGACCATCGGGACTCAAACAAATGTTTTGAAACATGAAAAAACATTGTTTTAAACCTCTGGGGAAAGTTTCGGGCTCAAACGGCACCTTTACCTGTATAAAAATGCTATAGGGGTATTTTGGTCATTTTGACTGAATCATAGAAATGAGACTTTCGCCCCTGAACCACTCAAGGGTCATTCAATCCCCTTTAAACATTGAGTTGGCCCTTCGAGGATCGCTGGTCGGCCATCCTCGACTCTGACCGAAAATGACCTCAGGGCATTTTGGTCATTTTCCACTCAGATGTAAAATCGTATGCTACATGAGTGAGAATGACTCATAACTGGTTTAGGAATTAATTTTGGCATTATAGGGAAAGCTGGTAATGAGAAAGGGCATAAAACGTAATTTCTAGAACACCATAAATCATAGAAATTCACTTACTGCCTATGCTATCCAGCTTTGATTAATGATGTTCTTGAGGTTAATAATTAGTGGTAATGATGATAATCAATCCCTTAGGTGCATGAGAAAATAATTTGATAATTAGAGTTACCCGATTTAGGGGTTTGGCTATTTAAGGGAATAATTATGTGGTGATGACTTGAGATGATGAATTCATGTGATATTTGATGCAATGTGAGATATTGATCTCTAGAAATAAAATTAATCATTTGCATGTTATAGTTTGATTTAGAATGGTAGAGATGCATATGCTAGAAATATATGAAGAATTGTGACATTTTTGAGTTATGTATTGCATCTTGTTATAACATGCTAAGACTTAAGGTGACTTAAAACATGAGAAAATGATCCTTTGGACTCATCAAACTATAGGTGATGAAAAGGTGATTCTTGCCCTTTAACCCGTACTTATTAAGTTAGGACTATAATTATCAAAAGGGATAAGTATACGCTAGTGATGACTAGTGAGGTATGAGCTCATAACCTAGAAGTACTCTCAAAAGGGAAGAGTAATAAGGTGGCCCTAAGAGTGAAAAGAACTAACTTAAGTCACCTAAAGAACTAAGGAATGTCATCCATGTTCAATGCACATCATGCTTACCATGAAGTTTGATGTATACTATAAAGTTAAATGTTGCATAAGGTATTGACATGCATATCATAATGAAGTATGATGCATTCATTACAAGACTCATGATAAAATGAATGGGCCTCGGTAATTGATGTTTTAAAACTTAATAAATGAACCTTTGCATGCTTACCATTTCACAACAAACCTGAGGTTCCTGGCGGCGTTGATGATGTCACTAAGAGGATACCCTACTAAGATTCTTTAGTAAGATTCTCACTCCCTCTCTCTTTCTTTCTATCATGCTTTCAGATTCTGATGGCGACGTACGTCCTCTTCATTGACACCCCCACTTGGGAGATTCACTTCGACCCTGACCATCAGTCTTACTATTTTGAGGGACGCTGCTCTGTCAGGGTCATTAGGTTCGTAGGATGACCATTTGCACGCCCTGTACCTAGCTACCGTTTCTCTCCAACCTCCTCGTACGGTGATGATATGGTTTTTGAGCGTGCGCATGCACATAACGAGAGGATTCTTCGCACGTACACCACTGCGTCTACTATTTTTGGTTTTTTGAATTATATCCCCCACTCGTGTAACACCCTAGTAATTAACCAGATACACCTGGGTTGAATCTGATTAATGACTAGACTTTACTCCTTGCTTTGGTTCTTTCTTCATATTTTGAAAATATTTAGTGAAATTACGAGCCATTTTTTTTTTAAACACATAATTGAAAACGTGAGCCGAGTACAACGTGAACGAGTAAGCGGAGTATAATAAGACGTTTAAGAATATATCACATCATATCACTTAGGCTCCATCATATAACATCCATAAGCACATTATAGCATATATTTACATACAATAACCTCACTCAAAGGGTGGGTTATGTTCATACATCATTATCTTATGCAAACCCATAAAAGAAAATATACTTAAGGAAATACATGCCCCTAAACTAGATAACTCCATAAGCCGGGAAGGTTATCCTAAAACTAGGGTGCATGATCACACAAAAATCTACTAAGAACCCTCTATGGCCACTATCCTGGAAATGGGGAATAAATTCGATCCATCGATGAGCTCCTCGGGAGGGGACACACGAGATGCACCAGTCAGTCGCATGGACGACCTTCTTGCTAACCTCTACTGAACAACTGCTTCCTCACTACCTCTCTTACACGTGTGGGAGTAGGAGCAGAGCTCTCGTAATATACATGAGTAGGAGTGTCCTCTCAAGGATCAGCCAGAATATCTCGCCTCGAACATACTGAAATCCATGGACAAAGCAGATGAAGCAGGATAAGAACGTAACATCCTTTCATCAAGTGGACGCATGTTCGAAACCATTTCATCGCCATAGGGAGAAGTAGGAGAAAATCGATAACTAGGGACAGATGTGCAAATGGACGACCTATGTAAATAAAAACACGAATCACAAGACCTTCCTTCAAAATGATACGAGCGATGCACCGGATGATATTGAAATTCCCAAGTAGGGGAATCAACGAACAGCACCAATGTCCCCATCTGAGTCTGGAGACAATGACGGAGATAAAGAAAAGGAAGTGAGAATCTTGCTAAAGAATTCTCAAGAAGGTACCTCCTTCTACAAAGGTCATCATCAAAGTCCCAGAACCTCGAGATTATTCTAAAATAGTGAGCATGCAAAGATTCATTTTAAGTTCGGACAAATACTTAACCGAGGTTCGTCAATTTTTAATCATGCGTCTTATAATGCATCATAATCTTAATATGTCATAATTACAATGAACTTTTCCTTTATCATTACATCATTTTCCTCATCATCATTATCAAATAACATGCATAAAAGAACGTCATATAATATTAGCTACACGTGGACATAGTGCACATATTTCATTTCTTTAGTGCCTTAGGTGACTTAAAATCTTATCATCATCATTATTTTCCTTAGGCCACCCTATACTCCACCCTTTTGGGAGTAATTTAGGTTATGAGCTCATACTTTACTAGTCGTCACTAGCATATACTTATATCCCTTTTGATAAGCTAAAGTCCCGACTCTACCCTTTTGAGAAAACGGGTTAGGGGGCTAAAATCACCTTTTCACCACCTATAGTCTGATGGTTCCAAAGGATCATTTTCTTATAAGTTTAAGTCACCATTAAATCTTTTCATGTTATATCATAATACAATTCATAAACATCATAACATTTTCTCATTTATAGTCTTAAGCTAGAATAATATATATCAACTGTAATCATGCATATGGGAGATTCCCAGGAAAGAGAGGTGGGTCACAATGGACACACTTAAATACCAAGTCTTTCCTTAGCCAGAACCTTTCCAAATTACACTTTTACAATGATACACTTTCTTCTAGCAACAAAGGTAAATTTTACATCATAAAGAACATTTCATGTATAAGCATTCTCATTATTTGCCACAGCAACTATAACATACAAGCCAGGAAATCATTCAATCATATCAAATCATTATCACACATTGATACTAAACTCAGATCGGTGGCCGAATCACGAACCTCATGCAATTACATAGAATCATATTTTAAGTGCATATAAAATACTAGTTCCCCGTCAAATCCTTGCAAAGCCTTAAAACTCATTTAGAAACTAGTTCTTTTGTCAAATTTGGGAGGATCTTCACAATTAAAATTCTCACTTAAGATAAAAGGAGTAAGTCTTGAGCTTTAGAGATTTAGGTGACATCTTAGAATTATAAACATGCTATGCAACCTTATTTTAATTTTATCTTTATAAGGTGATAGCTTGGAATTATAAACATGATATGCAATTCTATTTCTTTATCTTTAAGATTTAAGGTGATGAATTGAAAATTAAACATGATGCAAGAACTTGAAATATAAACATGATACAAGAAACTGACCGGCGGTAATCCGCACAGACCGAGAGAGGGAGAAGAGAATATTAAGAAACCTGAGCGGCAGAATCCGCATACGACCAAGAGAGGAGAAGAGAATATTAAGAAACCGAGCGTGTAGTCCGCATGTGACCGAGAGGGAGAAGAGAATTATTATTACATCTTTTTAAGCTCCAATCTCAAGACTTTTTAAAGAATAAATTCTTTAACTCCAATAATCATATTTCTTTGCTTGTGATACATGGGCAAGTCTTTGAGCTCTAGGATCTTTAGGTGATGGCATAAAATAAACATGTCATGCGTTGATTCTTTCAGCCATTATAAAATATAGTGAGAGCATAAATTAAATATGAGATGCAACCTCTTTATTATCTTGAAAGATTAAGTGATGACTTGAAACATAAACATGAAATACAAGCTTGGAATTTAAACATGAGAAATGCAAGTTCATTTATTCATTCTTGAAAATTTAGTGATGACATAGAAGGTAAACATGGTTATGCAAAGCATAAACTTAATCATGGATGCAAATTCATTTTGTTTCTTTACTAGAGCTCCTTCAAGACTTTAAAAGAATTATAAATTCAACCCAATACATATCTTAACAAGAAGTAAAACATAAAAGGAGAATACATCTTTCAAGTTCTAAACTAAAAATCTTTGTTTTAGCATCATAAAGCATTATTCTTTAAAGTTTTGCATCAAGTGGAATTTTCAAGCTTTAGAGGCCTAACTTATGATGGATTTACAACCCACCCTCAAGGTCCTCATCATCAAGCCATCATCTTAGTTCCATCTAGGCCATATGGTTGAATTGGTTAAAGAAAAATTGAAGAGGAAAACCAAAATGAAAAGCTAAGGTAAGTTCATAATTTCATCATTTTGAGCTAAAAACACAACTCCTCAAAGCACAGAAATAAATTTAGAAACTACTCCCTACCTAATCTGAGTTGAAGAAGAGGAAGAGAACTTGGTTTCTTGAAGTGAAATGAAACAAAATCTCTTTGAAAAAATTGAAGAAAGAATTCAGCCAAAGAGGAGGAAGAAAGAAAGTTTTTGGTGCTCCTAAAAACTAGTTATGAACCAAGCATTCCAAGACCACTCAAGCAAGCCTATTTATAGAAGATTTTAAGGCTTCTAATTGGCCAAAATGATGAGGTAGTGGACGGAATTTTGCAGGAGAAATAAGGGAGGAAAAATCATTTTAGACAAAGTTGTATGAAATTAAGGAATTATGTCTCTTATGGTGACATTTTGGCATTTTGTTTTAGTGCAACTTTTGGCAATAATTCAGCTGCATAATGGCATCAATAATTTCATCCATTACAGCCCAAAGAAGTGAAATTTGTGTTTTCCATGAATTATTTAGGTGTAGGCAGGGTATTCATGTAATTTAGAGAATTTACGGTTAAGGGTTTAAGTGAATTAGTAAGCAATTTGGGTGTTTTTGACCAATTTTGGGTTCTAATCAATCTAAATACATAATTTTGACTCTAGATTAATATTTAGAATTTAATAAGCTTTAATTTGAGCCTAAAATTGCTTAGGTTTCGGTATACAAATCAAAAATCCCGAAATTCACAAAACTGCCCAAAAATAGGGGCAAAATCGTACTTTCACTTAAAAACTGCCCGAGGCCACCCGAGCTTAACCAATGGTTAATCATGGCTTAAAAACACATTTTAAAACGTTTTAGTGAGGTTCGGGCTCAGTTGGCACGCACATCGGAGTTAAACAACACCAGCAGGGCGCTTTGGTCATTTCGCCTAACTCAAAATTGAGATCCTTTTGCTCTATTAACACACATAACACAAACAATCCCTTATTATCCTCAAAATATCCCCTTGAGAATAGGTGGGGCCCACGATCCTCATTTTCTGAGTAAAATAACTTCAGGGGCATTTTGGTCATTTTATACGCATTGCAAATTCTGGATTAGCGACTCTCGCATGAATCGCTCCTAACCTCTCTTCTAATGTTATATTCCTTTATTGAGGATTGTTCGCCTCAAATCTTATGTAATAATTACCTACTCAATTGGTAATTGAGTAATTTCTAATGACAAGAAAAATTACAAGAAAATTGGGGCGTTACATTACTCTCCTCCTTAAAAAGAATTTCGCCTGAAATTCATTACCCGAGAACAACTCGGTATTGTGCTTTCATGTTTGATTCCAGCCCCATGTAAGTTCTTCTGCTTTCACCGTCCCCATGCTACTTTGACCGTGGTACAAATGTTCCTTAACTCGCTTAACTCCTCGGTCGACGATTTATCTGGGTAGTAAGTTAAATGTCGTTATCTCTTAATTGTACATGTTCGCTCTAGTACATGACTCGGGTCGATTGATACTTTCTTAATCGAGAGACATGGAAAACATCATGAAGGTTGGATAGACTCGGGGGTAGGGCTATACGGTAGGCTACAGGTCCTACTTTGGTAAGGATTTCAAACGGACCAAGAAATCTAGGGCTCAATTTCTTTACTTTTATTGCTCGGCCTATGCCTATGGTGGGGTGATCCTTAGGAACACGTGGTCCCCTTCTTGAAAATCTAGCGGTTTTCGCCGCTTGTCCGCATAGTTTTTCTCTCGACTTTGAGCAGTAAGAATCTTATCCCTAATCTTCTTGATTTGTTCCGTTGTTTTCCTCACAATATGAGCTGCGAGTAAACTTTGCTCTCCGGTTCATACTAACATAAGGGAAATTGACATTTCCGGCCCATAGAGGGCCTCATACGGTGCCATATCGATACTTGCATGATAATCAAGTTGTTATATGCAAATTCAATCAATGGTGTACTTATCCCAACTTCCCTTTGATCTAAAACACATGCCCTTAACATACCCTCCAAGGTTTGGATAGTTCTTTCAGATTGACCGTCTGTTTGGGGGTGATAGGTCGTGCTTAGACACGCCTTTGAACCAAACGCTTTTGAAAGGCTCCCAAAATCGTGACGTAAACCGCGGATCCCGGTCCGAGATTATCGCCGATGGCACCCCATGTAACCTTACTATCTCCTGAATATATAATTGTGCTAACCTATCCAAGGAATAAGTCACCTTAATAGGTAAAAGTGGGTCGACTTCGTCAATCGATCCATGATTACCCATATGGTATCATGATTCATTTGGGTCCCTCGGTAATCCAAATACAAAATCCATGGAGATACTATCCCACTTCCACTCAGGGATCGACAGAGGTTGCAGCATTCCGCAGGGTTTTTGGTGTTCAATCTTCACCTTTGACACACCAAGCACTTACTCACCCATGTGCACACATCTTTCTTCATTCCAGGCCACCGTAACATCTTCTTCAAATCTTGATACATCTTGCTGGTACCACGATGAAGGGTAAAATCTCTCTTATGGGCTTCCTCCAAAATATCTTTCAAGGCCACCACTAGCGTGTACACATATTCAACCTTTAAACCTCCACAAATCGCCCATTCCTTGGGTAAAACCTATCAACTTTCCCCGCCTTCACGCCTCCTAAAGTCTCTTGAAACTCAAGATCGCCCCTTGAGCTTGAACAATCCTTTCTTTGAACTCACTTGTCACTCTAAGATGACAAGCTCTGATGCCCTTAGTGGTCAAAGTCATTCCTAGGTTTAAGTCCCTAAATTGCTCAATCAATTCAACCTCCTTCACCATCAAACGGGACACTTGTAAGTGACTTCCTACTCAAAGCATCAGCTACTACATTAGCTTTACCAGGATGGTAGTTCAATCCAAAATCATAATCTTTCAAGAACTCCATCCATCGCCTTTGCCTCATGTTTAGCTCTTTTTGATCAAAGAGATATTTCAAACTCTTGTGATCGGAAAACACCTCAAACTTAACTCCATATAAATGGTGTCTCCAAATCTTTAGAGCAAACACGACGGCAGCTAACTCAAGGTCATGGGTAGGGTAGTTTGCCTTACGTGGCTTGAGTTGTCTTGATGCATAGGCCACCACTTGCCTATCTTGCATCAATACACAACCTAAACCCTTTTTTGAAGCATCACAATACACCTCGAAAGGCACATTGGGGTCAGTAACACTAAAACAGGGTCGAGGTTAGCTTGTGTTTTAACTCTTGAAAGCTCTTTCACACTCCGGTCCATGAAAAAGGGGTGTTCTTCCTAGTCACTTGGTCAAAGGTAGGGAAACTGGGAAAATCCCTTGATAATTCGGACGGTAATAACCGGCTAAACCCAAAAAGCTCCTTACTTCAGCCATCGTGGTTGGTCTTTCCAGCTTTACTACCGCTTCTACCTTACTAGGATCTACAGCAATTCCTTTCTTAGATACTACATGCCCTAAAAATTGCACCTTATCCAACCAAAACTCACACTTGAAAATCTTGGCATATAGTTTCCTTTCCTTCAAGATCTCCAAAGATTATGGTCGTGGCATTCATGCTCTTCATGGGTCTTAGAATACATGAGAATGTCATCTATAAAGACAACTACAAACTGATCTAAATAGGGTCGAAAGATCCTATTCATGTAATCCATAAAAATAGCCGGAGCATTGGTTAACCCAAAGGACATTATCAAACTCAAAATGGCCGATCGAGTGCGAAAGGCCATTTTAGGTATGTCTTCATCTCTCACTCTAATTTGATGGTAGCCTGACCTCAAATCTATCTTAGAAAACACTACCGCACCTTTCAGTTGGTCCATCAAATCATCGATTCTAGGTAGAGGATACTTGTTTTTCACCGTTACTTTATTCAACTGCCTATAATCTACACACATCCTCATACTCCCATCCTTTTTCTTTACAAACAACACAGGGCTCCTCAAGGTGATGCACTAGGCCTAACAAACTTTTTCTCCAATAAATCTTCCAATTGAGTTTTTAACTCGGTCAATTCTAATAGGGACATCCTGTATGGGGCTATGGATATAGGTCCCGCACCCTAAGCAATTCTATGGAAAACTCTATCTCTCTCTCGGGGGAAACTGGTATCTCATTTGGAAATACTTCAGGATAATTTCTTACTATTGGTATCTCATCGATACTTTGCTCAAAGTCTACATCACTAGCGGCTAAGAAAATGTAACCTTTACTCTCACCCTTACCACACCCATTTCCACAAAGAAGCTATGTAAAGACTTATGGGTTTCTTAGGTTCAATAGGAATAGGAAGAAAAGTGATGGTTTTCATAACAGCTTAACAAGACACGGTTGGCCTCAAGCCAATCCATGCCAAGAATCACATCTAAACCTCGATGGGTAAGCAAATAAGATCTAAAACAAAGGATCTATTATCTATAATAAAACTACAATCTAAACAACATTTACAAGTCCTAACGGGTTTTCCAATGGGTAGAAACAATAAGGTCAAAAGGAAGCCTACCATAGGTAAATTAAGGCTTTTAACACATGAATGGGAGATAAAAGAATGAGAAGCGCCTAATCATATAGTACAATTAAGTCTTTACTATGCATATTACCCTTACCTTCCACGAGATTTCGTGACTTCGTTGTTTCTTCAAGATAATAAAGAAATACCCTTCCCTGGTATTTCGGCTTGGGATTGGGGTTGTCGGGTTCCTTCTCATGCATTCTCGGAGTAATGACCTGGTTTTCCACAATCGATAGCACACGCTTGTTCCGTTCGACATGGCATGCTCCCATGATTCTTGCCGCACTTGGGACATTCCATGGATGGCGCAGTCGTGGAGGTACCGCCGACCTCTTTGTGGTGCTTTCCTTTATTGTTGTTATTGTTGTTGTTGCGATTGTTACTGGGGTTATTGTTGTAGCTGTTGTTATTATAGCTGTTGTTGTTGTTTGGCCTTCCTTGTTGAAAATTTCTTTGTGTCCCTTGTGGTCTTGATTGAGGGGAAATAGAGGTCGATTCTCGCTTCTTGAACTGCTGACCTTGAGGTGTCAACTTTTGGTAATATTATCTGACTTTGGGGTGTTTAGTTTTCTCTGACCTTCTTCAATAATCCGACATTTGTTAACTAGTGTAACGCCTCGGATTGCGGTCGAAGCGATCACGGTAAAGGAGGTACGGACAAGGAGCTGCTCCCGCAAGCTTCGAAGCGGAGGGTACATGAATGAACCGATTACACACCCGAATGAGAGGGATCCCGAGATCAGATAGGTATGGGACTATACAGTTAAGGAGGGCTTATATGAATTGATTTGTACTACCTATACCAACAAGATGCATCTTCTTTTCGGTAGCCTAAACTGAAAGAACTCCACAGTTAAGCGTGCTTGACTTGGAGCAATTTTGGGATGGGTGACCTCCTGGGAAGTTTTCCTAGGAAGTGTGCGAGTGAGGACAAAACATGCTGAAAAGACCCGTGTTGGTTTGTGGGGACAATCGTTGATCCATAAAGCAGCAGGGGATGTTACAAATGGTATCAGAGCCTGCACCTCTCCCAGTACGGTGTGGTTCGGGGACGAACCAGGCGGAAGCTGGTGGGCATGTAACGCCCAGGGATTGCGAAGTCGGGGAATGATTGCCGGTGTAAAGGAGGCACGGACAAGGAGCGGCTCCTGGCAGGCTTCGAAAGCGGAGGGGTACATGAATGAACCGATTACACACCCGAATGAGAGGGATCCTAAGACTCAGATAGGTATGGGACTATACGCTAAGGAGGGCTTATATGAATTGATTTGTACTACCTATACCAACAAGATGCATCTTCTTTTCGGTAGCCTAAACTGAAAGAACTCCACAGTTAAGCGTGCTTGACTTGGAGCAATTTTGGGATGGGTGACCTCCTGGGAAGTTTTCCTAGGAAGTGTGCGAGTGAGGACAAAGCATGCTGAAAAGACCCGTGTTGGTTTGTGGGGACAAAGTTGATCCATAAAGCAGCAGGGGATGTTACAACTAGGGTAGAGAAATCCCTAATCTCCAAATGTGCAACTGCCACATTAAGTTCCGCCTTCAACCCTGACTCGTATTTAATGCATTTCCAGTACTCATCAGGATTTCCTTGGTACATTCTTGAGAACTTAATGAGTTCTTCAAATCCGCAGTATCGGGCCACATTCATATTCCCCTGGACAAGTTGCATGAATTCAATGTCCTTGGCATTTCTAACTCGACTGAAAGTACTTTCGTAAAAATGGACCTTGAATAGTTCCCAATCAATGTCCACGCTTGGCCGCCTCCAGAGTCTTCGAACACCGCCCACCGTAAACCTGGCATCACCCCCAAGCATATGAGTAGCGAAGGTGACCTTTTGCTCCTCCGAGCATGGGACTACAGGAAAGACCTTCTCAATATTCCGAATGCATTCATCTGCAATATTTCGATTCAGTCTACCCTTGAAAACCGTGGGTTTGCCTTACGAAACTCCCCGAAACAGCATGTTCAGTGAATCTCATGTCCCCGATTCATATTGGCTTGACGATCCCGATCCATTCGCTCCATCATCATTCTCATGGTCCTTGCTACGCCGCTGAGTGCTTCGGCTCTCTCGTTGTCTTGGTTATTCTGTGCTACGCTCCTACTCTGTTGTTGACGTGCCATTGGTCCCTATACACACAAAACAAAGAACACCGAGGTGATCAGGCCCAATATTCCATGCAAAGTGAGCAAGTTACCATGGCACTTTCAACATACAATAGTCATGTATTTCTAATCCTCAAGCTCATCCTAATGATAAACATCTACACATGACGTCACTAACATATTATGCTTTAGAAGCATAGCTAGTCCAATCCTCAGGCTCCATGAGAATTGAACTGCCTCGATACCAAAATAACACTTAGTAATTAACCAGATACACCTAGGTTGAATCTGATTAATGACTAGACTTTACTCCTTGCTTTGGTTCTTTCTTCATATTTTGAAAATACTTAGTGAAATTACGAGCCATTTTTTTTTAAACACATAATTGAAAACGTCAGCTGAGTACAACGTAAACGAGTAAGCAGAGTATAATAAGACGTTTAAGAATATATCACATCATATCACTTAGGCTCCATCATATAACATCCATAAGCACATTATAGCATATATTTACATACAATAACCTCACTCAAAGGGTGGGTTATGTTCATACATCATTATCTTATGCAAACCCATAAAAGAAAATATACTTAAGGAAATACATGCCCCTAAACTAGATAACTCCATAAGCCGGGAAGGTTCTCCTAAAACTAGGGTGCACGATCACACATAAATCTACTAAGAACCCTCTATGGCCACTGTCCTGGAAATGGGGAATAAATCCGATCCATCGATGAGCTCCTCTGAGGGGACACACGAGATGCACCAGTCAGTCGCATGGACGGCCTTCTTGCTAACCTCTACTGAACAACTATTTCCTCACTACCCTCTTACACGTGGGAGTAGGAGCAGAGCTCTCGTAATATACATGAGTAGGAGTGTCCTCTCAATGATCAGCCGTAATATCTCGCCTCGGGAACATACTGGAAATCCATGGACAAGCAGATGAAGCGGGATAAGAACGTAACATCCTTTCATCAAGTGAACGTGCATGTTTGAAAACCATTTCATCGCCATAGGGAGAAATAGGAAAAAATCGATAACTAGGGACAGGATGTGCAAATGGACGACCTATGTAAATAAAAACACAAATCGCAAGACTCTCCTTCAAAATGATACGAGCGATGCAATCGATCATAGTGAAATTCCCAAGTAGGGGTATCAACGAACAGGACGAATGTCGCCATCTGAATCTGGAGACAATGACGGAAATAAAGACAAGGGAGTGAGAATCTTGCTAAAGAATTCTCAGTAAGGTACCTCCTTCTACAGTGTCATCATCAAAGTCCCCAGAAACCTCGCGATTATTCTAAAATAGTGAGCATGCAAGGATTCATTTTAAGTTCGGACAAATACTTAACCGAGGTTCGTCAATTTTTAATCATGCGTCTTATAATGCATCATAATCTTAACATGTCATAATTACAATGAACTTTTCCTTTATCATTACATCATTTTCCTCATCATCATTATCAAATAACATGCATAAAAGAACGTCATATAATATTAGCTACACGTGGACATAGTGCACATATTTCATTTCTTTAGTGCCTTAGGTGACTTAAAATCTTATCATCATCATTATTTTCCTTAGGCCACCCTATACTCCACCCTTTTGGGAGTAATTTAGGTTATGAGCTCATACTTTACTAATCGTCACTAGCATATACTTATCCCCTTTGATAAGCTAAAGTCCCGACACTACCCTTTTGAGAGAACGGGTTAGGGGGCTAAAATCACCTTTTCACCACCTATAGTCTGATGGTTCCAAAGGATCATTTTCTTATAAGTTTAAGTCACCATTAAATCTTTGCATGTTATATCATAATACAATTCATAAACATCATAACATTTTCTCATTTATAGTCTTAAGCTAGAATAATATATATCAACTGTAATCATGCATATGGGAGATTCCCAGGAAAGAGAGGTGGGTCACAATGGACACGCTTAAATACCAAGTCTTTCCTTAGCCAGAACCTTTCCAAATTACACTTTTACAATGATACACTTTCTTCTAGCAACAAAGGTAAATTTTACATCATAAAGAACATTTCATGTATAAGCATTCTCATTATTTACCACAGCAACTATAACATGCAAGCCAGGAAATCATTCAATCATATCAAATCATTATCACACATTGATACTAAACTCATATCAGTGGCCGAATCACGAACCTCATGCAATTACATAGAATCATATTTTAAGTGCATATAAAATACTAGTTCCCCGTAAAATCCTTGCAAAGCCTTAAAACTCATTTAGAAACTAGTTCTTTTGTCAAATTTGGAAGGATCTTCACAATTAAAATTCTCACTTAAGATAAAAGGAGTAAGTCTTGAGCTTTAGAGATTTAGGTGACATCTTAGAATTCTAAACATGCTATGCAACCTTATTTTAATTTTATCTTTATAAGGTGATAGCTTGGAATTATAAACATGATATGCAATTCTATTTCTTTATCTTTAAGATTTAAGGTGATGAATTGAAAATTAAACATGATGCAAGAACTTGAAATATAAACATGATATAAGAAACTGGAGCGACGGTAATCTGCACAGACCAAAGAGAGGAGAAGAGAATATTAAGAAACCTGAGCGTGTAGTCCGCACAGACCAAGAGAGGGAGAAGAGAATTATTATTACATCTTTTTAAGCTCCAATCTCAAGACTTTTTAAAGAATAAATTCTTTAACTCCAATAATCATATTTCTTTGCTTATGATACATGGGCAAGTCTTTGAGCTCTAGGATCTTTAGGTGATGGCATAAAATAAACATGCTATGCGTTGATTCTTTCAGCCATTATAAAATATAGTGAGAGCATAAATTAAATATGAGATGCAACCTCTTTATTATCTTGAAAGATTAAGTGATGACTTGAAACATAAACATGAAATACAAGCTTGGAATTTAAACATGAGAAATGCAAGTTCATTTATTCATTCTTGAAAATTTAGTGATGACATAGAAGGTAAACATGGTTATGCAAAGCATAAACTTAATCATGGATGCAAATTCATTTTGTTTCTTTACTAGAGCTCCTTCAAGACTTTAAAAGAATTATAAATTCAACCCAATACATATCTTAACAAGAAGTAAAACATAAAAGGAGAATACATCTTTCAAGTTCTAAACTAAAAATCTTTGTTTTAGCATCATAAAGCATTATTCTTTAAAGTTTTGCATCAAGTGGAATTTTCAAGCTTTAGAGGCCTAACTTGTGATGGATTTACAACCCACCCTCAAGGTCCTCATCATTAAGCCATCATCTTAGTTCCACCTAGGCCATATGGTTGAATTGGTTAAAGAAAAATTGAAGAGGAAAACCAAAATGAAAAGCTAAGGTAAGTTCATAATTTTATCATTTTGAGCTAAAAACACAACTCCTCAAAGCATAGAAATAAATTTAGAAACTACTCCCTACCTAATCTGAGTTGAAGAAGAGGAAGAGAACTTGGTTTCTTGAAGTGAAATGAAACAAAATCTCTTTGAAAAAATTGAAGAACGAATTCAGCCAAAGAGGAGGAAGAAAGAAAGTTTTTGGTGCTCCTAAAAACTAGTTATGAACCAAGCATTCCAAGACCACTCAAGCAAGCCTATTTATAGAAGATTTTGAGGCTTCTAATTGGCCAAAATGATGAGGTAGTGGACGGAATTTTGCAGGAGAAATAAGGGAGGAAAGATCATTTTAGACAAAGTTGTATGAAATTAAGGAATTATGTCTCTTATGGTGACATTTTGGCATTTTGTTTTAGTGCAACTTTTGGCAATAATTCAGCTGCATAATGGCATCAATAATTTCGTCCATTACAGCCCAAAGAAGTGAAGTTTGTGTGTTCCATGCATTATTTAGGTGTAGGCAAGGTATTCATGTAATTTAGAGAATTTACGGTTAAGGGTTTAAGTGAATTAGTAAGCAATTTGGGTGTTTTTGACCAATTTTGGGTTTTAATCAATCTAAATACATAATTTTGACTCTAGATTAATATTTAGAATTTAATAAGCTTTAATTTGAGCCTAATATTGCTTAGGTTTCAGATACTGAATCAAAAATCCCGAAATTGCAAACCGCCAAAAACAAGGCAAAATCGTATTTTCACTTAAAAACTGCCCGAGGCCACCCGAGCTTAACCAATGGTTAATCATGGCTTAAAAACACATTTTAAAACATTTTAGTGAGGTTCGGGCTCAGTCGGCACGCACATCGGAGTTAAAACAAACCCCAGCATGGCTTTGGTCATTTCACAGCTTCTAACTCAAAATTGAGATCCTTCTGCTCTATTAACACACATAACACAAACAATCCCTTATTATCCTCAAAATATCCCCTTGAGAATAGGTGGGGCCCACGATCCTCATTTTCTGAGTAAAATAACTTCAGGGGCATTTTGGTCATTTTATACGTACAGAAATTCGGGATTAGCGACTCTCGCATGAATCGTTCCTAACCTCTCTTCTAATGTTATATTCCTTTATTGAGGATTGTTCGGCCTCAAATCTTATGTAATAATTACCTACGGTAATTCGGTAATTGAGTAATTTCTAATGACAGTAAAAATTACAGTAAAAATTGGGGCGTTACAACTCGAGGCTTTCGGAGACCGACCCATCAGAGGACTCGCCTACCCACGTGTATTTTGAGAGTTTTACCCCTACTCCCCCATGGATGAGGGAGGGAAGTGAGGAGACAGTCACCCAGTCGAGGTTGGCATGGAGGCCAGCCATGTGCCCCCAGCATGGAGCCTATGTTCAGCCACTTTGTGAGCCCACTCCTAATGGGCTTTGCCCATGGATCGATTATGTTCCACCCTTCCAAGGCTAGCAACAGTAGATCTCTTGGAGGATCATTAGTGCACACACACTACTACTAATTTAGGATAACCTTCTTTTGCTTTAGAGGTTATCTACCTTAGGTGCACTAGGTAGGCATGTCTCCTTTGTATTTTTCCTTTCTGATGTATTTGTATTTTCATTTTCTGCCCGGAATTCGAGGAAAGTCATCCCGGCCATCCTCGAAGGGCTGACTCAATGTTTAAAGGGGATTGGATGATCCTTGAGTGATTTCAGAAACGAAATCTCGTTTTCTACAGTTTCAGGTCAAAATGACCAAAATACCCCTATAGCATTTTTATGCGGGTAAATGTGCTGTTTGAGCTTGAAACTTTTCCTAAAGGATTAAAAAGGTAATTTCAAGTGTTTAGAGGTATTTTTTTAAGTCCTGGTGGTCCCAGACAATTTTAGTGCAAAATTATAATTTTGCCCCTAGAATAGTATTTTTGAGCTTAATGACGTAATTAAGCAAACCTAAGCAATATTATGCTCTAATCGAGGATTAATTTATTTCTATAATTAATCTAGATTCAAAATAAGCTATTAAAATCAATTAGAACCTAAAATTGCTTAGATTAAACTTAAATATCTTTTTAAAACTCAAGATTCGAATCTTGGAATCTTGAATAGTATTTTCTCTTTCCAATTCCTTAAATCATGGAATTGTGTCTAGAGTTATTTATGAACTAAAATGAATTTATAACTCACTAGTGATGCAAGACCACTCCTTAAACATGTTTTGACAACCTTGACCACCCATTTTCTCACCTAAACACTTTCTTACAAATTCCTAATCTTAATCCTAATCAAAGATACACCTAAACACAACTCTAAACCACAATTAAAATGCAAGAAATCCTCCCCCATGACTGATGCATTTCCGCCACCTCCTCCCCCATTTGCATCACATGTTGATTTGTTTCTTACTCAAAGAACCATGCTTGACCCATACTTGAACCCATACCTAGCCATGCTTTCCACCATGCCTTGAACCATACCTTGGAGAAGATATTTTCTTCTCATGGTCTGTAAATGGCCGAAGCTTTCCTCCCCATTTACACCTCTTATTTTGTTTCATTTCTCTATAAATAGCATGCTTGGGTGAACTTGCATCACTTTGGGTTCATTTGCTAAGTGTAAGTCTTCAAAGAGCACTCTAAAGTTTTCTTTTTCTCTCAAAGTTCAAGTGTCCAAGTTCTTCAACTTCTTCATCCTCTTCACTCTTCTCAACCTCCAATCACTTGCTAGGGATTTTCTTTCAAGTGTTTTCTTTCATTTAAGTTCTTAATCTAGTTATGTGTTTTATGGTTTCTCTTGAATTTTTTTGGAACTTCTTTTCTTCTTCTCTTTCTTCTTCATTTTCGGCCATGAGCCTTTGAAAATAAAGGAATGAGAGCTTGATGATGAGGGTTTCATGATGATATTCATCACTTGAACAACCTCTAAAGCTTGATCTTTGTTCTTAAGCAAAAGGTTTTTTTTTGTAACATCCTAATTTTTAACCCAATACTCTAGAACATATTTAGGTTAATCATTAGTCTGTTACTTCATAGTTCTCATTTAACTTTGAATTACTTAGCGGAAAATACGGGTAATTTTTTTTGAAATGAAAGTGAGAGCCGTGTGATGCGATAAGCGGTAAACTGTGTATAGTAAAACAAATGTCTCACAACATCATAACATAAGGCACAACATGAACATCACTGAATATCATCTTATATATATATATAACTTGCCCACTTATAAGTGTGGGACTTAATTTAGTACAAGGGAAATACAAGAAAGAAGATACAACATAACATAAACATAGTCTACTCCCCTACCCGAGTGCATCTAATGGGAAACCTCTAAACAAAAGAAGGTTTATCCCCATCTAAGTGGTGTGTGCTCTAACTCGGGCCATCCACGGCCTCCTACTGGCGACTTTCTCGTGATCGAGGCAGATATCCGGGAAACTGGGCGAGCTCCTCGGGCGTGAAGAGGCGGAGCGGGGATCGAGTGTGAGCCCCGGGGTATGGCCGTATCTCCGGTCGTCGTGCACGCCTCAGCTGAGTCACGGTGGGCTCGCTATCCTCTCCAAAGTCCATAGGTATGGAGGGGGAAGATCCCTCGGAGGGTGCCTGGTTGTTTAATCCTCGGAAGGATCCATCTCCGAAAAAGACGACGGGCAACGGGGCACATACTGGGGGTAGTCTTGAGTGGCGGACGTGGATGATGGGGTACGACGAAGCCTCTCCTCTAGGGGACGTGCGCGCTCGAATACCAGGTCGTCGCCAAAAGGTGAAACGGGGGAGAAACGATGGGAATGTACAGGGGGAGTGAAGGGTCGACCCATGAACATGAATACTCTAACTGTGCATCGACCCACAAAATGGAATGACCCATGGTCCGGGTCATGGTGCACCTCCCATGTCGGCGTGTCCACGAACACTACGAACGTCGCCATCTGAAGACGTGACGGAAAGAAAGAGATAGAGGGAGTGAGAATCTTGCTAAAGAATCTCAGTAGGGCCTCCTACTACCTAGGTGTGATCATCTACGTCCTCAGGAACCTTGGGTTTATTTACACAAAATGACTGAGCATGTATTAGGTTCATTTTAAACTTTAAAATATATTTTAGCCAAGGTCCATTCATTTTAGGATGATCTTAATGTCATGAATACAACATAATAGAAAATGTATGCATGGCACTACCTAATGCACATACATAAAACATAGCATCAAGCATCATCATTCTTGGTGGCATAAAGTGGCAATAGTAACATTCATATGGGACAAAACTTAGTGACATAATCATAATCATGAAACTTCTCTTCTTCATGAGCCACCCTAAAGGACAATCGAACTGGGGGTGCTCGGTCAACCGTGTCACCCTAACGTGTCATACATCTAGGTTATGAGCTCATACCTTAACTAGTCGTCACTAGTTCTTACTTACCACTTAACGATAAGCATATCATAAATCATAAATCCCGACTATCTGAGTAGGGGTTAGGGGGCAATTCTCTTAGGGGTGCTCGGCCGAACCGGTGTCACCTAAGAGTATAAAATGGTACCGATGTCACATGAGTTCTATGGAGGTGCTCGGCCGAACCGGTGTCATCCTAGAACCCATCTTAGTACCTTAATTTTCAAAATCTCTTTAAGTCCCCAAATTTGTCGGAAATTCGGCGGCACAACGGTCATTACACCGAATTTCCTTCCAAATTTGCTTTATGCCACATAAACATATAGTCTCATAAATTCCTCATATGAATAACATCATCATCATTAGCATACTTCATGCATCATCATAAAACATCCAAACGCTTACCCTTACGGTAGCTTATGCTTTGACCTCACGGTCTTAATCTTGAGATATAGTTCTCTACATCCGTCGCTCATATCTTTATGCACCTAAGGGCTCATATTTAATCATCATTCCTAATCCTCATGTTCATACTTAAATCTGAAAAGCATAGGGCAGAATCTCTAACTTGTATTTACGGGGTTCTAGAACTTACGTTTTAGACCCTTTCTCGATTCCGTTTTCGCCGAAGGCGCTATATATTAAATCTAAATCAATTATGAGGCATTCCTATGCTTAAGGACTAATTATTAATCACATTTATCATGTTGTAAGGGTGCTGGACAGAATCCAGAAAATTAAATGTTCTAAGAGTTCTACATTTGCATTTTTACGGTTTTCTAGTTACTAGATTCCCCATAGGTGCTAGAATTCAATTCTAATTCAAATGATACCAAGTTTTTCATGTCTAAACAATCTAAATCTGATTATGTTCCCATTAAAACAGTTTGGATTAGTTCCATAAACAAATGGGTCAAAACTATGTTAAATTCTAGCTTTACGGTATTTCTAGTTAGCTAGTTTCTTACCTGTCATGCATAGGATTGCTTCTACATCATCACATGATATTTTCACACATTCCAACACATCAAAACATCATCATACAGCATCACACTCATCACATCAGAACCGAAAATATTTAACTTAAATGAGAGAGTTAAATTGACATTTCTAGGTACATAAGTTAACTAGTTTCTCTCGGAATCGATCTAGAACTTCTAAAACTCTTTGCAAAATATTTTAATTCATCAAGAGGCTAAGTGAAGCCTTAGGTCACTGACCAAAACATATTCCATCCCCTAAAAGATAATAAAATCACAACTTGTGATGACATAACCTTATAAAGATTTGTAAAGCTTTAGGGAAAACTTAAAACACAGACTATTGGTCCTAGTAGCTAGATGAAAACTCATTGCAAGTCCATCATCACTACTTGGCCGAAATTATGCATTCAAGGAATACATTCATATTTAACTTTATCTTGGAATGAAATGGGCAAGTCTTTGAGCTCTAGGTTCTTAAGTTACGACATAAACTAAACGTGATCATGCTTTTCATTTTAAATCTTGCTTACAAAGTAAAGTGATGACTTAAATTTAAATATGCAAGGCATAAACTTAAACGTGCAAGCTTGAAAGTAAATATGCGAGGCATAAACTTAGACGTGCAAGCTTGAAGGTAAATATGCATGGTTCAATTCTTTATTTTAGTGCTCTTGGCCCAACAACAATCGACTTTAAGGCCCAAATAGATAGGCATTCGAGAAATTAATTAGGTGATAATGCAAGTTCAATTCTTTATTTTAGTGCTCTAGGCCCAACAACAATCGACTTTAAGGCCGAAATAGAAAGGCTTTGAGAATTAAATTAAGTGATGATACAAGTTCCATTTTAATCTTTATGTTCTTAAGTGATAGCTAGAAAGTAAAGGTGCATAACAAGAATGTAAACATGAGTGCAAGCATAAGATAAATTATGCAAGTTCATTTTATCTCTCTAGAGCTCTTAACAAGACTTTAAAGGAACTTAAACCATAACCCAAACTCATCCAACAAGGTAAAGTCAAGCTTAGAGTTCTTGAAACTCAACATAATCTTTTTAGGAAATCAAACCATGAAGCTTAGAAAATTTAAGGTAATGGCCGAAATCTTCAAGAAGAAAAAGGAACATTTTAAAACTCTAGAGTTCATGATCTTGATGATATATTAACACCAACATCATGAGTCCTCATCATTGAGTTCATAGAGCCATTTTAAAACATCATCAAAGCTAAAGTTCTCAAGAGTTCAAGAAAGGAAAACTAGAAACATTTTTTGCTCAAGAACAAAGATCAAGCTCTAGAGTTTGTTTCAAGTGATGAACATCATCATGAAACTCTCATCATCAAGCTCTCATTCCTTTGTTTTCTAAGGCCTATGGCCGAAAATGGGAAGGAACAAGGAAAAGAAAAGAAGTTCTAAAAAGAATCAAGAGAAACTATGAACATCAAGCTTGAAACAAGAACATTAAAGAAAAGAATACATGAAAGAAAATCCCTACTTGATGTGATGAACTTTAAGATGGAAGAAGAAGATGAAGAAGATGAAGAACTTAAGGAACTCCAAGAACTTGAAGAACACAAAAACTTTGAGAGAAAAAGAAAAGCTTTGAGAGTTCCTAAACTTAGCAAATGATCTAAAAGTGGTGCAAGCTCCTCAAGGCATTCTATTTATAGAGAAATGAAACAAATGGAGGGAGCTCATGGTGATGAAGAGCTTCGGCCATGAGGTGCAGATTGGGGGCATTCCATGAGTTCCATGAGGTGAGATAATGTGTTCTTGAGGTATGGTGAGATATGGCTTAAGGTATGGTGAGGTATGGTTCAAGGTATGGCTTCAAGCATGGTTCTTTGAGTGAGAAAACAATTTAATATGTGGTCAAAGGGGGAGGATGTGGCCGAAATGCATCAGCCCATGGGGAGGATTAGTTTGCATTTTAATTGTGGTTTAGAGTTGTGTTTAGATGTATCTTTGATTATGCTTAAGATTAGGAATTTGTAAGAAAGTGTTTAGGTAAGGAAAATGGGTAATTAAGGTGGTCTAGACATAATTAAGGAGTGGTCTTGCACCATTAGTGAGTTAAATCCTCAATTTAGAGTCTACACAACTCTAGACACATTTCCTTGATTTAAGGAATTGGAGAGAGAAAACACTATTCAAGATTCCAAGACTAGGAGTCTTGAGTTCTAAAAAGGGATTTAATGTTTAATCTAAGCAATTTTAGGTTCTAATTAACTTTAATATATTATTTTGACTCTAGATTAATTAGGGAAATAAATTAATCTTCGTTTAGAGCCTAATATTGCTTAGGTTTGCTTAATTACGTCATTAAGCTCAAAAACACTATTCTAGGGGCAAAATCGTAATTTTGCACTAAAACTGCCCGGGGCCACCGGGACTTGAACAGAGACATCTAGACACATGAAAACATGTTTTTAAACCTCTGGGGAAAGTTCCGGGCTCAAACGGCACTTTTACCCGCGTAAAAACGCTATAGGGGTATTTTGGTCATTTTGACCCGAAACTGCGGAAAACGAAATTTTTGCTTCCGAAAGCATTCAAAGGCCATTCAATCCCCTTCAAACATTGAGTTGACCCTTCGAGGACGACCGAGTTGGTTACCCTCGAGTTCGGGTCAGGAAATGACCTCAGGGGCATTTTGGTCATTTCCCTCGGACAGAGAAATCGGGGTGTTACATTTTTAGTTTCTTTCTTTTTTGAACCTTGAGATTCTTAACTTTGATATTGATTTAAAATGAGTTAGTGAACTCAATGATGAGGACTCATGATGTTAGTGTTAATACATCATCAAGATCATGGTCTCTAAAGTTTCAAAATGGATCTTTTCTTGCTTATGATTTCGGTTCCTTCCTTTTTCTTTTCTCAAGATTTCGGTTTCTTTCCTTTTCTTTCCTTCATGATTTCGGCCAACCAACTTGGGTGGTCCAACATGATAGCTTGATAATGAGAGTTCTAGATGGAGACTTTATGTTCACCACAATGAAACCTCTAAAGCTTGAGTTTTCATAAAAATGTTATATAGCTCACTTGTGGTTTAATTCTTTAGAAATGTTATCTTGAGTTCTAAGAACTCTAGACCTCACTTTATCTTGTCATGATGAGTTTGGGTTAAGGTTTAAGTTCCTCTAAAGTCTTGAATGAGTTCTAATAGGATATAAATGAACTTGCATATTTATTTTGAGGTTTCACTCATGTTTATATTCTTGCTTTGCATCTTTATTTTCAAGTCATCACCTAAGGACTCAAAGATTCAAACAAGACTTGCATTATCACCTAATTAATTCTCAAAGCCTTTCTATTTCGGCCTTAAAGTCGATTGTTGCTGGACCTAGAGCACTAAAATAAAGAAATGAACTTGCATTGCATATTTATTTCAAGTCTTGCATATTTACTTTCAAGCCTTGCATATTTACTTCAAGTCTTGCATATTTAAATTTCAAGGCTTGCATATTTATTTCCAAGTCTTGCATATTTACTTTAGAGTTCTCACTTTACTTTGTAATGAATGAAGTGCATAGCATGTTTATATTTTGTCATCGCTTAAAGACCTTAGAGCTCAGAGACTTGTCTATTTTATCTCAAGTTAAAGTTTAATATGGAAGCATTCTTTGAATGTATAATTTCGGCCAAGTAATAATGATGAGCTTATAATGAGTTCCATCTAGTTACAAGAGCCAACAACCTATGTTCTAGGATTTTCTTTAAGCTTGATGAGTTTGATAAAGTTATGACCAACAAGATTTATGATTTTAATCCTCTTCTAAAGAAGAATTAAATTGGTTACTGACCTAAGGTTGTTTTTAGCCTCTTGATAAAATAAAATGGTTTGCAAAGAGTTTTAGAAGTCCTAAAATGATTCCAAGGGAAACTAGCAACTTATATGCTTTAGAAATGTCAAATTATGTGTCTTTTTGGACTCGAATAGTTCGATTCTGCCTTGATGTGCTTGTTGCTATATGATGATGTTTTGATGTGTTAGAATGTGTGAAAATGATATATGATGGGGTAGGAACACTTCTATGCATGTTAGGAGAGAAATTAGCTTCATAGAAAAACCGTAAAGTTGGAATTTAACGTGTGTTTAACCCCTTCAATCCTAATCAACGCCAAAACTATTTTAGTATGATAACAATCAGTTTAGGATTGATTAATCATGAAAAATTTGGTTATATTTGAAGTAGGATTGAATTTTAGCACCTATAGAGAAACTAGTAATTAGAAAAACCATAAAAGTGCAATCCTAGAACTTTTAGAACATTTAATTTCCGGATTCTGTCCAGCAACCTCATAATATGGCAAACATGGTTTATAATTAGTTCTTAGGCATAGGAATGCCTCATAATTGGTTTAGATTTAATTTATAGCGCCTTAGGCGAAGATGGAACCGAGAAAGGGTCTAAAACGTAAGTTCTAGAACCCTGTAATCATAGATATATAATTCTGCCCTTGGAGTATGGTGCTGCCCAGATTTATTAAAGAACATAAGTAATAGTAAGATTTTTTAGAAGAGAATCCTTAGGTGCATAAGAGGTTGATAGAGAATGATAGAATAATTACATCTCAAGTTTAAGGCCCGTAAAGGTCAAAGCATAAGATACCGTAGGATCAAGAGCATAATGAGTTTCAATGTTACATGTGAATATATGTTTTATTTGAGAATGATTATGTAAACTTATGAAATTATGATTGAGGATACATGTTCTACTTGTTTATGTGGCATAAAGTAAATTTGGAAGAAATTCAGTATGCTACTGTTATGCTGCCGAATTTTTGACAAATTTAGGGACTTAGAAAGTTTTTGAAAAACCCATGAGATTTTCTTTAAAAGAGATGAGGTACTAAGATGTGTTCTTGGAGGACAACGGTCCGACTGAGCACCTCCAAGAACTCATGTGACGTCGTTACCAAGACGTATTCTTGGGTGACACTGGTTCGGCCGAGCACCCCCAAGAAAATGCCCCCTAGCCCATACTAGAGAGTCGGGATTTATTTATGATACGCTTATCGGTAAGGGATAAGTAAGAACTAGTGACGACTAGTTAGGTATGAGCTCATAACCTAGAGATGTAACACATTCTAGTTGACACCGGTTCGGCCGAGCACCCCCAGAACGAATGTCTTTTAGGGTGGCCCCATGAGAAAGTAAAGTATGATGATTATGTCACAAACTTTTCCCCACATGAGATTTCAATTGCCACTTTATGCCACCATTATGATGCTTCTTGGTGTTATGATTGATGTCCTTGCATTAAATAGTGCCATGTATACATCCTTTACTATACTGCATTCATGACATTAAGATTCATTCTAAAATGAACGGACCTTGGTTAATTATATTTTAAAAGCTTAAAAATGAACTTAACGCATGCTCACTTATTTTATACACTAAACCCAAGGTTCCTGAGGACGTAGATGATGACACCTAGGTAGTAGGAGGCCCTACTGAGATTCTTTAGCAAGATTCTCACTCCCTCTATCTTTTCTTTCCATTACGTCTTTAGATGGGGACGTTCGCGGTTTTTGTGGACACCCCGACATGGGAGGTGCACTATGATCCGGAGCATGGATCATACCATTTTGAGCGTCAGTGCGTAGTTCGTGTTTTCATGTTCATTAGACGACCCTTCATTCACCCTGTACATACCTATCGCTTCTCCCCGACAGCACCCTACGGCGATGACGAGCGGGTTTTCGAGCGCGCATGTACGCACAAAGAGAGAGTGCTCCGCATGCACACCACCGCTTTAGCCATGCGCGATTACCCCGACTATGTGCTCTAGAGATACTTCTCGGAGATCGACCCGTCGGAGGACTTGCCTACCCATCTGTACAGTGAGAGCTCTGCCCCCACTCCACCACTGATGAGAGAGGGCAGTAAGGACACCGTGACTCAGCCTCGGCTAGCATGACGACCGGAGATGCGACCACGTCGTGGGGGTCACTCCTAGTCCCCGCTTCGTCTTTACACGTCGAAGGAGCTCGCCCAGTTTGCCGGGTATGTACCTCGCTCGCGGGATGGATGTCAGTAGGAAGTAGCGGATGACCGATAGAGTACTTGGGCTAGTGCACACACCACTTAGATGAGGATAAACCTTCTTTTGTTTAGAGGTTATCCCTTTAGTTGCACTTGGGTAGGGGAGTTTGCTTTTATGCTTTCCGTCGTACTTTCCTTTGTATTTTCTTTTTAGATATACTCGTTTCATGTTGTACCAAACTAAGTCCCATTCTTCATCAGTAGGCATATCATATCATATATATATGCAGTTCAGTTTTATTGTGATGTGCCTTTACTTGCTTTATGTTATGATGTTTATGAGATGCTAGCTTTATTTCCTTACGTGCTTTATTGCTTATCATGTCGCGCGGCTCTCACTTTGCTTTTATAATTCAAAAAAAAATTTTACCAGTATTTTCCGCTAAGTATTTTAAAGTAAAAGGGAAACTATGACGTAATAGACTAATGATTAACCTAAATATATTCTAGAGTATTGGGTTAAAAATTAGGATGTTACAAACTTAACCCATCTCTCATGGGAAGGTAGGATATTATGTATTTAACTATGGTATGCTAATGGATGTTCTTTTTATAGATCCTATCTGATGTTTTTGTTTTATGTTATTTTTTTTTACATGTTACGCTTTACGATTATCGATCACTTATGTTGTGCACGGCTCATGTTTTGTTTATGTTTTCAAAAAAATTGGCTCGTATTTTCATTAAGTAGTTTCAAAAAAGAAAATTTGAAAACAAAGAGTAATATCTAATAATCAATTGGAATACGTCCTAGGTGTATTAAGTTAATTATTAGGATGTTACACTGAGACTATCCGGAGTACGTTCCCCATTCTCCTCCTGTTCATTTGAAGACTGACCCATCCGAGGACTCAGCCACCTAGATCCCGTTTGTTGGTTCTTCCCCCACCGTGCCTATGGAGATGGGTGGAGGTAGTGAGGCTATGGTGACTTAGCCGATCCGCGGAGCTAGAGTGAAGATGCAGCCCCGTCGTGGAGCTCATGCTTGACCCGCTCACCATTTGGCCACCCCGGCTGAACTGGCCTAGTGGGTTAGTTATGTTCCTCCCCCTTGGGATAGGCAACAGTAAGAGTTAGCAGTAGACTTAGTAATGCATGCATGCATATTTTACATAGGATAGCCTTCTTTAACTGTTAGAGGTTATCTACTTTAGATGCACTCGAGTAGGTGAGGATTCTGGTGTATGTATTTTATGTTTCTTTATGTATTGCACGAATGACTGTATTAGCTCAACCTATAATGGTGGGTTTAATGCTACTATTATGTGACTTGGTGTATGGTGAAGCTTCTATTATATATCTATGATGGTTTGTTATGTTTGAGATCTTGTGTTCTATTTATTATATGAATGTTTCCTCTTTGATTATATGCGAGACAACAACGTGCTTTTTATTTTATGTGTAACTCACATTTTCATCTTTAATTTCAAAAAAAAATTTACTCATGTTTTCGTCAAGTATTTTCTAAAAATTAGAATTAAGAATTGGAGCAAAAGAGTAATAACTAATAATTAACTTGAATACGTCCTAGGCGTGTTAGGTTAAATATTAGGGTGTTATACAATCAAATCAGAAATTTCTAGAATAAATTTGAAAGAAAAGTGATTGAATAAAGCCCTACTTGGCTCCTTGAAGCTGTTGTTCTTGTTCCTGGTTCTTCTCAAGAACTCCTACACCCAAATATTGATCAAACCCTCTTAAATCCTCTTGAAACATAGCAAAGATAGCAGCAAACTTGATAATATGGTGAAATGAGAATTGTTTATAAAGAGTTGATTTGGGGATATCAAGGACTAGTATGTGATTTATGCTTGAGTTTTGGATGTTTGGTGTTGTAGCTCAAGTTTCTTAGCATGGCTATGAGGTTTAGATGATGAAGAAGGACAAGGAAGGCTGTATGGGAAAGATGGCTGAGACTTGAAGAAGAAATGGCAAGAATTTTGATTTTTATTATTTAAAGATAATGCCATTAATCAATTATGAAAATGTTTTCTTTGAAGATAAATGTTGTAATTTTGTGTAATTCCTATTGGCTAGTCAAAAAGGCAATGGTGTGACACTTCCCAAGCCACACACTTGTCACCTTAGGTGGCAAATTTATACTGCCAGTCTCATATGGTGTAAGAAACTACACATCGATATTCGACCTTACAGGTAAAATATCATACTCGTAAAACATATATTACCCGAAATTAAATTCCAGGTCTAAAATTCTCATTTCTAACCTTTCATAATCTTAATCCTATATTTTCTCTATCTCGGGCATCCATGGATCCCAATTCTGAGGTTTTAGTACTCCTAACGGGCCTGTGGGGCCTACATAGTCACTATTCATTTTTTTTTTTTTTTTGCAGCTTCCTCAAGTTGTTCTAGCCTTAACTAACCCTGTCAAAATTATAAAATTCTAATTAATAAAGTCTAGTAAAAAATTTTAAATAATTTTTGGGGTGTTACACCAGACACTCAAATCTTAACCGTTTCATATTCTCTCCTCCCCAACCTTCATTCTTGCAATCGTAACTACTCTCTATCTCCCGTACACCTTCGCTTTCAATCCTTTCAATCTTCAATGTTTCTATTCTAACCTCACATATACTATCTACCATGGCTGAAGGTAGAAAACTTGACCGAATTGTTGATGAGAGACCTTCTTTTCACATGTATGATGATCTTAAAATACAGGATCACTATGAAAAACAATTCTCCTCAAGAAAGATGGCACTTGGAAAGTCACTAAGTAAAGATCGTCATGAAGAAATAGCCATTCCTAACGAAGTCTTTTCATTTCAAAAAAGGGAAGAATATCTGGAGATAAATAAATGAGTCTTCCTAAGATTGGTTACTTCTTTCTACTCTCATCTAGAGGGAACCTTAGCCTCATCCATAAAGACAATGATCAAAGATTATGCAATCAAAATCACCCTTAAAGGACTCTCTAAGATCATTAAGGCACCAGCTGCTGGAATCATCTGTAGTTCCTCACCAAACTAGGTTTACTCCCTAGGAATCAATGAAGGAAATGTGTAAAGGTATCTTACTGATTCCTTTCTTCACAAGCCAAATGAAATCACTGTTGTCATGCTAAGTGCTAGGGCTAGGAAAGTATATACGGTGGTACAATTTTCTATTCTACCCTGCATTTGAAGCATAGATGCGCTAGTTAACATGGACTATATGCTCTTGTATTACTTGATAACAAAGAGAAAAGTGAATGTGCCAAGGTTCATTTTTGACTATATGATAAGTGCAACCACGAAAAAAAAATGGAGGACTGCTAGTATTCCGTATAGGATGTTGTTAATAAGGCTTCTCTAGCATACGCATTTTCCACTTATCGTTGAAAGATATGAATACCTAGAAAGAACTATATTCGCACCTTCCTCTTTTAGAACCTTAAGGACAAAGTTCACCATCTCAACTTCTGACAAACCAGACAGACTCCCTAGACAAGGGGAGATCAAGCTAGAAAAGCCTCCTGGAAGGCTTAGCCTTAATAGGAGCAAGCTAAAGGAAAGAGGAAATTAATCCTCCTAAAGAGTGAGACTGAGAACTCAAAGGAAAAAGAATCCAATCTGCTTCTTCACACCAATGAAAAGATGACAAAAAGAAAATAGGAGTCTACACCACAAGAAACTTAGATGGCAGCTAAACTAGTGAAATTCATCTGAAGAAGAGATTTTTGGCTCTAACTCAAAAAAATGCCTACACATGAATCTAGGATCTCCATACTGACTCTGAAGAAGATAAAGAAGGTGTAGAAGAAGAATAACAAGTAGAAGTATCCTTATCTGAAGAAGAGGAAAACTTGCTCAAAAATGAGAATGCCAGGATGAATGTAATAATTAGACCAAAACCCATTTCTAAAGAATCTTTAATGGAGTCGATCGTCAAGGAACTAGCTAAGGAAGCACATGAACCAAAATCTACTCTCATCCTGATGGTGCTTTAAGCTCCTTCTTCCATCCATATTACCCCTATGGAAGAAGAAGAGGATAAAGCATCAGAAACTAGTGCTTCTTATGCTGAGGAAGCTGCTGCTTCTACTCTTACTACTCCTGCTACTGTTACATCTTCTCCACCACCTACCACTATTCATGCTGATGCTGAGGCCAAATCGCCTAAGTCTGGGGAAACCATACCTGAGGCTTCTCCAAAAGCTGGTCCATTAACATCTACATCTTAGTTTGATCGACTTATCTTATGACATCTAAGAGAGATTGCCTCAAGGGTGGATCGGGTTGAAGCAACAAACATAAAGCAAGGAGCCCAACTCCATCATCATAAAGAATTAATGCTTCTGATTCTTCAAACTTCTTAAGATATTCTTCAGGAGTTACGGTGCCATGGCTGATGATGATGTTTCTGGCTTCTAGTACACCTCCTTTCTGCTGATGTCAAAAGGAGAAGAAGAAAATAGAGGAAAATCTTGTGTTGAGAAAAGCAGGGGAAGTACATTGAGGGGAAGCCACTAAAAGATTTTGAGATTTTTTTTTCTTTTCAACATCTACAATTTTTGTTTTTATGATAAGATAAAAACATTTTTTTTTGTTACTTAAGTATTATTTCAATTTTATTTCAACTGCTCTAATATTTCTTTCTACTCCTATACATTTTTTTAGCTTTTGCTTGCATATATATATATATTGACCAGCTAATCAGGCATACTATGCTAATGAATGAGTGATCTTGTACTTGCTTGATCTGACATCTCATTACATCAATGTTTCCTTCTGTATGCTCAAGTTATGGAACATACTATGCTTAATGCTTTGATACATGTTATGCTTATGCTTTGATACATGCTATGTTCTATATATATATAGCGAGCCTATGTGGTAGGTTTTTTTATTTTATGTTTTGTGTTACAAAATCACATATGTTAATACTTATGAGAAAAGTTTCCTAACTCATAATACAAGCTCAAAATAGCTTTTGCTCTGATTTAATTGGGATTGATCCCTGTTGAGCTTCAGAAATCTCGGGTAGCATATTTATTTTAAGGTTTATTTGAGCATTAGAAACTACATTTGTATCAGTCTATTTGTATTCTCCTTTCATGTACTTTGATACATATTTTTCATACAACATGAGCATCTAATTCGAAAATGAGTTTGGATAAAGATGTGCTGAATAAGAAAATTAATCAAGATGAAATATCACAAGTATTACTTGTCTGTTATTCAAGTACGTGTACTTTCAGAAATTTTTTTTTAACTAAAAATCAAGTTGTTCTTGTAAAAAGGGCTTAAACGATGATATTCTTTTCTATATTGTCCTGATACCTCTTAGAAAGTATGCTGAGTAATTTTGAAAACTTCATGGACAATCAAAACAACTATGATTTAAGTCACTTAAGGCTATAAAATGTTTTTGATCTTATACATATCATGTCTTAATAAAAGGACTTCTTGAAAATCACATCCTGTGATGAGTTTGGTGGCTTTAGGGATCTTAGCTCCAAGGGTTATCCAAGAATGATTTCCTTCACTTCAAAGCCTCAAACCAACACCAAACCCTCCCTTAGTAGTGGAGGATGATATCTCAAAGTGAGGAAAGGTGAAAACATGGAATTTCAATCGATTAGTTTTGCAGGTGGTGATAGGCAGTTAAAGTTTTGTGAAGTGGTCTTGAGGTTTTTAATGAGATTAGGCTATGATTTTGGAAGCTTGAAGCTTGTTAATCGAAGAAAGAAATGGAGGCTGGTTCTTGAAGAAGCTTGGCCAAAAATGACAAGTCCAAGTGATAAAGTTTGGTGCTTGTTTTTTATCTTGAAATAAATGTAGTGTTAGGTAAATAAAGTAGTGTTTCTTTCTAAAATAAAAAAAGATGAATGGCTAGGATTTAATATTTTAAATCAAGATTAAATTACAAGATTAAATCCTACCCTTACACTTGTCCCTAAAGGATAATCATTATCCTTTTGTAAAGATTAAACTATCTTTTGGTGTTAGAAATCACACACTGAAATTTTATCGAATAGTTAAAACACCATACTCGGGTAATCAAACATTACCTGAAAATTAATTCCATACATAAAATCTTCATTCTTAACTATTTCTAACCTCAACCCTATCTTTTCTCAGTTCTCGGCATTTCCTGGTCCCAAGCATAGAGTTTCAGTTGTCTCGACGGGCCTATGGGGCCCCCAATGTTACTATTCATATTTTGTTTTTTTACACATCTATTGGATTGTCCTCATCATTGCTAAAACTATCAGAATTTTGAAATTTTCACTAAAAAAGTTCAAATAAAGTTTTAAATAATTTTTTGCGTGTTGCATCCTAAATGTCACCAGTGTGTTTGAGGCTCAATTTTTTCCTCAAGCCAACAAGCACCCTGAGTGCCAAAAGTCAATGAAAGAGGAATTAGATGAAATGCACAATAACAATACCTAGACTGTGGTCAGCCTACCTAAGGATAAAACTAGGCTTGTTGGATGTAGATGGATTTACAAAGTAAAATATAACTCTGGTAGCAGTGTATCTAGGTACAAAACCAGGCTTGTTGCTCAAGGCTTCACCCAACAAGTTGGCATAGATTACCTAGAAAGATTCTCACCAGTAGCTAAGTTAACCACAGTCAGGATTCTACTCTCTAGTGTTGCCACTAAGAAGTGGAATTTGATGCACCTAGACATAAATAATGCCTTTCTTAATGGAGATTTGTTGAGGAAGTATACATGCAACTGCCCTTTGGTTATTCAATTTCAGAAACTAACAATAAGCAGGAGCAAATGGTATGTAAACTTAACAAATCTATATATGGCCTTAAACAAGCATGTAGACAATGGTTTACAAAATTTTCCACTGAATTATTAAGTCTTGGTTTCACAGTCAAAAAATGATTATTCTCTATTTTCAAAAGGATGTAACAATAGCCTTGTGATATTAGTATATGTATATGATATCATATTGGCAAGACCCGATGCAACAACTTTAGCTTCTATCAAAGGTCAATTACAATTTTTATTCAAATTGAAAGACCTAGGCAACTTGAAAGAAATACTTTCTTGGATTGGAAATAGCAAATTCATCATTTGGAATTTCCCTATCTCAACGGAAATACACCTAGTCTCTACTGGAAGAAATAGGATTCAAAGGAAGCAAACCATATTCTGATACCATATTATCACCAGAAGTTCGAAAGTAATGAACCGAATCAACCAAATTACTGAGGTGGAGAAACAACTCTATATAGTACAAGGCTACACAAGGGATACGAGTGACAGGACTATAATTGACTAATGAGTAATTAATAACTAACTATGATAAACTGGAACATCTATAGTAACTAACTTAGTAACCCAATGGTTATAATCTAACTACTATCCGAACAAATAAGGCTGTCTTCCCAAGAGGATCCTCGAACGCAAGGAGAAATTTTCATTCTGCAGCTCTTGCTCTCAACAAAATAGTTTTTCAAGCTGATATGTGTTTATTTTTAATTCATTCAATTAATATATGTAAGACTTTGATTAAAAAAAAAAAAGGCCCTTTGTGCGTCTGAATTATTGAAAAGGCATCAGTTTACATAAATTTATAAAACCTATATGATGTTACATAACTTTTTGTTATTTATGTGACTTTTTCTTGAAAAGGAAAAGGAAAAAAAAAAAGCCTCACCGCTCGAGTACTAATCCCTGATTCATTATATGATGATTCTTTTCTCGATTATTAAATTGTTACGAATATTGTTGAGAGAAGTTCACTTGCTTAATCCATAAGCGAATGAATGCACAGCCCTTTCAAGAAATTTAAAAAAGTTAAATAAAGACATTTATTTGCTTTTATTCTACGAGATCTTAATACCACCGTCAATTACTTTACTAAATCTGACTATGCCGGGGCAAATCTATGCTTTTAAAACAGTGCATTTTTAATATAATAAATTAGACAATTATTAAAATGTCAATGGGATTGGATTCTTTGTCTAATCTCGTTCCCTTCCCTTCCCTTTTACTCGACCATCACCCTCGCAAACCACAGTGACTATCGAGGCTTTTGTATTTAACATCCTCATTCCTTCCCTTATCACTGCTGTAACTTGTGGCAAGTTCAGGTATGCAATTAACTATTTCTTACGCCAGAAGTTCCAAACTTCCAATATTCAGACTTATATTGAAACAAAATGCACTCGTGCGCAGCTGAAATGGTATACACGTGCATTGCATAATAGAACATTGCTTGTATCTAGCTTTGCTGAATGAAGGGATACTTGCTTTTACTTTGTTTTTATACACTAATTAGGCTGAACTGTTACTACGATGAGACACTTGTTAGAAAAAAAAAATCAGATTAATGCAACGAAATTCTAAATAGTAGTGAATAAAATTATCTATCACGCGAACTATTCAATAAAATCGTATTTCATGAGGTTGGTATCACCCTGTGTTATTTAGATAATATAAATTCTTGAAGCAAAGATGAATAAACAGGACATGTATCTCTTGTAGTAAAGTTCCATAGAGAGTAGTTGTCCATCTCACGAACACGTAGCTGGACAACCACACGACCTCTAGTTTGTCTACACGAATTACACGATATGCAAAGGAACTCCTTTTTGTCCAAGTCCCGCTCTTGGATGCTCTTGGGAACCTAGACTAGTATAGAGTGGGTGGTGGAGTGGTTTTCTAAAAACAGAGATATTTGTATGGTCAATTGATTTCTCCATTTTTAAAACTGTGAGTCACACTCTCTCTTTTCAATATATGTTAGATTTTTTCTTTTTAGGGTTGTAGATTTTATATATATATATATATATATATATTTGGCATGTACAAATATTAGGATGACATTTATATCACATATCAATTCTCAATTGATTTCCAATCAAAAACTTACTTAAAATTCAAATTAATTTATTTCCAGATAATTCTTATTTTAAATAGGCTTATGTAATTTTCATATTTACAAAATAACATAATCTCACATATCTTATATTAACCCAAACTTGAAAATATCAAAATGTCCTTGACATAAGTTTCTAAAATATGGACTTTCCATATAAAATTTTTTTCCTTTTTTTTGTGAGGATTCACCACTATGTTGAATTCAACTTCGAGATGTGCTAGCAACCCTGGAATCAAATTGCAAGTCCAATTTAGTAATTAATATCTAATTAACTACATTAATTAGAATTAATTCATTCTTGGCATATACATGTTCTATTATGTGTGACTAACTAGGTTCATCACTAATTGTTAATAGTATCACAAAATCAAACCTTTGATCTTATTGGAAACTCATTTCCAAATCTAAAGTACAAATCCCAAAATACCCTTGGTTCTCATAAGTCATGGGTAACACCTAGCACATCATGTCATGACCACGCAAATAGTGATGAATGTATCCATTAAAACATTCTAGTGAATCAATAATCATATTTTTCATGTACTCAAATCTTTTCATTGCAGGATTCCAATCTAGCTATAGTGATGGATAATGTCTAGCCCTATAGCTTAGATCATATGGATTCTTTGAGTTTTTCATTATTCGATCAATGTGACATGAACTAGAAACTCTTTACTATTTAAGTCCATGTACCTCGGCCAAGGATTTTATGATCAATACAAGCCCTCATCCATTGGACCTATCATCATTTATATAAGGTAATGAGTCCCATCTTGACTGGTCATCTATCCCCATACATGTCTAATGTAACATCCCCTGCTGCTTTATGGATTGACGACTGTCCTCACAAACCAACACGGGGTCTTTTCAGCGTGCTTTGTCCTCACTTACACGCTTCATGGGAAAACTTCCTAGGAGGTCACCCATCCCAAAATTGCTCCAACTATGGAGTTTTTTAATGATGTGCTACTGAAAAGAAGATGCATCTTGTTGGTATAGGTAGTACGAATCAATTTATATAAGCCCTCCTTAACTGTATAGTCCCATACCTACACAGTCTCAGGATCTTTCTCATTCGGGTATGTAATTGGTTCATTCATGTAACTCTCTGCCTAGAAGTCGGCCAAGAGCCGCTCCTTGTCCATGCCTTCTTGCACCGGCGATCACTCGCTAACTTCATTACCAAGCATTACATGCCCACCAGCTTTCGTTTGGTCCGTCCCTGAACCACACCGTACTAGGAGAGCTGCAGGCTCTAATACCATTTGTAATATCCCCTGCTGCTTTATAGATTAATGACTATTCCTACAAACTAACACGGGATCTTTTCAGCACTCTTTGTCCTCACTCACACGCTTCCTGGGAAAACATTCCAGGAGGTCACCCATCCTAAAATTACTCCAAGTCAAGCACGCTTAAATATGAAGTTCTTTAGTGATGGGCTACTGAAAAGAAGATGCATCTTGTTGGTATAGGTAGTACAAATCAATTCATATAAACTCTCCTTAACTGTATAGTCATATACCTACAGAGTCTCAGGATCCCTCTTATTCGGGTGTGTAATCAGTTCATTCATGTACCCCTCTGCTTAGAAGTCAGCTAGGAGTCGTTCCTTGTCTATGCCTTCTTGCATTAATGGTGTAACACCCAAATATTCAACCCAATACTACTAGTATGTACTGAGGCCAAATATTAGTCGTTACTTCTTGTTTTAGTTCTATTACCTTTGAAATTACTTACTAAAAATACGAGCCATTTTTTTGTAACAAAACCTTGATAAAGTATGAGCCGCGTATTATGTAATTCGAACGATATCGTAAAGTGCAGAAATGTAAACACATAAAGGCTCCATACACAGCATCATGAACACATACTGAAATACCTCATATATTAAAATGTAGAAAGCCCACCAGTAATGGAGGGACTGTTCCATACATAGAGTGCAATACAACTGAAACGTAGGAAATACATAGTAATATAAAGGACACATGTAAGAGAATACCCACACCCAAGTGCATCTGAAATGGATAACCTCAGAACAAAAGAAGGTTTATCCTACTACGTGACGTGTATGCACTAAGGACTACCCTCTAAACCATACGGCTACAGTTACGGGTAAGGTGGGACATAGCCGATCCACGGGCAAAGCGCGTCAGGAGTGGACACTCGGACACGTCCTCCATGTTGGGGTCGCCTCTCAGGCATCCGAGCTCTCCATGGCTGGGTAAGCATCTCCTCGCTACCTGCTGGCACACATGAGGGAGTGGGGGCGAAGTTCTCCTCATACATAAGGGTGGGTGGCTCCTCCGAATGTTGCAAGCGGGGTACATATTCGGGTACGGCGCCCGAGCCTGCGGTGTAAGTCCGAAGGATCCTCTCATTGCGTGTCCAAGCACGCTCAAAGACCATGTCGTCTGTAACGCCCCGATTTTCTGTCTGAGTGAAAAATGACCAAAATGCCCCTGTGGTCATTTTCGGCCTGGAATTCGAGGATGGCCGGCCCGGCAGTCGTTGAAGGGCCAACTCAATGTTTGAAGGGGATTGAATGACCCTTGAGTGGTTCCGGAGGTGAAAGTCTCATTTTCCGTAGTTTCGGGTCAAAATGACCAAAATACCCCTATAGCGTTTCACGCGGGTAAAGGTGCCGTTTGAGCCCGAAACTTTCCCCAGAGGTTTAAAACCATGTTTTTACATGTTTCAAAACATCTATTTGAGTCTCGGGCAATTTTAGTGCAAAATTATGATTTTGCCCCTAGAATAATGTTTTTGAGCTTAATGATGTGATTAAGCAAACCTAAGCAATATTAGGCTCTAAACAAAGATTAATTAATTTCCATAATTAATCTAGAGTCAAAATAAATTATTAAAATTAATTAGAACCTAAGATTGCTTAGATTAGATTTAAAACTCTTTTCTAAAACTCAAGATTTCACTCTTGGAATCTTAAATAGTATTTTCTCTCTCCAATTCCTTAAATCAAGGAATTGTGTCTAGAATTGTTTATGCACTAAAATGAGTTTATAACTCACTAATGATGCAAGAACACTCCTTAATTATGTCTTGACAATCTTGATTACCCATTTTCTCACGTAAACACCTTCTTACAAATTCCTAATCTTAATCCTAATCAAAGATACACCTAAACATAACTCTAAACCACAATTAAAATGCAAGAGATCCTCCCCCATGGCTGATGCACTTCGGCCCCCTCTCTCTCAATTACCACACATGTTGAATTGTTTCTCACTCAAAGAACCATGCTTGAAGCCATGCCTTGAACCATACCTCACCATGCCTCAAGACGACATTATCTCACCTCATGGAACTCATGGGCTGCCCATGAGGCTGATAGCCGAAGCTCCTCCTCCTCCATGCACCTTTCATTTGTTTCATTTCTCTATAAATAGCTTGCTTGGGTGAACTTGTATCATTTTGGGTTCATTTGCTAAGAGTAAGTTTCCAAAGAGCACTTCAAAGTTTCCTTCTTCTCTCAAGTTCAAGTCTTCAAGTTCTTCATCCTCTTCTCTCATCCCAATCTTCAAACCACTAGGTAGGGGTTTTCTTTCAAGAGTTCTTTCATTTAAAGTTCTTAATTTCCTTATGTGTTCATAGTTTCTCTTGAATCTTTTTAGAACTTCTTTTCCTTTTTCTTCTCCTCTTAGTTTTTGGCCATGAGGCTTGAGGTTCAAAGGAATGAGAGCTTGATGATGAGGTTTCATGATGATGTTCATCACTTGAACAATCTCTAAAGCTTGATCTTTGTTCTTGAGATAAAGATGTTTTTAGTTTTTCTTCTTGAATCCTTGAAAACCTTTCACTTTGATGATGTTTTAAAATGGTTAACATGAACTCAATGATGAGAACTCATGATGTTGGTGTTAATGCAGCATCAAGATCATGGTCTCTAGAGTTCCAAATGTTCCTTTCCTTCTCCAACAATTTCGGTTCCTTTTCCTTTTCTTTCTCTAAGGTTTCGGCCATATTGGCCAAGGAAGTTCACAATGGCTTGATGATGAGAGCTTCTAGATGATGACTATGTGTTCATCACAAAGAGGCCTCTAGAGCTTGAGTTTTAATGAAAATGTTATTTATGTTTACATTCCAAGAAAAGAAACTTTGTGTTTTAAAGAACCCTTGAGGTTCACTCTTGTTCTTACTTTATCTTGTCATGATAAGTTTGGGTTGAGGTTTAAGTTCCTTCAAATGTCTTGTATGAGCTCTAATAAGAAACAAATGGACTAGCATTCATATTTATATTCAAGCTTATGCATTACATATTTATTTTAAGCGTTACATTCATATTTAATTTCCAAGCCATCACTTAAAGTTAAGGGCTAAAGAATGGAGTGCATCTCATATTTATATTCTTGCCTAGCATATTTATTTTTATCACTAAAGAATGTAAAGATTTAAAATAAGAACTTGCACTATCACCTAACTAAATCTCAAAGCCTTTCTATTTCGGCCTTAAAGTCGATTGTTGCTGGGCCTAGAGCACTAAAATAAGGAAATGAACTTGCATATTTATATTCCAAGCCTTGCATATTTATTTCAAGCCTTGCATATTTATATTTCAAGTCTTGCATGTTTACTTTAAGCTCTCACTTTATTTTGTAATAAAGAATAAAAATGAAGTGCATAGCATGTTTAAATTATGTCATCACTTAAAAGATCTTAGAGCTCAAAGACTTGTCCATTTTATCTCAAGTTAAAGTTTAAATGAGGGAGCATTCTTTGAATGCATGATTTCGGCCTTGTGGTGATGATGAACTTGGAATGAGTTTCATCTAGCTTCAAGGACCAATAAGTCAAGTTTTAAGAATCCTTTTAAATCTCATGAATTTGTTTGAGTTCAAGACCAACAAGGTTCTAAGAATTTAACTCTTTTGAAGGAGGGATTAGGTGGTCACTGACCTAAGGATGTTTTTAGTCTCTTTCACAAAATAAAATGGTTTGCAAAAGAGTTTTAGAAGTCTTGAAAATGATTCCAAGAGAAACTAGCAACTTATGTGTTTTAAAAATATCAAGTTATGTATCTTTCTAGGACTTAATGTTTCGGTCCTTCCATGATGAGCTTGCTGCTGTATGACGATGTTATGATGTGTTAGATTATGTAAAAATTACGTGTGATAAGGCAGAAACATTTCTATGCAAGATAGGAGTGCAACTAGCTTTCTAGGAAAACCGTAAAGTCAAGATTTAGCATAGTTTTAACCCATTTATTTTTGGACACTGCCCAAACTGTTTCAATAGGAATATAATCAGATTAGGATTGTTTAATCATGAAAAATTTGGTTACAATTGAAGTAGGATTGAATTTTAGCACCTATGGAGAAACTAGCAACTAGAAAACCGTAAAACCGCAGTTCTAGAACTCTTAGAACATTTACTTCTTAGAATCTGTCCAAAAACCTTATAATGTAGAGAAAATGGTTTAAAATTAGTTCTTTGATATAGGAATGACTCATAATTGGTTTAGGTTTAACTTATAGCGCCTTAGGCGAAGACAAAACCAAGAAAGGGTCTAAAACGGAAGTTCTAGAACCCCGCAATTTTAAGATTAAAGTGCTGCCCCTAAGGAATGATGATGTTTAGATTCAATAGAGAGCATGAATAATAATAAGTTTTGTTAAGAGAGAACCCTTAGGTGCATAAAAGTTTGATAGAAGATGATAGGTTAATTACATCACAAGTTTAAGGCCCGTAAGGGTCAGAGCATAAAATACCGTAGGACCACGTGCATAACGAATTTTAATGTTGCTTGTGAAAGTATGAGGATGATTATGAGAATGCATGAATTTATGATGAAGGATGCATGGTTGATTGACTTATGTGGCATAAAGAAGAATTTGGAAGAAATTCGGCACGCTACAGTTATGCCGTCGAATTTCTGACAAATTCGGGACTCAGAAAGTTTTTGAAAACCTATGAGATACTAAGATGAGTTCTCGAATGACACCGGTTCGGCCAAGCACCTCCAGAGAACTCATGTGACATCGGTACCAAGATTAATTCTTGGGTGACACCGGTTCGGCCGAGCACCCCCAAGAACTGCCCCCTAGCTCGTACTGGATAAGTCGGGATTATGTTTATGATTATGTTACGCTTATCGGGATTGATAAGTAAGAACTAGTGATGACTAGTTAAGGCATGAGCTCATAACCTAGAGATGTGACACGTTCTGGGTGACACCGGTTTGGCCGAGCACCCCCAGAGCGCTTGTCTTTTAGGGTGGCCTATGAGGAAGTTATGATGAGTATGTCACAAAGAGAATTTAATTGCCACTTTATGCCACTATTATGATGTTCTTAAAGATATGATGATTATTCTCGCATTAGGTAGAGCCATGCATACATTCTTTAATATGATTGCATCCATGACATTAAGATTCATGCTAAAATGAACGGACCTTGGCTAATTATGTTTTAGAACCTAAAAATAGATGTTTATGCATGCTCACTTATTTTGTATAACTAAACCCAAGGTTCCTGAGGACATAGATGATGACACCTAGGTAGTAGGAGGCCCTACTGAGATTCTTTAGCAAGATTCTCACTCCCTCTATCTCTTTCTTTCCGCCACGTCTTTAGATGGCGACGTTCGTAGTTTTTGTGGACACCCCAACCTGGGAGATACATCATGATCCGGACCATGGGTCATACCATTTTGTGGGCCGCTACATCGTTTGAGTGTTTATGTTCATTGGACGACCCTTTAGTCACCCCGTACATAGCCATCGATTCTCTCCTGTCTCACCCTTCGTGTTAGAGCGCGCCCGCCCTCGAGAGGAGCGGATCCGCCGCACCCCACCGACGACCTCTACCATCCTGGACTACCCACAGTATGTACCCTGTTCGCCCTCATCATTCTCCAAGACGGACCCTTCGGAGGACTCTGCCACTCAGGTACCCTCCGAGGGATCCTCCCCCACTGTGCCGATGGATGTTGGGGAGGGTAGCGAGGCTTCTGTCGCTCAGCCAGTACGTAGAGGGCAGGTGAGGATGATTCCTTGCTGTGGAGCTCATGCCCGACCGATGCAGCGCATCGCCACCCCGGCCGAGATAGCCCAGTGGATCGGGTACATCCCTCCTTTCCAGAGAAGCCCACAGTAGGAGAGGACCGTCACGTTTTGGTGCCCGAGCTTTGACTAGGCTAGGATAGCCTTCTTTTGTCTTTGGGGCTATCCATTTGTAGGCGCACTAGAGTTAGGAGAGAGTTTTCTTTTATGCCTCTGCTGAACTTTCGTTTTCATGTATCTTTATTTCGGATGTATTAAACTAAGTCCCACTCTTTATGAGCGGGCATATTCTACTCTATATATAAGTATGCAGTTCAATGTTATTGTGATGTGCCTTTACTTGCTATGTGTTATGATGAGATGTTTGCTTTACTTCCGTCTATTCTCTATTGATCATCGTGTCGCACGGCTCTCACTTTGCTTTTATAATTCAAAAAAAAAATTTACCAGTATTTCCGCTAAGTATTTTAAAGTAATAAGGAAGCTATGACGTAACAGACTAATGATTAACCTAATTATGTTCTAGAGTATTAGGTTAAAAATTAGGATGTTACATCGTCTCCGTAGGGCGACATCGGGGAGAAGAGGTAGCTATCTACAGGATGGGCGAAAGGCCGTCTGGGAAACATAAAGACACGAACAGTGCAACGGCCTTCAAAATGGTATGATCCATGCTCTGGATCGTAGTGGTACTCCCATGTGGGTGTCTCAACGTAGAGTACGAACATCGCCATCCGAATCTAGAGACGTAACGGAAAGAAAGAGATAGAGGGAGTGGGATTTCTTACTAAAGAAACTCAGTAGGGTTTTTCCTCATATCTAAGTGTCATCATATACGTCTCCAGGGACCTCAGTTTCTTAATAAAAATGTGGGCATATAATAGTTCATTTATGAAGTTCGTAAACATTAACCTCCGAGGGCCGTTCTTTTTAATTATGAAAACCTCTTGGTTACATAGTCTATAAGTCATAAAACATGGATCATAAGTCACGGTACATTAATCATAAACCATGGTTTCCTATATCATGGGTCATAGCACATAAACTCATAAATTCATGTTTCTTATATCATGGGGCATAGAATCATAGTTCATGGAACATGGTACATGGTACATATCTTAGTTACTTGAGGTGACATTAAAACATCATCATTATTTTCCTGGGGCCACCCTAACTGATCTCCCTGTGGAGAAAATTCTAGGTTATGAGCTCATACCATGCTAGTCGTCACTAGCACATGGACTTATCCCTTTTGATAAGTTAAAGGTCCCGACTTAAAGTACAGGTCTAGGGGGCTAGAATCACCTTATCCCTACCCTTAACTTGGTGGTTCAAGGATCATCTTCTCATAGTTTAAGTCACCTTAAGTCTTAGCATGTTTATTGAGATGCCACTTAGTTATACATGTCAAGTATAAATGATTACAACATAGGCATCTCTAAGTTCTTAAAGAACAATCACATGCAATAATAAAACTATCATTTAGGAATAATAGCTCACATAGCATCATATAAGTCATGAGGTAAACACCAATTCATCATTCATAGAGTAATGCTTAAACCTTTCCCTTAAGAGTGAAAACCCTCAATCGGGTAATCTCCAACTTCTAAATTATTTCCATGTACCTCTAAGGGATTGATTAACCTTATTACCATAATTTATTAAGTCCTAAAACCTAATTAATCATGGCTGGACAGCATTGGCAGTAAGCTTGAGTTAGATGAATTACGGTGTTCTAAAAGATGCATTTGAAACCCTTTCTCACATCTGACTTTTTCTATGATGCAACAATTAATACCTAAGCCAATTATGATTCACTCTCACTGATCTAGACATCATATAATGTGATTCTATGGATGTTAGTCAATCTGGACAGAGTTCATATTTTCTGTACCTATGGGGTTCTAGAATTCACATTTCAAGTAATTAAAGTAACTAAGCATGCTCCAAAATGTCTAGAACAATTATCATGTACTTGGCAAGGTATTTAAACATATTTAGACCACCCAAAACATGATTTAAGGTGCTGGAAATGAGCATGGCAGAACCGAAAATGGTGAGTCATTAAATCATGTATAAACTTCTTTTTCAATGTACATAGGTAGCTAGTTTCTCTTGGAACAATTTTAGGACTTCAAAAATACCTTGGAAATCAATTTAACTTGTCAAGAACTTTCATAAAATACATGGGGTAGCAACTCTTTAATTTTACTCATGGTTGAAATCCTAAATATAAGAACATACTCAAAAATACTTTTAAATGTCACTTATGTTTAGGAAAAACTTAAAACATAAACTATAGGCTCTTGTAACTAATGAAAAACTCATCCTAGAGCTTTCATCATCACATGGCCGAATGCATTTCAAGAAGAAACCTTCTTGATTTAACTTTTCTCAAGATGAAATGGGCAAGTCTTTGAGCTCTAGTCATTTTAGGTGATGGCATAAAAGTAAATGTGCTATGCATTCCATTTTTATAGTCCATTAGAAAGTAAAGTGATAGCTCAAAATAAATATGAGATGCACCTTCATTTTAGTCTTTGAGTTTAGTGATGGCTTGGAAAATAACATGAAATGCAAAGCTTGGAATTTAAACGTGCATTATGCAAGTTCATTCCTTATCTTGGGGTTTAGTGATAGCATAGAAAATAAATGTGATATGCAAAACATAAAATAAACGTGAATGCAAGTTACTTTTAGATCTTGTCTAGAGCTCTTGCAAGACTTTTAAAAAGAACATAGTTCCAACCTAAACCTTATCCTCACAGGAAAAGAGAACTACTAGTGCTAGAATACTTAAAATAAATCATAACCTTAAAAACTTGAAGATGGCCGAATCTTCATCATGAAAAATGGACCATTCTTAACCTCTAGGGACCAAGATCTTGATGATCTATGACATCAATATCCTAAGTCCTTATCATTGAGTACATAGCTTCCTTAAAACCAACATTTAAAATGAAGTTTATGCTAGAGAATAAAGCAAAACCGAAACCATACTTGGTTTAAGATCAAAGTTTCAAGCTCTAGAGTTTGTTCATGTGACAAGCATCAACATGAAACCCTCATCATCAAGCTTTCATTTTTCCAAGCTTTAGAAACTCTCATGGCCGAAAATATGAAAGAAAAAGGGAAGTCCAAGAAGTGTTCATGAGATACATAAACTCTTCCTTTACTTATCCTTGAAAAAGGATGAAACTTTCCTTGTGAAAAATTCAAGCTTTAGGGGTTGTTGAGTGACAAACACCATCATAACACCCTCATTATCAAGCTTTCATTTTTCCAAGGACCAAAGGCCTTCATGGTCGAATCATAAAGGAGAAAAGAGAAGTTGAAACATTCAAGAGAAACATAACCTCATTCTTGACTAAACTTGTAGAAGATGAAACTTTTCTTTAAGAAAAACTCAAGCTTTAGAGGTCTCATGTGGGATGAACTCATGGTCACCCTTAGAGAGCACTCATCATCAAGCTATCATGCTCAAGGCCTTGAGGCCGAAAATGAAAGGAAAAGAAAAGGAAGAAACCGAAAATAAAGAGCAACATGGAGGTTCTACTTTTCATCATTTCCCAACAAGATTTAACATAGAAATCAAAGACATATTTAGAAAGGTTCCCTACCTTGTGGTTTTTCAAAAAAGGAGAGGAAGAACTTGAGCTTGAAGAACTCTTGGAAGCTTGAGAGAAAAGAAGTAAGAAAGCTTGAGACTTTTAGAGATTTTGCAAGAAGTGAGCAAAGGAGTGAAGTTGTGTGGTGTTGTGTATTTATAGGCAAATAAATCATGAAGGAGTGGAGGGAAAGAAGTTGATCGAAACTTCTTGAGGAAGAATGAGGAAAAATATCTCTTGTGTTGTCATTCATGGTGTCATAGGTCATAAGTCTTAGGGTAGCTTTGATGGACAATGTGATTGACTACATAGAATATCATTCTTTCAAATTTTTTTGGGGGAAAAATGGCTGATCATTATAAGGCCAAGGGAGGGAAGATTTCATCCAATTTAATCATGTACTAATGAAGTATTTAGGAGTAAACAAGGTTAGGTCACTAATTAAGGTTGTGTAATAAAGTGTTTAGGTGAACTAATTAGGTAATTAGGACCCTAATTAGGACCCTAATACCTTGGACTAAGAGTACTATTGTAGGATTGATAGAGTCAAACTCCTATGACCATTGATTGAAGTGTGACAACTTTTTCTTGGGAATGAAAGTGTTCTTGGGAATGTGAGCATGAATAGTGAAAATACTATTCATAGTTGCTTCTTTTTTAAAGAAAGAAAAGAATTAGAAATGAGTTTTAAATTTCCTTAAGCAATTTTAGGTTCTAATCAATCTCAAATAATTATTTTAGCTCTAGATTTATTAAGGAAATTAATTAACCTTTCATTAGAGCCTAATATTGCTTGGGTTTGAGTTAAGTAACTCGTTAGTCGTAAAATGCACTAAGCGGGGGTAAAACCGTAATTTTTACCAAAAGTTGCCCGGGACCTCCGGGACTTAAAACAACATAGTTCATGCCTTAAAACATCGTTTTTGATCTCCGGGATGAGTTCAGCTCGGAGTCAAAACTTAAAACTGCCTTAAATCAAGTTAGGGGTATTTTGGTTATTTGTGTACAAAAACCTCAAAAATGAGATTTTTCTGGCTTGTTAACATTCATAAACATATAATCCCCTTCATATATCATAAAAGCCTTGTGAGGATAGCCGAGGCCGGTCGTCCTCATGTTTCAGGTAAAAATGACCTTAGGGGCATTTTGGTCATTTAAAAGTTTAGAGAAAAACGAGGCGTTATAGAAGGTCACTCCCTAACTTCATCACTGGGCATTACAACTAATTATAGCCATAAACTACTTAATACTAATGCATAGCATGAGTATATAGAGAGTCATAAACTTTAGCTACCTATGTCCAAGATAACCGTGCTACCTTAGGTATAAGGATTATAGGCACTGATACGATCCAGATAATGTTTCATTGGCATTAGTAAAACTTCCATGTGAACTTTATTTGTTTGTCACGTTCAACCCACTTATCCTATAAATGTCTACATATCTATTTCAACATCTAATGTTATATAGTATGAGACTCGCTGCTCCATCTTTATTAGTATCTCCTACCAATCATGGAAACAGACATGAACAACAATCTTTGGGAATAATAACGTCCAATTAGAATTCTTATAATCGTGAACTATTTTAAAGATATTATACTATACTACTTTATCACTCATATTCTCAATTCTTGAGAATAAAATATCTAACAAGTATCTTATGGACTTACTCTAATAAACATAAATTATGGATAAAAGAATAATAGGCTGCCATTAATAGCAATTATTGATACATATATTTATTAGCTCTAGGGTATACAACTAACAGTCTCCCACTTGCACTAAAGCCACTCAGTACAGTATCTAAGACCTATCTTCTCAAGATACTTGTCTAGTTGTTATTGTGTTATGACCTTTGTAAGTAGATTAGTGACATTTTCTGCTGTAGCTATCTTTTGTACAACTATGTCACCCTGTCCGACTACTTCTCGAATAATGTGAAATCGTCTCTTAATGTGTTTGGATTTCTGTTGTGATCTGGGTTCCTTTGCCTGAGAAATTGCTCCACTATTGTTATAGTAAAGAGTAATTGGTGACAATACTGAAGGAACTACATCAAATTCTGTCACAAACTTCCTAATCCAAATTGCTTCCTTAGCTGTATTTGATGCAGTAATATACTCAGCCTCTAAAGTAAAGTATGCAATTATTGGCTGCTTACAAATCTTCCAACTAACTGCTCCTCCATTACAAGTGAATATATAACTTGGGATAGACTTTCTATCATATACATCTGTGTGGAGATCAGATTTGTAGAACTATCTAATCTTAAATCACCTCCTCCATGTACCAAGACAATATCCTTAGTCTTTCTCAAGTACTCAAGAATGTTCTTGACAACTGTCCAATGTTCTAGTCCTCGGTCAAATTGAAATTTATTAGTCATACTAATAGCATAGTCGATATCTAGCCTAGTGCACAACATTGTATACATGAGGCTACCGATGGTAGAGGCATAGGGTACCTTAGCCATCTTCTCCCTCTCTTCAGGTATCTTAGGTGAAATCGCTTTGGAGAGGTTGTAACGCCTCGATTTTTCCCGTGTACAAATGATCAAAATACCCCTGAGGTCGTTTTACTGGGAAAATAAGGATAGCCGGCCCCGACCACCCTCAAAGGGCTGTTTTATTGTTGAACGGGGATTATATGTGTTATCCGTGTTAATAGAGCAGAAGAATCTCATTTTTGAGTTCTTGCATGTAAAATTACCAAAACGCCCCGGTGTCTAACTGACATAGAATTAACTCCCAACTGGGCCTGGACTTTGCCTGGGAGTTCGAGATGTTGTTTTTAAGGGATGTATAATGTCTATTAAGCCCGGGTGGTCACAGGGAGATTTTGTGAAAAATTATCGTTTTGCCCTTAATTAAGGGCATAATTAGTTTAAGTATGTAATTAATAAAACCTAAGCAATATTAGGTTTTAATTAAATAATTTTATTAATTAATCTAGAGTTAAAATAATTAATTGAGGATAATTAGAGCCTAAGATTGCTTAATAAAACTCAATCCTTTTCTTGATTTAAGACTTTATGTCATATTTGCAATGAAGAATAGTATTTTCCCTATTCTGTAACATCCTAATTTTTAACCCAATACTCTAGAACATATTTAAGTTAATCGTTAGGCGGTTACGTCATAGTCTCCTTTTTACTTTAAAATACTTAGCAGAAATACTGGTAAAATTTTTTTTTGAATTATAAAAGCAAAGTGAGAGCCGCGCAACTTGATGAACAAGAAAGGAAATAAAGCAAGCATCTCATAATAGCATAACAGAGAGTAAGTAGAGGCACATCACAATAGAACTGAACTGTATATTTATATAATATGATAAGCGCACTCGTGGAAAGTGGGGCTTAGTTTAGTACATCATGAGCAATACATCTAGAAAGGAAATACAAAGGAAAGTGTGACGGAAACTATAAAAGCAACTCCCCCACCCAAGTGCAACTAAAGGGATAACCTCTAAACAAAAGGAGGTTCATTCTCATCTAAGTGGTGTGTGCTCTACCCGGGTACTCCATCGGTCGTACGTCACCTCCTACTGACGTCCATCTCGTGAGCGAGGCACATATCCGAGAAGTTGGGTGAGCTCCTCTGGCGTGTAGAGGCGGAACGAGGATCGAGAGTGACCCCCACGACGTGGCCGCATCTCCGGTCATCATGCTAGCCGTGGCTAAGTCACAGTATCCTCACTGCCCTCTCTCATCAGTGGTGGAGTGGGGGCGGAGCTCTCACTGTACGGATGGGTAGACGAGTCCTCTAATGGGTCAGTCTCTGAGAAGTAAGTCTGGGGCACGTAGTCGGGATAGTCACGCATGGCTGAGGCGACGGTGTGCATGCGGAGCACTCTCTCGTTATGCGTATGCGCGTGCTCAAAAACCCGTTCATCATCACCGTAGGGTGCTGTCGGGAAAAAGCGATGGGAATGCACGGGGTGAGCGAAGGGACTTCCAATGAACATGAAGACTCGCACCGTGCACTGTCCCTCAAAATGGTATAATCCGTGTTCCGGATCATAGTGCACCTCCCACGTCGAGGTGTCCACAAAAACTGCAAACGTCGCCATCTGAAGACGTGACGAAAAGAAAGAGATAGAGGGAGTGAGAATCTTGCTAAAGAATCTTGATAGGGCCTCCTACTACCTAGGTGTCATCATCTACGTCCTTAGGAACCTTGGGTTTAGTATACAAAATAAGTGAACATGCATTAAGTCCATTTTTAAGCTTTGAAACATAGTTAGCCAAGGTCCATTCATTTTAGCATGATTTTTAATGACATGGATGCAATCATATTAAAGAATGTATGCATGGCTCTACTTAATGCAAGAATAATAATCGTAACTATAAGAACATCATAGTAGTGGCATAAAGTGGCAATTAAATTCTCATATGGGAAACTTTGTGACATAAACATCATACTTTATTTCCTCATAGGCCACCCTAAAAGACAATCGTTCTGGGGGTGCTCGGCCGAACTAGTGTCACCCAGAACGTGTCACATCTCTAGGTTATGAGCTCATACCTTAATTAGTCGTCACTAGTTCTTACTTATCAATCCCGATAAGCGTATCATAATCATAAACATAATCCCGACTTATCCAGTACGGGCTAGGGGGCATTTCTTGGGGGTGCTCGGCCGAACCGGTGTCACCCAAGAATTCATCTTGGTACCGATGTCACATGAGTTCTCTGGAGGTCCTCGGTCGAACCGGTGTCATCCGAGAACTCATCTTAGTACCTCATAAATAAAAATCTCATAGTTCTCTTAAAAACTTTCTAAGTCCCCAAATTTGTAAGAAATTCGACAGCATAACAGCAGCATGCCGAATTTCTTCCAAATTTTACTTTATGTCACATAAGTCAATCAAACATGTATCCTCCATCATAATTCCATGCATTCACATAATCATTCTCATACATTCACATGCCTCATTGAAAATTCATTATGCTCTTGGTCCTACGGTATCTTATGCTTTGACCCTTACGGGCCTTAAACTTATGATGTAATTAATCTATCATTTTCTATCAACCTCTTATGCACCTAAGGATTCTCTTATAACAAATCTTACTATTATTTATGTTCTTTAATAAATCTGGGCAACACCATTCTTTAGGGGCAGAATTATAAACTTACAATTACGGGGTTCTAGAACTTACGTTTTAGACCCTTTCTTGGTTCCGTCTTCGCCTAAGGTGCTATAAATTAAATCTAAACCAATTATGAGGCATTCCTATGTCTAAGAACTAATTATAAACCATGTTCACTACATTATAAGGTTACTGGACAGATTCTAAAAATTAAATGTTCTAAGAGTTCTAGAATTGTGGTTTTATGATTTTCTAGTTACTAGTTTTCTCTATAGATGCTAAAATTCAATCCTACTTCAATTGTAACCAAATTTTTCATGATTAAACAATCCTAATCTGATTATATTCCCATTGAAACAGTTTGGGCAGTATCCAAAAACAAATGGGTTAAAACTATGCCAAATCTTGACTTTACGATTTTTTTTCTAGAAAGCTAGTTTCTCTCCTATCATGCATAGAAATGTTCCTACCTCATCATACATAATTTTCACACATTCTAACACATCAAAACATCATCATACAGCAGCAAACTCATTATGGCAGAGCCGAAACATCAAGTCCCAAAAAGATGCATAACTTGATATTTCTAAAACATATAAGTTGCTAGTTTCCCTTGGAATCATTTTAGGACTTCTAAAACTCTTTTGCAAACCATTTTATTTTGTAAAAGAGGCTAAAAACATCCTTAGGTCAGTGACCACTTGATCCCTCCTTAAAAGAGAATTAAATTCATAAATCTTGTTGGTCTTAATCTCATAAAGTTCATGAGGCTTAAGGAAAGTCGTAAAACTTAGATTGTTGACCCTTGTAGCTAGATGAAACTCATTCCAAGCTCATCATCACTACATGACCGAAATTATACATTCAAAGAATGTTCCCACATTAAACTTTAACTTGAGATAAAATGGGCAAGTCTTTGAGCTCTAAGATCTTTAAGTGATGACATAATTTAAACATGCTATGCACTTCATTTTTATTCTTCATTACAAAGTAAAGCGAGAGCTCAAAGTAAATATGCAAGGCTTGAAATAAATATGCAAGACTTGAAATATAAATATACAAGTTCATTTCTTTATTTTAGTGCTCTAGGCTCAGCAACAATCGACTTTAAGGCCGAAATAGAAAGGCTTTGAGATTTAGTTAGGTGATAGTGCAAGCTCTCATTTTAAATCTTTATGTTCTTTAGTGATGAAAATTAAATATGCTAGACAAGAATGTACATATGAGGTGTACTCTATTCTTTATCCTTTAATCTTAAGTGATGATTTAGAAAATAAATATGAATGCAAAGCTCAAAGTAAATATGTAATGCATAAGCTTGAACTTAAATATGAATGCTAGTCCATTTTATTTCTTATTAGAGCTCATACAAGACTTTAAAGGAACATAAACCTCAACCCAAACTCATCATGACAAGATAAAGTGAAGACAAGAGTAAACCTCAAGGGTTCTTTAGAACACAAAGTTTCTTTCCTTGAAATGAGGTCATAAATAACATTTTCATTAAAACTCAAGCTCTAGAGGCCTCATTGTGATGAACACATAGTCATCATCTAGAAGCTCTTATCATCAAGCCATTGTGAACCTCATTGGCTAACATGGCCGAAAATTTGGAGAAAGAAAAGGAAAAGGAACCAAAACTTTTAAGAAGAAAAAGAAACATTTGAAACTCTAGAGACCATGATCTTGATGATGCATTAACACCAACATCATGAGTCCTCATCATTGAGTTCATGTAACCATTTAAAAACATCATCAAAGTGAAAGGTTTCAAGGTTCAAGAAGAAAAACTGAAAACATCTTTAACTTAAGAACAAAGATCAAACTTTAGAGGTTGTTCAAGTGATGGACATCACCACCATGAAACCTCATCATCAAGCTCTCATTCCCTTGTCCTCAAAGCCCCATGGCCGAAAATGATGGAGAAAAAGGAGAGGGAAAGAAGTTCTAAAAAGACTCAAGAGAAACCATAAACACATAACTAGAGTAAGAACTTAAATAAAGGAAATTACTTGAAAGAAAATCCCTACCAAGTGATTTGAAGATTGGGATGAGAGAAGAGGATGAAGAAATTGAAGAACTTGAACACTTGAACTTGAGAGAAAAGAAAACTTTGAAGTGCTATTTGAAAACTTACACTTAGCAAATGAACCCAAAATGATGCAAGTTCACCTAAGCATGTTATTTATAGAGAAATGAAACAAATGAAAAGTGCAAGAGGGAGAGGGAGTTTCGGCCAAGCAAGGCAGCCCCATGAGGTCCATGAGGTGAGATGTTGTGATCTTGAGGCATGGTGAGGTATGGTTCAAGGTATGACTTAAGCATGGTTCTTTGAGTGAGAAACAAATCAACATGTGATGCAAATAGGGGAGGGGATGGCCAAAACTTGCATCAGCCATGGGGAGGATTTCTTGCATTTTAATTGTGGTTTAGAGTTGTGTTTAGATGTATCTTTGACTAGGATTCAGATTAGGAATTTGTAAGAAAGTGTTTAGGTAAGAAAATGGGTAATTAAGGTTGTCAAGACATGTTTAAGGAGTGGTGTAACATCCTAATTTTTAACCCAATACTCTAGAACATAATTAGGTTAATCATTAGTCTGTTACGTCATAGCTTCCTTATTACTTTAAAATACTTAGCGGAAATACTGGTAAATTTTTTTTTGAATTATAAAAGCAAAGTGAGAGCCGCGCGACACGTTAATTAATAAAGCATGAAAGGTAATAAAGCAAGCATCGCATAGCAACATGACATAAGCAAATAAAGGCACATCATGATAACACTGAACTGCATATTTATATAATATATGAAATGCCCACTTGTATAGAGTGGGGCTTAATTTGATACAACATGAACAATACAACTAAAAAGGAAATACAAGAGAAAGTGCAATGGAAACTATAAAAGCAACTCCTCTACCCAAGTGCAACTAACGGGATAACCTCTAAGACAAAAGAAGGTTCACCCCTATCTAAGTGGTGTGTGCTCTACCCGAGTACTCCATCGGTCGTACATGACCTCCTACTGACGTCCATCTCGTGAACAAGGCATATATCCAGGAAATTGGGCGAGCTCCTCGGGCATAAAGAGGCGGAACGGGGATCGAAAGTGACCCCCGCGATGTGGCCGCATCTCTGGTCGTTGTGCAAGCCGTGGCTCGGTCAGGGTGTCCTCACTGCCCTCCCTCATCAGTGGTGGAGTGGGGGCAGAGCTCTCACTATACGGATGGGTAGGCGGGTCCTCGAACGGGTCGGTCTCCGAGAAGTAGGTCCGGGGCACGTAATCGGGGTAGTCACACATGGCTGAGGCGGCCGTATGCATGCGGAGCACTCTCTCATTATGCGTACGCGTGCGCTCAAAAACCCGCTCGTCGTCGCCGTAGGGTGCTGTCGGGGAGAAGCGATGGGTATGCACAGGGTGAGCGAAGGGGCATCCTACGAACATGAAGACTCGCACCGTGCACTGTCCCTCAAAATGATATGACCCGTGACTCGGGTCATAGTGCACCTCCCACGTCAGGGTGTCCACGAAAACCACGAACGTCGCCATATGAAGGCGTGACGGAAAGTAAGAGATAGAGGGAGTGAGAATTAGGGTCTCCTACTACCTAGGTGTCATCATCTACGTCCTCAAGAACCTTGGGTTTAATAAACAAAATAAGTGAGCATGCATTAAGTCCATTTTTAGGTTCTAAAACATAGTTTAGCCAAGGTCCGTTCATTTTAGCATGATTCTTAATGTCATGGATGCAAACATATTAAAGGATGTATGCATGGCTCTACTTAATACATGAACAATCATCATACCCTTAAGAACATCATAATAGTGGCATAAAGTGACAATTAAATTCTCTTTGTGACATAATCATCATAACTTCCTCATAGGCCACCCTAAAAGACAAGCGCTCTGGGGGTGCTCGGCCGAACCGGTGTCACCGTAACGTGTCACATCTCTAGGTTATGAGCTCATACCTCAACTAGTCGTCACTAGTTCTTACTTATCAATCTCGATAAGCGTAACATAATCATAAACATAATCCCGACTTATCCAGTACGGGCTAGGGGGCATTTCTTGGGGGTGCTCGGCCGAACCGGTGTCACCCAAGAATTAATCTTGGTACCAATGTCACATGAGTTCTCTGGAGGTGCTCGGCCGAACCGGTGTCATCTGAGAACTCATCTTAGTACCTCATAAAAATTTCATAGTTTTTCAAAAACTTTCTAAGTCCTGAATTTGTCAGAAATTCGGCGGCATAACTGCGGCATGCCGAATTTCTTCCAAATTCTTCTTTATGCCACATGAGTCAATCAAACATGCATCCTTCATCATAATTTCATGCATTCACATAATCATCCTCATACTTTCACAAGCAACATTAAAAGTTCGTTATGCACTTGGTCCTACGATATTTTATGCTCTGACCCTTACGGGCCTTAAACTTGTGATGTAGTTAACCTATCATCTCCTATCAAGCTTTTATGCACCTAAGGGTTCTCTCTTATCAAAACTTATCATTTATTTATGCTCTCAATTAAATCTGAACATCACCATTCCTTAGGGGCAGCGTTATAAACTCATGATTACGGGGTTTTAGAACTTGCGTTTTAGACCCTTTCTTGGTTCTGTCTTCGCCTAAGGCGCTATAAGTTAAACCTAAACCAATTATGATTCATTCCTTTATCAAAGAACTAATTATAAACCATGTTATCTACATTATAAGGTTGCTGGATAGATTCTAAGAATTAAATGTTCTAAGAGTTCTAGAATTGCGTTTTTACGGTTTTTTAGTTACTAGTTTCTCTATTGGTGCCAAAATTCATTCCTACTTCAAATGTAACCAAATTTTTCATGATTAATCAATTCTAATCTGATTTTATTCCCATTAAAACAGTTTGGGCAGTGTCCATAAATAAATGGGTTAAAACTATGCTAAATCTTGACTTTATGGTTTTTCTAGAAAGCTAGTTTCTCTTTTAACATGCTTAGATGTGTTCCTACCTCATCACACATAATTTTCACACATCATAACACATCATAACATCATCATACAGCAGCAAACCCATCATGGAAGGACCGAAATATTAAATCCCAAAAGGATACATAACTTGATATCTTTAAACACATAAGTTGCTAGTTTCTCTTGGAATCATTTTCAAGATTTCTAAAACTCTTTTGCAAACCATTTTATTTCGTGAAAGAGACTAAAAACAATCTTAGGTCAGTGACCACTTAATCCCTCCTTCAAAATAATTGAATTCTTAGAACCTTGTTAGTCTTGAACTCAAACAAATTCATGAGATTTAAAAGGATTCTTAAAACTTGACATATTGGTCCTTGAAGCTAGGTGAAACTCATTCCAAGTTCATCATCACTACAAGGCCGAAATTATGCATTCAAAGAATGCTCCCTTATTAAACTTTAACTTGAGATAAAATGGGCTAGTCTTTGAGCTCTAAGATCTTTTTAGTGATGACATAATTTAAACGTGCTATGCACTTCATTTTTATTCTTCATTACAAATTAAAGTGAGAGCTTAAAGTAAACGTGCAAGACTTGAATATAAAAATGCAAGGCTTAAAATAAATATGCAAGACTTGGAATATAAATATGCAAGGCTTGAAATATAAATATGCAAGTTCATTTCTTTATTTTAGTGCTCTAGGCCCAGCAACAATCGACTTTAAGGCCAAAATAGGTAGGCTTTGAGATTTAGTTAGGTGATAGTGCAAACCTCATTTTAAGTCTTTACGTTCTTTAGTGATGAAAGGTAAATATGCTAGACAAGAATATAAATATGAGATGCACTCCATTCTTTAGCCTTTAACTTTAAGTGATGGCTTGGAAATTAAATATGAGTGCAAAGCTCAAATTAAACATGCAATGCATAAGCTTGAATTTAAATATGAATGCTAGTTTATTTTATGTCTTATTAGAGCTCATACAAGACTTTAAAGGAATCTCAAACCTCAACCCAAACTTATCATGACAAGACAAAGTAAAAACAAGAGTAAACCTCAAGGGTTCTTTAAAACACAAGGTTTCTTTGCTTGGAATGTAAACATAAATAACATTTTTATTAAAACTCAAGCTCTAGAGGCCTCATTGTGATGAACACATAGTCATCATCTAGAAGCTCCCATCATCAAGCCATTGTGAACTCCCTTGGCCAATATGGCCGAAAATATGAAGGAAGAAAAGGAAAAGGAACCGAAAACTTTTTAGAAGAAAAAGAAACATTTGAAACTCTAAAGACCATGATCTTGATGATGCATTAACACCAACATCATGAGTCCTCATCATGGAGTTCATGTGACCATTTTAAAATATCATCAAGGTGAGAGGTTTCAAAGTTCAAGAAGAAAGACAAAGAAAACATCTTTAACTTAAGAACAAATATCAAGCTTTAGAGATTGTCCAAGTGATGAACATTATCATCATGGAACCTCATCATCAAGCTCTTATTCCTTTGATTCCCAAGGGCTCATGGCCGAAACAAGGAGGAGAAGAAAAAGAAAGGAAGTTCTTGAAAGGATTCAAGAGAAGCTAAGAACACATAAAGGAATTAAGAACTTTAAATGAAAGAAGTCTTGAAAGAAAATCCCTACCTAGTGATTAGGAGGTTGGAATGAGAGAAGAGGATGAAGAACTTGAAGAACTTGAAGACTTGAACTTGAGAGAAAAAGGAAACTTTGAAGTGTTTCTTTGAAAACTTACACTTTTGCAAATGAACCCAAAATGATACAAGTTCACCCAAGCAAGCTATTTATAGAGAAATGAAACAAATGAAGGGTGCATGGAGGGAGAGGAGCTTCGGCCATCAGCATGGAGGGAGCCCATGAGTTCCATGAGGTGAGATAATATGGTCTTGAGGCATGGTGAGGTATGGTTCAAGGTATGGCCTCAAGCATGGTTCTTTGAGTGAGAAACAATTCAACATGTGTGGTAAAAGAGAGAGAGGTGGCCAAAATGCATCAGCCATGGGGGGAGGGTTTCTTGCATTTTAATTGTGGTTTAGAGTTGTGTTTAGGTGTATCTTTGATTAGGATTAAGGTTAGGAGTTTGTAAGAAAGTGTTTAGGTGAGAAAATGGGTAATTAAGGTTGTCAAGACAAAATTAAAGAGTGTTCTTGCATCATTAGTGAGTTATAAATTCATTTTAGTGTATAAACAATTCTAGACACAATTCCTTGATTTAAGGAATTGGAGAGAGAAAATACTATTCAAGATTCCAAGAGTGAAATCTTGAGTTTTAGAAAAAAGATTTAAATCTAATTTAAGCAATCTTAGGTTCTAATTAATTTTAATAATTTATTTTGACTCTAGATTAATTATGGAAATTAATTAATCTTCGTTTAGAGCCTAATATTGCTTAGGTTTGCTTAATCACAACGTTAAGCTCAAGAACACTATTCTAGGGGCAAAATCGTAATTTTGCACTAAAACTGCCCGGGACTGTCGGGACTCAAACAGATGTTTTGAAACATGTAAAAACATGGTTTTGAACCTCTTGGAAAAGTTTCGGGCTCAAACGGCACCTTTACCCGCATAAAACGCTATAGGGGTATTTTGGTCATTGTGACTCGAAACTGCGGAAAATGAGACTTTCGCCTCCAGAACCACTCAAGGGTCATTCAATCCCCTTCAAACATTGGGTTGGCCCTTCTAGGACTGCCGGGTCGGCCATCCTTGAATTCCGGGCCAGAAATTACCTCAGAGGCATTTTGGTCATTTTCCACTCAGACAGAAAATCGGGGCATTACAAGTGGTCTTGCATCATTAGTGAGTTATAAACTCATTTTAGTGCATAAACAATTCTAGACACAATTCCTTGATTTAAGGAATTGGAGAGAGAAAATACTATTCAAGATTCCAAGAGTGAAATCTTGAGTTTTAAAAAGAGATTTAAATCTAATCTAAGCAATTTTAGGTTCTAATTAATTTTAATAGTTTATTTTGACTGTAGATTAATTATGGAAATTAATTAATCTTCAATTAGAGCCTAATATTGCTTAGGTTTGCTTAATTACATCATTAGGCTCAAAAACACTATTCTAGGGGCAAAATCGTAATTTTGCACTAAAACTGTCCGGGACCACTGGGACTTAAACAGACGCTTTTAAACATGTAAAAACATTGTTTTAAATCTTTGGGGAAAGTTTCGGGCTCAAACGGCACCTTTACCCGCGTAAAACGCTATAGGGGTATTTTGGTCATTTTGACCCGAAACTGCAGAAAATGAAACTTTTGCCTCCGAAACCACTCAAGGGCCATTCAATCCCCTTTAAACATTGAGTTGGCCCTTCGAGGACTGCTGGGTGGCCATCCTCGAATTCTGGGCTGAAAATGACCTCAGGGTATTTTGGTCATTTTCCACTCCGACAGAAAATCGGGGCATTACATATTCCAATTCCATGATTTAAGGAAACTAAGATATGATTGAGAATCTTGATTAGAAGATGTTTGACTCCATTATTGACAAGACCACTCTTAAATCTTGTCTTGAGAAGCCTTAATCATCCTCTTTCTCATCCAAACACTTAATCACAACTCCTAATCCATGGCCTATACAAATCAACCTCTAAACATACTCATAAAACAACATTTAAATGAGATATTTCTCCCCTCATTTCTCTCTAATGTAGCCGGCCACCTCCCCCATTTTTTCATCCATCACATGTTGAAATTAATTCAAAGAACTATGCTTAACCTTAACTTTACCCATACCTAGCCATACTCAAACCCATACCATGTAAAGAGATATTTTGCTCTTCCTTCTCTCCTTCCATGACCGCCAGCCACTCCCTCCATTCATATCCCCATATGTTTCATTTTTCTATAAATAAGTGCCAAAGGAAGTCGCAAGAACCTTTGCACAACTTTGCTACTTCAAGCTTTCTTCCTTCAATCTCAAAGAATTCTTCTTTTTCTTTTTCTTCTACATTTCTTCCAAGAGCCACCACCCTCCACCACTTCTCAACCCCAAACCACCATATAATTACCATAGATCTTCCTCTAAACACTTAACCTTTCCATTTCCAAGACCAAAACTCAAGAACACATCCTCCTTCCTTTTCTTTCTTACTTGGCCAAATCCACATTTGGCCTCAAGGAAGACTTTTCTTTTCATTTCCTTTCCAAGATCAAGCTCTTTTCTTTTCAAAGAAAAATACCTTTGGTATGGGAGTTATTTCTGAGTTTTCATTCTTTTCTTTGTTTCTTTCTTGGGTTGAAATGTTGAAATGATAATTCTCTCCTTCTCCTCCTCCATTTCGATTCTTTGTTTTCCTCTTTCCTTCCTTTTCTTTTCGGCCACAATGGCCTTGTTATTGGAAAACCATAGCTTGATGATGAGGATCTTGGATGTTGGTTGCAAAACCTTCATTTATTTGACCTCTAAAGCTTGAAGGGTTCACTTTTAAGAGTTTTTAGCAAATAAAGATATTATGTTGTTTTAAAAGAGTTAAATGGTAGTCTTGAGCTTAGGACTCAAAGATATAACAAATGGAGCGCATTCATATTTATACTTCAAGTCCTTGCATTGCATATTTATATTTAAGCCTTGTATTTCATATTATCACCTAAATAATTAATCTCAAAGGTTACCTATTTCAACCTTAAAGTTGATTGTTGATTTAAAGTGAATACTCTAAGAGGCCTAGAGCACTAAAATAAAGAATTGAACTTGCATTCATATTTACATTTCTTGCCTAGCATGTTTACTTTTCAAGTCATCACCTAAACTTAAAGATTAAAAATAGAGTTTGCATTTTCATATTTATATTCAAGCTTTGCATTCATATTTATGTTTCCTTGCTATCACCTAAATAATTAATCTCGAAGCCTTCCTATTTCAACCTTAAAGTTGATTGTTGATTTAGAGTGAAAACTCTAAGGGGCCTAGAGCACTAAAATAAAGAATTGGACTTGCATCCATATTTACATTTCCTTGCCTAGAATGTTTACTTTTCAAGCCATCACCTAAACTTAAAGATTAAAAAATGGAGCTTGCATTTTCATATTTATATTCAAGCTTTGCATATCATATTTATATTTCCCTTACTATCACCCTATAATGCCAAGATTAAAAATGAAGTTTGCATTGCACGTTTAAAGTTATGCCATCAGTTAATTAATCTAGTGCTCAAGACTCACCCTTTCAACTCACATGAGAACTTTGACTCATGGAATATATATATATATATATAAAATTAAATGTAAACATCCTTTTATTAAAGCTCTCTAATTATGCTACTAATCTAAGGTTATCAATTGTGTTCCTATAAGGAATAGAATTGATTATGAGGGCATTCCTTGATCTAGAATTAGTTATAAGAAAGACTAGTCACTAGAAATTCTTGCTTCACAATTTTGTATGCTCTTAGGGAATTAGATTTTGGTTTCGGTTCAAAAATTTCCAGAATTGATGCATGTTATTTGGAGTGCCCTTAACATGTAAAAGTTATTATTAATGGGTGTGTTAATCATTGTGGCAATTAAAGGAAAGTTTAGTAACTAGAACGAATCGAAAAAATGTAAATTCTAGGACTCTTTAAAATGAAAATATGCTTTCTGTTACAGCATGTGATACTTAAGGGAAAATGACATTTAATACTTAGTGAATATATAAGAATCACCTATAATTGGCTTAGAAATTAATTTTAGCATCATAGGAAAAGCTGGTAATGAGAAAGGGTCAAAAACGTATTTTATAAGGACACCGAAATGGTTCATTTCATTTTTATTTTAAATTTGTCCAGATTTGTTTAAGTAATGTTTTTGGGTTAATAATTAATGAGAATCATTGGGATTGATCCCTTAGGTACATAAATAAATAAATACAAAATTTGGGTTTACCCGATTAGAAGTTTAATTGATTAAAGAATTATTATGAGTGCTTGCTTTATAAAGTGTTATGGATTGATGTACTTGAGGTGTATACAATAATTATGTTTGCATAAATATTGTTATAGCATGTTATGTTTTCACTTGAAATGTTTAAGATGCATGTAGGAAAGTAATATCAAAGCATGCGACATTACATGATAAGTTGTGTTTTTGCATCTTAACATAACATGCTAATATAAAGGTGACATAAAAACATGTGGAAATGATCCTCTAGACTGCCCAAATTAAAGGTTATGAGAGGTGATCCAATAAGGAAGTGATCCTTTGGACTCCCCGAATTAAAGGTTATGAAAGGTGATCCTATTGGCCCCTATCCCGTACTCTAAGAGTTGGGTGTTAACTTAATCATAGGATAAGATTATGTTAGTGATGACTAGTGAGGTATGAGCTCATAACCTAGAACTCTCAAAAGGCGAGAGAAAAAGGATGGCCCTAAATGAGAGAAAGAATTAATCTAAGTTACCTAAAAGATAAATGGAAGAAAGTTATGTTATAATTGTTATGATCCATGAGCATCTCTTATGATTGGGAATTAGTATATTGTACCCATGCATCCATGATAAGGTATGTTGCATTCATGACATCCAAGATGCATACTAAAATGAATGGGCCTCGGTAAATGGTACTTTAGAACTTTAAAATTGAACCTTATGCATGTTCACCTTTTATAAAGAAACCTGAGATTTCTGAGGACGTGGACGATGACACCAAGATAGGAGAATACCTTTTAAATGAACTTTATGTATGCTCACTATTTCATAATAACACCCGAGGTTCATGAAGACATAGATAATGACACCAAGATAGGAGAACACCTCACAGAGATTCTTTATTAAGTTTCTCACTCCTTTTATCTTTTCTTTCCATCGCGTCTTTAGAGGACGATGGCAGCCTTCGTGATTTACGTTGATGCACCGACTTAGGAGCTGCATTTTGATGCCATGCACCAGTCCTATCACTTTGTTGGTCGTTATTCAGTCCATCTATTTGTATTCCTAGATCGCCCATTTCGCTCAGCCGGTTACTAGCTTCCAATTCTTGCCGACCTCGCCCTTCGCCGATGACCTACTTTTTGAGCATACACAGCCCCGAGGAGAGCGCATCTTGTAACGCCCCAATTTTTCTATCTGAAGGAAAATGACCAAAATGCCCCTGAGGTCATTTCCTGACCGAAATTCGAGGATAGCCGACCCGGCAGTCCTCGAAGGGTCAACTCAATATTTGAAGGGGATTGGATGGCCTTGAATGGTTTCGGAACCAAAAATCGTGTTTTCTGTAGTTTTGGGTCAAAATGACCAACATACTCCTATAGCGTTTTATGCGGGTAAAGGTGCCGTTTGAGCCCGAAACTTCCCTCAAAGGTTTAAAATGACGTTTTCATGTATTAAAAAGTATCTGTTTAAGTCCCGGTGATCCCGGGCAATTTTTGCGCCAAATTATGATTTTGCCCCTAACATAGTGTCATTTGAACTTAATGATGCAATTAAGAAAACCTAAGCAATATTAGGCTCTAATCAAAGATTAATTAATTTTCATAATTAATCTAGAGTCAACATAAGTCATTAAAATTAATTAGAACCTAAGATTGCTTAGATTAAACTCAAAACCTCTTTTTCTTTTAAAAATTAAAGTTTCTAGAACATAGAATCTTGAATAGTATTTTCACTATTCACCCTCTACACCTCAAAAGGAAACCTAGGATGTAATTAAAAGCCTAGGATGAGTAGAGATGGACTCCCCTAAAAGGCTAGAATACCCACTAATCATACCCTACATAGCCTTAATTACCTATCTTTTCACTCACACATTTCACTATAAACTCCTAATCTTAGGTCTAATCCAAAAATACACCTAAACACATCACTAACCCACAATTAATAAAACAATTTCCTCCCCTTGGATTTCCCTAAATATGGCGCCACCTCATACCCTATACCTCACAAGTTTGTTCACTCACACACTCAAAGAACTATGCCTAAACCTATGCCTAAACCCATGCCTACAACCTCACCTTGAAATGACACAACCAAGAGACATTTTCCCTCTTTTTCCCCCGTCAACATTTCGGCCACTCCCTCCATTCCATCACCCTTGATTTGTTTTTTCTATAAATAGCACACTTGAGTGAACTTGAAACACCTTTAGTTCATTTGCTAAGTTTAGAGCACTCAAAGCTTTCTTTTTCTCTCAAGTTTCAAGAGTTCTTCCTCTTCAACCTCTTTATCTTCTTCATCTTTTTCAACCTCATTTCACTTGGTAGGGATTTCTTTCAAGTGTTTCATTTATTAAAAGTTGTTATTTGGTTATGTGCTTCATGATTTCCCTAGAACCACTTAGTTCTTCTTTTCTTTTCTTTTTTTTCCTTCTTTCCTTTTCGATTTCTTGGTTCCCTTTTTTTTCCTTTATGTTTCAGCCATGATGGCCTATCTTGGAGGAAAACCATGGCTTGATGATGAGGTTTCAATATAATGGACTCATGATTATCATTTGAGAAACCTCTAGAGCTTGAAACTTGGTTTTGATCTTAACATATCTTGGTTATTCCTTTCCTTGAAACAAGTTTGGTTCCTTTTCCTTCTTTTCCTTCTTGGATTCGGTTTCTTTTCTTCTTCCCTTTCTTGTTTGGATTTCGGTTTTGAAGGTTCATTTTTGTATGAAAAAGGGCTCAAGGATGAGAGTACATGATGTTGGAGATTATGTGACACCAAGACCATAGTCTATAGAGTTTAAAGTTTTGTTTTTCTCCTCCTCATGGCTTCGGCCTTGTCTTCCTTTTCTTTGTTGTTCAAGGTTTTGTTTTGAATAATGTTGGTTGTTAATCATTTTGATCTCTTGGTCCATTTCCTTGAACTTGATGATGATGTTCAAACCATAAGGTTTCTTTGACACCTTGGTATAAAGAACTCTAAAGTTCACTTTATCTTGCTATGATAAGTTTGGGTTGAGGTTTAAGTTCTTTTAAAGTCTTGTAAGAGCTCTAGTAAAGATAAAAAAAATGAATTTGCATATTTATATTTCTAGCCCCTCATATTTACATTCCAAGTTCTTGCATCTCATATTTACTTTCCTATGTCATTACTAAACTCTAAAGATTAAAGAAAAGAACTTGCATTATCACGTTTAAGTTTCAAGCTTTGCATTTCATGTTTATGTTTCAAGTCATCACTTAAGAACTCAAAGATTTAAAACAAGAACTTGCATATCACCTAACTAATCTCGAAGCCTTTCTATTTCGGCCTTAAAGTCGTTTGTTGCTGGGCCTAGAGCATTAAAATAAAGAATTGAACTTGCATATTTACTTTCAAGTCTTGTATATTTATATTTCTAGCACCTCATATTTATATTTTAAGTTCTTGCATCTCATGTTTACTTTGAAGCCCTCACTTTACCTTATAAAGGAGAATAAAATGGAATGCATAACACGTTTATGTTTTGTCATCACTTAAAGAACCTAGAGCTCAAAGATTGCCCTTTTTATCTCAAGCTAAAGTTTGGTTATGGAAGCATTCCCTTGAATACACAATTCGGCCATGTGATGATGATGAGCTTGGCATGAGTTTCATCTAGTCACAAGTGCCTACAACCTATGCCATAGGATTTCGTTAAGCATAGGAGAACTCAAAGAACATTTCAAATATAATTTTACGTTTTAAATTTTAAATCTTGAGCCAACCCAAGTGGTTGCTACCTTTATTTGGTTTGCGATGATTTTAGTAAAAAAAAGTTGGTTTCCAAAGAGTTTTAGAAGTCCTAAAGTGAATCCATGAGAAACTAGTAACTTATGCTTGCCAAAAATGAAATTTTATGCATGATATGAATATATATGAATTCGGTGCTGTTGTGGTATGGTTGCTGCTGTATGATGTTGTTTTGGTAGGTTGGAATGTGTTAAAATTATGCATAATAAATTGGGAGTCTTTCTATGCGAGTCAGGAAAGAAACTAGTCTTACTGACAAACCGTAAAGTTGAGTTCTAGCATAGTTTTGACCCATTAATTCTTAGCTTTTGCCAAAACTATTTTAGTATGTTAACCTTCAGTTTAGGATTGTTTAAGTAGGAAAAACTTGGTAACATTTGATGTAGGATTGATTTTTAGAGCCTATAAAGAAACTAGCAACTAGAAAACCGTAAAAATGCAATTCTAGAACCCTTAGAACATTTAATTTTCTGGTTTTGTACAACCCCCTTATAATGTAGTAAATATGATTTATGATTAGCTCAAGGGCTTAGGGATACCTCATAATTGGTTTAGATCTAATTTACAACGCCTTAGGCAAAGACGAAACCAAGAGAGGGTCTAAAACGTAAATTCTAGGACCCCGTAATCTTAAAGATGTAATTCTGCCCAGATTTACTAACGAATTTAAATGCTAGTAAGAATTATCAGTTGTGAATCATTAGGTGCATAAGAGGCTAATAGAGAACGATAGAATATTTACATCTCAAGTTGAAGACCCATAAGGGTCAAAGCATAAGATACCGTAAGTTCAAGAACATGATGAGCTTTTATGTTACACAAGGATGTGTGTTTTAATTGAGAATGATCATGTCAACGCATGAAATTGTGATTGAGGATACATGTTTTGTTTGTTCACGTGGCATAAAGCAAATTTGGAAGAAATCCGGCGTGCTGCTGTTATGCTGCCGAATTTCTGACAAATTTGGGGATTTAGAAAGTTTTTGGGAAAACCTATGAGAATTTTCTTTAAAAGAGATGAGGTACTAAGATGGGTTCTTGGATGACATCGGTTCGACCGAGCACCTCGAAAGAACTCATGTGACATCGGTACCAAGATATATTCTTGGGTGACACCGGTTCGGCCGAGCACCCCCAAGAAATGCCCCTAGCCCGTACTAGATAGTCGGGATTATGATTATGATATGCTTATCGGGATTGATAAGTAAGAACTAGTGATGACTAGTTAGGTATGAGATCATAGCCTAGAGATGTGACACGCTCTGGATAACACTGGTTCGGCCGAGCAACCCCAGAGCAAATGTCTTTTTAGGGTGGCCCCATGAGAAAGTGAAGTATGATGATTATGTCACAAAGTTTGTCCCACATGAGATTTTACTTGCCACTTTATGCCACCATTATGATGTTTCATGAAGTTATGATTGATATCCTTGCATTAGATAGCGCCATGCATACATTCCTTACTATGTTGCATCCATGACATTAAGAATCATTCTAAAATGAACGGACCTTGGCCAACTATGTTTTGAAGCTTAAAAATGAACTTGGTACATGCTCACTTATTTCATACACTAAACCCAAGGTTCCTGAGGACGTAGATGATGATCCCTAGATAGGAGGTTGCCCTACTAAGCTTCTTTAACAAGATTCTCACTCCCTCTATCTTTTCTTTTTGTCACGTCTTCAGATGGCGACCTTTGTACTGTTCATTGATACCCCCATCTGGGAGGTGCAGTATGACCCGGAGCACCGGTCATATCATTTTGAGGGGAGCTGCACACTTCGAGTGTTTATGTTTTTGGGACGCCCCTTTTCTTACCCTGTACATAGCTATCGATTTTCTCTGACTTCCCCGTATGGCGACGACATGATATTTGAGCGAGCGTGGATACACAATGAAAGGGTGCTCCGCACGTACTTCGCTGAGTCCGCCGCCCACGACTTCCCCGACTATGTCCCCCGTTCGAGGCATTCGGAGACTGACCCATCAGAGGATCGGCCCACCCATTCATACTCCGAGAACTCCCCCCCTACGCCCCCACTGAGGGTAGAGGGTAGAGAGGAGACGGTCACACAACCGAGGTTGGCTCGGAGGCAGTCCATGCGACCCCATCGAGGAGCTCACGTCCAGCCGCAGTGAGTGCCCACTCCGGATGAGCTTCGCCCATGGATCGGCTATATCCCGCCTTATCCGAACTACTAGTGGTAGAGGTGCTTGAGGAGTGATAGTGTACACACCACACGTAGATTAGGGTAGCTTTCTTTTGTTCAGAAAGGTTACCCATTTTAGGTGCACTAGGGTGTGGGTGTCTCCCTTTTCATGTTTCCATGTATTTCCATTTTCAGTTGTATTCACTTGATGTTGTACTAAACTAAGCCACACTTTTGAGTGGGCATATTATATATATCTATGTATGCAGTTTGTTTTATTATGCTATGCATTTACATGCTTTATGATCGGATGTTCATGACGTGTTTATTTGGATTCGTGATTTATTGCTTCTATGCTTCATAGTTCGTTTCATTGCTCGTCATGTTACGCGGCTCTCACTTTGCTTTTACATATCAAAAAAAAAATTTACCTCTATTTTCTGCTAAGTATTTTAAAATAAAGAGGAAACGATGACGTAACAGACTAATGATTAACCTAAATATGTTCTAGAGTATTGGGTTAAAAATTAGGATGTTACACATCTGCCATACCCCCGCTACTGCCTCCGTCATCCAAGATTACCCGGAGTACATTCCTCGCTCACGCCTAGCTCATTCTGAGACCGACCCCTTTGAGATAGACATCCCATCTATGGGTTCCTCCCCCACCATACCCCTGGAGTTAGGTAGCGAGGCTACTGTGATACACCCACTTCTAGGAGGCAGGGTGAGGATGGTGCCCTGTCATTGAGCACATGCCCAACCCTCTCACTGCTTGGCCACCCCGGCTGAGTTGGCTCAGTGGGTTGGTTATGTACCTCCTTTTGATGGGCAGGAGTAGGAGCTGGCAACTGACTCTAGTGCACACACCCGTACATGCTTAGGATAGCTTTTTTTTGCTTTTAAAGGTTATCTATTTTGTACTATTGTATTTTCTTAATGTTTCTTCATGTTGTGAATGGATGACTGTATTAACGCTACTACCACTTGACTTGGTATATAGTATAACTATTTATACATAACAATCTATGATGTTGTTTCTTTTTATTTCATTTGTTATGTTATGATTTTCCTTTGCAAGTCAACGATACAGTTTACTTTATGCATTCGCTTGGCTCACGTTTTAGCTTTCATTTCCAACAAGAAAAATTTTACCCATATTTTCACTAAGTATTTTCTACAGACTAGAATTAAGAACTGGAACAAAAGAGTAATAACTAATAATTAACTTGAATATATCCTAGGTGTATTGAGTCAATTATTAGGGTGCTACGGAGGTGAATACCATGCTTCACAGGGAGTAATCCTCTCTTGGAATCAAGTATGTTGAACCTTTTCACTACCTTTGCCAAATATAGACTTTGGGGAAGACCTATCAATCTCATCGGTTTATTCTCATAGATCCAAATACCTAGAATATATTTTGCTTCTCCATAATCTATCAAAGACTTTTTACAGTCATTAGCATGCCCATATCATTCCCGATTAATAGAATATCATCCACATATAATTCAAGAAAGACAATTTTGCTCTTACTGACCTTCTTGTAAACACATGGCTCATCTTCATTCTTAATGAAATCAAATGATTTGATGACCTCATCAAAATGAAGATTCCAACTTCTCAAAGCTTGCTTAAGACCATAAATGGATCTCTTAAGCTTTCATACTTTAGACCTATCCTTAGATTCAAAACCTTGGGTTGGTCCATGAATATATTTTTCTCAATGTATCTATTAAGGAAAGAAGCTTTAACATCCATTTGCCAAATCTTATAATCATAGTGTGCTGCTATGTTTAACAATATCCTAACGGATTTAAGCATTGTTATAGGTAAGAAAGTCTTTTCATAATCGACTTCTTCTTTTTTGTAATAGCCTTTTGCTACTAGCCTTGCCTTAAAGGTCTCTACCTTTTCATTTGCACCTATCTTTCTTTTATAGATCCATTTGTTCCTAATAGGTACTATTCCATCAGGTGGATCAACCAAATCCTAGATTAGGTTTGAATACATGGAATCCATTTTGGATAGCATTACTTATAGCCATTTTGAAGAATCTATATCAGATATTGTAGGTGGAAAAACACATGAGAAGGGGGATTGAATTGTGTTTGATTTTTCTTCCTCCATTGAAGATCTGGAAAACTTTATCATAAAGGCTATCAACTTGAACTTGTAGCACAGCCGCAAACAGTGTTAAACACTTCAAAAAGTGAACTTTCTGAACTTGAGGAAATAAAGAAATTGTATATAAGCCTTTTCAAAACTTAAAACTGAAATAATAATAGATATGGAATAAAAGGTGATAAAGGAAAGAGAAGAACTAACACGGGGAATTTTATATTGGTTCGGCCAGCCTCCCTACATCCAATTCTCAACAATCATTGAGTTTCACTAACTCTTCCTCTAACCAGAAAAAGAACAAATATAGTCTTTTTAGTAGCCTTTTCAAGTTATGTCCAGTGACTAGTAGACACCCCTACTGTCATACACCAAGTAGTTATTTAATAGCTTCTTCAAGCTAAAGCTATGAGAAGTAAAGAAGACTTTTACAGTCACATTATAAGTAGTCTTTAATAAGCCTTTTCAAGCTATCTCACACTAATCACTTTCGGATTAAGGATACAAAGGTTATATGTTTGGGTTGCCACTCAAACTAACCTACACTCAAGACGTCTTCTGTAACATCCTAATTTTTAACCCAATACTCTAGAACATATTTAGGTTAACCATTAGTCTATTACTCTTTTAGTCTCATTCCTTACAACCTTTCATTAAAATACTTAGCGAAAAATACGAATAAATTTTTCTTTTTGAAACTTGATAGCAAAACGCGAGCCGCACACTAACCTAACGTTCGTCATAACCATAACATGCAAGAAAAAGTAACCACACCATTGATAATCATGAAACATAGTATTATACATATCAATCATAATATCATCACATCTTCATAGATACATAGACTACTAACATCATTGTACCATCATTTACATCAAAACACCCCCATATATGTGAAGTCATCCTTATCCACCTATGAGGTTGGATAAGTGTCAACCCAAAAAGCTAAGCTATCTATGCTCCCGCAGCGACCCTCCGCCCCGTCTTCTAGTGTGATCCTTAAGCACGAGCCTTAACAGAAGTCACGAACCTCGTTGTAATCCTCGTCTAGAGACGACACGGAAGAAGAGGAAGGGATGAGAAACTTATTCAAGATTCTCAGTAGGAATTCCCGACTCTAACACAAGTGTCATCGTCGTCGTCCCCAGCCACCTCGGTTTTAATTATGAAAAAGGTGTACATGCATAAGGATTGGTTTTAGGCTTTTCAAATCTACTTATCCGAAGTGGGTGTCTTTTAGTATGTGTCTTAATGACATGAATGCAACAGATATTTGATGAATGCATGACAATACCATATGCACATTAACATGAAAGTCATAATACTTGGGCACATCATAAGGAAACAAGAATCATATATGTGGCATAAAGAGGCATAGTAATTTTCATGTGATATCTTTCTTATAAATAAAGCTCTTAAGTTCTTTTTCTTGAAGACCACCCTCTTAACATATCCACCAAAAATCCAACCGATTCACCGGCCCGACGATAATCTGGTCACCAAACTACATCTCACCTATCGCCTAGGAATGAGCTCAATCCTAACTAGTCGTCACTAGATTTAATATGGGCTAATAGAGGGGGTATACATAACTTTCTTGGATTACCTATCTTAGGATCATTTCCTTCTTTGAAACGCTCTACTGGTATCTAGTACACAGCGAATTGTCCGCTTTGGCAAGCTCAATGTCAATACCCTCACGGATTTATTTCCTCCCCACCGTAGCGGGAGAAATGCGTCTCAATACTATGTCACATCTGTTCTGGGGGTGCTCGGCCCAACCGGTGTCACCCAGAACCTATCCTGGGGGTGCTCGGCGGAACCGGTGTCACCCAGGAGTTTTCGCAAGCTTCTTCTCAAGTACTTGAGTTTGATGGGAAATTCGGCAGCGGAACGGGCGCATACAACCGGATTTCCATCAAACTTGCTTTATGCCACCAAACATATAGAGCATGCATAGCCATTCAATACCAACATAAGGCATCATAATCATCATATGCATTCATAAGCATCATAATATCATAATTTTGCATAACGCATCATGGCGTGAGCATCAACACATCAACACTATATACTCTCATAAGAGATCACATGCTCAAGTTGTTCTCATAATAAAACATACACTTGCATGAAACATTAAAGCTCATTATGCTCTTAAGCCTATGGTGTCTTATGCTTTGACCCTGACGGGTCTAAATCTTGAAAACTAATTACGTTATCATCCTTTTTATCCTTTTATGCACCTATAGGCTCACAACTAATAATTCTTACTAATTTTTATGTTCATCAACGAATCTGGACAGCCTTACACTTTAAGGGCAGAAATTACATCTTGTGATTACGAGGGACGTCTTAGACCCTTTCTCGATTCCGTTTTCGCCTAAAGCGCTATAAATTAAATCTAAACCAATTATGAAGTATTCCTAAGCCTTTGAACTAATTATAAACCATGTTTACTACATTGTAAGGGAGCTGGACAGAATCAGAGAATTAAATGTTCTAAGAGTTCTACATTTGCATTTTTACGATTTTCTAGTTACTAGTTTCCCTATAGGTGCTAAAATTCAATTCTAATCCAAATGTTACCAAGTTTTTCATGTCTAAACAATCCTAATCTGATTATGTTCCCATTAAAATAGTTTGGATAAGTTCCAAAAACAAATGGGTTTAAACTATGTTAAATTCTAGCTTTACGGTATTCCTAGTTAGCTAGTTTCTTACCTATCATGCATAGAATCGTTTCTACATCATCATGTGATATTTTCACACATTCTAACACATCAAAACATCATCATACAGCCACAAGCTCATCATGACAGTACCGAAAACATCTAACTTTAATAAGAGAACTAAATTGACATCTCTAGGTACATAAGTTAACTAGTTTCTCTTGGAATCAATTTAGAATCTCTAAAACTCTTTGCAAATCATTTTAATTCATTAGGAGGCTAAGAGAAGCCTTAGGTCAGTGACCAAATATATTTCATCTTCAAAAAGGGAATAAAGTCATATCTCATGATAACATAACCTTGTAAAGATTTGTAAAGCTTTAAGAAAAACTTAGATCATAGACTATTGGTCCTTGTAGCTAGATGAAAACTCATTACAAGTCCATCATCACTACTTGGCCGAAAACATGCATTCAAAGAATGCATTCACATTAAACTTTAACTTGAAATGAAATGGGCAAGTCTCCGAGCTCTATGTTTTTAAGTTATGACATAAAATAAACGTGCTTATGCTTTTCATTTTTAATCTTGCTTACAAAATAAAGTGATGACTTAAGATAAATATGCAAGACATAAACTTAAACGCGCAAGCTTGAAAGTAAATATGCAAGGTTCAATTCTTTATTTTAGTGCTCTTGGCCCAACAACAATCGACTTTAAGGCCGAAATAGAAAGGCATTCGAGAAATTAATTAGGTGATAATGCAAGTTCAATTCTTTATTTTAGTGCTCTCGGCCCAACAACAATCGACTTTAAGGCCGAAATAGAAAGGCTTTGAGAATTAAATTAAGTGATGATGCAAGTTCCATTTTAATCTTTATGTTCTTAGGTGATAGCTTGAAAGTAAAGGTGCATAGCAAGAATGTAAATATAAATGCAAGCATAAAATAAATTATGCAAGTTCCATTTTATCTTTCTAGAGCTCTTAACAAAACTTTAAAGGAACTCAATCCTCAACCCAAACTCATCCAACTAAGGTTAAGTAAAGCTTAGAGTTCCTAGAACTCAAGACAACATTTTTAGAAAATCAAAACATTGAACATGTAGAAGAAAGGGAAGTGGCCGAAACATTCTAGGCAAGAAAAGGAATATTTGAAAACTCTAGAGTTCGTGATGTTGGTGATATATTAACACCAACACCATGAGTCCTTATCACTGAGTTCATAGAACCGTTTTAAAACACCATCAAAGGTAAAGTTCTCAAGAGTTCAAGAAAGGAAGAACTAGAAACATTTTTGCTCAAGAACAAAGATCAAGCTCTAAAGTTTGTTTCAAGTGATGAACATCATCATGAAACTCTCACCATCAAGCTCTCATTTCTTTGAACTTCAAGGCCCATGGCGGAAAATGAGAAAGAAAAAGGAGAAGAAAAGAAGTTCTAAAAAGAATCAAGAGAAACTATGAACATGAAGCTAGAACAAGAACTTTAAAGAAAGAAGTACTTGAAAGAAAATCCCTACTTGGTGTAATGAACTTGAAGATGGAAGAAGAAGATGAAGAAGGTGAAGAAGATGGAGAGCTCCAAGAACTTGAAGAACACAAGAGCTTTGAGAGAAAAAGAAAAGCTTTGAGTGTTCCTAAACTTAGCAAATGATCTAAAAGTGGTGCAAGTTTCCTAAGGCCATCTATTTATAGAGAAATGAAGCAAATGCAAGGTGCAAATGAAGAAGGAAATTTCGCCCATCAGCCTCATGGGCAGCCCATGAGTTCCATGAGGTGAGATAATGTGGTCTTGAGGCATGGTTCAAAGTATGGTGAGGTATGGTTCAAGGTATGGCTTCAAGCATGGTTCTTTGAGTGAGAAACAATTCAACATGTGTTGTAAATGAGAGAGAGAGGGCTGAAATTGCATCAGCCATGGGTGTAACATCCTAATTTTTAACCCAATACTCTAGAACATACTTAGGTTAAACATTAGTCTGTTACCTCATAGTTCTCAATTTTACTTAGAAATACTTAGCGGAAAATACGGGAAAATTTTTTTTTGAAATACAAAGTGAGAGCCGCGTGACACGATAAGCGGTAAACCATGCAAAGTAAAACAATCGTCTCACAATCATCATGACATAAGGCACAACATGAACATCACTGAAAATCATCTTATATATATATAACTTGCCCACTTATAAGTGTGGGTCTTAATTTAGTACAAGGGAAATACATAAAAGGAAATACAACATCAAACATAAACATAATCTACTCCCCTACCCGAGTGCATCTAATAGGATAACCTCTAAACAAAAGAAGGTTTATCCCTATCTATGTGGTGTGTGCTCTAACTCGGGCCATCCTCGACCTCCTACTGGCGACCATCTCGTGATCGAGGCAGATATCCAGGAAACTGAGCGAGCTCCTCGGGCATGAAAAGGCGGAGTGGGGATCGAATATGACTCCCAGGGTATGGCCGCATCTCCGGTCGTCGTGCACGCCTCGGCTGAGTCACGGTGGGCTCGCTATCCTCTCCGAAGTCCATAGGTATGGTGGGGGAAGATCCCTCGGAGGGTATCTGGGTGGCCGAATCCTCGGAAGGATCCATCTCCGAGAAGGACGATGGGCAACGGGGCACATACTCGGGGTAGTCTCGAACGGCGGATGCGGAAGGTGGAGTACGGCGTAGCCTCTCCTCTCGCGGACGTCTTGGCGCTCGAACACTAGGTCATCGCCAAAAGGTGAGGCGGGGAGAAACGATGGCAATGTACAGACGGAGTGAAGGGTCGACCCATGAACATGAATACTCTAACTGTGCATCGACCCACAAAATGGAATGACCCGTGGTCCGGGTCATGGTGCACCTCCCATGTCGGCGTGTCCACGAACACCACGAACGTCGCCATCTGAAGACGTGACGGAAAGAAAGAGATAGAGGGAGTGAGAATCTTACTAAAGAATCTCAGTAGGGCCTCCTACTACCTAGGTGTCATCATCTACGTCCTCAGGAACCTTGGGTTTAATTATACGAAATGTCTGAACATGCATTTAGTTCATTTTAAACTTCAAAATATACGTTAGCCAAGGTCCATTCATTTTAAGATGATCTTAATGTCATGAATGCAACATAATAGAAGATGTATGCATGACACTACCTAATGCACATACATAATAACATAACATCAAGCATCATCATTCTTGGTGGCATAAAGTGGCAATAGTAACATTCATATGGGACAAAACTTGGTGACATAATCATAATCATGAACTTCTCTTCCTCATGGGCCACCCTAAAAGACAATCGAACTGGGGGTGCTCGGCCGAACCGGTGTCACCCAGAACGTGTCATACATCTAGGTTATGAGCTCATACCTTAACTAGTCGTCACTAGTTCTTACTTACCACTTAACGATAAGCGTATCATAAATCCCGACTATCTGAGTACGGGTTAGGGGGCAAAACTCTTAGGGGTGCTCGGCCGAACCGGTGTCACCTAAGAGTGTAAAATGGTACCGATGTCACATGAGTTCTATGGAGGTGCTCGGCCGAACCGGTGTCATCCTAGAACCCATCTTAGTACCTTAATTTTCAAAATCTCTTTAAGTCCCCAAATTTGTCAGAAATTAGTGACCAAACGGTCATTACAATCAATTTCCATCCAAATTTGCTTTATGCCACTTTAACATATAATCTCATAAATTCCTCATATGAATAACATCATCATCATTAGCATACTTCATGCATCATCATAAATCATCCAAACGCTTACCTTTACGGTAGCTTATGCTTTGACCCTTACGGGTCTTAATCTTGAGATATAGTTCTCTACATCCGTCGTTCATATTTTAAGCACCTAAGGCTCATAATTAAACATCATTCATAATCCTCTCATTTTACTTTTAAATCTGAATAGCATAGGGTGGAAATCCTAACATGTGAATACGGGGTTCTAGAACTTACGTTTTAGACCCTTTCTTGGTTCCGTTTTCGCCGAAGCCGCTATGGATTAAATCTAAATCAATTATGAGGCATTCCTATGCTTAAGGACTAATTATTAATCATGTTTATCATGTTGTAAGGGTGCTGGACAGAATCCAGAAAATTAAATGTTCTAAGAGTTCTACATTTGCATTTTTACGGTTTTCTAGTTACTAGTTTCCCCATAGGTGTTAGAATTCAATTCTAACTCAAATGATACCAAGTTTTTCATGTCTAAACAATCTAAATCTGATTATGTCCCCATTAAAACAGTTTGGATTAGTTCCATAAACAAATGGGTCAAAACTATGTTAAATTCTAGCTTTACGGTATTTCTAGTTAGCTAGTTTCTCACCTATCATGCATAGGATCGCTTCTACATCATCATACGATATTTTCACACATTCCAACACATTAAAACATCATCATACAGCATCACATTCACCACATCAGAACCGAAAACATCTTGCCTCAATAAGAGAAGTAAATTGACATTTCTAGGTACATAAGTTAACTAGTTTCTCTCGGAATCAATCTAGAACTTCTAAAACTCTTTGCAAAACATTTTAATTCATCAAGAGGCTAAGTGAAGCCTTAGGTTAAAGAGAAAAATATATTTCATCTCCTAAAAGAGGATAAAATCACAACTTGTGATGACATAACCTTATAAAGATTTGTAAGGCTTTAAGGAAAACTTAAAACATGGACTATTGGACCTAGTAGCTAGATGAAAACTCATTGCAAGTCCATCATCACTACTTGGCCGAAATTATGCATTCAAGGGATTACATTCACATTTAACTTTATCTTGGAATGAAATGGGCAAGTCCTTGAGCTCTAGGCTCTTAAGTTACGACATAAACTAAACGTGCTCATGCTCTTCATTTTTAATCTTGCTTTCAAAGTAAAGTGATGACTTGAAATTAAATATGCAAGGCATAATTTAAACGTGCAAGCTTGAAAGTAAATATGCGAAGCATAATTTTAAACGTGCAAGCTTGAAAGTAAATATGCAAGATTCAATTCTTTATTTTAGTGCTCTTGGCCCAACAACAATCGACTTTAAGGCCGAAATAGATAGGCATTCGAGAAATTAATTAGGTGATAATGCAAGTTCAATTCTTTATTTTAGTGCTCTAGGCCCAACAAGAATCGACTTTAAGGCCGAAATAGAAAGGCTTCGAGAATTAAATTAAGTGAAGATGCAAGTTCCATTTTAATCTTTATGTTCTTAGGTGATAGCTTGAAAATAAAGATGCATAGCAAGAATGTAAATATGAATGCAAGCATAAAATAAATTATGCAAGTTCATTTTATCTTTCTAGAGCTCTTAACAAGACTTTAAAGGAACTTAAATCTTAACCCAAACTCATTCAAACAAGGTAAAGTCAAGCTTGGAGTTCTTAGAACTCAACATAATATCTTTGGGAATCAAACTATGAAACTTAGAAAATCTCAAGGAAATGGCCGAAATCTCCAAGAAGAGAAAAGTGCATTTTAAAACTCTAGAGTTCATGACCTTGATGATATATTAACACCAACATCATGAGTCCTCATCATTGAGTTCATAGAGCCATTTTAAAACACCATCAAAGTTAAAGTTCTCAAAAGTTCAAGAAAGGAAAATCTAGAAACACTTTTGCTTTAAGAACAAAAATCAAGCTCTAGAGTTTGTTTCAAGTGATGAACATCATCATGAAACTCTCATCATCAAGCTCTCATTCCTTTGTTCTCCAAGGCCCATGGCCGAAAATGAAAAGGTAAAGGAAAGAAAAAGAAGTTCTAAAAAGAATCAAGAGAAACTATGAACATTAAGCTTAGAACAAGAACTTTAAAGAAAGAATACATGAAAGAAAATCCCTACTTGGTGTGATGAACTTGAAGATGGAAGAAGAAGATGAAGAACTTGAAGAACTCCAAGAACTTGAAGAACACAAAGACTTTGAGAGAAAAAGAAAAGCTTTGAGTGTTTCCTAAACTTAGCAAATGATCTAAAAGTGGTGCAAGCTCCTCAAGGCATTCTATTTATAGAGAAATGAAACAAATGGAGGGAGCTCATGGAGGAGAGGAGCTTCGGCCATATGTGCAGATTGGAGGGCTTCCCATGAGTTCCATGAGGTGAGATAATGTGTTCTTGAGGCATGGTGAGGTATGGCTTAAGGTATGGTGAGGTATGGTTCAAGGTATGGCCTCAAGCATGGTTCTTTGAGTGAGAAAATAATTAAACATGTGGCCAATGTGGAGTGTGCTGGCGAAACTTCATTAGCCAAGGGAGGAGAGTTTCTTGCATTTTAATTGTGGTTTAGAGTTGTGTTTAGGTGTATCTTTGATTATGCTTAAGATTAGAAATTTGTAAGAAAGTGTTTAGGTAAGGTAAATGGGTAATTAAGGTGGTCTAGACATAATTAAGGAGTGGTCTTGCACCATTAGAGAGTTAAATCCTCAATTTAGAGTCTAAACAACTCTAGACACATTTCCTTGATTTAAGGAATTGGAGAGAAAACACTATTCAAGATTCCAAGACTAGGAATCATGAGTTCTAAAAAGGGATTTAAGTTTAATCTAAGCAATTTTAGGTTCTAATTAACTTTAATAAATTATTTTGACTCTAGATTAATTAGGGAAATAAATTAATCTTCGTTTAGAGCCTAATATTGCTTAGGTTTGCTTAATTACGTCATTAAGCTCAAAAACACTATTCTAGGGGCAAAATCGTAATTTTGCACTAAAACTGCCCGGGACCACCGGGACTTGAACAGAGACCTCTAGACACATGAAATCATGTTTTTAAACCTCTGGGGAAAGTTCCGGGCTCAAACGGCACCTTTACCCGCGTAAAAACGCTATAGGGGTATTTTGGTCATTTTGACCCGAAACTGCGGAAAATGAAATTTTCGCTTCCGAAAGCATTCAAAGGCCATTCAATCCCCTTCAATCATTGAGTTGACCCTTCGAGGATGACCGAGTCGGTTACCCTCGAGTTCGGGTCAGGAAATGACCTCAGGGGCATTTTGGTCATTTCCCTCGGACAGAAAAATTGGGGTGTTACAATGGGGAGGGTTTTCTTGCATTTTAATTGTGGTTTAGAGTTGTGTTTAGGTGTATCTTTGATTATGCTTAAGATTAGGAAGTTGTAAGAAAGTGTTTAGGTAAGGAAAATGGATAATTAGGGTGGTCTAGACATAATTAAGGAGTGGTCTTGCACCATTAGTGAGTTAGATCCTCAATTTAGAGTCTAAACAACTCTAGACACACTTCCTTGATTTAAGGAATTGGAGAGAGAAAACACTATTCAAGATTCCAAGACTAGGAATCTTGAGTTCTAAAAAAGGGATTTAAGTTTAATCTAAGCAATTTTAGGTTCAAATTAACTTTAATAAATTATTTTGACTCTAGATTAATTAGGGAAATTAATTAATCTTCGATTAGAGCCTAATATTACTTAGGTTAGCTTAGTTACGTCATTAGGCGTAAAGATACTATTCTAGGGGCAAAATCGTAATTTTGCACAAAAATTGCCCGGGACCACCAGGACTTGAACAGAGACCTCTAGACATATGAAAACATGTTTTTAAACCTCTGGGGAAATTTTCGGGCTCAAACGACACTTCTACCCGCGTAAAACGCTATAGGGGTATTTTGGTCATTTTGACCCGAAACTGCAGAAAATGAGACTTTTGCCTCCGGAACCACTCAAGGGTCATTCAATCCCCTTCAAGCATTGAGTTAGCCCTTCGAGGACTGCTGGGTCGACCATCCTCGAATTCCGGGCCGAAAATGACCTCAGGGGCATTTCAGTCATTTTCTACTCAGGCAGAAAATCGGGGCGTTACATCTTTGGATGTACAATGAAAAGAACTTAGAAATTCTTGAATGACTTTTTTCTATATTTTCTTCCTTGGAAGAATATATGATCTATGAAGTGTAGAAAGAAGATTTAATGTACAAGGAAATGATTTTCAAACAAAGAAGAATAAACAGATAAAGGGAAAACTTTGCAGCATTTCAATTTTATTATTCAATGTTATGTTTTTTTTGAAGGAGCACAACATCTCTATTTATAAAGGTCTTTCCTTAAGACCGTTCCTTTAATCAGATTTTTCAGGGACACGTGTTGATCATCCATTTGTGTCTTGGACAGAAAGTCTAGAAAAGTAGCCTTTTTGCTTTGTCATATCAACTTGCAGATGCCGTTGTGAGAGAAAAGGTTTCTAATATACTTTAGAAACTACTTCTTACTTTCTGAACCATGGTTTCTGAAAACTTTCTTCTGGAATGTTTTGAAAGTTGACTTCAAAGACAAAAGAGATGATTGATCGGTTTTGATATCGGGATATGACTTTTCCAAAAGTAGATTCAAATTTTTGAATTTAAAAAATTTCCTTCCTTCTTCTTGTTGAAAACACTGTTTCACTAAGACTAAGATTTTTGAACTCGGTACCATTTCCTTGATAAAGAATAAATCTTCATGTCTTCAAACATTGTTCGTTGATACTCCAAACTTTTACGAGAGAGATGTTTGAAGATAGTAGATCACTTTGACTTCATATAATATCTGATATCTTCCTTTTAAGCGTATTTTCTGAAGTCTGGTGATACTTTCTGATGTCCCTTGCCTTGGTTTCTTATTCTTGATATGATTTTCTTTCAAATGTGAAGCATGTATGCCTACTTTGTAACACCCTAATATTCATCCCAATACTACTAGCATGTACTGAGGCCAAATATTAGTCGTTACTTCTTGATTTAGTTCTATTACCTTTGAAATTACTTACTGAAAATATGAGCCAATTTTTTTTTGTAACAAAACCTTGATAAAATATGAGCCGTGCATAACGTAGTCGAACGATATCATAAAGTGCGGAAAAGTAAACACATAAAGGCTCCATCCATAGCATCATGAATACATATACTGAAATATCTCATGCATTAATACTTAAAATGCCCACCAATAATGGCGAGACTGTTCAATACATAGAGTACATTACAATTGAAACATAAGAAATACATGAAAATATAAACGATACATGCAAGAGAATACCCACACCCAAGTGCGTCCGAAATGGATAACCTCATCACAAAAGAAGGTTTATCCTAACTACGTGACGTGTGTGCACTACACACTACCCTCTAAACCATATGGCTACAGTCACAGATAAGGTGGGACATAGCCGATCCTCAGGCGAAGCACGGCAGGAGTGGGCACTCAGACACATCCTCTGTGCTGGGGTCGCATCTCGGGCATCCGAGCCCTCCGTGGCTGGGTAACCGTCTCCTCGTTGCCTGCTGGCACACGTGGGGGAGTGGGGACAGAGTCCTCATCATACATGGGGGCGGGTGGCTCCTCCGAATACTGCGAGTGGGGTACATATTCGGGTACGGCGCACGAGCCTGCGGTGTAAGTCCGGAGGATCCTCTCATTGCGTGTGCGAGCACACTGAAAAACCATGTTGTCGCCATAGGGCGACATTGGGGAGAAGAGGTAGCAATCTACAGGATGGGCGAATGGCCGTCCGGGAAACATAAAGACGTGAACCGTGCAGCGGCCTTCAAAATGGTACGATCCGTGCTCCGGATCGTAGTGGTACTCCCATGTGGGTGTCTTAACGTAGAGTACGAACGTCGCCATCCGAATCTAGAGACGTAACGGAAAGAAAGAGATAGAGGGAGTGAGATTTCTTACTAAAGAAACTCAGTAGGGTTTTTCCTCATATCTAAGTGTCATCATATACGTCTCCAAGGACCTCAATTTCTTAGTAAAAATATGGGCGTATAATGGTTCAATTATGAAGTTTGAAAACGTTAACATCCGAGGCCCGTTCCTTTTAATTACAAAAACCTCTTGGTTACATAGTCTATAAATCATGAAACTCAAATCATAAATCATGGTTCATTATATCATGGGTCATGGCACCTAAACTCATAATTCATGGTTCCTAAAATCATAGTTCTTAGAACATGGTACATGGTAACTTATCTTGGTTACTTTAGGTGACATTAGAACCTCATCATTTTCTTCCTAGGGCCACCCTAATTGATCTTCCTTTGGAGAAACTTCAAGGTTATGATCTCATACCATGCTAGTCGTCACTAGCACATGGACTTATCCCTTTTGATAAGTTAAAGGTCCCGACTTAAAGTACGGGTCTAGGGGGCTAGAATCACCTTATCCCCACCCTTGGTTTGGTGGTTCAAGGATCATTTTCACATAGTTTAAGTCACCTTAAGTCTTAGCACGTTTTATTGAGATGCCACTTAGTTTCGTGCATGTCACATATCTTTCATTACAACATAGGCATCTCTAAGTTCTCAAAGAACAATCACATGCAATAATAAAACTATCATTTAAGAATAATAGTTCACATAGCATCATACAAGTCATGAGGTAAACACCAATTCATCATTCATAGAGTAATGCTTAAACCTTTCCCTTAAGAGTGAAAACCCTCAATCGGGTAATCTCAAACTTCTAAATTATTTCCGTATACCTCTAAGGGACTGATTAACCTCATTACCATAATTTATTAAGTCCTAAAACCTAATCAATCATGGCTGGACAGCATTGGCAGTAAGCTTAAGTTAGATGTGTAACATCCTAATTTTTAACCCAATACTCTAGAACATATTTAGGTTAATCTTTAGTCTGTTATGTCATAGCTTCCTTATTACTTTAAAATACTTAGTGGAAATACTAGTAAAATTTTTTTTTGGATTATAAAAGCAAAGTGAGAGCTGCGTGACGATAAATAATAAAGCACGAAGGGAAATAAAGCAAGCATCGCATAGCAACATGACATAAGCAAGTAAAGGCACATCACAATAGAACTGAACTGCATATTTATATACAATAGAATATGCCCACTCATAAAGAGTGAGACTTAGTTTAATACAATCGGAATAAAGATACATGAAAACGAAAGTACAGCAAAGGCATAAAAAGAAACTCCTCTAACTCTAGTGCGCCTGCAAATGGATGGCCCCAAAGACAAAAGAAGGCTATCCTAGCCTAGTCAAAACTCAAGCACGTAACCGCGACGTCGCGTCTCTCATCGCGGGCTTCTCTGGAAGGGAGGGATGTATCCGATCCACTGGGCTATCTCGGCCAGGGTGGCGATGCGCTGCATCGGTCGGGCATGAGCTCCACGGCGAGGAATCATCCTCGCCCGTCTTCCACATACCGGCTAAGCGACAGAAGCCTCACTACCCTCCCCAACGTTTATCGACACAGTGGGGGAGGATCCCTCGGAGGGTACCTGAGTAGTAGAGTCCTCCGAAGGGTCCGTCTCGGAGAATGACGAGGGCGAGCGGGGCACATACTATAGGTAGTCCCGGATGGCAGAGGCTGTCGGTGGGGTGCGGCGGATCCGCTCCTCTCGAAGGCGTGCGCGCTCGAACACGAAGTCATCGCCGAAGGGTGAGATAGGAGAGAATCGATGGCCATGTACGGGGTGACTAAAGGGCTGTCCAACGAACATAAATACCCAAATGACGCAGTGACCCACAAAATGGTATGACTCGTGGTTCGAATCATGATACACCTCCTAGGTTGGGGTGTCCACAAAAACCACGAACGTCGCCATCTGAAGACGTGACGGAAAGAAAGAGATAGAAAGAGTGAGAATCTTGCTAAAGAATCTTAGTAGGGCCTCCTACTATTTAGGTGTCATCATCTACACCCTTAGGAACCTTGGGTTTAGTATTTAAAACAAGTGAGCATGTATCAAGTCCATTTTTAAGCTTTAAAACATAATTAGCCAAGGTCCATTCATTTTAGCATGATTCTTAATGACATGGATGCAATCGTATCAAAGAATATATGCATGGCTCTACTTAATGCAAGAAAATAATCACAACATTAAGAATATCATAATAGTGGCATAAAGTGGCAATTAAATTCTCATATGGGAAACTTTGTGACATAAACATCATACTTTACTTCCTCATAGGCCACCCTAAAAGACAATCACTCTGGGGGTGCTCGGCTGAACCGGTGTCACCCAAAACGTGTCACATCTCTAGGTTATGAGCTCATACCTTAACTAGTTGTCACTAGTTCTTACTTATCAATCTCGATAAGCGTAACATAATCATAAACATAATCCCGACTTATCAGTAAGAGGGCATTTCTTGGGGGTGCTCGGCCGAACCGGTGTCACCCAAGAATTCATCTTGGTATCGATGTCACATGAGTTCTCTGGAGGTACTCGGCCGAACCGGTGTCATCCGAGAACTCATCTTAGTACCTCATAAAAATCTCATAGGTTTTCAAAAACTTTCTGAGTCCCCAAATTTGTCAGAAATTTGGCAGCATAACTGCAGCATGCCGAATTTCTTCCAAATTCTTCTTTATGCCACATAAATCATTCAAACATGCATCCACCATCATAATTTTCATGCATTCACATAATCATTTTCATGCGTTCACAAGCAACATTAAAAATTTATTATGCTCTTGGTCCTACGGTATCTTATGCTTTGACCCTTACGGGCCTTAAACTTGTGATATAATTAACCTATCATCTTCTATCAACCTCTCATGAACCTAAGAGTTCTCTTCTATTAGATCTTATGATTATTTATGCTCTCTATTAAATCTGAACAACGTTATTCCTTAGGGGCAGCATTATAAACTTATAATTGCGGGGTTCTAGAACTTACGTTTTAGACCCTTTCTTGGTTCTGTCTTCACCTAAGGCGCTATAAGTTCGACGTAAACCAATTATGAGGCATTCCTATGTCTAAGAACTAATTATAAGCCATGTTCTCTTCATTATAAGGTTTCTGGACAGATTCTAAAAACTAAATGTTCCAAGAGTTCTAGAATTGCGGTTTTACGGGTTTCTAGTTACTAGTTTCTCTATAGGTGCTAAAATTCAATCCTACTTCAATTGTAACCAAATTTTTCATGATTAAACAATCCTAATCTGATTATATTCCCATTGAAACAGTTTGGGCAGTGTCCAAAAATAAATGGGATAAAACTATGCTAAACCTTGACTTTACGGTTTTTCTAGAAAGCTAGTTTCTCTCCTATCTTGCATAGAAATGTTCCTACCTCATCATACATAATTTTCACACAATCTAACACATCAAAACATCATCATACAGTAGCAAACTCATCATGGAAGAACCGAAACATTAAGTCCCAAAAAGATGCATAACTTGATATTTTTAAAACACATAAGTTGCTAGTTTCTCTTGGAATCACTTTTAGGACTTCTAAGACTCTTTTGCAAGCCATTTTATTTTGTAAAAGAGACTAAAAACATCCTTAGTTCAGTGACCACTTAATCCCTCCTTAAAAGAGAATTAACTTCATAAATCTTGTTGATCCTAATTTCATAGAATTCATGAGGCTCAAAGAGAATTCTTAAAAACTTAGATTTTGGCCCTTGTAGCTAGATGAAATTCCTTCCAAGTTCATCATCACTACATGGCCGAAACTTATGCATTCAAGGAATGCTTCCACATTAGACTTTAACTTGAGATAAAATGGGCAAGTCTTGAGCTCTAAGGTCTTTAAGTGATGACAAAATTTAAACATGCTATGCACTTCATTTTTATCCTTCATTACAAAGTAAAGTGAGAGCTTAAAGTAAATATGCAAGGCTCAAATTATAAATATGCGAGGCTTGAATTAAATATGCAAGACTTGAAATAAATATGCAAGACTTAAAATATAAATATGCAAGTTCATTTCTTTATTTTAGTGCTCTAGGCCCAGCAACAATCGACTTTAAGGCCAAAATAGAAAGGCTTTGAGATTTAGTTAGGTGATAGTGCAACTCTCATTTTAAATCTTTATGTTCTTTAGTGATGAAAAGTAAATATGCTAGACAAGAATGTAAATATGAGATGCAATCCATTCTTCATCCTTTAACTTTAAGTGATGGCTTGGAAATTAAATATGAATGCAAAGCTTAAAGTAAATATGTAATGCATAAGCTTGAATTTAAATATGAATGCTAGTCCATTTTATTTCTTATTAGAGCTCATACAAGACTTTAAAGGAACTTAAACCTCAACCCAAACTTATCATGATAAGTTAAAGCAAAGACAAGAGTGAACCTCAAGGGTTCTTTAAAACACAAAGTTTCTTTCCTTGAGATGTGGTCATAGATAGCATTTTTTATTAAAACTCAAGCTCTAGAGACCTCATTGTGATGAACACATGGTCATCATCTAGAAGCTCTCATCATCAATCCATTGAGAACCTCATTGGCCAACATGGCCGAAAACTTGAAGAAAGAAAAGGAAGAGGAACCGAAACTTTTTAAGAAGAAAAGGAAACATTTGAAACTCTAGAGACCATGATCTTAATGATGCATTAACACCAACATCATGAGTCCTCATCATTGAGTTCATGAAACCATTTTAAACATCATCAAAGTGAAAGGTTTCAAGGTTCAAGAAGAAAGAACAAAAGAAAACATCTTTAACTTAAGAACAAAGATCAAGCTTTAGAGATTATTCAAGTGATGGACATCACCACCATGAAACCTCATCATCAAGCTCTCATTCCCTTGTCCTGAAGGCCTATGGCCGAAAATGATGAAGAAAAAGGAGGGGGGAGAGAAGTTCTAAAAAGACTTCAAGAGAAACCATAAACACATAACTAGATATGGAACTTAAATAAAGAAAATACTTGAAAGAAAATCCCTACCAAGTGATTGAAGGTTGGGATGAGAGAAGAGGATGAAGAACTTGAAGAACTTGAACACTTGAACTTGAGAGAAAAAGGAAACTTTGAAGTGCTCTTTGAAAACTTACACTTAGCAAATGAACCCAAAATGATGCAAGTTCACCCAAGCATGCTATTTATAGAGAAATGAAACAAATGCAAGGTGCAAGGAGGGAGGGAAGGTTTCAGCCACAATGAGCAGCCCCATGAGTTCCATGAGGTGAGATGTTGTGATCTTGAGGTATGGTGAGGTATGGTTCAAAGTATGGTGAGGTATGGTTCAAGGTATGGCTCAAGCATGGTTCTTTGAGTGAGAAACAAATCAACATGTGTTGTAAATGAGAGAGAGGGCCGAAATTGCATCAGCCATGGGGGGAGGATTTCTTGCATTTTAATTGTGGTTTAGAGTTGTGTTTAGGTGTATCTTTGATTAGGATTAAGATTAAGAATTTGTAAGAAAGTGTTTAGGTGAGAAAATGGGTAATCAAGGTTGTTAAGACACATTTAAGGAGTGTTCTTGCATCATTAGTGAGTTATAAACTCATTTTAGTGTATAAACAATTCTAGACACAATTCCTTGATTTAAGGAATTGGAGAGAGAAAACACTATTCAAGATTCCAAGAGTGAAATCTTGAGTTTTAGAAAGGAGATTTAAATCTAATCTAAACAATCTTAGGTTCTAATTAATTTTAATAATTTACTTTGACTTTAGATTAATTATGAAAATTAATTAATCTTCGATTAGAGCCTAAGATTGCTTAGGTTTGCTTAATTACATCATTAAGCTCAAAAACACTATTATAGGGGCAAAATCGTAATTTTACACTAAAACTGCCCGGGACCTTCGGGATCCAAACAAATGTTTTGAAACATGTAAAAACATTATTTTAAACCTCTGGGGAAAGTTTCGGGTTCAAACGGCACCTTTACCCGCGTAAAAATGCTATAGGGGTATTTTGGTCATTTTGACCCGAAACTGCAGAAAATGAGACTTTCACCTCCGGAACCACTCAAGGGTCATTCAATCCCCTTCAAACATTGAGTTGGCCCTTCGAGGATCTGCTGGTCGCCATCCTCAATTAGGGCCGAAAATGACCTCAGGGGCATTTTGGTCATTTTCCACTCAGACAGAAAATCGGGGCGTTACAAGATGAATTACGGTGTTCTAAAAGATGCATTTTAAACCCTTTTTCACATCTGACTTTTTCTATGATGCAACAATTAATACCTAAGCCAATTATGAGTCACTCTCATTGATCTAGACATCATATAATGTGATTCTATGGATGTTAATAATGTTGGGACAGAATTTATATTTTCTGTACCTGTGGGGTTCTAGAATTCACATTTCAAGCAATTCAAGTAACTAAGCATGCTCCAAAATGTCTAGAACAATTGGCATATGCTTGGCAAGGTATTTAGATATATTTAGACCACCCAAAACATGATTTAAGGTGCAAGAAATGAACATGGCAGAACCGAAAATGGTTAGTCATTAAATCATGTATAAAATTCTTTTTCAATGTACATAGGTAGCTAGTTTCTCTTGGAACAATTTTAGGACTTCAAAAAACATCTTAGAAATCAATTTATCTTGTCAAGAACTCTTATTGTAACATCCTAATTTTTAACCCAATACTCTAGAACATATTTAGGTTAATCATTAGTCTATTACTCTTTTAGTCTCACTCCTTACAACCTTTCATTAAAATACTTAGCGGAAAATACGAGTAAATTTTTATTTTTGAAACTTAAAAGCAAAACGCGAGCCACGCACTAACCTAACGTTCGTCATAACCAAAACGTGCAAGAAAAAGTAACCACACCATTGATGTCATGAAACATAGTATTATACATAACAATCATAATATCATCACATCTTCATAGATACATAGGCTACTAACATTGTAACACCCCGATTTTTTCTGTCTGAGGGAAATGACCAAAATGCCCCTGAGGTCATTTCCTGACCCGAATTCGAGGGTAACCAACTCGGTCATCCGCGAAGGGTCAACTCAATGTTTGAAGGGGATTGAATGGCCTTTGAATGCTTTCGGAAGCGAAAATCTCGTTTCATAGCTTTGGTCAAAATGACCAAAATACCCCTATAGCGTTTTACACGGGTAAAGGTGCCGTTTGAGCCCGAAACTTTGCTCAAAGGTTTAAAAACATGTTTTCATGTGTCTCGAGATCTCTGTTCAAGTCCCGGTGGTCCCGGGCAGTTTTAGTGCAAAATTACGATTTTGCCCCTAGAATAGTGTTTTTGAGCTTAATGACGTAATTAAGCAAACCTAAGCAATATTAGGCTCTAAACGAAGATTAATTAATTTCCCTAATTAATCTAGAGTCAAAATAATTTATTAAAGTTAATTAGAACCTAAAATTGCTTAGGTTAAACTTAAATCTCTTTTTAGAACTCAAGATTCCTAGTCTTGGAATCTTGAATAGTATTTTCTCTCTCCAATTCCTTAAATCAAGGAAATGTGTCTAGAATTGTTTAGACTCAAAATTGAGGATCTAACTCACTAATGGTGCAAGACCACTCCTTAATTATGTCTAGACCATCCTAATTATCCATTCTCCTTACCTAAACACTTTCTTACAAATTCCTAATCTTAAGCATAATCAAAGATACACCTAAACACAACACTAAACCACAATTAAAATGCAAACTAATCCTCCCCCAAATCTGATGCACATGGCCGAAATTCTCACCCCCATTGACCACATGTTGAATTGTTTCTCACTCAAAGAACCATGCTTGAAGCCATACCTTGAACCATACCTCACCATGCTTTGAACCATACCTCACCATGCCTCAAGACCACATTATCTCACCTCATGGAACTCATGGATGCCTCCATTCTGCACCCTCATGGCCGAAACTCATCAGCCCACACACTCACTTCATTTGTTTCATTTCTCTATAAATAGAATGCCTTGAGGAGCTTGCACCACTTTTAGATCATTTGCTAAGTTTAGGAACACTCAAAGCTTTTCTTTTCTCTCAAAGTTCTAGTGTTCTTCAAGTTCTTCAAAGTTCTTCATCTTCTTCTTCCATCTTCAAGTTCATCACACCAAGTAGGGATTTTCTTTCAAGTATTCCTTTCTTTAAAGTTCTTGTTCTAAGCTTTATGTTGATAGTTTCTCTTGATTCTTTTTAGAACTTATTTTCTTTTCCTTGTTCTTTCTCATTTTTGGCCATGGGCCTTGAAGTTCAAAGAAATGAGAGCTTGATGATGAGAGTTTCATGATGATGTTCATCACTTGAAACAAACTCTAGAGCTTGATCTTTGTTCTTGAGCAAAAATGTTTCTAGTTCTTCCTTTCTTGAACTCTTGAGAACTTTAGTTTTGATGGTGATTCAAAATGGTTTTAAGGACTCAATGATGAGGTCTCATGATGTTGGTGTTATTATATCATCAAGATCATGGACCCTAGAGTTTTAAAATGTTCCCTTTTCCTTTTGATGTTTCGGCCCTATTCCTTTCTTTTTCTAAGTTTCATGGTTTGATTCCTAAAAATATTATGTTGAGTTCTAAGAACTCTAGACTATATCATATCTTGGTTTAATGAGTTTGGGTTAAGGTTTAAGTTCCTTTAAAGTCTTGTTAAGAGCTCTAGAAAGATAAAATGAACTTGCATAATTTATCTTATGCTTGCACTCATGTTTACATTCTTGTTATGCACCTTTACTTTCAAGCTATCACCTAAGAACATAAAGATTAAAATGGAACTTGCATCTTCACTTAACTTAATTCTCAAAGCCTTTCTATTTCGGCCTTAAAGTCAATTGTTGTTGGGCCTAGAGCACTAAAATAAAGAATTGAACTTGCATCATCACCTAATTAATTTCTCAAATGCCTATCTATTTTGGCCTTAAAGTCGATTGTTGTTGGGCCAAGAGCACTAAAATGAAGAATTGAATCTTGCATATTTACTTTCAAGCTTGCACGTTTAAGTTTATGCCTCGTATATTTACTTTCAAGCTTGCACGTTAAAGTTTATGCCTTGCATATTTAATTTATGTCATCACTTTATTTTGTAAGCAAGATTAAAAATGAAAAGCATGAGCACGTTTATTTTATGTCATAACTTAAGAACCTAGAGCTCAAAGACTTGCCCATTTCATTCCAAGTTAAAGTTTAATGTGAAACCATTCTTTGAATGCATATTTTCGGCCAAGTAGTGATGATGGACTTTCAATGAGTTTTCATCTAGCTACAAGGACCAATAGTCTATGTTCTAAGTTTTCCTTAAAGCTTTACAAACCTTTTCGAGGTTATGTTGTCATGAGATATGACTTCATTCCCTTTTAGGAGATGAAATACATGTTGGTCATTGACCAAAGGCTTCTCTTAGCCTCTTGATGAATTAAAATGATTTGCAAAGAGTTTTAGAAATTCTAAGTTGATTCCAAGAGAAACTAGTTAACTTATGTACCTAGAAATGTCAATTTAAATCCTTTACTAAAGCCAAATGTTTTCGGTTCTGATATGATGAGTATGATGCTGTATGATGATGTTTTGATGTGTTAGAATGTGTGAGAATATCATATGATGATGTAGAAATGATTCTATGCATAATAGGTAAGAAACTAGCTAACTAGAAATACCGTAAAGCTAGAATTTAACATAGTTTTGACCCATTTGTTTATGGAACTTATCCAAACTGTTTTATGGGAGCATAATCAGATTAGGATTGTTTAGACATGAAAAACTTGGTAACATTTGGATTAGAATCAAATTCTAGCACCTATAGGGAAACTAGTAACTAGAAAACCGTAGAAGTGCAAGTTTAGAACTCTTAGAACATTTATTTTCCTGGATTCTGTCCAGCACCCTTACAACATGGTAAACGTGATTAATAATTAGTCCTTAAGCATAGAAATGCATCATAATTGATTTAGATTTAATTCACAGTGCCTTAGGCGAAGACGGAACCAAGAAATGGTCTAAAACGTAAGTTCTAGAACCCCGTAATCACAAGTTAGGAATTCTGCCCTATGCTTTTCAGATTTGAGTATGAACATGAGGATTAGGAATGATGATTTATTATGAGCTCTTAGGTGCATAACATATGAGCGACGGATGTTAGAGAACAATATCTCAAGATTAAGACCCGTAAGGGTCAAAGCATAAGCTACCATAAGGGTAAGCGTTTGAATGTTCTATGATGATGCATGTGTTATGTGAAGGATGATAATATTATTCATATGAGGAATTCATGAGGATATATGTTTATGTGGCATAAAGCAAATTTGGAAGGAATTCGGCGTAATGCCATTGTGTCGCCGAATTTCCGACAAATTTGGGGACTTAAAGAGATTTTTGAAAATTAAGGTACTAAGATAGGTTCTAGGATGACACCGGTTCGGCCGAGCACCTCCATAGAACTCATGTGACATCGGTACCAATTTATACTCTTAGGTGACACCGGTTCGGCCGAGCACCCCTAAGAGAATTGCCCCCTAACCCGTACTCAGATAGTCGGGATTTATGATTTATGATACGCTTATCGTTAAGTGGTAAGTAAGAACTAGTGACGACTAATTAAGGTATGAGCTCATAACCTAGATATGTGACACGTTCTGGGTGACACCGGTTCGGCCGAGCACCCCCAGTTCGATTGTCTTTTAGGGTGGCCCATGAGGAAGAGATGTTTCATGATTATGATTATGTCACTAAGTTTGTCCCATATGAATGTTTCTATTGCCACTTTATGCCACTAAGTATGATGATGCTTGATGTTATGTTTTATGTATGTGCATTAGGTAGTGTCATGCATACATCTTCTATTATGTTGCATTCATGACATTAAGATCATCCTAAAATGAACGGACCTTGGCTAAAGTATATTTTAAAGTTTAAAATGAACTTAATACATGCTCAGTCATTTTGTATGAATAAACCCAAGGTTTCCGAGGACGTAGATGATGACACCTAGGTAGTAGGAGGCCCTACTGAGATTCTTTAGCAAGATTCTCACTCCCTCTATCTTTTTCTTTCCATCACATCTTCAGATGGTGACGTTCGTAGTGTTCGTGGACACCCCGACATGGGAGGTACACTATGACCCGGCTCACGGGTCATACCATTTTGAGGGGCAAGGCATCGGCAAAGCGGGTTTTCATGTTCAGACGCCCCTTTGCTCATCCCGTGCACACCTATCGCTTCTCCCCGACTGCACCCTATGGCGACGACGAGCGGGTTTTTGAGCGTGCGCTTACGCATGACAAGAGAGTGCTCCGCATGCACACCGCCGCCTTAGCCATGCGAGACTATCCCGATTACGTGCCCCGGACCTACTTCTCGGAGACCGACCCGTCTGAGAACCCGCCTACTCATCCGTATAGCGAGAGCTCTGCCCCCTCTCCACCATCGATGAGGGAGGGCAGTAAGGATACCGTGACTCAGCCACGACTTGCACGGCGACCGGAGATGCGGCCATACCGTGGGGGTCACTCTCGATCCCCGTTCCGCCTCTTTACGCCCGAGGAGCTCGCCCAGTTTCCCGGATACTTGCCTCGTTCGCGAGATGGACGTTAGTAGGAGGTGACGATCGACCGATGGAGTACCCGGTTAGAGCACACACCACTTAGATGGGGATAAACCTTCTTTTGTTTAGAGGTTATCCCATTAGATGCACTCGGGTAGGGGAGTAGATCATGTTTATGATTATGTTGTATTTCCTTCCTTGTATTTCCCTTGTACTAAATTAAGTCCCACACTTATAAGTGGGCATGTATATATATGTGAGATGATATTCAGTGTTATTCATGGTATGCCTTATGTTATGATGTTGTGAGACATTTGTTTTACTATACATGGTTTACTGCTTATCGCATCACGCGGCTCTCACTTTTTATTTCAAAAAAAAATTACCCGTATTTTTCGCTAAGTATTTCAAAGTAAAAATGAGAACTATGAAGTAACAGACTAATGATTAACCTAAATATGTTCTAGAGTATTGGGTTAAAAATTAGGATGTTACAAACATCATTGTACCATCATTTACATCAAAACATGCCCATATATGGAAAGTCATCCTTATCCACCTATGAGGTTGGATAAGTATCAACCCAAAAGCTAAGCTATCTATGCTCCCGCAGCGACCCTCTGCCCCATCCGCTAGTGTGATCCTTAAGCACGAGCCTCAGAAGAAGTCACGATCCTCGTTGTAATCCTCGTCTAGAGACGACACGGAAGAAAAGGAAGGGATGAGAAACTCATTCGAGATTCTCAGTAGGGATTCCTGACTCTAACACTAGTGTCATCGTCGTCGTCCCCAGCTACCTCAGTTTTAATTATGAAAAAGGTGTACATGCATAAGGATTGGTTTTAGGCTTTACAAATCTATTTATCCGAAGTGGGTGTCTTTTAGTATGTGTCTTAATGACATGAATGCAACAGATATTTGATGAATGCATGACAATACCATATGCACATTAACACGAAAATCGTAATACTTAGGCACATCATAAAGAAACATAAATCATATATGTGGCAAAAAAAGGCATAGTACTTTTCATGTGACATCTTTCTCATAAGTAATACTCTTAAGTTCTCTTTTCTTAAAGACCACTCTCTTAACATATCCACCAAAAGTCCAACCGATTCACCGGCCCGACGATAATCTGGTCACTAAACTACGTCTCACCTATCGCCTAGGAATGAGCTCAATCCTAACTAGTCGTCACTAGATTTAATATGGGCTAATAGAGGGGGTATACATAACTTTCTTGGATCACCTATCTTAGGATCATTTCCTTCTTTGAAACGCTCTACTGGTATCTAGTACACAGCGAATTGTCCGCTTTGGCAAGCTCAATGTCAATACCCTCATGGATTTGTTTCCTCCCCACCGTAGCGGGAAAAATGCGTCTCAGTACTATGTCACACCTGTTCTGGGGATGCTCGGCCGAACCGGTGTCACCCAAGAGTTTTCACAAACTTTTCTCAAATTCTCAAGTTTGATGGGAAATTCGGCAGCATAATGGCGTTCACCGGATTTCCTTCAAACTTTGCTTTATGCCACGAAACTTGTAGGACATGCATAACCATTCAACATCATCATAAGACATCAAATCATAATCATTCTCATACGTCCACAAGCCACTTTGAAAATTCATTATCATCCTTCACATAACACATGCATCATCATAGAACATTCAAACGCTTACCCTTAGGGTAGCTTATGCTTTGACCCTTACGGGTCTTAAATCTTGAGATATAGTTTTCTAACATCTGTCATTCATATGTTATGCACCTAAGGGCTCATAATTAATTAGATGGTGACTAATCCTCATGTTCATACTCAAATCTGAAAAGCATAGGGCAAAATTTCTGACTTGTGGTTACGGGGTTCTAGAACTTACGTTTTAGACCCTTTCTTGGTTCCGTCTTCGCCTAAGGCGCTATAAATGAAATCTAAATCAATTATGAGACATTCCTATGCTTAAGAACTAATTATAAATCACATTTATCATGTTGTAATGTTGCTGGACAGAATCCAGAAAACTAAATGTTCTAAGAGTTCTACATTTGCATTTTTACGGTTTTCTAGTTACTAGTTTCCCTATAGGTGCCAAAATTCAATTCTAGTCCAAATGTTACCAAGTTTTTCATGTCTAAACAATCCTAATCTGATTATGTTCCCATTAAAATAGTTTGGATAAGCTCCAAAAACAAATGGGTCTAAACTATATTAAATTCTAGCTTTACGGTATTTCTAGTTAGCTAGTTTCTTACCTATCATGCATAGAATCATTTCTACATCATCATGTGATAATTTCACACATTCTAACACATCAAATCATCATCATACAGCCATAAGCTCAACATAACAGTACCGAAAACATCTAACTTCAATAAGAGAACTAAATTGACTCTTTGCAAATCATTTTAATTCATCAAGAGGCTAAGAGAAGCCTTAGGTCAGTGACCAAAATATATTTCATCTTCAAAAAGGGAATAAAATTATAATTCATGATAACATAACCTTATAAAGATTTGTAAGGTTTCAGGAAAAACTTAGAACATAGGTTATCGGCCCTTGTAGCTAGATGAAAACTCATTGCAAGTCCATCATCACTACTTGGCCGAAACATGCATTCAAAGAGTGCATTCACATTAAACTTTAACTTGAAATGAAATGGGCAAGTCTTTGAGCTCTAGGTTCTTGAGTTATGACATAAACTAAACGTGCTCATGCTTTTCGTTTTTAATCTTGCTTACAAAATAAAGTGATGACTTAAAATTAAATATGCAAGGCATAAACTTAAACGTGCAAGCTTGAACGTAAATATGCAAGGCATAGACTTAAACGTGCAAGCTTGAAAGTAAATATGCAAGGTTCGATTCTTTATTTTAGTGCTCTTGGCCCAACAACAATTGACTTTAAGGCCGAAATAGATAGGCATTCGAGAGATTAATTAGGTGATAATGCAAGTTCAATTCTTTATTTTAGTGCTCTAGGCCCAACAACAATCGACTTTAAGGCCAAAATAGAAAGGCTTTGAGAATTATATTAAATGATGATGCAAGTTCCATTTTAATCTTTATGTTCTTAGGTGATAGCTTGAAAGTAAAGGTGCATAGCAAGAATGTAAATATAAATGTAAGCATAAAATAAATTATGCAAGTTCATTTTATCTTTCTAGAGCTCTTAACAAGACTTTAAAGGAACTTAAACCTCAACCCAAACTCATCAAACCAAGATAAAGTAAAGTCTAGAGTTCTTAGAACTCAACATAACATTTTCAGAAAATCGAAACATTTTGCATGTAAAAGAAAAGGAAATGGCCAAAACTTCAAGGAAAACAAAAGAACATTTTGAAACTCTAGAGTCCATGATCTTGATGATATATTAACACCAACATCATAAGACCTCATCATTGAGTCCTTAGAACCATTTTAAAACATCATCAAAGTTAAAGATTCCAAAAGTTGGAGAAAGGAGGAACTAGAAGTATTTTACTCAAGAACAAAGATCAAGCTCTAGAGTTTGTTTCAAGTGATGAACATCATCAAGAAACTTTCATCATCGAGCTCTCATTTCTTTGAACTTCAAGGCCCATGGCCGAAAATGAGAAAGAAAAAGGAGAAGAAAAGAAGTTCTAAAAAGAATCAATAGAAACTATGAACATAAAGCTAGAACAAGAACTTTAAAGAAAAGAATACATGGAAGGAAATCCCTACTTGGTGTGATGAACTTGAAGATGGAAGAAGAAGATGAAGAACTTGAAGAACTTTGAAGATCTTGAAGAACACTAGAACTTTGAGAGAAAAGAAAAGCTTTGAGTGTTCCTAAACTTAGCAAATGATCTAAAAGTGGTGCAAGCTCCTCAAGGCATTCTATTTATAGAGAAATGAAACAAATGAAGGGTGCACATGGAGGAGGAGGCTTCGGCCATTGCAGATTGGAGGGCATCCCATGAGTTCCATGAGGTGAGATAATGTGGTCTTGAGGCATGGTGAGGTATGGTTCAAAGTATGGTGAGGTATGGTTCAAGGTATGGCCTCAAACATGGTTCTTTGAGTGAGAAACAATTCAACATGTGGTCAAATGGGGGGAGAGTTTCGGCCATGTGCATCAGATTTGGGGGAGGATTAGTTTGCATTTTAATTGTGGTTTAAAGTTGTGTTTAGGTGTATCTTTGATTATGCTTAAGATTAGGAATTTGTAAGAAAGTGTAAGTGAGGAAATGGGTAATTAAGGTTGGCAAGACATAATTAGAGAGTGTTCTTGCATCATTAGTGAGTTATAAATTCATTTTAATGTATAAACAATTCTAGACACAATTCCTTGATTTAAGGAATTGGAGAGAGAAAACACTATTCAAGATTCCAAGACTAGGAATCTTGAGTTCTAAAAAGATATTTAAGTTTAATCTAAGCAATTTTAGGTTCTAATTAACTTTAATAATTTATTTTGACTCTAGATTAATTATGGAAATTAATTAATCTTCGTTTAGAGCCTAATATTGCTTAGGTTAGCTTAGTTACGTCATTAGGCGTAAAAACACTATTCTAGGGGCAAAATCATAATTTTGCACAAAAACTACCCGAGACCACCGGGACTTGAACAGGGACCTCTAGATACATGAAAACATGTTTTTAATCCTCTGGGGAAAGTTTTGGGCTCAAATGGCACTTCTACCCGCGTAAAAACGCTATAGGGGTATTTTGGTCATTTTGACCCGAAACTACTGAAAACAAGATTCTCGCTTCCGGAAACATTCACAGGCCATTCAATCCCCTTCAAACATTGAGTTGGCCCTTCGAGTAATCGAGCCTACATCCTCGAATTCCGGGCCGAAAATGACCTTAGGGGCATTTCGGTCATTTTCCACTCAGACAGAAAATCGGGGCGTTACATTATGATCATGTAACGCCCGGGGATTGCGAAGTCGGGGAGTGATTGTAACATCCTAATTTTTAACCCAATACTCTAGAACATATTTAGGTTAATCATTAGTCTGTTACTTCATAGTTCTCATTTAACTTTGAATTACTTAGCGGAAAATACGGGTAAATTTTTTTTTGAAATGAAAGTGAGAGCCGCGTGATGCGATATAACTTGCAACGAACAAAACATACATCTCATAACGTCATAGCATAAAGCATATAAGGGCACATCATGAGAGACACTGAATAACATCTCATATATAGTTATAATTTGCCCACTTATAAGCGTGGGACTTGATTTAGTACATGGAAATACATGAAAGAAAATACAACATAAACATAAACATAATCTACTCCCTTACCCGAGTGCAACTAATAGGATAACCTTTAAACAAAAGAAGGTTCATCCCCATCTAAGTGGTGTGTGTTCTAACTCGGGGACGTCTGCTTCGAACACCAGGCCATCGCCAAAAGGTGAGACGGGGGAGAAACGATGGGAATGTACAAGGGGAGTGAAGGGTCGACCCATGTACATGAATACTCTAACTATGCATCGACCCACAAAATGGTATGATCCGTGGTCCGGGTCATGGTGCACCTCCTATGTCGGCGTGTCCACGAATATCACGAACGTCGCCATCTGAAGACGTGACGGAAAGAAAGAGATAGAGCGAGTGAGAATCTTGCTAAAGAATCTCAGTAGGGCCTCCTACTACCTAGGTGTCATCATCTACGTCCTCAGGAACCTTGGGTTTAATTATGCGAAAAGTCTGAACATGCATTTAGTTCATTTTAAACTTCAAAATATACGTTAGCCAAGGTCCATTCATTTTAAGATGATCTTAATGTCATGAATGCAACATAATAGAAAATGTATGCATGGCACTACCTAATGCACATACATAAAACATAACATCAAGCATCATCATCATTGGTGGCATAAAGTGGCCATAGTAACATTCATATGGGACAAAACTGAGTGACATAATCATAATCATGAACTTCTCTTCCTCATGGGCCACCCTAAAAGACAATCGAACTGGGGGTGCTCGGCCGAACCGGTGTCACCCAGAACGTGTCATACATCTAGGTTATGAGCTCATACCTTAACTAGTCGTCACTAGTTCTTACTTACCACTTAACGATAAGCGTATCATAAATCCCGACTATCTGAGTACGGGTTAGGGGGCAAAACTCTTAGGGGTGCTCGGCCGAACCGGTGTCACCTAAGAGTGTAAAATGGTACCGATGTCACATGAGTTCTATGGAGGTGCTCGGCCGAACCGGTGTCATCCTAGAACCCATCTTAGTACCTTAATTTTCAAAATCTCTTTAAGTCCCCAAATTTGCTGGAAATTATGCCAAACGGTCATTACATCGAATTTCCTTCCAAATTTGCTTTATGCCACTTTAACATATAATCTCATAAATTCCTCATATGAATAACATCATCATCATTAGCATACTTCATGCATCATCATAAATCATCCAAACGCTTACCCTTACGGTAGCTTATGCTTTGACCCTTACGGGTCTTAATCCTGAGATATAGTTCTCTACATCCGTCGTTCATATTTTAAGCACCTAAGGCTCATAATTAAACATCATTCATAATCCTCTCATTTTACTTTTAAATCTGAATAGCATAGGGTGGAAATCCTAACATGTGAATACGGGGTTCTAGAACTTACGTTTTAGACCCTTTCTTGGTTCCGCTACTAAAGCTATGGATTAAATCTAAATCAATTATGAGGCATTCCTATGCTTAAGGACTAATTATTAATCATGTTTATCATGTTGTAAGGGTGCTGGACAGAATCCAGAAAATTAAATGTTCTAAGAGTTCTACATTTGCATTTTTACGGTTTTCTAGTTACTAGTTTCCCCATAGGTGCTAGAATTCAATTCTATTTCAAATGAAACCAAGTTTTTCATGTCTAAACAATCTAAATCTGATTATGTCCCCATTAAAACAGTTTGGATTAGTTCCATAAACAAATGGGTCAAAACTATGTTAAATTCTAGCTTTACGGTATTTCTAGTTAGCTAGTTTCTCACCTATCATGCATAGGATCGCTTCTACATCATCATACGATATTTTCACACATTCCAACACATTAAAACATCATCATACAGCATCACATTCACCACATCAGAACCGAAAACATCTTGCCTCAATAAGAGAAGTAAATTGACATTTCTAGGTACATAAGTTAACTAGTTTCTCTCGGAATCAATCTAGAACTTCTAAAACTCTTTGCAAAACATTTTAATTCATCAAGAGGCTAAGTGAAGCCTTAGGTCAGTGACCAAAACATATTCCATCCCCTAAAGGAGATTGGAATCACATCTTATAATGACATACCTTATGATGATTTGTAAAACTTTAAGGAACACTTAAAACATAGACTATTGGTCCTAGTAGCTAGATGAAAACTCATTGGAAGTCCATCATCACTACTTGGCCGAAAAACATACATTCAATGTATGGTTTACATTAAACTTTAACTTGGAATGAAATGGGCAAGTCTTTGAGCTCTAGGTTCTTAAGTTACGACATAAACTAAACGTGCTCATGCTTTTCATTTTTAATCTTGCTTTCAAAGTAAAGTGATGACTTGAAATTAAATATGCAAGGCATAATTTAACGTGCAAGCTTGAAAGTAAATATGCGAAGCATAATCTTAAACGTGCAAGCTTGAAAGTAAATATGCAAGATTCAATTCTTTATTTTAGTGCTCTTGGCCCAACAACAATCGACTTTAAGGCCGTAAAAGATAGGCATTCGAGAAATTAATTAGGTGATAATGCAAGTTCAATTCTTTATTTTAGTGCTCTAGGCCCAACAACAATCGACTTTAAGGCCGAAATAGAAAGGCTTCGAGAATTAAATTAAGTGAAGATGCAAGTTCCATTTTAATCTTTATGTTCTTAGGTGATAGCTTGAAAATAAAGATGCATAGCAAGAATGTAAATATGAATGCAAGCATAAAATAAATTATGCAAGTTCATTTTATCTTTCTAGAGCTCTTAACAAGACTTTAAAGGAACTTAAACCTCAACCCAAACTCATCAAACCAAGACAAAGTAAAAGTCTAGAGTTCTTAGAACTCAACATAACATATTTAGAAAATCAAACATCTAGCATGAAAAGGAAAGGTAATGGGCGAAACTTCAAGGAAAGAAAAGAAATGTCTGAAACTCTAGAATCCATGATCTTGGTGATATACTAACACCAACATCATGAGACCTCATCATTGAGTCATTAGAACCATTTTGAAACAACATCAAAGTTAAAGTTCTCAAAGGTTCAAGAAAGGAAAAACTAGAAACACTTTTGCTCAAGAACAAAGATCAAGCTCTAGAGTTTGTTTCAAGTGATGAACATCATCATGAAACTCTCATCATCAAGCTCTCATTTCTTTGAACTCCAAGGCCCATGGCCGAAAATGAGCAAGAACAAGGAAAGGAAAAGAAGTTCTAAAAAGAATCAAGAGAAACTATGAACATAAAGCTTGAAGCAAGAACTCTAAAGAAAGAATTCATGAAAGAAAATCCCTACTTGGTGTGATGAACTTGAAGATGGAAGAAGAAGATGAAGAAGATGAAGAACTTGAAGAACTCCAAGAACTTGAAGAACACAAAGACTTTGAGAGAAAAAGAAAAGCTTTGAGTGTTTCCTAAACTTAGCAAATGATCTAAAAGTGGTGCAAGCTCCTCAAGGCATTCTATTTATAGAGAAATGAAACAAATGGAGGGAGCTCATGGAGGAGGAGGTTTTGGCCATGAGGGTGCAGATTGGAGGCTTTCCATGAGTTCCATGAGGTGAGATAATGTGTTCTTGAGGTATGGTGAGGTATGGTTCAAAGCATGGTGAGGTATGGCTCAAGGTATGGCTCAAGCATGGCTCTTTGAGTGAGAAAACAATTTAATATGTGTGGTAATTAGGGAGTGATGGCCGAATATGCATCAGCCCATGGGGGAGGTTTCTTTGCATTTTAATTGTGGTTTAGAGTTGTGTTTAGGTGTATCTTTGATTATGCTTAAGATTAGAAATTTGTAAGAAAGTGTTTAGGTAAGGTAAATGGGTAATTAAGGTGGTCTAGACATAATTAAGGAGTGGTTTTGCACCATTAGAGAGTTAAATCCTCAATTTAGAGTCTAAACAACTCTAGACACATTTCCTTGATTTAAGGAATTGGAGAGAGAAAACACTATTCAAGATTCCAAGACTAGGAATCTTGAGTTCTAAAAAGGATTTAAGTTTAATCTAAGCAATTTTAGGTTCTAATTAACTTTAATAAATTATTTTGACTCTAGATTAATTAGGGAAATAAAATAATCTTCGTTTAGAGCCTAATATTGCTTAGGTTTGCTTAATTACGTCATTAAGCTCAAAAACACTATTCTAGGGGCAAAATCGTAATTTTGCACTAAAACTGCCCGGGACCACCGGGACTTGAACAGAGACCTCTAGGCACATGAAAACATGTTTTTAAACCTCTGGGAAAAGTTCCTCAAACGGCACCATTACCGCGTAAAAACGCTATAGGGGTATTTTGGTCATTTTGACTAAATCATGAAAACGAAATTTTCGCTCCAAAGCATTCAAAGGCCATTCAATCCCTTCAAACATTGAGTTGACCCTTCGAGGATGACCGAGTTGGTTACCCTCGAGTTCGGTCAGAAATGACCTCAGGGCATTTTGGTCATTTCCTCGGAAAAATCTGGTGTTACAAAGTTGATCACCGTGCAAAGAGGCATGGACAAGGAGCGGCTCTGGCAGCATTTCGAAGCGGAGGTACATGAATGAACCGATTACACCCGAATGAGAGGGATCCCGAGACCAGATAGGTATGGGACTATACGCTTAAGGAGGCTTATATGAATTGATTTGTACTACCTATACCAACAAGATGCATCTTCTTTTCGGTAGCCCAAACTGAAAGAACTCCACAGTTAAGCGTGCTTGACTTGGAGCAATTTTGGGATGGGTGACCTCCTGGGAAGTTTTCCTAGGAAGCGTGTGAGTGAGGACAAAGCACGCTGAAAAGATCCGTGTTGGTTTGTGGGGATAGTCGTCAATTCATAAAGCAGCAGGGGATGTTACAGATGGTATCAGAGCTTGCACCTCTCCCAGTACGGTGTGGTTCGGGGACGAACCAGGCGGAAGCTGGTGGGCATGTAACGCCCGGGGATCGCGAAGTCGGGGAGTGATCGCCGGTGCAAAGAGGCACGGACAAGGAGCGGCTCCTGGCAGACTTCGAAAGCGGAGGGGTACATGAATGAACTGATTACACACCCAAATGTGAGGGATCCTGAGACTGTATAGGTATGGGACTATACAGTTAAGGAGGGCTTATATGAATTGATTTGTACTACCTATACCAACAAGATGCATCTTCTTTTCGGTAGCCCAAACTGAAAGAACTCCACAGTTAAGCATGCTTGACTTGGAGCAATTTTGGGATGGGTGACCTCCTGGGAAGTTTTCCTAGGAAGCGTGTGAGTGAGGACAAAGCACGCTGAAAAGATCCGTGTTGGTTTGTGGGGACAGTCGTCAATCCATAAAGCAGCAGGGGACGTTACACTTATAAAATACATGGGGCAACAGCTCTTTAATTTTTCTCATGGTTGAAATCCTAAATGTAAGAACATACTCAAAACACTTTTAAATGTCACTTATGTTTAGGAAAAACTTAAAACATGAACTATAGGCTTTTGTAACTAATGAAAACTCATCCTAGAGCATTCATCATCACATGGCCGAATGTATTTCAAGGGGATACCCCCTTGATTTAACTTTTCTCAAGATGGAATGGGCAAGTCTTTGAGCTCTAGTAATTTTAGGTGAGAGCATAAAAGTAAACGTGCTATGCATTCCATTTTTATAGTCCATTAGAAAGTAAGGTGATAGCTCAAAATAAATATGAGATGCACCTTCATTTTTAGTCTTTGAGTTTAGTGATGGCTTGAAAAATAACATGAAATGCAAAGCTTGGAATTTAAACATGCATTATGCAAGTTCATTCCTTATCTTGGAGTTTAGTGATAGCATGGAAAATAAACATGCAATGCAAAGCATAAAGAAAACGTGAATGCAAGTTACTTTTATATCTTGTCTAGAGCTCTTACAAGACTTTAAAAAGAACAAAGTTCCAACCCCAACCTCATCCTCCCAAGAAAAGAGAACTACCAGTGCTAGAACACTCAAAATAAGTCACAACCTTAAAAATCTTGAAGATGGCCGAATCTTCATCATGAAGAATGAACCATTTTTAAACTCTAAGGACCAAGATTCTTAATGATCTATGACATTAACATCCTAAGTCCTCATCATTGAGTACAAGGCTTCCTTTAAAACCAACATTAAAATAAAGTTTATGCTAAAGAAGAAAGCAAAGCCGAAACCATGCTTGGTTTAAGATCAAAGTTTCAAGCTTTAGAGTTTGTTCATGTGACAAGCATCAACATGAAACCCTCATCATCAGGCTTTCATTTTTCCAAACTTTAGAAACCTTCATGGCTGAAAATATGAAAGGAAAAGGGAAGTCTAAGAAGTGTTCAAGAGAAACATAAACTCCTCCTTTACTTATCCTTGAAAAAGGATGAAACTTTCCTTGTGAAAAATTCAAGCTTTAGGGGTTGTTGAGTGACAAACACCATCATAACACCCTCATCATCAAGCTTTTATTTTTCCAAGGGCCAATGGCCTTCATGGCCAAAACATAAAGGAGAGAAAGGAAGTTCCAAATGTTCAAGAGAAACATAACCTCATTCTTGACTAAACTTGTAAAAGATGAAACTTTTCTTTAAGAAAAACTTAAGCTTTAGAGGTCTCATGTGAGATGAACACATAGTCACCTCTAGAGAGCACTCATCATCAAGCTATCATGTTCAAGGCCTTGAGGTCGAAAATCAAAGGAAAAGAAAAGGAAGAAACCGAAAATAAAGAGGCAACATGGAGGTTCCACCTTTCATCATTTCCTAACAAGATTCAACATAGAAATCAAAGACATATTTAGAAAGGTTCCCTACCTTGTGTTTTCCAAAAAAAAGAGGAAGAACTTGAGCTTGAAGAACTCTTGGAAGCTTGAAAGAAAAAGAAGTAAGAGAGCTTAAGACTTTTAGAGATTTTGCAAGAAGTGAGCAAAGGAATGAAGTTGTGTGGTGTTGTGTATTTATAGGCAAATGAATCATGAAGGAGTGAAGGGGGAGAGGCTGGCCGAAACTTCCCCAAGAAGAAGGAGGGAAGAAAAATCTCTTGTGTTGTCATTCATGGTGTCATAGATCATAGGTCTTAGGGTGGCTTTTGAAGGACAACTTGATTGACTACATAAATTATCATTCTTTTGAATTTTTTGGGGGGAAAAGTGGCTGAAAATTATAAGGCCAAGGGAGGGAAGATTTCATTCAATTTAATCATGTACTAATGGAGTGTTTAGGAGTAAGCAAGGTTAGGTTACTAATTAAGATTGTGTGCCTAAGTGTTTAGGTGAACTAAGTAGGTGATTAGGACCATTAATACCTTGGATTAGGGGTGATCTTGTAGGATTAATGGAGTCAACTCCTATGACTATTGATTAAAATGTGACAACTTTTTCTTGGGAAAGGAAGTGTTCTTGGGAATGGAAGTGTGAATAGTGAAAATACTATTCATAGTTGCTTTTTCTTTAAAGAAAGAAAAGAATTAGAATTGAGTTGTAAATTTTCTTAAACAATTTTAGGTTCTAATCAACCTTAAATAATTATTTTAGCTCTAGATTAATTAAGGAAATAATTAACCTTTCATTAGAGCCTAATATTACTTAGGTTTGAGTTAAGTAACTCGTCAGATGTAAAATGCACTAAGCGGGGGTAAAATCGTAATTTTTTCCAAAAGTTGCCCGGGACCTTTGGGACTTAAACCAACATAGTTCATGCCTTAAAACATCAATTTTGATCTACAGGACGAGTATGGGTCGGAGTCAAAACTTAAAACTGCCTTAAATCAGGTTAGGGGTATTTTGGTCATTTATACACAGAAACCTCAGAAATGAGATTTTTCTGCCTTGTTAACATTCATAAACATATGATCCCCTTCATATATCATAAGAGCCTTGTAAGGATGGTCGAGGCCAGTCATCCTCATGTTTCGGGTAAAAATGACCTTGGGGGCATTTTGGTCATTTAAAAGTTTAGAGAAAAACGGGGCGTTACATACTTTGTATGATATAATATTCACTTCCTTTTACGCACAATCTCTTTTCATGAGATAAAACATGTTTGCACATGTGAAGTGAACTTATTTTTGTTTCAAATGCATATTATGCAATCCGAAAAGCCTGTTATGCTTTGTCAAGAAACTTAAGGAGAATATTAGACATTCTTTAGAATATTTTCTTTAAATCGGCTTTGTTATCATTCAAAACAAATAAGCATAAAGGGTTCTAGAGCTAACAGATATAGCTTTCTCATAAGTAGTAGGATAATCTCTACAATCATTTTGTCCATATAGGAACAACTCTTGTGCATTATCAAGGAGATTAAGGTATCTAATAGGAGGACAAATTACCTTACTTGACCTTCGAGATTCTATGACACTTATTTCGAATGAGCTCCTATACTGGTTCTTCAATGTCCATGGTGTTGGTAATTTCATTTATTTTTTCGGCTAATGACTTTTCATCTAGACTTATTTTCCTTAAATTTCTTATTTTGGCCATGAGCCCTTGAGAACAGAGAAATGAGAGCTTGATGATGAGAGTTTCATGATGATGTTCATCACTTGAAATAAACTCTAGAGCTTGATCTTTGTTCTTGAGCAAAAATGTTTCTAGTTCTTCCTTTCTTGAACTCTTGAGAACTCTATCTTTGGTGATGTTTCAAAATGGCTTTAAGGATTCAATGATGAGGTCTCATGATGTTGGTGTTAATATATCATCAAGATCATGGACCTTAGAGTTTTAAAATGTTCCTTTTCCTTCTTGAAGTTTCGGCTACTTCCTTTTCTTTTACAAGCTAAATGTTTTGATTTTCTAAAAAATGTTATGTTGAGTTCTAAGGACTCTAAACTTTACTTGATCTTGGTTTGATGAGTTTGGGTTGAGGTTTAAGTTCCTTTAAAGTCTTGTTAAGAGCTCTAGAAAGATAAAATGAACTTGCATAATTTATTTTATGCTTGCATTTATATTTACATTCTTGCTATGCACCTTTACTTTCAAGCTATCACCTAAGAACATAAAAATTAAAATGGAACTTGCATCATCACTTAATTTAATTCTCAAAGCCTTTCTATTTCGGCCTTAAAGTCGATTGTTGTTGTGCCAAGAGCACTAAAATAAAGAATTGAACTTGCATTATCACCTAATTAATTTCTCGAATGCCTTTCTATTTCGGCCTTAAAGTCGATTGTTGTTGGGCCAAGAACACTAAAATAAAGAATTGAACCTTGCATATTTACTTTCAAACTTGCACATTTAAGTTTATGCCTTGCATATTTAATTTAATTCATCACTTTATTTTGTAAGCAAGATTAAAAATGAAAAGCATGAGCACGTTTATTTTATGTCATAGCTTAAGAAACTAGAGCTCAAAGACTTGCCCATTTCATTTCAAGTTAAAGTTTAATGTGAATGCATTCTTTGAATGCATGTTTCGGCCAAGTAGTGATGATGGACTTGCAATGAGTTTTCATCTAGCTACAAGGGCTGATAATCTATGTTCTAAGTTTTTCCTGAAGCTTTACAAATCCTTATAAGGTTATGTTATCATGAGTTATAATTTTATTCCCTTTTTGAAGATGAAATATATTTTGGTCACTGACCTAAGGCTTCTCTTAGCCTCCTAATGAATTAAAATGATTTGCAAGGAGTTTTAGAGATTCTAAATTGATTCCAAGAGAAACTAGTTAACTTATGTACCTAGAGATGTCAATTTAGTTCTCTTATTAAAGTTAGATGTTTTCTGCATCACATGATGAGCTTGTGGCTGTATGATGATGTTTTGATGTGTTAGAATTTGTGAAAATATCACATGATGATGTAGAAATGATTCTATGCATGATAGGTAAGAAACTAGCTAACTAGAAATACCGTAAAGCTAGAGTTTAACATAGTTTAGACCCATTTGTTTTTGGAACTTATCCAAACTATAATTAGTTCTTAAGCATAGGAATGTCTCATAATTGATTTAGATTTAATTTATAGCGCCTTAGGCGAAGACGGAACCGAAAAAGGGTCTAAAATGTAAGTTCTAGAACCCCATAACCACAAGTTAGAAATTCTGCCCTATGCTTTTCAGATTTGAGTATGAACATGAGGATTAGGAATGATGATTAATTATAAGCCCTTAGGTGCATAACATATGAGCGACGAATGATAGAGAACTATATCTCAAGATTAAGACCCGTAAGGGTCAAAGCATAAGCTACTGTAAGGGTAAGCGTTTGAATGTTCTATGATGATGCATGTGTTATGTGAAGGATGATAATGTTATTCATATGAGGAATTCATGAGGATATATGTTTATGTGGCATAAAGAAAATTTGGAAGGAATTCGGCATAATGCCATTGTGCCGCCGAATTTCCGACAAATTTGGGGACTTAAAGAGATTTTAAAAATTAAGGTACTAAGATGGGTTATAGGATGACACTGGTTCGGCCGAGCACCTCCATAGAACTCATGTGACATCGGTACCATTTATACTCTTAGGTGACACCGGTTCGGCCGAGCACCCCTAAGAGTTTTGCCCCCTAACCCGTACTCAGATAGTCAGGATTTATGATTTATGATACGCTTATCGTTAAGTGGTAAGTAAGAACTAGTGACGACTAGTTAAGGTATGAGCTCATAATGTAACACCCCGATTTTTTTGTCTGAGGGAAATGACCAAAATGCCCCTGAGGTCATTTCCTGACCCGAATTCGAGGGTAACCAACTCGGTCATCCTCGAAGGGTCAACTCAATGTTTGAAGGGGATTGAATGGCCTTTGAATGCTTTCGGAAGCGAAAATTTCGTTTTCAGCTTTGGTCAAAATGACCAAAATACCCTATAGCGTTTCTACGCGTAAAGGTGCCGCTTGAGCCCAAAACTTTCCCTGAGGTTTAAAAACATGTTTTCATGTGTCCGAGGTCTGTTCACGTCCCGGTGGTCCCGGGCAGTTTTAGTGCAAAATTACGATTTTGCCCCTAGAATAGTGTTTTTGAGCTTAATAATGTAATTAAGCAAACCTAAGCAATATTAGGCTCTAAACAAAGATTAATTTATTTCCCTAATTAATCTAGAGTCAAAATAATTTATTAAAGTTAATTAGAACCTAAAATTGCTTAGATTAAACTTAAATCCCTTTTTAGAACTCAAGACTCCTAGTCTTGGAATCTTGAATAATGTTTTCTCTCTCCAATTCCTTGAATCAAGGAAATGTGTCTAGAGTTGTTTAGACTCTAAATTGAGGATTTAACTCACTAATGGTGTAAGACCACTCCTTAATTATGTCTAGACCACCTTAATTATCCATTTCCCTTACCTAAACACTTTCTTACAAATTCCTAATCTTAAGCATAATCAAAGATACACCTAAACACAACTCTAAACCACAATTAAAATGCAAACTAATCCTCCCCTTGGCTGCAACATGGCCGAACAGCCATGCCCCCATTGACCACATGTTTAATTATTTTCTCACTCAAAGAACCATGCTTGAGGCCATACCTTGAACCATACCTCACCACACCTTGAGCCATACCTCACCATGCCTCAAGAACACATTATCTCACCTCATGGAACTCATGGATGCCTCCAATTCTGCACCTCATGGCCAAAAACCCCTTCAGCCCCTCACCCCCTCCATTTGTTTCATTTCTCTATAAATAGAATGCCTTGAGGAGCTTGCACCACTTTTAGATCATTTGCTAAGTTTAGGAACACTCAAAGCTTTTCTTTTCTCTCAAAGTTCTAGTGTTCTTCAAGTTCTTCAAGTTCTTCAAAGTTCTTCATCTTCTTCTTCCATCTTCAAGTTCATCACACCAAAGAGGGATTTCCTTTCATGTATTCTTTTCTTTAAAGTTCTTGTTTCAAGCTTGATGTTCATAGTTTCTCTTGATTCTCTTTAGAACTTCTTTTCTTTTCCTTGATTCTTTCTCATTGTCGGCCATGGGCCTTGAAGTTCAATGAAATGAGAGCTTGATGATGAGAGTTTCATGATGATGTTCATCACTTGAAACAAACTCTAGAGCTTTATCTTTGTTCTTGAGCAAAAATGTTTCTAGTTCTTCCTTTCTTGAACTCTTGAGAACTTTAGTTTTGATGGTGATTCAAAATGGTTTTAAGGACTCAATGATGAGGTCTCATGATGTTGGTGTTATTATATCATCAAGATCATGGACCCTAGAGTTTCAAAATGTTCTCTTTTCCTTTTGAAGTTTTGGCCCTCTTCCTTTCTTTTTCTAAGTTTCATGGTTTGATTCCTAAAAATATTATGTTGAGTTCTAAGAACTCTAGACTATATCATATCTTCGTTTAATGAGTTTGGGTTGAGGTTTAAGTTCCTTTAAAGTCTTGTTAAGAGCTCTAGAGAGATAAAATGAACTTGCATAATTTATCTTATGCTTGCACTCATGTTTACATTCTTGTTATGCACCTTTACTTTCAAGCTATCACCTAAGAACATAAAGATTAAAATGGAACTTGCATCTTCATTTAACTTAATTCTCAATGCCTTTCTATTTCGGCCTTAAAGTCGATTGTTGTTGGGCCTAGAGCACTAAAATAAAGAATTGAACTTGCATCATCACCTAATTAATTTCTCGAATGCCTATCTATTTCGGCCTTAAAGTCGACTGTTGTTGGGCCAAGAGTACTAAAATAAAGAATTGAATCTTGCATATTTACTTTCAAGCTTGCACGTTTAAGTTTATGCCTTGCATATTTAATTTATGTCATCACTTTATTTTGTAAGCAGGATTAAAAATGAAAAGCATGAGCACGTTTAGTTTATGTCGTAACTTAAGAACCTAGAGCTCAAAGACTTGCCCATTTCATTCCAAGTTAAAGTTTAATGTGAAACCACTCCTTGAATGCATATTTTCGGCCTAGTAGTGATGATGGACTTGCAATGAGTTTTCATCTAGCTACAAGGACCAATAGTCTATGTTCTAAGTTTTCCTTAAAGCTTTACAAACCTTTTCAAGGTTATGTTGTCATGAGATATGACTTCATTCCCTTTTAGGAGATGAAATATATGTTGGTCATTGACCTAAGGCTTCTCTTAGCCTCTTGATGAATCAAATTGATTTGCAAAGAGTTTTAGAAATTCTAAATTGATTCCAAGAGAAACTAGTTAACTTATGTACCTAGAAATGTCAATTTAAATCCTTTACTAAAGCCAAATGTTTTCGGTTCTGATATGATGAGTATGATGCTGTATGATGACGTTTTGATGTGTTAGAATGTGTGAGAATATCATATGATGATGTAGAAATGATTCTATGCATAATAGGTAAGAAACTAGCTAACTAGAAATACCGTAAAGCTAGAATTTAACATAGTTTTGACCCATTCGTTTATGGAACTTATCCAAACTGTTTTAATGGGAGCATAATCAGATTAGGATTGTTTAGACATGAAAAAATTGGTAACATTTGGATTAGAATCGAATTCTAGCACCTATAGGGAAACTAGTAACTAGAAAACCGTAAAAGTGCAAGTTTAGAACTCTTAGAACATTTAATTTTCTGAATTCTGTCCAGCACCCTTACAACATGATAAACTTGATTAATAATTAGTCCTTAAGCATAGGAATGCCTCATAATTGATTTAGATTTGATTCATAGCGCTTTAGGCGAAGACGGAACCAAGAAAGGGTCTAAAACGTAAGTTCTAGAACCCCATAATCACAAGTTAGGAATTCTGCCCTATGCTATTCAGATTTAAGTGTGAACATGAGGATGATGAACGATGTTTAATTATGAGCCCTTAGGTGCATAAAATATGAGCGACGGATGTTAGAGAACCATATCTCATGATTAAGACCCGTAAAGGTCAAAGCATAAGCTACCGTAAGGATAAACAGTTGAATGTTCTATGCTGACGCATGTGTTATGAAAGAGATGATGATGTTATTCATATGAGGAATTCATGAGGACATATGTTTATGTGGCATAAAGCAAATTTGGAAGGAATTCGGCGTAATGCCATCGTGTAATTCCCGACTAATTTAATTTGGGGACTTAAAGAGATTTTTGAAAATTAAGGTACTAAGATGGGTTCTAGGATGACACCGGTTCGGCCGAGCACCTCCATAGAACTCATGTGACATCAGTACCATTTATACTCTTAGGTGACACCGGTTCGGCCGAGCACCCCTAAGAGTTTTGCCCCCTAACCCGTACTCAGATAGTCGGGATTTATGATTTATGATACGCTTATCGTTAAGTGGTAAGTAAGAACTAGTGACGACTAGTTAAGGTATTAGCTCATAACCCAGATATGTGACACGTTCTGGGTGACACCGGTTTGGCCGAGCACCCCCAGTTCGATTGTCTTTTAGGGTGGCCCATGAGGAAGAGAAGTTTCATGATTATGAATATGTCACTAAGTTCGTCCCATATGAATGTTTCTATTGCCACTTTATGCCACTAAGTATGATGATGCTTGATGTTATGTTTTATGTATGTGCATTAGGTAGTGCCATGCATACATCTTCTATTATGTTGCATTCATGACATTAAGATCATCCTAAAATGAACGGACCTTGGCTAAAGTATATTTTAAAGTTTAAAATGAACTTAATACATGCTCAGTCATTTTGTATAAATAAACCCAAGGTTCCTGAGGGCGTAGATGATGACACCTAGGTAGTAGGATGCCCTACTGAGATTCTTTAGCAAGATTCTCACTCCCTCTATCTCTTTCTTTCCGTCACGTCTTCAGATGGCGACGTTCGTAGTGTTCGTGGACACCCCGACATGGGAGGTGCACTATGACCCGGCTCACGGGTCATACCATTTTGAGGGGCAGTGCACGGTGCGAATTTTCATGTTCATAGGACGCCCCTTCGCTCATCCCGTGCACACCCATCGCTTCTCCCCGACTGCACCCGTTTTTGAGCGGGTGCGTACGCATGACGAGAGAGTGCTTCGCATGCATACCGCCGCCTTAGCCATGCGAGACCATCCCGATTACGTGCCCCAGACCTACTCTTCGGAGACCGACCCATCCGAGGACCTGCCTACTCATCCGTATAGCGAGAGCTCTGCCCCCTCTCCACCATTGATGAGGGAGGGCAGTGAAGATACCGTGACTCAGCCCCGACTTGCACGGCGACCGGAGACGCGGCCACACCGCGGGGGTCACTCTCGATCCCTGTTCTGCCTCTTTACGCCCGAGGAGCTCGGGTAGGGGAGTAGATCATGTACTCGGGTAGGGGAGTAGATCATGTTTATGTTTATGTTGTATTTCCTTTCCTGTATTTCCCTGGTACTAAATTAAGTCCTACACTTATAAGTGGGCAAGTTATATATATATATGAGATGATATTCAGTGTTATTCATGTTGTGCCTTATGCTATGATGTTATGAGATGTATGATTTGATCGTTACATGATACATCGCATCACGCGGCTCTCACTTTATATTTCAAAAAAAATTACCCGTATTTTCCGCTAAGTATTTCAAGGTAAAAATGAGAACTATGAAGTAATAGACTAATGATTAACCTAAATATGTTCTAGAGTATTGGGTTAAAAATTAGGATGCTACATTATGGTATCAGAGCAGTTCGATTCTCATGGAGCCTGAGGATTGGACTGACTATGCTTTCTAAAGCATAGTACGATAGCTATATCATGCGTAGAGCTTAGCTAGAGATAAGCCATAGGGTAAAAGTGCATGACCCCTGTCTACTTGCGTGTGCCATGGTAACTAGCTCATTTTACATGGAATATTGAGCCTGATCACCTCAGTGTTTATTGTCTCGTGTGTTTAAGAACCAATGGCACCAAGGAGACAACCTAGGACCCCGACCGAGGGGGACCAAAACGATGCTACTGCTGCTGCTGTTCGTGACATGGCTAGGGCCATGGAATGAATGTTCGAGAGGATGAACCAACAAGGGGACACCGGACGTGCTCCCCCTACTGCTGAGATGGTAGAACAAGCAAGGTTTGGTGAGTTTCGCAAGGCAAACCCACCAACCTTCCGAGGAGCCATGGACCCCGACAAAGCTGATGAGTGGATCAAGAACATGGAGAAGATCTACTCCGTGGTAGCTTGCTCGGAGGAGCAAAAGGTCACATTTGCCGCATACATGATGGAGTCCGACGCCGGGCACTGCTATCAACTGGGAGCTGTTCAAGACTTACTTCTACGAGAAGTACTTCCCGGAGTCTGTGAGAAATGCAAAGGACATTGAGTTTATGCAACTGACCCAAGGAGGGTCTACTGTTGCTCAGTACACGGCAAAATTCGAGGAGCTGATCAAGTTTTCTAGGGTGTTTCAAGGAAACCCCGATGAGGTGTGGAAGTGCGTCAAATATGAGGCCGGACTAACGGCAGAGCTCAACTATGCTGTGGCGCACATGGAGATTAGGGACTTCCCAACCCTAGTCAACAAGTGCCGGATCATGGAAGAGGGACAGAAGAAAATCAATGCTGCAAGGGCAAAGATTTAACAAGGGGCTAGCACCTCAAGCCCCAAGATTCAAGCCCTAATATCCAAACCAATCTCGAAATCACTATAATCCCTACCACACCAACCAGTTCAAACCACAACAACAATAGAGAACCCCCTTCCACCAACAACCCAAGCAACCACACCGACCACAATTCCAGAACAACAACAACAATCGACAAGGAGGGTCGGGCGGCCCCCGAAACAACCAAGGAGGATCAAGTGGGACCAAGAACAAGACGCCCCAAGAAGCCCCCGCCACCTTTGCTAGGACTACACCGGCGATAATATGCCCCTCAAAGGTCGAAAGATCATGGCAACCGCCCTCGCTTAGCCGACAAAACGTGTGCTTCAAGTGCGAGAAGCCCGGCCACTACGCCAACAGATGCAACAACGGAGGGCCGAATCGTAACCCTAGCCGCAACAACACCAAGGGAGGGTCTTCACTCTCAATGTAGACGAAGCGGACACATCCAACGGTCTCATAGAAGGTAAGTGCGAAATAGATGGTAGGACCTTAATCAGATTTATGACTCTGGCGTAACACATTCTTTTATTTCTTATGCTAGTGTCGAGGCTCTAAATTTGAAAACTTCCAAACTTCCTTTCGATCTTATTGTCTCTGTAACACCCTAATATTCGACCCAATACTACTAGTACGTACTTAGGCCAAATATTAGTCGTTACTTACTGACATGGTTCATTTCCTTGGAAAATAGAGTTAACGAAAATATGAGCGAACTTTTTTTTTGAAATCATTACTTAAAATAGAAGCCAAGCTGCAGAATCTCACGAGTCGATATCATAGTATGCGGAACGATAACATAGGAATGGCTCCAAAACATAACATCGAACATAACATCAATCATAACTGAAATACCTCATAGATAAAATGCCTACCCATCAAGCGTGACTCTTCAAGTACATAATGTAAATATAAATACATCAGAGTACAGAAACACATCGAAAAGAACTGAAAGAAAACATCTCGACCCCCGTGCAATCTATGATGGATAACCTCAACACAAAAGAGGTTTCATCCATACTAGTGGTGTGCGTGCACTAAGGTCTACTCTCCGTCTATGCAATAAGATCACAGGTATGGAGGAATGTAGCCAATCCATGGGCGGAACTCGACCGGTGCAGGCATGCCCTGGGACTGGATGGGCCGCCCACATCGAGGTCGTGGTCCTGGTGCCGGAGCCCTCCGACGCTGGGTAACCGTCTCTCGCGTTCGCCGGTCGCTACGGTGGAGTGGGCGGAGTCCTCATGACCCATAGGGACATCCCTATAGGGTCCTCCTCCGAAAGTGTTGTGTCACGGCACGCATAACCGGCATATCGGCTGAACGGTCAGAGGGGGCCCGCAGGTTCTGCTCCCATTGTGGTCGTGCATGCTCGAAAATCGCGGGATCATCGTAGGGGGATGCCGGGGTGAAGTGGTAGCTATAGACACGGTGCGAAAATGGCCGTCCAACGAACATGAATACACATAAGGTACATCGGCCCTCAAAATGATAGGACCCATACTCCGGGTCGTGGTGGATCTCCCACCGTGGAGTGTCAATGAATAGGACGAAGGTCGCCATCTCGCTCTGAAGACGTAATGGAAAGGAAAAGATAGAGGGAGTGAGATTCTTACTAAAGAAACTCAGTAGGGTTTTCCTTCTATCCTAGGTGTCATCATATACGTCTCCAGAAATCTCGAGTTATTTATAAAATAATGGACATACATAGGTTCAATTATGAGTTTTCCAAAATCTCATTTTCCGAGAATCCGTTCTTTTTAACATGGCACTTGTGTTACATAGGCTATATACTAAAATCATAGACATAAATCATGTAGCTTGGTACGTAGAACATAAATCATATAACTGGTACATGGAACATAAATCATATAACTGGGTTACTTAGGTGACATAAGAACCTTTACTTAACTGGGCCGCCCTAATATTTTCCCTTTTGAGAAAACTCTAGGTTATGAGCTCATACCACACTAGTCGTCACTAGCATCTAGACTTTATCCATTTGGATAAGTCAACTTCCCGACTTTAAGTACGGGTTTAGGGGCTAGAATCACATTGTCCCCACCCTTAATTCAAGTGTTTCAAAGGATTACATTCTTATGTTCTAAGTCATCCTAAGTTTAACATGTTTCTTTAAGATGCCACATAATTAATGCATAGCACATAATTACTACCTCGGCATCTCCAAAGTTCTTTTAAAGAAATAATAACATGTTAATACAAGCTATCACATAGGGATAATAGTTCACATGGCACCATACACGTCATGAGCTAACACATCGATTCATCATCAAACTTAGAGGCGCATAATCATCCCTTAAGGTAAAAATCCCTAAATCGGGTAACCTCAAACTTTCCCATTACTTTCTAGTATGTTTATGGGATTGATTAACCTCATTACCATAATCCATTAAGTTCTAAATCCTAATTAATTATGGTTGGACAGCTTTATGTAGTTGTTCATATTTGATGAATTACGTGTTCTAGAAAATGCATTTTAAGCCCTTTCTCGCATCCGACTTTTTCTATGGTGCAATAATTAATACCTAGGCCAATTATGAGTCATTACCACACATCTAGACATAATCTAATGTGATTCTAAATATTTTATCAAGGCTGGGCAGAAACTCATTTTGCCATTCCTTATAGTTCTAGAATTCACATATTAAGCAAACAAAGTCACTAATAATGCTTTAAAGAGTCTAGAACAATTATCACATACTTGGCAAGGTATTACAACATAATTAGACCACCCAAAATAGAATTTAAGGTGCTGAAATTACTAAGGCAGAACCGAAAACCTTTAAGGCATAAAATCATGAGAAAAAACTTTCTTTCAACCATATAACTTGCTAGTTTCTCTTGGAACCTTTTTGGGACTTCAAGACCACGAAAAATCAAAGTTTATTTTGCCAAAACTCATCATGGCACATCAACGGAAGCAGCCATTTCGGCTTGCTCTTGACAATGATTCAAAACTTGAGAACATGTTTAAAACCTTGGTTAAGTGCATCAAAGCTTAGAAAAATTCTAAGACATGCATTATAGGCCCTTGTAGTTAAATGAAACTCATCCTAGAGCCATTTACACCACATGGCCGAATGATGTTCAAGGAGATACCTCCTTGATTTAATTCTTTTCTTAAGATGAAATGGGCAAGTCTTTGAGCTCTAAAGTTTCAAGTGATGACATAGAATAAACGTGCTATGCATTTCATTTTATAGTCCTTTAGAAAACAAAGTGATAGCACAAAGTAAAAGATGAAATGCATCTCCATTCTTATTCTTAGAGTTTAGTGATGACTTGAAATATAAAATGAGATGCAAAGCTTGAAACATAACGTGCATTGTGCAAGTTCATTCATTATCTTGGGTCTTAGTGATGGCATAAGAAATAAACGTGCTAGTGCAAAGCATAAACGTAAACGTGGATGCAACTTCTTTTATATCTTGTTTAGAGCTCTTGCAAGACTTTAAAGGAAACAAAGTTTCAACCCATAACTCATCCTCACAAGAAGAGAAAACACTAGTGTTGCTAAGTTGTATAAAAGAAAATCATATCCTCAAAGTCCATGAGGTGGCCGAATCCTCATCACAAGGAAACAACCTTATTTTTGAACTCTAGGGACCAAGATTTTGGTGATTCAAACACCAACATCTCAAGTCCTCATCATTGAGTATTTTTACAATGCTCTACATTTATTAACAACACAAAACTCATGACCAACATAAAGGAAAGAAACCGAAACATACTTGGCCTAGAAACCAAATTTATGCTCTAGAGTTTTGTTCATGTGACATACATCAACATGAAGCCCTCATCATCAAGCTACCATTTTTCTAAGTCCCAAAGGCCTTCAAGGCCGAAAACTCAAGGGAAAAGAAATGAGGTTTTCAAGGTTCAAGAGAAACATAACTATGTCTTGAGCAAAACTTGAAAATCGTAAACTTATTTTTTTGAAAAGTCAAGCTTTAGAGATTGTTCATGTGACAAACATCATCACACAACTCTCATCATCAAGCTTCTCATATTTCAACTCCAAGAGGCCTCCATGGCCGAAACCTAAACAAAAGAAAAGGAAAGTTTCAAGACATCAAAGAAACATAACTCATTCTTGACCAAGACTTGAAAAAGAGAAACCTTTCTTGGAAAAACTCAAGCTTTAGAGTTTGTTCATGTGACAAAGGCCAACATGAAGCACTCATTACAAAGCTACCATTTTTCCAAGCACCTTAAGCCTCCATGGCCGAAACATCTAGGAACAAAAGCTCAAAAAGAGTTTTCATGAAAAACATAGCCTTGTCTTAACCAAAACATGAAAAAGATAAAACTTTTCTCAAACAAAACTCAAGCTTTAGAGGTCTCATGTTAGGGTGAACACATGGTTATCCCAAGAGAGCACTCATCATCAAGCTCTCCTCATTTTGGTCTTGAGGCCGAAAATGAAAGAAAAAGGAGAAATGATGGAACTTTTTCTTAAGAAGGGTTCAAGCTTTAGAGGCCTCACTTTAAGATGAACTCATGGTTTCATCTTTGAGAGCACTCATCATCAAGCATTCACTACCATGGCCTTAAGGCCGAAAATGAAAAGGAAGAGAAAAGAAGAAACCGAAAAAAAATGCTTGGGAGAAAAACTTACTAACAACACAACTTTCAAGCAAGATAAACATTGAGCATGAAAATAAAAGAAAGCATTCTTGAAGAGCTCCCTACCTAGAGTTTGGGATTTGAGAGGAAGTGAAGAAGATGAAGAGGTTGGAGAGGATGAGCTCTTGAACTTGAGAGAAAGAAACTCAAAGTGCTCTAACTCAAAGCTTTAGTGAAATGAACAAAGGTGCTTCAAGTTCCCTAAGCTACCTATTTATAGAGAAGTGAAATGAATTGAATATTGGAGGCCTTTTGGGGGGAAGAATTCGGCCACTTTTACAGCCACATGAGGGAGGAAAAATCTTGTTCAAAGCATGGTGTAAAGTCATTCAAAGCATGGTAAAAAGTCTAGCTATGCATGTCCTAAAGTATGGCTAGCATGTACCTTATTTTCAAACCTTTAAAAATGCATAAAAACTTAAAATTTTGGGCTGCAAAATCTGAAGAGAAACCGTGCTTCTCATGCCCAAAAAGAGGAGAAAATTTTCTAGACTTAAATTCCAAAGCATAGGTAATGTGTTGTAAGACATGTTGTCTTGAAAAAGTTTGATGGAAAGCTTGAATGACCACAAAAACAAATCATTCTTTTTGAGTTTGAAAGACATAATTATTTTCATTTTAGAAATGAATTGAAAGCCTTGATTGACCATATAAAATATTCTCTGAGTCTTGAGTGACAATTTTTCTTGAAAGTTGATCATTGATTGAAAGTGTTCAAGACATATGTCACAAGATAGCTTGAACACATAGACTAATTTTTTGATGATTTTCTAGGGAGAAATGGCGCCATTCTTGGCAGCTTTGGGGAGGAGAAATATCTCCTTAAACCATGTTCTAGAAGTGTGCTTTGGTGTGACATAGATTAGGCTTAGGATTAAAAGTTGCTAAGTAGGTACTTAGGTACACTAATAGGTTATTTAAAACCACAAATCCCTAGGTTAGAGGTGGTCTAGAAGGATTAGGGGAGTCAACACCTCTAAGACTAGTGATGTGGGTGTGACAACTTGTCTTCAAAAGAAAAGTTGATGTGAATAGTGGAAACACTATTCGACACTATTCACATATTCTTATTCTTTTTTAAAGAATAAGACTAGGATGAGATTTGAATTTTCCTAAGCAATTTTAGGTTCCAATTAATTCTAAATGATGGTTTTGGCTCTATATTAATTATGGAAATTAATTAACCTTTAATTAGAGCCTAATATTGCTTAGGTTTGGAGTTAAACGGCTCATTAAGCTGAAAATGCGATATGCAGGGGCAAAATCGTAATTTTCACCAAAAGTTGCTTGGAACCTCCGGGACTTAAAAAAACATAGTTCATGCCTTAAAATCATTTTTTTGAACCTAGAACAAAGTCCGGGTCGAAACGGAACTTAAAAACCGCTTTAATTAGTGCATTGCAAGGTATTTTGGTCATTTACACACAAAAATCTCAGAAATGAGGTTTTCCTGCTTTGTTAAGCACTCATGCTCATACAATCCCCTTCATATAACATATGAACCCTATGAGGATGGCCAAAGCCGGCCGTCCTCGTGTTTTGGGTAAAAATGACCTCAGGGGCATTTTGGTCATTATGAAAGTTTAGCGAAAATCGGGGCGTTACAGTCTCTACCCCCACAAATCATCCTGTGAATACTTGTTATTGTTGTCTAAATTGTCACCTCACCACAGAAAATAGATCATATGGTGTGGATTTAATTTGTTTACCCATGAAAGGTATAGAAGTAGTTCTTGGCATGGATTGGCTTCACGCCAACCGTGTGTTGTTAGACTGTGACACCAAAACAATGCCTTTTCCTTCTCCCCCTAGTGAAATAAGTCAACCTTTGAATCTCTATCTCAATGCCGTAGAGGTCCACTGTAGTGGGAAAAAGACTAAGGGATATGTTCTCCTAGCCGCTAGCGAAGTACACTTTGAGCAGAATTTAGAGAATATACCAGTAGTGAGAGACTATCCCGAGGTATTTCCGGAAGATATACCCGAATTCCCTCTTGAGAGAGAAGTGGAGTTCTCCATTGAGTTGGTTCCTGGAGCGGGACCAATCTCTATTGCCCCCTATAGAATGTCACCCCTAGAACTAGCCGAGCTTAAAACCCAACTTGAGGAACTTTTAGAGAAGAGCTTTATAAGACCTAGTGCTTCACTGGGGAGCCCTTGCCTTGTTTGTGAAGAAGAAGGACAGGAGCATGAGGTTGTGCATAGATTATAGGCAATTGAATCGTGTGACAGTGAAAAACAAGTACCCCTTGCCTAGGATAGATGATCTTATGGACCAATTGAGAGGAGCGGTAGTATTTTCCAAGATCGACCTAAGGTCAGGATACCACCAAATTAGAGTGAGAGATCAAGATATACCAAAGACCGCCTTTAGAACTCGGTATGGACACTTTGAGTTCGCGGTGATGTCTTTTGGATTGACGAATGCTCCTGCAGTATTTATAGATTACATGAATAGGATCTTTAGACCCTATTTAGATCAGTTCATGGTCGTTTTCATAGATGATATACTCATCTATTCAAAAACCCACGAGAAGCATGAGCATCATTTGAGGATAGTTTTGGAGATTTTGAAGGAGAAAAAACTGTATGCAAAACTCTCTAAGTGTGAATTTTGGTTGGAGGAGGTCAAGTTTTTAGGGCACGTTGTGTCAAATGGAGGTATAGCCGTTGATCCTAGTAAGGTAGAAGCCGTAATGAATTGGGATAGACCAACCACCATAACGGAAATACGGAGCTTTTTAGGTTTAGCGGGCTATTACCGTAGGTTTATAAAAGGATTCTCTCAAATCGCCTTACCCCTAACCAAGCTAACTAGAAAGAATACCCCCTTTCGTTTGGAACCCCGAGTGTGAGAAGAGTTTCCAAGAGCTTAAGGAAAGGTTAACCACGACCCCAGTCTTGGTCTTACCTATCCCCAATGTACCTTTCGAGGTATATTGTGAGGCTTCGGGCAAAGGACTAGGGTGTGTGTTGATGCAAAATGTAACACCCTAGTAATTAACCAGATACACCTAGGTTGAATCTGATTAATGACTAGACTTTACTCCTTGCTTTGGTTCTTTCTTCATAATTTGAAAATACTTAGTGAAATTACGAGTCATTTTTTTTTTAAACACATAATTGAAAACGTGAGCCGAGTACAACGTGAACGAGTAAGCGGAGTATAATAAGACGTTTAAGAATATATCACATCATATCACTTAGGCTCCATCATATAACATCCATAAGCACATTATAGCATATATTTACATACAATAACCTCACTCAAAGGGTGGGTTATGTTCATACATCATTATCTTATGCAAACCCATAAAAGAAAATATACTTAAGGAAATACATGCCCCTAAACTAGATAACTCCATAAGCCGGGAAGGTTATCATAAAACTAGGGTGCATGATCACACATAAATCTACTAAGAACCCTCTATGGCCACCGTCCCCGAAATGGGGAATAAATCCGATCCATCGATGAGCTCCTCGGGAGGGACACACGAGATGCACCAGTCAGTCGATGGACAACCTTCTTGCTAACCTCGACTCAACAACTGCTTTCTCACTACCCTCTCTTACACGTAGGGAGTAGGAGCAGAGCTCTCAGAATATACATGAGTAGGAGTGTCCTCTGAAGGATCGATTCTGAGAATATCTCGTCTCAGAACATACTGAAATCCATGGACAGATGAAGCGGGATAAGAACGTAACATCCTTTCATCAAGTGGACGTGCACGCTCGAAACCATTTCATCGCCATAGGGAGAAGTAGGAGAAAATCGATAACTAGGGACAGATGTGCAAATGGACGACCTATGTAAATAAAAACACGAATCACAAGACCTCCTTCAAAATGATACGAGCGATGCACCTGATCATAGTGAAATTCCCAAGTAGGGGTATCAACGAACAGACGAATGTCGCCATCTGAATCTGGAGACAATGACGGAAATAAAGAAAGGGAGTGAGAATCTTGCTAAAGAATTCTCAGTAAGGTACCTCCTTCTACAAAGGTCATCATCAAAGTCCCCAGAACCTCGGGATTATTCTAAAATAGCGAGCATGCAAAGATTCATTTTAAGTTCGAACAAATACTTAACCGAGGTTCGCTAATTTTTAATCATGCGCCTTATAATGCATCATATTCTTAACATGTCATATTTACAATGAACTTTTCCTTTATCATTACATCATATTCCTCATCATCATTATCAAAATAACATGCATAAAAGAACGTCATATAATATTAGCTACACATGGACACAAAGGCACATATTTCATTTCTTTAGTGCCTTAGGTGACTTAAAATCTTATCATCATCATTATTTTCCTTGGGCCACCCTATACTCCACCCTTTTGGGAGTAATTTAGGTTATGAGCTCATACTTTACTAGTCGTCACTAGCATATACTTATCCCTTTTGATAAGCTAAAGTCCCGACTCTACCCTTTTGAGAGAACGGGTTAGGGGGCTAAAATCACCTTTTCACCACCTACAGTCTGATGGTTCCAAAGGATCATTTTGTTATAAGTTTAAGTCACCATTAAATCTATGCATGTTATATCACAATACAATTCATAAACATCATAACATTTTCTCATTTATAGTCTTAAGCTAGAATAATATATATCAACTGTAATCATGCATATGGGAGATTCCCAGGAAAGAGAGGTGGGTCACAATGGACACGCTTAAATACCAAGTCTTTCCTTAGCTAGAACCTTTCCAAATTACACTTTTACAATGATACACTTTCTTCTAGCAACAAAGGTGAATTTTTCATAATAAAGAACATTTCATGTATAAGCATTCTTATTATTTGCAACAAAGAACTATAACATGCAAGCCAGGAAATCATTCAATAATATCAAGTACTTAATAAGCATCCAATCCTTACATAGAATTATCAATTATAGAACTAATTAGTTACTAAACCAATTATGAATCATTCTCTTAACAATAAACCATAATTATCACAACTTCAATCATATCAAATCATTATCACACATTGATACTAAACTCAGATCAAGGTCAATCATGAACCTCATGCAATTACATAGAATCATATTTTAAGTGCATATAAAATACTAGTTCCCAGTGAAAATCCTTGCAAAGCCTTAAAACTCATTTAGAAACTAGTTCTTTTGTCAAATTTGGGAGGATCTTCACAATTAAAATTCTCACTTAAGATAAAAGGAGTAAGTCTTGAGCTTTAGAGATTTAGGTGACATCTTAGAATTATAAACATGCTATGCAACCTTATTTTAATCTTATCTTTATAAGGTGATAGCTTGGAATTATAAACATGATATGCAATTCCATTTCTTTATCTTTAAGATTTAAGGTGATGACTTGAAAATTAAACATGATGCAAGAACTTGAAATATAAACATGATACAAGAAACTGGAGCAAGTGTAATTCAGCAGACCAAAGAGAGGGAGAAGAGAATATTAAGAAACTGGAGCATGTAGTCCGCACAGAGCAAGAGAGAGGGAGAAGAGAATATTAAGAAACCGAGCTGGCGATAGTCCGCACAGACCAAAGAGAGGAGAAGAGAATTATTATTACATCTTTTTAAGCTCCAATCTCAAGACTTTTTAAAGAATAAATTCTTTAACTCCAATAATCATATTTCTTTGCTTGTGATACATGGGCAAGTCTTTGAGCTCTAGGATCTTTAGGTGATGGCATAAAATAAACATGCCATGCGTTAATTCTTTTAGCCATTATAAAATATAGTGAGAGCATAAATTAAATATGAGATGCAACCTCTTTATTATCTTGAAAGATTAAGTGATGACTTGAAACATAAACATGAAATACAAGCTTGGAATTTAAACATGAGAAATGCAAGTTCATTTATTCATTCTTGAAAATTTAGGGATGACATAGAAGGTAAACATGGTTATGCAAAGCATAAACTTAATCATGGATGCAAATTCATTTTGTTTCTTTACTAGAGCTCCTTCAAGACTTTAAAAGAATTATAAATTCAACCAAATACATATCTAAACAAGAAATAAAACATAAAAGGAAAATACATCTTTCAAGTTCTAAACTAAAAATCTTTGTTTTAGCATCATAAAGCATTATTCTTTAAAGTTTTGCATCAAGTGGAATTTTCAAGCTTTAGAGGCCTAACTTGTGATGGATTTACAACCCAGCCTCAAGGTCCTCATCATCAAGCCATCATCTTAGTTCCACCTAGGCCATATGGTTGAATTGGTTAAAGAAAAATTGAAGAGGAAAACCAAAATGAAAAGCTAAGGTAAGTTCATAATTTCATCATTTTGAGCTAAAAACACAACTCCTCAAAGCATAGAAATAAATTTAGAAACTACTCCCTACCTAATCTGAGTTGAAGAAGAGGAAGAGAACTTGGTTTCTTGAAGTGAAATGAAACAAAATCTCTTTGAAAAAATTGAAGAAAGAATTCAGCCAAAGAGGAAGAAGAAAGAAAGTTTTTGGTGCTCTTAAAAACTAGTTATGAACCAAGCCTTCCAAGACCACTCAAGCAAGCCTATTTATAGAAGATTTTGAGGCTTCTAATTGGCCAAAATGATGAGGTAGTGGACGGAATTTTGCAGGAGAAATAAGGGAGGAAAATCATTTTAGACAAAGTTGTATGAAATTAAGAAATTATGTCTCTTATGGTGACATTTTGGCATTTTGTTTTAGTGCAACTTTTGGCAATAATTTAGCTGCATAATGGCATCAATAATTTCGTCCATTACAGCCCAAAGAAGTGAAATTTGTGTGTTCCATGCATTATTTAGGTGTAGGCAAGGTATTCATGTAATTTAGAGAATTTACGGTTAAGGGCTTAAGTGAATTAGTAAGCAATTTGGGTGTTTTTGAGCAATTTTGGGTTCTAATCAATATAAATACATAATTTTGACTCTAGATTAATATTTAGAATTTAATAAGCTTTAATTTGAGCCTAATATTGCTTAGGTTTCTGATTATCACGAATCAAAAATCCCGAATTCGCAAAATTGCCCAAAACAGGGCAAAATCGCATTTCACTTAAAATCGCCTAAGGCCACCCGAGCTTAACCAATGGTTAATCATGGCTTAAAAACACATTTTAAAACATTTTAGTCAGGTTCGGGCTCGCCGCACGCATCGGAGTTAAAACAAATGAGGGGCTGCTTGGTCATTTCAAGGCCTAACTCAAAATTGAGATCCCTCTGCTCTATTAACACACATAACACAAACAATCCCTTATTATCCTCAAAATATCCCCTTGAGAATAGGTGGGGCCCACGATCCTCATTTTCTGAGTAAAATAACTTCAGGGGCATTTTGGTCATTTTGTACGTACAGAAATTCGGGATTTGCGACTCTCGCATGAATCGTTCCTAACCTCTCTTCTAATGTGATATTCCTTTATTGAGGATTGTTCGGCCTCAAATCTTATGTAATACGGTAATTCGGTAATTGAGTAATTTCTAATGACAGTAAAAATTGGGGCGTTACACAAAATAGGCAAGTGGTGGCCTATGCATCTCGACAACTCAAGCCTCACGAGGCTAACTACCCCACCCATGACCTAGAGTTAGCCGCCGTAGTGTTTGCCGTAAAGATGTGGAGACACCATTTGTATGGTGTAAGGTTTGAAGTTTTCTCCGATCATAAGAGTCTCAAGTACCTCTTTGATCAAAAGGAGCTAAACATGAGGCAAAGAAGGTGGATGGAATTCCTCAAGGACTACGATTTCGGTCTAAGTTACCACCCCGGCAAGGCTAATGTAGTCGCCGATGCCTTGAGCCGAAAGTCGTTACACCTGTCCCACATGATGATCAAAGAAGTTGAGTTGATAGAGAAGTTTAGGGATATGAATCTAGGGATGTCAGCGACCGATAAAGGGATAAAGATGTGCTATCTTAGTGTGACAAGTGGATTTAAGCAAAGAATCATGTTAGCACAATGAGAGAATGAGGAGTTCGAGGAGATCATAGATACTGTTAAGGCGGGAAAGTTGAAAGGTTTCGAAAGAGGTGAGGATTGGATATGGAGGTTTGAAGGAAGGATCTGTGTACCCCAAGATGGTGACCTCCGAGAGAAGATCTTGGAGGAGGCTCACAAAAGCTATTTCACCATTCATCCCGGTGTTACCAAGATGTATCAAGACTTGAAGAAGATGTTTTGGTGGCCCGGAATGAAGAAGGATGTAGTCGCCTGGGTTAGCAAGTGCTTGGCATGTCAGAAAGTGAAAATCGAGCACCAAAAACCTTCAGGTTTGTTGCAACCCCTGTCAATCCCCGAATGGAAGTGGGAATGCATATCTATGGACTTCGTGACGGGATTGTCTAAGACGCAAGATGGCCATGATGCTATATGGGTGATAGTGGATCGACTAACCAAGTTGACACACTTTCTACCTATTAGAGTGACATACTCTTTAGATAAATTGGCTCAGTTATACATCCAAGAAATCGTAAGATTGCATGGAGTGCCATCGACGATAATCTCAGATCGTGATCCGCGGTTTACGTCGCGTTTTTGGGGAGCCTTTCAAAAGGCGTTTGGTTCAAAGCTATGCTTGAGCACTGCTTACCACCCACAAACGTATTGCATAATCTGAAAGGACGATCCAAACCCTAGAGGACATGCTAAGAGCCTGTATGTTAGACCAAAGGGGAAGTTGGGATAAGTACTTGCCTTTGATCGAGTTTATGATAACAACAGCTTATCATGCGAGCATCGGTATGGCAATCGCATTTAAGCGTTGTATGGAAGGAAGTGCCAATCACCTTTGTGTTGGTACGAGCCTGGGGAGCAAAGTGTCTTAGGACCTGATGTAGTAAGGGAGACGACGGAACAAATCAAAAAGATCCGGGATAGGATGCTCACTGCTCAAAGTAGGCAAAAGAGCTATGCGGACAAGCGGCGCAAGCCCTTGGAATTCGAAGAGGGAGAACATGTGTTCCTTAGGATTACCCCCACTACGGCATAGGAGAGCCATGAAAGTCAAAAAGTTGAGCCCCCGATTTCTTGGCCCCTTCCAAATTCTTCAAAAAGTAGGAACAGTTGCCTACAAAATAGCCTTACCCCCTAATCTTTCAAATCTTCATGACGTCTTTCACGTCTCTCAGTTAAGGAAGTATGAGTCCGACCCTAGCCAAGTTTTAGAGCCAGAGCATGTTGAGTTAAGGGACAACCTAACTTTCAATCTTCCCCCTACGAGAATCGTGGACCGCGGAGTCAAGCAGCTGAGGAACAAGTCTGTTCCTTTGGTAAAAGTAGCATGGGGACGCGATAAGTTCGAAGAATTCACATGGGAGCTAGAGACAGAAATGCGAGACAAGTATCCCGAGCTTTTCTAAGGTAACGAATTTCGAGGGCGAAATTCTTTTTAAGGAGAGGAGCAATGTAACACCCTGATTTTTCTGTCTGAGGGAAATGACCAAAATGCCCCTGAGGTCATTTCCTGACCCAAATTCGAGGGTAACCAACTCGGTCATCCTCGAAGGGTCAACTCAATGTTTGAAGGGGATTGAATGGCCTTTGAATGCTTTCAGAAGCGAAAATTTCGTTTTCCACAGTTTCGGGTCAAAATGACCAAAATACCCCTATAGCGTTTTACGCGGGTAAAGGTGCCGTTTGAGCCCGAAAATTTCCCCAGAGGTTTAAAAACATGTTTTCATGTGTCTAGAGGTCTCTGTTCAAGTCCCGGTGGTCCCGGGCAGTTTTAGTGCAAAATTACGATTTTGCCCCTAGAATAGTGTTTTTGAGCTTAATGACGTAATTAAGCAAACCTAAGCAATATTAGGCTCTAAACGAAGATTAATTTATTTTCCTAATTAATCTAGAGTCAAAATAATTTATTAAATTTAATTAGAACCTAAAATTGCTTAGATTAAACTTAAATCCCTTTTTAGAACTCAAGACTCCTAGTCTTGGAATCTTGAATAGTGTTTTCTCTCTCCAATTCCTTAAATCAGGGAAATGTGTCTAGAGTTGTTTAGACTCTAAATTGAGGATTTAACTCACTAATGGTGCAAGACCACTCCTTAATTATGTCTAGACCACCTTAATTATCCATTTCCCTTACCTAAACACTTTCTTACAAATTCCTAATCTTAAGCATAATCAAAGATACACCTAAACACAACTCTAAACCACAATTAAAATGCAAACTAATCCTCCCCTTGGCTGCAACATGGCCGAACAGGCATGCCCCCATTGACCACATGTTTAATTATTTTCTCACTCAAAGAACCATGCTTGAGGCCATACCTTGAACCATACCTCACCATACCTTGAGCCATACCTCACCATGCCTCAAGAACACATTATCTCACCTCATGGAACTCATGGATGCCTCCAATTCTGCACCTCATGGCCGAAAACCCCTTCAGCCCCTCACCCCCTCCATTTGTTTCATTTCTCTATAAATAGAATGCCTTGAGGAGCTTGCACCACTTTTAGATCATTTGCTAAGTTTAGGAACACTCAAAGCTTTTCTTTCCTCTCAAAGTTCTAGTGTTCTTCAAGTTCTTCAAGTTCTTCATCTTCTTCTTCCATCTTCTTCTTCCATCTTCAAGTTCATCACACCAAAGAGGGATTTCCTTTCATGTATTCTTTTCTTTAAAGTTCTTGTTTCAAGCTTGATGTTCATAGTTTTTCTTGATTCTCTTTAGGACTTCTTTTCTTTTCCTTGATTCTTTCTCATTTTCGGCCATGGGCCTTGAAGTTCAAAGAAATGAGAGCTTGATGATGAGAGTTTCATGATGATGTTCATCACTTGAAACAAACTCTAGAGCTTGATCTTTGTTCTTGAGCAAAAATGTTTCTAGTTCTTCCTTTCTTGAACTCTTGAGAACTTTAGTTTTGATGGTGATTCAAAATGGTTTTAAGGACTCAATGATGAGGTCTCATGATGTTGGTGTTATTATATCATCAAGATCATGGACCCTAGAGTTTCAAAATGTTCCCTTTTCCTTTTGAAGTTTCGGCCCTCTTCCTTTCTTTTTCTAAGTTTCATGGTTTGATTCCTAAAAATATTTTGTTGAGTTCTAAGAACTCTAGACTATATCATATCTTCGTTTAATGAGTTTGGGTTAAGGTTTAAGTTCCTTTAATGTCTTGTTAAGAGCTCTAGAAAGATAAAATGAACTTGCATAATTTATCTTATGCTTGCACTCATGTTTACATTCTTGTTATGCACCTTTACTTTCAAGCTATCACCTAAGAACATAAAGATTAAAATGGAACTTGCATCTTCATTTAACTTAATTCTCAAAGCCTTTCTATTTCGGCCTTAAAGTCGATTGTTGTTGGGCCTAGAGCACTAAAATAAAGAATTGAACTTGCATCATCACCTAATTAATTTCTCGAATGCCTATCTATTTCGGCCTTAAAGTCGACTGTTGTTGGGCCAAGAGCACTAAAATAAAGAATTGAATCTTGCATATTTACTTTCAAGCTTGCACGTTTAAGTTTATGCCTCGCATATTTACTTTCAAGCTTGCACGTTTAAGTTTATGCCTTGCATATTTAATTTATGTCATCACTTTATTTTGTAAGCAGGATTAAAAATGAAAAGCATGAGGACGTTTAGTTTGTGTCGTAACTTAAGAACCTAGAGCTCAAAGACTTGACCATTTCATTCCAAGTTAAAGTTTAATGTGAAACCACTCCTTGAATGCATATTTTCGGCCTAGTAGAAATGATGGACTTGCAATGAGTTTTCATCTAGCTACAAGGACCAATAGTCTATGTTCTAAGTTTTCCTTAAAGCTTACAAACCTTTTCAAGGTTATGTTGTCATAAGATATGACTTCATTCCCTTTTAGGAGATGAAATATATGTTGGTCATTGACCTAAGGCTTCTCTTAGCCTCTTGATGAATTAAATTGATTTGCAAAGAGTTTTAGAAATTCTAAATTGATTCCAAGATAAACGAGTTAACTTATGTACCTAGAAATGTCAATTTAAATCCTTTACTAAAGCCAAATGTTTTCGGTTCTGATATGATGAGTATGATGCTGTATGATGACGTTTTGATGTGTTAGAATGTGTGAGAATATCATATGATGATGTAGAAATGATTCTATGCATAATAGGTAAGAAACTAGCTAACTAGAAATACCATAAAGCTAGAATTTAACATAGTTTTGACCCATTCGTTTATGGAACTTATCCAAACTGTTTTAATGGGAGCATAATCAGATTAGGATTGTTTAGGCATGAAAAACTTGGTAACATTTGGATTAGAATCGAATTCTAGCACCTATAGGGAAACTAGTAACTAGAAAATCGTAAAAGTGCAAGTTTGGAACTCTTAGAACATTTAATTTTCTGAATTCTGTCCAGCACCCTTACAACATGATAAACTTGATTAATAATTAGTCCTTAAGCATAGGAATGCCTCATAATTGATTTAGATTTGATTCATAGCGCCTTAGGCGAAGACGGAACCAAGAAAGGGTCTAAAACGTAAGTTCTAGAACCCCGTAATCACAAGTTAGAAATTCTGCCCTATGCTATTCAGATTTAAGTGTGAACATGAGGATGATGAATGATGTTTAATTATGAGCCCTTAGGTGCATAAAATATGAGCGATGGATGTTAGAGAACCATATCTCATGATTAAGACCCGTAAGGGTCAAAGCATAAGCTACCGTAAGGATAAACGGTTGAATGTTCTATGATGACGCATGTGTTATGAAAGAGATGATGATGTTATTCATATGAGGAATTCATGAGGATATATGTTTATGTGGCATAAAGCAAATTTGGAAGGAATTCGGCATAATGCCATCGTGTCAATTCCCTTCTAATAATTTGGGGACTTAAAGAGATTTTTGAAAATTAAGGTACTAAGATGGGTTCTAGGATAACACCGGTTCGGCCGAGCACCTCCATAGAACTCATGTGACATCGGTACCATTTATACTCTTAGGTGACACCGGTTCGGCCGAGCACCCCTAAGAGTTTTGTCCCCTAACCCGTACTCAGATAGTTGGGATTTATGATTTATGATACGCTTATCGTTAAGTGGTAAGTAAGAACTAGTGACGACTAGTTAAGGTATGTGCTCATAACCTAGATATGTGACACGTTCTGGGTGACACCGGTTCGGCCGAGCACCCCCAGTTCGATTGTCTTTTAAGGTGGCCCGTGAGGAAGAGAAGTTTCATGATTATGAATATGTCACTAAGTTCGTCCCATATGAATGTTTCTATTGCCACTTTATGCCACTAAGTATGATGATGCTTGATGTTATGTTTTATGTATGTGCATTAGGTAGTGCCATGCATACATCTTCTATTATGTTGCATTCATGACATTAAGATCATCCTAAAATGAATGGACCTTGGCTAAAGTATATTTTAAAGTTTAAAATGAACTTAATACATGCTCAGTCATTTTGTATAAATAAACCCAAGGATCCTGAGGACGTAGATGATGACACCTAGGTAGTAGGAGGCCCTACTGAGATTCTTTAGCAAGATTCTCACTCCCTCTATCTCTTTCTTTCCGTCACGTCTTCAGATGGCGACGTTCGTAGTGTTCGTGGACACCCCGACATGGGAGGTGCACTATGACCCGGCTCACGAGTCATACCATTTTGAAGGGCAGTGCACGGTACGAGTTTTCATGTTCGTAGGATGCCCCTTCGCTCATCCCGTGCACACCCATCGCTTCTCCCCGACTGCACCCTATGGCGACGACGAGCTGGTTTTTGAGCACGCGCGTACGTATGACGAGAGAGTGCTCTGCATGCATACCGCCGCCTTAGCCATGCGAGACCATCCCAATTACGTGCCCCGGACCTACTCTTCGGAGACCGACCCGTTCGAGGACCCGCCTACTCATCCGTATAGTGAGAGCTCTGGCTCCTCTCCACCATTGATGAGGGAGGGCAGTGAGGATACCATGACTCAGCCCTGACTTGCACGGTGACCGGAGACGCGGCCACACCACGGGGGTCGCTCTCGATCCCCGTTCCGCCTCTTTATGCCCGAGGAGCTCGCCCAGTTTCCCGGATACTTGCCTCGTTTGCGAGACGGACGTCAGTAGGAGGTGGCGATCGACCGATGGAGTACTCGGTTAGAGCACACACCACTTAGATGGGGATAAACCTTCTTTTGTTTAGAGGTTATCCCATTAGATGCACTCGGGTAGGGGAGTAGATCATGTTTATGTTTATGTTGTATTTCCTTTCCTGTATTTCCCTTGTACTAAATTAAGTCCCACACTTATAAGTGGGCAAGTTATATATATATATGAGATGATATTCAGTGTTATTCATGTTGTGCCTTATGCTATGATGTTATGAGATGTATGATTTGATTGTTACATGATACATCGCATCACGCGGCTCTCACTTTATATTTCAAAAAAATTACCCGTATTTTCTGCTAAGTATTTCAAGGTAAAAATGAGAACTATGAAGTAACAGACTAATGATTAACCTAAATATGTTCTAGAGTATTGGGTTAAAAATTAGGATGTTACACATAACCTAGAGATGTGACACGTTCTGGGTGACACCGATTCGGCCGAGCACCCCAGAGCGCTTGTCTTTTAGGGTGGCCTATGAGGAATTTATGATGATTATGTCACAAAGAGAATTTATTTGCCACTTTATGCCACTACTATTATGATGTTCTTAAGTATATGATGATTATTCTTGCATTTTGTAGAGCCATGCATACATGCCTTTATATGATTGCATCCATGACATTAAGAATCATGTTAAAACGAATGGACCTTGGCTAAATTATGTTTTAAAACCTAAAACTGGACTTAATGCATGCTCATTTATTTTGTATAACTAAACCCAAGGTTCCTAAGGACGTAGACGATGACACTTAGGTAGAAGGAGGCTCTACTGAGATTCTTTAGCAAGATTCTCACTCCCATTATCTTTTTTTTTCCATCACGTCTTCAGATGGCGACGTTCGTGGTTTTCATGGACACCCCAACTTGGGAGGTACATCATGATCCGGACCATGGGTCATATCATTTTGTGGGCCGCCGCTGCTCGAGTATTCATGTTCGTTGGACTACCTTCACCACCCCGTACATAGCCACCGATTCTCTCCTGTCTCACCCTACGGTGATGACTTCGTGTTCGAGCGCGCACACCCTCGAGAGGAACAGATCCGCCGCACCCCACGACGGCCTCTGCCGTCCGGGACTACCCACAGTATGTACCCCGCTCGCCCTCGTCATTCTCCGAGACGGACCCTTTGGAGCACTCTGCCACTCAGGTACCTTCCGAGGGATCCTCCCCCACTGTGTCGATGGACGTTGGGGAGGGTAGCGAGGCTTCCGTCACCCAGCCAGTGCACGGAGGACGGGTGAGGATGACTCCCCGCCGTGGAGCTCACGTCTGACCGATGCAGTGTATTGCCACCCCGGCCGAGATTGCCTAGTGGATCGGGTACATCCCTCCTTTCCAGATAGGCCCGCAGTAGGAGACAACCGTCGCGGTTCTGGTGCTCAAGCTTAACTAGACTAAGATAGCCTTCTTTTGTCCTTGGGACTATCCATTTGTAGGCACACTAGAGTTAGGAGAGTTTCTTTTATCACCTTTGTTGTACTTTCATTTCCATGTATTTTCATTCCAGTTGTATCAAACTAAGTCTTGCTCTTTATGAGTGAGCATATCATATACATAGATATAATTATGCAGTTCAATGTTGTTATGATGAGCTTTTACTTGCTTATGTGATGTTGCTATGCGATGTTTGCTAAATTACCATGTGTGCATTACTAGTTAACGTGTCGCGCGGCTCTCACTTTGCTTTTATAATTTTCAAAAAAAAATTTACCAGTATTTTCGCTATGTATTTTAAAGTAATGAGAAAGCTATGACATAACAAACTAATGATTAACCTAATTATGTTCTAGAGTATTGGGTTAAAAATTAGGATGTTACACCGGACCTAAGCAGCAATTAATTCTGTGTTAATTCACCACAAGGGTATTTTGATAATTTTGCACGGAAAACCAGAAATAGAGATTTTCATCTCAACAATACATAGAACATAATCAATCCTCTTCAAGCACTAAGACATTTTCTTGAGGTTTGCCTGGACTGGCTTTTCTCAATTCCTAGGCAGAAATGACCTCAAGGGCATTTTGGTCATTTGTACACAAGGGAAAAAATTAGGGCGTTACAATACTCTCATATTTTCATTATAAATACATACATACCCCAAGAAAAACACGCACTTTACCATTCACTTTTTTTGGAATCACAACTTGTCCAAAAAAGTTGTCTTGCAAATTCTCTCTTCTCTCACTTCTCAAAGATTTCTCTTTTCCTTCCACCACCCCAAAAGCCACCATCCACCACCACACCACCACCATAAATCATCCATAAAAGTACCCAACCTCTCCATTTCTAAACACCACAACTCAAGAAAAATCTTCCTTTTCTTCCTTTTCTCTTGGCCAAACTTGTTCAAGAGCTCCAAGAGAAGATTTGTTCTTCTCATTGTCTTGCAAAGATCAAACTCTTTTCCTTCAACAAGAAAAACATCTTTGGTAGGGATTTTTGTTTGGTTTTCTTTCTCAATCTCTCTTTATTTTGAAAAGTTTTGGTGTATTGGAATGTTGTGTTCTTCCTCCCATTTTCAGCCTTGATGATAAATATTTCGTTGAGTTTGTTTTCTTTTCTTTCTTCTTCACGATTTCAATTTGGTCTTCTTTCTTTCATTCTAGTTTTAGTTTTAATTGTCAATAAAATATTGGAGCTATGGCTTGATGATGATAGATCTTGGTGATGGTTGTAAAACCATCATGTGATACACCATTTAGAGCCCAAAGCTTTGGTTCTATTTTGGTTTTAAAGGATTGAGCAAAATGGAATTGTAACACCCTAATATTTAACCCAACACGCCTAGGATGCATTTAGATTAATTATTAGTCATCACTCTTTTGTTTCAGTTCTTGATTCTAGTTTATTTAAAATACTTAACGAAAATATGGGTAAATTTTTTTTTTTAAGATCAAAAACAAAACACGAGCCGCATAACTTAAAAGAGCTATGTCGTACGATCACGCATACAAGCCAAAAGGAACTAAACATATCATAAGCAAATACAAATCATAACATATCACAACATCATGCATTAACAATAATAGATAATTCATAATATATCACATAACATAGGTACTAATGTAGCAATAGGCCCACCATTAAAGGTTAGAGTGATACAATCATCCATAAGAACATAAAAAGGAAATAACAAAAGGTACAATTAGACACGATCTCTCCTGCCTATTACACCTGAACAGATAACCCCCAAAGAAACAAAAGAAGGCTATCATCTATGAGATATGTGTACAGGTGCTCTATATGAACACAAAAGACGGACAGCACAATGACCCACGGAGTGATATGACTGGTGCCTAACATCGAATTGCAGCTCTCAAGTAGGCACACCAATGAAGATCACGAACGATGCCATCATTTTCTGAAGACATGATGGAAAAAAGAAAGAGGGAATGAGAATCTTATACAAGAAACTCAGTAGGGAAACACCTCCTAACATGTGTCATCATCTACGTCCTTAGGAATCTCGGGTTTGATTATGAAATAGTGGGCATGCAAATGATGTTCAATTATTAAGTTCCAAGTATTATTAATCTAAGGTCTGTCTATTTTGTTATGCATCTTAATGCATAGATGCGACATGATGAGTCATGCCAATGCTACAACAATTCACCACGACATACAGGATGCACCCTATACTAGCATGATTGTCCTCTCGACGATTTTTGAGGTGACTTAAGTTTTTATCTATTTTATTTGGGGGCTACCCTATAATTTCTCCCATCTCAGGAGATTCTAGGTTATGAGCTTATACCTCACTAGTCGTTACTAGCTTATACTTATCCTCTCGATAAAGAAATTCCCGAGTCCATCTCAAAGTACGAGATAAGGGGCATAGGAATACTTATCCTCTCAGTAAGTACGCTTATCCTTTCGATATGTCATGCGCATAAGTCTTTATAAATCATGCATCTTGATCAATGAGTATAATCATAACATGTCATGCAATTGATCGTACAAGCATGCTTCACATCCATTGCATATATATATATATATATATATATATATATATATATATATATATATATATATATCCACAAGCATATTTGTATCGAAATAAACATGCTCCTACCCAGTATATCGGAAGTCAAGGACCGGACTCAGCTAATGCACATGCTATGTATACAAGATATATATTCAACAACTATGAACCATCATGTTCGTAATCCAAGAATAAGCATGCAAGGTCACCAAATCATGTTATACAAGTGGAGAAACACATATTCATACATTTCAGGTTCTAGTAATCGATTACATGAGCCTTGTAATCGATTACATAGTTCAAATTTTCAAAATAGGGATGCTTGAGCTTCTAGTAATCGATTACATTGGCTGTGTAATCGATTACACAGGTCAATTTTTCAAAATAGACATGTTTAAGCTCCTGGCAATTGATTACATAGACTATGTAATCGATTACCAGTGTTGAAATTGTATTATGGGCCTCAATAACATCTAAGTAATCGATTACATGTAATGGTAATCGACACAAAGGTTGAAATTGTATTATGGGCTCAAGAACATCTAAGTAATCGTTACATGTAATGGTAATCAATTACTAGAGTCTAGAAACATATTCTGGATTTCCAGAACCATGTGTAATCGATTACATGAGATTGTAATTGATTAATTAGGCCAAATATCATATCCGGGTGTTGCAAGACACTCTGGTAATCGATTACATCCCCCTGGTAATCGATTACCCGCAACCCCAAAGCAAGAAAAACCCAAGTTTTGACTTTCCTCAAGCTACCCATTCTTTCTAAAACTATTTTGAACATCATTCCAACTTTTCCTTGAAAATCAAAACGCCTTTGTTTCTAACCAAACCAAATCTTCCTTTAAAACTAACAGTTTCTTGCAAAGATCACTTAGGGACACATTTTTCCCCGTCTTAAGTCCTCAAATCTTTCAAAACTGACTTACATGACTCAAAGTTAAGATTCATCATCAACAAGGGAAATTTTAAGAACTTTATTTCTTTGACACTCCAAACATATTTGTAATGACCAATGTCCATGAAATCAAAAATTTAATATTCCTAAAGCATGCAAAGTTGTAATGTAAGACATTTCTAGTAACTAGTCTTTCTAAACTTAATTCCTAGTTAAAGAACATTCTTAGAACCAAATTTTATTCCTTTTGGAAAATGGAAATATAATATTTAGGACTTAGTTGAAAACTTGGAAAATAAATATGAATGCATTTCCATTTCTCTAGTTTTAATGCCCAAGACTTTTATTTAGAGTATTTAATCCAAAACAACGATCAACTTTAAGGTTGAAAGAGGTAAGTCTTGAACTTTAATTAGTTAGGTGATGACATAAAAATAAACATGCTAATGCAAGCTTTATTTTAATCTTTAAGATTTAGGTGATAACTTGGAAAATAAATATGAATGTATTCCCATTTCTTTCATTTAGTGCTCTAGGCTCCTATTTAGAGTAACCACTCTAAATCACCGATCAACTTTAAGGTTGAAAGGGGTAAGCCTTGAACGTAAGTTAATTAAGTGGTGACATAAACATATTACTCTCTTTTTTGCTCAACCTTTTGAAAATATAATGGAACCCAAAACTTTGGGCTCTCAATAGTCTATCACATGATGGTTTTACAACCATCACCAAGATCCATCATCATTAAGCCATAGTTCTAGCATTTTATTGGTAACCAAAACCAAAACTAGGATGAAAAAGGAAGATTAAAACCGAAAATGAAAACATGATAAAAGATGAAGAACTTGTTCATCAAACCAACAACATCAAGGCCCAAAAAAAATGAAACAAGAAACAAGAGAAGCAACAACAAAACAACAATCCCTACCAAGGGTGTTTTCTGTTCTGCAAGAAAGAGCTTGATCTTGAAAATGAGATGAGAAGAACAATCCTTTCTTTGGAGCAAGGAATGGTTTCGGCCAAGGAGAGGAAGAAAGGTTTGTATTGGGTCTTGGATCTTGGAAATGGAGAGGTTAAGTGTTTAAAGGAAGATCTATGGTGGTTGTGTGGCGGTTTGGGGTTAAGAAGTGGTGGTGAGTGGTGGTTCTTGGAAGAAATGAAGAAAAAGAAGAGGAAGAAGAACTCTTTGAGAAACCAGACAGAAACTTTGAGGATTCTTGAACTAAGATTACAAGAAATGAACAAATGACGTGATAAGAGTTTCCTTACATGTGTATTTATAGAAGAATTGGAACATGAGAGGATGAAAAAGGGGGGAAGAGGCTGTGGCTTTTCTTGAGGAACTTGGGGGGCAAGTTTCATCTTAATGTAGGTTAGGATGTGTATTTGAGGTAGATTTAATTAGGAAAAAATTTAGGAATGAGTAATTAGGCATTTAGGTGGATAATCATACATTTAGGTATTTCAAGATCATGATTAGAGAGTGATCATAAATATTTAGAGGAGTTAAGTTCATTTAGTTTGAATTAAACTCAATTAATTTGAATTTCAAATGCCAACACATTTCCTTAAATTAGGGAATAGATAGTATTCACCTTTTTGACTTTTTGATGTCTTATGACCATTTTGATTTTAGAAAGGGATTTATCTTTTTCTAAGCAATCTTAAGCTCTAACCAACGTTAATTAATTATTGTCTCAAGATTAATAATTAAAATTAATTAATATTGCTTATGTTTTCTTAATCACACAATTAAGCTCCTTAAGTGCTTAATTTGGGGGCAAAATGGTAATTTTTCATAAAAATTCCCCAGGGCCACCCGGATTTATACCGACACCATATGTTCCTTAAAAACAACATTCCAAACTTCCAAGTGAAGTCCGAGCCCAATTGGTAATTAATTCTGTATAAATTAGCCGCAGGGGTATTTTAGTAATTTCACTCATAAAAAAACCAAAAATTGAGATTTTCACCTCTAACGTCATGCACAACACAGTTAATCCCCTTCAATCATAAAACTAACCTCTTGAGGTTAGCTGGGACCGACTGTCCTTGATTTCCGGGCAGAAATGACCTCAGGGGTATTTTGGTCATTTGCACACAAGGAAAAATCAAAGTGTTACATTACTCCCCTCCTTAAAAAGAATTTTGTTCATTACCTGAGAATAGCTCGGGGTATTTCGTCCTCATATCTACTTCTAGCTCCCCTGTGAAATCTTTTGCTTTTCCTCGTCCCCATGCTACTTTAACCAAAGATACAGTCTTATTCCGCAATTGCTTGAGTCCTTTGTCCACAATCCTTGTAGGTGGTAGGTTAAAGGTTAGGTCCTCCCTTAATTGTACTTGTTCTGGCTCTAGTGCATGACTAGGGTCGGATTAATACTTTCTTAACTGGGGACATGAAAGACATTGTGAAGGTTGGATAAGTTAGGTGGTAAGGCTATACGATACGCTACTAACCCGACTCGATTAAGAATTTCAAAAGGACCAAGAAACCTGGGGCTCAACTTTTTGACTTTCATGGCTCATCCTATGCCTGTTGTAGAGGTGATCCTAAGGAATACATGTTCTCCCTCTTGAAATTCCAATGGTTTTCATCGTTTATCAGCATAGCTTTTCTGTCGACTCTGAGCAGTAAGAATCTTATCCTTAATATTCTTGATCTATTTTGTCGTTTACCTTACAACCTCAAGTCCTATTAAGCTTTGTTCTTTGGGTTCATGCCAAGATAGAGGGGATTGACATGTTCTTCAATATAAAGCTTCATACAGTGCCATACCAATACTTGCGTGATAACTATTGTTATATGCAAACTCGATTAACGGAAAGTATCTATCCCAACCCCCTCTCTGATCCAACACACACGCTCTTAACATATCCTCCAATGTTTGTGTAGTTCTCTCGAATTGGCCATCCGTTTGAGGGTGGTAAACCATGCTTAGACATAGCTTTGAACCCAACGCCATCTGAAAAGCTCCCCAAAACTGTGACGTAAACTGCAGATTTCAGTCTGAGATTATCGTTGATGGCATTCCATGTAACTTCACAATCTCTTAGATGTATAATTGGGCTAGCCTATCTAATGAGTAAGTCACTTTGATAGGTAAAAAATGGGCTGACCTAGTCAGTATATGGCATCATGACCCCCTTGGGTCCTAGGTAGCCTTGTCATGAAATCCATTGAGATGCTATCCCATTTGCATTCGGGGATCGACAGGGGTTGTAACATTCTAGAGGGTTTTTGGTGCTCATCTTCACCTTCTAATAGACTAAGCACTTACTTACCCATATTCCTACGTCTCTTTTCAATCTGGGCCACCAAAACATATTCTTTAAGTCTTGATACATCTTGGTGGTGCCGGGGTGAATGGTGAAATGGCTCTTATAGGTCTCCTCCAAAATTTCCCTTTGGAGGTCACCGCTTGCAGGTACACAAATTCGACCTTCAAACTTCTACAGTCCATCAGCTCCCTGGGTAAAACCTTTCAACTTCCTTAATTTTCCTGCCTCTATTATCTCCTTAAACCCCTCATCCTCTTGTTGAGCTAGAGTGATTCTCTCCTTGAACTCACTCGTTACACTGAGATGGCATATTCTCATGCTCTCGGTGGTCAATGTCATCCCCAAATTCATGTCTCTAAACTTCTCTATCAACTCTGTCCCCTTCACCATCCTATGTGATAGATGTAATGACTTCTGACTCAAGGCATCAGCTACCACATTGGCCTTGCCAAGGTGATAGTTCAACCCAAAGTTGCAGTCCTTCAGGAATTCGATCCATCTCCTCTGCCTCATATTCAACTCCTTTTAATTAAAAAGGTACTTGAGACTTTTATGATCAGAGAAAACCTCAAACTTCACTCCATACAAATGGTGTCTCCATACCTTCAAAGCAAACACCACGGCTGCTAATTCAAGGTTATGGATGGGGTAGTTTGCTTCGTGAGGCTTGAGTTGTCTATACGCATAGACCACCACTTGCTTATTTTGCATTAGGACACATCCCAAACCTTTCCCTGAGGCATCACAGTACACCTCAAAAGGAAAATAGAGGTCAGGTAATACTAGCACTGGGGTTGTAGTCAACTTCACTTCAACTCTTGAAAACTCTTTTCGCATTCAGGGGTCCAAACAAAAGCAGCATTCTTCCTAGTAAGCTTGGTTAAGGGTAAGGAAATCTGGGAAAATCCCTTACTAAACCTACGATAATAGCCAGCTAGCCCTAAAATGCTTCGTACTTCCATTACCGTGGTAGGTCTTTCCTAACTCATCACAGCTTCTATCTTACTAAGATTTACCGCAATACCTCCTTTTGACATTACATGCCCTAAGAATTTCACCTCCTTCAACCAAAATTCACACTTAGATAGCTTGGCATATAGTTTCTTTTCCTTTAGAATCTCCAAAACTATCCTCAAATGACACTCATGCTCCTCATGGGTCTTCGAATAGATGAGAATGTCATCTATGAAAACAACCATAAACTGATCTAAATAGGGTCTAAAGATCCTATTCATATAATCCATAAACATAGCAAGAGCATTAGTCAATCCAAACGACATAACTATGAACTCAAAATGTCCATACCGAGTTCTAAAGGCAGTCTTAGGTATGTCCTCATCCTTAACTCTAATATGATGATAACCTGATCTCAAATCAATCTTGAAAACACAACTGCTCCCCTCAACTAATCCATTAAATCATCAATCCTAGGTAAAAGGTACTTATTTTTCACCGTCACTCAGTTCAACTGCCTATAATCCACATACAACCTCATACTCCTATCCTACTTTTTGACAAACAACATCGGGGCTCCCTATGGTGAAGCACTAGGCCTCACAAACTTTTTCTTTAAAAGCTCCTCCAACTCGGTTTTTAACTAGGTAAGCTCCAACGGGGACATTTTATAGGGTAATTGTGGTTTAGAGTTGTGTTTAGGTGTATCTTTGATTAGGATTAAGATTAGGAATTTTTAAGAAAGTGTTTAGGTGAGAAAATGTGTAATCAAGGTTGTCAAGACACATTTAAGGAGTGTTCTTGCATCATTAGTGAGTTATAAACTCATTTTAGTGTATAAACAATTCTAGACACAATTCCTTGATTTAAGGAATTGGAGAGAGAAAACACTATTCAAGATTCCTGTAACATCCTAATTTTTAACCCAATACTCTAGAACATACTTAGGTTAATCATTAGTCTGTTACTTCATAGTTCTCAATTTTACTTAGAAATACTTAGCAGAAAATACGGGTAAATTTTTTTTTGAAATACAAAGTGAGAGCCGCGTGATGCGATGTAACAGGTAACGGGCAAAACATACATTCCATAACGTTATAGCATAAAGCACATAAAGGCACATCATGGGAAAACACTGAATAACATCTTATATATATATAACTTGCCCACTTATAAGTGTGGGACTTAATTTGGTACAACACGAGTAATACAATCTAAAAAGGAAATACAGGAGAAAATGCAACGGAAACTATAAAAGCAACTCCCCTACCCAAGTGCAACTAACGGGATAACCTCTAATACAAAAGGAGGTTCATCTCCATCTAAGTGTGTGTGCTCTACCCGGGTACTCCATCGGACGATCGCCACTCTCATCAAGGCCCATCTCGCGAATGAGGTAAATATCCGGGAAACTGGGCGAGCTCCTCGGGCGTGAAGAGGAGGAACGAGGATCAAGCGTGACCCCCGCGGTATGGCTGCATCTCCGATCGTCGTGCGAGCCGTGGCTGAGTCACGGTATCCTCACTGCCCTCCCTCAATGGTGGGGGAGAGGGGGCAGAGCTCTTGCTATACGGATGGGTAGGCGGGTCCTCGGACGGGTCGGTCTCCGAGAAGTAGGTCCGGCACGAGTCGATAGTCTCGCATGGCTAAGGCGGCGGTGTGCATGCAGAGCACTCTCGCCATGCGTGACGCTGCGCCAAAACCCGCTTGTCGTCGCCATAGGGTGCAGTCAGGGAGAAGCGATGGGTGTGCACGGGATGAGCGAAGGGGCGTCCTACGAACATGAAAACCCGCATCGTGCACTGTCTCTCAAAATGGTATGACCCGTGAGCCGGGTCATAGTGCACCTCCCACGTCGGCGTGTCCATGAACACTACGAACGTCGCCATCTGAAGACGTGACGGAAAGAAAGAGATAGACGGAGTGAGAATCTTGCTAAAGAATCTCAGTAGGGCCTCCTACTACCTAGGTGTCATCATCTACGTCCTCAGGAACCTTGGGTTTAATTATACAAAATGACTGAACATGCATTAAGTTCATTTTAAAATTTAAAATATGCTTTAGCCAAGGTCCATTCATTTTAGGATGATCTTAATGTCATGAATGCAACATAATAGAAAATGTATGCATGGCACTACCTAATGCACATACATAAAAACATAACATCAAGCGTCATCGTACTTAGTGGCATAAAGTGGCAATAGAAACATTCATATGGGACAAACTTAGTGACATAATCATAATCATGAAACTTCTCTTCCTCATGGGCCACCCTAAAAGACAATCGAACTGGGGGTGCTCGGCTGAACCGGTGTCACCCAGAACGTGTCATACATCTAGGTTATGAGCTCATACCTTAACTAGTCGTCACTAGTTCTTACTTACCACTTAACGATAAGCATATCATAAATCATAAATCCTGGCTATCTGAGTACGGGTTAGGGGGCAAAACTCTTAGGGGTGCTCGGCCGAACCTGTAACGCCCCGATTTTCGCTAAACTTTCATAATGACCAAATTGCCCCTGAGGTCATTTTTACCCGAAACACGAGGACAGCCGGCTTTGGCCATCCTCATAGGGTTCATATGTTATATGAAGGGGATTGTATGAGCATGAGTGCCTAACAAAGCAGGAAAACCTCATTTCTGAGATTTCTGCGCGTAAATGACCAAAATACCCCTATAACAGGATTAAGGCAGTTTTAAGTTCCGTTTCGACCCGGACTTTGTTCTAGGTTCAAAACAATGATTTTAAGGCATGAACTATGTTTGTTTAAGTCCCGGAGGTTCCGGGCAACTTTTGGTGAAAATTACGGTTTTGCCCCTGCATATTTCATTTTCAGCTTAATGAGCCGCTTAACTCCAAACCTAAACAATATTAGGCTCTAATTAAAGGTTAATTAATTTCCATAATTAATCTAGAGCCAAAACCATCATTTAGAATTAATTGGAACCTAAAATTGCTTAGGAAAATTCAAATCTCATCCTAGTCTTATTCTTTAAAAAGGAATAAGAATTTGTGAATAGTGTCGAATAGTGTTTCCACTATTCACATCAACTTTTCTTTTCAAGACAAGTTATCACACCCACATCACTAGTCTTAGAGGTGTTGACTCCCCTAATCCTTCTAGACCACCTCTAACCTAGGGATTTGTGGCTTTAAATAACCTATTAGTGCACCTAAGTACCTACTTAGCAACTTTTAATCCTAAGCCTAATCTATGTTGTAACACCCCGATTTCTTTGTCCGAGGGAAATGACCAAAATGCCCCTGAGGTCATTTCCTGACCCGAGCTCGAGGGTAACCAACTCGGTCATCCTCGAAGGGTCAACTCAATGTTTGAAGGGGATTGAATGGCCTTTGAATGCTTTCGGAAGCGAAAATTTCGTTTCAGCAGTTCGGTCAAAATGACCAAAATACCCCTATAGCGTTTTTACGCGGGTAAAGGTGCCGTTTGAGCCCGGAACTTTCCCAAGAGGTTTAAAAACATGTTTTCATGTGTCTAGAGGTCTCTGTTCAAGTCCCGGTGGCCCCGGGCAGTTTTAGTGCAAAATTACGATTTTGCCCCTAGGATAGTGCTTTTGAGCTTAATGACGTAATTAAGCAAACCTAAGCAATATTAGGCTCTAAACGAAGATTAATTTATTTCCCTAATTAATCTAGAGCCAAAATAATTTATTGAAGTTAATTAGAACCTAAAATTGCTTAGATTAAACTTAAATCCCTTTTTAGAACTCAAAACTCCTAGTCTTGGAATCTTGAATAGTATTTTCTCTTTCCAATTCCTTAAATCAAGGAAATGTGTCTAGAGTTGTTTAGACTCTAAATTGAGGATTTAACTCACTAATGGTGCAAGACCACTCCTTAATTATGTCTAGACCACCTTAATTACCCATTTACCTTACCAAAACACTATCTTACAAATTCCTAATCTTAAGCATAATCAAAGATACACCTAAACACAACTCTAAACCACAATTAAAATGCAAAGAAACCTCCCCCATAGGCTGATGCATATTCGGCCATCTCTCTCCAATTACCACACATATTAAATTGTTTGCTCACTCAAAGAACCATGCTTGAGCCATACCTCACCATGCTTTGAACCATACCTCACCATACCTCAAGAACACATTATCTCACCTCATGGAACTCATGGAAAGCCTCCAATCTGCACCCTCATGGCCGAAACCTCTTCACCCATGAGCTCCCTCCATTTGTTTCATTTCTCTATAAATAGAATGCCTTGAGTAGCTTGCACCACTTTTAGATCATTTGCTAAGTTTAGGAACTCTCAAAGCTTTTCTTTTTCTCTCAAAGTTTTTGTGTTCTTCAAGTTCTTGGAGTTCCTCAAGTTCTTCATCTTCTTCATCTTCTTCATCTTCTTCTTCCATCTTCAAGTTCATCACATCAAGTAGGGATTTTCTTTCAAGTATTCCTTTCTTTAAAGTTCTTGTTCTAAGCTTTATGTTTATAGTTTCACTTGATTCTTTTTAGAACTTCTTTTCTTCTCCTTGTTCCTTCCCATTTCGGCCATAGGCCTTAGAGAACAAAGGAATGAGAGCTTGAAAATGAGAGTTTCATGATGATGTTCATCACTTGAAACAAACTCTAGAGCTTGATCTTTGTTCTTGAGCAAAAATGTTTCTAGTTTTTCCTTCCTTGAACTCTTGAGAACTTTAGCTTTAATGATGTTTTAAAATGGCTCTATGAACTCAATGATGAGGACTCATGATGTTGGTGTTAATATATCATCAAGATCATGAACTCTAGAGTTTTAAAATGTTCCTTTTTCTTCTTGAAGATTTCGGCCATTTCCTTAAATTTTTCTAAGCTTCATGATTTGATTTCCTAAAAGTATTATGTTAAGTTTTAAAGAACTCTAAGCTTGGCTTTACCTTGTTTGGATGAGTTTGGGTTATGGTTTAAATTCCTTTAAAGTCTTGTTAAGAGCTCTAGAAAGATAAAATGAACTTGCATAATTTATTTTATGCTTACATCCATATTTACATTCTTGCTATGCATCTTTGCTTTCTAGCTATCACCTAAGAACATAAAGATTAAAATGGAACTTGTATCATCACTTAATTTATTTCTCGAAGCCTTTCTATTTCGGCCTTAAAATCGATTGTTGTTGGGCCTAGAGCACTAAAATAAAGAATTGAACTTGCATTACCATCTAATTAATTTCTCGAATGCCTATCTATTTCGGCCTTAAAGTCGATTGTTGTTGGGCCAAGAGCACTAAAATAAAGAATTGAACCATGCATATTTACCTTCAAGCTTGCACGTCTAAGTTTATGCCTCGCATATTTACTTTCAAACTTGCACGTTTAAGTTTATGCCTTGCATATTTAAATTTAAGTCATCGCTTTACTTTGTAAGCAAGATTAAAAATGAAAAGCATGAGCACGCTTAGTTTATGTCAGAACTTAAGAACCTAGAGCTCAAAGACTTGCCTATTTCATTCCAAGATAAAGTTAAATGTGAATGTATTCCTTGAATGCATAATTTCGCCAAGTAGTGATGATGGACTTGCAATGAGTTTTCATCTAGCTACTAGGACCAATAGTCTATGTTTTAAGTTTTCCTTAAAGCTTTACAATCTTTATAAGGTTATGTCATCACAAGTTGTGATTTTATTATCTTTTAGGGGATGGAATATGTTTTGGTCAGTGACCTAAGGCTTCACTTAGCCTCTTGATGAATTAAAATGTTTTGCAAAGAGTTTTAGAAGTTCTAGATTGATTCCAAGAGAAACTAGTTAACTTATGTACCTAGAAATGTCAATTTAACTCTCTCATTTAAGTTAAATGTTTTCGGTTCTGATGTGATGAGTGTGATGTTGTATGATGATGTTTTGATGTGTTGGAATGTGTGAAAATATCATGTGATGATGTAGAAGCGAACCTATGCATGATAGGTAAGAAACTAGCTAACTAGAAATACCGTAAAGCTAGAATTTAACATAGTTTTGACCCATTTGTCTATGGAACTAATCCAAACTGTTTTAATGGGAACATAATCAGATTTAGATTGTTTAGACATGAAAAACTTGGTATCATTTGAGTTAGGAATGCCTCATAAAAAACTAGTAACTAGAAAACCGTAAAAATGCAAATGTAGAACTCTTAGAACATTTAATTTTCTGGATTCTGTCCAGCACCCTTACAACATGGTAAACATGATTAATAATTAGTCCTTAAGCATAGGAATGCCTCATAATTGATTTAGATTTAATATATAGCCTTCAAGTAAAAACGGAACCAAGAAAGGGTCTAAAACGTAAGTTCTAGAACCCCGTATTCACATGTTAGGATTTCCACCCTATGCTATTCAGATTTAAAAGTAAAATGAGAGGATTATGAATGATGTTTAATTATGAGCCTTAGGTGCTTAAAATATGAACGATGGATGTAGAGAACTATATCTCAAGATTAAGACCCGTAAGGGTCAAAGCATAAGCTACCGTAAGGGTAAGCGTTTGGATGTTTTATGATGATGCATGAAGTATGCTGATGATGATGATGTTATTCATATGAGGAATTTATGAGGTTATATGTTTATGTGGCATAAAGCAAATTTGGAAGGAAATTCAGTGTAATGACCGCAGTCGCCGAATTCCGACAAATTTGGGGACTTAAAGAGATTTTGAAAATTAAGGTACTAAGATGGGTTCTAGGATGACACCGGTTCGCCGAGCACCTCCATAGAACTCATGTGACATCGGTACCATTTTATACTCTTAGGTGACACCGTTCGCCGAGCACCCTAAGAGGTTTGCCCCTAACCCGTACTCAGATAGTCGGGATTTATGATTTATGATACGCTTATCGTTAAGTGGTAAGTAAGAACTAGTGACGACTAGTTAAGGTATGAGCTCATAACCTAGATGTATGACACGGTCTGGGTGACACCGGTTCGGCCGAGGACCCCAGCTCGATTGTCTTTAGGGTGGCCCATGAGGAAGAGAAGTTTCATGATTATGATTATGTCACTAAGTTTTGTCCCATATGAATGTTACTATCGCCACTTTATGCCACCAAGAATGATGATGCTTGATGTTATGTTTTATGTATGTGCATTAGGTAGTGCCATGCATACATTTTCTATCATGTTGCATCCGTGACATTAAGATCATCCTAAAATGAATGGACCTTGGCTAAAATATATTTTAAAGTTTAAAATGAACCTAATACATGCTCAGTCATTTTGTATAAATAAACCCAAGGTTCCTGAGAACGTAGATGATGACACCTAGGTAGTAGGAGGCCCTACTGAGATTCTTTAGTAAGATTCTCACTCCCTCTATGTCTTTCTTTTCCGTCACGCTCTTCAGATGGCGACGTCGTGGTGTTCGTGGGACACGCCGACATGGGAGGTGCACCATGACCGGGACCCCGGGTCATTCCATTTTGTGGGACGATGCACGGTTAGAGTATTCATGTTTATGGGTCGACCCTTCACTCCCCCTGACATTCCCATCAAGCCTCCCCGCTTTCACCTTTTGGCGACGACCTGGTATTCGAGCGCCACGCCCCTAGAGGAGAGGCTTTGTCGCACTCCCATCATCCACGCCCGCCGCCGAGACTACCCCCAGATGTGCCCGCTGTTCGCCGTCTTTTCTGAGACGGATCCTTCCGAGGATTCGGCAACCCAGGCACCCTCCGAGGATCTTCCCTCCATACCTATGGACTTTGGAGAGGATAGCGAGCCCACCGTGACTCAGCCGAGGCGCACGACGACCGGAGATGCGGCCATACCCCTGGCTCACACTCGATCCCCCGCCCCGCTTCACGCCCGAGGAGCTCGCCAGCTTCTGATATCTGCCTCGATCACGAGATAGTCGCCAGTAGGAGGCCGTGGATGGCCCGAGTTAGAGCACACACCACTTAGATGGGGATAAACCTTCTTTTGTTTAAAGGTTTCCCATTAGATGCACTCGCGTAGGCGAGTAGATTATGTTTATGCTTATGTTGTACTTTCTTTTATGCATTTCCCTTGTACTAAATTAAGACCCACACTTATAAGTGGGCAAGTTATATATATATGAGATGATATTCAGTGATGTTCATGTTGTGCCTCATGTTATGATGTTGTGAGATAATTGTTTCACTTTACATGGTGTACCGCTTATCGCATCACGCGGCTCTCACTTTTATTTCAAAAAAAATTTACCCGTATTTTCCGCTAAGTAATTCAAAGATAAATGAGAACTATGAAGTAACAGACTAACGATTAACCTAAATATGTTCTAGAGTATTGGGTTAAAAATTAGGATGTTACATATGTCACACCAAAGCACACTTCTAGAACATGGTTTAAGGAGATATTTCTCCTCCCCAAGGCTGCCAAGAATGGCGCCATTTTCCCTTAGAAAATCATCAAAAAGTTAGTCTATGTGTTCAAGCTATCTTGTGACATATGTCTTGAACACTTTCAATCAATGATCAACTTTCAAGAAAAATTGTCACTCAAGACTCAAAGAATATTTTATATGGTCAATCAAGGCTTTCAATTCATTTCTAAAATGAAAATAATTATGTCTTTCAAACTCAAAAAGAATGATTTGTTTTTGTGGTCATTCAAGCTTTCCATCAAACTTTTTCAAGACAACATGTCTTACAACACATTACCTATGCTTTGGAATTTAAGTCTAGAAAATTTTCTCCTCTTTTTGGGCATGAGAAGCATGGTTTCTCTTCAGATTTTGCAGCCCAAAATTTTAAGTTTTTATGCATTTTTAAAGGTTTGAAAATAAGGTACATGCTAGCCATACTTTAGGACATGCATAGCTAGACTTTTCACCATGCTTTGAATGACTTTACACCATGCTTTGAACAAGATTTTTCCTTCCTCATGTGGCTGTAAAAGTGGCCGAAATTCTCCCCCCAAAAGGCCTCCAATATTCAATTCATTTCACTTCTCTATAAATAGGTAGCTTAGGGAACTTGAAGCACCTTTGTTCATTTCACTAAAGCTTTGAGTTAGAGCACTTTGAGTTTCTTTCTCTCAAGTTCAAGAGCTCATCCTCTCCAACCTCTTCATCTTCTTCACATCCTCTCAAATCCCAAACTCTAGGTAGGGAGCTCTTCAAGAATGCTTTCTTTTATTTTCATGCTCAATGTTTATCTTGCTTGAAAGTTGTGTTGTTAGTAAGTTTTCTTCCCAAGCATTATTTCGGTTTCTTCTTTTCTCTTCCTTTTCATTTTCGGCCTTAAGGCCATGGTAGTGAGAGCTTGATGATGAGTGCTCTCAAAGATGAAACCATGAGTTCATCCTAAAGTGAGGCCTCTAAAGCTTGAACCTTTCTTAAGAAAAAGTTCCATCCTTTCTCCTTTTTCTTTCATTTTCGGCCTCTAGACCAAAATGAGGAGAGCTTGATGATGAGTGCTCTCTTGGGATAACCATGTGTTCATCCTAACATGAGACCTCTAAAGCTTGTGTTTTGTTTGAGAAAAGTTTTATCTTTTTCATGTTTGGTTAAGACAAGGCTATGTTTTCATGAAAACTCTTTTCGAGCTTTTTGTTCCTAGATGTTTCGGCCATGGAGGCTTAAGGTGCTTGGAAAAATGGTAGCTTTGTAATGAGTGCTTCATGTTGGCCTTTGTCACATGAACAAACTCTAAAGCTTGAGTTTTTCCAAGAAAGGTTTCTCCTTTTCAAAGTCTTGGTCAAGAATGAGTTATGTTTCTTGATGTCTTGAAACTTTCCTTTTCTTTTGTTTAGGTTTCGGCCATGAAGGCCTCTTGGACTTGAAATATGAGAAGCTTGATGATGAGAGTTGTGTGATGATGTTTGTCACATGAACAATCTCTAAAGCTTGAGTTTTCAAAAAAATAAGTTTACTATTTTCAAGTTTTGCTCAAGACATAGTTATGTTTCTCTTGAACCTTGAAAACCTCATTTCTTTTCCCTTGAGTTTTCGGCCTTGAAGGCCTTTGGGACTTAGAAAAATGGTAGCTTGATGATGAGGGCTTCATGTTGATGTATGTCACATGAACAAAACTCTAGAGCATAAATTTGGTTTCTAGGCCAAGTATGTTTTGGTTTCTTTCCTTTATGTTGGTCATGAGTTTTGTGTTGTTAATAAATGTAGAGTATTGTAAAAATACTCAATGATGAGGACTTGAGATGTTGGTGTTTGAACCACCAAGATCTTGGTCCCTAGAGTTCAAAAATAAGGTTGTTTCCTCATGATGAGGATTCGGCCACCTCATGGACTTTGAGGATATGATTTTCTTTTATACAACTTAGCAACACTAGTGTTTTCTCTTCTTGTGAGGATGAGTTATGGGTTGAAACTTTGTTTCCTTTAAAGTCTTGCAAGAGCTCTAAACAAGATATAAAAGAAGTTGCATCCACGTTTACGTTTATGCTTTGCATTAGCACATTTATTTCTTATGCCATCACTAAGACCCAAGATAATGAATGAACTTGCACCATGCACGTTTATGTTTCAAGCTTTGCATCTCATTTTATATTTCAAGTCATCACTAAACTCTAAGAATAAGAATGGAGATGCATTTCATCTTTTACTTTGTGCTATCACTTTATTTTCTAAAGGACTATAAAATGAAATGCATAACACGTCTATTCTATGTCATCACTTGAAACTTTAGAGCTCAAAGACTTGCCCATTTCATCTTAAGAAAAGAATTAAATCAAGGAGGTATCTCCTTGAACATCATTCGGCCATGTGATGTAAATGGCTCTAGGATGAGTTTCATTTAACTACAAGGGCCTATAATGCATGTCTTAGAATTTTTCTAAGCTTTGATGCACTTAACCAAGGTTTTAAACATGTTTTCAAGTTTTGAATCATTGTCAAGAGCAACCCGAAATGGCTGCTGCCCTTGATGTTCCATGATGAGTTTTGGCAAAATAAACTTTGATTTTTCATGGTCTTGAAGTCCCAAAAAGGTTCCAAGAGAAACTAGCAAGTTATATGGTTGAAAGAAAGGTTTTTCTCATGATTTTATGCCTTAAAGGTTTTCGGTTCTGCCTTAGTAATTTCATCACCTTAAATTCTGTTTTGGGTGGTCTAAATATGTTGTAATACCTTGCCAAGTATGTGATAATTGTTCTAGACTCTTTAAAGCATTATTAGTGGCTTTGTTTGCTTAATATGTGAATTATAGAACTATAAAGAATGGCAACATGAGTTTCTGCCCAGCCTTGATAAAATATTTAGAATCACATTAGATTATGTCTAGATGTGTGGGAGTGACTCATAATTGGCCTAGGTATTAATTATTGCACCATAGAAAAAGTCGGATGTGAGAAAGGGCTTAAAACGCATTTTCTAGAACACGTAATTCATCAAATATGAACAACTACATAAAGCTGTCCAACTATAATTAATAGGATTTAGAACTTAATGGATTATGGTAATGAGGTTAATCAATCCCATAAACATACTAGAAAGTAATGGGAAAGTTGAGGTTACCCGATTTAGGGATTTTTACCTTAAGGGATGATTATGCGCCCCTAAGTTTGATGATGAATTGATGTGTTAGCTCATGACGTGTATGGTGCCATGTGAACTATTATCCCTATGTGATAGCTTGTATTAACATGTGATTATTGCTGTAAAAGAACTTTAGAGATGCCGAGGTAGTAATTATATGTTATGCATTAATTATGTGGCATCTTAAAGAAACATGTTAAACTTAGGATGACTTAGAACATAAGAATGTAATCCTTTGAAACCACCGAATTAAGGGTGGGGACAATGTGATTCCAGCCCCCTAAACCCGTACTTAAAGTCGGGAAGTTGACTTATCCAAATGGATAAAGTCTAGATGCTAGTGACGACTAGTGTGGTATGAGCTCATAACCTAGAGTTTTCTCAAAAGGGAGAAATATTAGGGCGGCCCAGTTAAGTAAAGGTTCTTATGTCACCTAAGTAAACCAGTTATATGTTTTATGTTCCATGTACCAGTTATATGATTTATGTTCCATGTACCAGTTATATGATTTACGTTCTACGTACCAAGCTACATGATTTATGTCTATGACTTTAGTATAAAAGCCTATGTAACACAAGTTCCATGATAAAAAGAACGGATTCTCGGAAAATGAGATTTTGGAAAACTCATAACTGAACCTATGTATGTCCATTATTTTATAAATAAATCCGAGATTCCTGGAGACGTATATGATGACACCTAGGATAGAAGGAAAACCCTACTGAGTTTCTTTAGTAAGAATCTCACTCCCTCTATCTTTTCCTTTCCATTACGTCTTCAGAGCGAGATGGCAACCTTCGTCCTATTCATTGACACTCCACGGTGGGAGATCCACCACGACCCGGAGTATGGGTCCTACCATTTTGAGGGCCGATGTACCTTACGTGTATTCATGTTCGTTGAACGGCCATTTTCGCACCGTGTCTATAGCCACCACTTCACCCTAGCATCCCCCTACGACGATCCCGCGATTTTTGAGCATGCACGACCCCAATGAGAGCAGAACCTGCGGGCCCCCTCTGACCGTTCAACCGATTTGCCGGTATACGTGCCGTTGACACAACACTCGGAGGAGGACCCTATAGAGGATGTCCCCATGGGTCATGAGGACTCTGCCCCCACTCCACCGCAGCGACCGACGGGCAGCGAGGAGACGGTTACCCAGCGACGGAGAGCTCTGGCACCAGGACCACGACCTCGACGTGGGCGGCCCATCCAGTCGCAGGGTATGCCTGCCCCGGCCGAGCTCCGCCCATGGATTGGCTACGTCCCTCCATACCCGTGATCTCATTGCATAGACAGAGGGTAGGTCTCAGTGCACGCACACCACTAGTATGGATGAAACCCCTTTTTGCGTTGGGGTTATCCATCATAGATTGCACGGGGATCGGGATGTTTTCTTTCAGTTCTTTTCGATGTATTTCTGTTTTCTGTTGTATTTATTTATACATTATGTATTTCAGTTATGATTGATGTTATGTTTGATATTATGGTTTGGAGCCATTCCTATGTTATCGTTCCGTATACTATGATACCGACTCATAAAGTTACGCGCGGCTTCTATTTTAAGTAACGATTTCAAAAAAAAAGTTGGCTCGTATTTTCGTTAAGTCTATTTTCTTAAGAAGATGAACCATGCCAGCAAGTAACGACTAATATTTGGCCTAAGTACGTACTAGTAGTATTGGGTCGAATATTAGGGTGTTACAGAACCGGTGTCACCTAAGAGTATAAATCGGTACCGATGTCACATGAGTTCTATGGAGGTGCTCGGCCGAACCGGTGTCATCCTAGAACCCATCTTAGTACCTTAATTTTCAAAAATCTCTTTAAATCCCCAAATTCGTCGGGAATTCGGCGGCATGATGGCATTACGTCAAATTCCTTCCAAATTTGCTTAATGCCACATAAACATATATCCTCATGAATTCCTCATATGAATAACATCATCATCATTTACATACCACATGCATCATCATGGAACATTCAACCGTTTATCTTTACGGTAGCTTATGCTTTGACCCTTACAGGTCTTAATCATGAGATATGGTTCTCTAACATTCGTCGCTCATATTTTATGCACCTAAGGGCTCATAATTAAACATCATTCATCATCCTCATGTTCAAACTTAAATCTGAATAGCATAGGGCAGAATTCCTACCTTGTGATTACAGGGTTCTAGAACTTACGTTTTAGACCCTTTCTTGGTTCTGTCTTCGCCTAAGGCGCTATGAATTAAATCTAAATCAATTATGAGGCATTCCTATGCTTAAGGACTAATTAATAATCACGTTTATCATGTTGTAAGGGTGCTGGACAGAATCCAGAAAAATAAATGTTCTAAGAGTTCTAAACTTGCACTTTTACGGTTTTCTAGTTACCAGTTTCCCTATAGGTGCTAGAATTCGATTCTAATCCAAATGTTACCAAGTTTTTCATGTCTAAACAATCCTAATCTGATTATGCTCCCATTAAAATAGTTTGGATAAGTTCCATAAACAAATGGGTCAAAACTATGTTAAATTCTAGCTTTACGGTATTTCTAGTTAGCTAGTTTCTTACCTATTATGCATAGAATCATTTCTACATCATCATATGATATTTTCACACATTCTAACACATCAAAACATCATCATACAACATCATACTCATCATATCAGAACCGAAAACATTTGGCTTTAGTAAAGGATTTAAATTGACATTTCTAGGTACATAAGTTAACTAGTTTCTCTTGGAATCAATTTAGAATTTCTAAAACTCTTTGCAAATCATTTTAATTCATCAAGAGGCTAAGAGAAGCCTTAGGTCAATGACCAAAATATATTTCATCTCCTAAAAGGGAATGAAGTCATATCTCATGACAACATAACCTTGAAAAGGTTTGTAAAGCTTTAAGGAAAACTTAGAATATAGGCTATTGGTCCTTGTAGCTAGATGAAAACTCATTGCAAGTCCATCATCACTACTTGGCCGAAAATATGCATTCAAAGGATGGTTTCACATTAAACTTTAACTTGAAATGAAATGGGCAAGTCTTTGAGCTCTAGGTTCTTTAAGTTATAACATAAAATAAACGTGCTCATGCTTTTTGTTTTTAATCTTGCTTACAAAATAAAGTGATGACATAAATTAAATATGCAAGGCATAAACTTAAACGTGCAAGCTTGAAGGTAAATATGCGAGGCATAAACTTAAACGTGCAAGCTTGAAGGTAAATATGCAAGGTTCAATTCTTTATTTTAGTGCTCTTGGCCCAACAACAATCGACTTTAAGGCCGAAATAGATAGGCATTCGAGAAATTAATTAAGTGGTAATGCAAGTTCAATTCTTTATTTTAGTGCTCTAGGCCCAACAACAATCGACTTTAAGGCCGAAATAGAAAGGCTTTGAGAATTAAATCAAGTGATGATACAAGTTCCTTTTTAATCTTTGTGTTCTTAGGTGATAGCTTGAAAGTAAAGATGCATAGCAAGAATGTAAATATAAATGCAAGCATAAAATAGATTATGCAAGTTCATTTTATCTTTCTAGAGCTCTTAACAAGACTTTAAAGGAACATAAACCTCAACCCAAACTCATCAAACCAAGATAAAGTAAAGTCTAGAGTTCTTAGAACTCAAAACAACATCTTAGAAAATCAAACCATAAGGCATATAAAAGAAAAGGAAATGGCCGAAACATCTAGGCAAGAAAAGAAATATTTGAAACTCTAAAGTCCATGATCTTGGTGATATATTAACACCAACATCATGAGCCCTCATCATTGAGTTCATAGAATCATTTTAAAACATCATCAAAGCTAAAGTTCTCAAGAGTTCAAGAAAGGAAGAACTAGAAACATTTTTACTCAAGAACAAAGATCAAGCTCTAGAGTTTGTTTCAAGTGATGAACATCATCATGAAACTCTCATCATCAAGCTCTCATTTCTTTGAACCTCAAGGCCCATGGCCGAAAATGAGAAAGAACAAGGAAAAGAAAAGAAGTTCTAAAAAGAATCAATAGAAACTATAAACATAAAGCTTAGAACAAGAACTTTAAAGAAAGGAATACTTGAAAGAAAATCCCTACTTGGTGTGATGAACTTGAAGATGGAAGAAGAAGATGAAGATGATGAAGAACTTTGAAGAACTTGAAGAACACTAGAACTTTGAGAGAAAAGAAAAGCTTTGAGTGTTCCTAAACTTAGCAAATGATCTAAAAGTGGTGCAAGCTCCTCAAGGCATTCTATTTATAGAGAAATGAAACAAATGGAGGGGGTGAGGGGCTGAAGGGGCTTCGGCCATGAGGTGCAGAATTGGAGGTATCCATGAGTTCCATGAGGTGAGATAATGTGGTCTTGAGGTATGGTGAGGTATGGCTCAAAGCATGGTGAGGTATGGTTCAAGGTATGGCTCAAGCATGGTTCTTTGAGTGAGAAAACAATTAAACATGTGGCCAATGGGGAGGTGTACTGGCCGAAATGCATTAGCCCATGTGGGGTTGTGTTTGCATTTTAATTGTGGTTTAGAGTTGTGTTTAGGGGTATCTTTGATTATGCTTAAGATTAGGAAGTTGTAAGAAAGTGTTTAGGTAAGGAAAATGGATAATTAGGGTGGTCTAGACATAATTAAGGAGTGGTCTTGCACCATTAGTGAGTTAGATCCTCAATTTAGAGTCTAAACAACTCTAGACACACTTCCTTGATTTAAGGAATTGGAGAGAGAAAACACTATTCAAGATTCCAAGACTAGGAATCTTGAGTTCTAAAAAGGGATTTAAGTTTAATCTAAGCAATTTTAGGTTCTAATTAACTTTAATAAATTATTTTGACTCTAGATTAATTAGGAAAATTAATTAATCTTCATTTAGAGCTTAATATTGCTTAGGTTTGCTTAATTACGTCATTAAACTCAAAAATACTATTCTAGGGGCAAAATCATAATTTTGCACTAAAACTGCCCGGGACCACCGGGACTTGAATAGAGACCTCTAGACACATGAAAACATGTTTTTAAACCTCTGGGGAAAGTTTCTGCTCAAACAAAGACCTTGACCATAAAACGCTTATAGGGGTATTTTGGTCATTTTGACCAAACTCATGAAACGAAATTTTCGCTTGCGAGAGCATTCAAAGGCCATTCAATCCCCTTCAAACATTGAGTTGACCCTTTGAGGATGACCGAGTTGGTTACTCTCGAATTCGGGTCAGGAAATGACCTCAGGGGCATTTTGGTCATTTCCCTCGGACAGAAAAATCGGGGTGTTACAATTCCAAGAGTGAAATCTTGAGTTTTAGAAAGGAGATTTAAATCTAATTTAAGCAATCTTAGGTTCTAATTAATTTTAATAATTTATTTTGACTTTAGATTAATTATGGAAATTAATTAATCTTCGATTAGAGCCTAATATTGCTTAGGTTTGCTTAATTACATCATTAAGCTCAAAAGCACTATTCTAGGGGCAAAATGGTAATTTTGCACTTGTAACGCCCCGATTTTTCTGTCTGAGTGGAAAATGACCGAAATACCCCTGAGGTCATTTTCGTCCTGACCGAGGATGGCCGACTCGGCAGTCCCCCATGGGCCATCTCAATGTTTGAAGGGGATTGAATGACCCTTGAGTGGTCCCGGAGGCGAAAGTCTCATTTTCCAGCTTTAGTCAAAATGACCAAAATACCCCTATAGCATTTTACGTGGGTAAAGGTGCCGTTTGAGCCCGAAACTTTCCCCAGAGGTTTAAAACCATGTTATTACATATTTCAAAACATCTGTTTGAGTCCCGGTAGTCCCGGGCAATTTTAGTGCAAAATTATGATTTTGCCCCTAGAATAGTATTTTTGAGCTTAATGATGTAATTAAGCAAACCTAAGCAATATTAGGCTCTAAACGAAGATTAAGTAATTTCCATAATTAATCAAGAGTCAAAATAAATTACTAAAATTAATTAGAACCTAAGATTGCTTAGATTAGATTTAAATCTCTTTTCTAAAATTCAAGATTTCACTTTTGGAATCTTGAATAGTATTTTCTCTCTCCACTTCCTTAAATCAAGGAATTGTGTCTAGGATTGTTTATGTACTAAAATGAATTTATAACTCACTAATGATGCAAGAACACTCTCTAATTATGTCCTGACAACCTTAATTACTCATTTTCTCACCTAAACACTTTCTTACAAACCCCTAACCTTAATCCTAATCAAAGATACACCTAAACACAACTCTAAACCACAATTAAAATGCAAGAAACCCTCCCCCCATGGCTGATGCACATTCGGCCATCTCTCTCCTTTTACCTCACATGTTGAATTGTTTCTCATTCAAAGAACCATGCTTGAGGCCATACCTTGAACCATACCTCACCATACTTTGAACCATACCTCACCATGCCTCAAGACCACATTATCTCACCTCATGGAACTCATGGGCTCCCTCCATTCTGCATGGCCGAAGCCTCCCCCTCCATTTGCACCCTTCATTGCTTCATTTCTCTATAAATAGCTTGCTTGGGTGAACTTGTATCATTTTGGGTTCATTTGCAAAGAGTAAGTTTTCAAAGAAACACTTCAAAGCTTCCTTTTTCTCTCAAGTTCGAGTCTTCAAGTTCTTCATCTTCTTCTTCCATCTTCAAGATCATCACACCAAGTAGGGATTTCTTTTCATGAATGTTCTTCTTTAAAGCTTGATGTTTATGGTTTCTCTTGTTTTCTTTTTAGAACTTCTTCTCTATTCCTTTTTCCTTCTTGTTTCGGCCATGAGCCCTTGAGGATGGAGAAATGAGAGCTTGATGATGAGAGTTTCATGATGATGTTCATCACTTGAAACAAACTCTAGAGCTTGATCTTTGTTCTTGAGCAAAAATGTATCTAGTTCTTCCTTTCTTGAACTCTTGAGAACTCTATCTTTGGTGATGTTTCAAAATGGTTTTAAGGACTCAATGATGAGGTCTCATGATGTTGGTGTTAATATATCATCAAGATCATGGACCCTAGAGTTTTAAAATGTTCTTTTTCCTTCTTGAAGTTTCGGCCACTTCCTTTTCTTTTACATGCTAAATGTTTTGATTTTCTAAAAATGTTATGTTGAGTTCTAAGGACTCTAGACTTTACTTGATCTTGGTTTGATGAGTTTGGGTTGAGGTTTAAGTTCCTTTAAAGTCTTGTTAAGAGCTCTAGAAAGATAAAATGAACTTGCATAATTTATTTTATGCTTGCATTTATATTTACATTCTTGCTATGCACCTTTACTTTCAAGCTATCACCTAAGAACATAAAGATTAAAATGGAACTTGCATCATCACTTAATTTAATTCTTAAAGCCTTTCTATTTCGGCCTTAAAGTCGATTGTTGTTGGGCCAAGAGCACTAAAATAAAGAATTGAACTTGCATTATCACCTAATTAATTTCTCGAATGCCTTTCTATTTCGACCTTAAAGTCGATTGTTGTTGGACCAAGAGTACTAAAATAAAGAATTGAACCTTGCATATTTACTTTCAAGCTTGCACGTTTAAGTTTATGCCTTGCATATTTAATTTAAGTCATCACTTTGTTTTGTAAGCAAGATTAAAAATGAAAAGTATGAGCACATTTATTTTATGTCATAACTTAAGAACCTAGAGCTCAAAGACTTGCCCATTTCATTTCAAGTTAAAGTTTAATGTGAATGCATTCTTTGAATGCATGTTTCGGCCAAGTAGTGATGGTGGACTTGCAATGAGTTTTCATCTAGCTACAAGGGCCGATAATCTATGTTCTAAGTTTTGCCTGAAGCTTTACAAATCTTTATAAGGTTATGTTATCATGAGTTATAATTTTATTCCCTTTTTGAAGATGAAATATATTTTGGTCACTGACCTAAGGCTTCTCTTAGCCTCCTAATGAATTAAAATGATTTGCAAAGAGTTTTAGAGATTCTAAATTGATTCCAAGAGAAACTAGTTAACTTATGTACCTAGAGATGTCAATTTAGTTCTCTTATTGAAGTTAGATGTTTTCGGTACTGTCATGATGAGCTTGTGGCTGTATGATGATGTTTTGATGTGTTAGAATGTGTGAAAATATCACATGATGATGTAGAAATGATTCTATGCATGATAGGTAAGAAACTAGCTAACTAGAAATACTGTAAAGCTAGAATTTAACATAGTTTAGACCCATTTTTTTTTGGAACTTATCCAAACTGTTTTAATGGGAACATAATCAGATTAGGATTGTTTAGACATGAAAAACTTGGTAACATTTGGATTAGAATCGAATTTTAGCACCTATAGGGAAACTAGTAACTAGAAAACCGTAAAAATGCAAATGTAGAACTCTTAGAACATTTAGTTTTCTGGATTCTGTCTAGCAATGTTACAACGTGATTAATGTGATTTATAATTAATTCTTAAGCATAGGAATGTCTCATAATTGATTTAGATTTAATTTATAGCGCCTTAGGCGAGGACGGAACCAAGAAAAGGTCTACAACGTAAGTTCTAGAACCCCGTAACCACAGTTAGAAATTCTGCCCTATGCTTTTCAGATTTGAGTATGAACATGAGGACTAGGAATGATGATTAATAATGAGCCCTTAGGTGCATAACATATAAGCGATGGATGTTAGAGAACTATATCTCAAGATTAAAACCCGTAAGGGTCAAAGCATAAGCTACCGTAAGGGTAAGCGTTTGAATGTTCTATGATGATGCATGTGTTATGTGAAGGATGATAATGTTATTCATATGAGGAATTCATGAGGATATATGTTTATGTGGCATAAAGCAAATTTGGAAGGAATTCGGCGTAATGCCATTGTGCCGCCGAATTTCCGACAAATTTGGAGACTTAAAGAGATTTTGAAAATTAAGGTACTAAGATGGGTTCTAGGATGACACCGGTTCGGCCGAGCACCTCCATAGAACTCATGTGACATCGGTACCAATTTATACTCTTAGGTGACACCGGTTCGGCCGAGCACCCCTAAGAGAATTGCCCCTTAACCCGTATTCAGATAGTCGGGATTTATGATTTATGATACGCTTATCGTTAAGTGGTAAGTAAGCACTAGTGATGACTAGTTAAGGTATGAGCTCATAACCTAGAGATGTGACACGTTCTGGGTGACACCGGTTCGGCCGAGCACCCCCAGAGCGCTTGTCTTTTAGGGTGGCCTATGAGGAAGTTATGATGATTATGTCACAAAGAGAATTTATTTGCCACTTTATGCCACTACTATTATGATGTTCTATGTATATGATGACTATTCTTGCATTAAGTAGAGCCATGCATACATCCTTTAATATGCTTGCATCCATGTCATTAAGAATCATGCTAAAAATGAACGGACCTTGGCTAAATTATGTTTTAGAACCTAAAAATGGACTCAATGCATGCTCACTTATTTTGTACAACTAAACCCAAGGTTCCTGAGGACGTAGACGATGACACCTAGGTAGTAGGAGGCCCTACTGAGATTCTTTAGCAAGATTCTCACTCCCTTTATCTCTTTCTTTCTGTCACGTCTTCAGATGGCGACGTTCGTGGTTTTCGTGGACACCCCAACTTGGGAGGTACATCATGATCCGGACCACGAATCGTATCATTTTGTGGGCCACTGCGTCGTTCGAGTATTCATGTTCGTTGGACGGCCCTTCAGTCACCCCGTACATAGCCACCGATTCTCTCCTATCTCACCCTACGGTGACGACTTCGTGTTCGAGCGCGCACGCTCTCAAGAGGAGCGGATCCGCCGCACCCCACCGACGGCCTCTGCTGTCTGGGACTACCCACAGTATGTACCCCGCTCGCCCTCGTCATTCTCCGAGACGGACCCTTCGGAGGATTCTACCACTCAAGTACCTTCTGAGGGATCCTCCCCCACTGTGCCGATGGATGTTGGGGAGGGTAGTGAGGCTTCCGTCGCTCAGCCAATGCTTGGAGGACGGGTGAGGATGACTCCCCGCCGTGGAGCTCACGTCCAACCGATGCAGCGTATTGCCACCCCGGCCGAGATTGCCCAGTGGATCGGGTACATCCCTCCTTTCCAGAGAGGCCCAAGAGAGACGACCGTCATGGTTCGTGCTCGAGCTTAACTAGACTAGGATAGCCTTCTTTTGTCTTTGGGGCTATCCATTTGTAGGCACACTAGAGTTAGGAGAGTTTCTTTTATCACCTTTGTTGTACTTTCATTTCCATGTATTTTCATTCCAGTTGTACCAAACTAAGTCTCGCTCTTTATGAGTGAGCATATCATATATATATATATATATATATATATATATATATATATATATATATATATATATATATAATTATGCAGTTCAATGTTGTTATGATGAGTTTTTACTTGCTTATGTGATGTTGCTATGCGATGTTTGCTATAATACCATGTGTGCATTACTAGTTAACATGTCGCGCGGCTCTCACTTTGCTATTATAATTTTCAAAAAAAAATTTTACCAGTATTTTCACTAAGTATTTTAAAGAATTGAGAAAGCTATGACATAACGGACTAATAATTAACCTAATTATATTCTAGAGTATTGGGTTAAAAATTAGGATGTTACAAAGACTAAAGCGCCTGACCACTGACTCAAACAGATATTTTGAAACATGTAAAAACATTGTTTTAAACCTCTGGGGAATGTTTCGGGCTCAAACGGTATATTTACCCGCGTAAAAACGCTATAGAGGTATTTTGGTCATTTTGACCCGAAATTGCAGAAAATGACACTTTCGCCTCCGGAACCACTCAAGGGTCATTTAATCCCCTTCAAGGACTGCCGGGTCGGCCATCCTTGAATTCCGGGCCGAAAATGACCTTAGGGGCATTTTGGTCATTTTCCACTCAAACAGAAAATCGGGGTGTTACACTATCCGGGATTTTCTACAGTACGTGCCTTGCTCTCCATCATCATTCTCGAAGACAGACCCTTTCGAGGACTTCGCTACCTAGGTGCCTTCTGAGGGGTCCTCCCTCACCATGTCGATGGACCTTGGAAAGGGCAATGAGGCCACCATCACACAGCCGATGCGCGGGAGACGAGTGAGGGTGACTCCCAGCCGAGGGGCCCATGCCTGACCGATGCAGTGCATAGCCACCCCGGCAGAGATAGCTCAGTGGATCGGGTATGTTCTTCCTTTCCAGAGAGGTCAGCAGTAGGAGACTGCAGATGTGTTCTGGTGCTCGAGCCTCTGACTAGATCCGGATAGCCTACTTTTGTTTTGGGGGTCATCTAGTGTAGATGCACCCTTTTGTGACGGGGGAGTTTTCTCTTTCGCTTTATGTTGTATTTTCCTTTCCATTGTGTTTTCATTTTAGATGTATTTGTTTCTATGTTGTACCAACTAAGTCCCGCTCTTCATGACTGGGCATATTTTATATGTATGCTGTTAGTCTTATCATGATGTGCGATTACATGTTTTACGTCCTGACAGATGTTTATTTGATCTTGTGTTTTGCTTCTCTATGTGCCTTGTCGTTCATCGTGTTGCACGGCTTTTACTTTGCATTTACATTTTAAAAAAAAATTTACCTATATTTTCCACTAAGTATTTTAATGAAAGGTTTAAAGAATGAGACTAAAAGAATAATAGACTAATGATTAATCTAAATACGTTCTAGGAGTATTGGGTTAAAAATTAAGATATTACAGCTGGGCTCGGCGTAAGGTGATCCCAAGGAATTGCTTATCGAGAGGATAAGCATACTTATCGAGAGGATAAGTATTCCTATGCCCCCTATCCCGTACTCTGAGATGGAGCCGGGAATTTGCTTATCGAGAGGATAAGCGTACTTGTCGAGAAGATAAGTATATGCTAGTGACAACTAGTGAGGTATGAGCTCATAACCTAGAACTCTCGACAAGAAAGGATAATAGGGTGGCCACCAAGAAAAAGATATAAGAACCTTAAGTCACCTAAAAGAAATATTGAGAAAAAGATCATGCTAGAAGAATTTACATTCGTTATTATATGTTATTTAATTGTAGTATCAGTTATGTGGTCATGGTATGTCATGCTACATCCTTGCATTAAAGACGCATTCTAAAATGAATGGACCTCAAATAATAATTTTTGGAACTTAATAATTGAATCATATGCATGCTCGCTACTTTATAAAGAAACTCGAGATTTCTGAGGACGTTGATGATGACACTTGTTAGGAGGTAAACTCCCTATTGAGTTTCTTTTATAAGATTTTCATCCCCTCTTTCTTTTTTCCATCACGTCTTCAGAGGATAATGATTTCGTTCATGAGTTGCAATAGGAGGCGATCGTGGATCTCATCAAAGGCTTGCATTCCATTACGTGGACGATAGCCCCCTTGCTTCTAGGAGTTATCTGTTTAAGTATAGAGGGTGTCGAGACCCTGCCTAGTTGTACCTTTTACTATTTCCTATTTATGTCCTTATGGATGACTGTATCGCCCTAATCTTTGATGGTGGGCCCATTGCTACATTAGTATCTATATTATGTGATGTATTATGAATTATCTATTATTGTTAGTACATGATGTTGTGATACGTTATGAATTGTATTTGCTTATGATACTTTTAACTCTTTTTGGCTTGTATGCGTAATCGTACGACGTAGCTTTTTAAGTTGCGCGGCTCGTATTTTTGTTTTTAATCTTAAAAAAAAAAACTTTACCCATATTTTCATTAAGTATTTTAAATAAACTAGAATAAAAAACTGAAACAAAAGAGTAATGACTAATAATTAATCTGAATGCGTCCTAGGCGTGTTGGGTTAGATATTATGGTGTTACACTCTTGGTTGTGCTTGTGCACATTTATTCACTTTTTGGGGAATTTTTTTTTTGACAAAACCCTTAATTTAGTCCTTATAAAATTTCAAGTTAGACAAACTGGTCTCTATAATAAAATAAAAAAAAACTCTGAAATTGGTCCTTACAAAATTGAATAGTTGAAGAAATTAATCTCTGCAAAAAAACTCCTAAATCAGTTCTGGCAAAAGTGAATTGTTAAACAAATTAGTCCTCCTAGCCCAATTTATCAAATGGACTAACTTAGATAATTATTCAATTTTTATGGACCAATTTATCCAATAATTAAATTTTGTAGTGATCAATTTGAGAAATTTTTTTTACAGAGACCAATTTATCCGATTTGAAATTTTAGACGGATTAAAATGAATATTTTATCTTTTTTTTTAAATATTTGTCTTGGTTTAATTTTCTATTTTGAACCTGAGTGCTCGTCATGGTATTTTATTTTGGGTGCCATGCTTTTGTACGTGGCTTTTTGTAGCACTACCTCAATTCTATTAGTTTTTTGAGCTTCTCTTTTATATAAAAAAAAATGTTAAATTATTTTTCTATTTGGGGAACATGGGGCGTCCGGTGTCGAGTATTGGCATGCAATACTTACATTGCAGCGCGAACGAATCATCGGTGACGATTGCAGAACACGACTTCAAATAGGTTTTGGAATTTCAAACTGCAATTTGGCAACCAACGGTGTCGTGTCGTGTCGTGTCGTATACGCCGCAGCTCAAGATGATGACGACCACTATCACTCGGAGAAATAGGCTTCGGGAGCATGGTTGATTGGTTCAATGTTACAAGTCATCGACGGATAGAAAAGCCAAAAGCATTCATCGAAGTCATTATTTATTTATTATTTATATGGGTTAAACACATACGGCCACTTCGAGATGCAGCATTTGATGACATCGACATGGACTTAATAATGCTAACTAGTTGGTTATTCTTCTGGTTGACAAAAATTAAATCAAATTAAAACGGGCTTATGTGTTTTTTTTTTTTTTTGTCAACTGAGCTTATGTGAATTTCAATAGCCTATGTTGATTGAGCTGATGTGAATTCCAACTTGGCCACTAATAAATATTTTGGGAGTCAAATTGGCTCTTCAGAATTTAAAAATTTTCTTACTGTCTCTTATTTTTCATCAAAATAAAAAAACCAATAGTCCCCCTATTATTTGATAATTTCAATATTTGACAAAGAATATGTGTGACTTGTTAAATTGTTAACCTGACTCCATTATATTCCATGATAGCACTAAATGACGTTGTTTTGACTTGAGATATGGATTTCAGATGAAGAAACTAGAAAATAAGTGATGTTAAAATTTGAGATGCATAAACATAGTTAGCAAAATAGAAGATCAAAACATAGCTGTTTCCATTTAAAAAAATAGTATTGTGTCATTTTGGACCTTAATAAAAAATAAAATCAACTATTTAATGGACCATGTATACTTTTTCACCATGTGTTTTCTTTGGTAAAATGTAAGGAACCATGAAAATACTTTTAAATTCTAAGAGACAAATTTGTTTCCAAAACGTTATTTGTCATGGATGATATTGGTGATTTTGTCATTTTCATACAATAAAAAATCATAAGATTTTCTAGTAGTAATTAGAATGCTCAAAACCACTAATCAAGGGTGTGTTTGCTTTGATAATAAAAGTGGGGTGGGGATTTTCATGAATGGGTATGGTGACGGATTTAGACAATTTGAACAATGAGGGAGAAATGATATACATATAGGACTAAGATTGTCATAATTTTTGTACAAATGTGAGGTCAAATTTAATTTATATTGGGGAAAACTATGTGCATACATATATATTTCTAAGCAAATCATAAAATTTTTATGGGGCAAAAGCCTCCAATAGTTTCTCAGTAATCCACCCTTAGTATTATGTCTAATTTTATATAAAAAATTTATTCATGAATAATATTATCCTATTTTTACCATCAAATCAAATACTATATAAAAGTTATTTTTTTTAATAAATGAGAACTTTAAATTTTTAATTGTGTAAAACTTCACTTAGGTCTTGATTTAGTCCCAATTTATTTTTTCTATTTACACCCTATTTTTATAGATATTTTTTTCAATTCCTTAACCACTAACAAAACCCAAATTTAAGATTGACTTACTATTTTGTCAATGATAATCAAGTAAAAACAATATAGTTACAGAATTAATTTTAATAAACTATAATATAAATTTTCTTAATACAATTATTTTATCATATTAATTTGGATAAATGACAAAGATTAATCTTAAAATTTACTCAAATAAATAATATTTCATCTTATTTTTCTCAAAATTTGACATGTGATATCATTCTTTATAAAATAAAAATTTAAAAATATCAAAGTGAAACTAAAGGGATATGAATACGATTCCGGCTGGCCAATTCAACTGGTCAAGGTCACTTCAAATGTCAAGAATCTTACGGCACTGTGGGAGTGAGGAGTAGGTATTTAGCATTGATCCTTTGAGAAGGAGAGAATTTGTAGAAGCATGTAGGACCACGTGTAACACTTTGAAAAGACCGTGTCGAAAGAACTCAAATTTCAGTTTATTATAGTCATATATGGGGCTCTGCATACGGAAGTCCTATAAATGAGAATGTGATTTGTGATGGATTTCTTTAACTGCGAAAGCATCTTCGGCATTATTCTGATTTTAAATGCTTGAGAACTTTAATTTACTTATCATTATTCGTCATGGAATCCCACTGATGTCGTGCTTACTTTGCTAAGTTATACTAAAGTTGCTTAGTTCCTACTTCGTCTCGAGAAAAGTTGGAGGAAACATTCGACTGACACTTTAAATTAGTTCTTTAAAGAGTTACCAAATATCGATTTAATTTTTAAAAGATGACATCAATTTTGGGTTACAAAAGACGAAATCAGTTTAACTTTTGAAAGATTAATTTTTATTTTAATTTGGTCCAAAAATTATCTTTCATAAAGATTATATTGACTGTGTTTGATGAATTACATTACGTGATTATATGCCACACCATCTATTGAGATAGACATTATATTTGCTCTCGAAATACGACATCAATTTATTCCTTGAGTCAGTAACTTTCATTTTTTAAAGCCAAATTAATATTATGCAACTCTTTCAATGATCGATTATCATCACACAACATGATACATTATCACATAATATCATACATCAAGTACCAATTAGTGAATGTTTTAGAGAGGCTAGTGTTTGGACAAAATTGAAATAAAAAAAAATCTTTTAAAGATCAAATTGATATTATGAATATTTCAAGAACTGAATTAATTTCTTACAACTCTTTTTAAGATCAATTGACAATTTCATCATCAGACAATTTGGTTCATAGCAGAAAGAAATCCCTAAGTGATGAGGACATGGAAGGAAGCAAGTCCAAGGAATGTAGCAAGGGTGAATTACAAGGCTTTGGAGGTCCAATGACAAATGCGAGATCTAAGAAGGCTAAAGAGGCTCTAAATAAATTTGTGGCAACTTTATTTGAAGCAAGCCTAAGTCTTGAAGAATTGCATCCCAAGATGGTGAATTGCTTAATCCAAATTGAAGGAATAGAGGCTTGAGGGCTGTATTCAATTTGAGCCTGATTTCTCCATCTAATTACTTGAGTCCAAATTGGTGAAATGGAGCATGAAGACTGCATCTATGTCTGGGCCAATCTGCACCTATATTTTTTTTTTCCTTTCTTATTTTGAATTTAAGCTTGTAATAAGGCCTATTTAGCCGGTCTTAGTTTTTCTTTTTAATGTGTTAAAATGGGCTGAACATTCTTATTTTTATTGTTTTAGTTTGCTATTAGTGGTAGGTTGAATTAGTAAGCTAATTTTGGACCTTATTGTAATGGGCTTGAGTTATGTCAGGTCTAAGCAAACTTGTAAGGTGTTGCCCATCATAAAAGGCAAACCCTAACTTTTGGAAAGGGGAATTCAGAACATATTTGTTTTCACATTGAGACTTGCTCTCTCTTGGTTCTTCATAGAATCTCTGAACTTATCAAGGGTGCTCCTCCTTGTAGCGTTCCTAGGCATATCAATCTCTTGATTGTGGGGCCTTGTTCATTCTCTTCTATTCTTATTATGATTCATGCTCATCTTTTTTACCTAGAAACGTCCATTAACCCTCATCCATATCTCAAGATATACAAATTAGATTTTAGCGATTCTTGAGCCTAAATTGTGCTTTAGAATGTCAGTTTTCTTCTCATCTTTGGATCGTCCAATTCTGAGACCTATAGCGTGAGATACGTGGTTGTGTTAAATTCGTGCTGAATTTATTTTTTTCAACCTAGGTAGATTCTTCTTGCGTGATTCATGGAGTTTGAATCATATAACTAAGTTACTCCCCAACAATACCAAAATGTTGGTAAGTTTGATGGAGCTACTTAGTAGCATCCCAAATTAGTCCTTGACAACTAGCCACCCAACCAAGTCAGTCTCTCACCCCCCACCTTCACCGCCATCCCTACCTCTATCTCCATCTTCTCTTTCATCTCCACTGCTACTTCCACCTACACCCCCACCTCCAGTTTACTCTCTAACACTAGTATCAAACCCCATAAACCCCATAGCCAAATCCAAAACAATTTTCTATAACACCCTCCTAAGTAGAACATCATCTTTAAGCCATAACATTAGACTTAGGAGTTGTTACTTATAATTTAGCAGACCTTACTTAGATATCTATAGAAAATTCGATAGATTCATGTAATAAATAATTCGTAATTCTACAAAAACATATAAAAAAGAAACAAGTATTCATTGAATATAAATCCAAATACAAGAAAAAAGCTCTTCTATGAGCTTTAATATACATATGTCTCCTTACATGCTTTTACAAACTTATATACATAATAAAATACAATGGATAAGGGACTTCAAATATTGAGCTTCCATAGTATTCGTCTCATTGTTCCCTTAAGAAATTTGGAGATGACATGGGAACACAAACAATGTAGGGATGAGAATTGTGAAATTCTCAGTAAGGCCTAAAATACATAATACAATCCATGTCATCATCATCATTCTAGTCACTTTAGTTTATTAAGAAAATATGATCATACAACACATATCAAAGATTCCTTTTAATGTTCAAAATCATCTTTCTGAAGTGGATTTTCTTTTAGTATTCAATAATCTAACACTCATATATCATAATGCTCAAGATCATACCAAATCATTGACATATTGAAGGGAATATTTGATTTTACTTAGCACATAATATAGAGAACTACTTAGGATAATTGCTACTTTAACTTATCTTGACCCTTGTTCTATGGTAGCTTATTCCACTCCTAGTTAATCAACTGCTTTTCAGGACTGAGTTTATTTCTATACATGATCATTGGATTTACTTTCTCCAACTCTCACACATATCTATTCTTAGCCAAGTTTACCTTCCTCGACGCAATTCAAGGGTAGTCAGCTTTGCTTTCCCCGACCGACCAGATTTTCTTTCTTTAGCCTAAGAAAACATATTTTCAATCTTTTTCTCTCATATAGAGGCAATTGTCAAGAGTGTTCACAATTATGCACATAGCATCTTCATGCTCCATGTCACCTATACAAGCACCATAATTGTATATGCATAGCATCAGCATCTGAGTTACTTAATGCATCAAGCATACATACCATTCATGATCTCAAGCTTTAATCTCAATCTTCTTTTCATATAGGAGAATTTATCATGAGCAATCACATTTACATATGTGTAACATCATCATTAAATCCACATAGTAAACTAAACATCAAGTCATTAACATTTCATCATGGATTCAACAATTTAGCATGCTATCCAGAATTTTGGTTCAAAAGAAAACTATGGATCACCTACTAAACCATATCAAAACAAAGCAACATAATTTTTCAAGGGTAGTTTAATATGTCTATGAGGCCCTGAAAAATTTTCAAAGAAAAATAAGGTCTCTAGCTATATTAACAAAATTATACAATTTTGAAGGTCAAAAACCACCTGATTTCAGTCAACAATCAGAATTCCCAATTTTATTACCATATTAAATGAAAGGATAAAAATCTATAAAAATTTAGGGTTGGACTTCAAGATGTCCTCAACACCCTATAGAAATTTCAAGTCAAAATTCAATCATTTGACATAGTAATAAAATGTCCGCTTGTTAACATTTTATTTGTCTGATTTTTCTTAAAGTTTTCTCAATTTTAGAGTCAAGAGGTATCAAATTTTTAGCAGACAGAAAATGCCTAATACAAGGGAACGACCATTCTAGTTTATTTTTTAGAATAAAATAAGCAGCAGATCAAAATAAAATAAAGAGTAGTAAATAAATAAAAATAAAAAACTAGAATAAAATAAAATAAAAATAAAAACAATAAAAATGAAGAATTAAGTTCTATTGCCTCCTCAGCAACGGTGGCCAAATTTGAACAAAGGCTGTCACCTACCTTCTCAAATCAAAAATTATTTTATGGTAAGCTATACCAAGAAAATGTATTAAAAGGGGCACAATCTGGTCGTCTTTCAAAAAGACTTTATTACTTAGTTGTAAAACTTGGGGGTTTTGAGAATGAAACTAAAGCAATTGAAATTAAAAGATAATAGCAATGATAAAAAGGAACTACTACAAGGTATTCATAGGATTGAAACTAGTTATCACAAACCAAATATTGAATTTATTAGTGGCTATTAGTAATAAATTAATGAGAATTCTACTAGTAATCAATCAACCTCTAGAGTTTGACCAATACAAATAACTAATAAATGAGATCTCAATTTATTTATAAATTATATTGATTTAATGAACCAATTGCTATAGTCTAACCGCAATCGGAAGGTTAATTCTAATGTTCTCTCTCAAACATAAGCCAATAGATCTATCAATTCATGCCCAAAAGGTTTCCCTCAATGACAATTGCCAATTTAGTTATTCCAATAAAAACTATAGCAATCACCGCAGTAATCATAAGAATAGAAACTGTGAAATATTGAGAAAACTAATGCATTTAATATAAACAAAAGGTCTCAAACATCATCCCAATCTATCCGAAAATCCCTACACTAGTAAGAAAATATACTCCTCTATCTCTTGAGGATTATAACAATGAAAATAAATGGATCTTGAAAACAATAGCAACAATCCTTGCCACAATTTCTAGGACAAAGCTCCTTCACTAATGGAATCCCTAAGAGAGAGAAGAATAGAGAAGAAGAAGAGAGATATAGAGAAAGAAATAGATAGCTCTAAACTGCAGTCTAAAGTGAGTCAAAAACTAGCATAAAAGTCTATGTCAATCCCTTAAATACTACTCTCTAAGATAGCCCAAAGTAAGGCACAAAAATAGAAAAGTAATCCTACTTATCGCACCAGTACTGCAGCACTAAAATGAGCACTGTAGCACTTAGCAAAGAACATTGCCTTGAGTTTCCAATTTGGTGTCTTTATGGAGCGCTACAATCTAAATGAGTGTTGCAGGGCTCACTTGAGAGTGAACCTTCACAGTTTATTCCATTTTAGCTCCAAGTTCCTTCCTAGAAATCTCCAACCTTGTTCTTGACACTTTGCACTTAATCCAAAGCTCTTGTGCACAAAACCATACTCAAAGAGATAAGTTAAATGCAATATGGTGTAATTACAAATTATTCCCAAATCAATGCAATAGTCAATAATTCTATTAAAATCACACAATGAGGAACAAGTCAAAGTCCTAATTAATTGCATCAATAACATATTAAAACTCATGCGAAAAACTAAGGTTTGATAGCAAAGTAAGTGGTATAAATGCCCCTTATCAGCCTACGAGATCCATAAGGTTACTATTCACTTTTTTTTAGAAATATTTAGTGGAAAATACAGGCCATTTTTTTCTTGCTCTTTTAAAAGACATTAGGGATTACTTTCAAAATTAGAAGCCTTTGCGCATAAATAGCATTCAACACTAAGTCACACAGATATAAGTGAACATATAGCATAATATTATTATCTAAACACCAAGACAATCTCAAGCCCATCACATGAAATACCTCGATATATATATGTGTGATATATGATCTAGCATAAGAGCCTCAATAGCTCACAAGATATCCTAATATGTATAATAGTGCCACAGTACACAACCACCTAACTATCTGCTAAAGTTGAGATACATAGCAGTAAACAACATAATAGATAAGCATGTCAAATGGCCACATGGGTCTGGCATATAGTAATTCAAGCCAAAATGATAGTCATATGTTAAGAGATATAAGCATGGTAAATATCTAATAATCCTAACAATGTCTCTAGTATAGCTATGTCTATCCATCCGTGAGCTTAAACATTAGCTGCCGACATGCCCTACTCCTTTAAAGACATACATGGAAATTTAAAAGGGGTGAGAATCCTAATGAATCTCAGTAATAATAAAATATACATGGTGTCATCGTCATACATCTTCGACCTACTTGGTTTATTATAGAAAATGTGTACATGCCACAATGCAGTCCAATTTTAGAGTTTTCACAAACATTATTATCAAGTGGACATTTCGTTTTAATATGGTCTTGATCATAAATGCATCAAGTTAGATATGTGTATACATGATAATGGTTTTGCATGAAAATACACTTATCACGATGGCATGCATGCATGGAAAGAAAAAATGTAATATTTAGGCCACATGCATGCATGAAATATTGAAACATAATCTCATAAGTGCATGCATGCATGAAAGAGGCGAACATAATCTATACACATACATGCATACATGAAAGAAGCAAAGATAAGCTGTGAGTAGGCATAAGACCATAAACTTTCTTGAAACATAGATCATTTCCACTTATTTGTTAACCTCTCAGGAACCCCTTGCCTATGAGCTCATACCTAAAATATATAATGTGATCAGTTGTCGCTAAACCTCGATCAACACCAAACCTCGACTAGTCATAGGTAATATTCATCATTATGATGTATAAATACAATCAGTCATCATTAAACCTCGATGAGTACTGAACCTAGTGTAAGAGGGTGTGAGTTCTGTTTTATACATATAAACATTCATACTTACATTCTACATGGTTCGTGCCATGCTGTAACACTTAGTACATATATCCGATAGCCCTCACTTGGTCCACTTTCCTTACTTTGCAAGTGGATCCACAAATGTACTATGTGGTATACCACAACAGTGTCCCAAGCTCATAATTTTCCTTAGTCATGTCTTACTACATATTTGACTCAACACATTCCAATCAGACTCATTAACAAATCAATCATGAACAAAGCTCAAAATAATACACATGCAACCAGTCCAACCAATAATACCCAGTATGACAATTAAAATCACATATATTATCAATGCATCTTAGTCAAGCATGCCATCATAGTTATTCAAAATCCAATCAAGAATAACAATCTCAATCTGTTCAGCAGAATTTCGGTGTTTGATTTTAACACCGAAAAAGCTACTTGCTTACCAAATTAAAGTGAGCCATTTATCTTGAGCCAAGTGGATAGCCAAGATTCATTCTTTGACCAGCAAACCAAATCCTAGCCATTCATATCATTTATTTTCTAAAAGGAAAGAAATTTAGACTTTAACTACATAATTACTACATCTATATCAAGATAAACATAAAACCACCAATCTTATCACTCCACCCTTGTCATTTTTTGCTAGCAACATCCTTGGACTACTTTCCATTGTTTCTTCTCTTTCAAACCTTTAGATTGCTTCAAGCTTCCAAACCCCTAACTCAAAGTCCTTGAAATATCAAGATTCCTTCACCAAAGTTGTTCTACTCTCCATAGTCTACAAAACTAACCGATTAGAATTTTAATCCATCACTATTTTTCCATTTTGAGCCATCATACTTCACTGCTAAAGAGAGGTTTAAGGGCAGTTTGGAAGGCCTTGAAGTGAGGAAAACCATTTTGGATCATTCTTTGGAGCCAAGATCCTTAAAGCCACCAAAGTAGGGTATTTGAACCTTTTTCTTTTCAAATCTATTTCTACTTTTTAATCACTAATTTAATTTGATATTTTTTATTGTATTGGTTGATAATATATAGATATTGATGTGTCTAATTTGGTGGAGTGTTTGAATGATGTTAGAAAACCCTTTTTTGTCAAAAGTAGTTTTGAGCTAGTTGCTGGATTTTTTATTTTGTCCTAGGTAGCAACTAATCACGAATTTTCTGATGTACTTGTAGACATTTTTATGAGCTGGAAACATTGTATGCTGAACATAACATCCTAAGGCAACTCTTTTATTTTTCTTGGGTCATGATAAATACTTTTACTGCCTTAAAAAAACCAAGAATCATGGTTAATCATATTGTTGTTGAATTACTAGAATTGATGTTGTAAACTTTACTAATTTTGTTACCATAGCAAATGATTGAATTATCACTTGAAATTTTTATAGGTGTTGAGGACATCTTGAAATTTAACCCTGAATTTTTGTATGATTTGATATATTCATTTGTTATGGTAATAAAATTGGGAACTATGGCTATTTGCTATAATTAGGGGGTTTCTGACCTCTGAATTTGTCTAATTTTGTTAACATAATTAGAGAACGATTCTTGTCTAAAATTTTTACTGGATCTTAGGGACACATTGAGATGTCATGGTGAATTTTTATAGCCTTTGAATTGGTTGCTTGATATGAAAAATAAATTCTGCTACTTAAGTAAAAATCTGCTATCATGCTAGAAATAAATCAATGTTTGAACTGATGAAATAAAGGCATTTGGTACAAGTATGACATGAGTACTTGAATATGAATAATTGAGTATGTGAACTTATTAATGATGTTAAGTACGTATATATGTGAATACTTATTACAATCACTCATATGTGAAAGAAAAGCGTAAAATTATGTTTCTTAGGCTGGAGAAAGTAAATCTGGTCTGTCGGGAAAAGTAAACCTGGCTAGGAATAGGTTTATATGAGAATTAGAGAAATTAAATCCAATGATCATGTATAGGAATAAGCTCAGTCCTGAAAGGTAGTCTATTACCCTAAAGTGGTCAAAGCCACAACAGTCAAGAGGCAAGACAATTGAAGTAGCAATTGTTCTAAGTAGTCCTTTATCTTATGTACTAAGTGAATAATTTTAGCATTGATATTGAGGCCAATATGCTAAAGTTGTAATTTAACAATATATGTTTTATATAATGTGTATGAGATCCCCTTCGATGTGCCAAGGGCACATAAAGTTGCAAATGAATTACCATGATATTGAGTAGTATTACATGTATATATTAAGTGATTGAATAATAAAAGAAACCCACTTCGAGAGGATGATTTTAGAACTTTAAAATGAATCTTTACTATGTATTATTGTCATAGGACAACTTGGTACTAAGGTTAATGATCGGGGTTCAGCCGTTAACTCACTGTCTGTTTCCCTATAGCTACTATCTAGTCTCTAAATCGCAAATTAATCATTTCTCTAAAACTTTGCTCTAGGCTCTTCTATGGGTTTAAAACTCTATCATATAATTACTCTATTCTTGAAATCATAAATTCTCTAACGTATATAAAATCATTTAAATTTGAAACTCTTGAAATTATCAAGGCAATTTATAAAATCTCTAATCAAGCCATAATCATGCTTTAGTTTTTTAATAAAATCACTTTGACAATAATGGTCCCTCGAGTTTTCATTAAAACATAAATTTAATGCTCTAGATGGAAATCATTATTTCGGTAAATATAACAGCCAATCGAAATCTCTAATCTCTTTGAAATATTCTCTAAAATCATGCCATCATCTTATAATATAAGGAAATTAACTCTAATGACCAACATAAGGGCCATGGGCTCCGAACCCACTCACCTAGAGGGGAAAAAGTGGTGGCGTCAACACCAACGGAGCTCTAGAGAGGAGGAATGGCATAGTCTACTATTGAAGCCACAAAAATCAAGATTAGACTCCAACAACCTCTAGATTACTCAAACATAACTCTAGCAACATTGAGGGAGCACCCCCACTTGACAACAATAGGAGAAACAATAAGCCCATACTCTAGGTTATAAGGTAGGGAGGAAGTAGACAACAAAACCAATAAATCTTTTACCTTTGATCTTGGAAGGAGAAGGAATGGAGTGGGATTGAGAGAAAAAGGGTTGGAAAAGAGTTTGGGAGGAAGGGTTTTGGTTTGGGAGGGGGAAGCCCAAGTTAGGTGTTTAAAAAGGGTTGGGGAGCTCACTAAATGAAATTGTGTCATTTTGCATTGTGCTATCATCGGGCTCACTCACTGCAGCGAGTAAAACTTGCTGCAACAAGCCTAAAGAAACAGCCTCTCGCTGTGGCGAAGAAAACTCATTGCAAATAGGATAACTCACTGCAATGAGTTTGTTCTGTAGAATTCTACAGCAGCAACATCTAACCTGCCTTCCAAGACTCTTTTCCCTTCCAAGGCATTCTTGACAGCATGGGTGGGTCCCAGGGGACTCTAAGACAGTACAGAAATTATCCGCTACCATGTATATACCAAGTATCACAATTGCATGATCACATTTTCTTAATAAACTGAAGTGGCTAGGGTGATAACGATGACATGGATTTTAGTATATGTTTAGGGATTCCCTACTAAGAATTTTAGGATCTCACCCCTATGGGTTTGTGTTCCCATGTCATCTCTAGGTTGATCCAAAGGACAATGAGGTTGTTGCGTGCAAGGAATCAGATTTGCAGTAGTTTAGTGGCACGGACTTATATATGAGATAACAGGTGTGTATTAGAACTCATAGAAGAGCTTCTTTTTGTACTTGACTCTGTATTCAATAAATGTTTTATTTCTTTGTTACATATTCTAAATGAGTTACAAATTAGTTCTTATACGATTTGATCGATTTTGCTATAGATAATTAAGAAAGGTCTGCTAATTTATAAGTAACAACTCCCAAGTATAATATCATGACTTGAGGATGGTGTTGTACTTAAGAGGGTGTTACATTAAAGATTTTTACTACTTTAAAAAATCAAGAACCATGACTATGAAAACTATTGCTAAATCGCTAGATCTGAAGCTGTGAATTTTACCAATTTTTTACCATAGCAAATGATTGAATTTTCAATTGAAATTTTTACAAGGTGTTGGAAACATCTTAAGGTTTAACATGAATTTTGTTCTGATTTTCTGGACTCATTTACTAGTGTTAAAGAATTAAGAATTTTGGCTTTGAGCTCAGATTTGGTGGTAATTGACCACCAAATTTGTAGAATTTTGTTAACATAGCTAGAGAACGCTCTGAATTTTTTACAGGACCACGTGGACATATTAAAGTGTCATGGATAATTTTTGTAGCCTTGAATTTGATTGTTTGAGATACATAATAATTTGTGCTACAAAGGTGTGAAATCTGCCCATGTGCTGTATTTGTGCCAAGGCATTGTATTGGTAACATAATGACATTTGGTTCAAGTATGCTGTATTTGAATACATTCTATTGACTTTAAAGATTGATTTAGGGGGAATGAATGTGGATTACATAGTGAATGAATATTTTATCTGATTAATGCATGCATTGGAAAAAAGAAAGGTGAACGATGTATATATGTGACAAAAGAGAATGTATTAACTTCAATTATGCATGTTCTGACATATGGGCAAAATAGAAACAAGTCAGCAACTACACAATCTCAGCCAACAATCGAAAGTCTTAATTTTTTTTACCCTATCAAATGAACCCAATTGTAACACCCTAATATTTAACTTAACACACCTAGGATGCATTTAAGTTAATTATTAGTTATTACTCTTTTGTTCCAGTTTTTAACTCAAAACTTCTTGAAAATACTTTAGTGAAAATATAAGTAAATTTTTTTTTTGAACTTAAATACCAAAACGTGAGCCGCGCATACTAAGTATCTAATGTCATTCATCTTGCCTGCGTAAAAGAGATGTTAGAAACAAATAACAGGTAAATACATAATACAACCATGGCATAACATAACTCAAATGATAATAACATGTGAATAACTGTATCATAATAGTGATGTCCTATAAACATAAGGACATCAATATATATCCATCAATAGAATACAAGCTGATAAATGAGATACGATCATTTTGAAGGCAAATATCCAAAGGGAAACTATCTCCATTAAATCTCTTGTTTATAACGTAGTTCCCTCGTCCACGTCTCAAAGAAAATCATGAACCACTTCATCATCCTTGTCTGGAGACGACACAGAAAAGAAGAAGGATGAGAAACTTATATAGGAATCTCAGTAGGGCTTCCTAACTCTAACACAAGTGTCATCGTCATCGTCCCCAGGAACCTCAGGTTTCATTATGAAAATGGTGGACATATATTTAAGGTTCCTTTATTAAGTTCTAAATACCATTAGCCGAGGTCCATATCTTTTAGCATGAATCTTAATGTCATGAATGCAACATACTAATCATGAATGCATGTCAATATCATATACAAAATATCATAGAATTTATAAAACAATACATATGATATAAACACCATAAAATTATGATCATCATTCTTATAGGTGACTTAAACTTCTTATTCTCTTTTCCTTGGGGGTCGCCCTATATTCTCTCTTTTCTCGAGAGTTCTAGGTTGTGAGCTCATACCTCACTAGTCGTCACTAGCGTAATCTTATCCCTTTTGATAAGTTAAATCTCGACTCTTAAGATATAGGATAAGGGGCATTAGGATCACCTTTCATAACCTTTAATTTGGGGAGTCTACAGGATCATCTCTTATTTGGATCACCTATCATAACCTTTAATTTGAGGAACCTAAAGGATCATTTCCATGTGTCTTATGTCACCTTTAATCTTAGCATACTATATAGAGATGCAAACATGAATAACTCATCATTTCAACATTTCATGCTCATAAAACTTCATGAAATTATGCATCTCAATGAATCAAACATAACCATAACATGCAATAATTCAAATTACATAAATATGCATCTAAGCCATATAAATTTCAATATATGAACATAGCCATCACAAGATATCAATCACATTCATCTCATCAAATTATCAATATTTACGTTTAAGCCCCAAAGGGGTCAAATTGTAATTTCTCAAAGATTACAGGTCAAAACGTAAATACCCCCTTTTTAACACATTCTCACAAACTAAAGATCTTTAACATTAACCAATACTTTCAAGAGGCATATAATTATTAGAAACCATTTAAACTCATCATGAAAACCTTTTAGGGCTATAGACTAAATTTTAACACACTTTAGGGGTCAAAGTGTAAAATCACACATTTTGAACACTTAATAGCAACCGAAACTTCTAAAACTTTTTCTAAACATTATAAATGGTACTTTGAACACATGGACACATTCAACATCATTAGTTGCCCTAATTAAAAACATTTGGCTGAAATGACAGTTGATAGTTCAAAACACATTTTTTCGTATTTTGCAAAATGGCTCAATCTAACACTTATAATTACCCTTTTATGCATCTATGATACCAAAAACAACTTTTATATCAAATACAAGTAATTATTAAGTACATGAACAATGTGAATAGCCTTGAACAATTTTTAAACATAATCAGAAAACTAGTCTCCTTAAAGTTTCATAAAATCACGATCTTGATCTTTTCTAGTTACTAATTGTTCCCAAATTGCTAAGAACAATTTTTATAACAATTATTAGTGATTTTCATATGTGTGAACAGCAATAAACAGTGGTGAATAGAAATGAACAGGTCCCAACAGTGATCAGAAAAATTAGCATTCTAAAAGCTTTATAAATACACAATTTTGATCCTTTTTAGTTACTAGTTAATCCCAAAAATGCTAAAAGCAATTTTCACATCAATTATAAGTAATTTATACACATCGAAACCTTTTAAATCAGTATCCTAACCATTTTATCTAATTTAGGTCAGTAACCTAAATCTTTTAATCAAAAAGGTTGAGAAAAGCACAATCTTTAACATCTTTGAATTTCTAATTCTAACAAAAGTTATTTGAGTAATTTAAAGGCAAGATCAAAGCCTTAAAAATAAAATAAACCCACTTCAATACCAAGAACATCAAGAGGCTAAAATTAACTTAATTTAAATATAAGAATTCCTATGTAAGATTAAAGAGGTAAGTTTTGAGCCTTAGAGGTTTAGGTGATGACAAGAATTATAGACATGCTATGCAATCCATTTTTAATCTTTATCATTATAAGGTGATAACTTGGAAATATAAACATGATATGCAATACTTGAAATATAAATATGAAGATGCAAGTTGTAACATCCTAATTTTTAACCCAATACTCTAGAACATATTTAGGTTAATCATTAGTCTGTTACTTCATAGTTCTCATTTAACTTTGAATTACTTAGCGGAAAATACGGGTAATTTTTTTTGAAATAAAAGTGAGAGCCGTGTGATGCGATAAGCGGTAAACCATGTATAGTAAAACAAATGTCTCACAACATCATAACATAAGGCACAGCATGAACATCACTGAATATCATCTTATATATATATATATAACTTGCCCACTTATAAGCGTGGGACATAATTTAGTACAAAGGAAATACAAGAAAGAAGATACAACATAACATAAACATAGTCTACTTCCCTACCCGAGTGCATCTAATGGGAAACCTCTAAACAAAAGAAGGTTTATCCCCATCTAAGTGGTGTGCGCTCCATCTCGGGCCATCCACGGCTTCCTACTAGCGACTATCTCGTGATCGAGGCAGATATCCGGGAAACTGGGCGAGCTCCTCAGGCGTGAAGAGGCGGAGCAGGGATCGAGTGTGAGCCCCGGGGTATGGCCGCATCTCCGGTCGTCGTGTACGCCTCGGCTGAGTCACGGTGGGCTCGCTATCCTCTCCAAAGTCCATAGGTATGGAGGGGGAAGATCCCTCGGAGGGTGCCTGGGTTGCCGAATCCTCGGAAGGATCCGTCTTCGAAAAAGACGACGGGCAACGGGGCACATACTGGGGGTAGTCTCGAGTGGCGGACGTGGATGACGGGGTACGACGAAGCCTCTCCTCTAGGGGACGTGCGCGCTCGAACACCAGGTCATCGCCAAAAGGTGAAACAGGGGAGAAACGATGGGAATGTACAGGGGGAGTGAAGGGTCGAACCATGAACATGAATACTCGACCGCAATGACCACAAAATGGAATGACCCGTGGTCCGGGTCATGGTGCACCTCCCATGTCGGCGTGTCCACGAACACTACGAATGTCGCCATCTGAAGACGTGACGGAAAGAAAGAGATAGAGGTAGTAAGAATCTTGCTAAAGAATCTCAGTAGGGCCTCCTACTACCTAGGTGTCATCATCTACGTCCTCAGGGACCTTGGGTTTATTTATACAAAATGACTGAGCATGTATTAGGTTCATTTTAAACTTTAAAATATATTTTAGCCAAGGTCCATTCATTTTAGGATGATCTTAATGTCATGGATGCAACATGATAGAAAATGTATGCATGGCACTACCTAATGCACATACATAAAACATAACATCAAGCATCATCATTCTTGGTGGCATAAAGTGGCAATAGTAACATTCATATGGGACAAAACTTAGTGACATAATCATAATCATGAAACTTCTCTTCCTCATGGGCCACCCTAAAAGACAATCGAATCGGGGTGCTCGGCCGAACCGGTGTCACCCAGAACGTGTCATACATCTAGGTTATGAGCTCATACCTTAACTAGTCGTCACTAGTTCTTACTTACCACTTAACGATAAGCGTATCATAAATCATAAATCCCGACTATCCGAGTGCGGGTTAGCGGGCAAAACTCTTAGGGGTGCTCGGCCGAACCGGTGTCACCTAAGAGTGTAAAATGGTACCGATGTCACATGAGTTTTATGGAGGTGCTCGGCCGAACCGGTGTCATCCTAGAACCCATCTTAGTACCTTAATTTTCAAAATCTCTTTAAGTCCCCAAATTTGTCGGAAATTCGGCGGCACAACGGTCATTACACCAAATTTCCTTCCAAATTTGCTTTATGCCACATAAACATATAGTCTCATAAATTCCTCATATGAATAACATCATCATCATTAGCATACTTCATGCATCATCATAAAACATCCAAACGCTTACCCTTACGGTAGCTTATGCTTTGACCCTTACGGGTCTTAATCTTGAGATATAGTTCTCTACATCCGTCGCTGATATCTTTATGCACCTAAGGGCTCATATTTAATCATCATTCCTAATCCTCATGTTCATACTTAAATCTGAAAAGCATAGGGCAGAATCTCTAACTTGTATTTACGGGGGGTTCTAGAACTTACGTTTTAGACCCTTTCTTTCTCTGTTTTACTAAGGCGCTATATATTAAATCTAAATCAATTATGAGGCATTCCTATGCTTAAGGACTAATTATTAATCACATTTATCATGTTGTAAGGGTGCTGGACAGAATCCAGAAAAGTAAACGTTCTAAGAGTTCTAAACTTGTACTTTTACAGTTTTCTAGTTACTAGTTTCTCTATAGGTGCTAGAATTCAATTCTAACTCAAATGATACCAAGTTTTTCATGTCTAAACAATCTAAATCTGATTATGTTCCCATTAAAACAGTTTGGATTAGTTTCATAAACAAATGGGTCAAATTATGTTAAATTCTAGCTTTACGGTATTTCTAGTTAGCTAGTTTCTTACCTATCATGCATAGGATCGCTTCTACATCATCACATGATATTTTCACACATTCCAACACATCAAAACACCATCATACAGCATCACACTCATCACATCAGAACCGAAAACATTTAACTTACATGAGAGAGTTAAATTGACATTTCTAGGTACATAAGTTAACTAGTTTCTCTCGGAATCGATCTAGAACTTCTAAAACTCTTTGCAAAACACTATAATTCATCAAAAGGCTAAGAGAATCCTTAGATCACTGACCAAAACATATTCCATCCCCTAAAGATAATAAAATCACATGTTGTGATGACATAACCTTGTAAAGATTTGTAAAGCTTTGAGGAGAACTTAAACATAGACTTTTGGTCCTAGTAGCTAGATGAAAACTCATTGCGAGTCCATCATCACTACTTTGGCCGAAAATATGCATTCAAAGAATGGTTTCACATTAAACTTTAACTTGGAATGAAATGGGCAAGTCTTTGAGCTCTAGGTTCTTAAGTTTCGACATAAACTAAATTTGCTCATGCTTTTCATTTTTAATCTTGCTTACAAAGTAATGTGATGACTTAAATTTACATATGCAAGGCATAAACTTAAACGTGCAAGCTTGAAAGTAAATATGCGAGGCATAAACTTAAACGTGCAAGCTTGAAGGTAAATATACATGGTTCAATTCTTTATTTTAGTGCTCTTGGCCCAACAACAATCGACTTTAAGGCCGAAATAGATAGGCATTCGAGAAATTAATTAGGTGGTAATGCAAGTTCAATTCTTTATTTTAGTGCTCTAGGCCCAACAACAATCGACTTTAAGGCCGAAATAGAAAGGCTTCGAGAATTAAATCAAGTGATGAGACAAGTTCCATTTTAATCTTTATGTTCTTAGGTGATAGCTAGAAAGTAAAGATGCATAGCAAGAACGTAAATACGAATGCAAGCATAAAATAAATTATGCAAGTTCCTTTTATCTTTCTAGAGCTCTTAACAAGACTTTAAAGGAATTTAAACCATAACCCAAACTCATCCAAACAAGGTAAAGTCAAGCTTAGAGTTCTTTAAAACTTAACATGATATTTTTAGGAAATCAAACCATGAAGCTTAGAAAAATTTAAGGAAATGGCTGAAATCTTCAAGAAGAAAAAGGAACATTTTAAAACTCTAAAGTTCATGATCTTGATGATATATTAACACCAACATCATGAGTCCTCATCATTGAGTTCATAGAGCCATTTTAAAACATCATGAAAGCTAAAGTTCTCAAGAGTTCAAGAAAGGAAAAACTAAAAACATTTTTGCTCAAGAACAAAGATCAAGCTCTAGAGTTTGTTTCAAGTGATGAACATCATCATGAAACTCTCATCATCAAGCTCTCATGTCTTTGTTCACCAAGGCCTATGGCCGAAAATGAAAAGGAAAAAGGAGTGGAAATGAAGTTCTAAAAAGAGACAAGAGAAACTATGAACATCAAGCTTGAAACAAGAACTTTAAAGAAAAGAATACATGAAAGAAAATCCCTACTTGGTGTGATGAACTTGAAGATGGAAGAAGAAGATGAAGAAGATGAAGAACTTGAAGAACTCCAAGAACTTGAAGAACACAAAAACTTTGAGAGAAAAAGAAAAGCTTTGAGTGTTCCTAAGCTTAGCAAATGATCTAAAAGTGGTGCAAGCTCCTCAAGGCATTCTATTTATAGAGAAATGAAACAAATGGAGGGAGCTCATGGGGGAGAGTGGCTTCGGCCATGAGGTGCAGAATGGAGGCTTCCATGAGTTCCATGAGGTGAGATAATGTGTTCTTTGAGGTATGGTGAGGTATGGCTTAAGGTATGGCGAGGTATGGTTCAAAGTATGGCTTCAAGCATGGTTCTTTGAGTGAGAAAATAATTTAATATGTGGTCAAAGGGGATGAGGTCTGGCCGAAATGCATCAGCCCATGGGGAGGATTAGTTTGCATTTTAATTGTGGTTTAGAGTTGTGTTTAGGTGTATCTTTGATTATGCTTAAGATTAGGAATTTGTAAGAAAGTGTTTAGGTAAGGTAAATGGGTAATTAAGGTGGTCTAGACATAATTAAGGAGTGGTCTTGCACCATTAGTGAGTTAAATCCTCAATTTAGAGTCTAAACAACTCTAGACACATTTCCTTGATTTAAGGAATTGGAGAGAGAAAACACTATTCAAGATTCCAAGACTAGGAGTCTTGAGTTCTAAAAAGGGATTTAAGTTTAATCTAAGCAATTTTAGGTTCTAATTAACTTTAATAAATTATTTTGACTCTAGATTAATTAGGGAAATAAATTAATCTTCGTTTAGAGCCTAATATTGCTTAGGTTTGCTTAATTACGTCATTAAGCTCAAAAGCACTATTCTAGGGGCAAAATCGTAATTTTGCACTAAAACTGCCCGGAACCACCGGGACTTGAACAGAGACCTCTAGACACATGAAAACATGTTTTTAAACCTCTGGCGAAAGTTTCGGGCTCAAACGGCACCTTTACCCGCGTAAAAACTCTATAGGGGTATTTTGGTCATTTTGACCCGAAACTGCGGAAAACGAAATTTTCGCTCCCGAAAGCATTCAAGGGCCATTTAATCCCCTTCAAACATTGAGTTGACCCTTCGAGGACGACCGAGTTGGTTACCCTCGAGTTCGGGTCAGGAAATGACCTTAGGGGCATTTTGGTCATTTCCCTTAGACAGAGAAATCGGGGTGTTACACAAGTTTACTTTTAGATCTTCAAAGTTTATGTGATAACTTGAAACATAAAATGCAGTACTTGGAATTTAAACATGAGAATGCAAATTCATATTATTATCTTCAAGATTTAAGGTGATGACTTGAAATTAAATATGATTATGCAAAGCTTGAAATTTAAACATGTTATGCAAGAGCTTGAAACATAAACAATGGATGCAAGTTTATTTATTATTGTTAAGCTCAAAAATTTTAGAGAATTAAACTCTTTAACCTCAATTAATCTTAACAAAGGAAGTGAGTATTAGAGTCCTTTATTATCATGGTTCCAATAACCTATTTCATGGTCTCATCATCAAGCTTATTAAAAGTCAAATTATAAGCAATGAACAAGGAAATAACATGAAATAAAATCCCTACCAAGTTGTTTCTTGTTAACAAAAGATAATGCTTGATCTTTAGAGAAGTTAGAAGAAGAAAATATGTCCTTGATGAGTCCTCCAATTCTGGCCAAGATGAGAACTAATAGAGGAAGGATTTTTCTTGTGATTTTGTGTTTGATAATGGAAAGGTTATGTGTTTAGGAGTTGATTTATGGTTGGAATGTGTATGCTTTAGGTTTAGAGCTTGGTTAGAGGTTGGGAATGAAGTCTCTTGGATGTGAATGAGGAAGAAGAAGAAAGCTTGAAGTATTGAGAGAATTAGAGAACTTTGAGCAAACTATGATCAAGGAAACTATCAAGTAAGCAAGTGCTAAGGCTGTGAGTGTTTGTGTGAACATTTTGGCAATGGAAGAGCATGTATTTATAGGCTCATAAGGGCTGTATGGCCACTGCACCATGACTAGAAAATGGAGGTTTTATTTCATTTTTTTGTTAAAGAAAACTTTGGAAAAAGAAAGCTTATCTTTTTGTAATAATTTTGTTCATGCATAATGGATGAAAATACTAAAATATGATGCTAATGGAAGACATTGTGGCTGATCACATCATGGCTGAAATGGGTGGATTTTCTTTTGATTAAGCATAACCAAAAATAAATGTATAAGAAAGCTAAAGGTATGGTGTCATGGTTGGATATGTTTCTTTGTTAAATATGATGTAATGTGTAACACCTTAACAATTAACTCAACACGCCTAGGATGCATTCCAGTTGATTATTAGATATTACTCTTTGTTTTAGTTAATTTTCTTTTGAACATACTTAATAAAAATACGAGCCAATTTTTTTTTTTGAAAACATAAATAAAACGTAAGCCATGTATAACATAAGCGATCGTTAATCATAAAGCGTAACGTAAAAGAATAGCATAAAACAGAAACATCAGATAGGCTCCATAAAATAAGCAACCATCAGCACACCATAGTTAAATTCATAACAACCTACCCACCCATGAAAGGTGAGTTAAGTTTAGTACAACATGAAAATACAAATACATTAGGAAAGGAAAATACAAAGGAAAACATGCCTACCTAGTGCATCTACGGTAGATAACCTCTAAAGCAAAAGAAGGTTACCCTAAGCTAGTAGTGGTGTATGCACTAAAAACCCTCCAAGAGATCTACTACTGCTAGTCCTAAGAGGGAAGAACATAACCGATCCATGGGCAAAGCCCGTTAGGAGTGGGCTCGCGGAGTGGCTGAACATGGGCTCCACGCCAAGGGCGCATAGCTGGTCTTCATGCCAACCTCGACTGGGTGACCATCTCCTCGTTGCCCTCCCTCATCTATGGGGAAGTAGGGTCAGAACTCACAGAATACACGTAGATAGGTGAGTCTTGTAATATCCTAATTTTTATCCCAATACTCCTAGAACGTATTTAGGTTAAACATTAGTCTATTACCCTTTTAGTCCCATTCTTTAAAACCTTTCATTAAAATACTTAGCGGGAAATACAAGTAAATTTTTTTTTGAAAACATAGACAAAACGCGAGCCTCGTATATTGTGAAGTGTAAACATAAAAAGAATATCATAATCAGAAACATCAGCACAGCATCATATAATATTAACTTCAAATATTAGGTCACACAACATTAATAGTATAAATGACATAAGGATATTCCAAAATAATACCACATTAAATATATTGGGCCTACCCATAAAGGTTGAGCATGCAACAATATAAAACTATACATAACTATGATGTAAAAAGACTAAGACTAAGACTATGTTCCCGCTTCCGCTACGCTACTCTGATCTCGACCATCAAGCTACTTCCATGTCGGCATCTTAAGGAAACCCATGGACGTCATTGTCAACCTTGTCTAAAGACGAAGATGGAAAAGAAAGATAGGGGGAGTGAGAAACTTATACAAGAATCTCAGTAGGGCTTCCTTTTTCACACGCGTGTCATCATCATCGTCCTCAGGCACCTCGGGTTTAATTATGAAATAGTGAGCATGCAAAGATTCATTTATTAAGTTCTAAAACATCCATTACCGAGACCCGTTCATTTTATCATGAGTCTTGTAATGAATGCATCATACTTCTTTATGATATGCATGCCAATATTTTATGCAACATTAACTTTAAAGCATATATCTATCTTTATAGCAAACATGATGTGCATAGAACATGGTTCATGGATGACATTCCTTGTTTTGCTTAGGTGACTTAAGTCTCCTTTTATTCTTGGGGCCACCCTATTTCTCTTCCCTTTTGAGAGTACTTCTAGGTTATGAGCTCATACCTCACTAGTTGTCACTAGCATAAACTTATTCCGTTTTGATAAGTTGAAGTCTTGACTTGATAAGTACGGGTTAGGGGGCAAGAATAACCTTTTCATCACCTATAGTTTGATGAGTTCAAAGGATCATTTTCTCATGTCTTAGATCACCTTAAGCAAGAATCACCTTTTCATCACCTATCGTTTGATGAGTCCAAAGGATCATTTTCTCATACTTTAAGTCACCTTAAGTCTTAGCACGTTATAACAAGATGCAACACATATCTCATAAATATCATAATTCTTCATGTATTTCTAACATATGCATCTCTAATGTTTCAAATGAAACCATAACATGCAAATGATGAATTCTATACCAACACCTCACATAACATCAAATATCACATGAATGCATCATCTCAAATCATCATCTTATAAACATCCCCTTAAATGGCCAAACACTTAAATTGAGTAACTCAAATTGTCAAATTATTTTCTATGCATCTAAGGGACTAATCATCATCATTACCACTAATTATTAACCTCAAGAACATCATCAATCAAAGTTGGACAGCATAGGTAGTAAATGAAATTCTATGATTTAAGGTGTTCTAGAAGTTGCGTTTTACGCCCTTTCTCATTACCGGCTTTTCTTATGATGCTGGAATTAATTCCTAAACCATTTATGGGCCATTCTCACTCAAGTAAACATGGCATAACATGGTCTTATAATCCTTCAAAGGTGCTGGAACAGAAACAGAAAATTAATTAATTAAAGTGTTCTAGGATTGCACTTTTACGGTTTTCTAGTTACTAGTTTCTCCATAGGTGCTAAAATTCAATCCTACATCAAATGTTACCAATTTTTTCAAAATTAAACAATCCTAATCTGATTATTGTCATACTAAAACAATTTGGGTAGAAACTAAAAATAAATAGGTCAAAACTATGCTAAAGCTTGACTTTATGATTTTTTTGTTAGACTAGTTTCTTTTCTAACATGTATAGAAAGATTCTTACCTCAACACATATAATTTTTACACATTCTAGCATATCAAAATAACATCATGCAGCACCAAACACACCATGGCAGAACTGAACTCATATACATACATATCATGCATAAAATTTCATTTTCAATAAGCATAAGTTACTAGTTCCTCTTTGAATCGTTTTAGGACTTCTAAAACTCTTTTGCAAAATATTTTATCTTGTAAAAGAGACTAAGAACAATCATAGGGCAGTAACTAATTTAAAACACTTTTAGAAGAGGTTTAATTTACAAATCTTGTTGGTAATAACCTTATAGAATTCTTGAAACCTAGGAAAATTGTTGAACATAGATTGTTGGCCCTTGTGACTAGATGAAACTCATATTAAGTTCATCATCATCACATGGCTGAAATATGCATCCATGGGGATGTCTCTATAACCAAACTTTAACATGAGACAACAAGGGCAAGTCTTTGGGCTCTTAGAGTTTTTAAGTGATGACAAAAGTAAATGTGCTATGCATTCCATTTTATTCTTCTTCAAGGTAAATATGCAAGACTTGTAAGTAAATATGCAAGGCTTGAAAGCAAATATGCAAGACTTGAAAATAAATATGCAAGTTCAATTCTTTATTTTAGTGCTCTAGGCCCAGCAACAATCGACTTTAAGGCCGAAATAGAAAGGCTTTGAGATTAATTAGGTTATGTAACATCCTAATTTTTAACCCAATACTCCTAGAACGTATTTAGGTTAACCATTAGCCTATTACTTCTTAGTTTCATCTTTTCTTTAAATTACTTAGCGGAAAATACGAATAAATTTTTCTTTTTGAACTTGAAAACAAAAACGTGAGCCTCGCATTAATATAAAACCTTTCGATCGTCATAAACATAACTTACAAGGAAAAGAAATCACATATAAACATGAAATACAACATTATATTAACCACATATCATAACCACATCATTATAGTTACATAGTACTAGCATCAGTGTTCACACCAAAACATGCATATATATATGAAATACTTCTTATCCACCTACGAGGTTGGATAAGTAACAACCTAGAGTGTAACACCCCGATTTTTCTGTCCGAGGGAAATGACCAAAATGCCCCTGAGGTCATTTCCTGACCCGAACTCGAGGGTAACCAACTCGGTTATCCTCGAAGGGTCAACTCAATGTTTGAAGGGGATTGAATGGCCTTTGAATGCTTTCGGAAGCAAAAATTTCGTTTTCCGCAGTTTCGGGTCAAAATGACCAAAATACCCCTATAGCGTTTTTACGCGGGTAATGGTGCCGTTTGAGCCCCCAACTTTCCCAGAGGTTTAAAAACATGTTTTCATGTGCCTAGAGGTCTCTGTTCAAGTCCCGGTGGTCCCGGGCAGTTTTAGTGCAAAATTACGATTTTGCCCCTAAAATAGTGTTTTTGAGCTTAATGACGTAATTAAGCAAACCTAAGCAATATTAGGCTCTAAACGAAGATTAATTTATTTCCCTAATTAATCTAGAGTCAAAATAATTTATTAAAGTTAATTAGAACCTAAAATTGCTTAGATTAAACTTAAATCCCTTTTTAGAACTCAAGATTCCTAGTCTTGGAATCTTGAATAGTGTTTTCTCTCCAATTCCTTAAATCAAGGAAATGTGTCTAGAGTTGTTTAGACTCTAAATTGAGGATTTAACTCTCTAATGGTGCAAGACCACTCCTTAATTATGTCTAGACCACCTTAATTACCCATTTACCTTACCTAAACACTTTCTTACAAATTTCTAATCTTAAGCATAATCAAAGATACACCTAAACACAACTCTAAACCACAATTAAAAATGCAAAGAAACCTCCCCCATGGGCTGATGCATATTCGGCCATCACTCCCTAATTACCACACATATTAAATTGTTTTCTCACTCAAAGAGCCATGCTTGAGCCATACCTTGAGCCATACCTCACCATGCTTTGAACCATACCTCACCATACCTCAAGAACACATTATCTCACCTCATGGAACTCATGGAAAGCCTCCAATCTGCACCCTCATGGCCGAAACCTCCTCCTCCATGAGCTCCCTCCATTTGTTTCATTTCTCTATAAATAGAATGCCTTGAGGAGCTTGCACCACTTTTAGATCATTTGCTAAGTTTAGGAAACACTCAAAGCTTTTCTTTTTCTCTCAAAGTTTTTGTGTTCTTCAAGTTCTTGGAGTTCTTCAAGTTCTTCATCTTCTTCATCTTCTTCTTCCATCTTCAAGTTCATCACACCAAGTAGGGATTTCCTTTCATGTATTCTTTCTTTAAAGTTCTTGTTCTAAGCTTAATGTTCATAGTTTCTCTTGATTCTTTTTAGAACTTCTTTTTCTTTCCTTTACCTTTTCATTTTCGGCCATGGGCCTTGGAGAACAAAGGAATGAGAGCTTGATGATGAGAGTTTCATGATGATGTTCATCACTTGAAACAAACTCTAGAGCTTGATTTTTGTTCTTGAGCAAAAGTGTTTCTAGATTTTCCTTTCTTGAACTTTTGAGAACTTTAACTTTGATGGTGTTTTAAAATGGCTCTATGAACTCAATGATGAGGACTCATGATGTTGGTGTTAATATATCATCAAGGTCATGAACTCTAGAGTTTTAAAATGCACTTTTCTCTTCTTGGAGATTTCGCGCATTTCCTTGAGATTTTCTAAGTTTCATAGTTTGATTCCCAAAGATATCATGTTGAGTTCTAAGAACTCCAAGCTTGACTTTACCTTGTTTGAATGAGTTTGGGTTAAGATTTAAGTTCCTTTAAAGTCTTGTTAAGAGCTCTAGAAAGATAAAATGAACTTGCATAATTTATTTTATGCTTGCATTCATATTTACATTCTTGCTATGCATCTTTATTTTCAAGCTATCACCTAAGAACATAAAGATTAAAATGGAACTTGCATCTTCACTTAATTTAATTCTTACAAGCCTTTCTATTTCGGCCTTAAAGTCGATTGTTGTTGGGCCTAGAGCACTAAAATAAAGAATTGAACTTGCATTATCACCTAATTAATTTCTCGAATGCCTATCTATTTCGGCCTTAAAGTCGATTGTTGTTGGGCCAAGAGCACTAAAATAAAGAATTGAATCTTGCATATTTACTTTCAAGCTTGCACGTTTAAGATTATGCTTCGTATATTTACTTTCAAGCTTGCACGCTTAAATTATGCCTTGCATATTTAATTTCAAGTCATCACTTTACTTTGAAAGCAAGATTAAAAATGAAGAGCATGAGCACGTTTAGTTTATGTCGTAACTTAAGAACCTAGAGCTCAAAGACCTGCCCATTTCATTCCAAGTTAAAGTTGAATGTAAACCATACTTTGAATGTATGTTTTTCGGCCAAGTAGTGAGGATGGACTTGCAATGAGTTTTCATCTAGCTACTAGGACCAATAGCCTATGTTTTAAGTGTTCCTTAAAGTTTTACAATTCTTTATAAGGTTATGTCATTATAAGTTGTGATTCCAATCTCTTTTAGGGGATGGAATATGTTTTGGTCAGTGACCTAAGGCTTCACTTAGCCTCTTGATGATTTAAAATGTCTTGCAAAGAGTTTTAGAAATTCTAAATTGATTCCAAGAGAAACTAGTTAACTTATGTACCTAGAAATGTCAATTTACTTCTCTTATTGAGGCAAGATGTTTTCGGTTCTGATGTGGTGAATGTGATGCTGTATGATGATATTTTCATGTGTTGGAATGTGTGAAAATATCGTATGATGATGTAGAAGCGATCCTATGCATGATAGGTGAAAAACTAGCTAACTAGAAATACCGTAAAGCTAGAATTTAACATAGTTTTGACCCATTTGTTTATGGAACTAATCCAAACTGTTTTAATGGGGACATAATCAGATTTATATTGTTTAGACATGAAAAACTTGGTATCATTTGAGTTAGAATTGAATTCTAGCACCTATGGGGAAACTAGTAACTAGAAAACCGTAAAAACGCAAATGTAGAACTCTTAGAACATTTAATTTTCTGGATTCTGTCCAGCACCCTTACAACATGATAAACATGATTAATAATTAGTCCTTAAGCATAGGAATGCCTCATAATTGATTTAGATTTAATCCATAGCTTTCTCAAGTAAAACGGAACCAAGAAAGGGTCTAAAACGTAAGTTCTAGAACCTCAGTATTCACCTGTTAGGATTTCCACCCTATGCTATTCAGATTTAAAAGTAAAATGAGAGGATTATGAATGATGTTTAATTATGAGCCTTAGGTGCTTAAAATATGAACGACGGATGTAGAAAACTATATCTCAAGATTAAGACCCGTAAGGGTCAAAGCATAAGCTACCGTAAGGGTAAGCGTTTGGATGATTTATGATGATGCATGAAGTATTCTAATGATGATGATGTTATTCATATGAGGAATTTATGAGATTATATGTTTATGTGGCATAAAGCAAATTTGGAAGGAAATTCGTGTAATGACCGCTTAGGCCAATTTCCGACAAATTTGGGGACTTAAAGAGATTTTGAAAATTAAGGTACTAAGATGGGTTCTAGGATGACACCGGTTCGGCCGAGCACCTCCATAGAACTCATGTGACATCGGTACCATTTTATACTCTTAGGTGACCCCGGTCCGGCCGAGCACCCCTAAGAGATTTGCCCCCTAACCCGTACTCAGATAGTCGGGATTTATGATTTATGATACGCTTATCGTTAAGTGGTAAGTAAGAACTAGTGACGACTAGTTAAGGTATGAGCTCATAACCTAGATGTATGACACGTTCTGGGTGACATCGGTTCGGCCGAGCACCCCTAGTTCGATTGTCTTTTAGGGTGGCCCATGAGGAAGAGAAGTTCATGATTATGATTATGTCACTAAGTTTTGTCCCATATGAATGTTACTATTGCCACTTTATGCCACCAAGAATGATGATGCTTGATGGTTATGTTTTTTTATGTATGTGCATTAGGTAGTGTCATGCATACATTTTCTATTATGTTGCATCCATAACATTAAGATCATCCTAAAATGAATGGACCTTGGCTAAAATATATTTTAAAGTTTAAAATGAACCTAATACATGCTCAGTCATTTCGTATAAATAAACCCAAGGTTCCTGAGGACGTAGATGATGACACCTAGGTAGTAGGAGGCCCTACTGAGATTCTTTAGCAAGATTCTCACTCCCTCTATCTCTTTCTTTCCGTCACGTCTTCAGATGGCGACGTTCGTGATATTCGTGGACACGCCGACATAGGAGGTGCACCATGACCCGGACCACGGATCATACCATTTTGTGGGTCGATGCATAGTTAGAGTATTCATGTACATGGGTCGACCCTTCACTCCCCTTGTACATTCCCATCGTTTCTCGCGTGTCTCTCCTTTTGGCGATGGCCTGGTGTTCGAGGGGGCACGACCCCGAGTTAGAACACACACCACTTAGATGGGGATGAACCTTCTTTTGTTTAAAGGTTATCCTATTAGTTGCACTCGGGTAGGGGAGTAGATTATGTTTATGTTTATGTTGTATTTTCTTTCATGTATTTCCATGTACTAAATCAAGTCCCACGCTTATAAGTGGGCAAATTATAATTATATATGAGATGTTATTCAGTGTCTCTCATGATGTGCCCTTATATGCTTTATGCTATGACGTTATGAGATGTATGTTTTGTCCGTTGCAAGTTATATCGCATCACGCGGCTCTCACTTTCATTTCAAAAAAAAATTTACCCGTATTTTCCGCTAAGTAATTCAAAGTTAAATGAGAACTATGAAGTAACAGACTAATGATTAACCTAAATATGTTCTAGAGTATTGGGTTAAAAATTAGGATGTTATATAGAGACTATCCTATCTATTCTTCCGCAATGACCCTCGGCATCCATTTGCTGAAGTGACCTTTAAGCACGAACCTTAGAAGAAGTCACGAACCTCGTTACTATCCTTGTCTGGAGATGACACGGAAGAAAAGAGAGGGATGAGAAACTTATTCGAGATTCTCAGTAGGGATTTCCGACTCTAACACAAATGTCATCGTCATCGTCCCCAACCACTCCGGTTTTCATTATAAAAAGGGTGTACATACATAAGGATCGATTTTAAACTTCTTAAATCTATTTATCCGAAGTGGGTGTCTTTTAACATGAGTCTTAATGATATGAATGCAATAGATATTGAATGAATGCATGCCAATACCATACGCAAACAGTACTAGCTTTTTAGCAAGTATAGCATTCATAGACATAGTGCATGATACATGGGTCATAGATCATAAAACATAGAACATGGAACTTGATACATAGTACATGGTACATAAAACATGAATCGTGGAACGTAGAAGTTGGTACTTAAAACATGGTGCATGGTAGCTTAACTTGGTTACTTAGGTGACGTTGACATATTATTCTTTTCTTCCTGGGGGCCACCCTAATATTTCTCCCTTTTGAGAAATCTCTAGGTTATGAGCTCATACCCAGCTAGTCGTCACTAGTATCTAGACTTATCACATTGTGATAAGTTAAAAATCCTGACTTAAAGTACGGGTCTAGGGGGCATAGAATCACCTCATCCTCACCTATAGTTTGATAGTTCCAAAGGATTATTTTCTCATAGTTTAATGTCACCTTAAGTCTTAGCATGTTATGACAAGATGCCCCATAGTTCATGCATGTTACATATGAATCACCTCATCCCCACCTATGGTTTGATGGTTCCAAAGGATCATTTTCTCATAGTTTAGTCATAGCAAGATGCTACATATTTCATGCATGTCACATATATCGTGTAATTCTAACATAGGCATCTTTAAAGTTCTAAAGGGAACCATAACATGCAAATGATACAATCATCATTTAAGAGCAATAACTCGCATAGCATCATAGTGGTCATGAGACAACACAGTAATCCATCATCATTCACATAGAACATATAAATCATTCCCTTAAGAATAAACCCCTAAATCGGGTAACCTCAAACTTCCAAATTATTTCCTTATGCCTCTAAGGGATTGATTAATCTCATTACCATAATTTATTAAGTCCTAGAACCTAATTTATTATGGCTGGGCAGCATAGGCAGTAAGCATAGTTTTGATGGATTACGGTGTTCTAGAAGTTGCGTTTTAGATCCTTTCTCTTTACCGACTTTTCCTATGATGTAAGAATTAATACCTAAGCCAATTATTAGTCACTCTCACTCATCTAGAAATCATATAATGTGATTCTATACACTTAAACAAGGCTGGAACAGAATGTATAAGTTTAGTTCCGCAGGGGTTCTAGAAACGACGCTTCGCACTTTTTAAGTTCTCGTCTTCGCTTAAGGCGCTATAAATCATCCCTAAACCAATTGTAAGGGATTCCTATACATATAAACTAATTATAAAACATGATTTCTGCACCTAAGGGTTGCTGGACAGAAACAGTTTTACTTTTGATTCTCAGTGTTCTAGAATTCACATTTTCAAGCATTTCAAGTTACTAGGCATGCCAAAGATGCCTAGAACCTTTATCATACATAAGGCAAGGTATTTAAACACATATAGACCACCCAAAACAGAATTTAAGGTGCTGGAAAATAAAAGGGCAGAATCGAAACTTGAAGGCATGTAAATGCTCAAAATAAAACATTTCTAGTTCACATAGTTTGCTAGTTTCTCTTGGAACACTTTTGAAACTTCTAAAACTCTTTGGAAATCAATTTATCTTGTCAAAAACCTTTACAAAAGACATAGGGAAGTACCTATCTATTTTCTTTCATGGTTAGAATTTAAATCATAAAAACATGCTTGAAGCATTCTTCAAGACTACTTATGCTTAAGAAAATCCTAAAACATAGGTTATAGGCCCTTGCAACTAAATGAAACTCATGCTTGAGCCATTATCATCACATGGCCGAATGCATATCCAAGAAATACCTCCTTGATAGATTTTTTCTCAAGATGAAATGGGCAAGTCTTTGAGCTCTAGTATCTTAGGTGATGACATAAAATAAACGTGCTATGCATTTCATTTTAGAGTCCTTTAGAAAGTAAAGTGATAGCTCAAAGTAAATATGAAGTTCATTTTAAACGTGCATAATGCAAGTTCATTCTTTATCTTGGGATTTAGTGATGGCATAGAAAATAAACGTGCTATGCAAAGCGTGAAATAAACGTGAATGCAAGTTACTTTTACATCTTGACTAGAGCTCTTTTAAGACTTTAAAAAGAACTAAGTTCCAACCCAAAACTCATCCTCACAAGAAAAGATAAGAAGCTTTACTAAGCCTTAAAGATATAAACATAAAAGGACCTATGTCATATTCTTTATTAATGCCCAATAACCCCTATCTAGAGAGAAAGTGATAGCTCAAAGTAAATATGAAGTTCATTTTAAACGTGCATAATGCAAGTTCATTCTTTACCTTGGGATTTAGTGATGGCATAGAAAATATACGTGCTATGCAAAGCGTGAAATAAACGTGAATGCAAGTTACTTTTACATCTTGACTAGAGCTCTTTTAAGACTTTAAAAAGAACTAAGTTCCAACCCAAAACTCATCCTCACAAGAAAAGATAAGAAACTTTACTAAGCCTTAAAGATATAAACATAAAGGGACCTATGTCATATTCTTTATTAATGCCCAATAACCCCTATCTAGAGAGAACTCTAGAATGTGCCGGCCAACTTTAAGGTTGACAAGGGTAGGTTATGGACTTTTTGAAAACCTTATTAATTTCTTTTTTTTTTCTTGGATAAAACCATGGTGACTTAAGCAAAACATAAAGAGAATGAACTCATAGAGGTGGTAACCTCAAAAGAATGGAAATGGCTGAATCCTAGCAAGGAATAATGGACCATTTTTAAACTCTAGGGACCAAGACCTTGGTGATGTGTTAACACCAACATCATGAGTCCTCATCATTGAGTACTTAACATCACTCTAAACCATCATCAAAACAAAGTTCATGACAAGTTAAGGAAAGGAGAAAATCGAAAACCATGTTTGTTTGAAACATAGATCAAGCTCTAGAGGAGTGCTAAGCACTATCATGAAACCCTCATCATCAAGCTTACATTTTTCCAAGTTTCAAAGGCCTTCATGGCCGAAACCTTGAGAGAAAGAAATGAGGTTTTTAAGGGTTCAAAGGAAACATAACCCATTCTTGAATAAATCTTGAAAAAGATGAAACTTTTCTTTTTAAAAACTCAAGCTTTAGAGGTTGTTCATGTGATAAGCATCAACATGAAACCTTCATCATCAAGCTTCCATTTTTCCAAGCATCCAGGGCCTATATGGCCGAAACATTCAAGGAAAAGAAAGTGAGGTTCCAAGAGATTCAAGAAAAACATAGCTCATATTTGACTAAAACTTGAAAAAAGGTGAGGCTTTTCTTCAAAAAGATTCAAGCTTTAGAGGCCTCATGTTGAGATGAACTCATAGTTACATCTTGGAGAGCACTCATCATCAAGCCATCATCATCTTGGCCTTGAGGCCGAAAATAAAAGAAAAGGAAAAGGATGAAATCGAAAATAAAACTTCACGGATGTTCATCCAAACAACATTTTTCCAACAAGATCAAGACATAGAGAACAAGGAAAGCATTTTTAGAAAAACTCCCTACCTAGTACTTGTGCTCTTGAAGATGGAGAAAGGTTTGATCTTGAAAAACAAGAAGAAGAAATCTCCTTTGAACTTAGGTATGTATTTTCGGCCAAATAAGGAAATGGAGGAAGGATGTGTTGTTGGCTTGTGTTTGGACTTGGATGTGTGTTTAGAAGAAAAAGAGATGAAGATTGGAGATGGAGAAGGTGGCGGTTTTGGCTTGGACAAGGAGGAAGAAAGGAAAATTTGAGAGAACTTGGAGAGACTAGAACTTGTTCTTGGAAGTTTAAACTTTGCAAATGAACTAAAGTAGCAAAATGTTCACCAAGGCAAGCTATATATAGAGCCTTGAGTCATGAATGAATAGAGGGGAAAAGGCCATGTGGTTTTCTTCTAGAATGAGGGAAGTGTGTGGAGGAGAATGAATGAGAAATTGTCTTGGAGACATGGCCATTTGTGTGCCACACATTCAAACAACATGTGATGCAAAGTGGAGGGAAAAGTGGCGCCATTTTTGGGCAGCCATGGGGGCAAAATTCATCTCCGCTAATCATGGTTTAAAGGTGTGTTTAGGTGTGTTATGGATTAGACTTAGGATTAAGGGTTGTTAAGTAGGTACTTTAAGTAAACTAATTAGTTAATTAAAGCTATAATTCCTTAGGTTAGAAGTGGTCTTGTAGGTTTAATGGAGTCAAAACCTCTATGACTAGTGATATGAGTGTGACAACCTTTCTTGGAAATGGGAGCGTGAATAGTGAAAACACTATTCATAGATACTTTCTCTTTTTAAAGGAAGAGACTAGAATTGAGTTTGAATTTCCTTAAGCAATTCTAGGTTCCAATTAGTTTTAAATAATGATTTTGGCTCTAGATTAATTATGGAAATTAATTAACCTTTAATTAGAGCCTAATATTGCCTAGGTTCTGAGTTAGATAACTCATTAAGCCCAAAATGCACTAAGCATGGGCAAAATCATAATTTTACTCAAAAACTACCTGGGACCACCGGGACTTAAAACAAACCTTAAACAAACATAGTTCATGCCTTAAAATCATTGTTTTGAACCTCCGGGCAAAGTTCGGGTCAAAACGGAACTTAAAACGGCCTTAAATTACTGTAAGGATATTTTGGTTATTTACACGCAGAAACCTCAAAAACGAGATTCTTCTGCTCTATTAAACACGCTATCACATATACTCCCCTTCAATCATTACAATAGCCCTATGAGGATGGCCGAGGTCGGCCGTTCTCAATTTTCAGGTAAAAATGACCTCAGGGGCATTTTGGTTATTTGTACGCTTAGAGAAAATCAGGGTGTTACAGGTGATATGTAAGCTCTCGTTTTAAATCTTTAAGTTCTTAAGTGATGACTTGAAAAGTAAACGTGCTAGACAAGAACATAAATATGAGATGCTCTTCGTTCCTTATCTTTAATTTTAAGTGGTAGCTTGGAAGGTAAACATTAATGCAAAAGCTTGAATATAATCATGAGTGCAAGTTCATTTTGTTTCTTAATAGAGCTTATCCAAGACTTTAGAAGGATTTAAACCTCAACCTAGAACTTTTAATAGCAAAGTAAAGGAAGCTTTAGAGTTCCTTGCACCAAGGTTTACAAAGAAACCATATGGTATGAACATCATCATTGAGCTTAAAGGAAATGGATTAAAAGAACAAACCAAGTTAACATTCCTTCATAACTTTGAAAATGAAAGCTCAATAACTTAAGGAAAAAGGAAAAATAGCCGAATCCATGGGGTGGGAGGAATAGGACTTTGAAGCTCTAGAGGCCATGATCTTGATGATGCAACCACATCAACATCATGAGCTCTCATCTTTGAGTCATTTTTACCCGAGAACAAGCCTTCATAAACCAAAATCTTAGCAAGAAAAAAGAGAAAGAAAAACCAAAGCATGAAAAGGAAAAGAAACCGAAATCTTGAGAAGAAAAGGAGATAACCAGAAAGTGTTGAAGTCAAGACTAGGTTCCAAGCTTTAGAGGTTTCTCAAGTGATGAATATCATCATGAAATCCTCATCATCAAGCTCTCATTTCCAAGTCTCTCAAGGCCCTTGGCAGAAAATAAAAAAAGAAATAAGGAGGAAGAAAGAAGTTCTAAAAGATATAAGAGAAACTATAAAGCACATAACTTAAACAAAAACTTTAATGGCTAAAATATTCAAAACAAAATCCCTACCAAATGGTGAAGAGGAAAGCTTGTTTCTTGAGATGAAAGTGAGAAGAAAACTTGCTCCCAAGGTGTACTTGAGATTTGGCCAAAGAGGAAGAAAAAAGAAGGAATGGTGTTTTCTTTGAGCTTTGTGGTTAAAGGGTGGTGTATGGTTGAAAGGTGGTAAGATAAGGTTGGAGTATGGTGGCTTGAGGTTGTGAAGGGTGGCTCTTAGGTGGAGATGAAGAAGAAGAGAATTCTTGAAGAAATGAGAGAACTTGAGACAACTCTTGAAAACTCAAAGCTAGCAAATGATCCAAAGGCTCTCACAAGCTCATTTGCATATGTATTTATAGAAAAACAAAACCAAGGGTGGAAGAATGGAGGGGTGACCGAATTTTGAGGAAGGAAAGGAAGGAAAATATCTTCTTCAAATGGTCATTCAAAGAAATGGTTCAAGGTATGATGAAGTATGGCCTAAAGCATAGTGAGGTATGGGTGAATATGGCTTCAAGTATGGCTCCTTGAGTGAGAAATAAACCAACATGTGATGGAATTGGAGGGTGAGGTGGTGCCATTTGGAGCATCCAAGGGGGAGGAAAATGCCTCATTAATTTTGGTTTATTGATGTGTTTAGGTGCATCTTAGAGTAGGCTTAAGATTAGGAATTGCTAAGTAACTGTTTAGGTGAGGTAATAGTTAATTAGAGACTTGTAAGACTAGATTTAGGAGGTGGTCTTACTAAATTAATGGAGTCAAACTCCATTAACTAGGAATCCAATGCCAACACAATTCCTTGATTTAGGGAAATTGGAGAGAGAAAACACTATTTAAGATTCCAAGACTAGGAATCTTGAGTTTTTAAAAAGAGATTTAGGTTTAATCTAAGCAATCTTAGGTTCCAATTTATTTTAATAACTTATTTTGACTTTAGATTAATTATGGAAATTAATTAACCTTCAATTAGAGCCTAGGTTTGCTTAATTACATCATTAAGCTCAAACGGCACTATGCTAGGGGTAAAATCGTGATTTTACACAAAAACTGCCTGGGACCACCGGGACCTACACAGATACTTTTAAACACATGAAAACATTATTTTAAACCTTCAGGGAAAGTTTCGGACTCAAATGGCACCTTTACCTGCGTAAAAACGTTATAGTGGTATTTTGGTCATTTTGACCCGAAACTGCAGAAAATAAGATTTTCATTTCCGAAATCACTCAAGGGCCATCTAATTCCCTTCAAACATTGAGTTGACCCTTTGAGGACTGCCATGCCGGCTATCCTCGAATCCCGATCAGGAAATGACCTCAGGGGCATTTTGGTCATTTTCCTCAGACAGAAAAATCGGGGCGTTACAAGTCTTCCGATAGGTTGGTCTCCGAAAACCTCGAGCAAGGGACATAATCTAGAAAATCGCGAATGGCGGACATAGTGGTGTACGTGCAAAGGATCCTCTCATTGTGTGTACGCGTACACTCAAAAACCATGTTATCACCGTACAGGAGGTCGAAGAGAAATGGTAGCTAGGTACGGGGTGTGCAAATGGTCGTCCCACGAACATAAAGACTCTGAAAGAGTAGCGCCCTTCAAAGTGGTAAAACTGATGGTCGGGGTCTAAGTGGATCTCCGAAGTGAGGGTGTCAATAAAGAAGACGAATGTCGCCATCGAAATCTGAAGACGTGACGGAAAGAAAGAGAGAGGGAATGAGAATCTTACTAAAGAATCTCAGTAGGGTATCCTCCTATCTAAGTGACATCATCAACGTCCCCAGGAACCTCGGGTTTATCATGAAATAGTGAGCATGCAAAGATTTATTTATTAAGTTCTAAAACACCAATTACCGAGACCCGTTCATTTTATCACGAGTCTTGTAATGAATGCATCATACTTCATTATGATATGCATGTCAAATACCTTATGCAACTTTTATCTTTATAGCATACATCTAGCTTCGTAGCAAACATGTTGTACATATAAATGACATTCCTTAGTTCTTTTGGTGACTTAAGTTAGTTCTTTTCACTCTTGGGCCCACCCTATTACTCTTCCCTTTTAAGAGTACTTCTAGGTTATGAGCTCATATCTCACTAGTCCTCACTAATGTATACTTATCCCTTTGGATAAGTTAAAGTCCCGACTTAATAAGTACAGGTTAGGGGGCAAGAATCACCTTTTCATCACCTATAGTTTGATGAGTCCAAAGGATCATTTTCTCATGTTTTAAGTCACCTTAAGTCTCAGCATGTTATAACAAGATGCAACACATAACTTGTAACATCCCCTGCTGCTTTATGGATTGACATTGTCCCCACAAACCAATACACGTCTTTTCAGCGTGCTTTGTCCTCACTCACATGCTTCCTGGGAAGTTTTTCCAGGAGGTCACCCATCCCAAAATTGCTCCAAGTCAAGCACGCTTAACTATAGCGTTCTTTCGTGATAGGCTATCAAAAAGAAGATGCATCTTGTTGGTATAGGTAGTACAAATCAATTCATATAAGCCCTCCTCAACTATATAGTCCCATACCTATACAGTCCTAGGATCCTCTCATTCGGGTGTGTAATAGGTTCATTCATGTACCCCTTCAGTTCGAAGTCTGCCAGGAACAGCTCCTTATCTGTGCCTCCTTGCATCGGTAATCACTCCCCAACTTTGCAATCTCCAGGCGTTACATGCCCACCAGCTTTCGCTTGGTTCGTCCCCGAACCACACCGTACTAGGAGATGTGCAGGCTCTGATACCATTTATAACATCCCCTGCTACTTTATAGATTGACGACTGTCCCCACAAACCAACACAAGTCTTTTCAATGTGCTTTGTCCTCACTCATATGCTTCTTGGGAAAACTTTCGTGGAGGTCGCCCATCCCAAAATTGCTCCAAGTCAAGCACGCTTAACTATAGACTTCTTTTGTGATGGGCTACCAAAAAGAAGATTCATCTTGTTAGTATAGGTAGTATAAATCAATTCATATAAGTCCTCGTCAACTATATAGTCCCATACCTATACAGTCTTAGGATCCTCTCATTTGGGTGTGTAATTGGTTCATTCATGTACCTTTTCGCTTTTGAAGTCTGCGAGGAGCCACTCCTTGTTCGTGCCTCCTTACACCGGCAATCACTCCCCGACTTCGCAATCCCTTGGCATTACATAACTCATAAATGTCATAGTTCTTCATATATTTCTAGCATATGCATCTCTAATGTTCCAAATAAAACAATAATATGCAAAGGATGAATCTCTATAGATCAATATCTCACATAGCATCAAATATCACATCAAGTAGCGAGGTATCAGCACATTTAAATCATCCAAAATAGAATTTATAAGGTGCTGGAAATTTAAAGGCAGAGTCGAAAAGTAACAAGTCTCATGAGCACAAAATAAGGCATTTCTAGTAACCAAACTTCATACTTAAAATAACTTCTAAATTAAGAGATATAATAAATATGCTAGACAAGGAAATGTAGACATGAATGCAAGTCTAGTTCTTTATTTTAGTGCTCTAGGCCCCTTAGAGTTTTCACTCTAAATCAACAATCAACTTTAAGGTTGAAATAGGTAGGCTTTGAGTTAATTATTTAGGTGATAACATGCATGCAATATGCTACCTAGCATTTTCATCAAACTTTATAAAAAGTAAAACTCAAGCTCTAGAGGTCTCATTGTGATGAACTCATAGTCATCATCTAGAAACTCTCATCATCAAGCTATCATGAGAAACCAACAAACCCTTGAAGGCCGAAATGCATAAGGAAAGGAAAAGAAGAAACCGAAATGATAAAGCATCAAAACATCATTTTAAACCAAGAACAAAGCTTAACAAAGTAAGGAAACAATTTTCAAAACAACTCCCTACCTTGGATATATTTCTTGGAAAAAGAGTTTGATCTTGGAAAAAGGAGTAGAGGAAGAAGAAGGAGAAAAATAACTCTCTAAGATGAAAGAAAGAAAGCTTTGGAGGTGTAAGAGAAATGAGCAAAGGGATTCTTTGGAGAGCTTCTCCTATTTATAGAAAATTTTCATCATGAGAGGAGTGAAAGGGAGGAGTGACTGACAGTCTTTGGGAGGGAAAGGAAGAGAAAATATCTCTCTTCATGGTATGGTGTAGGCATGGTTTAAGGTATGGCTAAGTATGGCTCTTTGAATATGTAAGTGACTAAATCATAGTATGTGTTCGGGTAAATCACATAGGCACTCTCTCATGAAAACAACCAAAGCTAATTATTGTTAACGGAAAAGGGATCTTAGTGGAGCTTGGCCAAGAGAAAACAAAGCTCGACCAAAGTGTGACGGATGAGCTCAGCCATGAGATGGCAGAGCTCGGTCATGAGGTAACAGAGCTCGGTCATGAGGTGGCAGAGCTCGGCCATGAGCTAGAGGAAGCAGAGCTTCGGCCGTGAGGTAGCGGAGCTTGGCCATGAGGTAGCAAAGCTCATCCATGTAGAGCTTCGGCCATGAGATAGAGGTAGTAGAGCTCGACCACAATATAACACCCCGATTTTTCTGTCAGAGTAAAAATGACCAAAATGCCCCTGAGGTCATTTTTCACCCAAAATTTGAGGACAGCCGATCTAGCAGTCCTTGAAGGGTCAACTCAATGTTAAAAGAGGGTTGTGTGTGGTATGTATGCTAACAGAGCAGAAGAATCTCATTTTTGAGTTCTGATGCGCCAAATGACCAAAACGCCCCTGTGGCTGTTTAACGCTGATTGATAAGCCGATTGAGCCCGAACTTCACCCAAAGGTTTTAAATGACATTTTTAGGAGTTTGGACATGTTTGTTTAAGTCTCGGTGGTCCCAGCCAGTTTTTTGATCAAAATTATGATTTTGCCCCTGCTTAGTGCATTCTGGGTCTAATGACGAAATTAAACAAACCTAAGCAATATTAGCCTCTAATCGAAGATTAATTAATTTTCATAATTAATCTAGAGTCAAAATAATTTATTAAAATTAATTAGAACCTAAAATTACTTAGATTAAACTTAAATCTCTTCTTAAAACTCAAGACTCCAAGTCATGGAATCTTGAATAATGTTTTCTCTCTCCAATTCCTTAAATTAAGGAATTGTGTCTACAATTGTTTACACCTTAAAATGAGTTTTAATCTCTCTAATGAAGAAAGAACACTCCCTAATCATGTCTTGACATCCTTAATTACCCATTGCCTCACCTAAACACTTACTTACAAACTCCTAATCAATTACCTAACCAAACCCATTCCCTAAACCAAGTTATAACACAAATGAAATGACAAAATATCCCCCCTAAAGCTCCCACAGGAACCGGCCACCTCTTCCCCATTTTTCATTATATGGTGATTTATTTTTTTACACACAAATAACCATACTTTGAACCATACCTCACCATGTTTTGCACCATACTTCACTATGCCTTGAGCTATGCCTTTGAATGACACATTAGAAGAGATATTTCCCTCCCTCTCCCTCCCCCTTGGCTGGCCATCCTTCTCCCACTCTCACCCTCTTATGTTTCATTTTTCTATAAATATGCATCTAAGGAATCTTGCAAGAACTTTGCTCATTCTTGCAACTCCAAGCTTTTCTTTTTCAATCCCAAAGAGTTCTTCTTCCTCTTCTCCTTCCAAGACCAAACCCTTTTCTAACCAAAAGACACATCCAAGGTAGGGATTTGTCTTTTTCTCTTTTCTTGTTTAAACTTTTGGTTTGAAATGATGCTATGTTGATGCTTATTTCTCTCTCCACTTTCTTTTTGGTTTTTGCTATTCCTTTTCCTTCCTTTTGGTTTCGGCCTCAATGACCTACACAATGAAGAAACCATGGCTTGATGATGAGGATCTTGAGTGTTGGTTGCAAAACCACCACTTGTTTGACCTCTAAAGCTTGAAGGTTTCACTTTTGAAAAGGTTTTTAGCAAATAAAGAAACTATGTTGTTGTAAGAGTAATCTTAAGCCTAGAACTCAAATAGATAAGAAATGGTTTGCATTCGTGTTTATTTTCCTTGCTATCACCTTAATAATAAATCTCAAGGCCTACCTATTTTAACCTTAAAGTTGATTGTTGATTTAGAGTGACAACTCTAAGGGGCCTAGAGCAGTAAAATAAAGAATTGAACTTGCATATCATATTTATTGTTCAAGTCATCACCTAAAGCTCAAAGATAAGAAATGTACTTGCATTTCATGTTTATGTTTCAAACCATCACCTAAATTTAAAGATTCAAAATGAACTTGCATTCTCATGTTTATTTTCAAGCCATGCACACTTATTTTTCCTTACTATCACTTATTAATGCTAAGATTAAAATGAGACTTGCATTAGTATGTTTATGTTTATGTCATCACCTAAAGATCTAAGGCTCAAGACTTAACTCTTTCAACTTAATCTTGAAACTATGGGCATTTATCTTTACAAAAATGTTTTGATTTCAAAAAGAGTGTTGGAATAAGGTTCAAAATGGTTTGAGAAGGAAGAAATAACTTAGAAGGTGTTTTAACTTAAATTTTTGTATTACGAAGGTGCTAGTAATTGATTACGAGGCCCATGTAATCGATTACTAGAGAGTTTTGCCATACTTGGATATGAACTTTTGACCTAAGTAATCGATTACAATATCATGTAATCAATTACACATTTTGGACTCAAGTAATTGATTACCATTCCATGTAATTGATTACTCAGATGTTCTTAGAGCCCCAGAAAGTATTTTCAACAGGTGTAATTGATTACAAGGCTCATGTAATCAATTACCAGAGCACTCAATTTATCTGTTTTGAAACTCTAAGCTATGTAATCGATTACAAGGCTCATGTAAACGATTATCAGAACCTAAAGTATGCAATAAACATTTTCCCTACTTGAATGATATAAATCCATTATCTTGTTTACATTTGAATCTATGAGATTTGCCTAACATAAATTGATGAGAAATGTATGGCTATTCATGAATCATAAGTATATTGATTTTGTGAAGCATTGATCTCTAGAAATAGGACTCAACCTTCACATGTCATAGTTTCACATGAAATATTTAGGGATGTATATGCTAGAAATATATGAAGAGCTAGGAATGATTATTCTTGAATCATGGCATGTTATGATGAGTTAATGCATAAACCATGAATAGCTATGTTGTATGATATTGATAAACTTGATTTGATTTTGAACTCGGAATGAGAAAGTACATGCACTATTAGTTCTTGTGGCATAAAGCAAATTTGAAGGAAATTTGGTGTATCTGCTTCTGCTTAATTTTCATCAAATTTGAAGACTTAAGAAAGTTTTTGAAAACTCCATGAAATTTTAAATGTGACATGACACTGAGATGCATTTCTCCCGCTCCGGTGGGGAAAAAGTAAATTCGTGAGGGCATTGACATTGAACTTGCCAAAGCAGACAATTCACTATATACTAGATACTAGTAAAGCATTTCAAAGAAGGAAATATTCCTATGGACTCCCTGAATTAAAGGTTATGATAGATGATCCTTATGCCTCCTAGCTCGTACTCTTAAAGTTGGGATTATTATTATGTTACGCTTATCAGAGGATAAGTAAGAACTGGTGATGACTAGTTAGGTATGAGCTCTTAACCTAGAGATGTTTTTAGGGTGGCCCCCATGATGCAAAATATAAAGTTTGATATCATATAGTTAAGAGAAGGGAAAGTTCCACGTGAAAGTTACATGCTACTTTATGTCGCTTATATGATGTTGCTTGATGTTATATTCTATTGCTTTCTTGCATAATGTATCATGCATTCATGCTTTGCTATGTTGCATACATGACATTAAGACTCATTCTAAAATGAACGGGCCTCGGATAATTATGTTTGAAAATCTAATAATGAACCCTATGTATGCACACCTTTTTACAATAAATCCAAGGTTCCTGGGGACGTTGATGATGTCACATAGATAGGAGGTTCCCTACTGAGATTTTTTAGTAAGATTCTCACTCTTTCTTTTTCTCTCTTTCCTTCCGTCACGTCTTCAGATTACGATGGTGATGTTTGTGGTCTTCATCGACACCCCGGTGTAGGAGGTCCGCTTTGATCCAGAGCACCAATCCTACCATTTTGAGAGGTGTTGCGTTGTCTGACTCTTCATGTTCGTAGGACACCCCTTTGCACCCCAGTACCCAGTTATCGCTTTTCCCTGAAATCCCCTTTTGGAGATGACATGGTTTTTGAGCACGCTTGAATGCACGACGAGAGGATTCTCCACACCCATACCACCGCATAAGGTATACGTGACTTCTCAGACTACGTGCCCCACTCATAGTCATCGGAGCCCTTAGAGGACCCACTGATCCACCCGTACAATGAGAGCTCTGCCCCCTCTCTTCCGCTCATGAAAGAGGGTAGCGAGGAGACAGTGACTCAGCCGAGATTGGCCCGGAGGCTGACCATGCACCTCCGTCACGGAGCTCACGTCCAGCCCCTTCACATGGCCACTCTGATCAAGATACGCCAGTGGGTTGGTTATGTTCCACCCTTTCTGGGACCACAACAGTAGAGGCTCTTGGGGAGTGTTAGTGCACACACCACGCATAGACTGGGATAGCCTTCTTTTGTTCTAGAGGTTATCCATCTTAAGTGCACCAGGATAGGGGTGATTTCCTTTATACTTCCCTTGTATTTTCTTTTCAGTTGTATTTGCTCTTGTGATATACTAAACTCATCCCACCTTTCATAGGTGGGCAGTTTATTAAGTTAATATAATATTACTGTTGGTGTGCACATGATTGTCTAAGGTTATGAAGTTATCTGATGCTCTTATCTTCCGCTTTCTTTTGTATGCGATATGCCTTATGATAACGTATGTTTGAGACATGCATGGCTCTTACTTTGCATTTATATTTCAAAAAAAAATTACCCATATTTTTCGCTAAGTATTTTAAAGAAACGTTTTAAGAAATGAGACTAAAAAGTAATAGACTAATGGTCAACCTACATACGTTCTAGGAGTATTGGGTTGAAAATTAGGATGTTACACATGATGTAGCAGAGCTTGGCCATGAGATGGTGGAGATGTATATATTCGACCTAGCTATGTTTAGATGCTGAAAGCCTGTGAAAACAACGTCCCAAACTTCCGGGTTCAGTTGGTAACTAATCCCATGTTAAATTACTGCAAGAGTATTTTGGTCATTTGTACACAGAAAAAAAATCAAGGTGTTATATAATGGGGCATAAAAGGGCGCTGGTTTCTGATTACATTAGGATCAGATTGGTGTTATTTTACAAGTGGTAAATCATGTATTAGATGTGTACTTAGGTAAAAGGTTAGGAATTGATAGATTAGTGAAAATAGTAAAAGGTTAAGTGTTTACGACAAAACAAGACAAGGTAAAAAGAATAATCATGTACTAGTAAATGAAGTTAATCTCATATGAGTTAAAATCAATTTGTAACATAAGTTCTAAACTTAGGATAAGAAAATGTAAATGTACTAGATTTTACCTAAATCGTAATCTTAACTTTGATCTCAACATCACTAATTTTATGAGCTCTTATAATTAAAGAAAGGTAATTTAATTTTACCTTAGGTAATCTTGGGCTCTAATTACCTCAAGTAATTATTTTTAACTTTAGGTAATTAATTTTTAACTCAAGGTTAATAAATGAAATCAATTTGAGTTCAAATAGAGCTTTAGTATTACCTTAATTACACAAGTAAACTTATTTAACACAACTAGGGGTAAAAAGGTAATTTCACATAAAAACTCCTTGTAATTACTGGAAATTCTCAAATTGTACTTGAAATAGTCATTTTGAACTTTTGGGTGAAAATTGAATTCAAAGATTATATAATTTCATGTAAAATTACCGTAGGGGTAAAACAGTAATTTTATGTACGGTAAAAATTGAGATTTGAGATTTTTACCTCTAAGGCACTTACAATCCTCATCAAACATAAAACTAAACCCTCAAAGATAATTTAGATTGGTTATCTTTGATTTTCTAGGTAAAAATGACCTCAGGAGCATTTTGGTCATTTTACATGTACAGAAAAATCGAGGTTTGTGACTTTCGCATGAATCGCTAATCAAGTCCTCCATGATGTTTCTCTAATGTTCTATTCCTTTATTGAAGATTATTCGACATCGAATTATGTGTAAAAATTACTTAGGGGTATTTTAGTAATTTTCACACAGCAGTAAAAATTGGGGCATTACACTAATACTTCGTACAAAAATTTAGGGTTATACCTTATGATGTCCTCAACATCCTATAAAACTTTTGGCTAAAAATTCGATCATTTTCTAGGGTAAAAAATTTAGACCAATTAAGTATTACAAAATGGACTGGCTAGGCAAAAACCCTAATCTGTTTAGTTTTCCATTTTTTAAAAATAGGAAAAATGGTTTTTATGCTCAATAAAATTCCTGGAAACTCCTCCATATGTTGGCTTCCTCAAACAAAAATTGAAGCTCAATATCATGTCCCTAAATCAGTGGGAAAAATCAAAACATTTTTCACCTGGGTGCTAAAATTTCAGGATTTCAAGCAACATGACTCATAACATGTTTTAGCAAAAAGGGTTTCTTAACTTCATCAAAACTCTCTACCAAAACTAATACATCAATATTTATGTATAATCAACAAATAAAACTAAATATTTTGAGCTCAAGAAATTAGAAAATTCCAGTGTAAATTTTGAAAGAAAAATGGATAAATAAGGCCCTACTTAGCACTTTGAAGCTTAAGCTCTTGTTCTTAACTTTTCTCAAGGACTCTCCACCAATTTCTTGATCTAACTCTCTCTTTAATCCTCTTACGGCACTGCAACTAATAGCTGACTTGATAATATGAAGTTGATAATATGAAGAGGTTGGGATTTGTAATAAGGAGTTGATCTTGATTTTATGAGAGGTAACACATAAGTTATGCTTTTGGCTATGGGATTTTGGGTGAAGCTTTATGTTCTTAGCTAAGGTTCTTGTATTTGTTAGAGAAAGAAGATCAAGATGGCTGAAGGTTGAGGTTGCTTGGCTGAGAATTACTAAGAGAAATGTGTAGAAAGTTGTCTTGTAATATATTGATATTTTGGTTAATAAATGAAATTAAGAAAATGGTTTTTCTTTAAGATAATTGCATGTAATTTTGGTGGCTTCTCATTGGTTCCTAGAAAAGACAATGGTGTGGCTTCCTCTAAGCCATACACTTGTCTTGCTAGGTGTCTTCCTTATACTGAGATTTCCTTATGTACCTGTAAAATACATAATACCCAAAATTTTATTTCAGGTCTAACCTTTTCATTTTTAATCCTTCCTAATGTAAATCTCACATTTTTCTCAGTCTCGGGCTTCTCTAGACCCAATTATAGGGCATCAATAGTCCGAGCAAGTCTACAAGACTTGTAGTGGTACTATTCACTTTTTATTTTGGTGCATCATCATCAAGCTATTCTCTTCTTAACCAACCCTATCAGAATCATAAAATTCTTACATATAAAGTTCAAATAAAATTTTAAAAATAATTTTTGGGGTGTTACAATATCACCCTCCTAGAAAAAAGAATTTGCCCTCAAAATTTATTTAGTCCTGACATAAAAAAGTTAGGTCACACAAATTAAACAAGCAATGCACACGAAACCAATCAAAGATAACAATCAGGTGCTATAATGTAGTAAAATGCTCCTACTTAGATTGGATTTTTGGATGGTAATGTCCCTTTAGTACTTATGGTGAAGACCTTACTCCGGTGTTGTGGCTTCGGAGTTAGTTTTGGATACTTTTCTGGATACTCCCATATCTTGTGCCTTGATTTTCCTACAGCGATAGCACACATATTGACGTCCAGCCAAACATGGTTTATTTCCATGGTTCTTCCTATATCTTGGGCAATTTTGTTCTATGGTTATCTATTGTTGCCATTTATCCTCATGTGGACTTGGTTGGAACTGCTTTTTTAAGGGCGATCATCCACAAAATCTTGGTCTTCAAATGGTAGTCTTCTCTAACAATTTTCCTTAGTAGACTTGGCAATCATTAGCTTCCTATTATATCCTTCCAGCAATCGGCATTTGTCTACCAAAGCCGCATAGTCTTTAATTTCTAAGATTCCAACAGCAGCTTTTATATCTTCTCGTAATCCACCTTTATACTTGATGTACTTTCAGGTCTCATTGAGATCCCGCTAATAGATAGTAAAGAACTTACATAACTCCTCAAACCTTGCAGTATACTCAGCCACACTTGTATTCCATTGCTTAAGTCTCATACATTCTAGCACCTTTGCATTTTCACTGAAACAGGAAAATACTTCTGATAAAAGGCCTCTTTAAAAATATCCCAAGTAATTTCAATCTAAGAAGCCTCAAGCAATCTCCTAGTCCCATTCCACCAAAACTCAGCATCGACTCATAGCAAATAGGTAGCAAAGGCTACCTTCTGACTTTTTGTACAGGCCAAAACCGAGAAAAATCTTTTCCGTTACTTTTATCCACTCTTCTGCCGTACTTGGGTTGAAGGCTCCTATAAAAAGCATCAGATTAGCTTTCCTAAACTCTGCAAACTTCTGGTACTCTATATCCAGTTTTGTTCCTCTAGGGTTCCTAACAGGGTTTCCTTCAGTATTTTGGTCCAGTCTTTCCATCATCTTGTTGGCTCCTGCAGCTTGTTCTCTCATGGCAGTAGCCATTTCTCAGAAAGTATCCATTACTCCTACTTTATTCTCATTCATATTGCCCTTGTTCTCTCATGGTAGTAGCCATTTCTCAAAAAGTATCCATTATTCCTGCTTCATTCTCATTCATATTGCCCTTATCATTCCTGTTTTTCCTATTGGAAGCCATTTGTCCTTGCACACCAAACAAAAATATTGAGTTGATCAAGCTCAATATTAAGCTAAGTACGACAGTAACCTATAACATTCACAACTAGTAGTCACGCTTACTAAACCTTGGCTCTAACTTGAACAATCAAAATCTAGATTGCATGACATTCACTAATATGCTCAGAGTGTGCTAAAGCATAGTCGATTCATTCCTCAAGTTATACTATGACAAACCGCTCTGATACCATAATGTACTGCCTCCCTTAATCACAGTGTTCCACATAGGCTATAACACCGTAACTAAGAGTATGACACTACATATCATAATTATATGCCATATAACAATCGACTCATTTATTTTTCCTTATTCATATTCAATTAGTATGAAGTGCTAGCGCTTAGTGCATATAGTTGAAACCTTATGAATAGGGAGAAAATAGTGTACAAACAAGTCTCATCAAGTTTTTTCTCAAAGTACTAAAAACATCAGCATATTGTATAATATACAGTTATCTACTAGTTATGGGGCATATATGACTTAATCCTCACAGGGACTGTTTAAAACACATCAAAATACATTAAAGTACAAAATATTATCTTAGTGTAAAATAAAACTCAACAACTATGCTTATAGTTCCTAACATAGTGTAGTTAGTTGGCAGTTCCTGGTATCACCAAACTTTCTAACGAATACCATCTACTGAACATGAGGTAGACATGGAATGTAAATAGAGATGAGAATTCTAAAAATTCTTAGTAAGGTACGCCCCTACACATACAACTGTCATCATTATCTACCTCAGCTGCTTCATTTTATTTATCAAAGTCTTACATGCCAGTAAAATAACTAAAACAATCATCTTAATTTGAAAAGAAAAGAAAATCTTTATCTGAAGCAGGTCCATTTTATTCAATCATCATTATTCAGAGTATATAATGTTAAGCTGAAATAAAATCATCTTAATCTCAATAAAGTAGTAGACTTACTTACTTAGCACATAGCATAGGGAACTACTTAGGACAAGTGCTACTTTAACTGTTTTGGCCCTTGACTATGGTGGCTTAGACCACTTTAAGGAGATAGACTACCTTTCAGGATTAAGCTCATTCCTATACATGATATTGGATTTTCTCTCCAATTCACATAGATATATTTTTAGCTAGGTTTGCTCCCCAATTAATTCAAGGGTAATTAGGTTTTCTCCCCAATACTATTCAAGGGTAGCCAGGTTTACTCCCTGACTAACTGGATTTACTCTTTAGCCCAATAAGACATAATCTCATGTTTTTCTTGCATATATAAGCAATTGTCAAGAGTATTCACAATCTTGTGCACATAATGCCATCAATAGAGTCTACATATATAAGCATCATAGTCATATATGCCTTATATGTAACGCCCCGATTTTCGCTAAACTTTCATAATGACCAAATTGCCCCTGAGGTCATTTTTACCCGAAACACGGGGACGGCCGGCTTTGGCCATCCTCATAGGGTTCATATGTTATATGAAGGGGATTGTATGAGCATGAGTGCCTAACAAAGCGGAAAAACCTCATTTCTGAGATTTCTGCGCGTAAATGACCAAAATACCCCTGAATGTAATTAAGGCAAAGATAAGTTCCGTTTTGACCCGGACTTTGTTCTGAGGTTCAAAACCATGATTTTAAGGCATAAACTATGTTGGTTTAAGTCCCGGAGATCCCGGGCAACTTTTGGTAAAAATTACGGTTTTGCCCCTGCATATTGCATTTTCGGCTTAATGAGCCGTTTAACTCCAAACCTAAGCAATATTAGGCTCTAATTAAAGGTTAATTAATTTCCATAATTAATCTAGAGCCAAAACCATCATTTAGAATTAATTGGAACCTAAAATTGCTTAGGGAAAATTCAAATCTCATCATAGTCTTATTCTTTAAAAAGGAAAAAGAATATGTGAATAGTGTCGAATAGTGTTTCCACTATTCACATCAACTTTTCTTTTGAGACAAGTTGTCACACTCACATCACTAGTCCTAGAGGTGTTGACTCTCTAATCCTTCTAGACCACCTCTAAACCTAGGGATTTATGGTTTTAATTAACCTATTAGTGCACCTAAGTACCTACTTAGCAATTTTTAATCCTAAGCCTAATCTATGTCACACCAAAACACACTTCTAGAACATGGTTTAAGGAGATATTTCTCCTCCCCAAGGCTGCCAAGAATGGCACCATTTTCTCTAGAAATCATCAAAAAAATTAGTCTATGTGTTCAAGCTATCTTGTGACATGTGTCTTGAACACTTTCAATCAATGATCAACTTTCAAGAAAAATTGTCACTCAAGACTCAAAGAATATTTTATATGGTCAATCAAGGCTTTCAATTCATTTCTAAAATGAAAATAATTATGTCTTTCAAACTCAAAAAGAATGATTTGTTTTTGTGGTCATTCAAGCTTTCTATCAAACTTTTTCAAGACAACATGTCTTACAACACATTACCTATGCCTTGGAATTTAAGTCTAGAAAATTTTCTCTTCTTTTTGGGCATGAGAAGCATGGTTTCTCTTCAGATTTTGCAGCCCAAAATTTTAAGTTTTTAGGCATTTTTAAAGGTTGGAAAATAAGGTACATTCTAGCCATACTTTAGGACATGCATAGCTAGACTTTTCACCATGCTTTGAATGACTTTACACCATGCTTTGAACAAGATTTTTCCTCCCTCATGTGGCTGAAAAGGTGGGCGAAATTCTCAACCCAAAAGGCCTCCAATATTCAATTCATTTCACTTCTCTATAAATAGGTAGCTTAGGGAACTTGAAGCACCTTTGTTCATTTCACTAAAGCTTTGAGTTAGAGCACTTTGAGTTCCTTTCTCTCAAGTTCAAGAGCTCATCCTCTCCAACCTCTTCATCTTCTTCACTTCCTCTCAAATCTCAAACTCTAAGGTAGGGAGCTCTTTAAGAATGCTTTCTTTTACTTTCATGATCAATGTTTATCTTGTTTGAAAGTTGTGTTGTTAGCAAGTTTTTCTCTCAAACATTTTCGGTTTCTTCTTTTCTCTTCCCTTTCATTTTCGGCCTTAAGGCCATGGTAGTGAGAGCTTGATGATGAGTGCTCTCAAAGATGAAATCATGAGTTCATCTTAAAGTGAGGCCTCTAAAGCTTGAACCTTTCTTAAGAAAAAGTTCCATCCTTTCTCCTTTTTCTTTCATTTTCAGCCTCTAGACCAAAATGAGGAGAGCTTGATGATGAGTGCTCTTTTGAGATGACCATGTGTTCATCCTAACATGAGACCTCTAAAGCTTGAGTTTTGTTTGAGAAAAGTTTCATCTTTTTCATGTCTTGGTTAAGACAAGGCTATGTTTTTCATGAAAACTCTTTTTGAGCTTTTGTTCCTTGATGTTTTCGCGCATGAAGGCTTAAAGAGCTTGGAAAAATGGTAGCTTTGTAATGAGCACTTCATGTTGGCCTTTGTCACATGATCAAACTCTAAAGTTTGAGTTTTTCCAAGAAAGGTTTCTCTTTTCAAGTCTTGGTCAAAGAATGAGTTATGTTTCTTTGATGCCTTGAAACTTTCCTTTTCTTTTTGTTAGTTTTCGACCATGAAGGCCTCTTGGACTTGAAATATGAGGAGCTTGATGATGAGAGTTGTGTGATGATGTTTGTCACATGAACAACCTCTAAAGCTTGAGTTTTCTAAAAACAAGTTTATTATTTTCAAGTTTTGCTCAAGACATAGTTATGTTTCTCTTGGATCTTTGAAAACCCCATTTCTTTCCCTTGAGTATTCGGCCATGAAAGGCTTTGGGACTTAGAAAAATGGTAGCTTGATGATGAGGGCTTCATGTTGATGTATGTCACATGAACAAAGCCCTAGAGCATAGACTTGGTCCCTAGGCCAAGCATATTTCGGTTACTTTCTTCCATGTTGGTCATGAGTTTAGTTTTCTTTTCTTGTGAGGATGAGTTATGGGTTGAAACCTTGTTTCCCTTAAAGTCTTGCAAGAGCTCTAAACAAGATATAAAAGAAGTTGCATCCACGTTTACGTTTATGCTTCGCATTAGCACGTTTATTTCCTATGCCATCACTAAGACCCAAGATAATGAATGAACTTGCACAATGCACGTTTATGTTTCAAGCTTTGCATCTCATTTTATGTTTCAAGTCATCACTAAACTCTAAGAATAAGAATGAAGATGCATTTCATCTTTACTTTGTGCTATCACTTTATTTTCTAAAAGGACTATAAAATGAAATACATAGCACGTTTATTTTATGTCATCACTTGAAACTTTAGAGCTCAAAGACTTGCCCATTTCATCTTAAGAAAAGAATTAAATCAATGAGGTATCTCCTTGAACATCATTCGGCCATGTGGTGTAAATGGCTCTAGGATGAGTTTCATTTAACTACAAGGGCCCATAATGCATGTCTTAGAATTTTTCTAAGCTTTGATGCACTTAACCAAGGTTTTAAACATGTTTTTAAGTTTTAAATCCTTGCCAAGAGCAAGCCGAAATGGCTGCTGCCCTTGGTGTTCCATGATGAGTTTTGGCAAAATAAACTTTGATCTTACATAGTCTTGAAGTCCCAAAAAGGTTCCAAGAGAAACTAGCAAGTTATATGGTTGAAAGAAAGGTTTTTCTCATGATTTTATGCCTTAAGGATTTCGGTTCTGCCTTAGTAAATTCCAGCACCTTAAATTCTGTTTTGGGTGGTCTAAATATGTTGTAATACCTTGCCAAGTATGTGATAATTGTTCTAGACTCTTTAAAGCATTATTAGTGACTTTGTTTGCTTAATATGTGAATTCTAGAACTATAAAGAATGGCAAAATGAGTTTCTGCCCAGCCTTGATAAAATATTTAGAATCACATTAGATTATGTCTAGATGTGTGGGAGCGACTCATAATTGGCTTAGGTATTAATTATTGCACCATAGAAAAAGTCGGATGTGAGAAAGGGCTTAAAACGCATTTTCTAGAACACGTAATTCATCAAATATGAACAACTACATAAAGCTGTCCAACCATAATTAATTAGGCTTTAGAACCTAAAGGATTATGGTAATGAGGTTAATCAATCCCATAAATATACTAGAAAGTAATGGGAAAGTTTGAGGTTACCCGATTTAGGGATTTTTACCTTAAGGGATGATTATGTGCCTCTAAGTTTGATGATGAATTGATGTGTTAGCTCATGACGTGTATGGTGCCATGTTAACTATTATCCCTATGTGATAGCGTGTACTAACATGTTATTATTATTCTTTAAAAAGGACTTAAAGATGCCGAGGTAGTAATTATGTGTTATGCATTAATTATGTGGCATCTTAAAGAAACATGTTAAACTTAGGATGACTTAGAACATCAGAATGCAATCCTTTGAAACCATCGAATTAAGGGTGGGGACAATGTGATTCTAGCCCCCTAAACCCGTACTTAAAGTCGGGGAGTTGACTTATCCAAATGGATAAAGTCTAGATGCTAGTGACGACTAGCGTGGTATGAGCTCATAACCTAGAGATTTCTCAAAAGGGAGAAATATTAGAGGCGCTGATTAAGTAAAGGTTCTTATGTCACCTAAGTAACCCAGTTATATGATTTATGTTTCATGTACCAGTTATATGATTTATGTTTCATGTACTAGTCATACTAGTCATATGATTTATGTTCCATGTACCAGTTATATGATTTATGTTCTACATACCAAGATACATGATTTATGTCTATGATTTTAGTATATAGCCTATGTAACACAAGTGCCATGTTAAAAAGAACGGATTCTCGGAAAGTGAGATTTTTGGAAAACTCATAATTGAACCTATGTATGTCCATTATTTTATAAATAACCCGAGATTCCTGGAGACGTATATGATGACACCTAGGATAGAAGGAAAACCCTACTGAGTTTCTTTAGTAAGAATCTCACTCCCTCTATCTTTTCCTTTCCATTACGTCTTCAGAGCGAGATGGCGACCTTCGTCCTATTCATTGACACGCCACGGTGGGAGATCCACCATGACCCGGAGCATGGGTCATTTCATTTTGAGGGCCGGTGTACTGTGCGCATCTTCATGTTTTTAGGACGGACCATTCGCACACCCCTTGTACGATTATCGCTTCTCCAAAGATCTCCCTATGGTGACCCTGCGATCTTTGAGCATGCACGGCCACGACATGAGAGGAACCTGCGGACCCACTCTGCCGGTTCGGCGGACGCGCCGCAGTACGTGCCATCATCGCAGCACTCAGAGGAGGACCCTTCAGAGGATTCCCCCATGGACCATGAGGGCTCTGCCCCCACTCCGCCTCGGCGACAGATAGGTAGCGAGGAGACAAATACTCGGCGTCGGAGGGCTTCAGCGTTCTGACCACGACCCCGACGTGGACGACACGTTCAGTCACAGGGCATGCCTGCACCTGCCGAGCTCCGCCCGTGGATTGGCTACGTTCCTCCGTACCCGTGAGTCTGCTATGGAGATTGGAGGGTAGTCCTTAGTGCACACACGTCACATAGTATGGATGATACCTCTTTTGTGTTGAGGTTATCCACCTTAGGTTGCACATGGGTAGGGATGCTTCTTTCCAGTTCTTTTCCATGTATTTTGTTTTTCTGCCGTATTCATGTCACTATGTACTTGAAGAGTCCTGCCCCGTAGGGTAGGCATATTTTATCTATGAGGTATTTCAGTTATGATTGATGTTATGTTCGATGTTATGGTTTGGAGCCATTCGTATGTTATCGTTCCGTATACTATGATACTGACTCGTAAAGTTACGCGCGGCTTCTATTTTAAGTAACGATTTCAAAAAAAAAGTTAGCTCGTATTTTCGTTAAGTCTATTTTCTCAAGAAGATGAACCATGCCAGTAAGTAACGACTAATATTTGGCCTAAGTACGTACTAGTAGTATTGGGTTGAATATTAGGGTATTACATTATACTTATGCGTGCATCTTAATTATATATGCGCATATGTTACTCATTATCTCAGTTCTAGCTCATAAAGCATCTATCGATACTTTCAATCTCAAACATTCACCATTTTATATGCATAACACCATCAATAAGTTCACATAATATAAATAAAATCAAGTCATAAACATTTCATCATCTTTTGAGCTAGTTTAGCATGTAGCTGGAATTTCAATTCTTAAGAAAATTATGGAATTGCTAATAAATCTCATCCAAATAGAGCCAAATAAATTTTTAGAGTTAGATCAACATGTCTATGAGATCTTGTAAATATTTCAACGGAAGAAAAGTCTCTAGCCGTATTAAAAAAATTACACAGTTTCTGAGGTTAGCAACTATACAATATCATCTAACAATCGAAAGTCTTAATTTTTCTACCTTGTCAAATGAACCCAGAACTTCATATAAAAATTTAGGGTAAAATCTCAAGATATCCTCAACATCTTATAAAACTTTCAGCTAAGAATTCGATTACTAAGGTAACAAAATTAGATAAATTCAGTACTACAAAATGGACTGGCTAGGCAGAAACCCTGACCTGTTCAGTTCATTTTCTAAAAATAGGAAAAATGGTTTTTATGCCTCAAGCAAATGTCTTGGCTTCATCACACAAAAATTAAAGCTTAAGATCATGTCTCTAAATCAGTGAGAAAAATCAAAACATTTCACCTCCTTGCTCAATTCAAGATTTCAAGCAACATGATTCATAAGATGTTTTAGCATAAAGGGTTTGCTAACTTCATCAAAAATCTCTACCAAAATTAATACATTAATATTCATGTATAATCAGCAAATAAAACTAAAAATTTTGAGCTCAAGCAATTAGGAATTTCCAGCATAGATTTTGAAAGAAAAATGGATGAATAAGGCCCTACTTAGCTCTTTGAAGCTTAAGCTCTTGTTCTTAACTTTCCTTAAGGAATCTCCACCAATTTCTTGATCTAACTCTCTCTTTAATCCTCTTACAACACTGTAACTAATAGCTGACTTGATGATATGAAGAGGTTGGGATTTGTAATAAGGAGTTGATCATAATTTTATGAGAGGTAACACATAAGTTATGCTTTTGGCTATGGGATTTTGGGTGAAGTTTTGTGTTCTTGGATAAGGTTCTTGTATTTGTTAGAGAAAGAAAATGAAGATGGCTAAAGGTTGGGGTTGTTTGGCTGAGAATTACTAAGAGAAAGGCATGGAAAGTTGTCTTGTAATATATTAGTATTTTGAGTAATACATGAAATTAGGAAAATGGTTTTTCTTTGGCTTCTCATTAGTTCCTAGAAAAGACAATGGTGTGGCTTCCTCTAAGCCACACACTTGTCTTGGTAGGTGTCAATGGCTTGTCTTGCTAGGTGTCTTTCTTATACTAAAATTTCTTTACGGTGTGAGAACGTACACATCATAATCTCACTGAACAGGTAAAATACCATACCCGCTAAACATATAGTACCTGAAATTTTATTCCGGGTCTAACCTTTTCATTTTTAATCCTTCCTAAACTAGATCTCACATTTTCTCAGTCTCGAGCTTCTTTGGGCCCATTCTAGGGCTTTGGTGGCCCCGACAGGCCCGCAAGGCCTGTAGCAGTAGTATAGAGAAGAAAAAGCCACAAAAACCTACTCTTGAAGCTTTAAGACTTTTAGATTAAAGTAAGCTTCTCCAAACTGATTTTCTTCACTCGAAGCTCTTCAAAACAACCTTTAATCCTTCTTCTAGCAGTGGTAAATGATATCTTAAGGTGGAGAATGGTGATCATTAAAAATCCTAATCGGTTAGTTTCATAGAATATGATGAGTAGATGAAGTTTGATGAAGGAAAATTATGGTTCAAGAGATTATAAGCTAGGGTTTTGGAGATTTGAAAGCTAGGATTAGGGTTTGGAATGGAAGAACATGGTGAGGTTGTATCTTGAAAGATGCTAGCAAAAAACTTTGGAGAGGAAGAATGAGAAATATGAGTAGTGAGGTGAATATTAATTTGTGTGGTCATGGTTTGATCTTGATAAATTTGGAAGGTGTGACCATTCTCTTTTCCATACACTTGTTAGTATGATGGAGTGTAGAAACTTACTCTTTAAGCTTCATGCTATGCTAGAAATCGTGCATCGAAATTCGCATTGAAATTTTACCAAACGAATGAGATATTGGTCTCCGGGTGAAAGTAAAATTAATGAAAAGCCAAGATTAAAACTTACTTGCTAGGTTTTAGTCTATATCATCCACTTGGCTCAATATATGTGGCTTACTTGAACTTAGTGAACAAGTTACTTTTTTAGTGTTAAGATCACACACTGAAATTTCACTTAACAGATAAAACATCGTACATGAAAAAATTAAAATATCTTTACCCAGGCCCTGGGCCTAATAATCTATTTCGATCTCTGAGTTTGAATTCCTCTAGCCTCTCTTAGTGCCATTTCCAGATTTCTATTTGTAACCGTTATGTTGCAGGAATTCCATCAAAATTGTAAACTTAGAACAATTTATGAAAGTTGTGAGTATATGATAAATGATAGATAAGATATGATATGCTTCTCTAGAGAAATGTCTAAGTTAAAAGGTGACATAAAATACATAGAGATGATTCTACAACTAAATCCTAGCTATGCCAATAGAGGAGATTGGAAGCCCTCTAGAACCCTTACTTTATAGCCGGGAAATTCTATATGATCATGTTTGTTAGCTCTAGAACACTTCGGAAAGTCTTAATCCAAAATGTTTTGAGTGATAACACAACCAATTTTGAGAAAATATTTCAAAAAAGAACTAATATTTCCCTTGAGTTTCTTGGACCATCAAACAGGCTGTTACGTTAGCATAACACGGTTCCTAAAACGAAAATATTTTCACGTGACATGTGCAAACATGTTTAATCTTGTTTAAAAAATAGGTACTTAATAAAAGTGAAAATTATATTGTGGAATAAATGGACATATGCTCATTGTATTGAAGAAAGTTCTCAAATACAAGAAACCAAGGTTCAAATCTTCAGAAAGTAGCATGCAACTTCAGAAAGCACATTTCAAGTGTAGATTTCAGTCCAACTTTGAAGCAAGTGTATGCTACAACCTTTAATCATCATGATTGCAATCATATCATCATCTTCAAGCTCTAATTGAAGACTAAAATATCGAAGAAGAATCAAGAAAGGGTTATTGCACTTCAGAAAGTATGTTTCGTAGTGAAACAGTGCACTTTATAGGAAAATGAGGAAAATTTGAAATTCAAATTTTAAGTCAAACCCAGTCATAAATTGATGTGACATCTTTTTTACTAACTTAGTCAACTACCCCAACTTCTAGAAGGAAAAGTTCAAAAAGTTTGTTTAGAAAGTAAAAAATAGTTTCTGAAAGTGGCCTCAAAAACCTCTGTTTCACAACAGCTTCTACAACAGTTCTGATAATGCCGAGCTACTTTTCTAGACTGCATCTCCAAGACACAAAAAAAAGATCAGTACATGTCACTTGGAAGACAGATCAAGAACAACGGTCATAAATGCAGATCATCTATAAATAGAGATGTTGTGCTTACAACAAAAAGAGACTTTCGATGATATAGTGCTGAAATGCTAAAAAAATCCTTCTTTAATCTCTGTAAAGTTCATTACTTCTTGTAATTAGTTTCTTGTTTGTAAAAATCTTCTCTCTATGTTCTTAGTAGATCTTACGTTCTTCCTAGGAAGAATCATAGAAAGAAGTCATTCAAGTTTTCTAGGTCTGTCACTGTATATCTTATGAAAACTTGAGTGCTAGTTAGTTTGAGGGAAAAATCCAAATAAAAACCTTTGTAACCTCGATCGGGTAGTAATTGCTGTGAGTTAGCTTAGAGAAGCTAAGCAAAGAGTACTTGTAATGTGATAGTAGGAGTGAACTACTAGTCACAAGGTTAGCTTGAAGAGACTAGTTAAAGACTACTCGATTGTGATAGTAGGAGTGAATTACTAGTCACTGTGTTAGCTTGGAGAGGCTAGTCAAAGACAACTCAAGTGTGACAATAGAGTGAGCTACTGGTCACTGGTAAGAGGTTGGAAAGGCTACTGTAAAAACTATCTAACTTTCTTGAGTTGAGAAAGGTTTATCAGAACTCAACAATTTTTGAGAACTGGATGTAGGCAAGTTCACCGAACCAATATAAAAACTCTTATGTAGTATCTTTTTCTCCTTTGTCTCTTATTTATTTAACTGCTTTGTGTTTTTATCTTATGTTTTCTGTAAAACTTACTCTTATGCATTTTATTATATATCTGAGTTTAAAAAGTTACTTTTTGGCATAACTAATGTTGTTTCGCACTTCAAGTTTACTAGTTGATAGTAATCTGTTTAAGTTTTTCAAAAAAAAGAAAAGAAAAGAAAGACGAAGCTCAATTCAACCCTTTTTCTCATGCACTTTTCTACCTACAATTGACATTAGAGCTTAGGCCTCTAAGGGGTTGAGCACTTTAACGGCTGGAAAGGACAAAGATCTCAGGGAAAAAATGGCACAAAATATCCACATAGCAGAAGGACACTCCATCAATGTGCCATTATTCTCGATGGTGGAGACTATGCTTATTGGAGAGACAGGATGAAGCTGTTCATTAAATACACAAGTCTTGACTTATGGGAGACTATACAAGAAGGAGATTTTGTTCTAATGGAAGAAGTTCTCAAAACTAATGATACATCTTCAACCTCAAGAGAAGTCCCTATAAGTAGGTGGACAGAGCAAAACAAAGCCAAAGTTAAGTTAAACTCTAAAGCTAAGTGCCTACTCATGCGTGCACTAAGCAAAGCTGAATACAACAAAAGTATTGCTTGTGACACAACGAAGGAGATCTAGGATAGAATATGCATATTGCATGAGGGAATTGATCAAGTCAAAGAAACCAATATCAGCATGTTAGTCCATCAATATGAAATATTCAAGATGAATGACAAGAAAGTATTAGTGACATGACAATAAGGTTTATGCACATCATAAACCAACTAAAAGGTCTAAGTAAAAGATATTCTAACTCAAATAGTTAGAAAAATCTTAAGAAGCCTCCTTGTTAAATAGCTGCCCAAGGTCACAACCATTACTGAAGCCAAATGCCTTCAAACTCTTGGCTTGGACGCACTTATTGAGTCACTCAAAACCCATGAGGTAGTGCTTTCTAAAAATGCATGGTGAATCCATTAAGAAGAGCAAGTTCATGGCCCTGAAGTCATCTTATTATAAACAAAATAAGGGCAAAGTAATGAAAGTTGCTAAGACCTCTAATGCTAAGGAAGAATCTGATCAAAAGACTAAAGATGAGGATGGAGACGAGATCTCTATGCTGGTGGGGAAGATGTCCAAAGCATGGAGGACAAAATAAAGAGAAAAAGAGACATTAACCTCAAGAAGGACAAGAAAAGCAAGGGAAAACCAAAAATGTCACTTGCTACAACTATGGTGAAAAGGGACAATTTAAACTTGATTGTCCCAAGCTGAAAGGCCCACAGAAGAAGTTTGCCTCTAAGAAGAAAGATATACTAGCTACCTAGAGTGACACAAAAGAAGAAAAGGACAGTTTATAGAGCTAGGATGAGCAGGAAAATATTGCAAACTTATGCTTCATGGCTGGATATGCTTCAGAAAAAGAACCCAAGGTAAAAATATCTAAACCTAAATTCTCTTATGATGAATTACTTGCTTTATACGATGAGTTGCTGGAAAACTCTCAAACTCTTACCTCACACTATCTCAACCTAAAGAAAAAAACATCAAAAGTTTGTTTTAGAACATGAAATAGCCAAATTAGATGTTGAGAGTCTAAGGCTTGAGAAAGAAGAAATGAAAGGAGAAAACAAAGTTTTAAATATTAAGCTTTGAAGCCTCTAAGAAAATTGAAAAATCTGAGAAAGTTATTTCTGAACTTGAAATTACTACAAAACTTCTCAAATCTGACCTTGAAAAGATGGTAAACAGTTAGAGGAACCTTGAAATAATGCTTGAAAGTCAAAGGCTATATTTTCAAAAGACTAGGTTGGGATATAAGGATGAGATGGATGACAAGGGAAAGACAACTCAGCCAAAGAAAGTAAAGCACAAATTTCTTGTACTTTTTGTCATAAGAAGGGACACCCACCTAACAAGTGCTTTATGAAGAAGAACTCTGTTAGAAAGGTTGGAAAACTTCCTCTTCAAGAAACTAACCCAAAAGGAACCAAGAAAGTCTGGGTACCAAAATTAAAAACTATTTTCATTGCAGGTATGTTTGCGAACGCATGTTGAGCAAGACAACAAGTGGTACATGGATAGTGGTAGCTCCAAACACAAGTCTGAATCTAAAAGATGGTTCAAAAACCTGAAGCCCAAAGCTCTAGATTAGTAAAATTTGCTGATGGAGATAAGGTCAAGGTCACAGGCAAAGGAAATGTTAGTAAGGATGATTCCCACCAAATTTCTAATGTGTTGCTTGTTGATAATCTAGCTCACAATCTATTGAGTATTAGCCAATTCTATTACTAAGGCTTTAATGTTCTATTTAATGCTTATGCCTACAATATTGTAAATCCCACTTTAGGACAAGTCATCTTATCTGGAAAGAGGTATGATAACATTTATGTGTTATTCTAGGATGGCTTTCTAGATCAAGATGTAAACTGTCTTGCATCATTCATGGATGATAAGTGGCTATGGCATAAGAAGCTTGGACATACTCATATGAAGCTTATCTCTGAGTTATCTCAGAAAGAGCCTGTTAAATGCCTATCAAAGATTAGATTTGATAAGGATTCAACTTGTAATTTCTGTGAGAAAGACAAGCAAACCAAAGCATCTTTTCATAACTAAAATGTGGTTTCAACCGCTAAGCCACTTGAGCTTTTACATATGGATCTCTTTAGACCATGCCAGTCTTGTTGTAAAGAGATATTGTGTTGTTATAGCAGATGATTTCTCTAGATTCACATAGATTATCTTCCTAGCTTATAAGGATGAGGTGGTTGAAAGATTCGAAGTTTTTGAAAAATGAGTTTGTATTGAAAAAAATTCTCAAATTACCTCTATAAGATCAAATCATGGAGGAGAATTTGAAAATCATGTTTTGAAAAGTTTTGTGACAAACATGCCATCTCTCACAACTTCTCTGTGTTAGCTCCAAGACCCCTGCACTCATGAGTTTTGAATAACAACAAAACTAATTCAAAGAAAATATTTTGAAGAACGACTGATGTCTCCTTTGAGTTTCTTGACAAAGCATAATAGGTCAAATCCGATTAAGTATGTTAGAAACTTACAGCAAGAATAATGTTTCACTTTGCATCTGCAAACATGATTTATCTTATGGGAAGAGATTGAGCCAAATAGAAAGTGAATATTATTTCAAGCAAAGCATGTATACATACTTATGCAACAAAGCGTAGAAACAAACTTGAATCGAGAATAATTTCACTATACATGTATAAGCATGTTTTATCTCATATGAAGAGATTAAGCTTAAAATGAAGTGATAATTATCTTGTGCAAAGAATATATAAATGCCTAAGAACTGGAGGAAATCAAGTCAAAAGCCAAGAAACTAAGGAAAGAAACTTCAAAAAATAGCACGGGACATTAGAAAGTACGCTCAAGATAAAGATATCGGAATATGTCCATATGCAATGTGTTACTTAGTCTTCAATCATCACAATCACAAAGAAATCATCATCAAAAAGATTTGATTGAAGATTTGAAAATGAAATAACTTTTCAAGGGCTGATTACGTACATCAGAAAGCTCACTAGTGAGTGGAGCAAAGAATGCTACAGGAAATGAAAGGAAATTTGAAATTTGAATTTCAAATTATCAAGTCAAACCCAGTTTTAAACTGGTATGTCATCTCTTCTGTCTTTTTGATCAATGACCTTAGCTTCATGAAGGAGGAATTCAGAAAGCTTGCTCAGAAAGTAGAAAAGTGGTTTCTGATGGGAGATCAGAAAGTTCACATTTACAACGGCTTCTACAACCGATGTGACAGTTCTATCAACCTCTCTTCTATCCACTTCTTTCAAGACATAACTAATGATCAACAGTGTCACTTGAAGAACCGATCTATGGCAACAGTCACAAAGAAAGACCATTATATAAAGTGATACTGAGCTTGAAAAATGTAAGAGATTTTAAAGATTCAAAGAGAGGAAACTCTGCAAAAATCTTCTCCCACTTCCTAGCATATTCAATCTTTATCATATAATTAGTATTATCTTTGAAGTATAAAGAAAATCTTTCTTCTATATGCTTAGTTAGATTTATATTCTTCTTGTAGAAGAAGTAGAAGAAGGAAGTCATTCAAGTTCTCCCAGGATCTTTAAAAATGTATCATCTTTAAGGAAACTTTAGTGTAGGTTAGTTTGAGTGTCAACCCAAACACTTAACCTTTGTATCCTTGATTCGTTAGTAATCAGATGAGACATAGCTTGGAGAGGCTAAGGTAAAAACTACTTGCAACGTGATAATAATATGATTCTTGGTTATCACAGTTTAGCATGGAAAAGCTAGTCAAAGACTACTTACAGCTTGAAGAGGCTGGGGAAAGACTACTTGCGCCTTGGAGAAGCCAGGAAGAGACTACTTGCAATGTATTGAAGGAGTTCCCTGTCAGTCATGGTTGGGCTTGGAGAGGCCAGTGTCAAGACTACTTGGTTGGGCTTGAAGAGGCCAGTGTCAAGACTACTTGCAACCAGAAGAGGATGGGCAAAGACTATTAACAATGTGCTGAAGGAGTTACTTGTTAGTCACAGATTAGCTTAGAGAGGCCAAAGTCAAGACTACTCATGGAAGCTTGGAGAGGCTGGGAAAGACTATTGACAACGTGCTAAGGGTGCTACTCTCATCAGTCAAGGGTTGGCTTGGAAAGGCTAGAGTCAAAACTACTCATGAAAGCTTGAGAAGGCTAATATAAAGACTATTCTCTCTTTCTCAGGTTGAGAAAGTTGTTGTTATAGTGGAACTTCAACAGTTGTTAAGTACTAGATGTAGGTATGTTGGCCGAACCAGTATAAAATCCTTTGTGTTCTTTCTCTCTTACCTTAGTCTCTTTTATTTTCCTTTATTGGTTATTTATCTTATCAATCGGTTTTTATTTTTATCATGCATCTTTTATGCTGTATCTTTTAATACTGAGCATTTTAATTAATAAGGATCGTAAAGTAACTTTCTGAAGCCATTAACTTTATTTCAACTACACTTCAAGTTTTATACTTGATAGTAATACTTTTCTAAAGCTTCAGAAAATGAAAAAAGATCAATGAATAATTCAACCCCCCCTTCTCGTGCACATTTGCACCTATAAGTGGTATCAGAGCCTGGCTTCTGAGGGGTTGAGCAATCCAACAATTACAGATGACAAAGATCCAAAGGATAGAATGATAGATTTTTTGCTGACAAGATTCGAAGCATTGGCATAGCTCATTCATGGATGAAACGGATTCAAAAGAGACTTACTGACAAGTATCTCTCAATGAAGAAAAAACCCAGTCTCATAATCAAATCAAGTCTCTATTCACATAACCCCTGAGCTATAGTTGAACATGCTATCTATGTACTGTGTTACATAAGAAAGGCTATATGAGACATCAATTCATGATGTTAAAGGAACTCAACGTGCATCAAGATATCTTTGATCCTATTTGTAGCATGTCAGATATCTTACCTTGTTGAGGCAATGATATTTGCCAAAAAGCTTCTTAAAGTGGTAGATCTGATACTGTTACTTGAGATTGGATTCTCTATTTGTCAAATATGTTTGAAGTCTAAAATAACTATATCAAAAGGATATCAATCTCTTGAAAGACAAATCAGGACAAAGATCATCTTGAGAAAAATTAGTTGCTCATAGCAACTATATCACACATCATGTATCTGTACAGTTCTTTACAATTATATCCCTATTGAAAAGGAAGAAGGTGCCAATGATTTAGAAAATATTTGTTAGAAAGTCTTGCCATGTTAAAACTGTTGCCATTTTGTGCTTCATTTTCAAAAGCTTCATCAGAGACATGAGATAAATGTTTCTGCATCTTATCTTTTTCATATTTTTTCTTGCTAGAAGGTCGTCAAACTAATTCATCTATATTTCTCAATCTATCTTATAACTTGAAAAATTTGCCATGAACACCTGAGAAAGTCTAATCCAAAGCTGGAAAATTGAAAGAAAGAAATACTCCAAGAGAGTTTACTCTTCTCAAGTCATATGAAGCCTCCAAGGAGCTATATAATCATGTCAAAAATCTTTTCTCAAAATTCTTGAAGAGGACCTCATGGCATCTCACGATCAGACTTGTCTTATTAGACATATTCAAAAACCATGGTTTGTTTTTGTAACAAATGGTCAGCATCTTTTGCTTCAGAAAAGCTAAATTGAGATATACAGATGAAACATCAAAAGAAAAAATTCTATGCAACTTAATCCTTTTTTATATCTTATAGTTCTGTTCTCTAGAATGATTAAAGAGATACCTGTATAACTAATGAATCCTGAAAAGGATTTCCTTTAAAAGGGTTAGAAAAATCTCTTTATCTGAAACTAACTGATAAGGACCCATAAAAGTCTGGGTACCAAAAGTTAATTTCCTTCTTGCAGGTATTTCTGATACACAACTCTGCCCAATACATCAAAAGAAGTACTCTGATATTGATCCATACAAATTTCAAATTCTGGTTCTAAGTATTGCATTGTTCCTAAGAGTTAATCCTTTCAAGGATCTCTCATGACGATGTTAAAGAAAAAGCTTAAGGAAAACTTTGCCATTAATCTTGATTATTACTAAAGAAAATCCTGAGATTTTCTATCTCAAGGTACCTTTAAAAAGTCAGTAGATGAAAGCCAAAAACTTCAGAAAATCAGCTCCAGAACCTCAGTCTTATACAAGAACATGCTCGGACTATTCAAGATAATTAGAAACAAATTTTTTTTTTGATAAACCACATGAGCAGTTTAAGAATGACATAAAGCTGAATAATTCGAATGTACTGTAACTTTATGATAGTTCAGTCTTTAGAAATTATCTTTTGTTGTCAAAATTGTAACAACTCGCCTTTTTGTATTGTCCCTAATAAAATAATTAATTGTGAGTAATCGGTAGGGATTTTGAAAATTTTGGCAGACACAGTTTTGATCGCAACAATATGAGGAGTTTGTAAAAAAAATGAAAATTAATTTAATAATATTTTAATTGAGGATATGGAGGGAAACCCAATAATTGGTGTATGGACATAAATAAAAATACGGATAAGAGTAAATAAATATTTTAACCTCGTAAAGTTTCTTTTATGTTAATCAGGTATCGAAATGGTAATAATCGGTACAACGAAATGGTAATAGTTGGTACACCAAAACACTGAATCTAGTATAAATAATTGATATTATCATATCTCATAATTTTTAGTTAGAGAAATCAAATAAATATAGATATTTCTAATACAAATATAAGGCAATTTGATCTGAAAAGAGATATACTGCTTACATTCTCTCCAAGTAAGTTTTTCTATATAAAGAAAAAATGAAAAAAATGGCTTTTCCTTCCCTTCCTGACAGCAACTTCACATTGCTTTCTTCTTCCTTCATCTTCTTCATTTCTTTCTTCTTGAAAATCCATAAAACCTCTAAATTCTTGAAGGTTATGCTTAGATAAACACATAAACTAGTTCAAGAACACTTTCTCTACATCAAACTCAGGCCAAAACCTTCTTTTTCCCTTTCGAATCTATCCAAACAATAGCATATATGGGTGCTAGAAAATGGGTTTGAAGCTTAAGTTAGAGAAGAAAAAGCTATAGAAAGATTCATCAAAAAGCTTGGAAGAAAGGTAGGAAAAATCTATGTCTATTACTTGGTGATTGTTTGGCTAGTTTGTTAATATAAATTCTTGAGATATGTTTGAAATTATTTTATGAAACCTGAAATTTATCTTCAAGATTCATATATATGTGAGTTGGATGAATAGAAAGGATGCAATAGATATGAGTTTATGAATTGGTTTAATTGATACAAGGGATTTTGATCCATAGAAAAAAAGGCTTAAAGTTCACCTAAGAGAATTGGTTTAAATTCTTGAAATTATAAGAATCACTACATAAAGAGTTTTACAAGTTTCTGGAAGTATAAAATCTCATAAAATTTTAATAAACTTTATAGAAAAATCTCGTAACAGTATAACATCCTTTATAGAAAATTCTCATCACAATTTAGTAGAATTTATAATAAAAATCTCATAAAAGTTTAGTAGATTTCTTAAGAAAACATCACAAAAAGATCAGTAGATTTTTTTAAAAAATATTTCATAAAACTTTGTGAAATTTTCAAAATATTTTAAGAGATTTTGACTAGAATATTTCATAAAAAGTTTACTAGATTTTCTGATAAATCTCATAAAAAATTTAAAGATAGATTTTGAACACAAATATACATTTAGTAGATTTTAACACAACATCTCACAAGACTTTAAGAGAGACTTTTGGAACAGAACATCTCATACATATTCAAGAGATTTTAACAGAATATCTCATGGGACATCAGGAGATTTTATGCGGAATATCTCATAAAGATTCAAGAGACTTTAAGGAAATATCTCATAAGAATTTAATGAAATTTCAAGGAAATCAAAGACAAGTGTAAGAAACCGAGTTTCATAAAGAGAGAAAATGTAAGAAAATAAGTCTCACACAAAGAGAGGGTAATCAAGAAAATAAGTTTTACGTAATAATCAATTACTTGATGGTAAGCTCATGGATTCACGGGTAGTAATAGACGTGCTATGCCCTTAGAACTATATCAGGTTGTAATCGCGACGGCATTACACCGTTTTGAGAAAGGGATGTACTGAGAATAGCGAGGCTATTCTAGATAAGATGTAGTAGACGTACTCTATCTAGTGAATTATATCAGGTTGTAATGTGATGACATTGCATCATTGGCAGTACGATCCACAGAGAAGTATATCAAAAGAATCCTATGAGTTCTGCTATCAAGCCTAAACTTTAATAATAAGATCATGTCAAAGAAAAAATGAAATTGATGAAATAAAATGAAGTATATCATGTTAAAGGGATGAACTATATCAGATTATAACACAAGGTGTTACAAAGAAAAAAATGAGATTGACGTATTAAGAAGAAAATGTTTTGAGATCTATATTAGGATATAGTACAAGATACTATATCAAGTGAAGTACATCAGGTTGCAACACGAGGTGTTGCAGTAGAGGCAATACATCAAAAGAGAAGTATATCAGAAAATCATAAGTAATTCTTTTCTAAAGCCTAAAGTTGTTCATGAACTTATGATAAAGAAATAATAAAGTAAACAAGATAAGTATTATATGAACAACCAGAATAAGAGAAATTCTAAGACTATATAGGTATGGGACTATACAGTTAAGGATGAATCATACTCAGAATAATACGTTAGATCAAAGAGAGAACAAGCAAAAACAATCATTTCATAAGACATCTAAGATGCTTTAATCATTTGAAGACTATGTCAAATATTACTGTGTAGTAGACTAGTGTTTTTCCTACTGGGAATCTTTGATTCTCATTCCTGCCGTTGTCATATTTTTTATAGATTTGTGATGATGGTGATTATTGCGTGGAGATTTCTTAACTGGTATTGGCATTATGGCCTAGACCTTTTGATGAACTGACGATGCAGAATTTAATAAGTCCTTTTTATTTTCTTTTAATGATTTTTGAATAGTACCCTACCTAAACTAGAGGGTTCCTACGTGAACCAAGTTAAGGGTTTGATATAGCTATGGATACTGTTGATTAGTCATCGGTTACTATAATTATGTATTTTCAACATATTATTTATGTTCAAATTTAGCATCATAGAGAGGAAGCACTGTATCTTTGTCATAAGAAGCAGGCTCATATGTAATAATATATGTATATTCCTCTAAGATCAAGTAGAGTTTTCAAGTAACAACTACTCACAATAAAGTTATGGCTTAAGCATAGCTTTATGGTGTTACATTAATGGTATCAAAGCAGTTCATCCTGTTAGAGCCTGGGGATGGTTTGACTTGCTCCTAAAGCGTACTCTGAAATCTGTGTCATGCAGTAGGATTTTATCTACTGAGTTAAAAAGTAGAACTTTTTATGCATGACTGCTTACTTTTGAAGTAGTTAGTAACTATCATGCTTAGCATTGTAGCCTTTTGCTTAGTGTGATAGGAGACTAATGACTTCGGGTAAACGCGGTAGGACTAGCAATAGCAATAATGATGAGGTGCCTGGGGAGGATGTTGCAACATTATACATGATTTTCAGAATATGACCCTGGCAATCAAGGAGCAAGCTATGGCTGCAAACTAGATGATAAGCACCATTAGGAGGTAAGCTCATTGAAGACATCGGAAAAAGGGCTACTGTTTGCGACATTCCAAGGAGCAAAAACCACCCAAAATCCAAGGAACCTAAACCCAGATAAGACTAAAAAAATGGATTAAGTGATGGAAAGGAATCTTTAAAGTATCAAAGTGATTAGATTCATAGAAAGTGGGTTATGTTGCCTAAGTATTGGATGTAGATGCTGATTATTGATGGCTAGGCACTAGTACGCTAGTTGAGGAGGTGAATATTGAAATAACTTAGGAAGCGGTTAAGGATGCTTTCTATGAGAAGTATGTTTCCCTTTTCAAAATATTAAGGCATTGGAAATTCCTAAAACTGTAGTAGGGGCAGATGATGGTGTCAATATACACCGCAATGTTTAATAAGTATTCCATAATTTATCAACATAATCCTAATAAGTATTGGAAATGTGTTAAGTGTGAAGGAGGTTGAGAGAGGATCTTTTGGCAATGGTAGTACTAATGGAAATTAGATATTTCACCGTATTGGTGAATAAGAATGCTCTAGTGGAAGGATACAACTGGGAACTATCAATGGCTGGAAGAAAGCTATTACCACATGCATAAGGTTCAAGCCTACTCTACCACCACAAAAATGAAATTTTCCTTATGGGAATGGAAAAGAGCAGCAGTTGCAGAAACCAGTTAACAACAAGGAATGCCTAGAATAAGGAAAGAATCATGGTAATAAACCATGATTAGTTGGATAGTATGTTGGTTATCAATGCAGAAAGCCAGATCACAAGGTTAGGAATTGTCCAATTAGAGATATACCACCTCTATCTAGGCCATAATAATAAGGACGTGTTGTGCCATGAATACTGAAGGTGTTACACTATCAAAAGGACTCATTTAAGAGGTAGAATGTGGAAAGTCTAGTAGTTAAGAATACATATTATTATTTGTAACACCCTAATATTTAACTCAACACGCCTAGGACACATTTAAGTTAATTATTAGTTATTACTCTTTTGTTTCAGTTTTTAACTCAAAACTCCTTGAAAATACTTTAGTGAAAATACGGATAAATTTTTTTTTTTGAACTTAAATACCAAAATGTGAGCCACGCATACTAAGTATCTAACGTCATTTATCTTGCCTGTATAAGAGAGATGTTGGAAACAAATAACAGGTAAATACGTAATACAACCATAGCATAATATAACTCAAATAATAATAACATATCCATAACTGTATTATAATAGTGATGTCCTACGAACATAAGGACATCAACATATATCCATCAATAGAATACAAACTGATAATTGAAATATGATCACTCTGAAGGCAAATATCCAAAGGGAAATTATCTTCATAGCTCCTCGTCCAGTCTCAAGGTAAATCACGAACTACATCATCATTCATGTCTGGAGACGACACGGAAAAGAAAAGGGATGAGAAACTTATACAAGAATCTCAGTAGGGCTTCCCGACTCCAACACAAGTGTCATCATCATCGTCCCCAGGAACCTCGGGTTTAATTATTAAAATGGTGGACATATATATTGTAATACCCTATTCTTTTTAGAAATTAAATGAGATTTTATTAATGAGAATTTTAAGATGTTGATAGATGTGGAAATGATGAGACTAACTCAAGGAAGCAAAAAAAAACAATGTGAATAGTGTCTTGCAGGCCCCACAGGTCCGCCGGGATAGTCGAAATCCTAGAATTGGGCCCCGGAGATGCCCAAAATTAAGAAATTATAAGATTATGTTTAGAAATAGGTAGGAATAATGATTTTATACCCAAAATTATTTTTCGGGCAATGTTTGATTTCTCGGGTACATTGTTTCGCCCGTTTGCAGAAATTTCGGTGTTCGATTTCTAACACCAAAAACTAGTTAATATCTACAAATAATTAAGTATATCCACTTGAATACCAAGTGAATGGCTAGGATTTCATCTTGGATGAAAGATCAAATGCTAGCCATTGATTTTAAACCCTTTTAATGGAAAGAAATTATATTTTATTTTTCAACCAATCAAAACACTCCTTAATAAATATATTTAATCCACCTAATCTCATCTTTTTCATCATCATCCTCGGCCAAGTGAAGAGCAGCAACAAACTCATTCCTTCTTCATCCAAAAACCTTTGCTAACCTTAAATTTCAACCTCCAAAATCCTAGACCAAATCTTGCTAGAATCAAAAACTTCCTTAAGCAAACTTGTTCTACACTTCAACCTCCACAAATATAACCGATTAGATTTTTCAAAACCTCACTTTAGTACCTCACTCAGCACTGATTAGTGGAGGATCTAGGTGTGTTTCAAGAATTTTGGGGTGGAGAACATCTATCTTGAAGTATACAAAAGCTAAAGAAGCATTAGCTTCCAAGGGTAGGGTTTATTTGTCCTCTTTTGTTTCAAAATTTCCTCTGAAAATTCTGATTGGTTTTGTCCTAAAATTTCTGATTTTATTGGTTAATCATATGTTGATATTGATGTATGAATTTTGGTGGAGTGTTTGGTGTTGTGGAAAAATCATTTTCATCAAGAGAGACTTGGAATTAGTTTGCTGGATTTTCAGATTTCAACAAGGAAGAACTTGTTGACAAATTTTCTAGTGCAATTTTTTTCCGTTTTATGGGCTATAAAAATTATATGTTGAAGGGAACATCCTAAGACAACCCCATGATTTTCCTTGGGTCATGTGAACGATTTTCTCTGCTTGAAAAAAATTCATGATTCTTGAACATTGTTGCTGGAAAATCCCGGTTTGAAGCAAGCAGCAAATGTTTTCTAATTTTCTGATATATCTAGAGATCTTGGATTCAGTTGAAACTTTTATGGGATGTATTTAACATGTTAGGGAGTCTCTAGTAAAAATTTGGGGCCATTCTGGGTACTTTTTCTGTGTTTGAAAATTCAAGAACTGAAGTTGTGACTATACTGCCTGAAATATTGAAGCTGAGGCAGTAAAATTGTGTGATTTTATTATCACAGTAAACGATGGGTTTATTCTTTGAAAATTTTATGGGAAGCTGATAACACATTTAATTGCAACTGTGAATTTTATTTTGAGTTGAATTAATCAATTGGTGGGGTCGAAAATTATGAGAGTCCTGATCTAAGCTGTAAACAAGTGGTCTCTAACCACCAGATTTGCAAAATTTAGTTGATAAGGTTAGAGAACACCGTTTGTTTGGAAATTTGTACAGGGCCTTTTAGACACATTGACATGTCATAGAGAATTTTTATGGCTCTTAAATTCGCTATTTGATAGGGAAATTAATTTTGAATTCTAGAGTGATAAATCTGCTGATTGCTGAAAATGGTAAGAATGTCTTGAACTAATGATAGAATGGCTTTAGATACAAGTATATATCATGTTAATGCATGCTAATTGTTTGAAAGAAATGTTGATGAGATATGGATGAGACTCCAACATAATTGTATGCCTACCTGTGATCTAAGCAGGCCTTTGAAAAGAGAAGTACACTATGTGATTATTGTGAGGATAAAGGAAAAGAAAAGAAAAATAACATAACTTTTAGTTGTGCAATTTTTAACATATGGGGAAAATAGAGACAAGGCTTATGTAGTTGAACGGGAAAGACAAAAGTAAGAGCTTTCCTGGGAATTTGATGAGTCGGTAGACATATTGACATATAGGAATGTGCTCATGTCCTAATGGTCAATAGTTCTTGTGGAGTGATTCCACTACAGACATCACTTGATGTGAGATTAAGTCTTCCCTATGTTAATGAGAAAAAGAACAATGCACGAATTATTATTATACTTGTACTTGATTTTACATGATGTATATACCTTGATATTGCTACACATAGTTTTGCATGAGTATTCCCACATGAATGAGCTTATCAATTGTGTTTCACATTATACTTGAGGGAATACCCTACTGAGGATTTTATAATATTCTCATCCCTACGGTTGCATTTACTTTGTGTTAATCAGATCCAGTAGATGCCGTCACTAGTATTTTACCTTGACTCGCCACAAAGGGTTGTGGCATTATGATCCTGCTCTCGACTCTCTGTATGTAGTGGGTTACTCGCAAGTTCGTGTCTATGTGTTTTTCGGCCGCTCTTTTAGTACATCAGTATTTACAGCTGACTTTGACCCTGCTTTCCCTTATGATGGTGTGCCTCTCCACTTGGCACACCCAGTGATATTTGATGTACCACCTACACCACCAGCACCCCCTCCAGCAGATGATCCCTCTTCATCCTCGTCTTCAGACTCAAACCCACCGGAGGGTCCTGATGCCCCGGGTGGAGGTGAGGCTATCATACCGATAGCCAATGGTTTCATCTAGTAGGATGTGAGATTTTCAGGGACTCATGATATGTATATAGTGGTAGTTTAGTACTAGTGACCCGCTAACTTGCAAATTAATCGTATTAAATGTTGTAGGGTTTATTTCTATTTGTACAAAATTTTGCTAAACCTCAACTTTGAGCAAGTTAGATTAGATACTGGAGGTGTTCCTTCCTTTTGTGAACTGAGTTCCTGATGAGCTTAGAAGTTAACCAGTGTAGTATCAGTACGATGTACATATTGCAAACTTAAAAATGATGTCTATATATGTATATACGAGTTTAGCCATATACGTGTCTGAATTATTTGATTTCAATTATTTTCGACTAGTATAGATTGTGAATGTAAGTAATACTTTTCTAATTACTGTGTTGATACTCAAGTAAAATATGGTAATTAGGAGGGTGTTACATATATAAGGTTCATTTATTAAGTGCTAAATATCATTAGCCGAGGCCCATATCTTTTAACATGAATCTTAATGTCATGTATGCAACATACTAGTCATGAATGCATGTCATCATATACAAAATATCATAGAATTCATAAAACAATGCATATGATATAAAGAACATCATGATCATCATTTTTATAGGTGACTTAAATTTCTTATTCTCTTTTCCTTGGGGGCCGCCCTATATTCTCTCTTTTCTCGAGAGTTCTAGGTTATGAGCTCATACCTCACTAGTCATCACTAGCATAATCTTATCCCTTTTGATAAGTTAAATTCCCGACTCTTAAGGTACGGGATAGGGGGCATTAGGATCACCTTTCATAACCTTTAATTTGGGAATTCCAAAGGATCACTTCCTATTTGGATCACCTCTCATAACCTTTAATTCAGGGAGTCTAGAGGATCATTTCCATGTGTCTTTTGTCACCTTTAATCTTGGCATGATATATGAGATGCAAACATGAATAACTTCATCATTTCAATATTTCATGCTCATAAACTTCATGAACTTATGCATCTCAATGAATCAAACATAACCATAACATGCCGTAATTTAAATCATATAAACATGCATCATATTTCATTGCATATATCCATAAGCCATATAAATTTCAACACATGAACATAGCCTTCACGAGATATCAATCACATTCATCTCATCAAATTTATCAATATTTATGCTTAAGCCCCAAAGGGATCAAATCACAATTTCTCAAAGATTTCGGGTCAAAATGTAAATACCTATTTTTAACACATTTTCACAAACTAGAGATCTTTAACATTAACCAATACTTTCAAAAGACATATAACTACTAGAACCATATAAAACTCATCACAAAAACCTTTTAGGGCTATAGACCAAATTTTAACATACTTTAGGGGTCAATGTGTAGAATCGCTTATTTTTAATATTTAACAATAACCAAAATTTCTAAAACTTTATCTAAACTTCATAAATTGTATTTTGGACTCATGGACACATTCAACATCATTAGTAGCTCTAAATAAAATCATTTGGCTGAAATGACATAATTGATAGTTTAAAATGCAACTTTTCGCATTTTGCAATACGGACCAAACTAACACTTGTAATTACCCTTTTATACATCTATGATACCAAAAACAATTTTTACATCAAATATAAGTAATTCCTAAGTGTGTGAACAATGTGAACATCCTTAAACAACCCTTGAACAGAATCAGAAAATTAGTCTCCTTAAAGCTTCATAAAATCACAATTTTATTCCTTTCTAGTTACTAGACTTTCCTAAAATGCTAAGAACAATTTTATGACAATTATTAGTGATCCTCAAGTGTGTGAATAGAAATAAACAGTAGTGAACAGTGATGAATAGGGCCAAAAAATGATCAGAAAAATTAGCATTCTAAAAGCTTCATAAGAACATGATCTTGATCCTTTTTAGTTACTAGTTTTTCCTGAAACACTAAAAACACTTTTTACAACAACTATTAGTGATTTAAACTCATCTAAACATTCCAAATCAGTAATCATTCCAATTTCTAAAAGATTAGATCAGAATTCTAAAACTTTAGCATTTAAAATCATGAGAAAAATCTTATTCTTAATTCTTTGCAATTTCTAGGTCTTTCGAAATTTCTTTGTACAACTTTAAAGACAAGATTATACCTAAAAATAAAATACAACAAGCTTCAAATCAGAATCATACAAGGGCCAAAAATAAATAGATGAGAAGTGTCCATGATCAAAATTACCATTTAAGATAAAAGAAGTAAATCTTGAACTTTAGAATTTAAGTGATGATTAGAATCATAAACTTGTCTTGTAACCTTATTATTATCATTATAAGGTGATAACTTGGAAATATAAATATGAAATGCAAGGCTTGAAATATAAATATAAAGATGCAAATTCATTCTTGGATCTTTATGATTTAGGTGATAACTTGAAATGTAAATATGAATATGCAAGTTCATATTATTATCTTCAAGAATTAAAGTGATAACTTGAAATATAAATATGATTATGTGAAGCTTGAAATATAAATATGATGTGCAAGAACTTGAAACATAAATATGGATGCTAGTTCATTTGTATATCTTGTTAAGCTTAAGACTCAAAACTTAGTAATTCCTTTGTTAATCTTTTAACATCAAGAATTAAACCTTGGACTTTAGAGGTCATTTAAATAATGGATTCACAACCACCACCATGATTCCTCATCATCAAGCCATGGTCATTATCAAGCCATATAAACCACAATTATAAAGGAAGAACAAAGAAAGAACATGAAATAAAATCCCTACCAAGTTGTTTCTTGTTATCAAAAGATAATGCTTGATCTTTAGAGAAGTTAGTAGAAGAAAATATGTCCTTGAAATTCAGCCAAGATTAGAGCAAATGGAGGAAGGATTTTTCTTGTGTTTTTGTGTTTGATAATGGAAAGGTTATGTGTTTAGGAGTTGATTTATGGTTGGAATGTGTATGCTTGAGGTTTAAAACTTGATTAGAGGTTGGGAATAGAGTCTCTTGAGTATGAATGAGGAAGAAGAAGAAAGCTTGAAGTATTGAGAGAATTACAGAACTTTGAGCAAACTTTGAGTAAGAAAACTATCAAGTAAGAAAATGCTAAGGCTAGGAATATTTGTGTGTACATTTAGGCAATGGAAGAGCTCATATTTATAGGCCAAGGAGGGCTGTATGGCAGCTGCCTTGTGGCTGGAAAAATAGAGTTTTTAGTTCATTTTCAATTAAAGAAAACATGGAAAAAGAATGCTTTTATTCTTGTAATAATTTGGTTCATGCATAATGGATGAAAACACTAAAATATGATGCTAATGGGAGACATTGTTACTGATCGCATCATGGCTGAAATAGGTGGGTTTTCTTTTGAATAAACATAGCCAAAAATAATGCAAAGAAAGCTAAAGGTATGGTGTTATGGTTGGATATGTTTCTTTGTTGGAAAAACAATTAAAATATGGTGAAAAGGAGACAAGTTGGCCACTGGTTTCTGATTCCTTTAGGATCAGATTGGTAATGTTTTACAAGTGGTAAATCATGTATTAGATGTGTATTTACTTAGGTAAAAGATTAGGAATTGATAGATTAGTGAAAATGGTAAAAAGTTAAGTGTTTAGAACAATACAAGACAAGGTAAAAAGAGAATTCATATACTAGTAAATGAGGTTAATTTCAAATGAGTAAAAATCACTTTGTAACATAGGTTCTAAACTTAGGATAAGAAAATGTAAATGTACAATATTTTACATAAACCGAAATCTTAACTTTGATCTCAGTTATCACTAATTTTATGAGCTTTCATAATTAAGGAAAGATAATTTAATTTTACCTTAGGTAATTATTTTTAACCTTGGGTAATTTAATTTTAAACTCAAGATTAATGAATAAAATCAATTTGAGTTCAAATAGAGCTTTAATACTATCTTAATTACACAAGTAAATCTATTTAGTACAACTAGGGGTAAAAAGGTAATTTCACATAAAAACTCCCTGTAATTATTGGACATTCTTAAATTATACTTGAAATAGCTATTTTGAACCTTTGAGTGAAAACTGAATTCAAAGATTATATAATTTCATGTAAAATTACTGTAGGGGTAAAACAGTAATTTTACTTACGATAAAAATTGAGAATTGAGATTTTACCTCTAAGGCACCTATAATCCCCATCAATCATAAAACTAACCCCTCAAAGATAATTTAGATTGGTTATCCTTGATTTGTAGGTAAAAATGACCTCAGGGACATTTTGGTCATTTTACACGTACAGAAAAATCAGCATTTGCGACTTTCGCACGAATCGCTAATCAAGTCTCCTATGATGTTCCTCTAATGTCATATTCCTTTATTGAGGATTATTTGACCTCGAATTACGTGTAAAAATTATTTAGTCTGTTACGTCATAGCTTCCTTATTACTTTAGTTTGTTACGTCATAGCTCCCTTATTACTTTAAAATACTTAGCGGAAATACTGGTAAAATTTTTTTTTTGATTATAAAAACAAAGTGAGAGCCGCGTGACACGATAAATAATAAAGCACGAAGGGAAATAAAGCAAGCATCACATAGCAGCATGACATAAGCAAGTAAAGGCACATCACAATAGAACTGAACTGCATATTTATATACAATAGAATATGCCCACTCATAAAGAGTGAGACTTAGTTTAATACAACTGGAATAAAGATACATGAAAACGAAAGTACAGCAAAGGCATAAAAAGAAACTCTCCTAACTCTAGTGCGCCTGCAAATGGATGGCCCCAAAGACAAAAGAAGGTTATCCTAGCCTAGTCAAAGCTCGAGCACCAGAATCGCGACGGTCGTCTCCTACTTCGGGCCTCTCTGGAAAGGAGGGATGTATCCGATCTACTGGGCTATCTCGGCCAGGGTGGCGATGCGCTGCATCGGTCAGGCATGAGCTCCACGGCGAGGAATCATCCTCGCCCGTCCTCCATGTACCGCCGAAAGCGTGAAGCCTCACTACCCTCCCCAACGTTTATCGGCACAATGGGGGAGGATCCCTCAGAGGGTACCTGAGTGGCAGAGTCCTCCGAAGGGTCCGTCTTGGAGAATGACGAGGGTGAGCGAGGCACATACTGTGTGGGTAGTCCCGGATGGCAGAGGCTGTCGGTGGGGTGCGGCGGATCCGCTCCTCTCGAGGGCGTGCGCGGTCGAACACGAAGTGGTCGCCGAAGGGTGAGATAGGAAATAATCGATGGCCATGTATAGGGTGACTAAAGGGCCGTCCAACGACCATAAATACACAAACGAAGCAGTGACCCACAAAATGGTATGACCCGTGGTCCGGATCATGATGCACCTCCCAAGTTGGGGTGTCCACAAAAACCACGAACGTCGCCATCTAAAGACGTGACGGAAAGAAAAAGATAGAGGGAGTGAGAATCTTGCTAAAGAATCTCAGTAGGGCCTCCTACTATCTAGGTGTCATCATCTACGCCCTCAGGAACCTTGGGTTTAGTATTTAAAACAAGTGAGCATGTATCAAGTCCATTTTTAAGGTTTAAAACATAATTAGCCAAGGTCCATTCATTTTAGCATGATTCTTAATGACATGGATGCAATCGTATCAAAGAATGTATGCATGGCTCTACTTAATGCAAGAAAATAATCACAACATTAAGAATATCATAATAGTGGCATAAAGTGGCAATTAAATTCTCATATGAGAAACTTTGTGACATAAACATCATACTTTACTTCCTCATAGGCCACCCTAAAAGACAATCGCTCTAGGGGTGCTCGGCCGAACCGGTGTAACCCCGAACGTGTTACATCTCTAGGTTATGAGCTCATACCTTAACTAATCATCACTAGTTCTTACTTATCAATCCCGATAAGCGTAACATAATCATAAACATAATCCCGACTTATCCAGTATGGGCTAGGGGGCATTTCTTGGGGGTGCTCGGCCGAACCAGTGTCACCTAAGAATTCATCTTGGTACCGATGTCACATGAGTTCTCTGGAGGTGCTCGGCCGAACCGGTGTCATCCGAGAACTCATCTTAGTACCTCGTAAAAATCTCATAGGTTTTCAAAAACTTTCTGAGTCCCCGAATTTGTCAGAAATTTGGCAGCATAACTGCAGCATGCCGAATTTCTTCCAAATTCTTCTTTATGCCACATAAGTCATTCAAACATGCATCCTCATCATAATTTTCATGCATTCACATAATCATTCTCATGCGTTCACAAGCAACATTAAAAATTCATTATGCTCTTGGTCCTACGGTATCTTATGCTTTGACCCTTACAGGCCTTAAACTTGTAATATAATTAACCTATCATCTTCTATCAACCTCTCATGAACCTAAGAGTTCTCTTCTAGTAGATCTTATGATTATTTATTCTCTCTATTAAATCTGAACAACGTTATTCCTTAGGGGCAGCATTATAAACTTATAATTACGGGGTTCTAGAACTTACGTTTTAGACCCTTTCTTGGTTCTATCTTCGCCTAAGGCGCTATAAGTTCGACCTAAACCAATTATGAGGCATTCCTATGTCTAAGAACTAATTATAAGCCATGTTCTCTTCATTATAAGGTTGCTGGATAGATTCTAAAAACCAAATGTTCTAAGAGTTCTAGAATTGCAGTTTTACGGGTTTCTAGTTACTAGTTTCTCTATAGGTGCTAAAATTCAATCCTACTTCAATTGTAACCAAATTTTTCATGATTAAACAATCCTAATCTGATTATATTCCCATTGAAACAGTTTGGGCAGTGTCCAAAAATAAATGGGTTAAAACTATGCTAAATCTTGACTTTACGATTTTTCTAGAAAGCTAGTTTCTCTCCTATTTTGCATAGAAATGTTCCTACCTCATCATACATAATTTTCACACAATCTAACACATCAAAACATCATCATACAGTAGCAAACTCATCATGGAAGAACCGAAACATTAAGTCCCAAAAAGATGCATAACTTGATACTTTTAAAACACATAAGTTGCTAGTTTCTCTTGGAATCACTTTTAGGACTTCTAAGACTTTTTTGCAAGCCATTTTATTTTGTAAAAGAGACTAAAAACATCCTTAGGTCAGTGACCACCTAATCCCTCCTTAAAAGAGAATTAACTTCATAAATCTTGTTGATCCTAATCTCATAGAATTCATGAGGCTCAAAGAGAATTCTTAAAACTTAGATTGTTGGCCCTTGTAGCTAGATGAAATTCCTTCCAAGTTCATCATCACTACATGGCCAAAACTTATGCATTCAAGGAATGCTTCCACATTAGACTTTAACTTGAGATAAAATGGGCAAGTCTTGAGCTCTAAGGTCTTTAAGTGATGACAGAATTTAAACATGCTATGCACTTCATTCTTATCCTTCATTACAAAGTAAAGTGAGAGCTTAAAGTAAATATGCAAGGCTCAAATTATAAATATGCGAGGCTTGAATTAAATATGCAAGACTTGAAATAAATATGCAAGACTTAAAATATAAATATGCAAGTTCATTTCTTTATTTTAGTGCTCTAGGCCCAGCAACAATCGACTTTAAGGCCAAAATAGAAAGGCTTTGAGATTTAGTTAGGCGATAGTGCAACTCTCATTTTAAATCTTTATGTTCTTTAGTGATGAAAAGTAAATATGCTAGACAAGAATGTAAATATGAGATGCAATCCATTCTTCATCCTTTAACTTTAAGTGATGGCTTGGAAATTAAATATGAATACAAAGCTTAAAGTAAATATGTAATGCATAAGCTTGAATTTAAATATGAATGCTAGTCCATTTTATTTCTTGTTAGAGCTCATACAAGACTTTAAAGGAACTTAAACCTCAACCCAAACTTATCATGACAAGTTAAAGCAAAGACAAGAGTGAACCTCAAGGGTTCTTTAAAACACAAAGTTTCTTTCCTTGAGATGTGGTCATAGATAGCATTTTTTTTATTAAAACTCAAGCTCTAGAGACCTCATTGTGATGAACACATGGTCATCATCTAGAAGCTCTCATCATCAAGCCATTGAGAACCTCATTGGCCAACATGGCCAAAAACTTGAAGAAAGAAAAGGAAGAGGAACTGAAACTTTTTAAGAAGAAAAGGAAACATTTGAAACTCTAGAGACCATGATCTTGATGATGCATTAACACCAACATCATGAGTCCTCATCATTGAGTTCATGCAACCATTTTAAACATCATCAAGAAGAAAGGTTTCAAGGTTCAAGAAGAAAGAACAAAAGAAAACATCTTTAACTTAAGAACAAAGATCAAGCTTTAGAGATTATTCAAGTGATGGACATCACCACCATGAAACCTCATCATCAAGCTCTCATTCCCTTGTCCTCAAAGCCTATGGCCGAAAATGATAAAGAAAAAGGAGGGGGAGAGAAGTTCTAAAAAGACTTCAAGAGAAACCATAAACACATAACTAGAGATGGAACTTAAATAAAGAAAATACTTGAAAGAAAATCCCTACCAAGTGATTGAAGGTTGGGATGAGAGAAGAGGATGAAGAACTTGAAAAACTTGAACACTTGAACTTGAGAGGAAAAGGAATCTTTGAAGTGCTCTTTGAAAACTTACACTTAGCAAATGAACCCAAAATGATGCATGTTCACCCAAGCATGCTATTTATAGAGAAATGAAACAAATGCAAGGTGCAAGGAGGGAGGGAAGGTTTCGGCCACAATGAGCAGCCCCATGAGTTCCATGAGGTGAGATGTTGTGATCTTGAGGCATGGTGAGGTATGGTTCAAGGTATGGCTCAAGCATGGTTCTTTGAGTGAGAAACAAATCAACATGTGTTGTAAATGAGAGAGAAAGGGCCGAAATTGCATCAACCATGGGGGGAGGATTTCTTGCATTTTAATTGTGGTTTAGAGTTGTGTTTAGGTGTATCTTTGATTAGGATTAAGATTAGGAATTTGTAAGAAAGTGTTTAGGTGAGAAAATGGGTAATCAAGGTTGTCAAGACACATTTAAGGAGTGTTCTTGCATCATTAGTGATTTATAAACTCATTTTAGTGTATAAACAATTCTAGACACAATTCCTTGATTTAAGGAATTGGAGAGAGAAAACACTATTCAAGATTCCAAGAGTGAAATCTTGAGTTTTAGAAAGGAGATTTAAATCTAATCTAAGCAATCTTAGGTTCTAATATTGCTTAGGTTTGCTTAATTACATCATTAAGCTCAAAAACACTATTCTAGGGGCAAAATCGTAATTTTGCACTAAAACTGCCCGGGACCATCAGGACTCAAACAGATGTTTTGAAACATGTAAAAATATTGTTTTAAACCTCTGGGGAAAGTTTCGGGCTCAAACGGCACCCTTACCCGCGTAAAAACGCTATAGGGGTATTTTGGTCATTTTGACCCGAAACTGCAGAAAATAAGACTTTCGCCTCTAGAACCACTCAAGGGTCATTCAATCCACTTCAAACATTGAGTTGGCCCTTCGAGGACTGCCGGGTCGGCCATCCTCGAATTCCGGGCCGAAAATGGCCTCAGGGGCATTTTGGTCATTTTCCACTCAAACAAAAAATCGGGGCGTTACAGGGAATACTTCGACGTATTTTCGAAAGATGTACCAGATTTCCTAGACAAAGGAGGATATAGTTCTCTATTGAATCAATACAAAAATGGGTCTAATTTCAATAACTCCTTAGCGGATGTTTCCTTTAGAATTGGCATAATTGACGGAGTAGATTGATAAGATGTTAAGTAAACATTTATCTGACCCAGTGCATCACCATGGGGAGCTCTTTTACTCTTGGTGAAAAGAAGGATGAAGGTATAAGGCTATGTGTTGATTGCAGACAACTGAATAAGGTGATGATCAAGAATAAGTATTCTCTTCCAAGGATTGATGATTTCATGGATTAATTAAGAGGAGTGATAGTATTCTCTAGGATTGGTTAGAGATCGAGATACAACTATATTCAAGTTTAGGAGGAAGATATTCCAAAGCATGCTATAGGCATTATGAATATATATAGTGATATCTTTTGAGATAACTAATACCCCAATAATATTCATGGACTACATCAATTGAAACTTCTAACTTGTCCTCAATAAGCTCGTGATTATTCTATAGATGATATTCTCATCTATTCAAGTGTTGAGGAAGAACACGAACAACATCTTAGAACAGTGATACTGATTCCCCATGCCAATCTATCCAACTGTGAGCTCGAACTATAAGAAATAAGATTTCTAGGTCATGTAGTATCACAGGTAGGAATCGCAATCAACCCGACAAAGATTGAAACAGTGCGAATATGGGAAAGACCGACCACTACCATGGAGATTTGAAGTTTGGGATTAGCTAATTTTTTTTACCGAATGTGTATCAAGGTATTCACCTAGATAGCCTTACCTTTAGCCAAGTTGAACCGAAAGAAAGTACCTTTTACATGGACAATAAGATGTGATAAGAGTTCTCAAGACCTCAAGTAGAAGTTGACCATTTCACCTATAGTGGTCTTGCTCGACCCACATGGTTCATTTAAGGTTTATTGCAATAATGGGGTGCATCTTGATGCAAAATAGAAAGGTAGGGGCTTAGACTTCAAGACAGCTAAAGTCGCATCTCAACTCGGTAATAGTAGTATTCATGTTGAGAATCTCAAGATACTATCTATATGGAGCAGAGTTTGAGGTGTTCTCTAATCATAAGAGTCCTAAGTATCTTTTAGATTAGAAATATGAAAACATGAGGCAACAGAGATGGATGGAGTTCATTAAAGACTAGGAGCTCGACTTGAACTACCATCCCAGAAGAACAAATGTGGTAACAAATGCCTTTAGTGGAAAAAACCTTGGGTAATTCTTGGATAATGACTAAGGATATTAAAGAGGCCTAGAATAGTATATTTGGGTTAGATTTGGATCACAAGTGAAATTAAGAGTGAGATTTCAAAATGATCTAGAATTTCAAAAAAAAAAATCATAGCCTCAGCTCAAGTTAGGAAGCAGAATGGTTTGCACGGAGTGAAAATAGGATATGGAAGTATCAAGGTCATATATGTGTCGGGAATAAGGAATTTTCATCGTAATATCCTAGAAGAGACTCATGAAGGAAATTTCTCTGTATGCCCAAGAGTTACAAGAATGTATAGAGGTCTTAAGGGAATGCTCTGGTGACCAAAGATAAAAATGGACGTAGCAAGAATGGTATCAAAGTGTTTGATTTCCAAGAAGATAGAATATTAGAAGCTACTAAGTACACTGAAACCCTTGAAGACTCCTAATAGAAAAAGGGAAAAGTATTTCAATGGACCTTCCAACGGAATTGCCAAAGAGACCATCAGGATATGGTGTTATTTGGGTTATAGTGGACAGACCAACTAAGTCTACATATCTCCTACCAATCAAAGCTAATTCTTCTCTTGAGAAATTGGTTAAGCTCTATATAAAAGAAATCGGTGAAATGGAATAGTGTTCGTTCTACTATAATCTCATATTGAGATCCATGATTCACTTCAAGATTTTGGTAAGCCTTTTCAGAAAGCTTTTGGAAGTAAGTTTTTCTTGAGCATGACTTATCATCCCCAAACTAATGAGCAAACTGAAAGAACCATTCAAACATTGGAAGATATTCTGAAAGCATGTGTACTGGAACATTGTGGAAATTAGGACAACTGTCTACCATCAATTGAATTCTCCTACAATAACAACTATCACACAAGTAGTAGAATGGCTCCTTATGAAGCTATATATTGATGGAAGTGTCAATCGCTTCTATGTTGGTATGAAGTAGGTGGGAATAATCTTTTGCGACTAGACCTTGTCTAGCAGAGAATGATCTAAAGAGTATACGTGAGCATTGGAACAAAATATGTGAGATGCTAAATTTTGAGGGCAAAATTTCTTTTGAGGGAGGTAGAATGAAACGACTCGCCTTTTTGCATTGTCCTTGATAAATAATTAATTGTGAGTAATCGGTAGGGATTTTGAAAATTTCAGCAGAAACAGTTTTGATCGCAACAATATGAGGAGTTTGTAAAAAAATGAAAATTAATTTAATATTATTTAAAAATTAATATAATAATATTTTAATCGGGGATATAGAGTGAGACCTAATAATTGGTGTATGGACATAGATAAAAATAAGGATAAGGGTAAATAAATATTTTAACCCCGTAAAGCTTCTTTTATGCCAATCGGGTACCGAAATGGTAATAATCAGTATGTTGAAATGGTAATAACTAGTACACCGAAAGATTGAATCTAGTATAAATAATTGATATTATCAAATCTCATATAATTTTTAGTTAGAACAATCAAATAAATATAGATATTTCTAATACAAATTTTAAGGTAATTTGATCTGAAAAGAGATATACTACTTACTTTCTCTCCAAATAGGTTTTTCTATATAAAGAAAAAATGAAAAAAATGGTTTTTCCTTCCCTTCCTGGCAGCAACTTCATGTTGCTTTCTTCTTCCTTCATCTTCTTCATTTCTTTCTTCTTGAAACTCCATAAAACCTCCAAATTCTTGAAGGTCATGCTTAGATAAACACATAAACTAGTTCAAGAACACTTTCTCTACATCAAACTCAAGCCAAAACCTTCTTTTTCCCCTTCAAATCTATCCAAAGCAAGACATATATGGAGTCGGAAAATGGGTTTAAAGCTTGAGTTAAAGGAGAAAAAGCTATAGAAAGATTCATCAAAAAGCTTGGAAGAAAGGTAGGAAAAATCTATGTCTATTACTTGGTGATTGTTTGGCTAGTTGTTAATATAAATCCTTGAGATATGTTTGAAATTATTTTACGAAATCTGAAATTTATCTTCAAGATTCATATATATGTGAGTTGGATGAATACAAAGGATGCAATAGATATGAGTTTATGAATTAGTTTAATTGATACAAGGGATTTTGATCTATAGAAGAAAAGGCTTAAAGTTCACCTAAGAGAATTGGTTTAAATTCTTGAAATTATAAGAATCACTACACAAAGAGTTTTACGAGTTTCTGGTAGTATAAAATCTCATAAAATTTTAGTAGACTTTACAGAAAAATCTCATAACAATCTAACAGCCTTTATAGAAAATTCTCATCACAATTTAGTAGAATTTATAATAAAAATCTCATAATAGTTTAGTAGATTTCTTAAGAAAACCTTATAAAAACTTCAGTAAATTTTTAAACAGAATATCTCATAAAACTTCACGAGATTTTCAGAATATTTTAAGAGATTTTGACTAGAATATTTCATAAAAAGTTTACCAGATTTTCTGATAAATCTCGTAAAAAATTTAAATATAGATTTTGAACAGAAATACACATTTAGTAGATTTTAACACAACATCTCACAAGACCTTAAGAGAGACTTTTGGAACAGAATATCTCACTACACATGTACAAGCATGTTTTATCTCGTATGAGGAGATTAAGCTTAAAATGAAGTGATCATTATATCATGCAAAGAATGTGTAAATGCTTAAGGACTGGAGGAAATCAAGTCAAAAGTCAAGAAACCAAGGAAAAAGACTTCAGAAAATAGCATGGGACATCAGAAAGTACTTTCAAGATGAAGATATCAGAATATGTCCATATGCAACGTGTTATTTAGTCTTCAATCATCATAATCGCAAAGAAATTATCATCAAGAAGATTTGATTGAAGATTTGAAAATGAAATAACTCTTCAAGGGCTAATTATGTACATCAGAAAGCTCACCTGTGAGCAGAGCAAAGAATGCCATAGGAAAGGAAGGGAAATTTCAAATTATCAAGTCAAACCCAGTTTTAAACTGGTACATCATCTCTGCTGCATTTTTTATTAACGACCTTAGCTTCTTAAAGAAGGAGTTCAGAAAGCTTGCTCAGAAAATAGAAAAGTGGTTTCTGATAGGAGATCAGAAAGTTCAAATTTACAATGGCTTCTACAAGCGATGTGACAGTTTTGTCAACCTCTCTTCTAGCTGCTTCTTTCAAGACACAACTGATGATCAACACATGTCACTTAAAAAACTGATCTCTGGCAATAGTCACAAAGAAAGACCATTATATAAAGAGATGTTGGGCTTGAAAAATGTGAGAGATTTTTGAAGATTCAAATAAAGGAAACTCTACAAAAATCTTCTCCTACTTCCTAGAAAATTAAATCTTTATCATGTAATCAGTATGGAAAATTAAATCTTTACCGGGCCAACTATCCTCGAATTCCTGATAGAAAATGATCTCAGGGGCATTTTGGTCATTTTCTCTCAAACAGAAAATCGAGGCGTTACATTACTCCCCTCCTTAAAAAGAATTTCATCCTTGAAATTCGCTACATGCACAGAGGGCTTACGAGGCTTCTACACCATCATAAGCTACAACCAAGAATCTTACCATATATCGCATTCTCACCTTGAGCGTCAAAATGGGAGGTGTAACACCCTAATATTTAACTCAACACACCTAGGATGTATTTAAGTTAAGTATTAGTTATTACTCTTTTGTGTCAGATTTTGACTCAAAAACTTCTTGAAAAATACTTTAGTTAAAATATGGGTAAATTTTTTTTTGAACTTTAAACACCAAAACGTGAGCCACGCATACTAAATATCTAACGTCATTTATCTTGCCTGCATAAGAGAGATGTTAGAAACAAATAACAGATAAATACATAATACAACCATGGCATAACATAACTCAAATAATAATAACATATCAATAACTGTATCATAATAGTGATGTCTTGTAAACTTAAGGACATTAATATATATCCATCAATAGAATACAAACTGATATATGAGATACATTCACTCTAAAGGCAAATATCCAAAGGAAAGTTATCTCCTTAGCTCTTCGTCCAGTATCAAGGTAAATCACGAACTACACCATCATTCATGTCTATAGACGACACGGAAAAGAAAAGGGATGAGAAACTTATACAAGAATCTCAGTAGGGTTTCCCGACTCTAACACAAGTATCATCGTCATCGTCCCCAGGAACCTCGGGTTTAATTATGAAAATGGTGAACATAGATATAAGATTCATTTATTAAGTTTTAAATACCATTAGCCGAGGCTCGTATCTTTTAGTATGAATCTTAATGTCATGAATGGAACATATTAGTCATGGATGCATGTCAATATCATAATATCATAAAATTCATAAAACAATGCATATGATATAAAGAACATTATGATCATTATTCTTACAAGTGACTTAAACTTCTTATTCTCTTTTCCTTGGGAGCCACCCTATATTCTCTCTTTTCTCGAGAGGTCTAGGTTATGAGCTCATACCTCGCTAGTCGTCACTAGCGTAATCTTGTAACATCCTAATTTTTAACCCAATATTCTAGATCATATTTAGGTTAATCATTAGTCTATTGCTCTTTAGTCTCATTCTTTCAAACCTTTCATTAAAATACTTAGCGGAAAATATGAATAAATTTTTCTATTTTGAAACTTTGAAAACAAAATGCGAGTCGCGCGCTAACCTAACGTTCGTCATAACCACATCGTGCAAGAAAAGTATTCACACCATACATGTAACGCCCCGATTTTCGCTAAACTTACATAATGACCAAAATGCCCCTGAGGTCATTTTCACCTGAAACACGAGGACGGCCGGCTTTGGCCATCCTCATAGGGTTCATATGTTATATGAAGGGGATTGTATGAGCATGAGTGCCTAACAAAGCGGGAAAACCTCATTTCTGAGATTTCTGCGCGTAAATGACCAAAATACCCCTGTAACAGGATTAAGGCAGTATTAAGTTCCGTTTTGACCCAGACTTTGTTCTGAGGTTCAAAACAATGATTTTAAGGCATAAACTATGTTGGTTTAAGTCCCGGAGATCCCGGGCAACTTTTGGTAAAAATTACGGTTTTGCCCCTGCATATTGCATTTTCGGCAATAGAGCCGTTTAACTCCAAACCTAAGCAATATTAGGCTCTAATTAAAGGTTAATTAATTTCCATAATTAATCTAGAGCCAAAACCATCATTTAGAATTAATTGGAACCTAAAATTGCTTAGAGAAAATTCAAATCTCATCCTAGTCTTATTCTTTAAAAAGGAATAAGAATCTATGAATAGTGTCGAATAGTGTTTCCACTATTCACATTAACTTTACTTTTCAAGACAAGTTGTCACACCTACATCACTAGTCTTAGAGGTGTTGACTCCCCTAATCCTTCTAGACCACCTCTAACCTAGGAATTGTGGTTTTAATTAACCTATTAGTGCACCTAAGTACCTACTCAGCAACTTTTAATCCTAAGACTAATCTGTGTCACACCAAAGCACACTTCTAGAACATGGTTTGAGGATATATCCTTCCTCCCCAAGGTTGCCCAATTGGCACCACCCTCTCTTTAGAAGTCAATAAAGGTTAGACTAGGTTGTCAAGCTACCCTATGACACATGTCTTGTACTCTTTTCAATCAATGTCCATCTTTCAAGAAAAATGTCATTCAAAGATTTAAAGAATAAAGTATATAGTCAATCAAGGTTTTCAATTCATTTCTAAATTTAAATATTTATGTCTTTCAAGATTCAAAGAGAACTATATTTTATCTAGTCATTCAAAGTTTTCTTAAAAGGCTATACATAGACTATGCTTCCTTTACATCTAAACCATGCTTTGAGTTGACAAGTCAAGAAGATATTTTCTTCTTCTTGGGCCATGAAACCACACGGTTTCCTCCTCCTTTTTGCAGTCCCAATTTTAGTGATTTTGTTCATTCAAGATTTTAAAAAATAGGTCACATTTTCAAGACATGTCATAAGCTACACCTAGCTACACTTATGACCATACTTTGGAATGACAACTCAAAGAGGTTTTCCTTCTCCTTGTGGCCACAAATTCGGCCAGCCTTCCCATCCACACATCCATGGTTTAGTTGTCTATAAATAGCTTGCCTTGGTGAGCCTTTGATCACTTTGGTCTTTTGCAAAGGTTTGAGCCAAGAGTAGGTGCTAGTTTTCTCTCAAAGTCTCAAGCTTTCTCATTTCTTTTCCCCTCAAGTTCCCAAGAGTTCCTCAAGCTCAAGTTCTCTCCTCCTTTTCCAAGACACAAGGTAGGGAACTCTTTCTAAACATGTCTTTGATTCTTATGCTTGAATCTTGTTTGGGAGTTGATGAATGGTTGAACCTCTATGTTGCTTTCTTTTTGGTTTCTTCCTTTTCTTCCCTTAGTTTTTCGGCCTTAAGGCCTTGAATATGATGGCTTGATGATGAGTGTTCTCTAGATGTGACCATGAGTCCATGAGACCTCTAAAGCTTGAGTTTCTCTTAAAGAAAGTTGCATTCTTTACAAGTTTAGTTAAAGGAGTTTATGTTTCTCTTGAACATTTTGGATCTTCTTCATTTTCCTTCTTATGTTTTCGGCCATGGAGCCTTTTTACATGGGAAAAATGTAAGCTTGATGATGAGAGCTTCATGTTGATGCTTGTCACATGAACAAACTCTAAAGCTTGAAGCTTTGGCCCTAAACCAAGCATGGTTTTGGTTTTGCTTTCTCCTTTATCATGAACTTTGTTTAAATATTTGTTTTGAAGGGAGCCATGTACTCAATGATGAGGACTTAGGATGTTGATGCTTGGATCATCAAGATCTTGGTCCCTAGAGATTTAAAAATGGTTCCTTCCTTTGTTAAGACTTGACCACTCCCATGACTCTTGAAGTCATGTTTCCTCTTGATGCCTTGGTACCAATGGTTTTTCTTTTCTTGTGAAGATGAGTTTTGGGTTAGGACTATGTTCCTCCTTAAAATCTTATAAGAGCTCTAGACAAGATACAAAAGAAACTTGCATTCACGTTTACTTTACGCTTTGCATAGCACGTTTATTTCTATGCAACCACTAAACCCCAAGACTAAGAATGAACTTGCATTATGCACGTTTAAATTCCAAGCTTTGCATCTCATTTTATATTTCAAGTCCTCACTAAACTCAAAGAATGAAAATGGATATGCATTTCATATTTACTTTGAGCTATTACTTTACTTTCTAAAGGACTCTAAAATGAAGTGCATAGCACGTTTATTTTATGTCATCATCTAAGATACTAGAGCTCAAAGATTTGCCCATTTCATCTTGAGAAGAGGTTAACCATGGAAAACATTCTTAGAATGTACATCTTGGCCATGTGATAAAGATAGCTCCAAGAGGAGTTTATTTAGTCACAAGAGCCTATAGCTCATGTTTTAAGCCTTTCCAAAACATATGTTGTACTCAAAAACATTGTGGGTATGTTCTTAGAATTATAAGGGTTTTGACAAGTTAAAATGGTTGACAAGATGTTTTTTTGAAGTTCAAAATTGTTCCAAGAGAAACTAGCCACTATAAGCATTTTAAAGGAATGACTCAAATATGTTTAGACCTCATATTTCGGTTTTTAAGATGCTTGTGTCGATTACCCACCCATGTAATCGATTACGAGAGAGCTCGGATGAGCTCAAACATGAACTCTTGCCCAAAGTAATCGATTACTATATAGTGTAATCGATTACACATTCTGGATTCTAGTAATTGATTACCTAATCATGTAATCGATTACCCAGATATTCTAGGGGCCCAGCAAAGTGTTTTAAACAAAATAATCGATTACAATTCCATGTAATCGATTACGAACTCTATCTGCCTTGATTCGAAATCTCGAAGCTGTGTAATCGATTACAAGTCCCATGTAATCGATTACCAGAACCCCCTGACCTCCATGTTTTGAAATCTCGAGGCTGTGTAATCGATTACAAGACTTATGTAATCGATTACGTAACTAAGTTTACAAAGCGAATGCTTTGTCGATTTAATGACTTGAAGCTATGATCTTGCATTGCCTGAATCTGAGAATTGTTATGACATTAGTCTATGCTTTAGCCTAACATGAATACATGATCTTATATGTTCGATTTCAAACATGATCAAGTTAAGAGGTTTATTGCTCTTGCTTACCTTATGATGATACCATGTGAACTATTATCCCTATGTTGTAACACCCCGATTTTTCTGTCCGAGGGAAATGACCAAAATGCCCCTGAGGTCATTTCCTGACCCGAACTCGAGGGTAACCAACTCGGTCATCCTCGAAGGGTCAACTCAATGTTTGAAGGGGATTGAATGGCCTTTGAATGCTTTGGGAAGCGAAAATTTCGTTTTCATGATTTGGTCAAAATGACCAAAATACCCCTATAGCGTTTTTACGCGGGTAAAGGTGCCGTTTGAGCCCGGAACTTTCCCCAGAGGTTTAAAAACATGATTTCATGTGTCTAGAGGTATCTGTTCAAGTCCCGGTGGTCGCGGGCAGTTTTAGTGCAAAATTACGATTTTGCCCCTGGAATAGTGTTTTTAAGCTTAATGACGTAATTAAGCAAACCTAAGCAATATTAGGCTCTAAACGAAGATTAATTTATTTCCCTAATTAATCTAGAGTCAAAATAATTTATTAAAGTTAATTAGAACCTAAAATTGCTTAGATTAAACTTAAATCGCTTTTTAGAACTCAAGATTCCTAGTCTTGGAATCATGAATAGTGTTTTCTCTCTCCAATTCCTTAAATCAAGGAAATGAGTCTAGAGTTGTTTAAACTCTAAATTGAGGATTTAACCCTCTAATGGTGCAAGACCACTCCTTAATTATGTCTAGACTACCTTAATTACCCATTTACCTTACCTAAACACTTTCTTACAAATTCTAATCTTAAGCATAACCAAAGATACACCTAAACACAACTCTAAACCACAATTAAAATGCAAGAAACTCTCCTCCCTTGGCTGATGCATTTCGGCCAGCCCACTCCCCATTGACCACATGTTTAATTATTTTCTCACTCAAAGAACCATGCTTGAGGCCATACCTTGAACCATACCTCACCATACCTTAAGCCATACCTCACCATGCCTCAAGAACACATTATCTCACCTCATGGAACTCATGGATGTCCCTAATTCTGCACCTCATGGCGAAACACATCAGCCCACATACACACTTCATTTGTTTCAATTCTCTATAAATAGAATGCCTTGAGGAGCTTGCACCACTTTTAGATCATTTGCTAAGTTTAGGAAACACTCAAAGCTTTTCTTTTCTCTCAAAGTCTTTGTGTTCTTCAAGTTCTTGGAGTTCTTCAAGTTCTTCATCATCTTCATCTTCTTCTTCCATCTTCAAGTTCATCACACCAAGTAGGGATTTTCTTTCATGTGTTCTTTCTTTAAAGTTCTTGTTCTAAGCTTAAAGTTCATAGTTTCTCTTGATTCTTTTTAGAACTTCTTTTTCTTCCCTTTACCTTTTCATTTTCGGCCATGGGCCTTGGAGAACAAAGGAATGAGAGCTTGATGATGAGAGTTTCATGATGATGTTCATCACTTGAGACAAACTCTAGAGCTTGATTTTTGTTCTTGAGCAAAAGTGTTTCTAGATTTTTCCTTTCTTGAACTTTTGAGAACCTTAACTTTGATGTTGTTTCAAAATGGTTCTAATGACTCAATGATGAGGTCTCATGATGTTGGAGTTTGTATATCACCAAGATCATGGATTCTAGAGTTTCAAACATTTCTTTTCTTTCCTTGAAGATTTGGCCATTACCTTTTCCTTTTCATGCTAGATGTTTGATTTTCCAAATATGTTATGTTGAGTTCTAAGAACTCTAGACTTTTACTTTGTCTTGGTTTGATAAGTTTGGGTTGAGGTTTAAGTTCCTTTAAAGTCTTGTTAAGAGCTCTAGAAAGATAAAATGAACTTGCATAATTTATTTTATGCTTGCATTCATATTTACATTCTTGCTATGCATCTTTATTTACAAGCTATCACCTAAGAACATAAAGATTAAAATGGAACTTGTATCATCACTTAACTTAATTCTCAAAGCCTTTCTATTTCGGCCTTAAAGTCGATTGTTGTTGGGCCTAGAGCACTAAAATAAAGAATTGAACTTGCATTATCACCTAATTAATTTCTCGAATGCCTATCTATTTCGGCCTTAAAGTCGATTGTTGTTGGGCCAAGAGCACTAAAACAAAGAATTGAATCTTGCATCTTTACTTTCAAGCTTGCACGTTTAAGATTATGCTTCGCATATTTACTTTCGAGTTTACACGTTTAAATTATGCCTTGCATATTTAATTTCAAGACATCACTTTACCTTGAAAGCAAGATTAAAAATGAAGAGCATGAGCACGTTTAGTTTATGTCGTAACTTAAGAACCTAGAGCTCAAAGACTTGCCCATTTCATTCCAAGTTAAAGTTTAATGCAAACCACACTTTGAATGTATGCGTTTTTCGGCCAAGTAGTGAAGATGGACTTGCAATGAGTTTTCATCTAGCTACTAGGACCAATAGCCTATGTTTTGAGTTTTCCTTAAAGTTTGACAATTCTTTATAAGGTTATGTCGTTATAAGTTGTGATTCCAATCTCTTTTAGGGGATGGAATGTGTTTTGGTCAGTGACCTAAGGCTTCACTTAGCCTCTTGATGATTTAAAATGTCTTGCAAAGAGTTTTAGAAATTCTAAATTGATTCCAAGAGAAACTAGTTAACTTATGTACCTAGAAATGTCAATTTAATTCTCTTATTGAGGCAAGATGTTTTGGGTTCTGATGTGATGAATGTGATGCTGTATGATGATGTTTTAATGTGTTGGAATGTGTGAAAATATCATGTGATGATGTAGAAGCGAACCTATGCATGATAGGTAAGAAACTAGCTAACTAGAAATACCGTAAAGCTAGAATTTAACATAGTTTTGACCCATTTGTTTATGGAACCAATCCAAACTGTTTTAATGGGAACATAATCAGATTTAGATTGTTTAGACATGAAAAACTTGGTATCATTTGAGTTAGAATCGAATTCTAGCACCTATGGGGAAACTAGTAGCTAGAAAACCGTAAAAATGCAAATGTAGAACTCTTAGAACATTTAATTTTCTGGAATCTGTCCAGCACCCTTACAACATGATAAACATGATTAATAATTAGTCCTTAAGCATAGGAATGTCTCATAATTGATTTAGATTTAATGTATAGCGCCTCAGGCGAAGACGGACCGAGAAAGGGTCTAAAGCGTAAGTTCTAGAACCCCGTAAAAACAAGTTAGAGACTACATCCTATGCTATTCAGATTTAAGTATGAACATGAGAATGAAGAATGATGTTTAATATGAGCCTTAGGGGCATAAAAATATGGCGACGGATATTAGAGCTATATCTCAAGATTAAGACCCGTAGAGGTCAAAGCATAAACTACCGTGAGGGTAGCGTATGAATGATGTATGATGATGCATGAAGTATGCTAATGATGATGATGTTATTCATATGAGGAATTTATGAGGTTATATGTTTATGTGGCATAAAGCAAATTTGGAAGGAAATTCGATTGTAATGACCGTTTTGGCACCAATTTCAAACAAATTTGGAAGGAAACTTCGGTGTAATGACCGTTTGGCGCGAATTTACGGCAAATTTGGGGACTTAAAGAGATTTTGAAAATTAAGGTACTAAGATGGGTTCTAGGATGACACCGGTTGACCGAGCACCTCCATAGAACTCATGTGACATCGGTACCATTTTATACTCTTAGGTGACAGGTTAGGCCGAGCACCCCTAAGAGATTTGCCCACAACCCGTACTCGGATAGTCGGGATTTATGATGCGCTTATCGTTAAGTCGTAAGTAAGAACTAGTGACGACTAGTTAAGGTATGAGCTCATAACCTAGATGTATGACACGTTCTGGGTGACACCGCTTCGGCCCAGCACCCCCACTTCGATTGTCTTTTAGGGTGGCCCATGAGGAAGAAAAGTTCATGATTATGATTATGTCACTAAGTTTTGTCCCATATGAATGTTACTATTGCCACTTTATGCCTGCAACGATGATGATACTTGATGTTATGCTTTGTGTATGTGCATTAGGTAGTGCCATGCATACATTTTCCATTATGTTGCATTCATGACATTAAGATCATCCTAAAATGAACGGACCTTGGCTAAAGTATATTTTTGAAGTTTAAAATGAACTAAATGCATGTTCAGTCATTTCATATAATTAAACCCAAGGTTCCTGAGGACGTAGATGATGACACCTAGGTAGTAGGAGGCCCTACTGAGATTCTTTAGTAAGATTCTCACTCCCTCTATCTCTTTCTTTCCGTCACGTCTTGAGATGGCGGCGTTAAGTAGCATTCATGGACACCCGAGCATGGGAGGTGCACTATGACCCGACTCACGGGTCATACCATTTGAGGGCGTGCGGTGCGGATTTTCATGTTTGTAGGGCGCCCTTCGCTCATCCCGTGCACACCCATCACTTCTCCCTGACTGCACCCTATGGCGGCGACGTGCGGGTTTTTGGCGTCTTGGCGTACGCATGACGAGAGAGTACTCCGTAGGCACACCACCGCCTTAGCCATGCGAGATTATCCCGACTATGTGCCCCGGACCTATTTCACGGAGACCGACCCATCCGAGGACCCGCCTACCCATGCGTATAGCGAGGACTCTGCCCCCTCTCCACCACAGATAAGGGAGGCGGTGAGATACCGTGACTTCAGCCACGGCTTCTGCGACGGCCGGAGATGCGACCATACCGTGGGGTCACCCTCGATCCCCATTCCGCCTCTTCACGTCCGAGGCTCGCTTGATTTCGGATATCTGCCTCGTTCGCGAGATGGGCCTTGATGAAGGTGACGATCGTCAGATGGAGTACCGGTTAGAGCACTCACACCACTTAGATGGGGATAAACCTTCTTTTGTTTAGAGGTTATCCTATTAGATGCACTCGGGTAGGGGAGTAGATTATGTTTATGTTTTAGGTTGTATTTCGCTTGTCTTGAATTAAGTCCCACACTTATAAGTGGGCAAGTTATATATATATGAGATTATATTCAGTGAGGTTCATGATGTGCCTTATGTTATGATGATTGTGAGGCGATTGTTTTACTTTGCATGGTTTACCGCTTATCGCATCACGCGGCTCTCACTTTTATTTCAAAAAAAAAAAATTCCCGTATTTTCCGCTAAGTAATTGAAGGCTAAATGAGAACTATGAAGTAATGAGACTAATGATTAACCTAAATATGTTCTAGAGTATTGGGTTAAAAATTAGGATGTTACATTATAATATCAGGCTTGATTCGATTCTCATGGAGCCTAAGGATTGGGTGACTATGCTTTCTAAAGCGTGATGCGATAGCTATGTCATGCGTAGAGCTTAACTAGAGATAAGCTATAGGGTAGAAGTTCATGACCCTTGTCTAGTTGCGTGTGCCAGGGTAACTAGCCGATTTTACATGGAATATTGAGGGTGATCACCTCGGTGTTTATTGTCTCATGTGTTTAGGGACCAATGGCACCAAGGAGACAACCTAGGACCCCGACCAGGAGACCAAGCGATGCCACGCTGCTTCTTTGCATTCGTGACATGGCTAGAGCCATGGAGCGAATGTTGAAGGATGAACCAACAAGGGGACACGGACGTGCTCCCTGCTTGCTGAAATGGTCGAGCAAGCGAGGTTTGGTGAGTTTCGCAAGGCGAACCCACCAACCTTCCAGGAGCCATGGACCCGAGCAAAGGCGATGAGTGGATCAAAAACATGGAGAAGATCTACTCCGTGGTGGCTTGCTCGGAGGAGCAAAGGTCACCTTATTTGCTTATATGATGGAGTCGGATGCCGAGTTACGGTGGTGGCACCGAAGAGCGCTAGAAGCTTACGATGCTTCTTTGTCAGCTGGGAGCTATTCAAGACCTACTTCTATGAGAAGTACTTCCGAGTCCGTGAGGAAGCGAAAGATATTGAGTTCATGCAAGCTGACTCAAGGAGGGTCTCTGTCGCCCGATGCAGCGAAGTCGAGGTGATTAAGTTCTCTAGGGTGTTTCAAGGAAACCCGGCGAGGTGTGGAAGTGCGTCAAGTATGAGGCGGACTAGCAGCGAGCTCAACTATCTTTGTAGCGCACATGGAGATTAGGGACTTTCCAACCTAGTCAACAAGTGCCGGATCATGGAAGAGGGAGAAGAAAATCAATCTTTGCAAGGGCGACCGGAACAAGGGCTAGCACCTCAAGCCCCAAAATTCAAGCCCCAATATCCAAACCAATCCGAAATCACTATAATCCCTACCAAACCAACGATTCAGACCACAACAACAACAAAGAACCCCTTCCACCAACAACCCAAGCAATCATACCGACCACAATTCGAACAACAACAACAACCGCAACAACCACAACAACAACCGACAAGGAGGGTCGGGCGGCCCCCGAAACAACCAAGGAGGGTCAAGTGGGACTAAGAACAGGACGCCTCAAGGAACCCCCGCCCAAGCTATCCCAGCCGTGCTATGTCCCAAGTGCGGGAAGGATCATGGCAACCATCCCTGCCTAGCGGGGCAGAATATCTGCCAGATGCGGAAAGCACAGCCACTTCGCCCGACAAGCGCACTAATGGGAGGCGACAAGCGAGAATTCGGCCGCAACACCAAGGGAGGGTCTTCACCCTCAATGTAGACGAGGCGGACACATCCATCGGTCTCATAGAAGGTAAGTGCGAAATAGATGGTAGAACCTTAACTGTGCTATATGACTCTGGTGCAACACATTCTTTTATTTCATATGCTAGTGTCGAGGCTCTAAATTTGAAAACTTCCAAACTTCCTTTTGATCTTATTGTCTCTACCCCCACAAATCATCCTGTGAATACTTGTTATTGTTGCCTAAATTGTCACCTCACCACAGAAAATAGATCATATGTTGTGGATTTAATTTGTTTACCCATGAAAGGTATAGGAATAGTTCTTGGCATGGATTGGCTTCACGCCAACCGTGTATTGTTAGAGTGTGACACCAAAACAGTCGTCTTTCCTTCTCCCCCTAGTGAAATAAGTCAACCTTTGAAACTCTATCTCAATGCCGTAGAGGTCCACTGTAGTGGGAAAAAGACTAAGGGATATGTTCTCCTAGCCGCTAGCGAGGTACACTTTGTGCAGAATTTAGAGAATATACCTATAGTGAGAAACTATCGAGGTGTTTAGGAAGATATACAGAGTTCCCTCCCAGGCGAGAAGTGGAGTTCTCCATTGAGTTGGTTCTGGGCGGGACCAATCTCCATTGCCCCCTATAGAATGTCACCCCTAGAACTAGCCGAGCTTAAAACCCAACTTGAGGAACTTTTAGAGAAAAGCTTCATAAGACCTAGTGCTTCACCATGGGAGCCCGGTCTTGTTTGTGAAAAAGAAGGGCGGGAGTATGAGGTTGTGCATAGATTATAGGCAATTAAATCGTGTGACAGTGAAAAACAAATACCCTTTGCCTAGGATTGATGATCTCATGGACCAATTGAGAGGAGCGGTAGTGTTTTCCAAGATCGACCTAAGGTCAGGATACCACCAAATTAGAGTGAGAGATCAAGATATACCAAAGACCGCCTTTAGAACTTCGGTATGGACACTTTGAGTTAGCGGTGATGTCTTTTGGGTTGACAAATGCTCTGCGGTGTTTATGGATTACATGAATAGGATCTTTAGACCCTATTTAGATCAATTAAGTAGTCGTTTTTATAGATGATATACTCATCTATTCGAAGACCCACGAGGAGCATGGCGTCATTTAAGGATAGTTTTGGAGATTTTGAAGGAGAAAAAGCTATATGCAAAACTCTCTAAGTGTGAATTTTGGTTGGAGGAGGTCAAGTTTTTAGGGCACGTTGTGTCAAAAGGAGGTATAGCCGTTGATCCTAGTAAGGTAGAAGCCGTAATGAATTGGGATAGACCAACCACCGTAGAAATCTGGAGCTTTTGGGTTTAGCGAGGCTACTACCGTAGGTTTATCAAAGGATTTTCCCGATTAGCCCTACCCTTGACCAAGCTCACTAGGAAGAATGCCCCGTTTGAGTGGAGCCCGAATGTGAGAAGAGTTTCCAAGAGCTTAAGGAAAGGTTAACCCACGACCCCAGTCTTAGTCTTACCTAGCCCCAATGTACCCTTGAGGTATATTGTGATGCTTCGGAACAAAGGACTAGGGTGTGTGTTGATGCAAAATAGGCAAGTGGTAGCCTATGCATCCCGACAACTCAAGCCTCACGAGGCTAACTACCCCACCCATGACCTAGAGTTAGGCTGCCGTAGTGTTTGCCTTAAAGATGTGGAGACACCATTTGTATGGTGTAAGGTTTGAGGTTTTCTCCGATCATAAGAGTCTCAAGTACCTCTTTGATCAAAAGGAGTTAAATATGAGGCAAAGAAGGTGGATGGAATTCCTCAAGGACTACGCTTTCGCTTTAAGGTACCACCAGCAAGGCTAATGTAGTCGCCGATGCCTTGAGCCGAAAGTCGTTACACCTGTCCACATGATGATCAAAGAAGTTGAGTTGATAGAAGTTTAGGGATATGAATCTAGGGATGTCAGCGACCGATAAAGGAATAAAAATGTGCTATCTTAGTGTGACAAGTGGATTTAAGCGAAGAATCATGTTAGCTGCTTGAGAGAATGAGGAGTTGAAGAGATCATAGATCTTTGTTAAGGCGGGAAAGTTAAAAGGTTTCGAAAGAGGTGAGGATTGGATATGGAGATTTGAGGGAAGGATCTGCGTACCCCAAGATGGTGACCTCCGAGAGAAGATCTTGGAGGAGGCTCACAAAGGCTATTTCACCATTCATCCGGTGTTACCAAGATGTACCAAGATTTGAAGAAGATGTTTTGGTGGCCCGGAATGAAAAAGGATGTAGTCGCCTGGGTTAGTAAGTGCTTGGTATGTCAGAAAGTGAAAATCGAGCACCAAAAACCTTCAGTTTGTTGCAACCCTATCAATCCCGAATGGAAGTGGGAATGCATATCTATGGATTTCGTGACGGGATTGCCTAAGGCATAAGCTGGCCATGATGCTATATGGGTGATAGTGGATCGACTAACCAAGTCGGCACACTTTCTACCTATTAGAGTGACGTACTCTTTAGATAAATTGGCTCAGTTATACATCCAAGAGATCGTAAGATTGCATGGAGTACCGTCGCCGATAATCTCGGATAGAGATCCGCGGTTTCGTCGCGTTTTGGGGAGCCTTCCAAAAGGCGTTTGGTTCAAAGCTATGCTTGAGCACTGCTTACCACCCACAAACAGACGGACAATCTGAAAGGGCGATCCAAACCCTAGAGGATATGCTAAGAGCACGTGTGTTAGACCAAAGGGGAAGTTGGGATAGGTACTTGCCTTTGAGCGAGTTTGCGTATAACAATAGTTACCACGCAAGCATCGGTATGGCACCGTTTGAGGCATTGTATGGAAGGAAGTGCCAATCACCTTTGTGTTGAGTGCGAGCCTGGGGAGCAAAGTGTCTTAGGACCCGATGTAGTGAAACAGCGGAACAAATCAAGAGGATCAGGGATAGGATGCTCACTGCTCAAAGTAGACAAAGAGCTATGCGGACAAGCGGCGCAAGCCCTTGGAGTTCGAGGAGGAGAACATGTGTTCCTTAGGATTACCCCCACTACGAGGCATAGGGAGGGCCATGAAAGTCAAAAAGTTGAGCCCCAGATTCCTTGGTCCCTTCCAAATTCTTCAAAGGATAGGAGCAGTTGCCTACAAAATAGCCTTACCCCTAATCTTTCTAATCTTCATGGCGTCTTTCCGTCTCTCGGCTAAGGAAGTATGAGTCCGACCTAGCCACGTTTAGAGCCAGAGCATGTTCAGTTAAGGGCGACCTAACTTTCAATCTTCCCCTACGAGAATCGTGGACCGCGAGTCAAGCGGTGAGAACAAGTCATTCCATTGGTAAAAAGGTAGCATGGGGACGCGACAAATCGAAGAGTTTACATGGGAGCTAGAGTCGAAATGCAAGACAAGTATCGAGCTTTTCTAAGGTAGCAATTTGAGGGCGAAATTCTTTTAAGGAGGAGTAATGTAACACCCGATTTTTACTGTCAGGAAATGACCAAAATGCCCTGAGGTCATTTCTGACCGAACTTCGAGGGTAACCAACTCGGTCATCCTCGAAGGGTCAACTCAATGTTTGAAGGGGATTGAATGGCCTTTGAATGCTTTCGGAGCGAAAATTTCGTTTCAGCGATTTGGTCAAAATGACCAAAATACCCCTATAAGCGTTTTTACAGCGGGTAAAGGTGCCGTTTGAGCCGGAACTTTCCCAGAGGTTTAAAAACATGATTTCATGTGTCTAGAGGTATCTGTTCAAGTCCCGGTGGTCCCGGCAGTTTTAGTGCAAAATTACGATTTTGCCCTGGAATAGTGTTTTTAAGCAATAGCGTAATTAAGCAAACCTAAGCAATATTAGGCTCTAAGCGAAGATTAATTTATTTCCCTAATTAATCTAGAGTCAAAATAATTTATTAAAGTTAATTAGAACCTAAAATTGCTTAGATTAAACTTAAATCCTTTTTAGAACTCAAGATTCCTAGTCTTGGAATCATGAATAGTGTTTTCTCTCTCCAATTCCTTAAATCAAGGAAATGAGTCTAGAGTTGTTTAAACTCTAAATTGAGGATTTAACCCTCTAATGGTGCAAGACCACTCCTTAATTATGTCTAGACTACCTTAATTACCCATTTACCTTACCTAAACACTTTCTTACAAATTCCTAATCTTAAGCATAACCAAAGATACACCTAAACACAACTCTAAACCACAATTAAAATGCAAGAAACTCTCCTCCCTTGGCTGATGCATTTGCCAGCCCACTCCCCATTGACCACATGTTTAATTATTTTCTCACTCAAAGAACCATGCTTGAGGCCATACCTTGAACCATACCTCACCATACCTTAAGCCATACCTCACCATGCCTCAAGAACACATTATCTCACCTCATGGAACTCATGGATGTCCCTAATTCTGCACCTCATGGCGAAACACATCAGCCCACATACACACTTCATTTGTTTCAATTCTCTATAAATAGAATGCCTTGAGGAGCTTGCACCACTTTTAGATCATTTGCTAAGTTTAGGAAACACTCAAAGCTTTTCTTTTTCTCTCAAAGTCTTTGTGTTCTTCAAGTTCTTGGAGTTCTTCAAGTTCTTCATCATCTTCATCTTCTTCTTCCATCTTCAAGTTCATCACACCAAGTAGGGATTTTCTTTCATGTGTTCTTTCTTTAAAGTTCTTGTTCTAAGCTTAAAGTTCATAGTTTCTCTTGATTCTTTTTAGAACTTCTTTTTCTTCCCTTTACCTTTTCATTTTTCGGCCATGGGCCTTGGAGAACAAAGGAATGAGAGCTTGATGATGAGAGTTTCATGATGATGTTCATCACTTGAGACAAACTCTAGAGCTTGATTTTTGTTCTTGAGCAAAAGTGTTTCTAGATTTTTCCTTTCTTGAACTTTTTGAGAACCTTAACTTTGATGTTGTTTCAAAATGGTTCTAATGACTCAATGATGAGGTCTCATGATGTTGGAGTTTGTATATCACCAAGATCATGGATTCTAGAGTTTCAAACATTTCTTTTCTTTCCTTGAAGTTTCGGCGATTACCTTTTCCTTTTCATGCTAGATGTTTGATTTTCCAAATATGTTATGTTGAGTTCTAAGAACTCTAGACTTTTACTTTGTCTTGGTTTGATAAGTTTGGGTTGAGGTTTAAGTTCCTTTAAAGTCTTGTTAAGAGCTCTAGAAAGATAAAATGAACTTGCATAATTTATTTTATGCTTGCATTCATATTTACATTCTTGCTATGCATCTTTATTTACAAGCTATCACCTAAGAACATAAAGATTAAAATGGAACTTGTATCATCACTTAACTTAATTCTCAAAGCCTTTCTATTTGGGCCTTAAAGTCGATTGTTGTTGAGCCTAGAGCACTAAAATAAAGAATTGAACTTGCATTATCACCTAATTAATTTCTCGAATGCCTATCTATTTCGGCCTTAAAGTCGATTGTTGTTGGGCCAAGAGCACTAAAACAAAGAATTGAATCTTGCATCTTTACTTTCAAGCTTGCGTTTAAGATTATGCTTAGCATATTTACTTTCGAGTTTACGTTTAAATTATGCCTTGCATATTTAATTTCAAGACATCACTTTACCTTGAAAGCAAGATTAAAAATGAAGAGCATGAGCACGTTTAGTTTATGTCGTAACTTAAGAACCTAGAGCTCAAAGACTTGCCCATTTCATTCCAAGTTAAAGTTTAATGCAAACCACACTTTGAATATGCGTTTTTAAACCAAGTAGTGAAGATGGACTTGCAATGAGTTTTCATCTAGCTACTAGGACCAATAGCCTATGTTTTGAGTTTTCCTTAAAGTTTGACAATTCTTTATAAGGTTATGTCGTTATAAGTTGTGATTCCAATCTCTTTTAGGGGATGGAATGTGTTTTGGTCAGTGACCTAAGGCTTCACTTAGCCTCTTGATGATTTAAAATGTCTTGCAAAGAGTTTTAGAAATTCTAAATTGATTCCAAGAGAAACTAGTTAACTTATGTACCTAGAAATGTCAATTTAATTCTCTTATTGAGGCAAGATGTTTTTCGGTTCTGATGTGATGAATGTGATGCTGTATGATGATGTTTTAATGTGTTGGAATGTGTGAAAATATCATGTGATGATGTAGAAGCGAACCTATGCATGATAGGTAAGAAACTAGCTAACTAGAAATACCGTAAAGCTAGAATTTAACATAGTTTTGACCCATTTGTTTATGGAACCAATCCAAACTGTTTTAATGGGAACATAATCAGATTTAGATTGTTTAGACATGAAAAACTTGGTATCATTTGAGTTAGAATCGAATTCTAGCACCTATGGGGAAACTAGTAGCTAGAAAACCGTAAAAATGCAAATGTAGAACTCTTAGAACATTTAATTTTCTGGAATCTGTCCAGCACCCTTACAACATGATAAACATGATTAATAATTAGTCCTTAAGCATAGGAATGTCTCATAATTGATTTAGATTTAATGTATAGCGCCTCAGTGAAGGCGGAACCGAGAAAGGGTCTAAAGCGTAAGTTCTAGAACCCGTAAAAACAAGTTAGAGACTCGTCCTATGCTAATCAGATTTAAGTATGAACATGAGAATGAAGAATGATGTTTAATATGAGCCTTAGGGGCATAAAAATATGAGCGGCGGATATTAGAGAGCTATATCTCAAGATTAAGACCCGTAAGGGTCAAAGCATAAGCTACCGTGAGGAGTAGCGTTTGAATGATGTATGATGATGCATGAAGTATGCTAATGATGATGATGTTATTCATATGAGGAATTTATGAGGTTATATGTTTATGTGGCATAAAGCAAATTTGGAAGGAAATTCGATTGTAATGACCGTTTTGTGCCAATTTCCGACAAATTTGGAAGAAACTTCGGTGTAATGACCGTTTGGCGCCGAATTTACGGCAAATTTGGGGACTTAAAGAGATTTTGAAAATTAAGGTACTAAGATGGGTTCTAGGATGACACCGGTTCGGCCGAGCACCTCCATAGAACTCATGTGACATCGGTACCATTTTATACTCTTAGCTGACAGCGGTTGGCCGAGCACCCTAAGAGATTTGCCCTAACCCGTACTCGGATAGTCGGGATTTATGATACGCTTATCGTTAAGTGGTAAGTAAGAACTAGTGGCGACTAGTTAAGGTATGAGCTCATAACCTAGATGTATGACACGTTACGGGTGACACCGGTTGGCGAGCACCCCGGTTCGATTGTCTTTTAGGGTGGCCCATGAGGAAGAAAAGTTCATGATTATGATTATGTCACTAAGTTTTGTCCCATATGAATGTTACTATTGCCACTTTATGCCACCAACTTGATGATGATACTTGATGTTATGCTTTGTGTATGTGCATTAGGTAGTGCCATGCATACATTTTCCATTATGTTGCATTCATGACATTAAGATCATCCTAAAATGAACGGACCTTGGCTAAAGTATATTTTTGAAGTTTAAAATGAACTAAATGCATGTTCGGTCATTTCATATAATTAAACCCAAGGTTCCTGAGGGCGTAGATGATGACACCTAGGTAGTAGGAGGCCCTCTTGAGATTCTTTAGTAAGATTCTCACTCCTCTATCTCTTTCTTTCCGTCACGTCTTCAGATGGCGGCGTTCGTAGGATTCATGGGCACCCCGACATGGGAGCTGCACTATGACCCGACTCACGGGTCATAGCATTTTGAGGCGGTGCGGTGCGGATTTTCATGTTTGTAGGGCGCCCTTCGCTCATCCAGTGCACACCCATCACTTCTCCCATTGCACCCTATGGCGACGGCGGCGGGTTTTGGCGTGCTTGGCGTCGCGCAGACGAAGAGAGTACTCCGTAGGCACACCACCGCCTTAGCCATGCGAGATTATCCCGACTATGTCGCCCGCACCTATTTCACGGAGACCGACCCATCCGAGGACCCGCCTACCCATCCGTATAGCGAGGACTCTGCCCCCTCTCCACCACGGATAAGGGAGGGCAGTGAGGATACCGTGACTCAGCCACGGCTTCTGCGACGGCGGAGATGCGACCATACCGTGGGGTCACCCTCGATCCCCATTCCGCCTCTTCACGTCAGAGAGCTCGCCCGATTTCGGATATCTGCCCTCGTTCGCGAGATGGGCGCTTGATGAAGGTGACGATCGTCCGATGGAGTACCCGGTTAGAGCACTCACACCACTTAGATGGGGATAAACCTTCTTTTGTTTAGAGGTTATCCTATTAGATGCACTCGGGTAGGGGAGTAGATTATGTTTATGTTTTAGGTTGTATTTCCCTTGTACTGAATTAAGTCCCACACTTATAAGTGGGCAAGTTATATATATATGAGATTATATTCAGTGATGTTCATGATGTGCCTTATGTTATGATGATTGTGAGACGATTGTTTTACTTTGCATGGTTTACCGCTTATCGCATCACGCGGCTCTCACTTTTATTTCAAAAAAAAATTTCCCGTATTTTCCGCTAAGTAATTCAAAGCTAAATGAGAACTATGAAGTAACAGACTAATGATTAACCTAAATATGTTCTAGAGTATTGGGTTAAAAATTAGGATGTTACATATGTGATAGCTTGTATTAACATGTTATTATTTCTGTAAAAGAACTTTAGAGATGCCGAGGTAGTAATTATGTGTTATGCATTAATTATGTGGCATCTTAAAGAATCATGTTAAACTTAGGATGACTTAGAACATAAGAATGTAATCCTTTGAAACCACCGAATTAAGGGTGGGGACAATGTGATGCTAGCCCCCTAAACCCGTACTTAAAGTCGGGAAGTTGACTTATCCAAATGGATAAAGTCTAGATGCTAGTGACGACTAGCGTGGTATGAGCTCATAACCTAGAGTTTTCTCAAAAGGGAGAAATATTAGGGCGGCCCAGTTAAGTAAAGGTTCTTATGTCACCTAAGTAAACCAGTTATATGATTTATGTTTCAAGTAAACCAGTTATATGATTTATGTTTCAAGTAAACCAGTTATATGATTTATGTTTCAAGTACCGATTATATGATTTATGTTTCATGTACGGTTATATGATTTATGCTCCATGTACGATTATATGATTCTGTTCTACGTACCAAGCTACATGATTTATGTCTATGATTTTAGTATATAGCATATGTAACACAAGTGCCATGTTAAGAAGAGCGGATTCTCGGAAAATGAGATTTTGGAAAACTCATAATTGAACCTATGTATGTCCATTATTTTATAAATCACCGAGATTCCTGAGGCGTATATGATGACACCTAGGATAGAAGTAAAACCCTACTGAGTTTCTTTAGTAAGAATCTCACTCCCTCTATCTTTTCCTTTCCATTACGTCTTCAGAGCGAGATGGCGACCTTCGTCCTATTCATTGACACGCCACGGTGGGAGATCCACCTTGACCGAGAGCAGGTCATTTCATTTTGAGGCCGGTGTCTTTGTGCGCATCTTCATGTTTTTAGGGCGGCCATTCGCACACCCCTTATGCGATTATCGCTTCTCCCGGCATCTCCCTATGGTGACCCGCGATCTTTGAGCATGCACGGCCACGACATGAGAGGAACCTGCGGACCCACTCTGCCGGTTCGGCGGACGCGCCGCAGTACGTGCCATCATCGCAGCACTTTCGAGGAGGACCGCCAGAGGAATCCCCATGGACCATGAAGGCTCTGCCCCCACTCCGCCCCTGCGACAGATAGGCAGTGAGGAGACAGTCACTCAGCGTCGGAGGGCTTCGGTGCGGACCACGACCGGCGTGGATGACACGTTCGATCCGCAGGGCATGCCTGCACCTGCCGAGCTCCGCCCGTGGATTGGCTACGTTCCTCCGTACCCGTGAGTCTGCTATGGAGATTGGAGGGTAGTCCTTAGTGCACGCACGTCACATAGTATGGATGATACCCCTTTTGTGTTGAGGTTATCCATCTTAGGTTGCACATGGGTAGGGATGCTTCTTTCCAGTTCTTTTCCATGTATTCTATTTTTCTGCCGTATTCATGTTACTATGTACTTGAAGAGTCCTGCCCTTTAGGGTAGGCATATTATATATATGAAGTAATTCAGTTGTGATGATGCTATGATATGGAGCCACTTCTATGTTTATAATTCTGCACTTTATGATACCGACCTCGTAAGATGCGCGTGGCTTCTATTTTAAGTAATGTTTTTTTTAAAAAAAGAAAAATTGGCTCGTATTTTCGTTAAGCTATTTGCCCAAGTAAGAAGAACCATGATAGTAAGTAATGACTAATATTTGACCTAAGTACGTACTAGTAGTATTAGGTCGAATATTAGGGTGTTACAATACATACCCATGAAAGGTACCATTATTATACATAACAACATAATATCAACACAGATTCATAAATACGTAAATTACTAGCATCGTTGTACCATTATTTACATCAAAACAAGCACATATATATGAAGGGATCCTTATCCACCTATGAGGTTGGATAAGTGTCAACCCAAAATCTAAGCTATCTATGTTCCTTGAGATTCCCTGCCTTTCAGTTTGCTAGTGAGACCCTTAAGCACGAGCCTTAGAAGAAGTCACGAACCTCGTTGTAATCCTCATCTAGAGACGACACGGAAGAAAAGAGAAGGATGAGAAACTCATTCAAGATTCTCAGTAGGGATTCCCGACTCTAACACTAGTGTCATTGTCATCGTCCCCAGCCACCTTGGTTTTAATTATGAAAAGGGTGTATATGCATAAGAATTAGTTTTAGGCTTTTCAAATCTATTTATCCGAAGTGGGTGTCTTTTAGTATGCGTCTTGCTGACATGAATGCAACAGATATTTGATGAATGCATGACAATAGCATATGTACATTAACATGAAAATCATAACACTTGGACCCAACATATAGAAACATAAATCATATACGTGGCATAAAAAGGCATAGTACTTTCCATGTGACATTTTTCTCATAAATCAAACTCTTGGATTCTTTTTTTTAAAGACCACCCTCTTAACATATCCACCAAAAATCTAACCGACTCACCGGCCCGGCGATAATCTGGTCACCAAACTACATCTCACCTACCGCCTAGGAATGAGCTCAATCCTAACTAGTCGTCACTAGATTTGATATGGGCTAATAGAGGGGGTATACATAATTTTCTTGGATCACCTATCTTAGGATCATTTCCTTCTTTGAAATGCTCTACTGGTATCTAGTACACAGCGAATTGTCCGCTTTGGCAAGCTCAATGTCAATATTCTCACGGATTTCTTTCCTCCCCACCATAGTGGGAAGAACATCTGTTCTGGGGGTGCTCGGCCAAACCGGTGTGACCCAGAACCTTTCCTGGGGGTGCTCGGCCGAATCGGTGTCACCCAGGAGTTTTCACAAGCTTTTATCAAATTCTCAAGTTTGATGGGAAATTCAATAGCGTAACGACGTACAGCGAATTTCCTTCAAACTCGCTTTATGCCATGAAACTTATAGGATATGCATAGCCATTCAACATCATCATAAGACATCAAGTCATATAGTAAAACTCACCATAGCATATACGTCATCATAGCTTTAACGTTCTCAAAAGATTGCATGCTCCTAACCAGTTTGCTGGAATCAAGGACCGGGCTCAGCTAATGCATATGCTATGCTCTAGTCATTCTCATAATCAATCATCCATCTACTGGAAGTCATAAGGTTCATTAACAAATCTGGCCAGCATCATACTCTAAGAGCAGAATCACATCTTTATGATTACGGGGTTCTAGAACATACGTTCTAGACCCTTTCTTGGTTCCGTCTTCGCCTAAGGTGCTATAAATTAAATCTAAACCAATTATGAGGTATTCCTAAGCCCTTGAACTAATTATAAATCATGTTTACTACATTATAAGGGTGCTGGACAGAATCAGAAAATTAAATGTTCTAAGAGTTCTAGAATTGCATTTTTACAGTTTTCTAGTTACTAGTTTCTCTATAGGCTCTAAAAATCAATCCTACATCAAATGTTACCAAGTTTTTCATAATTAAACAATCCTAATCTGATTATTATCCCACTAAAACAGTTTGGGTAGATACTAAAAATAAATGGGTTATAACTATGCTAAAACTCAACTTTATGATTTATCGGTAAGATTAGTTTCTTTCCTAACGTGCATAGAAAGGTTCCTATCTCAACATATATAATTTTTTGCACATTCTAACATGTCAAAACATCATCATACAGCAGTAAACATACCATGGCAAAATTGAAAAGAATAGGTTCCAAAGAGCACATAATCTCACATTTTTAAGACATATAAATTACTAGTTTCCCTTGGAATCATTTTAGGACTTCTAAAACTCTTTGTAAACCATTTTACTTCATTAAAATCATTGCAAAATGATTAAGGGCAGTAGCTTATTTAAATTGTTCATAGTTGAAATTTAAAACATAAAATTTTGCACTTGAATCGTTCTTTGAGTTCACCTATACTTAAGAAAATCCTAAGATATAGGTTATTGGCGCTTGCGACTAGATGAAACTTACTCCAAGCTCATCATCATCACATGGCCAAAATATGCATCCATGGGGATGTCTCCATAACCAAACTTTAACTTGAGATAAAAGGGCAAGTCTTTGAGCTCTAGGTTCTTTAAGTGATGACAAAATATAAATGTGCTATGCATTCCAGTTTATTCTTCATTAGAAAATAAAGTGAGAGCTTCAAAGTAAATATGAAATGCAAGAACTTGAAATTAAATATGCAAGGCTTGAAAGTAAATATGCAAGGCTCAAAGTAAATATGCAAGTTCAATTCTTTATTTTAGTACTCTAGGCCCAGGAACAATTGACTTTAAGGCCGAAATAGAAAGGCTTCGAGATTAATTAGGTGATATGCAAATTCTTGTTTTAATCTTTAAGTTCTTAGGTGATGACTTGAAATATAAATGTGAAATGCAAAGCTTGAAACTTAAACATGATAATGCAAGTTCTTTTCTTAGATCCTTAGAGTTTAGTGATGACATAGAAAAGTAAATATGAGATGCAAGAACTTGAAATATAAATATGAGGTGTGAGAAATATAAATATGCAAGTTCATTTTTACATCTTTACTAGAGTTCTTTCAAGACTTTAAAGGAACATAAGCCTTAACCCAAACTTATCATGACAAGATAAAGCAAGCTTTATAGTTCCTTGCACCAAGGTTTACAAAGAAACCATATGGTATGAACATCATCATCAAGCTTTAAGGAATGGATTAAAAGAAAGGCAAATCATACACCAGCTTTGTTTTTAAGAATCAAAAGGGATCAAGTTAAAGAACCAATCTTTGGGTTTTAAAACCATCTCACCATGTCTTTGGTGACAAAACCAAAATATCAAAGAAAAGGATACCATGGCCGAAACCATGAAGAAGAAAATATAAAACTTTGAAACTCTAGAGGCCATAATCTTGATGATACATCAACACCAACATCATGTGCTCTCATCCTTGAGTCATTTCCCAACTAACATAAGCCTTTAAAATCAAAACTAGGACCAAGGAAAAAGAAATGGAAACCGAAACTAGAGCATGAAAAGAAAAGGAAAAATCGAAACATGCTTGGTCCAAGAACCAAGTTCTAAGCTCTAGAGGTATCACAAGTGAAGATTCTCATGATCTACATCTTGAACCCTCATCATCAAGCATCATTTTCTTTAAAAAGAAAGGCTCCAAGACCGAAATCAAAGAGAAGAAAAAGAAGCTCTAAAAGCCAAAAGAAACTAGCAAAAACTCATTTTTTTGACAAAACTTTAAAAGACAAAACTTTAAAGAACAAAATTCCTACCTTGGATGTGTTTTCTTAATTGAGAAAGATAACTTGCTCTTGAGGAAGAAGAAGAAGAAAAAGAAGAAGAACTCCTTGAAGCTTGAGAGAAAGAAAGTATTTGGGGGTGTGAGAGAAATGAGTAAAGGTTCTAGCAAGCTCCTTAGGTGTCTATTTATAGAGAAAATGAACATGAGAGGAGTGAGGGGAAGAGGCTAGGTGGCACAACTTGAGTGGAGGAAGGAGAGAAAATATCTCTTGGTTATGTCATTTCAAGGTGAGGTGTAGACATGGGTTTAGGCATGATTCTTTGAGTGTATGAGTGAACAAACTTGTGAGGTATAGGTATGAGGTGGCGCCACTTATAGGGGAATCCAATAGGAGGAAATTGTTTTATTAATTGTGGGTTAGTGATGTGTTTAAGTGTATTTTTTGGGTTAGGCCTAAGATTAGGAGTTTATAGTAAAATGTGTAAGTAAAAGGATAGATAATTAAGGCTATGTAGGTTATGATTAGTGGGCATTCTAGCCTTTTAGGGGAGTCTATCTCTATTTATCCTAGGTTTTCAACTATATCCTAGGCTTCCTTTTGAGGTGTAGAGGGTGAATAGTGAAACACTATTCAAGATTCTATGTTCTACAAGCTTTGAGTTCTTTAAAAGAAAAGGGATTTTGAGTTTAATCTAAGCAATCTTAGGTTCTAATTAATTTTAATGACTTATTTTGACTCTAGATTAATTATGGAAATTAATTAACCTTCGATTAGAGCCTAATATTGCTTAGGTTTGCTCATTTACATCATTAGGCTCAAAAATACTATTCTAGGGGCAAAATTGTAACTTTGCACTAAAACTGCTCGAGATCACCGAAACTTAAATAGACACTTTTAAACACATGAAAACATTGTTTTAAACCTTCGGGGAAAGTTTCAGGCTCAACGACACCTTTACCCGCGCAAAAACGCTATAAGGGTATTTTGGTCATTTTAACCCGAAACTGCAGAAAATGAGGTTTTCGCCTCCGAAACTGCTCAAGGCCATCTAATCCCCTTCAAACATTGAGTAACCCTTCGAGGACTGCCGGGCCGGCCATCCTCGAATTCCAGGCAGAAAATGACCTCAGAGGCATTTTGGTCATTTTCTTCTCAGATAGAAAAATCGGGGCGTTACATAATCTTATCCCTTTTGATAAGTTAAATTCCCGACTCTTAAGGTACGGGATAGGGGGCATTAAGATCACCTTTCATAACCTTTAATTCGGGGAGTCCAAAGGATCACTTCCTATTCGGATCACCTCTCATAACCTTTAATTCGGGGAGTCTAAAGGATCATTTCCATGTGTTTTATGTCACCTTAAGTCTTGGAATGATATATAGAGATGCAAACATGAATAACTCATCATTAATATTTCATGCTCATAAATTTCATGAACTTATGCATCTCAATGAATCAGACATAACCGTAACATGCCATAAATCAAATCACATAAACATGCATCATATTTCATTGCATATATCCCATATAAATCTCAATATATGAACATCGCCATCATAAGATATCAATCATATTCATCTCATCAAATTATCAATATTTACGTTTAAGTCCCAAAGGGTCAATCACAATTTCTCAAAGGTTACGGGTCAAAACATAATTACCCCTTTTTAACATCTACTCATAAATTAAAGATCTTTAAGTTTAACCAATACATTTCAAGAGACATATAACTATTAGAAATCATTCAAACTCATCATAAAAACCTTTTAGGGCCATAGACTAAATTTAACACATTTTAGGGGTTAAAGTACAAAGTTACTTATTTTTTACACTTATCAAAAGCCAAAACTTCTAAAACTTTCTCTAAACATCATAAATGGTATTCTAAACACATATACACATCAGATATCATTATTTACTCTAATTAAGATCCTTTGAATAAAAAAAAATTACATAATTGATAGTTTAGGACACAACTTTCTGCATTTTATGAAACGGTCAAAACTAATACTTGTAATTATTCTTTTCAACCTCTAAGATACCAAAAACAATTTATACATCAAATACTAATAATTCTAATGTATATAAACCATAAGATCAGTATCAAATTAGTAGGAATTAATCCAGAAAATTTATTGTCTAAAGCTTTATAAAATTATGATTTTGATCCTTTCTAATTATTAGTTTATCTCAAAAATGATAAAAACAATTCTTACATCAATTATAAGTAATTTATACACATTCAAACCTTATAAAATAGCATTCTAACCATTTTATTTAAGTCAGGTCAGTAACATAATTTTTAAATCAAAAAGTTTGAGAAAAGCACAATCTTTAACATCTTTGGATTTCTAACTCTAACAAGAATTATTTAAGTAATTTAAAGACAAGATCAAAGCCTTAAATATAAAATTAACAAATCTTAATACCAAGAACATCAAGAGGCTAAAATTAACTTAATTTAAGTATAAGAATTCCTATTTAAGATTAAAGAGGTAAGTTTTGAGCTTTTCGAGATTTAGGTGATAGCAAGAATCATAGATATGCTATGCAATCCATTTTTAATCTTTATCATTATAAGGAGATAACTTGGAAATATAAACATGATATGTAATACTTCAAATATAAATATGAAGATGCAAGTTTATTTTTAGATCTTCAAAGTTTAGTGATAAATTGAAACATAAAATGCATTACTTGAAATTTAAACATGAGAATGCAAATTCATATTATTATCTTCAAGATTTAAGGTGATGACTTGAAATTAAATATGATTATGCAAGGCTTGAAATTTGAATATGATATGCAAGAGCTTGAAACATAAACAATGGATGCAAGTTCATTTATCATCTTGTTAAGCTCAATACTTTTAGAGAATTAAACTCTTTAACCTCAATTAATCTTAACAAAGGAAGTGAGCATTAGAGTCCTTGATTATCATGGTTTCAAGAACCTTATTTCATGGTCTCATCATTAAGCTCATTAAAAGTTAAATTATAAGCAAAGAACAAGGAAATAACATGAAATAAAATCCCTATCAAGTTGTTTCTTGTTCTCAAATGTTAAAGCTTGATATCTTAAGAAGTGAAGAGAAGAAAATCTCCTGTAGATGATGATGGTAACTTCGGCCAAGTGATGGAATGATGAAAGAATTTTTGTTGTGTTCTTGTGTTTGATGATAGAAAGGTTATGTGTTTAGGAGTTGATATGTGGTTGGAATGTGTATGCTTGAGGTTTAGAGCTTGGTTAGAGGTTGGGAATGGAGTCTCTTGAGTGTGAATGAGGAAGAAGAAGAAAGCTTGAAGTATTGAGAGAATTAGAGAACTTTGAGCAAACTTTGAGTAAGAAAACTATCAAGTAAGAAAATGCTAAGGCTAGGAATGTTTGTGTGTGCATTTAGGCAATAGAAGAGCTCATATTTATAGGCCAAGGAGGGTTGTATGGCAGCTGCCTTGTGGCTGGAAAAAAATGGAGTTTTTAGTTCATTTTCAATTAAAGAAAACAAGGAAAAAGAATGTTTTTATTCTTGTAATAATTTGGTTCATGCATAATGGATGAAAGCACTAAAATATGATGCTAATGGGAGACATTGTTACTGATCACATCATGGATGAAATGGGTGGGTTTTCTTTTGAATAAACATATCCAAAAATAATGCAAAAGAAAGCTAAACGTATGGTGTTATGGTTGGATATGTTTCTTTGTTGGAAAAACAATTAAAATATGATGAAAAGGAGACAAGTTGGCCACTGGTTTCTGATTCCTTTAGGATCAGATTGGTAATGTTTTACAAGTGGTAAATCATGTATTAGATGTGTATTTATTTAGGTAAAAGATTAGGAATTGATAGATTAGTGAAAATGGTAAAAGGTTAAGTGTTTAGGTCAATACAAGACAAGGTAAACAGAGGAATCATATACTAGTAAACGAGGTTAATTTCAAATGAGTAAAAAATTAATTTGTAATATAGGTTCTAAACTTAGGATAAGAAAATGTAAATGTACAATATTTTACCTAAATCGAAATCTTAACTTTGATCTCAATTATCACTAATTTTATGAGCTTTCATAATTAAGGAAAGATAATTTAATTTTACCTTAAGTAATTTTAGACTCTAATTACCTCAGTAATTATTTTTAACCTTGGGTAATTAATTTTAAACTCAAGGTTAATGAATAAAATCATTTGAGTTCAAATAGAGCTTTAATACTATCTTAATTACACAAGTAAACCTATTTATCACAACTAGGGGTAGAAAGGTAATTTCACATAAAAACTCCCTATAAATATTGGAAAATCTCAAATCATACTTAAAGTAGTCATTTTGAACCTTTGGGTGAAAATCGAATTCAAAGATTATATAATTTCATGAAAAAGTACTGTAGGGGTAAAATAGTAATTTTACTTACAGTAAAAATTGAGAATTGAGATTTTTACCTCTAAGGCACATATAATCCTCATCAGGCATAAAATTAACCCCTCAAAGATAATTTAGATTAGTTATCCTTGATTTCTAGGTAAAAATGATCTCAAGGGCATTTTGGTCATCTTACACATACAGAAAAATCGGGATTTGCGACTTTCACACGAATCGCTAATCAAGTCTCTTATGATATTTCTCTAATGTCATATTCCTTTATTGAGGGTTATTTGAACTCGAATTACGTGTAAAAATTACCTAGGGGCATTTTGGTAATTTTTATATAGCTGTAAAACTTGGGGCGTTACAGGAGGTATCTCCAACATTGATCGTGAACACTAGTCCTTGGCGTTGGGGTCTGAAAGTGGAGTTCAGTTGTGGGAACTTCACATTGCAATCTCGAATCATGTGGCTAGGCTTACTGTACCTAAAGCACACTCTTTGTCCAGGTAAACAGGGGCGATCACCATGGTTCTTTCCACACATTGGGCAAATGATGACGGGGTTATCTTGAGATGCCACCTCTTTTAGGCCATATGATCCTTCATGTTGAGAGTTATCCTCGGGGCCTTGTGGTTTGAACAGTGGTCTAGAGTGTGGCTTGAACTGCAACTTGAACTGCTAATTGTACTGCGGTTTGAAGTGTGTTCCGAATTGATGTTTGTGCTGCGGTTTGAACCTTGGAGCTTGCGGCGCTAACTTTTTTGTGAAATTCTCAGCCCTCAATATCCTCAGCTTCTTGTGGCCTTCCTCAAGAGTGCGACACTTGTTGACTAGGGTAGGGAAGTCCCTAATCTCCATGTGTGCAACAGCGACATTAAGTTCTGCCTTCAGCCCGGCTTCATACTTGACACATTTCCACACTTCATCGGGATTTCCTTGGAACACCGTTGAAAATTTGATCAGCTCCTCAAACTTCGCAGTGTATTGCGCAATGCTCATCTAGCCTTGGGTCAGCTTCATGAATTCTATGTCCTTAGCATTCCTCATAGATTCTGGGAAATACTTCTCGTAGAAGTACACCTTGAACAATTCCCAATTGATCAAGGTATCTGCTGCCTCCAGCAGTCTTCGCGTGCCAGTCCACCAAAACTCTGCATCTGTCTCTAGCATGTAGGCAGCGAAGGTCACCTTTTGTTCCTCAGTGCAAGCGATCATAGAGAAGATCTTCTCCATGCTCTTGATCTACTCATCAGCTTGGTCCGAGTTTGGGGCTCCTCTAAATGATGGCAGGTTTGCTTTGCGGAATTCCCCAAATCGGGCGTGCTTGAGATCTTTAGTAGCATTGGGGCCACGGCCGGCATTGCGCTAACCATCCATCCTCTCAAACATCATCTGCATGGCCCTCGCCATATCCCTGAGGGCTTCAACAGTCTCATTATTCTGCTCACCTCCTCCCGGCGTCCTAGTCTGTCATGGTCTTGCCATTGGTCCCTAAGCACACAGAGCAACAAACACTGAAGTGATCAGGCTCAATACTCTATGCAAAGTGAGCTAGTTACCATGGCATGTTCACACATACAGGAGTCATGCATTCCTATCCTATAGCTTATTCTAACAAAGCACTATACATGACATAACAACCACTTCATGCTTAAGAAGCATACTCAGTCCAATCCTTAGACTCCATGAGAATCAAACTGCTCTGATACCAAAATGTAACATCCTAAATTTTAACCCAATACTCCTAGAACGAATTTAGGTTAAACATTAGTCTATTACCCTTTTAGTCCCATTCTTTAAAACCTTTCATTAAAATACTTAGCAGAAAATACGAATAAATTTTTCTTTTTGAATCTTAAAAGCAAAATGCAACCTGCGCACTAACCTAATGTTCGTCATAACCATAACGTGCAAGAAAAATAATCACACCATTCATAATCACGAAACATAGTATTATACTTAACAATCATAATATCATCACATCTTCATAGATACATAGATTACTAGCATCATTGTACCGTCATTTACATCAAAACATGCCCATATATATAAAGTGATCCTTATCCACCTATGAGGTTGGATTAGTGTCAACCCAAAAGCTAAGCTATCTATGCTCTCGCAGTAACCCTCTGCTCCGTTTGCCAGTGTGACCCTTAAGCACGAGCCTTAGAAGAAGTCACAAATCTCATTGTAATCCTCATCTAGAGACAACACGGAAGAAAAGAGGGGGATGAGAAGCTCATTCAAGATTCTCAGTAGGGATTTCTGACTCTAACACAAGTGTCATCATCTTCATCCCCAACCACCTCGGTTTTAATTATGAAAAAGGTGTACATGCATAAGGATTGGTTTTAGACTTTTCAAATCTATTTATCCGAAGTGGGTGTCTTTTAGTATGTGTCTTAATGACATGAATGCAACAGATATTTGATGAATGCATGACAATACCCTATGCACATTAACATGAAAATCATAGCTCTTAGGCCTAGCATAAAGAAACATAAATCATATACGTGCATAAAAAGCACAGTACTCTTCATGTGACATCTTTCTCATAAGTCAAACTCTTAAGTTCTTTTTCTTAAAGACCACCCTCTTAACATATCCACCAAAAGTCCAACCGCTCACCGGCCCCGGCGATAATCTGGTCACCAAACTATATCTCACCTATCGCCTAGGAATGAGCTCAATCCTAACTAGTCGTCACTAGATTTAATATGGGGTAATAGAGGGAGTATACATAACTTTCTTGGATCACCTATCTTAGGATCATTTCCTTCTTTGAAAAACACTTTACTAGTATCCAATACACAGCGAATTGTCCTCTTTGGGGCGTTACGTATCGCTGTCCCCTAGTACGCGTCTTCACAGTACTATGTCACATTAAAACTCATATATTTTCAAAAACTTTCCAAGTTCCTCAAATTTGTCAGAAATTCGGCAGCATAACCACGGTACACCGAATTTCTTCCAAATTTGCTTTATGCCAGATTCATATATACACATAATCATGAGCATCACAGTCATCATAAATTTTCATATTAAAAACATGCACCCACATGAAGTACTAAAGTTCATTATGCTCTTAAACCTAGGGTATTTTATGTTTTGACCCTTACGAGGCTTAAACTCGAGATATAATTATTCTAACATCCGTTATTAACCTTTTATGCACCCAAGGATTCACAACTAAAGATTCTTACTAATATTTATGTTTGCAATGAATCTGGACAGCATCACGCCTTGAGGACAGGAATTATATCTTGTAATTACGGGGGGTTCTAGAAACTATGTTTTAGACCCTTTCTACGTTCCGTCTTCGCCTAAGGCGCTATAAATCAAACCTAAACCAATTATGGAGGATTCCTACACAGTTTCACTAATTATGGACCACTTTTGCTATGATTAATCATGCTGTAATAGAATCAGAAAATTATATTTCTAAGTGTTCTAGAATTGCACTTTTATGGTTTTCTAGTTACTAGTTTCCCTATAGGTGCTAAAAATCATTCCTACCTCAAATGTTACCAAGTTTTTCATAATTAAACATCCTAAACTGAATGTTATCATACTAAAATAGTTTTGGCAGTGGCTAAAAATAAATGGGTCAAAACTATGCTAAAACTCAACTTTACGATTTTGCTGTAAGACTAGTTTCTTTCCTAATATGCATAGAAAGGCTCCTACCTCAACATATATAATTTTTGCATATTCTAACATGCCAAAACATCATCATATAGCAGTAAACATACCATGGAAGAATCGAAAAGCATAGGTTCCAAAGAGCACATAATCTCACATTTTCAAGACATATAAATTACTAGTTTCCCTTGGAATCATTCTAGGACTTCTAAAAATCTTTGGAAACCATTTTTACTTCATTAAAATCATTATAAAATGAGTAAGGGCAGTAGCTTATTTAAATTGTTCATAGTTGGAATTTAAAACATAAAAGTGCACTTGAAATGTTCTTTGAGTTCACTTATGCTTAAGAAAATCCTAAAACATAGATTATTAGTGCCGGTGACTAGATGAAACTTACTCCAAGCTCATCATCATCATATGGCTGAAATATGCATCCATGGAGATGTTCCCATAACCAAACTTTAATTTGAGATAAAAGGGCAAGTCTTTGAGCTCTAGGGTCTTTAATTGATGACAAAAAATAAACGTGCTATGCATTCCTTTTTATTCTTTATTATAAAGTAAAGTAAGAGCTTCAAAGTAAATATGAGATGCAAGAACTTGAAATATAAATATGAGGTGCTAGAAATATAAAAATGCAAGACTTGAAAATAAATATGCGAGTTCAATTCTTTATTTTAGTGCTCTAGGCCCAGCAACAATCGACTTTAAGGCCGAAATAGAAAGGCTTTGAGGTTAATTAGGTGATATGCAAGCTCTCATTTTAAATCTTTAAGTTCTTAAGTGATGACTTGAAAAGTAAACATGCTAGACCAGAAACATAAATATGAGATGCTCTTCATTACTTATCTTTAACTTTAAATGATAGCTTGGAAGGTAAATATGAATGCAAAACTCAAAAGTAAATATGCAAATGCCCAAGCTTGAAGATAAACATGAGTGTAAGTTCATTTTATTTCTTATTAAAGCTCATCCAAAACTTTAGAGGAACTTAAACCTCAACCCAAACTTATCACAACAAGCTAAAGTGAACCTCAAGGTTCTTAGAACACAAAGTATCTTTTCTTGAAGCAAAGTCATAAATTACATTTTTATTAAAACTCAAGCTCTAGAGGTCTTATTGTGATGAACACATAGTCATCATCTAGAAACTCTCATCATCAAGCTATCATGTGTATTAATAACAAATATGACCGAAAATTTGGAGAAAAGAAAAGAAAAGGGGCCGAAATTATGAGCAAGAAAAAGAATCATTTTGAAACTCTAGAGACCATGATCTTGATAATGTATTAACACCAACATCATGTGTCCTCATCATTGAGTTCATACACTCATTTTAGAATAACATCAAAGTTAAGTTTTTCAAGATAAAAAGGAAAGAAACTAAAAACACCTTTTCCTCAAGAACTAAGATCAATCTTTAGGGATTACTCAAGTGATGAACATCATCATGCAATCCCCATCATCAAGCTCTCATTTCCAAGCTCACCAAAGGCCCTTGGCCGAAAATAAAAAAGGAGGAGGAGAAGAAGTTATAAAAGATTCAAGAGAAACCATCAAGTCAATGACTAAATAAGAACTTTTAATGAAAGAAACATTTAAAATAAAATCCCTACAAAGTGATGAAGAAGAAAGCTTGGTTCTTGAAGTGAAAAGAGAAGAAAACTTGCTTCCAAGTGGTCCTTGAATTTTCAGCCAAAGAGGAGGAAAAAGGAAGGAAAAGTTTTTGTGTGAGCTTGATGGGTGAGGATGAAAGCTTATGTGTTTGAATGGTGATCTAGGGTGGTTGTGTGATGGTTCTTTGTGTTAGAGGAAGAAGATGAAGAAGAAGAGAATGAGAAAGAACTTTTGAGCTCTTGGAGAAGAAAAGAAACTTAAGACAATTCCCTTTGAAACTTTGATGCACAAAATAAGCAAAAATGGACCAAGTACTCTCAAGACAAGTATTTATAGAAGAACAAAATGTGAAGGAGTGAATAGGGAGGAAGAACCATGAAATTCATGGCCATGGAGGAGAGAAAATATCTCTTACAAAGTGTCATTCCAAGGTATGGCTAAGTGTGCTTCAAGGCATGGTCCTAGGCATGGCTCAAGGCATGGTGTGGTATGGGTCGCCATGAGGGAGGTATGGGTGGCCATGGCTTTCTAGAAGAACTTGGGGAACAAGTTGTTCCTTAATTATGGGTTAAGATGTGTGTTTAGGTGTAGCTTTGATTAGGCTTAGGATTAGGAATTTGTGAGAAAGTATTTAGGTGACTAAGGATGTAATTAGAAACTTGTAAGACTAGATCTAGGAGGTGGTTTTACTAAATTAATGAAGTCAAACCCCATTAACTTGGAATCCAATGCCAACACAATTCCTTGATTTAGGGAGATTGGAGAGAGAAAATACTATTCAAACACTATTCAAGATTCCAAAACTAGGAATCTTGAGTTTTAAAAAGGGATTTAGGTTTAATCTAAGCAATTTTAGGTTCTAATTAATTTTAATAACTTATTTTGACTCTAGATTAATTATGAAAATTAATTAATCTTCTATTAGAGCCTAATATTGCATAGGTTTGCTTAATTACATCATTAAGCTCAAACTGCACTATTCCAAGGGCAAAATCGTAATTTTGCATAAAAACTGCCCGGGACCACCGGGACTTAAACAAATACTTTTAAATACATGAAAACATCATTTTAAACCTTCGAGGAAAGTTTCGGGCTCGAACGGCACCTTTACCCGCGTAAAAACACTATAGAGGTATTTTGGTCATTTTAACCTGAAACTGCAGAAAACAAGATTTTTGTTTCCGAAATCACTCAAGGACCATCTAATCCCCTTCAAACATTGAGTTGACCCTTCAAGGATTACCGGGCCGGCTATCCTCGAATTCTGGGTAGAAAATGACTTTAGGGGCATTTTGGTCATTTTCTCTCAAATAGAAAATCGGGGCGTTATAGGCCAGAGTCAAAACTACTCATGAAAGCTTGGGAGGCCTAATGTAAAAACTATCCTCTCTTTCTCAAGTTGAGAAAGTTGTTATAGCGGAACCTTGATAGTTGCTGAGTACTAGATGTAGGCATGTTGGCTGAACCAGTATAAAATCCTTTGTGTTCTTTCTTTCTTACCTTAATCTCTTTTATTTTCCTTTATTGGTTATTTATGTTATCAATCGGTTTTTATTTCTATCATACATCTTTTATGCTGTATCTTTTAATACTGAGCGTTTTAATTAATAATGATCAAAAAATAACTTTCTGAAGCCACTAACTTTGTTTCCACTACACTTCAAGTTTTATACTTAGTAGTAATACTTCAGAAAATGAAAAAATATCAATGCACAATTCAACCCCCTTCTCGTGTACATCTCCACCTACACGTGAACAAATGTATGGGTTGTGGTCATTCAAAAGTATGGCCAAGTATAGGTTCAAGTATGGGCTTGAGCATGGTTCAAGGTATGGCTCTTTAAATGAGAATAAATCAACATGTGATGAATTTAGAGAGGTATGGGTGCTGCCTTGTTCAGCCAAGAATAAGGAGAAATTATTCTGAGGATCCTCTGAGGATGAACAAATAAATGAGGATTAACTTACCTTAAGCTGCTGCTCCTATCACTGCTTCTGCTGAAGAACTTCCTATCCCAATTCCCACTATCCCTGAACCATCTCCCACCCAGGATGTTGATCCTTCATCAAGCCGACCTCAACTGGCACCACCACCAAGCTACTCTGAAGTCCAGTTACTATAAAACTAGCATCATATGCTTGACTAACTGGACAGATTGGAGGCCAAGTCACAAAGACATGAAGCCTTGCTATTGGAGATCCTCAGAGAAGTCAGGCGCTCAGGTAATGATTGTGTTTCCTGATTTCCAATATACCTCCTTTTTGTTGATAACAAAAGGGGGAGAAGAAATAAAGAAAGAAAAGAAGAAAATCTTATATGAGGAACTCAAGGGGAGCATCATGCTGAAGGAGATAATTCAAAGATGATTTTTTTTTTTAGCATTTGCACATGTCTCTTTATTATTTCAACAATTCAATTTTTATTTTAGTTATTGCTCTGATACAATTGTTTTAAGTGCATACATTTGCTCTGTTGCTAGTACTTGCTCTGAAACGATGTTTCTTTTGATACATCGTACATACATATTACTTATTTTTCAAGTCGTTTATGATATTTAAGCTGGCACTTATTCAAGCATTGATATATATATCTTTCTCAGCTAATTATATATCTTGTATGATGTATGCATTATAAGACATAGTGTTCGCTCAAATTTGTTCAATTATTAGTGTAACACCCTGATTTTCTGTCTGAGTGGAAAATGACCAAAATGCCCCTGAGGTTATTTTCGGCCCAGAATTCGAGGATGGCCGACCCAGCAGTCCTTGAAGGGCCAACCCAATGATTGAAGGGGATTGAATGACCCTTGAGTGGTTCCGGAGGCGAAAGTCTCATTTTCTGCAGTTTCGGGTCAAAATGACCAAGATACCCCTATAGCGTTTTTACGCGGGTAAGGGTGCCGTTTGAACCTGAAACTTTCCCCAGAGGTTTAAAACAATGTTTTTACATATTTCAAAACATCTATTTAAGTCCCGGTGGTCCCGGGCAGTTTTAGTACAAAATTACGATTTTGCCACTAGAATAGTGTTTTTGAGCTTAATGATGTAACTAAACAAACCTAAGCAATATTAGGCTCTAATCGAAGATTAATTAATTTCCATAATTAATCTAAAGTCAAAATAAATTATTAAAATTAATTAGAACCTAAGATTGCTTAGATTAGATTTAAATCTCCTTTCTAAAACTCAAAATTTCACTCTTGGAATCTTGAATAGTATTTTCTCTCTCCAATTCCTTAAATCAAGGAATTGTGTCTAGAATTGTTTATACACTAAAATGAGTTTATAACTTACTAATGATCCAAGAACACTCCTTAAATGTGTCTTGACAACCTTGATTACCAATTTTCTCACCTAAACACTTTCTTACAAATTCCTAATCTTAATCCTAATCAAAGATACACCTAAACACAACTCTAAACCACAATTAAAATGCAAGAAATCCTCCCCCCATGGCTGATGCAATTTCGGCCCTCTCTCTCTCATTTACAACACATGTTGATTTGTTTCTCACTCAAAGAACTATGCTTCAGCCATACCTTGAACCATACCTCACCATACTTTAAACCATACCTCACCATGCCTCAAGATCACAACATCTCACTTCATGGAACTCATGGGGCTGCTCATTGTGGCCGAAACTTCCCTCCCTCCTTGCACCTTGGATTTGTTTCATTTCTCTATAAATAGCATGCTTGGGTGAACTTGCATCATTTTTGGGTTTATTTGCTAAGTGTAAGTTTTCAAAGAGCACTTCAAAGTTTCCTTTTTCTCTCAAGTTCAAGTGTTCAAGTTCTTCATCATCTTCTCTCATCCCAACCTTCAATCACTTGGTAGGGATTTTCTTTCAAGTATTTTCTTTATTTAAGTTTCATCTCTAGTTATGTGTTTATGGTTTCTCTTGAAGTCTTTTTAGAACTTCTCTCCCCCCTTCTTTTTCTTCATCATTTTCGGCCATACGCCTTGAGGACAAGGGAATGAGAGCTTGATGATGAGGTTTCATGGTGGTGATGTCCATCACTTGAATAATCTCTAAAGCTTGATCTTTGTTCTTAAGTTAAAAATGTTTTCTTTTGTTCTTTCTTCTTGAACCTTGAAACCTTTCACTTTGATGATATTTAAAATGGTTGCATGAACTCAATGATGAGGACTCATGATGTTGGTGTTAATGTATCATCAAGATCATGGTCTCTAGAGTTTCAAATGTTTCCTTTTCTTCTTAAAAAGTTTCGGTTCCTCTTCATTTTCTTTCTTCAAGTTTTCGGCCATGTTGGCCAATGAGGTTCTCAATGGCTTGATGATGAGAGCTTCTAGATGATGACCATGTGTTCATCACAATGAGGTCTCTAGAGCTTAAGTTTTAATAAAAAATGCTACCTATGACCACATCTCAAGGAAAGAAACTTTGTGTTTTAAAGAACCCTTGAGGTTCACTCTTGTCTTTGCTTTAACTTGTCATGATAAGTTTGGGTTGAGGTTTAATTTCCTTTAAAGTCTTGTATGAGCTCTAACAAGAAATAAAATGGACTAGCATTCATATTTAAATTCAAGCTTATGCATTACATATTTACTTTAAGCTTTGCATTCATATTTAATTTCCAAGCCATCACTTAAAGTTAAAGGATGAAGAATGGATTGCATCTCACATTTACATTCTTGTCTAGCATATTTACTTTTCATCACTAAAGAACATAAAGATTTAAAATGAGAGTTGCACTATCACCTAACTAAATCTCAAAGCCTTTCTATTTCGGCCTTAAAGTCAATTGTTGCTGGGCCTAGAGCACTAAAATAAAGAAATGAACTTGCATATTTATATTTTAAGTCTTGCATATTTATTTCAAGTCTTGCATATTTAATTCAAGCCTCGTATATTTATAATTTGAGCCTTGCATATTTACTTTTAAGCTCTCACTTTACTTTGTAATGAAGGATAAAAATGAATTGCATAGCATGTTTAAATTCTGTCATCACTTAAAGACCTTAGAGCTCAAGACTTGCCCATTTTATCTCAAGTTAAAGTCTAATGTCGAAGCATTCCTTGAATGCATAAGTTTCGGCCATGTAGTGATGATGAACTTAGAAGGAATTTCATCTAGCTACAAGGGCCAACAATCTAAGTTTTAAGAATTCTCTTTGAGCCTCATGAATTCTATGAGATTAAGATCAACAAGATTTATGAAGTTAATTCTCTTTTAAGGAGGGATTAAGTGGTCACAGACCTAAGGATGTTTTTAGTCTCTTTTACAAAATAAAATGGCTTGCAAAAGAGTCTTAGAAGTCCTAAAAGTGATTCCAAGAGAAACTAGCAACTTATGTGTTTTAAAAATATCAAGTTATGCATCTTTTTGGGACTTAATGTTTCGGTTCTTTCATGATGAGTTTGCTGCTGTATGATGATGTTTTGATGTGTTAGATTGTGTGAAAATTATGTATGATGAGGTAGGAACATTTCTATGCAAGATAGGAGAGAAACTAGCTTTCTAGAAAAATCGTAAAGTCAAGATTTAGCATAGTTTTAACCCATTTATTTTTGGACACTGCCCAAACTGTTTCAATGGGAATATAATCAGATTAGGATTGTTTAATCATGAAAAATTTGGTTACAATTGAAGTAGGATTGAATTTTAGCACCTATAGATAAACTAGTAACTAGAAACCCGTAAAACCGCAATTCTAGAACTCTTAGAACATTTAGTTTTTAGAATCTGTCCAGCAACCTTATAATGAAGAGAACATGGCTTATAATTAGTTCTTAGACATAGGAATGCCTCATAATTGGTTTAGGTCAAACTTATAGCGCCTTAGGCAAATACAGAACCAAGAAAGGGTCTAAAACGTAAGTTCTAGAACCCCGCAATTATAAGTTTATAATGCTGCCCCTAAGGAATAACGTTGCTCAGATTTAATAGAGAGCATAAATAATCATGAGATCTACTAGAAGAGAACTCTTAGGTGCATGAGAGATTGATAGAAGATGATAAGTTAATTATATCACAAATTTAAGGCCCGTAAGGGTCAAAACATAAGATACCGTAGGACCAAGAGCATAATGAATTTTTAATGTTACTTGTGAACGCATGAGAATGATTATGTGAATGCATGAAAATTATGATGGAGGATGCATGTTTGAATGACTTATGTGGCATAAAGAAGAATTTGGAAGAAATTCGGCATGCTACAATTATGCTGCCAAATTTCTGACAAATTCGGGGACTCAGAAAGTTTTTGAAAACCTATGGGATTTTTATGAGGTACTAAGATGAGTTCTCGGATGACACCAGTTCAGCCGAGCACCTCCAGAGAACTCATGTGACATCGGTACCAAGATGAATTCTTGGGTGACACCGGTTCGGCCGAGCACCCCCAAGAAATGCCCCTAAGCCCGTACTGGATAAGTCGGGATTATGTTTATGATTATGTTACGCTTATCGGGATTGATAAGTAAGAACTAGTGACGACTAGTTAAGGTATGAGCTCATAACCTAGAGATGTGACACGTTCTGGGTGACACCGGTTCGGCCGAGCACCCCCAGAGCGATTGTCTTTTAGGGTGGCCTATGTGGAAGTAAAGTATGATGTTTATGTCACAAAGTTTCCCATATGAGAATTTAATTGCCACTTTATGCCACTATTATGATATTCTTAATGTTGTGATTATTTTCTAGCATTAAGTAGAGCCATGCATACATTCTTTGATACAATTGCATCCATGTCCTTAAGAATCATGCTAAAATGAATGGACCTTGGCTAATTATGTTTTAAAGCTTAAAAATGGACTTGATACATGCTCACTTGTTTTAAAAACTAAACCTAAGGTTCCTGAGGGCGTAGATGATGACACCTAGATAGTAGGAGGCCCTATTGAGATTCTTTAGCAAGATTCTCACTCCCTCTATCTCTTTCTTTCTGTCACGTCTTCAGATGGCGACGTTCATGGTTTTTGTGGACACCCCAACCTGGGAGGTGCATCATGATCCGGACCACGGGTCATACCATTTTGTGGGTCGCTGTGTCGTTCGTGTATTTATGTTCGTTGGACGGCCCTTTAGTTACCCCGTACATGGCCATCTATTCTCTTCTATCTCACCCTTCGGCGATGACTTCGTGTTCGAGTGCGCACGCCCTCGAGAGGAGCGGATCCGCTGCACCCCACCGACAGCCTCTGCCATCCGGGACTACCCACAGTATGTGCCCCGCTCACCCTCGTCATACTCCGAGACGGACCCTTCGGAGGACTCTGCCACTTAGGTACCCTCTGAGGGATCCTCCCCTACTGTGCCGATAAACGTTGGGGAGGGTAGTGAGGCTTCTGTCGTTCAGCCGATACGTGGAGGACGGGCGAGGATGATTCCCCGCCGTAGAGCTCATGCCCGATCGATGCAGCGTATCGCCACCCCGACCAAGATAGCCTAATGGATCGGATACATCCTTCCTTTCCAGAGAGGCCCGCAGTAGGAGACGACCGTCGCGGTTCTGGTGCTCGAGCTTTGACTAGGCTAGGATAGCCTTCTTTTGTCTTTGGGGCCATCCATTTGCAGGCGCACTAGAGTTAGGAGAGTTTCTTTTTATGCCTTTGCTGTACTTTCATTTTCATGTATCTTTATTCCAGTTGTATTAAACTAAGTCTCACTCTTTATAAGTGGGCATATTCTATTATATATAAATATGCAGTTCAGTTCTATTGTGATGTGCCTTTACTTGCTTATGTCATGCTGTTATGCGATACTTGCTTTATTTCCCTTCGTGCTTTATTATTTATCGTATCGCGCGGCTCTCACTTTGCTTTTATAATCCCAAAAAAAAAAATTTTACCAGTATTTCCGCTAAGTATTTTAAAGTAATAAGGAAGCTATGACGTAACAGACTAAAGATTAACCTAAATATGTTCTAGAGTATTGGGTTAAAAATTAGGATGTTACAATTAGCACACTTTGATATTTAGCTACATCGATATATCTATCTATCTATTAGTGCTCTGATACGTATGCCATGCTACACGATGTTAAAGTTTTTTGTTGGCACATATATGCTCTATCACACATATATGAAATTTTCTCTTCTTAAATCACAAGCTTTGAAAAATTTGTTCTGATACAACTGTAGTCAGTTTCTTCTAAGTTTCAGAAACTTCTTTCACGAGCTCTGATACAACTGTGGTCAGTTTCTTTTGATCTTTAAAAACAAATTGTGTGTACGAAGTCTATGTGTTGCATGGTTTTGTGCACAAAAATTGCATCATGTTTCAAAAAATTTATTTGGATAAAGATATGTTGGGTATGAATTGAAGGTCAAATTTATATCACTAGCATTACTTGCTTCATTGACCAAAAATCAAGTTATGTTTATTCAGCAAGTTTAAATGCTCATATATTTTCTCAAAATTGCTCTGATACCTCTCAGTGAAAACTTCAAGTAACTTTAGAAACTTTAAATCGAAATAAAAATAGCTATGATTTAAGTCACTTAAGGCTATGAAATGCTTTTGACTATATCTATATCATACCTTAAGAAAAAAAGTCTCTAAAAATCATATCATTTGATGTTTTGAAAGAATTGATTTATCAAGCTCTATATCCTGTAATATTTCTTTCAAAATCTCTTCAAAAGATTTTCAAAAACATTGGTTTATCGTTATGAAAAAAGGGAGATTATTATCTACAAAACCATTCAGAATGCCTTGATACATAATATTTTAAGTGATAACACAATCAATTTTGAGAAAATATTTTGAAGAATAACTAATATTTTCCTAGAGTTTCTTGAAGCATCAAACAGGTTGTTAAATTAGCATAACACGGTTTCCAAAGCATCTTCTTTGTCGCGCCTTCTCCGAGGCGAGGAGGTGTTTCAATGGTGCTCTGTGATACAGGGCCTGTGGTGATGCTCAATGTCTAGAGTTTTGAGGCATGCCCCCAGCCTTCTTACTCTCTCATCTTCTTGCCACAGCATGGCTTCCACCTCCTGAGATCTTTCTCTTTCTCAAGCGAGGCGGTCATCATCATCTCTTCTTCTTTGAAGCTCATTCTCCAATGCATGCACACGGATAGCTTGATCGCGCATCATATGGAACATGTCACTAACCAGGGGTCTGGGGGCGGAGCTTCTACTTGTGACACCTTGGAGGCCCCGCTGAGGTCTGGGTGCCAAGTGTATAACTCTGGTTAAGATTCTATTTAGGGCAAAGGCAATGCTGGGTGATCAGCAATGGGCATTTTTGGTCTCTACACGATTGAACGTACCCATTGTTTTGACTCTAGGGCTCGCCCATTAGTTAGGAATGCAGATTCAGAGGAGGTCGTCCACCTATCTTGCGGGTGTTTTAGGAGTTTGGCACCGCCATCATGGAGGATGGGCGTCCCCATTGTCTTAGTTCTGGCCATGGTTCTTCTGGTATAAACTCGAGAAAAAGGAATAATAGCAATTGTGTCCCTAACAATGGTGCCAATGTAATGAAGGAGTATAGGAGGAGGTTACCAGGGGATAAGAATGTTTCACGATGTTGTTGTATTCCTTCCTTGTCAATGTCCTCGATGAGCTTGAACCGGGTGGTGGGGTACCTGCAGGGACGCCACCAAAGATGTCAGGATGTGAACTAGATATGATGAGTGTTAAGGTCTGATAAACGTACCTATACACCATTAAAGTTCCTATTTAAATAGTGTTTCATGCATCTGCTTCCACTTTCCTAGTTTTCAAGGAGGTGGTTATTCATGCAAGAGTGGTTGGGGATCGTAGGCTAGCTGAGCTCTTAGTGGCCCCAACCCGGAAGTCGTTCCAATCCTGGTCCAAGTCAGAAGTCATGGTATGATTTGACCTTTCAGGCTTTCCTTCCACGACTCTCTATCATCTGGGCTGAAGAGTATTTGGGCCTAATGGGCCCAATTGAAGGCATGGTGGACCATGAAGTGATTAAAAAATACCAGGTCGTAACAAAAATTATTTACATCTCACCCTAACTTTCTGATCCCCAGTTAGTGTTTCAGGAGACTCAAATTTTATAACTGATCAAGGGAGGACTCTTAAGGAGCTTTCTACTCCTGATATAAATCAACAACCCAGGGCATCATTTATTCTGAGTTGGAGGTAGATTAAATCCAAGCTCATATATTTACTTCCAAAGTTTCATGGCCATGTTAGTGAAGATTGAAACAAACATCTCAAGGAGTTTCATGTTGTTTGTCTAAATATGAGGCCACTTGGAGTAGACAAAGACCAAGTGAAGTTATTATGGTATTTTTTATGAAATTTTCCAAGAGAACTATTTAAGGTTATTTATTTGAGTTATGAGTTTTGGAACAATTTGGGAGAATCAAATACACACACACACACACACACACACACACACATATATATATATATATATAATGAATAAGATTTCAAGACGTTTTGAGAAATTTATTTATTTATTTTTATGAATTATTATGAGCTTTAAATTAATAATTTACTGCACACTATTATATGAAATTAATTCCAGAAGGCTTTCATAAATCCTTTATATGGCAATCACAATTTTTGGATTGTGACATTGTTGAAATTTATTAATCATTCAAACATTTGGAAGTAAATAGAGTAAACTTAATAGTATTGGTTCTTAACTTTAATACTAATTACAAATTAAAATGGCTAAAGATATGAGTAAAACAAACTTTTATTTAGATTCCTTACATTTTATCAAGCTTTCGGTTTAGTTCTTTCTTTTTTTTTAATTTTCATTCTCAATATCTTTAAAACATAAATACTCTCAAATTATGAATGTAAACTTGGTATTTTATATTTTGTTGTGATCCATAACATTATAATATAACATATTATCTTTTGTTGTGATTTTCTAACATTGTAATTTGACATTTTCATTAATTTTTTTCGCTTCTAATTTGGATTTTTTCTATCAAAATGACAAGATTGAAATATTTTGAAGGCATCAACATATAAATAAAACAAAAATAATTTTTGGGACTAAATCGAAGTTTTGATAAAAACAAGAGGGACTTAAATGAAACTTTACCCATAAAATAAACATGGGCGCATTCTTAGGTGGTTCTAATGGCGTTCAGTGCCACATGATGATGAAATCTCAGCTGCACAAAAACTCATTCTATAGCTAGCATGAAAAGTACTTCATAGTCTTTAATAATACAAATATTTCCCCAACATTCTCATCTATTTAAAATTCGTGAATATTACTTTAGCCCATATTTTTCATTTACTGGGTTAGGTGCAATAAAGATATGTGAATCATTTTCAGTGAAGTTATTAAACTTTTCTACTGAAATTATTTAACACTACTTGACAAAGTTAATAATAATGATTAATTATTAATTAATTGTAATTGTTAACATTAATAATTAATTTGGCTAAAAATTGCTCCCCCAACATCCCTTCATTGCGTCTAAGGTTTCTCCTCACCAAGAAAAATTCTGGTGGTGACTTTGGTTGTTCTGGTGTTTATGCAAAAATCAGAAACGCTTCAGGAGGAATAGGAGTGGGAGCCGCACTAAGAATGAGGTGCTAGCACGGACATCGGAGAGGGCAGTGGTGTAACGCGCCAATTTTTACCGTAATTTTTACTGTCATTAGAAATTACCAAATTACTGTAGGTAATTATTGCATAAGATTTGAGGCCGAACAATCCTCAATAAAGGAATATAACATTAGAAGAGAGGTTAGGAGCGATTCATGCGAGAGTCGCAAATCCCGAATTTCTGTACGTATAAAATGACCAAAATGCCCCTGAAGTTATTTTACTCAGAAAATGAGGATCGTGGGCCCCACCTATTCTCAAGGGGATGTTTTGATGATAATAAGGGATTGTTTGTGTTATGTGTGTTAATAGAGCAGAAGGATCTCAATTTTGAGTTCCGACGCGCGAAATGACCAAAACGCCCATGCGGCTGTTTTAACTCCGATGTGCGTGCCGACTGAGCCCGAACCTTACTAAAATGTTTTCAAATTTGTTTTTAAGCCATGATTAACCATTGGTTAAGCTCGGGTGGCCTCGGGCAGTTTTTAAGTGAAAGTACGATTTTGTCCCTGTTTTTGGGCAGTTTGTGAATTTCGGGATTTTTGATTCGTATACCGAAACCTAAGCAATATTAGGCTCAAATTAAAGCTTATTAAATTCTAAATATTAATCTAGAGTCAAAATTATGTATTTAGATTGATTAGAACCCAAAATTGCTCAAAAACACCAACATTGCTTACTAATTCACTTAAGCCCTTAACCGTAAATTCTCTAAATTACATGAATACCTTGCCTACACCTAAATAATGCATGGAACACACAAATTTCACTTCTTTGGGCTGTAATGGACAAAATTATTGATGCCATTATGCAGCTGAATTATTGCCAAAAGTTGCACTAAAACAAAATGCCAAAATGTCACCATAAGAGACATAATTCCTTAATTTCATACAACTTTGTCTAAAATGATTTTTCCTCCTTCATTTCTCCTACAAAATTCCACCAACTACCTCCTCATTTTGGCCAATTAGAAGCTTCAAAATCTTCTATAAATAGGCTTGCTTGAGTGGTCTTGGAATGCTTTGTTCAAAACTAGTTTTTAAGAGCACCAAAAACTTTCTTTCTTCCTCCTCTTTGGCTGAATTCTTTCTTCAATTTTTCAAAGAGATTTGGTTTCATTTCACTTCAAGAAACCAAGTTCTCTTCCTCTTCTTCAACTCAGATTAGGTAGGGAGTAGTTTCTAAATTTATTTCTATACTTTGAGGAGTTGTGTTTTTAGCTCAAAATGATGAAATTATGAACTTACCTTAGTTTTCCATTTCGGTTTTCCTCTTCATTTTTCTTTAACCAATTCGGCCATATGGCCTAGGTGGAACTAAGATGATGGCTTGATGATGAGGACCTTGAGGGTGGGTTGTAAATCCATCACAAGTTAGGCCTCTAAAGCTTGAAAATTCCACTTGATGCAAAACTTTAAAGAATAATGCTTTATGATGCTAAAACAAAGATTTTTAGTTTAGAACTTGAAAGATGTATTTTCCAAGCTTGTATTTCATGTTTATGTTTCAAGGCATCACTTAATCTTTCAAGATAATAAAGAGGTTGCATCTCATATTTAATTTATGCTCTCACTTTATTTTATAATAGCTAAAAGAATCAACGCATGGCATGTTTATTTTATGCCATCACCTAAAGATCCTAGAGGTCAAAGACTTGGCCATGTATCACAAGCAAAGAAATATGATTATTGGAGTTAAAGAATTTATTCTTTAAAAAGTCTTGAGATTGGAGCTTAAAAAGATGTAATAATAATTCTCTTCTCCCTTCATCGTCCTGCGGACTACTGCCGCTCAGGTTTCTTAATATTCTCTTCTCCTCTCATCGGTCTGTGCGGATTACCGCCGCTCCAGTTTCTTGCATCATGTTTATATTTCAAGTTCTTGCATCATGTTTAATTTTCAAGTCATCACCTTAAATCTTAAAGATAAAGAAATGGAATTGCATATCATGTTTATAATTCCAAGCTATCACCTTATAAAGATAAGATTAAAATAAGGTTGCATAGCATGTTTATAATTCTAAGATGTCACCTAAATCTCTAAAGCTCAAGACTTACTCCTTTTATCTTAAGTGAGAATTTTAATTGTGAAGATCCTCCCAAGTTTGACAAAAGAACTAGTTTGTAAATGAGTTTTAAGACTTTGCAAGGATTTTACGGGGAACTAGTATTTTATATGCACTTAAAATATGATTCTATGTAATTGCATGAGGTTCATGATTCGGTCAATGATCTGAGTTTAGTATCAATGTATGATAATGATTTGATATGTTTGAAGTTGTGATAATTATGGTTTATTATTAAGAGAATAAAATTTATGCATTCTATCCAGAATCTTTAGTGTAACGCCTCAATTTTTACTGTAATTTTTACTGTCATTAGAAATTACTCAATTACCGAATTACCGTAGGTAATTATTACATAAGATTTGAGGCCGAACAATCCTCAATAAAGGAATATAACATTAGAAGAGAGGTTAGGAACGATTCATGTGAGAGTCGCAAATCCCGAATTTCTGTACGTATAAAATGACCAAAATGCCCCTGAAGTTATTTTACTCAGAAAATGAGGATCATGGGCCCCACATATTCTCAAGGGGATATTTTGAGGATAATAAGGGATTGTTTGTGTTATGTGTGTTAATAGAGTAGAAGGATCTCAATTTTGAGTTCCGACGCGCGAAATGACCAAAATGCCGCTGCGGTTGTTTTAACTTCGATGTGCGTGCCGACTGAGCCCAAACCTCACTAAAATGTTTTAAAATGTGTTTTTAAGCCATGATTAACCATTGGTTAAGCTCGGGTGACCTCGGGCAGTTTTTAAGTGAAAGTACGATTTTGCCCCTGTTTTTGGGTAGTTTTGCGAATTTCGGGATTTTTGATTCGTATACCGAGACCTAAGCAATATTAGGCTCAAATTAAAGCTTATTAAATTCTAAATATTAATCTAGAGTCAAAATTATGTATTTAGATTGATTAGAACCCAAAATTGCTCAAAAACACCCAAATTGCTTACTAATTCACTTAAACCCTTAACCGTAAATTCTCTAAATTACATGAATACCTTGCCTACACCTAAATAATGCATGGAACACACAAATTTCACTTATTTGGGCTGTAATGGATGAAATTATTGATGCCATTATGCAGCTGAATTATTGCCAAAAGTTGCACTAAAACAAAATGCCAAAATGTCACCATAAGAGACATAATTCCTTAATTTCATACAACTTTGTCTAAAATGATTTTTCCTCCCTTATTTCTCCTTCAAAATTCCGTCCACTACCTCATCATTTTGGCCAATTAGAAGCCTCAAAATCTTCTATAAATAGGCTTGCTTGAATGGTCTTGGAATGCTTGGTTCATAACTAGTTTTTAAGAGCACCAAAAACTTTCTTTCTTCCTCCTCTTTGGTTGAATTCTTTCTTCAATTTTTTCAAAGAGATTTTGTTTCATTTCACTTCAAGAAACCAAGTTCTCTTCCTCTTCTTCAACTCAGATTAGGTAGGGAATAGTTTCTAAATTTATTTCTATGCTTTGAGGAGTTGTGTTTTTAGCTCAAAATGATGAAATTATGAACTTACCTTAGCTTTTCATTTTGGTTTTCCTCTTCAATTTTTCTTTAACCAATTCAACCATATGGCCTAGGTGGAACTAAGATGATGGCTTGATGATGAGGACCTTGAGGGTGGGTTGTAAATCCATCACAAGTTAGGCCTCTAAAGCTTGAAAATTCCACTTGATGCAAAACTTTAAAGAATAATGCTTTATGATGCTAAAACAAAGATTTTTAGTTTAGAACTTGAAAGATGTATTTTCCTTTTATGTTTTATTTCTTGTTAAGATATGTATTGGGTTGAATTTATAATTCTTTTAAAGTCTTGAAGGAGCTCTAGTAAAGAAACAAAATGAATTTGCATCCATGATTAAGTTTATGCTTTGCATAACCATGTTTACCTTCTATGTCATCACTAAATTTTCAAGAATGAATAAATGAACTTGCATTTCTCATGTTTAAATTCCAAGCTTGTATTTCATGTTTATGTTTCAAGTCATCACTTAATCTTTCAAGATAATAAAGAGGTTGCATCTCATATTTAATTTATGCTCTCACTATATTTTATAATGGCTAAAAGAATCAACGCATGGCATGTTTATTTTATGCCATCACCTAAAGATCCTAGAGCTCAAAGACTTGCCCATGTATCACAAGCAAAGAAATATGATTATTGGAGTTAAAGAATTTATTCTTTAAAAAGTCTTGAGATTGGAGCTTAAAAAGATGTAATAATAATTCTCTTCTCCTCTATCGGTCCTGTCTGCGGACTACCGCCGCTCCGGTTTCTTAATATTCTCTCCTCCTCTATCGGGTCCTGTGCGGAGTACCGCCGCTCCGGTTTCTTAATATTCTCTTCTCCCTCTACTGATCCTGTGCGGATTACCGCTGCTCCAGTTTCTTGTATCATGTTTATATTTCAAGTTCTTGCATCATGTTTAATTTTCAAGTCATCACCTTAAATCTTAAAGATAAAGAAATGGAATTGCATATCATGTTTATAATTCCAAGCTATCACCTTATAAAGATAATATTAAAATAAGGTTGCATAGCATGTTTATAATTCTAAGATGTCACCTAAATCTCTAAAGCTCAAGACTTACTCCTTTTATCTTAAGTGAGAATTTTAATTGTGAAGATCCTCCCAAATTTGACAAAAGAACTAGTTTCTAAATGAGTTTTAAGGCTTTGCAAGGATTTTACGGGGAACTAGTATTTTATATGCACTTAAAATATGATTCTACGTAATTGCATGAGGTTCATGATTCGGCCACTAATCTGAGTTTAGTATCAATGTGTGATAATGATTTGATATGAATGAAGTTGTGATAATTATGGTTTATTGTTAAGAGAATGATTCATAATTGGTTTAGTAACTAATTAGTTCTATAATTGATAATTCTATGTAAGGATTGGATGCTTATTGAATGATTTCCTGGCTTGCATGTTATAGTTGCTGTTGCAAATAATGAGAATGCTTATACATGAAATGTTCTTTATTATGTAAAATTTACCTTTGTTGCTAGAAGAAAGTGTATCATTGTAAAAGTGTAATTTGGAAAGGTTCTGGCTAAGGAAAGACTTGGTATTTAAGCGTGTCCATTGTGACCCACCTCTCTTTCCTGGGAATCTCCCATATGCATGATTACAGTTGATATATATTATTCTAGCTTAAGACTATAAATGAGAAAATGTTATGATGTTTATGAATTGTATTATGATATAACATGCAAAGATTTAATGGTGACTTAAACTTATAAGAAAATGATCCTTTGGAACCATCAGATTATAAGTGGTGAAAAGGTGATTTCAGCCCCCTAACCCGTTCTCTCAAAAGGGTAGAGTTGGGACTTTAGCTTATCAAAAGGGATAAGTATATGCTAGTGACGACTAGTAAAGTATGAGCTCATAACCTAAATTACTCCCAAAAAGGGTGGAGTATAGGGTGGCCTAAGGAAAATAATGATGATGATAAGATTTTAAGTCACCTAAGGCACTAAAGAAATGAAATATGTGCACTATGTCCACGTGTAGCTAATATTATATGATGTTCTTTTATGCATGTTATTTGATAATGATGATGAGGAAAATGATATAATGATAAAGGAAAAGTTCATTGTAAATATGACATGTTAAGATTATGATGCATTATAAGACGCATGATTAAAAATTGACGAAGCTCGGTTAAGTATTTGTCCGAACTTAAAATGAATCTTTGCATGCTCACTATTTTAGAATAATCCCGAGGTTCCTGGGGACTTTGATGATGACACTGTAGAAGGAGGTACCTTACTGAGAATTCTTTAGCAAGATTCTCACTCCCTTTTCTTTATTTCCGTCATTGTCTCCAGATTCAGATGGCGACATTCGTCCTGTTCGTTGATACCCCTACTTGGGAATTTCACTATGATCCGGTGCATCGCTCGTATCATTTTGAAAGGAGGTGCGCAGTTCGTGTTTTTATTTACATAGGTCGTCCATTTGCACATCTTGTCCCTAGTTATCGATTTTCTCCTACTTCTCCCTGTGGGGATGAAATGGTTTTCAAACATGCACGTCCACTTGATGAAAGGATGTTACGTTCTTATCCCGCTTCATCTGCTATCCATGGATTTCCAGAGTATGTTCCCGAGACAAGATATTCTGAAACTGATCCTTCAGAGGACACTCCTACTCATGTATATTCTGAGAGCTCTGCTCCTACTCCCACACGTGTAAGAGAAGGTAGTGAGGAAATAGTTGTTCAGCCGAGGTTAGCAAGAAGGCCGTCCATGCGACCCCAGCCTGGTGCATCTCGTGTGTCCCCTCCCGAGAGAGCTCATCAGTGGATCGGATTTATTTCCCCATTTCCAGGACAGTGGCCATAGAGGGTTCTTAGTAAATTTATGTGTGATCATGCACCCTAGTTTTAGGATAACCTTCCCGGCTTATGGAGTTATCTAGTTTAGGGGCATGTATTTCCTTATGTATATTTTCTTTTATGGGTTTGCATAAGATAATGATGTATGAACATAACCTACCCTTTGAGTGAGGTTATTGTATGTAAATATATGCTATAATGTGCTTATGGATGTTATATGATGGAGCCTAAGTGATATATTCTTAAACGTCTTATTATACTCCGCTTACTCGTTCACGTTGTACTCGGCTCACGTTTTCAATTATGTGTTTTAAAAAAAAATGGCTCGTAATTTCACTAAGTATTTTCAAATTATGAAGAAAGAACCAAAGCAAGGAGTAAAGTCTAGTCATTAATCAGATTCAACCTAGGTGTATCTGGTTAATTACTAGGGTGTTACATTTAGCAACGATAAGAACCAGGTTTTATTATGTTTAAATAAGGGAGAATGATTCATAATTGGTTTAGTAACTAATTTCAGCATCATAGGGAAAATTTGGTAACAAGAAAGCATTTAAAACATAACTTCTAGCATACCGTAAAACCTTAGGAACAACTTACTACCTATGCTACCCCATTTGATTTAATAGTGTTCTTAAGGCCTATAAATAATCGTAAGGATGGTAATAAATCCCTTAGGTGCATAACTAATTAGTTCTATGATTGATAATTCTATGTAAGTATTGGATGCTTATTAAGTACTTGATATCATTGAATGATTTCCTAGCTTGCATGTTATAGTTGCTGTTGCAAATAATGAGAATGCTTATGCATGAAATATTCTTTATTATGTAAAATTTACCTTTGTTGCTAGAAGAAAGTGTATCATTGTAAAAGTGTAATTTGGAAAGGTTACGGCTAAGGAAAGACTTGGTATTTAAGCGTGTCCATTGTGACCCACCTCTCTTTCCTGGGAATCTCCCAGATGCATGATTATAGTTGATATATATTATTCTAGCTTAATACTATAAATGAGAAAATGCTATGATGTTTATGAATTGTATTGTGATATAACATGCAAAGATTTAATGGTGACTTAAACTTATAAGAAAATGATCCTTTGGAACCATCAGACTATAGGTGGTGAAAAGGTGATTTTAGCCCCCTAACCCGTTTTCTCAAAAGGGTAGAGTCGGGACTTTAGCTTATCAAAAGGGATAAGTATATGCTAGTGACGACTAGTAAAGTATGAGCTCATAACCTAAATTACTCCCAAAAGGGTGGAGTATAGGGTGGCCCAAGGAAAATAATAATGATGATAAGATTTTAAGTCACCTAAGGCACTAAAGAAATGAAATATGTGCACTGTGTCCATGTGTAGCTAATATTATATGACGTTCTTTTATGCATGTTGTTTTGATAATGATGATGAGGAATATGATGTAATGATAAAGGAAAAGTTCATTGTAAATACGACATGTTAAGATTATGATGCATTATAAGACGCATGATTAAAAATTGACGAAGCTCGGTTAAGTATTTGTCCGAACTTAAAATGAATCTTTGCATGCTCACTATTTTAGAATAATCCCGAGGTTCCTAGGGACTTTGATGATGACACTGTAGAAGGAGGTACCCTACTGAGAATTCTTTAGCAAGATTCTCACTCCCTTTTCTTTATTTCCGTCATTGTCTCCAGATTCAAATGGCGACATTCATCCTGTTCGTTGATACCCCTACTTGGGAATTCCACTATGATCTGGTGCATCGCTCGTATCATTTTGAAGGGAGGTCTTGCTTGATTCGTGTTTTTATTTACATAGGTCATCCATTTGCACATCTTGTCCCTAGTTATCGATTTTCTCCTACTTCTCCCTATGGCGATGAAATAGTTTTCAAACATGCACGTCCACTTGATGAAAGGATGTTACGTTCTTATCCCGCTTCATCTGTTGTCCATGGATTTCCAGAGTATGTTCTCGAGACGAGATATTCTGAAACTGATCCTTCAGAGGACACTCCTACTCATGTATATTCTGAGAGCTCTGCTCCTACTCCCACACGTGTAAGAGAGGGTAGTGAGGAAACAGTTGTTCAGCCAAGGTTAGCAAGAAGGCCGTCCATGCGACCCCAGCCTGGTGCATCTCGTGTGTCCCCTCCCGAGGGAGCTCATCAGTGGATCGGATTTATTCCCCCATTTCCAGGACAGTGGCCATAGAAGGTTCTTAGTAGATTTATGTGTGTTCATGCACCCTAGTTTTAGGATAACCTTCCCGGCTTATGGAGTTATCTAGTTTAGGGGCATGTATTTCCTTATGTATATTTTCTTTTATGGGTTTGCATAAGACAATGATGTATGATCATAACCCACCCTTTGAGTGAGGTTATTGTATGTAAATATATGTTATAATGTGCTTATGTATGTTATATGATGGAGCCAAAGTGATATGATGTGATATATTCTTAAACGTCTTATTATACTCCGCTTACTCATTCACGTTGTACTCGGCTCACGTTTTCAATTATGTTTTTTTTAAAAAAAAAAATGGCTCGTAATTTCATTAACTATTTTCAAATTATGAAGAAAGAACCAAAGCAAGGAGTAAAGTCTAGTCATTAATCAGATTCAACCTAGGTGTATTTGGTTAATTACTAGGGTGTTACAAGTGGCTTCGTGGTAGTGGTTACGAGGGCAAAGGTGAGACGTTTCGCGTGATGGTTTAGGATGTCTATTTAAATTATGTTGTTCTAATGAAATTGTTGCTAAATTATTTTTGCTTTAAATGTGTAATCAATTTGTTGGGGATGAGTTTTTGCCAGCTTTCATATTTATGATTATATCCCACTTTTACATCTTTTAAAATTATAAAGACTAAAATCTCAAATTAGTCTCTTAGATTTATAGTGCGAGATAAATTAGTTCCTTAAATTTGAAAATTTTCATATTAATCCTTCAAAGTTCACAAATTGAGACAAATTAGTGGCTCTATAAAATTGTCATCTAAGTTGTGTCATGTTAACTTACTTATAATGTACTATTAACTTTTATGGTGATTCTAATTTGCCTCACTCTTCTAAACGAAGTAGTTTAGACCTTTTTTTCATCTACTATCTCATCATAGCTCTCTACTCAATAGAAAGATTTTACTTTAAGTTGATATTTATTCTGCAAAGAACAAAGGAGTGAGGCAAGTTAGGACTCACTATGAAAATTAATAGTACACGTAAGCAAGTTGAATATTTTTGTTAATAATTCAGATAATAATTTGATGGAGGGACTAACTTGTCCCTTTTTATAAAATTTGAGAAACTAATATGAGATTTTCTAAATCTGAGAAACTAATTTATTCTACTCTATAAATCTGAGGGACTAACTTGAAATTTTAATCAATTATGAAAAAAATCCAATTTATGAGTGACCATGTAGTTCTAAATATGGTTGGAACTACGTAAGCAATGACCAATAAACATGTCAAGACCATTGACAACGAGGAGTAATGTTTGTTGAACACCACAAACATGGACACCTACGGTCTTCACCGTATAAAATGGAAGAAAATGACATACTAGTGGTAAAGCAAAGGTATGGCTATGGGCGGTGGCAAAATTGGAAATTGGCCAAACTTTATCACATTTTGACATTTTTAAACAGAGAAAAGAACACATTTTTTTCTCTCACTTTCTCTCAACTCCTCCCGCGCTCTTTTTCTCTAAGCTCCATCCAGGTTTTCTGTCCAAAACGAGTACATCTTCACTAGCACTAGCTTCGCCACGGTCTTGTTAATAAGGTATGTGGGTTCCTCATTTTTACTCTTGCCTCTCTTTTGATGTGCGATGTTTTTGTATTTGTTGTTCGCACAATTAGAGCCAAATGTGATTGGTAAATAGAGAATGAGTGATTTGTTGTTTAATAAACTCATAGAATGGTTCCATAACTGGTAAAGTAATGCTAAAATAGGTTTAGAAGGTGGTTTACAAGTTTTAAGCATCGGTTTCCAAGTTTCTTAACTTGGTTTACAATTTTTAAGGACGAGTTTACAAGTTTTGTAAACAAAGTGTAAATAATTTGTAAATCTAAGATTTGCTTAAAACTTGCCAAAATAAGTGTAAAATACTTATAAATCAAGTGGATTCAACTTGTAAACCTTTGCTTAAGACTTACAAGGTAGTTCATGCACAACCATGTGAACTTGTAAATCAAGTTTCTGGCACAAAGTGGCTCGTCAAAGTTCTGAAGAGGCTAGAAATGCTTAGAATCTAATTTTAAGTTATATGAACACTATCCACAATAAAATGTAGTTGGGTGATGTTTTTACCACTAGTTTACAAGTTCTTTTCCATAGGTTTGTAAGTTTTTTACACAAGGTTTCCAAGTATGAAGCATGGGTTTACAGGTCTTGTAAACTAAGTACAAATAATTTGTAAAATTTAGCATTGCTGAAAACCTATAAACCAAGTGCAATAATACTTGTAAACCATTTCTTAAGATTTATAAACAAAGTGTAATAAGCTTTGCATACCAAGTTGCTTGCACAAAGTGGTTTCTCAAAGTTCTGAAGTGGTTGTAAATACTTGGAATTTGATTCTGAATTATGTGAATGCTGTCTAAAATGTAGTTGGGAGAGTGTTTAGCCTTTGGTTTACAAGTTTTTCCTACAGGTTTATAAGTTTTTTGTATAAAGTTTGTAAGTTTTAAGCACTGGTTTACAAGTCATGTAAATTAAGTGCAAATGATTTGTAAGATATAGCATTGCTTAAAACCTATAAACCAAGTGCAAAAGAACTTGTAAACTGTTGCTTAAGGCTTATAAAGGAAGTGTAATAATCTTTGTAAACCAAGTTGCTTGCACAAAGTGGTTCCTCAAAGTTCTAAAGTAGCTGTAAGTACTTGAAATTGATTATAAATTATGTGAACACTGGAAACCATTGGTGTTTTAGTTTATATTTTTTATTTTTTGTTATAGGTTATATTTTGAACTGTATATGCAAAGCATGCGAAATGTGATTACGAGATGAAACATCTCCTACTTACAAAATGTGGCGGCCTCTGCTACCATATTTACTAGCAAGTAGGTTATTAATACTAGTTTTGAGTTCATGCTATCCACAATAATCTGACCACCCTTATTCTTGTATATGGTTTATCTACAGGACAAATCTTTTATTTCCAGAATATTTTTTATGCGGAAGCAAGACCTCAATTGACACAAAATTTTTTGGCCACACACGGAGTTGTGAACATGTAAATAGCTAATCAAAATCCCATGTCAAATCAGCAGTAATTTTGTAATTATCGAAAAGATTCGTATATGTTGAGCGTTTATTTGCATATTTTTCATGTTATGATTTTGCTTGTTTATTTTGTGGCACGTCTTTGGAAACTCTTTGGGGTTAGGTTTCACATATGTTGTATTGTATAACTAGGTGTGCCTTTAAATACACAAGTTGCAACATCATGGTGTATTTATCAGTCGTCGAGAATTAGAATAAGTACACCAGATTCATTAAATTTGTAAACGATGCTCATATTACTTATAAACCTTTTGATAAAACTTGTAAACCTTGTTTTATAACTTGCAAACCAGGCACATGAAATCGAGTCATGCTCAATATGCAAGTCATGATGGCTTATAATAAAGACTTGTACACCAAGTTCATTAAACTTGTAAACTGTAACACCCTCCGAATTACCATATTTTACTCGAGTATCAACATAGTAATTAGAAAAGTATTACTTACATTCACAATCTATACTAGTCGAAAATAATTGAAATCAAATAATTCAGACACATATATGGCCAAACTCGTATATACATATATAAACATCATTTATAAGTTTGCAATGTGTACACCGCATCGATACTACATCGTTAACTTCTAAGCTCATCAGGAACTCAGTTCACAAAAGGAAGGAACACCTCCAGTATCTAATCTAACCTACTCAAAGTTGAGGTCTAGCAAAAGTTTGTACAAACAGAAATAAACCCCACAACATTTAACACGATAAATCTGCAGGTTAGAGGTTCACTAGTACTAAACTACCACTATATACATATCATGAGTCCCTGAAGATCTCACGTCCTACTAGATGAAACCGTTGGCTATCGGCATGATAGCCTCACCTCCACCTGGGGCATCAGGACCCTCTGATGGGTCTGAGTCTGAAGACGAGGATGAAGAGGGATCATCTGCTGGAGGAGTCTTTGGTGGTGCAGTGGGACCTCAAATATCACTTTGGGTGTGCCAAGTGGAGAGGCACACCATCATAAGGGAAAGCGAGGTCAAAGTCACCAGTAAATCCTGATGTACTAAAAGAGCGGCCGAAAAACACATAGACACGAACTTGCGAGTAACCCACTACATACAGAGAGTCAAGAGCAGGATCATAATGCCACACCCACTGTGGCGAGTCAAGGTAAAATACTAGTGACGGCATCTGCGGATCAGTTAACACCAAGTAAATGCAACCGTAGGGATGAGAATATTATAAAATCCTCGTAGGGTATTCCTCGGGTATAATGTGAAACACAATTGATAAGCTCATTCATGTGGGAATACTCATGCAAAACTATGTACAGCAATATCAAGGTATATACATCATGTAAAATCAAGTACAAGTATAATAATAATTCGTGCATTGTTCTTTTTCTCATTAACATAGGGAAGACTTAATCCCACATCAAGTGATGTCTGTAGTGGAATCACTCCACAAGAACTATTTACCATTAGGACATGAGCTCATTCCTATATGTCGATACGTCTACCGACTTATCAAATTCCCAGAAAAGCTCTTACTTTTGTCTTTCCCGTTCAACCACATAAGCCTTGTCTCTATTTTCCCCATATGTTAAAAATTGCACAACTAAAAGTCATGTTAATTTTCTTTTCTTTTCCTTTATCCTCACACTAATCACATAATGTACTCCTCCTTTCAAAGGTCTGCTTAGATCACAGGTAGGCATACAATTATGTTGGAGTCTCATCCATATCTCATCAACATTTCTTTCAAACAAATAGCATGCATTAACATGATATATACTTGTATCTAAAGCCATTCTATCATTAGTTCAAGACATTCTTACCGTTTTCAGCAATCAATGATTTATTACTCTAGAATTCAAAATTAATTTCCCTATCAAACAGCGAATTTAAGAGCCATAAAAATTCTCTATGACATGTCAATGTATCTAAAAGGCCCTGTACAAATTTCCAAACAACCGGTGTTCTCTAACCTTATCAAATAAGCTTTTCCAATCTGGTGGTTAGAGACCACTTGTTCACAGATTTAGATCAGGACTCTCATAATTTTCGACCCCACCAATTGATTAAATCAACTCAAAATAAAATTCACAGTTATAATTCAATGTATTATCAGCTTCCCATAAAATTTTCAAAGAGTAAACCCATCGTTTACTATGATAATAAAATCACACAATTTTACTGCCTCAGCTTCAATATTTCAGGCAGCATAGTCACAACTTCGGTTCTTGAATTTTTAAACACAGAAAAAGTACCCAGAATAACCCCAAATTTTTAATAGAGACCCCTAACATGGTAACTACATCCCATAAAATTTTCAACTGAATCTAAGATCTCTAGATATATTAGAAAATTCGACAAAATTTGCTGCTTGCTTCAAACCGGGATTTTCCAGCAACAATGTTCAAGAATCATGAATTTTTTTCAAGCAAAGAAAATCGTTCACATGACCCAAGGAAAATCATGGGGTTGTCTCAGGATGTTACCTTCAACATATAATTTTTATAGCCCATAAAATGGAACACAATTGCACCAGAAAATTTGTCAACAAGTTCTGCCTTGTTGAAATCCGAAAATCCAGCAAACTAATTCCAAGTCTCTCTTGATGTAAATGATTTTTCCACCACACCAAACACTCCACCAAAATTCATACATCAATATCAACATATGATTAACCAATAAAATCAGAAGTTTTAGGACAAAACCAATCAGAATTTTCAGAGGAAATTTTGAAACAAAAGAAGACAAATAAAACCCTACCCTTGAAAGCTAATGCTTCTTTAGCTTTTGTATACTTCAAGGTAGATGTTCTCCACCCCAAACTCTTGAAACACACCTAGATCCTCCACTAATCAGTGCTGAGTGAGGTACTAAAGTGAGGTTTTGAAAAATCTAATCGGTTATATTTGTAGAGGTTGAAGTGTAGAACAAGTTTGCTTAAGGAAGTTTTTGATTCTAGCAAGATTTGGTCTAGGATTTTGGAGGTTGAAATTTTCAAGGTTAGCAAAGGTTTTTGGATGAAGAAGGAATGAGTTTTGCTGCTGCTCTTCACTTGGCCGAGGATGATGATGAAAAAGATGTGATTAGGTGGGTTAAGTATATCTATTAAGGAGTGTTTTGATTGGTTGAAAAATAAAATATAATTTCTTTCCATTAAAAGGGTTTAAAATCAATGGCTAGGATTTGATCTTTCATCCAAGATGAAATCCTAGCCATTCACTTGGTATTCAAGTGGATATACTTCATTATTTTCAGATATTAACTAGTTTTGGTGTTAGAAATCGAACATGAAATTTCTACAAACAGTAAAACAGTGTACTGAGAAATCAAACATTGCCGAAAAATAATTTCGGGTATGAAATCATTATTCCTACCTATTTCTAAACATAATCTTATAATTTCTCAATTTTGGGCATCTCCGGGGCCCAATTCTAGGATTTCATTGCTCCTGGAGACTGTGGCGCCTGTAAGACACTATTCACATTTTTTTTTTTTTTTTGCTTCCTTGAGTTAGTCTCATCATTTCCACATTTATCAACATCCTAAAATTCTCATTAATAAAGCTTCATTTAATTTCTAAAAAGAATAGGGTATTACATTACCACCCACCTTAATAAAAATTTTGTCCTCAAAATTTCATACCTGTAAACAACTCCGGATAATCTTTCTTCATGCTTGATTCTAGTTCCCATGTATATTCTTCATTTCCAGGTCCACCCCAAGCCACTTTTACAAGTTGCACAGATTTATTTCTAAGTTGCCTGACTTCTCTATCGATGATCTGAATAGGAGGGGCTTGAAATGTCAAGTCATCCCTTAACTGTATCGATTCGGGCTCAATAATGTGGTGTGGATCTGGATGATACATTCGAAGTTGAGACACATGGAAAACATTATGAAGGTTTGATAAATGTGGAGGTAAGGCTATTTGGTAAGCAGCTGACCCAATTCGTCGGAGAATTTGAAAAGGACCTATGAACCTGGGTGACAACTTTTTAACTCTAAGGGCTCTACCTACTCCAGTAGTGGGCGTGACCTTCAAGAATACATGTTCTTCCTCTTGAAACTCTAAAGGTTTCCTTCGAGTATCTGCGTAGCTCTTTTGACGATTTTGCGCAGTGCGAATTTTACTCCTGATCTTTTGGATCTGCTCCGTCGTTTGGTTAACAAGGTCGGGCCCCAGCAATCCTGCCTCCCCTGAGTCATACCAACATAATGGAGATTGGCATTTTCTTCCATATAGTGCTTCATATGGGGCCATGCCAATGCTAGCGTGATGGCTGTTATTATAAGCAAATTCAACCAATGGAAGTAACTTATCCCAACTTCCTTTTTGCTCAATCACGCACGTCCTCAACATGTCTTCCAGGGTTTGTATGGTTCGTTCTGTTTGTCCGTCGACCTGGGGATGGTAGGCGATTTAAACAAAGTTTGGTTCCAAAGGCCTTTTGAAAAGCTCCCCAAAATCTCAAGTAAATCGGGATCTCTGTAAACTATAGAAGAAGGAACACCGTGTAGCCTGACTATCTCTTGGATGTACAAAGAAGCTAACTTATCCAAAGGAAAATTAGCCTTAATGGGTAAGAAATGAGCAGACTTAGTCAATCTATCTACTATAACCCATATAGCATCATGACTTGACGATGTCCTTGGCAAACCCATTACAAAGTCCATCGAGATACTTTCCCACTTCCATTCTGGGATTTCCAAAGGTTGCAGGGTTCCAGCTGGTTTTTGGTGTTCTATTTTAACTTTCTGACAAGTTAAGCACTTCCTGACAAAATCTTCTATGTCTTTCTTCATCCTTGGCCACCAAAACATTTTCTTGAGATCCGCATACATCTTACTAGTCCCTGGGTGTATAGTGAATTCACCCCTATGAGCTTCCTTTAAGATCTTATTTCTCAGATTGCCACTTGCAGGTACACATACCCTATCCATGTATCTCCATATACCTTGTTGATCTTGAGTAAATCTTGGCAACTCCTTTGTATGAAGTGATCTTAACATCTCATGGAACTCTGGATTTTCGCGTTGTGCGGCCAAAATCCATCCTTTGAACTCACTTGTTACTTTTATCTGACCTAATACAACACCTTGAGGGGTTACAGACATATCTAGACTAAGCTTCCGAAAACTTTCCACTAACTCCGCCTCTTTAATCCTCAAGCATGCTACACTTAAGGATTTTCTGCTTAGGGCATCGGCAACAACATTTGCCTTGCCTGGATGGTAATTCAGACTAAAATCATAATCCTTGAGGAATTCCATCCATCTTCGTTGTCTCATGTTCAATTCTTTCTGGTCAAAGAGATATTTCAAGCTTTTGTGGTCCGAGAAAACATTGAACTGCACACCATAAAGGAGATGTCGCCAAATCTTTAGGGCAAAAACCACAGCTGCAAGTTCAAGGTCATGGGTGGGATAGTTGACTTCGTGGGGTTTCAACTGCCGAGAAGCGTAGGCGACCACTTTTCGATTTTGCATCAATACACATCCTAAACCCTTATTAGAAGCATCACAATAAACCTCAAAGGGTTCATGGGGGTGGGTAATACTAATCTGGAGCCGTGGTCAACTTTTGTTTCAATTCACGAAAATTATTTTCACATTCCGATGTCCACTTGAATAGAGCATTCTTTCGGGTTAACTTAGTCAAAGGTAGGGCTATCTGAGAAAAACTCATAATAAAACGCCTATAGTATCCAGCTAACCCTAGGAAACTTCGAACCTCTGTCACTGTTGTAGGTCGTTCCCAATGCACTACTGATTCCACTTTACTGGGATCTACGGAGATTCCCCTCGTGATACCACATGACCTAAAAATCTAACCTCTTCCATCCAAAATTCACATTTTGACAACTTAGCATACAACTTCTGCTCCCTTAGGATCTATAACACAACCCGAAGATGCTCTGCATGTTCTTCCTCCGTCCTTGAATAAATGAGTATATCATCTATGAAGACAACTACAAATTTATCCAAGTATGGTCGAAAGATTCGGTTCATATAATCCATAAATCTTCTTTGGAGCATTCGTCAGTCCAAAAGACATCACCCTATACTCGTAATGCCCATACCGAGTTCTAAAAGCAGTTTTGGAGATATCCTCCTCCCGAACTCAAATTTGGTGGTAGCCTGATCTAAGATCAATCTTTGAGAATATAGTTGCCCTTCTCAATTGATCCATAAGGTCATCAATCCTTGGCAAAGGATATTTGTTCTTCACCGTTACCTTGTTCAACTGCCTATAGTCCACACAAAGCCTCATACCCCCATCCTTTTTCTTTACCGTAAGAACAGGGCTCCCACGGGGAGGCACTTGGTCTAATGAAATGCTTCCCTAATAATTCTTCAATTTGTGACTTTAATTCCTTCAACTCTAAAGGGGACATTCTATAAGGAGCAATTGAAATAGGACCCGCTGGAACCAACTCAATGGAAAATTCAATCTCTCGTTCAGAGGAAATTAGGAATATCCTCTGGAAAGACATCTGGATATTCTCTAACCACCGAATCTTACTTAATTCGTGGTCACCTTGATTTCACTGGTGAGAGAAGAACATATTCCTGATGATCTATTTTGTTTGGGTTGAGTGTTACTAAGTCTAAATAAAAAGAAAAAGCAACCACAGGAATAGAAGGTAATGTAGAAAGAAATATAGGAGTTTTGTCTGGACAGAGCAAAACAAGGTAATTAGAAACTAACCAATCCAAGCCTAAGTTTACCGCTAAACCAGACAAAGGAAGACAAACTAAATTGGCAAGAAATTCCTAGCACCTATTTGAAGAGGAAGGCTCATACATGCATAACAAGTTCTAATAGGACTAGCAGTAGGAGTGGACACAAGGAGATCATAAGGTAATTCAGACACAGATAATTGTAATTTTTGTACACAGTCATAGGATATAAAAGAATGACTGGCGCCCGTATCATACAGTACATCCAGGATATTACCATTTATTTCACACTTACCTCGGATCAGATCGGTAGATTGAGAAGCTTCTTTGGCACTTATAGTAAAAACGCGTCCATGTTGTTGTGGTCTAGAGGCGGGCTGCCGGCCTCTCTTGTCGGGACATTCAAATATTTTGTGTCCTGGCTTCCCACATCCAAAGCAAACAATTTGTGTTGCCCAGCAAGGCCGATTCCCATGATTCTTCCCACATTTAGGGCAATCTTTCCCTGCCTCAGGTCTTGAAAATTGAAGTTGTTTCCCTTTGTTATTGTTGTTGTTATTGTTGGGTGGAATTCTTCTCCAGGGTTGGTTGATAGGCTTGAATCGAGGGCCTTGAGGTGCTAATCCCCTTCTAGCATTGTTTTGGGCATGCTTGAAATTTATCAGCTTCTTGTTAGACTCCTCTGCACGTCGACATTTATTTACCAAAGTAGGATAGTCTCTGATCTCTAGGAGACTTACAGCTGCTTCTATATCTTCTCGTAGACCTCCTTCATATTTCATGCATTTCCAAGCTTCATCCGGATCACGCTGGTAAATTGTAGAAAACTTGCAGAGCTCCTCAAATTTAGCGGTGTACTCTGCTACACTCATAGGTCCTTGTTTAAGGGCCATGAACTCCAACTCTTTTGCATTTCTCACAGAAGTAGGAAAATACTTGCAGTAGAAGGCTTCCTTGAAAATGTCCCAAGTAACTTCAGTTTGGGAAGCTTCAAATAACCTCCTAGTGCCAACCCACCAGAATTCTGCATCTGCTTCCAACATGTAGGTGGCAAAAGCCACTTTTTGGGTCTCTGTGCACGGGAGAACTGAGAAGATCTTCTCCATAGCCTTAACCCATTCCTCTGCCTTACTTGGGTTGAAGGCTCCTCGAAATGGCGGGGGAGTTGCCTTCCTGAACTCAGCAAACTTCTGATACTCTACATCAACCTCATTCACTGAAGGGCTATTGGCTGGATTTTGCCTTTCGTTGCGATTCAGCTGCTCCATCATTCGGGTAGCAGCTGTAGCTTGTTCCCTCATGGCAGCCGCCATCTCACGGAAAGTATTCATCATGTCGGCATCATTTCCTGCTCCACGCCTAGTTTGCCGATTCGAAGTCATTGATTCCTATCACACCAAACAAAATATTGAGTTGATCAGGCTCAATACCAAGCTAAGTGTAGCAGTAACCCACAACATTCTAAATCAGCAGTCATACATGTATATAAAATCATAATGTATGACAATTTCTAAGAAAACATAGCCGGTCCAATCCTCAGGCTTATAGGATAGTCCGGCTCTGATACCATAATGTAACACCCTCCGAATTACCATATTTTACTCGAGTATCAACATAGTAATTAGAAAAGTATTACTTACATTCACAATCTATACTAGTCGAAAATAATTGAAATCAAATAATTTAGACACATATATGGCCAAACTCGTATATACATATATAAACATCATTTATAAGTTTGCAATGTGTACACCGTCTTGATACTACATCGTTAACTTCTAAGCTCATCAGAACTCGATTCACAAAAGGAAGGAACACCTCCGATTATCTAATCTAACTCGCTCAAAGTTGAGGTCTAGCAAAAGTTTGTACAAGCAGAAATAAAGCCCACAACATTTAACACGATAAATCTGCAGGTTAGAGGTTCACTAGTACTAAACTACCACTATATACATATCATGAGTCCCTGAAGATCTCACGTCCTACTAGATGAAACCGCTGGCTATCGGCATGATAGCCTCACCTCCACTGGGCATCGGGACCCTCTGATGGGTCTCAGTCTCAAGACGAGGATGAAGAGGGATCATCTGGCTGGAGGGGTCTTTGGTGGTGCAGTGGGACCTCAAATATCCTTGGGTGTGCCAAGTGGAGAGGCACACCATCATAAGGGAAAGCAGGTCAAAGTCACCATAAATACCGATGTACTAAAAGAGCGGCGAAAAACACATAGACACGAACTTGCGAGTAACCCACTACATACAGAGAGTCAAGAGCAGATCATAATGCCACACCCATCGTGGCGAGTCAAGGTAAAATACTAGTGACGGCATCTGCTGGATCTGGTTAACACCAAGTAAATGCAACCGTAGGGATGAGAATATTATAAAATCCTCGTAGGGTATTCCCTCAGGTATAATGTGAAACACAATTGATAAGCTCATTCATGTGGGAATACTCATGCAAAACTATGTACAGCAATATCAAGGTATATACATCATGTAAAATCAAGTACAAGTATAATAATAATTTGTGCATTGTTCTTTTTCTCATTAACATAGGGAAGGCTTAATCCCACATCAAGTGATGTCTGTAGTGGAATCACTCCACAAGAACTATTTACCATTAGGACATGAGCTCATTCCTATATGTCGATACGTCTACCGACTTATCAAATTCCCAGGAAAGCTCTTACTTTTGTCTTTCCCGTTCAACCACATAAGCCTTGTCTCTATTTTCCCCATATGTTAAAAATTGCACAACTAAAAGTCATGTTAATTTTCTTTTCTTTTCCTTTATCCTCACACTAATCACATAATGTACTCCTCCTTTCAAAGGTCTGCTTAGATCACAGGTAGGCATACAATTATGTTGGAGTCTCATCCATATCTCATCAACATTTCTTTCAAACAAATAGCATGCATTAACATGATATATACTTGTATCTAAAGCCATTCTATCATTAGTTCAAGACATTCTTACCGTTTTCAGCAATCAACAGATTTATTACTCTAGAATTCAAAATTAATTTCCCTATCAAACAGCGAATTTAAGAGCCATAAAAATTCTCTATGACATGTCAATGTATCTAAAAGGCCCTGTACAAATTTCCAAACAAACGGTGTTCTCTAACCTTATCAAATAAACTTTTCCAATCTGGTGGTTAGAGACCACTTGTTCACAGTTTAGATCAGGACTCTCATAATTTTCGACCCCACCAATTGATTAAATCAACTCAAAATAAAATTCACAGTTATAATTCAATGTGTTATCAGCTTCCCATAAAATTTTCAAAGAGTAAACCCATCGTTTACTATGATAATAAAATCACACAATTTTACTGCCTCAGCTTCAATATTTCAGGCAGCATAGTCACAACTTCGGTTCTTGAATTTTTAAACACAGAAAAAGTACCCAGAATAACCCCAAATTTTTAATAGAGACCCCATAACATAGTAACTACATCCCATAAAATTTTCAACTGAATCTAAGATCTCTAGATATATTAGAAAATTCGACAAAATTTGCTGCTTGCTTCAAACCGGGATTTTCCAGCAACAATGTTCAAGAATCATGAATTTTTTTCAAGCAAAGAAAATCGTTCACATGACCCAAGGAAAATCATGGGGTTGTCTCAGGATGTTACCTTCAACATATAATTTTTATAGCCCATAAAATGGAACACAATTGCACCAGAAAATTTGTCAACAAGTTCTGCCTTGTTGAAATCCGAAAATCCAGCAAACTAATTCCAAGTCTCTCTTGATGTAAATGATTTTTCCACCACACCAAACACTCCACCAAAATTCATACATCAATATCAACATATGATTAACCAATAAAATCAGAAGTTTTAGGACAAAACCAATCAGAATTTTCAGAGGAAATTTTGAAACAAAAGAAGACAAATAAAACCCTACCCTTGAAAGCTAATGCTTCTTTAGCTTTTGTATACTTCAAGGTAGATGTTCTCCACCCCAAACTCTTGAAACACACCTAGATCCTCCACTAATCAGTGCTGAGTGAGGTACTAAAGTGAGGTTTTGAAAAATCTAATCGGTTATATTTGTAGAGGTTGAAGTGTAGAACAAGTTTGCTTAAGGAAGTTTTTGATTCTAGCAAGATTTGGTCTAGGATTTTGGAGGTTGAAATTTTCAAGGTTAGCAAAGGTTTTTGGATGAAGAAGGAATGAGTTTTGCTGCTGCTCTTCACTTGGCCGAGGATGATGATGAAAAAGATGTGATTAGGTGGGTTAAGTATATCTATTAAGGAGTGTTTTGATTGGTTGAAAAATAAAATATAATTTCTTTCCATTAAAAGGGTTTAAAATCAATGGCTAGGATTTGATCTTTCATCCAAGATGAAATCCTAGCCATTCACTTGGTATTCAAGTGGATATACTTCATTATTTTCAGATATTAACTAGTTTTCGGTGTTAGAAATCGAACACTGAAATTTCTACAAACGGGCGAAACAGTGTACCCGAGAAATCAAACATTGCCCGAAAAATAATTTCGGGTATGAAATCATTATTCCTACCTATTTCTAAACATAATCTTATAATTTCTCAATTTTGGGCATCTCCGGGGCCCAATTCTAGGATTTCTTTGTTCCGGACACTGGGCCTGTAAGACACTATTCACGTTTTTTTTTTTTTTTTTTGCTTCCTTGAGTTAGTCTCATCATTTCCACATTTATCAACATCCTAAAATTCTCATTAATAAAGCTTCATTTAATTTCTAAAAAGAATAGGGTATTACATAAACCACCCTAGCTAAACTTGTAAACCTTTTGATAAAACTTGTAAACCATATTAAAGAACTTGTAAACTAGGCACACAAAACCTTGAGTCATACTCAATATGCAAGTCACGATGGCTTATAATAAAGACTTGTACAACATGTTCATAAACTTGTAAACCATGCTCATATTACTTGTAAACCTTTTGATAAAATTTGTAAACCATGTTTAAGAACTTGTAAACCAGGCACATGAAACCTTAAGTCATGCTCAATATGCAAGTCACGATGGCTTATAATAAAGACTTGTACACTAGGTTCATTAAACTTGTAAACCATTCTCGTTAAGCTTGTAAACCTTTTGATGAAACTTGTAAACTTGGCACCTAATACATGATTTTTATTAACAGCTTTCCAACTGCACACTAAAGTCCTGAAATGGAAAAACATTGCATTAGTACATTGGATCATCATCGGACTAATCACTATCAGTTGAATACTCTGAGCTATTTTCTATGGCCTCCAAATGAACATGAGTTTCACTATAATCAAATGCACTTCTCCCACAAGTTGCATCTTGAATTGCCCTATATTAGTTGAGCCTAATTTGCATATGCTTATTCTCGTGTTAAATCATATTAACAGCCTTCTCTAGTATGACATTAGTGTCTTGATTAACAAGTCGTAAACAACACCTTGGCCTTTGCATGATTTGCATATACAGTTCAGAATATAACCTATAATCAAAAATAAAAAAATGTAAACTAAAAAACCAATGGTTTACAGTCTTCACATAATTCATAGTCAAATTCCAAGTATTTGCAACCACTTTAGAACTTTGAGGAGCCACTTTATGCAAGCAACTTGGTTTACAAAGATTATTACACTTCCTCTATAATCCTTAAGCAATAGTTTACAAGTTCTTTTGCACTTGGTTTACAAGTTTTAAGCAATACTATATCTTACAAATCATTTGCACTTAATTTACATGACTTGTAAACTAGTACTTAAAACTTGTAAACTAGTCTTAAAACTTGTAAACCCATAGCAAAAAACTTGTAAACCAGAGGCTAAATACTCTCCCAACTACATTTTATTGTAGATAGTATTCACATAATTCAGAATCAAATTCCAAGTATTTACAGCCACTTCAAAACTTTGAGAAACCACTTTGTGCAAGCAACTTGGTATGCAAAGCTTATTACACTTGGTTTGTAAGTCTTAAGTAATGGTTTACAAGTATTATTGCACTTGGTTTATAGGTTTTCAGCAATGCTAAATTTTACAAAATATTTGCACTTGATTTATAAGACTTGTAAACCCGTGCTTCATACTTGGAAACCTTGTGTAAAAAACTTGCAAACTTATGAGAAAGAACTTGTAAACCAGTGGTAAAAACATCCCCAACTACATTTTATTGTGGACAGTGTTCATATAACTTAGAATCAGATTCGAAGCATTTCTAGCCATTTCAGAACTTTGACGAGCCATTTTGTGCTAGAAACTTGATTTACAAGTTCAGTAAGTCTTAAGCAAAGGTTTACAAATTGAATCTACTTAATTTACAAGTATTTTACACTTATTTTGGCAAGTTTTAAACAAAGCTCAAATTTATAAATTATTTGCACTTTGTTTACAAGACTTGTAAACCCATCCTTAAAACTTGTAAACCACGTTAAGAAACTTGAAAATCGGTGCTTAAAACTTGTAAACTGCCTTCGAAACCGATTTAGCATTACTTTACCAGTTATGGAGCCATTCTACGAGTTTATTGAACAATAAATCATTCATTCTCTATTTACCAATCACATTTAGCTCCAACCATATGAACAACAAATACAGAAATATCGCACGTCAAAAGAGAGGCAAGATAAAAATGAGGAACCCATATACCTTATTAGTAAGACTGTAGCAAAGCTGGCAGTGAATATGTGCTCGTTCTGGACAGAAAACCTGGAGGGAGCTGAGAGAGAGTGAGAGAAAGAAATGTGTTCTTTTCTCTCTTTAAAAATGCCAAAACATGAGTGCAGGAGGAGCTGAGAGAAAGCAAGAGAAAGAAATGTGTTCTTTTCTCTCTTTAAAAATGTCAAAACATGATAAAGTTTGGCCAATTTTCAATTTTGCCACTGCTCATACCCATACCTCTGTTTTACCACTGCTTTGTCGTTTTCTTCCATTTTATACGGTGGAGACCATAGATGTCCATATTTGTGGTGTTCAACAAACATTACTCGACAACGAGCAGGAGCATAGCGATTCCTAACGAGCCTAGCCAAATGGCTGGACCCACCGAGAGAGGGGCCTGTGTGTGCTACATAAAGAAGGTCACACATGTTGTTCTTGTGAATTTTGAGCTTAGAAAATATTTTCTTGTGAAGTATAAATGAATAAATATATTAATCTTAATATTTCTTTATTCTGTCAAGTTATTTTGTTAGTAAGATTTATAAGATCTTTAGTGGTTAAAATAATTTTGTTTGTGTTGTAATAAATGATTAAAAATTTGGATGAAATTTAATATATATTAATAATATAGCAAAAATAAATTTTGAAAGATAGATAAATGATTTTTTATAAACAATTATTAAGAATTCTAAGAAAAATTAAAAACTATTAATATATTCTTTTACCATTGTCATCCAATTAAAACAACATATTTGTAAGACTTTTTAAGTAGTAAATATAAAATTTAACAATTTTTGTTAATGTGACAAAACATATTGAATAATAGTATAAAAAAGTTTTATATTGTCAAGGTATAGGAATTAAACTCAACAATTCAACTCATACTATGCATTAATTACATAGTTTAATTTTTATACACTAACAATGTAAAAGTTTTTTGTTATTGAATCATGTATTATTATATTAACAAAAGTAGTTGAATTTTATATTTATTGCTTAAAAAGTTATTCAAATGTGATGATTATGCATAGAAATTGAACTCTTAATTAAAAAAAAATGCTCCATTTTTTTCAACGTTAACATTACTATAATTAATTGGCCTGCAATTAGAGGTGGAAGTAGGTGAGGCGACTTGTTAAGGGTCTTTGGCTTAACCTATTTAGTAAACAAGATATGAGAATTCAACCAAGACCAACAATATTCGAGCTCAATTACAAGGTGTGGATGATCTAATGGCAAGCTAGAGCAAAATGGATAAAAGAAGCTTTGCATGGCCTAGTCATGGAAGCAAAAGCCTAAAGCAATTTGGTTGAGCATGAGCTCCTAAAATGGACCACTCTTATTTAGCTTAAAGAATAGCCAAGTCTAATATGAAGAAGTCATTTTGAGACCCAAGATGAAGCCTTATTCGAGTGATCAAGTTGTCAATAGATTGAGCTAGAATAATTAGTTTTAATTGGGTGTAATTTGTCTTATTTTCTTGTCATTTGCATGCACCTATCAATATCTCTAATTTCAGAAGTTTTTTAGTTGTTTTCAAAGTTAGTTTTAAGTGTTTTAAGAGTTCCTAGGCAATTATGATAGATAGTGGGTAAGTTATTTGTGTTTTCAATGATAGTAGGACTTTAATATTTAGTGGATTATGTAGAGGCCGCAACTCAATGTTTCTACAATCCACTTAATATTACAAATAGGAACTCACTGTAAAATATAAGGCAGATTATGAATAGACTTTTTTAGAGTTTTCTCTCATTGTGAGAAATTCCTTTTTATTCTTGGATAAAGAATTAAATCTGATCTTATCAAGGCAACTTGTGACGATCTAGCTAATACTTATCACTCACCTTCTCATCTTTTTCTTGAACGTGGCATCGATATCTTTCTAATCAAACACAAACAAACTCAAACACAACCCTAAACTCTAACTTGAAAGTGCAAGGCTATCCCGGTTTATATTAGTTGTTGATTCAAGCCATTCAACTCAAACAAAGCTAAATCATATCACAAGATAAGTTAAGGTATTTCAAAAAAGCTGTTATAGCTATTACTAATAGACTTAATAGGCTAGCCTACCCATATTATCATTATTTATATGATTATTATTAATTAATAATAATATTTATAAGGCCATGAAGAAGGTCAAATAGATCTAAGTTTAGGTCATTTTTTAAAAATACAAATCAAATCTATTTAAATCAAGATGTAAACTATTTTCAGTCGGACTGCAATTACCAAAAACACAAAAACTTTTTTATTTTTGGTCCGGAAAATTTAAAAACTTGGTGGTCCCTACTACCTCCCTGCGCCTTTCGCTTTTCCAATCTTAAGAACAAGCACACTCTCTATAAATCCACCCTCTGCCTCCGAACTCTCACAAGTTACAACACTACTGCTCCTTAAGACGGCGCTGTTCTCTTTCTATCCCTTTCTCTGTTTCTGTCTTTCTGTTTCCTCGTTTGTTCCTTTTTCAGTTTGGGCTATTTCTGAAGCGGTCTGCTTTCGTGTCCGCCACCTAGGTGTGTTCACAAGAAGGCCAACCTTTTTTTTTTTTTTTCAGATTTTGGTTATGCGATTCGAATCTCCTCAATCTGTTCAATCACCATTTCCTTCTTCTCGCTCTTAAAATCCATTCCATCTTCACCCAAAGTCTGGATCTTATTTCTTCCCAACTGAAAAAATTCCCAGATCTGTCTCATTTATTGCCAAAACCCATCTCCTACCCTGTAAAAAAAATCCCACCCTTCCTTCATTTCTCGATAAACTCCTACTCTCACTTTCATGTGCGTTTAGTGTAATAGAACCTGGATACCGAGCGGTTGGTTGAAATAATAAGAGTTTCTATAAATACCAAAAAACTCGTCAAACATAAATAAACACATCACTTGATAATCATAAGCAAACAGAAAGGTTGAAAAAACAGAAAATACAGAACAAAGAAAGGTTGTTTTCTCGTTTGAACAATGTCAAACTCTCTCTCGCTAAAGTTCTCGGCTCTCAACAACCCCCAGCTCAATGGTCTCGGAAACCGTAACACGCGCCTGCGTCCGGTCACGAGACTCGCCGGCCTCCGAAGCAGAGTCAGGCGGTGCTACGCTTCGTCCACGTTAGTGGACAAGAAGAGGCTCTTCGGCCCGCGGTTGCGTTCAAGTGGGTCCGAAAGGATCCACTTGAGGCAACCGACGGGGCCAGGTCGGACACCAAAGCTCAAGGTGGCGGTCAGATCAGCATTCTCGGCGGTGCCGGAGAAGCCGCTGGGGCTGTACGATCCCGCAATGGATAAGGACTCGTGTGGTGTGGGGTTTGTTGCAGAGTTGTCTGGTCAAAGTAGCCGCAAAACGGTGAGCAAGTTGGTTGTTTTTGGTTTCGGTTCGGGTGCATGTGCCTACTGTATTTTTTACTTTTTTGGATGTATATGTTTGGGTTGTGTGATGTGCACAGGTGACGGATGCGTTAGAGATGTTGGTGCGCATGACGCACAGAGGTGCTTGCGGATGCGAGGCAAACACTGGAGATGGAGCTGGAATTCTTGTGGCTCTGCCTCATAAGTTTTACAAGGAGGTACGTTTTGTTTGATAGCGTCCTTTTCCTTTTCTTTTTCTTTTTCTCTCTTCATTTTATATTTTAGTTTCTTGTTTTTGCAAATATCTTCCTGTATTTTCTGTTCTTGTTTTGAGGTTGGTGGTCCTCTTCGGGGGAGAGAATCTGATGTTTTTAGTTTCGTTTGATTTTGCTGATGTTTCTATTTATTTACTATTATTTACTCTTTAACTTGTTTTTGAAGGCTTTTTACTTTTGAAAATTCAGAATAAGTCAGTAATTTCTCTATTACGGAATGGATCATTTAATGCGTTTCTACAAGAGTAGTGGCTGTATTTGCTTTCTCATTTCCTTCTCTCTTATTTATTATTCTTAGTATTTTTGTTCTTTTGTGGAAACTCGAAGCCTGCCTTGCATTTTTTTTTTATTCTGGTATTTGTTTGAATAGCGTTAGTGTTTGTAAACGTTATTATTGCGTTGTTCGAAATGGAGAAAATCAAGAAGGGAGCTGTTATTTGTACGCATAATGGCAACGCACTGCTCGACCACTTTTTGCATCCACCATTCAAAACATGATATTCTTATTTTAAAAAATTTCATTTCTTTTTATTCACGACATCCAAAAGTGTGTCGACTGCAGTGTGTCAATTTTGTAAGTCCATGCATTATTTCCCAATCAAGAAAATTATACAATTTAATTTCTATATATTAATAATAATATAAATATTTATACTTTTAGTTTTACATTTATGACTTAAAAAATTATTACAATTAAGTTAAGATTTTATAAAAAATTTTAGGCTGTCTTTATATACAAATTAACATCAAACTACAAAATTTAATTTTAGTTTTTATTTCTATAATCTTCATATTTTTTTTCATAAAATCCTGACAGAATAATAAAAGATAGCAATTGAAAAATTGTTTCTGAAAATCCAACACACGCTAGTTTCTTAAGTATGGCCTCTTTAATCGTCTATATTGAAAAAATACAACTGGAAGAGCTCTTTCTGTTTGCTCAAACGGAGTATACCCAAATGGGGCAGAGATACATGTGGTTAATTGAACTCATGATTTAAAAAAAGAATGAAAAAATATATTAATTATTTAAAAGGAGCATCAATTGAATTTATAAATTGTCTTATATATTTCTTTTCCCCTGCTCTCTTGCTTCTAGAAATCAAAGAAATATTTTTCATTCCATATGTTCGTTAACACTTTCCCGTATTCCTTTTGATTTTTTTTTCAAATGAGTTCTTTTTTTATGTGAGATTATTACCTGCAACAACTTTTCGGCGAAGGGGAAAATACCAAAACATAATACTTCAATTCCATCAATAGAAGTTTCGATGCATTGATTCCATTGGTCTATAACCTTTAGTAGACCATAATCTATGTTGCATAGGAATGGATACGTTACCTGTACCGGGTATGGATACAGGTACAGAGTATGAAAATATTTCAAAAACTAGGTTATGAGTATGAGAAGATATATTATAAAAATAAAAAATTGTAACTAATAAAATAATTATATTATAAAATAAATGATTTTTTTATTATGCCCAAGTAAAAATATATAAAGAAACACTAGATTTGAAAGGATAAAATAGTAGTTTAATTCATTTAATTATAAAATTTAATGTCTTATAAGGATTAATTTGCATTTAAGTAATATTTACTTTATAAAATTGTTGATTAACAAGTGCCCAATAAGTACCGATACTGGATAAGTATCAGGTACGGGTATGATAACCATTTTGGACTACCCTGCATAATCAAGGAAAATCTTTGATTTATTCGGACTTGGTAGTATCTTTTCACCTCCTCATTTAAAAGAGGTTAATGATTTTATTGAATTTACTTCATTGCAGGTAGTAGATTTTGAGCTTCCTCCCCAACGAAAATATGCAGTTGGCATGCTTTTCTTGCCTCAATCTGATACACGTAGGAAGCAAAGCAAAAATATATTTGAAAAGGTAAATCTAATTCTGAAGTTTCTTTGACACTATGCCATTTTTGTTCATTTTTCTGGCCTTTATCTGCCAGTTGTAATCATGCTGAGGTTGTCCACTAACAAGAACTGGTTTTTAACAATTTTGTATTATTTTCATTTTGCTAGTTCCGTTGTTGTGATTTTATATTGTTGTTACTTGTTTGTATTCATGCTTTGCTTGTGTTCAGGTTGCTGAGAGCCTTGGCCACTCAATTCTTGGTTGGCGCTCTGTGCCCACAGATAACACAGGATTGGGCAAATCAGCCCTGCAGACTGAACCTGTGATTGAACAGGTGCTTCTTACTCCAAGTTCTCAATCAAAAGTTGATTTGGAAAAACAGGTATGTTTACTACATCTTGACATTGGTGGCAAGACATTTGCATCAAAATAGCTTTTATAAGTCAACATTTTGACTGTACTGGAGTTGTTCCTAAGGAAATGAATTAATAAATAAATAACTTCAGTGAATGTTATGATTTAGACACAGTATCCTGGTGAAAGTGGACTTCATTTCTAAACAAAACATTTTTTAAGAATTTTTTTTTGTTTTGCTCATTTCGCCTTCCTACGATTAATTTTCAGTGAGATTTGAGTAGCTTTTTTCTCTATTTTAACGGATAATTGGTTTATTCTTTGAAGATGTACATATTAAGGAAGCTCGGCATGGTTGCTATTACATCTGCATTGAATCTCGAAAATGATGGCATTACTGATTTCTATATCTGTTCACTTTCATCAAGGTGTGTTGTCAAGGGGCAACCTCATTTTTTTGGGAATTAAATTATGTTTACAACCTGCGTTTTCTAAATCAGGTTCAAATTTCTTATGGTTTATCCAATTTTGTACAGGACTGTTGTTTACAAAGGACAGCTTACACCAGCTCAGTTGAGGGATTATTATTTTACAGACCTTGGCAATGAAAGGTTTACGAGCTACATGGCCCTGGTAAATATATTATCCATTAACCTATCTTCTTTCTCCACTAACTCTATACTCCAACAAACAGCATGGGAACAACCAGTAACTGAAGAGAAGCAAGGTTGGGGAATGACTTCTGAGGCATTGAGGTTTGAATGATCTCTTAAGTTCTTCCGCTTCCTTGATTACTATTTGAGTTTGGATACTTGGATTGGATGCAATGGTTGAGTTGGGAAGAAAGTTCATTATCAAGATAATCATATTTACAGAAATTTCTTCTGATGCTTTCTGTCGTTAGTTGGTCGGGAGGATGATATATCTTCAAGGTGGTGGAGGGAAAAATCATATTTGTGGAAGTGTACAGGGTTTCTGGAGTTTCATCTGGCACTTCATTTTCTGTTTATATTGAAGTTCCCAGGAGAAATCTTCATTTATGCATTTGGCTTTCGATGTTAGTTTCAGTAATGTAATAAGAATTTATCCGTTAAGACTGACAATTTGGTACACTTGTGTGCAGATACATTCACGATTTTCAACAAATACTTTCCCTAGCTGGGATCGTGCCCAGCCTATGCGCATATTAGGCCACAATGGAGAAATTAACACTCTCAGAGGCAACATCAACTGGTATGCCATGAATAAGTTTTTTCTTACTATAGTTAATGGTATGATGAATAAGAATGAATGATATATTGCATTGCAACTTTAAACGGTGTATCAGTATTGTCTCAGTACTACTGAAATGTATGAATCAGAGAGTAAATATTGTTTGTTAGTAGTTATTGCATGGCTTTTCCTGTTTTATTCTTCCTTTTAAATCTTATTTTTTCAACAGATACTGTGTTCCAGTTTAGTGTGCCATAAGTTTGATGTAGTTATGGGTGGGTGTAACAGCATTTATTGTTGTGTTGGGTGTGATGTACTCATCGTGGACTGATCAATGCAGAATGTATCACCTAATTTGGTATATTTTGTAGGATGAACGCACGTGAGGGCTTACTGAAGTGCACAGAGCTTGATTTATCAGAGAATGAGTTAAAGAAGCTTTTGCCCATTGTGGATGCAAATTCATCTGATTCGGGTGAATTTTTATCCAAGTCTTTTTATTATTTTTCTAGACAATGTTTACAAATTGATATTGAATCTCATGGGAAGTTTTTCTTTTCCAGGTGCTTTTGACGGTGTGCTTGAGTTTTTGGTTCAATCCGGAAAAAGTCTTCCAGAAGCTGTTATGATGATGATTCCTGAGGCATGGCAAAATGACAAAAACATGGATCCGCAGCGTAAAGCATTTTATGAATACTACTCGGCCCTCATGGAGCCATGGGATGGGCCAGCTCTTATATCATGTAAGTTTTCTGGGACTGCAGTTGCATGTCATGTCCAAGTCCTGATATTGGATTTGATTGCGCACTAATATAATATCATTATAGTCACCGATGGTCATTATCTCGGAGCAACGTTGGATAGGAATGGATTGCGACCAGGCCGATTCTATGTCACCCACAGTGGACGAGTTATAATGGCAAGTGAAGTTGGAGTTGTAGATATTCCTCCTGAAGATGTGTGTAGGAAAGGAAGACTAAATCCTGGTATGATGCTTCTGGTGGATTTTGAGAAGCACATTGTTGTAGATGATGATGCCTTAAAGGAACAGTACTCATTGGTAAGGCCTTATGGTGATTGGCTCAAAAGCAAAAGATTGAACTCAAAGACATAGTTGACTCTGTTCACGAATCTGAAAGAGTGGCACCAACCATAGCAGGAGTGCCTCCAGTAAGTATAATAAAAAGAAGTCATGGTTAAATTCTCGTAACTTTCTCATTGACCAGACTAAGTATTACATCTTCCTTGAACTACAGCTTTCTAAGGATGAAGTGGATATAGAAAATATGGGAATTCATGGTTTACTGGCTCCATTGAAAGCTTTTGGGTATGCAGCATCCATCGTGCGTACTTCTCTCCATTTTATCCACTTCATTTAAAGTTTTCTTTTAATATATGTATTCTGCTCTATTCATGCAGATATACGGTTGAATCATTGGAAATGCTATTACTTCCCATGGCAAAAGATGGTGTAGAGGCCCTTGGGTCAATGGGAAATGATACTCCATTAGCAGTCATGTCTAATAGAGAAAAACTTACTTTTGAGTACTTCAAACAAATGTTTGCTCAAGTGACAAACCCTCCAATTGATCCTATTCGAGAGAAAATAGTTACTTCCATGGAATGCATGGTTGGCCCAGAAGGTGACCTGACAGAAACCACAGAGGAACAATGCCACCGCCTTTCACTGAAAGGTCCCTTTATCCATTAAAGAAATGGAAGCCATTAAAAGGATGAATCATCGGGGATGGCAGAGCAAAGTTATTGACATAACTTACTCAAAGGAATGTGGTATGAGAGGATTGGAAGAAGCCTTGGACAGGATATGTGCAGAAGCACATGTTGCAATTAATGAAGGCTACACAACCCTTGTGCTTTCTGATAGAGGTATTGTACTACTATGTTATACTTGTATTGTGTAAAGATGCTATATACAGTGCTCTTCCATCTGTAATTTATTTTTGCCTGGAATTGAATCTGTAGCTTTCTCAAGGAAACGTGTTGCTGTGAGCTCCTCCTGGCTGTTGGTGCTGTCCATCAACATCTTGTTAAAACACTTGAGCGCACTAGAGTTGCCATTATAGTTGAGTCTGCCGAGCCATGTGAAGTCCACCATTTCTGTACACTTGTCGGCTTTGGCGCTGATGCTATATGCCCATATTTGGCTTCAGAGGCAATTTGGAGACTCCAGGTTGATGGAAAGATCCCACCAAAAGAAAGTGGTGAATTCTACTCAAAAGATGAGTTGGTCAAGAAGTATTTCAAAGCAAGCAATTATGGCATGATGAAGGTTCTTGCCAAGATGGGAATATCAACTTTGGCATCTTACAAAGGTGCTCAGATTTTTGAAGCTCTGGGTCTTTCATCAGAAGTGATAGAAAAGTGCTTTGCTGGAACCCCTAGTCGAGTTGAGGGTGCTACATTTGAGATGCTTGCTCGTGATGCTGTACAACTGCATGAATTGGCATTTCCTTCTCGGGTTTTCTCTCCTGGAAGTGCTGAGGATGTCGCATTGCCAAATCCTGGGGATTATCATTGGAGAAAAGGTGGCGAAGTTCATCTGAATGATCCACTTGCCATAGCAAAGCTACGGGAGGCTGCCAGAACTAACAGTGTAGATGCATATAAACAATATTCTAAGCTCATTCATGAATTGAACAAAGCTTGCAATTTGCGAGGGATTCTGAAATTTAAAGAGACAACGGTGAAGATTCCCATTGATGAAGTGGAACCTGCCAGTGAAATAGTTAAACGGTTTTGCACTGGGGCCATGAGTTATGGGTCAATATCATTGGAGGCGCACACAGCACTTGCAATGGCTATGAATAAAATTGGAGGGAAATCAAACACAGGTTTGCCAGACTCATTTTTAAGAACATTTTCTCAGATTTTTTCCCGATTTAGAAACCCAGTCAAAATGTCGCCTTTTATCCAATGTGTCGAAAATGTTGATAAACTGCATGTTGTGTGGCTTGGTGCTCAATTTGTAAACTGAGCCCTTTGTGGGTGAATTTTTCATGTTCAGGTCCCACAGGAAGCATCAGTGGCTAGGGCCAACTCGATGGGCACCTAGTCCACAAAATAAAAGTTGAAGAAACACGCTTTACAGCATAATTTTTCTCTGAATATATTTTGTGGATTACCCTTTTTTACACTTCTATTTCTTATATTTGAAGATTAGTCTAGTCAATATTAGTATCCTTTTGCTGATGATTTACTTCTGGCAAATGTTCCATAGGTGAGGGAGGTGAGCAGCCATCGCGTATGGAGCCTCTTCCTGATGGTTCAATGAATCCTAAAAGGAGTGCCATCAAACAAGTTGCTAGTGGGAGATTTGGAGTTTCAAGTTACTACCTTACTAATGCTGACGAACTACAGATAAAGATGGCCCAGGTAATTATCAAAATTTGCTCATTTGAATTTAGGTCATTGTCCATTCTCTTATTTTATCTCATAAAATTTCATCAACTGGTATCTGGCCCCTTCAAGATATGGCTCTATTGTTTACGAATTTATATTCCTGGCAGATGATGCTGTGACTTCAAGACACCTCTGGGTGCTCTTGCTGCTTTAATTGATAACATTTGACCTTTGGTGAGGTTAAATAAAAGTGTAGTTGTTCTCTTAATCTTGAGTGGTATTTTTTTAACCTTAAAATTCTTATCTTCAGGGTGCAAAACCTGGCGAGGGAGGTGAACTTCCTGGCCACAAAGTTATAGGAGACATTGCCATCACTAGGAATTCAACTGCTGGAGTAGGACTTATCAGTCCACCTCCCCATCATGATATTTATTCAATTGAAGACCTGGCCCAATTAATTTATGATCTGAAGGTACGTTCCTATTGAGATTCATTTTCTTTTACCATAAATTCTGGTTGAATTTTCTCAGTTAGGATTTCTTCCTCTTTTATTTTATTTTTTTAATTTGTAGAATGCCAATCCAGCTGCTCGAATTAGTGTGAAGTTAGTATCTGAAGCTGGAGTGGGGATAATTGCTAGCGGAGTTGTTAAAGGTCATGCTGACCATGTCCTGATCTCAGGTCATGATGGAGGTACAGGGGCATCTAGATGGACTGGCATAAAAAATGCTGGGCTGCCTTGGGAACTCGGCCTAGCTGAGACCCACCAGGCATTGGTTGCTAATGACCTACGTGGTCGTACAGTTCTTCAAACTGATGGGCAACTCAAAACTGGAAGAGATGTGGCGATAGCCACACTTCTTGGTGCAGAAGAGTTTGGTTTCAGTACAGCTCCACTCATTACCCTTGGCTGCATCATGATGCGGAAGTGTCACAAGAACACCTGCCCTGTTGGCATTGCCACCCAAGATCCAGTACTCAGAGAGAAGTTTGCTGGAGAACCCGAGCATGTTGTTAACTTCTTTTTCATGGTAGCAGAAGAGATGAGAGAAATTATGTCAAACCTTGGTTTTAAAACTGTTAATGAGATGGTTGGTCGATCGGATATGCTTGAAGTTGATAAAGAAGTTGTTAAGAGCAATGAGAAACTGGAGAACATTGACCTCTCTCTGTTGCTTAGACCTGCAGCTGAACTACGATCAGAAGCTGCACAACACTGCGTGCACAAACAAGATCATGGTTTGGACATGGCCTTGGATAATAAGCTCATCATTCTGTCCAACGCTGCTTTGGAAAAGGGTCTCCCTGTGTACATTGAAACACCAATCCATAATGTAAACCGTGCTGTTGGAACTATGCTTAGCCATGAGGTGACTAAACAATACCACTTAGCTGGCCTCCCAACTGACACCATCCATATCAGATTTACTGGCAGTGCAGGCCAGAGCTTTGGTGCATTCCTCTGTCCTGGTATCACTTTGGAACTTGAAGGTGATAGCAATGACTATGTTGGTAAAGGATTATCTGGAGGCAAAATTGTAGTATATCCTCCAATTGGAAGCAACTTTGACCCCAAGGAGAACATTGTAATTGGCAATGTGGCACTATATGGAGCTACACGGGTGAAGCCTATTTCAATGGGATGGCTGCAGAAAGATTTTGTGTCCGCAATTCTGGGGCTAAGGCAGTTGTGGAAGGTGTTGGTGATCATGGATGTGAGTACATGACTGGTGGTACTGTTGTTGTGCTTGGTAAAACTGGTAGAAATTTTGCGGCAGGTATGAGTGGTGGGATTGCTTATGTTCTTGACGTGGATGGAAAATTCCAATCTCGATGTAATCTTGAGCTAGTAGATCTGGATAAGGTTGAGGAGGAAGAGGATATTATTACCCTTAGAATGTTGATACAGCAACATCAACGGCACACTAATAGTGTGCTTGCAAAAGAAGTGCTTTCTAATTTCGAGAATCTTCTTCCCAAATTTATTAAGGTGTTCCCAAGGGAGTATAAACGTGTACTCACAAGTATGAAGTCTGCAGAGGCCTCAACAGAGTGTGCAGCGGAAGATGTGGAAGAGAAAGACGATGAAGCACAGGCTGTGGAGAAAGATGCCTTTGAAGAGCTTAAGAAACTGGCAACTTCATCGTTGAATGACAAATTAAACCGGGTAAATTGCAACTTTGTTCTGTTCTTGATATTTACTCTTGATGCTTTTTTTTTTGTGTGTTGCTAAGGACACATTTGAAGATTAGATTAATGTTCTCTTTTTTTTTTTTGGCAACCCTCATTGTGTTACCAGATTGAATTGAGTGATTAGCTTCAGTAGTTGCAGGGTAGGCTGCCTAGAAGTTTTAATTTCAGGTCTGTCTTCCATTGGGCGAAGATGGCAATAATTAATAGAATACCTCCTTAGAAAGGCTTTTAAGCTTCATTTTCACTTTTGGTCTTATTAATGATCAAAGATATTTTATGACTCAATGTTATGATGTCATTTGTTTCATGTAATTGACCCACATAGTAGGACAAGGCTTGGCTACTACTGTTGTATTGAATACTATGCTGCATGTAGATGTTTGACGATCTCTTTTGGTGGGGTTCTAGAGTGGTATAGTTTGTTTTTATATTGCTTAATTATGAACAGACCTACATAGGAGATGTAGGAATTAGAGTACCTTTTGTATATTCTTTTTCTAATGTCTCTAATGTGCAGGCTGTATCGCCCAAGAGGCCAAGTCAAGTCATTGATGCCATTAAACATAGAGGTTTTGTTGCTTATGAGCGTGAGGGTGTTCAGTATAGGGATCCTAGTATTCGCATGAATGATTGGAAGGAAGTGATGGAAGAGACAAAGCCTGGTCCACTTTTGAAAACACAGTCAGCTCGATGCATGGACTGTGGCACTCCTTTCTGTCATCAGGTGTGGATTCCCACTTCACGTGTTTTTGTTGTTGCAACTTATAACTTTCCTTCTTAGCTCATATGGGCCCTTAAACTAAAGATTTTTGCATAAAATTTCAGGAAAATTCTGGATGTCCTCTTGGAAATAAAATACCTGAATTTAATGAGCTAGTGTACCAAAATAGGTGGCATGAAGCATTAGAGAGGCTTCTTGAAACAAATAACTTTCCTGAATTTACTGGTCGGGTGTGCCCAGCGCCTTGTGAAGGTTCTTGTGTCCTTGGTATTATTGAGAATCCGGTATCTATTAAAAGCATTGAATGTTCTATCATAGACAAGGCTTTTGAGGAGGGTTGGATGGTGCCACGACCTCCAGTCAGGAGAACTGGGTATGCTATTTTTCATTTTTTATGCGCCTCTGTTTTCATTTTGGTTATTTATGGTGTTCTTTTTAACCTGATATGTATAACCCTTCAAGTTGATGTGTACTAAGTTCTGTTATTAAGCTTTTCAACTCCGTTAGAATGATCAGTAGTATCAAACTGGACGATACCTAATAGTTGAATAACTGTGTTGCAATTCAGTTAGATAAACGGCATCATTAATTAATATGATTACTGATACAGGAAAAGAGTGGCCATTGTTGAAGTGGACCAGCTGGCTTGGCAGCTGCTGATCAACTAAATAAAATGGGCCATGCAGTAACTGTGTATGAAAGAGCTGACCGGATTGGAGGGCTTATGATGTACGGGGTCCCCAACATGAAAACTGACAAAGTGGATATAGTTCAACGACGAGTCAACCTTATGACTGAGGAAGGGATAAATTTTGTGGTGAAAGCAAACGTAGGACATGATCCTTTATACTCTCTTGATCAGCTACGAGAGGAAAATGATGCCATTGTCTTGGCTGTAGGAGCCACAAAACCAAGGTGAGACAGTGTTGTGGTCTGCAGTGTTATGATCTAGTTCAGTTTCCTTTATGATTGAAGTATATTTGGAAATTCTTTTATTGAATGATGCTTGAAAAGATGATACTTTTTCCTGCAGGGATCTTCCTGTACCTGGACGGGAGCTGTCTGGAGTTCATTTTGCCATGGAGTTTCTTCATTCAAACACTAAAAGCTTGCTTGATAGCAATCTTCAGGATGGGGACTACATTTCTGCCAAGGGCAAGAAAGTTGTAGTCATAGGAGGGGGTGACACTGGTACAGATTGCATAGGAACCTCCATTCGTCACGGCTGTAGTCGTATCATAAATCTGGAACTTCTCCCTGAGCCGCCACGAACAAGAGCCCCCAGCAACCCCTGGCCTCAGGTTAGATTAGATGCATTGGTTTTCTAAATTTGTCTGTTATGTTTCTTATTCTTTGCATACAACATGAGGTATTGGACTGTTTATTTTTGTTTTCTTTTTCCTAATTTGTCATTACTAAGTGGCTAAAGAAGTGGCAAACAATTTTTTTATGTATTTGTACATGAAATGAGTTTAACCACAATGTTTTCGAATGCAGTGGCCTCGCATATTCCGTGTAGATTACGGACACCAAGAAGCTGCTTCTAAATTTGGCAAAGATCCAAGATCATATGAGGTACTGACCAAGCGGTTTGTGGGAGATGAAAATGGAATGGTGAAAGGACTTGAAGTGGTGCGTGTCCGCTGGGAGAAGGATCAAACTGGGGAGTTTCAGTTTAAGGAAATTGAGGGCACTGGGGAGATTATTGAGGCTGACCTAGTTTTACTAGCCATGGGTTTCCTTGGCCCTGAGTCCGTAAGTATTCTCAATTGCTTAATTTCTGAGTTTTTGTAGGAGGTAAAAACTAAAAAGCGTACAGCACTGTTGATGTTACCGTGCAGAGTAATAACTTGTAGTAATGTTTCCCTTGTATAGTAATTATTATGATGCTTTCACACAAATAATTTTCAGTAGGGAGTACCTATGAAGGTCATAACTAATCATGCTTTGGTTTGTGTTGCGTTTTCAGACAATTGCAGAGAAGTTGGGTGTGGAGCGAGACAACCGTTCAAACTTCAAGGCTGATTACGGTCGTTTCTCAACCAGCGTCAAAGGGGTGTTTGCAGCAGGGGACTGTCGCCGCGGCCAGTCCCTGGTGGTTTGGGCTATTTCAGAGGGACGGCAAGCTGCTGCACAAGTTGACAAGTATCTCATTGAAGGAAAACAAGGAGCACAATGGTGCTGGGAGTGAGGGTGACCTTGTCAAGAGGCAGCAGGACCTCAACAAGAGGCACCAGGACAGCAGCAAACACACAGTGATGACTTAGGAGGCTTCTGTGATTTTTCATATTCGTAAAAGTAGCAAGAGGAAGGGCCCAGAAAAAAGATGGTTCTATGTTTAAGCGGGAGTTCGTTGGTTTACCTTGGGCATTCTTGGTTGGCAAGTTGGTACTCCAAAGTGGCTAAATATGGAGAAAAACAATGAAGAAAAGAAATGTATTGGGTAAGGAAAGAAATAAGTTGTCTTGGTTTATGATTATTTTAGGGTTTAGGGTGACTTATTGTTGGGAAGGTCAGCTCGTTTATAAATTGATTGATATGACGATTATATAAATGAAATGTACAGTTTGATTTTGATCATTTATGTTTGATTATGTTTTGATAAATTTATTTTTCCATCTAGATGATGTATCAATATTTCCATTTTAAACTAATTTGAATGTGTTGATTTCTTGAATATCGTTTTTTCCCTCTAAACTTTTTAAAGAAAACAGAAAGTGCGGTTTAAGCATCGGTTTTTACTTTTACCTGTGTAGTTAGTCACTGGTATTCTTTTAATTCGAAGTTACTATTTAAATTTACTGTTTTAATTTTTTTTTTTCACTAAAGAAATACTTAAGCCATTTTCCCATTTTTAAAAAATACAGATCAGGCTTTTGGCAGAAATGAAAAAGGAAAGGAAGAGCATTAGAAGAAATAAGGGATTACGTTACTTACAATAATGTTTGAGTAGTATATTCTCAAACATAGCAAACAAAGATTAGTCTTCCAACATTTTGGGAAGTTTCGCTTTGTAGTGTTAAAAGATTTCTAAGTGCATGAGTTACACATTTTTCATGTGTTATTTGATCAATTTTCAAATTCATGGGCCATGTTCATGTACTTTTTTTTTGTCAGTAAATTACACCGACATCCCCTAAGATTTACTAAAATTCACCTTGAAATCTCTCTATTTATGAATATGGTTGGGCCGTTGCTTTCATCTTCTATTGGGGAAGTTGGCAAGAATTGGGGGTTTGTGTAATCTTAAGGGAGTTATAACTTGACTACCTTGTATAGGGTTAACAGTGCTATTTGGATGTACCGTAGCAACCAGTGGCATTGATGGGACAGTGGCAGCCTAAGTCCCTGTAGATGCACCCTTTCTAGGGGCAACAACGTTACTTGGTTGTGTTGATGCCGCCAACGATGTCAATGGGCCAAAGGTAGGCTAGTCACAATGCCCGCAGATAGCGATGGGCCTGTATCACCCTCGGAGGGCAAGTCAATGCCATCACACACATCATAGGTTGACTCATGCCTGTTTGAGTTGTAGCACATGGTTGAGGTTATGGTGTAGAAGTCATATCAGTCTTTCTTTCTGACCTCAAATTCATATACCAAGTATGATCTGAACTAGGGGATGGGAACTTCTCAGAGCTAATCTTGATTATCCCACTGGTTGTGCCAAAATATGTTTGATCCAAGTTTAATCGGCTAAAAAAATTAAGCTATGAGAAATGACATAATAAATAAAAGTAGATTGCATTAATTGAAAATGACAAATACAAAGAGAAACAACAACTGAAAGTAATTAAAATAAATGACTAATCGTGTGGAGATTGTCGTGTGTCCTTTTTTAAACATAAGATCCCTATTTATAGTACATTATCGAAGCTACATATATAATTATAGTCGTTCCTATTTTTTAGCAGCCGTTACTCATGCTCTTATACATGTTCCTATAGCTATAGCATTCCTTATTTAATTGGGCTAATGCTCCTTTCAATTACGCAAGCCCATTTCCCCATATATTTTATTCTTTTACTTGGGCTTGCATTTCTTATCATCTAGCCCATATCTTGATCACAGCTGCAGCAGCCTTCAACTTTCTGATTGGACTTACGTGAGTTGGCCTAACAATTTTGGGTATCCAACAAATACTATCTTCCCTTCCACTTATGTTTGAATAGTACTCTTTCACGATATATCTTTTCCCTTCCATTCCTAAGGTTTATTTAGGCAATGACTATTACGACTCTCATTTATCTATAGATACTCCATATTTCTTACTTTCATTTGTAATATTTCTAAAATTTCTTTAAGCTTATTTTAATGATTAGACATTTTTTTATTGCGAAAACTAAATAGCATTGCTTAGAGCTGTAGAGACGACAATATTCAAATTGCACAACTTGTTGTTTAGAATAGAAATTCTTGTTTAAAACAAAGAGAGTATTATTTCAGTATAAATTGGTTAACTCACTACCTATTTATGCATGTGAACAAAAATCGATCAAGTGTCAACTGATTTTCTAGTATGAAAAAACGAAGACAATTTGGAATTTAATCACAAAAGCAGGTATATGCAGTTAGTATATTTTTTCATTTAGCTGGGTAAAATGCCACAATAAAGAGATTAAAAAAAATATAGTATAGTGTTGGTCTTTCTCACTGTCCTTTTTTTTTTTTGGACAAAACCTTCATTTTTAGTCCCTCTAAAAGTTTAAGTAGGATAAATTGGTCCCTAAACCCTAAACTCTAAACTCCAAATTGGTTTCAGAATTAAATCTTCAGACAAATTGGTTATTGTGAAAAAAAAAGAAATTCCCAAATTGGCTATTGTAAAATTGAATAATTGGGAATATTGATCCTTGTAAAATTAACTAATTAGACAAGTTAGTTCCTATTAAGCTGAGCTTGAGGGACCAGTCTAACAATTTATTTTTGTAGGGACTGAAGGTTTTTACAAGGACCAATTTATTTGACCTTTCAATTTTATATAGACTAATTTGAGAGTTTATTTTTTACAAGGACTAATTTATTTAACTTCAAATTTTAGAGGAACCAAAATGGAGGTTTTGTCTTTTTTCTAGTTTTCAATATGCAAATATCACCTAAAGACTATGGATGATGAATTTTTTTTAACTGAAATTTCAATATTATATGATTTGTTTTGTATTAGTTTTTCACAAGCATGACTTGAGAAAAAGTGTTATGCTTTATATTTTATTAAAGTTATACAGTATTTGAAATTTAGTTTACTTCAAGTTAAACATTATGCTTAAGTTAGGAATTTTTTGTGTTATGCTCAAAGTTTAATTGTAATTAATTTTTATATTAATATTATATAGTTTATAGTTGGGCATTTCAAATATTGTCAAGAATAAAAATAATAAAAAATTGAGATTCTAATACACAATTCTTATAATTTAAGTTTTGAAAATAAATAATGCTAGCTATTAAAATAAGGTTAAAGACATTTTAGGAAATGTTCATGTTAACTCAAGAATTTTAATTTATGTTGATGACAAATTACAAGGAGCTGCACAAATATACTCTGCACAAGAATGATTCAAACAAATAAAATAAATGGAAAGGATACCTCCTCTTAAGAATTTAATTATCACTTGGCACAAATACCCCACATATAATCATGGAGTAATGATAAATATTATTTAGTCCTTTTTTGTCTCCATTATTCCACATTTAAACACCAAAAAAGGAAAAAGGTATCTGCATATATTCCTCTCTATGACAGGATCCTATCTCAACAAGAGAAATTATATAAGGAAATTCAACTGTGCTACTTGGAACAAATCAAGACCAAACACGATTAAAGAACAAATGGAAAGAAGATCTGCATCATCATTACTGAACAAGAAATGTTGCTATACAATCATTGGGAGCATCAAATATGGATGGAAAGAATCCTCAATCAAGGGAATTAGTTGGCATCTTGAAAGCAAATGTGCAACCTTCACTTCACACACTGCACACCTAATATACATAAAAAGGAGAGCTCAAAATTGGCCCTCAACAAATATGGCATTCACATTATTATTCAAAAGTGATCTTTGTATTTTATAAAGTATTGTTTTTGGTCCGTGTTGGTGTACCAACTTTACTGTCATTACTTTTATGTGATTTTGGTGAAGTAGCCTTGAAGCGAAGAATTCACATATAGTAAAGGTATTTGACGGGTTTCTGGTGTAACTGTAGAAAACTGCTATAGTAGTTTTGCTTGAAGCTTAGTGGAAATCTCAAGGATTGGTGAGTATTGCATGTGGACTTCAGAGTTGAAAGTCGAACTGACATAAATCTTGCTATGCTAAGTTTCTGTATCCCTCTCTACATTCCATTTACTTATCTCGCTACATCTATAAAATAGAAAATTAAATTATCTCATAAATTATTCATAGATTTTCATTATTTCTATTTATTGAGATTTTTTTAATTTGTGTATTCAGTGTATAGCTTCTTAATAGAAGAAAAAGACTATCCAGTTATTCTTTCTCTGGTTTGAGAAAGATGATTAGTGGAATCTCAACATTGGTTGAGTATTGGATATAGGCAGTTTTGACTAAACTAGTATAAAAACATTTGTGTCTCATCTTGCTCTCTTTGATCTTCCTCTTTTTTCTCTATTACGCGTTATTATTCATCATAAGCTGATATAATGTTCTTGCCTTTCTGTTATTTATTTTATACTTCATAAATCTACTTTTTGAAACTTCTAACTGAGTTTTCACTGCACTACAAGTTTTATACTTGATAGTATTTGATTTAAATGTTTCAAAAAAGTAAAATGAAGCAAGCACGATTTAACCCCCTGCTCATGTACATTTTCACCTACAAGTGATATCAGAGCCAAGCCTTTGAGTGGTTAAGCAATCTAATGATTGTAGAGTCCACTACACAAAATCAATCTATCAATTGACCATCTTTTGCTGATGAGGCTATATGGAATAAACTATGCATGATGTTTGAAGATCTTAAATCATTTCAAGATATTCTTGACCTTACAGGTTGTCCTATCAGATACAATGGAATGTTAAAGCAAACAAAATTGCTAAAGACTAAAATATCAAAAGTCTGTAAAGACTAAAATAAAGAGACATCATTCTCAGGAAAGATAAAAAGGGAAAACGATTATCTTAAAAAGAGTTATTTGCTAACTGTAGTAAAAAGAAATATCATGTATCGAGAGTTCTAAGCTTAGAACATCACAGTTACATCCCATCTTCAAGAAGGAGAGTGTGTTGGCTACCTAGTGTATCTTTGAAAGCGAAAAGAACAAGTCAAAAAGTTATGATAAGCTAGAAAACATTACCAATTTGTGGTTTATGACTAAGGGAACTTGAACAGAGATAAGCCAGGTAAATGTATTTGCATCTTATCCTTCATATAATGTTTTAACTGCTTCATATGATAAGTTATTAGAAGTTTCTCAAGTTTTTTTTTTTTTATATATCTCAAACAAGTCAAGGAAGTTATAAGGTTTTTATGAAAACTTGAGTAGATCGAGCCTAAAGCTGGAAAGCTGAAAATAAGATATATTTCAAGGAGATTTCCTTCTTCTCAAGTTTTATAAAATTGAAGTCTCCAAAAGATATGTGAAGAATTTCAAAAAGTTATTTTTGAATCTTAGAGAGGACTTCATGACTTCTAAAGATTTAATCTGGAACATTTGATATATTTCAAAAACCTTGTTTTTGTGAAGATGGTCAGAATCTATGGTTTCAAAAAACTGGTCTGGGATATACAGAGGAAATAGAAGATGAAAAAGTTATGCAACCTCATCTATTATATCTATATCCTATTTCATGCTCTCTCTATTGTAAGAAGAGATATTTTCTTGACAAACGGGTCTTGAGAAAGAAATCTATTAGAAAGGTTGAAAAATCTCTTTCTTTAAAACTAACCAAAAAGACCTAAGAAAGTCTGGGTACCAAAATCATATCCTTTTCTTGCAAGTATTTCTAAAAAGATTCTGTGGTGAAGTATCAAGGAGAAACAGATGATAATCATTCTAGATACCTTATTCTAAGCCTGAGAGTTTCTCTAAAACTTGAAGGATAGCAACTTGGTACTTCTAAAGTACAATGATGAACAAGCTTAAAGAATACCTTGCTGATAAGCTCAATAATCTTGTTGAAAAGTCTTGAGAAAATAAATCTCAAGGAAATTCTAGAAAACCTAGCAGATGAAAAGCCAAACCATCAAATTGTGAGCTCCAGAACATCATCCTTTCAGAAAACATGCTTAGAACTCCTAAGCCATCAAAAAATGAATTTTTTTGAACTTAAAAGATGAGCAATCTGAAGAAGAAGAAGAAGCCAAAAAAATCTCAATGAAAAGAAACTACAAGAGACTCTTTGTTTAAAAATAGTCTTCTAAAAACAAAGTTGAGACACTACCAAGGGTATGAGAACCAGGTCATTCCTTGGATATACATCAAATTGTGCTTTCATCTTCACCATTGATCCTTAATGTATTAAAGAAGCTTTGAATAATCAAAGTTGGGTGGAAGCTATGCTAAATGTGCTGAGTTCAAGAGAAAGGCAAAGTCTATACAACATGTTGAAACATCATCATCAGTACAAAGTAGATGATCAAGGTCATCTGGATAAAGCTGACATTATTAGGGCAACTATACAAGGTTATATTGATCAATAGAAAACAAACTATGATGAAGTCTTTGCACCAAAATGCTATTTGCTATTGCTAACTTCTTCAGAGAAAGGGCTGAAAGAGCAAGCACAAATAATGCTAAAATCATTGCATCTGTAAGTCTGCAGATATGGAACAAGCTGGAAGACTTTTCTTAAGGTATTTTTATTTTTTTTATCTTTTGAGATAATACTAGTGTTGTTTATCTTATCAAAAAAATTTTCAGCACTCTAAATCCAAGCCCGTGTTGCAAAACCTTTCATTTGTTTTCTTGTTCGAAAACAGAGATGTTGAGTAAATAGATGTGAATTTTGAAGACCTTGTGTCAGATATATTCATCTGTTGCTAAAAATCTCTTGTACGCTTTTTTGTTTCAAAAATTTTCTTTAAAAGCTCTCACATCTGCATAAACATGCATGCATAAAAAATCGCTAGGGATTCTCTCTTCATAACTCCTATTAGAAGATCTAGCAAAGCCATCATATATCATCAAATAGAGTATTCTCTTGAAGATATAATAGGTGAATTCTGCAAGGACAACAAAAGTTCAATCTGCATGATTGGCTGGTTGGTCAAAACATCAGAAAGTTAGGATACTGTATTAGAAGTTCAGTTTACAAGATTAGAATTAAGATGGATTGATCATATAGGAGATGGTTTGTTCAGAAAGAAGATGGGTTAGTTAGAAAGAAGAAATTGAAAGTTAGAAAATAATGGTTATATGGGAGCATAGAATTTAGTACAGGAAGATAAGCTTGTGATGAGTTTATGAAGATTCTTCAGAGGGTCAGAAAGTAAACCATGAAGTTCAGAAAGTAACTCCTTCAAAAAGTTATCACAAGAGTCAAAAACTCTCTTTCTGAAAGAAAGATGAAAAGGTAAGATAATTCTCACTCTTTTGTATTTCTCTCTCCTACGTCGCCTCACTTTCAGTCAGACACATCCCTTCACTTAAAAATCTCTACTCCTTAAACAGTACCTTTATCTTCATCTTCCTAAACATGCTACCTCGATTGGTTACTCTTCTTTCATTCCTCCTTTCTGTAGCTGCAAACTCTTGCTCAACAAACCCTTATCTCTACAACAACAATCTACTCTCTTTTTTCACAAAACCCTAACACCTTCCTACCTTTTATCACCTCCAAGTCTCATTTTTTTTAATGGCTGAAGGATGAGAAGTAGGTGGATCTTCATCTAAACAAGGACCTCTCATTATGTTCAATGAAGCTCAATGAAGCTCATATACAAGGGATTTATGAGGAAGATTTTTCAATTATCTCTTCAAAAGATTTTCTTTAAATTGGTTTGTCATCATCAAAAAAGGGGAGATTGTTAGGTCCAGAACCTTTGCGCTCATGAGTTTTGAATGACAACAAAACCAATTCAAAGAAAATACTCTGAAGAACTACTAATGTCTCCTTTGAGTTTCTTGACAAAGCCTAATAGGTAAAATCCGGTTAAGTATGTTACAAACTAATAGCAAGAATAATGTTTCACTTTACATGTGCAAACATGATTTATCTTATGGGAAGAGATTAAACCAAAAGGAAAGTGAATATTATTTCAAGCAAAGCATGTATACATACTTATGGAACAAGGCATAGAAATAGTCTTGAATTGAGAATAATTTCACTACACATATACAAGTATGTTTTATCTCATATGAAGAGATTAAGCTTAAAACGAAGTGATTTTTGTCTTATGCAAAGAACGTGAAAATGCTTATAGTCTGGAGAAAATCAAGCCAAAAACCAAGAAACCAAGGAAAAAGACTTCAAAAAGTAGCACGGGACATCAAAAAATACTCTCAACATGAAGATATCAGAATATATCCATATACAACGTGTTATTTAGTCTTCAATCATCACAATCACAAAGAAATCATCATCAAAGAAGATTTGATTGAAAATCTAAAAGGGAAACAACTCTTCAAGGGCTAATTGCATACATTAGAAAGCTCACCCATGAGTGTAGCAAAGAAAGCTCACTCGTGAGTGGAGCAAAGAATGCTATAGGAAAGGGAAGGAAATTTGAAATTCAAATTATCAAGTCAAATCTAATTTTAAACTGGTACGTCATCTCTTCTATCTTTTTGATCAACGACCTTTGCTTCATGAAGGAGTAGTTCAGAAAGCTTGCTCATAAAGTAGAAAAGTGGTTTCTGATGGGAGATCAGAAAGTTCATATTTACAATGGCTTCTATAACTAATGTGACAGTTTTATCAACTTCTCTTCTAGCTACTTCTTTCAAGACACAACTGATGATCAACACCGTCACTTGAAGAACTGATCTATGGCAATGGTCACAAAGAAAGACCATTATATAAAGAGATGCTGAGCTTGAAAAATAAAAGAGATTTTGAAAATTCAAAGAGAGGAAACTCTGTAAAAATCCTTTCCCGCTTCATGGAATATTCTATCTTTATCATGTAATCAGTTTATCCTTGAAGTGTAAAGAAAATCTTCCTTTTATGTGCTTAGTTAGATCTATATTCTTCTTTTGGAAGAAGTAGAAGAAGGAAGTCATTCAAGTTCTCTTAGGATCTTTTAAAATGTATCATCTTTAAGGAAACATGAGTATAGATTAGTTTGAGTGGCAACCCAAACACTTAACCTTTGTATCCTTGATTTGTTAATGATCAGAGTGAGACATAGCTTAGAGAGGCTAAGGTAAAACTACTTACAATACGATAGTAAGATGGACTTACTTATCACAATTTAGCTTGATGAGGCTAGTCAAAGACTACTTGCAGCTTGGACAGGCTAGGAAAAAACTACTTACAGCTTGGATAGGCTAAGAAAAAACTACTTGAGGCTTAGAGAGGCCAGAGTCAAGACTACTTGCAGCATGGAGAGGCTAAGGAAAGAATACTAACAACGTGTTGAAGGAGTTGCCTATCAGTCACGGGTTGGCTTGGAGATGCCAAAGTCAAGATTACTCATGTTAACTTGAAGAAACTAGTACAGAACTACTCAAAATCCTTGGTTACAGGTGAATTATGAAATCCTTGGATGATAGCTTGGGAAGACTAATGTAAAGACTATCTTCTCTTTCTCAGGTTGAGAAAGTTGTTATTATAGTGGAACCTCAACAGTTATTGAGTACTAGATGTAGGCATGTTAGTCGAACTAGTATAAAATCCTTCGTGTTCTTTCTCTCTTACCTTAATCTCTTTTATTTTCCTTTATTAATTATTTATCTTATCAATCGGTTTTATATCTATCATGCATCTTTTACATTATATCGTTTAATACTTTTAGTGCTTTAAACAATAAGGATTAGAAAGTAACTTTCTAAAGATATGAACTTTGTTTCCGTTATACTTCAAGTATTATACTTGATAGTAATTCTTTTCAGAGGCTTTAGAAAATGAAAAAGGATCTATGCACGATTCAACCCCTTTTCGTGCACATCTCGACCTACACCCTTTTAGGGCTAAAGTATAATTATCAATAATATGATGATATTAATGTGAATGATATGTTACGAGGGCTATGTTCATATGAATTGTTTGGAAATTACATGACTTGAAATGATTGTGCAAAATTTTGAACTGATGACTATGCATGCTTGATTCTCGAATTATGCAAGGGATGATTATTGTCTAAATTGTACATATATCTTGTTTAGCATAGCATATGCATTAGCTAAGTCCGGTCATTGACTTCTAGCATACTGGGTACGAGCATGTTTATCTTTCAATGAGATATTGATGATAACATGCTTATGGATATATGCGAAATGAAATGCATGCTTAGGTGATTAATGATATGATGATTTGTGGCATGTTGAGATTATGAATGATTAATTGATATGCAAGCTTGGTATGTTATATAATAGGAAGCAAATTTGGGGAAACTCCGTTCCCAGCCGTTATGCTGCTGGATTTTCACCAAATTTGTGGACCTAGAAAAAAATTAGAAAATTGTGAGCATGAAATGTTGAATGATAAGTTATGATGATGGTCATGATTATATGGTCATATTTGCATCTCTAAATGGTATGCTAAGAATAAAGGTGCCATAAAACACATATAAATGATCCTTCAGACTCTAAGAATTAATGGTTATGAGAGGTGATTCTTTAGACTCCAAGAATTAATAGTTGTGAAAGATGATTCTATGTCCCCTATCCCGCACTCTGGGAGTATTTCTAATCTTAAATGATATTGTGTTTGGCAAGTAGGCCTATTTTTATGGCACCTCAATTTCATTTGGAAGATGAGTCTTATTCAAATTTTGATGCTACCCTTGTACTGGTAACAATGTTAACATCTCAGCTTCATGAAGGTATTGCCTCATAACCTCCACAAGTTGCCACCAAAACACATGCTAAAACTGAAGAAAGAAATTAATCTTATTTGCAGCAAAGGTCAGACCTCTCAGGTAACATTAGTATTGAGTTGAATAATATGTGTGATTGATCTAAATTCTCATTAGCTTGTCTATTTTTCAACTAGTGCACTTAAAAGTATAGGTGCTTTTGAGGAGGGGTGGAAGAAGGCTAGGCTAGATTTTGACTTAGATAGGCCTAGCCTGTATTGACTTAAATAGGCGTGGTCTATATTGCCAACATATAGCCTGAGCCTTGGCCTAGTACCTAACATAGGCCTTTTTTGTGGCCTTATTCTGGTTTTCTTAAAAGCTTGACTTCGCCTGAAAGTTTATTTAAAGGTCTATTTGATTACAAAATTTTTAGGCAAATTACACTTATATCCCCTATAGTTTGGTGAATTTCACTTCAATCCTCTCTATTTGTCCAGATAACACTAACCTTCCCTAGATACATTATTTATTATGTGATAAAAGGGGGTCAGTGTAATGATTTTACTAACTCATGGGATGTCATTGTTATTTACCTAATTTTTTTTAAAAAATATCTTTTAACTCTTAAGTATATATGTCAAAAGATTTCCTAAATATAGAAAAATATAGTTTTAAATTATTAATTAAATTTAAAGTATATTTTTAAATAGATAAAAATGTTTCTATTATAAATATATTTAAAATAATAATAATAATAATAATAACAACAACAATAACAATATAAGTAGGTCAGTTTATTAGGCCTAATAGACTATTTTTATTACCTAGAGTCTAACTTATTTAACTAAATTTTTTTTTGAAAAGTCTAAATCTAACTTGTTTATTAAATAGGTTAGGCCAAGCTTGGCCAAATGTAAGCCAAACTGAAGACCCCGGATGAGCAGCATGCTCTACTTCCACTCCTATTTTCAATTTGAGGAGAGGCAGGCACAAGGAGGAAGAATTTTTGAATGCTAATGAACAAATTTCAAGAGCAACATTAGTTGCAGGTAATATTCCCATTGATACCAATTCGTATCCTTGAGGTTAATGTCTGCCTCAATATGTTACCATTTTGAGTATAATGATTTACTGTCCACACAATGTTGTGGTTACTCACATTACAAATGTTGCATTTCTGATAGGGCGGTTACAAATTTTGGGATGGTCAAACCCGATCTTCTGAATAAAGCCTTTCATTTGTATTGTTCATGAATTTGCATTTTTTAATTCTCACATTTGAAGAAATTTGTAACTGCGTCCTCCTCACCCAAGTTTATGTTGTTGAGGATTTTGCTGAAGGTTTTGTTAGGATTATTTGTGAGTAGTTGTAGATTTAAATTTTTACCCTGACTGATGTATCAGCTGACGACCAACTGAAATGGATTATGTAGAAGAGCCCCTCGAGGTTGGTTAACCGCTTGGTTAAATGAGCTTTACCTAACATAATTTCCTTTAGAAAGTAAAGTAATTATTGTATTTATCCATGATGGGATCAAGGATTTGGCAGCACAACTATAGTGACTGGATGGGTGTTGAAGAGGATGATGCAGATGAGGAGGATAAGAATGAGCAATTGAGCAATAGGTACATCAAGCCAACTGCACCATACTTGAAATTACTCGGTCCGTCCATGAATAGCTGCCTTTCTAGGAAAAAAAAATTTATCAAATATTATCTGGCATTTGATAATTTCAAGGAAATATTAATTATTTTATTTCATATTTAACCTTACACAAATTCTTTCACACTTTTCATGACAATTATATCGCACAAATAAAACAAAAAGACAATTTTGTCAATATGAACTATTTTGTTTTGGTAGTTGTATTTTTTAAATGATTTTTTAATCTATATGCCTAAATCTTAAGAGTATATTTGGATTGCTAGAGTTGAATAGAGTAAAGTGGAGCGGGATTTTAAGTTACTTTGTTATTTAGATTTGCAAGATTTGGATAGAATGGAACGGAGATGAATGAACTTCATTCCATCCAATTCTATCAACTTTTCACAAATCTCTTCCCCCCAAAATTGAGAAGAATGGAATGGAACACAAGTTATTCAAATAGTGGAGCGGAATAATTATTTCGTTCCGCTTTATTCCACTCCATTTTATTTTGCTCTCCCATATTTCATCAATCCAAACACATCTTAAAAGAGACTTATTCATGGACGAAGGTAGTAAAGAATAATAACATTGATAGAACTCTACACTTTTATCTTGTTAAGTGCTTAAATATATTCTTGTTAAATGCTCATCTCTTATATTATTGTACAATAATATTATTTCAACACCCATTTTTAGGTGACTTATCCAGACACCCATCTAATCATTACCGTTAGATAAGATTATGATCTCAACTCATACATCTTATCCAATGATGATGAGGTGAGTGTCTGGATGAGACACTTAAAAGTAGATGTTAAAATAATAGTACTACCTCTTTTCATTTTTAAGTGTTTGCTTGGGAAATAATGAGAATTTGATACATTAAAAAATCAATATATCTAAACACAAATATTTATCAATCAATATATTTAAACACAATTTATGTCTAGATATATGTGTCTAGATATATTAATTTTTTTAATGTATCAAATTCTTGTTATTTTTCAGGAAGACACTTGAAAGTGGATTGATCGAGCATTGTATTATTGTATGCATAGCACGTAACACGAGAGGCAAATAATAACTATTTTTTGGAGGGTGACAAATAATATTTTTAATCTAATGGGAAGGAAGGGAAAACCAAACAAAAAACAAAGCTAAAGTAACACAAGTGGGGGCGTTAAGCTGACTACGTGCAATATTTAGCCCCCAAAATGTTAGACAATGACAGCGAATAACCATGGAAATGGAGGCCTCATGCTCCTGCTCCTCCTGTGCGCGCACCCTTCTGTTAATCCTTGCAACCATCCTTCTCCTATTCCAACAAACTTGCACCGCCAAGCATCACCCACCATGCTTTCCTTCTTCCTGCGGCAACATTCCCAACATAACTTACCCATTTCGGCTCAAAGGCGACCCAAGCCACTGCGGCGACAGAAGGTACGAACTGGATTGCGAGAACAACGCAACGGTGTTGACTCTGTTCTCAGCGAAATACCATGTGCAAGACATCGACTACAAGAGGTACAGCATCAAGTTGTGTGATGCGGGTGTTGTGGAGGATGCTTCTTGCTCCTTCATCCCTCGCTATTTCACATACGACCGCAGTTTCAAGCCCGTACCTGGCCTTAACGGCTTTGGATCGGAGCCGTTCACTTTGCGGTCCACGGATTTTCCAAGAATAGGATACTTCAACTGTACCAATCCAGTGACTAATGATCCTCATTACGTTAAGGTAGACACCAGTCGTTGTGCCCATCCTGCAGGGCATGTGTATGCGGTAACTGAACCATCTTTGTATACGAATAAAGTGAACGACATCAGGGTTGGGTGCAGCCTGATGTCGGCCACGCTGGTAAATTGGATGCAGCAGGGGATCGGAAATGGGAGCGTCTCCTATGATGAAATTCATAGGGTGATGGTTGATGGATTCACCTTGTCGTGGTTAACTATTGTTTGCGAGGATCGATGTGGAAAGGGAACGGATTGCAAGGTCATCAATGAATCCACCGGAAAAGTCCAATGCGAAATGCGGTATTGCCATTACGCCTACCATACAACCACCAAGTGCGGTAATAATATTATTTTTTTAAGAACTTCGCATACATTGCATGCAGTCATTATTTCTCATATTCCCATTTTACTATTTGATTTTAATATGCCTATCTCACTTGTAGAGTATTTTCATTCTAATTTATTATGGTTTAATTTTAATACAATTACAATCATTTAATAAAATCATTTTTACATCAACAAAATATTGCATATTTATTTGTTAGTTTTTGGTGTCCGGTACTTTACCTAAAATTTAAGAGATATAATACGCCTAAAATTTTAGTAGAAGGCTAGAATGCACATTCAAAAAATATAAGGCAGTTGATTTGCAATTTTTTAAAAATTTTGGGGTAAAGTCAATAAAATATATAATTGAAAGGATAAAATATAATTTTTCCTAAAAGAAAAACTTTTTAGTTTGTATATCTTTTAAAAAAAATAGATGTGACAGTTTTTTTTAATATGTGATGTAACGTCCGGGGATTGCGAAGTCGGGGAGTGATTGTCGGTGCAAGGAGGCACGAACAAGGAACGGCTCCTGGCAGACTTCGAAAGTGGAGGGGTACAAAAATGAACTGATCACATACCTGAATGAAAGGGATCTTAAGACTATATAGGTATGAGACTATACAGTTGAGGAGGGCTTATATGAATTGATTTGTACTATATATACTAACAAGATGCATCTTCTTTTTGATAGCTTATCACTAAAGAACTCCATAGTCAAGCGTCTTTATGCCCAATTTTCTTGTAATTTTCTTTGTAATTTTCTTGTCATTAGAAATTACTCAATTACCGAATTACCATAGGTAATTATTACATAAGATTTGAGGCCGAACAATCCTCAATAAAGGAATATAACATTAGAAGAGAGGTTAGGAACGATTCATGCGAGAGTTGCAAATCACGATTTCAGACGTATAAAATGACCAAAATGCCCCTGAAGTTATTTTACTCAGAAAATGAGGATCGTGGGCCCCACCTATTCTCAAGGGGATATTTTGAGGATAATAAGGGATTGTTTGTGTTATGTGTGTTAATAGAGCAGAAGGATCTCAATTTTGAGTTAGACGCCTTGAAATGACCAAACGCCTCAATTGTTTTAACTCCGATGTGCGTCTGACCGAGCCCGAACCTCACTAAAATGTTTTAAAATGTGTTTTTAAGCCATGATTAACCATTGGTTAAGCTCGGGTGGCCTTGGGCGATTTTAAGTGAAAGTACGATTTTGCCCCGTTTTGGGCGCTTTGCGAATTTCGGGATTTTCGATTCATATACCGAAACCTAAGCAATATTAGGCTCAAATTAAAGCTTATTAAATTCTAAATATTAATCTAGATTCAAAATTATGTATTTAGATTGATTAGAACCCAAAATTGCTCAAAAACACCCAAATTGCTTACTAATTCACTTAAGGCCTTAACCGTAAATTCTCTAAATTACATGAATACCTTGCCTACACCTAAATAATGCATGGAACACACAAATTTCACTTCTTTGGGCTGTAATGGACGAAATTATTGATGCCATTATGCAGCTGAATTATTGCCAAAAGTTGCACTAAAACAAAATGCCAAAATGTCACCATAAGAGACATAATTCCTTAATTTCATACAACTTTGTCTAAAATGATTTTTCCTCCCTTATTTCTCCTGCAAAATTCCGTCCACTACCTCATCATTTTGGCCAATTAGAAGCCTCAAAATCTTCTATAAATAGGCTTGCTTGAGTGGTCTTGGAATGCTTGGTTCATAACTAGTTTTTAGGAGCACCAAAAACTTTCTTTCTTCCTCCTCTTTGGCTGAATTCTTTCTTCAATTTTTCAAAGAGATTTTGTGTCATTTCACTTCAAGAAATCAAGTTCTCTTCCTCTTCTTCAACTCAGATTAGGTAGGGAGTAGTTTCTAAATTTATTTCTATGCTTTGAGGAGTTGTGTTTTAGCTCAAAATGATGAAATTATGAACTTGCCTTAGCTTTTCATTTTGGTTTTCCTCTTCAATTTTTCTTTAACCAATTCAACCATATGGCCTAGGTGGAACTAAGATGATGGCTTGATGATGAGGACCTTGAGGGTGGGTTGTAAATCCATCACAAGTTAGGCCTCTAAAGCTTGAAAATTCCACTTGATGCAAAACCTTAAAGAATAATGCTTTATGATGCTAAAACAAAGATTTTTAGTTTAGAACTTGAAAGATGTATTTTTTCCTTTTATGTTTTATTTCTTGTTAAGATATGTATTGGGTTGAATTTATAATTCTTTTAAAGTCTTGAAGGAGCTCTAGTAAAGAAACAAAATGAATTTGCATCCATGATTAAGTTTATGCTTTGCATAACCATGTTTACCTTCTATGTCATCACTAAATTTTCAAGAATGAATAAAGGAACTTGCATTTCTCATGTTTAAATTCCAAGCTTGTATTTCATGTTTATGTTTCAAGTCATCACTTAATCTTTCAAGATAATTAAGAGGTTGCATCTCATATTTAATTTATGCTCTCACTATATTTTATAATGGCTAAAAGAATCAACGCATGACATGTTTATTTTATGCCATCACCTAAAGATCCTAGAGCTTAAAGACTTGCCCATGTATCACAAGCAAAGAAATATGATTATTGGAGTTAAAGAATTTATTCTTTAAAAAGTCTTGAGATTGGAGCTTAAAAAGATGTAATAATAATTCTCTTCTCCTCTCTCGGTCTGTGCGGACTACCGCTCTCAGGTTTCTTAATATTCTCTTCTCCTCTATCGTCCTGTGCGGACTACACGCTCCGGTTTCTTAATATTTTCTTCTCCCTCTATCGTCTGTGGATTACCGCCGCAACAGGTTCTTGTATCATGTTTATATTTCAAGTTCTTGCATCATGTTTAATTTTCAAGTCATCACCTTAAATCTTAAAGATAAAGAAATGAAATTGCATATCATGTTTATAATTCCAAGCTATCACCTTATAAAGATAAGATTAAAATAAGGTTGCATAGCATGTTTATAATTCTAAGATGTCACCTAAATCTCTAAAGCTCAAGACTTACTCCTTTTATCTTAAGTGAGAATTTTAATTGTGAAGATCCTCCCAAATTTGACAAAAGAACTAGTTTCTAAATGAATTTTAAGGCTTTGCAAGGATTTTACGGGGAACTAGTATTTTATATGCACTTAAAATATGATTCTATGTAATTGCATGAGGTTCATGATTCCGCCACTGATCTGAGTTTAGTATCAATGTGTGATAATGATTTGATATGATTGAAGTTGTGATAATTATGGTTTATTGTTAAGAGAATGATTCATAATTGGTTTAGCAACTAATTAGTTCTATAATTGATAATTCTATGTAAGGATTGGATGCTTATTAAGTACTTGATATCATTGAATGATTTCCTGGCTTGCATGTTATAGTTGCTGTTGCAAATAATGAGAATGCTTGTACATAAAATGTTCTTTATTATGTAAAATTTACCTTTGTTGCTAGAAGAAAGTGTATCATTGTAAAAGTGTAATTTGGAAAGGTTCTGGCTAAGGAAAGACTTGGTATTTAAGCGTGTCCATTGTGACCCACCTCTCTTTCCTGGGAATCTCCCATATGCATGATTACAGTTGATATATATTATTCTAGCTTAAGACTATAAATGAGAAAATGTTATGATGTTTATGAATTGTATTATGATATAACATGCAAAGATTTAATGATGACTTAAACTTATAAGAAAATGATCCTTTGGAACCATCAGACTATAGGTGGTGAAAAGGTGATTTTAGCCCCTAACCCCTTCTCTCAAAAAGGGTAGAGTCGGGACTTTAGCTTATCAAAAGGGATAAGTATATGCTAGTGACGACTAGTAAAGTATGAGCTCATAACCTAAATTACTCCCAAAAGGGTGGAGTATAGGGTGGCCCAAGGAAAATAATGATGATGATAAGACTTTAAGTCATCAAAGGCACTAAAGGAATGAAATATGTGCACTGTGTCCATGTGTAGCTAATATTATATGACGTTCTTTTATGCATGTTATTTTGATAATGATGATGAGGAATATGATGTAATGATAAAGGAAATGTTCATTGTAAATATGACATGTTAAGAATAAGATGCATTATAAGACGCATGATTAAAAATTGACGAACCTCGGTTAAGTATTTGTCCTAACTTAAAATGAATCTTTGCATGCTCACTATTTTAGAATAATCCCGAGGTTCTGGGGACTTTGATGATGACACTCAGAGAAGGAGGTACCCTCCGAGAATTCTTTAGCAAGATTCTCACTCCTTTTCTTTATTTCCGTCATTGTCTCCAGATTCAAATGGCGACATTCGTCTGCTCGTTGATACCCTACTTGGGAATTCCACTATGATCCAGGTGCATCGCTCGTATCATTTTGAAGGGAGGTCTTGTGATTCGTGTTTTTATTTACATAGGTCGCCCATTTGCACATCCTGTCCCTAGTTATCGATTTTCTCCTACTTCTCCCTATGGCGATGAAATGGTTTTCGAACATGCACGTCCACTTGATGAAAGGATGTTACGTTCTTATCCCGCTTCATCTCAGTCCATGGATTTCAGTATGTTCGAGACGAGATATTCAAACCGATCCTTCAGAGGACACTCCTACTCATGTATATTCTGAGAGCTCGCTCCTACTCCCACACGTGTAAGAGAGGGTAGTGAGGAAACAGTTGTTCACCGAGGTTAGCGAAGGCCGTCCATGCGACCCGACTGGTGCATCTCGTGTGTCCCGTCGAGGACCTCATCAGTGGATCGGGTTTATTCCCCCATTTCCAGGACAGTGGCCATAGAAGGTTCTTAGTAGATTTATGTGTGATCATGCACCCTAGTTTTAGGATAACCTTCCCGGCTTATGGAGTTATCTAGTTTAGGGGCATGTATTTCCTTAAGTATATTTTCTTTTATGGGTTTGCATAAGATAATGATGTATGAACATAACCCACCCTTTGAGTGAGGTTATTGTATGTAAATATATGCTATAATGTGCTTATGGATGTTATATGATGGAGCCTAAGTGATATGATGTGATATATTCTTAAACGTCTTATTATACCCCGCTTACTCGTTCACGTTGTACTCGGCTCACGTTTTCAATTATGTGTTTAAAAAAAAAAATGGCTCGTAATTTCACTAAATATTTTCAAATTATGAAGAAAGAACCAAAGCAAGGAGTAAAGTCTAGTCATTAATCAGATTCAACCTAGGTGTATCTGGTTAATTACTAGGGTGTTTCATTTTGGTATCAGAGCAGTTCGATTCTCATGGAGCCTGAGGATTGGACTAGCTATGCTTCTAAAGCATAATACGTTAGTGACGTCATGTGTAGATGTTTATCATTAGGATGAGCTTGAGGATTAGAAATACATGACTACTGTATGTTGAAAGTGCCATGGTAACTTGCTCACTTTGCATGGAATATTGGGCCTGATCACCTCAGTGTTGCTGTTTTGTATGTATAGGGACCAATGGCACGTCGACAACAGACTAGGAGCGCAGCACAGAATAATCAAGACAACGAGACAGTCGAAGCACTCCGCGACGTAGCAAGGACCATGAGAATGATGATGGAACGAATGGATCAGGATCGTCAAGCCAATATGAATCAGCGACATGAGATTCCTGAACATGCCTGCTTCGGGGAGTTTCGTAAGGCAAACCCACCCACCGGTTTTCAAGGGGACACTCAATCCAAATATTGCGGATGAATGGATTCGAATATTGAGAAGGTCTTTGCCGTAGTCCCATGCTCGGAGGAGCAAAAGGTCACCTTCGCTACTCATATGCTTGAGGGTGATGCCGTTTCGGTGGGCCAGTGTTCAAGACTCCTGGAGACGACCGATGTGGACATTGATTGGGAACTATTCAAGGTCCATTTTTACGAAAAGTACTTTCCAGAGTCAGTTAGAAATGCCAAGGACATTGAATTCATGCAACTTGTCCAGGGAATATGAATGTGGCCCAAGACATCGCCAGATTTGAAGAACCCATTAAGTTCTCAAGAATGTACCAAGGAAATCCTGATGAGTACTGGAAATGCATTAAATACGAGTCAGGGTTGAAGGCGGAACTTAATGTGGCAGTTGCACATTTGGAGATTAGGATTTCTCTACCCTAGTTAACAAATGTCGGATTATTGAAGAAGGTCGAGAAAACTAAACACCCCAAAGTCGATAATATTACCAAAAAGTTGACACCTCAAGGTCGCTAGTTCAAGAGGCGAATCGACCTCCATTTCTCAATCAAGACCACAAGGGACACAAAGAAATTTTCAACAAGGAAGGCCAAACAACAACAATCGCTATAATAACAACCGCTACAACAATAACCCAAAGAACAATCACAACAACAACAATAACAACAATAACGGGAAAGCACCACACAGAGGTCCCGCAGTACGTCCACGGCCTGCGCCACCCATGGAATGTCCCAAGTGCCGCAAGAATCATGGGAGCATGCCATGTCGAGCCGAACAAACGTGTGTGCTATCGGTGTGGAAAACCAGGTCATTACTCCCGAGAATGCACGGAAAGAAACCCGCCAACCCCAATCCCAAGCCGCAATACCAGGGAAGGGTATTTATCATTATCTTTGAAGAAACAACGAAGTCACGAAATCTCGTGGAAGGTAAGGGTAATATGCATGGTAAAGACTTAATTGTACTATATGATTCTGGCGCTTCTCATTCTTTTATCTCCCATTCATGTGTTAAAAGCCTTAATTTACCTATGACTGAGCTTCCTTTTGACCTTATTGTTTCTACCCCAACTGGAAAACCCGTTAGGACTTGTAAATGTTGTTTAGATTGTAGTTTTATTATAGATAATAGATCCTTTGTTTTAGATCTTATTTGCTTACCCATGCGAGGTTTAGATGTGATTCTTGGCATGGATTGGCTTGAGGGCAACCGTGTCTTTGTTAAACTGTTATGAGAAAACCAACACTTTTCTTCCTGTTCCTATTGAACCTAAGAAACGCATAAGTCTTTACATAATCTTTGTGGAAATGGATTGTGGTAAGGGTGAGAATAAAGGTTACATTTTCTTAGCCGCTAGTGATGTAGACTTTGAGCAAAGTATCGATGAGATACCAATAGTAAGAAATTATCCTGAAGTATTTCCGGATGAGATACAGTTTCCCCAAGAGAGAGATAGAGTTTTCCATAGAATTGCTTAGGGTGCAGGACCTATATCCATAGCCCCATACAGGATGTCCCCATTAGAATTGACCGAGTTAAAAACTCAATTGGAAGATTTATTGGAGAAAAAGTTTGTTAGGCCTAGTGCATCACCTTGGGAGCCCTGTGTTGTTTGTAAAGAAAAAGGATGGGAGTATGAGGATGTGTGTAGATTATCGGCAGTTGAATAAAGTAACGGTGAAAAACAAGTATCCTCTGCCTAGGATCGATGATTTGATGGACCAACTGAAAGGTGCAGTAGTGTTTTCTAAGATAGATTTGAGGTCAGGCTACCATCAAATTAGAGTGAGAGATGAAGACATACCTAAAGCGGCCTTTACTTTTCGAGCACGGCCATTTTGAGTTTGCAAGAATGTCCTTTGGGTTAACCAATGCTCCTGGTTTTTTTATGGATTACATGAATAGGATGTTTCCGCCCTATTTAGATCAGTTTGTAGTTGTCTTTATAGATGACATTCTCATATATTCTAAGACCCATGAAGAGCATGAATGCCACCTGACCATAGTACTGAAGATCTTGAAGGAAAAGAAACTATATGCCAAGATTTCCAAGTGTGAGTTTTGGTTGGATAAGGTGCAATTTTTAGGGCATGTAGTATCTAAGAAAGGAATTGTAGATCCTAGTAAGGTAGAAGCGGTAGTAAATTGGGAAAGACCAACCATCAGAATCAAGTAAGGAGCTTTTTGGGTTTAGCCGGTTATTACCGTCGATTTATCAAGGGATTTTCCCAGATTTCCCTACCTTTGACCAAGCTGACTAGGAAGAACAACCCTTTTTCATGGACCCCGGAGTGTGAAAAGAGCTTTCAAGAGTTAAAACACAAGCTAACCTCTACCCCTGTTTTAGTGTTACCCGACCCCAATGTGCCTTTCGAGGTGTATTGTGATGCTTCAAAAAGGGGTTTAGGTTGTGTATTGATGCAAGATAGGCAAGTGGTGGCCTATGCATCAAGACAACTCAAGCCACATGAGGCAAACTACCCTACCCATGACCTTGAGTTAGGCTGTAGTCGTGTTTGCTCTAAAGATTTGGAGACACCATTTATATGGAGTTAAGTTTGAGGTGTTTTCCGATCACAAGAGTTTGAAATATCTCTTTGATCAAAAAGAGCCAAACATGAGGCAAAGGCGATGGATGGAGTTCTTGAAAGATTATGATTTTGGATTGAATTACCATCCTGGTAAAGCTAATGTAGTAGCTGATGCTTTGAGTAGGAAGTCCTTACAAGTGTCCCGTTTGATGGTGAAGGAGGTTGAATTGATTGAGCAATTTAGGGACTTAAACATAGGAATGACTTTGACCACTAAGAGCATCAGAGCTTGTCATCTTAGAGTGACAAGTGAGTTCAAAGAAAGGATTGTTCAAGCTCAAGGGGACGATCTTTGAGTTTCAAGAGACTTTAAGGCGTTGAAGGCGGGAAAGTTGATAGGTTTTACCCAAGGAATGGGCGATTTGTGGAGGTTTAAAGGTCGAATATGTGTACTGCTAGTGGTGGTCTCGAAAGGATATTTTGGAGGAAGCCCATAAGAGCCATTTTACCACTTCATCCTGGTGCCACCAAGATGTATCAAGATTTGAAGAAGATGTTACGGTGGCCTGGAATGAAGAAAGATGTGTGCACATGGGTGAGTAAGTGCTTGGTGTGTCAAAAGGTGAAGATTGAACACCAAAACCCTGCGGAATGCTGCAACCTCTGTCGATCGCTGAGTGGAAGTGGGATAGTATCTGCCTGGATTTTGTGGCTGGATTACGGAGGACCCAAATGAATCATGATACCATATGGGTAGTCGTGGATCGATTGACGAAGTCGAGCCCACTTTTACCTATTAAGGTGACTTATTCCTTGGATAGGTTAGCACAATTATATATTCAGGAGATAGTGAGGTTACATGGGGTGCCGTCGACGATAATCTCGGACCGAGATCCGCGATTTACGTCGCGATTTTGGGGAGCCTTTCAAAAGGCATTTGGTTCAAAGCTGTGTCTAAGCACGACCTATCACCCCCAAACAGACGGTCAATCTGAAAGAACTATCCAAACCTTGGAGGATATGTTAAGGGCATGTGTTTTAGATCAAAGGGGAAGTTGGGATAAGTACCTGCCACTTATTGAATTTGCATATAACATGATTATCATGCAAGTATCGGTATGGCACCGCGTATGAGGCCCTCTATGGAGCGAAATGTCAATCTCCCTTATGTTGGTATGAACCCGGAGAGCAAAGTTTACTCGGACCTGATATTGTGAGGGAAACAACGGAACAAATCAAGAAGATTAGGGATAAGATTCTTACTGCTCAAAGTCGACAGAAAAACTATGCGGACAAGCGGCGAAACCGCTAGATTTTCAAGAAAAGGGACCACGTGTTCCTAAGGATCACCCCCACCACGTGCATAGGCCGAGCAATAAAAGTAAAGAAATTGAGCCCCATTTCTTGGTCCGCTTGAAATCCTTACCAAAGTAGGACACAGCCTCACCGTATAGCCCTACCCCGAGTCTATCCAACCTTCATGATGTTTTCCATGTCTCTCGATTAAGAAAGTATCAATCGACCGAGTCATGTACTAGAGCCGTAACATGTACAATTAAGAGATAACGACATTTAACTTACTACCCACGGAATCGTCGGAGGAGTTAAGCGGTTAAGGAACAAAGGCCGTACCCTGGTCAAAGTAGCATGGGGACAGGGTGAAACCGAAGAACTTACATGGGGCCTGGAATCAAACATGAAAGCACAATACCTGAAGTTGTTCTCGGGTAGCAATTTCAGGCGAAATTCTTTTTAAGGAGGAGTAATGTAACGCCCCAATTTTCTTTGTAATTTTTACTGTAATTTTCTTGTCATTAGAAATTACTCAATTACCGAATTACCATAGGTAATTATTACATAAGATTTGAGGCCGAACAATCCTCAATAAAGGAATATAACATTAGAAGAGAGGTTAGGAGCGATTCATGCGAGTTGCAAATCCGAATTTCATGACGTATAAAATGCCCAAAATGCCCCTGAAGTTATTTTACTCAGAAAATGAGGATCGTGGGCCCCACCTATTCTCAAGGGGATATTTTGAGGATAATAAGGGATTGTTTGTGTTATGTGTGTTAATAGAGCAGAAGGATCTCAATTTTGAGTTCAGGCCAGCGAAATGACCAAAGCAGCCTCAATTTGTTTAACTCAGATGTGCGTGCCCACCGAGCCCGAACCTCACTAAAATATTTTAAAATGTGTTTTTAAGCCATGATTAACCATTGGTTAAGCTCGGGTGGCCTTGGGCGCTTTTAAGTGAAAATGCGATTTTGCCCCGTTTTGGGCGATTTGCGAATTTCGGGATTTTCGATTCATATACCGAAACCTAAGCAATATTAGGCTCAAATTAAAGCTTATTAAATTCTAAATATTAATCTAGATTCAAAATTATGTATTTAGATTGATTAGAACCCAAAATTGCTCAAAAACACCCAAATTGCTTACTAATTCACTTAAGGCCTTAACCGTAAATTCTCTAAATTACATGAATACCTTGCCTACACCTAAATAATGCATGGAACACACAAATTTCACTTCTTTGGGCTGTAATGGACGAAATTATTGATGCCATTATGCAGCTGAATTATTGCCAAAAGTTGCACTAAAACAAAATGCCAAAATGTCACCATAAGAGACATAATTCCTTAATTTCATACAACTTTGTCTAAAATGATTTTTCCTCCCTTATTTCTCCTGCAAAATTCCGTCCACTACCTCATCATTTTGGCCAATTAGAAGCCTCAAAATCTTCTATAAATAGGCTTGCTTGAGTGGTCTTGGAATGCTTGGTTCATAACTAGTTTTTAGGAGCACCAAAAACTTTCTTTCTTCCTCCTCTTTGGCTGAATTCTTTCTTCAATTTTTCAAAGAGATTTTGTGTCATTTCACTTCAAGAAATCAAGTTCTCTTCCTCTTCTTCAACTCAGATTAGGTAGGGAGTAGTTTCTAAATTTATTTCTATGCTTTGAGGAGTTGTGTTTTTAGCTCAAAATGATGAAATTATGAACTTGCCTTAGCTTTTCATTTTGGTTTTCCTCTTCAATTTTTCTTTAACCAATTCAACCATATGGCCTAGGTGGAACTAAGATGATGGCTTGATGATGAGGACCTTGAGGGTGGGTTGTAAATCCATCACAAGTTAGGCCTCTAAAGCTTGAAAATTCCACTTGATGCAAAACCTTAAAGAATAATGCTTTATGATGCTAAAACAAAGATTTTTAGTTTAGAACTTGAAAGATGTATTTTTTCCTTTTATGTTTTATTTCTTGTTAAGATATGTATTGGGTTGAATTTATAATTCTTTTAAAGTCTTGAAGGAGCTCTAGTAAAGAAACAAAATGAATTTGCATCCATGATTAAGTTTATGCTTTGCATAACCATGTTTACCTTCTATGTCATCACTAAATTTTCAAGAATGAATAAAGGAACTTGCATTTCTCATGTTTAAATTCCAAGCTTGTATTTCATGTTTATGTTTCAAGTCATCACTTAATCTTTCAAGATAATTAAGAGGTTGCATCTCATATTTAATTTATGCTCTCACTATATTTTATAATGGCTAAAAGAATCAACGCATGACATGTTTATTTTATGCCATCACCTAAAGATCCTAGAGCTTAAAGACTTGCCCATGTATCACAAGCAAAGAAATATGATTATTGGAGTTAAAGAATTTATTCTTTAAAAAGTCTTGAGATTGGAGCTTAAAAGATGTAATAATAATTCTCTTCTCCTCTCTCTGGTCATGCGGACTACCGCTCGGTTTCTTAATATTCTCTTCTCCTCTCTCTGGTCTGTGCGGACTACCGCAGCTCAGGTTTCTTAATATTTTCTTCTCCCTCTCTTTGGTCTGTGCGGATTACCGCTCCAGTTTCTTGTATCATGTTTATATTTCAAGTTCTTGCATCATGTTTAATTTTCAAGTCATCACCTTAAATCTTAAAGATAAAGAAATGAAATTGCATATCATGTTTATAATTCCAAGCTATCACCTTATAAAGATAAGATTAAAATAAGGTTGCATAGCATGTTTATAATTCTAAGATGTCACCTAAATCTCTAAAGCTCAAGACTTACTCCTTTTATCTTAAGTGAGAATTTTAATTGTGAAGATCCTCCCAAATTTGACAAAAGAACTAGTTTCTAAATGAATTTTAAGGCTTTGCAAGGATTTTACGGGGAACTAGTATTTTATATGCACTTAAAATATGATTCTATGTAATTGCATGAGGTTCATGATTCGTCCACTGATCTGAGTTTAGTATCAATGTGTGATAATGATTTGATATGATTGAAGTTGTGATAATTATGGTTTATTGTTAAGAGAATGATTCATAATTGGTTTAGCAACTAATTAGTTCTATAATTGATAATTCTATGTAAGGATTGGATGCTTATTAAGTACTTGATATCATTGAATGATTTCTGGCTTGCATGTTATAGTTCTTTGTTGCAAATAATGAGAATGCTTGTACATAAAATGTTCTTTATTATGTAAAATTTACCTTTGTTGCTAGAAGAAAGTGTATCATTGTAAAAGTGTAATTTGGAAAGGTTCTGGCTAAGGAAAGACTTGGTATTTAAGCGTGTCCATTGTGACCCACCTCTCTTTCGTGGGAATCTCCCATATCCATGATTACAGATTGATATATATTATTCTAGCTTAAGACTATAAATGAGAAAATGTTATGATGTTTATGAATTGTATTATGATATAACATGCAAAGATTTAATGATGACTTAAACTTATAAGAAAATGATCCTTTGGAACCATCGGACTATAGGTGGTGAAAACGTGATTTTAGCCCCTAACCCGTTCTCTCAAAAGGGTAGAGTCGGGACTTTAGCTTATCAAAAGGGATAAGTATATGCTAGTGACGACTAGTAAAGTATGAGCTCATAACCTAAATTACTCCCAAAGGGTGGAGTATAGGGTGGCCCAAGGAAAATAATGATGATGATAAGACTTTAAGTCATCAAAGGCACTAAAGGAATGAAATATGTGCACTGTGTCCATGTGTAGCTAATATTATATGACGTTCTTTTATGCATGTTATTTTGATAATGATGATGAGGAATATGATGTAATGATAAAGGAAATGTTCATTGTAAATATGACATGTTAAGAATAAGATGCATTATAAGACGCATGATTAAAAATTGACGAACCTCGGTTAAGTATTTGTCCTAACTTAAAATGAATCTTTGCATGCTCACTATTTTAGAATAATCCGAGGTTCCTGGGGACTTTGATGATGACACTGTAGAAGGAGGTACCCTCTTGAGAATTCTTTAGCAAGATTCTCACTCCTTTTCTTTATTTCCGTCATTGTCTCCAGATTCAAATGGCGACATTCGTCTGTTCGTTGATACCCCTACTTGGGAATTCCACTATGATCCTGCATCGCTCGTATCATTTTGAAGGAGGTCTTGCTTGATTCGTGTTTTTATTTACATAGGTCGTCCATTTGCACATCCCGTCCCTAGTTATCGATTTTCTCCTACTTCTCCCTATGGCGATGAAATGGTTTTCGAACATGCACGTCCACTTGATGAAAGGATGTTACGTTCTTATCCCGCTTCATCTGCTGTCCATGGATTTCCAGTATGTTCCCGAGGCGAGATATTCAAACTGATCCTTCAGAGGACACTCCTACTCATGTATATTCTGAGAGCTCTGCTCCTACTCCCACACGTGTAAGAGAGGGTAGTGAGGAAAGCATTGTTCAGTAGAGGTTAGCGAGAAGGCCGTCCATGCGACCCGACTGGTGCATCTCGTGTGTCCCGTCCGAGGGAGCTCATCGATGGATCAGATTTATTCCCCCATTTCGGGACGGTGGCCATAGAAGGTTCTTAGTAGATTTATGTGTGATCATGCACCCTAGTTTTAGGATAACCTTCCGCTTATGGAGTTATCTAGTTTAGGGGCATGTATTTCCTTAAGTATATTTTCTTTTATGGGTTTGCATAAGATAATGATGTATGAACATAACCCACCCTTTGAGTGAGGTTATTGTATGTAAATATATGCTATAATGTGCTTATGGATGTTATATGATGGAGCCTAAGTGATATGATGTGATATATTCTTAAACGTCTTATTATACCGCTTACTGCTCGTTCGCGTTATCTTTCATTCGCGTTTTCAATTATGTGTTTAAAAAAAAAAATGGCTCGTAATTTCACTAAATATTTTCAAATTATGAAGAAAGAACCAAAGCAAGGAGTAAAGTCTAGTCATTAATCAGATTCAACCTAGGTGTATCTGGTTAATTACTAGGGTGTTTCACGTGCTTGACTTGGATTAATTTTGGGATAGATGACCTCCGGTGAAGTTTTCCTAGGAAGCGTGTGAGTGAGAACAAAGTATGCTAAAAAGACCCATGTTGGTTTGTGGGGACAATCGTCAATCTATAAAGTAGCAGGGGATGTTACAAATGGTATTAGAACCTGCACCTCTCCCAGTACGGTGTGGTTCGAGGGACTAAAGCCGGAAGTGGTGGGCATGTAACGCCTTCGAGGATTGCTAAGTCGGGGAAGTAGTCGGCCCAGATGTAAGGAGGCATGGACAAGGAGCGGCTCCTAGCAGACTTAGAAAGTAGAGGTGTACATGAATGAACCAATTACATACCCGAATGAGAGGGATCCTAAGACTGTATAAGTATAAGACTATACAGTCGAGGAGGGCTTATATGAATTGATTCGTACTACCTATACCAACAAGATGCATCTTCTTTTCGATAGCCATCACTAAAGTACTCCACAATTAAGCGTGCTTGACTTGGAGCAATTTTGGGATGGGTGACCTCCTAGAAAGTTTTCTCAGGAAGCGTGTGAGTGAGGACAAAGCATGCTAAAAAGACCAGTGTTGGTTTGTGGGTACAGTTATCAATTCATAAAAGCAGCAGGGAATGTTATTCAAAGCATGCTAAAAAGACCCATGTTAGTTTATGGGAATAATTGTCAATCCATAAAGTAACAGGGGATGTTATTCAAAGTATGCTGAAAAGATCCGTATTGATTTGTGAAGACAGTCATCAATCCATAAAGTAGCCGACAATGATAAATGTAAAATATGAATGTATTTAAAATTAAGTCTCACAGGGCCAAAATATCGCAAACACAACTAGGAGCTGAAGCCCCCACTAGCATAGGTTATGTAATAATGTACGACTAGGAGGAGTCCCACTAGGATACCTTATGTAATACTAGGAGCCGCACTAGGATAGCTTATGTAATAATGTGTAATTGATCGAGCGATACGTGGAAATTAATTATATTAAACAATATACAAAACGTATCTCTAAAGTAAATGTGGGTCTACTAATTTTCAATCATTTTCTCTTATTTTTCAGTTTTTAAATTTTATAATTATTATTTTAATTTCAACCGTTTTGAGCCTCACAAACTGGTCGGATTCGGATGCGGTGCTGACCTGTTTCCCTATCACACTTGCACCGACGATATGTAGGAAACGACTTTTTGTTGTTTTTCTTTGACTTGGACTGTTCGTAATTTGATTAAGAATTTAAGATTGAACCATTTCACTCATTTCGTTCATTGACTTCAGTATGCCGGTGCATTTTTTTTTTCCTTTTTCTTTTTTTGACGGGGATACTAAGCTTATTCCAATGTTTATTTTATCGGAATGAAAACTTCCTAGATTAATTAATAAGAAAATCATTTAATAATATAAATATAAAAAGAGAGGTATAAGTTAGAAAGTCCTTCCTAGTGGCATTTATCTAGAACCCTTATCTTTAATTAGAATATTAAAGTTTCTAATTTATAAAATATAAATATTAAATTAAAAATTTACAATTTAAAGCTATTTACTTAAGAGTATTTAAGTTGACGGCAGACTTTAATATATGACACTTAAGTGAAAGGTGAAATTTAGTGATAGCATTTAAGTGAATTGTGGAACTTATGAATGATATTTAATTGTATGATGTACTACTCTAATATATATATATATATATATTATGAAGTTAGTTCATGAAATTTTACTTGAAATAATAATGGTTTTGTAAATGGATTTAATTGTCATTTAAATTTTTTTAAACTATCATTCAATTATATATTGTACAAATCATGATTGTTTACTTTTTCACCTTCCTTGAAAAGTCATTCAAACAAAATATTTTAATTGGATGACGGTGTAAAAAATAACTTTACATTATCAGTACATTAAAATTAAACTCTTTGTCAATTTATTTCTTTGAAATTACTCTATTAGAAAGTTGAAAAAAGGAAGGATGAGTGAAAATTAATGAATTATATGTTCAACAATAAGTTATTGTATATAATATTTTTGAGAAAATTTTATTTAAAATTATTTTGCTACGATTCTAAAGAATAAGGGAGAGAAAAGAAAATAATTTATTTTAATTTGACTTATAAAATTGAATATTCATATTCTTATAAAAAATTGAAAAATGAGGAACAAGAATAAAATAAATGAAATATTTTTAGAGTTATTTGATTTCTCTTTAAAAACTAAAAGTAGATAATTTTATTATTATTTAGTAATTTTTAATCTAATTAATCAATTAAATTTTTTTACAATAATTATTATATTTGCTAAAAATATTTATCTCATGCGGTACATAGGTTCAATATACTAGTTGAGTAAAATAATATTTTATTGTTGATTTCAGGAAAGATTTTCATTCTTTTATTGAAAGGCCAAATACTTTCCTTTTTAACGATTCTATATAGTTAATAATAAATTAGTTATATATAATTTGATTTCTTACACCGTCTGTTTTAGATTTAATTCATTAAATGTTAATTTCTTTGATATTAAGTTTTGCATTGCTTAAAAATATGGTTAAAATGTAGTTTTTATAGTTGAACATGTAGGAACTATTGGATTTATGCGGAAGCGATTTGGGGCGCAAGATACGTTGGTATACTTGCAAGATCATCATTGTTTCATAAACACACAAGAAACATTACCTCTCGGAGTGATTTCCTTGTAGTCGGTTGATGGCAGACCTTCCAGACTATCTCTCAAGGAGGAAGGAGATGGTGTGTGGGCACTTTCTCTCAATCAGGAGATGACCTTCCTCTATGTCTGTGACTACTCTCCTCTATTTCAAGGAGGGTTAACTGTAGTATATATATGGGTTCCAAGAAACCTAACCCTTAGATGAAACGGGCTCTAGGTTTCTTGGGCTCTTCTTACACACTAGCCCCTATTGGGATTTAGTGAAAGAGCAAAAACCCAACAATTTCCCACTTGCTCTTGAGTACAAACTTGAGCCTAAAGCACAAGACCATGTAACTCACTAGTCGTCATCAACTGAAATTTTCCCATCCCTTATCTTGAGCTAGCCTGAGGATCTACCAGCTGTTGCTAATCAAGGCTCCTGATAATCAACAAATGATTATCTAATTCGGTGCTACTCCACTAAAAGCCCGAACTTGAACTCCAAGATTAATAACATATATAACATGTATATATATCACCCCTTTGTAGAACGTGTATAATTGATTGACTAGTTTTACGTAATCCAATCAATTATTTATTCCTTGACTATGATAGTTTCTCTAATGGATTACATGCTTTGCCAGTGTCTTCAATATCCAAGTACCGAAACATATCAAGGGGACATTTCCTACAAATTTCATATTGTTTATCTCATAAATACTGATAATCAAACAATCTCACTCCCAAAATACCGAGTTATTGGCTGTCAATGGATCGCACCTCACCCGTTGGTCAATCAAAGAATGAAAACTATTTGATTACCTATTTATAATAAACTCAGAATTAAGAGCAATCTTATAACTACAGTTATCTGGAGATTTGATACCTTATGACAGAAAAACACCCTTAATCAAATCTCTCCTTGATCCTTTCAATGTGAATATTAATTCACACCAATATTTTACAATGATTCAGACAAAACCATTTCATAAAATATTGTAGCCTAAATAAAGTGCCCAACTTTATTTAACAGCTATGAATCTGTTCATCAATTATGAGAACCTATGATCATGTCTTCCATGAACGTATCCATATGATCATATACTTCACAATTGATCCGGACCTTAGTGTTTGTAAATAGTGTATGGAATAAAAGAATAATACCTCATTTATAACATTCAGAAAAAAATATAATGTCATAATGTCTTGCTCAAAAGGCACAAAACAACAAAGTGAAATAACAACTTCCTAAAGCTATAGCAAATCTGGACTCCTCCTAAGACCCATAGATGTAACATGCCTCTCGAACACACGTTCAGGCAAACTCTTAGTAAAAGGGTCAGCAAGGTTCTCGTCCGATGCTATCTTAACTACCACTGTATCTCCTCTTTGAATTATATCTCGGATCAAGTGGTACTTCCTCTCTATGTGCTTTTGTCTTTTGTGACACCTTGGTTCCTTGGTGTACTCTTGCCCACTGTTGTCACAGTAAAGTGTGATGGGACGACTAACACCTGGTATCACCTGAAGATCCATTAAGAACTTCTTTAACCATGCGGCTTCCTTTGCAGCCTCAGAAGCAGCTACATACTCCGCCTCTGTGGTAGAGTCAGCCACACATGATTGTTTGACACTCCTCCAACAAATGGCCCCGCCATTAAGAGTGAACACATACCCAAAGGTGGATTTTCTTGAGTCAATGTCTCCTTGGAAATCTGAGTCTGTATAACCAATGGTTTCAAGACTCCCACTAGAATAGACCAATGTAACATCCTAATTTTTAACCCAATACTCTAGAACATATTTAGGTTAATCATTAGTCTGTTACTTCATAGTTCTCATTTAGCTTTGAATTACTTAGCGGAAAATACGGGAAATTTTTTTTTTGAAATAAAAGTGAGAGCCGCGTGATGCGATAAGCGGTAAACCATGCAAAGTAAAACAATCGTCTCACAATCATCATAACATAAGGCACATCATGAACATCACTGAATATAATCTCATATATATATAACTTGCCCACTTATAAGTGTGGGACTTAATTCAGTACAAGGGAAATACAACCTAAAACATAAACATAATCTACTCCCCTACCCGAGTGCATCTAATAGGATAACCTCTAAACAAAAGAAGGTTTATCCCCATCTAAGTGGTGTGTGTGCTCTAACCGGGTACTCCATCGGACGATCGTCACCTCCTACTGGCGTCCATCTCGCGAGCGAGGCAGATATCCGGAAAGCGGGCGAGCCCCCCGGACGTGAAGAGGCGGAAGGGGGATCGAGGGTGACCCACACGGTATGGACGCATCTCCGGTCGACGCGTAAGCCGTGGCTGAGTCACGGTATCCTCAACGCCCTCCCTTATCCGTGGTGGAGAAGCGGCGAGTCCTCGCTATACGGATGGGTAGGCGGGTCCTCGGATGGGTCGGTCTCCGTGAAATAGGTCCGGCACATAGTCGGGATAATCTCGCATGGCTAAGGCGGCGGTGTGCCTACGAGTACTCTCGTCATGCGTCAGCGCCGCGCTCAAAACCCGCTCGTCGCCGCCATAGGGTGCGGTCGGGGAGAAGTGATGGGTGTGCGGGATGAGCGAAGGCGCCCTACAAACATGAAAATCCGCGCACCGCCCCTCAAAATGGTATGACCCGTGAGTCGGGTCATAGTGCACCTCCCATGTCGGGTGTCCATGAATGCTACGGACGTCGCCATCTGAAGACGTGACGGAAAGAAAGAGATAGAGGGAGTGAGAATCTTACTAAAGAATCTCAGTAGGGCCTCCTACTACCTAGGTGTCATCATCTACGTCCTCAGGAACCTTGGGTTTAATTATACGAAATGACTGAACATGCATTTAGTTCATTTTAAACTTCAAAAATATACTTAGCCAAGGTCCGTTCATTTTAGGATGATCTTAATGTCATGAGTGCAACATAATGGAAAATGTATGCATGGCACTACCTAATGCACATACATAAAACATAACATCAAGCATCATCATCATTGGTGGCATAAAGTGGCAATAGTAACATTCATATGGGACAAAACTTAGTGACATAATCATAATCATGAACTTTTCTTCCTCATGGGCCACCCTAAAAGACAATCGAACTGGGGGTGCTCGGCCGAACCGGTGTCACCCAGAACGTGTCATACATCTAGGTTATGAGCTCATACCTTAACTAGTCGTCACTAGTTCTTACTTACCACTTAACGATAAGCGTATCATAAATCCCGACTATCTGACTACGGGTTAGGGGCCAAATCTCTTAGGGGTGCTCGGCCGAACCGGTGTCACCTAAGAGTATAAAATGGTACCGATGTCACATGAGTTCTATGGAGGTGCTCGGCCGAACGGGTGTCATCCTAGAACCCATCTTAGTACCTTAATTTTCAAAATCTCTTTAAGTCCCCAAATTTGCCAGAAATTCGGCGGCCAAAATGGTCATTACACCGAGTTTCCTTCCAAATTTGTCGGAAATTCGGCCAAAGCGGTCATTACACGAATTTCCTTCCAAATTTGCTTTATGCCACATAAACATATAACCTCATAAATTCCTCATATGAATAACATCATCATCATTAGCATACTTCATGCATCATCATACATCATTCAAACGCTTACCCTCACGGTAGCTTATGCTTTGACCCTTACGGGTCTTAATCTTGAGATATAGTTCTCTAATATCCGTCGCTCATATTTTATGCCCCTAGGGCTCATATTAAACATCATTCTTCATTCTCATGTTCATACTTAAATCTGAATAGCATAGGGCAGAATCTCTAACTTGTTTTTACGGGGTTCTAGAACTCACGTTTTAGACCCTTTCTCGGTTCGGTTTTCGCCTAAGGCGCTATGCATTAAATCTAAATCAATTATGAGACATTCCTATGTTTAAGGACTAATTATTAACCATGTTTATCATGTTGTAAGGGTGCTGGACAGATTCCAGAAAATTAAATGTTCTAAGAGTTCTACATTTGCATTTTTACGGTTTTCTAGCTACTAGTTTCCCCATAGGTGCTAGAATTCAATTCTAACTCAAATGATACCAAGTTTTTCATGTCTAAACAATCTAAATCTGATTATGTTCCCATTAAAACAGTTTGGATTGGTTCCATAAACAAATGGGTCAAAACTATGTTAAATTCTAGCTTTACGGTATTTCTAGTTAGCTAGTTTCTTACCTATCATGCATAGGTTTGCTTCTACATCATCACATGATATTTTCACACATTCCAACACATTAAAACATCATCATACAGCATCACATTCATCACATCGGAACCGAAAACATCTTGCCTCAATAAGAGAATTAAATTGACATTTCTAGGTACATAAGTTAACTAGTTTCTCTTGGAATCAATTTAGAATTTCTAAAACTCTTTGCAAGACATTTTAAATCGTCAAGAGGCTAAGTGAAGCCTTAGGTCACTGACCAAAACATATTCCATCCCGTAAAAGAGGTTGGAATCACAACTTATAACGACATAACCTTATAAAGAATTGTCAAACTTTAAGGAAAACTCAAAACATAGGCTATTGGTCCTAGTAGCTAGATGAAAACTCATTGCAAGTCCATCTTCACTACTTGGCCGAAAAACATACATTCAAAGTGTGGTTTGCATTGAACTTTAACTTGGAATGAAATGGGCAAGTCTTTGAGCTCTAGGTTCTTAAGTTACGACATAAACTAAACGTGCTCATGCTCTTCATTTTTAATCTTGCTTTCAAGGTAAAGTGATGACTTGAAATTAAATATGCAAGGCATAATTTAAGCGTGTAAACTTGAAAGTAAATATGCGAAGCATAATCTTAAACGTGCAAGCTTGAAAGTAAAGATGCAAGATTCAATTCTTTATTTTAGTGCTCTTGGCCCAACAACAATCGACTTTAAGGCCGAAATAGAAAGGCTTTGAGAATTAAGTTAAGTGATGATACAAGTTCCATTTTAATCTTTATGTTCTTAGGTGATGGCTTGAAAGTAAAGATGCATAGCAAGAATGTAAATATGAATGCAAGCATAAAATAAGTTATGCAAGTTCATTTTATCTTTCTAGAGCTCTTAACAAGACTTTAAAGGAACTTAAACCTCAACCCAAACTCATCAAACCAAGACAAAGTAAAAGTCTAGAGTTCTTAGAACTCAACATACCATATTTAGAAAATCAAACATCTAGCATGAAAAGGAAAGGTAATGGCCGAAACTTCAAGGAAAGAAAAGAAATGTTTGAAACTCTAGAATCCATGATCTTGGTGACATACAAACACCAACATCATGAGACCTCATCATTGAGTCATTAGAACCATTTTGAAATAACATCAAAGTTAAGGTTCTCAAAAGTTCAAGAAAGGAAAATCTAGAAACACTTTTGCTCAAGAACAAAAATCAAGCTCTAGAGTTTGTTTCAAGTGATGAACATCATCATGAAACTCTCATCATCAAGCTCTCATTCCTTTGTTCTCCAAGGCCCATGGCCGAAAATGAAAAAGGTGAAGGAAAGAAAAAGAAGTTCTAAAAAGAATCAAGAGAAACTATGAACATTAAGCTTAGAACAAGAACTTTAAAGAAAGAACACATGAAAGAAAATCCCTACTTGGTGTGATGAACTTGAAGATGGAAGAAGGAAATGAAGAAGATGAAGAACTTGAAGAACTCCAAGAACTTGAAGAACACAAAGACTTTGAGAGAAAAAGAAAAGCTTTGAGTGTTTCCTAAACTTAGCAAATGATCTAAAAGTGGTGCAAGCTCCTCAAGGCATTCTATTTATAGAGAAATGAAACAAATGGAGGGAGCTCATGGAGGAGAAGGTTTCGGCCATGAGGGTGCAGATTGGATGCTCTCCATGAGTTCCATGAGGTGAGATAATGTGTTCTTGAGGTATGGTGAGGTATGGTTCAAAGCATGGTGAGGTATGGCTCAAGGTATGGCTCAAGCATGGCTCTTTGAGTGAGAAAACAATTTAATATGTGTCAAATGGGGAGCATGTGGCCGAAAATGCATCAGCCCATGGGGAGGATTAGTTTGCATTTTAATTGTGGTTTAGAGTTGTGTTTAGGTGTATCTTTGATTATGCTTAAGATTAGGAATTTGTAAGAAGGTGTTTAGGTAAGGTAAATGGGTAATTAAGGTGGTCTAGACATAATTAAGGAGTGGTCTTGCACCATTAGAGAGTTAAATCCTCAATTTAGAGTTTAAACAACTCTAGACTCATTTCCTTGATTTAAGGAATTGGAGAGAGAAAACACTATTCATGATTCCAAGACTAGGAATCTTGAGTTCTAAAAAGGGATTTAAGTTTAATCTAAGCAATTTTAGGTTCTAATTAACTTTAATAAATTATTTTGACTCTAGATTAATTAGGGAAATAAATTAATCTTCGTTTAGAGCCTAATATTGCTTAGGTTTGCTTAATTACGTCACTAAGCTTAAAAACACTATTCCAGGGGCAAAATTGTAATTTTGCACTAAAACTGCCCGGGACCACCGGGACTTGAACAGATACCTCTAGACACATGAAATCATGTTTTTAAACCTCTGGGAAAGTTCTGGGCTCAAACGGCACCTTTACCCGCGTAAAAACGCTATAGGGGTATTTTGGTCATTTTGACCCGAAACTGTGGAAAACGAAATTTTCGCTTCCGAACGCATTCAAAGGCCATTCAATCCCCTTCAAACATTGAGTTGACCCTTCGAGGATGACCGAGTTGGTTACCCTCGAGTTCGGGTCAGGAAATGACCTCAGGGGCATTTTGGTCATTTCCCTCGGACAGAAAAATCGGGGTGTTACAACCAACATATAATCTCTCGTTCTCCTAAGGTACTTGAGTATATGTTTAACCGCTATCCAGTGTTCCTCTCCAGGATTAGATTGGTATCGATTTACTACTCTCACTGCATAACAGATATCTGGTCTGGTGCACAGCATAGCATACATAAGGCTACCTACTGTTGAAGCGTAAGGTATCCTACTCATGCGTTCTCTCTGCTCAGGAGTTTTAGGAGAATGCTCCTTAGAGAGATGAATCCCATGCTTAAAGGGTATAATTCCCTTCTTGGAATTCTCCATGCTGAACCTGGCAAGTATTTTGTCGATGTAATTAGCCTGAGATAATGCCAATACCCTATTCTTTCGGTCTCGCAAGAGTTTAATACCAAGAATATAATTGGCTTCCCCCAGGTCCTTCATATCAAAATGCTTGCTTAGCCAGGTCTTTATGCCTAACAATACTTCCGTATCATTTCTGATAAGGAGTATATCATCCACATAAAGTACAAGAAAAGATACTGCGTTACCTTGGATCCTTTTATACACACACGGTTCATCAGGACTTTTCTCAAAACCATAAGACTTAATGACTTGATCAAACCTGATGTTCCATGATCTGGACGCTTGCTTAAGTCCATAAATGGATCTTTGCAACTTGCATACCATGTTTTCTTGCCCTTTGACTATGAACCCTTTTGGTTGCTGCATGTAGATATCCTCTTCCAAATTTCCATTTAGAAAAGAAGTTTTGACATCCATTTGCCAAATCTCATAATCAAGATTTGCTGCAACAGCTAAGAGAATCCGGATGGACTTGAGCATGGCAACCGGTGAAAAGGTTTCTTCATAATCCACACCTTCTATTTGTGTGTATCCTTTCACCACCAATCTAGCTTTGAAGGTTTCAACCTTCCCCTCTAATCCTCTCTTTCTCTTGTAGATCCATTTACACCCAATGGGTCTTACCCCTTTTGGTGCATCTACAAGAGACCAAACTGAGCTGGAATATAAAGAATCCATTTTACGATTCATAGCCTCAAGCCATTCCTGAGCATCAACATCTCCTAGTGCCACTTCATAACTCGTGGGATCATCATCTTCTTCAATGATGACATCCTGAGACGATTCGCCCAACAAGAGAAATCTTGCAGGTTTACGAATCAATCTCCCACTACGAGTTTGCCGCACTTGTTGTTGTGCATCTACAGGGGGATCCAATTCTAGATGAGGACCCTCATTAAGTGGATTAACCAATTCATGATTTTGTTGTTCTTCCTCAAGTGGTAACTGCACCTCTACAGGTTCCACTTGTTGATCATCATCTTTGAACTTGGTTCTATTTACGGTTCTGTGTGTGTTCAACATCGGTATATTTTCCCTCTTTGAACAACCACAGGAACAAAAAGCTGGAACCGCCTGAGGTTGAGGTAAAACTTGATCTGAGACTAGCTCATCAAGAATAACCTTACTCCTTGGCTTATAATTTGCCATATAGTCCTCCTCTAAGAAAGTCACGTGTGTACTCACTATGACCTTCTTTTCTTTTGGACTATAAAACAACCAATCTCTGGTTCCTTTAGGATAGCCTATAAACATGCATACTTCTATACGTGAGTCCATCTTATCTGGTTTCTTTTGTAAGACATGTCTTTGGAGCACCCCAAATCCGAATATGATTTAAGGGGGGCTTACACCCTTTCCATAATTCTATTGGTGTCTTTGAAACCGACTTGGATGGAGCTAAGTTCAATAGGTACATAGCAGTTTCTAAGGCATATCCCCAGAATGAATCAGAAAGAGATGAATAACTGAGCATAGATCTTGCCATTTCTAAAAGGGTTCTATTTCTCCTTTCAGCAACTCCATTCTGCTGGGGTGTCCCTGGAGAAGATAATTGTGAAACTATCCCCTCTTTGGTCAGGTAAGACCTGAACTCTCCAGATAGGTATTCACCCCCTCGGTCAGATCGAAGAGTCTTAATTTGAACACCAAGATGCTTTTCTGCCTCAGCCTTGAACTCCTGGAATTTTCCAAAAGCTTCAGACTTGTGACGCATCAGGTACACATGTCCAAATCTAGAGTAATCATCAGTAAATGTGATAAAATACTGATACCCTCCTCTGGCCTGGACATTCATTGGTCCACATACATCAGTATGTACCAATTCCAGCTGAAGTGTGGCACGATTTCCCTTGGCCTTGAAAGATCTCTTAGTCATTTTACCTTCTAAAGAAGATTCACAAATTGGTATTGGTTCAAAGTTCAGGGATTTTAAAATCCCACTATTAACCAAACCTTGTATCCTGTTAGAATTAATATGACCCAATCTCAAATGCCAAAGATAAGTTTCATTGGAAACTTTTCTTTTCTTTGATGAATGAACATGCTCATCATCTCCTATTTCAACATGATTAACTTCACAGGGCACAGGACTAAGGAAATAAAGACCATTAAACATTACACCGGAACAAATAAAAGAAGATGAACTTCTTATTGAAACTGAGGAATTAAACTGAACTGTCAAACCATGTTTAACCAAACAACTAACAGAAATTAAATTTCTCTTAAAATCCGGAATAAATAAACAGTCTTCTAAAACCAAAGTTCTACAATTATCAAAAGATAAAACAACTTGTCCCACTGCTAGTGCAGACACAAGCTCTCCATTTCCAAGCTACAAAACTCGTTGTCCTTCACTTAAAGGCAAGCTATGTTTGAACCACTGCAAAGAGTAACAAACATGGTTAGTGGCTCCTGAATCAATGATCCATTTATCATTGTAATTCTCCACTAAACAAGCCTCAATCACATGTGAATTACCCATACCTGGTTTTTTCATACGTGGGCAATTTTTCTTCCAATGCCCTTTTTGTCCGCACTTGAAGCACTTGCCTTTCGGCTGCTTCATTGCAACTGGTTTGGCAATTGGAACACCTGATTTCTTTTTCTTATTTTTGTTCCTTCCCTTGGGTTTCCCCTTAGGTTTCACAGAACTCTCACCAGCAAAAAATGCACTGCCCTGCTTGACTAGAGACTGTTCAGCACTCTCAAGCTCGTGCATCAGCTGAGTTAGGTCAAGATTCATCTTATTCATATTATAATTCATCTTGAGCTGATTGAAGTATTCAGGCAGTGATTGCAAGAGAAGGTCAACTTTTACTTCTTGTTCAAATTTGACCCCATGGTCTTCAGCCTTCTTGAAGTTTGCTATCATTGTCAGACAATGATCCCGCACACTTCCTCCAGACATGACTGTCTTGGTGACTGCATTCAGCGCATTCTGCCTAGCAGAGCTGCTAGACGTAGCAAACATGCCATCAAGAGTCTGGAGCATCTTTGCTCCACTCTCAATCATGCTCACTTGCTCCTGAAGGTGACTGGCGAGACTGGCTAAAATATAGCAGCGAACTGCCACATTTGCCTTCTCCCATCTTTCCTTTTCCTGCTGAAAACGTGTCTTTGTTGCCTCAGGCGCATCTTCAGCAGGTTGCGCTGGCATAGGGGTAGTCAGAACAAAGTTGAGCTTTTCATATTGAAGAACAATATCCAAATTAGTTTTCCATTGTTTGTAGTTTGTACCATTCATAGGTTTTTGGCTCAAGATAGTAGCTAAAGGATTGAATGAAGACATTTTTTCTCTGAAAACAAGGAAAAAACACACACTATTTACAAACAAGAATAACAACAAACAGAAATAGCACTAGTAGATTCTAATAACTACTACTCGTTTATAGTTCAACAATCCATTAGTTATCTTTACAAGGCTTACGATGGGCAAGATACTTGTAAAACTAATCTTGTTTATTTTGGGCCTTCAGTTCCATTGCCAGAGCCTCGATGGGAGGGTTAACAACTTTACCAAAGTTGAATGTATTTAACCATTGTTTACTTTCAAAATTATCTTTAGTGTCTAAGTGTTGCCGACGATGGGCCGTACAAAACTTTACTAAAATTTTGAAAATATTAAGGTTTAATCTAATGAAATCCGATTATCCTTATCCGATGGGGCTTCAGCGATAACCATTTCACTAATAAACCCACAATTGGAGCCCGTAGGTTTTAAATTAATTGCTTAATTAAAAACCTTCACCCATTCAATATTTTAAAATTAGAATTTTTCAATTTCCAAGAATTGTTTAAATTCGAGTATTCTTTGTTTGTTTTCAAAAACTATGTAAGCACCCACAAGCCGATGAACGTGCAAGCTTAGCTTATCGAAATTTTGAAAACATTAAGTTCCTAAAATCCGGTCATGATAGGCAGCGTGTGCTCCACACAATCATGATACATGATTATGGTATGCAGCGTGTGTTGACACATGACCATTTTAGAAGACCCACAAAATACTCGCAATGTAAACAATTCTCTTAGGAATTGTCTTGATTTGTCTTGATTTTTTTTTTAATTCAATAATAGCTATTATGCTCATCTAATTATCAAGTTATGCAACAATATGGCACCTCCTATTCTATATGACATGTTATCACAATAAGCATGTTATCAATCATATAATTCATCCATTCATAAAATGAAGTAATTTAAATAAAATAGACTTTAATCCATGGTTTCCTAGAGAAAAAAAATATAAAAAAAGATAAAAATAACCAAAAAATATTCCAGCCCTTCTTGTCCTTCCTTTTAGCCCGTAGGTATTTATCTCAAACCTTTTTATGGTAACCATGGGTCCAATAGCCCAAAATACCAAATTTTGGCAAGAAAACCTAAGACAACTTCAAGGAACCCTAACTGTTTCGTCCACTGCGCCATCACCCGAACTCAGATCAGCACAAAATTTTTTTTTTTAGGACCGCCATGAAGAGACGAAGCCAACGCCACTGGAATCATCCAATTTGGATGTTGCACGCGCCCTCACTTTCTCCATCTTCACAGGCGCGTGGAAACCAGTCTCAGCCGCTTGTATCGGCGCGTGGAGGCGCGTGCAGGCTCCCCTGGCCGCGATCCACCCACCATTTTGTTCGTCTTTCCGTCCTCTTTCCAACGATATATGATACGTCCAAATCTGAGATCCAGAGGTCCACGAACATGTCCAAACAGTGACGAACGTCCTTCTTTGTGTATCTTCTTGATCTTCTTTTATTACAATTTTTGTATACAATCAAAAAAAATATCTATATATACAAGAATTGAAATAAAAAATCAAGGAGGAAACCTAATCATATGGGATTAGCCTCCTTGTTACAACCCAAGAAAATACATTCAAATCTCTACCATGGATTAAAGTTGAAAAACAAATAAAGAATTATAAAGATAAACATACAACACATATGATCAACAAATATAGAATCCTAGGTGCCATGTTTCATGAAGCAAACTAATTACATGAATAGTGAAACTAGATTCACATACCAATGTACAGCCAGGCTCTGATACCAATTGTAAAGGCGGGGGAGCCCAACAAGAGGAGGCACAACCAATGGGCTAAGTGAGAGCACCATAATACCAGGTTGAACGTCACATCTTGACCCAAAACCTTAAGGCAATGAGTCATGGATCCTCCCACATTATATACTACTCACTTAATCCATTCTCAACCAATGTGGGACTTCACCTCTCACACTTAACCTCAACAATTTCCCCCTTAAGTATGAGACCCGCCACATTGCTCCCCAATCAGCCAACCGCTCTTCCAAAGACTCACACCTGCGACTCATGCCTTTCAGGAGGCAAGAGCCCAACCTTGGTTCTGATACCACTGTTAGGGCGGGGAAGCCCAACAGGGGGAGGCACAACCAATGGGCTAAGTGAGAGCACCATAATACCGAGCCGGACACCACATCTTGACCCAAAACCTTAAGGCAATGAGTCATGGATCCTCCCACATTATATACTACTCACTTAATCCATTCTCAACCAATGTGGGACTTCACCTCTCACACTTAACCTCAACAGAACAGCCATCCTCTTTGGAGCTAATTTTGAGGTAGCATGAGGCTTCCAATTTCAGAGGTTTATATATATCATAATAGCGCAAATGAGAAAATAATATTTGCATTCCGATATATTATATTTATAGGGTGAAAGGAATTCAGTTGAAATCCGAAACTTGATAAAATAGGGTTTAACGGCCCAAATATAGTTCAACTAAGTGGATTATTCATATATAGTTTGTTCTTAATTAATTTAATAGAAAATGAGTTATATTAGACAATGCCTGTTATTACACAAATTGTGGACTTGGTTTGCAAAATTTGTTTATACAAGAAAAGTGATATTAAAGTTGATCAGGGATTACCCTACCTTTTCCTCCGGTAAACTTAGCCTAACAAACGAGAAAACCATTTTCTTTTCCGGTACTCGAGAAAACCATTTTTTTTATTCCAAATAATTTCGGTAAGTTGGAAATGTGGATTTTCCCAGAAATGAACATGTTTATTAAACTAAACAGTGCTTAATTTCTTTTTAAGTATAATCGACGCTTATTTACTTATTGTTTTCGGTGTTTCAGGAATTTCGCAAATTACTATTGGTTATATTCGAGGTAATATGTTATTCCTTTCCATATCCTTACAGTCGTATTCTTTCCCTTTTACTCTGGTATTTAATAAAAAAATTGATATATTTAAAGCATGAGATATACTTGAAAAATATATAGTGAACAATTATGATTATTAATCAAGAAATTAAGAGTTTAAGATGCTGCATGAAACATGTAGTTACTTCGTCGGTATGTGTAATAATAGTATGTTTACATTGTTTTTAATTATATACTTTACTCTCTGATAAAGAAACTTTACTCTCTAATAGAGATTTGACAGTAGTGTTAAAATCTTGTTATCTTTAAAATTCTGATGTATGAAAATACTCGTTTCTTGCAGTCCAGACAACTCAAATATGATATAAATAAATGCTTGAATATGTTTTTGACTCGAGAAAATAAATGAGTTTTAGTTTTGGTCTCTGAAAAAAATTATATTTGATTTCAGTCTAAAAAATTTGTAAATTGTTTGTTTTTGCCCTTGTCATTGGACTGTCTATAATGTTGATTATAGTAGCAAAAAGATCAGATTATTAAACAATGATACATGAAAGAAAAGCATATTTGAAGGAAAAAAACATATTTAAACCCCTACACTAAATACCGCTTTAATTCATGGCTAATTATTTTGGCCGAGAGTATGGATTGACGTATGTCTGCATTCCATTATGTTTGCTCTAGTATGGCTTGTAGATTGGACTAGATAAGTTAATTCTGAAATGAATATTATCAGGTTGGGTTTGGTGGGAAATAAAACACACAATTCTCTACTTGAAAGAATAAGAGGAGCAACTATACCAGTAAAATCATAGCAGCAATCAACACACAAAATAAACCAGAACAACTGAACAATTAATGCATCAAGATTTTTAACGTAGAAAAATTCTATCAACATGGGAGATAAAAATCATGGGTCGTCCAAACCAAAGAAATAGTTCCACTATGATTAAATAAGTTACAAGAGAGTTTCAAATAAGTGCAGAAATCGTGCTAACAATAAGCTAAATCAACCAAGTATCAATACTTAAAATTGAGAACAAATAAGATAATAAATACCCCAAAATAGAGCTACTATCTAAGACCAGTATCTCACTCTCTGGATCTCATCTCAACGATCAAACCGTTCAAAATGAAGAATTGAGCATCTAGAACCTTCTGTCAAAGTTTCAGCCCAATCCAATGGTAAACGACTTTACAAACGCTGATTTCTGATGACAGATTGCATCAAAAAAATAGTTCTCCAAACAAGAACAGAGCTACTGTGCAAGATTGATATCTCACACTTTAGACCTCCTTTCAATGATCCAATAGTTCAGTTCGAAAAACCACCTTCAAGAACCTACTATTAAAATTTCAGCCCGATTCAATGGTGAAGACTTCATAAACTCCGATCTACAGTGGCTGTTCTCACTAAGAAAATGAAAGGAAGGTGGCTGAGTTTCTCTCTTCTCTCTATCTCTCAACGTGGCTGAATTTTTCACAAAATAATCACACTCTCAATACCCTATCTGACTATTCTCACTTGGATAAGTGATGTATAAGTTGGCTTGCTCGTTTTGGGCTTTCTCTACATAGGAAGGAAGCCCAAACCCAACAAATCTACCCCTCACGACTATGTAGAGATAACCGCCAAACCATTGATCAAACAACAAGCTTCAAACTTCCATCTTGGCAAAGATTTTATCATTATATCTAAACCATTCTCATCAGTATGAACCTTTTCAAGTTCCAACAACTTAGCATTCAAAACGGATACCTCACATCAATATGTTTGGACCTCGAATGAAAAGTTGAGTTTTTACCAAAATGTATAGCACTTTGACTATCAAAAAATAGCACATACCTCTCTTGAGTAAAACCAAATTTTTGTAAGAACTTATTCATCCGAATCATCTCCCCTTGCATGCTTCAGTGATGACAATGAACTTAGCCTCTGTAGTGGATAAAGCAACACACTTTTGTAACTTAGATTGTCAAGCTACAGCTCCACCTCCAAATGTAATCAAATAATTTGAAGTAGTCCTTCTAGAGTTAACGTCTCCTGCCATGTTTGAATCAGTATAACCAACTAGAGAAGGCTTCTCATCTCCAAAACATAACTTCAAGCTAGAAGTACCATGGAGATATTTCATAATCCACTTTACTGCATTCCAATGCTCTTTTCCTGGGTTTGAAAGAAAATGGCTAACACTACTAAGCAACAGCATAAGCTAAGTTTGGTCTAGTGCATACCGTCGCATACATCAAACTACCCACGACTAAAGCACATGCAACTCTCTCCATGTCTTTCTTCTCTTCTTCATTTGATGGACTTTGCTTGCAACTCAATTTGAAGTGTATAGCAAGAGAAGTGCTAATAGCCTTAGCTTTCTCCATTTGAAACCTTTGCAGTACGGCTTCAATGTATTCCTTTTGTGACAACTAAAGTTTCTTCTCCTTTCTATCCCGGATGATTCTTATACCAAGAATCTGCTTTGCTGGTCCAAGATCTTTCATTGCAAATGACATCCCAAGTTGCTTCTTCAACCTATCAATTCTTGAAGCATTTTGACCAAGAACAAGCATGTCATCAACATATAACAGAAGGATAATAAAATCATCACTAGCAAACTGTTTAATAAAAACACAATGATCTGAAGTAGTTGTCACAACTTGACTTACGTGATCGGCACTTGAGGAATCCTCATTCTCACATAAGCTTCGTGACCTCTGAGTCTACCTATATGCATATTTTAATGCTAAATCCTTTTATAAAACATCATTTCATCTCTAATAAACTGTTAGTTCTATGAAAACACAATCATCATCAATATCATATCATAATTCTCTGAAGTTGGAAAATCAAATCATTTCAACTTCATTTCCAAACTCTAAACATATCTCTAAGATTCAAAATACATGAGTTGATCTTTATACAAAATATCACTGAAAACTGTAGTCATGTAAATACAAAATAATCATGATAAAACAATGCAATCCATCTCTATGGTACAGGACCCTGCCCGCAATATACACTGGAGTACTCTATCACTAAACAAAATACCAAAAGAATACTTCACTTCAAAGTGAAGCTCACCAACTGATATATCTCTACTGCAGGGGACAAGGTGGAAGGGAAAACCCGCAGCATCTACTGCACCTGTAATAGAGGAAAAAAGAGGGGTGAGTTTCATCTAAAAATCAGTGAGCAAATCCTCACCTATAACCCTCTCATAGGACAACCAAGAGAATAAATAATTATATAGAAATCATTGAAATAGTTAATACAAAACTTTGAAATTCATATTCACATACATATTTGTATACATAATATCGCTAAATATAATTTCTTTGAAAAACATCACAACAGTACTCTACTAGAGAAACAGGAATCTCTACTCTATGGTTTTTCAAGAACCGAAAATGTTTTGCTCTACAATCCATCAGGGATTTAATGTGGATGCCTAAATATGTTCCATTTTTTGCTCTATGAGATTGTCCTCTCAGAACAACTATTGGTACCAAGGTTAATGATCGGGATCCAGCCGTTAACTCACTTTCTGTTTCTCTATAGCTACCGTCTGGTCTCTAGTTCGATAAACATATTATTTTCTATAAAACTCTGTCACAATATTTCTCTAGGCACAAAACTCTATAATTCATAATTAATTCTCTCATAAAATCATCACAGCAATTTTATGGAATCTCTAATCAAGTCATAATTATACTCTAGCTCTTTGATAAAATCACTTTGACAACCATAGTTTGATGAGTTTGCATTAAAACATAACTTTTATGCTCTAGTTGGACATCATCATTTTGGTAAATATAACACCAATCAGAATCCTCTAATCTCTTTCAAATATTCTCTAAAAATGATGCCATCAGGTTATAACTTAATGAAATTAACTCTAATAACCAACATAAGGGCTATAGGTTCTAAACCCACTCACCTGGAAGGAAGGGAGTGATGACGTCAACACCAATGGAGTTCCGGAGAAGAATGGCACCAACGTTTGCCATTGAAGCTACAAAACTCTAGATTAGACTCCAACAACCTCTAGATTACTCAAACATAACTCTAACAATATTGAGGGAGTACCCCCACTTAACAACAATGGAGATAATCAACAACCCATTCACCAAGATATGAATAGAAGAGAAATGGGACAACAAAAACCCATGAAATCTCATCTTTGATTTCTTAAGGAAGAAAGATTGGGGTTGGATTTAATGGAAGAGAGTGGGAAGGATTTGGAGGAGAGGAGTGTTTGGAAATGGGATGAAAATCCCGAGTTTGGGGTATATAAAAAGGGGTGGGGGCTCACTTACGCGAAACGCCGCGTTTCGCATTGTGTCAACATCATTGACCCCGCTATAGCGGTGTATGACCACTATAGCAGTCCTGCAATGTCCGCACCCCATAACCCCATCACTTACGACTGTTATAGTGGTCTATAGACTCCTCAAACATACCCGGCCACACACTGTGACCACTATAGCAGTCCTGGACCGCTATAGTGGTGATAGTTCACCAAAAATTACAGCTTTAAGGGTCTTTCATGCATCTTGGGCCTTCCCAGCAATATGGGTGGATCTTAGGGAGCCTTGGGATAGAATGAAACTTACCTACTGACACATATACCTGGGGTATCACAGTAGTCTTCTTGTAGCCTTGCTCTCTCATTACAAACTCAAACTTCTTATACTATTGCCTCGAAGTTTGCTTCAAGCCATATAAGTTCTTCTTGAGTTTGCACGCATAATCTTCTTTCCTTTTCGCCTTAAAACTTTCAGGTTGCTCTATGTAGATTTCCTTCTCAAGATCACCGTGGAGGAAAGCGGTTTTTACATCCATCTACTCTATCTCTAAGTCAAGACATGCAGCTAAACTCAAAATAGTTTTAATAGAGGACATCTTCATAATCAAAGAAAAAATCTCATCATAATCAATCCCTTTTTTCTGCCTAAAGCCTTTAACTACCAATCCAACTTTATACTTTAGGGAAGAAGAATTCCCCTTATGCTTCAGCCTATATATCGAACTGTTTTGCAAAGCACTCTTACTATTAGGCAATTTCACAAGCTCAAATGTTTGATTATCATACAAGACCTGTATGTCATGTTGCATAGCATTAGCCCATTTTTGCTTCTGGTCACTATCCATTGCCTCCTTATAATATTCAGGCTCTCCCCCATTAATCAAGTCACATACTCATTAGAAGGATACCTTGTTAAAGGTTGTATCTTTCTAGTAAGCCTCCTAAGTGCAACGGGCGGATTTGTAGGCATCTCATGTTGATCATCAACAACATCATCAGTTGGAGCATCTAAATGATCTTCCATCTGCTAGTCATCATGAACCCTATGGTCATCTTCTTGCATATGATTCTAGGCCTGATTCTCTACTAGTACTTGTGCACATGGTGGTTGGACTGGATCTGCATTGATCAAGTCACTGCTATGCTAAGATTTGGTCTTCTTCACTTTCTCAATATCTTCAATGGTTTGGTCTTTTACAAACACCACATCACGACTTCTCATAAGCTTTTCATCAATTGGGTCATAGAGCCTGTAACCAAGCTTATCCTGACCATTCCTAACAAAAATGTATTGCTTTGTCTTCACATCTAACTTAGATCTCTCATATTTTGGAACATGAATAAATGCTTTACACCTAAAAACTCTCAAGTAGTCATAAGAGATATTCTTGCCAAAACATTACTATCCAAAGCAACTACAGGACTTAGACTAATCACATGCACTGCTATAAGCAATGCTTCTCCCCAGAAATACTTAGGCAACTTTGCTTTAGTAAACATACACATAACTCTTTTAATTAACGTTCTATTCATCCTTTCCACTAAACCATTCAGCTGAGGTGTTTTAGGAGGTGTCTTTTCATGCCTAATGCCTTGCTGTTTACAATACTAATCAAATGGTCCACAATATTCACCACTATTATCAGTACAAATGTATTTAAGTTTCTTACCTGTTTGTCTCTCAACCAAAACTTGGAATTCTTTAAACTTCTCCAAGACTTAGTTTTTAATCTTCAAAGCATAAGCCCAAAGCTTCCTTGAGTGATCATCAATGAATGTCACAAAGTAAAGAGCACTACCAAATGACTTCTCCTTCAATGGACTACAAACATCAGAGTGTACCAACTCGAAGAAATCTGATTTCCTTGAAGGATGATGCTTTTTGAAGGATAATCTTCTCTGTTTTTCAACCATGCAATGAGAACATTTCTTCAATTCTGTATTCTTCAAACAAGAAAGTACATCCTTTTTAGCCAAACAATTGAGTCCTTTTTCACTGATGTGACCAAGCTTTCTATGCCATAGTTTAGAAGCTTCTTTGCTTTCAATTGCATTTACACTGCCTTTTGAAATTATGGATTTCATCATATACAAACTCAAGGTATTCTTTTCTCAAGCCACTACCAAGTTGCCTTTAGTAAGCTTCCATTGCCTACTTCCAAAGGTGCTAACCTTTATCATCAAGTTTTCTAACTGAAATCAAGTTCAACTGGACATCTGGAGCATGTTTAACATCCTTCAATAGCAACTTCATTCCAACATTAGTTTCTAAACAAACATCTCCTATACTAATCACCTTGGTCAAGCCATCATTGCCCATCTTTAGCATTCCATAGTCACCTAAAGTGTAAAATGTAAAGAACTCCTTCCTTGGTGTAACATGTATTAAGGCACCACTGTCAATTACCTAGTCAGACTCATCAGATACTATATTTATCATATTCTCATATCCTACAATGAGAAGAGTATCTGAAGTAGCAGTAGACACACGATCATTATTGTCTTCTTTCTTCTTTTGCTTACCTTTGTTCTCCTTTTTCCAAAGAAAGCAATTCTTTTGGATGTGTCTTGTTTTATGATAGTAATAACATTCAACATTTTTGTACCTTGATCTGGACTTGCTCCTGCTTTTACTTCTACCCCATGTGCCTTTGTTCTGACTTCACCCTTTTATTTTCTATAACCAACATCTCTGAGTGAGATGAAGAACCATGAGTCTTCCTTCTCATTTCTTCATTCAAGACACCACCTTTCACAAGTTTCAAGTTACCACACCATTAGCTGCAGAATTAGTGAGTGAGATGCAAAATGTCTTCCAAAAATTCAGTAGAGTATTTAGCAACCAAAGTCCTTGAACTTCATCTTCAAACTTGATTCCCATTCTTGATAGCTGATCTCAAACTCCTTGAAACTCATTTAAGTGATCAGATATGGAAGACCCTTCCTTGTATCTCAGATTCATCAACATATTCAAGAAATACAACTTGTTGTTCCCAAACTTTGAAGCATATAAGGATTCAATCTTTTCCCATATAGTTCTAGCATGAGTCTCATCAGCAATGTGATTATAAACATTATCTTCTACCCGTTGCCGAATGAAACACAAACTTGTTAATGCTCAAACTCCCATTCTTCTTCAGTTTTTTAATCCGGTTTTTGTGTAGCAAACATAGACATACGTAGATTTTTAACAAACAACAAATCTTTTATCTTGCCTTTCCATATATAATAATTAGTACCATTCAAGTACACCATTCTACTTATAATTGTGCCCAAGAATGAGCTCTGATGCCAAATGTTGGGAAATAAAACACACAATTCCCTACTTGCAAGAACAAGACAAGCAACTATACTAGTAAAATTATGGTAGCAATCATCACATACAATAAACCAGAACAATGGAACAATGCACCAAGATTTTTAACATGGAAAAATTCCCTCAATGTGAGAGATAAAGACCACAGGTTGCCCAGACCAAAAAAATAGCTCTAGTATGATCAAATTAGGTACAAGAGAGTCTCAAATAAGTGCACAAATCATGCTAGCAACAAGCTAAATCAACCAAGCACTAATGCTTAAAATTGAGAACAAAGAAGATAATAAATACCCCAAAATAGAGCTATTATTCGAGACCAGTATCTCACTCTCCGAACCTCATCTCAGCAATCAATCGTTCAGAATGAAAAATCAGACATCTAGAATATTCTATCAACGTTTTAGCCCGATCCAACGGTGAACGACTTCACAAATGCCGATTTACAGTGACAGGTTGTATTAGAAAAATGGTTCTCCAAATAAGAATAGAGCTACTGTGCGAGATTGACATCTTACACTCTGGACCTCCTTTTAACTATCCCACCATTCAGAACGAAGAACCACCATCAAGAACCTGCTGTTAAAATTTCAGCCTGATCCAACGCTAAATGACATCACAAACTCTTATCTAACTCACCAAGAAAATGAAAGGAATGTAGCCAAGTTTCTGTCTTCTCTTTCTCAATGTGGCTGAATGTTTCACAAAATGATCACACTCTCAATATCTTATCTGACTCCTTTCACTTGGATAAGTGATACATAAGTGGGCTTGCTCATTTTGAACTTTCTTCACATAATAAGGGAGCCCAAATCCAACAGGGTTAACCTCCTAAGTCATGATTTTTCTTAGAAAATGGAGAAAGGATAAAATAAGTTGAGAGATGAACTTGTCATACCTTGTTGCAAGTCATGGCCAACGCAGAGCAGGTTAAAACTGTCTATCTCAAAAAATGATGAATTACAAAATACGAGCTAATTTACCGTTATTTATGGGTTAAATAGGTTAACATTTCATATTTAATTTGATGGGTTTTGCCTGCTCTGCTAAAAGGCTGTAGTCATCAGCAAAACTATATGTAATTTAAATTGGCATTTGTTTGTTTATGTAATTAATGATTAGTCCGTTGGAGATATATAATGGGAAAGGCTCTTGCATTTTATCACACTCAACGATTATTTCTCACAGACATTTTGTAAAATGGATCTATTATCATTTTATTTGTATTTGTTATTTCAATGGTCTCATCATGTCTCACTTTGAAGTTTTTTTTTTTTTTTACATGCATCAGTCTACTGATTAAAGTCTTTTTTCCCCTTAATTTTTGCAGCTTATCTTAAAGGCATTATAATTGGTAAGTCTATCTAATTTAACATCACTAGGTTATAGTTATGGATCATACTTAAGGAGGTGTTGGCTAGATGATTTGTTGAAGGCCTTTGTTTTATCAAGTATTAGACACGGTGTATTTAATAAATAAGATAGATTAGTAATTTCTAAAAATATATTAAGCTAAAAAGGTCAAACTTCTTTTTTCTTTTCTCTAAAGGACAAAAATGTTTTAAACTTAACGACTTGGCCTATTTAATTAAAGAATATATAATATATACTACATAATTATTTTTCATCCATTCATATGTTATTTATTTAACCTTGAAAGATTGAATTATTAACTAATTTAAAGTATCTGCCGATTTAGTTTGTTTAAAGGACAGTTGACTTGTTTATCAAAGAATAATAATATATATACAGTATTATTGTATAATATTCTTAAAACATAGGTAAAAGAACAAAAAAAAAGGTAATGAACCCAAGAAGATAAAAACTAAAAATGGGCTCACCACCTCTTTGTTTTTTAATCTATATAGTAAGAATGTTATAGAATATTATTATACACATATTACTACTCTTTATAAAATATAGCCTTTTCAGTTTATAAGCTTAGATTAAATACGTTAGTTTATGCTTTAAAATATAGTTTTTCTATTTTTACTCCTTCAAAATAACTTTACATCATTGCAGTCTCCTACATTTAAAAGTGAGTATAAGTGACCCTACTAGAGAATCTGGAAGCGATGTGAGAGGAATCATTTGTGTTCATTCTTAAGAAATAGGGGACTAAAATGATACAAAATTAAGAAAAATGTTATTTGTACTTATTGTGTGTTGGACATTGTGTCGACACACACTTCATCCACTATTAAATGAAATGTGGACCATAGTTAAATGGGGTCCACACCCCATCCAATGATGGATGAAATGTGTGTCGACACGGTGTCCTACGTATAATGAGTATAAATAACACACCTCCAAAATTAATGGACTGAAATTAAAACTAGTATATTTTCGTCGATGAAGAATATATTTAAACCCAGTTTGTAATAATGACCTACTAGCCTGTTTTATAATATGTTTATTTACTTGTTTAAAACCTTTATAAATATGCTTTTAGATTAAGCCAAAAATTAACAAACTATATATATTTATAACCACGTAAGTAAGCATGCTGCTTCTCTTGACTCTTTTGGTGGAATATCATGCATGCAGGAATAGGCAGTAGAATAACATTTAGCAGAAAAAATTTGGACAATGCAGTTGGGCTACAATATTTTGATGAAGGTGTATTCATAGGACGAAATATTATACCAATACTCATGGTATCTAGATATCTGCTTGGAGTCGCACTTCTGCTTGCTCTATTAATCTATAAATGGCGACGAAGACATTGGTCAATATATGAAAACATTGAGCATTTTCTGCTAGACAGCAATCTCAATCCCATTAGGTATAAATACAAAGAAATCAAGAAGATGACTAGTGGTTTCAAAGTGAAATTGGGTAAGGGAGGCTTCGGCTCTGTATACAAGGGAAAGCTTCGCAGTGGGCCTGATGTAGCAGTAAAGATATTGAGCCAATCTAATAAAAGTAATGGACAAGACTTTATTAGTGAAGTAGGCACCATTGGAAGAATACATCATATTAATGTGGTACGTCTTGTTGGATATTGTGTTGAGAGGAAAAAACATGCTCTGGTGTATGAATTCATGCCTAATGGGTCATTGGATAAATACATTTTCTCCAAGGAAAGAAGTGTCCCTTTGAGTTATGAGAAAACATATGAAATATCTCTTGGGGTGGCTCGTGGAATTGCATATCTGCATCAAGGCTGTGAAATGCAAATTCTACATTTTGATATCAAGCCATATAATATTCTTTTAGATGACAACTTTGTCCCAAAGATTTCAGATTTTGGACTTGCAAAGCTATATCCCGTGGAAGATAGCATTGTCCCTTTCACAGCAGCAAGAGGGACCTTAGGCTACATGGCTCCAGAATTGTTCTACAAAAACATTGGGGGAGTATCTTACAAGGCCGATGTCTATAGCTTTGGAATGCTTTTGATGGAAATGGCAGGTAGGCGGAGAAACTCAGATCCTCAGGCGGAGCATTCAAGCCAGTTTTACTTCCCATTTTGGGTATATGATCAACTTTATGAAGTGAATGATATTGACTTGGAAGATGCCTCAGAGGAGGAAAAGATTCTAGTAAAAAAGATGTTCATAGTTGCACTTTGGTGTATACAGTTAAAGCCTAGTGATCGCCCATCAATGAACAAGGTAGTAGAGATGCTTGAAGATAAAATTGAAAGCCCTGAAATGCCCCCAAAGCCTTCTTTCTATCCGCAGGAAACATACACACATGTTGATGATGGAATCAACTCTGACCAAACATCATGGACTGATTCAACTGGTACAATTGAGTTGTCTTAGCAAGACCCGAACTAGTCATTCAATTGAGGATGACGCTTGACAAACATGGAGTATATCTTTAAGTGTGGAAGAGCTAATTTCATCAAGTTTGACCAAAGAACTATGGAACTGGATGATTGTTGCCAAAACTTGACCGTGTACTTTGTTTCATTTTATTATATTTTTGTTTAAATATGGAATGAATGTATTCTTTTTTATGATAAAACTATGTTTTGATTTAATTTTTTCAAATGTATTTGAGACATAAAAGATACATATTTTTTGGTAAAGTATTTCTTTACATTTTTTTTGGCTAAATATGTTATTTCATAATTTACTAATTTTGGACCCAATGTGAATTTACTTAGCATCACATAAAATGTGGGTTTTTTAATTTTGATATGGTGTTGGAGGAGGTATAATACCATAACATGTCATTTCTAGAGTAATTACGGTGAGGTGGGATATGGCTTCTAGCGGATTATGTTCCAAAATCATCCACAAGTTACATAATCCACTACCAGCGAATTACATTTCCAAGGTTTTTGGTACACAATCCGCTACCAGCAGATTACGTTCCTAAGGTTTTTTTTTTTTATCTTTTTGCTGGTACATTATCCTCTACCAGCGGATTAAGTTGTCAAGGTTTTTGGTACATAATTCACTATCAACGAATTCTTATCCAAATAATTTTTTTTTGTTCTGCGTGTCACAATCCGCAGCCAGCAGATTGTGTTCCCACTCACCTCACCTTTGTAATTTCCCGGCAAACCCAAATTAGTCCCTTAGATTTATAGCTAGGGACAAATCAGTCCCTCAGATTTAAAAAATCTCATATTATTCCCTCAAATTTTATAAAATGGGACGAGTTAATTCTTTTGTCAAATTGTTGTCTGAACTATTAACAAGAATGTCCATATATTCTATTAACTTGCTTACGTGTACTGTTAATTTTCACAGTAAGTCCTAACTTGCCTTGCCTTACTCCTTTATTCTGTGTCGAATAATGTCAACTTAAAGTCAAAATCTTTCTTCTAAGTAGAGAGTTATGGTGAGATAGCAGATGAAGAAAAAGTTTTAAATGACTTCATTTAAAGGAGTGAGACAAATTATGATTCACCATAAAAGTTAACAATACGTATAAACAAATTAATAGTACGTATAATTAAATTAATAGAACATGATTTAGATGACAATTTTACAAAGGGACTAAATTGTCCCCATTTGTGAAATTTAACAGGCTAATATGGAATTTTTCAAATCTGAGGAACTAATTTGTCCCCACTATAAATCTGAGAGATTAATTTGGGTTTCTAATCTAAAATATAACTCATTCTAATGAATTACTTTTATGCATCTTTTTAAAGGCACCATTTTCATGTTATACAATTTAAACATTGCTTCTCATGTGATTATTTATTGTCCAAATGATCTATTTCAAATCGACTATCATTTAACTTTCCAAACGTATTAATATTAGCTCGATTTAGCTCAATTGGTTGAAATGATAGAGAAATAAGACTTTGCATTTTCTGTCATGCATGAATGTGATTCTCCCTTTAATTATTAGCAGTGCCTAACGGTCATGCCTCCTCTTTTAGTGGAAATGAGCTAATTTAAGAAGCAATCCTAGAGCCGATGTAAGAAATTCCTCTACAAAGTCATACACAACACACAAAGAATAAGATTTCCTTATATGTGTTCTTTGTCCTATAATTCCTTGTAATAACAATTATGAGTGAATCTTATGTTGCAAGTCAGCACTAATTTGAATAAATAACTGGTCTCCTATTTAGACCAGAATGTGAACCTAAACACAGAGTAGATTGATAAACTTAAGTCCTAATACTGAGTACATTTGTTTTTTTGGTTACAATATCGAATATATTTTATAAGCTAGGTAATCGAATCTACTCTGTTTCATGAATAACTTCCAACTCAAAATTAAGATGTCTTGATGGAATAGCTGCATTTATCTTACTTGAACTAATAGAGTCAAAAAGGAGTAGGTGGTGCTATCAACTTGTCTTTATAACACCCTAACTTTCAACACAATACGCCTAGGATGCATAATGGTTAATCGTTAGTTGTTATTCTTTCGTCTCAGAATTTTACTTAATTTTGGGTTTTGAAAATAAGTCTATGAAAAATACAACTCATTTTTTTTTTGGAGAAACCAAACTATGAGCCGTTCGCATATAAGTTATAGCATATAATTATTCATCACGTAGCATTCACACAAATCATAACAACGTGTAGCATAAACTGTGAACATCATCACATCATAACATTTACTTCGAATATCATATCAAATAGTAATAATAAAAATGTGGAAAAATCCCACAATCATAATACTACATCAAAATATATTGAGCCCATCCATAGAGGCTGAGTATACATTAATACAATAGCTAAACATGATTAAAAAGTAACTAACTCCTAGTGGGTGCACATCTACTAGAACTAAGTTACGAGCATATGCAAAGACGAGACAACTTCTAAGTGCTGAAAACAGGAAGGCCTTTATCTTCGCTTCTGCTGCGCTACTCTGACCTAGACTACGGAGCAACTCCTACATCGACATATCAAGGAAGTCCACGGGCATCGCCATCGATCTTGTCTAAAGACGAAGATGGAAAGAAAGAGAGGGAGTGAGAAACTTATAAAGATTCTCAGTAGGGTATTTCGTCTCCACACACGTGTCATCATCATCGTCCTCGGGAACCTCGGGTTTCATTATGAGAATAGTGGACATAAATATAGTTTATTTATTAAGTTACAAATAACATTAGCCGAGGCCCGTGTCTTTTAGCATGCATCTTAATGTTATGAATGCAGTATACTAAGTTATGAATGTATGTAAATACCTTATGCAATATTCCAAGTACACAATGACAAAGTAGAAGCATAAGGAACATATCCACTATGCATGCAATCTTTTCTTTCTTAGGTGCCTTAGCAATCAAATTATGTAATCAAATGATGGGTAAAAGAATGCAAATATGAGGAACCATATAACTCTTAACATGCATGGGATGCCAGAGAACTCATGATAATTTACTTTCTCATATTTGAACTTTCAAGTTCCTTTCTTAATAACCACCTCTTACATGCACTCCTTAAACCAACCATCTCACCTTTCCCGGTGATTTTAAACGCAACACCAAAACTCCACCACATCAATCGCCTAGGATGGGCTCAACCTAACTAGTCGTCGCTAGATTTAATATGGGGTAATAGAGGGGGAAATGAATCACTTCCTTGCCTTAACTTTCTTATTATGAGCATGCAACTTAATTGGATCATCTTTCATAACCTTTAATTTGTGGAGTCTAAAGGATCATTTCCATGTGTTTTATGTCACCTTAACTTTAGCATGTTATTTAGAGATGCAACATAGGATCATATCATAATTTATCATTTAACATTTCATGCTCATAAAACACTTTAACTATGCATCTCAAATATCTCAACCATAATTGTGATTCTTAATAAACTAATTCACATAAACATCCTATCATCAACATCTTATTGAAAAGTAAACATGCTCCTACCCAGTATGCCAGAATCAAGGACCCGAATCAACTAATGCATATGCTATGCTCAGCAAGGTATACCTATATATACACAAAGTACTAAAGATCATCACGGATATTATTCACATTTTCATACTCAAGTTGTCAATAATTACTCATTAGGCCTTAAACGGGTCAAAACTACAAATTGGTTTAACCTAACATTAGTAATTATTCTTTTATACATCTAAGAGATCAATTACAATGATTTCCACTAATTTTAACCTCATGGACATTACCACACAATGCTGAACAGTTTGGGCAGTATTTGAAATAAGCAATTTCGGGGTTCTAGAAGTTACGTTTTTGACCCTTTCTAGTTACCTACTTTTCCTAAGATGCTAAAATTAATCCCTACACTAATTATTAGTGATTCTCACACATATACAAAGTGTCAAACATCTTTTTACAGAATTAATACATGTTGAAACAGAATTCATAATTCGATCCCTAAGTGCTCTAGAAATCACGTTTTTTTATCCTTTCTAGTTACTAGTTTTTCTCCAAGTGCTAAAATTAATTATTACACTAATTATTAGCAAATTTTACACAATTAGACAATCCCAAACAACACCATACTGAATCAAAACAGTTTAGGCAGCAGCCAACATTCAAATTGCTAGAAGCTTTCAAAAATTGCAATTTTACATATTTCTAGTTACTAGTCTTGCCTAGAATGCCAAAAATAATTTTTACAGCAATTAATATTAATTTTCACACCTTGAGATTATTCCAAACAGCATGTTACAGATTTAAAAGGATCAAATCAGTAGCTATAATTTTAACTTCTAAAGGCATCAAAAATTGAAATATTAATCATTTTTAGTAACTAGTTTTCCTCTAAATTTATTCTAAGTCAATGAAAACACTTGAAACTAATTTATTCCTTTGAAAATACAATCATTAACCCTTAGGGTAGTAGCAAAAACAAAAATTTCATTAATAAGGTTTTGTCCACAAAAACTATATTTTTAATACCTCTAGAGTTTCCAATTCTTTCAAAAATTACAAGACACAAGTTTTGAACCTTAAGTCAAAATAGAATCCATGCTAAGACCAACACTTTGTCATGGTCGAAAATACATTAAAGAGGAATAACCATCACCAAAACTTCCATTTAAGATACAAGTTTGCAAGTCTTTGAGCTTTAGAGGTTTAGGTGATAATAAGAAAATAAACATGATATACAACCTCATTTTAGGCTATGTCATTATAAGATGATGGCCTAGGAATGTAAATATGATGTGCAAGACATTGAAATATAAATATGGGAATGCAAGTTTATTCTTAAGTCTTTAAAGTTTAGGTGATAAATTGAAATATAAACATGAAATGCAAGTCTAATTCTTTAGTCTTGAAGATTTAAGGTGATGACTTGAAAATAAACATGATGTGCAAGGCATTGAAACATAAACATGAGATACAAGAGCTTGAAATATAAACATAATGTAAGTCTATTTTTATAACTTACTTGAGTTCATTTCAAGACTTTAAAGAATAATACTTCCAACCCCATTCAATCTTAGCAAATGGAAATGAGCTTTAGAGTCTCTCATCATCATGGTTCCAAGAACCTCATTTTGTAGACTCACCATCAAGCTCAAAGAAAAACCAACAAAACAATCTTTTCTCATTTTTCTCTTGAAACTAAAAATCAAACCTTGAGCTCTAGAGGTCAAACAAATGATAGTAACGCAACCAACATCAAAATCCTCATCATCAAGTCATGGTTTTTAACTATCCAACAACAACAAAATCAAAAAGAATAATAAAGAAAAAGGCAAGCTTAAACTGAAATGGAGAGGAAGAAAAAGGGCAAAAACTCAATTATTCTTTCATCATAAAAAAAAATAACAAAAATGAGAGGGAAACATAAAAGAAGAAAACTTTTCCATTTTGCTCAAACATATAAAATCGAAAATGAACCAAGAAAAGAAAAGGAACTCAAAACAAAATCCCTACCAAAGATTGTTTTCTTGCTAGCAAGGAAAGAGCTTGATCTTTGCAAAGAAATGAGAAGAATATATCTTCTCTTGGAGCACCTCTATAATTCAGCCAAGTGAGAAAGAAAAAAGGGGAAGGATTTTTCTTGAGTTTTTGAGCTTGGGAATGGAAATGTTATGTGTTTGAGGGAAGATCTATGGTGGTGATGTGGTAGTTTGAGGTTGAGAGGTGATGGAGAGTGGTGGTTCTTGATGGTGGAAGAGGAAGAGAAAGTTTTGGAGTTGAGAGAATATAAGAGCTCTTTTTTGACACAAATCTTTTGACCAAAAAAGTGAATAGTAAAAATGAGAGTGTTTGGTGTTAAAAAAAACTTAAATATGTGGGTGGAATGGGAGAGAAGGCTGATGCCTTTCCTTGGCTTTTTGGGGGGAAAATTCTAATTTTTCATGCGGGTTAAGACTTGGATTAGTGATAGTTTTGATTAGGCAAAGGGTTGGGATTGATAATTAAGTGTATAGGTTGGTAATCATGTGTTTAGGGGCTTCAAGACATGATTAAAGAGTGGTCTTGCATATTAATTGAGTTAAACTTGATTTAATTTGAAACTCAAAATCCAACAAAATTCCTAATTTTAGGTAACAAGAAAGAGAAAATACTATTTACTTTTTGACTTTCTCAAAGTCTTAAGATCTCTTTGATTAGGAAAAGGATTTGAACTCCCCTAAACAATATTAGACCCTAATTATCCTCAAATAATTATTTTGACTCAAGATGAATAATTAAAATTAATTTATCTTTAATCAGAGTCTAATATAGCTTAAGTTTCCTTAATCACACAACTAAGCTCATTGTGCACTTAATTAGAGACAAAATGGTAATTTTATACAAAAACTCCCTGAGACCAACCAGGCTTATATAGATATCATGCATCTCTTAAAATCAACATTTCAAATTCTTGGGTAACGTCCGGGTTCAGTCGATAATTAATCCACGTTAAATCACCGCAGGGGCATTTTGGTAATTTCACGTACAGAAAAAAACCAGGAATTGAGGTTTTCACCTCTAATATCATTCATAACACATCTAATCCCCTTTAAACATCAAATTAACCCCTTGAGGATAGCTCCTGACCTACTGTCCTCGATTCCTGAGTGAAAATGACCTCAAGAGCATTTTGATCATTTTGCAAAATGAAAAAATTGGAGCGTTATAATCTCCCTCCCCTTTAAGCATTTGTACACAGTTTTCATAGATGGACAATGCACTGGATTCCACTAAATGCATATGTCTATGCCTTCAAGTAGATTACGGATCCATTTAGGGTATAGAACTTGGAATGTTACCTCAGCCGACGTGTTAGTACTCTTTCTTCCTCCGACCAAAGTATTTTTAGAATAAATGAAATACTTTTAAAATTATTTGACTCCCATTTGAAAACTAAAAGTGGATAATTGTATTATTATTTAGTAATTTTTAATCTAATTAATCAATTAAATTTTTTATAATAATTATTAGATTTTCTAAAGAGATTTATCTCATACATTATACGAGTTCAAAATACTAGTTGAGCGAAATAATATTTTATTGTTGATTTCACGAAAGATTTTCACTCTTCTATTGAAAGGCCAAATTCTTTCCTTTTTAACAATTCTATATAGTTAATGATAAATCAGGTATAAATTGACTTCTTACATAGTTTGTTTTAGATTTAATTCATTAAATGTTTATTTATTTGATATTAAGTTTTGCATTGCTTAAAAATATGGTTAAAATATAGTTTTTATAGTTGAACAGCCGTCCTCTTTTGAGGCAGCATGAAGCTTCCAATTTCAGAGTTTTATATATCATAATAGCGCAAATGAGAATATCATATTTGTATTCCAATATATTATATTTACACAGTGAAAGGAATACAGTTGAAATCCGAAACTTGATGAATGATGATACAGGATGTAACGGTCCAAATATAGTTCAACTAAGTGGGTTATTCATATATAGTTTGTTCTTAATTAATTAAATAGAAAATGAGTTATAGTAGACAATACCTGTTATTACACAAATTGTGGATTTGATTTGCATAATTTGTTTATACACGAAAAGTGATATTAAAGTTTATCCGGCATCACCCTATCTTCTCCTCCGGTAAACTTAAACTGACAAACGAGAAAACCAATTTTTTTTTTTTTCGGCACTCTTGAAAACCATATTTTTATTCCAAATAATTTCGGCACTTCGGAAATGTGGAATTTCCCAGAAATGAACATGTTTATTAAACTAAACAATGTTTAATATATTTTTACATATAATCGATGCTTATTTACTTATTGTTTTCGCTGTTTCAGGAATTTCGCAAATTACTATTGGTTATGTTGGAGGTAATATGTTATTCCTTTCCATCTCTATTCTTCCAGTCGTATTCTTTCCCTTTTACTCTGGTATTTAATAAACTAGTCATTTGACCTATGTAATATATGCGAAGATAATAAAAAATAATTGTTGATATTTATAAAAAATAAATGATATTTTATTTAAATATATTTGATAGAAAATTGAGTATATAAATTTATTTTAAAAATAAGTTAATGATTAAATAATTAAATAAGTGAACATAATATAAATGTGTCATTATAATTTATATCTTATATTTAATATCATATTTATAAGATTGAAAATATCTCTATATATGACCTATAACTAATAATAAAGAGCCTATTTTATGAAAATTTTGCACATTTTGAAAGTTGAAATTGTTGAATAAAGAAAAAGAGTAAATGAATAATTTCACTATATCATGAGCTATTTATAGAGATGAAAATGAGTATCAATGAGAAATAGAACATGTCCTATGCTTCCTGTTGCCGTTTAGAATTGTGTCTCTTATCTCCATCCCCATCGTCCTTATGGGTATCTATTTCCCATTTCCCATGAAGATTTTGAATCCTTATGGTATTCAAGAGTTTATTAACAAATTTAAAAAAGAGAAAAACTTAAAAATATTTTATAATTTGAAACATAAATATCCATAACAATAAATACTGTTAATGCAACATAATCCAGATTACAATTAAAAATATATACATAATACAAATATAATAGAAATAATTAAAAAAATAAAAGTGTGCTATCTTCATCCCAATTTCATTTAATAAATGGAGACTTAGCCCTCATCGATCATCCATATGAAGGCTAAATATATTCCAATTTCTTTTCCCATTGGGTAATTCTCGCGTGTACCCATTTTTAATTTTTTTTTATCATCTCTAGCCGTTTATATCTTTTTATTAAATTAAAATATTTAATTTATAAAATATATTTTATAATTAATAAAAATAATACATAAATTTGATTTATATAATTTTAATTACACGTCATTTTCTTGTATATCCTTTTAATAAATTAAAATATCAATTTTAAAACATATGTTATAATTAATGTGTAATAATTATTAAACGATTATTTACAATTTAATTTATATAATCTCAATTATTACCGTAGTATATCAATTATAATATTATTTTTAGTAAAAATAGTATAACTATTTACTTTTTAAAAATTAATAAATATTTAATATCATTATCAAAGAAGTGTAAATTGTAGAATTGATTTTTTTAAATATTTTAGTGTTGAAAAATTAAAGGTACTTTTTTCAAAAAAAATTCGTATGAAAAAATTATGAAATTGATAGATTAGAATATTCGAGTTATAAAAAATTAAATAGGATATAGTGATACAGGTAGATAGATAATTTTTTTATTATGATTTTCAAAAGTTTTAGATTTGAAGTTAAAAAATTTTCCCCTAATCCCATCTTTATTTAAAATTTTGCCTCCATTTTCATCTACATCCCTGTCACAGGTTTCCATTTATCATTTCACATGCAGATTTGAATCTTTATTGATATTTACAGGTTTATTAAAAATTTTCAAAAAAGAAAATTTTAAATTTTTTCATATTGTTTTTGTTAATTATAAAGAGATATGAAGGTATGATTGAAAAAAATAATTAATAATTAGAGAGTAAATTAAATTTAAAAACTTACTTTAAGTGTTAAGATTATGAAAATGATAGGGTATAATTTTTCTATGAATAACACATGAAATTTTTTTTATTTAATGAGTCTTAAATATTAATATTATATCAATTATTATCATATTTGATTAAGAATAAATTATTATATTAGTATTATTATAAGTCTTGAATATTTGATTAAGAATAAATTTGGTAGAAATTGAATTTTGAATTATTATCATATCAAAATCAATCAATTAGCAATTCGTTAACAATTTGACCTATCCGTTTTCTTTATAATTTTTTATATTACCTTTATAATGTGAGACTATTAATGGTTCTTAATTTAATTATAGATTGTAATTATATTGACATGAGTTATCTCTTAGTGCAAATTATAATCTTTAATGATTGTAATATTTGAGTTTGAATCATTTAAAAGTCTGAAATATTAGTATAATAGATTTATACAATCAATAAATTTTATATGAAATCTTAATCATTAATAACTTCTAATTACAAATAAGATTCTGATAAATCTCTATCATATATATATATATATATATATATTTCACATCTTCTCCAATAATTTTAATTTTTTTCAACACTAACTTATTTTTTTCAAAATTCATTCAAATTTTTTAAAATATAAAATTATTAAAATTATCATGAATTGTATGATTGATTTTTTTTAAAATTCATTCAAATCTTTTAAAATATAAAATTATCAAAATTATTTGTAAGAGTTCAGAGATTATTGAAGGTATAATTTATGACCATCCTAGGTGATCTGATTGCAATAGTTATCCTTTATTTGCATTCACTGTCCAACGCGCAATAGGAAAAATCAAGAGTAAGGTTTAGAAACTTTCATTTTTCTTGTTTTTCTTTCTTTCTTTCTTTTTTTTGTTCTCAGCAAATAATCTCATTTTTTATTGATCTTATTAAGACATCCCAATTTTTTATTTTTTTTATATCACACAATTTTTTTTTGTAATGGGTACCATTAATATTTTTATCACCCTAATATATTTATATCAATCCATTTTTCAATGATTCTTAATTCTATATTTTTTTCCATTCTTAATCATTCTTAATTTTAATTGTACATTGTAATTTTAATAATTCTTAGTCCCATGAATATATCTTAATGATTCAAATTTTATTGATTCAAGTAATCTTTAATAATTATAATATTTGATTTTATTAATAATTAATAATTAAATTTTAAATTAATTTAAAAAATATGTAAATATAAATGTTGAGAAAAGTGAGTCATAAATCACTATATGAATGATATGTGTATCCTAAAACTCTTATGAATGACACGTGTAATAGTTTCCATAAAATGACTCTCAAATATTATAATAGTAGATTGATATATATATATATATATATATATATATATATATAAAGTATTAGGAATACTTGAAAAATGTAAAGTGAACAATTATAATTATTAATCAACAAATTAAGAGGTTAAGATGTTACAATAAACATATAGTTACTTCATAGATATGTGCGATGATAATATGTTTACATTGTTATTAATTATATACTGCACTCTCTAATAGGGATTTGATAGTATGTATACAAGGTCATGTGTTAAAATCTTGTTGTCTTTAAAATTCTGATGTACAAAAATACTCGATTCTCACACTCCAAACAACTCAAATATGATATAAAATAAATGCTTGAATATGTTTTGACTCAAGAAAATTAAATGAGTTTTAGTTTCGGTCTGAAAAGAATTTTATTTGGTCACGGTCTAAAAAATTTATAAATTGTTTTGTTTTTGTCCTTGTCATTGGACTGTCTATAATGTTGATTGTAGTAACAAAAGATCAGATTACTCAATAATGATACATGAAAGAAAAGCATATTTATATATGTTTTGGCAGAGAGTATGGGTTAAAGTATGGCTGCATTCCATTGTATATGTTTGCTCCAGTATGGCCTGTACATTGGACAAGATAAGTTAGTTTTGAAATTAATATAAATATCAGGTTGGGTTAACCCTCCTAGGTCGTGATTTTTCTTGAAAAAACGGAGAAACATAACATAACTTGAGAGATGAACTTGTAATACCTTGTTGCAAGTCATATGGCTATGCAGAGCAGGTTGAAACTGTCTATCCCAAAAAATGATGAATTACAAAATATAAGCTATAATTCACCATTATTTATGTGTTAAATAGGTTAACATGTCATATTTAATTTGATGGGATTTGCCTTCTCCCCTAAAAGGCTGTAGTCAGCAAAACTATTTGTAATCAAAATTGGCATTTGTTTGTTTATGTAATTAATGCTCAGGAATGCTGCCTTGCTGCAGCAAGACCTTGTATAGTTTTGTTTTTGTTTCTTTGTTTCATTATCAAGAAAAAAAAAATGATTAGTCCGTTGCAGATATATAGTGGGAAATGCTCTTGCATTTTATCACACTCAACGGCTATTTCTCACTGACATTTTGTCATATGGATCTGTTATTATTTTATTTGTATTTGTCATATTTCAATGATGGTCTCATCTCTTTCTTTGAAGTTAATTTTTTTTACATGCATCAGTCTACAAAAGTCTTTTTTCCCCCCTACATTTTGCAGCTTATCTTAAAGGCGTTATAATTGGTAAGTCTATCTAATTTTTTAATACCATTAGATTATATAGTTATGGACCATCTTAAAGGGTGGAACAGACTAGGCGATTTGTTGAAGTAGTTTCTAAAAATATATTTACCAAACTTCTATTTTCTTTTCTGTAAAGGACACAAAATAGTTTTAAACTTGATGACTTGACCAATTTAATCAAAGTATATATATATATATATATATATATATACACACACTACATTATTATTTTTTGTCCATTCATATGTCATATGTTATTTATTTAATCTTGAAAGATTAAATTATTAACTAATTTAAAGTATCTGCCGATTTAGTATGTTTAAAGGACAGATGACTTGTTTATCCAAGAATAATAATATATGTGTAGAATTATTGTACAACATTATTAAATTATTGGTAAAAGAACAAAAAAAAGTGATGGGCCCAAAAATGTAAAAATTCAGAATGGGCTCACCACCTCTTTACCTTTTTATTTATATTGTAAGAATGTTATAGAATATTATTATTATATACATATTACTACTCTGTATAAAATATGGCCTTTTCAGTTGATAAGCTTAAATTAAATACGTTAGTTTATGTTTTAAAATATAGTTTTTCTATTTTTAGTCCTTCAAAATAACTTTACGCCATTTCAGTCTCCTACATTTAAAAGTGAGTGTAAGTGACCCTACCAGAGAATCTGGAAGTGATGTGAGAGGGATCATTTGTGTTCATTCTTAAGAAATAAAGGACTGAAATGATGTAAAATTAATGGACTGAAATTAAAAGTAGTACATTTTCATTGATGAAGAATATATTTAAACCCAGTTTTTAATAATAATGACCTACTAGCCTGTTTTATAATATGTTTATTTATTTGTTTACAACCTTTATAAATTTGCTTTTAGATTAAGCCAAAAATTAAAAAAACTATAGATATATATATATTTATAACCACGTAAGTAAGCATGCTGTTTCTCCTGACTCTTTTGGTGGAGTATCATGCATGCAGGAATAGGCAGTAGAATAACATTTAGCACAAAAAATTTGGACAATCCAGTTGGGCTACAATATTTTGATGGAGGTGTATTCATAGGACGAAATATTATACCAATAGTCGTGGCATCCAGATATCTGCTTGGAGTCGCACTTCTGCTTGCGCTATTGATCTATAAATGGCGACGAAGACATTGGTCAATATATAAAAACATTGAGCATTTTCTGCTACAAAGAAATCAGGAAGATGACCAGTGGTTTTAGAGTGAAATTGGGTAAAGGGAGGCTTCTGATGGGAATGTAAAATTAAGAGCTGATGATTACAAAAAAAATACTTCACTGATATGGGTTGCAAGTAAAATTAACAAGTGTTTAGGCAGAAATTCTGAATGGAAAGTAACAGTAAGTGTGTATAGCTAAGGTATGTGTATATGAGAATGGTGGCTCAATTCGCAAGCCAAGAATGGATCTCTACTTCTGAGTTAATCTTCTACTACCTGAGAATTAAGAGGTAAGAATCAGAAAAGAATAACTGGGATGAGAGAATAAGGAACTCTAAGGAAGGAAGAAGGTGCTTACTACTCTCATGCCCTCCACAATGAAGTCTCCCAGCTTTTTAGGTAGTGTGTGTGCTCTCCCACGCCTCTTTGTTGCCACCTCTCTAGCTCCTTGTACCACGTATCCAGGGCTCATAACAGAATTTGCTCCCAATTCTGTTTGCTGTCCTTCCAAATATATCCCTTGCCTATTCATTCCTGCACCATTACCCTCCCCATCAACTTCAACCTTGAGGAAAACTTTGTCTGATGTGGCTAGTGTCCTCCCATGTTGCTTCTGACACATCCGTGCTTTGCCATTGAATCAGTACTTGCGGAATGTGTTCCAAGCCTTTACTGATTGTTCTGTAGCCTGATGCAGCTTGTGGATGCACAATTGGTCCTAGTTCAAAAGTATCCTTGGGTAGTGGTTTGTAGTTCACTTGGCTGTCACCTCTGAACCTTTTAAGCAATGACACATGAAACACCGGATGGATTTTTTATTCTTCTAGTAATTGTAGCTTGTATGCCACTTGTCCTATTCTTGCCAACACCTCGAAGGGTCCAAAGTATCTCAGTCCCAACTTTTGATTTTTCCTAAAACCTGCTGAGTGTTGTCTATATGGTTGTAGCCTTAGCAGCACTAGATCACCCAGTTCAAAACTGAGATCCCTTCTCTTTTTATCAGCCTGTGCCTTCATATAATTCTGGGACTTCTGTAAATTCAGCCTTAATTGCTCCAAGACAGCATCTCTTTGTAACAGCAATTGTTGCAATTGAAGAGGGTCAGTAGTGGTTGGCTCATATCTGTTAATGAGTGGGGGTTCTCTACCATATAATGCCTTGAATGGAGTCATACCAATACTCCTATGATGGTTAGTGTTGTATCAGAATTCTGCCCATGGTAAGTGTTTGCTCCAAGTTCTTGGATGGTCAAATGAAAAACATCTAAGATACATTTCTAAGCATCTGTGAACTACCTCACTTTGGCCATCTGTTTGGGGATGGTATGCTGAACTCATGGCCAAGGTTGTTCCCTGTTGCTTGAAGAGGTGCTTCCAAAATGCACTCACAAAGACTTTGTCCCTATCTGAGACAATGGATTTAGGCATACCATGAAGTTTGACCACATTAGCAATGAAACTTTCAACGACATTTCTACTTGAAAAATCAGATTTCATTGCAGTGAAATAACCATATTTAGTCAACCTATCAACCACTACCATAATTACCGTATACCCATGAGAAGGAGGAAGGGCTGCGATGAAGTCCATTGTAATATCTTCCCACACTTGTTGAGGAATTAGCAAGGGTTGTTGTCGCAATCGGGATCGCGACGAGGACGGTGAAAAAAGAAATAAATATTTTTTTTGAAAATATGGAGTCGCTACCAAATTTATTTAAATTGAGAAAACGTGGAAAAACCCATTTATTTTAGAAAATAGTTTTTAAAACCAAATTTGAGTTCGAAGTCGGTTATGCATAGGGAATGGTAGAATTAAATCCTACGCACTCCTAGTACACCCATTCTTAGACGATACCTTAGTAAGTTGAGCAAATTAATTAATAACCTAAAAAGAAAAAAAATTAAAAAGACAAAACATATTTACAAATTTAAACAAAAAAATTAAGAAAAATTAATTTTGGTTCGACAAGGGTCACCTGCTCCTACATATCCCCCGGTGCAATGGAGAACTTAAAGTCACGTAGTTCTGTAGAAAATGATTCTGAGTTGACAAATTTTATTTATGGAAAAAAAAGAATTTATAACAAGAAAATCCGTTATTGTACAGAGTCCAAGTTAGCATCAGTGAACTATTATGATTCAAATAACAATGAAGGTAACATTTGCTACTCAATCATCATTATTGACCATTGTGCGGATCAAAACAAATCTTGTCAAATCATGAAAATCCACTTGTTGACAGGGTTCAAGTTAGCACTAGACTACTCAATGAACCCTTATGATTCAATAATAGTGAAGATAACATTAGCCATTCAATCACCATTATTGAACATCGCATAAATGTAAAAGATTTTTTTTTTAAAAAAGTAATATTTATTAATAAAGAAAAAAACATATTTTTATTTTATTTCATTTTTTTTAGATAAAACTCTAATTTTAAAAGGAACTGATATAGTTAATTCATAAACATAACTATATAATTAATTTGAATAAAAACATAAACATGTAAAGGAAATAAACTAAAAAGTAAAATTAAATCATAAACACAAATACACAGTCAACTTAAGCAAAACACATAAACATATAAAATAATTAAAAATAAAAAAATTAATTCGTAAATATAATTTGCACAATTAAGTCAAGCAAAACACATAAATAATAATTAATGCCAAATGAATACAAAATCAATTCATAAACATAAACACACAATTAAACAAAACATATAAAATAATTAAACTAAAAAAAAGGGTCCTAATTACTTTTTTTCTTTTTAATTTTAACTTTTTTCCTTTAAAAAAAAAACAAAGTTCACTCAAAATCAAAGAAATAACCAAATCATTTTTTCTATATTTTCATAATTAAATTACTCTTGAAAATAATCTATTTAATTTCACTTAATTGATTTTAAAAATTACTAAAAAGATTTTTTTTTATAAAATAAACAAGCATTTATTTTGAACCAAAGTGAATTAATTTTTTTTTTTTAGATCTAAACTAAATCAAACCCAAACAAGCAAGCCCAAATGTTAAAATTAAAACAAACACATACAACATGTAGACTCGAATTCAAACAAATAAGTCCAAAGATTTAATTCAACAAAGAAAGAACAAAAAAACATTAACTTAAAATATCAAAAATATTTCTAAAAATCTAATCTGCCAATCCCCACACACCTATACACATTGACACACGATTCTTTCTCTCTCACACACACATACTCACTGAGCACTCTTTTCTCACACACAAACGTAAACTACAAAGAAATAAAACTTAGAATTCTCTTTATTTCTCTTAAACACACAGACAATTAACACACACATGACCACATTCACACACGTACACGTATTCACTAAATTAAAAAGAGAATGAAAGAAGAGAGAATCCAAGAGACTGAGGGTATGGGAGAGAGATCGAAAGAGAGCAAGACACAGAAGCGGCGGTCAGGCATGTGAGAGTGCCGCGGCTTCATGGCGGTGGCAGAGAGTGAGCTCGGAAGGCGTGGCGGTCAAGTGATGCTCATGGTAGAGCGCACGAAAGGGGGAAGAAAAGGGGGGTGCCTGCCATTGCGGTTGGGCTCCATGGAGGATGACTGCACCCCTACGGTGCATGGCAGAAGGCGGCGGTCTTGCGTGGAGAAAGGGGTTGGCCACGACTCAACAAGGTAGCTTGCAGCATGGAGAAGGATGCAGATCCACGGCTGTTCTTGGGAGATCGGAGCGATCTAAAAGTGGGATGAGGTCGCGGTGGTGATTTGGCAGAAGGGGAGAGGTTCCGGTAGCGGTGGTCACGCGGAGCGGACCCGCTTTCTTCTCGCTTGCTGGCCGTAGACAATTGGTGGTGGTTTGTGGAGCATGGTGGAAGAGATGATGAGGAGGCTTCAATAGTGTTTGAATGTTGAAGATGAAAAATGATGATGGCGAAGGAAAGGGTAGGCTGCGGCAGTGCTTGGTGGAGAGGGGGAGGCCGCGGCCTCCTTTTTTCTTTTTTGTTTTGTAATGACTGAAATTGTTCCTAGGCTACTGCTGCTGCTTCTGCTTTCTGTTATTATTGAGTTGCTGCTGGTTTCCACTTGCATCTTTTTTGCAAGATCCTTGTTCTGTTAGTGTGTAATTTTTGTTTGAATTTTCTCTTTTGCTGATGATCTCTCTTTTGTGTTTTGGAATTTTTCTCTTGAATCCTCTCCCCTCGTGAATATTTTAGACCTCCTCCTCTTTCCCACTTTGTGAGCCCATGATTTATTGATGTAGCTCCTCTCCACCCATAATGATTAGCCCTTCCCACTTTAACAGCTGTGTTATCCTTCCAGCTCATTCACCAAAAGAGCATATGTAATTTGCAATGAGTGGAGGGGAAACACAATCATCCTGTCCTCCATTTATCAATCTCCCTTTTTATATTTTTTTTATTTTTTATTTTTATATTTTATTTTAATTAAAAACAATAATAATAATAATGAGAATGGGTTGAAAAGAAAGAAAAAAAATCGAAATGGACTGAACACAATTTTTGTTTTTTGAAATAAGCTAAATTGATTTTTTTTCTTTTACAATTGGAAATGGACTGAAACACTTGGACTTTTTTTTTAACATAGGTCAAAACGTAAAACAACAATAATAATTAATAAAAAACTAAAAACAAGGTCTGAACTGAATTGACTATCATGAGTCTGGAAATAGGCTAAATTCTAAAAACATGTCAATTTTGATTTTTTGTTTTAAGGCTGGACAAAATCAAGTGTTCACAGTTGCCTCTCTTTACTTATTTCTTATAAGAGAATATGAAAAATATAAGTTTTACGGATTATCTTCGTAAGGAATAAGTAAAGACATGAACATAGATTTTGTTTGGCAATGCATGAAATGCAAATGGAAGAAAAATCAAATTCTAACATTAGAACAAACCAAACATTCAAGAAAGTCACCTGCAATCCAGAAACTAACTGTATGAATTGTGCAAAGAAAAGAAACTAAGTTGACATAAATCCACAAATGACCAAAAATATAAAAACCAATGGGACTGATTGGAAATTTACAAGCCGGTGAGACTAATAGGAAATCAAAAATCTTGTGAACAATTGGATACAGGTCAACAAGTGACAGGAAATCAAAAGCCAACGAGGGTTGACAGGAAATTAAAAGCCTTGCGACCAACTGGATACGGATCAAAAGGTGACAGGAAATCAAAAATCTTGCAACCAAATGGATACAGGTCAATAAGTGACAAGAAATTAAAAGCCGAAGGGGGCTGATAGAAACTTACAAGCTAACGAGACTGACAAGAATTTACAAGCTGACGGGGGCTGATGAGAATTGCAACCAAATGGATAGGTCAACAAGTGATAGGAAAATAAATGGTGGCAATCTGATGCCGACTAGAAATTAAATTGGTAATCTGAGGCTGACTGAAAAGTAAATGGTGGCAATTTGAGGCTGATTGAAAATGAAAATGACATTGGCAATCTGAGGCCATCTGAAAAGTAAATTAGCAATATGAGGCCGACTGAAATGTAAAATGGCAATCTGAGGCCAACTGAAAAGTAAACTGGCAATCTAAGGCCAAGCCAACTGAAAAGTAAACTGGCAATCTGAGGCCGATTGAAATGTAAAATGGCAATGGCAATCTGAGGTCGACTGAACTGTAAAATGGCAATCTGAGGCCGACTGGAAATTAAATTGGCAATCTGAGGCCGACTAGAAATTAAATTGGCAATTTGAGGCCGAGTGAAAAGTAAATGGCAATCTAAGGCCGACTGGAAATTAAATTGGCAATCTGAAGTCGACAAAAAAAGTAAATGGTGGCAATCTGAGGCTGACTGGAAATTAAATTGGCAATGCAATCTGAGGCCAACAGGAAATTAAATTGGCAATCTGAGGCCGACTAGAAATTAAATTAGTAATATGAGGCTGACTAGAAATGAAAATGGCAATGGCAATCCGAGGCCAACTGGAAAGTAAATTGGCAATTTGAATCCGACTGAAAAGTAAATGGCAATGGCAATCTGAGCCAGCTGAAAAGTAAATTGGCAATCTGAGGCTGACTGAAATATAAAATGGCAATCTGAGGCCAACTGAAAAGTAAACTGGTGGAAATCTAAGGCTGACTGGAAATTAAATTGGCAATCTGAGGCCGATTGGAAATTAAATAGTGGCAATCTGAGGCCAACTGGAAAGTAAATTGGCAATCTGAGGCCGACTGAAAAAGAAAATGGCAATCTGAGGCCGACAAGAAATGTAAATTGGAAATCTGAGGCCGATTGGAAAGTAAATCTTTGCCGCAATCTGAGGCCGACTAGAAATGTAAATTGGCACCTGAGGCCGATAAGAAATGTAAATAGCGGAAAAGGCACAAGTGACATGAAAACCAATGATTTGCACTTTTTTTTTATTATCTTTTTTTGTGAAAGAGCAAATACATTTTTCAAGATAATTGAATGCAGAATCAATTTTTTTTAAAAAAAAAATGTGCACCAAAAACATCAAGCTAAAGTAGGGATGTCAAGAATATGTATGTACAACATATGAATGAATCAAGGATTATGATAACATGAAATAGATTAAAAAGAATAGGCCAAGGACCTAAGTGATTTGAAAATCAAAGAAAGAAATCTTGTAATGATGAATATGTCACTAAAGATCATTTCAGCATAGAAAATCATTTGAACTACAAGCTTTTTCAGAGAGGATTTTACCATCCGAATCCATTTTCAAGTTTGTCATTAAGTTCTCCTAGAACTGTCTTGCAACATGGTTTCATTACCCCTTTTTTTCTTTTCTTTTTCAAATTCTCTTCTTCTATTTTTTTTTCACTTCACTTCTCATGATGACCCTTTCAAAGGCTTTGTAGCTTTCATCTGATCGATTCTCTAAGTTGAAAAGATCACCATCAATTAGTCAATTCACATTATTTCACTTATGTTCACTATACTTGAAGCATAGTTCAATAGATGCACATGGATTCAAGCAAATGAACTAAAAACTTATTGGATACACATGATCCTAGAAATGTTGTTCCCAAAGATGACCAACAAAACAATGCAAAAAAAGGAGAGAGAAATCAAAGAACTATTGCCCTAGTATGGGTTCTTTTTTGGTTTTCAAGTGATTGATCAATTTTCATCCATTGGACATCATAACCGTTCTTTTATTCTTGATGCAATACTTGTTTAATTCAAATATCACAGGAAAATTGCCCCAGTTCCAGTTTGCAATGTCCAAAAACCTAATCATCACAAAAATCGCCCTAGTGTCGATTCTCTTGAATAGGAGGCCTGATGATCATAAAATATTGCCCCAGTTTGAGTTGCTTGGAATAGTGCTTATTCTTTTGACCAATTTTTGCTTAAGTCACTTTTTCAGGTTTTCAATCTAACAAGTCATTTTTCCTTATTTACCTCTTTTTTTTTTAACTTTCTTATTTTCTCTCTTTTCTCATTTTCTTTTCTTCTCTTTTTTTCTCTTTTTTCTTCGGTTCTCCAAGGATTCGTGCAAAGTCATGAAAGATTATGCATGTTTTGTATCAAAATTGAAACCATAGAAAACATAACTGTCACTCATTGATTAGAATGGACTTTTTAAGGCTTGTAACTTGGCTAGGGTTAAGGGTTATGAAATAAAGGATATAAAAAAGGCCCAAGCAAGTGTTTAAGGGTTCAGAATGATCGAGGATCTTTGCCTTTTTTGTTTTATCTTTTCGGTAGATTCTACAATGTATTGCCCTAGTACGGGTTCTTTTTTGGTTTTCAAGTGATTGATCAATTTTCATCCATTGGACATCATAACCGTTCTTTTATTCTTGATGCAATACTTGTTTAATTCAAATATCACAGGAAAATTGCCCCAGTTCCAGTTTGCAATGTCCAAAAACCTAATCATCACAAAAATCGCCCTAGTGTCGATTCTCTTGAATAGGAGGCCTGATGATCATAAAATATTGCCCCAGTTTAAGTTGCTTGGAATAGTGCTTATTCTTTTGACCAATTTTTGCTTAAGTCACTCTTTCAGGTTTTCAATCTAACAAGTCATTTTTCCTTATTTACCTCTTTTTTTTTAACTTTCTTATTTTCTCTCTTTTCTCATTTTCTTTTCTTCTCTTTTTTTCTCTTTTTTCTTCGGTTCTCCAAGGATTCGTGCAAAGTCATGAAAGATTATGCATGTTTTGTATCAAAATTGAAACCATAGAAAACATAACTGTCACTCATTGATTAGAATGGACTTTTTAAGGCTTGTAACTTGGCTAGGGTTAAGGGTTATGAAATAAAGGATATAAAAAAGGCCCAAGCAAGTGTTTAAGGGTTCAGAATGATCGAGGATCTTTGCCTTTTTTGTTTTATCTTTTCGGTAGATTCTACCATTTCATTTCTTTTCTTTATTTTTTGCTTTTAACAATGTATTGTTTAACATATAGTGTTTGCCCCATTGTGGAGTGATCCTTATCCAAGGTTTCTTTTGTAGAAAGAAAATTTCAAGCTCAAGAGGGGTGATAAAGGATTATTTAATTAAACATGGGATAGAAAAAGATGACCAAACATCATTTCAAATTGTGACTGTTTTTTTTCAAAAAGCTCAACTTTAAGACAAAATTGGTCGATGCATGGTTCAACCTTTCATACTCCTGCTTACTCCCTTCATTCCTTATTTCTTTGCAAAAAATTAACTTTCCTTCCAGCCACATTCAATGCCTAGTACCAAGACAAATTTCATGATTATTGTTGTCCCATGGATTACCTTTGATCAACCAATAAGTTTCCAATTATTTTGTTCACCAGGAAATACAAAAGACAAACACTTTTTCCTTTTTGGATAATGCAAACTATGGAAACAATGTGATGACAACATGCAACAAAGGTGAGGATAACAGGGGTTTGTAGGACTAAATCCCTAAAGACACTATGAATGGACATGATAATACTTGACAAAGCTAAAAATATGTAGTGATTAGCGCGAATGAGGGTATGAAATGAAAACTTTTGGAAAACACTATGGATAAATATGCAAAACATTGATATGAAGGAAGTGATGCAATAGCAACAAGACAGCCAAGACATAGAAAGAGTACGTCACAACGTTATGCAGCAACAATATGAACAAAATTATGGGAAAAATTTGATACACTGAAATCCATGCCATCCATTATTCTAATGCTTCAAGAAAGTGAACAAAAGCTCATAATTTTGACCAGCTTGAGGTACCAATTCATGGTATCCACTTGATAAGAGAATCAATCCAATATCACTTAGGGATCCCACATGGTTGAAGGATATGAAAACATTACATTCTCTTTTTTCCTTTTCTTTTCCTTATGTTGGAAGACAAAGAGCTGAAAGAATTTAATGCTCCAAACATCTTTTAAATTTTCATGTTCTCCTAATGGATAAAAATTGTTAGGAAGGTTGAGATTAGCCACTACTGGGAGTGGTGGCTTCACTAGGCTTTTAATCTTTTCTAGGATAAAAGGAATCATCAAGCAAAAATCCTAGTGAAATCATGCAAAAAGGGATGGACGACAAAAGTATTTTTTGGTTTTATGGATTTCATTGGTGAATGAAGGTGCCTTGGTTAATTGAGTAGAAGTGTATGGTTATGAAAGGTGAACGTGCTTGTCATGGTAAAGGATATAAGGGGAGATTGTTAGATATGAATTATGGAATATATTGTGCATGATTTGCTTTTGATTCATTTCGTCTTGAATATGGCTCATTTGCTAGCAATTTAATTTTTCCTTTAATTATCCATTTTTGCTTAAACCATGACATTGGAGCTCCAAATTGCCCTCATCTTTCTTCAAAATTTTCAGCATTTCTTCATTCATTTGCCAGAGTCCCCAAATGTCCTTTCATAATTTGTTTTAGCTTTCATGTTTTTCAACCATATGATTGTGCTTTTCCATGCTCCATCAACTGATAACCCAAATTCCTCTTAATCTCCTTTGAAATTTTATGATATGACCTCAAGAATTTGGATTTAGGTAATATTCACTCTCTTCAGAAGCACCATGGTTCAATTTTTTTTATATTGACAACAAAGATTCCAAATACAATAATCTTGTATTGCTATTCAAAAGATCGTTCAAAACTTTCCAAAGACATGACATGAATAAACACCAATCATTATTTATGTGAAATTTTTTTGCTATGTGAAAATGAAAATAAGATATGCTCTATTTCTAAATACAAGAAAATCAAACTAAATTGGGGAATGCAAATTTTTTTTTTGTTTTTTGAAATGAAACAAACCATTACAAATCAAATGAGATGGTTCCTAATGTAGAAAACTCATGCAATGAGGAAGTCAAACTCTTTACATTTGTTTTTTTTTTTCAATTTTGTTTTGAACTCATCATTTTTTTTTAAAATGTAACAAAATAAAATAAAATGAAAATGACGAGCCACTATGTACATGAAAAAAAAAGTTAAAATGAATGCCTCACCCCTTTTTTTTGTAACTAACAAAACAGAATGATATGACAATGATGAACCATGATGTACATGAAGAACATGTTAGAATGGATGCAATGTTAAGGACAACTTCTATTCATGAGACATTATCATGTGGTAAAATGTTGAAATGCTATTCTTCTTTTACCTTGAAGCAAAACTTCATGAATAGATGAAAGGATGCCTTTTTTTTTTAGAAACAAATCAAAAGAATATACCAAAGTATGGTATAATGTAAAACCTCACAAACAGATGACACATGTAAAGATGCTAAGATACACAAAGAATAAAACCTTCACAGATTTTTCCAACAAATCAAGACAAATACCCAAACATAAAATCAAATACAAACAGATGCAATGATGCTCTTTTTCCTTTTTTTTATCTTTTTTATTTTAGGCAGAAAATCAATCCAAATACAAAAGGTAATTGTACAATGAAAAAAGCTTAACAAAGAAATGGAAGGATTTTTTTTTTAAATCAAAACAAGCGGACAAATGCATAAAGATGAACAAATGATAGATGCAATTCTTTTTTCATTTTTGTATGAAGCAACAAAATCTAGATAATGCCTAAGTGAAAACTACTTAATTCACACAAAAATCACAATATAAAGCTTATCCTATGCTAGAACATAAAGGATTTTTTTTTTCTTTTTTGAAGTGATAAATGACATAATTAGATAAGGAACTATCTAAACTAATGATTACATGTTGGAATGCAGTGTACAAAGTTTCATTATCTAGAATGACTGCAAAGGCACACATCCTTTTGAACATGAAGAGCAGCAAAAGATAGAAAACAAATTGTGTTCAAGTGAATGCAAAATCATGAGAAGTTTTCAAATGCAATGGAATCATGTTAAAATGTACAAGATCAAATATCGTCATGAGGAAGATGTTGAAATCCACTTATTCTTTTTTTTTTTTAATTTCTTGATGCAACGAATCAAACCAACATGTTAGAAAATGTAACGATTCGTCTATCTGTATTTTCTCTGATAAAATAATTAATTGTGAGTAATCAGTAGGGATTTTAAAAATTTTGGCCGACATAGTTAGGATCAGAACAACATAAGGATTCTGTAAAAAAAATGAAAATTAATTAAATATTAATAAAAATTTAAAATAATAATATTTTAATCAGTAATATAGGATGTGATCTTATAAATGATATTAGGATATAGAAAAAAAATTGGGACAAGGTTAAAAGGATAATTTTCCGTGATAAAGTTTTTTTATGTCAATCGGGTACTGAAATGATAAAAAACGGTACACCGAAACGGTAACAACCGGTATTACCAAAACATCTAAATTGGTTCAATTAATGGACATTATCATATCTTAAATAAATTTTTACTTAGAACAATCAAATAAATATAGATATTCATAATACTAATAGAAGGCAAATTGATCTGGAAATAGAAATTCCTTTACTTTCTCTCCAAGTCACTAAGTTTATAAAAAGGAAAAACAAAGCAACAAAGTTCATTTCTTCTCGGTTCTTTTCACAGAACCACGTTGTTGCTTTTTTTCTTGCTCATTGCTTTCTTTCCTCTTCACTTCTTTATTTTCTAAATTCTTTTCTTTGCAAAACTACATCAAACCACCATATCTACAAAGGATACTCTTAGGTAAGCATCTAAACTACTTCAAGAACATCTTCTTTACATCAAAACCAATTGAAAACTTTGTTTTTTTTCTTACTTGGTTCGCATGGCAGCACAAATAGGGGCTAAAAAGAAAGGGGTTTGAGGCTTGATAAATAAAAAGAATTAGAGAAAAGGCTTGGAATAAGGTAGGAAAATTATTCTAGTCTTTTACTTCATGATGTTTAACACTTTTGCCAAGATAAGTGCTTGAGTTTTTGTGGTTATGTTGCTGAAAAATCTGAAGCCAAATTTTAGAATTCATGATAGATGGAGTTGTGATGAGATTATGTATATTGGAACCTCAAATTTTATTGTAGAATTTATAAGTGCTTGGACTATGATGAAATCTTGTGTGTTGGAATTTTTGGTGTGCTGGAATTTTATGTGTTGAATCTTTACAACATTAATTCCTGTGTTATGTGATATAATAGGTGCTGGAACTCTACTAACTGAAATATTTACAGCATTAGTTCTTGGTTTGTATGATATAATAGGTGCTCTAAGAGGGTATGCGCTGGAATTTTATTGTGCATATATTTTACAGTATCAATTCTTAGGTTCTATGATCTTGCTATACATATTAATCAAAGCTTGAAAAGTGGCAGCAAAACATGGCTTGTATTGTTGAAAATTTAGGAGAAATTATTGTGCAAGGAATGATGATTCATAGTAGAAATAGCTTAAAATTCCATTGCATGGAACTTGGTTCAATTGTTGGAAAATTGATGAGAATTATTGTTAACTAAGAAATGTAACAGAAATTCGGATGGTATAAAATATATATAAAAAAAACTAGTAGACTTTACAGAAAAATGTCGCAACAGTATAACAAATGTTACAGGAAATATGTCATAAAAGTTAGAGAGGCATTATACATATTCAAGAGATTTTAAGAGAATTTTTGTACAAATGATAAAAGCACAAATAAAGAAAGGAAAGTTAAGAAAATAAATCTTGTGCAATGTAATTTGCTTAGTGGTAAGCTCATGGATTCATGGGTAGTAGTAGACGTACTACGCCCTTAGAACTATATCAGGTCGTAATCGCGACGGTGTTACATCGTTATGAGGAAAGGGATGTATTGAGAATAACGAGGCTATTCTAGATGAAATGTAGTAGACGTACTCCATCTAGTGAACTATATCAGATATTGTAACGTGACGGCGTTACATCGTTGACAGTACAATCCAAAGAGAAGTATATAAGAAGAGTCCTATGAGTTCTACCATTAAGTTTAAAATTTTCTAAAAAAATTAAGTCATAAGAAATAACGATTCTAACTAATGAAACCATCATATAAATAACTGAAGTAATTTGCTTATCTTGTATTAAGCTAAATATCACTGAGTAGTAGACTGGTATATTTTTCCTACTGGGAATCATTGTTTCTCATCCCTGCTTTATGATGTAATTTATATAGATGACCTCAATTATGTTCTTCCTCGAGATGCCTGAGCTGCAGTGGCATTATGACCCAGAGTTAGGGTTATTGTATCTTGTTGCTGAGTCTCGTATCCCCCTTATTTATAGACATAGCATGACCTAGATTCCTTCACATTATATGACCGTCATAGGCTCTTACATCTGACCTTTTGAAGAGCCACTAATTGAGGGAGTTAGTTTTATCTGTCTGTAGTTGCTTATATTTTGTTAGGCCCTAACCCGGATTAGGTGGTCACTGCGAGCACCAGCGTAGGGTTGTTTATAATATATTTGTAATTAGGTATGAATGTATATAGTATAACTGTGTGACTTAACTTACTATCGATGTGATATAAGATGTAAGTTATTGTGTGGCTGACTTCTTAGGATGCGCCTTACATTTCCGCTATCTCTATACATTGACTATTACGTTGTAAGGATTTTGATTTGTGACAAATTAGTATAGTTTTTAGTGCAAGGCTCATATTTATTACAACTTATATGTATATATTTCATATAGTTAAGAAATTACAAATCTATAAGATAAGTTATGAGTAACGACTACTTACTGTAATGTTATGACTCAAAGCATAGTACTATGGTAGAAGGGGTGTTACATTATGGTATCAAAGCAGTTCATCCTATTAAAGCCTAGGGATGATCTGACTTGCTTCTAAAGCACACTCTGAATTTTTAGTGTCATACAATAGAGTCTTATCTGTTGAGATAAGGAGTAGATTTTTATAAGCATGACTATCTACTTTTGAAGTGCTTAGTTTTGTCACACTTAGCTTTGTGTTGAGACTAATCACCTCGATATATTTGATATGTGTGGTAGGAACTAATGGCTTCAGGTATGCCCGATAAGAACACAGTAGCCTTTATGCAAGGTTTTCGGAATATGGCGCAGGCTGTTAGAGAATAAGCAGTGGCTGCTAATCGGATGATGGAAATACCAGGAAGACAAATGGGACAAGGGAATGATAATGGCAATGGCCATGAGCGGCTAATGTGCTCGGAATTCCAAAAGGCATGTCCACCTCGTTTTAAGGGAACTGTGAACCCTGATAAGGCGGAAGAATGAATGCAGACCATTGAGAAAATCTTTTCAGTGCTGGATTGCTCAAATCAACAGAAGGTAATCTTTGCTACTTTTGTACTAGATGCTGATGCAAATTCCTGGTGGGTTGGAACACGGAGGCTCTTGGAGGGAGTTGGTATTGAGATTACCTGGGAGGTGTTCAAAGAGGCCTTTTATAAGAAATATTTTCTTGTTTCTATAAGAAATACAAAGGAGTTGGAATTCCTGAGACTCCAACAGGGAAATACGACTGTGCCTAAGTACACAGCTAAATTTGAGGAATTATGTAAGTTTTCTACCATCTATCAGCAGAACCCCAATGAGGAGTGGAAATGTGTGAAATATGAAGGGGGTCTGCGGGAGAATATCTTGATGACTGTAGGACCAATGGAGATTAGAGATTTTCCTACATTGTTGAATAAGAGCACTTTAGTGGAAGAATAAGATAAGAAATTGACTACGTTCAAAGCAAAGCAATATGAGAATAGGAGAAGGTTTGCACCGCAAAGCCCAAGATTTAAACCTGTCCTACCGCCACGAAGAGATTTTCCTTATGGGAATGGAAAAGGGAAGCAGCTGCAGAGGTCGATTACTAACAAGGAATGCCCAAAATGTGGGAAGCATCATGGTGATAAACCATGTTTATTTGGACAGAACGTTTATTATCGCTGCAGAAAGCCAGGTCACATGAGTGGAGAATGTCCAACTAGAGATTTACCTCCTTTTTCCAGGGCACAACAACATGGACGTGTTTATACTATGAATGTTGAAGAAGCTACATTATCTGAGGAGCTCATTCAAGGTACGTGCAGAATTAACCAAGAATCTCTAACAGTACTGTACGATTCAGGAGCCACAAACTCATTTATATATTTGAAATGTGCGCATTTTCTGAAATTGCCCATATCTGATTTGCCCCATGATTTGGCTGTCCACACACCTACTAATAAACCTGTAAAGACAAGTCAAGTTTGTAAGAGCGTTCTTATTTAAGTTGAGGGTAGAACATTCATAATTGATTTAGTCTACCTGCCATTAGTTGGTCTTGATTTTATTCTTGGCATGGATTGGCTCTCTGCCAACCGTGTAATGTTAAGATGGTATGATAAGACAATAGTATTTCCATCAGATATCCTCTTTGAACAAAAGGTCTCCATGTGTTTTTACCTAAATTCCTTAGAATTAGGATATGGAAAGTCTAGTAGACAAGGGTACATATTCTTGTTGACTAGTGTAGTAGAGGGTGAGCAGGAATTAGAAGAGATACCAATAGTTTGAGAATACTCTGATGTATTTCTAGAAGACATACCATAACTTTCCTCACAAAGGGAGATAGAGTTCTCTATTGACTTGGTACCAGGGATAGGTCCAATTTCCTTAGCTCTTTATCGGATGTTTCCTTTGGAATTAGTCGAATTGAAAAACCAGATTGAAGAGCTGTTGAGTAAACATTTTATCTGCCCCAGTGCATCACCATGGGGAGCTCTTGTACTCCTGGTGAAAAAGAATGATGGAGGTATGAGACTATGTATTGACTATAGACAACTGAATAAGGTGACAATAAAAAATAATATCCTCTCCCAAGGATTGATGATCTCATGGATCAACTAAGGGGAGCGACAGTATTCTCCAAAATTGATTTGAGATTGGGGCATCACCAGATTCGAGTTCGGGAAGTAGATATTCCAAAAACTGCTTTTAGAACACGGTATGGGCATTATGAATATGCAGTGATGTCCTTTGGATTAACAAATGCCCCAGTGATTTTCATGGACTACATGAATTGAATTTTCCAACCTTATCTCGATCAATTTGTAGTTGTCTTTATAGATGATATTCTCATCTATTCGAAAACCAAGGAAGAACATGAGACGCACCTCTGAACAGTGCTACAAATTCTGCGAGAGCAGAATCTGTACGCCAAGTTATCAAAATATGAGTTTTGGATGAAGGAAGTAAAATTTCTTGGCCATGTCGTATCATAGAGAAGAATCGCAGTTGATTCAGCAAAGATTGAAGCAGTTCTAAAGTGGGAAAGGCCAACCACTGTTACAGAAATTCGAATTTTCTTAGGATTAGCTGGGTATTATAGAAGATTTATCAAAGGATTCTCCCAGATATCTTTGCCTTTGACAAAGCTGACTCGCAAGAATACACCGTTAACTTGGATGATAGAGTGTGAGAAGAGTTTTCAAGAACTCAAGTAGAAATTGACAATAGCACCAGTGTTGGCCTTGCCAGATCCACATGGTCCATTTGAGGTCTATTGTGATGCGTCAAGAAGAGGCTTAGGGTGTGTTTTGATGCAGAATAGAAATGTGGTGGCCTATGCTTCAAGGTAGCTAAAGTTGCATGAGGTGAACTACCCTACTCACGATCTTGAACTGGCAGCAGTAGTATTTGCTTTGAAAAATTAGAGACACTATCTCTATGGAGTAAAGTTTGAAGTCTTTTCTGATCACAAGAGTCTCAAATATCTTTTTGATCAGACAGACTTGAACATGAGACAACGTAGATGGATGGAATTTTTGAAAGATTATGACTTTGTAAAAAGCTACCATCCAGGAAAGGCAAATGTGGTAGCAGATGCTCTTAGCAGAAAGACCTTGGGTATCTCTTGGATGATGATTAAGGAGACAGAGCTAGAAGAGACTTTCCGAAACCTTAAGTTGGGAATAGAAGAAAGGCCTAAAAGTGTCTATTTGGGTCAAATTATGATCACATGTGACATCAAGAAGGAGATTTCACGAACTCAGCAAGAAGTTTCAGAATTTCAGAAAATCATGGTCTCATTTTAATCTGGAAGCAGACCAGGTTTGCTCGAGATACAGACGGGATATGGAGGTATCAAGATCAGATTTGTGTACCGAGAATGGGAAATCTTCGTTGTGATATTCTAGAAGAGGTTCACCAAGGTAAATTCTCTGTACACCCAGGAGTCGCAAAAATGTATAGAGATCTTAAGATGTTCTGGTGGCCAAAAATGAAAGTTGACATAGCAGAAATAGTATAGTGTTTGACTTGTCAGAAGGTGAAGATTGAACATAAGAAGCCACCAGGTACACTACAACCTTTTGAAGTTCCAGGATGGAAATGGGAAAGCATTTCCATGGACTTTGTAACGGGATTACGCAAAACATTGTCGGGATATAATGCTATTTGGGTTATAGTGGATAGACTAACTAAGTCTACACATTTTCTACCTATCAGAGTCTCATATTCTTTGGAGAAATTGGCTAGACTCTATATAGTGGAAATTGTGAGGTTACATGGCATTCCTTCAACTATAATCTCAGACCGGGATCCGTGATTCACTTTAAGATTTTGGGGAGCTTTTCAGAAAGCTTTTGGAAGCAAGCTTTGTCTAAGCACGGCTTATCATCCTCAGACTGACGGACAAACTGAGAGGACTATTCAAACACTGGAAGATATGTTGAGAGCATGTGTGCTAGAACATTATGGGAGTTGGGACAGCTGTCTACCACTGATCGAATTTTCCTACAACAACAGCTATCATGCAAGTATCGGAATAGCTCCTTATGAAGCTCTGTATGGAAAAAAAAGTGCCAATCGCCACTTTATTGGTATGAATCAGGTGAAACCAGCCTTTTGGGACTAGACCTCATCTGATAGACTACTGAACAAATAAAGAGAATCCAAAGTAAGATTTTGACTGCTCAGAGTCGATAGAAAAGCTACACAGATAAGAGGAGGAGACCGTTAGAATTTCAAGAGGGAGATAACGTATTTTTGAAAGTTACCCCTATGACCAGGATAGGTAGGGCTATTAAAGTCAAGGAGTTAAATCCTCGCTTTGTAGGTCTGTTCCAAATCCTAAGTCGTATAGGCTCAGTAGCATATCGAATAGCTTTACCTCCACATCTTTCAAACCTCCATGATGTATTTCACGTGTCACAACTTCGGAAATACAACCTTGATTCTAGTCATATACTGAAACCTGAATCACTACAACTAAGAGATGACTTAACTTTTGACTTACCACCGGCACAAATAGTAGATAAAAGCGTGAAACAACTTCTGTAAAAAAAAATATTAATAAAAATTTAGAATAATAATATTTTAATCAGTAATATAGGATGAGATCTTATAAATGATATTAGGATATAGAAAAAATTTGGGACAAGGTTAAAAGAATAATTTTTTGTGACAAAGCTTTTTTATGTCCATCAGGTACGGAAATGATAAGAAATGGTACACCGAAGCGGTGATAACCGGTATACCGAAACATCTAATTCTTGTGATATAATATTTTGGTGTGCTGGAATTTTATGTGTTGAATCCTTACAACATTAATTCTTGTGTTATGTGATATAATAGGTGCTGGAACTCTATTAACTGAAATATTTACAGCATTAGTTCTTGGTTTGTATGATATAATAGGTTCTCTAAAAGGGTATGCACTGGAATTTTATTGTGCATATATTTTACAGCATCAATTCTTAGGTTCTATGATCTTGCTATACATATTAATCAAAGCTTGAAAAGTGGCAGCAAAACATGGCTTGTATTGTTGAAAATTTAGGAGAAATTATGGTGCAAGGAATGATGATTCATAGTAGAAATAGCTTAAAATTCCATTGCATGGAACTTGGTTCAATTGTTGGAAAATTGATGAGAATTATTGTTAACTAAGAAATGTAATAGAAATTCGGATGGTATAAAATATATAAAAAAAAACCTAGTAGACTTTGCAGAAAAACGTCGCAACAGTATACCAAATGTTACGGGAAATATGTCATAAAAGTTAAAGAGAGGCATTATACATATTCAAGAGATTTTAAGAGAATTTTTGTATAAATGATAAAAGCGCAAATAAAGAAAGGAAAGTTAAGAAAATAAATCTTGTGCAATGTAATTTGCTCTTGCTTAGTGGTAAGCTCATGGATTCATGGGTAGTAGTAGACATGCCCCTTAAAACTATATCAGGTTGTAATCGCGATGGCGTTACATCGTTATGAGGAAAGGGATGTACTGAGAATATCGAGGCTATTCTAGATGAGATATAGTAGACGTACTCCATCTAGTGAACTATATTAGGTTGTAACGTGACGATGTTACATCATTGGCAGTACAATCCAAAGAGAAGTATATCAGAAGAGTCCTATGAGTTCTACCATTAAGTTTAAAATTTTCTAAAAAAATTAAGTCATAAGAAATAACGATTCTAACTAATGAAACCATCATATAAATAACTGAAGTACTTTGCTTATCTTGTATTAAGCTAAATATCATTGAGTAGTAGACTGGTATATTTTTCCTACTAGGAATCATTGACTCTCATCCCTGCTTTATGACGTATTTTATATAGATGGCCTCGATTGTGTTCTTCCTCAAGATGCCTGAGCTGCAATGGCATTATGACCTAGAGTTAGGGTCACTGTATCTGGTTGCTGAGTCTCGTATCTCCCTTATTTATAGACATAGCATGACCTAGATTCCTTCACATTATATGACTGTCATAGGCTCTTACGTCTGACCTTTTGAAGATCCACTGACTGAGGGAGTTAGTTTTAATTGTCTGTAGTTGCTTATATTTTGTTAGGCCCTAACCCAGATTAGGTGGTCACTGTGAAGACCAGGGTACGGTTGTTTATAATATATATTTAATTAGGTATGAATGTATATAATATAACTGTGTGACTTAACTTACTATGGATGTGATATAAGATGTAAGTTATCGTGTGGCCAACTTCTTAGGATGCGCCTTACATTTCCGCTATCTTTATACGTTGACTATTACGTTGTAAGGATTTTGATTTGCAACAAGTTAGTATAGTTTTTAGTGAAAGACTCATATTTATTACAACTTATATGTATATATTTCATATAGTTAAGAAATTGCAAATCTATAAGATAAGTTATAAGTAACAACTACTTACTATAATGTTATGACTCGAGCATAGTACTATGGTAAGAAGGGTGTTAGAAAAAACCATTTTAAATGAGTAATTGCAAAAAAAATTTACATACAAGAGTAAATACAACGAAGCTCTTTTTTTTCTTCTCTTTTTTTTTTGGTAATGAAAATGATAAGTAATTGAATATGTGCTAAGATGAGTACAAAATCATGAAGAGTTCACACATACAGGGAAATCATGTTAATAACAAATTTTTATGTAGCATGAACACTCACCGAATGCAAAATGAAATAGTTTTAGATGAATTGTGCAAATTCTAATTGAAAGCCAACATGTATACGATGCTCTTTTTTATTTTTAGTGCAATAAAACATGAAACAAAAGGTTCCCAAATGCAGGAAAAACACATTTAAGAGTAGAATATAATACACTACTTTCCGCTAGAATGATGCAAAGATACAAATGACTCTTTTTTTTATTTTACAATGTAGCAAATTATGATGAGAGAAAAATGCGAGATCAAACGCAAAACAAACATGATAAACTGAAAAGCACTAGGATTTATTATTTTCTTCTTCTTTTATGCAATTCAACAAATGGAGCCAACTTTGGAATGACAAACTACCAAACATATTCGATGCTAAAATATAGAATGTAAAACTTCAAAAATGTTTTTTTCTTTTTCTTTTTTTCTTTTATTCTTTTTTTCTTTTAAAGAAAGTGCACCAAATCAAGAGAATTAGGAAAAGAGAAAGACATTGATTATAAGAAAAAAACATTGCCAAATTTCATTCAACGGTGTACTCTCCTTTTTTTTGTTTTTTTACATGCAACATGTAACATCCTAATTTTTAACCCAATACTCTAGAACATATTTAGGTTAATCATTAGTCTATTACGTCATAGTTTCCTTTTTACTTTAAAATACTTAGCGGAAAATGCTGGTAAATTTTTTTTTTTTGAATTATAAAAGCAAAGTGAGAGCCGCACGACATGATAAGCAATGAAGTACGTAAGGAAATAAAATAAGCATCTCATAACATCATAACATAAAGCAAGTAAAGGCACACCACGATAAAACTGAACTGCATATTTATATAATATGATATGCCCACTTATGGAGAGTGGGACTTAGTTTGGTACAACCGAAATAAAAATACATGGAAAATGAAAGTACAACAGAAGGCATAAAAAGAAACTCTCCTAACTCTAGTTCGCCTACAAATAGATAGCCTTAAGACAAAAGGAGGCTATCCTAGTCTAGTCAAAGCTCGTGCACCAAAACGCGATGGTCGTCTCCTACTGCGGGCCTCTCTAGAAAGGAGGGATGTACCCGATCCACTGGACTATCTCGACCGGGGTGGCTATGCACTGTATCGGTTGGGCATGAGCTCCACGGTGGGGAATCATCCTCACCCGTCCTCCACATACCGGCTAAGCGACAGAAGCCTCGCTACTCTCCCTAAAGTCCATCGGCACAGCAGGGGAGGATCTCTCGGAAGGTACCTGAGTGGCAGAGTCCTCCGAAGGGTCCGTCTCAGAGAATGATGAGGGTGAGCGGGGCATATACTGTGGGTAGTCTCGGATGGCAGAAGCTGTCGGTAGGGTACAGCGGATCTGCTCCTCCCGAGGGCGTGCGTGCTCGAACACGAAGTCGTCACCGAAAGGTGAGGCAGGAGAGAATCGATGACTATGTACAGGGTGACTGAAGGGCCGTCCAATGAACATGAATACACGAACGGCACAGCAACCCACGAAATGGTATGACCTGTGGTCCGGATCATGATGCACCTCCCATGTCAGGGTGTGCACAAAAATCACGAACATCGCCATCTGAAGACGTGACAGAAAGAAAGAGATAGAGGGAGTGGGAATCTTGCTAAAGAATCTCAGTAGGGCCTCATACTACCTAAGTGTCATCATCTACGTCCTCAGGAACCTTGGGTTTAGTGTACAAAGTAAGTGAGCATGCATTAAGTCCATTTTTAAGCTTTTGAAACATAGTTAGCCAAGGTCCATTCATTTTAGTATGATTCTTAATGTCATGGATGCAACATATTAAAGTATGTATGCATGGCTCTACATAATGCAAGAATAGTAATCATAACATTAAGAACATCATAACAGTGGCATAAAGTGGCAATTGAAATGTCATATGGGAAAACTTTGTGACATAATCATCATACTTTACTTCCTCATGGGCCACCCTAAAAGACATTCGTTCTGGGGGTGCTCGGCCGAACCGGTGTCACCCAGAACGTGTCACATCTCTAGGTTATGAGCTCATACCTAACTAGTCGTAACTAGTTCTTACTTATCAATCCTGATAAGCGTATTATAATCATAATCATAATATCGACTATCTAGTACGGGCTAGGGGGCATTTCTTGGGGGTGCTCGGCCGAACCAGTGTCACCTAAGAATACATCTTGGTACCAATATCACATGAGTTCTTTGGAGGTGCTCGGCCGAACCGGTGTCATCCAAGAACCCATCTTAGTACCTCATATCTCATAAAAGGAACCTCAGGTTTTTTTTTCAAAAACTTTCTAAGTCCCCAAATTTATTAGAAATTCGGTAGCGCAACAGCAGCATGCCGGATTTCTTTCAAATTTACTTTATGCCACATAAACAAATAAAACATGCATCCTCAATCATAATTCCATACATTTACATAATCATTCTCACATAAAACATACATTCACATGTAACATTGAAACTCATTATGCTCTTGATCCTATGATATCTTATGCTTTGACCCCTTACGGGCCTTAAACTTGAGATGTAATTATTCTATCATTCTCTATCAACCTCTTATGCACATAAGGATTCTCTTCTAACAAATCTTACTATCATTTATGCTCTTTAATAAATCTAGGCAGAGTTATACCTCTATGATCATGGGGTTCTAGAACTTTCATTTTAGACCCTTTCTTGGTTCCGTCTTCGCTTAAGGCGCTATAAATTAAATCTAAACCAATTATGAGGCATTCCTATGCCTAAGAACTAATTATAAACCATGTTTTCCATATTATGAGGTTGCTGGACAGAATCTAAAAATTAAATGTTCTAAGAGTTCTAGAATTGCGTTTTTACGGTTTTCTAGTTAGTAGTTTTTCTATAGGTGCTAAAATTCAATCCTACTTCAAATGTAACCAAATTTTTCATGATTATTCAATCCTAAATTGATTGTTATCATACTAAAATAGTTTTGGCATTGATTAAGATTAAAGGGGTTAAACACACGTTAAATTCCAACTTTACAGTTTTTCTATGAAGCTAGTTTCTCCCCTAATATGCATAGAAGTATTCCTACCTCATCATATGTTATTTTCACACATTCTAACACATCAAAACATCATCATGCAGCAACAAACATATCAGGGCAGAATCGAATTGTTCAAGTCCAAAAAGACGTATAATTTGACGTTTCTAAAACATATAAGTTCTAGTCTCCCTTGGAATCATTTTAGGACTTCTAAAACTCTTTGCAAACCATTTTATTTTAACAAGAGGCTAAAAATAACCTTAGGTCAGTAACCAATTTAATACTTCTTTAGAAGAGGAATAAAATCATAAATCTTGTTGGTCATAACTTTATAAGACTCATCAAGCTTAAAGAATATACTAGAACATAGGTTGTTGACCCTTGTAACTAGATGGAACTCATTCCAAGCTCATCACCATTACTTGGCCGAGATTATACATTCAAAGAATGCTTCCATATTGAACTTTAACTTGAGATAAAATGGGCAAGTCTTTGAGCTCTAAGGTCTTTAAGTGATGACAAAATATAAACATGCTATGCACTTCATTTTTGTTCTTCATTACATAGTAAAGTGAGAACTTTAAAGTAAATATGCAAGACTTGGAAATAAATATGCAAGGCTTGAAATTTAAATATGCAAGACTTGAAAGTAAATATGCAATGCAAGTTCATTTCTTTATTTTAGTGCTCTAGGCCCAGCAACAATCGACTTTAAGGCCAAAATAGAAAGGCTTTGAGAATTAATTAGATGATAATACAAGCTCTCGTTTTAAATCTTTATGTTCTTTAGTGATGAAAAGTAAATATGCTAGACAAAAATGTAAATATGAGATGCACTCCATTCCTTATCCTTTAACTTTAAGTGGTGGCTTGGAAAATAAATATGAATGCAAAACTCAAAGTAAATATGCAATACATAAGCTTGAATATTAATATGAATACGACTTTATTTTATTCCTTATTAGAGCTCCTACAAGACTTTTAGAGGAACTTTAACCTTAACCCAAACTCATCATGACAAGGTAAAGTGAGGTCTAGAGTTCTTAGAACTCAAGATAACGTTTCTTGAAAATATGACCATAAATGAACTTTATAACACCTTTCTGAAAACTCAAGCTTTAGAGATTTCTTTGTGGTGAACATAAAGTCACCAACTAGAACTCTCATTATCAAGCTATCATATTGGACCACCCAAGTTGGTTGGCCGAAATTTTAGAGAAAAAGGAAAGGAAAGAAACTGAAACTTAAGAGCAAGAAAGAACCATTTTGAAACTCTAGAGACCATGATCTTGATGATGGATTAACACCAACATCATGAGTCCTCATCATTGAGTTCATGTAACCATTTTAAAACATTATCAAAGTTAAAGATTTCAAGGTTCAAGAAAGAAAAAACTATAAACATTTTTAACTCAAGAACAAAGATCAAGCTTTAGAGGTTGTTCAAGTGATGAACATCACCATAAAACCCTCATCATCAAGCTCTCATTCCTTTGTTTTCAAAGACTCATGGCCGAAAATGAAGAAGGAGGAGAAGAAGAAAAGAAGTTCCAAAAATATTCAAGAGAAATTATGAACATATAACTAGATTAAGAACTTAAATGAAAGAAACTCTTGAAAGAAAATCCCTACCAAGTGATTGGAGGTTGAGATGAGTGAAGAGAATGAAGAACTTGAAGAACTTGGACTCTTGAACTTTGAGAGAAAAAGAAAACTTTGAAGTGCTCTTTGAAAACTTACAAAATGAAGCAAGTTCACCCAAGCATGCTATTTATAGAGAAATGAAACAAAATGAGAGGTGTAAATAGGAGAGAGAGCTTCGGCCATTACAGCACAAATAGGAGAGAAAATATCTTCTCCAAGGTATGGTTTAAGGCATGGTAAAAAGCATGGCTAGGTATGGGTTCAAGTATGGGCGCAAGTATGGGTCAAGCATGGTTCTTTGAGTGAAAAATAAATCAACACGTGATGTAAATGGGGGAGGACTGGCCGAAAATGCATCAGCCATGGGGAGGATTTCTTGCATTTTAATTGTGGTTTAGAGTTGTGTTTAGATGTATCTTTGATTAGGATTAAGATTAGGAATTTGTAAGAAAGTGTTTAGGTGAGAAAATGGATAATCAAGGTTGTCAAGACATGTTTAAGGAGTGGTCTTGCATCATTAGTGAGTTATAAATTCATTTTAGTTCATAAACAACTCTAGACACAATTCCATGATTTAAGGAATTAGAGAGAGAAAATACTATTCAAGATTCCAAGATTGGAATCTTGAGTTTTAAAAAGAGATTTAAATCTAATCTAAGCAATTTTATGTTCTAATTAATTTTAATAGCTTATTTTGACTCTAGATTAATTATGAAAATTAATTAATCTTTGATTAGAGCCTAATATTACTTAGGTTTGTTTAATTACATCATTAAGCTCAAAAATACTATTCCAAGGGCAAATCCGTAATTTTGCACTAAAATTGCTTGGGACCACCGGGACTTAAACAGACGCTTTTAAACATGTAAAAAAATTATTTTAAACCCTCAGGGAAAGTTTCGGGCTCAAACGGCACCTTTACCCACGTAAAATGCTATAGGGGTATTTTGGTCATTTTGACCCGAAACTGTAGAAAATGAGACTTTCGCCTCTGAGACCATTGAAGGGCCATCCAATCCCCTTCAAACATTGAGTTGGCTCTTCGAGGACTGTCGGGCCAGCCATCCTCGAGTTCTGGGCCGAAAATGACCTCAAGGGCATTTTGGTCATTTTCCTCTTAGACAGAAAAATTAGGGCGTTACACAACAAATCAATACAATACATGATCACGATATAATGCAAAAAAATATGATCAAATGTAAAGATTTCTTTTATACTGATGCAATAGTTAAAAATATGATATGATAGAAAGCTTTGTAAGAAGATACAAGGATGATGCCTTTTTTTTTTCTTTTTTCCAACTACTATGAAAATGAAAAGGAAATTATATGATGCCAAACTTCTTGAGTATGTACAAGGATTTTTTTTTTTTGAATCATGCAACATATAAAAACATGCTACAATGCAAACCTGATGCAATGGTAGTGTTTTCTCTTTTTTTTTTTTGTTATTCATGCAACAAATCAAGGCTACATGACATGAGATAATGTAAAATTTCATGGATGGATGAAATGATAATGTTTTTCTTCCCACCCTTTTTTTTAAAAAAAAGAATGCTACAAGTCAAGAATCATGATGTGAAGGGAAATTCCATAGACAAATGCAATGATTTTTTTTTTATGCATCAAATCAAGTAAGATAAAAATAAAGGTATGATGTGAAGCTTCATGAACAAATGTAATGAGATTTTTTTTTTTAAAGATGCATCAAATTATGACAATATGAAATGAAAAGTTACTAAATGGAGTGGTTCAAAAGATAAATTTTTTTTTGTTTTTCTTTTATGATGAACAGAAAGAAATTATCTTGGATGCAGAAAACTCATGTTTAAGTGCAAAACACAAAACTTTATATATGTTTGAAATGAAGCAAAAGAAGTTATTTTTTTATTTTTTTATCTTTCAGAAATGTGCCAAATCAAGGCAAAGGAAGAAAACGCAAAATGCAAATAATCCACACAAAAAAATTAAAGTACAAAATATCATCAAAACATAATGGTTAAAGGACACAATAAAACAAAATTTTGATGCTCAAATGGAGATAAAATAAATACATTTTTTTACTTTTATATGCAAGAAGTATATAAAATGATGTCAAAGATGATGCAAATGGTGCTAACTTAATGCCTTCTTTTATTCAACAAAAGCCGTCAAATTTTTTTTTTTTGAAAGAACAAAGAAATATGAAAAAGGACAAACTTAGTCAATTGAACAAATGAGTCAAACTACAAACCAAAATGGAAGAGAAATTTTCACTTTTGTTATCATTTTTTTTTTAAAAAAAGATCATGGATAAAAAGAAGAGGGAATAAATACTTTGAGCATGCTAAAGAAGAAATGAGTCAAAGAAAGAGCATGCTCCCTTTCTGTCCTAGTAAGGTGGAGCCTAATGTTTGATGGTTCTATGGTCAACCCTATTTGAGGTGGCCAACTAAGATTATTCTAGCATTGCTCGGCTTTCGGATAGATCTAGACCCCTAAAGATTTTGGTCCTTAGGTTGCCTTTACCAATAAGATAAAGACCCAGCTCCATGAGTAAAACCACAGGGACATGAAAGTCACAATATGGCAACCCATGGTTCTAGTAACAACCTGAGCGGATGAGTCAATGACTGTCAAGGAAGCATAAGCCTCGCAACAACAACATCAAAATCCCTCCTTGCCCTATGGTTTTCCAAGGCCCAGGTATGGAGCCCAAATAGTGTGTGAGGACAGTGATAGTGAAGTGTGTGTAAGGAGCATATAAACCTTTCAATCCTAACACTACATACAGTCCTGCAAAACATAATACAAAAAACAAATATATACAATAATAATGGCTGTCTACCTTAAGGTTTTAACAAATAAAGGTAGCACTATAAATAAACACAAGAAATAGTAAACTATATAAGAAAAACAAAGCATAAAGGAAAACACTGTACAAAATGAAATAAGCAAAAGAAAAAAACAAAAATAGAAAAGTTATATTTAATTTACACAACTAACTAAACAGGCTTGACTCTCTTTCTGTTATCCCCAGTGGAGTCGCCATCTGTGACAATCGGGATCGCGACGGGGACGGCGAAAAAAGAAATAAATATTGTTTGTGAAAATATAGAGTCGCTACCAAGTTTATTTAAATTAGGAAAACGTGGAAAAACCCATTTATTTTAGAAAATAGTCTTTGAAACCAAATTTGAGTTCGGGAGTCAGTTATGCATAGAGAATGGTAGAATTAAATCCTACGCACCCTTAGTACACCCATTCTTAGACGGTACTTTAGTAAGTTGCGCAAATTAAATAATAACCTAACAAGAAAAAAAATAAAAAATACAAAACATATTTACAAATTTAAACAAAAAAATTAAGAAAAATTAATTTTGGTTTGATAGGGGTCACCTGCTCCTACGTATCCCCTGGTGCAATGGAGAACTCAAAGTCATGTAGTTCTGCAGAAAATGATTCTGAGTTGACAAATTTTATTTATGGAAAAAAAAGAATTTATAACAAGAAAATCCGTTATCGCACAGAGTCTAAGTTAGCATTAGTGAACTCTTATGATTCAAATAACAATGAAGGTAACATTTGCTACTTAATCATCATTATTGGCCACTGTGCGGATCAAAACAAATCTTGTCAAATCATGAAAATCCACTTGTGCACAGGGTTCAAATTAGCACTAGATTACTCAATGAACCCTTTTGATTCAATAATAGTAAAGATAACATTTGTCATTCAATCACCATTATTGAACATCACACAAATGTAAAAGTTTTTTTTTTAAAAAAAGTACTATTTATTAATAAAGAAAAAAATATTTTTTCTATTTCATTTTTTTAGACAAAACTCTAATTTTAAAAGGAACTGGCATAGTTAATTCATAAACATAAATACACAATTAATTTGAATAAAAACATAAACATGTAAAGGAAATAAACTAAAAAGTAAAATTATATATAAAATAATTAAAATAAAAAAATTAACTCGTAAATATAATTTGCACAATTAAGTCAAGCAAAACACATAAATAATAATTAATACCAAACGAATACAAAATCAATTCATAAACATAAACACACAATTAAACAAAACATATAAAATAATTAAACTGTAAAAAGAGGGTCCTAATTACTTTTTTTTCTTTTTTTTAACTTTTTTCCTTTTTAAAAAAAACACAAAGTTCACTCAAAATCAAAGAAATAACCAAATCATTTTTTTCTATATTTTCATAATTAAATTACTCCTGAAAATAATCTATTTAATTTTACTTAATTGATTTTAAAAATTACTAAAAAAAGACTTTTTTGTATAAAATAAACAAGCATTTATTTTGAACCAAAGTGAATAAATTTTTTTTTTAGATCTAAACTAAATCAAACCCAAACAAGCAAGCCCAAATGTTAAAAATAAAACAAACACTTACAACATGTAGACCCGAATTCAAACAAATAAATCCAAAGATTTAATTCAACAAAGAAAGAAAAAAAACAACATTAACTTAAAATATCAAAAATATTTGTAAAAATCTAATCTACCAATCCCCACACACCTATACACACTAACACACGATTCTTTCTCTCTCACACACACATACTCACTGAGCACTCTTTTCTCATATACAAACGTAAACTAAAAAGAAATAAAACTTAGAATTCTCAACATTTCTCTTAAACACACAGACAATTAACACACACATGACCACATTCACACACGCACACGTATTCACTAAATTAAAAAGAGAATGAAAGAAGAGAGAATTTGAGAGACTGAGGGTATAAGAGAGAGATCGAAAGAGAACGAGACACAGAAGCGGCGGTCAGACATGTGAGAGTGTTGCGGCTTCACGACGGTGGCAGAGAGGGAGCTTGAAAGGCGTGGCGGTCAAGTGATGCTCATGGTAGAGCATGATGGGGGGAAGAAAGGGGGCGCCTACCATTGTGGTTGGGCTCCGCGGAAGATGACTGCACCCCTGCGATGCATGGTGGAAGGCGGCGGTCTTGCGCGGAGAGAGGGGTTGGCCACGACTCAGCAAGGTGGCTCGCAGTATGGAGAAGGATGCAGATCCACGGCTGTTCTTGGGAGATCAGAGTAATCTCAAAGTAGGATGAGGTTGCGGTGCTGATTTGGCAGAGGGAGAGAGGTTGCGGTGGCGGTGGTCATGCGGAGCGGACCCGCTTTCTTCTTGCTTACTGGCCACGAACAATTGGTGGTGGTTTATGGAGGATGGTGGAAGAGATGATGATGAGGCTTCAATGGTGTTTTAATGTTGAAAATGAAAAATGATGATGGCAAAGGAAAGGGGAGGCCGCGGCAGTGCTTGGTGGAGAGGGGGAGGCTGCAGCCTCCTTTTTCCTTTTTTGTTTTGTAATGACTGAAATTATTCCCAGGCTACTGTTGCTGCTTCTGCTTTCTGTTATTATTGAGTTCCTACTAGTTTCCACTTGTATCTTTTTTGCAGGATCCTTGTTTTGTTGGTGTGTAATTTTTGTTTGAATTTTCTCTTTTGCTGATGATCTCTTTTTTGTGTTTTGGAATTTTTCTCTTGAATCCTCTCCCCTCATGAATATTTCAGACCTCCTCCTCTTTCCCACTTTGTGAGCCCGTGATTTATTGATGTAGCTCTTCTCCACCTACAATGATTAGCCCTTCTCACTTTAACAATTGTGTTATCCTTCCAACTCATTCACCGAAAGAGCATCTGTAATTTGCAATGAGTGGAGGGGAAACACAATCATCCTGTCCTCTATTTGTTAATCTCCCTTTTTATATTTTTTTCAATTTTTTATTTTTATATTTTATTTTAATTAAAAACAAGAATAATGATAATGAGAATGGGTTGAAGAGAAAGAGAAAAAAATTTGAAATGGACTAAACACAATTTTTGTTTTTTGAAATGGGCTGAATTGATTTTTTTTTTTACAATTGGAAATGGACTGAAACACTTGGACTTTTTTCTTTTAACATAGGTCAAAACGTAAAACAACAATAATAATTAAAAAAAAAACTAAAAACAAGGTTTGAACTGAATTGACCATCATGAGTCTAGAAATAGGCTAAATTCTAAAAATATGTCAATTTTAATTTTTTGTTTTAAGGCTGGATAAAATCAGGTGTTCACAACTGTAGTAGTCTAGCAGGTAGTACATTTTCACTTTTGGCTTGTTCACAAATCTGGCATTCTTGCACAAATGCCTTGATTTCTTGGTGTATTTTAGGCCAGTAAAATTGGGAAGTAATCCTAGCTGTGGTCTTGGCCACTCCTAAATGCCCCCCCAAAAGGGAAGCATGAAATTCATGTAACATTTTCCTTGTCATACATGCAGGAATATAGATCCTATTTTTCCAGTATAGGAGATTATTTCTTACAACAAAATATTCTGGTTGGTACTGAGTTTGCTCACATTGCTTCATAATTGCTGCTGATGTTTCATCTTGTTGCAAAGCCATTTGTAACTCCTACAGCCATAGGTGATTAGGCTCAGACCATGCCATGTTGAATGATCTAGAAAGGGAATTAGCTATTATATTCTCCCTTCCTGGCCTATACTGGATAATAAAGTCATATCCTAGGAATTTGGGCAGCCATGCTTGTTATTTAAGGGTCTGCAATGATTGATCCATTAGGGCCTTCAAACTGCATTGATTTGTTTTTATAGTAAACTTATGACCTAGTAAATAATGCTTGAACTTAGCCATGGCTTCAGTTACAGCATGTAATTCCCTGATATAAGCTGACTCTTTCTGTATCCTTAGTGATAATTTCTTAGAAAAATAAGCAATAGGATGGTCCTCCTAGCTCAGCACAGCCCCAATAGCAATACCTGAAGCATCTATCTCCAAGTAAAATGGCTTTTGAAAGTTAGGTAGAGCAAGTACTAGTGCTTCTGTCAATGCCTATTTTAATTTCTGAAATGCTGTTGCTACAGATGACCATATGAAGTTGTCCTTTTTAAGTAAATCGGTTAAGGGAGCTACAATGGCTACATAGGATTTAATAAATCTTCTATAGTACCCTATCAACCCTAAGAACCCTCTCAACTGCTTGATGTTAACTAGAGCAGGCCATTCCAATACTGCTACAATTTTACTGGTATCCATTGCCACACCTTCAGCACTAATTGTGTGGCCTAAGTAATCCACCCTTCTTTCACCAAATGAACATTTGGAGAGCTTGGCAAATTGTTTCTCTTTTTCTAGAATTTCCAGAACCTTGTATAAGTGCTGTAAATGGTCAGACCAAGAGGGGCTGTAAACTAATATATCATCAAAAAATACTAGGACAAACTTCCTTAAAACCTGCTGGAAAACATCATTCATGAGATTTTGGAAAGTGGAAGGGGCATTTATGAGACCAAATGGCATTACCAGCCATTCATAATGACCATGGTCAGTTCCAAGTGCAGTCTTATAAGTGTCAGTAGGATTAAGCAAGATTTGATGATAGCCAGCTCTTAAGTCCAGTTTGGAAAAGTAGGATGAACCATATAATTCATCAATTAATTCATCTACAGTAGGAATAGGGAATGAATCCTTAACAGTTAAAGCATTCAATACCCTGTAGTCAGTACAAAATCTCCAAGATCCATCTTTCTTTCTAACTAACAACACAGGTGAAGAGAAAAGACTCTTACTCGGCTCAATGAGTCCCTTAATAAGCATCTCTTGAACCATCTTCTCAATTTGTTCCTTTTGGCTGTGAGGGCATCAGTAAGGTTTTACATTAACTGGTATAACTCCTTCAAGTAAGGGAATGTTGTGGTCATGACTTCTAGTAAGGGGTAACCCATTAGGCTTAGTGAATATTTGCTTGTAGGTGTGTAGTAACAGCATTAATTCTGGCTCCATTGACTTAGGCAGAGACAGCTCTGCTTCATTGGTTGCTGCTTCTCAATTGATGCAGCTGCACCTCAGATAGGCTTTTAGGGGGTTCTCCTTGCGGTTAAATAAGCTCACCTTAATAGTAGAATTTAAGGGTTTTAGTCTTGTAATTAGGCACATGATCATCAAGTGTACCTAACCAAGATGTCCCTAAAATTAGATCAACACCTGCAGCTGGTAAGAAGAACACAGGAAATTTCAAGGTGTGCCCTTGAGCCTTGAGGATTAATTCCTTGACTATACCTTCCATATTTAGGAACTCGCCATCACCTACCATGACCTTCATTTCAGCTGGTTCAATTGGCAGATTGAGGAATTTGGCAATCCTAGGCTGCAAAAATGTGTCATCACTACCCCCATCAATTAAGACTTGTACAGACATACCCTTTATAAATCCTTGGAATCTGATGGTGCCAAAACTATCCCCTCCCTTGAATGAATGGAAGGAAAGATGATGTAGCATTGGTTGCTTTTCATATTCTCTATTTTGGTCCAGTACTACTGCTATCTCAGGGCTTTCTTCCTCTTCCTCTTCTACTTGCATAATCATCAAGTGTTTATTGGGACATTTGTAGTTCAAAGAGAATTTCTCATCATAGTTAAAGCACAATCCCTTCTCTCGCTTCATTTGTATCTCAGCTGGGAATAGTTTTTTAAATGGATGGGGTCTCTGGTTGGTACTAGGTAGCTTGAGTATAGGGGCTGGTAATAATGGGGGAAAGTTTTACTATATTGGGGTGGTATTGCCTGGGTTGGGCTGATAGTTCCAAGAATTTTTTATGTATCCCCCAGCATTAGCTTGTGGTTTCCTCATGCTTGTATATTTTTCTTCAAACAACCGAGCTAAGGCAACTCCGCATTGAAGGTTTAAAGGTTGTTGATCATCACATTTCTATGGATGTCTTCTTGCAACCCACTAATGAAGTAGTCCAGTATATAGCATCAGGTGGTAGCCCATACACTCTATTAACCAAAGAATTGAACTATGAGTAATAGGCATTTACAGTGGAGGTCTAAGCAAGCTTAAAGAGTGTTGCTCTTGGACAATCAAACGGAGAAGGCCCAAACTTTGCCTCAAGTGCTCGAGTCAGAGCCTGCCAAGAATGAAAGGGATTTGATCGCAACATCATTTGGTACCATGGTACCGCATCCCCATCCATATGGATTGCAACAATGGTCAATCGTTCAGTGTTTGAAGTGTTGTAGTACTCGAAGAATTCACGGAATATTCAACCTAGCACATTTCTACCATCAAAGCGAGGGAAATTGAGTTTGAGATTTCTTACTTGGAAGGGTTATCGAATAGGTGGAGGATCTGTGTTATGTGAAGAAGAGGAGCTGTGAAACTGGTTGGTGCACAATTGTTGCCTTAATTCTTCCAAAATTAACTCCATCTGCTCGATTCGTGTTGCATTTGCCAACAATGCCTCATTAGTATGCCTCTGTTCATGCCAAGCATCTAACATCTTGTCCATGCGAAGCTGTGTAACATCCTCCCAAGTATAGTATCATCCTTATGTCATGACATCATACTCGAGAATTGTTACTTATAAATTAGCGGACCTTTCTTAAATATCTATAGCCATTTGGATTGATTCGTGAGATAACTTGGTCATAATTCTACTGAAATATATAGCAATGAAACCAAAATATTCATTTAATACAAAGTTCAGTACATTAAGAAAGCTCTTTGATGAGCCGTAACACACCTTGTCCTCTAACCTATTTACATACATATCCATTCCACTAAATACAACATAACAAAAGTATTAACTACTACCCTATTGTACTTCTGAGTTCTGTTGCATAGCAGTTTCTCTATTTTCTGCATCAATCTGGAGATGACACGGGAACACAAAAACATAGAGGTGAGAATTATACAATTCTCAGTAGGGTAACTCCCCCAAATACACAATCATAATGTCATCGTCATCGCCCCAGCCACTTCGGTTTATTAAGAAAAAGTGGGCATACTATATATATATATATATATATCAAAGGTTCATTTTAAAGTTATAAAATCACCTTTCCGAAGTGGGTTTTTTTTAACATTCAATCACTTAATGTACATATACCATACTACTCAACATCATACACTACTAACTTTCCACTTAAATATATTGGTCTCAATATCAATACTAAACTTTTTCACTCGCCATATAAGACAAAAGATTCCTTCGAAAATTTACTTTTTAAACTTGCCTTGGCCCTTGACTAATCTTGTCATTCTGGGCGTTACGTACCACCGTCCCCAGTGTGGCAATAATGGGTAATAGACTGCTTTTTAGGACTGAGCTCATTCTTATGCATGATAATTGGATTTACTTTCTCCAATTCTCATACAGACCTATTCCTAGCCAGGTTTACTTTCCCCGATTCAATTCAAGGGTAGTCAGGTTTACTTTCCCTGACAGGCCGGATTTACTTTCTCCAACTCAAGGATTATAAATCTTATGTTCTTCTTGGTAGTTAGGTTTACTTTCCCTAACAAACTAGATTTACTTTCTCCAATCCAAGAAACATAATCTTATACTTTTCTTTCGCATATAAACAATTGTAATAATCATTCATATCTATGTGTACCTAACCTCATTAATAAGTTCACATGCTCAGTTACTCAGACTCATATTCAGGTACTCATGTCATACTAGTACAAAATGCCATCATTTCATCAATTCAAAGCATCAAGTTATTTTCAGCACAATAGCAGATTTTTCACTCAAGTAGCACAATTTATTTCTCATACCAAATGATCAATTCAAATGCCATAAAAATTCTCAATGACACCTCAATTTGTCAGCAAGGTTCTGTAAAAATTTTAGACTACAAATAGTTCTCTAACTATGTTAACAAAATTAGACAAATTTGGTGGTCAGAAACCACTCAACCTCAGCTCAAGAACCAAAATTCATAATTTTTAACCCTATCAATTGAACCCATAAAATTATAAATAAAAATCCTGGTAAAACCTCAATATGTCTCTAATATTATTTAAAAATTTAAAGTGATAATTCCATCATTTGGTATGGTAACAAAATTAGCAAAATTTACAGCTTCTATTCTAGCATTTCAGGCAGCATAAGCTTAATTTCAGTTCTTGATTTTTCTAAGGCAGTTTGACTCAAAATAAAAACCCAAGAAAATTTGTGGGACTAGCTAAAGATATTAAATCAAACATATTTTTTTTTCAGTTCATGAAAATGCCTACAACAAGCCCAGAAAATTCGTGATCACACACTGCTTGTCAGAAAACCGAAAATCCAGCAAGTATCACTCAACATCTTTTGACAAAATGATCTTTCTAACCTCATCCAAACACTTCAGAAAAATTCATACATCAATAACAACATAATATCAACCAAATTAACTAGAAATTTTGGATTGAAACCAGTAAGAATTTCTCAGAAAAATTTTGAAAGAAAAAGGCCAAAGAAAACCCTACTTTGAAAGCTTTTGAGCTTGATACTTCAAAGGATGTTCTAAGTGATCTCCCTTCACTTCAAGACACCAATTTCAGTCCTAAACCCTCCTTAGGCAGTGGGGAAGTGAGGTACTAAGGTGAGGATTTGAGATTTCAATCAGTTAGATTTGTAGGGTTTGAGGTGTAGAATAAGTTTTGTGAAGGAACTTTGTGGTTTTATGAACTCTAGGCTAGTGTTTTTGGCATTTGAAATCAAGTTTTCTTGTGTTTGAAAAAGCAAAAATGGAGTTTTCTGCTGCTCTAGATGCTGGCCGAGGATGAGAAGATGAGATAATGATGTTAGGTGGCTAGAGTTTATCTTATATTAGGTTAGAAACATCTATTTAATTACAAAAGGTAATTCTTTCTAAAAGAAAATAAGATATATGGCTAGGATTTGATCTTGTAATTCAAGATTAAATCCTAGCCTTATACTTGGCTCTAAAGGATAAACATTATCCTTTTACGAAGATTAAACTATCTTTCGATGTTAGAAACCGCACATCGAAATTTTACCGAACGGGTAAAATAGTATACCCAGGTAATCAAACATTGCCCGAAAAATAATTTCGGGTATAAAATCTTTATTTCTACCTATTTCTAACCATAATCATATAATTTCTCAATTTTGGGCATCTCCGGGTCCCAATTCTAGGGTTTCGTTGTCCTAAGAGTTCATGAGGCCCGTAAAACACTATTCATATTTTTTTTTTTACAAATCCGTTGAATCATCCTCATCATTGTTCAAACTATCAAATTTTTGAAATTATGATTGATAAAGCTCAAATTAATTTTTAGATAATTTTTAGGGTGTTACAAGCTGGAGCTCCAAAAGCTGGGAATCAGTATCATCGGCCATGATAGGGTCAATGGAAGCACCAAATGATGGGAATGTAAAATTAAGAGCTGATAATTACAAAAAAAAAAAATACTTCACTGATATAGGTTGCAAGTAAAATTAACAAGTGTTTAGGCAGAAATTTTGAATGGAAAGTAACAGTAAGTGTGTATAGCTAAGGTATGTATATATGAGAATGGTGGCTCAATTCGCAAGCCAAGAATGGATCTCTACTTCTAAGTTAATCTTTTGTTAGCTGAGAATTAAGAAGTAAAATTAGAAAAGAATAATTGGGATGAGAGAATAAGGAATTCTAAGGAAGGAAGAAGGTGCTTATTACTTTCATGCCCTCCACAATGAAGTCTCTCAGCTTTTTAGGCAGTGTGTATGCTCTCCCACGCCTCTTTGTTGCCACCTCTCTAGCTCCTTGTGCCATGTATCCAGGGCTCATAACAGGATTTGCTCCCAATTCTGTTTGCTGTCCTTCCAAATATACCCTTTACCTATTTATTCCTACATCAGCTTCGGCTCTGTATACAAGGGAAAGCTTCGCAATGAGCCTGATGTAGCAGTAAAGATATTGAGCCAATCTAATAAAAGTAATGAACAAGACTTTATTAGTGAAGTAGGCATCATTGGAAGAATACATCACATTAATGTGGTACGTCTTGTTGGATATTGTGTTGAGGGGAAAAAACATGCTCTGGTGTATTATGAATTCATGCCTAATGGGTCATTGGATAAATACATTTTCTCCAAGGAAGGAAGTGTCCCTTTGAGTTATGAGAAAATATACGAAATTTCTCTTAGGGTGGCTCGTGGAATTGCATATCTGCATCAAGGTTGTGAGATGCAAATTTTACATTTTGATATCAAGCCACATAATATTCTTTTAGATGACAACTTTGTCCCAAAGATTTCAGATTTTGGACTTGCAAGGCTATATCCCGTGGAAGATAGCATTGTCCCTTTAACTGAAGCAAGAAAGACCTTAGGCTACATGGCTCTAGAATTGTTCTACAAAAACATTAGGGGAGTATCTTACAAGACCGATATCTATAGCTTTGGAATGCTTTTGATGGAAATGGCGGTAAAAGGAGAAACTCAGATCCTCAGGCGGAGCATTCAAGCTAGTTTTACTTCCTATGTTGGGTATATGATCAACTTTATGAAATGAATGATATTGACTTGGAAGATGCTTCAAAGGAAGAAAAGATTCTAGCAAAAAGAATGTTCATAGTTGCACTTTGGTGTATACAGTTAAAGCCCAGTGATCGCCCATCAATGAACAAGGTAGTAGAGATGCTTGACGATAAAATTGAAAGCCTTGAAATGCCTCCAAGGCCTTCTTTCTATCTGCAGGAAACATACATACATGTTGATGATGGAATCAACTCTGACCAAACATCGTGGACTGATTCAACTGGTACAATTAAGTTGTTTTAGCGAGAGCCCAGCTATCATTCACTGGAGGAAGACGCTTGACAAACACAGAGTATATCTTTAAGTGTGGAAGAGATAAGTTCATCAAGTTTGACCAAAGAACTATGGAACTAGATGATTGTTGCCAAAGCTTGACCATGTACTTTGTTTCATTTTATTATGTTTTTTATTAAATATGGAATGAATGTATTCTTTTTGAAGATAAAACTGTGTTTTGATTTAATTTTTTCAAATGTATTTGGACATAAAAAATACATATTTTTTGATAAAGCATTTCTTTACATTTTTTTTGGTTAAATATGTTATTTCATAATTTACTAACTTTGGACCTGATGTGATTTTACTTAGTATCACATAAAATGTAAACTAAAATCCCAAATTAGTCCCTCAGATTTAGAAAATCTCATACTATTACCTCAAATTATATAAAATGGGACAAGTTAGTTCTTTCATCAAATTGTTGTCTAAACTATTAATAGGAATGTCTACGTATTCTATTAATTTGCTTATGTGTACTGTTAATTTTCACAGTAAGCCCTAACTTGCTTCACTCATTTGTTCTATGCCGAATAAATATCAACTTACAGTCAAAATTTTTCTTCTAAATAGAGAGTCATGGTGAGATAGAAGATGAATAAAAAGGTTTAAATGACTTCGTTTAGAGGAGTGAGACAAGTTAGGATTCACCATAAAAGTTAACAATACATATAAACAAATTAATAGTACGTATAAGTAAGTTAATAGAACATGGTGTAACACCCTAAAAATTAGTTAAAAATTAATTTAAGCTTTATTAGTCATAATTTCAAAAATCTAACAGTTTTAACAATGATGAGGACGGTCCAACGGTTTTGTAAAAAAAAAAATATATGAATAGTAACCTACGGGCCCTACAAGTCCGTCGGGACAGCTGAAACCCTAGAATTGGGTCCCGGAGATATCCAAAATTGGGAAATTATAAGATTAAGCTTAGAAATGAAGTTTTATACTTAGAATTAAATTTTGGGTAGTATCTAATTACCCAGATACGGTATTTAACCTGTTCGGTAAAATTTCAGTGTGTGATTTCTAACATCGAAAGATAGTTTAATCTTTGTAAAAGGATAATGTTTATCCTTTGGAGCCAAGTGCAAGGCTAGGATTTAATCTTGAATTACAAGATCAAATCCTAGCCATTAATCTTATTTTCTTGGTCAAAGAATATAGACTTTATATTAAAATAATGATTTAGACATAGTAGTATAAGATAAATATAAGCCACCTAACTTCGTTACTTTTTTCTCCCTAAGTTCAGGCAGCATCTGAAACTACAGAAACTCCATTTCTTCTTCACATAAACCTTAGCAAACTTATTTCCAAACTCCAAACTCATAGCCTAGATTTGTTAAAACCACAAACTTCCTTCACTAAACTTGTTCTACACATCAAAACTTACAAAACTAACCGATTAAAATTTCAATTCTCCATCAATCCTCACCTTGACATATCACTCCCTCACTACCTAAGGAAGGTTTTGATGTTGATTTGCTGGCCTTGAAGTGAGCAAGATCACTCTTGGAACATCTTTGAAGTCAACATCCAAAAGACATCAAAAGTAAGGTTTTCTTTGGCCTTGTACTTTCAAAATTTTTTTGAAACTTTCTGACTGGTTTTAATTCAAAATTTATAGATTTATTGGTTGATGATAGATAGATATTGATGTGTTAATTTTAGTGAAGTGTTTGGATAAGGTTAGAAAATCATTTTTGTCAAAAGAAGTTTTGACTAGGCTGTTGGATTTTCGATTTTCTTACAGGCAGTGTAAGATCACGAATTTTCTGGGCATGTTGTAGGCATTTCCATGAGTTGAGAAAAATATATGTTGGAGCTAACATCTTAGGCTAGTCCGACGAATTTTATTGGTTTCTTATTTTGAGTCAAATTTCCTTAAAAAAATTAGAGGCCGAAATGGTTCTTATACTATCAAAATCATTGAAACTGAAGCTGTAAAATTGTATAATTTTGTTGCCATAGCAAATGATTGAATTATCACTTGAAATTTTTACAGGATATTAAGGACAATTGAAGTCCAATCCTGAATTTTTATATGATTTGATATGATCATTTGGTAGGGTAATAAAATTGGAAACTGTGGTTGTTGGCTGTGAATAGGGGTTCCTAACCTCCTAATTTGTCTAATTTTGTTAACACAGTTAGAGAACTTTTTTTCTGCTGAAATTTTTATGGAACCTTGTGGACACATTGATGTGTCATTGAGAATTTTTATAGCCTCCAATTTTCTAGTTTGAATTGCATATTAAATTGTGTTACTTGAGTGAAAAATCTGCCAATATGTTGAAATTGTGATAATGCCTTGAATTAGTGACCTAATGGCATTTGGTTCAAGTTTGATGTGTATGAATGCATGCCATGGACTTCCAAGATTATTTTATGAGGAATGAATAAATGATATATGTAGGTTTGAAGTATTATGAGATCCGAGAATTATGTTCATGCATATAGAAATGTTATGCATATATATGTGAGCTTAAGGATGATGTATGTGTTAAGTGAAAAATAAAGTCCCCTTTAGTATAAAAAGGGCACGAAAAAGTCCCTATTAGGGAACGAAAAGGTCCCTATTAAGGCACGGAAAGGTCCCATTAGGGCACGAAAAAGTCTTCTTTATTATGTCAAAGGCACGAAAAGATCATTATAACTGCCATATGCATTCGCATATTTTGTTAAAGTATTGATCTTAAAGGAATTTCTATGATCTTGAATGTCATGTTTTAAGTGACTGAATGATAAAAGAGATCTACTTAGGAAAGGTGATTTTAGAACTTTAAAATGAACATTTGATGTGTGTGTGTGTGTGTGTTTGTATATATATATATATATATTGCATGCTCACACTTTCTTAATTAACCAAAGTGGCTGGGGCGATGACGATGACATTATGATTGTGTATTTTGGGGAGTTACCCTACTAAGAATTGTATAATTCTCACCCATATGTTTTTGTGTTCCCGTGTCGTCTCCAGGTTGATGCAGAAAATCAAGAAACTACTATGCAACAGAACTCGGAAGTGCAATAGTGTAGTAGTTAATGCTTTTATTATGTTATATTTAGTGGAATGGATATGTATGTAAATATGTTAGAGGACAAAGGTGTGTTAAAGCTCATAAAAGAGCTTTCTTTATGTACTAAACTTTATATTAAATAAATATTTTGGTTTTATTGCTATATATTTTAGTAGAATTATGACTTAGTTATCTCACGAATCAATCAAAATGGCTATAGATATTTAAAAAAGATCCGCTAATTTATAAGTAACAACTCTCGAGTATGATGTCATGACTTAACGATGATGTTATACTTGGAGGATGTTACACATGGCTTAGAACAGAGGGACTAATTGCCACCATTTATAAAATTTGAGTGACTAATATGTGATTTTTCAAATCTGAAGAACTAATTTGTCCGCACTGTAAATCTGAGGATTAATTTAGGGTTTTAATCCAAAATGTAACTCATTCTAATGAATTCCTTTTATGCATCTTTTTAAAGGCAACATTTTCATGTTATACAATTTAAACATTGCTTTTCATGTGATTATTTATTCTCCAAATAATCTATTTCAAATCGACTATCCTTTAACTTTCCAAACTTATTAATATTACTTCGATTTAGCTCAATTGGTTGAAGTGACAGAGAAATAAGACTTTGCATTTTCTGTCATGTATGAATTTGATTCTCTCTTTAATTATTAGCAGTGCTTGACGGTCATGCCTCATCGAAATTAGCTAATGTAAAAAGCAATCCTAGAGCTGATGTAAGAAATTCCTCTACAAAGTCATACACAACACACAAAGAACAAGATTTCCTTATATGTGTTCTTTGTCTTATAAGTAATTCCTTGTAATAACAATTATGAGTGAATCTTTTATTGCAAGTCAGCACTAATTTGAATAAATAAATGGTCTCCTATTTAGACCAGAACTTGAACCTAAACACAAAGTAGAATGATAAACTTAGGTCCTAATCCTGAGTACATTTGTTTTTTCGGTTACAATACCGAGTACATTTTATAGGCCAGGTAATGGAATCTACTCTGTTTCATGAATAACTTCCAACTCAAAATTAAGATGTCTTGATGGAATAGCTGCATTTATTCTGCTTGGACTAGTAGACTCAAAAGGAGTAGGTGGTGCTATCAACTTGTCTCCTTCCCCTTCAAGCATTTGTACCACAGTTTTCATAGATGGACGATCAACTGGATTCCACTGAATGCACCAAAGCCCTACAATGGCAAGTTTCTTTGCAATTTTCATGTTTCTCTCACCCTCAACATCAATGCGTATGTCCCTGCCTTCAAGAAGATTATGGATCCATTCTGGGTATAGAACTTGGAATGTTACCTCAGCCGATGTGTTAGTATTCTTTCTTCCTCCAACCATCTCTAGGAGCAACATTCCATAGCTGTAAATGTCAGATTTATAAGACACATTCCCAAAGTTTCTTGAGAAAACTTCAGGGGCAATGTAGCCCAAAGTCCCCCTGGCTGCACTCACGGATACCGTGCTTTGATTTTTGGGACACAACTTGGCAAGCCCAAAATCAGTAATTTTTGGGTAGAAGTGGTCATCTAGTAACACATTGTGGGGATTTATGTCAAAGTGAAGAATTCTATGATCACAACCTAGATGGAGATACTCAAGTCCTCTAGCAACACCAAGAGCAATTTGTTGCAGCTTCATCCAACCGAGGAAAACATCCTTGTTCTCTGGTGGAGCTAAGAATCTCTGCAGTGAACCATTTTGAAAGAGATCATAGACAAGAGCACGGTGGAATCCGTCGGCACAGAATCCAAGCAATCGAGCAACAATGACATGATGAATTTTGCCCATAGTTCCCACTTCATTTGTGAAATCCTTCCCATCACCCTGTGTGTCATTGAGTATCTTCACGGCAACCAGGATTTCTCGCGAGAGCATACCTTTGAACACTGCTCCGTGAGCTCCTTCCCCTAAGCATTCCTTAAAACCGTTTGTGATTCTCTTGATATCAGCATAAGTGAATCTCGTAGGCTTCATTGCCCTGTAATCCTCCAAGAATTTTTCTATCCTGACCTGATCTTCTTCTTTAGCCTTAAAATACCCGTAGACATGACGCAATGCAAATGCCAATAACAGCAAAAGCAACAAACCAATTATTATCCCTGTTGGTCAAACATGGTGTTGCTTCAATTAGACAAAACAAATAATAGGTTTAAATATTATTCTGGTACTTATAGTTACATCAAATTTTTAAAACGTTGAAATAATCTAAATTATCTAGATTCAAAAAATATTCTCTAATATTGAATTGATTTAGATATCTATAAACTTTTATTGTTTAAATATGGACCCTATAAGTACTACAATTAAAATACTGTAAGGATCAATCTTCTCTAAAAGAAAAAATATTAATCGTTCCTATAACAATTACTAAGATTAAAATTTGACATATGAAAAAATAATAATAACTAAATTAAATCAGTGATATTGCATAGAGTAAAATTTAAGAAAGATAAATCTGTCAAAAAAAAAGGTGCAAGAAAAATAATATTCAAGCTAAAACTAAAATCAGTATAAACCGTTGAGACCAAAATCTTATTTCAAAGATATGTTTGGTATTGGGTAAGAAAAGAAAAGAAAGAAAAGCAAGGGTAAGAATTTAGCATACCTGCCACAATTAGAACAACCGTTGATGCTGAAATCTTGTTTGTTTTGCATACGAAACATTCAGTTCCACCTTGCGTACCATTGTTCTTCCATCTGCATTTCTTACCCTGTGCTTCACAGTAACTGCAGTCGGGCTTCGACCATTCCAGGAACAACAAATTCGGGTCCGCATCGCTCCACGTCGGATCCGGAATTCTCCACTCGACGGATGCAAAGTCACGCACCTTGATACAAGATAGTATTTTTGGATCAATGAAGTCGTCAGAAGAGTCAACTTGCAAAATTGGGCAGGGTCTCGAAGAGCAGCGGAAGAAGGAGACATCGTTCGTCTCACCATAACCGTAATCTGGTGATCTGAATCGGAACGGAGATATTGATGAATTGCCCAGTGGTAAAAGCTGACTTGGAAGGCAATTGTCAGGGTCATAGATCTGAACTAGCTGAGATTGGTAATCTATATGCTTCACAAAAAATCTTACGGGGAAATTAGGCAGTCTCATTACTGTCTCGTCTTTTTCAGTACATAATAATTCAAACCCAGGTAGATAGTCGGTGGTGTGATTGACCAGCTTGCCGTTTTTGAGATAAAATGGAAACTGAATATGGACGCGTCCACACTTATCTGTGCACGGATTTTTTCCTTTCACAGGCTTCCCTAGCAGAAGCAGCACCAACAACACAAGTGAAAAATAATTCTGGAAACGAACCATTCTGAAAGATATATTTGTCGGCAGCTATGAATGGCTACGGTGGTTATAAAGCCTGCACTGTTGAACATGGAAGACAGCCGCCGCGTTTAACAACGTGGCAACTTGCATTAAAAAAAAAATGGAAATCCCTTTTTGGGCGCAAATAGCTGCTTTGCGTTCACTTTTTATATTTGGTCATTTGTAGCGGCTTCTAACCCGTGTTGTAGAACTAGTATACTAGCCCGTGCATCGCAAGGAAAGGTTATTTGACTGGATGCAAAGTGAGATAAATTATTAGAGTAACAATTATCACAATAGCATATTATACACGTGAACCAAATTGATATTATGCGTTCTTGGTCTCTTCCTTTTTTTTGTTGCCAAAATTCTTAGTTTGTTCCTCATTTGAATGGAATTTGCATTCTAACAGAAAACAAACTATCTATGCAACATAAGATCAGAACATTTTGAACAATTAAGATACTGTTGACAAACAGTAAATAACAATGGTAGTAATCTTATTAACTTTATGCAAAATGCATAATCACATAGTACTAAAAAAAAATTAGAAACTTTTATGGTTTTACATATATAATTGTTGTTACAACAACTTGTCACAATTTTAAAAACTTCAACATGAGTAAAAATTTAAATCCATAGAAAAGTAAATTAGTAGTTGGACTGAAATAGTAATGTTGAAGAGTACACTAGATGATTAATAACGTTGAACTGAAATAGTAATGTTGAAGAATACACTAAATGATTAATAACTTCTGTCAGCATGAATGGAGTAATGGAAGCAGGTATAAAGACAACATTTTATTTTCCAACATTTGATTCTCCAGAAGCTTCAATTCTTAGTTTGTATGAGCAGACCCTTCATATTAGTAGAGAGCAAGTCAGTTGACCATGTGACAGCAAAGATAGTTACGTTTTGCAAGAGTTCTAGCGAGGAAGTGCTTTAAAAATAATAGACTATTCACATGATTTAGACAAATAAATGTGCAAATCACAATGAAAAGTTCGCAATCTTTCCCATGAAATTATTATATCAATCTCACATGCGCAAAGAGTAAAGAAAATATCTAATACTACCTTGTTCAAGTCTGAACATGTGGTTGTATTGTTGAGGCCATCATCAAGTTACCTCATCTTTCATCATGTTTGACTCCTTGGCAGTTTGACCAAGCTTTGGTGATCATCAATACCAATGTGGAGTCAAGTTCCTTTTTTTCAGCCAAACTATCTATATTCCTACAGGCAGCATCAAGTGAGGGAGAATTAGCAATATCTTGAGAACTACAGTTAGTGGAATGTGCATACGTCGCAACTGGGATCGCGACGGCAACGACGAAAAAAGAATTTTATTTTGAAAATTATGGAGTCGCCACCAAGTTTATTAAAATTGGAAAAACATGGAAAAACCCACTTATTTTAAAAAGTGGTCTTTGAAACTAGATTTGAGTTCGGGAGTTGATTATTCATAGGGAATGATAGGAACTTAATCCTACGCACCCCTAGTACACCCATCCTTAGATAGTACCTTAGTAAATTGTGCAAATTAATTAATAACCTTAAAAAAAATCAATAAAAAGAGATAAACACATTTGCAATTTAAGAAAAATTAATTTTGGCTTGACAGGAGTCATCTACTCCTACGTATCCGCTGGTACAATGGGAAACTCAAAGTTACGTAGTTCCGTAGAAAATGATTCTATATTGACTGATTTTAATTAAAAGAAAAAAAATATTTCTAAAAAAAACTACTTTTGATTGATTTTCAAATTAAACAAAAAAAAAATCACCAAATCATTGAAATCTATTTGTGTACGGGATTCAAGTTAGCACTAGGCCACTCAATGAACCCTTATAATTCGAATAACAATGAAGATAACACTTACTATTCAATCATCATTATTGATCATTGCATGGATTGAAAGATTTTTGAAAGAAAGAAAGAAAAAAAGGAAAATTTTTTATTTTATTTCATTTTTTTGGACAAAACTCTAATTTTAAGGGGAATTGACAAAGTTAATTCATACACATAAATACACAATTAATTTGAACAAAAAAACATAAACATGTAACAGAATTAAACTAAAAAATAAAATTAAATCATGAACACAATTACACAATTAACTTAAGAAAAACACATAAACATGTAATTAATACCAAACGAAAACAAAATTAATTTATAAACATAAACAAACAATTAAACAAAACATATAAAATAATTAAACTATAAATGAAGGTTCTAATTACTTTTTTTATCTTTTTAATTAAGAAATATTAGCAATAAATTCACTCAAAATCAAAGAAAACAATAAGATTACCTTTTTCATTTTTTTGCATAATTAAATTATTTTGAAACTAATTTATTTAATTTCACTTAAAATTTTTACAATGATTACTTAAAAGAAAGGACTCCCTCTCTTTTCTTAATAAATCAAAACGACCAAATATTTATTTTAAATCAAAGTGAATAAGACCCTTTTTTATCTGAACTAAATCAAATCCAAAGGCAAAAATGAAAACAAACACTAATTAAAACAATCAAATCCAAATCCAAGAATTTGTATTTAAATCCAACAAAACTAAATAATATTAACCAGAAATAAAAACATAAATCAACACCCCTAATTTTCCTAATTTACCTCACATACATATCCACTCACTCACGTTTGTAACACCCCTCCTACTATAGCGCTATGCTTGAGTCATAACATTACAGTAAGTAGTCATTACTCATAACTTATCTTGTAGATTTGTAATTTCTTAACTATATGAAATATATACGTATAAGTCGTAATAATTAAGAGCCTTGCACTAAAGCTATCCTAGTTTTTCGCGTTTCATAGTCCTTTCGACGTAATAGTCAACGTATAGAAATAGAGGGAAGATAACACGCGTCCTAAGAAGTCGGTCATATGCTAATTTACATCTTATATCACATCTATGGCAAGTTAAGTCATACAATTATACTATATACATTCACACCTAATTACATTTGTAGTATAACTAACCCTACCTTGGTCCTTGCAGTGACCACCGAATTCGGGTTAGGGCCTAACAAAAACAACCAACTATATACAGATAAACCTAACTCCCTCGATCAGTGGCTCATCAAAAGTCCAACGTAAGAGCCCATAATAGTCAGATAATATGAGGGACTCTAAGTTATACTATGTCTATAAACAAGCTGGATACACTGAAATCAGTCAAACAAGTGGAGAGTAGTGCCCAATAGGCACATCAACTAGATAGCCCTGCCAGACCCCACTTCCTTCGGAAGGAGTAGAGGAACCAGAAGATATGTCCTCTGAAGGATTAGACTTAGCATCGATGGTAGGCTGTGGTGGATGAGTCATATACAGTGAAAAAGTAGAAAACGGGGACTCTGGAGCAAAAGTAGGACTTACAATAGTAGTAGCGAATGGGTGATCAAATAGTATATAAACACGGATACGAGACTTAGTGAACAAGCACAGTGACCCTAACTCCGGGTCATAATGCCACTGGAAATCAGGTGTCTCGAGAAAGAACAAGATCGAGGCCATCTATATAAAATACATCATACAGCAGGGATGAGAATCAATGATTCCCAGTACGAAAATACACCAGTCTACTACTCAATGATATTCAACTTCATACAAGATAAGCAAAGTAAATTCAGTTATTTATATAATGGTTTCATTAGTTAGAATCATTATTTCTTGTGACTTAATTTTATTAGAAAATTTTAAACTTAATGGTAGAACTCATAGGACTCTTCTGATATACTTCTCTTTGGATCGTACTGTCAACGATGTAACGTCGTCACTTTACAACCTGATATAGTTCAGTAGATGGAGTACATCTACTACATCTTATCTAGAATAGCCTTGCTATTCTCAGTGCATCTCTTTCCTCATAACGATATAACGCCGTTGCGATTACAACCTGATATAGTTTTAAAGGCGTAGTACGTCTACTACTGCCCGTGAATCCATGAGCTTGCCACTAAGCAAATTACATTGTACAAGATTTATTTTCTTAAGTTTCGTTTCTTTGCGTGCACTTTTATTATTTGTATAAAAATTCTCTTAAAATCTCTTGAATATGTATAATGTCCTTATTTAACTCTTATGAGATATTTTCTGCGACATTTGGTATACTGTTATGATGGTTTTTCTGCAAAGTCTACTAAGCTTCTAATAGATTTTATACCATCAAAATTTCTACTACATCCCTTGGTTAACAATAATTCTTATCAATTTTCCCAACAATTGAACCAAGTTCCCTGCGATGGATTTCAAGCTATTTCTACTATAAATTATTATTCCTTGGACAACCATTTCTTCTAAATCTTGAAGATACAAGCCAAGTTTTGCTGCCACTTTTCAAGCTTTGATTAATATGTATAGCAAGATCACACAACCTAAGAACTAATGCTATAAAATTTCAGCACAATAAAATTCTAGTACATACCCACTTAGAGCACTTATTATATCATACAAACCAAGAACTAATGCTGTAAATATTTCAGCACATAAAATTCCAGCACATACCCACTTGGAGTACGTATTATATCATACAAACCAAGAACTAATGCTATAAATATTTCAGCACATAAAATTCCAATACACAAGATTATCATAGTCCAAGCACTTATAAATTCGAAAATTCTAAAATAAAATTCATGTTCCAATATACATAATCTCATCACAACTTAATCCATCACAAATTCTAAAATTTGATTTCAGATTTTCAGCAACATAACTCAAGCAAAGTTCAAGCACTTATCTTAGCAAAATAGCCAAATATCATGAAGTAAAAGACTAAAATAATTTCCTACCTTCCTCCAAGCTTTTTTCTCTAGTTCTTTTTTTTTTTATGTATCAAGACTCAAGCCCTCTCTTTTTAGCTCCTATTTTGCTTTGCCATATGAACCAAATACAAGGAAAAACAAAGTTTTCAATTGATCTTGGTGTAGAGAAGATATTCTTGAAGTAGTTTAGATGCTTACCTACGAGTATCCTTTGTAGATATGGTGGTTTGATGGAGTTTTGCAAAGAGAAAAATTTAGAAAATGGAGAACTGAAGAAGAGAGAAAGTAATGAAGAAGAAATGGTGAAGAACATGAGTCTGTGAAGGAAACCGAGAAAAATGACGTTTCTTTTTCCTTTTTATAATCTTGTTAACTTGGAGAGAAAGTAAGGGAACTGATCTTTCCAGATCAGTTTGCCTTCTACCGGTATTATAAATATCTATATTTATTTGATTATTCTAAGTAACAATTTATTTAAGATATGATAATGTCCATTAATTGAGCCAAACTCAATATTTCGGTATACCAGTTATTACTATTTCGGTGCACCAATTCTTATCATATCAGTATCTGATTGACATAAAAAAAAAATTTATTGGGTAAATTATCCTTTTAACATTATCCTATCTATTTAATTCTTTTCTAATATCATTTATAAGATCGCATCCTATATTACTGATTAAAATATTATTATTCTAAATTTTTATTAATATATAATAATTATTATTATTATAATTTTTTTTTACAGAATCCTTATGTTGTTCTGATCCTAACTGTGTCGACTGAAATTTTTAAAATCCCTACTAATTACTCACAATTAATATTTTATAAGAGAAAATACAGATAGACGAGTCGTTACATTCTACTCCCCTTAGAAAAATTTTACCCTCAAAATTTAGTACATGTGAAAAGTGTGGGATAGTCTTCTCGCATACTGGATTCTAACTCCTATGTATACTCCTTGGATCCTTCTCTTCCCCATGCAACCTTGACAAGAGAAACGGATTTCTCTCAAAGTTGCTTCATGCTTCTATCTACAATTTGTGCTAGTGGTAACTCAAAAGTTAAGTCATCCCTTAGCTGTAGTGATTCAAGTTCCGGTATATGACTAGAATCAGGGTTGTATTTCCGAAGTTGCAACATGTGAAATATATCATGGAGGTTTGAAAGATGTGGGGGTAAAGCTATCCGATATGCTACAGAGCCTACATGACCTAGGATTTGAAATGGACCTATAAAGCGAGGATTTAGCTTCTTGACTTTAGTGGCCCTACCTATCCCAGTCGTAGGGGTAACTTTCAAAAATACGTGATCTCCCTCTAGAAATTCTAGCGGTCTCCTCCTCTTATCAGCATAGCTTTTCTGTCAGCTCTGAGCAGTCAAAATCTTATTCGGATCCTTTTTATCTAGTCAGTAGTCTGGCAGATGAGGTCTGGTCCTAAAAAACTAGTCTCGTCTGATTCATACCAACAAAGAGGTGATTGACACTTCCGTCCATACAGAGCTTCATAAGGAGCCATTCTGATACTTGTGTGATAGCTATTGTTGTAGGAAAATTCGATCAGTGGCAGACAGTTGTCCCAATTCCCACAATGTTCTAGTACACATGCTCTCAACATATCTTACAGTGTTTGAATAGTCCTTTCAGTTTGGCCGTCAGTTTGGGGATAATAAGTTGTGCTTAAACAAAGTTTACTTCCGCAAGCTTTCTGAAAAGCTCCCCAAAATCTTGAAGTGAATTGTGGATCTCAGTCTGAGATTATAGTTGAAGGAACGCCATGCAGCCTCACAATTTCCTCTATATAAAGTTTAGCCAATTTCTCCGTTGAATACGAGACTCTGATAGATAGAAAATGTGCAGAATTAGTTAGTCTATCCACTATAACCCAGATAGCATCATATCCCGATGGTGTCTTAGATAATCCCATCACAAAGTCCATGGAAATGCTCTTCCATTTCCATCCTGGAACTTCAAGGGGTTGTAGTGTATCTGGTGGCTTTTTATGCTCAATTTTCACCTTCTGGCAAGTTGAACACTTAGATACTATTTTTACTACATCAACCTTCATTTTTGGCCACCAGAATATCTTCTTAAGATCTCTATACATTTTTGTGACTCCTGGGTGTACGGAGAAATTACCTTGGTGAGCCTCTTCTAGAATATCACGATGAAGATTTCCTGTTCTTGGTACACAGATTCGATCTTGATACCTCCATATCCTATCTTTATCTCGGGCAAACTCGGTCTGCTTCCCAGATTGAACTCAGACTATGGTTTTCTGAAATTTTGAATCTTCTTGCTGAGCTCGTGAAATCTCTTTCTTGATGTCACTTGTGATCCTAATTTGACCCAAATAGACAAGTTTAGGCCTCTCTTCTATCCCCAACTTAAGGTTTCGAAAAGTCTCTTCTAACTCTGTCTCCTTAATCATCATCCAAGAAATACTCAAGGTTTTCCTGCTAAGAGCATCTGCTACCACATTTGCCTTTCTTGGATGGTAGCTTAGATCAAATTCATAATCCTTCAAAAATTCCATCCACCTATGTTGTCTCGTGTTCAAGTCCTTTCGATCAAAAAGATATTTGAGACTTTTATCATAAAAGACTTCAAATTTTATTCCATAGAGATGGTGTCTCCAAATTTTCAAAGCGAATACTACTGCTGCCAGTTCAAGATCGTAAGTAGGGTAGTTCACCTCATGCAACTTTAGCTGCCTTGAAGCATAGGCCACCACATTTCTATTATGTGTCAAAACACACCCTAAGCCTCTTCCTGACGCATCACAGTAGACCTCAAATGAACCATGTAGATCTAGCAAGGCCAACACTGGTGCCGTTGTCAATCTCTGCTTGAGTTCTTGAAAACTCTTCTCACACCTTATCGTCCAACTTAACGGTGTATTCTTGTGAGTTAGCCTTGTCAAAGGCAAAGATATCTGGGAGAATCCTTTGATAAATCTCCTATAATACCTAGCTAATCCTAAGAAACTTTGAATTTTTGTAACAGTGGTTGGTTTTTCCCATTTTAAAACTGCTTCAATCTTTGCTGAATCAACTGCAATTCCTCCTGTGATGCGACATGGCCAAGAAATTTTACTTCCTTCATCCAAAACCACATTTTGACAACTTGGCATACAATTTCTGTTCTCGCAAAATCTGTAGCACTGTTCGGAGGTGCGTTTCATGTTCTTCCTTAGTCTTCGACTAGATGAGAATATCATCTATAAAGACAACTACAAACTTATTGAGATAAGGTTGGAAGATTCGATTCATGTAGTCCATGAAAATTGTTGGGGCATTTGTTAATCCAAAGGACATCATTGTATATTCATAATGCCCATACCGTGTTCTAAATGTAGTCTTTGGAATATCTACTTCCCAAACTCAAATCTGGTGATACCCCGATCTCAAATCAATTTTGGAGAATACTGTCGCTCCCCTTAATTGATCCATGAGATCATCAATCCTTGGGAAAGGATACTTGTTTTTTATTGTCACCTTATTCAGTTGTCTATAGTCAACACATGGCCTCATACCTCTATCCTTTTTCTTCACCAAGAGTACAGGAGCTCCCCATGGCAATGCACTGGGTCGGATAAAATGTTTACTCAACAGCTCCTCAATCTACTTCTTCAATTCTACTAATTCCAAAGGAGACATCCAATAAGGAGCTAAGAAAATTGGACCCGTCCTTGGTACCAAGTCAATAGAGAACTCTATCTCCCTTTGTGGGGGAAATTCTGGTATATCTACTGGAAATACATCAGAGTATTCTCGAACTATTGGTATCTTTTCTAATTCCTGCTCACCCTCTGCTACACTAGTCAATAAGAATACGTACCCCTATCTACTAGACTTTCCACATCCTAATGCTAAGGAATTTAGGTAAAAACACATGGAGACCTTTTGTTCAGAGAGGATATCTGATGGGAATACTACTGTCTTATCATAGCATCTTAACATCACACAGTTGGTAGAAAGCCAATCCATGCCAAGAATAAGATCAAAGCCAACTAATGGCAAAGTGCACTAAATCAACTATGAATGTCCTACCCTCAACTTGAACAAGGACGCTTTTACAAACTTGACTCGTTTTACAGGTTTATTAGTAGGTGTGTGGACAGCCAAATCATGGGTAAATCAGATATAGGCAATTTCAGAAAATGCCCACATTTCAAAGATATAAATGAGTGCATGGATCCTGAATCATACAATACTATTAGGGATTCTTGGTTAATTCTGCACGTACCTTGAATGAGCTCCTCATATAATGTAGCTTGTTCAACATTCATAGTATAAACACGTCCTTGTTGTTGTGGCCTAGAAAAAGGAGGCAAATCTTTAGTCGGACATTCTCCACTCATGTGACCTGGCTTTCTGCAGTGATAGCAAATGTTTTGTCCAAATAAACATGGTTTATCACCATGATGCTTCCCACATTTCAAGCATTCCTTGTTAGTAATCGGTCTCTGCAACTGCTCCCCTTTCCATTCCTGTAAGGAAAATCCCTTCGTGGCGGTAGGACAGGTTTAAATCTTGGGCCTTGCGGTGTAAAATTCCTCCTATTATCATATTGCTTCACTCGGGACATAGTCAACTTCTTATTGTATTCTTCCACTAGAGTGCTCTTATTCACCAATGTAGGAAAATCTCTAATTTCCATTAGTCCTACAGTCATCAAGATATTCTTCTGCAGACGTCCTTCATATTTCATACATTTCCATTCCTTATTGGGGTTTTGCTAGTAGATGGTAGAAAACTTACATAATTTCTCAAATTTAGCTGTGTACTCAGGCACAGTCATATTTCCCTGTTGGAGTCTCTGTAACATCCTAATTTTTAACCCAATACTCTAGAACATATTTAGGTTAATCATTAGTCTGTTACTTCATAGTTCTCATTTAACTTTGAATTACTTAGCGAAAAATACGGGTAATTTTTTTGAAATAAAAGTGAGAGCCGCGTGATGCGATAAGCGGTATACCATGTAAAGTGAAACAATTATCTCACAACATCATAACATGAGGCACAATCATGAACATCACTGAATATCATCTCATATATATATAATTTGCCCACTTATAAGTGTGGGACTTAGTTTAGTACAGGGGAAATGCATAAAAGAAAATACAACATAAAACATGAATATAATCTACTCCCCTACCCGAGTGCACCTAATAGGATAACCTCTAAACAAAAGAACGTTTATCCCTATCTGTGTGGTGTGTGCTCTAACTCGGGCCATCCTCGACCTCCTACTGGCGACCATCTCGTGAACGAGGCAGATATCCGGAAATCGGGCGAGCCTCTCGGACGTGAAGAGGCGGAACGGATCGAGGTGACCCCACGGTATGGTCGCATCTCCGGCCGTCGTGCAAGCCGTGGCTGAGTCACGGTATCCTCACTGCCCTCCCTTGTCTGTGGTGGAGAGGGGGCAGAGTTCTCGCTATACGGATGGGTAGGCGGGTCCTCGGACGGGTCGGTCTCCGAGAAGTAGGTCCGGGGCACGTAGTCGGGATAATCTCGCATGGCTAAGGCGGCAGTGTGCCTACGGAGCACTCTCTCGTCATGCGTACGTGTGCGGCTCAAAAAACCCGCCGTTGTCGCCATAGGGTGCGGTCGGGAGAAGTGATGGGTGTGCACGGATGAGCGAAGGCGCCCTACGAACATGAAAATCCGCACCGTGCACGCCCCTCAAAATGGTATGACCCGTGAGTCGGGTCATAGTGCACCTCCCATGCCTGGGGTGTCCACGAACACTACGAACGCCGCCATCTCAAGACGTGACGAAAGAAAGAGATTGAGGCAGTGTGAATCTTACTTGAGAATCTCAGTAGGGCCTCATACTACCTACGTGTAGTCATGTTCGTCCTCAGGAACCATGGGTTTACTTCTACGAAATGTCTCAACATGCATTTAGTTCATTTTAAACTTCAAAATATACTTTAGCCAAGGTCCATTCATTTTAAGATGATCTTAATGTCATGAATGCAACATAATAGAAAATGTATGCATGGCACGACCTAATGTACATACATAAAACATAACATCAAGTATCATCATCATTGGTGGCATAAAGTGGCAATAGTAACATTCATATGGGACAAAACTTAGTGACATAATCATAATCATGAACTTCTCTTCCTCATGGGCCACCCTAAAAGACAATCGCACTCCGGGTGCTCGGCCGAACCGGTGTCACCCAGAACGTGTCATACATCTAGGTTATGAGCTCATACCTTAACTAATCGTCACTAGTTCTTACTTACCACTTAACGATAAGCGTATCATAAATCATAAATCCCGACTATCTGAGTACGGGTTAGGGGGCAAATCTCTTAGGGGTGCTCGGTCAACCGGTGTCACCTAAGAGTATAAAATGGTACCGATGTCACATGAGTTCTATGGAGGTGCTCGGCCAAACCGGTGTCATCCTAGAACCCATCTTAGTACCTTAATTTTCAAAATCTCTTTAAGTCCCCAAATTTGTCGGAAATTCGGCGGCCTAAACGGTCATTACACCGAATTTCCTTCCAAATTTGCTTTATGCCACATTAACATATAATCTCATAAATTCCTCATATGAATAACATCATCATCATTAGCATACTTCATGCATCATCATAAATCATCCAAACGCTTACCCTTACGGTAGCTTATGCTTTGACCCTTACGGGTCTTAATCTTGAGATATAGTTCTCTACATCCGTCGTTCATATTTTAACCACCTAAGGCTCATAATTAAACATCATTCATAATCCTCTCATTTTACTTTTGAATCTGAATAGCATAGGGTGGAAATCCTAACAGGTGAATACGGGGTTCTAGAACTTACGTTTTAGACCCTTTCTTGGTTCCGTTTTTACTTGAGAAAGCTATGGATTAAATCTAAATCAATTATGAGGCATTCCTATGCTTAAGGACTAATTATTAATCATGTTTATCATGTTGTAAGGGTGCTGGACAGAATCCAGAAAATTAAATGTTCTAAGGGTTCTACATTTGCATTTTTACGGTTTTCTAGTTACTAGTTTCCCCATAGGTTCTAGAATTCAATTCTAACTCAAATGATACCAAGTTTTTCATGTCTAAACAATATAAATCTGATTATGTCCCCATTAAAACAGTTTGGATTAGTTCCATAAAAAAATGGGTCAAAACTATGTTAAATTCTAGCTTTACGGTATTTCTAGTTAGCTAGTTTTTCACCTATCATGCATAGGATCGCTTCTACATCTTCATATGATATTTTCACACATTCCAACACATTGAAACATCATCATACAGCATCACATTCATCACATCAGAACCGAAAACATCTTGCCTCAATAAGAGAAGTAAATTGACATTTCTAGGTACATAAGTTAACTAGTTTCTCTTGGAATCAATTTAGAATTTCTAAAACTCTTTGCAAGACATTTTAAATCATCAAGAGGCTAAGTGAAGCCTTAGGTCAGTGACCAAAACATATTCCATCCCCTAAAAGAGATTGGAATCACAACTTATAATGACATAACCTTATAAAGAATTGTAAAACTTTAAGGAACACTTAAAACATAGGCTATTGGTCCTAGTAGCTAGATGAAAACTCATTGGAAGTCCATCCTCACTACTTGGCCGAAAAACATACATTCAAAGTACGGTTTACATTCAACTTTAACTTGGAATGAAATGGGCAAGTCTTTGAGCTCTAGGTTCTTAAGTTACGACATAAACTAAACGTGCTCATGCTCTTCATTTTTAATCTTGCTTTCAAAGTAAAGTGATGACTTGAAATTAAATATGCCAGGCATAATTTAAACGTGCAAGCTTGAAAGTAAATATGAAGCATAATCTTAAACGTGCAAGCTTGAAAGTAAATATGCAAGATTCAATTCTTTATTTTAGTGCTCTTGGCCCAACAACAATCGACTTTAAGGCCGAAATAGATAGGCATTCGAGAAATTAATTAGGTGATAATGCAAGTTCAATTCTTTATTTTAGTGCTCTAGGCCCAACAACAATCGACTTTAAGTCCGAAATAGAAAGGCTTCGAGAATTAAATTAAGTGATGATACAAGTTCCATTTTAATCTTTATGTTCTTAGGTGATAGCTTGAAAGTAAAGATGCATAGCAAGAATGTAAATATGAATGCAAGCATAAAATAAATTATGCAAGTTCATTTCATCTTTCTAGAGCTCTTAACAAGACTTTAAAGGAATTTAAACCTTAACCCAAACTCATCAAACCAAGACAAAGTAAAAGTCTAGAGTTCTTAGAACTCAACATAACATATTTAGAAAATCAAACATCTAGCATGAAAAGGAAAGGTAATGGCCGAAACTTCAAGGAGAGAAAAGAAATGTTTGAAACTCTAGAATCCATGATCTTGGTGATATACTAACACCAACATCATGAGACCTCATCATTGAGTCATTAGAACCATTTTGAAACAACATCAAAGTTAAAGTTCTCAAAGGTTCAAGAAAGGAAAAACTAGAAACACTTTTGCTCAAGAACAAAGATCAAGCTCTAGAGTTTGTTTCAAGTGATGAATATCATCATGAAACTCTCATCATCAAGCTCTCATTCCTTTGTTCTCCAAGGCCCATGGCCGAAAATGAAAAGGTAAAGGAAAGAAAAAGAAGTTCTAAAAAGAATCAAGAGAAACTATGAACATTAAGCTTAGAACAAGAACTTTAAAGAAAGAATACATGAAAGAAAATCCCTACTTGGTGTGATGAACTTGAAGATGGAAGAAGAAGATGAAGGTGATGAAGAACTTTGAAGAGCTTGAAGAACTTGAAGAACACAAGAACTTTTGAGAGAAAAGGAAAAGCTTTGAGTGCTCCTAAACTTAGCAAATGATCTAAAAGTGGTGCAAGCTCCTCAAGGCATTCTATTTATAGAGAAATGAAACAAATGGAGGGTGTATGTGGGCTGATGCATTTTCAGCCAAGAGGTGCAGAATTGGAGGGTTCCATGTGTTCCATGAGGTGAGATAATGTGTTCTTGAGGCATGGTGAGGTATGGCTTAAGGTATGGTGAGGTATGATTCAAGGTATGGCCTCAAGCATGGTTCTTTGAGTGAGGAAACAATTAAACATGTGGCCAATGGGGATGAGGTCTGGCCGAAACTTCATCATGCATGGGGAGGATTAGTTTGCATTTTAATTGTGGTTTAGAGTTGTGTTTAGGTGTATCTTTGATTATGCTTAAGATTAGGAATTTGTAAGAAAGTGTTTAGGTAAGGGAAATGGGTAATTAAGGTGGTCTAGACATAATTAAGGAGTGGTCTTGCACCATTAGAGAGTTAAATCCTCAATTTAGAGTCTAACAACTCTAGACACATTTCCTTGATTTAAGGAATTGGAGAGAGAAAACACTATTCAAGATTCCAAGACTAGGAATCTTGAGTTCTAAAAAGGGATTTAAGTTTAATCTAAGCAATTTTAGGTTCCAATTAACTTTAATAAATTATTTTGACTCTAGATTAATTAGGGAAATTAATTAATCTTCGTTTAGAGCCTAATATTGCTTAGGTTTGCTTAATTACGTCATTAAGCTCAAAAACACTATTCTAGGGGCAAAATCGTAATTTTGCACTAAAACTGCCCGGGACCTCCGGGACTTGAACAAAGACCTCTAGACACATGAAAACATGTTTTTAAACCTCTGGGGAAAGTTCCGGGCTCAAACGGCACCATTACCCGCGTAAAAACGCTATAGGGGTATTTTGGTCATTTTGACCCGAAACTGCGGAAAACGAAATTTTCGCTTCCGAAAGCATTCAAAGGCCATTCAATCCCCTTCAAACATCGAGTTCACCCTTCGAGGATGACCAAGTCGGTTACCCTCGAGTTCGGGTCAGGAAATGACCTCAGGGGCATTTTGGTCACTTCCCTCGGACAGAAAAATCGGGGTGTTACAGTCTCAGGAATTCCAACTCCTTTGCATTCTTTATAGAAACAAGAAAATATTTCTTGTGAAAGGCCTCCTTGAACACCTCCTAAGTAATCTCAATACCAACTCCCTCTAAGAGCCTCTGGGTTCCAACCCACCAGAAATTGGCATCAGCATCCAGTACAAAAGTAGCAAAGATTACCTTCTGTTGATTTGAGCAATCCAGTACTGAAAAGATCTTCTCAATTGTCTACATCCATTCTTCCGCCTTATCAGGGTTCACAGTTCCCCTAAAATGAGGTGGACATGCCTTTTGGAATTCTGAGAACATTAATCGCTCTTGGCCATTGCTATTATCATTTCCTTGTCCCATTTGTCTTCCCAGTGTTTCCATTATCCGATTAGCAGCCACTGCTTGTTCTTTAACAGCCTGGGCCATATTCCGAAAATCTTGCATAAAGGCTATTGTGTCCTCCTCAAGCATGTTGTTGCGATTATTGTTAGTCCTAGAATGCCTACCAAAAGCCATTGGTTCCTGTCACACATAACAAAGACATCAAAGTGATCAGTCTCAACACAAAGTTAAGTGTGACAAAACTAGGTACTTCAAAAGTAAATAGTCATGCTGATAAAAATCTACTCCTTGTCTCAACAGATAAGACTCTACTGCATGACACTAAAATTCAGAGTGTGGTTTAAAAGCAAGTCAGACCATCCCTAGGCTCTGATAGGATGAACTGCTCTGATATCAAAATGTAACACCCCTCTTAGTATAGTGCTATGCTCGAGTCATAACATTATAGTAAGTAGTCATTACTCATAACTTATCTTGTAGATTTGTAATTTCTTAACTATATGAAATATATATGTATAAGTCATAATAATTAAGAGCCTTGCACTAAAGCTATACTAGTTTTTCGCGTTTCATAGTCATTTCTACGTAATAGTCAACGTATAGAAATAGAGGGAAGATAACACGCGTCCTAAGAAGTCAGTCATACGCTAATTTACATCTTATATCACATCCATAGCAAGTTAAGTCATACAATTATATTATATACATTCACACCTAATTACATTCGTAGTATAACTAACCATACCCTGGTCCTTGCAGTGACCACCTAATTCGGGTTAGGGCCTAACAAAAACAACCAACCATATACAGATACACCTAACTCCCTCAATCAGTGGCTCATCAAAAGGTTAGACGTAAGAGCCCATGATAGTCAAATAATATGAGGGACTCTAAGTCATACTATGTTTGTAAACAAGTTGGATACACCGAAATCAGCCAAGCAAGTGGAGAGTAGTGCCCATTAGGCACATCAGCTAGGTAGCCCTGCCAGGCCCCATTTCCTCCAGAAAGAGTAGAGTAACCAAAAGATGTGTCCTCTGAATGATCAGACTCAGCATCGACGGCAAGCTGTGATGGCTGTGGTGGATGAGTCATTTACAGTGAAAAAGCAGAAAACGGGGACTCTGGAGCAAAAGTAGGACTCACAATAGTAGTAGCGAACGGGTGATCAAATAGTATATAAACACAGATATGAGACTTAGTGAACAAGCACAGTGACCCTAACTTCGGGTCATAATGCCACTAGAAATCAGGTGTCTCGAGAAAGAACACGATTGAGGCCATCAATATAAAATACATAGTATAGCAGGGATGAAAATCAATGATTCCTAGTAGGAAAATACACCAATCTACTACTCAATGATATTCAACTTCATACAAGATAAGCAAAGTAACTTCAGTTATTTATATAATGGTTTCATTAGTTAGAATTATTATTTCTTGTGACTTAATTTTATTAGAAAATTTTAAACTTAATGGTAGAACTCATAGGACTCTTCTGATATACTTCTCTTTGGATCATACTGTCAATGATGTAACGCCGTCACGTTACAACCTGATATAGTTCAGTAGATGGAGTACATCTACTATATCTCATCTAGAATAGCCTTGCTATTCTCAGTACATTCCTTTCCTCATAACGATATAAAGCCGTTGCGATTACAACCTGATATAGTTTTAAGGGCATAGTACGTCTACTACTACCCGTGAATCCATGAGCTTGCCACTAAGCAAATTACATTGTACAATATTTATTTTCTTAAGTTTCCTTTCTTTGCCTACGTTTCTATCATTTGTATGAAAATTCTCTTAAAATCTCTTGAATATGTATAATGTCCCTATTTAACTCTTATGAGATATTTTCTGTAATATTTGGTATACTGTTATGATGGTTTTTCTGTAAAGTCTACTAAGCTTCTAATAGATTTTATACCATCAAAATTTCTACTACATCCCTTGGTTAGCAATAATTCTTGTCAATTTTCCCAACAATTGAACCAAGTTCCCTGCGATGGATTTCAAGTTATTTCTACTATGAATGATCATTCCTTGGACAACCATTTCTTCTAAATCTTGAAGATACAAGCCAAATTTTGCTGCCACTTTTGAAGCTTTGATTAATATATATAGCAAGATCACACAACCTAAGAACTAATGCTGGAAAATTTCAGCACAATAAAATTCTAGCACATACCCACTTGGAGCACCTATTATATCATACAAACCAAGAACTAATGCTGTAAATATTTCAGCACATAAAATTCCAGCACATACCCACATACAAACCAAGAACTAACGCTATAAATATTTCAGCACATAAAATTCCAATACACACGATTATCATAGTCCAAGCACTTATAAATTCTGAAATCCTAAAATAAAATTCATGTTCCAATATACATAATCTCATCACAACTCAATCCATCACAAATTCTAAAATTTGATTTCAGATTTTTAGCAACATAACTTAAGCAAAGTTCAAGCACCTATCTTAGCAAAATAGCCAAATATCATAAAGCAAAATACTAGAATAATTTCCTACCTTCCTCCATGCTTTTTCTCTAGTTCTTTTTTTATGTATCAAGACTCAAACCCTCTCTTTTCAGCTCCTATTTTGCTTTGCCATATGAACCAAATACAAGGAAAAATAAAGTTTTCAATTGATCTTGGTGTAGAGAAGATGTTTTTAAAGTAGTTTAGATGCTTACCTACGAGTATTCTTTGTAAATATGGTGGTTTAATGGAGTTTTACAAAGAGAAAAATTTAGAAAATGGAGAAATGAAGAAGACAGAAAGCAACGAAGAAGAAATGGTGAAGAATGTGAGTCTGTGAAGGAAATCGAGAAAAATGGTATTTCTTTTTCCTTTTTCCTTTTTATAATCTTGTTAACTTGGAGAGAAAATAAGGAAATTGATTTTTCCAGATCAGTTTACGTTTTACCGGTATTAAAAATATTTATATTTATTTAATTATTTTAAGTAACAATTTATTTAAGATATGATAATGTCCATTTATTGAGCCAAACTCAATGTTTTGGTATAGTATTTATTTGGTTGATATAAAAAAAAAATTTTGTTGGGTAAATTATCCTTTTAATATTATCCTATCTATTTAATTTTTTTCTAAGATCATTTATAAGATCACATCCTATATTAGTGATTAAAATATTATTATCCTAAATTTTTATTAATATTTAATTATTATTTTTTTACAGAATTCTTATATTATTTTGATTCTAATTGTGTTGACAGAAATCGTTAAAATCTCTAATAATTGCTCACAATTAACATTTTATTAGAGAAATTAAAGATAGATGAGTCGCTACAACGTTCATGACTCTCACACAAGCATACACGCGGCAGTCTCTCACAAAACACCAAACACTCCCTCCCTAACACTAACTCTCACGCTCTCAACACACACTTTACAAGAAAGAAAAGGAACTGAGGGAAGGAAATAGAAACAGGAGAGAATAAGAGAAATGAAGAGAGAGAGAGATGGAAAAGAGAAGACATCGGAGAAGAGGGATGAAGGCCGCGTGGCGGGTCAAGGCGGAGGAGGTGGCAGCGAGGTCGCGGTTGGGGAATGAGGGTCACGCGGCCGCGATCAGGAAAGAGGCAGACGTGGTTCGCCCGGCGGCGGTGGCTTGGGGCGGAGCTTGGAACGCCGATCTGGTGAGATCTGGAAAGAAATGGCATCTCGGTGCTTGCGGGAAACCGGCTGGCGGTGGCGGTGAAGTTCCTGATCTTCTTCCCCTTTGCAGTTTATTTGTTTTTCTTTTTTTGTTTTTGAGGTGACGAGGTTGTGATGATGATGCAGCGGTGGAGGGGAGCACGTGGTGGTTTCAGATGATGAAGATAATGGCGGAGGCCGCGGGTTGGAGGTAGTTCACGAGCGGCGGCGGGGCAGAGAGGGCGAAAGAGAAGCAGAAACCGGCTTTGGGGCGAAGAGCGGTGGCGGTTCGCGGCGTTGGCAGGATCGTCGTGGTGGCTACCGGTGATGGCGCGATGAAGATGATGGAATGGAGGCTACATGGAGAGGGAGAGAGAGGTTGAATGGGGGAGGCCGCGGCGGGGAAGGTGGCCGCGGCCTCTCTCTGTTTTTTTCCTTTTTTATTATTTTTTTTTTGAGATTTTATCTATTCTGAACTGGGACTGGAATTTTTGAATTGAAATGGACGGTTGATGAACTGATGAATTGTATGGATTGAATTTTTGTTGATGATAATTTGGAATCTGGATTTTTCTGTGTTTTATTTTTGGTTTTGGTTAATCTGTGTTAAGTGATGAAGATGATTCTCCGAGAGTTCCCCCTTATGGCTTTGCTCTGATGCTTCTATATATCCAAAGAAATTTCATTCCTTTCTCATTTCATACAGGCTGGAAGGAATCCAATTCATCACCGAAAACAGGAGAGGAACACCATCATTCCTCTTTTGGTCAACAATGGAGAAGGACATCATAATGTCCACCACCAATCTCTTTATTTCTTATGCTTTCCATCCTCCCAAGAGCCCGTGACAGTCGGCCTTTCTTTTTTCCTTTTTTTTTTTAATGGAAACGGACTGAGATGGTCCCTTTTTATTATGAACCAAAATGTAAAATAACAGTACAATGAACCAAAAATAATGTTCTGAATTAAACACAATCAAGGAACTAATAAAGAAAACTTGAGATGGTTTGCAATTTCATTTAACAAATTAAAACTACTAACATAAATGGGTTAAATTATGAAAATATGTCATTTTTTTTATTTTATAAATTGGATAAAATCGGGTGTTCCACCATAGCTAGTGGATTGTATGTTGCTGCAATTTTTTATGACAAAAAAAAAAAGGAAAAGAAAAATGAGGGAAAAAGTGGAGGCTCTCTGGTCTCTGCATCTCCATGTTCGCGTCTGTTTTCCACTGAAATTGGACAGTGGTAATAGAAAGTTCATTTTCTATTACCATAGATTGTTCAGAGAAGAATCGCTAGAAGACATGCAAATACCTCTCTCTTAATAATCCTCTCTTCTAGACTATTTTGCTTCATTTTGCTCTCTTTTATCACCCAGATACTCTTTTGATTCAAGTAGTGAAAACGTGTTAATGGTGCAAGTCAATATAGTTGTCCTCCTATGTTTGGTTATGTTTTCCAACTACTAGATATTTTTAATATTTTATGAAAAGCTTTAATAATAACATGATCAAAAGTAATTTCACTTGGCACGATTCTGAAGGAAGTAATGGATATAATAATGATACATATAAAGGAAATAATGGATATAATTTCATTTGGTTGTGATTCAAAAGTAACTTCACTTAGTACGTACTGATACATATAGAGTAGTTCTCTCTTATAATTTAGGAATGTACAAATTGCAAAATGAAGCTACATTAAAAAAAATAGTTATAATAGATAATAATTAGGATTTTCTAGGAGCTGATGCACTTCAAATTATTTTGACTCATTCAAATGTTGGTGAGCTATATTAAATTCAATCCATATTTTATCAGTTCATCTTCCTCGGCCTAAACTACGACAAAGTGGCCACGTTTTCCCATTGGTTTGGAACAATTTTTTTCTAAGCCATCAAATTTATGTTTTACCTCACTATCTTGGGTTATCCAAGATATTGAGAGAAATCTAATACGGATTTTTATGGATGAACACATTTTTTTGTCATTTCAGTGTTTTATACTAATAATACAAAATCTGGTAGACACTCAACACAAACATATCTTTAACGCCACAAGACTACAAACCAAAATGGGACTCGAAATATATTAAAAAAGGGTTAAGAATAGAAAACTATGAGAAAATGTACCAAATACAAGAAATCCCTAAACAAATTTGTGTCAAGAACTGTACCACAATTAATATAAAAAAAAGTACCAAGAGAACCCTAAATAACTTTGTACTAAGAAATCCCTAATTAAATTCATATCAAGAAAACCCCTCAAATAATTTTGTAGCAAGAAGCCCGTAAACAAATTCATAGCATGAAAACTATTACGACCTCCGTTCTGGGTCGAGTTCAAGAGCTCCACTGGACCAGACATGTTGCAAGTCCAAGACACTTACAGGGTCTTTGAAGGCCCGGGGCCGCAAGTCGGAGGGAGCTATGCGTAGCTCCTTCTCCGCGGCCTCCGACTTGGGATTGCCTATGAGGCCCTCTTCGAGATTAATCATCCCGGAATTCACACACCCCACAATCTTCTCACATGAACCAATATTACAAGCCCACTAATCACATACCAAGAAATCCAGATAGCGGCAACGGCCATTTGGGTCTTCTACTTAAATGGTATTCAAACAAAAAATAGGTATGTGTTCTACCCAGAATACCCACTAATACCTCAAATCCATACTGATGGTGGAGTGCTTGCAGGTACACCATCTCCAATCCAAGTTTGCATCATGGAAGATCTAGGAAAGGAGAAGGCTAATTTGCGACGCTTTCATCTCCCAGGTAACCTCCTTCCTTACTACTTTGTAACATTGGTGCTGCTGCCGGGGATGCAATAGCTTTTCATCCTTTCCCTCACATGTACATCAGGAGAACCATGGCCAGAACTAAGACCACGAGGAGACCCATCCTTCAAGGCGGTGATGTTCCATATCGAAACCTCCTCAAGACGGCAGAATCGCCTTCTCGAAGTTAGCATTTCATACAGATGGATACGACCCAGAGACCTAGCAGCTTATGCGTTCCAATGTTTAAAGACCAGCAATGCAGGTAGTAGAATAGCCTCCCCAACCACATTCCCAGCCGGAGCCTCAGCATGAGGTGCAGGCACACAACCCAAAGCCTAGTAGAGCGTTAACGGTGTCGCGGCCAGCAGATTCCCTGCCTAACCCCATAATGACGGACCTATTCCACATGATGTGTGACAAAGCTGTTCACGTGCAATCCCTAGAGAATGAGTTGCAAGGAAGAAGACATGAGGATGACCATTTGGTCCAGGAGTGAGCTCAATCCTGGGAGGCGGAAGCCAACCTCCGGCGCGAGGATGAATGGGCAGGAAGATTAGAGGAACGCCTTAAGGCCTGGAGGACACCGACAACATGCGTAGGCCTACCCAAGTCATCCGTTAATGTCATAACACCCCGTTGCCCCCAAGGAGGCGCTACTAGGATGACTAAGAGAGAGAAGGGCCAGTGACGCACCGCGACCATAATAAGGGCATGAGCAGACAAAGCTGAAGTAATGAAGGAAGTTCCTCTACCTGTGACAACGCTGCAGAAATCAGAAGAGGCACACGTATCAGAGCGGGAATCAGAAGACATGAAGAAAATATAATATCTCCATTCTCTGACGATGTTATGAAGTATGTCAACACCCTGGCTTCAAGTCTCCAAGTGACATTAGGTTGTATGATGGGACCATGAATCCCCAAAATTATCTAGATATCTTTGGTTCGCGGATGTACCTGAATGGTACCTCGAACCCCATAAGATTTAGAACTTTCCCTATTACCCTAGAGAAAGCGGTGTTGAAAAACCGACTCCCCCTCGCTCAATTCATAGATTCTTTGACTTGGCTGTAAAGTTCCTGGCTCAGTTTTCTACTAATCATAGTAAGCCCAAATCAGTAACTAACCTCATGAGGTTGAAACAAGGAATAAATAAAAGCCTCCAGGCTTATTTGGATTGATTTAACAAGGCCACGTTGGAGATAACAACTCTAGAGTCACAGATGACGTTAGTAGCCTTCATTCAAGGGCTCTGATTGGAAGCTTTTGCTCACTTGCTATCGAAAACGGAGCCTAGAAGCATAGAGGAACTATAGAGAAAGGCAAAAAAATACATTAACATGGAAAAAGTGATGTTAACCAAGATGGAAGACAAGCATAGGCAGAAGAGGAGAAGCAACCCTAAGAGAGAAGAAAAACCTCCGAGGAAAAAAGTTTGGACACAAGGATGTTTCATTGATTACACCCCATTGAATGTGTCCTTGAGCGAAATTTATAATGAAATTTAGAGCACAGAGCGCCTTAAGAGGCCAAGACCTATCAGGCCCAGGGTAAACACTAATAAATCTGAGTTCTGCGATTTTCATGGAAGTTATGGACACAAAATGGAGGATTGTCGAGATCTCAGTGACGTAGTGGAAGAACTGATAATGGACAAAAAATTGGCAAAGTATGTAGCCACGCAGAGAAGCCCTAGAAAAAGAAGACAGTCCCCAAGTGGGAGAGAGGAAAACAAACCCAGAACTTGGAGGTAGGAGACCAACGAACAACGACATAACCACCGAACAAATGAGGCGGTGACCAAGACCATACATACCATTGCAGTCAACTTTGTCGAGGGAGGGTCCTCAAGGTCGGAACACAAGAGAGCATTGAAAGAAGCTATGAGGATAGATGCTAGATCAGAAGGCAGGAGTAGTAAGAAGAAACCGTTTCCCGACCTAGTCTTCTCCTAGAATGACAACCCAAGGATCATCCTAGGACACGATGACCCCATGGTAATCTCTGGCATAATGCTAAATGCGAATCTAAAATGGATCCTGGTGGATCAGAGGAGCTCGACCGATTTAATGTTCAAGTCGGCATTTGAAAAGCTGGGTCCAAAGGACACCGATTTTTGATCATATCCAGATAAATTGGTTGGCTTTTCTGGCTCCACAGCAAAGCTGGAAGGGCTCGTCATACTCTGAGTTACTATAGGATCAAATATGGAAGCAAAGATAGTGCCTGTAGACTTTCTAGTCATGAACTGCCTATTAGCATACAATACAATCTTCGGGCATCCTACAATCAACAAGCTTAGAGCTATGGAATCAACTTCTCACTTGGTAATGAAGTTCCTCTCCGAGGATGATGATGTCATCACAGTCAGAGCCAGTCAAATGGTAGCAAAACAGTGTTATAACGCCTGTAACACCCTAATATGGGTAAATTATTAGTTGATACTCTTTTGTTCCAGATCTTAATTCAAACTTCTTGAAAATACTTTAGTGAAAATATGGGTAAATTTTTTTTTTGAACTTAAATACCAAAACATGAGCCGTGCTTTCTAAGTATCTAGTGTAACACCCTAATATTTAACTCAACACGCCTAGAACGCATTTAAGTTAATTATTAGTCATTACTCTTTTGTTCCAGTTTTTAACTCAAACTTCTTTAAAATACTTTAGTAAAAATATGGGTAAAATTTTTTTTGAACTTAAATACCAAATCGTGAGCCGCGCATACTAAATACCTAACGTCATTACCTTACCTGCGTAAGAGAGATGTTAGAAACGAATATCAGGTAAATATAGAATACAACCATAACATAACATAACTTAAATAATGATGACATATCAATAACTGTATCATAATAGTGATGTCTTGTAATTTTAAGGACATCAATATATATCCATCAATAATATACAAACTGATAACTGAGATACAATTACTCTAAGGAAAAATATCCAAAAGGAAGTTATCTCCGTAGCTCCTCGTCCACTCTCAAGACAAATCACGAACTACACCTTCATTCATGTCTGGAGACGACAAGGAAAAGAAAAGAGATGAGAAACTTATACAAGAATCTCAGTAGGGCTTCCCGACTATAACACAAGTGTCATCGTCATCGTCCCCAGGAATCTCGGGTTTAATTATGAAAAAGGTGAACATATATATAAGGTTCATTTATTAAGTTCTAAATATCATTAGCCGAGACCCGTATCTTTTAGCATGAATCTTAATGTCATGAATGCAACATATTAATCATGGATGCATGTCAATATCATATACATAATATCATAAAATTCATAAAACAATGCATATGATATAAAGAACATCATGATCATCATTCTTACAAGTGACTTAAACTTCTTTTTTCTTTTTTCCTTGGGGGCCGCCCTATAATTCTCTCTTTTCTCGAGAGTTCTAGGTTATGAGCTCATACCTCACTAGTCGTCACTAGCGTATTCTTATCCCTTTTGATAAGATAAATTCCCGACTCTTAAGGTACGGGATAGGGGGCATTAGGATCACCTTTCATAACCTTTAATTCGGGGAGTCTAAAGGATCATTTCCTATTTGAATCACCTCTCATAACCTTTAATTCGGGGAGTCTAGAGGATCATTTCCATGTGTCTTATGTCACCTTTAACCTTGGCATGTTATATAGAGATGTAAATATGAATAACTCATCATTTCAACATTTCATGCTCATAAACTTCATGGAATCATGCATCTCAATTTATCAAGCATAATTATAACATACCATAACTTAAACTACATAAACATGGATCATACTTCATTGCATATATCCATAAGCCACATAAGTTTCAACACATGAATATAGCCTTCACAAGATATCAACCGCATTCATGCCATCAAATTTATCAACATTTACGCTTAAGCCCCAAAGGGTCAAATCACAATTTCTCAAAGGTTACGGGTCAAAATGCAAATACCCCTTTGTAACACCTTCTCACAAACTAGAGATCTTTAACATTAACCAATACTTTTAATAGACATATAACTATTAGAAACCGTTATAAACTCATCGTAAAAACCTTTTAAGGCCATAAACCAAATTTCAATACATTTTAGGGGTCAAAGTGCAAAATCGCTTGTTTTTAATATTTAACGACGACCGAATTTCTAAATCTTTATATAAACTTCATAAATGGTATTTTGGACTCATGGACACATTCAACATCATTAGTAGCTTTAAATAAAATCATTTGGCTGAAATAACATAGTTGATAGTTCAAAACACAACTTTCTGCATTTTGCAAAACAGCCCAAACTAACACTTGTAACTACCCTTTTATGCATCTATGGTACCAAAAATAATTTTTACAATAACTATTAGCGATTTAAACTCATCTAAACATCCTAAATCAGTAACCTTTCCAGTTCTAAAGGATTAGATCAGAATACTACAATTTTAGCATTTAAAATCATGAGTAAAACCGTATTCTTAATCCTTTATAATTTCTAGGTCTTTCAAAATTTCTTTGTACAAATTTAAAGACAAGATCATGCCTAAAAATAAAGTATATCAAGATTTAAATCAGAATTATATAAGTGCCAAAAATAAATAGATGAGAAGTGTCCATGATCAAAGTTGTCATTTAAAATAAAACAAGTAAATCTTGAACTTTAGGATTTAAATGATAACTAGAATCATAAACTTGTCTTGTAACCTTATTATTATCATTATAAGGTGATAACTTGGAAAGATAAATATGAAATGCAAGGCTTGAGATATAAATATAAAGATACAAATTCATTCTTAGGTATTTATGATTTAGGTGACAACTTGAAAGTAAATATGAATATGCAAGTTTATATTATTATCTTCAAGAATTAAAGTGATAACTTGGAATATAAATATGATTATGAAAAGCTTGAAATATAAATATGATATGCAAGAACTTATAACATAAATATGGATGCAAGTTCATTTTTATGTCTTATTAAGCTTAAAACTCAAGACTTAGTAACTCCTTTAGAAATCTTTTGTCATCAAGAATTAAATCTTGGGCTTTAGAGGACATTTAAATGATGGATTCACAACCACCACCATGATTCCTCATCATCAAGCCATGGTCATTATCAAATCATAAAAATCAAAAATATAAAGGAAGAACAAAAGAAAGTACATGAAATAAAATCCCTACCAAGTTGTTTCTTTGTTAATTAGAGTAAGAGCTTGATCTTGTATGAGATATCAATGACAAAAATCTGATCTTAGTGATGGTATATATTTGGCCAAGTGAAGATGAAATGGTGGGAGGATTTTTGTTGTGTTCTTGTGTTTGGATATGGAAAGTTTAGGTGCTTAGGGGTTGGTTTACGGTATGTATGTGTTTGTTTGAACTTGGGAACTTGGATGGATATCAAGAATGGAGTCTCTTGGAGGTGGAGAAGGAAGAAGAAGAGAGCTTTGTATTTTAGAGAGAGAAGAGAGGATTTTTGGCTAATTTTTGTGAGCAAGACTACAACAAAAAATACAAATGGTAAGAATGAATGTTTGTGTGTGAATTAGGCTTGGAAAACACATATTTATAGGGATTTTGGGGGGTGAGGCAGCTGCATTAATGGCTATAATGGGGAGTATTGTTTTCAATTTTTGTGAGTGGTAGGACATATATTTGATGGGTATTTAATTTGTAATGGTTTAGAAATGATAAATTAGTGTAAGTGGCTTAACCATCAAGAGTTTAAAATTCCTCAAGACAAGATTAAATGGCCAACACTTATAGTGGAAATTTTAGTGCTAATAATCTGAAGTAATAAAATAAAAATAAATCTAAAATATATTTTATTTTGAGAAAAGAAATTGTTAGTGGAAAAGAAATTGATAAACTAAAGTAAGTGCTTAATAATCAAATATTTAAGGTGCTCCATTACAAAATTAAATGGCCAACATATGTAGTGGAATTTTTAGTGCAAATAATCTGAAGTAATAAAAAAATAAATAAATCTAAAATATATTTTATTTTTAAGAAAAAGAAATTTAATACACTAATTTCCTATTATGTGTCTTAAGAACCCCTTTTTAATTAAGAAAGAAAAACAATATTTTCTAAAATAATTTTATGCTTTAAAATTATCTCAAATAATTATTTTGACTCAAGATAAATAAATAAAATTAATTTATCTTTAATTAGAGCCTAATATTGCCTATATTTATTTGATTACGTAAATAAGCTCATTTATTGTTAATTAGGGGCAAAATGGTAATTTCACACAAAAACTCCCCGAAACCACCTGAACATTTTCAAATATCAAATTACACTTGTAATAAACATTTTGAACTTCCGGGCGATGACTGGGTTCAGAAATTACTTAATCTCGTGTTAAATTACCACAGGGGTATTTTGGTAATTTCACTTGCGGTAAAAAAATTGAAGTTAATATTTTCACATCTACAACACACATAATCCCCTTCAAGCATAAAACTAACCCCTTGAGGATAGCCTGGACTGGTCGTCCTTGATTTCGGGGTAAAAATGACCTTAGGGGCATTTTGGTCATTTGCACACTGAAAAATTGAAAATCACGATTTTTGCACATATTGCTATTTAATCATCATATAATGTTATTCTAATATCAAAATATCCTATTGAAGATGGCCTGGACCATTTTGGCCTCAAATCTTGTGTAGAAATGACCTAGGGGTATTTTGGTTATTTTGCATAGCAATAAAAATCGAGGCGTTACATCTAGCGTCATTCATCTTACCTGTGTAAGAGATGTTAGAGACAAATAACAGTTAAATACATAATACAATCATAACATAAACTCGAATAACATATTAATAACAATATCATAATAGTGATGTCCTCTAAACGTAAGGACATTAATGTATATCCATTAATAGAATACAAACTGATAAATAAGATACGATCACTTTAAATATCCAAAGGAAACTATCTCCGTAGCTCCTCGTCCAGTCTTAGGGTAAATCATGAACTACCCCATCATTCCTGTCTGGAGACGACACGGAAAAAGAAAAGGGATGAGAAACTTATACAAGAATCTCAGTAGGGCTTCCCGACTCTAACACAAGTGTCATCGTCATCGCCCCCAGGAACCTCGGGTTTAATTATGAAAATGGTGAACATATATATAAGGTTCATTTATTAAGTTCTAAATATCATTAGCTGAGACCCGTATCTTTTAGCATGAATCTTAATGTCATGAATGCAACATATTAATCATGGATGCATGTCAATATCATATACATAATATCATAAAATTCATAAAACAATGCATATGATATAAAGAACATCATGATCATCATTCTTACAGATGACTTAAACTTCTTTATTCTCTTTTCCTTGGGGGCCGCCCTATAATTCTCTCTTTTCTCGAGAGTTCTAGGTTATGAGCTCATACCTCACTAGTCATTAATAGCGCAATCTTATCCCTTTTGATAAGTTAAATTCCCGACTCTTAAGGTACGGGATAGGGGCATTAGGATCACCTTTCATAACCTTTAATTCGGGGAGTCTAAAGGATCATTTCCTATTTGGATCACCTCTCATAACCTTTAATTCGGGGAGTCTAGAGGATCATTTCCATGTGTCTTATGTCACCTTTAACCTTGGCATGTATATAGAGATGCAAATATGAATAACTCATCATTTCAACATTTCATGCTCATAAACTTCATGGAATCATGCATCTCAATTTATCAAGCATAATTATAACATACCATAACTTAAACTACATAAACATGCATCATACTTCATTGCATATATCCATAAGCCATATAAGTTTCAACACATGAATATAGCCTTCACAAGATATCAACCGCATTCATGCCATCAAATTTATCAACATTTACGCTTAAGCCCCAAAGGGTCAAATCATAATTTCTCAAAGGTTACGGGTCAAAATGCAAATACCCCTTTGTAACACCTTCTCACAAACTAGAGATCTTTAACATTAACCAATACTTTTAATAGACATATAACTATTAGAAACCGTTATAAACTCATCGTAAAAACCTTTTAAGGCCATAAACCAAATTTCAATACATTTTAGGGGTCAAAGTGCAAAATTGCTTGTTTTTAATATTTAACGACGACCGAAATTTCTAAAACTTTATATAAACTTCATAAATGGTATTTTGGACTCATGGACACATTCAACATCATTAGTAGTTTTAAATAAAATCATTTGGCTGAAATAACATAGTTGATAGTTCAAAACACAACTTTCTGCATTTTGCAAAACGGCCCAAACTAACACTTGTAACTACCCTTTTATGCATCGAGGGTACCAAAAATAATTTTTACAATAACTATTAGCGATTTAAACTCATCTAAACATCCTAAATCAGTAACCTTTCCAGTTCTAAAGGATTAGATCAGAATACTACAATTTTAGCATTTAAAATCATGAGAAAAACCGTATTCTTAATCCTTTATAATTTCTAGGTCTTTCAAAATTTCTTTGTACAAATTTAAAAACAAGATCATACATAAAAATAAAGTATATCAAAATTTAAATCAGAATTATATAAGTGCCAAAAATAAATAGATGAGAAGTGTCCATGATCAAAGTTGTCACTTAAAATAAAACAAGTAAATCTTGAGCTTTAGGATTTAAATGATAACTAGAATCATAAACTTGTCTTGTAACCTTATTATTATCATTATAAGGTGATAACTTAGAAATATAAATATGAAATGCAAGGCTTAAAATATAAATATAAAGATGCAAATTCATTCTTAGGTATTTATGATTTAGGTGACAACTTGAAAGTAAATATGAATATGCAAGTTCATATTATTATCTTCAAGAATTAAAATGATAACTTGGAATATAAATATGATTATGAAAAGCTTGAAATATAAATATGATATGCAAGAACTTATAACATAAATATGGATGCAAGTTCATTTTTATGTCTTATTAAGCTTAAAACTCAAGACTTAGTAACTCCTTTAGAAATCTTTTGTCATCAAGAATTAAATCTTAGGCTTTAGAGGACGTTTAAATGATGGATTCACAACCACCACCATGATTCCTCATCATCAAGCCATGGTCATTATCAAATCATAAAAATCAAAAATATAAAGGAAGAACAAAAGAAAGAACATGAAATAAAATCCCTACCAAGTTGTTTCTTTGTTAATTAAAGCAAGAGCTTGATCTTGTATGAGATATCAATGAAAAAAAAATCTGATCTTAGTGATGGTATATATTTGGCCAAGTGAAGATGAAATGGTGGGAGGATTTTTGTTGTGTTCTTGTGTTTGGATATGGAAAGTTTAGGTGCTTAGGGGTTGGTTTATGGTATGTATGTGTTTGTTTGAGCTTGGGAACTTGGATGGATATCAAGAATGGAGTCTCTTGGAGGTGGAAAAGGAAGAAGAAGAGAGCTTTGTATTTAGAGAGAGAAGAGAGGATTTTTGGCTAATTTTTGTGAGCAAGACTACAACCAAAAATGCAAATGGTAAGAATGAATGTTTGTGTGTGAATTAGGCTTGGAAAAACACATATTTATAGGGATTTTGGGGGGTGAGGCATTTGCATTAATTGCTATAATGGGGAGTATTTTTTTCAATTTTTGTGAGTGGTAGGACATATATTTGATGGGTATTTAATTTGTAATGGTTTAGAAATGATAAATTAATGTAAGTGGCTTAACCATCAAGAGTTTAAAATTCCTCAAGACAAGATTAAATGGCCAACACTTATAGTGGAAATTTTAGTGCTAATAATCTGAAGTAATAAAACAAAAATAAATCTAAAGTATATTTTATTTTTGAGAAAAAGAAATTGTTAGTGGAAAAGAAATTGATAAACTAAAGTAAGTGCTTAATAATCAAATATTTAAGGTGCTCCATTACAAAATTAAATGGCCAACATATGTAGTGGAATTTTTAGTGCAAATAATCTGAAGTAATAAAAAAAAATCTAAAATATATTTTATTTTTAAGAAAAAGAAATTTAATACACTAATTTCCTATTATGTGTCTTAAGAACCCTTTTTTAATTAAGAAAGAAAAACAATCTTTTCTAAAATAATCTTATGCTTTAAAATTACCTCAAATAATTATTTTGACTCAAGATAAATAAATAAAATTAATTTATCTTTAATTAGAGCCTAATATTGCCTATATTTATTTGATTACGTAAATAAGCTCATTTATTGTTAATTAGGGGAAAAATGGTAATTTCACACAAAAACTCCCCGAAACCACCCGAACATTTTCAAATATCAAATTACACATGTAATAAACATTTTGAACTCCCGGGCGATGACTAGGTTCAGAAATTACTTAATCTCGTGTTAAATTACCACAGGGGTATTTTGGTAATTTCACTTTATGTAAAAATTGAAGTTGATATTTTCACATCTACAACACACATAATCCCCTTCAAACATAAAACTAACCCCTTGAGGATAGCCTGGACTGGCCGTCCTTGATTTCAGGGCAAAAATGACCTTAGGGGCATTTTGGTCATTTGTACATTGAAAAATTGAAAATCGCGATTTTTGCACATATTGCTATTTAATCACCATATAATGTTATTCTAATATCAAAATATCTTATTGAAGATGGCCTGGACTATTTTGGCCTCAAATCTTGTATAGAAATGACCTAGGGGTATTTTGGTCATTTTGCATAGCAGTAAAAATCGAGGCGTTACAACGCCAGCCTCGAAGATGGATCATGAAAGAGAAAGAAAGAGGAGCAGGATGTCTAGGACATAATGATGATAGACCTAGATATGTGTGCACATGGTAGACCAAAGCCAGGCGGCGAGCTCAAAGAAGTCCAGATAGGAAGAGAGCCAAGTAAGACGACAAGGATAAATAAGAATTTGCTATTGTCGTAGAAAGAAGCACTGATCAAATTTCTCAGAGATAATGCAGATCTTTTTGCATGGTCAGACGTTGACACGCTGGATATAAGCCCAAAAATAATGAGCTACTATCTCTCTGTCTACCCTGGTTCTAAGCTGGTAGCATAGAAGTGGAGATGAACGTCGAAGGAGAAAGCGAAAGTAGTTAAGAAGTAGACCCTTGAGCTACTCAAAGCTAGATTTATCAGGGAAGTGTTCTACCCATCCTGGCTATCCAACGTCGTATTAGTCCCGAAAGCAAACCGAAAGCTCCGTATGTGCGTGGACTATCCCAACTTGAACGAGGCCTGTCTAAAATACCAGTACCCGTTGCCTAGCATTGATAGTCTTGTTGTTCAAATTCTTGAGTTTCATGGATGCCTACTTTGACTACAATCATATACCAATGAAATTGGAGGATGTGGAGAAAACAACATTCATCATGCCCATGGGAAACTACTACTACAAGGTCATGTCATTCGGTCTGAGGAACGCAGGGTCCACTTACTAGAGGGCAATGAATAGAATTTTCAGGGACCACCTCAGAGAAAAAATGGAATTTTATATTGACAATATGTTGATAAAGATAGTGAATCTAGGAGACCTCGTATTAGACCTCAAAAAAAATTCCATTGCCTCCATGCTCATTGATAAGGGGCATTTATGCCACTTATGTTGTTACCAAACCTTAGCTTTTTGCATGAGTTTTATTGTGTTATTGATGCAATTAATAAGGATTTTGATTTATTCCTCATTGTGTGATTTGAATAGAATTATTGGCTTTTCCATTGATTTTGGGGATAATTTATAATTACACCCTATTGCATTTGACTTGTCTCTTTGAGTATGGTTTTGAGCACAGGAGCTTTGGATCACTCACCAAATGAGGTTAAATCCCTCCAAATGCGCATTCGCGATTGACGCCAGTAAGTTCGTGGGTTTCATGCTCACCCACAAGGGGATAGATGCCAACTAGAAAAATCCCGAGCCATAATAGAAATGGAGAGTCCCACTTGTGTGAGGGAGGTACAGAGGCTCATAAGAAGGCTAGCATCCTTATCAAGATTCCTATCACTATCAGCGCGGATTTCGTTACCTCTATTCGATGTACTAAAGAAGGGAAAGAGCTTTGAATAGATGGAACAGTGCGAACAGGCCTTTCAGGGTTTCAAGCAATATCTGGGGAGCCCCTCGACTTTGTCAAAACCTGAAGACGGAGAAGTCTTGGTGCTCTATTTGTTTGTGGATAAGGCCACAGTAAGAGCAGCATTAATCAGTAAAGAAACTGGCAATCAAAAATCAGTATATTTCACAAGCAAGGCCCTACAAGGATCCAAGGTAAGATATCAAAAGCTCTAGAAATTCATTTTTTGCCTGGTTCTCGCCGCTAAGAGACTTAGGCAGTATTTCTAGTCCCATACCATCCCAGTGAGAACTAATCAGCTAGTCCAGTAAGTCCTCCAAAATCCAGACATCGCAGGCTAGATGATCACCTGGTCTGTCGAGCTCTCTAAATTTGATATCCATTTTGAGCCACGAATGGCTGTTAAGGCTCAGGCATTGGCAGATTTCATCCAAGAATTCACAAAAGATAAGGAGAATAACTCTAAGGTCTAGACCTTGTGCATAGACGGCTCATCAAATCTTCGAGGTAGCGGAGTAGGAGTAATGTTGGAAAGAAATGACAAGGTCTGGCTAGAAATGTCCGTCAATTTGGACTCACCACTTCCAACAACCAAGCCGAGTATGAAGCAATCATAGTGGAGCTGAACCTGGCAAAAGACATGGGTATCAAGGAGCTCATAGTGTGTCGTGATTCCTAAATCGTAACCTCCCAAATTGGAGGTACGTACACCACATGGGATCCGATGTTGAAACTCTATTTGGAAGCTATAAAAGGCTTATTCTCTAACTTTGATAAAGTCGGAGTAAAACACATACCTCGAGAGGAGAATATAAGGGTTGATATCTTGTTAAAATTAGCAAGCACTAAGCTAGCAGGAAATAACAAAAGTTTGATATTGGAAACACTAAGACTACTGAGCATTGCAGAAGGAAGAAAAGTGGGAACAATAGAGAAAGCTTCGAGTTAGGCGGCAAGGATCGTGGAGTACCTCAAACTCGGAACCCTTCAAAGTGACCCAAAAGAAGCCCGGAAAGTGACTTATCAAGCTCCCTATTACACCATCGTGAATGGGCAGCTGTACAAGAAAGAACTATCCTTGCATCCTATGGTAAGTTCATGAGGGGATAGCTAGAAATCACCCCGGTGGGCAGGCACTTCCTCTAAAGGTCCTCTGAGCTAGATACTACTGGCCCTTCTTAACCCAAGAAGCAGATGAGCTTGTTAAAACTTGCCAAAAATGTCAGGAGCACTCCTATTTCCACTTGGCATCCGCTGAAGAAATGACAGCAATAATAGCCTCATGGCTCTAACCATGTAGGAGGGATAGGCTCATTGTTGTTCTACCCTTCCATCCATAATGAGGTACGTCTCTATGTCCTTTCTCGTTACAGTTTCTGATGGTGGATTTTTTTTTTCTCATGTCTTTAACATGTTTTAACTCACTTTCTAAGCCATTCTTCACATCATTAAAGCTTTAAATCTCGTTGAATGAGATTATAGTCATATTAAAATATGATATTGTGAAAATATATTTCATTAATTGAACTTATATGTAATAAGAATAGTCCTATTAAACGTTACAGAAACTCAACTAAAACATTAGTTCTTTCTTTAAAATATTTTAATAAAATTTGCTTTGCTATCACTCAAAACACAGGCTAGAGAGCTTTCTATAGGGTTCTGGAGCTAAAAACTTCTTCATGACGTTCCCTTCATGATTTTACCATTGTTTATTATTTTTCTTGAGCTTTGATGTTGTTCATCAACAATGTTTTACAAACACTTAGAATCCATGGTAGATGATGATGAATGCTATGAATGTTCCATCCAAAATAAATGCACTGCTATTAAGAACTTCTTACTAAAGATCTTTGTAATTGTGTAATTCAGAATAATCCTTGATCTTGTAGTTTTATATTGGATATAGTTATGAATTACGATCTTTGCCTAAGCACTATGATGTTTCTTGATCCATATAGCCAACCTTACCTAGTAGGACAAGGCCTAATAGTTGAAGTTATGATTTATGATACGTCACATGAATATTTTGTTACCCCAAGTGATTTATGATCTGTAGTACCATCTTCAATTGTTGTGGTATGCCTCCTTTAGCAAACTAACACCAAAGGAAAGACATTCAATTTGATATTAATTCTGTGTTGTTTAGCAATCCTTTGGTGCTATAAGAATAGATTTTGCTCAAGAAGATTATGAAATAACATGTTACTTTCAAGAAGTTAATTAAACATTCAGGCTTGGACTTAAGTAGGCTATGAGTTATTTATATTTTGATCTATGTGCTAGTGTGTAAACTTATTTGTTTGTCTCTACAACATTTAAGTATTTAACATTATCTGATTAGTGACATAGAAAATTATTTCACTTTTTCCTAGAGGCCTTAATACAGCATCTATGCTTTCATTTATTGTAGCAGGTATATATAGGCTAATTAGTCAATTAAGGGCTCCTTGTCCTTAGGAAATTTTAAGTCTTCCATTCTTTAGTTTCTTAAGTAAATTCTTCTTTCTATTTTTCAATTTTACATGGGAATTGATGCTGTTTGGCTTGAGGTAGAGGATGGGTGTGATTAGTTAGAGAATGAGATCCCCATTTGCCTTTGCCAGAGGGGGTATATATACTAGCCGGTCATTAATGAGAGAGGGCTCGTGAGGCATTAATGGGAAAGATCGCATCTTTTGCCTTCGCAAGTTGGGTCGACATCTGTTGGACTAGTCGAGGGTGTGTCTAGGGCCGGTATGCATAAGGATAAAGGTTGGTTTAGTATTGATCGGTCTATAAGCCCCCCAGTCTTGAGGCCCGAAGGGTTGATGAGACTCGAGCATGAAGGCTAAAGATTTAAAGGTGCGGGTTGGGCTAGTGTTGATCGATCCACAAGCCCTCCAACCTCAAGCTTGAGTATGAGTGAGGAGGAAAATGAGGTAGAAATTGAGTTCAATTGTCTCAGCTATCCCGGTTAAGAGCAAAGGGTGTTCATTGTAACACCCTAACTTTCAACACAATACGCCTAGAATGTATAATGATCAATTGTTAGTTGTTACTCTTTTCTCTCAGAACTTTACTTACATTTAAAATTTGAAAATAAGTCTATGAAAAATATGACATTTTTTTTCTTGAAAAGACGAAACTAAGAGCCGTTCGTGTATAAGTTATAGTGTATAACTAGTCATCATGTAATACTTAGTAATAGTACATATCATCGGCATATTCTTAACCATCCATCACATAGCATACACGAAAATCACAATAAAGTATAGCATAAACTGAGAACATCATCATATCATAACATTGACTTTAAATATTATGTCAAATAATAATAATAATAATATAGAAATATTCCACAAGTATAATACCATAACAATTATACCAAGCCCATCTAGAGAGGTTGAGCATACAATAATTCAAAAGCTAAGCATAACTATGATGTAGCTAAACCCTTCATGGGTGCATGTCTTCCAGAGACTAAGTTACAAGCATGTATAAAGATGAGGATGTAGGTGATGATATGCATGGGAAGGGGGATTAAATCATGCATATATCCTTTTTGGCATTTTCAAACTTCAAAAGATGACTATTAAGTATAAAACTTGAAGTGCAGCAGAAACATAGTTAGTGGCTTCAGAAAGTTGCTTTCTAAACTTTATTAAACAAAACACTTGCTATTAAAGGAGATAACATAAAAAGAGCAGGATATATATAAGACTGATGGAAAGTTTAACGATGTAACAAAGGTAAATAAAAGAGATAAGGGAGAAAAAAAGAAAACACAAAAGATTTTATACTAGTTTGGCCAAACTGCCTACATCTAGTACTCAACAACTATTGAGATTCCACTATAACAATTTCTCAACCAAAGAAAGTAAAGATAGATAGTCTTTACATTAGCATTCCCAAGCTATCATCCAAGGATTTCAGAAATCACCTATAACCAAGGATTTTGAGTAGTTCTGTACTAGCCTCTCTAAGCTAACATGAATAGTCTTGACATTAGCCTCTCTAAGCCAACCCGTGACTGATAGGCAACTCTTTTAGCACGTTGTTAGTAGCCTTTTCCTAGCCTCTCCAAGTTGCAAGTAGTCTTGACACTGGCCTTTTTAAGTATAATTGTGACTGATAGGCAACTCCTTCAGCACGTTGCTAGTAGTCTTTCCCAGCCTCTCCAAGCTGCAAGTAGTCTGTTCCTGGCCTCTCCAAGTTGCAAGTAGTCTTTGACTAGCCTCTCTAAGCTAAACCATGATAAGCAAGAACATCTTGCTAACGCATTGCAAGTAGTTTTACAGTAGCCTCTCTAAGCTATCTTATACTGATCACTAACGGATCAAGGATACAAAGGTTAAGTGTTTGGGTTGCAACTCAAATTAACCTACACTCAAGTTTCTTTAACATATACATGAAAAGTTCATGGGCTTAAATCTAACTAAGAATATAAAAGGAAGATTTTCTTTACACTTCAAGGATAAAACTGATTACATGATAAAGATTGAATATTCTAGAAAGTAGGAGGTGATTTTTGCAAAGTTTCCTTTCTTGAATCTTGAAATCTCTCAACATTTTTCAAGCTTAGCATCTCCTTATATAATGGTCTTTCTTTGTGACCGTTACCATAGATTAATTCTTCAAGTGACACGTGTTGATCATCAGTTGTGTTTTGAAAAGAACAGCTAGAAGAGAGGTTGACAGAACTATCAAATCGGTTCCAAAAGCCATTGTAAATATGAGCTTTCTAATCTTCCATTAGAAACTATTTTTCCACTTTCTGAGCAAGTTTTCTGAACTCCTCCTTCATGAAGCCAGGTTAGTTGATTATTGAGGCATAAGAGATGACGTACTAGTTTGAAACTGGGTTTGACTTGATAATTTGAAATTCAAATTTCAAATTTCCCTCCCTTTCCTGTAGCATTCTTTGCTCCACTCATAGGTGAGCTTTCTGAAGTACGCAATTAGTACTTTGAAGTATTTTTCACTTTCTGATCTTCAATCAAATCTTCTTTGCTGATTAGATCTTTACGATTGTGATGATTAAAGAGTGAGTAACACATTGCATATGGACATATTCTAATTTCTTTATCTTGAGTGTGCTTCTGATGTCCTATGCTACTTTCTGAATTCTCTTTCCTTGGTTTCTTAGTTCTTGACTTGATCTTCTTCAATCCTTAAGCATTTATATGTTATTTGCATGAGATAATGATCACTTCATTTAAGATTAATCTCTTCACATGAGATAAAACACATTTGCACATGTGTAGTGAAATTATTCTTGATTCAAGTCTGTTTCTATGCTTTGTTCCATAAGTATGTATATGTGCCTTGCTTGAAATAACATTCACTTTCTATTAGGCTTAATCTCTTCCCATGAGACAAACCATGCTTGCACATGCAAAGTGAAACATTATTCTTACTTTAAGTTTATAACATACTAACCGGATATGACCTATTATACTTTGTCAAGAAACACAAGGTAAATATTATTCATTCTTCAAAGTATTTTCTTTGAATTAGTTTTATTGTCATTCAAAACACATGAGTGCATAAGGTTAGAGCTAACGGAGGCAGCCCCTAAGTGTTGTAAATAGGAAGGACTATATCCCTGCTTCCGCTGCGCCACTCTGATATGGACCATAGTTCAACTCCTATGCCGGTATCTCAAGGAAGTCCATGGACATCACCATCAGCCTTGCCTGAAGATGTAGATGGAAAGGAAGAGTGAGAAACTTATATAAGAATCTCAGTAGTGTAACACCCTAATTATCTTTAGAAATTAAATGGGGTTTTATTAATGAGAATTTTAAGATTTGGATAGATGTAGAAATGATGAGAAGCATTCAAGGAAGCAAAAAAAAAAAATGTGAATAGTATTTTGCGGGCCCTGCAGGCCCGTCAGGATAGCCGAAATCCTAGAATTGGGTCCTGGAGATGCCCAAAATTGAGAACTTATACGATTATGGTTAGAAATAGGTAGAATTAAAGATTTTATACCCAAAAGTATTTTTCGGGCAATATTTGATTACCTGGGTACATTGTTTCACCCGTTCAGTGAAATTTCAGTATGTGATTTCTAACACCGAAAACTAGTTAGATCTCTACAAAACAAATAAACCTATCCCTTAAATCAAATGAATGGCTAAGATTCAATCTTGAATTACAAGATTGAATCACAACCATTCATTTTACTTTATTGGCTTTGTAATTATCTAAACATAATATATTTTATTCATTTCTTTAATACAAGATAAGCTTGATATTTGGCTTCTTTAAGAAGCCATTTTCTTGGCCACAACAAGAGGAAGGCAGCGGCTCCTTTTCTTCCATGGCTAAGAGCTTCAACTTGGTTTCAACTCCATATATGTTAGCTTAGAGTTACCAAAATCCAAAGTTTCCTTCACAAAAATTATTCTACACCTTAACATCTACAAATATAACCGATTAGAATCTCAATCACTCACTAAATCTCAATCTTGATCCCTTGTACCTCACTGTTTATAAAGGGTTTTGGGTGTATTTTGAGAGCCTTGAAGTGGAGGGCATCATCTTGAAGCATACTAGGGACAAAGACATTACTTGCTTCCAATAGTAGGGTTTTATTTGGTCTTTTCTTGCCAAATTTATATTTCACATATTTGACCTGTTCTATTTGAAATTTTTCATTTTGGTGGTTAATGATATATGGTTTTTGATGTATGAATTTTGGTGAAGGATTTGGACAAGGTTAGATAACTCATTTTATCAAGAGAAGTTTTAGTTAGAGTGCTTGATTTTCGGTTTGCTTGCAGAGAGCAAAATTTCATGAATTTATAGACATGTTTTTAGTGATATCTATTCCGTGGAAAACTTATATGTTGGGCCTAACATATTGAAATATCTACACGAAATTCCTTGAGCATTGGTTTCAAGAAATACTATCTTAAAAAAATCAGAAACCAAAATAGCTCTCATCTTTGTCTGGATTTCAAACTGAAGTAGGGAAATTGTTTGATTTTATTATCATATTAAAGGAGAGATTTCTATTTTTAAATTTTTATAGGGAGTTAACAACAGCTTCAAGTGTAACTGTAATTTTTATCTTGGGTTGATTCTATCATATGATAAATTTAAAAATTAGGAGAACTCTGTCTAAATTTGTGAAAAGGTGTGCTGTGACCACTAAATTTGTAAAATTTAGTGACATGGTTATAGGACTCCGATTGTTATGAAAATTTTACAGGATCTTTTAGATATATGAAGGTGTCATAGAGAATTTTCGTGACTCTTGAATTGGCCGTTTGATGTGGAAATTAATTTTGAGTCCTAGAGTGATAAATTTACTAATTACTGAAAATGGTAAGAATGTCTTGAACTAATGATAGAATGGCTTTATATGCAAGTATATATCATGTTAATGCATGTTAATTATTTGAAAGAAATGTTGATGAGATATGGATGAGACTCCAACATAATTGTATGCCTACCTGTGATCTAAGCAAGCCTTAGAAAAGACATGTACACTATGTGATTATTGTGAGGATAAAGGAAAAGGAAAGAAAAATAACATGACTTTTAGTTGTGTAATTTTTAACATATGGGGAAAATAGAGACAAGGCTTGTATGGTTAATGGGGGAAGGCAAAAGTAAGGCTTCCCTAGGAATTTGATGAGTCGATAGATGTATTGACATATAGGAATGAGCTCATGTCGTAGTAATCAATAGTTCTTGTGGAGTGACTCCACTACAGATACCACTTGATATGAGATTAAGCTTTCCCTATGTTAATGAAAATAGATATTGCACTAAATTGAATTCCACGAGTTGCAAAAGAAAGACACTTGATTACTACCCCTTTTGCATCCGACTTTATATGATTTATGCACATTGGTATTTATGCATATAATTTAGCATGATGAATTCAGTATGAATGAATTTATTGGTTATATTATGTTCACATTTGAGGGAGTACCCTACTGAGAATTTTATAATATTCTCATCCCTACGTTGCATGTATTTTATGTTGTATTCAGATTCTAAGGATGCCGTCGGTGATAATCTTCCTTGACTCGCCCCAGTGACAGTGGCATTATGACCCAGCCTTAGACTCCTTATATGTTGTAGCATACTCCCGAATCAGAGTGTACGTGTTCTTTAGCCGTTCATTTAGTACTTCTATTTTCTCTGCTCAGTTCGACCCAGGTTTTCCTTATGCTGAGGTGCCTCTCGAAATGGCACACCCTGATGTATTTGTAGCTCCACCTGCACCACTTATATCCCCTCCTGGAGATGATCCTTCATCCTCCGACTCAGATCCACCAGTTGATCTTGATGCCCTAGTTGGGGGCAATGCCATTGCACCAATGGCAAATGCTTTTAATTAGGAGACCATGGGACAACTCAGGGACTTTTGATGTATGTATAGTGGCAGTTTAGGAATAGGATCCCCCAGATCGTAGTTTGACCTTATTGGATGTTGATGAGATTCATTTGCTGTTTGTATAAAATTTTGCTAGATCTCAACTTTGAGTAGATTAGACTAGCTAGTAGGGATGCTCTTTTGTGTACTGAGTCCCCGTTGTTTAGGAAATGACTAGTTTGTTTTATAGTATTGCCTATTGTAAACTTAACAACAATGTCCATATATGTGTGTATTGGCTTTGCAACATATACGTCTACATTATTTTATTTCAATTATTTTTTATTAATATAGATTGTGAATGTAATACTTTTCTAATTACTGTATTGATACTCGAGTAAAATATGGTAATTAGGAGGGTGTTATAAGTAGGGTTTCCATCGCCATACATATGTCATCATCATCGTCCCCAGGAACCTTGAGTTTTATTATAAAAATGGTGGAGATAAATAAGGTTTATTTATTAAGTTCCAAATACCATTAGCCGATGCCCATATCTTTTAGCATAAATCTTAATATCATGAATACACCATACCACATTATGAATGCATGTCAATGCCTTATGCAACATTCCAAGTACACAATGACATAATATAGAAGCACAAGGAGCATATCCAACTATGATACATAACTTTCCTCTTTTTCTTTCTTAGGTGACTTAGCTTTCTTAATCTTTCTTTCATAGGGGCCACCCTAATACTCTATTCTTTTGAGAGTTCTAGGTTATGAGCTCTGTAACATCCTCTCAAGTACAACATCATCCTTAAGTCATGACATAATACTCGAGAGTTGTTACTTATAAATTAGTGGACCTTTCTTAAATATCTATAGCCATTTTGATTGATTCGCGAGATAACTAGGTCATAATTCTACTAAAATATATAGCAATGAAACGAAAATATATTTAATACAAAGTTCAGTACATAAAGGAAGCTCTTTCATGAGCTTTAACACACCTTTGTCCTCTAACATATTTACATATATATCCATTCCACTAAATACAACATAATAAAAGAATTAACTACTATACTATTGCACTTCCGAGTTCTTTGGCATAACAGTCTCTCGATTTTCTACCTCAACCTGGAGACGACACGGGAACACAAAAACATAGGGGTGAGAATTATACAATTCTCAATAGGGTAACTCCCCCAAATACACAATTATAATGTCATCGTCATCGCCCCAACCACTTTGATTTATTAAGAAAAAGTGGTTATGCATTATATAATAACGGTTTATTTTTAAAGTTTCAAATCATACTTCCGAAGTGGGTTACTTTTAACATTCAATCACTTAATGTACATATACCATACTACTCAACATCATATACTACTAACTTTCTACTTAAATATAGTGGTCTCAATCTCAATACTAAACTTCTTCACTCGGCATATAAGACAAATGATTTCTTAGAAAATTTACTTCTTAAACTTGGCTTGGCCCTTGACTAATCTTGTCACATCTGGGCGTTACGTACCGCCGTCCCCAGTGTGGAAATAATGGGTAATAGATTGCTTTTCTCATTCCTACACATGATCATTGGATTTATTTTCTCCAATTCTCACACAGACCTATTCCTAGCTAGGTTTACTTTTCCCGACTCAATTCAAGGGTAGTCAGGTTTACTTTCCTTGATAGACCGGATTTACTTTCTCTGGCCCAAGGATTATAAATCTTATGCTCTTCTTGGTAGTTAGGTTTACTTTCCCTAACAAACTGCATTTACTTTCTCTAGTCCAAGAAACATAATCTTATGCTTTTCTTTTGCATATAAGCAATTGTAATAATCATTCACATATGTGTGTACCTAACCTTATCAATAAGTTCACATGCTCAATTATTCATTCTCATATTCAGGTACTCATGTCATACCAGTACAAAATGCCATCATTTCATCAATTCAAAGCATCAATTTATTTTCAGCACAATGGCAGATTTCACACTATTGTCGCACAAATATATTTGCATATAAAACAATCGTTTCAGAGGCTATAAAAATTATCAAGGACACCTCAATGTGTCACCAAGGTCCTGTAAAAATTTCAGGGTAATTAGAGTTCTCTAACTATATTAACAAAATTCTAAAAATTTAGTGGTCAGAAACCATCCAACCTCAGCTTAAGAACCAAAATTCTTAATTTTTGACCCTAGCAATTGAACCTAGAAAATTCTAAATAAAAATTCCGGTACAACCTCAACATGTTTCTAATATCTTGTAAAACTTTCAGCTCATAATTCGATCATTTATTAAGTTAATAAAATCTCACAAGTTTACAGGTTCAAATTCAACATTTTAGGCAGAATAGTTACCACTTCGGTTCTTGAACTTCTCAATGCATTAGGAGTCAAAACCAGAGCTTAAGAAAATTCATGGAACTATCCTAGGATGTTACCTTAAACATATAATTTTTATAGCTCATGAAAACACCCACAACTCCGTCAGAAAATTCATGAACAATCACTGCCAGTAGGAAAATCAAAAATCCAGCAAACCACTTCAAAATCTCTTTTGACAAAAATGATTTTGCCACAACCCCAAACACTCCACCAAAATTAACACATCAATATCATCATATTATCAACCAATATATCCAGAAATTTTGGACCAAAGACAGTAAAAAATGTCTAGCATAAAATTGGAAAGAAAAGATCAAAGAAAACCCTACTTGTGAAGCTTTAAGGCTTCTAACTGCAAGGGATCTTTCAAAAATGATTTTTCTTCACTTCAAGCCTTCCAAATAGCACCTAACCCTTCCGTAAATAGTAGAGAATGATAGCCCAGGGTTCAGCTTGGAGATTATTTAAAATTCTAATCGGTTGGTTTGGTAGAGGTTGAAGTGTAGAACAATTTTGGTGAAGGAAGATTTTGATTTTACCAAGGTTTGGCTTAGGATTTTTGAGGTTAAAATCAAGGTTTTGATGAAGAAGGAAATGGAGTTTCTACTGGATGGTTGCTGTCGAGGATGAAATGCCTCCTTGGAGAAGATGTTTGGTCATATTTATCTTGTAATAAATGGTTGAATGCTTTATGTCAAAACTAGATAAATCCTAATCTAAGAAAATATAGTAGATGGCTATGATTCAATCTTGTAATTCAAGATTGAATCTTAGCCATTCATTTAGTTTAAAGAGATAAGGCATTCTTTTTGTAGAGATCTAATTAGTTTTCGGTGTTAAAAATTACACACCAAAATTTTACCGAATGGGTAAAACAGTGTACCCGGGAAATCAAACATTACCTGAAAAATATTTTCGAGTATAAAATATTTAATTCTACCTATTTCTAACCATAATCATATAATTTCTCAATTTTGGGCATCTCCGGGGCCAAATTATAGGATTTTGACTGTCCCGGCGGTCCTGTGGGGCCCGTAAGTTACTATTCATGTTTTTTTTTAATTACAAATCTGTTGGATCATTCTCATCATTGTTAAAACTGTCAGATTTTTTAAATTACGACTAATAAAACTCAAATTAATTTTTGAATAATTTTTAGGGTGTTACATTACCACCCACCTTAAAAAGAATTTTGTCCTCAAAATTCATTGAAAACAATTTCAAAAGACAAATTCGTGAATCAAACTAGGAATTCACACATAATTCAAATAATTCAATCAAATCCTAAACGTTCCTACCTTAGGTCGGATTCTTGGGTGGTGACGTCCTCTTAGCACTTATGGTGAAGACCCTACTCTGGTGTTGTGGCTTTGTAGTTAGTTTTGAGTGCTTATCTGGGCACTCCCAAATCTTATGTCCTGGCTTTTCACAGCCATAGCACACATTTCGTCTAGCCAAGCAAGCCGTATTCCCATGATCCCTTCCACATTTTGGGCATGAACTTGATTGCTATTGCGATTTATCCTTATGTGAACTTGGTTGAAACCTCTTCTTCAAGGGCGGGTCATCCTCATAGTCTTGGTCTTCGAGTGGCAATCTTTTGTTCAAAGTGTTCTTAGTAGATTGAACGATTGCTAACTTCTTGTTGGAGTCCTCGGCACGGCGGCATTTGTTTACCAAGGTTGCATAATCCCGGATCTCTAAGAGACCCACGGCAGCTTCAATGTCCTCACGTAACCCTCCTTCATATTTCACACACTTCCAAGCTTCATCTGGATTACGCTGATAAATAGTAAAGAACTTGCAAAGCTCCTCGAACTTGGCTGTGTACTCCGCTACACTCATAGACCCTTGCTTGAGTGCCATAAACTCCAGCTCTTTTGCATTCCTCGCCGAAACAGGGAAATACTTGAGGTAGAAAACTTCCTTGAAGACATCCCAGGTGACTTCAGTTTGAGAAGCTTCGAATAATCCCTTGGTACTGACCCACCAAAATTCAGCATCTGCTTCTAACATGTAAGTAGCAAAAGCCACTTTCTGGATTTTAGTGCAAGGAAGAATGGAGAAAACTTTCTCCATAGCCTTGATCCATTCTTCTGCTTTATTTGGATCAAAATCCCCTCGGAATGGTGGAGGGTTTGCCTTTCTGAACTCAGTAAATTTCTAGTATTCTATGTCTACTTCTGCTCCTCTAGGATTCCCAACCGGATTTCCTTCGGCATGTCGGTCCAACCTTTGCATCATCCTGTTGGCTACTACAGCTTGTTCTCTCATGGCAGCTGCCATCTCACGAAAAGTGTCCATCATACCCACTTCATTTCCAGCATGTTCCTAGTGCGCCCGATTAGAAGTCATCGGTTCCTGTCACACCAAACAAGAATTATTGAGTTGATCAGGCTCAATACCAAGCTAAGTGTGGCAACAACCCACAACATTCCCAACCAGCAGTCATAAACATATATAGAGTTATAATGCATGACATTTACTAAGGAAGCATAGCTAGTCCACTCATCAAGGTCCTACAAGGATGAACTGCTCTGATACCATAATGTAACATCCTCCCAAGTATAACATCATCCTTAAGTCATGACATAATACTCGAGAGTTGTTACTTATAAATTAGTAGACGTTTCTTAAATATCTATAGCCATTTTGATTGATTCGCAAGATAACTAGGTCATAATTCTACTAAAATGTATAGCAATGAAACCAAAATATATATTTAATACAAAGTTCAGTACATAAAGGAAGCTCTTTCATGAGCTTTAACACACCTTTGTCCTTTAACATATTTACATATATATATATATCCATTCCACTAAATACAATATAATAAAAACATTAACTACTACACTATTGCACTTCTGCATTCTTTGGCATAGCAGTCTCTCAATTTTCTCACAACTTTGGAGACGACACGGGAACACAAAACATAGGGGGTGAGAATTACACAATTCTCAGTAGGGTAACTCCCCCAAATACACAATTATAATGTCATCGTCATCGCCTCAGCCACTTTGGTTTATTAAGAAAAAGTAGTCATGCATTATATAATAACGGTTTATTTTTAAAGTTTCAAATCATACTTCCAAAGTGGGTTACTTTTAACATTCAATCACTTAATGTACATATACCATACTACTCAACATCATATACTACTAACTTTCCACTTAAATATATTGGTCTCAATATCAATACTAAACTTCTTCACTCGGCATATAAGACAAATGATTTCTTAGAAAATTTACTTCTTAAACTTACCTTGGCCCTTGACTAATCTTGTCACATCTGGGCGTTACGTACTGCCGTCCCCAGTGTGGCAATAATGGGTAATAGATTGCTTTTCAAGACCGAGCTCATTCCTATATATGATCATTGAATTTACTTTCTCCAATTCTCACACAAACCTATTCCTAGCCAGGTTTACTTTCCCCAACTCAATTCAAGGGTAGTCAGGTTTACTTTCCCTGACTGACTGGATTTACTTTCTCCAGCCCAAGGATTATAAATCTTATGCTCTTCTTGGTAGTTAGGTTTACTTTCCCTAACAAACTGGATTTACTTTCTCCAGTCCAAGAAATATAATCTGCATATAAGCAATTGTAATAATCATTCATATCTATGTGTACCTAACCTCATCAATAAGTTCACATGCTCAATTATTCATCCTCATATTCAGGTACTCATGTCATACTAGTACAAAATGCCATCATTTCATAAATTCAAAGCATCAATTTATTTTCAGCACAATGGCAGATTTCACACTATTGTGGCACGAATTTATTTGCACATAAAACAATTGTTTTAGAAGCTATAAAAATTATCAAGGATACCTCAATGTGTCACCAAGGTCTTGTAAAAATTTCAAGGTAATTAGCATTCTCTAACTATATTAACAAAATTCTAAAACTTTAGTGGTCAGAAACCATCCAACCTCAGCTCAAGAACCAAAATTCTTAATTTTGACCCTAGTAATTGAACCCAAAAAATTATAAATAAAAATCCTGGTAAAATCTCAACATGTTTATAATATCTTGTAAAAATTTCAGCCATAATTCGATCATTTAATAAGTTAATAAAATCTCACAAGTTCACAGCTTCATATTCAATATTTCAGGCAGCATAGTTACCACTTCGGTTCTTGAACTTCTCAAGGAATTAGGAGTCAAAACCAGAGCTCAAGAAATTTCATGGAACTATCCTAGGATGTTACCTTAAACATATAATTTTTATAGCTCATGAAAACACCCACAACGCCCTCAGAAAATTCGTGAACAATCACTGCCAGCAGGAAAATCGAAAATCCAGCAAACCACTTCAAAATCTCTTTTGATAAAAATGATTTTTCCACAATCCCAAACACTCCACAAAAATTAACACATCAATATCATCATATTGTCAACCAATATATCCAAAAATTTTGGACCAAACACAATCAGAAAAGTTCAGTATAAAATTGGAAAGAAAAGATCAAAGAAAACCCTACTTGTGAAGCTTTAAGGCTTCTAACTGCAAGGGATCTTTCAAAAATGATTTTTCTTCACTTCAAGCCTTCCAAACAACACCTAACCCTTCCTTAAACAGTAGAGAATGATATCTCAGGGTTCATCTTGGATATTATTTAAAATTCTAATCGGTTGGTTTGGTAGAGGTTGAAGTGTAGAACAATTTTGGTGAAGGAAGATTTTGATTTTACCAAGGTTTGGCTTAGGATTTTTGAGGTTGAAATCAAGGTTTTGATGAAGAAGGAAATGGAGTTTCTGCTGGATGGTTGCTGCCGAGGATGAAATACCTCCTTGGAGACGAAGTTTGGTCATATTTATCTTGTAATAAATGGTTGAATGCTTTATATCAAAACTAGATAAATCCTAATCTAAGAAAATATAGTAGATGGCTATGATTCAATCTTGTAATTCAACATTGAATCTTAGCCATTCATTTAGTTTAAAGAGATAGGGGCATTCTTTTTGTAGAGATCTAATTAGTTTTCGGTGTTAAAAATTACACAGGAAATTTTTAAAACGGGTAAAACAGTGTACCTGGTAAATCAAACATTACCCGAAAAATATTTTTGGGTATAAAATCTTTAATTCTACCTATTTCTAACCATAATCATATAATTTCTCAATTTTGGGCATCTTTGGGGCCCAATTCTAAGATTTCGGTTGTTCTGGCGGTCCTTTGGGGCCAGCAAGTTACTATTCATATTTTTTTTTATAGTTCCGTTGGATCGTTCTCATCATTGTTAAAACTGTCAGATTTTTAAAATTATGACTAATAAAGCTCATTAATTTTTGAATAATTTTTAGGGTGTTACAAAAAACACATTCTGGGCATCCAAAAACATCCTGGTAATTGATTACCAGAATCTCTAGAAATTGAAAAACTAAAGTTTTGACACACTTCAAGTTGCTCTTTCATTCTAAAGCCATTTTAAATCATAATTCCAACATTTCCTTTGAAATCTTACTCATATTTTCACAAGTTAAAACAAACTCTATTAAAATTAAAGATTTCATTAATAGGTTTCTAATCACTTAGAAATCACATCTTTACTCCTCTTGAGTTCCTAAATCTTTCAAAAATCTTTGTACATTATAGAAACAAGATTCAAGCCTCAAAATAAAATAGAACCAACTTCAAAACCCAAATCCTCATATGACTGAAATATATATATATATATATATTAAAAGGTATCTATGATCAAAATTTCCATTGAAGATGAAAGAGGCAAGTCTTGAGCTTTAAAGATTTAGGTGATGGCTAGCTAGAATCATAAACATGCTATGCAAGTCTCATTTTAATTTTTATCATTATAAGGTGAGAACTTGGAAATATAAATATGATGTGTAAGATTTGAAATATAAATATGAGAATACAAGTTCATTTTAAGTCTTTAAGGCGTAGATGATAACTTGAAATATAAACATGCAATACTTGAAATATAAACATGAAATGCAAGTCCATTTTCTTATCTTTAGGATTTAACATGATAACATAGAATACAAACATGGTATGCAAGGCTTGGAATCTAAACATGAGATGTAAGAGCTTGAAACATAAACATGAATGCAATCCATTTTTACATTTCATTAAGCTCCAAACTCAAGACTCTTTTTAAAGAATGAAAACTCTTTAACCCTAATCAATCTTACAAAATGGAAGTGAGCTTTAGAGTCCATCAACACCATGGTTCTAAGAACCTCATTTCGTGGACTCACCATCAAGCTCAAAGAAAACAATCAAAGAAAACCAACAACATTCCATTTTCTCATATTCTTTTGAAACCAAAAATCAAGCCTTGAGCTCTAGATGTCAAGCATATGATGGTAACATAACCAACATCGAAAACCCTCATCATCAAGCTATGGTCTTGACCAACAGCCAATATCAAATCCAAAAAGAAAAGGAAGAAGAACAAAAGAAAGAATATAAAAAAAAGTCCCTACCAAGTGTGTTTTCTTGTTGCAAGAGTGGAAGCTTAGTCTTTTGCAAAGAAATGAGAAGAACAAATCTTCTCTTGGAGCCAAACAAGTTTTGGCCAAAGTAAAAAGGAATGGGAAGAGGGATTTTTGTGTTGGTTTGATGTGTAAAGATGAAAGCTTATGTGTTTTAGGGAAGATCTATGATGGGGGTGTGTTTGTTTGATGTTTGAAGCTTGGTTGAAGAACAAAAATGGAGGTTCTTGAAGGTGAAGGAGAGGAATAAGAAGAGAGCTCAAGAAAGAGCGAATGAAAGGATTTTTTACACAACTTGGTACCCAAGTTGTGACTAAAAAAGGTGATGGTAAAGAATGAGAGCTTGTGAGTATTTTAGTGTTGAAAAATTAAAATATGAGAGGGAATTTGGGGGAAGGAAAGTAGCTTCCATGTGCGGCTTTTTGGGGGGAAATTTCCAATTTTTCATATGTACTAGGACATGGATTAGAGATAGATTTGATTATGTAAAGGGTTAGGAATTGGTAATTCAGTGTTTGGGTTAGTAACCAAGTGTTTAAGGCTTTCAAGACATGATCAAGGAGTGATCTTACACACTTACTTGATTTAAACTCAATTAGTTTGAAATTTAAATCCCAACATGTTTCCTAAACTTAAGGAAAAGAAAGAAAGAGAAAATACCTTTTTAGTCTTTATGGTCACATGAGTTCTTTTGAAAAAGAATGGGATAAACCTTTCCTTAAACAATCTTGGACCTTAATTAACCTCAATTAATTGTTTTGACTTAAGATTAATAAATAAAATTAATTTATCTTTAATTAGAGCCTAATATTGCCTATATTTCCTTAACCATTTAAGTAAGCTTATTTAGCACTAACTAGGGGCAAAACGGTCATTTTATACAAAAACTCTTCAAGACCACCCGAACTTTTTCAGATATCATGAAACACTTATAATTAACATTTCGAACTTCCAGGTGATGACTAGGTTTAGTCGTCACTTAATCCCGTATTAAATTACCTCATGGGTACTTTGGTAATACATCAAATCCCCTTCAAATATTAAACTAATCCCTTGAGGATAGCCTAGACCGGTTGTCCTGGATTTTCGAGCAAAATGACCTTAGGGGCATTTTGGTCATTTTGCATATGGAAAAAATTGGGGATTGCTATTTTCGCACAGATTTCTATCTAAACCTCATATAACCTCATCTTAATATTACAATACCCCATTAAGGATGGCCTGAATCAGCTGTCCTCAATTCTCATGCAAAAATAACCCTGGAGGCATTTTGGTCATTTTACATAATAGAAAAAATCGGTGTTACATTCATAGGATGACGAGACCAAATAGGCCTAAATATACACTTTAGGAAGGCAATGAGTATTCTTTAGGACAATTGTCCTATCTTCTTGGTGAGGTCTTCGGACTTGATGTATTAGCTTGAGGTTTTGCCTACTATGGCCAAGCTCAAATGCTACTAGGTTAGTCAGAACTTATTTGTTATTAGATTTTCTATGCTTTAACTATTTTGTTGATATTAAAGCTGAGTTTTAATTGTTGGTGTCAGTGTCGATCGTCAATATGGCTATTTAGAAGTTTGCAGGGTAACACTTCTTAATATCACTATGGTATATCATTACCACTTGTGGCTTAGTCTTGGATTGTTGGGCTCAATGTTGGATCTGGTATTGAGCCTTATTGTTAGTATCTAGTAGAATGTTGGCTTTTTCGGGTCTTATTTAGTAAGAATGTCCCCAATATTCATAAGAATGAGCTGCATCAACGAGAGTTAAGCTTCACTACTGGTGAGAATAAGGCTTTGTGATAGGTCAAGGTAATGTTTGAATAGGAGACTAGGCTCTTTGCATGATTTAACCTTGGAATTCAAATTATTAGGACAAGATTTTTCTAACTATCATGTGATTCTCTAACTGCGGTTGAGTTTTGGGCTTAGTTGTTCATGGGGCTATGACCTATGAGCACTTTGTTTGTGATGCTTGGTATATGGTGTAGTGGGTTGAAGTCTTTTCGAATGATTTGTCATGAAATAAAGTGGACATGTTTGTTTGTAAATACAAGGGTTGGTGCTAGTGAATGCAGGCTTAAGATCATGCCGGTGGATACCAAGTCTTCATATGATTCCAGTGAATACCGGTCTTCAAATAGTCTTAGGTGAATACCGAGCTTGGTTTCTTCTGAATACGAGGCTTGGTGTTGGTGAATACCGAGCTTAAGATTATGTCAGTGAATATCGGCCTTAAGATCATGTCGATGAATACCAAGTCTTCAAATAGTGTCGGTGAATACCGGGATCATGTTGGTGAATATCGGGTCTTCAAATAGTGCCGGTGAATACTGGGCTTGGTTGCTTGTGAATAAGAGACTTGGTGTCGGTGAATACTAGGCTTAAGATCATGTCGGTGAATACCAAGTCTTCAGATGATTCCGGTGAATACTGGTCTTCAAATAGTATCGGTGAATACCAAGTTTGGTTGCTCATGAATACGTGGCTTGGTGCCAGTAAATACCAGGCTTAAGATCTTGCCAGTGAATACTGGGTCTTCAAATGATTCGGTGACTATCGGTCTTCAAATAGTGCTGGTGAATACCGGACTTGGTTGCTCTTGAATATGAGGCTTAGTGTTGGTGAATACCAGACTGTAAGAATGTAAAGTTGGCTGAGCTTATACTTGTCAGATTATTGCATATTGATAAGAGTACCCTCAAGCATGAACTTCTTATCCTTGTTCTTATCATCTTGAAATAACACCTCCGCACGTATATTTCCAAAATTAGAACATAAAGCAAAATGATACGCTAAAACCTAGGGAATAACAAAACAATTTGTAATAGTAATATTATCTTCACTTTGAATTTTTTTCCGCACAAAATAGAGTAGAAAATAAACCATATCCATTCTCAAAATGACCAACTATAAAATTTTGATAGCCTTAGAAATTGAACTCAATTAGATGCTAAATCAATATGAACTGCTCAATTTGCTTACTATTAATTTAATTATACCCACAAATCATTGTCTGTCTTTTTTTTCTGGTAAAGTAGATAGGTAAATTTGAAATTCTATGCATTACTTGAAAGTAAGGGAAGTAAACACAATATTGCAAAATTAAGGGTCAAGTATAATATTGATTGATCTTGATGGAGGTTATTGTTGTAACACCCTCCCAAATACCATATCAGTCTTAAGTTATGACATCTGACTTGGGAGTTGTTACTTGTAAATTAGCGGACCTTGCTTAATTATCTATACCAAGATCGATCAGATCGTAAAGTAACTAATTTGTGATTCTAGTAAAATATATAACAAAGAAATAAAGCATTTATTTAATATAAAGTCGAGTTCAAAAAGAAGCTATTTTCTAAGTTTTAATACACATTTGTTCTCTATTATAGTTACAGACATATACATATAACTAAATACAATAGATACAAGTCTTTACTACTAAACTACTGCAATTCCCATTTCATCCTTCCTATATAGCATGACCTCACGCTTCTCTACATCAACCTGGAGACGACACGGAAACATAAACACATAGGGTTGAGAATTCTAAAATTCTTGGTAGGGCATTTCCCCCAAATACACAACAATAAATGTCATCATCATCATTCCAGCCACTTTGGTTTGTTAGGAAAATGTGATCATGCACCACATAGCAATGATTCATTTTAAAGTTCTAAATCATACTTTCGAAGTGGGTTGCTATTAAAAATTAATCACTTAGTACACATTTATCATAAGCTCATAATCATAGTAAATAATATCAATCAAAATGATTCGATATGATACAAATATGTATATTCCAAATGTAGTGAAATTATCTTAAAGTGACCTAGTTTCACTTATGATCATAGAATTCAATTCAGTGCATTTTTCTCTTTTCATCGACATAGAAAAGACTTAATTTATACCCAAGGGTATCTATCGTGGACAACTCCACCATGGATAGTTTATACCAAATGGTATTTATAGTGGATTACACCACATAAGGGAAATAGATTGATTATCAGGACTAAACTAATTTCTATATGTGTTCATCGGACTTCATTTTTTCCATTTCTGAATCTCACACAGATATGTTCCTAGCTGATATGTCTTCTGACTCATAAGTTCCTCTTTTTGCCTTCCCCTCATATAATATTTATAAGGAAGTTTCTCTTTTTGCCTTCTTCTCATTCAACATAAGTCTTGTTTCTGTTTTGTCCGTATATCAAAATCTGCATGATTGAAGTTCACACATTTTCTTTTCTCACATAATTGCATCATATACTTTTCTTTTCTCAAATGCATGCATAAGCCACATGTAGGCATTCATTCACAATGTAATTCTCATTCATTTCTCATAAATCAATCTTTAAAGTTGATAGCGTGCATTCATACTCATCATACTTGAATTAAAATTTAATATATCACCAAATCAATACTTGGATTCAATTCCAGCATGTTGGCCGAATTTATGCTTAAGTAGCAAGATTTATTTTGCATATCAAACAACCAATTAAAAGGCTATTAAAATTCTCTGAGACATTTCAATGTGTCCTCAAGATCCTGTAAAAATTCAAAGTAAGAATCATTCTTTAACTACGTTAACAAAATTCCATAAGTTTGGTGGTCAGAGACCACTTAACCTCAGCTCGGAACCAGAATCTCATAACTTTTAACCCTAGAAAATGATTAAATCAATTCAGAATAAAAGTCATGGTTGTACTTCAAGATATTTCCAACACTCTTTACAAATTTCAAAGGAAAAATCCATCATTTGCTATAGTAACAAAATTAGAAAATTTCACAGCTTCAGTTCCAACAATCCAGGCAGCATAGGTCCAAGTTCAGTTCTTGATTTTTTTTAAGTAGCATAAATAAAAAATAGAGCTCAAGAAAATTCATGGGACTAGCGTAAGATGTTAGCTCCAACATATATTTTTTCTAACTCATAAAAATACCTATAAAACCCTCAGAAAATTCTTGATAATACTCTACTTGTAAGAAAAGTAAATTTCCAGCAAGCATGGTTCAACACATCTTTAGCAAAAATTTCCACAACACCTAACTAATCCATCTATGAAAAAACATGTATATCTAGGTATAATCATGCATTACAACCATAAAATTCAAAATTCCAAGAGGTGAAAATCTGGAAAAATAGAATCACAACAAACAAGAACACAAACCCTACTCTTTTGAGCTTTAGAGATCTTGGCTCCAAAGGATGCTCTAAGAATGATTTTTCTCACTTTAAACCTTCCAAACAACACCTAATCTCTCCCTTACATAGTAAAGGATGATCTTTCAAGGTGGAAAAGGGTGATGGATTCAAATTCTAATTGATTAGTTTCGTAGGCAGTGATGAGTAGAACAAGTTTAGTAAAGAGATTTTGAGGTTTTAGAAATTTTAGGCTAGCTCTTTGGAGGTTGAAACCTTGTTCATGGCTTTTTGAGAGGAAGAAAAATGGAGGTTGTGTGCTGGAAACATGGCCGAGAATGACAAGTCCAAAAGATGAAGATTGGTGGCTTTAACTTTTCTTGTTATAAATGTAGACATTGGGTAATATTAATGTATAATTCTTTGAAGAAAAGAAAAACAATTGGATGGTTATGATTTAATCTTGTAAAGCAAGATTAGATCTTACCCTTACATTTGGCATATAAAGGATATACATTATTCTTTTATAAGATTAAACTATCTTTCGGTATTACAAATCGCATATCAAAATTTTACCAAACGAATAAAACACTATATCTGGGTAAATAGATATTGCTTGAAAATTAATGCTAGTATAAAATCTTCGTTTCTATCTATTTCTAACCTTAACTCTATATTTTCTCAGTTTTGGGCATCTCCCAGTCTCGAATCTATGGTTTTGGCCGTCCCAAGAGGGCACATGGGGCTTCACAAATCACTATTTACTTTTTTTCTGTGCATCCAGATTTGGATCGTCCTTATTACTCATAAAAGCTATCGATTTTTAAAATTATGACTAATAAAGCTAAAATTAATTTTTAAATAATTTTTGGGGTATTACAATTGTAATTTCCCCAAATTATTAAGGTTACAAGTAGTAGTAATAATAATAACAATAATAATAATAATACATTCTAATCTGTAAAGTCCCAATTGAAAGCAATAAAAACATATAAGTAATTAGCAATTAAGTACTTGATATCAACTCTCGTCTTGAAAGAAATAATAGCTTATAAAATTAAAAATAAACTTGTGAAAAACTCATCAGAAAGAATTAAAAGACAATAACCGTGATCAAAGAATAATATGGAGTCAAAGTATAATGCGACTATAACGGAAACTACAGTGAGTCATGATCACAATAGTATATAAACACTTTCCAATGTTATATTTTTAAAATTTGTTCTCGCTATAACAATAAGAAATTTTTGCGTTAAAAGATGACATGATTCTAAGGTTTATTCTGAAATAGAAATTATAATTATAGTCGATTGAATGTAAATAAATCATAAAATTATAATGGACAGTAATTTGAAATTTAAAATACTCAATAAAACACATAAATGATAATTAAAGCCAAGAGCATGTCAATTATATGCAGCAGTAATATTAATTTATATTAATTGTAACCAACCATAAATAATTGTCATTAGTAAGATTAATCTATAATCTATAATAATAATATTTAAGACTCATTACATGGAAAATTTTTAATAATTAAAGTACATTTTTAAATTTAATTTATTTTCTAATTATTGATTAATTTTTTTTAATCATACATTCATATTTCTTTTTCATTAACACAGTAAAAATACTCTACAAAATATCTCATTCAAAATTATTTAATATAAAAATAATAACAAATAATATAAACAAAATGATAATTAAACGTATTATTATATCATTAAAATTGTATATGTATAATTATTATAGTATTAACTAATGATAACAAAACTATTATAATTATGTTCCCATAAAAAAAAGACTATTATAATTAATGATAATTTTATTGACCATGTGCACCTATTACATAATTATATAAAAAGATATTGTAATATTTTTTCTAAGTTGATAATGTACTAAAAATACAACCCATATGTGATGTTAAGAAACTACATAAATTAGGGTTATTTATTTTTTTACTAATTTATAATTTATAATCTATTTATAATAATTCTAATATTTAAAACTCATTACATGAAAAGTTTTCCATGTTTCATTCATTGAGAAAACTATGCCTCACCATTTTCATAATCTTAATATTCACTACAAAAAAACAAGTGAATTGTGGTGGTTTGTTAGGAGTAATTAGAGGCGGTTTAGGCTGCCATTGTTTTCAAACGGTGATTTCTTGTAGTCGTAATTACCAATACCATTCGGTAAATTATGGTGGATTAAAAAAAGCATATAATGAACCCTAAGAACCACCATTTTTTTTCAGCAGCAATTACGGTGGTTTATAAACGCCATTATTCACAACCATTTTTTCCTTACAAAGTGGCCATTATATTTAGTAAATTATGGCGCTTTCGAACCGCCACTTTTTCCATGTGCTGCGATTTCAACCGCCTTTTTCCTCCGTCGTTCCTTCCATTACACTTAGTAAAATGTAGTGATTCTAAACCATCACTTTTTCACGTAAATTACGGTGGTTTGAGCGCCATTTTACTTTTCACACTATGGCACCTTGTTGGTGAATTGAGGTGGTTTTCAACCGCCATTTTTCTCTATATAAATTTTGGCACATCTTGGTGAATTGTAGTGGTTTGTAACCACCACTTTTTTGTAATGTGATTTTTGGCAGGTTTAACCACCATTTTCTCTTTACCAATGATTACGACAGTTGTCAAGCTATAGTTTTTCTCAAAACATTGGCAATTTCAATTTAAATATTAGAACTGCCATAAGTTAAAATTTTTGTCAAATTTATATCAAATTTTCAATTCAATATGATACCCTGTTAACTATTATTTTGATAAAAAGATACATTACTTGAGCATAGAATAAATACTACACCTGAGACATAAGTACTTACAAGTCTAAAAGGAAAATAATTCCAATTAGTACACCGAAAGAAAGTAATTCTAAGTATTACACCAAAGGAAAGCAATTCCAAGTAGTACACCAAAGGATAGCAATTCCAAGTAATACACCAGTCTAGCAGTAATCAATAAAAAGATTATGTCGTGGACTCAGTGATTGAGTTCTTTGGATTATTATTGCTTCCATCTGATGATCTTCTCATATCATTGGGTGACTCAGGTCCAATTCCTCTAATATAAGGCTAAATTAATAAATGAAAAATTTTAAAGAAACAAACTTTGCAAGCATAAAGTAAGTACAAGTAAATTGACAACAAAAAAAAGCATGATTCATATAAAATACTACAATAGTTTATATACCTGTGAAGTAAGATTAGGGAATATTGTTGCTAACTCATTCGGCATTTGTCCTCCTTCCTTCATAGCTATATGGCACACAATGCTTGAATTTGTGATTCCATTGTATCCAACTTCTACTGTACTGCTTGAGAGGGTTGAGAGGATGTACTAGCACCACTTGAACCCATAGTCATACCGTCAATACAAGTTATAATATGTTTGAAGGTCACAATAGGAAGCACTCTCATGCCTAATTCTCAAACACGTCGAGGATGTTCTTTTCCAAAAACCTCTCCAACTGCATCAGTTGGAGAAATCTCACATCTATTTTCCAAGTCTTGACTCATATGATCATCAACTTTCTCCTACATGATTCACAAAAAATGAATAATAGTCTTTAAACAAGTTAGAGAATATTTGGTGATTTACTATTGATGCTATCTTTTTGTGATGGATGCAATTTCAATCCTATAAACTAGAGTGGACACTTTTGAGGAAATGCATAATAAGAAAGAAGACTTTGGCAGAAACAAAGAAAAATAAAATTATAGCAGCATTATGTGTTGAGTGTATTTGATCAGTTAATAGTAAGATAAAAGAGACAAAAGGAACCACGTAATCATTGTGTCTTCATTTTAAGTTATAACAAGTTATGTGTATATAAGCATATATATTTGTGGCTCTCACTGCCCTATCCTTTTGGAAGGTGTATAGTAAACTTAAGTATATATATGATCTTATATTTGTGCCGTGATTCACATAACAAGAATAAATCACACTATATTATATGCCTTGTGCAAGAAGCCCTAGTTGAGAAAAACATGTAGTTGAGGGCCAGTGATCATAACATCAAAACAAAAGAATTGATTTAATAAAGATTGAAATCCAAGACTAAAGCAGCAGCAGGAAAATATACCAGTATTAGAAAGCATGGAAAGAGATACTAGGATGGGTTCAATCCAAAATAATACATAAAAGACAACCACAGATAGCCAAGATTCAAAAGAGAATTTAAAGAACAACCAAAATTAATATGTTGAGAATTGAGAAGTAGCTTGTTAACTTCAGTTCCATGTTGACTCCTTCAAAAGCTTGTTCCTAAAAATTACACAAATAGTTCTATGTTGATTCCTTCAAAATCTCAACTTGTAAGAGTCATTGAAAATAAACAAGACAAGGAAATTTACAGATTGCCAATTGTGGGTCAAGATCATAACAACCCAAATTATTAATACAACAATGATGCATCAATTGTGGGATAAACTGAATTAACACAGTGGATCTGACTAGTGAATGATCATTAGCACTATTTAACCTTCATCATCTTAAAAAGCATTAGATTTTTCACCAATATCTATAGTGACACACAAGTTTAACCTTAAAGCTAAAACATCCTCTTCACAGAAACTCACTTCACTCTAGCCCGTCACCCTCTATATGCCTAGGCATTACCAACCAAGAATATAGAAGCGCAAGATAAGCTTGTGCAAAGCTGCAATCTAGTACAAAGCGCTATGTAGAACAGAATTAGAAAGATTTAATTACTCTCGCCTTATATGAATCCTTATATACTTGGTTAATTGATGACAAAGAATAAAGACTCATACTCTGATTAGATCCTTTTCACTCTCGCTTTATCTGTCAATAGTCTATTGTTATAGAAACTAATATAAATTTATTTGCACAACTATGTTTTCCTTGCACAATTTTTAACTGGTTTTGAAAGTCGGCCAAAATAACCATTTTATTATGATATGATTAGTTCAAGAACTCTAATCATAAGATTGAATTGGGTAGATGAACTAAGAGGAGAACAGACACAATAAAATATTTTCTTGTGATTCCTGCACCTAGAATTGGAAGGCAATCCCATACCCTTTTAGGCAGCCTTAATGACCTTCCAACATCAAGCCAAGGTTTAGTTAATAGTCACCAATGAGTTTATATACAGCAAAGAATAAGTTTCCATAAAAATTAAAATAAAAGGGACAATAATGGCTTGGAAATTCAGGCACTCCATACACTAGGCAGGAATAATAAGGGACAAAGCCATCACTCAAAAGCTTGCAGTGTTGGGATTCTGATGGAAGTTTCTGGAGGTCTACTATAAACATCATCAAAATGAAGATTAAATGATTCTATTTTAGCTGGCAATTACTAATTACAGCCAAAGCTTCATAAAATTAGTTGGCACTATTAGTCGGAACAACTAAACTTGAGGTTTAAGAATAAATTAGTGGTAAGCAATGAGTTAAGTTTCAAATTTTGGCCAATATATCATTGTCTTTACAATTGTTAATTTTTCTGAACAAACCAGTCAATGTCCTTGCATTGTTGGCTACCAAATACATGAAGAACTATCAATAGCAAAAGTTTCTCTTGGTGACAATGACATTTTGAGCAGTAACTAATCGATTACCTAGTTGAACACTATAAAATAGTCATAAACATTATCACTTCTTTAAAGGATCGGCTAGTAATTCATGTCATTAAAGTTTTTAGCAAACCAACTACTAAGAGAATAAAGAATAATAATTATAATTTATCATAGCATACAGATTTTCTGTCTACGAGAGAAAAATGACCAAAATGCCCCTGAGGGGTGATGGGCTAGAGGAAGTGAGTTTCTGTGAAGAGGATGTTTTAGCTTTAAGGTTAAACTTGTGTGTCACTATAGATATTGGTGAAAAATCTAATGCTCCTTCAAGTTTTTTAAGATGATGAAGGTTAAATAGTGCTAATGATCATTCACTAGTCAGATCCACTGTGTTAATTCAGTTTATCCCACAATTGATACATCATTGTTGTATTAATAATTTGGGTTGCTATGATCTTGACCCACAATTGGCAATCTGTAAATTTCCTTGTCTTGTTTATTTTCAATGACTCTTACAAGTTGAGATTTTGAAGGAATCAACATAGAACTATTTGTGTAATTTTTAGGAACAAGCTTTTGAAGGAGTCAACATGGAACTGAAGTTAACAAGCTACTTCTCAAATTCTCAACATATTAATTTGGGTTGTTCTTTAAATTCTCTTTTGAATCTTGGCTGTTTGTGGTTGTCTTTTATGTATTATTTTGGATTGAACCCATCCTAGTATCTCTTTCCATGCTTTCTAATACTGGTATATTTTCCTGCTGCTGCTTTAGTCTTGGATTTCAATCTTTATTAAATCAATTCTTTTGTTTTGATGTTATGATCACTGGCCCTCAACTACATGTTTTTCTCAACCAGGGCCTCCTTGCACAAGGCATATAATATAGTGTGATTTATTCTTGTTATGTGAATCACAACACAAATATAAGATCATATATATACTTAAGTTTACTATACACCTTCCAAAAGGATAGGGCAATGAGAGCCACAAATATATATATGCTTATATACACATAACTTGTTATAACTTAAAATGAAGACACAATGATTACGTGGTTCCTTTTGTCTCTTTTATCTTACTAGTAACTAATCAAATACACTCAACATATAATCTTTGCTATAATTTTATTTTTCTTTGTTTTTGCCAAAGTCTTCTTTCTTATTATGCATTTCCTTGAAAGTGTCCACTCTAGTTTATAGGATTGAAATTGCATCCATCACAAAAAGATAGCATCAATAGTAAATCACCAAAAATTCTCTAACTTGTTTAAAGACTATTCTTCATTTTTTGTGAATCATGAAGGGTGATGGGCTAAAATGAATAATAATTATATTTTATCTACATGCTTAGATCTTTTGTGAGAGAAAAATGACCAAAAATGCCCTGAGGGTGATGGGCTAGAGGAAGTGAGTTTCTGTGAAGAGGATGTTTTAGCTTTAAGGTTAAACTTTTGTGTCTGAGAGAAAAATGACCAAAATGTTCCTGAGGTCATTTTCTGCCTAGAATTCGAGGATAGCCGGCCTAGCAATTCTCAAAGGGTCAACTCAATGTTTGAAGGAGATTAGATGGTCCTTGAATGATTTCGAAAACGAAAATCTTGTTTTTTGTAATTTTGGGTCAAAATGACCAAAATACCCCTATAGCATTTTTAAGGAAGTAAAGGTGCCGATTAAGAGCAGAAATTATTCCCGAAGGTTTAAAATGATGTTTTTGGAATGTATTTAAAGCATCTGTTTAAGTCCCAGTGGGTCTAATGCAGTTTTTGTACAAAATTATGATTTTGCCCCTAGAATAGTGCCGTTTGAGCTTAATGATGTAATTAAGCAAACTTAAGCAATATTAGACTCTAATCGAAGATTAATTAATTTACATAATGAATCTAGAGTCAAAATATGTTATTAAAATTTACTAGAACCTAAAATTGTTTAGATTAAACCTAAATCTCTTTTTAAAACTCAAAATTCCTAGTCTTGGAATCTTAAATAGTGTTTTCTCTCTCCAATTCCTTAAATTAAGGAATTTTGTCTAGAATTTTTTATACACTAAAATGAGTTTTTATCTCACTAATGAAGCAAGAGCACTTGTAACATCCTAATTTTTAACCCAATACTCTAGAACATATTTAGGTTAATCATTAGTTTAGTTACGTCATAGTCTCCTCTTTACTTTAAAATACTTAGCAGAAAATACTTGGTAAATTTTTTGAATTTATAAAAGCAAAGTGAGAGCCGCGCGACACGATGAGCAATAAAGCATGGATGGAAATAAAGTAAACATCTCATCATAACATAAGGCAAGTAAAGGCACATCACAATAAAAGCGAGCTGCATATTTATATATAATATGATATGCCCTTATGTAGAGTAGGGCTTAGTTTGGTACAAGCTGGAATAGAAATACATGGAAAATGAAAAGTACAACAAAGGCAACAAAAGAAACTCTCCTAACTCTAGTCAGCCTACAAATAGATAGCCTTAAGACAAAAGGAGGCTATCTAGGCTAATCAAAGCTCGGGCACCGAGAATCGTCGATGCGTCTCCTACTACGGGCCTCTCGGAAAGGAAGGATGTATCCAGATCCACTAGGCTATCTCGGCCTGGAGTAGCTATCGCGTTACGCATCGGTCGGGTGTGAGCTCCCACGGCGTGAGAATCATCCTCACCCGTCCTCCACGCATCTCGGTGGCGGCGGAAGCCTCACTACCTCCCTAGATCCATTGGCACGGTGGGGGAGGATCCTCGGAAAGGTACCTGAGTGGCGGAGTCCTGCTGAAGGTCCGTCTTGAAGAATGATGAGAAGCCGAGCCAGGGCACATCACATGGGTAGTCCCGGATAGCAGAAGCTGTCAGTGGGGTGCGCCAGATCCGCTCTGTCGGCGTCTTTTTCGAACACGAAGGTCATCGCGGAAGGGTGAGGCAGAGGAGAGAATCGATGGCTATATGGGGGGTGACTAAAGGGCCGTCCAGCGAACATAAATACCACGAGCAGCGCGGCGACCCACAAAATGGAGATGACCGTGGTCCGGATCATGATGCACTCCCACGTTAGGGGTGTCCATGAAAATAACGACGTCACCATCTGAAGGCGTGATGGAAAGAAAGAGATAGAGAGTGAGAGTCTTGCTAAAGAATCTCGGTAAGGGCCTCCTACTACCTAGGTGTCATCATCTCGTCCTCAGGAACCTTGGATTTAGTATACAAAATAAGTGGGCATGCATTAAGTCTATTTTTAGGTTTTAAAACAAAATTAGCCAAGGTCCGTTCATTTTAGCATGATTCTTAATGACATGAATGCAACATATTAAAGAATGTATGCGCTCTACTTAATGCAAGGATAATCATTGTAACTTTAAGAACATCATAATAGTGGCATAAAGTGGTAATTAAATTCTCATATGGGAAATTTTGTGACATAAATATCATACTTTACTTTCTCATAGGCCACCCTAAAAGACAATGGATTGCAGGAATGCTTTCGAAGCCGAACCGGTGTCACCCAGAACATGTCACATCTCTAGGTTATGAGCTCATATCTTAACTAGTCGTCACCAGTTCTTACTTATCAATCCTGATAAGCGTAACATAATCATAAACATAATCCCAACTTATCCAGTACGGGCTAGGGGGCATTTCTTGGGGGTGTTCGGCCGAATCGGTGTCACCCAAGAATTCATCTTGGTACCGATGTCACATGAGTTCTCTGGAGGTGCTCAGCCGAACCGGTGTCATCCGAGAACTCATCTTAGTATCTCTTTAATAAAAATCTCATAGGTTTTCAAAAACTTTCTAAGTCCCCAAATTTGTCAGAAATTCGGCGGCATAACAGCAGCATGCCGAATTTCTTCCAAATTTTACTTTATGCTACATAAGTCAATTAAACATGCATCCTTCATCATAATTCCATACATTCACATAATCATCCTCATACATTCATAGGCAACATTGAAATTTCATTATGCTCTTGGTTCTACGGTATCTTATGCATTGACCCTTACGGGCCTTAAACTTGTGATGTCATTAATCTATCATTTTCTATCAGCCTCTTATGCACCTAAGGATTCTCTTCTAACAAATATTACTATTATTTATGCTCTTTAATAAATCTGGGCAACTCCATTCCTTAGGGGGCAGAATTATAAACTTACAATTACGGGGTTCTAGCACTTACGTCTTAGACCCTTTCTCGGTTCCGTCTTCGCCTAAGGCTCTATAAACTAAACCTAAACCAATTATGAGACATTCCTATGTATAAGAACTAATTATAAACCATGTTTGCTGTATTATGAGGTTTCTGGACAGATTCTAAAGATTAAATGTTCTAAGAGTTCTAGAATTGCGATTTTACGGTTCTCTAGTTACTAGTTTCTCTATAGATGCTAAAATTCAATCCTACTTCAAATGTAACCAAATTTTTCATGATTAAACAATCCTAATCTGATTATATTCCCATTGAAATATTTTGGGCAGTATCCAAAAATAAATGGGTTAAAACTATGCTAAATCTTGACTTTATGGTTTTTCTAGAAAGCTAGTTTCCCTTCTATCATGCATAGAAATGTTCCTACTTTATCATACATAATTTTCACACATTCTAACACATAAAAAATCATCATACAGCAACAAACTTATCATGGTAGAACCGAAACATTAAGTCCCAAAAAGATGCATAACTTGATATTTTCTAAAGCATATAAGTTGCTAGTTTCTCTTAGAATCATTTTTAGGACATCTAAAACTCTTTTGCAAACCATTTTATTTTGTAAAAGAGGCTAAAACATCATTAGGTCAGTGACCACTTGATCCCTCCCTAAAAGAGAATTTAATGCATAAGTCTTGTTGGTCTTAATCTCACAAAGTTCATGAGGCTTAAAGAAAGTCGTAAAACTTAGATTGTTGGCCCTCGTAGCTAGATGAGACTCATTCCAAGCTCATCATCACTACATGACTGATATTATGCATTCAAGAATGTTCCCACATAAAACTTTAACTTGAGATAAAATGGGCAAGTCTTTGAGCTCTAAAGTTCTTAGATGTTGACATAATTTAAACATGCTATGCACCTCATTTTTATCCTTTATTACAAAGTAAAGTGAGAGCTTAAAGTAAATATGCAAGGCTTGAAATATA